>CM038671.1:202420947-204941780 GCA_021605145.1 Aegilops bicornis | reverse complement strand
TATTCACAAAAAGGGCATTTTAATATTTTACAAAAGTATTGGGTCACCACCATAGTTAGTTATGGAATATTTGCCACACTTTGAACATTTTAGTTTTGACATTATGGAAGCTTTAAATTTTGACTTTGTTTTAAACTTGAATTTGAACCGAATTGAATATACGCGGGATTTAGCGAAAGTATCGCTGACGTGCATCATTAGCGGGGGATTACTGTAGCTTAATTATCCGGGCATTACAATTCTCCTCCACTACAAGAAAACTCGTCCCGAGATTTAAGAGGTAAAAGGAAACAAAAGCGGGGTATTCATCTCGAAGACGATCCTCGATTTCCTAAGTGGCTTCTTCTTTAGAATGATTTGACCACTGTACTTTCAGAAATTTGATATCCCTCAAATGGGTGTGACGTTCAGCTCGATCGTGAACATGGACCGGATGCTCTCTGTAGGTGAGATCATTGTGCAGATATTGAGCTTTATAAGCCATGTGGCTGCTGCAATGAGACTTGCGACTCAGGGCATTGGCTATGTCATTAGCCTTGCCATGGGTATAAGAAATACCATAGTCATAGTCTGTGATTGTTTCCATGCATCACTGCTTTCGGAGATCCAGATCTAGCTGAGTAAACAGATACTTCAGACTTTGATGATCGGTGAAGATCTCGCAACGATTACCAAGAAGGAAATGTCACCACAAATTTAGTGCAAATTTAACTACAACAAGTTCAAGGTCATGGACTCGGTAGTTCTTTTAGAAGGACATCTTGGAATTCACAAACGGTTGGAGCGTTTTCAATTCTCACAAGAGGAGAAGCATTTAACGCCTTCAAGGAATAGATCCGTGCTTCGGCATTTCGAACAAGATGATCATGGTAGCTTACTATCTCACTCGAAGGATGTAGTAGATGAACGGCCTTAGTGGCGCAAACGATTGAACCGGTACAAGCGGTAGGTGTTTTCAATCATTCCATTCCCAGTATGAGGTCAATATTGGATGACTTCAAAACAATGGGGGAAACATGGAATTCCAACCCTTCAACTTCAACAGGGACGTTGTGACTAACCATGGTGGTCCGACATTGGCCCACGGAATGCAGCTTGGAATTCCGGCCAAGTGATGGCGGTTCCAACAGGTAAGGAACGCATGTGGCTGTCCCATCATTTCGCAACGGGACCTTTGAGGTAGTAAGCCGTGAATGTGACATAGTTGGCAGGGCTACATCAGCAAACTCCAACTCGAAAATGATATCACGTAGTCACCATCATCATCAAGGGCGTAGTTGAGCTGCGGTAGATGACAAGGTTGAGACGCGCAAAGTCTTGCAGAGTCATTGGGGCTGGTTGCTGATTCATATTAGGACGCAAAAACTGAGCCATGACTCCTTCCATAAACTGGCGATTCAGCATCAAACTGTTGTATCATCCCGGCCATGTAATCGGGTAGCCACGGCCAGCGGGTCTAACCATTCTACTTAACGCAACAGGGGTAGTTTAGCAAGGGGTGGAGCAAGTGTATGGAGTAATCCATGATGTAATCCGAAGAATGGGCAAAGGCGCAGTGTGTACAAACCTTAGTCATTAAAGACATCCGATACCTATACGGAGCAAATTACTCGCTGGTCGTATGAGTTTGGATAAGAGAAACATCATAGACATACTAGGCGGCACACATGCACGCGATGGAGGGATACCACAACGGGACACAACAAAGGCTACATCAACATCGGGGAAAACCTCTGGAGCGAGGGATTTGCAAGTGAAGACACAGGGTGGCCTCGATAAGAGGATCCTGCGGTCAATGAACATTATGAAGCAGATCTTGGCCCTCAATTAAAGAAAGGCGTAAGACGAATCTTCGAATGGATGTGATCACGAGATCCTATTGTTAGAGTTAGCAAAATCATTTAACCCGAATAGAAGACAAATCAGAGTCCCAGAATAAAGGCCGAGGAGTAAAAGATCCTAATACCACCCATTTGGCAACATGGGCCCGTAAGCCACACAACCATGTTAGTAAATCCGTTTTTCAAAGACTAGACTCAACATCGGCCAAGGAGTTGGAAAAGAGGGTTCCTACAGGCAGTCGGCTCTGATACCAACTTGTGACGCCCCCGATTCAACTGTACACTAATCATACACGCAAATGTGTACGACCAAGATCAGGGACTCGCGGGAAGATATCACAATACAACTCTAGACACAAATTAAAATAATACAAGCTTCATATTACAAGCCAGGGGCCTCGAGGGCTCGAATAAAAGCTCGATACACAAGAGTCAGCGAAAGCAACAATATCTGAGTACAAACATAAGTTAGACAAGACTGCCTTAAGAAGGCAAACACAAAAGCAACAATGATCGAAGAGGCAAGGCCTCCTGCCTGGGACCTCCTAACTACTCCTGGTCGTCAGCGGTCTCCAAGTAGCAGTATCCGTCAGCGGTGGCATCTAGCTCCAAGGATCCACCATCTGGTTGCATCAACTGGAAAGGAGAAAGAAGGGGGGAAAAGCGGGAGCAAAGAAACCGTTAGTACTCATCCAAAGTACTCGCAAGCCTCGGATCTATAGTAAGCATGCATTTGTATCAATGGAAGGGTTGTATCTGTGGACTGAACTACAGAATGCCAGAATAGAGGGGAAGGCCTAGGCAATCGAAGACTAGCATCTTCAAGCAGCTCCAAGCATCTTGCAGCATGTAGAAGAGTATAGAATAGTAGTTTAATTAACAAGCATGTTGTAACATTAAGGCCTAGAGATCCTTCCTCGACTCCCTGCGACAAAGCAATCCCGGAACCAACATATCCATCACATATCAAGTATCCATTTCTAGTTGTATAAGATCAGGATATAAGTCTGAACGTCCATTACCGTGGACACGGTATCCAAATATGTATCTTACCTGCAGGGGTGCACCACGTTACCCAGCATGATCGATCACTCTGGCTGGACACACCTTTCATGGGTCAATTCCCGACCTCGGAAGATCAACACGTCATAGCCCTACCTAGGCTCAGCAGAGAGGTCCCTGCCGGACTACATCATAAGCACTATTGGGTCTGGGCCCATCGCTCATTGCACTCCGCGTCGTTGCGAGCAGGGCGGACCAGGCTCCACAACTGCAGGATGGTGCCGGCCCAGCCGTGCCGCAATGCTGAACTGGACGTCTGACAGAGCTTCGGCTGATACTGTGACGTCGAGGCCCATATCTATTCTCGCGTGGTGCTTAGTGCGTAAAGGCCAAAGGCCAATTCAGAACAAATACCCAAACCTGTTAGTGCATTAACAATTAAAGTAGTGACGCATCGTCAGACAAGTCCGGAGCTATCACCCCTCCCGGTGATACCGCTAAACAGCCAGCCGCCACCGTCACATCGCACGGGTGCTCCCCGCTGCTTTCACAACGGTCTCAAGTAAAGTCAAGGTAACTGTGTGTCCAGACATCAAGGGGAAAACCCGAGGAATCACCCCCGGTGAATTCCACTCGATGTAATCATCAAGGTGAACGTAAGAGGATCCACCCTCGAGGTTCACACTTGAGGTGTTGCACATCAGAGCCGTATCGGGAATGGTGAAGGAGGAAATCACCCTCGTTGACCACGACCGAATAGCTACACTACAAAGATCTCATCAGGAGTTATGTAAGAGGTTCCACCCTCGGCACTCGATGGTAACTCTGCACAGTCGAGCAACAAAAAGGGGCGTGATGTGACGTGAGGTGTCGGGCTCTGGTCGTCGATCAAGTTGCTCGAGTCATCGATGATGAAGCAAGGTCAACAAGGACAAGGTGGGGGTCACTTATGGATCTCTAACTAACCTATACTAAGCAGTTTAGGATAAGTAGGTAGGTAACAATAAGCAGGTACAAAAGCAGGCTATGCATCAGAATAGGAGCAACAATTACAGTAGCAAAATCTAATACAAGAATTAGAGAATGGAATGGGCGATATCGATATGATCAAAGGGGGGGGGGGTTGCCTGGAAGCTCCGCTTAAAGGGAGGAAGGGTCGTCGTCGACGTAGTCGATCACAGGGGCAGCAACAACGGTCTCGGGGTCTACCGGAGAGAAGAGGGGAAGAAACAGTAAATATAATGCAAACAAATGCAACACAGATGCATGACCGCGGTAACACGCAGGGCTAGGGGTGTTCTAGCCCGGTGCTACATGATACCGGCGAAGGGGGATAACATCCGGAAAGTTTTCCTGGAGTTAGGCATTTTCGGACAAACGAACCAGAGAGGGACGGTTGCATGTTCTCTATGCTAGGGACGCGTGATAGATGAACGGACCGTGCATTCAGATTCGTCTCGTTGTTCTGAGCAACTTTCATGTATAACACTTTTTCATCCAAGTTACGGATTATTTATTTTGATTTTTTAAATATTTAAACAACATTTGGAAAATCTCTGAGATTTTGCAAAGTCTGAGAATTCGCTAGTTTTAAACATTTTTCTGCTGTTTTCAAAAGGCTACAAATATGGATCTGTACCTCCTATGATTTTCGTCTTATATCAATTTTGGGCATTTTTCTGTGGTCTACATGTTAGTACCGACTACATCAATATTAGAGTTAATTTGCTTGATCATCAACATCACTAAAGTAGCTATGAAAATTAAGTTTTTTTTTCAGTTTTTCTATTAACAGGACATTGAACTTTGTGATTTTCATAGGAATTAATCCACGCATTATCTGAAGCAGATCCAATGGAACAAAATGAAGCTTTTTACTTCAACTTTTCGCTCACATAGTTTTCACCCATGTCAGGACTTGTCTTATCGATGTTAAGGGGCTGTTTAGAGGGCTAGTCATTGCAGATTTAGCAAAGCTAGCTAGTAGCTATAGTAGCTGGAAGTGCAGAGTATAGTAGCAGCGGCAGCAGTAGGATGCAACAGCAGGTGCATCAGCGGGCAGCATTACGCGATGGTGACGCCACACACGGGCGCGCGAGCAAAGGGCGCGTCGGGCGCAGGCGGTCGTGGCCAGGACACGTGAAGCAGGCGCGGGGCGGCTACATGGTGCAGTCCAGGGACGCGGCCACGGCGGGAGCGACCAGAGACGGGGCGCGGTGGCTAGGCCATGCGCGAGCTAGGCACCGCGAGCGAAAGTGCAAAGACGCAGAGCGGGTCGATGCGCAGAGGCGGCGACGCAGCAGGTGGGCGGGCGGCGAACAGAGGACATCGAGCAACCGCGGCTGCAGAGGTGCGGCGGCCGCAGAGCGGCAAAGACAAGCGCGCGGCGGCAGCGGGCGGTCGGCGGGTAGCAGCGGGGCAGGGGGTTGCGTGGCCACAGAGCGACGACGGAGCAGGGGCGGCGTCGAGCTACGGCTAAGGCATACGTCGAGGAGCAGAAGGAAAAGGGGATGGACGGGGTGCTCACCTAGGACACTCGGCGGGAGGTTTAGGAGCAACAGGCGGTCGGAGCTAGCGACGGCGACCGGCGAGGCGGAGCTGGACAAAGAGCTCGATCCCGACGGTGGAGGGGGGGTCCGAGCTCAATCATGTGGACGGGGAGGACGCAGTCGATGACATCGGAGCATCGTGACACAAAGAGGCGGCGAGAGGAGCTCGGTGGCCGCGCCTACGGCGGGGCATGGCGATGGTGGCTGCGGTTGTGGGCGGATTTGAGCGAGGGAGCCGAGGGGGAGGGGAAGGGGGTAGCTAGGGTTTCGGGGAGGGAGAGAGGGGCGTCCGGGGAGGTGCCTTGTAGCCGTCGGGGAGGCGGGGATTGCCGCCACGCACGGCACGGCCGGCGGATTGCCGCCATGGCCCCCCTGTCCCCTGTAGCGAGAGGAACATGACAAGTGGGGGTGGGCTGGGGCTTTTGTATAGCTAGCTGGGCCGGGGAGGGGTTTGGCCCGAGGAGGCAATGGGATTTGCTTTGTCTTTTTATTTTCATATGTTTTTGTTTCTGTTTTCTTTAACCTTCACGATATTTTAGTTTAAGTAGAATACAAAACTAGTTTCTAAATTAGTACTATTATTTATAGCTCTGCCAAAAAAAGTTTGGGACTCAAATAAATTAGTCTGATATTCTACAAATTATAGAAGGCATTTATATAATTGTTTAAGCCACTGTTTTATTCACAAAAAGGGCATTTTAATATATTACAAAAGTATTGTGTCACTACCATAGTTAGTTATGGAATATTTGCCACACTTTGAACATTTCAGTTTTGACATTATGAAAGCTTTAAATTTTGACTTTGTTTTAAACTTGAATTTGAACTGAATTGAATCTACGCGGGATTTAGCGACAGTAAAAGCGCTGACATGGCATCATTAGCAGGGGATTACTGTAGCTTAATTATCCGGGCGTTACAAGTCTCCTCCGCTACAAGAAATCTCGTCCCGAGATTTAAGAGGTAAAAGGAAACAAAAGCGGGGTATTCATCTCGAAGACGATCCTCGATTTCCTAAGTGGCTTCTTCTTTAGAATGATTTGACCACTGTACTTTCAGAAATTTGATAGCCCTCAAATGGGTGTGACGTTCAGCTCGATCGTGAATATGGACTGCATGCTCTCTGTTGGTGAGATCATTGTGCAGAGATTGAGCTTTATTAGCCATGTGGCTGCTGCAATGAGACATGCGACTCAGGGAATTGGCTATGTCATTAGCCTTGCCATGGGTATAAGAAATACCGTAGTCATAGTCTGTGATTGTTTCCATGCATCGCTGCTTTCAGAGATCCAGATCTAGCTGAGTAAACAAATACTTCAGAATTTGATGATCGGTGAAGATCTCGCAACGATTACCAAGAAGGAAATGTCACCACAACTTTAGTGCAAATTTAACTACAGCAAGTTCAAGGTCATGGACTCGGTAGTTCTTTTAGAAGGACATCTTGGAATTCACAAACGGTTGGAGCATTTTCAATTCTCACAAGAGAAGCGTTTAACGCCTTCAAGGAATAGATCCGTGCTTCGGCATTTCGAACAAGATGAGCATGGTAGCTTAATATCTCACTCGAAGGATGTAGTAGATGGACGACTTTAGTGGCGCAAACGATAGAACCGGTATAAGCGATAGGTGTTTTCAACCATTCCATTCCCAGTATCAGGTCAATATTGTACGACTTCAAAACAATGGGGGAAACATGGAATTCCAACCCTTCAACTTCAACGGGCACGTTGTGACTAACCATGGTGGTCCGACATTGGCCCACGGAATGCAGCTTGGAATTGCGGCCAAGTGATGGCGGTTCTAACAGGTAAGGAACGCATGTGGTTGTCCCACCATTACGCAACGGGACCTTTGAGGTAGTAAGCCATGAAGGTGACATAGTTGGCAGGGCTACATCAGCAAACTCCAACTCAAAAATGATGTTATAGAGTCAGTCATCATCATCAAGGGGCAGAGTTGAGCTGCGGTAGATGACAAGGTTGAGACGCGCAAAGTCTTGCAGAGTCATTGGGGCTGGTTGCTGATTCATATTAGGACGCAAGAACTAAGCCATGACTCCTTCCATAAACTGGCGATTCAGCATCAAACTATTGTATCATCCCGGCCATGTAATCGGGCAGCCACGGCCAGCGGGTCTAACCATCCTACTTAATGCAACAGGGGTAGTTTAGCAAGGGTTGGAGCAAGTGTATGGAGTAATCCATGATGTAACCTAAACAATGAGCAAAAGGCGCAGTGTGTACAAAGCAGTAGTCATTAAAGCGATACCGATACCTATACGGAGCCAATTACTCGTTGTTCATATGATTTCGGATAGGAGAAACACCCTAGACATACTAGGCGGCACGCATGCACGCGATGGAGGGATACCACAATGGGACACAGCAAAGGCTACATAAACATCGGGGAAAACCTCTGGAGCGAGGGATTTGCAAGTGAAGACGCAGGGTGCCCTCGATAAGAGGATCCTGCGGTCAATGAACATTATGAAGCAGATCTTGGCCCTCAATTAAAGAAAGGCGTAAGACGAATCTTCGAATGGATGTGATCACGAGATCCTATTGTTAGAGTTTGCAAAATCATTTAACCCGAATAGAAGACAAATCAGAGTCCCAGAGTAAAGGTCGAAGAGTAAAAGATCCTAATACCACCCATTTGGCAACGTGGGCCCGTAAGCCACACAACCATGTTAGTAAATCAGTTTTTCAAAGACTAGACTCAACATCGGCCAAGGAGTTGGAAAAGGGGGTTCCTACAGGCAGTCGGCTCTGATACCAACTTGTGACGCCCCCGATTCGACCGTACACTAATCATACACGCAAATGTGTACGACCAAGATCAGATACTCACGGGAAGATATCACAATACAACTCTAGACACAAATTAAAACAATACAAGCTTAATATTACAAGCCAGGGGCCCCGAGGGCTTGAATACAAGCTCGATACACAAGAGTCATTGGAAGCAACAATATCTGAGTACAGACATAAGTTAGACAAGACTGCCTTAAGAAGGCAAACACAAAAGCAACAATGACTGAAGAGGCAAGGCCTCCTGCCTGGGACCTCCTAACTACTCCTGGTCGTCAGCGGTCTCCAAGTAGCAGTATCCGTCAGCGATGGTATGTAGCTCCAGGGATCCACCATCTGGTTGCATCAACCGGAAAGGAGAAAGAAGGGGGGAAAAGCGGGAGCAAAGCAACCGTGAGTACTCATCCAAAGTACTCACAAGCGTCAGATCTAGACTAAGTATGCATTGGTATCAATGGAAGGGTTGTATCTGTGGACTGAACTGCAGAATGCCAGAATAGAGGGGAAGGCCTAGCCTATCGAACACTAGCATCTTCAAGCAGCTCCAAGCATCTTGCAGCATGTAGAAGAGTATAGAATAGCAGTTTAATTAACAAGCATGTTGTAACATTAAGGCCCAGAGATCCTTCCTCGACTCCCTGCGAGAAAGCAATCCCGGAGCCAACATATCCATAAGATATCAAGTATCCATTTCTAGTTGTATAAGATCAGGATATAAGTCTGAACATCCATTACCGTGGACACGGTATTCGAATATGTATCTTCCCTACAGGGGTGCACCACATTACCCAACACACTCGATCACTCTAGCCGGACACACCTTTCTGGGGTCAATGCCCGGCCTCGGAAGATCAACACGTCATAGCCCTACCTAGGCTTAGTAGAGAGGTCCCCGCCGGTCTATATCCTAAGCACTCCGGGGTCTGGGCCCATCGCTTGTTTCACTCTGGGTCGTTGCGAGCAGGGCGGACCAGGCTCCACCACTACAGGATGGTGCCGCCCACCGTGCCGCAATCTTGAATCGACGCCTGACAAAGCTTCGGCCGATACTGCGATGTCGAGGCCCATATCTATTCTCACGTGGTGGTTAGTGCGTAAAGGCCAAAGGCCAATTCAGAACAAATACCCAAACCTGTTAGTGCATTAACAATTAAAGTAGTGACGGCTGTTGGGACAAGTCCGGAGCCATCACCCCTCCCGGGTGATACCGCTAAACAGCCAGCCGTCACCGTCACATCGCACGGGTGCTCTTCGGGCCCTCCCGGCTTTCGCAACGGTCTCAAGTAAAGTCAAGGTAACTGTGTGTCCAGACATTAACGGGAAAACCCGAGGAATCACCCCCGGTGAATTCCACTCGATGTAATCATCAAGGTGAACGTAAGAGGATCCACCCTCGAGGTTCACACTTGAGGTGTTGCACATCAGAGCCGTATTGGGAATGGTGAAGGAGGAAGTCACCCTCATTGACCATGACCCAATAGCTACACTACAAAGATCTCATCAGGAGTGATGTAAGAGGTTCCACCCTCGGCACTCGATGGTAACGCTACAGAGTCGTGCAACAAAAAGGGGTGTGATGTGATGTGAGGTGTCGGGCTCTGGTCATCGATCATGTTGCTCGAGTCGTTGATGATGAAGCAGGGGCAACAAGGGCAAGGTGGGGGTCACTGATGGATCTCTAACCAACCTATACTAAGCAGTTTAGGATAAGCAGGTAGGTAACAATAAGCAAGTACAAAAGCAGGCTATGCATCAGAATAGGAGAAATCAATTACAGTAGCGAATTCTTATGCAAGCATGAGATAATGGAATCGGCGATATCGGGATGATCAAAGGGGGGCTTGCCTTTAAGCTCCGCTGAAAGGGAAGAAGGGTCGTCGTCGACGTAGTCGATCACAGGGGCATCAGCAGTGGTCTGAGGGTCTACCGGAGAGAACAGGGGGAAGAAACAGTAAATGTAATGCAAACAGATGCAACATAGATGCATGACGGCGGTAACACGCAGGGCTAGGGGTGTTCTAACGCGGTGCTATATGATACCGGCGAAGGGGGATAACATCCGGAAAGTTTTCCTAGATTTAGGCATTTTCGAACAAACGAACCAGAGAGGGACGGTTGCATGTTCTCTATGTTAGGGACGCGTGACAGACGAATGGACCCTGCATTCGGATTGGTCTCGTCGTTCTAAGCAACTTTCATGTATAACACTTTTTCATCCGAGTTATGGATTATTTTATATGATTTTTTTGAAGATTTAAACAACATTTGGAAAATCTCTGAAATTTTGCGAAGTCTGAGAATTCGCTAGTTTTAAACATTTTTTTATTGTTTTCAAAAGGCTACAACTATGGATCTGTACCTCCTATGATTTTGCGCCTTATATCAATTTTGGGCATTTTTCTATGGTCTACATGTTAGTACCAACTACATCAATATTAGAGTTCATTTGCTTGATCATCAACATCACTAAAGTAGCTATGAAAATAAAGTTGTTTTTCAGTTTTTCTATTAACAGAACATTGAACTTTGTGATTTTTGTTGAAATTAATGCACGCATTATCTGAAGCAGGTCCAATGGAACAAAATGAAGCTTGTTACTTCAACTTTCCGCTCATATAATTTTCACCCATGTTAGGACTTGTCTTATCGATGTTTAGGGGCTGTTTAGAGGGCAAGTCATTGCAGATTTAGCAAAGCTAGCTAGTAGCTATAGTAGCTGGAAGTGCAGAGTACAGTAGCAGCGGCAGTAGTAGGATGCAGCAGCAGGTGCATCAGCGGGCAGCAGCAGGCGATGGTGAGGCCACGCACGGGCGCGCGGGCAAGGCGCGTCGGGCGCGGTCGCGCCGTGGACGCTGCGGAAGCAAAGCGCTGGGCGCTGCTGTGGGTGCCTGTGGACGCGACCACGGCGGCGCGAAAGCAGACGGGCGCTGTGGCTAGGCCATGCGCGAAGTAGGCGCCGCGCAGCGAAAGTGCGCAGAGCGGGGTCAGGATGCGGCAGAGGCGACGCAGCAGGGTGGGCGGGGCGGCGCAACGGAGGACGGCGAGTAGCTGCGGGCTGCAGTAGGTGCAGGGCGGCGCGGCAGTATTGGCCAGCACGGGCGCGTGCGTGCTGCAGCGGGCGGTCGGCGGGCAGCAGCGGGGTAGGGGGCTGCATGGCCACAGAGCGACGACGGAACAGGGGCGGCGTCGAGCTACGGCTACAACATACGTCGAGGAGCAGAAGGGAAAGGGGATGGACAGGGTGCTCACCTAGGAGCACACGGCGGCTCGGCAGGAGGTTTAGGAGCAGCAGGCGGTCGGAGCTGCGACGACGACCGGCGAGGCACAGCTGGACGAAGAGCTCGATCCTGACGGTGGAGGGGGGTCCGAGCTCGATCTTTTGGACGGGGAGGACGCAGTCGATGACATCAGAGCGTCGTGACACCAAGAGGCGGCGAGAGGAGCTCGGTGGCCGCGCCTATGGCGGGGCATGGCGACGGTGGCTGCGGGTGTGGGCGGATCTGTGCGAGGGAGCCGAGGGGGAGGGGAATGGGGTAGCTAGGGTTTCAGGGAGGGAGAGAGGGGCGTCCGGGGAGGTGCCTTGTAGCTGTCGGGGAGGCGGGGATAGCCGCCACGCACGGCACGGCCGAAGGATTGCCACCACGGCCCCCTGTCCCCTGTAGCGAGAGGAACATGACAAGTGGGGGTGGGCTGGGTCTTTTGTATAGCTAGCTGGGCCGGGGAGGGATTTGGCCCGGCGAGGCAATGGGATTTGCTTTGTCTTTTTTTAATATTTTTTTGTTTTTTTTTCTTTAACCTTCACGATATTTTAGTTTAAGTAGAATACAAAACTAGTTTCTAAATTAGTACTATTATTTATACCTCTGCGAAAAAAAATTGGGACTCAAATAAATTAGTTTGATATTCTACGAATTATAAAAAGCATTTATATAATTGTTTAAGCCAATATTTTATTCACAAAAAGGGCATTTGCATATTTTACAAAAGTATTGGGTCACCACCATAGTTAGTTATGGAATATTTGCCACACTTTGAACATTTTAGTTTTGTCATTATGAAAGCTTTAAATTTTGACTTTGTTTTAAACTTGAATTTGAACTGAATTAAATCTACGCGGGATTTAGCAACAGTAAAAGCGATGACGTGGCATCATTAGTGGGGGATTATTGTAGCTTAATTATCCGGGCGTTACACGTGCCCCCCTGCCATATTTGTCGGAGGGGGGTGGAAAGAGGGGGGGGGAGAAGGAAGTGGAAATCCTATTCCACACTTGCCTTTCCTCCTTTCCCTTTCCTTCTCCACCTTAGCCGGCCCATATGGGGGGTGCACTGCTACCTCCTGAGCACTGTGTTGGTTTTCCCTTGAAGAGGAAAGGGTGATGCAGCAAAGTAGCGTAAGTATTTCCCTCAATTTTTTAGAACCAAGGTATCAATCCAGTAGGAGACTACACACAAGTCGCCTCGTACCTACACAAACAGATAAGAACCTTGCAACCAACGCGATAAAGGGGTTGTCAATCCCTTCACGGCCACTTGCACAAGTGAGATCTGATAGAGATAATAAGATAAATATTTTTGGTATTTTTATGATATAGATTGAAAGTAAAGATTGCAAGATAAAATGGATTGGAAATTTATATGATGGAAAATAGACCCGGGGGCCATAGGTTTCACTAGTGGCTTCTCTCAAGATAGCATAAGTATTACGGTGGGTGAACAAATTATTCTCGAGCAATTGATACAAAAGTGCATAGTCATGAGAATATCTAGGCATGACCATTTATATAGGCATCACGTCCGCGACAAGTAGACCGAAACGATTTTGCATCTACTACTATTACTCCACACATCGACCGCTATCCAGCTTGCATCTAGAGTATTAAGTTCATAAGAACAGAGTAACACATTAGGCAAGATGACATGATGTCGAGGGATACTCAAGCAATATGATATAAACCCCATCTTTTTATCCTCGATGGCAACAATACAATACGTGCCTTGCTGCCCTCACACATCGGGAAAGGACACCGCAAGATTGAACCCAAATCTAAGCACTTCTCCTATTGCAAGAAAGATCAATCTAGTAGGCCAAACCAAACTGATAATTCGAAGAGACTTGCAAAGATAACAAATCATACATAAAATAATTCAGAGGAGATTCAAATATTGTTCATAGATAATCTTAATCATAAACCCACAATTCATCAGATCTCGACAAACACGCCGCAAAAACAGAAATACATCGAATAAATCTCCAAGAAGATCGAGGAGAACTTTGTATTGAGATCCAAAGAGAGAGAAGAAGCCATCTAGCTAATAACTATGGACCCGAAGGTCTGTGGTAAACTACTCACACATCATCGGAGAGGCTATGGTGTTGATGTAGAAGCCCTCCGTGATCGATTCCCCTCCCGTGAGCACCGGAAAAGGCCCCAAGATGGGATCTCACGGGTACAGAAGGTTGCGGCAGTAGAAATAGGGTTTCGTGGTGCTCACGGATGTTTTCAGGGTATATGAGTATATATAGGCGAAAGAAGTCGGTCAGGGGAGCCACGAGGGTGGGGGGCGCGCCTACCCCCTGGGCGCGCCTCCCTACCTTGTGGCCTCCTCGTTTGTTTCTTGACGTCCACTCCAAGTCTCCTGGATTGCGTTTGTTCTAAAAATCACTCTCCCGAAGGTTTCATTCCGTTTGGATTCCGTTTGATATTCCTTTTCCGCGAAACACTGAAATAGGCACAAAAAAACTGCAATTTGCACTGGGCCTTTCGTTAGTAGGTTAGTCCCAAAAATAATATAAAAGTGTATAATAAAGCCCATTAAATATCTAAAACAGATAATATAATAGCATGGAACAATAAAAAATTATAGATACGTTGCAGATGTATCAAGCATCCCCAAGCTTAATTCCTGCTCGTCCTCGAGTAGGTAAATGATAAAAACAGATTTTTTGTTGTGGAATGCTACCTAGCATATTTTCCAATGTAATTTTCTTTATTGTGGCATGAATGTTCAGATCCAAAAGATTCAAGATAAAAGTTTAATATTGACATAAAAATAATAATACTTCAAGCATACTAACTAAGCAATTGTGTCTTCTCAAAATAACATGGCCAAAGAAAGTTCATCCCTACAAAATCATATAGTTTGGTCAAGCTCCATTTTCCTCATACAAGAATGCTCTCATCATGCACAACCCCGCTGACAAGCCAAGCAATTGTTTCATACTTTAGTAATCTCAAACTTTTTCAACCTTCACGCAATACATGAGCGTGAGCCATGGATATAGCACTATGGGTGGAATAGAGTATAATGATGGGGGTTATGTGGAGAAGACAAAAAAGGAGAAAGTCTCACATTGACGCGGCTAATCAACGGGCTAGGGACATGCCCATCAATTGATGTCAATGCAAGGAGTAGGGATTGCCATGCAACAGATTCACTAGAGCTATAAATGTATGAAAGCTCAACAAAAGAAACTAAGTGGGCGTGCATCCAACTTGCTTGCTCACGAATACCTAGGGCATTTGAGGAAGCCCATTGTTGGAATATACAAGCCAAGTTCTATAATGAAAAATTCCCACTAGTATATGAATGTGACAAAACAAGAGACTCTCTATCATAAAGATCATGGTGCTACTTTGAAGCACAAGTGTGGAAAAAAGGATAGTACCATTGTCCCTTTTTATTTCTTTTCTCTTTTTTGGGCCTTTTTTTTTTGGCCTTTCCTTTTTTTATTTGGGACAATGCTCTATTAATGATGATCATCACACTTCCATTTATTTACAACTCAATGATTACAACTCGATACTAGAACAAAATATGACTCTATATGAATGCCTCCGGCGGTGTACCGGGATGGGCAATGAATCAAGAGTGACATGTATGACAAGTTATGCATGGTGGCTTTGCAACAAATACGATGTCAACTACATGATCATGCAAGGCAATATGACAATGATGAAGCGTGTCATAATAAATGAAACGGTGGAAAGTTGCATGGCAATATATCTTGGAATGGCTATGGAAATGCCATAATAGGTAGGTATGGTGGCTTTTTTGAGGAAGATATAAGGAGGTTTATGTGTGATAGAGCATATCATATCACGGGGTTTGGATGCACCGGTGAAGTTTGCACCAACTCTCAAGGTGAGAAAGGGCAATGCACGGTACCAAAGAGGCTAGCAATGATGGAAAGGTGAGAGTGCGTATAATCCATGGACTCAACATTAGTCATAAAGAACTCACATACTTATTGCACAAATCTACAAGTCATCAAAAACCAAGTATTACGCGCATGCTCCTAGGGGATAGATTGGTAGGAAAAGACCATCGCCGTCCCCGACCGCCACTCATAAGGATGACAATCAAAGAACACCTCATGTTTCAAATTTGTTACACAACGTTTACCATACGTGCATGCTACGGGACTTGCAAACCTCAACACAAGTATTTCTCAAATTCACAACTACTCAACTAGCACGACTCCAATATTACCATCTTCATATCTCAAAACAATCATCAAGTATCAAACTTCTCATAGTATTCAATGCACTTTTTATGAAAGTTTTTATTATACCAATCTTGGATGCCTATCATATTAGGACTAATTTTATAGCCAAAGCAAATTACCATGCTGTTCTAAATGACTCTCAAAATAATATAGGTGAATCATGAGAGATCAACAATTTCTATAAAATAAAACCACCACCGTGCTCTAAAAAGATATAAGTGAAGCACTAGAGCAAAATTATCTATCTCAAAAGATATAAGTGAAGCACATGGAGTATTCTAATAAATTCCGATTCATTTGTGTCTCTCCCAAAAGGTGTGTACAACAAGGATGATTGTGGTAAACTAAAAAAAGCAAAGACTCAAATCATACAAGACGCTCCAAGAAAAACACATATCATGTGGTGAATAAAAATATAGCATCAAGTAAAGTTACCGATGGACGAAGACGAAAGAGGGGATGCCTTCTGGGGCATCCTCAAGCTTAGGCTTTTGGTTGTCCTTGAATTTTACCTTGGGGTACCTTGGGCATCCCCAAGCTTAGGATCTTCCCACTCCTTATTCCATAATCCATCAAAACTTTACCCAAAACTTGAAAACTTCACAACACAAAACTCAACAGAAAATCTCATGAGCTCCGTTAGTGCAAGAAAACAAACCACCACTTCAAGGTACTATAATGAACTCATTCTTTATTTATATTGGTATTAAACCTACTGTATTCCAACTTCTCTATGGTTCATACCCCCCGATACTAGCCATAAATTCATCAAAATAAGCAAACAACACACGATAAACAGAATCTGTCAAAAACAGAACAGTCTGTAGTAATCTGTATCAAACGCAAACTTTCTGTAACTAAAAAATTCTACCAAAATAGGAAGACCTAGATAATTTTTTATTGATCTTCGGATATTGGAATCATTATTTTATCACGTTCTGATGATTTTTAACAATTTCTTTCGTGAGCAGAAAGTTTCTGACTTTTTCAGCAAGATCAAATAACTATTATCCAAGAAGATCCTATAGGTTTTACTTGGCACAAACACTAATTAAAACATAAAACCACATCTAAACAGAGGATAGATCAATTATTTATTACTAAACAGAAACAAAAATAAAATTGGGTTGTCTCCCAACAAGCACTATCGTTTAACACCCCTAGCTAGGCATAAAGGCAAGAATAGATCCAGGTATTATCATCTTTGGTATGCAATCCATAAGTGGCTCTCATAATAGATTCGTAAGGTAATTTAATTTTCTTCCTAGGAAAGTGTTCCATGCCTTTTCTTAATGAAATTGGAATTTAGTATTCCCTTCCTTCATATCAATAATTGCACCAATCATTCTAAGGAAAGGCTACCAAGAATAATAGGACATGTAGGATTGCAATCTATATCAAGAACGATGAAATCTATGGGAACATAATTCCTATTTGCAACAATAAGAACATCATTAATCCTTCCCATAGATTTCTTAATGGTGGAATCCGCAAGATGCAAGTTTAAAGAACAATCATCAAATTCGCGGATACCTAACACATCACACAAAGTTTTTGGAATCGTGGAAACACTAGCACCCAAATCACACAAAGCATAGCATTCATGATCTTTAATCTTAATTTTAATAGTAGGTTCCCACTCATCATAAAGGTTTCTAGGGATAGAAACTTCTAATGCAAGCTTTTCTTCATAGGATTGCATTAAAGCATCAACGATATGTTTAGTAAAAGCTTTACTTTGTGGCGGCATCTTCACTAGGAAGGCTAGAGAATTGATCTTTCATGACAAGATTCAGCAAGGCAGCATTAATTTCACAAGATTCAGCATCGGTAATAGGAGCAATCGGAGTGCTAAGAAAATCATCGTTGTAGGTATTGGAAAAATCACACAATTTAGTATTATCTTGAGCCATCGTGACAAACAATCCAACACACAAGCACACAAGAAGCAAGCAAAAAAGAGGCGAACGGAAAAAGAGGGCAAATAAAACGGCAACGGTGAAGTGGGGGAGAGGAAAATGAGAGGCAAATGGCGAATAATGTGATGTGAGGGATAAGAGTTTGTGATGGGTACTTGGTATGTCTTGACTTGACTTGACTTGGCGTAGATCTCCCCAGCAACGGTGCCAGAAATGGCTCGTTGTCGGGAGATAAAATCATGACTTGACTTGGTGTACACCTCCCTGGCAACGGTGCTAGAAATCCTTCTTGCTACCTCTTGAGCACTGTGTTGGTTTTCCCTTGAAGAGGAAAGGGTGATGCAGCAAAGTAGCGTAAGTATTTCCCTTAGTTTTTGAGAACCAAAGTATCAATCCAGTAGGAGACTACACGCAAGTCACCTCGTACCTACCGAAAAAAATAAGAACCTTGCAACCAACGTGATAAAGGGGTTGTCAATCCCTTCACGGCCACTTGCAAAAGTGAGATCTGATAGAGATAATAATATAGATATTTTTGGTATTTTTTATGATATAGATTGAAAGTGAAGATTGCAAGATAAAATAGATTGGAAACTTATATGATGGAAAATAGACCCGGGGGCCATAGGTTTCACTAGTGGCTTCTCTCAAGATAGCATAAGTATTACGGTGGGTGAACAAATTATTATCGAGCAATTGATAGAAAAGTGCATAGTTATGAGAATATCTAGGCATGATCATGTATATAGGCATCACGTCCGTGACAAGTAGACCGAAACGATTCTGCATCTACTACTATTACTCCACACATCGACCGCTATCCAGCATGCATCTAGAGTATTAAGTTCATAAGAACAAAGTAGCGCATTAGGCAAGATGACATGATGTAGAGGGATAAACTTCAGCAATATGATATAAACCCCATCTTTTTATCCTCGATGGCAACAATACAATACGTGCCTTGCTACCCCTGCTGTCAATGGGAAAGGACACCGCAAGATTGAACCCAAAGCTAAGCGCTTCTCCTATTGCAAGAAAGATCAATCTAGTAGGCCAAACCAAACTGATAATTCGAAGAGACTTGCAAAGATAACAAATCATACATAAAATAATTCAGAGGAGATTCAAATATTGTTCATAGATAATCTTGATCATAAACCCACAATTCATCGGATCTCGACAAACACACAGCAAAAAAGAATTACATTGAATAGATCTCCAAGAAGATCGAGGAGAACTTTGTGTTGAGATCCAAAGAGAGAGAAGAAGCCATCTAGCTAATAACTATGGACCCGAAGGTCTGTGGTAAACTACTCACACATCATCGGAGAGGCTATGGTGTTGATGTAGAAGCCCTCCGTGATCGATTCCCCCTCCGGCGGAGCGCCGTAAAAGGCCCCAAGATGGGATCTCACGGGTACAGAAGGTTGCGGCGGTGGAAATAGGGTTTCGTGGTGCTCTCGGATGTTTTCGGTTGGGTGCAAGTTGGGTGCAAGTTGGTGTTTGTTTGTGTAGGTATTCGGTGAATTGTGTGGTGTCTCCTACTGGATTGATACCTTGGTTCTCAAAAATGAGGGAAATACTTACTCTACTTTGTTGCATCACCCTTTCCTCTTCAATGGAAAAACCAACGCAAGCTCAAGAAGTAGCAGCGGGATGTTCTCCAAGTTGCTCTTAACGTAGCTGGGAAGGGGAAAGTCGTCCTCCCCTTTACCTAGATGTCCATTCGATAACAGTCGGAATCAAGCTAGTAACCGAAGCTACAAACTCATTTCTGCAGGCAGCTAACGCCGCATTGACTGCCTCGCGGACCAACTCAGGTCGTATCGCTTCTTTGGTCTCAGCTGCTTTCTTAGCGAACGCAATCGCAACCTTCTTGTTGATGTCCACTTCATTTAACTTCCATCTCTTCCTTCTCTCCTCTGTGTCTTCATGGTAGTAGTACTTCCACGGGCACCATCTCTGACAGCGTGCAAATGTCCATACGACGACCGCTTGTCCACCGGGAGTCCTTTCATTATGTTCAAGGCCTGGTTGAAAGTGGTGTCCCACTTGGGCCTCACCGATGACTCAGATGACGAGTTGCTTTCGGCCACAAGCCTGATTTCTGGTTGTCACTGTTTATGTCTTTGGCCTTCGTGTAGAACGTGTATCCATTAATATCGTATGCTTGATAAGTCGCAAGGTTAGTCGCGGGGACATGTGCTAAGGCGTGTATGCGCAATTGATACGTCTCCAATGTATCTATAATTTATGAAGTATTCATGCTATTATTTTATCATTCTTGGATGTTTTACAATCATTTTATAGCAACTTTATATCATTTTTTGGGACTAACCTATTGACCCGGCCTTGATGCCAGTTGTTGTTTTTTGCTTGTTTTTTACGTCGCAGGAAATCAATATCAAACGGAGTCCAAACAACGTGAAACTTTTTGGAGATTTCTTATGGGACAGAAGACTCCCGATGGGCCATAGCAGCACCGGGGGGTGCCCGAGGGTGACACAACCCACCTGGGCGCACCAGGGGGGCGCGCCCTGGTGGGTTGTGCCCACCTCGGTGGCCTCCCGTACCCCTTATTTGCACTATAAATTCCCAAATATTCCGAAACCCCTCGGGGTTACATTAGATTAGAAGTTCCGCCGCCGCAAGGCTCTGTAGCCACTGAAAACCAATCTAGACCCTTTTCGGCACCCTGCCGGAGGGGGGAATCATCTCCGATGGTCATCTTCATCATCCCAGCGGCCACCACGATGAGGAGGGAGTAGTCCACCCTCGAAGTTGAGGGTTTGTACCAGTATCTATGTGTTTAATCTCTCTCTCTCTCTCTCATGATTCATATCATGGGCTTTGTTAATATAGATGAATCATATGATGTTTCTACCCTCTATACTCTTGTTATGATGAATTGAATCTTTACCCTTTGAAGTTTTGTCTTGTCGGATTGAATATTCAGAGATAAGAACACATGACATATATCTTGCGGTATGAATACTTGAGGTGACAATTGGGGTATCATATTGATTCACTTAATATGTGTCTTGGCATTCAACTTGCGGATTCCCGCGATGATATTGGGGTAATCTATGCATAGGGGTTGATGCACGTTTTTCTCCGGTAGAAACTTTGGGGTCTCTTTGTAGTTCTTTATGTGGATTGAGTATTATGAATATGAACTTGCTTTGGTGTTATGCTAGTACGAACGCTAGGATAGATCGAATGGAAAAAATAGCTTTGTGTTATTTTAGTACGAACTCTTGAATAGAGCGAACGGGAAGAATAGCTTTGAGGTGGTCTCGCACCCTACAAACTATTTCTATCTTTTGTTCTCCGCTAATAGGAACTTGGGAGTGATTCTTTGTGGCACTTTGAGGGATGGTTATATGATCCAATTATATTAGCATTGTTGAGAGATTGCACTAGCGAAAGTATGGACCCTAGCGTCATTTTCAAGCATTGCAATACCGTTTTTGTGCTCGTTTACTATTTTCTACCTTGCTGTTTTTATTTATTCAGATTATAAAAATATATTTCTACCATCCATATTACACTTTTATCACCATCTCTTCGCCGAACTAGTGCACCTATACAATTTGCCATTGTATTGGGTGTGTTGGGGACACAAGAGATTTCTTGTATTTAGTTGCAGGTTCGTTTGAGGGAGACCATCTTCATCCTACACCTCTCACAGATTGATAAACCTTAGGTCATCCAATTGAGGCAAAATTGCTACTGTCCTACAAAACTCTGCACTTGGGGGCCCAACACGTGTCTACAAGAATAAAGTTGCGTAGTAGACATCGAGCTCTTTTCTGGCGCCGTTGCCGGGGAGGTGAGTGCTTGAAGGTATATCTTTGGATCTTGCAATTGAATCTTTTAGTTTCTTATTTTATCACTAGTTTGGTTATTAAAAATAAAACTAAAAAATTGGAATTGATGTTGCATCATGTTATTGATCATCTTTATAATATCTTTCTTGAAAATGATGGTTCAAAAAATTGTGCTCAATTGTTAGAAGAAGTCAATAAAATGCTTGGCACAAAATATTGAATGATGAACATGATTGCAATGTTGTTAGTATGAATTCTTTTAATATCCAAAATGCTAATGATGATTGCACAAGTCATGACAAGCATGTCACTTTTTGTGGAGTGAATTGGGAGTGCCTTTGCACACCGGAAAGGGAAGATAGATTTTGTAAGAAGCATAAATATCTAGAAACAAAAAGGTTGAAAGAGAGGCTAGATGATTGTGCTGAAAGATTTAACTTTTTTCGCCATCCTTGTGAACTTTGCAATGAACATGGTCATTTAAATCTTCAATGCAGATTCTTTCATGATCAAATAGTGTCCAAAAATTGTGATAACTTGATTACCCTTGAGCATCATAAAGAGCTTAGTCTTCTTTTGGGGTATGAAGAAATGATACATATAACTAAGGATATTCCAAAATTTGATCTCGAGAGATTTCTTGATTTTGATCTAGAGGAAATTTATATGTTTTGTGTGATAAATTGCATTGAGAATCCTTATATTGCCAACTACCTAAAGACAAGAAAACAAATGGAATATGAAGAGAGTACTAATGAAAGGGAAAATGTTTCCCAATACCCTCCTAGTGTTTCTTATGATGAATCAGGTAACGAGGAGGAACTTCCTATCCAATCAATCTCTTCAACAAGGAGCTCAAAAAAATTAATTGAACCCACACTTGATGTGGTGAACAAGAAGAAAAGAATAAATAAGAGAGGTAAAAAGGTATCTCTTCCAAATAATGTTTGTCCTATCACCATTGTGCCTCATGAAAGTGAATCAAATATGTTGATGGAGGATGATGATATTGAGTATGATTTTGTGATACCTACTACTTTTTGCAATGATTATGATTGGGAAGACAACGATATCCCTTATTATCTTGAAAATCTTTTTAGCACTTGCTTGGAAGAATATGGTAATAATGTTTGCTACACTGTTGGTGCTATTCATACTATTAGTGACGATAGTGATTATGCTTATGAAATGCCAAGCCACAAGCTTGGGGATGCTATGTTTGATGATAATGACATGTTTGAGAATTTATTTGCTGCAATTAATGTTTGTCCCAAGCTTGGGGAGGCTATGCTTAATGAAGATGATCTTTTTAGTCCCCTTGCTTTCAATGCTCAAATTTACTATGATGATTGCATGCCTCCTACTTATAATGATTATTGTGATGATACTTATGTTATAAAAAGTAGTGATAATTATTGTCCTAATTTTGATTATCCCTTTGCTGAACATTACTCTTTTAATGTGGGAACAATTTATGGTATTCGATCTTCCTATGATACTCCCACTATTATGAATGAGAATAGAATTGCTAATATGGAGAGTAATAAATTTTCTACGCTTATGGATCATGAAAAGAATGTTTTATGTGATGGTTATATTGATGAATCTATTCATGATGCTACTGAAAATTCTTATGAGAGAGGAACTTATGCTTCATGATGCTCTTGTTATGTTTCAAGTCTTATCTTTTATGCGAGCATCATTGAAATCATCATGCCTAGCTTGAAAGGCATTAAAGAAAAGCGCTTGTTGGGAGACAACCCAACACTTTTACCTACTGTTTTTGTGTGTTCACAAGATTATGCTACTGTAGTAATCATGTTTTGTTGTTTTTGTTTCAATAAAGTTCCAAGTAAAGCCTCTAGGATCATGTTGGGTGATAGTTGAGTTGATCTTGCTGAAAAACAGAAACTTTTGCGCTCACGAAAATATTTTTTATTTTTAACATAAGAGTGATTTTGAGTTGATTCTTTTTGCAGAAGATTAATATACGAATCGCTCACGTTGTCTAATTTTTCCAGAATTTTTGGAGTAGCAGAAGTATGGTTTGAGTGCAGATTATTACAGACTGTTCTGTTGTTGACAGATTCTGTTTTCAATGCATAGTTTGCTTGCTTTCTAGTTTCTATGGCTTATTATATTGCTCAGTATAAATTGTGGAATGATATGCTACATTAGTCATTGTGTGGAAACAATTATGAATCTTGTCCTTGACAGTACCAAAGTAAAATGGTTTGCTCTTTATCATACTAACATATCTCACGAAGTTCCGTTAAGTTTTGTGTGATTGAAGTTTTCAAGTTTTGGGTGAGATGTCGATATGAGGAGAATAAGGAGTGAGAATACCCTAAGCTTGGGGATGCCCAAGGCACCCCAAGTTAATATCCAAGGAATATCCAAGCAACTAAGCTTGCGGATGCCCCGGAAGGCATCCCCTCTTTTGTCTCCAACATTATCGGTAACCTCACTTGGAGCTATGTTTTCATCCGTCACATGATATGTGTTTTACTTGGAACGTCATTTTCTTTTGCTAGGATTTGCTTTCTGTTATCCATAATAATGTTTTGCAGCTTTTACTTCAATTAAAATTTCAAGGGTAGCCTTTGCCATGCTTATGTTGCAAGTATGCATGTTGCTGTTTGAAAACAGAAAGTTTACCGCTGTTGCAAAAATTCCCTAGAAAAGTCAGAATGTGATAAAATGTTGAAACTTTTTGCATAATAAGATCTGATAAATTTTCTACAGTGTGGTAAATTTTCATAATTTTTGGAGTTAGGGAAGTATGATGAATCTTGCATTCTTTACAGACTGTACTGTTTTGGCAGATTGCTGTTATGTTTGCATTGTTTGCATATGTTTGCTTGTTTAATGATTTTATTTGAGGATAGGACTATTAAATATGTAGAGGCATTTAGTATGCAATGTTTAATAATAATTTTAGTGATTTTCTACATTAGAGAATGATAAGGTTTTTGCATTGGTTATACTAACTTATCTCACGAGATCTTGTTGAGTTTTTTGTGGATGAAGCTTTTGAGATTTAGGAAAACCGTGATATAGAAGGAATTAAGGAGACACAAAAGCTCAAGCTTGGGGATGCCCAAGGCATCCCAAGTTAATATTCCAAGAAGTCTCAAGCATCTAAGCTTGGGGATGCCCCGGTAGGCACCCCACCTTTCTTCATCAACAATTATCGGTTAGTGTTGGGGATATTACTACTGGGCGTAAACCGGCCAGGAGAGGCCGGGTTATCCCCATAATGGATTATTATATCTGAAGCCCATGAAGATCAAGATGGAGGCACTTTATGAAGGCCCAGGGCCCAAAGTCGGTTTAAAGGTCTGTAGATGTAAACCGACATTGATATGTAAACTTGTGTTGTAAGATAGAAAGAGCAGAGACCGAGCCGGACACGTTTAAGAGCCGGCCTGGAATCATGTAAACCGGCAGGCGTCAACCCATGTATATAAGGGGACGACCCGGCGGCGGTTGAGGGAGGACAGACAACAACTCGAGACCCAGGCAAAGCGTATTCGCTCCCTGGTCATCGAAACCCTAGCAATCCCACAACAACTGGATCGTAGGCTTTTACCTTCACCGCAAGGGGCCGAACCTGTATAAACTCTCTGCGTCCCTTGTCCACTTTAACCCCTTTAAGCTAACCCATTGTGATGTCTCCACGACTAAGTCCTTTCTCTAGGACATCTGCCATGACAAAACCACGACAGTTGGTGCCCACAGTGGGGCTATCACACGATGGTTTCGAGTTTTTAGAGGGCAACTTCGAAGGACTCAAGGACTACGCTGTGGGCCAGATGACCAAGAGTCGTCGTGGCAAGCTCTACATCGATGACGCAGGCTGGGGCCCCGAGGCCGGCTCCATCGATTACGGGTACCGGGTCCCCTTCGGCGGCATCCACGTTGTCATTGGCAAGATTGGCGAACCGGGCCTGAGCCGGACATCTGCACCGACATCATTGAGACGGCTCAGCGTGCGAAATCTGCCCAGGTTAAGCCTGTCATGAAGCGTGCCTTCGTGGGAGTTATCCGCGGAGTGGAATCTGAGGATAGATCGGAATCTGGTGGTGAAACCATCGTTTATTCCGGCAACGAGTCATCGACCGGAGAGACCGAGTCATTGTATCAGTTGCAAGATGGCCGGATTGGGGGCTGTTCCGGCAGCGACAGTATTCCAGACCCCTTTGATCCGCCAAACCTGTTTGCGATCTTCATGGCCGGTACACAGCCAGCGCTCCACTCTTCGACCGCAGTGGCGATGATTTCCGGATCGATGGCAATGGCGGCCGGGCAGGAGGCCCGTCACATCGCCGGCTCAGGTTTTATCAGATTTATTTGACGCTTTGGCAGCACTGATGGCAGAAGTTAATCCGGCGAATCAAGATGAGCATAATGCGGAAATTGCAAAGGTGAAAGATCAGATAACCCAGGCCAAGGCTGACCTGGCAGCTGAGGATACCAGGATGGCTGCGGAACGGGCCGCATTGGATGCACAGGCTTACCGGCTTATGTTGGATCAGAGTGCGTCAAACGATGTCATGATGAGAAGGTACCGATCTCACCTGCTGCCAGTTTATGAGGCCAAGAACCTCTTTAATACCCCAGGAGTGGGGACCAGTAATCCTCCCGTGGTAAACCGGGCGGAGGCACCTGGAACGGGGCACCGGTTCAGCTACATCCGACTGATCCGCCTCGTCAGAACAACGTTTTGTCACAGCACGTCCCAACACCACCGGGTCATTACTCTAACCCGATGGATAACATCGTCGCTGCCGCTTCACGACTGGCGGCCCTCCCGATCGAAGGCGAGTCCCCAGTAGCGGTCGAGACGCGACGGGCTAGGGAGCTCCTTCAGACAGGTTTGACTCAACAACAGGCTTATTCGTATAGTCGCGAAAGGATCCATTCTACTCCTCGCCCAAGCCGGAGTTACAGCAGGCATATCGATGAACCGGCCGTATCAAGCAGCGCGCGAAACCATAATCCATCCCGTGGCCATAACCCGGTGGGTGGCGGTGGTGATGCTCAGGATGTGGTGGATCGTACTAGGGCACGTCGAGAGGCCGAGTTAGCGGCGCAACATGAAGCTCGCCAACTTACTCCGGTTTGTCCAACCACATCGGTGGAACCAGGGGTTACTTCCAGCTCTCTGGGAGTGCCATGTCTCGTCCCAGCGCTGCGCAATGTGCGCCTGCCCAAGGATTTAAAGGGCTCACATAAAGTGCCGAATTACACCGCTGATTTATCCCCCGAGTCATGGGTTGAAAGCTATGAGATGGCAATGGAGATGCTGGATGTGGACGATGCGGCGTGTGCTAAATACTTCACCATGATGCTGGAGGGGACAGCCCGCACTTGGCTGAAGAACTTGCCGGCTAACTCCATTGGGTCATGGGCCGAATTAAGGGCCCGGTTTATCCAGAATTTCAAGGATACATGCAAGCAGCCCATGTCAATTGTGGACTTAGCTGCCTGTGTCCAGGAGGAAGGAGAATCAATAACCCGTTGGGTGCGCCGGGTTTCGGAGATTTTGCATTCATGGGACCGCATCAACGCTGATACAACAATTTTGACGTTGGAAGGCAATTGCCGGTTTGCACCTCTGAAGTTGAAGTTGGGACGGATCAAACGTCATTGTGATGACATGGGAACACTTATGGCAGCTCTGGTAAAGTATGCCGGCTCTGATAGTACCAAGGACCCCGAGTCTGACGATGACAAGACAGGGAAGGGAAAGAAGAGCGGCAACACCAAGGGGCAGCAGCATAACCCGGCGGGTCATGGAAACAACGGTAAGTGTAAGGCGGATAACAGTTTAGATTTTGTGGCTAATACCAACACGCAGGACAAAGGCCAGAGGCGTAAGGGTAAACCGCCCCAGCGTGGTGGAGGACCAAGTCCTAATCCGGAGCGCTTGTCTTATCTGTTAAACCAGCCTTGCCCAAAGCATGGGACGCGGGACAAACCGTCCACGCACTTATGGAAAGATTGTTATATCATGCAGGAGTTCAAAAAATCCGACTTTTTCGGTATGATCACGGGTCGGGCGGCGGTTCAGGCCCTGGATCTCATGGGCCAGGTTACGGTGGAGGCAGTTCCGGTTCAGGTTTTCGCGGTAATCAGAACGGACATGGTAATCAAGGCAATCAGGGCAATCAAGGCGGTTATAATCATCAGGGCAATCAGCAGCAACAGCAGCAGTTGGGCTACCAGAGCAACCCGAAGCAGTTGAATAGTGGGCAGTACCATGTCTTCACCAGTAGTCTATGCAAGCGCGATCATAAACTTCATAAAAGGGCAGTGAATTCCGTTGAACCGGCGGTGCCCCGTTACTTGCGCTGGTCTGAGCAGCCGATCGTGTGGAGTAGAGAGGATCATCCACCCCGGGTTGATAATCCGGGTCATCTGGCATTGGTGGTGGCGCCTCAGGTTGGAGGTTATAAGTTCACCAAGGTACTCATGGATGGAGGGAGTAGTATCAATATCCTTTATTATGAAACCTTCCGTCGCATGGGGTTAATAGATAAAAATCTTAAATCGTCCATCACAGTCTTCCATGGTGTAGTGCCTGGTAAATCGGCATATCCTGTCGGTAAGATAGCTCTGGAGGTGGCTTTTGGAGATGAGCATGATTCAATGTCAGAGACATTGACTTTTGAAGTGGTGAAAATCGAGAGCCCGTATCATGTCCTGTTTGGACGGCTGGCTTATGCTAAGTTCATGGCAAGGCCCTGTTATGTCTATCTGCAGCTCAAGATGTCGGGTCATAAGGGGACCATCACGGTTCATGGGAGCCGCAAGATCACTTTAGAATGTGAAGAAGGTGATGCGGCTTATGCTGAGTCGGTTTGCGCAACAAAGGAGTTGAAGTTCCATAAGGACAATGTTGATCTGACGTATATGACTTCTTTTAAAAAGCCAACTACAAAGCATGATCCGGCCTTAAAGTTTGAATCGGCTGATGAGACTAAGCTTGTCGATTTTGTTCCTGGCGATTCATCCAAGCAATTTAGCATCAGCGCTAACTTGGATCCAAAATAGGAAAGCGCGCTCATCGAGTTCATCCGTGAGAATCAGGACATCTTTGCGTGGAAACCTTCTGACATGCCAGGTGTACCGAGAGAACTCGCTGAGCACACTCTCAATGTCGATCCCAAGTATAAATCGGTCAAGCAGATTCTTTGCCGGTTCAATGAAGAAAGACGCAAGGCTATTCGTGAGGAGGTAGACAGGCTCTTGGTGGCTGGGTTCATCGTTGAAGTATTTCATCCTGAATGATTAGCTAATCCGGTGCTGGTACTTAAGAAGGACGGCACTTGGCGTATGTGTGTGGACTACACAGATCTCAACAAGGCCTGTCCAGCAGACCCTTTTGCCCTCCCACGTATTGATCAAATCATTGATGCTACGGCGGTTTGTGAGCGTTTGAGCTTTTTGGATGCATATTCTGGTTACCATCAGTTCAAAATGGCAGTTAAGGACCAGGAGAAGACCGTGTTTATAACTCCTTTTGGAGCCTTCTGCTATGTGTCTATGCCTTTTGGGCTCAAAGTGCCTAGGCGACTTATCAGCGTTCTATGCAGAATTGTCTTCATGATCAGATCGGCCGCAATGTTCATGCTTATGTGGATGATATTGTGGTAAAATCCAGAAAGAAGGAGACATTGGTAGATGACTTGAAGGAGACCTTTGATAACCTCCAGGTTTATAAAATGATGCTTAATCCGGCCAAGTGTGTTTTCGGTGTACCGGCAGGCAAGCTCTTGGGTTTTCTGGTGTCTAACAGGGGCATTGAAGCTAATCCGGAGAAAATCAAGGCTATAACTTCATTGGCTAAACCGAAGTGTATCAATGATGTTCAACACCTGGCAGGCCGGATTGCCGCCTTAAGCCGGTTTATCAGTCGCCTTAGTGAAAAAGTCATCCCCTTATATCAGATGTTGAAGAAAACGGATGACTTCGCTTGGAGTGACGCCGCCAATGAAGCATTTGAGGATTTAAAGCGGCAGCTGGCTAATCCGCCGGTTCTTGCTACTCCTGTTGATAAAGAGCCATTGTTGCTATATGTGGCAGCTAACGCCCGGGCTGTTAGCATGGCTATTGTGGTGGAGCGCAAGGAGGCCGGAAAAGAGTATCCGGTTCAAATGCCGGTCTATTATATCAGTGAGGTACTTATTGAGTCCAAGCAAAGGCACCCACATTGGCAGAAGCTGGTATATGGAGTTTTTATGGCAAGCTGGAATCTTAAGCAATATTTCCAAGGTCATCCCATCACTGTGGTTAGCTCTGCTCCTTTGGGGGATATAATCCAGAATAGGGAAGCGACTGGCCGGATTGCCAAGTGGGCTATTGAGCTTGGGCCTCATGGGTTGAAGTATATGCCCCGGACAGCGATCAAATCTCGGGCACTTGTGGATTTCATCAATGACTGAATAGAATTACAGGCGCCAGAAGAGAAGCCAGATCATACTTATTGGACTATGCATTTTGATGGGTCCAGGCAATTGGAGGGCTCGGGGGCTGGAGTCGTATTAACTTCCCCACGAGGTGATAAGTTTTGTTATGTTCTCCGTTTAATGTTCCCTTGCACTAACAATGCGACTGAATATGAGGCGTTACTCCATGGTCTTTGGATGGCTAAAGAGATGAATCTAAGCCGAGTTAAGTGCTTCGATGACTCATATCTGGTGGCTCAACAAGTGTTTGGTACTTGGGATTCCAAGGACCCACTCATGGCAGCATATCGTCGAGAGGTGGAATTATTGCAGGTCACTTCAAAGGTTATCAGGTCGATCATGTGGACCGACGGAAGAATGAAGCGGCGGACGCTTTAAGCCGCTTGGGTTCCCAACCGAAACCGGTTCCACCCAATGTCTTCATGGATGTGCTGCATAATCCATCCGTCAAGCTCCTTGGCGAAGAGGATTTGGCTGTTCCTGATCCGGAGGCTCAGTTGGTGGCGGTTCTTCATGTTATCCCGGATTGGACGGTTCCATATTTGGCGTATATGAACCGGGGCGAGTTACCAGAGGATGAAACTTTGGCCAAGCAGATAATCCGGCGGTCCAAGTCATGACTATTATCAATGGAGAGTTACATCATTGCAGTGTGACAGGGGCGTTTCAACGATGTGTATCTCCTGAAGAAGGCCGAGAAATTTTGCGTAAGATCCACGAAGGAGATTCTAGTCACCAGCCGGTTCAAAGTCCCTGGTAGCAAAAGTTTTTCGTCATGGCTTCTATTGGCCGACGGCTCATGCTGATGCGGAAGACTTGGTGAAAAAATGTGACGGTTGTCATAAATTCTCACATCGAGCCCATGTTCCGGCCCAGGAATTGAGGATGATACCAATCACTTGGCCATTTGTGACTTGGGGGCTAGATATGGTTGGGCCCTTTAAGAGATCCAAGGATAAGAAGACCCACCTTTTGGTGGCGGTTGATAAGTTCACTAAGTGGGTGGAGGCAGAACCAGTCAATAAGTGTGATGCAACTACAGCGATTCAATTCATCAAGAAGGTGATTTTCCGGTTTGGCTTTCCACATAGTATTATAACTAATAATGGTACCAGTCTGTCCAAAGGTGCTATGAAGGAGTTCTGTCAACGTGAGCACATCCGGCTTGACGTATCATCAGTGGCTCACCCTCAGTCTAATGGTCAAGCGGAGAGAGCCAATCAAGAGATCTTGAGAGGCATCAAGCCCCGGCTTATGGTTCCTTTGCAACAGACACCGGGTTGTTCGGTGGAGGAGTTACCTTCTGTGTTATGGAGCATCAATACCACGCCCAACATATCCACGGGTTACACACCTTTTTCATGGTTTATGGAGCGGAGGCGGTTCTCCCTAGTGACATCCGTCATGACTCGCCTCGTGTGGCGGCGTATGTTGAAGCTGACAATGAGAAGGCACGACAGGAAGCACTTGACCTGTTGGACGAGGAGCGTGACATTGCAGCAGCCCGGTCGGCGATTTATCAGCAAGATCTGCGTCGTTATCACAGCCGCCGGGTTAGAACCATAACTTTTCAAGAAGGCGATCTGGTGCTCCGACTCATCCAAGATCAGACAGATATGCACAAGTTATCCCCGCCTTGGGAAGGACCCTTTGTGGTCAGCAAGAATCTGCATAACGGGTCATACTACCTCATAGATGTTCGAGAGCACAAAGACTCACGTAAATCGGAGGAGGAGACCCACCGGCCGTGGAATATCGCTCATCTTCGTCCTTACTACACCTAAGCCATAGGCTCTTCTTATGTACATAGTTATGACAATGTATATATTATGATCAATATAATAAACCAGAGCCTCAGTTAAAGCGGGGTATTTGTTGTTTTTCTTATATCATGTGTGGTTACATGGGGGCTTCTGTTCATAAAACGGCGTCCGGTTTACACCTTGATTCAGCTTATAAAGCCTTATATAAAAATCACTTGGGGGCTTGGTTATATTTGAACCATAGCTACACCTCTTGATCGGCGCAAAGCCACCAGAAAAATCACTTGGGGGCTTGGTCGTATTCGAACCATAGTCACACCTCTTGATCGGCTCAAAGCCAAATTAATTCGGGGCCAAAGAGAGTGTTGCAAAAGAACAACTCAAACATAGGCACCCACTGAGCACAACTCAAAATATTGCTTGGGGATTCTTTGCTATCGCAATGAACAAAGAATCTACACTTGTAATAGGCTATCAAGCCACGGCTTGGAAGCCTGGTGTATACACCTAAAACCCCGGGTTAGCCTGCCTTTTTAAGTAAGTCACTCCGTCCAGGTAAACCTGGTATGACCCGCCGAACTTCGACAAGTCAATCTGATAAGACCCTGAACTTGTCAAAGTTAAAATGACGATTGGTTAAGGATTGAGGACCATCTTAAAAGGCTTTGTGAAATGGTTTAACTCAGTGGCCTGGCAGCCCATGAAAAGCCTCAAATTTGGGGCCTGGCAGCCCGTGAAAAGCCTCGACTACAAGTTTTATCGTATGCTTTTATTTGCCAAGTTTTTACTCTTTTGATGACAGTTATTATGTTCTGATAAACCGACGTTCATTAAGCCCGGCTTGACTTTCAACTACAAGTTGTCAGTATCTGATTAGTCATAATCCAGAGATTATTAACCCGGTCTGGTTTTGACTATAAATCACCAGAATTGAATATGAATAAACCGGTGTTTATCATAACCTGGAACAGTTTTATCATAAACCGGCACAATATGACAGAAGATTAGGGTTATTACCCTCATTACAATAGTTGGTCAGCCAACATTATGACTCAAGGTCACAGGTATCAATTATTTTCCTATTTGATTATCTTTTCACAAGCCTTGGTTATAAACCCTGGCTATATATATATGGGCATCATGACCCGTCCGGCGGTAAACCGCCAGGACACTATCAATTTCTTGTGTGCAGGAATAGCTTGAGTAAATCGCTATGGATTATGAACATCATATGTCTTAAGCATGGTGGATTAACAAGTGTCGGGCACAAATAAATATGCACGATGGCATAGCAGACCAAGTGTTTTAACTAGCCTATTACAAGGCGGTTCAGTGCAGCACGCGGAAGGCTAAACCGGCCTCCGGATCATGATTCCTCACCAGCTAGATTTGACGGTTGTGGATCACCTTGCACTGGTTCATCATCATCCTCTCTACCCAGTGGCTGGAAGTCAATGGTTGCCCAGTCGATCCCAGTTATGGCTTGGAATACAGCTTCATCACTTATAAGGGTGGACGATTCAATATCAGGGGCATAGGTGTGCTTACGGATTGGCGGGATAAGATTTTGCGCTTCAGGGGTTGGTGCAGCAACACGTTTGTTTTTGTCGTCATAACTCGCCTGGTAATATGAGAGATCAGCCTCTTCGGCCAGTTGACAAGCCAGTGGACGTACTTCCCGGTTTATGGCTCGGAGGTCATCATTGCCAAATTCCGATCCGTCTTCTTTTAAGCTGGGATAGCCTTTAGCCACTTCTCCCGGTTCAAGGTCAGGCACCCATGCTTTTGCCCGAGTTAGTGCGGTCAGGGCACCCGCCCTTGCAGCAGACCTCTTTAGCTCTTCTACCCGGGCAGGCAGCATAGAAAACCTTTCTAAGGTTTCCTTGATTAAAGTGGGGGGAGGCTTGTTGTGTGAAGCGGTATAGATGATCCGTTGTGCACTGGTATATAACTGCTCTATAAGAGTATAGGCAGCCTTCAGCTTCTTTTGTACGTCAGAGCCCAGATGACTAATACGAGTCCCTGCATAATTACAAGCATCAGTAAACCGGCTTCGTATGGGATGATATGTTGAAAATGTGAAGCAAGGATGTTTACCAAACACAGCAGCTGTCATGGCATGTATCTGCCGCTTTACGCCAGTCAGCTCATCTACTACCGGTTTAAGAGTTGCTTCTGCTTCCTCGGCTCTTTTTTGCAAAGCGGATTTTTCTGTGTCCCAATCCGCCCGCTCCTTGTTGAAACTCTCCTTTAGCTTTCCCATAGCGGCTAAAGCGCTGGTCAGCTCATCCTTTGCCTTGGAGGTTTCCGCTTGCTAGGACTTGATGTTTTCTTGCAGATCGGCGGTTTGAGATTCCTTTTTGCTCAGCTCAGCCTATCAAGAACAGACATATTATGAGTTGATGGTACATATTTAAAGTACCAAGTACATAACAAATTATGCACCTGATACTTGGGGGCTAATGCATATTTTCTTATTCTCGGAAATTTCTACAAGTCCCAAGCACAATACAAGTATTACTCTTGGCACTTGGGGGCTAATGTATGTTTGCTCAAAGTACTGATATGGGAATTTCTTCTACAGTCCCGATTCATCTTTATAAAGTTAAGTCGGCCCTTGGGGGCTACATCAGTGAAAGATACAGTATTGCTATTTTAAAGCACCAGTTCATCTTAAAAAGACAACCCCGTCCCTGAAGGCTAAGCATGCAAAGTTAAGTTATTACTAAGTCCCGGTTTAAATTGATATCATAAACCGTCACTTGGGGGCTACTGGAGTTGATATTTGGAATTAAAAAGAGAAACAGTTATGCAGAGTTGAGCATTAGTTACCTCGTATCGCTCTTTCATCAAGTTTACCAAACCGGCTTCATAGTCGCGGCTGGTGTACAGACGGTTCAAGAAGCCAGAGTGAATATCTTGGGCATTCATATCGGAATAGCTTGACAAATCGGTGTTCCATTTGCCTTTCCCCTTAGCAGAAAGCTCATCTTTGGCACTATGTTTGGATAAGGCGACCGGATTGCCAGGAGCGGTGTGGCTGACGGTAATCATAATGTCATCTTCTATAACGTCGGCAACCTTCATTGGAAGGGACGGTTTATCAGCAGTTTGGGTTGGACTAGCCGGTTTATCATCCGTGTGAGCCGGACTAGTTGGTTGGTCAGTGTGACCGGTGGTGTCAACTTCTACTTGTTCCATGACGAAGTCATAATCTTGTGGTGGCGGATCATCAAGCTGAGCGTCCGTGTTGGTCTCTACTGGATCTGGGGTTTTTTCTGGTTCAATAACCACATTTTCGTCTGACGGTTTGTTTAACCGAGCCTTCTTGCTGGGTCTTGGCTTGGCACTGCGAAGAATAAGCATAAATATCAATACGTCAGGTGAACATAAGTATTAAGACCAAATTTAAGGCATAGCTTACCCAGGAACTGTCTAAAGGGCTGGAAGCTGTGTGGCTCTTCACTCGCCAGAAGATGAGTGAGGTGTTCCCTGATAATACGAATCAGACGGATTAAGAGGCTGTCGGAAACAACCCACCTTGGGGAAAGAAGTGTCAAGAGTATAAGATACCTCTGATCGGCGTTTCCGAACCTGAGTGTTCGGTAAACCGGCGGAGGTAACTACCTGGCCGCTGTGTCGGGTTGTGCGGCGAGCTTCGTGTTGCTGTGTCTTCAAAAGAAAGTTTGGGTCCAAGTAAGCAAGGGGGTGAGAAATTTTATTTTCCGGTTTGCTTGACGGATTTTCTGTGTTGGCAGAGGATCAGAACCGGAGGAAAGGATAATTACCTCAACGTCATTAGCTTGGCTGCCTTCGGCATCGTCCTGATAAGGGTCATTGTCAATGAGATGTATGAAAAATGAACCAAGAGAGTCAAGTTCTACCTTTGAGTCCGGGTTAGCCAAATCGACATCAGCATTTGGCTCGGAAGACGCAGTGGTCCTCTTCTTGGCAGGTTTTTTAACAACCTTGGTCTTCTGGCGAAGTGGCTTTGCCGGTTTATCTTGTGGTTTTGCCGGTTTATCCTGTGGTTTTTTCTTCCAGAACGGATCATCACCGTGTCAAAGATGTACAAAATTTTGAGAGGATATTTGAAAGAAGCAAGTTAAAGAGCAAAAAGGTTATATGATCCTTACAGTTGGCGGTTTGTTGGAAACACAGAAAGGACTTAATCCGGTCTGGCTGCAGACAGCCTCCGGTTCATTCAGTATCTTTTTCACAGCCTCAGTAACTTCAGCGTCTGTAAGTTGAATATCTGTGTGTTGCTGAGGGTCCTTCAAACTTCCGGTGCATTCACACATTAAACCGGGGCGTCGGCTTAAGGGCAATATGCTCCAAGTTATCCAATAACGAGCAAAATCAACACCTGTTAAACCGTTCGCCATAAAGGCTCTAAGCTTTGACAGTTGTGGAGCATAGTTGGACCTTTCCTTTGCAGTTAATCTCTGAGGAAAGGGATGTGTATTACTAAGATGGTGAGGACGGTAACCCGGCAAAGGATTTTCATCAGTTGGAGATGTGTCTCTGCAATAAAACCACGTCTGGTTCCACTCCTTGGGGTGACTGTGCAGCTTGGCGTGAGGGAAGCTGACATCCTTCCGCTTTTGAACTGCCATTCCGCCGAGCTCAGTATTGGGTCCATCTGTGAACTCTGTGCGACGGTTTAAATGGAAAAAATCCCTAAACAATTTAACTGTGGGCTCCTCTTGAAGATAAGCTTCACAAAAGACTTGGAAATGGCAGATGTTGGACACAAAGTTTGGGCCGATGTCCTGAGGGTGGAGCTGAAAACTGGCAAGCACATCTCGGAAAAACTTTGAACCGGGAGGACTAAAGCCTCGACCCAGATGGTCAACGAAAACAACTACTTCTCCGTCCTTGGGTTCAGGTGGATTTTCTGGACCGGGGGCCCTCCAGTGGATGATCTCTTTCTTGGCTAAAGCACCAGTTGCGACACATCTATCTAATTGATCTTCAGTGACCCAGGAAGGAACCCAGTTGCATTCATAGACTTGTTTCTCCATTTCAATGGAAGCTGAAACATAGTTATTGCCGGTTTAAGATTTATAATAAACAAGTATAATGCGATGCAAGTTGATGGAGAGGTGTACACATATTGTTAAACCAGAATATGACATTACTAAACCGGAGTCTGATATTGCTAAGCTGGAATCTTACGATGGAGAAGGTGCAAAGATAAACGAATCGGCGGTTTAAGAGGGGACCAATGGTGCCTAACGGATTATCATTTTTTTCAAAGTTAAACCGCCTATATTGGTATGGAAGGTACAGACCTAAAATACCTAAGTGAAGGAAAAAACAAATTCTGCAGATTGATGTGATAATTTAAGATCTGCGGTGTGACAGAAAAATAGAAAATATTCAGACCTAATTTCAAGTGCTTGAACAGTTCATCAAGTTCAGATGAGTTTTTATATAAAGGAGATGCTCCAATAAGGAAAAGGGGGATTATGGCTACGGCCGCACAAGAAGTATCAGATCCAAACTAGCCGTTTGTGCTACTAAGAAGAATAGGGAAGAACGGCGCCGGAGCTTCAATAAACTCTGATGAACATTGAAACCCTAATGGTGGATCTAGAGCGAGGAAAAGAGGAACTTACTGATGATGAGGGAACAGCGAAGAAGCGCTGCGTTTCTCTGGTGCGGTCAAGTTGATTCAGCGGCCGTCGTTGGGGCGGAAGCGAAGGTCGACGGCGGCGGCAGAGCTCCAATGGTCGGTCGTTGCGAGGAAGAGGACGATGTGAAGGGGCACGAAGGGGAAAAGTGAAAAGGACCCCTCGGCCTTATTTATAAGGTGAATGGATAAGTGTAACATCCCAAAATTTCAATTTGGAATGTTATACATAGGTCATCCATGCATACCATATTTTATTGCATCTTCGTTCCGCAATCCTCGAAATCCTAAGCAACTAAAGGACCCTCATAGAGAGTTGGGGATTTTTCCGGTTTTCCTATTTGATTTTTATCAAATAATGAAAACGAGGATTTTTTATTTTAATTATTTTTCTCTCCGGAAAAATATTTCATACTGAAAAAATTTAATGAGGGGAGATAATATGACTTCTCCAAAACAATTGAAATATTGAAGGAAAAATGTTAGAATCATTATTTGGATTTTATTTGAGTTTATTTGAATTTTATTTGCGTTAGAAAAATTGCATGTTTTTGAAAATTGCATTTTAGGGCCAAGAAAATGTTCATCTCGTTCTAAATATTTCATTTAGACGGTGAAAATTGTTTTGGCATTTTTAGATTTTTTATTTTATTTTATAGGAGTTTTTCTGTGAGCGGAACTATTTGAAAACAATCATGGCTACCAAGACCCGACCGGGCCGGGCCAGGCCGGCCCAAGCCGTCGCCGCCGCCTTCCTCCCGCGCCCGCCGCCGCAGTAGTCCGGCTCGACTCGCCTCCGCCTCCGCCGCCTGTCCCCCAAGGCACCGGACCCCTCCTTTAAATACCACCGCCCCACCCTCCTCTAGCCATCACCACCGCCACCGCCGCCGAGCCGAGCCCCGAGCCGCCGCCTCCCGCCGCCACCCCGCCGTCGAGCCCGAGCCCCGCCGGAGCCGAGCGAGGTAGCCGCCCCGCCGCCCGGTTTTCCGAAGAAAACCGTTTCGGTTTTTTTGAAAACCCTAGGTTTCGTTTTTTTTCTAGATCGGTTTATTTCTTCAGTTCATTTATTTAGCGAGCGTTCGCTCGTTCGTTCGTTTTAACGTACGTGTTCTTCGTTTAGGTTCAGATAACGAACGTTCATTCGTCAAGCTGTTCGTCGCTTTTCTTTTCTCGGATTTATTCCGCGATTTTTCTGATCGTGATTTCTGATCCGATGTTCGATCTAGTATAACTTTTCGCTCGTTTATCGGAATCAGGCGATTCAAGCGCCTAGAGTTTCGTCTCGAAACCCTCTTTCCGAATAATCAACTCAAACAGGTTTTTGCCTCTGTAAAATTTGACCCTAGTTCAGATTAGTAAACGGATCTTATTTCTTTCGCCGTTTGAGTTTCGTTGCTTCGTTTGGTTTCATTCTTTTTGTGAACCGGAGTTCTTAAGTTGGACTTTCTGGTCAACCTCTTTTAGTTGAGTTTTTCCTGTGCATCTTTGCTTGTTGCTTATGTATGTTATTGTTTGCTTGTGATAGAATTCCCGAAGTGCGAAGCGTGTTACTACGAGTCTCTAGGATTCACGGATCGTCAGCAAGGCAAGTAACACTTTGATCATACTCTTTTCATACCCAGTTTTAATGCATTAGTTTCAATCCTCAAACATTGCATGATTAGGATGTCATTAATTTGTGGGTTGGGAAGTAGTAGTTGAGGTAGAACCTATTGCCCTGTTACATTCAAACCCTTGGGAGTTACTTCTACGTGTTGCTTATATTGCCATGCTATGCTCGTAGACGTGGTTGGTTTTGAGTGAATCCATGACAGATGTGAGATTGTTAATTAATGGTTTAATTTAAGGTGTCAACTTTAATACACCTCTGGGTGGATTGAGGCACCTGGGGAACCCAAAGTGTTGTCTGCTTTTTTTTTGAAATCACAGGGTACCCGTGTGATCTTCCTATGGACCGCCACCTGTGCTCAAAGGGAACTGAGATTATTCATGCTAGAAACTTCCGTGTGCAGCCACAAGCTACTATGGGCTCTAGCATAGTTGAGTAAGTTACGTGAAGCTCTTCAAGAGGTAGATCAGCGGTAGTGGGTTTTGTAGGTTTGGTATGGTCTACCCTGAGTAGAGAGTTAATGTTTCTGAAAGACTGTGTCTCGGTCATCCGTTTCTCAAACACCATGTAGTGCGAGAAATCAACGGAGGCGATCGAGTCTTGTGGGGAGAAGTGTGCAAACCTCTAGAGAGTGTACAATCTAATCATGGTTAGCCGTGTCCCCGGTTATGGACAATTCTGAGTATCTAGTACTTGAGTATTCACATGTATCTCATCACTCTTAATTAATATTATTGGGTCGTTAACTAATTTAATTGGGATTGAGTTGGGGTTATACCTTCTCACTGATGTTTCAACCACCATGATAGTTAAATTAAAATTTATTCCTTTGTTGTAGGGAAAAATTGTCTTTTCTCAAAACCATAACCATAGAGCTTTCCACCAGCCAAATATGCATGTAGTGATAGCATTATTCTATTCCTGCTCTACTGTGTTATATTGCCAAAGATATTCCATGTCTTTGACCCATTCTCGGGCTGCAACGTATTATGTTGCAGACTTTTCAGACGAGGAGTAAGGATCGTTAGGTCGTTGCTGCAAATTTCAGCTATGCCGTTGGAGTTGATGGACTCACTTTATCTTCCAAGCCTTCCATTGTTATCGCATTAGATGGCCTTAAGCCATATTATTGTAATAAGTTCTCTTTTGAGACATTCGTTGTAATAAGTGTGTGATTGCTACTTTATTATAAATCCTTGAGTCTTGTGTGTGTCAAAGACATCTTGATCCGTGGATTACATCGAAGCACGTAGACTTGACCATCTGAGGTCGGGTCGCTACAATATGGTATCAGAGCACACGCTGAGTGTAGAACACGACCACTAAGATAAACCATAGATCACTCTTCTCTACTCATTTCTGACTCCTCTCCATTTTTCCACTCTTTAGGATGACGGAGATGAAGAACAAGTTTGCACAACCGGATGAAGACACACCTTTTGGACGCCATTTGAAGGAAGTCACTAGGTACTTGAACATTGGAATACCAAGCTTCACCGGGACGTCTGACGCCACTTTACCGTAAGAGGAGCGCTGGATGATTCAAGTACAAGTTCCAGGAAGGACGTTCTCGCCAACTTCTAAGCCCATAGAGTTTTCTTTCGAAGCACCCACCTGGAGTCTAGGTAAGAGCATGGCAGCTCACATTACCATGGGACGTATTGGAAAAGTCTACAATAGGGAGCTTAAAGACACCATCTATCAAATATGTGGGCGCCGAGACGAGCAATGGGAAGTAATCAGCACCAAGAAGGATAGATCCATTGCAGCTTTCATCCAGGAGCTAAACCAGCACATTCGACGTCAGGAGAACCAGATGTGTGCAGATATGATGGAGTTGAAGAAGGCGAAGACCAGGATCATCGATATGGAGGAAGAACTCAAGTTTACCCGTGACGGATATGAGGAGGAAATCAAGACACTACTGGAGAAGAACGACGACCTAGTTAAGAAGATCGGAGTATTCATGGGAGGATCAGCACCGGAAGAAGAGGAGGAAGATCCTACTTGCCCGGACAACTACATCATCATCGACAACACTGATTCCGATCCAAGTGATGATGACTACGAAGATGAAGCCGAGGCGGACATCATGGAGTCTTCCACCGATCAAAATTTCTAGATGACCACCATATAGTAGTAGTATTCCCCCATGTAACTAGTAGTAGTTGAGCACTTTCGCGATAGTCCTAGACCGTTTGTATGCCATTGCTTGATTGATTGAGTGAAATGATTGTGTTTGCCTCATATGCATATGGGTAGTGTTTTCTCATTAGACCTTTTTCTCTATTCTAATCTCTTCCATCTAAACCCTCAGATGCCTCCGAGACGTGACACCGGTTTTGTTTTCCCACCGGAGCTCACCCAGTTGGTCCAGCAGCAAAATGCTTTGATGCAATTGCTATTTCAGAACCAGGGCAACAACAACAACAACTCGCTGCCAGTGGACAATTTAGCCCGTTTTCTGAGGTTACAACCGCCGGTGTTCTCCAGTAGCACCGAGCCAATAGTTGCTGATGATTGGTTACGCCGTATTGGAAGGGAGTTAACCACCGCAGGATGCACGAATGCTGAGAAGGTGCGGTTTGCCGCACATCAATTGGATGGACCAGCAGCCGCATGGTGGGAGAATTACACGACTACTTTTCCTATAGTCAATGTCACTTGGGACCAGTTTCAGCAAGCTTTTCGCACAGCACATGTCTCAACTGGATCCATGCAGATGAAGAAGCGCGAGTTTTGCAACTTACGCCAGGGGAACCGTACTGTGGCTCAGTGCGTGGATGATTTTAGTAAGTTATCATGCTATGCCCCTGATGATGTGGCCACAGATGCCGCGAAGTAGGAGAAGTTTATGGAAGGGCTGAATGATGAGATGAGCATGCAGCTGATGGTGGCAACTTTCAACAACTACCAGGAGTTGGTAGATAAGGCCCTTATGATTGAAGGGAAGCAGCAGCAGATTGAAAGCCGTAAGAGGAAGTATGGACAAGGGAAGTATAACTCAGGAGCTCAGCAGAAGCCTCGCTTAACCCCGAACTCGGAAGGACTTGTTCATAACCATGGAGGTCACAACCACACTGGAGGAGGAATGCATAACCAAAATGGTGCCAAGAACGGAAATGGGAACGGAGTTAATAAACAACCAGAACCGCTCCAATCCAGCCACACCCGCCAAAAGAGACCTAAGTCAAGTTACTTGCTTTAAGTGTGGGAAGACATGGCACTATGCCAATGATTGCCCTGAAGGAAGGAATGGAAACGGAAATGGGAGCGCTGGGAAGAAGCCTAATCCATTCAACAAAGGACAAGTGAACCACGTTAATGTGGAGGAGGTTGAAGAGCAGCCTGACGCGATAATAGGTAAGTTTTTGGTTAAGTCATTTACCGCTCTTGTTCTTTTCGATACTGGTGCATCGCATTCATACATATCAAGGGGATTTGTGGATAAGTTTAAGTTACCAACCCAAACCCTTAAGACCCCTCTTTTAGTGAGCCCGCCTGGAGCAGTGTACATGGCTAGCCGATGGTGCAATCAGATACCACTAACCATTGGCACGCATGTTTTTCCGTCTGACCTAATTATCTTGGAGTCGCAAGGATTGGATGTGATATTAGGTATGGACTGGATGTCAAAGTATGGAGGACGCATTGACTGTGCTAGCAAATCAATTTATATTACCACACCGGAGGGAAAAAGGATTAAGTATGTATCTAGGCATGTGCCTAGGAGGAGCCAAGTGAATGCCCTCACGGGAGTTGTACAGGAGGAAGTGCCTGTAGTAAAGGATTTTCCTGATGTTTTCCCAGAGGAGTTACCAGGCATGCCACCGGATCGCGACATCGTGTTCCTGATAGAGCTATTGCCAGGTACAGGGCCAATATCCAAGAGACCCTATCGGATGCCCTCAAACGATCTGGAGGAAATTAAGAAACAAATCAAGGAGTTATTGGAGAAAGGTTATATTCGAAGGAGTTCATCACCTTGGGGAGCACCAATACTTTTGGTCGAGAAGAAGGATAAATGCCTGAGGATGGTTGTTGATTATCGAGACTTGAATGAAGTGACGATAAAGAACAAGTATCCATTACCGATGATCAATGATCTGTTTGATCAGTTGCAAGGAGCAAAGGTGTTTTCGATGATCGATCTACGATCGGGATACCATCAGTTGAAGATTCGAGAGAAGGATATACCAAAGACATCGTTCACCACGCGGTATGGATTATATGAGTATACGGTCATGTCTTTTGGACTGACTAACGCCCCTGCCTATTTCATGAGTATGATGAACAAGGTGTTCATGGAGTATTTGGACAAGTTTGTTGTGGTGTTCATTGATGATATTATGGCATACTCGAAGAACGAAGAGGAGCACAAGGAACATTTGCGTTTGGTTCTCGAGAAACTCAGGGAACACCAGTTATACGCCAAATTCAGCAAGTGCGAGTTTTGGTTGAAGGAAGTTGGATTTCTTGGGCATGTTATATCAGGAGAAGGTATAGCAAAGGTGGACCCCAAAGAAGGTATAATCGATCCTTTGAATGGTTGGCACCCACTTGATTGGCAAGATCCATGATTTCCTTGGACTCACGAGGATATTATCGGAGATTCATTGAGAATTTTTCCAAGATTGATAAGCCAATGACTGAATTGTCAAGAAGGATACTAAGTTTAAATGGACAGATGATTGCGAGGCAAGTTTTCAGGAGTTGAAGAAACGTTTGACTACAGCCCCAGTGCTAACATTGCCAGATATACATAAGGAGTTCCAAGTTTATTGCGACGCCTCTCGCTTGGGACTTGGATGTGTGCTTATGCAGGACGGAAAGGTTGTTTCGTATGCCTCACGACAACTGAAGCCTCATGAGTTGAACTATGCCACGCATGATTTGGAGCTAGCAGCCGTAGTGCATGCATTGAAGACTTGGAGACATTATCTTATTGGAAACCATTGTGATGTGTACACTGATCATAAGAGTTTGAAGTACATTTTCACACAGAAGGAGTTGAACCTTAGACAAAGGAGATGGTTGGAACTTATAAAGGATTATGACATGAATCTGCACTATCATCCAGGAAAGGCCAATGTCGTAGTAGACGCTTTGAGCCGGAAGAGTTACGCTAATATCCTTGAAAGTAAAGGATTGCCGAAGGAGTTAGCTGAGGATATCATGGAAATTCGGTAGGAGATTGTTCCAAGAGGTTTCATTGAGACAATGGAAGTTCAGTCAACATTGTTGGACAAGATTCGAGAAGCTCATAAGGAAGACAAAGAGATTACTGAGATAAAGGAGAAGATGAGCAAAGGAAAAGCCAAAGGTTTTCGTGAGGATGAGCATGATACCTTATGGTTTGTGGACCGAGTTTATGTGCCTAATAACTCAGAGATCGGGAAGTTAATACTTCAGGAGGCTCATGACTCACCATACTCGATACACCCCGGAAACACCAAGATGTATTTGGATTTGAAGGAATGTTTCTGGTGGACTGGTATGAAGAAGGATATTGCCGAGTATGTAGCTGTATGTGATGTATGTCGGAGGGTGAAGGCAGAGCATCGAAGCGGCAGGACTATTACAGGTCTATGCCGATACCGAATGGAAGTGGGATAAACTTGGCATGGACTTTATCACGGATTGCGGCACCAAAGCAGGATATGACTCAATATGGGTAGTAGTGGATCGCTTGACCAAAGTAGCTCACTTCATCCCAGTCAAAACAACTTACACAAGTGCAAAGTTGGCCAAGATATATATGTCCAGGATCGTATGTTTGCATGGAGTTCCGAGGACCATCGCATCAGATAGAGAAACACAGTTTACTTCAAAGTTTTGGCATCAGCTACACCAGACCTTGGGTACCAGATTGGAGTTCAGTATAGCATTCCATCCGCAGACGGATGGACAGACAGAGAGAGTCAATCAGATTCTGGAGGACATGTTGAGAGCCTATGCTCTAGATTATGGATCTAATTGGGATGACAATTTGCCTTACGCAGAGTTCTCATACAACAATAGCTACCAGGCCAGTTTGAAGATGGCACCGTTTGAAGCTCTGTATGGACGCAGATGTAGAACACCTCTAATGTGGGATGAGGTAGGAGACTGTCAGTTGTTTGGACCAGATTTGATCAAAGAGTCAGAGGAGAAGGTTAAACTGATCCGAGAGAGATTAAAGGTTGCTTTCGATCCGGGAAGAAGAGTTATGCAGATTCAAACGCAAGGAGGTAACCTATGAAATTGGAGATGAGCCTATCTGCAAGTATCACCCTTGCGAGAGTGAAACGTTTTGGAGTTAAGGAAAGTTAGCTCCAAGATTTGTAGGACCGTACCGTGTTTTGGAACGGATGGGAGAAGTTGCCTACAAGCTGGAGTTACCTGAAGGATTGTCAGGAGTTCACGATGTGTTCCACGTATCACAGTTGAAGAAGTGTCACGCTGAGATGGCCGATATACCGTTAAGAGATACATTGCCCCTAGAGGTGATACCGTTGGACAATAATTTGACTTATGAGGAGAAGCCAGTAAAGATTCTTGACTTTGACAGCCGAGTCACTCGCAGCAAGGTTATCAAGTTTTGCAAAGTTCAGTGGAGCCACCATACCGAGGAGGAAGCCACCTGGGAACAAGAAGATGATATTCGCAAGGACCACCCTCACCTATTTTCTAGCCAACCCGAATCTCGAGGACGAGATTCATCTTAAGGGGGGTAGGTTTGTAACATCCCAAATTTTCAATTTGGAATGTTATACATAGGTCATCCATGCATACCATATTTTATTGCATCTTCGTTCCGCAATCCTCGAAATCCTAAGCAAATCAAGGACCCTCGGAGAGAGTTGGGGATTTTTCCGGATTTCCTATTTGATTTTATCAAATAATGAAAACGAGGATTTTTTATTTTAATTATTTTTCTCTCTGGAAAAATATTTCATATTAAAAAAAATTAATGAGGGGAGATAATATGACTTCTCCAAAACAATTGAAATATTGGAGGAAAAATGTTAGAATCATTATTTGGATTTTATTTGAGTTTATTTGAATTTTATTTGCGTTAGAAAAATTGCACGTTTTTGAAAATTGCATTTTAGGGCCAAGAAAATGTTCATCTCGTTCTAAATATTTCATTTAGACGGTGAAAATTGTTTTGGCATTTTTAGATTTTTTATTTTATTTTATAGGAGTTTTTCTGTGAGCGGAACTATTTAAAAAATCATGCTGGCCTGGGCGGCCAGACTGCCGCCGCCTTCCTCCCGCGCCCGCCTTGTGAGTCCGGCTCGGACTCCGCCTCCCCGCCTGCCCCCTCCCCAAGGCACCGGACCCTCCTTTAAATACCACCTCTAGCCATCACCACCGCCACCGCCTCCCCGCCGCCTGGCCGAGCCCGAGCCGCCGCCCGAGCCCCGCCTGAGCCACTGCCGCCCGTAGCCGCCACCGCCGCCTCCTGCCGCCAGCCCGCCGTCGAGCCCGAGCACCGCCGGAGCCCCGCCGGTGCCAAGCGAGGTAGCCCCGCCGGTTTTCCGAAGAAAACCGTTTCGGTTTTTTTTAAACCCTAGGTTTCGTTTTTTTTCTAGATCGGTTTATCTCTTCAGTTTATTTATTTAGCGAGCGTTCGCTCGTTCCTTCGTTTTAACGTATGTGTTCTTTGTTTAGGTTCAGATAACGAACGTTCGTTCGTTAAGCTGTTCGTCGCTTTTCTTTTCTCGGATTTATTCCATGATTTTTCTGATCGAGATTTCTGATCCGATGTTCGATCTAGTATAACTTTTCGCTCGTTTATCGAAATCAGGCGATTCAAGCGCCTAGAGTTTCGTCTCAAAACCATCTTTCCGAATAATCAACTCAAACAGGTTTTTTCCTTTGTAAAATTTGACCCTAGTTCAGATTAGTAAACGGATCTTATTTCTTTCGCTGTTTGAGTTTCGTTCCTTCGTTTGGTTTGATTCTTTTTGTGAACCGGAGTTCTTAAGTTGGACTTTCTGGTCAACCTCTTTTAGTTGAGTTTTGCCTGTGCATCTTTGCTTGTTGCTTATGTATGTTATTGTTTGCTTGCGATAGAATTCCCGGAGTGCGGCGTGTTACTCTGAGTCTCTAGGATTCGCGGATCGTCAGCAAGGCAAGTAACACTTTGATCATACTCTTTTCATACCCAGTTTTTATGCATTAGTTTCAATCCTCAAACATTGCATGATTAGGATGTCATTAATTTGTGGGTTGGGAAGTAGTTGTTGAGGTGGAACCTATTGCCCTGTTACATTCAAACCCTTGGGAGTTACTTCTACGTGTTGCTTATATTGCCATGCTATGCTCGTAGACGTGGTTGGGTTTGAGTGAATCCATGACAGATGTGAGATTATTAATTAATGGTTTAATTTAAGGTGGCAACTTTAATACACCTCTGGGTGGATTGAGGCACCTGGGGAACCGAGTGTTGTCTGGTTTTTTTTTTGGAAATCCCGGGGTACCCGTGTGATCTTCCTATGGACCGCCACCCAAGCTCAAAGGAACTGAGATTATTCATGCTAGAAACTTCCGTGTGCAGCCACAAGCTACTATGGGCTCTAGCATAGTTGAGTAAGTTACGTGAAGCTCTTGAAGAGGTAGATCAGCAGGTAGTGGGTTTTGTAGGTTTGGTATGGTCTACCCTAAGTAGAGAGTTAATGTTTCTGAAAGACTGTGTCTCGGTCATCCGTTTCTCAAACACCATGTAGTGCGAGAAATCAACGGAGGCGATCGAGTCTTGTGGGGAAAAGTGCACAAACCTCTGCAGAGTGTACAATCTAATCATGGTTAGCGGTGTCCCCGGTTATGGACAATTTTGAGTATCTAGTACTTGAGTATTCACATGTATCTCATCACTCTTAATTAATATTGTTGGGTCATTAACTACTTTAATTGGGATTGAGTTGGGGTTATACCTTCTCAATGATGTTTCAACCACCATGATAGTTAAATTAAAATTTATTCCTTTGTTGTAGGGAAAAATTGGCTTTTCGCAAAACCATAACCATAGAGCTTTCCACTAGCCAAATATGCATGTAGTGATAGCATTATTCTATTCCTGCTCTACTGTGTTATATTGCCAGCATATTCCATGTGCTGACCCGTTCTCGGGCTGCAACGTATTATGTTGCAGACTTTTCAGACGAGGAGTAAGGATCCTTAGGTCGTTGCCGTGCAGCTCAGCTATGCCGTTGGAGTTGATGGACTCACTTTATCTTCCAAGCCTTCCGCTGTTATCGCATTAGATGGCCTTAAGCCATATTATTGTAATAAGTTCTCTTTTGAGACACTCGTTGTAATAAGTGTGTGATTGCTACTCTGTTATAAATCCTTCGAGTCTTGGTGTGTCGGACATTCTCGATCCAGTGGATGACCTTTGAAGCATAGAGACTTGACCATCTGAGGTCGGGTCGCTACAATAAGTGGCAGGCGCGATAATCGAGGAGCCCAAAAAATGGGATATCCGACAGCTCTGTCGCCTCGATTGTCGGAGGCTCATTAATGAAGGTGAGTTATATGTAATTTCTAAACAGATGATGTCATGGCGGTTTATCATGATCTTGGAAGATGACGTCATGGCGGTTTACAAGATTTATGCGAAGGTACTGAAGAAGAAATTTTCTTAAGTATTTAAGATTGACATGAACCAGTTCAAATCAATCTGGGGCCTAATGTTGGGGATATTTACTGGGCGTAAACCAGCCAGGAGAGGCCGGGTTATCCCCATAATGGATTATTATATTTGAAGCCCATGAAGATCAAGATGGAGGCGCTTTATGAAGGCTCAGGGCCCAAAGTTGGTTTAAAGGTCTGTAGATGTAAACCGACATTGATATGTAAACTTGTGTTGTAAGATAGAAAGAGCAGAGACCGAGCCGGACACGTTTAAGAGCCGGCCTCGGAATCCTGTAAACCGGCAGGCGTCAACCCATGTATACAAGGGGATGACCCGGCGGGGGTTGAGGGAGGACAGACAACAACTCGAGACCCGGGCAAAGCGTATTCGCTCCCTGGTCATCGAAACCCTAGCAATCCCACAACAACTGGATCGTAGGCTTTTACCTTCACCGCAAGGGGCCGAACCAGTATAAACTCTCTGCGTCCCTTGTCCGCTTTAACTCCTTTAAGCTAACCCGTTGCGATGGCTCCACGACTAAGTCCTTTCTCTAGGACATCTACCGTGACAAAACCACGACAGTTAGTTTCGGTTGAACCTAAGTTTTTGCTTCTTCACATTATATGTGCTATTCTTGGAATGTCATTTTATTTTGTTTTTGCTTGCTGTTTTAATAAAATACTTAGATCTGAAACTTTTAAATAAGAGAGAGTCCTCACATAGCTATCTATTTACTTAACTACTCGCATGATCTTCTTTTTGGAGTAGTTTGTCATTTACTCTTGTGCTTCACTTATATCCTATGAGTAAAATGTTGAATAAATTGAATGTCATGAAGTTGAAATCATATCATGCCTAGTGGTAGCTTCACATTGGGTTTATAAAGTGAAATCTTTTGAGGCTTGACAATCACAATATTGGTCATACAAGCAATTCACAAATAATTAGTATAAGGAAGAGAACTTTCACATGCAAATACACTATCATAGAAATCTTTTGTGATTGTGAGCCCCCATCAAAATATTATATGCAAAAATTGCTGACGATGGACAAGGAAGACAACGCAATGATTTATGTTTGTTCATATTCACACAGAAGTTATATTGTCATAGATCCTTCAACATGTGGTGCTTGCCCCCCATCTTTGCTAGCCAAAAATTCCGCACCAAGTAGAGATGCTACTTGTGCATCTAAAAACCCTTAAACCCAAATCTTATTTTCAAGTGTCCACCATACCTACCTAAGGATTGAGTCAGATCCTTCAAGTAAGTTGTCATCAGTGCAATAAGGCAATAAAAATTGCTTCTAAAAGTGTGAAATCATTTAGTGTAAGAGAAAATTGAGCATTGTACGAACTTGGATGGCAAAGAATAAAAGTGACAGACTGCATAATAAAGGTTGCCATCTTAAGGGGCAATACAACGTGACGTTCTTTTGCACTAAGGGATTGAGCATACAAACAAATAAGCGCATGGCAACCTCTGCTTCCCTCTGCGAAGGGCCTATCTTTTACTTTTCAGTATTTACTTTTATGCAAAGAGTCAAAGTTTTTCTCTCTATTCCTTTTTGTTTTTCTCTTTTGGCAAGCATCATGTGGTGAGGAAAGATCTAGGCACATATGTCCAGTTGAATATGGGTAGCATGAGTTATTATTGTTGACATCACCCTTGAGGTGAATACGTTGGGAGGCAAAACAATAAGCCCCTATCTTTCTATGTGTCCGGTTAAACGTTTTGCTCATGTGTATGCGGTGAGTGTTAGAAATCATAGAAGACTATATGATGGTTGAGTATGTGGAGCTCTTTCTTAAACTCTGTTGAATAAGTTGAATTGCAATTGCTTGGTGACTGAGAACATAGGTTGTTGGGTTTCAAGGGAATTCATTGTCTGAACCTTACATGTGAATTGGTTGCCACTATAACATGAGAAATTTTATGATAAAGAATTGTTGTTATGATGCTAGGAAAACTGATTGAAATTATCTTTGATCAAACTTATGCACTTTGCTAGCATTCACACTTCATAAATTATTTCTTTTATCATTTACCTACTCGAGGAAGAGCAGGAATTAAGCTTGGGGATGCTGATACGTCTCCAACATATCTATAATTTATGAAGTATTCATGCTATTATTTTATCATTCTTGGATGTTTTACATTCATTTTATAGCAACTTTATATCATTTTTTGGGACTAACCTAATGACCCAGTGCCTAGTGCTAGTTGTTGTTTTAGCTTGTTTTTTACACACAGGAAATCAATATCAAACGGAGTCCAAACAACGTGAAACTTTTTGGAGATTTTTTATGGGCCAAAAGACTCCTGATGGGCCAGAGCAGCACCTGTGGGGTGCCCCGAGGGGAGCACAACCCACCAGGGCGCGCAAGGGCCCCCTGGCGCGCCCAGGTGGGTTGTGCCCACCTTGGTGGCCTCCCGTACCCCTTCTTTGCAATATAAATTCCCAAATATTCCGAAACCCCTCGGGGGTACCCTAGAAGAGAAGTTCTGCCGCCGCAAGGCTCTGTAGCCACCGAAACAAATCTAGACCCTTTCCGGCACCCTGCCGGAGGGGGAATCATCTCCGGTGGCCACCACGATGAGGAGGGAGTAGTCCACCCTCGAGGTTGTGGGTTTGTACCAGTAGCTATGTGTTAAATCTCTCTCTCTCTCTCTCGTGATTCATATGATGGGCTTTGTTAATATAGATGGATCATATGGTATTTCTACCCTCTATACTCTTGTTATGATGAATTGTATCTTTACCCTTTGGAGTTTTGTCTTGTTGGATTGAATATTTAGAGATGAGAACACATGATATATATATATTGCGGTATGAATACTTGAGGTGACAATTGGGGTATCATATTGATTCACTTGATATGTGTCTTGGCATTCAACTCGCAGATTCCTGCGGTGATATTGGGGTAATCTATGCATAGGGGTTGATGCACGTTTTTCTCCGGTAGAAACTTTGGGGTCTCTTTGTAGTTCTTTGTGTGGACTGAGTATTATGAATATGAACTTGCTTTGGTGTTATTCTAGTACAAACTCTAGGATAGATCGAACAGAAAAAATAGCTTTGTGTTATTTTAGTACGAACTCTTGAATAGATCGAATGGAAAGAATAGCTTTGAGGTGGTCTCGCAACCTACAAACAATTTCTATCTTTTGTTCTCCGCTAATAGGAACTCGGGAGTGATTCTTTGTTGCACTTTGAGGTATGGTTATATGATTCAATTATATTAGCATTGTTGAGAGATTGCACTAGCGAAAGTACGGACCCTAGGCCTCATTTTCAAGCATTGCAATACCGTTTTTGTGCTCGTTTGCTATTTTCTACTTTGCTGTTTTTATTTATTCAGATTATAAAAATATATTTCTACCATCCATATTACACTTTTATCACCATCTCTTCGCCGAACTAGTGCACCTATACAATTTGCCGTGTTGGGGACACAAGAGATTTCTTGTATTTGGTTGCAGGGTTGTTTGGGAGAGACCATCTTCATCCTACACCTCTCACGGATTGATAAACCTTAGGTCATCCACTTGAGGGAAAATTGCTACTGTCCTACAAAACTCTGCGCTTGGAGGCCCAACATGTGTCTAGAAGAATAAAGTTGCATAGTAGACATCAGCAGTCCGTCTGGACTGCCCTCTTCTCGGGGATTAGCAAGAACATGCTCTTTGCACCAACGCAAGAAAGTGTACTTGTGCTCTCTAGTAACTTCCACGTCCGTCTTGTATAGCCCCTGGTCACGATACTTCTTTGCAATGGTTTTTGTGTGCAGTGTCACAAAAGGATCTACCACGTCTAGGTGTTGTATCACTACTAAGTTTGCTATGTCAAAGTCGTTGAGTCGACCCGAGTGGTCCACATGCAATTCCCTCCAACCGTTCATGTGACCTTCTCCTCCGAGCCTCCCAAGGTGCTTGTTGACAGGCAAACCAACAACAGGGTTCTAGTTATATCTAATCCTCATAATATGGAAGCCCTGTGACGTTCTCTTCTCCCTCCTCTAATTCCCTGGTGACGTTTAGTTCTGGGCAGTGAAGTGCTATCGGATAGTGAAGCCTGTACGTTTGCAATCTGTAGAGAGGTTGCGCTTTCGATCTTTTATTCGAGGGATTGTCGTGGATAGTTCGAGGGACTTCAAGAGTGATCTACACCAACTCTTCTTCGGTTGCATCTCAAAGTTGGTACCAATCCGATCTAACCTTGTATGCATCTTCATATAGCGATCCGAGACCTTGATCGTATTACGATTTTTTTGTTTTCTTCTACATTTCCTAACAGATAAACCAAGCGACTTTGGTTGATTTGGGATACAGAATGGGATTTATCCCCACCAAACTATCCCCTCAGGGTATTTAGCTTTCAAGTCTTATGTAGCATGACACCATGATACTCTTGTGTAGTGTTGAGTTCTTTATAACAAAAGCAAGTTCGAAGCCTTTTGCACTTCCGTTCATCTTATTTCCCTAGCCTCTATGGCACCATGCATTTCCCACTCTAGCATTGAGACTTGGCACATAATTTGTAGGTACATCCAAACCCTTGGAGGATTTTCTCTTGTTCTCCTACACATAAAACATCACATCTCCACAAAACAACCACCATACCTACCTACATGACATTTTCATAGTCATTATGAGCATATCCCCATGCACTACCATCATATTATGTTACACAATTAGAGACATGTTTTCTTTTGCCTTGCATGATCATAGTATGGCTAGCTTTGTATTTTCATGGCTTGTTCGTTCTTTGATGCATATGCTACGCCGGATCATTGCATATACTAGTACACTACTAGAGGCATTCATCATATAGAGTTTCTCTCATGTTCTGATTTTGAGTTATGATTACATTCAGTTGAAGTGTTTCATCGTAAAGTGTACTGTTCATCATTGTAAGGTGTTGCTTCCAACAAAAAAATATAGAGGGACCAAATAAAATATGCACCACGGAGGTCCCATAAAAAAGAGAAAGAAAGCAAAAGAAGAAAAATAAAAATGTTAGGATGAGAGAAGGAGCAACACCATTATCCTTTTTAGTATACACTTGTGCTTCAAAGTAGCACCACTTCATACATTATAGAGTAGAAAGTTTCATGAGCTTCATGTGTTATATACTAGTGAGGAATTTACATTAAAGAACTTGGCTTGTACATTCCGATGACGAGCATCCTCAAAAGCTCGAGATCTTCATGAGAAAGCAAGTTGGATGCACCCCCACTTAGTCCATAGGAGAGATTTCACATATCCATAGCTCTGTGTGCATCCTAGTTGCAAGGCAATATCTGCTCCCTGCGTTAACATGGATCATAAGGCGTTCTCCATTGCCTAATGGTCACCTATGCTGATACAAGACTTTCTATGTTTTTGACTTCTTAAAACCCCAATCATTATTCCTTTTCCTTTAAGTGCAAGGCATATGCTTGCGCTCAGGGCTGCATAAGACATATGATCTGGCTATCGTATCTGTTATGCCTTGGGTTTATTTTGAAGCGATCACTAATGCATGGTTTATTTTGTCTATAACAGTTATTGCTATGTCCCTAACATAATTTTGGTATTCTCTCTAAACCTCTGGCAATGGGAATTTGGGCTCCACAAAAACATTTCCTCTTTATCGACCTCCATGGAAATGGACCTAAGGGGATAGCATGTATCACTCCCTATTTGGTTAACTTTTGCATGCTTGCACGATGTACATGGACATCACTTTTGGGGTTTGGTTCAATCTAAGCTTTATAGTTGGTAACAGTGAGCTTTTTGTAGTCAACTTCTTACTCGAGGACGATCACAGTTTATGCATTGGGAGGTTGATGGCTCTATATTTTATGTATTTTTGGAGCTCATTTGTGCGTGTTCTCTCTTCGTATATTATGTCACATTGGCCCAAATATGTGCGCATTATGCACTTTCATTGTGAGCATTGCACATTTGTGTTTTTATTTGGTTTTATTAGTTTTCTTGTGTCTACAGTGTTTTGGAGTAACCTACGAGCAAGAACGATGAAAGGACCAATGACAAGTACAATACGTAAGCTTCTAGTACCAAACTTAGGTGTATCGAAGGTCGGAAAAAGTGATTTTCCACAAAGTGCTACAAAATTAAGATCTAACACCACCAGAACATCAGCGTCGCTCTTGCATATCCAATGAGCCCAAGAGTGTCAAATTGGAGTCAGTGAGTAGAAATGGTGGATGTTTTACCGAAGGAGGCGGAGTGTAGTATGACGTGTCATACAGCCACGCGCGGTCGTAAGCGCACTCGTATGGAGTCAAAATCCTATGTGCCTTTTCAAAGGGGATTCTAGACTGATTTCATCCCCGTTTTGTTTCCATGTGATCCTTGGACAATAAGGGGGGATTTGGGAGAGGATAGGGCTCATCTTGAGCCCTTGGAGGACCACATCAATGGAGGAGGAACCGAGAGGCCTTTATAAAGCACCTCCAACCCTAGGCACCTTCATCATCTCCATCATTCATCTACACGTAGTCGTCATCCATATCCGTTGCTACACCAAGACCACCTCTATACAGAGAAGAAGGGCCAAGTAAAGAGGAAGAAGATGAGGCGCCTCCAACATGCACACCAGCCTTTGGGCCGGCGTGGTCTCTATGAGTGGCACCACCACCATTATCATCTACACCGCTGGGGCCGCCATCATCACCATCGCCGCTGCCATGCTCCTCTTCTCTATCGGCTTCGTGCCAGCTTGTAACTTACCTTGTCCTTCTTTGATGTTTGAGTAGATGTGTTAGTTCTTAAGGATTTGGATGAACCCTTGCTTTATTAGTACTTTATTAAATAAGTGATCCGATCATTGTCTGCATATGCATTGTGTTGGTTGTCTCATGGTGTTCTGAAGAGCGCTTGCACAGCATTAGCCCCTTGTGCACTTGAGGAAATTCATGTTTGTGTGAAGGCTGGTTGAGGAGGTAGGTTAGTGATAGGGCCTAACTCCCTTCATCCCTGATCATTGCAATAGGGATTTGTGGAGAACCGCCGAACTTAATGCCACGGCAACTGATGGCCTGCAAGTGCAAAGGCCTATGTATGTAGCGACCAGACCCGAATGGATCTAGTGCTCTGTGCTCAGTGTCATCCTGGATCGAATGTCGACACCACACGATTACTTGAAGGATTTATAGCAGAGTAGCAATCACACACTTATTACATCGTTGTCCACAAGGGAACTTAATACAATAATATGGCTTAAGGCCATCTAATAATAACAATGGAAGGCTTGGAAGACAAGTGAGTCCATCAACTCCAACGGCATCATCGAGTATAGAACCACGACCTAACACCTTACTAAATAAATGCGAAAAGTGCATAACGTGAAAAGTTGCAGCCCGAAAAACGGTCAAGACATGGAATATGCTTTGGCAATGTAACACATAGAGAACAATGAAGCAACAAGCCTATACTACATGCATATATGGCTGGTGGTAAGGCTCTCTGGTTACATTTTTGCATAAAGCTGGTTTTCCCTACATCAAAGGAATAATTTTATTTAACTATCATGGTGGTTGTTAAACATTGAGAATGGTTGACGACATCCTCAATCCCAATTAAAAGTACTCATTAAAACCCAATAACTTTATTATTAGAGTAACATGTTGAGATTCACATGATATTCAAGTACTAGATACTCAAGATTTGTCCATAACCGGGGACACGGCTAATCATGATTAGTTTTACACTCTGCAGAGGTTTGCGCACTTTTCCCCACAAGACTCGATCGCCTCCGTTTGGTTCTCGCACTACATGGTGTTTGAGAGACGGATGACCGAGACATAGTCTTCGTAAGCGCTAGCACCTTACATGTGGGTAGACCGTACCAACCTACATCCCCTACATCAGCTAGCCTACCCGTAAGAGTTCGCACAACTTAGTCAACTACGCCAGAGCCCATAATTGGCTTGTGGCTGCACACGGAAGTTTCCAGTTTGAATAATCTTATGATCCCTTAGAGCACGGGTGGCGGTCCGAAGAAATACAGCAAGTCTGATAGAAACCAGGTGCCTCAATCCACCCAGATGTGTGTTTAGGTTGCCACCTTAAATAAACCATTAATTAACAATCTCACATCTGTCATGGATATTCACTCACCCAATCCACGTCTACTAGCATAGCATGGCATAATCAAGCAAACGTAGAAGTAACTCCCAAGGTTTCATAAGTAAAACAGGTAATAGGTACTACCTCAATCTACTTCCCATCCCACAATTTAATTAGATCCTAAACATGCAAGTGTTTGAGGGTTTGATCTAATGCAATAAAAACTGGGTAGTAGAAAAGGCATGATCAAAGTGTTACTTGCCTTGCCGATGATCCATGAGTCCTAGAGATTCGAAGTAACAAGCGGCGCACTCCGGGTGATCTAACGCAGACAAACAACAAGCATACAATAAGTACTCATCTAATGCACAGGGAAATCTCGAATAAAAGATTTAACCAGATAGTTCAACTTAAGAACCCTGGTTGCAAAAGAATCGAATCAAATAAAGCATCGAAAGTCGGAACTCGAGAGAGAACGACTTGATTTAACAATCTGAAATTAAGTCAAAATTTTACAGTAGCAAAACTCTGTGTAAGTAGGTTAGTCGGAACGGCGGTTTCATATGAAACTCCAGCGCTTGAATCACACGATTCCGATAAGCGAGCAAGAAATAAAACAGATTTGAAAATCGGATCGTAAATCGAATCGAAAAATAATGGATTAAATCCGATTTAAAAGAAAACGACGAACGGATTAAATAACGGACGTTCGTTAACAGAACTAATCCAACGAACGCGTTCATTGAAACGAACGGGTCGGTGAACGTTCACTAAATAAGAAAACCGAAAAAAATAAAAACCATCTAGGTTTTTGAAAAAAAACCGAACATCGCAAAAAACGGATCGGTCTTTTTAAAAAAAACCGGATCGGATCGGGGCGGCGGCTACCTCCGGCGGGTCTTCGCCGGCGGGGCTCCGGCGGGTTGGGCGACGGGCGGCGAGGTCGGGAGGGGCGGCGAGGGGCTCGGTCTCCGTGGTCCGGGCGAGGCAGGGCGGCGAGATGACGGCCTTGGACGGGCGGCGGCGGCTCGGGTGGAGGGCGGCGACGGCGGGCGGGTTGAGGAGAGAGGAGGGGGCGGCGGGTTAAATAGGAGGGGGTTCGCGCTTGGGGAAGGGGTCGGGCGGCGGCGTCGTGTCCGACCCGGACACGGGCGGCGGGCGGGTGGCGTCTTGGCGCGGGCATCAAGCGGGCGGCGTGGCGCGAGGGAGAGAGGGAGGCGGGCCGGGCGGGCTGGGCCGGGCCTGGCTGGGCTGGGTGGGCCTTGGCCCGAAGTGTAGCGTTTTTATATAAAACAAAACAAAACGGATTAAAAAAATATCAAACGAACTCCGATTTTTATAAAATTAATTTTCCCCGACTCCTAAAAATGAGTCGAACAAAATGAACTTTAAAAACGGCAAACGTGCATATTTTTTTAAATGCTCATTTTGCCTAAACAAAACAAATCTTCCAAAACCAAGTTTTGATTTATTTATAATATCTTCATTTTTCCTAAATATTGGGAAAGTCATATTATTCCCTCTCTTAAGTTTTTATAGGAAAAACTTTATGAAGATAATTAAATAAATCCAATGATCCTATTTTCAAGATTTGAGAAATAAATCCCAAATATGAAAATAATAAAACTTCCAACTCTCTCCGAGGGTCCTTGAGTTGCGTGAAATTTTCTAGGATCGGAAAATGCGAGAAAAATATGATATGCATGATGACCTAATGTATAACATTCCAAATTGAAAATTTGGGATGCTACAAACCTACCCCCTTAAGATGAATCTCGCCCTCGAGATTCGGGTTAACTAGAAAATAGGTGAGGTGGTCCTTGAGCAAAACTTCCTCTCTTTCCCAGGTGGCTTCATCCTCGGTGTGGTGGCTCCACCGAACTTTGCAAAACTTGATAACCTTGCTGCGGGTAACTCTCTTTGGCATAATCGAGAATCTTAACCGGTTTTTCCTCATATGTCAAGTCATCCTTCAACTGAATTGCTTCCAATGGTCTTGTGTCTCTTAACGGTACCTCTGCTATCTCGGGTGACATTTCTTCAATCGAGAAACATGGAATACATCATGAACTCCTGACAGTCCTTCCGGTAATTCCAACTTATAAGCAACTTCTCCCATGCGTTGCAAAATCTTATACGGTCCAACGAAGCGTGGTGCTAACTTTCCCTTAACTCCAAAACGCTTAACTCCTCAAGCGGGGATACTCGAGATATACTCTGTCTCCAACTTCATACTCAATAGCTTTGGCGCTTTGAATCGGCATAGCTCTTTTATGCGGACTGGGCTACCTTGAGCACATCTCGAATCAACTTAACTTTCTGTTGAGACTCCTTAATCAAATCTGGTCCAAACAATGGCGATCTCCGGTTTAGTCCCATAACAACGGTGTCCTGCACCTTCTTCCATACAAAGCCTCGAAAGGTGCCATCTTCAAGCTGGTTTGGTAACTGTTGTTGTAGGAAAATTCTGCATCTGACAAATTGCCATCCCAGCTAGATCCATAATCTAGGGCACAAGCTCTCAGATGTCCTCCAAAATCTGATTGACTCTCTCGGTGCATCCCATCGATTACGTGGGTGGAAAAGCATCTTTGAATTCCAATCGGGTTCCCAATGTTTCATGCAACTGGTTCCAAAATTTCGAGGTAAACTGGGTTCCTCTATACGTCTGATGCTCCTCTGAACTCCGTGTAAGCACGCAATTCTGGTCATGTATATCTTTGCCAACTTAGCACTGCTATAGGTGGTCTTGACTGGAATAAAATGAGTTACCTTTGTTAAGCGGTCGACTATAACCCAAATCGAGTCATATCCTGAACGAGTCATTGGCAATCCGTGATAAAATCCATGCCTAGTTTATCCCACTTCCATTCGGGTATCGGCAATGGTTGTAACAATCCTGCTTCCACGATGTTACGCCTTTACTTTACGACATACATCGCAAACTGCTACATACTCCGCAATATCCTTCTTCATTTCGGTCCACCAGAAAGTATTCTTCAAATCCAAGTACATCTTGGTATTTCTGGTGAATCGAATAGGGTGAATCATGAGCTTCTTGTAAAATCAACTTCACGATCTACGGGTCATTGGGTACATAAACACGGTCTTCAAACCATAGGGTATCGTGCTCATCCTCACGAAATCCTTTAGCTTTTCCTTTGCTCATTTTCTCCTTTATAGAGGCAACTTCCTTATCCGCCTTTTGGGCTTCTACGATTTTGTCCATCAGCATTGGTGAATCTCCAATGCTGCTACATAGCCTCTCGGAACTATTTCCAAACATAGCTCTCGAAGGTCCTCGGCTAACTCATTGGGTATTCCTCCCATCATTAGGGTATTGACGTGGCTCTTACGGCTCAATGTGTGCCTTTCGACATTAGCCTTCCCGGGGTGATAATGCAATCTCATGTCATAATCCTTTATAAGCTCTAACCATCTCCTTTGTGCGAGATTCAATTTCATACGTGTGAAGATGTACTTCAAACTCTTGTGATCCGTGTACACTTCACAATGATTTCCAATGAGAAAATGTCTCCACGTCTTCGTGGCATGCACAACGGCTGCTAGCTCCAAATCATGAGTGGCATAATTCAACTCATGGGGCTTAAGTTGTCGTGAAGCATCTGAAACAACTCTTCCTTCCTGCATAAGCATCGCTCCAAGTCCTCGGCGTGAAGCGTGTAATACACCTCATAATCCTTAGTGCGATCCGGCAATATCAAGACTGGTGAGGTAACCAATCTTTTCTTCAACTCACGAAAACTTGCCTCACAGTCCTCGGTCCATATAAAGTTGTTTTCCTTCTTCAACAATTACATCATAGGCTTAGCAATCCTTGAGAAATTCTCAATGAACCTTCGGTAGTATCCTGCGAGTCCAAGGAAACTCGAATCTCTCCCACTGTCGTTGGTGCTTCCCATTTGGTTACGGTCTCAACTTTCGTGGGGTCAACTGCTATCCCTTCTCCGGATATAACATGTCCGAGAAATCCAACTTCCTTTAGCCAAAACTCACATTTGCTGAACTTGGCATACAACTGGTGTTCCCTCAGTTTCTCCAAAACCAATCACAAATGTTCCTTGTGTTCCTCTTCATTCTTCGAGAAAATCAAAATGTCATCAATGAACACCACGACGAACTTATCCAAAAACTCCATAAACACTTTGTTCATCAGGTTCATGAAATAGGCTGGTGCGTTAGTCGATCCAAATGACATAACGGTATACTCGTATAGTCCATATCTCGTGGTAAATGCTGTCTTGGGTATGTCCTGCTCCCGAATCTTCAAGCTGTTGGTACCACGATCGCAAGTCGATCTTGGAAAACACCTTGGCTCCTTGCAAGCGATCAAACAGATCATTTATCATAGGTAGTGGGTACTTGTTCTTGATTGTTACTTCATTCAATCCATGATAATCAAGAACCATTCTTAACGATCCGTCCTTCTTCTCCACTAGCAAAACGGGTGATCCCCAAGGTGAAGAACTTGGGCGTATAAAACCTTTATCCAAAAGCTCCTTAATACGCTTCTTGATTTCCGCCAAATCCTGTCTTTGGCATCCTATACGGTCGCTTCGATATTGGGCCTGTTCACGGCAAAAGTTCTATCAAAACTCAATGTCTCTATCCGGTGGCATTCACGGCAACTCTTGAAATACATCGGAAAATCCTTCACCATCGGTACTTCTTCCCGCACCACTCTGATAAGCAATTAACTTGCGCTCTTCTCGGTGATGCCGTGATACATACTTAATCCTTCTTCCTTACGGTGTGGTGAGCAAAATTGACTTTGTGGTGCAATCTATGTTTCCTCCATACCTTGATAACCAATCCATACCTAATATCACATCCAATCCTTGGGATTCCGTAACTATTAGGTCTCGAGGTGAAAACAATAGTGTCCAATCCTTAATGGCGGTCGATCACACCATTTACTAGCCATGTACTGGCTCGGGTGAGGTTACTAGCATGGGTGACCTAAGGGCTTGGGTTGGTAACTTGTACTTATCCACAAATCCCTTGATATGTATGGATGCGATGCACCGATGTCGAAAAAGAACAACCGCAGATAAATGACTTAACCAAAAACTTACCGATTCTTGCATCGGGCTGATCTTCAACCTCCTCCACTTCAATGTGGTTCACTGTCCCCTATTGAAAGGGTTGGGCTTCTTTCGAGCTTCCATTGCCATTTCCATTACGGCCTATACGGACGGTCATTGGCATAATGCCGGTCTTGCGGCACTTAAAGCAAGTAATATGACTCGAGGTCTACTTTGGATGGTGTTGACGGGTTGGTGCGATTACATCCATTGCTTCCTCCATTCCCGTTCCCATTCTTGGTGCTGTTATGGTTATGCGAATTACCTCCTCCATGGGTATCTTTGGCTGAATTCTGACTTAGGGGTATAACGAGGTTTCGCTGAGCTCGAGTTATACTTCCCTTGCCGTACTTCGCTTACGGTTCTCAATTTGCTGCTGCTTTCCTTCAATCATGAGGGCTCGGTCTACTAACTCCTGGTAGTTATTGAAGCTGGCTACCATCAACGGCATCTTTGAACTCATCATTCAGTCCTTCTAGAAACTTCTCTGTTTATTTGCATCAGTATAGCGTCATCCGGGGCATAACGTGCTAGTTTACTAAAGTCATCCACGCATCGGCCAACAGTCCTTCCTCCTTGGCGTAAATTGCGAAACTCACGCTTCTTCATGGCCATAGCTCCTGCTTTGAAACATGGGCGGCGAAAAGCTTGCTGAAATTGATCCCATGTGGCGGTGTCTCTGAGGTAAGTGGTTGTGAAATTCTCCCACCATCTTCTGCGGGTCCTTCAAGCTGATGTGCTGCTAACTTCACTCTTTCTCCATTTGTGCATCCTGCATTGGTCAGCTCCCTTCCTATCTTGCTGAGCCATTCATCTGCTACAATTTGCTCGGTGATACTGGAATACACCTGCGGGTTTAGTCTAAGGAAACGATTCAGATGATCCGCAGGTGGTGGTGGTGGTGGTGGGTTGTTGTTGTTGTTGTTGTTGCCACGGTTACGCACCAATGTTTGAATCAGGGTATTCGCTTCTTTGGATCAGTTGGGTGATCTCTGGCGGGAAAACGAATCCGGGTCGCGTCTCGGAGGCATCGATGGGTTTAGAAAAGATGAGAATTTAGAATAGAATGAGGTCTAAGGGGAATCACTACCCAATGCACATGAGCAAATACACACAAAATCACTTCATTCAATCAAACAAGGGCTTACAACGATCTAACTATCGCAAAAGTGCGTGTACTATAATGTTTACATGGAGGGAATACTACTAATATGTGGGGAACTTCTACTAATTTGAACCGGTGGAAGACTCCATGATGTCCGCTTCCAAATTCGCGTCTTCAAAGTCGGGTTCACTTGGATCCGAATCGGTGTCGTCGATGTTGATGTAGTCGCTTGGGCAATCGACATCTTGGTCTTCATTCTGGCGCCAACTTCTTCTTGAGTTCTTCAACCTCGTACTTAAGATCGTTATTGTGCCTTGCTAGAGCTACGATCTCGTCCATATAGTCCTTGCGAGTTGTCTTTAGTTCTTCTTCAAGTTCGATGATCCTTCCCTTTGCATTCTGCAACTCCAACATATCATTGCACATCCGGTTCTCTGGCGCCGAATGTCTGGTTTAACTCTGGATGAATGTTGCAATGGATCTATCCTTCTTGGTCTTGTGACGTCCCATTTGTCATCTCGGCGTCCGCAAATCTGGTAGATAGTGTCCTTAAGGTCTTCTTGATAAACTTCTCCAATGCGTCCCATGGTGATGTGAGCTGCCATGCTCTTTCCCGGACTCCAAGTTGGTGCACCGAAAACACTATCTATAGGCTTGGTGATTGGGGCGAATGTCCTTCTGGAACGTGAGCGTGAATCTTCCAGCGCTCCTCTTGAGCGAGTGGCGTTGAAAGTCGGTGAAGCTTGGTAGTCCAATGTTCAGGTACTTGGTAACTTCCTTCAAGTGAAATCCAAAAGGTGTGCCTTCATCCGGTTGGGTGTACTTGATCTTCACGTCCTTCATCCTAAAGAGAGTAGAAAAGATGAGGAGTTACAAAATGGGAAGAGAATAGTGATCTATGGCTTTATCTTAGTGGTCGTGTCCCTCACGGTCGGCGTGTGCTCGATACCATTCTCTGTGGCGACGGACCGAATGGATCTAGTGCTCTGTGCTCGGTGTCATCCCCGGATCGAATGCCGACACCACACAGTACTTGAAGGATTTATAGCGAGTAGCAATCACACACTTATTACATCGTTGTCCACAAGGGAACTTAATACAATAATATGGCTTAAGGCCATCTAATAATAACAGCGGAAGGCTTGGAAGACAAGTGAGTCCATCAACTCCAACGGCATCACCGAGTATAGAACCACGACCTAACACCTTATAAGTAAATGCAGAAAAGTCTGCATAGCGTGAAAAGTTGCAGCCCGAAAACGGGTGACACATGGAATATCTGGCAATGTAACACATAGAGAACAATGAAGCAACAAGCCTATACTACATGCATATATGGCTGGTGGTAAGGCTCTCTGATTTACATTTTTGCATAAAGCTGGTTTTTCCCTACATCAAAGGAATAATTTTATTTAACTATCATGGTGGTTGTTAAACATTGAGAATGGTTGACAAAGACATCCTCAATCCCAATTAAAAGTACTCATTAAAACCCAATAACTTTATTATTAGAGTAACATGTTGAGATTCACATGATATTCAAGTACTAGATACTCAAGATTTGTCCATAACCGGGGACACGGCTAATCATGATTAGTTTTTACACTCTGCAGAGGTTTGCGCACTTTTCCCCACAAGACTCGATCGCCTCCGCTTGGTTCTCGCACTACATGGTGTTTGAGAGACGGATGACCGAGACATAGTCTTTCAGGAGCGCTAGCACCTTACATGTGGGTAGACCGTACCAACCTAAATCCCCTACATCAGCTAGCCTACCCGTAAGAGTTCGCACAACTTAGTCAACTACGCCAGAGCCCATAATTGGCTTGTGGCTGCACACGGAAGTTTCAGTTTGAATAATCTTATGATCCCTTAGAGCACGGGTGGCGGTCCAGAAGAAATACAGGCAAGTCTCGATAGAAACCAGGTGCCTCAATCCACCCGGATGTGTGTTTAGGTTGCCACCTTAAATAAACCATTAATTAACAATCTCACATCTGTCATGGATATTCACTCACCCAATCCACGTCTACTAGCATAGCATGGCATAATCAAGCAAACGTAGAAGTAACTCCCAAGGTTTCATAAGTAAAAGCAGGTAATAGGTACTACCTCAATCTACTTCCCATCCCACAATTTAATTAGATCCTAAACATGCAAGTGTTTGAGGGTTTGATCTAATGCAATAAAAGCTGGGTAGTAGAAAAGGCATGATCAAAGTGTTACTTGCCTTGCCGATGATCCATGAGTCCTAGAGATTCGAAGTAACAAGCGGCGCACTCCGGGTGATCTAACGCAGACAAACAACAAGCATACAATAAGTACTCCTCTAATGCACAGGGAAATCTCGAATAAAAGATTTAACCAGATAGTTCAACTTAAGAACCCTGGTTGCAAAAGAATCGAATCAAATAAAGCATCGAAAGTCGGAACTCGAGAGAGAACGACTTGATTTAACAATCTGAAATTAAGTCAAAATTTTACAGTAGCAAAACTCTGTGTAAGTAGGTTAGTCGGAACGGCGTTTTCATAACGAAACTCCAGGCGCTTGAATCACCTGATTCCGATAAGCGAGCAAGAAATAAAACAGATTTGAAAATCGGATCAGAAATCGAATCTGAAAAATAATGGATTAAATCCGATTTAAAAGAAAACGACGAACGGATTAAATAACGGACTTTCGTTAACAGAACTAATCCAACGAACGCGTTCATTGAAACGAACGGGTCGGTGAACGTTCACTAAATAAGAAAACCGAAAAAAAATAAAAACCATCTAGGTTTTTGAAAAAAAAACGAACATCGCAAAACCGGATCGGTCTTTTAACAAACCCGGATCGGATCGGATCGGGCGGCGGCTACCTCCGGCGGGTCTTCGCCGGCGGGCTCGCGGTCGGGCGACGGGCGGCGAGGTCGGGAGGGGCGGCGAGGGGCCCGGTCTCCGGCGGGTCCGGCCGGGCGAGGCGGCGAGGGCGACGGGCGGCCTTGACGGGCGGCGGCGGCTCGGTGGAGGGCGGCGACGGCGGGCGGGTTGAGGAGAGAGGAGGGCGGCGGGGTTAAATAGGAGGGGGGTTCGCCGGCTTGGGAAGGGGTCAGGGGCGGCGGGCGCGTGTGGTCCGACCCGACACGGGCGGGCGGGTGGCGTGGCGGCGGCGGGCACTGGCGGGCGGCGTGGCGCGCGAGGAGAGAGGGAGGCGGGCCGGGCGGCTGGGCAGGGCACAGCTGGCTGGGCGGCTGGGCCTTGGCCCGAAGCGCGTTTTTTATATAAAACAAAACAAAACGGATTAAAAAAATATCAAACGAACTCCGATTTTTATAAAATTAATTTTCCCCGACTCCTAAAAATGAGTCGAACAAAATGAACTTTAAAAACGGCAAACGTGCATATTTTTTTAAAATGCTCATTTTTGCCTAAACAAAACAAATCTTCCAAAAACCAAGTTTTGATTTATTTATAATATCTTCATTTTTCCTAAATATTGGGAAAGTCATATTATTCCCTCTCTTAAGTTTTTATAGGAAAAACTTTATGAAGATAATTAAATAAATCCAATGATCCTATTTTCAAGATTTGAGAAATAAATCCCAAATATGAAAATAATAAAACTTCCAACTCTCTCCGAGGGTCCTTGAGTTGCGTGAAATTTTCTAGGATCGGAAAATGCGAGAAAAATATGATATGCATGATGACCTAATGTATAACATTCCAAATTGAAAATTTGGGATGCTACAAACCTACCCCCTTAAGATGAATCTCGCCCTCGAGATTCGGGTTGGCTAGAAAATAGGTGAGGGTGGTCCTTGAGCAACACTTCCTCTCTTTCCTGGGTGGCTTCATCCTCGGTGTGGTGGCTCCTTTGAACTTTGCAAAACTTGATAACCTTGCTGCGGGTAACTCTGCTTTGGCATAATCGAGAATCTTAACGGTTTTTCCTCATATGTCAAGTCATCCTTCAACTGAATTGCTTCCAATGGTACTGTGTCTCTTAACGGTACCTCTGCTATCTCGGGTGACATTTCTTCAATCGAGAAACATGGAATACATCATGAACTCGACAGTCCTTACGGTAATTCCAACTTATAAGCAACTTCTCCCATGCGTTGCAAAATCTTATACGGTCCAACGAAACGTGGTGCTAACTTTCCCTTAACTCCAAAACGCTTAACTCCTCGAAGCGGGGATACTCTGAGATATACTCTGTCTCCAACTTCATACTCAATAGCTTTGCGCTTTGAATCGGCATAGCTCTTTTGTCTGGACTGGGCTACCTTGAGCACATCTCGAATCAACTTAACTTTCTCGTTCAGACTCCTTAATCAAATCTGGTCCAAACAATGGCGATCTCCGGTTTAGGTCCCATAACAACGGTGTCCTGCACCTTCTTCCATACAAAGCCTCGAAAGGTGCCATCTTCAAGCTGGTTTGGTAACTGTTGTTGTAGGAAAATTCTGCATCTGACAAATTGCCATCCCAGCTAGATCCATAATCTAGGGCACAAGCTCTCGGCATGTCCTCCAAAATCTGATTGACTCTCTCGATGCATCCATCGATTACGTGGGTGGAAAGCTGTCTTTGAATTCCAATCGGGTTCCCAATGTTTCATGCAAGCTGGTTCCAAAATTTCGAGGTAAACTGGGTTCCTCTATCTGATACGATGCTCCTCGGAACTCCGTGTAAGCACACAATTCTGGTCATGTATATCTTTGCCAACTTAGCACTGCTATAGGTGGTCTTGACTGGAATAAAATGAGCTACCTTTGTTAAACGGTCGACTATAACCCAAATCGAGTCATATCACGAACGAGTCTTTGGCAATCCGTGATAAAATCCATGCCTAGTTTATCCCACTTCCATTCGGGTATCGGCAATGGTTGTAACAATCCTGCCGCTTCCGATGTTACGCCTTTACTTTCGACATACATCGCAAACTGCTACATACTCCATAATATCCTTCTTCATTTCGGTCCACCAGAAAGTATTCTTCAAATCCAAGTACATCTTGGTATTTCGGAGTGAATCGAATAGGGTGAATCATGAGCTTCTTGTAAAATCAACTTCACGATCTACGGGTCATTGGGTACATAAACACGGTCTTCAAACCATAGGGTATCGTGCTCATCCTCACGAAATCCTTTAGCTTTTCCTTTGCTCATTTTCTCCTTTATAGAGGCAACTTCCTTATCTCGCCTTTTGGGCTTCTCTGATTTTGTCCATCGGCATTGTTGAATCTCCAATGCTGCTACATAGCCTCTCGGAACTATTTCCAAACATAGCTCTCGAAGGTCCTCGGCTAACTCATTGGGTATTCCTCCCATCATTAGGGTATTGACGTGGCTCTTACGGCTCAATGCTGCCTTACGACATTAGCCTTCCCGGGTGATAATGCAATCTCATGTCATAATCCTTTATAAGCTCTAACCATCTCCTTTATGCGAGATTCAATTTCATACGTGTGAAGATGTACTTCAAACTCTTGTGATCCGTGTACACTTCACAATGATTTCCAATGAGAAAATGTCTCCACGTCTTGGGGCATGCACAACGGCTGCTAGCTCCAAATCATGAGTGGCATAATTCAACTCATGGGGCTTAAGTTGTCGTGAAGCATCTGAAACAACTCTTCCTTCCTGCATAAGCACTGCTCCAAGTCCTCGGCGTGAAGCGTCGTAATACACCTCATAATCCTTAGTACGATGCGGCAATATCAAGACTGGTGAGGTAACCAATCTTTTCTTCAACTCCTGAAAACTTGCCTCACAGTCCTCAGTCCATATAAAGTTGTTTTCCTTCTTCAACAATTCTGTCATAGGCTTAGCAATCCTTGAGAAATTCTCAATGAACCTTCGGTAGTATCCTGCGAGTCCAAGGAAACTCCGAATCTCTCCCACTGTCGTTGGTGCTTCCCATTTGGTTACGGTCTCAACTTTCGTGGGGTCAACTGCTATCCCTTCTCCGGATATAACATGTCAGAGAAATCCAACTTCCTTTAGCCAAAACTCACATTTGCTGAACTTGGCATACAACTGGTGTTCCTCGGTTTCTCCAAAACCAATCACAAATGTTCCTTGTGTTCCTCTTCATTCTTCGAGAAAATCAAAATGTCATCAATGAACACCACGACGAACTTATCCAAAAACTCCATAAACACTTTGTTCATCGGGTTCATGAAATAGGCTGGTGCGTTAGTCGATCCAAATGACATAACGGTATACTCGTATAGTCCATATCTCGTGGTAAATGCTGTCTTGGGTATGTCCTGCTCCCGAATCTTCAATCGTTGGTACCACGATCGCAAGTCGATCTTGGAAAACACCTTGGCTCCTTGCAAGCGATCAAACAGATCATTTATCATAGGTAGTGGGTACTTGTTCTTGATTGTTACTTCATTCAATCCATGATAATCAAGAACCATTCTTAACGATCCGTCCTTCTTCTCCACTAGCAAAACGGGTGATCCCCAAGGTGAAGAACTTGGGCGTATAAAACCTTTATCCAAAAGCTCCTTAATCTGCTTCTTGATTTCCGCCAAATCCTGTCTTTGGCATCCTATACGGTCGCCCGATATTGGGCCTGTTCACGGCAAAAGTTCTATCAAAAACTCAATGTCTCTATCCGGTGGCATTCACGGCAACTCTTGAAATACATCGGAAAATCCTTCACCATCGGTACTTCTTCCGCACCACTCACGATAAGCAATTAACTTGCGCTCTTCTCGGTGATGCCGTGATACATACTTAATCCTTCTTCCTTCTGGTGTGGTGAGCAAAATTGACTTTGTGGTGCAATCTATGTTTCCTCCATACCTTGATAACCAATCCATACCTAATATCACATCCAATCCTTGGGATTCCAGAACTATTAGGTCTGAGGTGAAAACAATAGTGTCCAATCCTTAATGGCAGTCGATCACACCATTTACTAGCCATGTACTCTGCTCCGGGTGAGGTTACTAGCATGGGTGACCTAAGGGCTTGGGTTGGTAACTTGTACTTATCCACAAATCCCCTTGATATGTATGGATGCGATGCACCATGTCGAAAAGAACAACCGCAGTAAATGACTTAACCAAAAACTTACCGATTCTTGCATCGGGCTGATCTTCAACCTCCTCCACTTCAATGTGGTTCACCCGTCCCCTATTGAAAGGGTTGGGCTTCTTTCGAGCTTCCATTGCCATTTCCATTACGGCCATACGGGCGGTCATTGGCATAATGCCCGATCTTGCGGCACTTAAAGCAAGTAATATGACTCAGGTCTACTTTGGATGGTGTTGACGGGTTGGTGCGATTACATCCATTGCTTCCTCCATTCCGTTCCCATTCTTGGTGCTGTTATGGTTATCTGAATTACCTCCTCCATGGGTATCTTTGAAACTGAATTCGACTTAGGGGTATAACGAGGTTTCTGGCGAGCTCCAGAGTTATACTTCCCTTGCCCGTACTTCCGCTTACGGTTCTCAATTTCTTCTTGCTTTCCTTCAATCATGAGGGCTCGGTCTACTAACTCCTGGTAGTTATTGAAACCGCTACCATCAACGGCATCTTGAACTCATCATTCAGTCCTTCTAGAAACTTCTCTGTTTAGCTGCATCAGTAACGCGTCATCTGGGGCATAACGTGCTAGTTTACTAAAGTCATCCACGTCTTGCCAACAGTCCTTCCTCCTTGGCGTAAATTGCGAAACTCACGCTTCTTCATGGCCATAGCTCCTGCCGAAACATGGGCGGTCTGAAAAGCTTGCTGAAATTGATCCCATGTGGCGGTGTCTACAGGTGGTAAGTGGTTGTGAAATTCTCCCACCATCTTCTGCTTGGGTCCTTCAAGCTGATGTCTGCAAACTTCACTCTTTCTCCATCCGTGCATCCTGCGATGGTCAGCTCCTTCCTATCTTGCGGAGCGGTCATCTGCTACAATTGGCTCGGTGCTCTTTGGAATACACCGGCGGGTTTAGTCTAAGGAAGCGAGTCGGATGATCCGCGGTGGTGGTGGTGGTGGGTTGTTGTTGTTGTTGTTGTTGCCACGGTTACGCACCAATGTTTGAATCGGGGTATTACGCTCTTTGGATCAGTTGGGTGATCTCTGGCGGGAAAAGCGAATCCGGGTCGCGTCTCGGAGGCATCGATGGGTTTAGAAAAGATGAGAATTTAGAATAGAATGAGGTCTAAGGGAATCACTACCCAATGCACATGAGCAAATACACACAAAATCACTTCATTCAATCAAACAAGGGCTTACAACGATCTAACTATCGCAAAAGTGCGTGTACTATAATGTTTACATGGAGGGAATACTACTAATATGTGGGGGACTTCTACTAATTTGAACCGGTGGAAGACTCCATGATGTCTGCTCAACCGTCTTCAAAGTCGGGTTCACTTGGATCCGAATCGGTGTCGTCGATGTTGATGTAGTCGCTTGGGCAATCGACATACTGGTCTTCATTCTGGCGCCAACTTCTTCTTGAGTTCTTCAATCTCGTACTTAAGATCGTTATTGTGCCTTGCTAGAGCTACGATCTCGTCCATATAGTCCTTGCGAGTTGTCTTTAGTTCTTCTTCAAGTTCGATGATCCTTCCCTTTGCATTACGCAACTCCAACATATCATTGCACATCTGGTTCTCTGGCGTCCGAATGTGCTGGTTTAACTCTGGATGAATGTTGCAATGGATCTATCCTTCTTGGTCTTGTGACGTCCCATTTGTCATCTCGGCGTCCGCAAATCTGGTAGATAGTGTCCTTAAGGTCTTCTTGATAAACTTCTCCAATGCGTCCCATGGTGATGTGAGCTGCCATGCTCTTTCCCGGACTCCAAGTTGGTGCTTGAAAACACTATCTATAGGCTTGGTGATTGGGGCGAATGTCCTTCTGGAACGTGGCGTGAATCTTCGGCGCTCCTCTTGAGCGAGTGGCGTTGAAAGTCCGGTGAAGCTTGGTAGTCCAATGTTCAGGTACTTGGTAACTTCCTTCAAGTGAAATCCAAAAGGTGTGCCTTCATCCGGTTGGGTGTACTTGATCTTCACGTCCTTCATCCTAAAGAGAGTAGAAAAGATGAGGAGTTACAAAATGGGAAGAGAATAGTGATCTATGGCTTTATCTTAGTGGTCGTGTCCTACAGTCAGCGTGTGCTCTGATACCATTCTCTGTAGCGACCAGGACCGAATGGATCTAGTGCTCGTGCTCGGTGTCATCCTCGGATCAAGAATGTCGACACCACACAAGATTTGAAGGATTTATAGCGAGTAGCAATCACACACTTATTACATCGTTGTCCACAAGGGAACTTAATACAATAATATGGCTTAAGGCCATCTAATAATAACAATGCGGAAGGCTTGGAAGACAAGTGAGTCCATCAACTCCAACGGCATCACTTGAGTATAGAACCACGACCTAACACCTTACTCGTAAATGCGAAAAGTGCATAGCGTGAAAAGTTGCAGCCCAAAAACGGGTCGACACATGGAATATCTTTGGCAATGTAACACATAGAGAACAATGAAGCAACAAGCCTATACTACATGCATATATGGCTGGTGGTAAGGCTCTCTGATTTACATTTTTGCATAAAGCTGGTTTTCCCTACATCAAAGGAATAATTTTATTTAACTATCATGGTGGTTGTTAAACATTGAGAATGGTTGACAGCATCCTCAATCCCAATTAAAAGTACTCATTAAAACCCAATAACTTTATTATTAGAGTAACATGTTGAGATTCACATGATATTCAAGTACTAGATACTCAAGAGTTGTCCATAACCGGGACACGGCTAATCATGATTAGTTTTACACTCTGCAGAGGTTTGCGCACTTTTCCCCACAAGACTCGATCGCCTCCGTTTGGTTCTCGCACTACATGGTGTTTGAGAGGCGGATGACCGAGACATAGTCTTTCAGAAGCGCTAGCACCTTACATGTGGGTAGACCGTACCAACCTACATCCCCTACATCAGCTAGCCTACCCGTAAGAGTTCGCACAACTTAGTCAACTACGCTTGAGCCCATAATTGGCTTGTGGCTGCACACGGAAGTTTCAGTTTGAATAATCTTATGATCCCTTAGAGCACGGGTGGCGGTCAGAAGAAATCTGAGCAAGTCTGATAGAAACCAGGTGCCTCAATCCACCCAGATGTGTGTTTAGGTTGCCACCTTAAATAAACCATTAATTAACAATCTCACATCTCATGGATATTCACTCACCCAATCCACGTCTACTAGCATAGCATGGCATAATCAAGCAAACGTAGAAGTAACTCCCAAGGTTTCATAAGTAAAACAGGTAATAGGTACTACCTCAATCTACTTCCCATCCCACAATTTAATTAGATCCTAAACATGCAAGTGTTTGAGGGTTTGATCTAATGCAATAAAACTGGGTAGTAGAAAAGGCATGATCAAAGTGTTACTTGCCTTGCTGATGATCCGCGAGTCCTAGAGATTCAAGTAACAAGCGGCGCACTCCGGTGATCTAACGCAGACAAACAACAAGCATACAATAAGTACTCATCTAATGCACAGGAAATCTCGAATAAAAGATCTAACCAGATAGTTCAACTTAAGAACCCTGGTTGCAAAAGAATCGAATCAAATAAAGCATCGAAAGTCGGAACTCGAGAGAGAACGACTTGATTTAACAATCTGAAATTAAGTCAAAATTTTACAGTAGCAAAACTCTGTGTAAGTAGGTTAGTCGAACGGCGGTTTCATAACGAAACTCCAGCGCTTGAATCACCTGATTAGATAAGCGAGCAAGAAATAAAACAGATTTGAAAATCGGATCGTAAATCGAATCAAAAATAATGGATTAAATCCGATTTAAAAGAAAACGACGAACGGATTAAATAACGGACGTTCGTTAACAGAACTAATCCAACGAACACGTTCATTGAAACGAACGGGTCGGTGAACGTTCACTAAATAAGAAAACCGAAAAAAAAATAAAAACCATCTAGGTTTTTGAAAAAAAAAACCGAACATCGCAAAAAAAAACCGGATCGGTCTTTTAACAAAAACCGGATAGGATCGGATCGGGGCGGCGGCTACCTCGGCGGCTCTTCGCCGGGCGGGGCTCCGGGCTCATGGTCAGGCGACGGCGGCGAGGTCGAGGCGGGGCGAGGCTCGGGTCTCCGTGGTCCGGCGTCAGGGCGGCGGCGAGGCGGGCGGCCTTGGCGGGCGGCGGCTCGGGTGGAGGGCGGCGAGGCGGTTGAGGAGAGAGGAGGCGGCGGGGTTAAATAGGAGGGGGTTCGGCAGGGAAGGGTCGAGGCGGCGTGGCGTGTCCGACCCGGACAGGCGGCGTGGCGGGTGGCGTCTTGGCGGGGCACTGTGGCAGCGTCTTGTGAGGAGAGAGGAGGCGTGGTGGGCAGGGCTGGCTGGCTGGGCAGTGGGCCTTGGCCCGGTAGCGTTTTTTATATAAAACAAAACAAAAGCGGATTAAAAAATATCAAGCGAACTCCGATTTTTATAAAATTAATTTTCCCCGACTCCTAAAAATGAGTCGAACAAAATGAACTTTAAAAGCGGCAAACATGCATATTTTTTAAAATGCTCATTTTGCCTAAACAAAACAAATCTTCCAAAACCAAATTTTGATTTATTTATAATATCTTCATTTTTCCTAAATATTGGGAAAGTCATATTATTCCCTCTCTTAAGTTTTTATAGGAAAAACTTTATGAAGATAATTAAGTAAATCCAATGATCCTATTTTCAAGATTTGAGAAATAAATCCCAAATATGAAAATAATAAAACTTCCAACTCTCTCCGAGGGTCCTTGAGTTGCGTGAAATTTTCTAGGATCGGAAAATGCGAGAAAAATATGATATGCATGATGACCTAATGTATAACATTCCAAATTGAAAATTTGGGATGTTACAATGTAGCAATTTCGTGATAAATAAGGTTTGTCGGTCCCACATGGAGCGAATAGGATAGCACCACAATCCCCGCAGTTGCATTGTAACTAATAAAACTACGCTCACACCCAAACCAGAGTTTGGACATAGCTCACTTAAGTAGGTTGCTAAGGAACGGTAAAAGGGGGAATTAAACTAAGGTACTAGAGAGAACGAAAAAGTAAATACTAAAGTAAACAATGGAAATAAGCTAAGAGAATTATGTGATGTTTTGGATGAGGTTGCTGGCATCTAGGTACGGTCTCGTTCGGTACAGGCACATAATGGAGTTAAGCTTTACGACTACGACATGTAGTGGGTAAGTCAGTACCTACATTATAGGGTACGATAATATATTGATGGTGGGTAGTCCCTCACACAATGCTATCCCTCAAGACGCGCTGTATTGAGATAACTCATTCATTCTACTTCTTGTCCCATACCTGTGGCAGCTAACACAAAGACATTAAGGTCCTCAGGGTCATGAGGACCGGACGAAGGCATTAGGTTTAGTGGACAATTGTGCTCCTATAACAATTGTGTTTCCCTTAAGATGTCTGCACCTGTCACGTTGCAGGTCTGTCGGTTTCCACAACATTCTATCAACTTCATGTGTGGCCTAAGAGTTGAACATCTCCAAACTATGACAATGGATTAAACATCTTCAATCACTAAATTACCATGGAGGTAAATAAGCAACATGAAACAACACACATAAATAGACTAAACATATCAAAGAACCACTTGCTAATTGACCGACCCATAGCCAACAATTACTCAAATAACATCACATAAAGAGGGGTTCAAAAGTTGTTACAACCCTTCACGGAGACTGTGATGGAGGCCGAAAAAGGGGCGATGATGGTGGTGATGGCGGTGCGAAGGCGGATGATGGCGATGATGGCGCCGCAGCGACGGTCCATGGCCGCGCCCTGCCAGCGGCGGCTCCCTTCCGTTCTGCCTCTTGGTTGCCCCAATGGTGTTCTTGATGTGGATGGTGGCTGAACCTGGAGATGAATAATGAATGATGCGTGATTGATGCGGTGGCTAGGATTGAAGGTGAATATATAAGAGCTCTCCCATATCCTCCTCCATTGATGTAGCATCTCCCCTTTGATCTAAGGGCTCTATGTGAGCCTGATCCTCTACCAAATCATCCCGTGAAGGTCAAGGAAGTCCTAGGTGCAAACGGGGATGAAATCCATGAAGAATCAGTTAAGAGACACAACTTTCGATGCTATTTGGGCTTCATACGAGACTCCATACAAGCAGCCATGGTCGCATGGAACGTCGTCTTCGGTTCTGCCCCTCTTCGGTAAAACGGCCGCCATTTCTTCATACAAACTCGGAATCTCACGTCCTTGGGCTCATTGGATTCATATGAATGACGTCAATCCATTAATGGTTTAAGATCTTGATTTGGAGCTATTCGAAAAAAATGCCTTTTTCCACCTTTGAAATGGTCAAGTCTGGGGTCCTGGGTGTCACCGTTTAAACTCCTTTCATCGTGCTAAGTGCTTGGGAAGTCCATCTCGCCCACAAGACACACAACGACAATGAAAACTAATAAAAACCAACAAAAACTAATTATGCAATGCTCGCAGTGAAAAGAGTAAAAACCAAAAATCATGCATATGGACATGTAATTGGCTCAATGGAACATGATATAACTTGATATACAAAGATAATGTGCAACAAATGAGCTCCAAAGATGCGTAAAAGATGGGGCCATCAAACACGGGAGATCTTAATCATTGTTGTGGTAACCGGAGTGGGGAAGCGCGGTGGTGACGTGAGTGTACGCAATAATCGGTGTGGGGATGCATACTTTATTGGCTCCGCCCACGCAAGATCATATAAAGTGGATTAGTGATACGAATATAGAGCCATGTCTATCATGTGTTGCCAGCATCATACTTGTGGTGAGACTCCGAATACCTTGAGAACATTTACTACTCAAGCATCTTTTCACGTAGTTTAGTCTCTTAATTTTCTGTCTTTTATTTTCTGTTTGTAGTTTAGTTCAAACTCGCCTTTTATTTTTATTCCTAGCAACTAACTGAAGCCGACTATTTCCAAACTCCGGTTTGGGTGCGCACTAAACTGCCTAAGTGACACGTAGTTACGGGGTTTATGGTGCCTTCCTATTCGCTCCTTGTGGGTTCGACACTTCATTTATCGGGAAAGTGCTACAACAATCTTGTGCACTTGTAGGTCATCACCTGGCGGTCACTCAGGCCTACGACAGTGCTTGGCGCACACCGAGGCCCATGGATTTTGACAGGGTCAACAAGGAAGGGGCACTGGGCCGTGGTCATGACCCAATGATGAAGAGCGTCGCTACTTCGCTGCTAACTTCCCATGCGTTGCCGCCAGCTTTGCAGCAATCTTCGAGAATCGTGCCACCATTCCGCGGATGCTGTGGTCTTTATAAATCGGGAGGGAATTGGCGTCAATCGCGCACCTCCCTCCTCCTAATACTTTCAAGATCTTGCCAATTGCCATTGCGGAGAAGCACTGACTCATGGAGCCTAAGGCCAACAAGACCAATGTAGCCCTCGGCCATAGAGATGTCCTGGTGGAGGGATCGGTTTCATCGCCGCCTCCTCCGGACATGGTGGTCGATTTACCCATGGGGCCTTGCTACCTCTTGAGCACTGCGTTGGTTTTCCCTTGAAGAGGAAAGGGTGATGCAGTAAAGTAGCGTAAGTATTTCCCTCGGTTTTTGAGAACCAAGGTATCAATCCAGTAGGAGACCACGTTCGAGTCCCACGCACCTACATAAACAAATAAGAACCTCGTAACCAACGCGATAAAGGGGTTGTCAATCCCTTCACGGTCACTTACGAGAGTGAGATCTGATAGATATGATAAGATAATATTTTTGGTATTTTTATGATAAAGAGTAAATAGAGATGCAAAGTAAAATAAACGGCAATATAAATAGCTAAGTGTTGGAAGATTAATATGATGGAAAATAGACCCGGGGGCCATAGTTTTCACTAGTGGCTTCTCTCAAGAGCATAAGTATTACAGTGGGTGAACAAATTACTGTCAAGCAATTGATAGAATTGAGCATAGTTATGAGAATATCTAGGTATGATCATGTATATAGGCATCACGTCCGCGACAAGTAGACCGAAACGATTCTGCAACTACTACTATTACTCCACACATCGACCGCTATCCAGCATGCATCTAGAGTATTAAGTTCAAAAGAATAGACTAATGCTTTAAGTAAGATGACATGATGTAGAGGGATAAACTCATGCAATATGATATAACCCCATCATTCTATCCTCGATGGCAACACCTTGCTGCCCCTACTTCCACTGGGAAAGGACACCGCAAGATTGAACCCAAAGCTAAGCACTACTCCCATCAACTAGGCGTATCAACGGGCTATGGAGATGCCCATCAATAGATATCAATGTGAGTGAGTAGGGATTGCCATGCAACGGATGCACCAGAGCTATAAGTATATGAAAGCTCAACAAAAGAAACTAAGTGGGTGTGCATCAAACTCGCTTGCTCACGAAGACCTAGGGCATTTTGAGGAAGCCCATCATTGGAATATACAAGCCAACTTCTATAATGAAAAATTCCGACTAGTATATGAAAGTGATATCATAGAAGACTCTCTATCATGAAGATCATGGTGCTACTTTGAAGCACAAATGTGGTAAAAGGATAGTAACATTGTCCCTTCTCTCTTTTTCTCTCATTTTTTTTATTTTTTCTATTTGGGCCTTTTCTATTTTTTTATGGCCTCTCTTTTTTTTCGTCCGGAGTCTCATCCCGACTTGTGGGGGAATCGTAGTATCCATCATCCTTCCCTCACTTGGGACAATGCTCTAATAATGATGATCATCACACTTTTATTTACTTACAACTCAAGAATTACAACTCAATACTTAGAACAAAATATGACTCTATGTGAATGCCTCCGGCGGTGTACCGGGATATGCAATGAATCAAGAGCGACATGTATGAAGGAATTATGAACGGTGGCTTTGCCACAAATACGATGTCAACTACATCATCATGCAAAGCAATATGACAATGATGGAGCGTGTCATGATAAACAAAACGGTGGAAAGTTGCATGGCAATATATCTCGGAATGGCTATGGAAATGCCATGATAGGTAGGTATGGTGGCTATTTATAGGAAGGTATATGGTGGGTGTATGATACCGGTGAAAAGTGCGCGGTATTAGAGAGGCTAGCAATGATGGAAGGAAGAGAGTGCGTATAATCCATGGACTCAACATTAGTCATAAAGAACTCGTATACTTATTGCAAAAATCTACAAGTTATCAAAGCAAAGTATTACGTGCATGCTCCTAGGGGGATAGATTGGTAGGAAAATACCATCGCTCGTCCCTGACCACCACTCATAAGGAAGACAATAAATAAATAAATCATGCTCCGACTTCATCACATAACGGTTCACCATACGTGCATGCTACGGGAATCACAAACTTTAACACAAGTATTCCTCAAATCCACAACTACTCAACTAGCATGACTCTAATATCACCATCTTCATATCTCAAAACAATTATCAACCATCAAACTTCTCATAGTATTCAACACACTCATAAGAATTTTTTTACTAATCTTGGATACCTATCACTTTAGGACTAATTTCTCAATTTAAGCAAATTACCATGCTGTTTTGTAGGACTCTAAAAATAATATAAGTTAATCATGAGAGAACAATAGTTTCTATAAAATAAATCCACCACCGTGCTCTAAGAGATATAAGTGAAGCACTAGAGCAAAACTATATAACTCAAAAGATATAAGTAAAGCACATAGAGTATTCTAATAAATTCTGAATCATGTGTGTCTCTCTAAAAAGGTGTGTACAGCAAGAATGATTGTGGTAAACTAAAAAGCAAAGACTCAAATCATACAAGACGCTCCAAGCAAAACACATATCATGTGGTGAATAAAAATATAGCTCCAAGTAAAGTTACCGATGGAAGTAGACGAAGGAGGGGATGCCTTCCGGGGCATCCCCAAGCTTTGGCATTTTGGTGTCCTTATATTATCTTGGGGTGCCATGGGCATCCCCAATCTTAGTCTCTTGCCACTCCTTGTTACATAATCCATCAAATCTTTTACCCAAAACTTGAAAACTTCACAACACAAAACTTAGCAGAAAATCTCGTGAGCTCCGTTAGCGAAAGAAAACAAAACACCACTTCAAGGTACTGTAATGAACTCATTCTTTATTTATATTGGTGTTAAACCTACTGTATTCCAACTTCTATATGGTTTATAAACTCTTTTACTAGCCATAGATTCATCAAGTTACGCAAACAACACCCGGAAACAGAATCTATCAAAAACAGAACAGTCTGTAGTAATCTGTAACTAACACAAACTTCTGGAACTCAAAAACATCTACCAAAATAGGAAGACCTAGACAAATTGTTTATTGATCAGAAGCAATTGGAATCAATATTTTATCACGTTCTGGTGATTTTTAACAATTGTTTTCGTGGACAGAAAGTTTCTGGGATTTTCAGCAAGATCAAATAACTCTCATCCAAGAAGATCCTATAGGTTTAACTTGGCACAAAAACTAATTAAAACATAAAAAGAAATCTAACCAGAGGCTAGAACAAATATTTATTCCTAAACAAAAGCAAAAATAAATAAAACTAAAATAAAATTGGGTTGCCTCCCAACAAGCGCTATCGTTTAACGCCCCTAGCTAGGCATAAAAGCAAGGATAGATCTAGGTATTGCCATCTTTGGTAGGCAATCCATAAGTGGCTCTCATAATAGATTCATAAGGCAATTTAATTTTCTTTCTAGGGAAGTGTCTCATGCCTTTCCTTAACGGAAATTGGAATCTAATATTCCGATCCTTCATATCAATAATTGCACCAATCGTTCTAAGGAAAGGTCTACCAAGAATAATAGGACATGAAGGATTGCAATCTATATCAAGAATAATAAAATCTACGGGCACATAATTCCTATTTGCAACAATAAGAACATCATTAATTCTTCCCATAGGTTTATTGATAGTGGAATCCGCAAGGTGCACGTTTAAAGAGCAATCATCAAATTCGCGGAAACCTAACAAATCACACAAAGTTTTGGGAATCGTGGAAACACTAGCACCCAAATCACACAAAGCATAGCATTCATGATCTTTAATTTTAATTTTAATAGTAGGTTCCCACTCATCATAAAGTTTTCTAGGGATAGAAACTTCCAACTCAAGTTTTCTTCATAAGATTGCATCAAAGCATCAACGATATGTTTAGTTAAAGCTTTATTTTGGCTATAAGCATGAGGAGAATTTATCATGGATTGCAACAAGGAAATACAATCTATCAAAGAGCAATTATCATAATTAAATTCCTTGAAATCCAAAATAGTGGGTTCATTGATATCTAAAGTTTTGATCTCTTCAATCTCACTTTTAACAATTTTCGCATCAAGATCTAAAAACTCCGAATTTTTGGAACGCCTTCTAGGTAAAGGTGGCTCATATTCAGTCCCATCATTATCAAGATTCATATTTCAAAACAAATATTTAATAGGGGACACATCAATAACTTTTAGATCTTCATCTTTATTCTCATAAAATCTAGAAGAACACGCTTTCACAAAGCAATCTTTCTTGGCACGCATCCTAGCGGTTCTTTCTTTGCACTCATCAATGGAAATTCTCATGGCTTTGAGAGACTCATTGATATCATGCTTAGGTGGAATAGATCTAAGTTTCAAAGAATAACCATCAAGAGAAATTCTATCAATGTTCCTAGCCAATTCATCAACCTTGAGCAATTTTTCTTCAAGCAAAGCATTGAAATTATTTTGTGAATTCATAAACTCCTTAACACTAGTCTCAAATTCAGAGGGCATCTTATTAAAATTTCCATAAGAATTGTTGTAGCAATTACCATAATTATTAGAGGAGTTACTAGGATACGGCCTAGGATTAAAGTTTCCTCTATACGCGTTGTTACCAAAATTATTCCTACCAACAAAATTCACGTCCATAGATTCGTTATTATTCTCAATCAAAGTAGACAAAGGCATATCATTAGGATCAGAAGAAACACTTTTAATAGCAAATAATTTCATAAGTTCATCCATCTTTCCACTCAAAACATTAATTTCTTCTATCGCATGCACTTTTTTATTAGTAGATCTTTCGGTGTGCCATTGAGAGTAGTTAACCATAATATTATCTAGGAGTTTGGTAGCTTCTCCTAAAGTGATTTCCATAAAAGTGCCTCCCGCGGCCGAATCTAAAATATTTCTAGAAACAAAATTCAATCCGGCATAAAATATTTGTATAATCATCCAAAGATTCAAACCATGTGTAGGGCAATTACGTATCATTAATTTCATCCTCTCCCAAGCTTGTGCAACATGTTCATGATCAAGTTGCTTAAAATTCATAATATCATTTCTAAGAGAGATGATTTTAGCGGGAGGAAAATACTTAGAGATAAAATCATCTTTGCACTTATTCCATGAATCAATACTATTTTTAGGCAAAGACGAAAACCAAACATTAGCACGATCTCTAAGCGAAAAAGGAAATAGCTTCAACTTAACAATATCATTGTCCACATCTTTCTTCTTTTTCATATCACACAAATCAACGAAGCTATTCAGATGGGTAGCGGCATCTTCACTAGGAAGGCCGGCGAATTGATCTTTCATGACAAGATTCAACAAAGCAGCATTAGTTTCGCAAGATTCGGCATCGGTAAGAGGAGCAATAGGAGTGCTAAGAAAATCATTGTTGTTGGTATTGGTAAAGTCACACAATTTAGTATTATCTTGAGCCATCCTGACAAGCAAGCAATCCAACACACAAGCAAACAAGAAGCAAGCGAAAAAGAGGGCGAACGGAAAGAGATGGCGAATAAAACGGCAAGGGTGAAGTGGGGGAGAGGAAAACAAGAGGCAAATGGCAAATAATGTAATGCGAGGGAGATGAGTTTGTGATGGGTACTTGGTATGTCTTGACTTGTGCGTAGACTCCCCGGGAACGGCGCCAGAAATCCCTCTTGCTACCTCTTGAGCACTGCGTTGGTTTTCCCTTGAAGAGGAAAGGGTGATGCAAAGAAAGTAGCGTAAGTATTTCTCTCAGTTTTTGAGAACCAAGGTATCAATCCAGTAGGAGACCACGCTCGAGTCCCACGCACCTACATAAACAAATAAGAACCTCACAACCAACGCGATAAAGGGGTTGTCAATCCCTTCACGGTCACTTACGAGAGTTAGATCTGATAGATATGATAAGATATTTGGTATTTTTATGATAAAGAGTAAATAGAGATGGAAAGTAAAATAAACGGCAATAGAAATAGCTAAGTGTTGGAAGCTTAATATGATGGAAAATAGACCCGGGGGCCATAGGTTTCACTAGTGGCTTCTCTCAAGAGCATAAGTATTACGGTGGGTGAACAAATTATTGTCGAGCAATTGATAGAATTGAGCATAGTTATGAGAATATCTAGGTATGATCATGTATATAGGCATCACGTCTGCGACAAGTAGACCGAAATGATTCTGCATCTACTACTATTACTCCACACATCGACCGCTATCCAGCATCCATCTAGAGTAATAAGTTCAAAAGAACAGAGTAATGCTTTAAGTAAGATGACATGATGTAGAGGGATAAACCCATGCAATATGATATAAACCCCATATTTTTATCCTCGATGGCAACAATACAATATGTGCCTTGCTGCCCCTAACATCCGGGAAAGGACACCGCAAGATTGAACCCAAAGCTAAGCACTTCTCCCATTCCAAGAAAGATCAATCTAGTAGGCCAAACCAAACAGATAATTCGAAGAGACTTGCAAAGATAACCAATCATACATAAAAGATTTCAGAGGAGATTCAAATATTGTTCATAGATAAACTTGATCATAAACCCACAATTCATTGGTCTCAACAAACACACCGCAAAAGAAGATTACATCGAATAGATCTCCACGAGAATGATGGAGAACTTTGTATTGAGATCCAAAAAGAGAGAAGAAGCCATCTAGCTAATAATTATGGACCCGAAGGTCTGAGGTAAACTACTCACACATCATCGGAGAGGCTACGGTGTTGATGTAGAAGCCCTCCGTGATCAATGCCCCCTCCGGCAGGACGCCGGAAAAGGCCCCAAGATGGGATCTCACGAGTACAGAAGGTTGCGGCGGTGGAATTAGGTCTTCATGGATGCCCCTGATGGTTTGGGGGTACGTAGGTATATATAGGAGGAAGAAGTACGTCGGTGGAGCAACATGGGCCCCACGAGGGTGGAGGGCGCGCCCAGGGGGGTAGGCGCGCCCCCTGCCTCGTGCTCTCCTAGTTGATTTCTTGACGTAGACTCCAAGTCCTCTGGATCACGTTTGTTCCGAAAATCACGTTCCCGAAGGTTTCATTCCGTTTGGACTTAGTTTGATATTCTTTTTCTGCGAAACACTAAAATAGGCAAAAAAACAGCAATTTGGGCTAGGCCTCCGGTTAATAGGTTAGTCCAAAAAATAATATAAAAGTGTATAATAAAGCCCATTAAACATCCAAAATAGAATATAATATAGCATGGAACAATAAAAAATTGTAGATACGTTTTTGTTGACTTGCTTCTTCTGTCCAGTAGCGGCGAGAAGAAGCGATGGTGGAGCATGCTGGCAGCAGTGTTGGAGGCACGAGGAGCGGGGCGGTTGGGGGACGCTGTCGCTGAGGTGGGAGCAAGCTAGGGGAGTGAAATGGAATGAGAAAGCAGTGAGGATAAGAACGAAGAAAACGATGGAATAGTAAAGTGGACGGAAGGCAACACGCCTTGCCGATACCCTGTTTCAGCGAACGGTTTTTGCACCTGGCACGCGACACGCCCTACTCGAAGATCCGTCCATCTCCATCCAATGGCCATCAAAGTGTTTGCTTAAAAACCAACGTCGGACTATTATACTTTGGGTTTGTTTATTTGTTCAGTTTTTTTTTTGGCATTGAGTCACGAATCTTGGGTTCTCAATGTGGTATCCTTATAACTTTTTTGTTGCATTTGTTCTTCTGATGTTTCTTCATACTTCTGTTTTGAAGATCTAAAATTGGTGAAACTATAATGTTTGATATTTGATAAAAGGATCTGTGGTTTGTTTCTGGATCCAGATGAACACATATATTTTCAAGATTTGTTGGTGGTCTGGTTTCTTTGTCCCCCATAATATTTGAATTTTTTATGCATCGTGGTTGATGTTTAGATCGGTTGTGGGCAAAACCATATATAAGAAGAAAGCTACGGATGGAGACCTTTTTGCCAGTCGTATTTTTGTGTAATTTCAATCTAATAGAAAGACATAAGATACAATATAGATTCTCTTTGTCCAGAAACATCAACAAGTTTTCCTCAAGCTAGACATAGCCCGTGCCTTCGATTTTGTTTCCTGGCCTTTCCTACTCTAGATCCTCGAGCATCTAGGCTTTGGGCCTAGATGGCGCGAGTGGGTTTCTATTCTCATTTCCACTGCCTCCACATGTGTGATGATCAATGGCACTCCGAGCCCTCCCATTACTCATCACCAGGGACTTCGGCAGGGAGACCCGGGTTTCGCCCATGCTCTTCACTCTTGTCATCGACACCATGAACTCGCTCCTTCAGTGTGCGGTTGCCAAAGGCATCACCCGGCGTCTCACGGCCAATGAGTCCGCTTCCAGCGTCTCCCTCTTTGCAGATGACGTGGTCATATTTTTCCACTCCGACCCCCATGAGCTTGTCGTCGTCAGCGGCCTTCTCGAATTATTTGGGGTTGCATCGGGCCTCCACACAAACTTCGCTAAGTGCCTCGCGGCACCGATCCAGTGCACTCCCGAGGCCTCCGACGCCATTGGCTCTTCCTTGGCCTGTCCAGTTGCGGCCTGATACGTCTCCAACGTATCTACTTTTCCTAATGCTTTTCCTCTTGTTTTGGACTCTAATTTGCATGATTTGAATGAAACTAACCCCGGACTGACATTGTTTTCAGCAGAACTACCATGGTGTTGTTTTTGTGCAGAAATAAAAGTTCTCAGAATGGAACGAAACTTTGCGAGGGATTTTTATATACTAAATAAGAATTCTAGAACCAAGACCTACCGTAGAGGGCCCCCTGGGTGGGCACAACCCACCAGGGCGCGCCCCCCTCTCCTCGCGCGCCCAGGTGGGTACCCACCTGGTGGCCCCGCAGACCCTGAAACCGGCGCTATAAAATCTTTTTTCCAAAAAAATCAGGGAGAAAGAATTATCACGATCCACGAGACGGAGCCGTCGTCACCTCCTGTTTTTCATTGGGAGGCCAAATCTGGAGTCCGTTTGGGGCTCCGGAGAGGGCGGTCTTCGTTCTTCATCATCACCAACCCTTCTCCATCACCAATTCCATGATGCTCCCCACCGGGAGTGAGTAATTCCTTCATAGGCTTGCTGGTCGGTGAGGAGTTGGATGAGATTCATCATGTAGTTGAGTTAGTTTTGTTAGGGCTTGATCCCTAGTATCCACTATGTTCTAAGATTGATGTTGCTATGACTTTGCTATGCTTAATGCTTGTCACTTTGGGCCCGGGTGCCATGAACTCATATCTGAACCGTTTATGTTATCATAATTATATCCATGTTTTAGATCCGATCTTGCAAGTTATAGTCACCTACTACGTGTTATGATCCGGCAACCCCGGAGTGACAATAGTCGGTACCACTCCTGGTGATGACCGTAGTTTGAGGAGTTCATGTATTCACTATGTGTTAATGCTTTGTTCCGGTCTCTATTAAAAGGAGGCATTAATATCCCTTAGTTTCCGGTATGGACCCCGCTGCCACGGGGGTAGGACAAAAGATGTCATGCAAGTTCTTTCCATAAGCATGTATGACTATTTACGGAATACATGCCTACATTATATTGACGAACCTGAGCTAGTGCCGTATCGCCCTAGGTTATAACTGTCTCATGATGAATATCATCCAACAAGTCATTGATCCAATGCCTACGAAATTATCTTATATTGTTTCTGCTAAGTTACTACTGCTATCATCACTATTACACTTGCTACAAAAATATCGCTATCATCTATCGTTACCATTGCTGCTGTCACTACTATCAAAACTATCATATTACATTTCTACTGATTACTTGCTGCAGATAATTAATCTCCAGGTGTGGTTGAATTGACAACTCAGATGCTAAAACCTTCAAATATTCAATGGCTCCCCTTGTGTCAAATCTATAAATTTGGGTTGAATACTCTACCCTCGAAAACTGTTGCGATCCCCTATACTTGTGGGTTGTCAAGACCTTTTTCTGGCGCCGTTGCCGGGGAGCATAGCTATATTTGTTGAGTCACTTGGGATTATTATTAATTTATCACTATGAAGAATCTGAAGGATCCTAAGACTAAGATTTATCCCTCTAAGACGAGGGGAGGTAAGGAACTGCCATCCAGTTATGCTTTGGATTCACCTTATGTTATGAGTAAACGTGCAACACCACCACATGCTATCAATTCTAGTATGTCGCAAGGTATTGATGATGCTACTTCTGCTATGGATAATGCTTAGATGATGCTAGTACCTTGCTTTATAATGATGATGTGCCACTTGGTGAATTTCTTGATGAACAAATTGCTAGAGTAATACAACATGATGTTGTTGAATCTGAAGATGAGCTTGAAACTGAAACTCCTGAAATACCTGCTAGAACTAGCCTTCCTAGATATGAATTGCCTAAGGTACTGGGAGGTTATGTTATGAATGAGGAGACAACTAGATATATTCTTGCTTGTAGGGATAGAGATGATCTAGAGAAATTACTATGCAAGTATAAAGAAAGATCTTTGAATGCTAGAATGAAATGTGATCCTAAGTTTGCTACTTCACCAATCATTATTGATGATCAGGATTATGAATTCTCTATCGACCCAGAGTTAATTACTTTGGTTGAATCTGATCCTTTCCATGGTTATGAAACTGAAACTGTTGTGGCACATCTTACTAAGTTGAATGACATAGCCACCATTTTTACTCATGAGAAGACTCGCTGTTACTTTATTCTCAAATTATTTCCTTTCTCATTAAAGGGTGATGCTAAAGCTTGGTACAATACTCTTACTCCTGGTTGTGTGCGTAGTCCCCAGGATATGATTTATTACTTCTCTGAAAAATATTTTCCTACTCATAAGAAACAAGCTGCCTTGCAGGAAATATTTAACTTTGTGCAAACCAAAGAAGAGAGTCCCCCACAAGCTTGGGGGAAGCTTTGCCACTTACTTAATGCTTTGCCTGATCATCCTCTTAAGAAAAATGAAATACTTGATATCTTCTATAATGGACTAACCGATGCTTCTAGGGACTTCCTAGATAGTTGTGCTGGTTGTGTTTTCAGGGAACAAACTGTTGGACAAGCTGAAGAATTATTGAATAACATATTGAAAAACTATGATGATTGGACTCTTCCTAAACCACCGGCTAAACCCACTCCAAAGAAGAGGGGTATATTATATCTCAGTCCTGATCCCAAGTGTAGGGAATCATCGTAGCAATTCCCAATGGTGGAAGTGATAAGTATGGAGTGTCGAACCCACAAGGAGCTAAAGGTAAGATCAATATTCTCTCAAGTCCTATCTGCCACTGATACGACTCTATGTACACCGAACGTTTGCTTCACACTAGAAACGAGAAATAAACTACGTTGTGGGTATGAAGAGGATAACTTTGCATGATATCGGAGAGCTAAAACATAAAATTAGGTGTTGTTATCATAAAGTTAGAATATATCACTAAATATTATAAATAGCGAGTGTGGAATACTGATGGGTTTGCAAAGCGGAATTATCCTAGGCAATTGTTAACAAGACCAGTAGTCGTCATTGCAATTTCATATGAGGGAGAGGCATAAGCTAACATACTTTCTCTTCTTGGATCATATGCACTTATGATTGGAACTCTAGCAAGCATCCGCAACTACTAAAGATCATTAAGGTAAAACCCAACCATAGCATTAACATATCAAGTCCCCTTTATCCCATACGCAACAACCCCCTTACTCGGGTTTATGCTTCTGTCACTCAAGCAACCCACTATAAGCGAATCATGAACGTATTGCAACACCCTACATCGGGAATCCCTCACGCTTGCGTGACACAGAGGGCACAATAGGACAGCACCAAAATAAAACATACAACTCATACCAATCTAGATCATCAATCAACCCAAAGACAAAGGATATCTACTCAAAACATCATAGGATGGCAACACATCATTGGATCATAATATGTGGCATAAAGCACCACGTTCAAGTAGGGATTACAGCGCGGTGCGGGAGAGTGGACAGCATAAAAGAGATGAGGATGGTGATGTTGATGAAGACGATCACCGCAGCGATTATTCCCCTCCCGATGGCACTCCGGCGCCACCGAGAGAGAGAAGGAGAGGTTCTCCCCCTTGTGCTTCCTCCTCCATGGCCTCCCCCCTGGATGGGGAGAGGTTCTCCCTCTGTATCTTGGCCTTCATGGCAATGATGGCCCCTCGGGGATCCTCCTCCATGGCCTTCGGTGATGATGGCCCCCTCTGGCAGGGTGCCAGAGAGGGCCTAGATCAATTTCTCATAGCTACAGAGGCTTACGGCGGTGGAACTTCCGATCTAGGTTATTTTCTGGAGGTTTAGGCATTTATAGGAGAGGTTGGCATCGAGAACAAGTCAAGGGGCCCCACGGGAAGTCCACGAGGCACAGGGGCGCGCCCTCCACCCTCATGGGGCCCACAGGACTCCCCTGCAGTAACTCTTTGTTCCATTATTTTTTATATTTTCCAGAAAAATTCTCTGTTGATTTTCAGCGCATTCCGAGAACTTTTATTTCTACACAAAAACAACACCATGGTAGTTCTGCTGAAAACAGCGTCAGTCCGGTTAGTTCTAATCAAATCATACCAAAATCATATAAAACAATAGTAAACAAGGCATGAATACTTCATACATTATAGATACGTGGAGACATATCAGCATCCCCAAGCTTAATTCCTGCTCGTCCTCGAGTAGGTAAATGATAAAAGAAATAATTTATGAAGTGTGAATGCTAACAAGTGCTTAAGTTTGATCGATGATAGTTTCAATCACTTTTTCTAGCATCATTATATATCATAACAGTAGCGCAACTCATAAAACTTGTCATGATCAAATAACAAGCTATTCACATGTTAAAGTATAGATCATAAACTTTCTTGAAACTAACATACCATGCTCTTAGTCATCAAATAATTGCAATTCATCTTATTTCGGGAAGGGTCTATGTAAGAGCTTTGATTCAGCAAACTCCACATACGCAACTATCATTTAATATTTCACAATTGCTAACATTTACGTGATATTTATGGGTTCAAAGTTTTAATCGGACACAGAGAAAGATAGGGGTTTATAGTTTCGCCTCCCAACCTTTTACCTCAAGGGTAATGTCAACAATAATAATTTATGAAAACCTACATCCAAGTGGATATATATATATATATATACACACACACACACACATCTGGGCTATTCTGTTACGCGTAACAGAATATTATTCTGTTACCCTACTTGAACTGACGATTTCAGGCGGTTGTACTGATTAAGTTCGAGCAATTGAACTGATGCTTTCATTTCTGTTTAACAGATCGTTTTCTTTAGTTCAATTTTTTTTTTGCAATTTTTGGTCGAAATGGGGCGTGTAATATATCATTGGAAAGCTCTTCACAACTATATTTTGAGTATATTGAACGTTTTTGCAAAATCATTATAGTTTAAGAGCAGTTTTGACAAAACCGTTTTTTTCAAAACCGAAAATGCAAATCGTATTTTGGACTCAATTTTCAAACAGTTTGTCGGAATTGAGCAAATAAGATGGCGTTGGAAAGCTAGTGAAAATACGCATCTTCCATATATCTAATGTTTTTTTTTATTCTATACGATTTAAAAGTAATTTGGAAAACGGTGAAATTCTAGGTGAAACGTATTTTCGCGATTTTTTGCAAACGGTTTGTCGGATTGATGCAAAAGATATGACGTTGGAAAGCTATGAAAAATGCACAACTTTTTCGTATTGAAATGTTTTTCTAATTCCTTATGGTTTAAAAACGAATTTAAATACGATGAAATTTGATTTCGAACGCGATTTTTTTTGAAAGTTTGTCGAAATGAGGCAAATAATATATGGTTGGAAAGGTATAAAAAATACGAAACTTATTCATGTTGAACGTTTTCTCAAATTCGCAATCGTTGAAGAGTAATTTGGATTACGGTGTGACTCATCCTGCTATTTTTCCGTTAGAAAAAACAGAGTACCTGTACTGATCTACGTGTGCGTTTGTACTTATGTATTCTTTAAAGAGTAATTTTGAAAGGTTCCGAAAGGAAGAGTATTTGAACTGATGTTTGCATGGGTTTGTACTAACCATGTTTTTCACTAACAAGACTTTGCTCGTAAGTTTTCAACGGTTTATTGTATCGTCGCCCCTGTACTTGCATGGTTTATATCATCGAAAAGAAAATGTTTTTATTCTTTTTTTGAACTAAACATTTTTTTTACAGTGATGTTCTAGACTTTTCTTATTTTACGACTTGTACTTTTCCATTTGAATTGCATGGGGTTTCTTTTTGCTTGAACTTTTACAAGTTGAATTTCTGTCATTTCTTTTATTTCAAACAGACCACCATTTTTAACTTGTACTGATCAATATTTTTAATTCAATCATTTTTCTTTTGTGAACGGACCTGCTGTTTTCCTGTCTGGAAAATTGAGTACTCGTACTAATATATGTGTCTGTTTGTACTGAGATGTTTTTGGTAGAGTAATTTTGAATGCTTCTAAAACAAGATTACTTGTACTGATGTTTGCATCGATTTGTACTAAATGTGTTTTCACTAACTAGACTTTTGCTTTGTTTTTTGGGTAATTTTTTTTCTCATAAGTTTTCAACGGTTTAGTGTATCATAGTCCCCGAACTCGCATGGTTTATATCGCTGAACTGAATGCTATGTTTTTCCAAAATATGGGCGCCTGTTGGACTGATCTCGTTGTCCCATCTTAACGAATTAGTTGTAGAACTTGGACATCCAACGTCACAGAATACCAAAAGCTAACCATCTTTTATTTTACAAACTATCATTGTTTTTAATTTGTACTGATCAATATTTTTTATTCAAACCATTTTCTTATTCTTGCATGCACAGCAAGCTGTCATGTATAACTTCTTTGAAGAAGTAGCAACCATCTCATCATATACAGAATTTTTTTTCACAGATACAATACATGCACATGAATAACATATACACCACACCGACTGCACATTTTCATACATGAATGACATATACACCACACCGACTACACATTTTCTCGCTATTAGAAGCCTCTTCAGATTTAATGGTTTGTACTGGGCATAACAAATTAACCAAAAGCCGAATTACGAAGGTTCAAGTTCTTGAATTACAGACCAAAAACCAAGAAAACAATGGATAAATAGAGGATTGCCAGGGTCTAAGAGAGATCAATTGCGATACATTTTCACTCCATTTTTCACTCAGTATAACATGACTGAATAAGAAGTTCAAAACTGGAGCAATAGCACTTTCACTCCATTTTTCCTTTCGGTATCGTTGGACACAAGCTCCTTGAGGAAGCCTGCATGGTCAGTAGCACGTTGGTCCTGCAATTGTGTCGACGTGGAGAAGGAGCCTCATGGTCAGCCCGCAACAGGGTAACTTCTCTGCACTACAACAAATCAAAAGCAGTAAATGTACACATTTTGGACATACAAGCATAATGGAAATTTGCAGAAATAACATGGTGTATCCTGATACAAAGTACTGATGCTTTGGGAATTTTCGAGCAGGGAAGAGAATTGCAGGCAGCTCAAGCATCAAGAGCAGAAGAGCATGGGCTCACCGGGGAACGAGGTAGAGCAGACTGACGGTGGTTGGCCCGATGCGGCTCGCCGACAGGCTTCAGTTCGGGCTGGATTCATCAAAGATGTCAAGCTTATAAGCGCTGCAAGAACAACTAAGATGGAGAGAATACACTGAGCACCATGTCTAAATCTCAGGTTAGAGGTTGGTCCAATAAAATTATGAGGTCAGTGCTTCCATAGAAGTAACAAGATGCAAGCTTAGTTTTTAGGTTACAAATTTGTAAATATTAGTACTGCTACCAGCATTTTACAAATACTAGCGAACTTGAACTTGTGGTCTATCAAGATCTGAACTGATTGTGTTACAAGCACAAACAAAAAATCTAATGAAGCTTGCATAAGTACCAACTTTTGAACGGTTCATTTGAAAATTCACAAATTCAATTTTCAATAGATCAAACTAAGGAAAGTCAACTGACCGAAGGGGTGGCCAACGACCACAGTTGCTCACGGTGTGCACGACAATGTCCAACAACCTCTATCCTGGCTCATTGTGGAACGACGTCTTTGGGGTAATCCATGGCACGCATATGAGATGCAAAAGAGTTAGAGAGGACTTAAGCTAATTTTTATAGCTGATGATGTAGCATTACAAAAAATAATATACTTTAGCCCATAAATGCAAAGTACCCTGAACTTTTCCGGAACTTTTTGTTGAACTGAAGCATGCTCCGGAGCATGACGAGATCGAGCGGATTGGGCTCACATCTCGCACAAATAACAAACACAGAGCACACAACATGCATGCCCGCACAACATCAGACGCAATTCCTGAACTAGCAACACAATAGCAGCAGTGAATATTCTTTTATTACCTTCTTTGTAGCAGTAGCATCAAGCACACTAGGTAACAGCTAGGAGCTAACAGGAGGTGCACCAACAGCTAGTGGCAGCAAGTCCCGGTCATCCTGGATGCGGCTGGAAAAGAGAAGCAGATGAAGGGCGAGGTCATCCTAGTTTCGAAGATATCAAACAAAGAAATCTTGATCAAAATCAATCATTGTTCATATCTCCAAATCCAGTGCAAAAAATTAGAAGTTACTGTGTCAACAAGCGATGTTGATTTACTCCAAAACACAAAATTTGTGAAGAGAACATCCATCACACACTTTTGGTCTGCACAAAGAATGTTCCTAGAACTGCCCACGTTCAAAATTGAAAGAAATTTATGTTTTATAGTGATGAAATGACCATCAAGCATGGCACGAGGAGCTTGGACGGAGAAGCGAGGAAGAGCTGGACTGGTGTGTGTCCTATACCTGGACAGGGACGGGAAGGGTGACACCGGAGGACTACGGCGTCGGTGTCAACAGAGTTGCCCTACTGCATAAAACGCGTAGCCTCTCCAGGGGCGTGAGGCATCGGGGGTTGCCAAAGTTAACAATGGTAATTCCTAAATATATATCAAAGTGAGTACTGGACAAGAAGTGCAAATTTGTAGCAGCACACAGATTGAACTTACATAATTTTGAAACGTGTACTGATGATATTTTTACAAGACGCACCCAACTATTTTGTGTTTTTTCATGAACTGACAAAATAATACAAACCAAACTAATAATGAGTTTAGTACAGAAACCAACTATAGAAAATGTACTTACTGGACAATACCATGTGAAACAATATAATGTTGTGTGAACCTTTTTGATGGACGAGCTTTTATTTTCAGTACTTCTCGAAAATGAATATCTGAACCACCCGAATGGGGTGTGGTAACCAAAATTCAGAAGAGTACAAAATCAATAAGGCACCATACTAAAATAAGTCGCGGTGGGTACCAGGGGTGTCGGTTTTGTGCTTGACATGTAAGATGATCTGCAAACACACACAAAGGTGAAACTGAAAATTTTGGTTTTTTATGTATAACCATACAAAAACATCTATGGATTTCACTCTTAAAAATGGGTTCAAACACCACTTCTAAGCAATACATCCGAGCTAGCGTCCATTCATCCAGCCTTCTCTGTTTCATCACTTGACACTAGCAAGCACGTACCTTGGCCTGGACATCTTGTACAGGTGAGCAGACAGGGTGGTATTTGTGAACGGCCAGGTCGCTCCTGCGGCGGAGCCCCGCCGATAGGAGATGGCGCGGTGGGGCGGGAGCCAGGGTAGATGGGGCGCTGCGGCTGCCCGGGACAGTGCTCTGAACTGAAATTCATTTTTTTTCAATAAGTGTATGAGTGCATGCTGTTCTGAACCAAGAGCAGGTTCTCATATGTACTCTTTTGTTAGAGGATTAATGTCAATGATGCGTCGCTTTTGATGCTTCTTTACGCATGAAAGCTAATTAAAAATTCTACAATACTTTTAATGGAAGAACAATAGAGGAGGGAGATGACCTGGAGCAGAGTTTGTAGGCGATGATCTAGTTCATCCATGAAGATTTTGTCCCATGGTGAGAGGTCAATCTGCAGGGTGTGCTGGCAAGCCATCACCGAGAGATGGTAGGGCCTCGCCGGCCTCTCACCTGAGGAGGTGCTTGATAGCCTGGCCCATGTGCGCGGCAAGGGGGAGGAGAGACTCCAATGCTCGTCACCGTCGAACTGAACCCCGCACCTCTGTTGAACTGCTGAAATATTTTAATGCAGGGTTAGATCTGATTGCCAAACTAGTACCTGAAAATCTCATCTCCAAATATGCATGTCAATCTTCACAGTTGGAAGTAATCTGAGCTATCTCAAAACATCGAACTGATACATAAATGCATGAACGAAACCGGTACAAGCAATACAAACAATCAATATGAGGTGGAATCTCTAGATGAATAAGAACAAAGTTAAAATAAGATTTTTTTTTGAACTGAACTAAAATAATAAATTGTACCGAACACCTAAAGAGCGTGTTCTTTTTCACATCTTCCCAACTACTCAATTAGCAGAACATGTGTACGCATTTTAAGAGCAGAAGAAAACTGAGAGAGAGATTGCCGTGTGAGTGTCGTAAACACATGCAGAGGACTACCATCAGCTCTCAACTTGGATGGCTGCCAGCAACCATTGTGGACCGACCGGTGGTGGTGTGGCCCAACCAGAGGAGGTCGGTGGCTACAGCGATGCGTTGTCGGGATGATGCATAAGAATTAAACCGAGCGAATTTTAGATATTGAATTGAACTGAAAGAATAAACTGGACATCACCCGTACATTAGCTTTTATTTGACAACATAGAAACATAAGATGCACTATGTTTGGGAAGGAGGCGGCGCTGTGGGGAGGCAACGACAGCTTTTCCTGATGTACCATGCTTTCTATTTCAATGCTCACACTAGCCAGGCGAGTAGAAGTTGTCCCATGATTTGTTATGCAAGGGGGAAACACATAATCTTTTTATAGCTTTACTTTCTTTGGGAGGAAGTGGAAGAAGGATTAACTAATATTTGTTCTTGGCACAATAAATATATTTGAACCTAGACGATTTAACTGGTTGAACTGAGGCAGTCAAACTGATTAACACATCTAGGTATAAGGAGACGATTTAACTAGTTGAACTGAGATGATTAGCACCACTAATACAATATTATACTATAAAAGGACTCCCATTCCAATAGCTCAACAAGCATCAAATTATTCCTCAAACTTCGATCCACGGAACCATAATCGATGTTGTTCTAACAAACAATTAACATGCACAGTAGGAATGATGTATCTCTTTAATGAGTGAATTGCCTCGAACAAACACTAATTTTGATTTGGAGCGGACTACATTAACATATGGGCAAAACCGTTGTTTTTTTCTAGCCAATCGAACTGTCACCATAATTATAGAAGAAATGATGCAATACGTACATATGGAAGATTTTTACCTTTTCAGCCAGCATTTTCATCGAACAGGTGTTGTGCACCCAAGAATCAGAGTGAAATGAGGCTAGGCAGAGAGCATCTGAGAGAGGGATAGAGGAGATGGCGACATTGCGGCCAGCAACTGCTGCTCCTCGTCTTAGAGGGTGAGAGAAAGGACAGCGAGCACACCACGACGGAGCACGCACGACCACGTCGTCCTCGTCGTCATGGAGAAGTAGGACTGCTGGCGGATGGGAGCGGGGCGAGGACGTGGGTCGGCTCGAGAAGGAGGATGGGGGCGAGCTCCGTCGATGATGACCAGTGTAGAGGGAGGTGATTAGGTCGGGGCGGCTGAACCGAGGTGTCCCGACGGCGGGATGAGACGGGGAGGGAGCCACTGGCGAGGCGGCAGCAGGATGTGCAGGAGTTCGGGCGAGGCGCCAAGTGAGGAGGAAGGTGCCTGGACACTGGGGTAGAGGGAGGTGGCGATGCTGAGGTGGAGGAAGGCGGCGGTGTGCGGGGAGAGAGGCGACCATGGCGCTCGGGTGGAGAAAGGCGGCAACGCGCGGGAAAGGAGGCGGCAACGCGCGGGGAGGGAGGCGGCGGTCGTGCTGGGGTGGAGGAAGGTGGCAGCGCGTGGGGCGGGAGGCGGCGGCGGGCGGTGCCAGGAGGAGGAAGAGGAGCGGGACCGGTGGCACACTTGGTCCGGAGGAGCAAGAAGAGTAGGGTCGCCGGCGCTCTTGGTCGGGAGAAAATGAGGAGAAGTGCGACGACGAGTATGGGGAATCGGAGATTTGGAAGGAGGTGGATTCGTTGACGGCCCGATGCTTGGCGTCCTTGAGCTCCCTCGCTCCAGCTGCCGCCGTCGCTCGCTCGCCCGCGACGACTGCCTCCGGCGGAAGGAGGCGGGTAGGTTGGGGGCGGGTCGGCGACATTCTACTGGTATGCGCGTCGCGCCCTTATAGGACCGAGGGGTAACAGAATATTGATCTCTCCAACACAAAGTGCTTGCCAAAGGAAAAAGTGTAAAAAGGAAAGGTGAAAATCACCATGACTCTTGTATAAGGGTAGAAGATAAAAGTAAAATATGGGCCCTTCGCAGAGGGAAGCAGAGGTTGTCATGCGCTTTTATGGTTGCATGCACAAAATCTTAATGCAAAAGAACATCACTTTATATTGCCGCTTGTGATAAAGACCTTTATTATGCAGTCCGTCGCTTTTATTTCTTCCCTATCACAAGTTCGTATAAAGCTTATTTTCTTCGCACTAATAGATCATACATATTTAAGGAGCAATTTTTTTATTGCATGCACCGATGACAACTTACTTGAAGGAACTTACTCAATCCATAGGTAGGTAATGTGGAATCTCATGGCAAAACTGGGTTAAGAAATGTTTGGAAGCACAATAGTATCTCTACTTGGTGCAAAGAATTTGGCTAGCATGAGAGGGAAAGGCAAGCTCAACATGTTGGATGATCCAAGACAATATAACGTTTCGGATATGGGAAAACATAACCCATTAAGTTGTCTTCCTTGTCCAACATCAACATTTTAGCAGGTCATATTTTAATGAGTGCTCACAATTAGAAAAGATGTCCAAGATAGTATATTTATATGTGAAATCTCTCTTCCTTCAATATTCTTTCATGAATTGTTCAAGTGACCAATTCTGCATTTGCTAACTTTCAATAAGTTTACAACCTATACTTATTATGTGTAAAGTCATTACTCCCCATGTTATAAGCATACGAAATGTATATAAATTCAGATTTATGATATTCAATTCATTCAACCATTTACTCATAGGATATACGTGAAGCACGTGAGTAAATGAGAAACTATCCACAAAGATATAAGTGAAGAACACTGAGTAGTCAAATAATTAACTAGTCATGGGAGGATTCTGTTTCATTCAAGATTTCAGATCCAATGATTTTATTCAAACAGCAAGTAAAATTGAAAATACGCTCCAAGCAAAACACATATCATGTGACGAATAAAAATATAGCTCCGAGTAAGGTATACCGATAGTTTTGAAGACGAAAGAGGGGATGCCTTCTGGGGCATCCCCAGGCTTAGGCGCTTGAGACTTCCTTGAATATTACCTTGGGGTGCCTTGGGCATCCCCAAGCTTAGGGTCTTTCCACTCCTTATCCTCCTCATACGATATCTCACCCAAAGCTTGAAAACTTCAATCACACAAAACTTAACGGAACTTCGTGAGATAGGTTAGTATGATAAAGAGTAAACCATTCACTTTGGTACTGTTGAAAACTCTTTCCAATTTCATATTAGCACTTTATCTACTGTATTCCAACTTCACCATGGTTCATACCCCCCGATACTACCCATAGATTCATCAAAATAAATGATCAACACGTAGAAAACAGAATCTATCAAAAACATGACAGTCTGTAGTAATCCGGAGGTTTAGTAAACTTCTGTAACTCCAAAAAATTCTAAAAAAATATGACAATTAAATAATTTGTACATAGGTAATGTGCAAAAAGTTTCAGACCCATTTAATGTTTTAGTAAAAAATGTAAATTCACGCGCTATAGCCAAAGTTTCTGTTTTTGTACTTAGTAAACAAGCAAACTAATCATCCTAAAAGCGAAGCTTGGCACATTATTTTTATAATACAATGGATATATACAAGGGGATAATTATTTTCAGAGAAGCTTCCATGAATTTTTTTACATTGTTTCCATGAGCATGAACACAAGTGTTCAAGGTCGACCCTCACTTTTCCAATGCATAACCTTCCAATCACTTCTCTTATTGAAAAACTTTTTAGGCATGAGAGGCAAGTAATTTTTTTATTTTCATTCTTTTAATTTTTTTTATGTTTCACCCACAACTAAACAGAAACAAAAAGGAAAAACAAAATGTACTTAGTGAAGAAAGCAAACAAGCACACACGAGAATATCAACCCCACGCTATTGCTCCCCGGCAACGGCGCCAGAACAGAGTTTGATAATCCCCAAGTGCAGGGAATCATCATAGCAATTCCCAATGATCGAAGTGATAAGTATGGAGTGTCGAACCCACAAGGAGCTAAAGGTAAGATCAATATTCTCTCAAGTCCTATCTGCCACTGATACGACTCTACGTACACCGAATGTTTGCTTCCAACTAGAAACGAGAAATAAAACTACGTTGTGGGTATGAAGAGGATAACTTTGCATGATATCGGAGAGCTAAAACATAAAAGTAGGTGCTGTTATCATAAAGTTAGAATATATCACTAAATATTATAAATAGCGAGTGTGGAATAATGATGGGTCGGTGTGCGGAATTATCCTAGGCAATTGTTAACAAGACCAGTAGTCGTCATTGCAATTTCATATGAGGGAGAGGCATAAGCTAACATACTTTCTCTTCTTGGATCATATGAGCTTATGATTGGAACTCTAGCAACCATCTGCAACTACTAAATATCATTAAGGTAAAACCCAACCATAGCATTAACATATCAAGTCCCCTTTATCCCATACGCAACAACCCCCTTACTCGGGTTTATAATTCTGTCACTCAAGCAACTCACTATAAGCAAATCATGAACGTATTGCAACACCCTACAGCGGGAATCCCTCACGCTTGCGCGACACGGAGGGCACAATAGGACAACACCAAAATAAAACATACAACCCATACCAATCTAGATCATCAATCAACCCAAAGACAAAGGATATCTACTCAAAACATCATTGGATCATAATATGTGGCATAAAGCACCATGTTCAAGTAGGGATTATAGCGGGGTGCGGGAGAGTGGACCGCGTAAAAGAGATGAGGATGGTGATGATGATGGTGATTTTGATGAAGACGATCACCGCGGAGATGATTCCCCTCCCGATGGCACTCCGGCGCCACCGAGAGAGAGAAGGAGAAGTTCTCCCCCTTGTGCTTCCTCCTCCATGGCCTCCCCCTGGATGGGGAGAGGTTCTCCCTCTGGATCTTGGCCTTCATGACGATGATGGCCCCTCCGGGATCCTCCTCCATGTCCTCCGGTGATGATGGCCCCCTCCGGCAGGGTACCAGAGAGGGCATAAATTGATTTCTCGTGGCTACTGAGGCTTGCGGCGGCGGAACTTCCGGTCTAGGTTATTTTCTGGAGGTTTGGGCATTTATAGGAGAGGTTGGCGTCGAGAACAAGTCAGGGGGCCCCACGAGAAGTCCACGAGGCACAGGGGTGCGCCCCAGAGGTGGGCGCGCCCACCCTCATGGGGCCCACGGACTCCCTCCAGTAACTCTTTGTTCCATTATTTTTTATATTTTCCAGAAAAATTCTCCGTTGATTTTCAGCACATTCCGAGAATTTTTATTTCTGCACAAAAACAACACCACGGTAGTTCTGCTGAAAACAGTGTCAATCCGGGTTAGTTCTAATCAAATCATACCAAAATCATATAAGACAATAGTAAACATGGCATGAATACTTCATAAATTATAGATACATTGGAGACGTATCAAAGATATGCAAGAGGCAAAGAAATCTATGAAGGAAAAGGGTATTAAAGCCGAGGATGTTAAAAATTTACCTCCTATTGAAGAAATACATGGGCTTAATACACCACCACTACCTAAGGTGGTAGAGGTAAATTCTCTAATGAAATCCAATGATAATGACAATCCTCACAATATGCACCCTAGCCAATGCCTTTATGAGTTTGAAAACTACATTAGAAAACAAGATTACTTCAATGCAAATGTTATGAAACAATTGAAATATAATTCTAATATGATTGCTCGCTTGAGTGACTTCTTATTTAGAATCTCAAATGATCTTAGAGGTGTTGGAAAACATGCTTCTATGGTACAAACCCAGTTAGAACAAGTTGCTAAATGTCAAAGAGAATTGCTTGATGAAATGAATAATGATATTTATGACTTTGTTGTTAGAGTTGCAACTAGAGGAGGTAAAATGACTGAGAAACCACTTTATCCTAAGGGACACCCAAAAAGAATTGAACAAGACTCACAAAGAAATAACACTAGTGAACCTGAAGTAGAAAAACCTCCTGACAATGAAAATGAAACTTCTATCTCAGATGCTAAAACTCAGTCTGGTAATGAACATCCACCTAGTGATAATGAAAAAGATAATGTTGGTATTCATGAAGATACTCAACCAAACAATGAAAAAGAACCAGATAATGATGTTGAGATAGAACCACCTGTTGATCTTGATAACCCACAACCTAAGAATAAAAGGTATGATAAAAGAGACTTCATTACTAGAAAACACGGTAAAGAAAGAGAACCGTGGGTTAAAAAACCTATGCCTTTTCCACCCAAGTCAACTAAAAAGAAAGATGATGAAGAATTTGAACGCTTTCTTTGAAATGTCGAGGCCGCCTTTTTATGTACTCATTGATCGATATCATGAAAATGCCTCCTTGTGCAAAGTATATGAAAGACATCATCACTAATAAGAGAAAAATACCGGAAGCTGAAATCTCCACTATGCTTGCTAATTATACTTTCATAGATGGAGTACCTAAAAAACTTGGAGATCCGGGAATACCAACTATACCTTGCTCTATCAAAAATAATTATGTGAAAACTGCTTTGTGTGATTTAGGAGCTGGTGTTAGTGTTATGTCTTTCTCTTTATATAAAAGACTTGACTTGAATAAACTCACACCTACTGAGATATCTTTGCAAATGGCTGACAAATCAACTGCCATACCTATCGTATCTGTGAGGATGTGCCCGTTGTTGTTGCTAATGTTACTATTTTGACTGACTTTGTTATATTTGAGATGCCCGAGGACGACAACATGTCGATTATCCTTGGTAGACCCTTCTTGAATACTACAGGGGCTGTTATTGATTGCAATAAAAGCAAGATCACTTTTCATATTAATGGTAATGAGCATACGGTGCACTTTCCAAAGAAATAATTCCAAGTGAATGGTATTAATGTTATTGAAAAATCTCCGACAATCACTATTGGAAGTTTTCAAATACCTCTACCTACTGTCAAAAAGAAATATGAAATGCTTATTGTTGGGAACATTCATATCCCCATTGAGGTAATTTAGTGATTTACGAAAGTTCTTCGGTTTCATGCTAATCTAAAGTGGTTGTTAATAAGACCTGATCAACCTTATTAATGAATCATTTTTGAGCGGTACAAAGTTGATGAATTTAGTAAGCACTACCTTTTGTCCCTACTTTTTATTTTCTGTTTTATTAGTTAAATAAAATAAAACGCCATGTTTTGTCTGTTTTCTGAATTTCCCGTGCAATAAAAAAAGACCCAAAAATAAAAGTTCTCAGAATGCCCTAAAAATTTAACACGATTTTTTCTGAATATTTCTGAATTTCTGGTGCAAATAATATCAGAGGGAGGTGCACTGTGGGCACAACCCACTGGCGCGCCAGACCCAGCGCCGCTTTGGTGGGTTGTGGTCCCCCTCACTTATCTCTCCATCCCACATTATCACTTACCTCCAGAAAAAAAATCTCCATTGCTCTCTCTCGTGTTCTTGCTCTCAAACCCGCGGATTTCGATCTCTTTGCTCGAAGCTCCATTTCCGAAACTGTTTCGGGGGATTGTTGCTTGGTATGTGACTCCACCGTTTGTCCAATTAGTTTTTGTTTTAGTGGTTTATATTTTGAATAAATTAGCTACTCTTGGTGCTGCTGTAAATGAGCTTTCATGTTAAATTATTAGAGTTCTAAGTAGTTTGAATGCTTGCTATGGCCTCTATGTATCCCTATGAGTAGTTGCTATCAATTTAATAAAGTTTTGTTGACAAATTTTTGTCACCCAAAAATTTTCAGAAAATTGTACGCGGACATGATGAACCTATTTGGAAGGAGCTCTTCGAGGAGGCGATCCTCGGGGGCATCTTCTAGTGACAGCTCGTCACGCCTTATGTAGAACCAAATGAAAGTTCCACACGAGATGCCACCACCAAAACATGCTTATGGCCTTGCGATGAATATATGATGCATGTGGGCATTAAGGAGGAATTTGAGAAATATGTTCACAATGCCGGTTTCGGTCCCTACATTTCAGATAAGTGCGAACAACGCCACCTTCTCACTGAATCATTTGTCAAAGCATTTAAATTCCTCGCTCGTGAGTCTAGGGTGTCTTTTATGCTTTATGATAATCCATTCACTATGTCACTGGAGAATTTTGCTTACCATTGCAAGCTCCCATTTTGGGCTTTGCTTGACGAACCACCAAAGTCTGAGTTCGAAACATTCTTGACTAGTCTTTGTTATGGTGAAAGGAGGGGAGTGACACAAGGTAGAATAAAGAGCATTCATTTTCCCGCAATTCAATACTTTGCATTATTTAACGAGAAATGTATAGTAGGCAAGCAAGACTGTAGTACGCTTTGTGCTCCAGACTTGAGCCTCATACGCACCGCTCTCACTTGTGAAAGGAATTATAACCTTGGCGCGATTATTGCATGCAGACTTCAGCATAACGCTAACAGTGGCTATTTCTATGGTGGAATATATGCCACGCGTTTAGCACGAGGGCTGGGTGTTTCACCTTTGCCCTTTCACCCTATTCTACCCACACAGTATTTAGATTTCAACACCTTGAAAGACCATAAGATCCTTAAAGGAAAGGTTGACAACTTCACTTACAATCTATTGTTTAACCAAACATCTGTTGTGCACACATATTTGCCTGCACCTGCTCTTTTTGACTGTCACTTCAAGGGAAGATATTTTGTCCTTGAGAGTGAGGCACGAGCTCACAACGCAGCAGTGGAGGCTGCACGGCAGGTCAAGGCGTCCGCACCAAGAGCCTCCGTGAGCTACCACGCCGACTACTATCCAAGATACTGATCGACTACCAAGTTAGGCCAAAAGCCTAAGCTTGGGGGAGTGCGTGTTCTCACTGACATTACATTCATGTCCAATTATTTTCATTTGTCGGTTTTCACACTTTTTCATTGTATCATCCATGCTTAGATTAATTTTCTTGCTTTTTTCTTGTGTGTTTGAAAAACTTTAGAAAAACCAAAAAAATTAGTTGTAGTTAATTTACTTTCTATGCATGCTTAGTAGTAGCACCTAAAAGAAAACCCAAAAAGGTTTCCTTGTTCTTCTTTTGCTTGTTTGGAGCTTTCCCGTGTAAATAGTTTTTCTCGTTCTTGCTTTTCCCTTTTATTTGCTTATTCTAGAAAACCAAAAACTCCAAAAATATTTCAGTGTGTTTATCTGAATTTCTCTTCTTTTTATTCGAGTTGTACCAAGGAGAAGACCACGATGAAAATGTTGAGTGGCTCTCATATGAATAAATGTTAATCTAATAAAGAGCCCATTTTACCTTGTCTTCTCCTATTGAATAATTTTTTTTGCAGATTCCAGCTTAGTCCACGACACTCTTGCACTATTATTATTTTCACATCATTCTGTCGTGCAAGTGAAAGGCAATAATGACGATATTCGATGAATTGGCCGTGGCAGAGAGAAACTGGTATTAACTCGACTTGTTCTGTTTGTGTAAATATGTTTAACCTAGTATCCATCATTCAGCCATTATGATTAAACATGTTTGTAATGCCAATTAGAGATTATAGTTTCTCATGCCATGCATAAGTAGCTAGGAGTGGATAATGATTTATCTTGGATATCAACATTGTGTTAAAATGATTGTGATGTAGTATGATGATATGGTATCCTCCTCTGAATGTTCGAGTGGCTTGACTTGGCACATGTTCATGCATGTAGTTGAATCAAAACCAACATAGCCTCTAAGATATTTATGTTCATGGTGTTCATATCCTACTCATGCTAGTATCCAATGTTACTTATGCATAATGCATGTTTATGACCGTTGTTGCTCTCTAGTTGGCCGCTTCTCAATCTATTTGCTAGCCTCCGCCTGTACTAAGTGGGAACTCTGCTTGTACATCAAAAACCTTGAACCCAAAAGTTATTCCAGATGAGTCCACCATACCTACCTATATGCGGTATTACCTTGCCGTTCTAAGTAAATTTGCATGAACCACCTCTAAAAACTTCAAATAAATATCCTTTTTGTGTGCCTGGATCGTTCATGGAACGACAAGAGGTGGTCAGTATCTTCCATGCTAAGCGGGTTATTCTCAGGTCGAGTGTTTATTCACTCGCCCTCGCACGAGAAAAGGGCGGTAATAGGGATGCCCAGTCCCAAACTGCAAACATTAAAAAGAGTTAATCTCTCAATTAATCAAACAAAAACTCCCAATGGTGTCAAAACCTTTACTTTTATCGCTTGGGAACCGCCACTAGCGTGCTTAGCATGGAAGATATAGATAACTGATGGTCGTGAAGTGAATGAGAAGGGTGCATGTCTTAAAATATCATTTACCTCTGTTTTAAAACTTGAGCTCTGGCACCTCTACAAATCACTGCTCCCTCTGTGAAGGGACTATCTATTTATTTTTATGTTGTGTCATCACCTTCTAAAACAAGCGCCAAAACCTGAGAGCACAGCTGTCATGACTTCTGCATTGTGTGTAGCTAATGTTGGGTGCATCATGACTGGATCTTTTCTACCATGAATTACAATGTTTAGTCGCTGCTTGAACTTTGGAGGTGCTCTGCATTTATGTTTTGCGGTCTGAGAAAGGTCTAGCGAGATACCACTATTGTCATATTATATCATGGTTGTTTTGACAACGTGTTGCTGTTTGAGATATCTTGTTCGCTAGCTGATTATGTCATTGATATGTGTTAATATAATCTTTAAGAGTTATTGTCGGCATGGTTAGTTATAATGTTGGCTGAAAACCTGGGTGCTGTTTAAGCTTATTTATGCAAACAAGAACAAAAGAGTTCGTAAAAGGTTTTCTTTTTCACTTTCAGTTTATCAACTGAATTGCTTGAGGACAAGCAAAGGTTTAAGCTTGGGGGAGTTGATACGTCTCCAACATATCTACTTTTCCTAACGCTTTTCCTCTTGTTTTGGACCCTAATTTGCATGATTTGAATGAAACTAACCCCGGACTGACGCTGTTTTCAGCAGAACTACCATGGTGTTGTTTTTGTGCAGAAATAGAAGTTCTCGGAATGGAACAAAACTTTGAGAGGAATTTTTATGTAATAATTAAGAATTTCTGGAGCCAAGATCTACCGGAGAGGGGCCCCTGGGTGGGCACAACCCACCAGGGCGCGCCCCCTCTCCTAGTGCGCCCAGGTGGGTTGTCCCCACCTTGTGGCCCCGCAGACCCTAAAACTGATGCTATAAAATCCTATTTTTCCAAAAAAAAATCAGGGAGACAGAATTATCGTGATCCACGAGACGGAGCCACTGTCACCTCCTATTCTTCATCGGGAGGCCAGATCTAGAGTCCGTTTGGGGCTCCGGAGAGGGGGATCTTCGTTCTTCATCATCACCAACCCTTCTTCGTCGCCAATTCCATGATGCTCCCCACCGGGAGTGAGTAATTCCTTCGTAGGCTCACTGGTCGGTGAGGAGTTGGATGAGATTCATCATGTAAGCGAGTTAGTTTTATTAGGGCTTGATCCCTAGTATCCACTATGTTCTAAGATTGATGTTGCTATGACTTTGCTATGCTTAATGCTTGTCACTTTGGGCCCGGGTGCCATGAACTCAGATCTGAACTGTTTATGGTATCATAATTATATCCATGTTTTAGATTCGATCTTGCAAGTTATAGTCATCTACTACGTGTTATGATCCGGCAACCCCGGAGTGACAATAGTCGGGACCACTCCCGGTGATGACCGTTGTTTGAGGACTTCATGTATTCACTATGTGTTAATGCTTTGTTTCGGTTCTCTATTAAAAGGAGGCCTTAATATCCCTTAGTTTCCGATATGGACCCCGCTACCACGGGAGGGTAGGACAAAAGATGTCATGCAAGTTCTTTCCATAAGCACGTATGACTATTTACGGAATACATGCCTACATTAAATTGACGAACTGGAGCTAGTGCCGTATCGCCCTAGGTTATAACTGTCTCATGATGAATATCATCCAACAAGTCACCGAGTGCTGCTGTCACTACTATCAAAACTATAATATTACTTTGCTACTGATTACTTCCTGCAGATAATTAATCTCCAGGTGTGGTTGAATTGACAACTCAGCTGCTAAAAACTTCAAATATTCTTTGGATCCCCTTGTGTCGAATCTATAAATTTGGGTTGAATACTCTACCCTCGAAAACTGTTGCGATCCCCTATACTTGTGGGTTATCACGGCCTACCCCTCTCCCTACGCAAGGTGCCTACCTCTCACCTACTACGCCTCATCGACAAAGCATTGCATAAGTGGGCGACTTGGAAGGTCGCCTCCTTTCATGGCCGAATGCCTTGCTCTGGTCAGGCAAGTGCTGACAGCCATGCCCGTGCACATCCTACTGGCCATGGCGCTGTCCCCCTATTCTCAAGAAGGCAAACTGGATCATCCGTGATTTCCTTTGGCGTGGTCGCAAAGATGCTCGGGCTGGATGCTGCCTTGTGAGCTGGGCAAGGGTATGCCGCCCCATCGAGCTTGGCGGCCTTGGAATTCTTGACTTGCACCGCACTGGTATCTCACTCCGTGTCAGATGGCTTTGGCTCCACGCTTCAGACGGCTCTCGTCCTTGGTCTCATCTGCAGCCACCTTCGGACCCCGAGGCCCTCCAGTTCTTCCGGGCCTCGATGACTTGGACTCTTGGCAATGGCAACTCCTGTCACTTCTGGACCGATAAATGGCTATCCGGTCGTTCCCTCTAGGACATCGCTCCGAGCCTCGTGGCCCTAGTGCCTAACCGACGCCGTCGCTCGCGAACTGTGGCTGCCGCTCTGCAGGACCGCACATGGATTCGGGACATCCATGGACATCTCAGCCCGGCGGCCGCGCTTGAATACTTGGACGTGTGGCTCAAATTGCGGACTATCGTGCTTACTGCTGAGCCCGACACCATCCACTAGAAGTGGACGGAAAATGGAGTCTACACCGCTTCCTCTTGCTACAACGATGTATTCAATGGATCCAAGACCTCTAAGCACCGGCGTCTCGTGTAGAAACCGGGAGCCCCTTTATCGGTCAAATTCTACATCTACCTCGCATCCGTCAACCGCTGCTGGACGGCCGACCGGCAGGCCAGTCGCGGCTTGTAGCATGAGCCGGCATGCGTGCTCTGCTCCCAGCACACCGAGACTTTGCACCACATCCTCGTCGAATACGTCTTCGCCGCATCATCTAGCATGTCATCGTCTCCTGGTGTTGTCCCACGATCACCGCACGAGACGAATCGCTTGGGTTCCTTGACTGGCTAAGCGCGGCGATGCTCCAAATCCCCTAGGACCGATGACGCGGGCTCTCCACCATCGCCGTGCTCACGGCTTGGTCTCTTTGGAGCCACCGCAATGCTATCATATTCGACAAGGACAAGCCCTCTTCGGCCTCCCTCCTGGCCGTGATCCAAGACGACGCCCGTGCCTGGGCCTACGCCAGAGCGAAAGGACTTAGAGCATCTCCAGACGCGCCCCCAACAGGCTCCCCCAGGCGATTTTTTCCGCGTCCGCGCCAAAAAACGCCCCAGTCGTGCCCCCAGAACGCTGAAATCCGCCGGCTCGGCCCGTTTTTGGGCCTGGCGATCGCAGGCCAAACCCGGCGCACTGGGGGGCGCTCGGGGGCTCCGGCGCAAGGGAAAAGCACGTCTGGACCACACCGTCAGGCGAAAAGTCAAGCCTATCTTTCAGATTCGCCTCCCACCCCCCACGCGCTCGGCCGCCAACCGGCTGATCTCGGCGCCACCCACCGCCCACCGCCGCTAGATTGCCGATTCCCCACCAGAAAAAGAGCAAAGGTTTCGCCGAGGCAGTCTCTCCACCACCGGCTCGGCGATTTTTCCGGCGTTCCGGCCGCGGAGGGGCAGTGTAGCGGCCGGTGCGCGCCCACCACGCCCGCAAGGTGTTCGGCGATTTGCTTGCCTTGGCAATGGACTCGGGCGACGAGGAGGCACTCGCCGCGCTGCTGGAGGAGGGAGCCGACGCCGACGTGCAGGAAGAGGAACATCTCATGGTCCTCGCCGGCCTGCTGGCAAGCAATGAAAAGCCACGGTGAGGTGGCTCGGCGCCGGGGCGGATCAAAGCAAAGAACCGGCATCGTCTCGAAGGCTACTGATGCTCTACTCCGACTACTTCACCGACGCTCCACTGCATGGCGACAAAGTATTTCGGCGCCGTTATCGGATGAGCCGAAAGCTTTCCCACAGGATTGTGAATTCCATCCAAGAGTTCGGCAGCTACTTCAAGTGCAAGAAGGATTGCACCGGCAAACTTGGATTCACCTCAATCCAGAAGTGCACGACAGCAATGAGGATGCTTGCATACGGAGCTCCCGGTGATTCACTCGACGACTATGGGTGCATGGCCGAGTCCATCACCATTGAGTGTTTCTACAAGTTCTGTCGGGCAGTGGTGGCAGTGTTTGGACCGCAATACTTGCGAACACCCAATGCGGAAGACACTGCTCAGATCCTAGCATAGAATGCAGCAAGAGGATTTCCTGGGATGCTTGGAAGCATCGATCGCATGCATTGAAATGGAAGAACTGCCCATTTGCTTGGCAGGGGATGTACAAAGGCGCCAAAGGCGGTTGCGGCAGTGGTACTTGAGGCGGTGGCCACACAGGACCTCTGGATTTGGCACTCCTTCTTTGGTATGCCAGGAACTCATAATGACATCAACGTGCTGCAGTGCTCCCCTGTCTTTGCCAAGCTTGTTGAAGGTCATTTTCCTCCGGTGAACTTCGAGGTCAATGGGCGGCACTACAGCAAGGGGTACTACCTAGCTAATGGTATCTATCCGAGATGGTCGACATTTGTGAAGACTATCTCAAACGTTGTGCCAGGAGGCAAGAAGCCCCACTTTGCAAAGGTGCAGGAGGCTTGCAGGAAGGATGTCGAGCGGGCATTTGGTGTGCTCCAATCTCGATTTCTTGTTGTCCTGCACTCGCTCGGACCTGGTCGAAAGATCAAATGTGGGAGATCATGACTTCTTGTGTCATCTTGCACAACATGATCATCGAGAGCGAGCACGAAGAGCCAGTGTTTGACATCGAACCATACTACAAGGTGGTCCTCTAGCTGAAGTTGATCACCGACTACGGCAACTCGGATCGCCTACCTCAAGATGCGTCAGAGATTCATAACGCCCGATGCGGCTATATCTCTCCCACGTGTCGAGGCACGACTTAGAGGCATAACCGCATTGAAAGCAATGTCGCAAGTGAGGTAATCTTCACACAACCCATGTAATAATTAAGGGAAAGAGATACATAGTTGGCTTACAATCGCCACTTCACACGTAACATAAATAAACATCCATCATTGAGTACACTCAAGGTCCGACTACGGAACCAAAATAAAGAAGATACCCCAAATGCTAACACAGATCCCCGATCGTCCCAAGCTGGGCACCACTACCGATCATCGGGAAAAGACACATAGTAACGACCACGTTCCTCGTCGAACTCCCACTTGAGCTCGGTTGGAGTCACACCTTGACCGCATCGTCGGAACCTGCAACTGTTTTGGAAGTATCTGTGAGTCACGGGACTCAGCAATCTCACACCAGCGAGATCAAGACTATTTAAGCTTAAAGGAAGGACAGAGTAGTAGGGTGGAGCTGCAAAGCGACTAGCATATGTGGTGGCTACTTGAAAGAGAGCGAGAAGAGGAGCAAAGCACGGTCGTGAAGCTAGTAGCGATCAAGAAGTGATCTGAACTACTTACGCCGGACATAACTCCAACACCGTGTTCACTTCCCGGACTCCGAGAAGAGACCATCACGGTTACACACGTTGATGTGTATTTTAATTGAGGTCAACTTCGGGTTTTCTACAACCGGACATTAACAAATTCCCATCTCGCCTCATAACCGCGGGCACGGCTTTCGAAAGATATTACCCTGCAGGGGTGTCCCAACTTAGCCCATTATAAGCTCTCACGGTCAACGAAGGATTATTCCTTCTACCGGGAAGACCCGATCAATCTCGGAATCCCGGACTACAAGACATTTCGACAGCAATAAAACAAGACCAGCAAAGCCGCCCGAATGTGCCGACAAATCCCGATAGGAGCTGCACATATCTCGTTCTCAGGGCACACCGGATGAGCCAGACGTCGGGTTGGCATAAACCTGGATTGCCAGGGGCGCCGGACATCGCTCAAGATGGACCACCAATCGAAGGAGAACTGGCCCGGGGGTTAAAATAAAGATGACCCTCGGGCTCGCGAAAACCCGGGGGAAAAGGCTTAGGTGGCAAATGGTAAAACCAAAGTTGGGCCTTCTTTGGAGGAGTCTTATTCAAAGCGAACTGTCAAGGGGGTCCCATAAATCACCCAACCGTGTAAGGAACGCGAAATCAAGGAACATAACACCGGTATGACGGAAACTAGGGTGGCAAGAGTGGAACAAAACACTGGGCATAAGGCCGAGCCTTCCACCCTTTACCAAGTATATAGATGCATTAATTATAGCAGATATATATTGTGATATCCCCAACAAGTAAACATGTTCCAAACAGGAACAACATCTCCATGTTCCAACAAGGAACAAACTTCAACTTCACCTGCAACTAGCAACGCTATAAGAGGGGCTGAGCAAAGCGGTAACATAGCCAATCAACGGTTTGCTAGGAAAAGGATGGTTAGGGGCTGACATGGCAATATGGGTGGCATGATATAGCAAGTGGTAGGCATGGCAGCATAGGCATAGCAAAGAGCGAGCATCTAGCATAGCAAAGATAGAAGTGATTTCGAGGGTATGATCATCTTGCCTGCAATGTTCTCGAGAGTTGTCGAAAGCCCGATCCTCGAAAACGTTCTCAACAGGTTCCTCGTTCACGTACTCATCTCCGGCTCTACCCAAAGCAACAACACAAACAAGGAACCACAATAAATCACGGTGCGATGCACAATCAACATGATGCAACAATCATGACATGATATGTGGGAAGTGATATGCAATGCGATAAAGCGCTCCGGAAGGTAAATGAGAAACTAGGCATCATCTTGGCAAACCAAGCATGCCAACGGAAAGGCGAGATGATTCCAGAGAAATCGATATAGAGATCACCGGAAAGCGGATGCACGGGTTGGATATGGCGAGCAAAACAAGAATGGTGAGAAACCTATAATAACAGCATGAGGAACAAAGCCATGCACGTGTGCAAACTACCTCATAGCATAAATCAAATAAATATGCCCATGAAAGGCAACACATAACCATGATGCAAAAAGACATGATCACAAACTTGCTCAAATGCAGAAACTAATGCCACCACTGAGTTGGTGGGATTTTTCTACCCCAAAAACATATATAATATGTTAGGGTTGCAACATAGAAATCATCACAAATGCACTAAGTCATAACCTGCCTAATAGGGAAGTTAACAGAAATGGCAAATTCCAGATTTGGAAATGTCCAGAAATGGACTTGCCTAAAAACAGAAAAGGAAACAAAGCTGGAAATGGAAACGTGGGGTAAGGAAAAAAAATATGCATATGGAGGAGGGCGCTGAGAGGCTGACATGGTGGCCCTACTGTCATAGGGACAGTGGTATAGCAGGCTTAAAAAGGGGGGAAGAAAACCAGCCTCGGGTGGAATCGAACCCGGGTCTCCTCGGTGGAATTCTGCCCCTGCTACCACTGGGCTGGATGGCGATCGACAGAGAAAGGCCTCGCCCCTTAACTCATCAAGCTGAAGAGACGAACCAAGAATGTAAAGAAAACAAAATTAAAAGGGGGCGCTACCGGATTCGAACCCAGGTCGCCGCGGTGGTAGAGCGGGGGGTCAACCAGCTCGGCTAGGATAGGGGAGTCGGTAGGATCCGGGACGCTGCCTACTTGACCAAAACTGCCAGGCCCTACTCGAGGCAGAGACAACGAACGACGACGCCGGCGAGGCAACGGCGGCATAGGGCTCTGCGCCTCGCATAAACTGGTACGCACGAGAGGGCACCACAGAGCAAGAAGGGACAAGCCCGAAGGGATAGCGGCATACACGCCGCCAAAACAACTCTGAACCTAAACTACTACGAGCACGCCGGAGCACGCCGGCACGACACTAACATGGATCGGACCCTACTCTACGGGGATCTAACGACGGCAAGAAGGAGCAGGGAGGAAGGGGGTTATACCTCCTTACCCTAGGACACGGAATCGGCGACGGAGACGGGCTGACGGCGACGAGATCGAGCTCTGAAGATTCGCCGGGAACCTGACCGAGAAGAAGATCGAAGCAGGGCGTCGACGAACTTGGCGATCCGGTCCCCCGTAGTCGACTTCGTGGACGAAGACGACGACGAGGTAGGAGATGGACAGTGGTACGGATGGTTGGGGTGGCCGGAGAGCACGCCGCGGCGATGAGGCACGCTCAGATGCGCCGGGACCCGGCGGGGCGGCGACCGGGTGGTTCCCTTACTGGCGCGGCGGCGAGAGGGAGAGGGAAACCCTAGGGTTCGGCTTGACGCGGAGAGGGATAAGTAGAGGGCTAGGTGGCGAGGACGAGCTCGTGCTCTCCGTGCTCGGGGTCCCCATGGCGGCGAGAGGAGAGGGAAAGGTGGGTGAGAAGCACGGGTGGTCCACTGCCAAAGGGGCCGACGCTGCCACGTGGACGGGGGCTAGAGGGGGTAAGAGCGGCGATGGGTGCGCCAAGGCAGGAGAGGAAAGCGTGGCTGGGCGCGGCCTGCCTCGGGCTGCGGGCTGCGTGAAGCTGGGCCGTGAGTGGCCGAGGGCCAGGTGGGGAGGAGTGGCTGGGCTGCCACTGCTGCTGCTGACTTCTTTCTTCTCCCTTTTAAAAATCAAAAGGAAAAGAAAAGAAAGTACAGAAATGATTGGAAAGAGTTTGAGTGAAAGGAAAATATCCCCAAACTCCGGGAATTCTTCACTATTTAAATAAATTGTAATGGACATTTTTAAAGGTAGAAAAATAATGCAAGTTTGGAAATATTTCAAACTTGTGCCATTTTTGAACCTGACCATAACAACTTCAAATGAGGAGATATTTGGCAGAGAGTCTTTAGTGCAAAGAGCAAAATTTGCAGGGAGAAGATGAACATTAAAAGAGAAAGGAAATTATAGCCCTTGAAAATGAAAGAAGTAGAGGGAAAGGAGGAGATGGTAATGCAAAAGAGAATGGCACATGCCACAACACAACAGTGAGAGATCACCACCAACACATGATAAGAAGGAAATGCAAGATGACAAGAGACACAAATGCAATATGGTAAAAGAGCAAAACAAAGGAAAAGAGAAAAACCCACATAATCAAACAAAAGAGGCCAAGCATGACAAGAACCCACAAGAATTGGATGAGGTCAAGTTGATATATTGCCCAAAAGGGGAAGTTTACATCCAGGGTGTTACAACACTCCACCACTACAAGAGGATCTCGTCCCGAGATCTAGGACTGAAAGAACTCCGGATATTCAGAACGGAGGTGATCCTCGCGCTCCCAGGTAGCTTCTCGGTCGGAATGGTGTGACCACTTCACTGTCAGGAATTTGATTGACTTGTTGCGAGTCTTGCGCTCGGTTTCTTCAAGAATAGCAACGGGTGCTCATGATAAGAGAGATCTTCTTGAAGGTCAATCTCTTGAAGTTGATAGTGCGTTCAGGAGTCTTGAAGCACTTGCGAAGTTGTGACACGTGAAACACATCGTGCACGCTTTGCAAAGTTGGATGGAAGCTCAAGTTGATAGGCGAGATCGCCTCTTTTCCCAATGATCTTGAAAGGACCCACGTATCTAGGGGCAAGCTTCCCTTTGATACCGAAGCGAAAGTGCCTTTCATTGGAGAGACGGAGGTAGACATGGTCTCCGATTTCAAAAGTCACATCACGGTGCTTATCATCATAATAGCTCTTCCGGGCGCGATTGCGCTGCTTTGAGATTCTCACGAATGACCTTGCACATTTCTTCCGCTTACGTGATCAAGTCATTGCCAAGAAGTTGGCGTTCACCTGTCTCGGACCAATTGAGAGGAGTACGACACTTTACGCCATAGAGAATTTCGAATGGGGCCTTGCCCGAACTCGCTTGGAAGCTGTTGTTGTAGGAGAACTCGGCATATGGAAGACAATCTTCCCACTTCACACCGAAAGAAATGACACAAGCCCTGAGCATATCTTCAAGGATTTGATTAACTCGCTCAACTTGGCCACTGGTTTGAGGATGGAAAGCTGTCTTTGAAACGAATGTTGGTGCCCATGGCCTTCGAAAAGAATCCCAAAACTTGGAGGTAAAGATGCTGCCACGGTGCGAAGAGATCACTTGTGGAATGCCGTGCAAAGAGACAATCTCGAGGTGTATAGCTCGCCAACCGAGCTGCAGTGATGGATTCTTTGATAGGAAGAAAATGAGCCACTTTAGTCGACTTTGTCAATGACAACGAAGATAGCATCATTTCCACGCTTGGACTTTGGAAAGCCGATCCACGAAGTCCATTTCAATATGATCAAACTTCCATTCAGGAATAGCAAGAGGTTGAAGGAGACCAGCTGGTCTTTGGTGTTCTGCTTTCACTCTTCTGCAGACATCACACTCATTCACGAATTGAGCAATTTCTCGCTTCATTCGAGTCCACCAATATGACTGCTTGAGGTCATGGTACATCTTCGTACTTCGGGATGAATGGATAGAAGCGAATTGTGAGCCCTGCTCATAATGACTTTTCGCAGATCACCCTTAGGAACCACAATCCGGTCCTCAAAGAACAGAGTGTCTCTGTCATCAACGTGGAAGCACTTGTACTTGGAAATGCCCTTGTCGATACCACGTTTCACCTTTTTCACCATGGTATCCAGAAGTTGAGCCTCACGAATCTGATCTTCCAAAGTAGGAGAGACTATGAGGTTGGCAAGAAAGCCTTGAGGAACAACTTGAAGATTCAGCTACGGAACGCTTCACAAAGATCCGGTGAAAGGGCTTGAGGATTAGACTGCAAGAAGCTTTCCTGCTCAAAGCATCTGCAATGACATTGGCCTTGCCGGAGTATATTCAATACTTGGGTTGTACTCTTGAATCATTTCGACCCATCGAGTCTGCCTCGAGGTTGAGGTTGGGCTGAGTGAAAATGTACTTGAGACTCTTGTGATCGGTGAAAATGTCCACTTTCCTTCCCAACAAGAGATGTCTCCAAGTAATCAATGCATGGACAATCGCCGCCAACTCAAGATCGTGAGTGGGGTAGTTCTTTTCGTTGGGCTTCAATCAAGTAGAGGTATAAGCCACAACTCTCTTCTCTTGCATTAACACAAAGACCGAGACCTTGAAGAGAAGCATCACGTAAAACTTGAATGGCTTGGATTCATCAGGAGGAGTCAAGACAGAGCTGTGACGAAGTTTCTCTTTGAGGGTATTGAAAGCAACGTCACACTCGGGAGACCGTATATACTTCACATGCTTCTCGAGGAGGTTGGAAAGAGGCTTTGCAATCTTGGAGAAGTTCTCAACGAATCTTCGCAATAGCTTGCAAGACCAAGAAAGCTGGAGCTGCTTGACATTCCGAGGAGGTTCCCAATTCACAATTGCGGACACCTTCTCGGGATTAACTGTGATGCCCTTGGCGGAGATGATATGACCAAGATAAAGCACTTCATCAAGCCAAAATTCACATTTGGAGAACTTCGCATAGAATTGATACTCTCTGAGCTTGTCTAGCACCAATCGCAAATGTTTGGCATGATCCTTCTTATTCTTGGAGAAGACCAAAATATCATCAAGATAGACCAAAACGAATTCATTGGTGTAGGGATTGAATATGAAGTTCATCATCCGAGAGAAAGTTGGAGGAGCAGTGACAAGGCCGAAAGACATGACAAGATATTCATAAGAACCAAAGCTTGTTACGAATGCTGTCTTGGGAATATCTTGTTCACGAATGCGAATCTGATGATACCCCATCTGAAGGTCAAGCTTGGAGAACACCGTAGCACCTTTGAGTTGCTCGAAAAGCTCATTGATGTTGGGAAGTGGATACTTGTTTTTGATTGTCTTCTTATTCAATGGACGGTAATCGACGCAAAGTCGGTCCGTGCCATCCTTCTTCCGGACAAAAGAACACCACAACCCCAAGGAGATGAACTCGGTCCGATCAAACCCAGACGCTCTTGTTCATCGAGCTGCTTCTTCAATTCCTCAGCTCATCAGTCCAAGCTTGTATGGACGCTTGCAAACGGGTTGATGCCGGGCTCAAGATCAATAACAAACTCAATGGCCGATGAGGAGGCATACCGGAAGCTCTTCCGGAAAGACATCTTGGTACTCACAAACGATCGAATCGAGAGATGGCATTCAGTTCGCCCTTCTCATTGAGAGAAAACAACCGAATGGTTTCATCACGAAGCGCATAGATGATCACATCATTAGAAGAATGAGTCAATTGAATTTCCCCGGCAGCACAATCAAGCCGAAGCTTTGTGCCGAGAAAGCCGATCCATCCCGAGAATAAGATCAATATCCGAGTCACCAAGAACAATTGGTTTAGCCGTAAATCTATAATCGCCCATCTTGATAGAAACATCCGGAACCATGGAGCTTGCATGCATGTTTTTACCCGGAGAGAGAACCGTTAGTGGTTTAGGCAAATCTTGAATAACCAACTCATGCTTAGATGCATAAGGTCTTGAAATGAAAGAATGCGATGCACCAGTATCAAATAAGACTTTTGCAGGAATATCATTAATCGGAAGATTACCCATTATCACATCAAGATTCCTCTCGCTTGAGCTGCATTCATCATATTCACCTTTTGCGGACTTTGGATTATGCTTGACCACCGCATTGCCGGAAGATTTCACAGAGGAGGAGGCGGAAGGCGCCTCTGGTTGAAGCATTTGTTCGCATAGTGACCTTTCACGACATTTGTTGCAAGTCACCTCGTAGAGCGGACGGTGGTAAGGAGCACTTGACCTTGGAGCTTGAGAATTAGACTTGTTACGATAGCTTGGGTTGGGTGGGTGGGAAGATCCACGGCCACCTGAGTTCTTCTCACGATAAGGCCGACGGAACGGAGGAGGAGGAAGGTAAAACTTCACGCTTAGCTGCCACTTGAGAGGAAGAAGAAGACTGAATCGCATCCCCGATTCTCTTCTTAGAAGCCTCACATTTGAGCTGGGCAGCTTCTTGCTTGATGCCATGTTGTAGAAATCATCATACTTAATGGCTCAAAAGCACAAGAGCTAATTGCAGATCTTCTCTCGCACCACCTCCGAATTGATAGATCATACTCCTTTCATCGTGCACGCCTTGCTTAGCAAAACGAGCAAGCTTCCGGAACGGATATTGTATTGATAGACGGACATGGTGCCTTGCTTGAGATTGCGGAACTCCTCACGCTTGCTCTCAACAACACTTTTCTAATGTGATGAGCTCAAATCACGGCGAACTCATCCTGTGTAATGACACGACCTCCTCTCGAATCTTTGTATTGTCGAACCACTCAGCAGCTTGATCCTTGAGTTGAAATGATGCAAACTTGACAAAGTCCTCGTGTCCGACATTGCTACAGCCAAAGTGCTTGCAGATATCCACTAACCAATCGTCAGCCGTCTGTGGCCTCAACACGTAAACCGAAAGACTTCGCCGATTAGCAAGAAACCGATCGAGAGTAGCAAAGTGTGGTTGATTGTTGCCTTGACCTTGATTGCCTTGATTGCCTTGCCTCGAGTACGTTCTTGCAAGAGCTGCAAAATCATCTCGAGCATTGGCATTGGTGGCTGCCATGATAGCTTGCCGTGCCTCCTCAAGGCGGAGGTGGAGGTGGAGGTGGAGGGTTCGATCGATCCCCATCATTGCGATCCGGATTCAGACGCTGGCGGAGCCATCCTCAAGAGGGTGACATCCGTTAGTCCTTTGATAGACAAATTGATAAGTAGAATCAACGGATAGACATTGCAACATATAGTCTTCACAATAAACATTCGAACAAGAATGAACGAATGAATTCCAAAGATAATCATCACACGTCCAATAAGGTGAGAAGCCACTTAGATAAGGATATGGAAACAACAACTGTCTTAGAAACAATTCGAATATCGTGAATCGAAAACAAAAGGTTGGCTACTAGAATGAGCCGAACAAACACATGATGTAGATTTACGCCCAAAGTGTTCGTGGTGGGCCCACACGGCACGACGATAGCGGCCGCCACGAATGACTAACAAGACGCCCCGAATCAGCATAGCCAAGGATTCTTTAAGACGCCTCGCGACCAATCAGAATCGACCGTGAATGGGCGGACCACTAGACGTTGGACCCCAATCTCAAATCATACATCCGCCGGAAAGAATATCCTGTAAGCTACTAGAATTCCCACCTATAAACTCCCGAAACTTTCTCGGTTATGCAACTGGTGTTGGGGATACAGGGGACACAAAATATATCACCCAAACTAACAATACCTAGATCCACCAGTATCCATCCACAACACATAACCAAGAAATCCTCGAAATCGTGGTACCTCGACCTTGAAAAACATCCGTTATGCAAGTCATGGCAATACTCCCTCGCCACAAAGATCGGGCTATCGGGGTTATCTCACCAACAAGCGCACAAAAGAGATTTCGATGTCGGCAAAACTCGTGTATTCCGTAATCAAGAACGATAAAATTGTGACGACAACACCTCGGAGCTCAACTCCCCGGACACCGCCACAACCCCTAAATGTCGAGGCACCAAGAACAATGTTCTCGCCACAAAACCATCGAACGATTCCAAGATACCCACGTGATCCTAAAAAATTTTTAGTGAAATTTGAGAAGAGAAGAGTCAAAACTCTACGTCGGGATGCCTCACAGAGCGATGAAGGGACCGAGGAGTAAAAAGAATCCTACTCTCGATATATATAATCCTAAGACTCAAAACATTTTTCCATTCTAGACTCAACAACGCCAAAGAAACAATCAAGTAGGGGCTCCTAAGTCGGGAAGGCTCGATTACCAACTTGTAACGCCCGATGCGGCTATATCTCCCACGTGTCGAGGCACGACGTAGAGGCATAACCGCATTGAAAGCAATGTCGCAAGTGAGGTAATCTTCACACAACCCATGTAATAATTAAGGGAAAGAGATACATAGTTGGCTTACAATCGCCACTTCACACGTAACATAAATAAACATCCATCATTCAGTAGTACACTCAAGGTCCGACTACGGAACCAAAATAAAGAAGATACCCCAAATGCTAACACAGATCCCCGATCGTCCCAACTGGGCACCACTATCGATCATCGTGAAAAGACACATAGTAACGACCACGTTCCTCGTCGAACTCCCACTTGAGCTCGGGTTGAGTCACCGTGACCGGCATCGTCGGAACTGCAACTGCTTTTGAAGTATCCGTGAGTCACGGGACTCAGCAATCTCACACCCGCGAGATCAAGACTATTTAAGCTTAAAGGAAGGACAGAGTAGTAGGGTGGAGCTGCGACAGCGACTAGCATATGTGGTGGCTACTTGGCGAAAGAGAGCGAGAAGAGGAGCAAAGCACGGTCGTGAAGCTAGTAGCGATCAAGAAGTGATCTGAACTACTTACGCCGGACATAACTCCAACACCGTGTTCACTTCCCGGACTCCGCCGAGAAGAGACCATCACGGTTACACACGCCGTTGATGTGTATTTTAATTGAGGTCAACTTCGGGTTTTCTACAACCGGACATTAACAAATTCCCATCTCGCCTCATAACCGCGGGCACGGCTTTGAAAGATATTACCTCAGGGTGTCCCAACTTAGCCCATTATAAGCTCTCACGGTCAACGAAGGATTATTCCTTCTACCGGGAAGACCCGATCAATCTCGAATCCCGGACTACAAGACATTTCGACAAAGAATAAAACAAGACCAAAGAAGCCGCCGAATGTGCCGACAAATCCCGATAGGAGCTGCACATATCTCGTTCTCGTGGCACACCGGATGAGCCAGACGTCGGGTTGGCATAAACCCCGGATTGCCCAGGGGGCGCCGGACATCGCTCAAGTTGGACCGCAATCGAAGGAGAATCGGCCCGGGGTTAAAATAAAGATGACCCTCGGGCTCGCGAAAACCCGGGGAAAAAGGCTTAGGTGGCAAATGGTAAAACCAAAGTTGGGCCTTGCTTGGAGGAGTCTTATTCAAAGCGAACTGTCAAGGGGTCCCATAAATCACCCAACCGTGTAAGGAACGCGAAATCAAGGAACATAACACCGGTATGACGGAAACTAGGTGGCAAGAGTGGAACAAAACACTGCATAAGGCCGAGCCTTCCACCCTTTACCAAGTATATAGATGTATTAATTATAGCGAGATATATATTGTGATATCCCCAACAAGTAAACATGTTCCAACAGGAACAACATCTCCATGTTCCAACAAGGAACAAACTTCAACTTCACCGCAACTAGCAACGCTATAAGAGGGGCTGAGCAAAGCGGTAACATAGCCAATCAACGGTTTGCTAGGAAAAGGATGGTTAGGGGCTGACATGGCAATATGGGTGGCATGATATAGCAAGTGGTAGGCATGGCAGCATAGGCATAGCAAAGAGCGAGCATCTAGCATAGCAAAGATAGAAGTGATTTCGAGGGTATGATCATCTTGCCTGCAATGTTCTCAGAGTTGTCGAAAGCGATCCTCGAAAAACGTTCTCAACAGGTTCCTCGCTCACGTACTCATCTCGGCTCTACCCAAAGCAACAACACAAACAAGGAACCACAATAAATCACGGCATGATGCACAATCAACATGATGCAACAATCATGACATGATATGTGGGAAGTGATATGCAATGCGTAAAGCGCTCCGGAAGGTAAATGAGAAACTAGGCATCATCTTGGCAAACCAAGCATGCCAACGGAAAGGCGAGATGATTCCGGTAGAAATCGATATAGAGATCACCGGAAACGGATGCACGGGTTGGATATGGCGAGCAAAACAAGAATGGTGAGAAACCTATAATAACAGCATGAGGAACAAAGCCATGCACGTGCAAACTACCTCATAGCATAAATCAAATAAATATGCCCATGAAAGGCAACACATAACCATGATGCAAAAAGACATGATCACAAACTTGCTCAAATGCAGAAACTAATGCCACCACTGAGTTGGTGGGATTTTTCTACCCCAAAAACATATATAATATGTTAGGGTTGCAGCATAGAAATCATCACAAATGCACTAAGTCATAACCCGCCTAATAGGGAAGTTAATGTAAATGGCAAATTCCAGATTTGGAAATGTCCAGAAATGGACTTGCCTAAAAAACAGTAAAAAGGAAACAAAGCTGGAAATGGAAACGTGGGGTAAGAAAAAAAATATGCATATGGAGGAGGGCTGAGAGGTCGACATGGTGGCCCTCTTGTCATAGGGACGATGGTATAGCAGGCTTAAAAGGGGAAGAAAACCAGCCTCGGGTGGAATCGAACCCGGTCTCCTGGTGGAATTCTGCCTCGCTACCACCGGGCTGGATGGCGATGATCGACAGAGAAAGGCCTCGCCCCTTAACTATCAAGCATCGTCAAGAGACGAACCAAGAATGTAAAGAAAACAAAATTAAAAGGGGCGCGCTACCGGGATTCGAACCTGTGTCGCCGCGGTGGTAGAGCGGGGTCAACCAGCTCGGCTAGGATAGGGAGTCGGTAGGATCCGGACGCCGCCTACTTGACCAAAACTGCCAGGCCCTACTCGAGGCGAGACAACGAACGCATTTACGCCGGGCGAGGCAACGGCGGTTACAGGGGCTCTGCGCCCTCGCATAAACCGGTACGCACGAGAGGGCACCACAGAGCAAGAAGGGACAAGCCCGAAGGGGATAGCGGCATACACGCTGGCCAAAACAACTCTGAACCTAAACTACTACGAGCACGCCGAGCACGCCGGGCACGACACTTAACATGGATCGGACCCTACTCTACGGGATCTAACGACGGCAAGAAGGAGCAGGGAGGAAGGGGTTATACCTCCTTACCCTAGGACACGGAATCGGCGACGGAGACGGGCCGACGGCGACAGATCGAGCTCAAGATTCGCCGAACCTCGACCGAGAAGAAGACCGGGCAGGCGTCGACGAACTTGGCGATCCGGCCTCAGAGTCGACGCCGTGGACGAAGACGACGACGAGGAAGAAGATGGACAGGTACGGATGGTTGGGGTGGCCGGAGAGCACGCCGGCGATGAGGCACGCCTCAGATGCGCCGGACCGAAAGCGGGCGGGCGAATCGGGTGGTTCCCTTTACCGGCGGCGGCGAGAGGGAGAGGGAAACCCTAGGGTTCGGCATGACGCGGAGAGGGGATAAGTAGAGGGCTAGGTGGCGAGGACGAGCTCGTGCTCTCCGTGCTCGGGGTCCCCATGGCGCTGCGAGAGGAGAGGGAAGGGTGGGGGAGAAGCACGGTCGGTCACCGCCAAAGGGGCCGACGCTGCCACGTGGACGGGGCTAGAGGGGGTAAGAGCGGCGATGGGTGCGCGAAGGCGAGGAGAGGAAAGCGTGGCGGGCGCTACCGCCTCCCCGGGCTGCGGGGCTGCGTGAAGCCGGGCTTCATGGAGTGGCCGAGGGCCAGTGTGGGGAGGAGTGGCTGGCTGCCATCATCGTCAGCCGACTTCTTTCTTCTCCATTTTAAAAATCAAAAGGAAAATAAAATAAAGTACAGAAATGATTGGAAAGAGTTTGAGAGAAAGTAAAATATCCCCAAACTCCGGGAATTCTCCACTATTTAAATAAATTGTAATGGACATTTTTAAAGGTAGAAAAATAATGCAAGTTTGGAAATATTTCAAACTTGTGCCATTTTTGAACCTGACCATAACAACTTCAAATGAGGAGATATTTGGCAGAGAGTCTTTAGTGCAAAGAGCAAAATTTGCAGGGAGAAGATGAACATTAAAAGAGAAAGGAAATTATAGCCCTTGAAAATGAAAGAAGTAGAGGGAAAGGAGGAGATGGTAATGCAAAAGAGAATGGCACATGCCACAACACAACAGGTGAGAGATCACCACCAACACATGATAAGAAGGAAATGCAAGATGACAAGAGACACAAATGCAATATGGTAAAAGAGCAAAACAAAGGAAAAGAGAAAAACCCACATAATCAAACAAAAGAGGCCAAGCATGACAAGAACCCACAAGAATTGGATGAGGTCAAGTTGATATATTGCCCAAAAGGGGAAGTTTACATCCAGGGTGTTACAAGATCCGAGACCCACAGGTGCATCATCAACTGCAGCAGGATCTGGTGGAGCACCTATGGAGGATCAAAGGCGACGCCTAGCTCGACGTGTGATGAAATATGAGTTTTTATTTGTTAAACTATATAATTTGTATTGAACTATTTGTTGTTGCACTATTTTGTTGAACTATGTGATAAAAAAATATTTATGTTGAGAATTCAACGCCGAACCACGCCGAATATGGGCCGTTTCTCACCGAGATCGGGGTCATTTTTCGCCAAAAGTGGGCCGAAAAACGGCCAGGAATGGGCCGATATCGGCGCCTGGGGGCGACGGCTGGATGCCCAACCGCCTCTAACGATTCTATCACTGCTCGCCTCAGCGGCGATTTTTATGTCTCCTGGGGAGGGGGGGGGGGGGGGCAACGGCTGGAGATGCTCTTAGCATCATCATCCCTATAGTCTACGCCAACCGCGACGTATTCGAAAAATAACATCAACAAGTTCAACTGCCGATTTATCATTATTTCGGTATCACTTATGGGAGGCCAAGGTGACAAGTAAAGTTTAGTGACAACGGCACGACTACTAAGCACGAAACCTCTGAAGTTTCAAGTTTGTGCTGTTACGCACAACTAGGCTAGCATTAAACTGATAACATCATCAAGACCATTTATAAAGTCGGCAGGATGATGGGCGGACTTGACTAGCCTCGGCGGATTGTGTGGCGATGTCTCCAGCACCAAGGGAATTCGACTTGGACCCGCCGTGAAACAGTAGACGTCGCCTCGGAAAGACAGGACCGAGCCGCCGATCCGGTGTTCGCACTCCACCTTGGTCCAGTGCTCACAGCCAGGTCTCGCGATGCCCATCCGCTGGTACCCGCCGCCGCCGAAGTTGATTACGACCGCCGAATCACTGGTCAGCTCCGCAGTCAGGGAGGACACTCCGGGCGCTCTGGGGAGAACGAAGTCCTGCGTGTGGCTGGACAGCAGCGAGCCCAGCGGCGGGAGATCGGCGCGGGCGCCGGTGATCCGGTTGAGCACGAACACGCCGTCGGTCCTCTTGTTTACCAGGACAAGCAGGCCCACGAACGTGCAGGCGATGCGTAGCCGGCCGCCGCGGCCGTCCAGCCCCCGGATTGTCATCCGGATCTGCTCGCGGGTGGCCATGTTCAGGAAGCGGCTGTAGCGGTAGCGAGGCCGCTTGCCGCGGGTGACCACGTCCTGGAGCATGACCCAGCACCGCGGGTGGAACCGGCGGTCCACGGCGTCGGCGCTCGGATCCGCGGTGCATCCCCGCCACGCGGTGCACACCGCGCGGAAGCGCACGTACTGGGCTACGTCTCCGGCGAGCACGCGGTCCGCGATCAGCCACGCCGGCCCGAACGACAGGCTCGCCCAGTCCCTCCTGCAGCCACATGCAAGCGGATGAGAACGCAACGGAAGGCAGAAGGAGATCTTACCAGTCAGATTCGCCGTCGGGGACATGCACCGTCGACTCTGTCGCGGAGCACGAACCATCACCGACGCAGGCGCGCTTCGCGCGTCGGCGGCGAGGCCCGTTCGACGATGGCGATGCCATGTCTGGTTGGATCGCCGGACCAGGACTGGTATGGAAATGTGGGATTGAGATGAGTATATATTGAGTGATAAAGTTTGAACGTTTTGGCAACGGATAGATGGAAACAAATCGCTCAAATCACGGTAGTTTTTTTTTTTTTTTGAGAAGAGCTCAAATCACGGTAGCTGAACAGGATTACCGTTACCAACGCCAAACACGAAGAGAGCTGCCATGGACCTCTGATGGGCTGCAAAAGCCCGTAAACTGAAATGGATGGGTTGACCTTATCTTTCACAACTGGGGCCGGCCTATACAAGGTCAAGCGCCTAATTATTTTTAGCTTTCTGGCCGGTTTTGGGAAGCTTCTAGAAGCCTTCCACCCGTTTTCTGTTCTTTTTTTGTTTTTCTCTCTTTTTTCTTTTTTACATTTTCGTTTTATTATAATTATAATTTTTTCTTTTTATTTTATTTTTCATTGTAAATTTTCATATATATTTTTTCAAATTCGTGAAATTTTAAAAACTCACAAATATATATATATATATATATATATATAATTCACAAACTTATTTTTATTTTTTGTGAACATTTTCTAATCGGTGATTTTTTTCAAATTCTTGAATAGTTTATTTTTAATAAAAATTGAACATTTCAAATTCATGAACATTTTAAAATTCACAAATAATTTTTCAGTTTCATGATTTTTTTGCAAATTCTGGATTTTTTTAGATCCACAACTTTTTTGCAAAATTTCATGAACAATCGTCATTTCTTCATATGAACTCAGAATTTAAAGTCTTTGGCTCATTGGATTCGTATGAACGACGCCGATCCATTTCTGGTTTTAGCTCTTGATTTGGAGCACTTTGGAAAAATAAATTTTTTTCCACCTCTGAAATGGCCAAGTCTGGGCCCTGGATGTCCACTGTTTGAACTTCTTTCATCATGCTAAGTGCTTGGGAAGTCCATATCACCTACAAGACACACAAAAACTAAGAAAATTAATAAAAAACAACTAAGAATAAATATTATGCAATGCTCACGGTGAAAAGGACAAAAAATGAAAATCATGCGTATGGACATCTAATTGGCTGAATGGAACATGCTATGACTTGATATACAGAGATAATGTGCCAGAAATGAGCTCTAAAGATGCATAAAATATGGGGCCATCAGATACCCTCGGTGCCTATATAAACCAGGGGGTTAGTCCGTAGAAACACAACTACAATCACCTCCATTAGGGTTTAGTACACAACATACAATCTCAAGGTAGATCAACTTGTACTCGATACTTCATCATCAATATAATCAAGCATGACGTGGGTTTTACCTCTTCGAGGGGGTCCGAACCTGCGTAAAACACCGTGCCCTTTGTCTCCTATTCATCATCGATCCCAGATCCACAGCTCGGACCCCCTACCCGAGATCCGCCGGTTTCAGTACCGACAAACAGTCATTTATTCACCCTCCGTATCGCTATGTTCTTGAGAGAGATACCTCTAGTGAAAGCTATGGCCCTCGGGTACATTTAAATCATATTACTAAAACCCTAAATATTTTGCTGCAATTTATTCACTTTTATTTTACTTTGCAATTTATATATCTCCTACTATCAGTTTAATCCTTGCAATTAATGAGTGCAAGGGGATTGACTACCCTCCTGCCCGCGTTGGATGCAAGTATTCGCTCTTGTGTGTGTAGGTACTGCTAAAGGTCGTTTGTGTGAATCTCCTATTGGTTCGATAAACCTTGGTTCTTTACTCAGGAAAATACTTTCTGCTACTTTATTACTTCACCCTTTCTCTTTAGGGAAATCCAAACGCATTTAACAAGTAGTAGCCAACATCACCGATGGCTTCCCGGAGAGCTGACAGACGAGCTGGCCGCGGCAGTCTCTGGTTGCGCAGGATCCACGGCCATTCGCGTCGAAGGCACACCCCATCCACGACCAAATCTTAAGGGTAGAATCGTATACATAGCTTTGTAAGACACTCAAGGGTAGAACAAATCAACCACATACATAGTTTAAATAATATAACTTGACATATTGAACAAATATATTGCGGTGAAGGTGGAGGACCTATGCCCCCCCCCCCCAATAATATAATATAAGGTGGGGGAGCGGTCCAAGCCCCGATAATTCATATTCATTCATTTTATTAACAAAGAAAGGCACATGAAGTGCCACAATTTCATTCAGCTCAATAGCACCGTACAACATGAATTTACAAAGCCCTGAAAATTGAAATTGGAGAGAAGAGAAACGATAGGGTGTCTCATGTTCATGTGAGCTGAAGCAAAGCAACTAATATCAGGTTCTAAAACCGATCTAAGAACCTGGTGAGCAACAATATGAGAAATCCCATTGATTTCTCTAGATATGTGGAATACTTGAGAACTGAGATCTCTAGAGAAGAAGAAGAAATCAGCCAAAGTTTTCCTGATAGTCCAAAGGGTGGAGGCTTCGGAAATAGTCATGTTCGCCGCAACCAAATTCAAACATAAGCAATCTATGAGAAAAGTGGGTAGAGCAATCTGGAGACATTGCGTGACTTGTGCAGCAAAAAGGAGGGCAAGTGCTACTGCTTGAAGGGGTGAAGTGGAGGCTTGATTACATTTACTTCAATTTGGTCCTGAAAAAACAGAGAAAAACACCAACACCAGTACCTGCAGCTCCTTGAGGTAGACCATGAATATTTTACATCTGAAAGCCGCATTAGAATAAACTTTAGGCCCTGTAACAAAAAGATCATATTTGGCAGTGTGTCCCTGCATAGGAAATTGATTGCATGGTACCAAAGAATGACCTTGATGCCGAATCTGACTCCGATCCAAGTTTTTATTAGTATCGCATTGTTCATTAGATAAAGCCCTAGCAACAATATTAACATGATGAGGCAGAGGTTTTTTTCTATCAAAAAGACAGTCATTCCTTGCTTTCCAAATGCATCACATAAAGTTAAAAAAGTTAGAAATGGAGGCATGGGGATGATTCATATTAAGCAAAGCAAGAATAATATGGTGCATATTAGAGTGATCATGAACTAGAACATCAGAATTAATATACCAAGGATAATCAAACAAAGCGACCCTAGCAAAATCACATAGAAAGAAAAGATGAATATCATTTTCTTGATGGCCACATCTACAGTAGAATTGAGAGATATTAGTAGAAAGGGACAATTACACTTCTCCCCCTAACTTGAGCCACCACCTAGGATTTGCCCCTAGTTTTCAGGTATGCTCAAAAATACCCCTCTTCCGTCTGTGGCCCATACAGAAATCCCCCTCCGAGCCGTTTCCGTCGGGTCAATGGTCTTTGACCGGTAACTTGGCTTCTGTTGGACATTTTGGCCCCTGGTTCTTACATGTTGGCCCATATCGAAACGTTATCCACTCGCTCACTCTCTCTTCTACCTCGCGACGCACCTCTTCTCTCGTTCCCCTCTTGGCGACCGAAACCCTAACCCTAGGTCACCCTAAACCCCTCACCGGCGGTCCAATAGCTGCGGTGGATCTGTAGGACTGCGGGCGTCGGGATGCGATGGGAGTGGAGGTGATTATCCACCGTCTTTTCCCTCTGCTACGGCGCTAAAGGAGGCGGTGTCGACGATGGCGGATGCCGGTGATTGTGGTGGTGCCAAAGAAGCATCCAGGCAGACGATGCAGGCGACAGGAATGCAAATTCCAGCACGGTAAGTTTCTTGTCCCAAGTTTATTTGAATCTTGACCTGGATCTGTTACTGTACATAGATTTATCCCGATTGAATGCGCTCTTAGTGGTTACTACATGCTTTTATCGTAGGATGAAACCAGAGAGAGCTTTTCGTCTCAATTGTAGAATGGAGACCACTATCATAGGCAATGGTGGCACAAAAGGAGCCGGTACAGGCTTCACATTTCCTTTTGTGGTGGACAAAACATCAGCATTTGTCCAATTTAGAGGTGCTATAAGTGATAAATATCCATGGGGTATTTTTGATGCTGTAGAATTTAGATATTGGGACATGCAGAATACTGTATGGGTTCCAATTCAAAATGATGATGAGTTAGGGGTTATGTTTGCCACAAATGCTGAGAGCAATTCAAAGGTAGCTGGAAATTAATGTCATACAAAGGAAAAGAGGGGAAACAGAGAGCAGAGTAGCAAGATCTGCACCCAGTCCTTCACAGCCTAGAAGCAATCAAACTAGTAGAAGGAAAGCAACAGCTAGTAGAAGGAAAGCAGCAGCTACTAGTTCACAGTCTCAAAGGTGTGTATCTACAGGAAGGAAATCAAGAGGTGTGAACTTGAGCTGATAGCAGTCAAAGCTAGAAGAGGAAATGGAACTCACAACACAAGACAAAGAACCAGGAACCCCGAGGGAGTCCGGACTAGGGGTGTCCGGATAGCAGACTATCGCCACGGCGGACTCCAAGACTATGAAGATACAAGATTGAAGACTTCGTCCCATGTCCGGATGGGACTTTCCTTGGCATGGAAGGCAAGCTTGGCGATACGGATATGTAGATCTCCTACCATTGTAACCGACTCTGTGTAACCCTAACCTATCCGGTGTCTATATAAACCGGAGGGTTTTAGTCCGTAGGACTAACAACAATCATACCATAGGCTAGCTTCTAGGGTTTAGCCTCCTTGATCTCATGGTAGATCTACTCTTGTACTACCCATATCATCAATATTAATCAAGCAGTGAGTAGGGTATTACCTCCATCGAGAGGGCCCGAACCTGGGTAAAAACATCGTGTCCCTTGTCTCCTGTTACCATCCGCCTAGACGCACGATTCGGGACCCCCTACCCGAGATCCACCGGTTTTGACACCGACATTGGTGCTTTCATTGAGAGTTCCTCCGTAGCCGTCCACCGATAGGGCCCGATGGCTCCTTCGATCATCAACAACGACGCGTCCGTGGTGTGACTTTTCTCCCGGACAGATCTTCAGATTCGGCGGCTTTTGCAATCCAATTAATTCGCTGGCCATCCGGAGCAGATCGAAGCTACGCCCGCCATCGTGTAAGATTTGGAAGTTTGAACTATACGGCCGATATCCGCGGAGACTTGATCTTCAACGGATTCGAGCCGCAGCCAAGCGTGCCGCACCGTCTCGATGGGCATGATCTAACTCGCTAACAAAGGCTCGAGGCCGCACTCAAGATCCGGCCCGACCCTTAATCCGGAGCCGGATCCCCGATCGAGGACGAGTGGCTGGACACCGCCTCGGGGCTACAATCTCTACGGCGATCGAGCCGAACTCCATCCCTGTCGCTGCGAAGACCTCGACTCGGGGCGGACTCCTCTCCGGACTCCGAACCCTCCGCGCCCCGCCAATCGAATCCGATTGGGCGCCGGTCATGGAGTTCATCGTCATGGACATCTTTCAAAGACTCGCCTTTGGCGACATCCTGAATTCACTAAAGTCTCTCTCTTTATCCGGAGAGCCCTGGCCGGACTACGGACAGGAAGGTTGGGATGCGGATGACGAAGAAATTCAACGCCCACCCACCACCCACTTGGTAGCCACTGTCGATGATTTAACCGACATGCTAGACTACGACTTCGAAGACATCGACGGTATGGACGACGATGCCGGAGACGACCAAGACCCAGCGCCTATAGGACACTGGAAGGCCACCTCGTCATATGACATATACATGGTGGATATCCCAAAAGATGGGAACGCGATGGAACAACGGAGGATGACCCCTCCAAGAAACAGCCGAAGCGCCGACGTCAGCGGCGCCGCTCTAAATCCCGCCACAAGAAACGGTGATTCCGGCACGGGAGATAATAACACCGGGACGGTTGAAGAGAACCCCTCCAGCAGGACTTCGGCAGAGGAGGAGGGAGAAGCAAGTCCGCACGACGGCGATGTAAAGGGAGGTCGGGGACGATAATTATGCGCCTCCCGAAGATGAGGCAAGCCTCGACGATTTACGAATTTGTCGTGCCCGAGGATCCCGCCGAACAGAGTGTTTCAAATGCAGGCTTATAGCCACGGCAAGCAGCCTCAAGAAAGCAAAGAATAAATTAGAGCTGATCAAGACCTGCTGAATGACAGATGGATTGAAGTCCTTGCAGCCGAGGAGTATGAACTCAACGCCTCCAAAAGCTACCCCAAACGCAGGCCGTTGCCTCGACTAGAGGAGGAAGCACCCAAGTCACCAGCAGATGACATGGCAGACCGGCCACCTCGTGGCGCTGACAGAGAAGCCTCTCGGCTCTCCGTTCAAGCCACACCATGACGCCGCTCAAAAGTACCAAGGCACGGAAAACGCGCCGGACTTGCGAGATATATTGGAGGATAAGGCAAAACATACAAGATTGATCTACGGATCGCGTGGGCGCCCAGCAACGCGGGATGATTACCGTCGCGCCGGATACAAAGAAAACCGCCGGGCGAACACGATGAGACAAAGCTCATATGAGCTACGCCGTGATATAGCCCAATGCAGAGGCGCCAGACACCCACTATGCTTCATGATGAAGTAATGGATCATCAAATCGCCGAGGGCTTCAAGCCCGTAAACATCGAATCATACGATGGTACCACAGATCTCGCGATGCGGATCGAGGATTATCTCCTCCATATCCACATAGCCCGCGGTGATGATCTACATGCCATCAAATACCTCCCACTCAAACTTAAAGGACCAGCTCGACATTGGCTCAATAGCTTGCCGCCAGAATCAATTGGTTGTTGGGAGGACCTCGAAGCAGATTCCTTGATAACTTCCAGGCACATATGTGCGACCACCAGACGCCAATGACCTTAGCCACATAATTCAGCAGCCAGAAGAATCGGCCAGACAATTCTGGACTCGGTTCCTAACAAAGAAAAATCAAATCGTTGACTGCCCGGATGCAGAGGCCCTCGCAGCCTTCAAATATAACATCCGCGATGAGTGGCTTGCCCGACACCTAGGACAGGAAAAGCCGAAATCTATGGCAGCCCTCACAACCCTCATGACCCGCTTTTGTGCGGGAGAGGACAGCTGGCTAGCTCGAAGCAACAACTTGGCCAAACATCCTGATAGTCCGGATACCAAGGACAGCAATGGCATGTCGCGTCGCAACAAGAACAAGCGCCGCATTAACGGCGATAATATCGAAGATACGACCCGTCAATGCCGGATTCAGAGGCTTTAAACCCGGTCACGGAAGAAGCCATTCAAAAGAAATACCCAGGTCTGGCCCAACTTGGACCGCAGATACTCGATCGCTTGTGCCAAATACATGGCACCCCGAAAACCAGCCAATCACACCAACAGGGATTGCTGGGTGTTCAAGCAAGCAGGCAAGTTGAGTGCCGAACTCAATGACAAGGTGCTGCATAGCGATGACGAGGAAGAGCCCCGGCCGTCGAACAATAGAGGACAGAAAGGTTTCCCACACAAGTGCGGACGGTGAACATGATATACGCAACCCACATACCCAAAAGGGAGCGGAAGCGTGCACTACGGACGATATGCGATGGAGCCAGCCGCCCAAAGTTCCACCCATCGTCTTCCTGCCCGATCACCGTCGATCGATGGGACCACCCCACGAGCATCCGTCACGGCGGCTTCGCCGCATTGGTTCTCGACCCAATTATTGACGGATTTCACCTTATCAGAGTCCTGTTGGACGGCGGTAGCAGCCTGAACTCGCTTTATCGGGATACGGCGTAAAATGGGCATAGACCCTCAAGGATTAAACCTACAGAGACGACCTTTAAAGGCGTCATACCGGTGTAGAGGCCAATTGTACAGCCGAGTCACACTCGAAGTGGTCTTCGGATCTCCGGATAACTTCCGAAGCGAAGAGTTAATCTTCGACATCGCCCAATTCCGCAGCGGCTATCATGCATCGCCGGACGAACCGCATTTGCAAAGTTCAATGCGGTGCCGCACTACGCATACCTCAAGCTCAAGATGCCAGGCCCTCGAGGAGTAATCACGGTCAATGGAAACACCGAACGCTCTCTCCGAACGGAGGAGCATACGGCGGCCCTCGCGGCAGAGGTGCAAAGCAGCCTCTCACGGCAATTCTCGAGTCCGGCCACTAAGTGTCCGGACACCACCAAGTGCGCCCGGAGTAACCTGCAACAAGACCACCTGGCACGATTCAAGCACGAGTAGCAATCAGGCCCCAACCCAAGCCCTCGCGAAATTGTGAAGCTAGTATTACACGTACATAATTACGCTCTGGAGATACCATGGGTATATGGGGAGGGGCAAGACAACGGCACACCAGAATGCGGCTCGACCGCACTGTGGGCCCGGTTTGTGTCATTTCCTTTTTCTTTTTCCTTTTTTCTTCCTTTTTTTTTACTTTCAGGACTCCGTCTTTGAGAAGTCTTGTCCAGCACTTGAATCGCCGAACTCACGATGCAACAGCCAGGGAAGCGGAAAGCCACGTCGAGTGTTCAGGTGGTCTCTATTACGAGCATTATACCTGTTTTACATATCATCCAAAGACTTACCTCGGAGGGGACATGTTAGATAGTCCCATCCCTTGCTTATCGCACTATTTGTATCGTTCTGCTTCCATTCCAGTACCTTTTTGAATAAACAATACATAGCTTTTGCTTATTATTGCTCTACTTCCTTTATATATACATATGTTCATTTCACGACATGTTGCAACTGTACACTTTGGTACGGCCAATACACCAGGGGGCTTAAGTATCCCAAAATTATGGTGTGATAAGTCCGCACCTGAACTTATAGCATTATATGAATTGGCTCGAATCATGTCTTGGGTCAATAGTTGGTTTGCCTGGCTCCGTGTTTTGGTACCTTACGTTCCGCTTATATCGGCTAAGGTAGCACCGGAGAACCATCGCGATTGTGCCCCAGCTTATGCTGGGTCGAGCACCTCGGAGAAAGCTAAAACTGACCGTCATGATAGGGCGAGAGCCGGTCGCTGTTCGAGAGGTTTTTTCGGGTCCCTAAAGACTTACGCCGCTTAGAGCGAGGAACCGGAATTGTCCGGCCAAGGCGTGGATAGCGCCCCGAACTCGGTCTTCCGAATACTAGGGGCTTCGCCGAAATTTAAAATTATAGAATTCTATGGCTAAGTGAGAGTGTTCAAGCATTATAAGTCTGGTTGCCTTGTTCGTTGTGTTGAGCGCCTCCCTAGATGGACCCAAGAATGGGAACAAGAGTTCTCAACTTTATCCCGAACACCCCAGCACTCGTGGCATGGGGGCTGAAGCCAACGACTTGCCATCTCTCAAATTTGATAAACGGCCGCACAGAAGGTAATATTTTAAATTAGTAAGCGTTGCTTAGCACATATGAACAAGTTTTCAGCGTAAGGATAACAAATGCGAGTTTATTCAAAAATTACATCCTTGGAGCACTCATCCGCTATTCGGCGGGCACCCTTCAGGAGGCCCTCATAGTACATTTCGGGCGTATGATGCTCATGGCCCTTCGGTGGCCCGTCCGTCACAAGCCTCTCCGCATCCAGCTTGCCCCAGTGTACTTTAGCACGGGCAAGGGCCCAGCGGACACCTTCAATGCGCAGACGGAGCGCTTGATGACCTCAAGCCATGGACAGGCATCCACCACCACCGCACCAAGCCAAGTAGCTCCCGGCATGGCCTCCAATGGCCACACCGCCGCTTATAAGGCCCTTCATGGCCTGTTCGGCGACCTTATGGAGCTCGACCAGCTGCTTCAGCCGGTCGCTCAGGGCACCGGATGGTCGGCCTCAAAGATACCGAGACCGTAACACCTTCTCCGTGGAGCTCCCCTCCGGGCGCGTAGAATGCGGCAAAGATCGACGCACCACGGGCAAATATGCGAATGCTCCTGGAGAGCTCCGAATCCGGGTAAGTAACAGGTAATTGACTTTTACATTCTTGCGTTGCATAAAGAATGCCTTACCCGCCGCTATATTCTTTAGTGCTTCAATTCCTTGGAGGGCTTTTTGGGCCTTGGCCTTAGCAGCTTTGGCACTCTCAAGAGCCGAGGCAAGCTCGGACTCTCGGGTCTTCGAGTCACGCTCCAAACCCTCGTGTTTTTTCACGAGAATCTGGAGCTCTTGCCGACCTCCGCCACCTGCGCCTCCCCTTTCTCTCGCTTCGGTGCGTTCATGAGCTTTGTTTTCGACCACGGACACCGCTTCCCTCGTGGTCGCCACCTCGCTCGTGGCCCTGCAGGTATCCATGTTATTCCTGTTATTTTTCGCAACCAAAACCTTTTCTATAAGGTATTTCTTTAATAAGGTATTACTTACCTTCCTTGTCCTCGAGCTCCTTCTTGGCTTGTCCGAGCTCGTTCTCGGACCGCTCGAGGTTCTGTTTGAATGCATTGACCTCCGCAATAAGGCGGGCAGAGGTCGGCAGCCTGCATTCCCATATTGACATACTTATGTTAGACTCCTGCAGATATCTTTTAGATCCTTAGTCCGGCTTTTCTTTCCAAACACCGAACTAAGCATCGTGGGCTACTGTCTATGCGGTTATATTTTTACATATTCTAAAACTTACCTCGAGCCCGTTAGAAGGCTGGTAAAGTTTCGTCACCCGCTTGGCGGATCGAATCTGTCCGAATCACCGCACTCATAACAATGCGGTGCTCCTCCTCGATGGAAGCGCCGTTAAGCGCTTCCAGTAAGCTATCCGGTGCCTCCGGTTGGACGGAGGACACCGACTCTTACCCTTCTTCCGAAGGGTCCGCTTGCCGGACTCCGGAACCACTGGAGGTTCCGGCATGGAGACCGGACAAGGGTCGGGCCTAGAGCCCTTGGGGGTCTTGCCTCAGCGCTGAGTCCGGGAGGTTGCCTTGTGGCACCTCCTGCGCTACCTCCTCTTGACCAAGCCCTCTTGGGGCCCCTCCATGGCGCTGCCCGCAGATGAGGCGAGGAGGCGGTCGGAAGCGGTACTCTCCATTTCCGACGAGCCTGTGGACCCGCTCGATGAATCAATGAACTCGCCCTTGGGCGGGCTGCACGTTGTTCGACATTAGAGAACACTGCAATAATAAAAAGTCATGGGTATCCAGACACTTACGATCTCGCCAGGTCTTGGCCCTCGTAGGCCAATCCTCCTCACATCGCCGACGTTGGTGGAGAAGTCCGAGGAAGGGTTCTTCCCTTCTGACCCTCCGGCCTCCCGGTCCGGGGCGGCCATCCTTTTCTTTCCTCCCTCACTGGGGAGGAGCTTCTTCTTCTTCTTCCTCGTCTTCGTGGAGAAGATTCCGCCGAATCTGACAAAGACTCGGCGTCGGGAGCTCCTTCGAGTTCCGTGGCCTCCTTCTTGTTTTTTTCTCCGGCACCACATGGTGCCGGAGCCAGCTTTCCTAATCAATCGGGCGTCCGGGTCTTCGGCAAAGGAGCCGGACAGTTAATCTGTCCAACGTCCTTCAGCCAGTCTGTCCAAAAAATAGGAGTTTTTAGATAACACATAGAGTCAATCTATGAAAAAGAGTCCCGTGAAGGGTAAATAACTTACCTCGCCGGCTTGACGCTGCGAGCTGTATCCGCGATCTTTGGTAGCGGATGTCGGGCTTCGCGCCTTTGAACAGCACCTTCCAGGCGTCTTTCAGACGTAGTGTCGAAGAGCCGGCTCAAGATTTGGTGTTGTGCCGGATCAAACTCCCACAAGTTAGAGGCCCGTTGTTGGCATGGGAGAATCCGGCGGATGAGCATCACCTGGATTACGTCGACAAGCCTAAGATTCTTGGCCACCAGGTTTCGGACGCATGTTTGAAGTCCGGATGTCTCGTTCAATTCCCCACGCCGTGCCCGCTCTTTCCATGACGAGAGCTGTGGGGAAGCCAGATCTGAATTCGGGGCCGCCACCCATTTGGTGTTGCGGGGCTCGTGATGTAGAACCACCCCGATTGCCACCCCTTTATTGTCTCCACGAAGGCGCCTTGAGCCATGGGACTTTTGCCATCTTGCCAACCATGGCGCCTCAAGACTGGCTTGACGGCCGCCCACTACCTTCGCCGGACGTTGAAGATCTTCAGCCATAAGCCGGGCGGGCTGGATGCAGAGGAAAGCCTTCGCACACTGACGATAAACGCCAAAATGTTGAGGATGAAATTCGGGCCAGATCGTGGAAGTCCAGGCCAGAATAGAACATGAGCCCCGGACAAATGGGTGAAGTGGAAAACCTAGTCCATGGAGGAAGTGGGGAGAAACACTACCCTCTCATGGGGCCTCGAGGGTTGGAATAAGCTGCCCGCATCGGGCAGCTCAGGCGCTGATGTTGCCGGACAAGTATCCGGCTTCCCGCAGTCTTGTGATGTGCCCTCCGCTGACGGAGGAGGCCATCCACCGCCTCCCGCCTCGACATGGTTGCAGAAGGTTGAGGTGGGATGTGCGGACTTGGGCGCTGGAGCTCGAAAAGTCGGAAATGGATAAGCAAAGGAGGAAGAAGGCGTAGGTGAAAGGGTGGATGCTTGTCCCCTTATATGGACGGACGACGCTATGCGTCCCCCACCAGCCTGGTAAAACTCGCTTATTTCCCAAGCGCCGTAATCAATGGCGCAGATGGGTTACCCACGTCCGTATTGATGAGAATCCCAGAATAAGGTTGCACGATCTATGCTTTGATAAGACGTGCCAAGGAAACCGCCTCACTAAACACGCTGAGGTGGAACAATAAAAAACGATTCATATAAAGGCCTGGCCGTGGTGTGATGTCACGTCGCGGAATACGTCAGCAGATCTGTGCAAAAGTTATTCTCTCTACGGTGTTATGTGGAACTTGTTTTGCAGAGCCGGACACTATCCTTGTGTTCATTACCTTCTATGAAGTATACGGAGGAGTAACCCGCCTCGCAATGCCGAACACAATCAATGCGCCGGACTCATCGTCATTGAAGCCTGGTTCAGGGGCTACTGAGGGAGTCCCGGACTAGGGGGTGTCCGGATAGCCGGACTATCATCACGGCCGAACTCCAAGACTATGAAGATACAAGATTGAAGACTTCGTCCCGTGTCCGGATGGGACTTTCCTTGGCGTGGAAGGCAAGCTTGGCGATATGGATATGTAGATCTCCTACCATTGTAACCGACTACGTGTAACCCTAACCTATCCGGTGTCTATATAAACCGGAGGGTTTTAGTTCAGAGGATCTAACAACAATCATACCATAGGCTAGCTTCTAGGGTTTAGCCTCCTTGATCTCATGGTAGATCTACTCTTGTACTACCCATATCATCAATATTAATCAAGGTGAGTAGGGTATTACCTCCATCGAGAGGGCCCAAACCTGGGTAAAAACATCGTGTCCCTTGTCTCCTGTTACCATCCGCCTAGACGCACAGTTCGGGACCCCCTACCCGAGATCCGCCGGTTTTGACACCGACAAACCCCAAGTGCCAACTTGCCTAGTCAACCATGTCCTGAGTATAGCAAAGCAACAACTTATCCAATCATAGAAGAGGAATTTCCTGATGAAGTGCCCACAGACGATGAGGGTGAAAGAATGCACCCAGAGTTTGTTGTTAGGAAACCACATAATGAGGATGATGGTGAAGATTACATTCCACCCCCACAATTTGAGGAGACAGACTCTGATGAAAGAGAGGAGGACATGGACATGGGATATTTTGAGACAGAGGATGAGGGTAGGCCTGATGTGCAGTATAACAGAGATGATCCTTCTTTAGCAGAAGGAACTATATTTTCAGATGTCATAGATTGTAGGAATGCACTTGCCACCTTTTCAATCAAGACCCAGAGTGAATTTATAATTGACAAGAGTGAGCCCAGTAGACTAACTGTTCATTGTGCTTACAAACGGTGTAAGTGGAGGATGCATGCCTCCAGAATGAGAAATAGCACACTTTTTCAGGTAATACAATCAGAGAACTAATGTAGTTAGTGTAAATAATAACTTTCCTTAGTAATAACTGTGCATTCATAATTGTATGGACTATTGCTGACTATTATTTGCTGCAGGTCAAAGTGAACAAGACAGCTCACATATGCCCAAGTGTTACAAGGAGGCAAAGGCTCAGGTCTGCAAAGAGTAGGTGGGTGGCAGATGCTGTGAAGAACTGGGTGAGGGAGAACTCAAATATTTTAGTGCCAACTCTGCAGACAGACTTGAAAAAGAAGTATGGGGTGCAGCTCCCTTACATGAGAGTTTTTTATGGTAAGCAAATGGCACTGGATAACATCTATGGTAAATGGACTGATTCATTCCAACTCTTGTATACTTTCAAAGCTGAAGTAGAAAAGGCATCTCCCGGTAGTGTGGTTAATATTGATAGACACAATCAGAGAGTTTAAACTCAATGGATGTAAAAGGTACAAAGAGTGCTTTAGGAGAGTTTTTGTATCATTTAAGGCCTCTTGGCAAGGTTTTCTACCCGGGTTGTAGACCATATCTAGCAAAAGAGATGCAACAACATTAAATGGAAGGTATAGAGGACAGCTTGTTAGTGCTTGTGCTGTAGATGCATGCAACTGGATCTTTCCAGTTGCATATGGAGTGCTAGAGACAGAGAACATTGAGAGTTGGACTTGGTTTTTCCAGAACTTCACTAGTAGAAAAAGGGTCAAACGTGAAGCACATTAGTGCCGGTTTGAATTTGAGCCGGCACTAATGTATACATTAGTGCCGGTTCCAACGGCTAGCCGGGCCGCTTTCATTAGTACCGGTTCGTGGCGAACCTTTAGCACCGGTTCGTGCCACGAACCGGTACTAATGAGAGTGGTGGCAGGATGTTGTCAGACTGGGGCCCCTCTAGGCCCTTTAGTACCGGTTCTTGGCACGAACCGGTACTAAAGGTCTTCCTACATAAACCCTTCGGCCCACCCGAGCTCGCCTGTTCTTCCCCTTTCCCCTCTCCTCTCCGTTCTTCCCCTCTTCCTCTCGAGCTCATCACACATTTTGCCCAAAATTTGTCAAGATTTGAAGGCTCCCATCCATTCAAATGATCACAAAGGTTAGCAACTTTGTCCTTTCATCTCTCATTGCTAGATTAGCTCTTGCAATGCTTTATATAGTGATTAATTTGTGAGTTTAGTAATTTGGGAGGAAATATATATATATATATATATATATATATGTGCTAGTATTTGATTTATATGAAATTTGAGGACAAAAATAACAATTAGTTTGCATATGTAGGTGTGGTATACTTAGTGCCTTCTAAATCTCCATCAGAACCACCGCCGATCGCCTCACCATCCTGTCAGCCGGCACCACCTTGTGGTGAGCCTCTTGTTCATCAAATTTTATATAAAATTGATGTTTGTGTGATTTGGATATATAGTTACTCGTATAATTATCTTACCCAGACGTTGTTTGTTATACATATAGTGCCATGGTTTTGATATCCGTCCCCGTCGGCCCTCGTCCTTGTTATGATTTGGATGTGGTATATATATTCTCTTTTAAAACTAGTTGCATTTCGTGTTTATGACAAATTATGCCCATAAAGTTGACATAGAAATTTTTTCTAGGAGGTATGTGAACCGGAAATTCTAACCGACCCTATTGTCAAGAGGTTAAATTTAGTTTAAAGAGAAAACGAGTACTTGAAAGAAAAATTAAAAAGAATTGAGGGGGAGAAGATGGAATTGGAGTTGCATGTTGCCGATGTCGTCGATGATCACAAGATCAAGATGGAGAAAATGCGCTTGAAGATTAGAAATATTAGAAAATATGTCATCTATAGTGAGGCTTGGTATCATTATGTTGTTGGATCAATTGTTACCTTAGTTGCGATCTTGATCGCATTTTTTGTTGCATTTAAATGCTTTAGCTAGAGAGTTATTTGTTTGTTGCATTTAAGTGTTGTATGAACTTTATGTATGAACTTGTATTAATTTGGTCTATTCGGTGTTATGTAATGAAGATGAGCCGCAATGGATGTATCGATGACCGATGCTCTCCCCAGTTTGTTGAGGGCATGCATACTTTTCTCGCTATGGCCGAGGCAAACAAGCGGGCGGATGGTTTTATGCCTTGTCCATGTGCTGGCTGTAAGAATGGTCACAATTACTCTACGCCAAGAACCATTCACGCCCACTGTTTGAGTCCGGTTTCATGCCCCACTATAATGTTTGGACCAAGAACGGAGAAATAGGGGTTATGATGGAAGACAATGAAGAAGAAGAGGACGACGACTACTATCCTGGCCATGGGTTCCCTGAATACGATGATACAACAATGGGGGAAGAAGCTGAGCAGGTAATGCGGGAAGAAGCTGAGCCGGCAATGCGGGAAGAAGCTGAAGAAGAGGCATCAAATGAGCCCGTTGATGATCTAGGTCGGGCCATTGCCGATGCAAAGAGAAATCGCAAGTGATTTGGAGAAGAAGAAGTTGCAGCGCATGTTATAGGATCACAAAAAATTGTTGTACCCGAATTGCGTAGGTGACAAGAAAAAGCTGGGCACCACACCGGAATTGCTGCAATGGAAGGTAGAGAATGGTGTATCTGACAAGGGATTTGGAAATTTGCTGGTAATGATAAAGGATATGCTTCCAAAGGACAACTAATTGCCCGAGAGTACGTACGAAGCAAAGAAGGTTGTCTGCCCTCTAGGGTTAGAGGTGCAGAAGATACATGCATGCCCTAATGATTGCATCCTCTACCGCGGTGAGTACGAGGATTTGAATGCTTGCCCGGTATGTGGTGCATTGCACTATAAGATCAGCCGCGATGACCTCGGTGATGTCGAGGGCGGCGCCCAGAAGAAGATTCCTGCCAAGGTGATGTGGTATTCTCCTATAATACCACGGTTGAAACGTTTGTTCCAAAACAAAGAGCATGCCAAGGCGATGCGATGGCACAGAGAAGACCGTAAGAAAGACAGAAAGTTGAGAGTACCCGCTGACGGGTCGCAGTGGAGAAAAATCGAAAGAAAGTACGGGAAGGAGTTTGCAGATGATGCAAGCGTATGGTTTGGTCTAAGCGCAGATGGCATTAATCCTTTTGGGGAGCAGAGCAGCAACCATAGCACCTGGCCTGTGACTCTATGTTTGTATAACCTTCCTCCTTGGTTGTGCATGAAGCGGAAGTTCATTATGATGCCGTTGCTCATCCAAGGCCCTAAGCAACCCGGCAACGACATTGATGTGTACCTAAGGCCATTAGTTGAAGAACTCTTACAACCGTGGAATGGAACAGTGTACGGCGTGGGATGAGCACATGGGGAAGAATTTGACCTAAAGGCGTTCTTGTTCGTGACCATCAATGATTGGCCTGCTCTCGGTAACCTTTCGTGACGTATAAACAAGGGATACCGCGTATGCACGCACTGTTTGGATGATACCGACAATATATATTTGAATAGTTGTAAGAAGAATGTGTACTGGACATCGTCGATTTCTTTCGGCAGGCATCCCGTGAAGAAAGAAAGGCAAGCATTTCAAAGGTGAGGCGGATCACCGGACGAAGCCTCGCCACCGCATCGGTGCTGATGTACATGATATGGTCAAGTATTTGAAGGTGATATTTGGAAAGTTAGTCCCGGCGGACAACCTGTTCGAAGGACGCCGACGGACGCCAAGCACCCATGTGGAAGAAGAAATCTATATTTTGGGACCTGCCATATTGGAAAGACCTAGAGGTCCGCTCCGCAATCGACGTGATGCACGTGACGAAGAATCTTTGCGTGACCTCGCTTGGCTTCTTGGGCGTGTATGGGAAGACAAAAGATACACCGAGGCACGGAGGACCAGCAACGTATGCACGGAGAAGACGGCATACATCGTGGTCATGCAAGCTACGCTCTTACCAAAGAAGAGAAGGAAATCTTCTTTCAATGCTCGCCAAGATTAAGGTACCGCCCGGCTTCTTGTCGAATATAAAGGGAATAATAAACATGGGAGAGAAAAGTTCCAGAACCTAAAGTCTCATGATCGCCACGTGATTATGACGCAATCGCTTCCGGTTGCATTGAGGGGGCTTCTACCGAAAACGCTCGATTAGCCATTGTGAAGCTATGTGCATTTCTCAATGCAATCTCTCGAAGGTAATCGATCCAGAAATCATACCAAGATTACGTAATGATTTGGTGCAATGTCTTGTCGGGCTTCGAGTTGGTGTTCCCACCATCCTTCTTCAACATCATGACGCACGCCCTAGTTCACCTATGCGAAGAGATTAACGCTTTGGGTCCTATATTTCTACACAATATATTCCCCTTTGAGAGGTTCATGGGAGTCTTAAAGAAATATGTTCATAACCGTGCTAGGCCGTAAGGAAGCATCTCCAAGGGCCATCAAAATGAGGAGGTCATTGAGTTTTGTATTGACTTTATTCCCGACCTTAAGCCGATTGGTGTTCCCGAATCGCGGCATAAGGGTAGACTGGATGGAAAAGGCACGCTAGGAGGGGAACAAATAATATGTATGGACGGACATTCTCTCACCGAAGCACACTACACAGCTTCTACGTAATTCCGCCTTTGTTGGCTCCGTGATATGGATGAACACAAGAATTTGCTACGCCCAAACACCCGAGCGGTTCGATGACCGGATTACACGTGAACAAACCAGGAGTTTCGCCACCTGGTTGCGCATAAGTACCATGCATGACACCTCTATTGAAGATGACATGTACTTGCTGTCCCAGCTACCATCTTCGAATATAATGACTTTCAAAGGGTACGAGATAAATGGTAATACATTTTACACGATCGCCCAAGATAAGAAGAGCACCAACCAAAACAGTGGTGTCCGCTTTGATGCGTAAAACCAAGATGGGAAAGGAAACATATTATGGTTATATACAGGACATATGGGAACTTGACTATCGACGTGGTTTAAAGGTCCCTTTGTTTCAAAGTGCAAATGGGTCAATATGACACGAGGCGGGTAACGGAAGACCCGCAAAGACGGAATGACAACAGTGGATCTCAACAATCTTATGTATGCAGACGAAACCATTCGTCCCTAGCCAATGATGTGGCACAGGTTTTCTATGTGAAGGACATGTCTACCAAGCCAAGAAAAGAAAAGATAAGGAAGCGAATGCATCGTACGATGAGCCAAAGCGGCACATAGTTCTTTCTGGGAAGAGAAACATCGTGGGAGTGGATGACAAGACAGACAAGTCAGAAGATTATGAAAAGTTTGATGAAATTGCTCATTCACAGTGAATATTGACCCGAGCATCCCGTTAAATAATGAAGATTTTCCATGGTTACGGCGCAAAGGGACACACGCGAAGAAAAAGTTTCACACCCAAAGATCTGGGATGTGATCGGCTTCACTATCATCACTTTCTTTTGTGTTTCACACCCAGAGGGGAATCTCTGTAATAGTTAGGGTAGTTATGTGTTTTGGCATTTGAAACGCCAAGAAATTTTATGTGCAAACAAATTCTTTCATGCCTTTACTGATTTTTAAAGTTAAGTTATTCACAAACTAGTGATTCACACTAATTTCAAATAATTCAAAATTTAAACTATTCAAATTTGAAAACTACGGCACTAATGTAAAGTTTGTAATTTTTTGTACCTAAAGCAAAAATATTCACAAAGAAACTCTAAATACACAAAAAACAACACAAAAATAAATAAAGCAAAAAATAAAAAAGCCCGCCTACTAGGCCAGAGCGGCCTGCATACGACTAGAAACCCAACCTGTTGTTGGGCCAGGATGCAGTTCAAGAAGGCCCAAAGTACCCACAGGCAAGAGAACACGAGGCCCAGAGGGCTGCTTTGGAGAGGAGCTCGAGAGAGCTACCGTGACGGGGTTTATAAACTGGTCGCCTCGGCTAGCGAGGTGGGACTAAACTTGTCAAGATCAAGCACTGCTAAGACCCCTTTTAGTACTGGGTCGTGGCACCAAACGTTACTAAAGGGGGGGGCCTTTAGTACCCATATGTGCCACCACCCGGTACTAAAGGGGTTCGCTTCCCACCGCTTGGGTTGGTTAAAATCGTTTTTAGTACCGTTGGTGGCTCCAACCGTACTAAATGCCCCTCCTATATAAACAACACTTACGAAAAATTTCAGTTTCTCATCTAGCTTCTTCTCCTTCGCACTGTCGCTCACGCCTCAGACGACGTCTCCATCCTCGCCGCCGCCTGCCGCCGCCTCTGCCTCGCTGCCGCCGCCTGGCTGCCCCTGCCCCATCATCTCTGCTGCCACCGCCGCTTCTGCCCCTGCCTGGCTCCTGCTGCTGCCCTGCCTCTGCTGCCGGCGCCGCCAGACGTCTCCATCGCTTGCCGCCGCCTGCCCGTCTGCCCTGGCCCCTGCTGCCGCCTCCTGCCTCGCCCCTGCTGCCATCTCCTGCCGTTGCCGCGCTTGCCGCTGCCTGCCGCCAAGGCTTTCATCGCCGCCCCGCTGCCCTCGCCGGTGAGCGCGCACACACACACACATACATTTTTTGTTTTTTAGTTATACAAATAGTTAGAAATTTTTCTGTTTTTTAGAAATTGTTAGAAAGTTTTCTGTTTTTCAGAAATAGTTAGAAATGTTAGAATTGTTAGAATAGTTAGAAATGTTAGAATAGTTAGAAATGTTAGAATTGTTAGAAATTTTTCTGTTTTTAGTTATAGAAATAGTTATAAAAAGTTAGAATTGTTAGAAATTTTTCTGTTTTTTAGTTATAGAAATAGTTATAAAAAGTTAGAAATTTTTCTTTTTTTAGTTCTAGAAATATTAGAAATGTTATACAAATGTTAGTTATATATATAGAAATGTTATAATTTTTTTCTGTTTTTTAGTTATAGAAATAATAGAAATGTTATAGAAATGTTAGTTATATATAGCATTGTTAGAAATGTTATAGAAATGTTAGTTATATAGAAATGTTAGAAATTTTAGTTATCAAAATCCAATCATTAAAAAAATGTTACTTTTTATGGGCATATAGCTAGTATGTGTTCTCGACGATGCCCGACACGCATCCTCGCCGTCAACACGTCTCATGACGACGTCCGCCGACCCATGTCCGGATCGGGCTCACGGGCTGGCACCGGGAGGTGCTGCTCGAGGGGCGCTGGCCGCTTGATGAGGAACCCGCCCGGGTCCCGTCGTCGACCCCGATCTCGCTTTGGTGGCGTTCGCGTGGGCGATTTTTGCGGAGGGAGCCGGCCCGTCGGAGGTGGTACATCGCCGTGTCGTGGAGGAGGACGAGCACGCCCATCGCTACATGATTGCGTTAGAGGGCGGCAGGTTCTCCAATACCCGGCAGCTTTCTTGGATCTCACTTCAGCTATGATCCTGTGAGGGTTCCTTCTCTTTGGGTGTCCACCGCCCGCGCCGCAGGAACCACGAGTGTCCTAGATTCTTCTGTAGTATTCGATCTTTATTAGCTACCTAGCCAGTGATGTATTCGATATTATATCTATTATTCGAGACGATGTAACTTGAATACTAAGTTGAAGGAGGGCGTAAAGTACAGTATCGAGGCAATCAGACCTAATGACGAACCATTAGCGCCTAAGAAGATTGCGGACAAGTTCGTTCGTCAGTGCGGAGTTCTTGTGAAGGACCAACTCCCGATCTCCCTTCAAGAATGGAGAGAGCCAGCAAAGCCACGTCCAGATGTTACTTTTGTCGACAATGCATTTAAAAGGTCTCGCTTTGGGATACTCTCATGGAACATTTCACCCTACCAGATCATTTCACAGAAGCAGATGTGCAGAAAGTCAAGGACGCTGCTCTTAGGAAGATGGCGGTTGCATTCAAGAACCACAAGAATCATGAATGTGACAAGTACGTCAAGGGAGGAAGGAAGACTCCAAAGATTCGAGGGAACACTAGAGAACCAACGTGCTCATTGGGACGATTTCGTGAAATTCAAGGATTGAGAATTAGCTAAGGAACGGTCGAGAATAAACAAGAAGAATGCCAAAAAAAGGATAAGTTCCATAAGTCAGGGGCTGTGTGGCTATGCGGTGGCAATGCCTAAGTGGGATAAGTCGAGAAAGAGATGGAGGATGCAGTGTCACTCCGGATACTAAGAGCTGGCCCCAGTGCGTGACTTGGTTCTATGCGCATGGGGGAGTTGGACCAAGACAGTGCAAAGTTTCACGAAGGCATGTCTCGAATCGGAGCCGAGGATGCGATACTTGTTGCAATAGAAGAGGCACGATCGGGGTGTTCCACCAACAGAGAGAACGACGAGCTTACGCGTGCTCGGGAAATCCTGAACACCCGGAAGAACACGAGGCAAGGGCGCTATTCCGTGGTATGAGGGGTTTTCAGACCGGAACACCGACTACGTAACCCGTGCGAGAAAGAAGATTGCGGAGGAGAAGAAGAGGAAGATGGAGGAGGAGCAGAGGAAGGGACTATGAACGCCTTCAAGGCCTAGAAGCAAGTCAAGCGGAATTGGCGGTCAAATTCCGCGGCAAGCAGGAGCAGATCGACTCACTTAGCCAAAGAAGGGGGTCTCAAAGAATGCAGGAGCTAGCGGATGATCCAAAGATTGGATAGCACCGCCCATCCATGCCGAGAAGCAGCGTGGGTTCCGCCTGACGACGCAATGTTGGATAGATACCCGTGGATGACATCACGGAGAACACTAATCGCGAGCTACACTTCAAAATGAAGAACATATCCATGAAGGTGGCGGACGCCGTTGCTTTTTACAAACCCCCCGAGGCAACCTTCCATTGCAACCCGATTCCAAAGCAGGCTATGCTCGTGTCTTGGTTGATGGGGTGGTGGACCCATATTCGAGCTACAGCTTGACATTCCCGGAGGTGACGACGAGCACTTTCTCGAAGAGGCCAAACATCGTATCATCCTATGGAGAAAGGATTGCATCATCTTCAAGGCCACCGACACCGGCCACCGACTCCTCGTCAAGTCCGCCACCGAGTCAGCCAGACTCCCGCCTCCGCAAGTCCACCAAGTCCGCAAAGTGTCAGCCACCTCCTCCAAGTCCGCAAAGTGTCGTGCCACCTCCTCCTCCAAGTCCGCCACTGGCGTCACTCCTCCTCCAAGTCCTGCACAACCTCAGCCACTCCTCCTCCAAGTCCGCCACAACGCCACCTCCTCCAAGTCCCAAGCACAACCTCAGCCACTCCTCCTCCAAGTCCGCACAGACTTCAGCCACTCCTCCTCGTCCAACTTAGCCCGTCAGCTGCCTCCGCCGCCAAAGAATCGCAGAAGAGACACCCAGCAGCTATGGTGCGAGCGGCACGAGTCGAGGTAGTACAGGAAGTACAAAGGAGGCAAGCGATATAAATATGGTCCAAGCCTCACGCCTTCCGCAGAGGCCTTATGACAAGTCCGAGGAGGAAAACGCAGCCATATCGAAGGCCGAGGTGGAAGCCCATTTTGCACCGAAACCGCCACCGCCGCCAAGGGAGAAAGTGCCTGAGGAAACGATTGACCACTTCATTCGTATGGCTCAACCATCAGCTCCCAAGCCCGCTGACACGCACTATGAGCGCCACATCAGAAGTTAAATCGAGCACGCCTACGTAAGGAAGCGAGCTCGGGATCGAGCAAACAACAAGCAGCTGTCAAAAATGCGGAAAACCATTCCCACTGGGAGAACAGCGGCGAATCGATCCCTCGCTTGTTGTGCCAACAACACGTGATAACACGCTACGCCCAATATTATTATGGGCAAACAGTTTACGTTCCCGAGGCGGGCAATGTGGTAATAACCAAGGACCATATAATGCAGGCTGAAGTTCTCAACATCACTGTTGGACAACTCCTCGAGATCGAGCCCATGCCCGTGCTTACAGAGGATGAAATAAAACGGAAATATGTCCGGCAAACCTTTGGTCAAGCCGACGAGGTCAAGAAGCTCCCAACGAGAATGTATGAATTGCATCAATGGTACATGGACATTACCAAGAGATCCAATCGAGAGTCCCTCACGGTGCAAGTCAAGAAGGATCATTACTACCATCAGAAAGCTGTGGCCGTTGAGTATTTCTGAACTGTTTCAGTTATACAATCAAGACGCACTCGACAAATCTATCGTCAGTTGCTATTGTCTGTAAGTGATTTCTTTCTGTAATTTAAGTCTCAAGCTAGCTATAGTGATCCTTTTGATCAATCATTACCTGTAATTATCCTTACTATATTCTTTTCTGTGGTATTATGCAGGATGAAGATGTATAAAATGAGAAAAGGTGGACGCTATGGCATTGGGTTCATTGACCCAAACACCATTAATGAATACACATGGCAAATAAATCCACATCATGAAAAGGTGTAGAGGACAACATGCTAGAGTTCTTGAAGCGCCTCAAATACAATGAAGATATACTACTTCCTTACAACTTCCAAAGGAGTCACACTTTGTCTTGTACTACAAATTCTCTGTTTTTGCCTATAGCTAGCTACATGTTTTTGCTTACATATGCCCGCTTAATTAAGACATGCAAACGTGTGCATGCAGATTTCAATCGGATCTTGTGTATCATTAAAGTTGACGCCTTAACAGTTGAAATATCGGACTCACTACTCAAAGCAAATACTGACTATAACATCTTGTTTGGGATAGTCAATGTAATTTCAATCATTATTAACTATATATCTCGGCCTATTTAGTTCGTCATTTCATGATATGAACTATTTAATAACCCCTTTATTCATTTTTTTTGCGGTAGGCAGGGCTTGGGCAAGGTTCATCGGCGTCATGGAAGGCGTAATGAAAAAAAGCTTAAATGGTTTCGACCCAAGATAAGTAATTAAGTAGTACTAGCTAGCTAGCTAGCTGCCATCTCTTTAATTATCATGCTTGATTAATTATTATCTGATCAAATTCCATTCTCGTAAAGGCCTTGAGGCAGGCGCAGGGGACTGATCTGTGTGCATTCTGCGTTTGCGAGAACATTCGCATGATGGCGTCCGAAAGGAGCAGATCTCAAAGACAGGAATGGGTACGCTTGTCAGAACACTATTCACAATTTTTACACCATTATCGATATCTAGTCACACAACTAATACACATGCATATTGATCTCCTTCTTAACAGTTCAGAGAGGTGCGGGAGAAGCTCCTAGAAACGGAGCGCCAGAGAACCACTTCAAGAGGAAATAGCGGGATTTTTGCTCGACTGTGTCATAAATCCAAGGGAGAATACTATTACCCGCTACCGCCCCCATGAACCACTTCCGATTGTCATCGCGGTTCAAGGCACCAATTAGGCTAATGCCACTGGCTCCAAGGCAACATGCATATGTAGGAGAAATTGTATATAGCTATACATGTGTGTATGTGTGAATTAATTAATATGGTGGTTTGTGAGACATTGATGATATATATATGCATGATTGGTTCTACTAGAAAGTCTATATATATATATATATATATATATATATATATATATATATATATATATATATATGTGTATGCATAACGTGTACAATGTGTAGTATCGTAAAACACCAACAAACGAAAAAGAATTAAAATGGAAACACAAAATTAAATGAAAAAGAAATCATAAAACTAAAACCCCCCCAAACCTTATAGTACCGGTTGGTGTTACCAACCGGTACTAAAGGGCCTCGTGCCCTGAGCTGGCTCGTGCCACGTGGTTGCCCTTTAGCACCGGTTCATGCTGAACCGGTACTAAAGGGGGGGGGGGCTTTAGTGCCCACACTTTAGTGCCGGTTATGGAACTGGCACTAAAGGTCCTTACGAACCGGTGTTATTGCCCGGTTCTGCACTAGTGCTTGAAAGACCTAATAGGCCATCCAGAGGGATTGGTTATTCACACTGATGCCTGCAAGGGACTTGAGTCAGCTGTAGAAGATGTGTTCCCAGGTGTAGAGCACAGGGAATGCATGAGGCATCTTGCGGCTAATTTTAGTAAAAAGTTTAGAGGAAAATTCTTTGATGAAAACTTGTGGCCCTGTTCTTTGACCTACAGCTTGAAAAAGCACAAGTACCATCTCACTCAGTTGTACAGCAAGAAAGGTGTGCAAGAGTACATAGAGGAGCACCACACTAAGTTATGGGCAAGGGCTCTTTTCAATGAAACTTGCAAGCTAGATTATGTTAACAATAATCTTGCAGAGTCTTTTAATTCAAAGATTAGAAAGTGGAAAGGGCTACACAATGTTGATCCGCTTGTGAGTAATAACACAATACATAATGGAGAAATTTGACATTAGGCAAAGCATTGCCGCAAAGAACATATGTTGGTCATGTAATAATTCCAAAAGTTATGAAAATGTTGCTTGCAAAATCAAAGGGTTGGACATGACTGTAGTGAAAAGAAGTACACATGAGGCAGAGGTCACTGCAGCTTGACAGAGAGAAAAGAGGGAGTGGAGATATCCTGAGACTTGAAAGCTAACACTTGTAGTTGCGTAAAGTGGCAAATTACAGGCCAACCTTGCATACATGCACTATACTTCATTACATCAATGAGAGGTCCAACCAAAGGAGATTGACCAGTATGTGCACCCATATTACTCAGTACAAATGTTCAATGCAACATATGCTGACAACTTGCCTGCAATGGAGGGGAAGCAACAGTGGGATGTAGTTGATCCTGGGTTCAAGCTGTGTGCTCCAGTTCAAAATAGGCCCCCTGGTAGACCTAGAAAGACCAGGATTAGGGCAAAGTCAGAAGGAAAAGGACTTGGGGGTAGGAGAAAGAAATGCCCTAGATGTGGCAGACTTGGTCACCATGGCAATAAGTGCAAAGAGTCAATTGACCCAGCTTTTGGAGAAGAGGATGAGCACTGGGGTGCTGACAATGCACCTGAACACAATGATGTACTATCTGATACAGATGAACCTGCAACAACAAATGAGGATGATGTAGTAGAAGAAACAGAAGAACAAGCAGATCTTGAAGAAGATGATGCACCAGTTCCTGTAACTGATGCATCTACTGTAGCAAGTGCTGCAGGAACTACTATGAGGTAACCTGCTATTATAACTACAGCTAATTGATTTATCCAAGAAATTACTTCATTATTAACTAATAAAAGCTTGTGTTGTTACTTTTCAGCCCAAGGAAAAATTACAAAAGGCCAGCAGAGAGAGGTGATAACCCTCTTTCACCAAAGAAGAAGTCGAAAGGCGATACGCTCACGACTGGTGGTTCTGTAACTGGAAGCAACCAGCTTAGCAGGTCTGCCTCTCCTAAGAAGGTGCCAGCTGATGCTAGGAGCACTAGGAGCAAGTCCAGGCTCTCTTCTAATCCTGCATGCAACACTAGGAGCAAGAGGGGAAACTTGTTGTGAACACTGTGTGATCATGTCATTCGAGTCATGTTCAAACTATGTAGCAGAAGCTTTGAACCATCTATTTGTTTGAACTATTTAGTTGATGTTGTTGTGTGAACTATGTAATGGATCATGTTGTCTCATGTTACTGTTGCCATACCTTGTTGTCGATGTTGGCATTTTGTTGGTATTATTTGGAATTGATCCTGGTCATTGATGTTGATCCTATTATACATTGTTGGTATCTTGAGTGACCACAATGATGCAGTATCATTGATCATTGATGTTGTCGATCACTTCCTCCCAAGACGACATTACTTGTCGCTCAAATGGATGTCAATCGTGTTTCGTTTGGACCATTTGATCGACGAGTAATATGGATTGGAGAGGTACAAACAGAAACAATAAGACAGAGAGAGATCACAAGATCCAACTGATGCTTTTCAATTACTTTGTCTTTCCAAAAGATGCATAGCATCAAAGTTACACAACCAGGAACTACTCACATCATGAAAAGGTTCACAACATCAAGCTAATTTCTACTCAGTGCCAAACTAGGTTGTTCTCACTGACTAATATGCATTCTTTGAACCAAACAAATATGATAGAATGCATATGCCAACAATTATCATAAAAATGACCATGTTTCCATCTCGATCATGCTTCTTACGCAATTGTAACTTTAACTTCTTCTTTTTCTCTCAGAGATGTGTCACCTCTTCTCTAAACGATGAGATTTGAGCCAACTTGCTTCTAGTCCATCATGTAGTGTCTCAAATGCACGCCCCACAAGATCCGGAGGAGGAGGGTCAACCCACACAGCCCATTCACATTCATCGTGAAGTCGCAACATAAAAAATATCGTCAAAATGCGATCTTGGCACCAATTTGTTGCAAAGCAGATACAATCTACCAAATTACATCCAGTGGGCATCCAAGAAAACGTCTCCCCGTGCTTGCTCCTCCCCAGGCGACACGGCGAGCGGGAACGAGCCCATGCCTCGGGCACCGATGCTTGGAAAGCTTCTCAAGGCCGCAATAACTCGGATCCGGCATGTAGAACTCGGAGGAGAATTGCACTATGCCGACCCCATCGACCTAGGAGAGAGCAAATCCCCAATTTTACCTCAAACCCTAACGAGAAATCACAAGCACACAAATCAGAGAAGAATAACTTACCTCCACGGACGGAAGAGCTTATGGACGACATGCGTGAGGTGCACATCCACGCGGCCTCACTGCCCGAGCTCCAGAACGATGTCGTTCGTGCGCCGCCGGTGGGGTCGCCAAGAGGGGAACGAGAGAAGAGGTGCGTCGCGAGGTAGAAGAAACAGAGTGAGCGAGTGGATAACATTTCGATACGGGCCCACATGTAAGAACCAGGGGCCAAAATGTCCAACAGACGCCCAGTTACCGGTCAAAGACCATTGACCCGACGGAAACGGCCCGGAGGGGGATTTCTGTAAGGGCCACAGACGGAAGAGGGGTATTTTTGAGCATACCTGAAAACTAGGGGCAAATCCCAGGTGGTGGCTCAAGTTAGGGGGAGAAATGGAATTGTCCCTAGTAGAAAAACAACAAACTCTCAAACATGTGGGAAGAGCTTTTCGGAGAAGCCTCCAAGTGAAAGTTTGCACCCGGGGAACAATGAGCTTTTGCTTCCGAACCATTCTTAGAAGAATTTTGACCTATAATGAAACCTGATAATGACCATTTCTTGGATTGTTGTGAATATCCAATTTATAAGTCGATTTGGAAGTACAAAATCCATTAGGAGTTAGATCCCAACAAAGAATGTCAAGGAAGTTATCATGAATAATAGTTGTTTGAGTAATAGTAGAGGCCAAGGGCTCCTGAAAGAGATAGTGAATTAGAGCGTTGTTCCAAACTTTCTGGCCTGGGACAAAAGATCTTTAACCAAAGCAGGGTAATTGAATCCAGGAGGTTGAACAATGAGTTGTGCATGAACATAAACCCAGGAAGTACACCAAGGAGTACCCCAAAGAGAAATATTTCCTTGGGTAATTTGCTAAACATAATGGGATTTTAATTTGGGAAGTATTTTAAGAATAGAGGACCAAAAGGCTGATTTTGGAGTGTTGGGAGTGGCAATCCAAATAGAAGAATCCTAATAGTATTTGGATTTAAGCACAAGATATAACTAAGAATTGGGGGCTTTAGCAACTCCCCGGGCAGCATCAAGAATAAGTCCTTTGTTAACGGCTTGCAAATTTCTTATACCTAACCCTCCTTGTTTGGAGTTGCATATATTCTTCCAAGCTATGAGGCAAAGGCTCCTATTCAGTTGTTTTCTCTAATTCATGTCCACCAAAAATTCATAATAATAGCAGTGAGTTTAGCAATGAACTTTTTGGTGAATCAAATGGTAGCCATATAATAACAGGACTGGCAGGAAAAACAGATCTGATGAGCTCAAGTCTAGCTACATGAAAGAGCATATTAGCCTTATAAGCCGAAAGTTTTTTCATAAATTTATCAAGAACAAAATTATAAGCTACAACTCTACTCTTAGCAGGGAGAATGGGAGGGTGTCCCAAATGAGTGAAGTTACTATCCATGATAGAAACGGGAAAGAATGACAGATTTATTCCAATTTGGAATTTGACATGAAAGAGCACAAAAATGATGAATAATTTGAGCCATAGAACTAGCTTCCTGAACAGTGGCTTTCCCAAAAACAAGGAGATCATATGCAAATTGAAGAGAATGAATAGGAGGCCAATTTCGTCCAAGTAAAATTCCCATAAGATGGTTAGCTGACAAAGCATCGTCGAGAGCCAGAGACAATTCATTGGTAGCAAGAAAAAACAAGTAAGGAGACAAAGGACAACCTTGACAAATCCCTCTTATGTCTTTTAAATTCATGAGAAGGCTGAGAATCAAAGAGTTTTCCAATGTGTGATCTTCCTGATGTAGAGGGAGCATTTGAATTTGATTAATTTTGCTTTCCAACTCCTACATTTATTCCTAAATAGACCTTTTCATTTTGCACCACCTTTTCAAAGATCCTGCAAGGGAAGATGTTTTTGCCGAAAAAGAAGAAGTTCCAACATTACTCCATGCCGATTTAGCAAAAGCACTGAAATCTTCCTCAAGCAGCCACCAGTTTTGAAATTTGAAAATTTGTTTAGGCTTAGAGAAATTATCATCAGTGGATATGAGAATTGGAGCATGATCATTCATCATGGTTGACAGAGTTGCTATCCCGAATTCCCTATTTGTCGTTTATTGCCGAAAACTGCCAGCGCTTCGCACAGGGGCTGAGTGATGCATTTGAGCTGGCCCATTTCTATAGATAGCGTGGGAACTATCCCATCTAGTTTTGGGAACCTTCTAGAAGGTTCCTAAAATGGTTTTTCGTTCTTTTTCGGGTTTTCGATTTTCGTTTGGTTTTCGTCTTCTCTTGTTTTTTCTTGTTTTTTGTTTCTTTCTCTTCTTTCTTTTTTTCTTTTTCTTTTCTATTTATTTCACATTTTTTGTTTCTTTCTGATTTAAAAAAATGTTTGGAATTTTTCAAAAAATTTAAAAATATTCGGGATTTTCAAGATGATCGTGTTTTTTAAAAATTATTCATGACTTCGAAAAATGTTCATAATTTCAAAAATATTCGTATTTATAAAAATTTGAGAAAATTAAAATTGTCATGTTTTCAAAGTTTGTTCGTAAGTTAAAAAAAAGTTTGTTTTTCTATAAAGCTGTTCAGAATGTTGGAAAATGTTCCTTATTTCAATTTTGCGCATAAAGTAAAAAAATGTGTTCGCCTATATGAAAAATGTTCGAGAATTTTAACCAAATGTTCGTGCTTTTGATTTTTCTTCTCAGAATTTAGAAACATGTTCCCATTATCTAAATTTTTTCTCAAATTTTTTTTAAAAAAGGTCGGGATTTTCAAAATTAGTTTTTGTTAAAAATGTTCAGGCTTTTCAAAAAATGAAATTTCAAAATTTGTTCGAGTTGTTCAATAAATTGTTGGATTTTTAAACATGCACTTTTAAATTTTGTTCACAATTTCCAAGGAATATTCAAAAAAATTATAAAACTATTCTTAACCGTACAAACTCCTCTATGGCCACCAACTCTTGTCATCTTGATCTTTCAAAAAAAAACTCTTGTCGGCTATACAGCTTACCTACTCTCCTTAATTAGTTACAAGCCTGGAGATCGAAACCCGTCGGGGGGGGGGGGGGGGGGGATTCAATGTTTTTTTCCTTTAAGCAAAGATTTGCATGATTTGATCTTACTTCGTAATTATTTCATGATATGACATCTTTTTTATTATGCCAACATCTATAGCGTTTTGGTTGCACGGAAGACGGCACTATTCCTGGCGTTTTCTTTGACCCACACTCGTCCAGTCCACACTGATGTGGCAATCCGAAAACGGCATGATGCTTCGCCATCGGCGTTGGCGTTGGCATTTTGGTGAAAGGCCATGGGCGTTGGCCTTTGGTCTCATGGCTGCTCCCGCCACTTAAGTGCATTCTTTAGTTATCACAATGGCAGTAGTGCACGCAAATTCGCAGGGGCGCATAAGTACGGGAGCATTTACCTGCTAAGCCTTGTCGTCCGCTCCATTTGCCTCGTGATTTTTTAAGTAGTTGAATTGTGCATGAGGGCACAGTAAAAAGAAAATCCGTCAAAAAGCTTTAAGTTTGAACGATGAAACTTACGCTGCGTTTGGACGTTTGCATTCGGGCCTAGTATTGGGTATTGGCATTTGTGTTGGCTGAATATCCCGAATACCACCATTTGGTTGTTCTTGGCATTCAGCTATGGCATTCAGGCTCGATATCGAGCGACCTGTCTCGAAGGCAAAAGGCCTCTCGCCCAATTCAGAGCCTATGTGTGCTCGACATCGCTGAGTATTCGGGATAGCGCGTACCTGTTCGCGACCAAAAGGACCGTCATCCCTCCAATCCCCGCTAGAGACAGGAGGTCTCGCCCGCCGTGCACGGCGGCGACGGCCGACGCAGGTAGGCCATCCCGCCGTCCTCTTGTACAGCGGCCATCGCCACCCGCCCCCCACCCCGCCTCGCCACACTTCCTTTTCCTTTTGTCCCGCCCCAATCTCATCTCGATCCTGTTCACGCGATGGCGATCCTGCAGCTGCTCGCCGGCTGCTCGGGCCGCGTCCCGACCCTCGACCGCCGGCTACCCCAGTCCCGTTTCGGACCTCGACCGCCCACTACCCGGACACCTCCGCCGCGCCGCCGCTTTTCATGTGCTGCAAGGACGACACCTCGCTCGAAGTCTTCTTCCTGGACTGGGGCTGCCCGGAGGTCAACATTGGCCCCTCAGGGCCGCTCATGAAGGAGGTAGCGGTCCCTCTAAGTTTCTCTTTGGTGACCTTCACCCCGATTTGACCATCAGAACATCATTTGGCATTCTGTCTCAATGTCAAGTCTGTTTCGAATACCTAAACATCCAAACAAAAATATCGGCATTCAATCTCAATACCAATATCCTGTGATATTGATATTCAAACCAATGCAATGCCAAGCTTTTTTTTTTGCGGGTGAATGCAATGCCAAGCTTTGAATGCAAACATCCAAACAGATTACAGTTTTTGCATCTAAAAATGTAAAGTTTTAACAAGTTTCAGGGATATAATTTTAAGAATTTTTTCTGTTGGTCATAGGCACATAATAATTGATTTTTATCGGTCGCTCGTACTAAGTTTCAACAAAATATTTAAAAGTCATCAAAACATATTCAAAATGGATCTTATTTCAAAGCACTGGTCACGATAAACACGAATATGAAATCAGTACTTAATTTAATTTTTTCAGTTTAAAGATATATAACTTTAAAAATCAAAAGCCAAAATTAAAAACTGGCACCATAAACCTGAGTGCCCCCGCACTTGCATGAAATCCTTGTTGCAGTACTGTATGCTAGCTAGCTACAGAATCGATGGATCGGCTGAAAACCTGTGCAGTAAATTAGCTTAAGCTAGTGTCGTACTCCATGCATGTATGGCCCATACTTTGCGTCTATGCTCACCACTGTTCACTGGAGTGAGAAAAGAATACATCGTACCACACCATACAATAATAACGGTGTATATTTAACCGAGAGCTAACTTGGGCACATTTTCTATTTAGTTTTTGCATATTGTCATATCTCCGTTTGAATGCCACATCTGCTATTTTGGTTGCTTTTAAATTCATTTCTTGGAACATTAACTTCTTTTGTTATGCTCATTATCTGCAAAAATTAGTGATTGAGAGCTAACTTGGCATAATAGCCTAACTCCACATTGGTCCATTGGCACCATATATATCATGTATGCTATAACAATTATCCATGTCAATTTTGATGCAGAAATATGATCATATGCACTGGGAACATGGCCTTATTTGTAGAAATAACTTTCATCTACATATTTATTTATTTCAAAAATATTCTCTTTCTGTAAGAAAGGATTTCTCTGTGTGGATTTGTAGAGATCTTCGGTTGACCGTGCGCTATGCTGAATTTGATGCTCAGCTATATTTGTAAAATATCTCTCTTTTCAACGTGAACTGTAAGGCTTCTCAGACTACACTGATGTAGGGTGAACAATCAACATGGCACACTTTATTCTTTGGTATTGAAACTGAGCTACCCTGATACTAAATGTATCCTCATAATCGCGCCTTGTGAGAGCTATTAACTAGTACTCATGCTCTTTTTAGTTACGAGAAGAAGTGGCATAAATATATCTGATTTTGATCTTATTTTCAACGTAATGAATAAACTGGTTCTTAGCTACGATGAGCCTAATAGTCACCATGTGCTATCTAATGAGGCTGATTATGACAGGAGAGATTATTTATCGCTTGAGAATTAAGGTATTTTAAGGGACCAAAACTTCCTTCATGCACCCAATGACTTGGCTTAGGCTTCCTTGTAAAAATGTATCAAAAATTTAGAAGGTGCTCGTTATGTAAGTTAGGATGGTGTTGATGCATATTACCTAAGCAATGTGCATATCACCTCCATATCTTTTTATGTTCCCCGACCGTTTATATGCGACCCATTTGACTGTTGGACAGGCTTGTCATCTACAGAAATGTAAGCTACGAAGTTCAAGTACCTAGCAATATCATCTACAGAAGATGTACGCAAGGAGGTTCAAGGAAGAGTAGCATGCTGAAAACTAACCTGTGATGACACTCGCTGTAAAGGTACTAAATGTAACTTTTTTGCCAGGTTTGTTGGACGCCACCGAGCGAGTGCGGGCTTATGGCGGCCGCGCACCAGGCAGGCCTTAATCCTGTGCGTCCTTTTGAGCCTAGGGATCTGGAATTCGTCAGCGTTGGTCTGAGCTGCGCCAGGCCTAGTGGCTGAAATACGGTCCGGGATACACCTACTCGTGACATAGGCGTATTATGTTCGGCCCATCCCGCGATCCTGTGCTACTTCTTTCACCCCACGTTAGAAATCTTCTGGAGTAGAACAGAGCCACGCGATAGCTATTCCTATTCCTGGCCCATCCTCATCCTTGTCCCGTCGCCCAGCCCCCCACCCCCCGGTCCCTCTCTCTCTCACCGGTGTGTGGTTCTCACGGTGGTTGTCGGCGGCGAACGCGCTCCCCTTGAGCCGTGGTCAGGAGATCGGGTGCATCCTCACCCTCTCACGGCTCCTGCGACCGAAGGGACGGCCGGAGCGCTCGTCCCCTTCTACTCCAACGGCCAAGCCACCGGGATCCCGCGTCAAGTTCTACTCTGGCGCCGGATCACCTCGGGTTTGTGAAACACCGGATCTGTCCAGCTCGAGGTCCTTGTCCATGGATCCGCCAGGAAAAAATCATTTTCTCCATTGTTTCTGTCGGTGAGGCTAGATCACACGTTATGTGCTTATGCTTTTCTCCTAGCTGGTGTTCATCTATTCTAGATTTGCATGTTTTTTTTATGATTTTAATTCTGTTCCTTCTATTCCTTTGGTACGGCTGATTTGGCTATATGGTTCGATCGAGATTTATATCATTTGTCCGGGAGAACTATGTTTGTTCCATTCTTGTGTCAATTTGTTTCCAAACCATGTGCATCTCATTTTGCAGGGAGGGGAAATCCTCTTTGACCTGCTCTATGTAGTTGCTGGCAATGATTTTCAGATTTGGCGCATGGTAGCTAAAATACAGGGTATAATTTTGGTGTGGATATGTTGATTTCAGTAGGGAACATTTTCTGAGGGTGTTCAAGTATAATTGTTGGATGTGTCACTGGATTATAGTACTGTCGCTGGATTTTTGCTTGGATTTAGTTATTGGAATAATGCACGCCCATGGATAAATTAGTGTGTTGTGGATTATATTAAATTCAGTAGGGATTCACTGGTCTGAGGTGTTGTAGTGCTAAATGTTGGCTTTGTCACCCCCAACGAGATGATATTTTTGATTGGACTGATTGCAGTGTGAACAAAGTTTTAGCTAAATAGAGAACTAGTGCACAAAGCATGCATAGTTTTGTTATCTGTGACTGGATTTAGTTGTCCGGTTAGTTGCTCCCATACTATTTTAGTGTTGTGGATTTGTTGATGTGCATATGCCGAATCTAGTAGGTGAATACTAGGGATGAGTCTGGATTGTTTGTTTTGTTTGGAGGCATTTTTGTGGGATTTTCACCACTTAGCAGCATGATTGTTTGTGAACTTGTAAGCAATTGGCATGGTGGTTATCAAATAATTAAATCTAAGCTTGTTTGTCATCAACCCCATAGATCGAAATCTGTTTTGCAGTTTATCAATTTGATTAGTTAAGTCTACATAGAGTTTTTGTTCATTGTTCTGGCCATCGCCTTATTAACTGAATAATGATGTGTGATTGCTCGTCTATTCAATTTGATTAGATCTCTTGTTTTCATTATGGATTTATGATGAGCCATATTTTTTTTCCAATTTCCTCAGTAGCTGCTAATAAATGTAACACAAGTGAGCATACATTAGGGTTTAGGGTTCAGGATGTTTCTCTTTATTTTGTTGGTTATGAGACTAGAAATCATGCGGCCTTAATACTAAAATGTATGCAGATTGTGTCTATTTGAGCTCAAGCTTTTTTTAGCCGCCTCATTTTTAACTCGTCTTCTCATTATGTCTTCGTGGTGAGCAATAATGTGGTTTCCCACTTTTCACTCTAGTTGTTAATGATCGTGACACCAATGCACATGCATTATGGCAGGGTACAAGCTATTTCTTTTTGGTTCTTTTGATTTCCAGTCCTAAAATGGTGTGGCCTAGACCAAAACCTTATTTAAATTCTGTTTTATCTAAGGAGTTATATTATCAATGTGATTTGTTTGTAATGAGCTGAAGGTTTTCTTCTGCTCTGATTATCCCTTGGGTAGTTATCTACATGTGCTTTGTTTTGTTAATAAGGAACAAGACAGTATGCACGTTATATTCTAGGGTGAGGATTGGCAGAGCCTTTGTGGAGCGGGAGGTCAAGCCTACACCAGAAGAGCGCTTTAGAACCTAAGACAAGCGGGATGGCCAAGTTGTAAACCGTGTCATTGTTTGATTCCCTAGATGAAGCTTACCAGTTCTAAATGACGCATTCTGTTTATATTTATAAACACATCCTGATGCATCAACCATCTTTTCTTTTGATTGTTATTTTACCTATGTGAATGCATGGGCTACTAGTTGTGCTTTGCATTAGTGCATAAATTATTGATAGCAGCCTCCAAATTCAGAATGAACACAGTAATTTGATCCTTAAAATTTAACTAGATTAGGATATTTAGAGCATCAGAGGGGGTTGAGATGAATCCTTGCAATGGAGTTGCTCAGCATATTAATTATGCCGATAGTTGGGATGAATCCTTGAGATGGTCCAGTTGTCAGCCCAACTATCGGCACATTGTTTGATCCGCTAGATTAAGCGTATGAGTTCTATGATTTGTACTCCATGGAATGTGATTTTTGGGACTTGTTTCACGAGAGCCGATTTAATGTTCAGAGAAAGAAATGTTTGCAAGAGTTTGTCTACATTTTAATTTGCCCATTTCTGATTATAGTCCTGAATTAATATTCAGAGCTCCGCTGTTTAATTACATATTGGTATATCTGAGCATGTGTTTTCTAGCAGAATTTGATATGAAACTGACTAATATTTTGACCATCATTGTTTCTTAACTGAATTTTGTCTACTGTGAAGCGCCACATTGGAAAGAACAGTCTATCAATTGGAGATTGTGTAATATAACTATCTTTACGCTCATGAATGTTTTCTAACTGAATTTGACTAGATGGTACTTCGTGACCATTGTGCTTAAACCCAACTGTTTTTGATTTGCCGTAAGAGGGGCAGCAAGCTTAGATCATCGCACTGATCTTGTGTACATAGTTAATAGTGGCAAAACACTTGACAAATCCGAACTAGCAAACTACATGTGGTGGCACACGTAGAACACAGCAGCCATTGACCCACACCATCACAACATTAAACGTTCTTTGACAGCCCTCGTTGCGCTGCGTAGTTCACCGTTCAATCATTCAAGCAACCTTGGAGCTGGTGGATGGGATGGGAGCTGGTAATTGATTAATGGACTTGACACGATGTATAGTGAGCCGCGTGCCTGTTGCTGGTCAAACTATTCGATGGACTTGACTGTATAACCAAATCTATTGCCCGATGGATTATAACAACCCACATGTCCTGTGGGGCCGTAGTAAATTCGTAGACATGACAAGACGGGAAAGTGAACCACAGTGCACGGCGCAAAGCTGTTGGACCAGAGCAGGAGTCAGGCGTCTCTCGTGAACTCGCTAATGCAAATTGACCATTAGACATGAACATGCCGCTGTGGCGTGATTAATGAAGACTAAACGGTTTGCTCTATCACATAAAGCATTAGCACACACATGTGGCTAAGCTGTTCCGACTTTCTTGCGTATAGAACAGATAAAACTCAAGTCCCAGGTTAGTGGTAATAGTTTTAAAACACAAAGACAATGCAACCGTGATGCATTTGTTGGTCAAACCGGACAGAAGCATTAACATTAAACTAATTAAACTTGCTTAGTGAAAAGATAGCCAACTGGTGGTCTCCCCCGGCCAAAATTGCTCCACGGCATGCATGCACATGGGTGTACATGTCTCCAGCGTGCGAGTGCTCTGCGTTCATGTCAGGTGGAGGTTGGAGGCCTATAAGCTTTTGCATGTGTGTGGGGCCTTCCTGGTTCAATACGGGCCACAAATAAATCAAATACGTGACTTATACTCTGGCAGCACAGATCCCCATGGCGGTTCAATGGCCGAGATTCCGGCCTGCCTGCACGACGGCCTCCGTTCGCATTTTCCGGCCACCGAGCGCACTACATGCACTACTTGGATGTGTAGACCTACAAGAAAAACTAGATAACACCCAGCACGTTGTTGCGGAGATTTGAAGGAGTAAATTTTCTTAGAATAAACTAAGAAAAAAGTTGCATTTAGGTAGTCATTGAAAGGTTTGAGGTATGTGAAGGAACATTACATCACCCCGTGATAATACAATTTAAAATGAGGCATGATAAATGATTGAAATGCAATCAAAGAAAAACATCTAGGAAGACTTTTACTTAGCTTGCTACAATACAATGCACGGCTGACATGACAATGAGTGTTGCACGTGTTAAGAGTTAAACATTTTTTTGCGAAAAGTGTTAGAGTAAAACTTGCATTAGAATATAACACAAAATCGCAAAACGGGTCGACTGAAATTCCATAAATTGGATCTTGAAAACTGTACAAAGGAACTAATTTGCTACTATCAAGTGGTAATGCCTGTCTTGGAATTCAGAACAGGTGGGAAGAGATGATTAATGAAGAGCTCCATTGCAGGGAAAGCCACGTATTTTGAGCTAAAAGGATTTATGAAAGATTACTCATGAAGTCATGAAAGCATTTCAGTTATACCGCATCAAACGTCCCCAATCACAATTTTACCATACACCATAAATACCATTGTTAATCGATTTTTTTTTCTGGAAGTGGTCTGGAATGTCATACATATAAAACATAACTCTGCAAAGTAGAAGTCCATTCACCAGAACTCTCTTATTCAGTAAATCCCTAGGAAGTTAGGGAGATAATAAAAGTAAATGGAGACAATCAAAGAGTGCAACTGTGCAAGTACTACATGCATATTTGCACAAAACCATCCAGCCGAGGTAGCCAGATGCATCGATGAAAACGTGTGCCAACTATTAATTGTGTTCATAATCATCTACGATGAAAACTAAGTTAACCAAATAAACGTACTCCCTCCGTCAAGATTATAAGTCACCTTACGAAAACCAAATAATTCCAAAACACTTACTCCCTCCTTCCATATATATATATAGGGCCTAATGTGTTTTCCGAGGCTAACTTTGACCACATATTGAAGCAATAATATATGACATGCAAGTTACACAAAACACACCATCAAATTCGTACGTGGAAGGAGCTTCTAATGATATAATTTTCACGTTATACATCTCATATTATTAATCCTATCAATAGTCAAAGGCAGCCTCGAAAAATGTATTAGACCCTATATATATGGATGGAGGGAGTAGGTGCGGTGCATTAACTTCCACCTCTTTTCTTGTTTCTTGACATATCAACCAATAAGACATGTGGGCGCGTGCGTGTTTTCAATGACTCAAGACTACCAAACACGACATGCAGTGGTTAGTTCATTGCATGCAATGCTATTAATTAGCAAATAAAAAATAAATTCTCTCGTTTTCCCCTCTTTCTTGGTCATGATGCACAATCTAAGATGATCTATTCACCTAGATGGAGGGAGTAGACATAGTCCTAGCTAGACTTCTTTTGTCGGAAGTAGGCATAGCTAGCCTGCTCCACCGTTGGAAGGAATTGCATATGACCTACATTAATCACTAGTAGGTTACATAGAAAAACACAAGGCACTGGAGATCCCAAATAGATATATATTGCAAACGTTCAGACACCTGGACCACGGTCATGCCGGAGGAGAGCACTTCAGAGATCGGCTCCCATCTACCTCCTTCACATGGCCCTCAATAGTCAACGCCTCAAGTGTCCATGACTGCATTCCTTGCAGGGCGATGACAGATCATGCGTGAATACAACCATGGAGGCGTCAGCGTAAATTTGCAGGACGGGAGGATAGGGGCTGGGAAGGGGGTAAACCAAATCATGGGGGAAAACCAAATTTATCACTCAAATAATCCTCTGAATATTTCCGCTCTATCAACGTTCTCTTATGGGCGATGGTGGCGAGAAGATCGCCCGTGCCGCGGTGACTGGCGAGGCCATGGCTGTTGAGCAAGGAGAAGGATTAATCCATTTGTAAGGACTAGGATTGAGAAGAGATTGATCACATGGAGATACTATTGGTTGGTACATATATAGGAAGGGAAATAGAAGATCCATGGAAGGGGAAAATATATGTGTGACATTTTTCTTTTAAGAGAAACCACACACATTATATTAACCAATTAACAGAGTACATAATACACAGAAACAGCCGTTGACCGCCAGCATCACCGTGAGACTCGCCGGAAGAAGAGGCAGACATCCACAATCCCATGATCCAAACCAACACCATAGCCATAAAGGCGTCGAGAGCCGATGACCAGGCCTGTGGAAGAGGCGCTTGTCGATGTGGCACGTTAGCCGGGGAATGTCCCCATGTTGTCCAGGATCTGGATCCGCCGCCCGCCGCCGTCGAAGACGAGGAGAAAAGCCGAATCCGCTGCCACCAGTCCTCCATCTGTGTTCCAAGAACATGAAATACTTCTTTGGGAAGGGGAGACGACGCATAATTCCACTCGAACCCCTTGCATGCCTCCGTCAGTTTCTTCTTCTTTTGTTGTTGCGTGCAGTATGCTTATTTTGAATTTGGTGAGCATTTAATAATGATCTGCATGTAGGCTGGAGTAATGGGCTGCATGTTGTTGAGAGTTTGCTGCCGAAGGAAATTGAACGCAGAATCAGAATGGGTTGCAGTCAGAGAAAAAGAAAAATCGTAACTGGTCTTTATTTTCTGAGGTGTGGAAGGATTATTGGGAGACGCTGACGTGGCAGATCGTTGAGGTGGATAGGGTGCATGTTTAGATAAATCAAGTAATGGGGATGAATCTCTTAGGTATATAGGATGCACGTGAGCTGATGTGTAAGATTTCCTGTCATATCAATGAAGTAATGTGCTTTCATTTGCTTCTTTTTTTATTCAAAGTGAACATGTCCAGATATAGAAATGGTTTTGGCTTGTTGAAAATAGTCAGCATATGCTCAACTAACTGCTTGGTTCCATGCTTATGTTTTATAGTATTCCTTTGTTATCTAAGTTCACTATGTGACTTGTGCAAAAGTTCTTGTTATGACCTCCGAATAAATCGGACGACTCTATTTTGACGTGGTCTGAACAGTCTGCTATATAAAAATTACAATAAATTACAATATATATGTTTATCAGTTCTTGACATTTTACAGTTTTAATAGACGGGCGCGGCAACCCGCGCCTACAATGATCTCGTAATACATTTCAAGCAGTATATATTACATACAAGAACACAGAACAAGCATCAGTATGGAAGGTATGGCAGTGCATCTTCAAGCAAGCCGCGCGCGCCGCTCAAGGAGACCACGGCTTAGCAACAACATGCAGCGCCGTCTTGAGTCGCACAGATATCCCAAACAGCTCGCTCAAGTCCAGCTTCGACGCTGCCCCGCCGGCCGCCAGCGGCGGCTCCCAGTCGAAATGGTACAGCAGGCCCGCCAGCGCTAGCTCCATCGACGGCACGGCGAACCCGACCCCGGGGCACCCTCTCCTCCCGGCACCGAACGGCACAGCCCTGAAGTCGTCATGCCCCGCCCCATATTCCGCTGGGTCATCCACGAACCGCTCCGGCACGAACTCCTCGGCGCGCTCCCACGTCTCCGGGTCACGGCCGATGGCCCAGGCGTTGATCACCACGCGCGTCCGTGCCGGGACGCGGTAGCCCAGCAGCTCCGTGTCCTCCATCGTCTCCCGGGGCAAGAGGAGCGGCAGGGGCGCGTGCAGCCGGAGTGTCTCCCTGATCACGGCCCTCAGGTAGCGCAGCGTGCCGAGGTGGTCCTCCGTGACGTGGCCGGCGCCATTGACGGCCGCGCGGATCTCGTCCTGGAGCTTCTGCATCACGCGCGGGTGGTTGATGAGCTCCGCCATGGTCCACTCCATCGTCGTGTAGGTTGTGTCGGTCGCGGCGGCGAACATATCCTGTGTAATCATGCATGCATGCCCAACAGGGTCAGGTTGTAGCACTTCGGCAGAGTTATATGTCAGATTTGCTAGCTATTCGTTGATATCCAATGAAATTCAGTTTAGTTGCACATAAGCGAGCTCAAAGTCACCCAAACTATTATTTTACTTTGCCATTAATTCTATTCGAGCAATGCTACATCCATATAATGGTTTACGACTTTACGTAAATTTACGAACTATCTAATGTGGGAGTATTTGATTGGATTAAAGGAGAGGATGAGGCATTAGTCGAAAATTTTCGTAGCAGCTACGTAGCCGTTGGTAGGTTTAGGATTTTCGATTCTACTCCTTCCGGACAAAAGCAAAGTGTTGTGGAAGCCACGACACGTTGTTAGGGAGTATTATTTTTGCCGTACCCAAATTTAGTTCGTGCACGGTCAACTTGACATTTCGGGTAAAATGTTTCGATCTTGAATGGCTGTTTGGACCAGAGAGAATAGACGCGGGAGACCAAACAACACGTAACTATCTGCGGACTGCCGGCTACTAAGTGCTAAGCACTATTGACGTATTAGAATGGAAAATGACGCCAAAAGCTGTAGGGTAGTCGATAAGCAGTATTGGCGTCGTACGGCACGCCATTTGGTGCAGATACCCGCCCCTGGGTGGAGGTGGACGACAAGCATGCAGCCTCTTCCCTTCGTCACCCAGCGTCGACAGTGGAGTGGAAGGGAAGATGATCAGGGTCAGCGCTCCCTGTAGCTCTCAACAGTTTGCACATCAATCGACTTGTATTTGGATGAGATCTCGCTAATTAATCAGCAAACCCGGTTCTTCCTACGTCCACGTCCAGCTTGGGGCGCCTTGAAGACACGGTCTTCTCGGCGAATGCATCCCCGATTTGGCAGGCGATTCAGCATGGCCTTGAGCTCTTGAAGAAGGGCATCATATGGCGCATCGGGGACGAGCGAAACATACGCATATGGCGTGATCGGTGGCTACCCAGGGAGCCGTCGCGTCAACCCGTGTCCCCGCAGGGCACGTGCCGCTTCAGGAGGGTGGCGGATCTCTTGGATAGCGACGGGTCCTGGCGCACGGACCTTCTTCATCACTACTTCCTCCCAGCGGATATCGATGTCATCACCAGCATCCGTACTTCGCCTCGCGTCCCGGACGACATCATTGCATGGGCACCAGAGAGGAACGGTATCTTCACTGCTCGGTCCGCCTACCGCTTAGCCATGGACGCAGCACGAAGCGCCCATTGGCATCCGCCACGAAAGGTGGCACCGGATGGTCGTCGCGCCATCCGGAAGATCATATGGGGTGCCCTGCTCCCCGAAGATGCAACGTCTTCGCTGAAGAATCGCCACCAACTCACTTGCTACTTGGGCCAATAAATTCTCACGGCATCTCGAGCCATCGACATATGCCCTCCGCGTGCTATGGAACGTGAGGACGGATTCCATGCGCTTTGCAGGTGCCCCTTGGCAAGGGAGCTCTGGCGCATCATGGCTTTGGACTGGAACATCCCTAAGGTGGAGTCCATCCATGATACAGGCCCAGAGTGGGTCTTCTCACAGTTGGACCCCTTGGACGACACGGCAAGACTGGTGGTGCTCATGACCATGTGGCGAATATGGCATGTCCGCAACGAGATCACTCATGCCAAGCCGCCACCCCCTGCCGAAGCTTCCAGGCGTTTTTTGCGCGGGTACATCAACTCACTTTTGTGCTTACAGCAACATCCTACGGGTGATCTAGTGAAGGAAAAGATGGTGGTCATTACATCACCACAATGCGTCCAGGTGCGCACGGAGACAAAGGCGACATGAGCTGGGCCTCGTGCCGGGCTGGGCGAAGTTGAACACAGATGGGAGTTATATCGCAGCCACGAAAAGCGGCGGGTGGTGGCATGATCCTTCGAGATGATAGAGGTGACATCATCTATAGCGCATGCAGGAGCTCGCACATGCAATAATGCCCTCGAGGCGAGCTAGCGGCGTGCAGAGAAGGCCTAGAGTTGGCCTTGTATCGGACGAACCTACCGATCATGGTCGAGATGGATAGCACGGAGGCGGTGGCCATGCTTACAGGACGTCAGCGGGATAGATCGGTTCATCGTGCACTAGTAGAGGAGATTCGCAGCATGGCTAGTCTCGCTACTAGGGAGATCTCTTTTATTCACTGTAACCGTTCTCAGAACATTGTTAGCCATGAGCTGGCCGCCTATGGTCAGTAGCACTTCGCAGACAGCAGTATGGCTTGCTGCCGGTATGAACTTTGTTGTAAACCTGATTGCGGCTGAAAAGCCCCCGTCAGCTTAATGGAGATTTCTTTTCACCCCGCAAAAAAAAAAGCATATGTTTGTTAATTAATAAAAAGTAGCGCTTGCTAATCTCTGAATGCCGGAGAGGGTGAAGGCCGGTGAATGGGCGGGGCAAGTCGGCGGCGCGCAGGACGGAGAAAAACAGTGGCAGCGCGATCCTGACCGTTGGATGATGATCGGACGCTCCAGAAAATTGACTACCGCTGTATTCTTTTTCCGAAAAATAGGTGTTCCCATACAAAATACGCGCACGAACAACGTACGTACCAGCATAATGGCCTTGATGCTGACCACGTCGAACCGGACTCCGCCGGCCTCCTCCCCCGTCTCGCTCACGTCCAACAGCACGTCCACGAAGTCCCGCTGATCGTCCTCGCCGTCCTCGCCCGCCAGCGGCCCGCCGGCTAGACGCCGCTTGCGGTGGTCCGCGATGACCCGCTCGAGCAACCCGTCGAGCGCCTCGAACGTGCGCGTGGCCCTGGCGTTCAGCCCCGTCAGCGTGTCCACCCATGCCAGCCATGGCACGAACTCCCCCACCGTGGGCGTCCCCAGCAGCTCCTCGAAGTCGTCGAGCACCTTCCTCAGCTTCTCACCCCCGTCGTCGCCGTCGATCCCGTACTCCCCGTCGCCGAACGCGGCGCGCTTGATGACGGCGTTGGAGTAGGAGGTGAGCATGTCGCTGAGGTTCAGTACGCCCGGCGGGTGGAGCGAGCGGCGGCGGACGCCGTCGAGCAGGGCGGCGACCTCCTGCTCCCGGACGCGGCGGAAGGACAGGATGCGGCGGTGGTTGAGGAGGTGGACGACGCAGACGCGGCGCGCCTGGCGCCAGTACTCGCCGTAGGGCGCCAGCACCATGTCGCGGCCGTAGAGGAGCCGCTCGGCCATGCGTATCTGGGCGCGGCTGGCGAAGGCCAGGTCGCGGGTCTTCATGGCCTCCTGCGCCGCGGCGGCCGAGGAGGCCACGACGGTGGGCACGCGGCCGAGGTGCAGGAGCATGACCGGGCCGTGCGCCTCCGCCAGCGACCGGAGCTTCCGGTGCGGCTGGGAGCCAAGAAGGGGCAGGTGGCCGAGTACGGGAAACCCCGGCGGCGACGGAGGCAGCCGCTGGCCGCCATCGGCGCAGGACGGAGAAAGCTTCTTCCTGGCAGAGAAGAGGAACAAGGAGGAAAAGATTGGCACCAGCAGGGCGAGGAGGAGGAATAATGGCGATGAGCGCAAGAGAGCAGAGAGCGACGAGACGTCCATGGCTCAGCCTGTGTAGCGTAGCGACGCAAGCGCACCTGCACCCTCTCTGACTCTGTTTATGTAGTAGTTGATGGACGCGAGTCGTATATTTTTATTTTCTGTAGAATGCTCCAAGACAGGCTACGTAGGCTATAGACTGGATCGACTTGAGAAATTCACTTGTACCGCACGCTTAATGCAGCCACGTAAGACGTTGCTGCTGCTCGGCGACGGCAACCATATATGGATAGTTTTATCAGGGTGTGGTCCTTTTGTCATTTGGCTCGTGCTGCCGCTGGAGCTGACAGTGACGGAAACGGCGTATCATCCCGCAATAATTCAAATAAAACTGTAGTATGGTCATATATGCACTTATATAAAATGGCGTATATATCTTAATTTCCCACCGCAGATTTCAACAAAAGATATGAACACAAACGACAACGTTGAAACTTGGAAGTGAGCGTGACCTTTCCAGTGAAATGGCAAATTGTCGAGTAAATAGCATAAAACTATTAGTTTACAGGTTAGGGTTCCAAAAAACTACCAAACGCGTGGTCCGCTGTTTCAAAAAACCCAAACCCGCGATGACTAGCGATTTAACCGTTTTTCTGATGGCCTGGGCCCATCTGTCAGCCCATGTGGCCGCAGCGCTTGTGGCGGTTAATGCGTTACGGCCAGCGGTCGGTCGGAACCAAAGTAGCCGTTCGGGTGTCTTGTTCTCTCACTCCCCCTCCTCTCCCCCGCCTCTCCCCCGCAGTGACCTAGGTGGGCGATGGCGGCGGCGCAACCAACTCTCGTCGGCGGCGAAAGCGATTGAGCCAAGCGGCACCGGCAAGGAGGTGTTGGACCCTCAGAGGTGGATAAATGGCTAGGCAGCTCGAGCTTCCCAAGACAATGGGTCGCAGAAGACCATCGCCGCCGCTGCTCATGTGGATCCGGCGAGCTCAGATCCGGAAGTCCGCACGGCGAGCGATGGGCGAAGCGCATCCACGCTGATCCAGCAGGCGGCCACCATTGGGCGTCGTCCTTTGGTGGAGTGAGGTAAGCACTGGTCAATGTTTCTGGGTCCTTTAGTTAAAATATCTGGGTCCTTTAGTTAAAATATCTGGGTGCTTTAGTTCTAATTAGAAGAAAGTGCTACTGTATTTTATTGGTTAAGTCAGTGTAGAAGAAAGTGCATTCACTGTAATTAGAAGAAAGTTCAGTAATGTTCAGTGACTTAAAAAATAATTGTTTGTCAATTTAATCCTACAGCTTAGATGATGCGAGTTGGGACTTGAGGCTACATTTTCAAGGAATAGATAATATGGAGAAAAAGTATTCAGTGTCCTCAGATATCAGTTATCTGACCATATTAGCATTGAGTTGGAGGGCTATGGAATGGATGCATTTCTGACTTATGTAAAGGAAGAGGGAAAGGGGCTGGAGGGTGTGGAGGCCCTGGATAGTGAGGAGGCATTAGAGGAAATGCTTGACTTATTTGTTGATAATAAGGTACTGAACATCAGTGTCAGAAAAGCTACTGATCTAAGCCCAGCAGATGAGGAACAGATCCCATTGATCATGTTGGTGAACCTGTTGTTTACAGAGTTTCACAAGAAGGTGTTCTGTACCCTGCCTCTAATGCTAGTTTGCCAGCTTTAACCCCTGATGAGCCCTACATGAACACACAACAAAGCAGCAATTTTAACAAGGGGAAAACATTTGTGGAAGAAGAAGATGTAGTAGAAGAAGCAGATGAAGAAGAAGAAGATGTACCAGAGGAAGAAGATGAAGTTCACTACACCACAACACTTGATTGGGGGTAGTTAACTGCCGGGAGAAATACCCGACCTAGGGCAAAAGAACTGCCGGGACATTTGTTTCTGCCGGTACAAATATGTCGAGGCAGAAACTGCCGGAAGAACTTGAGCCATGACGGCACGCGAATCTGCCGGTACATTTTAGGGCGATTATCTGCCGGAACAACCAAACCACGGCCTACAATCTGCCGGGACCGGCAGCGTGACCGAAAATTAGCGCGGTGGGAAAGCGCGATCGACCAAATTTTGGCCCAAAACAAACACGTACGCGCCAAAGAATCTACCAGATAACAAATACCGAAAAAGCCGGATAGCAGCGCCGCTTCAAATCGTCGCCCAAATCCTTCGTGGCGCTCCACCAAATCGCCGCCGCCCGCCGCCCGCCCGCCACCAGACCATTGCCGCCGCCGCCCCAGCCATCCCACCGCCGCCGCCCTCCACGCCGAGCCGCGATCGCCGCTTCCACGCCGAGCCGAGTAGTCGCCCTCCACGCCGAAGTCGTGGTTGCCGCCTCCACCGCTTCCAGAAGGGCGCCGCCGGCACCCAATTGACCGCAGCCGCCAGCCACTTCGAGCGGCGCCCCAATCACTCGGTCGGGGCCGTCGGCCGACCTCCACCAGACCATTTCCGTCGTCGGCAGCGGAAAGAGGAAGCAAAGCGATGCCTTCCCAAAGCGGCATCGTGCTCCTCTTCTCCGCTGCCGTTCACGCCGTTGGCGAGCATGGGAGGCTCCCGACCACGGCTTCCTCCCTCACGACGGCGCGAGCACGGTGCCTCTCCACTTAGATCCGTGCGGTGGAAACCCGATGCAGGTGAGATTTTCCTTACCAATGTAGTGAATCTCTCTTTACGCCGATGAGAATCGACGGTGGGTGTTCTCCGGTTGCAGAAATCTGAGCCAGATTTCCCTCCCTCCTACATCCCCCATCCACCGAAAGTTAGTAATTCTTCCGTATTGCTGTTTTTTTTCTTTTGCTGCCAAATTGATGGAGGTGCTATTAGTGAAAGGATTGGAGACTGGTTCTAGCAGCGGTAGATTTTTCGAGAAATTCCAAGTGCTCGTGATTTGCAAAGGGTTTCAGCCAAGTTAGTGTACGTGTACTCTCCTATGATTAGTAAAATTTCATGTGCCTGTATGCACCCTTTTAGGTACATGGATCCATTTTTTTAATTCAGGTTCAAACATTGCACAACTGAAGACATTTGTTATATAGCTCGAGACAGTTTACTCACTATGGCTGACTGTTATTCCAGGATAATATGCAATGTTAAGTCAATTATTTTCCTCATGCTACCACAATTTTTTCCAACATTAATTTTTCAGCTGCTTGATGGAATCATGGAAGGAACATACAGTGCAGTACGAGACGAGGGATGGTCTGATGATGTTGTCGAGATGAGTATGGTACTCATACTGTTATCATTTTGTATTCAGAATCTTTGATGTTAAATGGTGGGGTGTTAAATGCAGCCCTCGATAAAAATGGAGATTATACTACCATAGTTAGCTCCACTGTAGAAAGTAACATAACCAGCCTGAAGTAGGTGTATATCTATTACTCTTTAATAGTACATAAGCTTTTGAACCTAGTAAGTCATTGCCTCAGAGTTATGCCTGCTTAGATTAATGGTTACTATGCTAACAAGATACAGTGAAAAATTACTTTGTTTCGAATACAGTAAGTATATGACCTTATATAATGGTTTATGATTAGAATTAGCAAGGTCCCTTTACCCTCTTAATGTGTTTACACTTCCTCTGATGAAATAATATGATGTCTATGAACCTTAACAATCGTCATCTCAGCTAAACAAAAAAGGAACAAGGCCCACCAGATTTGTTCGTAGTGCACATTGTTTTTTCTACAAAATATTGGAGTATCTGGATCACAAATCTGACCTGTAAAAATGTTCAAACTTATTGATATTTTATTCCTGAAATTTTAAAAACAATGAATACAATTTTTTAACTTAACCTGGCTTCATGTTTTTTGTCCTGTGAATAAAAACAAAGCTTCACTACAAGGCAATTTTCTGGTGAATGAATTAAACTCAAGGTCTCTAGCAAAGGAATCAAGTTTTTCACAACTTGTGATTTTGAACATCATTTTATTTATTTATTTATTGCCAAGGATCACTGTGACATCTATTGTTGTATGCTCTTCTCATATCTTTATTATTTTCAAGATTACTATATAGTACACGAACTACCCTGTTTCATTGGTTCAGTTTATCTTCATTCATGTTAGGATTTTCTCTTGGCTTCCTGGTTCTTCTTTTCTCTGGCGAACTTGAACAACTCTATTAATGTGTCAGAAAATAAAGTCTTCCTGTACAAATCTACATATGTGTAATCAGGTATGCTATATATGACCTTTCATTCTTTTCCAATCGTGCTGCTGTATGACTTCTTTTAAGAACAGATTATTCAACTCACCGGACCTTGAATAGTTGAATGTCTGATATAACATCACAATGACCTTTCTTACTCTGGTTATATTTTCCATTTGTACCACAGTAAGGCACCTCACTTTCTGATTTCTGAGTCAAATGCTTTACCTGATGTCGGGCTCTCTCTTCAGACATACATGAAACAGTTCTTCACAAGACCAGGATTGTATACATATAAAAAAAAATCTTCTTCTCATATCTTATTTGGCCTCTCTAAAGCGTAGTATGTAAAAAGTTGTCGGCGGTCAGCCACGCCTCTGCCTGCCAGTAATGGTAAATTCTTACTAGGCAACTAGATGTGCTTAATTTGTGTGTCCAGGCCTGAAACTGGACTAGATAAAATTGTACCAACTTATAATGGTGGATTCTAATTATAGTGAACTAGATAATTAAAAGCGGCCTTGGGTGACATTTTGAGCTCTTGGCTATTGTCTTTAACTGTCAAGTGTGTAGCAGCCAACAGTGTGAATTTATGATGGTTATTTAGTTTATTTGATTGTACGCTATGCACAGCTTTCCTCATTAATTCAATTTTACACAAAATTGGAAGGCTATTGTATTGCTGCGTAAACTGGAGCAAGGCCGTACCATTTCCATCTGACAAAACATCCTGAATGTCCTGTCTAGTTCTTCCACTCTAACAAGGCCATACATAACGGTGTTGTAAGATGAAACTCCGGGCAGTATTTAGCTTTTAAACTTACAGTATACTGCTCTTACAGTATTGTGAGATTGAAGGTCCAATATACTACACTTCAACACAGATCTTTGTCATTATTTGAGAAGTAAACTTTTAATCGGCAGTAGAGTTGTATCTAGTAAACTTTGGAATTTCTTGATTAATTTTCTGTATCTATGACTGCAATGGTTGCAGCGATCTAATTTGCATGTTTGTGTGTGTTCTTCAGGAATCATGATACTACTTTGCGATCTGATTGGTGAAAGGGTATTTTCTACGGTTCTCTCATATCCGACTGGTCTTTTTCTCTCTATAAAGTACCCCCTCCGTCCGAAAATACTTGTCGGAGGAATGGATGTATGTAGCCGTATTTTAGTTTTAGATGCATCCACTTTTATCCATTTCCGCGACAAGTATTTCCGGACGGAGGGAGTAGCATTGAAAATGTTCTTTTATTTCCTCTGACCTCTCAGAAGCTCACACCTGAATACCATGATATATGCCTTTAAGAAAACTCTGTATGTTCTTTTGATTTAAACCTAACACCAAACATTTTAGTTTCTATACTTCTGTCATTAATGCTGGAAAAATGTTTGATTTTTGTTGTTGTACTAGTTGCCTTTGTGTGCTCATACAAAATACTAGATCCTATGATGTCAAAAATTTATACAGATTGTGGATGACACTTTTTTCTCAAACGTTGTTCCTATTGTCTTATGTGCAGTTTTTTCAAACAGAGTTTGATGAGTCTTCACTTTCAGGAAACTAAACTTAATATTAGAGGCAATCACACCATGCCGTTACGGGTTTAATTATTTGTCCAGACCTGAAACTGTTGTCATGCTTTCCAGGAAGGGCAACTAGATGTGTTTAATTCATGTGCCCAGGCTTGAAACTGCGGACATTTTTTAGCCTTTTATTAAATCGAATATTCACTCGATGCCTTGAAGGGAAATTTGTCGAGAAAATGTTGGGCGGTGTATCTTTGTAGATTCTGAGTATCGTAATAAATGTAATGGATATAATGTTTTCTAATACATGACTTGTGATTTGATGTCTTCCTGTCCAGGTTAAAAATGTTCCTGTAAGATTCGTTAAGACGCCTTGCCGTAACCATATGCCGTGAGCTCACATAGAAGAACTTACAGGCTTTACTCTTTGTGTTTGTTACATCTTGTACTGTCGGATGTCTAGAGACTACAGATGCTAAATTATGAGGGGAAGTCTTCATGTGTAATCAGTGAATTGCATACATTGTAAAATGTTTGATGGTCAGACTTTATAATATATATGCGATGTGCATCTGCATAATCTTTTTGCTTTATTTGAATGGATGTCATCTTTCGAATCAGAGTGTAATAGCCTTATTAATTGGGATACTTGGCACCACTGGCCTATCATCTGCCGGGAAAGCTATTGATTGCCGGCAAAAAATATCTGCCGGGAGAACAGGAACTGCCGGGAGAAGTTTGAGCATGATGGCATAAAAACTGCCGGCACATCCCTATCTGCCGGGAATTTTAATCCCTGGCAGCCGTTCTCGTGGCAGTTCTATCTGCCGGGAGAAAAACATTCCCGGCAGTTTGACTGCCCTTGTAAGTGCCTTGTCCCGGCAGTTTTCCTGCCTTTGCATCTGTGTTGTGGTGTAGTGGTTGAAGATGATAAATCATCTTCAGATTTTGAGTTCTTTAGGGGTGATTACAGAGGGGAGAAAATTTCTTACAAAGCTTGGTGTAGGGGTGAAGATGAGGTCGGCATCGATATCGCAGAGCACTTTCAGGCAGCCTAACTCGTAACCTTCTGAGTTTTGGGAGGAAGAACCAGTTTTTTCTGAAGATGAACAAGTAGAGGATCCTGGTACTGTAACTACAAATGCAGCCAAAAAGCATAAGCCAGTTAGAAAACCTGGCCCAACTAGCAAGTCTCACAATGAGCCTGAGCACATCAAGTTTGAAGATTATGTCCCTGAAGCTGATGAGTACTGTTTTCCAGGTGATTTTGGCATAAGTGATGAAAATGATGCACCAAGGCTGCCATCTGGAAGGAAGAGTAGGAAGAAGCATAAGAAGGAGAGGATATGGTATGATCCATCAAGGCCTGATGCACATGAGCAGTTTGCAAAGCATTTGTGCTTTGAAAATGTAGTTGAGTTCAGAGAAGCACTTAGAAATTTTCATGTGAGGGCTCTTAGAAATTTTGAGTATCACAGAAATGAACCAACTAGGGTTATTGCTTGGTGCTCTGAGAGAAAACATGGTTGTCAGTTTTACATAGTTGCCTCCAAGATAGCTCATGAGGCAACTTTCAGTATCAAGAAGATGAACCTGGATCCCACTTGTGGAGCAAGTGGAGAGAACACTGGTCAGCAGATATTGGCAGCTACAGAGAGGGATGGCAACAATAACATCTTCCCAATAGCTTTTGGTGTTGTTGATAAGGAAGAGACAGACAATTGGACATGGTTTCTCACACAGTTGAGAATAGTCATTGGAACTGGCAATAAGTTTGGCAAATACACAATTATGTCTCGACAAAAGTGAAGGTATTGTTCTGAACCTAGTCTTTACATTTTCCTTTACATTTGCCATGAGTAAAATGTTATTCAGTAGATGAGTAACACTTAAGATTACCTTATATTGAACAGGGATTGTTGAATGCAATAGATGATGTATTCCCTGACTCTCCACAAAGGTTTTGTCTTAGACATATTTATGCCAATTTCTAATCTGCTGGTTTCAGAGGAGAGGAACTTAAGAAACATTTAGATCAGGCTGCCTATTCCTTTACCAAACATGGACATGATTTAGGCATGGAGAATTTGAAAAAAGAAAGTTTAGAAGCTTGGCAGTGGTTGTCACAGATACCAGAGCATACCTGGGCTAGGTATAAAATGGACACTGTGTGCAAAACAGACCTGGTAGTAAACAACCTTAGTGAGGTTTTCAATAGAATGATATTGGATGTTAGGAACAAGCCAATCAGAACTATGTTAGAGGGCATAAGAACAAAGCTGATGATTAAGTTTCAGAAGATCAGAGAGAAGACAGAGGGATGCAGATGGGAAATCACACCTACTTATTCAGAGATTTTAGAAGAGGGGAAGAAGTGGGCTAAATATTGTGAAGCATACATGGCAGGGCCAGGGATATGGCAGGTCACAAGTAGCTCTGAAAACACATATTGTGTTAATTTGAACAATGAGACCTGTGACTGTAGGAGGTGGGACATGACAGCTATCCCCTGCAGTCATGCCATTGCTGCAATGCCGAAAGTGAAGATACACCCTGAAGACTATGTTTCTGCTTTCTTCAAGAAACCCATGTATTGTGAAACATATAAGCACATAATATTCCTGTGCTGTGTCCCGACCATTGGCCTCATACACCTGGGGATGATATTTCTCCCCCTGTTTTTAGAGAAAAGAAAGGTAAAAAACAAACTGCCAGGAGGAAAGGCCTGTTTGAGGTGCCAGCTAAAAAGGATACTTCTAGGATTGGTACAGTGACATGTAGCAACTGCAAGAAGCAAGGGCACATGATCAATAATTGTGTTGTCCCTTTGAAACCTAAGTTCCAGATGAGGCTGAACAAGCACCAGGTATGTCCATTGATTCCATTGTTACATTCATTGCATTGCATTGTTACATTCATTTCATTTGTAGGAAAATAGTTCTAACTAATATTGTTGTGTAGGAAAATAGAGCAAACTACTCGAGGCTGGATCTTCAATTGTGCAATCGCACAAAGGCCACCAAGGGTACGCTGCCTCAAAGACTGCACCAACTCCTCCTCCAATAACAAATGAGTCAACATGCATGCCTTCTAGGTCAAGGAAGAGGGCAACACCAAATACATCAACAAAGACCACCACCTCTCAAGAAGAGCAGGACCAACACCTCTTCCGCAACAGTAGTACCACCTCCCAAGAAGAAGAACACAACTATTTACGGCAATGGATCAAGGTCTTCTCCAAAGAAAGAACACCAGGTCATCAAGGTCTTCTCCAAAGAAAGAACACCGTGTCACTGCTACCAATAGAGTCGGCCTTTGGATCTTTCATTGCTCCTAGACAGTCTGGTACAAGTCTTTGCGGTGATGGGTCAAAGAGGGTCAGGAAGCCATCTAATAGGCTGAAAGATTACTTTTATGCAAGTGGCAACTAGCTGAAGTGGTTGAACTCCAAGTGCTTGATACAGTTTGATTTGGTTTGTAATAACATTGCCTCACTAAGTACTTGATACTGTACTGTTTGATTTGGTTTGTAATATGGAATCTGCACTTGTTTGCAACTTCAATTCATCTGCAACTTTTATCTATATGTGGATTCAACACTTGATATACACCTTACAGATAGAAACATCCAAATGTTACATAGATAGAAAGATAGTCTCATAGATAGAAAGATATCTATCTGACCAAGTGCATTATATGGTACTGAGATATACATTACTGACCAAATGCATACATTTATTCAGAAACATCCAAATGTTACATAGATAGATAGATAGTCTCATAGATTACATCCAAATCTCACAAAAACTACCAAAACTGTCTCTCAAATTGACTTACAAATAGAAAGATAGATAGCAAGATAGATAGCTAGATTGACATATCAGTCATAGCGCTCAAAGAAACGGACCCACTTGGTCGTAGTTGCTGGATGAGGAGCCATGATCGCCCTCATCCTGCCCACCTAATGATCTCCATGAATGACCTTCCCTGCCACCAGTGAAAACCAGCTCTAGTTCTTCATCATTGCACTTCTCCTGCACCTTGTTGGAGAGTCGGTTGAACTCCTCTTGCTGCTCATCCTGGGCCGCCTCTAGTGCCCTCTCTGCCTGCGCCGCCTCCTCCTCCTCTGTGCTGCTGCTGTCCTAACCTCCACAGCCTCCCCTCTTCCTCTGTGACATCTCCCATGTCGGGATCCATCTGTAGGGTTTCTTTTGGGTGGCGGTGGTGGAGTCCACTTGAAAGGGTGGGGGTGGGGAGGGGTTTACATTGAGAGATGGATGGGGGGTTGGGTTTATTAGGCCTAGGGTTGCATTTGGTCAAAGAGTAGTGGGCCACTAAGCCCAATTACCCACAGAAATAACATATAAAAGATATAAGATCAAGTTGAACACTTAATAGCATACAAGATCCATTTCCACAACTTAGTAGCATAAGAGATCCATTTCCACTACTTAATAGCATAGGAGATCTATTACAACACTTAATACCACAGGTGATCCATTACAACTTAACAACATAGGAAATAAGGTTCTTACACTAGGTTAAACTTCACATTCCCCCAAAATGTACACCCATAATCACTTGAAATCATGCCAGGCCACATCCTTATATAAAGGCCTTTGGATGTACTTACATCACCAACATATCACAGCAAGTTCAAGCCTCAAGGATGGCCTTTATTTGCTCTAACTTCTCCTTGCTGCCATACCCTTCTTTCAAAGAAATTTCGGCAACAACAAGCTCAAACTTTGCCTTGTCCTTCTTAAGAACATCTCTGTCAACTTCAACATCCTTCATAGCCTTCCTGGTGTTCTTGATGATATCAGCTTGGCTCTGCAAAATGCACTTCTGCTCTTTTGCAAGTTTGAGCTTTTCCATCTGCATCTCCAACATGGCTTTCTCCTCTAGCTCCTGCTTCTTCTTCTCAAGTTCTTCCTCCTCCACTTGTTTCTGGTACACCTGCTTGTCCACCCTACCATCCTGCCAATCAAACATCTTGGATACATCATCAACAAGCTTGGTGTACTCAATGCAAAGGTTGTCTTTGTCAGGTCCTCGACTTAGCCAACTCCCTTTCATGTTCACTCTTAAGCCTGGCCAACTCCTTCTCAAACTTCTCCTTGTCATGTACCCTTCCAAAGTTCTGCTCATGGAACATCTCCCATAGCTTGCACAAACATCTCTGAAGAACAGTTGGCTAAGGCCCATCAACTCACTCTACAACACCACAATTCACACCATTTTCCTGCATTTGTAAATGTGATAAGTTATTACAAAAGGACTAGTACCTTATTTCAATTCCATGATTAACTTGATAAACTTAAGATTTTCTAACTATTAATAACATAAATGAGATATGATAAGTTATTACAATGCCATGATTAAGTTTCCAAAGTGACAAAAATACATATGTGTCATCATATCAAACAAACTGCTGCATCATATCAAACATCACTTTGAACATCCATAGCAGAAAATTTAATTGGCATCTAACCTCGGACTGGGCAGCCATAGAAACGCCTCCTCACACAGGCCCTTCAAAAGCAACACGCTTAATAGGCCTCGGTTGGTGCAGAATGCACTTGGGATGAGCAAGCTCAAGTTGGCCACGAGAAAAGGGGCTCCACAGTGGTGTCCGGTTCCTCCCGCAACCATAATAACCAACAAACACTGGTTTCAATCTGCACTCAATACCAGAATCAACTTGCACTGTTCATTAAATCCCCAAATCAGCATGAACCCTAACACTGTACAGAGATGAACCCTAGGTTACCTCAATCCTACAATCAAATCCCACCCTCACTAATCAAGAACAGTATCACACACACAACAACAACACTACACTAAGCAACAACAGCACCTAACCCTAACCCTAACCCTAGGTGGGAAAGAACTTACCATAAGTCCCATGTCCATGCTGACAACCTCGCACTCCTCCTCCGAGCTGGTTTCCTCGTCGTTCCAGGAAGGCATTGTGGCAAGGAGGTCGACGGCCATCGGCCTCGAAGACGGCACGCGGCGGCAAGCTCGTACTGGAGCAGGGGACTGAGAGCAGGGGAATGAGCGAGCACGAGAGAGTGAGCGAGCGTGTGATCCCGACCGACCGAGCGGGTATATTTACCCCAGTTCCGACCGGACCGCGTCGGCTAATGGCTGTCAACTGCCGCGCCGTGAGCGCGCGTGGCTACGTGGGCTGATAGATGGGCCCAGGCCGTCAGAAAAACGGTTAAATCGCTAGTCACCACGGGTTTGGGTTTTTTGAAACAGCGGACCACGCGTTTGGTAGCTTTCTGAGAAATTTTAAAAAGTGGTAGTTTTTTGAAACCCTAACCTGTAAACTAGTAGTTTTATCCTATTTACTCCAAATTGTCAAATGAACACCAGTGGTTCTGCCCCCGTGAAATGAACACCAGTGTGTGTTTATTTATAAAATAATATGAAAGACTATTTCAAGAGAGTTCGAGACCACGCAAACGTGGACACGTTTCAAGTCATTAGTCCAAAACACACTGCACACGGCATGTAGCAAAGGATTGCACACCGTACACACTAGAAGCAAATAAAATAACTGAGGAGTGTTTTTAGCTTATTCGCTGATTGGACCTAACACAGGCAGCTAAACGTACCTCACATCACACTAGACATGACCACGACCTTTAGGAGTTCAGGAGTACCGCACGCAAAATGCAGCTAAATAAAGATACGATGTTGTTGCTCGAACAATTATTATACCATGTCAGCGCGGTCGATGCGCCCCAAAGGGGGCGGTCTGACTTTACGTCGGGGCGGCGGCCCCCGGAAGGCGGTGCCAGTTGATTGCGCTAGGCGCGACGGAGCGGTGGATGTCAGGCGGCGGCCCTGAGAGAATTACTGTGGCGATCAGACTTCGGTGACAACGATGATGGTGGGAGCGATGTCGGCAACTCGGCAATGGTTGTGGTAGTCGGCTCTTCTCCGGCATGTCCATGATTTTGGCTCGGTTTGCTTGTAGTTGTGGAGTCGAAGCTGCGGCGGCGGGGCCCTGCGGTGTACGATGACTGGCTGCATGTGGCCCGTTCGGCGATCTTCCGTGGCGCCAGTCGTGCCTGGTTTGGTTCTTTTGAGCTCTCCGTCAGAGTCAGAGCTGCGTTGTCTGGCCGTAGGTCGACTTGTCTTCGATAAGGATGGGCTATGTCTTGTGTGTTTCAGTCTATGAGAGTGGGCTTGGCCCTTGTTGTTCCGGTTTTTGCCCGATTTTCCGTAATTAACTGGGCAATTCTCTTCTGCTTAATTAATAGATGAGGTAATCTTTTCTTTCGTTTAAAAAAATTTATATATGGATATTTCATCAGATGGTCATTTCGGCATCTAGCACTTGCACCATCCTAACGCTGACGCTAACGGTACAAGCTCGTCTGTCCAAACAAAGATTTTTTTTTCAATTACGAAGATACATCTCCAAACTTTGATTCGCCCGCTCAGTTTGGTCATTGGATTACAGATGATAGGTTGTGTTCAGTGAGCATCAGTTTTAACAAATCAGGCGAAAAGATGCTAGTGAATCTGGTAAAACAAATTATGCTAACGAAGAGGCCATCCTTATCAGACAAAATGGATCAGGAGGGAGCGCGGGGGGGGGGGGGGGGGGGTTGCTCCCAGGAGCATATTCTCTTGGATGAACAGTAAATTCATAATAAATGTAAAAAATGATTTTTTATGTAGATGTCCGTGTTAGTGTCGCAAGCATGCTTGACAAATTTCATGTGAAACGGAGCGGCAATGTTTCTTCTATGAAAAAACAAAATTAGGGTGACATTTGGTCTTTAATTTGTTTTTTTTTTGCACGGGCCAAAATGCTTAACTTGTTTACCTCAAATTTTGCATGTAGCATTTTAATGTGACTAAGATAACATAAATTTTTTGTCTTGATTTTTTGACATTTAGAAAATTATTTTTGGGCCTGGGAGCATGTGCTCATGGGAGTTGAATTGAATTTCTGTTAGGGAGGACCATGTAGCTTTTTTTTAAACAAGACAAAAGATTTGCCATTTTTATTGATTAAGAGAGGAGCTTTAACAAGGACCCGCGAAGCGGGGAGAAGCGACTCTACTCTCGCAGCATTATATCACACAAGTGTCGAGCGCCCGCAAGCGCCCATAGTCGGGCCTCCTCTTTGATCCTAGAGGTAACCATGGTCGTAGTGGCAGAGGTATTCCTAAAAACTCTAACATTGCGCTCATTCCAAAGTTCCCATGAAACAAGCATGGGCAAGGAGGCCAAGGCCTTCCTTGAAGGCCCCCTTTCGAGGGTGGTCTTGAACCATCAGTCCTTAACCGAGACCTCGTGCCGCCAACCGGTGATGATGCCATTGTTGAGGCCGACCCACGAAGCCACATCCGCCGAAACACGTTGGGAGAATCTGCATTGGAATAGAAGGTGGGAAATAGATTCATTTACTTGCTTGCATAGTAGACAAAGGACACGATTGGGCCATCCCCGGCGTTGTAGTCGGTCATCCATCCACACCCTGTTTTGGATAATCAGACAAGCGAAAAATTTGCATTTTGGAGGTGCCCAAGCCTTCCAAACAGACGCAGGCATGTTGCTCCGAAAATGACCTTCAAATTGTGCCATATATGCTGAAGAAGCCGAGTACTCGCCGCTAGGAGTGAGCTTCGAGAGGATGGTGTCGCGGGGGCCCGCGACTAGGTTGACCTCGGCCACTTTTCCCCAAAGGTGAGCTAACTCCTGGATGTGCGTCAATGAAAGACGGTGATGGGTGTCAATTTGGCTTACCCAAAAAAAAAATCAGCGGAGCTTAGCAGGTACTTTGTCCGCAATTTTTGAGCACTTGTATTTTGGGTTAAAATTTTATCATAAATTTCCAATTGTATATATTTTGTTACATATTAATGCTATTTTATTAATTAAATCTATTATTATTATTTCAAAAGTTTAACTTGTGCATTTTCGATCATGTTTTTAGAAAAAAATATATTAATATCTATAATACCAAATTTGTATCACTGGATCCATCGTGAAAGGTATTTACATTTTTTTATTTTTTATTGCACATGTAGACATTTTATTCTACAACCTTTGAATTTTATGAAAATTGATGTACCTTATATTCTGGAATAGTGGAAACTACACATGACACATTTAGTTATGTATGCAGTCTTTGGTTTTCACAACAGTTGCCGAGACAAACTCCTCTTCCCCTCACGCACTTAGAAACTTTGTAAATATTTTTTTTCTTTATTGCGTCTTCTTACTAATCCATGTCTTTATGTTAACACAATGACATAGTTACATGTTTCCAAGTCTAAAATATGTGTGGGGGTAGAGGCGTAGAGGTGGAAGTGGGGTGCCAGTCGGATGCGCCATTGGCAGAGGTGGCAATTTAGGATCAGGGGAGACGAAGATTGTGGGTAGGGGATCCTAACGGTAAGAAGAAGAAGAGGAAGAGGAGGAAGGAAGAGGATGAGGGTGAGGACGAGAAGGAAGAGGGAGAAGAAGATGAAGACCACGAAGACAAAGAGGAAGATCGAGAGTGCTTTATAACAATAAAAGAAGGGATCCCATAAAAAAAGTCGTAATGTTGCCCTAAAGATATATGTTAGACACATTCGGTATATACCCTTGCTGCAACACATGGGCAATTAGCTAATTTATAAAATAATGTGAAAGACTATTTCGAGAGAGTTTGAGACCACGCAAACGTGAACACGTTTCAAGTCATCATTAGTCTAAAACACACTGTACACGGTCTATAGCAAAGGATTGCACACCGTACACACTGGAAGCAACCAAAACAACTGAGAACTGTGTTTAGCTTATTAGCTAATTGGACCTAACATAGGCAGCCAAACCAACCTCACATCACACTAGACATATTGTAGAAGTACATGCTCTAGCCAATGCAACCAAAAGACCGATTTGATGGAAGAGACTAGGCAGCGCATTATACATCAACACTCCCCCTCACGTGTGACTCCCTCAGGCCTAAACATGGACCGAAAGTGGGCTGCAATTTAATTACGCCAGCCGGGTCTTGAACTCAAGACTTCTTGGCTCTGATACCATGTAGAAGTGCATGCTCTAACCAATGCAATCAAAAGACCAATCTTATGGAAGAGACTAGGCAACACATTATACATCAACAATGACCACAAACTTCAGAAGTTCAGAGTACCACACGCAAAATGTAGCTAAATAAAGATAAGATGTTGTTGCTCGACAATTATTATATATGGATGTTTCATTAGATGGTCATTTTGGCATCTGACACTTGCACCATCCTAACGCTAACGCTGACGCTGACGGTACAAGCTCTCTGTCCAAACAAAGACATTTTTTCTCTTATGAAGATACATCTCCAAACTTTGATTCGCCCGCTCAGTTTGGTCATTGGATTACGGGTGATAGGTTGTGTTCAATGTGCATCAACTTTAACAAATCAGGCGAAAGATGCTAGTGAATCCGGTAAAAAAAGATGCTAACAAAGAGAGGCCATCCTGATCAGACAAAAAGGATCAGGGAGGGCCGGGGGGGGGGGGGGGGGGGGGTTGCACCCCCGAGCATATTCTCCCGGATGAACAGTAAATTCATAATAAATGTAAAAAATAAAAATAAAAATGAGTTTTTGTGTAGATGTTCATGTTAGTGTTGCAAGCGTGCTTGACAAATTTCATGTGGAATGGAGCGGTAGTGTTTCTTCTGTGAAAAAACAAAATTAGGGTGACATTTGGTCTTTAATTTGTTTTTGTTTTTTTGCACAGGCCAATATGCTTAACTTGTTTACCTCAACTTTTGCAGGTAGCATTTGAATGTGACTAAGATCTCATAAAAAAATTCTTAATTTTTTTACATCTGAAAATTATTTTTGGGTCTGGGAGCATGTGCTCTTGGGAGTTGAATTGAATTTCTGTCGGGGAGGCCCATGTAGCTTCACCACCATCTTGCCATGCATCTGCGGAATTGGAAGAGCTTCGAGCTTACCAATCGGGAGACGTGTGCTCATGTTTCACAAGATGACAAGTCTCGTATTGACACAAAATTCTCCACACCAAGCTTGCCATAGGGCTAGTAAAAGGATCGCTTGAGGCACTCATAAATTGCATGAATTGCAGAGTGCCCACCGACAATACTAGCATACAAATCATATAGGAGTACTAGCAATTTGGTGCACGGTCTAGTGTTCCGTGCCACCTAGACTCGACCGCAACGCATGGCGCAAATCTGTAAGCACCAATAGACGGTGGATACATACACAACATATCTCGTGCATCATAGAAAATCATTTCTGTTCATTCAACCAATCCCAAAGTCGCGTCTACAGTACGGAGGCAGGTGCAGCTCAAGGAGACCACGGCTTGGCAACCAGATGCAGCGTGGCCTTGAGCCGGACGGACAGCCCATACAGCTCGCTCACGTCCAGCTTGGACGCCCCGGCCGCCGCCGCCGGCAGCTCCCAGTCGAAATGGTACAGCAGGCTGGCGAGCGCCAGGTCGATCGACGGCACGGCGAAGCCGACGCCGGGGCACCCCCTCCTTCCGGCGCCGAACGGCACGAACCTGAAGTCCTGCCCCAGCACGTACTCCGCCGGGCCGTCCGCGAACCTCGCCGGGACGAACTCCTCGGCGCGCTCCCACGTCGCCTGGTCGCGGCCGATGGCCCACGCGTTGACGACCACGCGGGTGCGCGCCGGGACGCGGTAGCCCAGCAGCTCCGTGTCCTCGAGCGTCTCCCGGGGCAGGAGGAGCGGCAGCGGCGCGTGCAGCCGGAGCGTCTCCCTGATCACGGCCCTCAGGTAGCTCATCTTCTCGAGGTGGTCCTCGGTGACGTGGCCGGCGCCATTGACGGCCGCGCGGATCTCGTGTTGGAGCTTGTGCATCTCGGATGGGTTGTTGATGAGCTCCGCCACGGCCCATGTTAGAGTCGTGTAGGTTGTGTCGGTGGCCGCGGCGAACATGTCCTGTTTCATCGACATCCATCATGTAGAAAGACATGAAGTTACAGGGGTTTTTGGTAACTAAAATAAAGACATGAAGTTGCATTTCATTTCGATGAAGCTAAAAACAAACTTCGATGAATATTAATTGTCGCTAACTTCTTTTTTCTTAAATACACTAGGTTGCGTATTATTTCATTGATAGAGTGGGAGAAAATACAAGAATAGCGTCTTAGATATCAATTGTCCCTAACTTAGTACTACTATAACTTGTATTAAAATTGTACTAAATCATGCATGTTAATTACTCATTCGTTGGTTTTTCTTTCATCCTTCCCAAGGCGACTTGGAAATGCCTTTCTCCCTCGATCTCCGCTGACGAGTCCGTAGATTCACCGCCCCTCCGCATGATGCCCCGGTGGCCGGTGGCGGCGAGGAGAAACCTAGTGTCTCGACTTCTGCTAGTAGATAGGTAGGGTTTTAGTCCTTGCATGGGTGGTGTTTGGACGGATGGCGGCGCTCCTTTGAGTTAGTCTTCCGGGCTCTGATCTTTCTCAAGTTCGTTCGTTGGGACGGATTAGACGGAGCTCCAGCATAGATCCTTGCCAGCTCCTTAGGATGGCGAGGTTAGGGATTTCTCGTCGTGCATAAGCAACGGCGATATTTGATGTCAGATTCTTCAGATCAATTTAAGGATTCAATGGCGACGACTGCAGCTTCAGGGCACTGGTCCGTAGGGGCACGTGCACGAAGACTTCTCGGTTGTCATCGACAAGGTCGGGCCGGTTCCGGTATGGGACAGGCAACAACGGAGCTACGACGGCATTGGTCGTTGGCGGTCCATGGACCTTGATGTAATTTTTATTATGTTTGAGGTGGATCGGAGGGGCTGGTTTGTTCCGGGCCACTTAGACGGAATAAAAAGATCATGAAAGCACGGAGCGGAAGAACCAACGTACGTCGCTGCTGCCATGACGCGCTGAATCACTAAATGCCAACCGTTGGATCAAGAACCAAAACATCAGTGTCTACCAACATTGGCTACGATGGTCATGCCATCGATCGAGCACGTGGTGGCCGCTGTCAAAGCACCTCCATGCGCTAACGACGATCGTTGTGCGCTCGACGTTTTTGTCACTACTTGTAGCGACAAGGAGCCGGATACGTACGCCGGCCGCTGCCCACCGCTTGCGAGCGCCGTCGACGTTTGCATCACCGGACGGCCGTCGTACGCGCACATGCGTGGAGCTGATCGCTACCGCACGCTCGCCGCTGATCTTCGTCTTGTTCCCTTGACTACATGCTCTGCATCTAAAGTATCTACCCAAAAAATGCTGGACTTGATGGCGAAATTTGTATGCGAGTACACCACACATGTACAGGTGCCAACGTTGCGTACCAGGATAATGGCCTTGATGCCGACCGTGTCGAACCGGACTCCTCCGGAGTCTTCTCCATCGTCCTCGCTGACGTCCAGCAGCACGTCCACGAAGTCCCGGTGATCGTCCTCCCCGTCGCCAACGAGCCGCCGTCCTCCGCTGAGACGCCGCTGGTGGTGGTCCGAGATGACCCGCTCGAGCAGCCCGTCCATCACCTTGCGCGCCCGTGCCACCTTGGCGTCCAGCCCCATGAGCGTATCCACCCACGCCAGCCACGGGACGAACTCCCCCACCGCGGCCGTCCCCAGCAGCTCCTCGAACTCGGCGAACACCGCCGTCAGGTCGTCGTCGATCCCGTACCCGCCATCGTCCCCGAACGCGGCCCGCGAGATCACGGCGCTGGTGTAGGATATGAGCTCGTCGGTGAGGTTCACGACGTCACCCTCGGGCCGCGAGCAGCTGGCGGCAGCGCGCCGGACGCGGTCGACCAGGGCGCCGGCCTCCTGCTCCCGGACGCGGCGGAAGGAGCCCACGCGGCGGGCGCTGAGGAGGTGGAGCACGCACACGCGCCGCGCCTGCCGCCAGTACTGCCCGTAGGGGGCGAAGGCCATGTCGCGGCCGTACAGGAGGCGCTCCGCCATGCGCACCGCGGGCCGGCTCGCGAAGGCCAGGTCGTGGGTCTTCATGACCTCCAGCGCCGCGTCCGCCGACGAGGCCACGACGGTGGGCACGCCGCCGAGGCGCAGGAGCATGACGGGGCCGTGCGCCTCGGCCAGGGACCGGAGCTTCCGGTGCGGCAGGGAGCCGAGAAGAGGGAGGTGGCCGAGGACGGGAAGGCCCCACGGCGACGGAGGCAGACGCGGGCCGCCATTGCTTCCGGAAGGCTGAGGTTTCTTGGCGAAGAAGAGGACGAAGGACACGATTGGCACAAGCAGGGCGAGGATGAGCAGGGGTGAGTGCAACAATGCAAAAAGCGACGATGCGTCCATGTCTATACCGCAATGCGACGGACGGCCCCAATGCGACGCAAATACAGTGCACTCTGCTCATGTTTATATACTGTTATTAGAGCAATTCCAACAGCCGACCCAAACGGACGACAATTTCGTCCGTCTTTTGTCTATTTATTAGATCGGCCGCCACCCGGCGTCCGCCCTGTTCTAAATATGGGTCGGTAACGCGTTCAACGTGCCGGTTCATATGTGCCGGCATGGCCATCATATTTCAACAAATAGCTCACTTTTGCATTGATTTTGCATTTAAACAATAGTCAAATAACATAATTTGAACCGAATAAAAATAGCATAGTTTTACCAGTCGAATAAAAATAAAAATGTCTCACATAGTTTTGCAAGCCGAATAAAGAAAATACATCTATTGGTTGCCAATATGAACCCACATATGCTCAACCAAATCAATTTGCAGTTGCACGTGAGTTTTCCAATCACGTATGTCATGATGAAATTGGGTGAACTGTTCAAACGTTGCCGCTCCTCCATACTCAGACACGACATTCTCACCCTGAAACTGAAACTCTTGATCGTACAGATGTTCCGGGCGCTCGTCTTCTACGATCATATTGTGCATGATCACACAAGCAATCATCACCTCCCACAGTTTCTGCGTGCTTCAAGTATTAGCAGGATACCGAACGATGCCCCATCAAGATTGCAAAACACCAAAGGCACGCTCGACATCCTTCCTAGCACTCTCTTGCTCTTGGGAAAATCTTTTTCTCTTCTCTCCGACAGGGTTGTGGATTGTCTTGACAATAGTGGTCCACTGAGGATAATACCGTCACCCAGGTAGTATCCTTTATCGTAGTTGTGGCCGTTGATAGTAAAGTTCACCGGTGGGTTGTTGCCTTCGGCAAGTCTAGCAAACACCGGCGAGCGCTGAAGCACGTAGATATCATTGTGTGATCCGGCCATGCCAAAAAAAGAGTGTCAGATCCAGAGATGTTGAGACGCCACGGCCTCTAGTATGACAGTGCAAGCCCTGACATGGCCCTTTATACTGCCCTTGCCAAGCAGAAGGGTAGTTCTTCCACTCCTGGTGCATGCAATCTATGCTGCCAAGCATCCCTGGGGAGCCCCTGCTGGCATTCATCGCCAACAAACCGGTTGTATCTTCAGGAGTCGGCTCTCTCAAGTACTCAGGGCCAAACACAGCAATAACAGCCTTGCAGAGCTTATACAGGGACTCTAGGCATGTAGACTCGCTCAGACGAACGTACTCGTCAATGAGATCACCGGCACTTCGTATGGAAGCATTCGGATGGCGGCAGTGCATCTCTGATAAGAGGAGAAACCAATCTTGCCAACGACATCCTCTTTGCACTCGAAATAGTCATCATAGCCGACCACCCCCTCTCTAATACGATTGAAAAGATGACTACTCATATGGAAACGGCGGAGGAATTTTTGATGTTTGAACAACGGATTTGTTGTATCAAAGTAGTCCTTCCAAAGAAGGAAACGCCCGCTCTCTCGGTTGCGATTCAACGCTGGAAGGTGGCCCGGAATGGAGCCACGGAACAACGGCCGCTAGCTGTTGAGGTGACAATAGACCAACACGGCAACCAATATCTCCTCCTCGTCATCGGACGGCGAATCGTCGAAGCCGCAAAGGAAATTGTAAAAAAAACTCGTCAGTGGAGTCCATTTTGTACCTTGATAAACTGTCAAACATCTTGCGGGCGTCGACGAAGGAGACGGCCGGCGAAGGGAGTCACGGCGCACACGGACCAGCTAGCTGCCCTGCCAGTGTCCGACGAGTGGGCCGGCGTCCGACGAGCGTGCCAGTGAGGATCTGGCCGGGGCGGCGAGGCGGCTTCTTGATCGCAGTCGCGGCTGTGTCTGGGGTGGGGTGAGGCGGCGGCGGGGAAGCAGACGGCTCCCCGACGGCAAGACGGCTCCCCGACGGCAAGACGGCTGTGGCGGGCAACGTGGGAGTTTGGCGGCGTTGCTGAGCGGATGTTGCGGCGCCGGCAGCTGGCAGAGTTGACAGAAAAATAGGCGGCAGCGTCGGCGACGAAGGAGGCGGGCGAGGGTTGCTGTTAGAATGGGAGAGGCGATTGTGCCACCGACCAGCGGGCCCGGGGGAGGAGAAGGCGAGCGCGCGTACGTCTCGTGTTCGCGCTGATGCAAATCCGGCTAAAAAATGGTCATAAATGGGTCGCCCACGGACAAAAAATGGACGCGCGTCCGTTTGGATTAACGCGTTGGGTCGACTATTATGTCCCGGCCGACTTGAGCGGACGCCGGCAGACGAAATGAGTCGCCCGGTTACAATTGCTCTTAGTTCATGTGCGTATTCTTCTTTCTTTCTTGTGTCACGTCTTGCATCTTTTCAACTTACGTGATGTGCGTGTGTTCTAATTGGATGTGCGACAACAATAAGGTTCACTCTTCGGTGGCCGTCCATTTGTGCTTGTCCACAGAGTCCACTCTAACCTTATCGCTTCAAACGCTCCATCCCTTTCATAATCTCTATCCAAAATACATAGAATGAATCACGAAGAAAAAAGATCTCTAAAGGCCAAGAATGGAGAGAAAACGGTGAGTTTGCATATAAATGTCAGAAATCATCTCTACCCGCACGAGTAGATCGTAGGGAAAAGAAACGCCAACGCTCACAAAAAGGGCATTCCACCTTTCTAATCTATCTACCGTCTAGCACCAGTTTCTCATCACAAGTTGTGCAAACATCTTGCATTTGGCCAGTGTTGGGGAACGTAATAATTCAAAAAAATTCCTACGATCACGCAAGATCTATGTAGGAGATGCATAGCAACAAGAGGGGGAGAGTGTGTTCATGTACCCTTGTAGACCGAAAGCGGAAGCGTTTATTTAACGCGGTTGATGTAGTCGAATGTCTTCATGATCCAACCGATCTAAATACTGAACATACGGCACCTCCATGTTCAGCACACGTTCAGCTCGATGACGTCCCTCGAGCTCTTGATCCAGTAGAGGATCGAGGGAGAGTTCCGTCAGCACGACAGCGTGGCGACGGTGTTGGTGATATGATCCGCGCAGGACTTCACCTAAGCACAACGACAATATGATTGAGGTGGTAAACTGTGAAGGGGGCACCGCACATGGCTAAGAAACAACTGTTGTGCTTTGAAGTGCCCCCACCCCCGTATATAAAGGAGGAGAGGGAGGAGGCCGGCCCCCTAGGGGCGCGCCAAGTGTGGGAAGTCCTACTAGGACTCCCAAGTCCTAGTAGGATTCCCCTTTCCTTTTTCGAAGGGGAAAGAGGGAAAGGGAGAGGGAGTAGGAAAGGGCAAGGCGGGCTCCGCCCCTTCCCCTAGTCCAATTCGGACTCCATGGGTGGGGGGGCGCCTTCTCCCTTGGCCTGCCTCCTCTTCTCCCTTATGGCCCAATAAGGCCCAATTACTTTCCCGGGGGGGTTCCGGTAACCCCTCAATACTCCGGTAAAATACCTGAATCATTCGGAACCATTCCGATATCTGAATATAACCTTCCAATATATGAATCTTTACCTTTCGGCCATTTCGAGACTCCTCGTCATGTCCGTGATCTCATCCGGGACTCCGAACAAATTTGGTCACCAAAACACATAACTCATAATACAAATCGTAATCGAACGTTAAGCGTGTGGACCGTACGGGTTCGAGAACTATGTAGACATGGCCGAGACACATCTCCGGTCAATAACCAATAGCGGAACCTGGATGCTCATATTGGCTCCTACATATTCTACGAAGATCTTTATCGGTCAAACCGCATAACAACATACGTTGTTTCCTTTGTCATCGGTATGTTACTTGCCCAAGATTTGATCGTCGGTATCATCACACCTAGTTCAATATCGTTACCGGCAAGTCTCTTTACTCGTTCCGTAATGTATCATCTCGCAACTAACTCATTAGTCACATTGCCTGCAAGGCTTATAGTGATGTGCATTACCGAGAGGGCCCAGATATACCTCTCTGATACGGAGTGACAAATCCTAATCTTGATCTATGCCAACCCAACAAAACACTCATAGAGCATCTTTATAATGACCCAGTTATGTTGTGACATTTGATAGCACACAAGGTGTTCCTCCGGTATTCGGGAGTTGCATAATCTCATAGTCAGAGGAACATGTATAAGTCATGAAGAAAGCAATAGCAATAAAACTAAACGATCATTATGCTAAGCAAACGGATGGGTCTTGTCCATCACATCATTCTCTAATGATGTGATCCCGTTCATCAAATGACAACACATTTCTATGGTCAGGAAACATAACCATCTTTGATCAACGAGCTAGTCAAGTAGAGGCATACTAGGGACACTGCTTTTGTCTATGTATTCACACATGTACTAAGTTTCCAGTTAATACAATTCTAGCATGAATAATAAATATTTATCATGATATAAGGAAATATAAATAACAACTTTATTATTGCCTCTAGGGCATATTTCCTTCAGTCTCCCACTTGCACTAGAGTCAATAATCTAGATTACATAGTAATGATTCTGACACCCATGGAGTCTTGGTGCTGACCATGTTTTGCTCGTGGAAGAGGCTTAGTCAACGGGTCTGCAACATTCAGATCCGTATGTATTTTGCAAATCTCTATGTCTCCCTCCTTGACTAGATCGCGGATGGAATTGAAGCGCCTCTTGATGTGTTTGGTTCTCTTGTGAAATCTGGATTCCTTCGTCAAGGCTATTGCTCTAGTATTGTCACAAAAGATTTTCATTGGACCCGATGCACTAGGTATTACACCTAGATCGGATATGAACTCCTTCATCCAAACTCCTTCTTTTGCTGCTTCTGAAGCAGCTATGTACTCCGCTTCACACGTAGATCCCGCCACGACACTCTTCTTGGAACTGCACCAACTAATAGCTCCACCATTCAATGTAAATACGTATCCGGTTTGTGACTTAGAGTCATCCGGATCAGTGTCAAAGCTTGCACCGACGTAACCATTTACGACGAGCTCTTTGTCACCTCCATAAACGAGAAACATATCCTTAGTCCTTTTCAGGTATTTCCGGATGTTCTTGATCATTTGATGGTGATCCACTCCTGGATTACTTTGGTACCTCCCTGCTATACTTATAGCAAGGCACACATCAAGTCTGGTACACAACATTGCATACATGATAGTACCTATGGCTGAGGCATAGGAATGACTTTCATTTTCTCTCTATCTTCTGCAGTGGTCGGGCATTGAGTCTCACTCAACTTCACACCATGTAACACAGGCAAGAACCCTTTCTTTGACTGATCCATTTTGAACTTCAAAACTTTATCAAGGTATGTGCTTTGTGAAAGTCCAATTAAGCGTCTTGATCTATCTCTATAGATCTTGATGCCCAATATATAAACAGCTTCACCGAGGTCTTTCATTGGAAAATTCTTATTCAAGTATCCTTTTGTGCTATCCAGAAATTCTGTATTATTTCCAATCAACAACATGTCATCCACATATAATATTAGAAATGCTACAGAGCTCCCACTCACTTTCTTGTAAATACAGGCTTCTCCAAAAGTCTCAGATAAAACCATATGCTTTGATCACACTATCAAAGCGTATATTCCAACTCCGAGAGGCTTACACCAGTCCACAAATGGATCGCTGGAGCTTGCACACTTTGTTAGCACCTTTAGGATCGAAAAAACCTTCTGGTTGCATCATATACAACTCTTCTTTAAGATATCCATTAAGTAATGCAGTTTTGACATCTATTTGCCAGATTTCATAATCTCAAAACGCGGCAATTGCTAACATGATTCGGATAGACTTCAACATCGCTACGGGTGAGAAGGTCTCATCGTAGTCAACTCCTTGAACTTGTCGAAAACCTTTCACAACAAGTCGAGCTTTGTAGACAGTAACATTACCGTCAGCGTCAGTCTTCTTCTTTAAGATCCATTTATTCTCTATGGCTTGCCGATCATCGGGCAAGTCAACCAAAGTCCACACTTTGGTTTCATCTCAAATTTCATGGCCTCAAGCCATTTCGCCGAACCTGGGCTCATCACCGCTTCCTCATAGTTTGTAGGTTCATCATGGTCTAGCAACATGACTTCCAGAACAGGATTACCGTACGACTCTGGTGTGGAACGCACTCTGGTTGACCTACGAGGTTCGGTAGTAACTTGATCCGAAGTTTCATGATCATCATCATTAACTTCCTCACTAATTGGTGTAGGCATCACTGGACTGATTTCTGTGATGAGCTACTTTCCAACTCGGGAGAAGGTACAATTACCTCATCAAGTTCTACTTTCCCCCCACTCACTTCTTTCGAAAGAAACTCCTTCTCTAGAAAGGATCCATTCTTAGCAACGAATATCTTGCCTTCGGATCTATGATAGAAGGTGTACCCAACAGTCTCCTTTGGGTATCCTATGAAGACACATTTCTCCTATTTGGGTTCGAGCTTATCAGGTTGAAGCTTTTTCACATAAGCATCGCAGTCCCAAACTTTAAGAAACGATAGCTTAGGTTTCTTGCCAAACCACAGTTCATATGGTGTCGTCTCAACGGATTTAGATGGTGCCCTATTTAACGTGAATGCAGCCATCTCTAAAGCATAACCCCAAAACGATAGTGGTAAATTGGTAAGAGACATCATAGATCGCACCATATCTAATAAAGTACGGTTACGACGTTCGGACACACCATTACGCTGTGGTGTTCCAGGTGGCGTGAGTTGCAAAACTATTCCACATTGTTTCAAATGAAGACCAAACTCATAACTCAAATATTCACCTCCACGATCAGATCGTAGAAACTTTATTTTCTTGTTACGATGATTTTCCACTTCACTCTGAAATTCTTTGAACTTCTCGAATGTTTCAGACTTATGTTTCATCAAGTAGACATACCCATATCTGCTCAAATCATCTGTGAAGGTCAGAAAATAACGATACGTACGGCGAGCCTCAACACTCATCGGACCGCATACATCAGTATGTATTATTTCCAATAAGTCAGTTGCTCGCTCCATTGTTCCGGAGAACGGAGGTTTAGTCATCTTGCCCATGAGGCATGGTTCGCAAGCATCAAGTGATTCATAATCAAGTGATTCCAAAAGCCCATCAGCATGGAGTTTCTTCATGCGCTTTACACCAATATGACCTAAACGGCAGTGCCACAAATAAGTTGCACTATCATTATTAACCTTGCATCTTTTGGCTTCAATATTATGAATATGTGTATCACTACAATCAAGATTCAACAGAAATAGACCACTCATCAAGGGTGCATGACCATAAAAAATATTACTCATATAAATAGAACAACAATTATTCTCTGATTTAAATGAATAACCGTCTCGCGTTAAACAAGATCCAGATATAATGTTCATTCTCAACGCTTGCACCAAATAACAATTATTCAGGTCTAAAACTAATCCCGACGGTAGATGTAGAGGTAGCGTGCCGACGGCGATCACATCGACTTTGGAACCATTTCCCACGCGCATCGTCACCTCGTCCTTAGCCAATCTTTGTTTAATCCGTAGCCTCTGCTTTCGAGTTGCAAATATGAGCAATGTAACCAGTATCAAATACCCAGGCGCTACTACGAGCATTAGTAAGGTACACATCAATAACATGTATATCGAATATACCTTTCACTTTGCCATCCTTCTTATCCGCCAAATACTTGGTGCAGTTCCGCTTCCAGTGACCAGTCCCTTTGTAGTAGAAGCACTCAGTTTCAAGCTTAGGTCCAGTCTTGGGCTTATTCCCGGGACTAGCAACTTGCTTGCTATTCTTCTTGAAGTTCCCCTTCTTCTCTTTGCCCTTTTTCTTGAAACTAGTGGTCTTGTTAACCATCAACACTTGATGCTCCTTCTTGATTTCTACCTCCGCAGCCTTTAGAATTGCGAAGAGCTCGGGAATTGTCTTTTCCATCCCTTGCATATTACAGTTCATCACGAAGCCTTTCTAGCTTGGTGGCAGTGATTGAAGAACTCTGTCAATGACACTATCATCAGGAAGATTAACTCCCAGCTGAGTCAAGTGGTTATGCTACCCAGACATTCTGAGCATGTGTTCACTGACAGAACTATTCTCCTCCATATTGCAGCTATAGAACTTGTTGGAGATTTCATATCTCTCAACTCGGGCATTTGCTTGAAATATTAAGTTCAACTCCTGGAACATCGCATATGCTCCATGACGTTCAAAACGTCTTTGAAGTCTCGATTCTAAGCCGTAAAGCATGGCACACTGAACTATCGAGTAGTCATCAGCTTTGCTCTGCCAGACGTTCATAACGTCGGAGTTGCTCCTGCAGCGGGTCTTGCACCTAGCGGTGCTTCCAGGACGTAATTCTTCTATGCAGCAATGAGGATAATCCTCAAGTTACGGACCCAGTCCGTGTAATTGCTACCATCATCTTCCAACTGAGCTTTCTCTAGGAACGTGATACGTCTCCAACATATCTATAATTTTTGATTGTTCCATGCTATTATATATTCTGTTTTGGATGTTTAATGGGATTTATTATACACTTCTATATTATTTTTGGGACTAACCTACTAAGCCAAGGCCCAGTGCAAATTGCTGTTTTTTTTTGCCTATTTCAGCGTTTCGCAAAAAAGGAATACCAAACGGAGTCCAAACGGAATGAAACCTTCAGGAGCGTGATTTTTGGAACAAACCTGATCCAGAGGACTTGGAGTGGACGTCAAGAAATCAACAAGGAGGCAACGAGGCAGGGAGGCGCGCCTGCCCCCCTGGGCGTGCCCCCCACCCTCGTGGGCCCCTCGCAGCTCCACCTACCTACTTCTTCCTCCTATATATATCCATGTACCCCGAAACCAACCAGGAGCACCACGAAACCCTATTTCCACCGCCACAACCTTTTGTACCCGTGAGATCCCATCTTGGGGCCTTTTCCAATGCTCCGTCGGAGGGGGAATCGATCACGGAGGGCTTCTACATCAACACCATAGCCTCTCCGATGATGTGTGAGTAGTTTACCTTAGACCTTTGGGTCCATAGTTATTAGCTAGATGGCTTTGATGACCCACAAGTATAGGGGATCTATCGTATTCCTTTCGATAAGTAAGAGTGTCGAACCCAGCGAGGAGCAGAAGGAAATGATAAGCGGTTTCCAGCAAGGTATTCTCTGCAAGCACTGAAATTATCGGTAACAGATAGTTTTGTGATAAGGTAATTGGCAACAAGTAAATAGGGTGCAGCAAGATGGCCCAATCCTTTTTGTAGCAAAGGACAAGCCTGGAAAAACTCTTATATAGAGAAAAGCGCTCCCGAGGACACATGGGAATTATCGTCAAGCTAGTTTTCATCACGCTCATATGATTCGCGTTCGTTACTTTGATAATTTGGTATGTGGGTGGACCGGTGCTTGGGTGTTGTCCTTTCTTGGACAAGCATCCCACTTATGATTAACCCCTATTGCAAGCATCTACAACTACAAAAGAAGTATTAAGGTAAACCTAACCATAGCATGAAACATATGGATCCAAATCAGCCCCTTACGAAGCAACTCATAAACTAGGGTTTAAGCTTACATCACTCTAGCAACCCATCATCTACTTATTACTTCCCAATGCCTTCCTCTAGGCCCAAACAATGGTGAAGTGTCATGTAGTCGACGTTCACATAACACCACTAGAGGAAAGACAACATACATCTCATCAAAATATCGAATCTAATACCAAATTCACATGACTACTAATAGCAAGACTTCTCCCATGTCCTCGGGAACAAATGTAACTACTCACAAATCATATTCATGTTCATAATCAGAGGGTATTAATATGCATAGTGGATCTGAACATATGATCTTCCACCAAATAAACCAACTAGCATCAACTACAAGGAGTAATCAACACTACTAGCAACCCATGTGTACCAACTGAGGCTTTGGGACAAAGATTGGATACAAGAGATGAACTAGGGTTTGAGAGGAGATGGTGCTGGTGAATATGTTGATGGAGATTGACCTCCTCCCAATGAGAGGATCATTGATGATGACGATGGCGATGATTTCCCCCTCCCGGAGGGAAGTTTCCCCGACAGAACAGCCCTGTCGGAGCCCTAGATTGGTTCCGCCAAGGTTCCGCCTCGTGGCGGCGGAGTTTCTTCCCGAAAGCTTGCTTCTGATTTTTCTCGGATGAAAGACATCATATAGCAGAAGATGGGCACCGGAGGCCTGCCAGGGGGCCCACGAGGCAGGGGGCGCGCCCAGGGGGGTAAGGCGCGCTCCCCACCCTCGTGGCCAGGGTGTGGGCCCCCTCTGGTATTTTGTTCGCTCAGTATTTTTTATAAATTCCAAAAATGACTTCCGTGAAGTTTCAGGACTTTTGGAGTTGTGCAGAATAGGTCTCTAAGAGTTGCTCCTTTTCCACTGTAATTCCAGGCATTCTCCCTCTTCATGTAAACCTTGTAAAATAAGAGAGAATAGGCACAATTATTGTGGCATAACGTGTAATAACAGCCCATAATGCAATAAATATCGATATAAAAGCATGATGCAAAATGGACGTATCAGGCTTCTTCTCTCTCTTTGGATCTCAATACAAAGTTCTCCTCGATCTTCTTGGAGATCTATTCGATGTAACTCTTTTTGCGGTGTGTTTGTCGAGATCTGATGAATTGTGGGTTTATGATCAATATTATCTATGAACATTATTTGAATCTTCTCTGAATTCTTTTATGTATGATTGGTTATCTTTGCAAGTCTCTTCGAATTATCAGTTTGGTTTGGCCTACTAGATTGATCTTTCTTTCAGTGGGAGAAGTGCTTAGCTTTGGACTCAATCTTGCGTTGCTCGATCCCAAAGGATGAAGGGGAAACGACACGTATTGTATTGTTGCCATCGAGGATAAAAAGATGGGGTTTATATCATATTGCTTGAGTTTATCCTCTACATCATGTCATCTTGCCTAATGCGTTACTCTGTTCTTATGAACTTAATACTCTAGATGCATCTTTGGGATAGCGGTCGATGTGTGCAGTAATAGTAGTAGATGCAGGCAGGAGTCGGTCTACTTGTTGCGGACGTGATGCCTATATACATGATCATGCCTAGATATTCTCATAATTATGCACTTTTCTATCAATTGCTCGGCAGTAATTTGTTCACCCACCGTAATACTTATGGTATCTTGAGAGAAGCCACTAGTGAAACCTATGCCCCCCGGGTCTATTTTCCATCATATTAATCTCCCGTCAACTAGCTATTTCTGTCGCCGTTTATTTTGCAATCTTTACTTTTAATCTTTATCATAAAAATACCAAAAATATTATCTTATCATCTCTATTAGATCTCACTTTTTCAAGTGGCCGTGAAGGGATTGACAACCCCTTTATCGTGTTGGTTGCAAGGTTCTTATTTGTTTGTGTAGGTACGAGGGACTTGCGTGTGGCCTCCTACTGGATTGATACCTTGGTTCTCAAAAACTGAGGGAAATACTTACGCTACTTTGTTGCATCACCCTTTCCTCTTCAAGGGAAAACCAACGCATGCTCAAGAGGTAGCAAGAAGGATTTCTGGTGTCGTTGCTGGGTGTCTACGCACAAGTCAAGACATACCAATTACCCATCACAACTCTTATCCCTCGCATTACATTATTTGGCATTTGCCTCTCGTTTTCCTCTCCCCCACTTCACCATTGCCGTTTTATTCGCCCTCTCTTTTCGTTCATCTCTTTTCGCTTGCTTCTCGTTTGCTTGTGTGTTGGATTGCTTGCTTGTCAAAATGGCTCAAGATAATACTAAATTGTGTGACTTTGCCAATACCAACAGCAATGATTTTCTTAGCACTCCGATTGCTCCTCTTACTGATGCTTAATGTTGTGAAATTAATGCTTCCTTGTTGAATCTTGTCATGAAAGATCAATTCGCCGACCTTGCTAGTGAAGATGCCGCTACCCATCTAAACAGCTCTGTTGATTTGTGTGATATGCAAAATAAGAAATATGTGGACAATGATATTGTTAAATTGAAGCTATTTCCTTTTTCGCTTAGAGGTCGTGCTAAAACTTGGTTTTTGTCTTTGCCTAAAAATAGTATCGATTCATGGAATGAGTGCAAAGATGCTTTTATCTCTAAGTATTTTCCTCCCGCTAAGATCATCTCTCTTAGAAACGACATTATGAATTTTAAGCAACTTGATCATGAACATGTTGCACAAGCTTGGGAGAGAATGAAATTAATGATACGTAATTGCCCTACACATGGTTTGAACTGATGGATGATTATACAAAATTTTTATGCCGGATTGAATTTTGCTTCTAGAAATCTTTTAGATTCGGCTGCGGGAGGCACTTTTATGGAAATCACTTTAGGAGAAGCTACTAAACTCCTAGATAATATTATGGTTAATTATTCTCAATTGCACACTTAAAGATCTACTAGTAAAAAGGTGCATGCAATTGAAGAAATTAATGTTTTGAGTGAAAAGATGGATGAACTTATGAAATTGTTTGCTAATAAGAGTGTTTTTTCTGATCCCAATGATATGCCTTTGTCTACTTTGATTGAGAATAATAATGAATCTATGGATGTAAATCTTGTTGGTAGGAACAATTTTGGTAACAACGCTTATAGAGGAAACTTTAATCCTAGGCCTTATCCTAGTAATTCCTCTAATAATTATGGTAATTCCTACAACAACTCTTATGAAAATTTTAATAAGATGCCCTCTGATTTTGAGACTAGTGTTAAATAATTTATGATTTCTCAAAAGAATTTCAATGCTTTGCTTGAATAAAAATTGCCTAAGATTGATGAGTTGGCTAGGAACGTGGATAGAATTTCTCTTGATGTTGATTCTTTGAAACTCAGATCTATTCCACCTAAGCATGATATCAATGATTCTCTCAAAGCCATGAGAATTTGCATTAATGAGTGCAAAGAAAGAACCGCTAGGATGCGTGCAAAGAAAGATTGCTTTGTAAAGGCGTGTTCTTCTAGTTTTCATGATAATAAGGATGAAGATAAAAGTGATTGATGTTTCTCCTATTAAATCCTTATATTGCAATATGAATCTTGATAATGATGGGACTGGAGATGAGTCAACTTTAGTTAAAAGGCGTCCCAATGATTCGGAGTTTTTAGATCTTGATGCAAAAATTGATAAAAGTGGGATTGAAGAGGTCAAAACTTTACATAGCAATGAACCCACTATTTTGGATTTCAAGGAATTTAATTATGATAATTGTTATTTAATATATTGTATTTCCTTGTTGCAATCCGTGCTAAATTCTCCGCATGCTTATAGTCAAAATAAGGCTTTTACCAAACATATGATGAGTGGGAACCTACTATTAAAATTAAAATTAAAGATCATGAATGCTATGCTTTGTGTGATTTGGGTGCTAGTGTTTCCACGATTCCAAAAACTTTGTGTGATTTGTTAGGTTTCCGTGAATTTGATGATTGTTCTTTAAACTTGTACATTGCGGATTACATCATTAAGAAACCTATGGGAAGAATTAATGATGTTCTTATTGTTGCAAATAAGAATTATGTGCCCGTAGATTTCATTGTCCTTGATATAGATTGCAATCCTTCATGTCCCATTATTCTTGGTAGACCTTTCCTTAGAACGATTGGTGCAATTATTGATATGAAAGAAGGGAATATTAGGTTCCAATTTCCGTTAAGGAAAGGCATGGAACACTTTCCTATAAAGAAAATTAAATTACCTAATGAATCTATTATGAGAGCGACTTATGGATTGCAAGCCAAAGATGGCAATACCTAGATCTATCCTTGCCTTTATGCCTAGCTAGGGGCATTAAACGATAGCGCTTGTTGGGAGGCAACCCAATTTTATTTTTGTTTCTTGCTTTTTGGTCCTATTTAGTAATAAATCTTTGATATAACCTCTGGTTAGATGTGTTTTCATGTTTTAATTAGTGTTTGTGCCAAGTAGAACCTTTGGGAAGACATGGGTGAAGTCTTTTTGATCTTGCTGTAAAAAACAGAAACTTTAGCGCTCACGAGATTAGCTACAAATTTTTACCGGAGAGTGCTATTTAGTTGATTATTTTCGCATATGATTAATAGATAAATTACTCACGTCCAGAAATTTATTTTATAAGTTTTGGAGTTCCAGAAGTATGCGTTTGATACAAATTACTACAGACTGTTCTGTTTTTGACAGATTCTGTTTTTCATGTGTTGTTTGCTTATTTTGATGAATCTATGGCTAGTATCGGAGGTTATGAACCATAGAGAAGTTGGAATACAGTAGGTAACACCAATATAAATAAAGAATGAGTTCATTACAGTACCCTGAAGTGGTGGTTTGTTTTCTTTCGCTAAAGGAGCTCACGAGATTTTCTGTTAAGTTTTGTGTCGTGAAGTTTTCAAGTTTTGGGTAAAGATTTGATGGATTATGGAACAAGGAGTGGCAAGAGCCTAAGCTTGGGGATGCCCAAGGCACCCCAAGGTAAAATCCAAGGACAACCAAACAGCCTAAGCTTGGGGTTGCCCCGGAAGGCATCCCCTCTTTTGTCTTCATCCATCGGTAACTTTACTTGGAGCTATATTTTTATTCACCACATGATATGTGTTTTGCTTGGAGCGTCTTGTATGATTTGATTCTTTGCTTTTTAGTTCTCCACAATCATCCTTGCTGTACACACCTTTTGGGAGAGACACACATTAATCAGAATTTATTAGAATACTCTATGTGCTTCACGTATATCTTTTGAGCTAAATAAATTTGCTCTAGTGCTTCACTTATATCTTTTAGAGCACGGCGGTGGTTTTATTTTATAGAAATTATTGATCTCTCGGGCTTCACTTATATTATTTTGAGAGTCCTTTAGAACAACATGGTACTTTGCTTTGGCTATAAAATTAGTCCTAATATGATAGGCATCCAAGATGGATATAATAAAAACTTTCATATAAGTGCATTGAATACTAAGAGAAGTTTGATACTTGATGATTATTTTGAGATATGGAGATAGTGATATTAAAAGTTGTGCTAGTTGAGTAGTTGTGAATTTGAGAAATACTTATGTTGAAGGTTGCAAGTCCCGTAGCATGCACGTATGGTAAACGTTGTGTAACAAATTTGAAACATGAGGTGTTCTTTGATTGTCATCCTTATGAGTGGCGGTCGGGGATGAGCAATGGTCTTTTCCTACCAATCTATCCCCCTAGGAGCATGCACGTAGTGCTTGGTTTTTGATGACTTGTAGATTTTTGCAATAAGTATGTGAGTTCTTTATGACTAATATTGAGTCCATGGATTATACGCACTCTCAACCTTCCATCATTGCTAGCCTCTTCGGTACAGTGCATTGCCCTTTCTCACCTTGAGAGTTGGTGCAAACTTCACCGGTGCATCCAAACCCCTGTTGGGGAACGTTGCAGAAAATAAATTTTTTCTACGGTTTCACCAAGATCTATCTATGAGTTCATCTAGCAACGAGAGAGAGGAGTGCATCTACATACCTTTGTAGATCGCGAGCGGAAGCGTTCATGAGAACGGGGTTGAGGGAGTCGTACTCGTCGTGATCCAAAACACCGATGATCCTAGTGCTGAACGGACAGCACCTCCGCGTTCAACACACGTACGGAGCGGAGACGTCTCCCGCGCCTTGATCCAGCAAGGAGGAGGGAGAGGTTGAGGAAGAGAGCTCCAGCAGCAAAGACGACGGCGTGGTGGTGGTGGAGAGGCAAGATTCGGCAGGCTTCGCCAAGCTCTTAACGGAGGAGGAGAGGTGTTGGGAGGGAGGGCTGCTCCTTGGATGTTGTGTGTAGCCCTCCCCGCCTCTATTTATAGGGAAGGGAAGGGGCCAGCCCCTCTAGATGAGATCTAGAGGGGCGGGGCGTGACCAAGGGAGGGCTTGCCCCCAAGCAGGCGCCCCACTAGGGTTTCCCCCAACCCTAGGCGCATTGGCCCAAGGGGGGGGGAAGCGCCCAGCCCTCCAGGGGCTGGTTCCCTGCCCACTACGGCCCATGAGGCCCTCCGAGAGGTGGCCCTCCCGGTGGACCCCGGAACCCCTCCGGTGGCCCCAGTACAATACCGATATGCTCCCGAACCTTTACGGTGACCGTATGACAACTTCCCATATATAAATCTTCACCTCCGGACCATTCCGGAACTCCTCGTGACGTCCGGGATCTTATCCGAGACTCCGAACAACATTCGGTAATCACATACAAGTCTTCCTGATAACCCTAGCGTCACCGGACCTTAAGTGTGTAGACCCTACGGGTTCGGGAGACACGTAGACATGACCGAGATGACTCTCCGGTCAATAACCAATAGCGGGATCTGGATACCCATGTTGGCTCCCACATTCTCCTCGATGATCTCATCGTATGAACCACGATGTCGAGGATTCAAGCAACCTCGTATACGATTCCTTTTGTCAGTCGGTACGTTACTTCCCCGAGATTCGATCGTCGGTATCCCAATACCTCGTTCAATCTCGTTACCGGCAAGTCACTTTACTCATACCGTAATGCATGATCACGTGACCAGACACTTGGTCACTTTGAGCTCATTATGATGATGCATTACCGAGTGGGCCCATAGATACCTCTCCGTCATACGGAGTGACAAATTCCAGTCTCGATCCGTGTCAACCCAACAGATACTTTCGGAGATACCCGTAGTATACCTTTATAGTCACCCGATTACGCCAGACGCTTTGGTACACCCAAAGCACTCCTACGGTATCCGGAGTTACACAATCTCATGGTCTAAGGAAAAGATACTTGACATTGGAAAAGCTCTAGCAAACGAACTACACGATCTTGTGCTATGCTTAGGATTGGGTCTTGTCCATCACATCATTCTCCTAATGATGTGATCCCGTTATCTATGACATCCAATGTCCATAGTCAGGAAACCATGACTATCTGTTGATCAACGAGCTAGTCAACCAGAGGCTCACTAGGGACATGTTGTGGTCTATGTATTCACACGTGTATTACGATTTCCGGATGATAAAATTATAGCATGAATAAAAGACAATTATCATGAACAAGGAAATATAACAATAATCCTTTTATTATTGCCTCTAGGGCATATTTTCCAACAGTCTCCCACTTGCACTAGAGTCAATAATCTAGTTACATTGTGATGAATCGAACACCCATAGAGTTCTGGTGTTGATCATGTTTTGCTTTCATGGAAGAGGTTTAGTCAACAGATCTGCGACGTTCAGATCCGTATGTACTTTGCAAATATCTATGTCTCCATCTTGAACATTTTCACGGATGGAGTTGAAACGATGCTTGTTGTGCCTGGTCTTCTTGTGAAACCTGGGCTCCTTGGCAAGTGCAATAGATCCAGTGTTGTCACAGAAGAGAGTGATCGGCCCCGACGCATTGGGTATGACTCCTAGGTCGGTGATGAACTCCTTCATCCATATTGCTTCATGTGCTGCCTCCGAGGCTGCCATGTACTCCGCTTCACATGTAGATCCCGCCACGACGCCTCGCTTGCAAATCGCACCAGCCATCGCTTCCACGATTCAACATATACATGTATCCGGTTTGTGACTTAGAGTCATCCAGATGCGTGTCGAAGCTAGCATCGACGTAACCTTTACGACGAGCTCTTCGTCACCTCCATAAACGAGAAACATGTCCTTTGTCCTTTTCAGGTACTTAAGGATATTCTTGACCGCTGTCCAGTGTTCCTTGCCGGGATTACTTACCTTCCTACCAAACTTACGGTAAGGTTTACATCGGGTCTGGTACACAGCATAGCATACATAATAGGTCCTATGGCTGAGGCATAGGGGATGACACTCATCTCTTCTTTATCTTCTGTCGTGGTCGGGCATTGAGCCGAGCTCAATCTCACACCTTGCAATACAGGCAAGAACCCTTTATTGGACTGATCCATATTGAACTTCTTCAATATCTTATCAAGGTATGTGCTTTGTGAAAGACCTATGAGGCATCTCGATCTATCCCTATAGATCTTGATGCCTAATATGTAAGCAGCTTCTCCAAGGTCCTTCATTGAAAAACACTTATTCAAGTAGGCCTTAATGCTGTCCAAAAGTTCTATATCATTTCCCATCAAAAGTATGTCATCTACATATAATATGAGAAATGCTACAGAGCTCCCACTCACTTTCTTGTAAAAGCAGGCTTCTCCATAAGTCTGCATAAACCCAAACGCTTTGATCATCTCATCAAAGCGAATGTTCGAACTCCGTTATGCTTGCACCATCCCATAAATGGATCGCTGGAGCTTGCACACCTTGTTAGCATTCTTAGGGTCGACAAAACCTTCCGGCTGCATCATATACAGTTCTTCCTTAAGATAGCCGTTAAGGAATGCCGTTTTGACGTCCATCTGCCATATCTCATAATCATAGTATACGACAATTGCTAACATGATTCGGATGGACTTTAGCTTCGCTACGGGAGAGAAAGTCTCATCGTAGTCAACCCCTTGAACTTGTCGATAACCCTTAGCGACAAGTCGAGCTTTATAGATGGTAACATTACCATCTGCGTCCGTCTTCTTCTTAAAGATCCATTTGTTTTCTATCGCTCGCCGATCATCGGGCAAGTCTGTCAAAGTCCATACTTTTTTTTCATACATGGATTCTATCTCGGATTGCATGGCTTCAAGCCATTTGTTGGAATCTGGGCCCGCCATCGCTTCTTCATAGTTCGAAGGTTCACCGTTGTCTAACAACATGATTTCCGTGACAGGGTTGCCATACCACTCACGGTGTGGAACGTGTCCTTGTGGACCTCTGAAGTTCAAGAGCAACTTGATCCGAAGCACCTTGATCATCATCATTAATTTCCTCTCCGCCGGTGTAGGCACCACAGGAACATTTTCCTGAGCTGCACTACTTTTCGGTTCAAGAGGTAGTACTTCATCGAGTTCTACTTTCCTCCCACTTACTCCTTTCGAGAGAAACTCTTTTTCCAGAAAGGGTCCGTTCTTGGCAACAAAGATCTTGCCTTCGGATCTAAGGTAGAAGGTATACCCAATGGTTTCCTTAGGGAATCCTATGAAGACGCATTTTTCCGACTTGGGTTCGAGCTTTTCAGGTTGAAGTTTCTTGACATAAGCATCGCATCGCCAAACTTTTAGAAACGACAGCTTAGGTTTCTTCCCAAACCATAATTCATACGGTGTCGTCTCAACAGATTTAGACGGAGCCCTATTTAAAGTGAATGTAGCTGTCTCTAGAGCGTATCCCCAAAATGATAGCGGTAAATCGGTAAGAGACATCATAGATCTCACCATATCCAATAGAGTGCGACACGACGTTCGGACACACCGTTATTACCGAGGTCTTCCAAGCGGCGTGAGTTGTGAAACTATTCCACATTTCCTTAAGTGCATACCAAATTCGTGACTTAAATATTCTCCTCCACGATCTGATCGTAAGAATTTTATTTTTCGGTCACGTTGATTCTCTACTTCATTCTGAAATTCCTTGAACTTTTCAAAGGTCTCAGACTTGTGTTTCATCAAGTAGACATACCCATATCTACTTAAGTCATCAGTGAGAGTGAGAACATAACGATATCCTTCGCGAGCCTCAACGCTCATTGGACCACACACATCAGTATGTATGATTTCCAATAAGTTGATTGCTCGCTCCATTGTTCTGGAGAACGGGGTCTTGGTCATTTTGCCCATGAGGCAAGGTTCGCACGTGTCAAATGATTCATAATCGAGTGACTCCAAAAGTCCATCAGCATGGAGCTTCTTCATGCGCTTGACACCAATGTGACCAAGGCGGCAGTGCCACAAGTATGTGGGACTATCGTTATCAACTTTACATCTTTTGGTATTCACACTATGAATATGTGTAACACTACGTTCGAGATTCATTAAGAATAAACCATTGACCATCGGGGCATGAACATAAAACATATCTCTCATATAAATAGAACAACCATTATTCTCGGATTTAAATGAGTAGCTATCTCGTATTAAACGAGATCCAGATACAATGTTCATGCTCAAACTTGGCACTAAATAACAATTATTGAGGTTTAAAACTAATCCCGTGGGTAAATGTAGAGGTAGCGTGCCGACGGCGATCACATCGACCTTGGAACCATTACCGACGCGCATCATCACCTCGTCCTTCGCCAGTCTCCGCTTATTCCGCAGCTCCTGCTGTGAGTTACAAATATGAGCAACGGCACCGGTATCAAATACCCAGGAGTTACTACGAGTACTAGTAAGGTACACATCAATTACATGTATATCACATATACCTTTAGTGTTGCCGGTCTTCTTGTCCGCTAAGTATTTGGGGCAGTTCCGCTTCCAGTGACCCTTCCCTTTGCAATAAAAGCACTCAGTCTCGTGCTTGGGTCCATTCTTTGACTTCTTCCGGCAAGAATCGGCTTACCGGGCGCGGCAACATCTTTGCCGTCCTTCTTGAAGTTCTTCTTACCCTTGCCCTTCTTGAACTTAGTGGTTTTATTGACCATCAACACTTGATGTTCCTTCTTGATTTCTACCTCTGCAGCATTGAAAATACTTCTGGAATAGTTTTCACCATCCCCTGCATATTGTAGTTCATCACAAAGCTCTTGTATCTCGGTGGGAGCGATCAAGGATTCTGTCAATGACTGCCTCGTCCGGAGGTTAATATTCAATCGACAAAGGCGGTTGTGCAACCCACATTTTGAGTATGTGCTCACCGATGTAACTATTTTCCTCCATCTTACAACTATAGAACTTGTCGGAGACTTCATATCTCTCGACCCGGGCATGAGCTTGGAAAACCATTTTCAGCTCCTCGAACATCTCATATGCTCCGTGTTGCTCAAAACGCTTTTGGAGCCTCGGTTCTAAGCTGTAAAGCATGCCGCACTAAACGAGGTAATCATCAGCACGTGACTGCCAAGCGTTCATAACGTCTTGGTTCTCTCGGATGGGTGCTTCACCTAGCGGTCCTTCTAGGACATATGCTTTCTTGGCAGCTATGAGGATGATCCTCAGGTTCCGGACCCAGTCCGTATAGTTGCTGCCATCATCTTTCATCTTGGTTTTCTCTAGGAACGCGTTGAAGTTAATGTTGACATGAGCGTTGGCCATTTGATCTACAAGACATTTTTGCAAAGATTTTAGACTAATTTCATGATAATTAAGTTCATCTAATCAAATTATTTAATGAACTCCCACTCAGATTTGACATCCCTCTAGTCATCTAAGTGTTACATGATCCGAGTCGACTAGGCCGTGTCCGATCAACACGCGGAGACGGACTAGTCATCATCGGTGAACATCTCCATGTTGATCGTATCTTCCATACGACTCATGTTCGACCTTCGGTCTCTCGTGTTCCGAGGCCATATGCGTACATGCTAGGCTCGTCAAGTTAACCTAAGTGTTTTGCATGTGTAAAACTGTCTTACACCCGTTGTATGTGAACGTAGGAATCTATCACACCCGATCATCACGTGGTGCTTCAAACGCATTTAACTTTAGCAACGGCGCACAGTTAGGGGAACACTTTCTTGAAATTATTATGAGGGATCATCTTATTTACTACCGCCGTTCTAAGTAAACAAGATGCATAAACATAATAAACATCACATGCAATTATATAGTAGTGACATGATATGGCCAATATCATATAGCTCCTTTGATCTTCATCTTTGGGGCTCCATGATCATCTTCGTCACCGGCAAGACACCATGATCTCCATCATCGTGTCTCCATGAAGTTTCTCGCCAACTATTACTTCTACTACTATGGCTAACGGTTTAGCAATAAAGTAAAGTAATTACATGGTGTTAAATCATTGACACGCAGGTCATACAATAATTAAGACAACTCCTATGGCTCCTGCCAGTTGTCATACTCATCGACATGCAAGTCGTGATTCCTATTACAAGAACATAATCTCATACATCACAATATATCATTCATCATTCATCACAACTTTTGGCCATATCACATCATAAAGCAATTTCTGCAAAAACAAGTTAGACGTCCTCTAATTGTTGTTGCATCTTTTACGTGGCTGCAATAGGGTTCTATCAAGAACGTTTTCTTACCTACGAATAACCACAACGTGATTTGTCAACTTCTATTTACCCTTCATAAGGACCCTTTTCATCGAATCCGCTTCAACTAAAGTGGGAGAGACAGACACCCGCTAGCCACCTTATGCAACTAGTGCATGTCGATTAAATTGGAACCTGTCTCACGTAAGCGTCACGTGTAAGTCAGTCCGGCCGCTTCATCCCACAATACCGCTGAAGCAAAATAAGACTAGTAGTGGCAAGAAATTTGACAACATCTACGCCCACAACAGATTTGTGTTCTACTCGTGCAATAGAGAACTACGCATAGACCTAGCTCTGATACCACTGTTGGGGAACGTTGCAGAAAATAAAAAAATTCTACGGTTTCACCAAGATCTATCTATGAGTTCATCTAGCAACGAGAGAGAGGAGTGCATCTACATACCTTTGTAGATCGCGAGCGGAAGCGTTCAATCGAATGGGGTTGAGGGAGTCATACTCGTCGTGATCCAAATCACCGATGATCCTAGTGCTGAAAGGACAGCACCTCCGCGTTCAACACACGTACGGAGCGGAGACGTCTCCGCCTTGATCCAGCAAGGAGGAGGGAGAGGTTGAGGAAGAGAGCTCCGGCAGCAGCACGACGGCGTGGTGGTGGTGGAGAGGCAGTACTCCGGCAGGGCTTCGCCAAGCTCTTAACGGAGGAGGAGAGGTGTTGGGGAGGGGGGGGCTGCGCCTTGGATGTTGTGTGCAGCCTCCCCCGCCTCTATTTATAGGGGAAGGGGAAGGGGCCCCCTCTAGATGATATCTAGAGGGGGGGCGGCGGCCAAGGGAGGGGCTTGCCCCTGCCAAGGGGGCACCCCACTAGGGTTCCCACCCCAACCCTAGGCGCATGGGCCCAAGGGGATGCGCCCAGCCCTCCAGGGCTGGTTCCCTGCCCACCACGGCCCATGAGGCCCTCCGAGAGGTGGCCCCTCCGGTGGACCCCAGAACCCTCCGGTGGCCCGGTACAATACCGATATGCCCCGACCCAGTCCGGTGACCGTATGACAACTTCCCATATATAAATCTTCACCTCCGGACCATTCCGGAACTCCTCATGACGTCCCGGATCTTATCCGGGACTCCGAACAACATTCGGTAATCACATACAAGTCTTCCTGATAACCCTAGCGTCACCGAACCTTAAGTGTGTAGACCCTACGGGTTCGGGAGACACGTAGACATGACCGAGACGACTCTCCGGTCAATAACAAACAGCGGGATCTGGATACCCATGTTGGCTCCCACATGCTCCTCGATGTACTCATCGGATGAACCATGATGTCGAGGATTCAAGCAACCCCGTATACGATTCCTTTTGTCAGTCGGTACGTTACTTGCCCGAGATTCGATCGTCGGTATCCCGATACCTCGTTCAATCTCATTACCGGCAAGTCACTTTACTCGCATCAGTAATGCATGATCCCGTGACCAGACACTTGGTCACTTTGAGCTCATTATGATGATGCATTACCGATGGGCCCAGAGATACCTCTCCGTCATACGGAGTGACAAATTCCAGCCTCGATCCGTGTCAACCCAACAGATACTTTCGGAGATACCCGTAGTATACCTTTATAGTCACCCAGTTACGTTGAGACGTTTGGTACACCCAAAGCACTCCTACGGTATCCGGGAGTTACACGATCTCATGGTCTAAGGAAAAGATACTTGACATTGGAAAAGCTCTAGCAAACGAACTACACGATCTTGTGCTATGCTTAGGATTGGGTCTTGTCCATCACATCATTCTCCTAATGATGTGATCCGTTATCAATGACATCCAATGTCCATAGTCGAAACCATGACTATCTGTTGATCAACGAGCTAGTCAACCAGAGGCTCACTAGGGACATGTTGTGGTCTATGTATTCACACGTGTATTACAATTTCCGGATAATACAATTATAGCATGAATAAAAGACAATTATCATGAACAAGGAAATATAATAATAATCCTTTTATTATTGCCTCTAGGGCATATTTCCTACAACCCCGTGATACGATACGCTCTATCACACGTAAACCTCTTTATATCTTCCTCAAAACAGCCACCATACCTACCTATTATGGCATTTCCATAGCCATTCCGAGATATATTGTCATGCAACTTTCCACCGTTCCGTTTATTATGACACGCTTCATATTTTTCATATTGCCTTGCATGATCATGTAGTTGGCATCGTATTTGTGGCAAAGCCACCATGCATATTATTTCATACATGTCACTCTTGATTCATTGCCCATCCTGGTACACTGCCAGATGCATTCATATAGAGTCATATTTTGTTCTAGTATCGAGTTGTAATCATCGAGTTGTAAATAAAAAGAAGTGTGATGATCATCATTAGTAGAGCATTGTCCCAAAAAAAGGAGAAAGGCCAAATAAAAAAGAGAAAAGGCCCAAAAAATAAAAAAAATAAAAGAGAAAAGAAAGGGACAATGCTACTATCCTTTTTCCACAGTTGTGCTTCAAAGTAGCACCATGATCTTTATGATAAAGAGTCTCTTGTTTTGTCACTTTCATATACTAGTGGGAATTTTTTATTATAGAACTTGGCATGTATATTCCAACAACGGGTTTCCTCAAATGCCCTAGGTCTTCGTGAGTAAGCAAGTCAGATGCACACCCACTTAGTTTCTTTTGTTGAGCTTTCATACATTTATAGCTCTAGTGCATCCGTTGCATGGCAATCCCTACTCCTTGCATTGACATCAATTGATGGGCATCTCCCTAGCCCATTGATTAGCCGCGTCAATGTGAGACTTTCTCCTTTTTTGTCTTCTCCACATAACCCCCATCATCATATTCTATTCCACCCATAGTGCTATGTCCATGGCTCACGCTCATGTATTGCATGAAAGCTGAAAAAGTTTGAGATTACTAAAGTCTGAAACAATTGCTTGGCTTGTCATCGGGGTTGTGCAAGATGAGAGCATTTTGTGTGACGAAAATGGAGCATGACCAAATTATATGATTTTTTAGGGATGAACTTTCTTTGGCCATGTTATTTTGAGAAGACATGATTGCTTAGTTAGTATGCTTGGAGTATTATTATTTTTATGTCAATATTAAACTTTTATCTTGAATCTTTTGGATCTGAACATTCATGCCACAATAAAGAAAATTACATTGAGAAATATGCTAGGTAGCATTCCACATAAAAAATTCTGTTTTTATCATTTACCTACTCGAGGACGAGCAGGAATTAAGCTTGGGGATGCTTGATACGTCTCCAACGTATCTATAATTTTTGATTGTTCCATGCTATTATGTATTCTGTTTTGGATGTTTAATGGGCTTTATTATACACTTTTATATTATTTTTGAGACTAACCTACTAACCCAAGGCCAGTGCAAATTGCTGTTTTTTCCTATTTGGTGTTTCAGTAGAAAAGGAATATCAAATGGAGTCCAAACGGAATGAAACCTTCGGGAACGTGATTTTTGGAACAAACGTGATCCAGAGGACTTGGAGTGGATGTCAAGAAACCATCGAGGAGGCCACGAGGCAGGGAGGCGTGCCTGCCCCCTGGGCACGCCCCCACCCTCGTGGGCCCCTCGTGGCTCCACCGACCTACATCTTCCTCATATATATATATATATATATATATATATATATATATATATATATATATATATATCCATGTACCCAAAACCAACCAGGAGCACCACGAAACCCTATTTCCACCGCCACAACCTTACATGCAGTGAGATCCCATCTTGGGGCCTTTTTCCGGCGCTCCACCGAGGGGAATTGATCACGGAGGGCTTCTACATCAACACCATAGCCTCTCCGATGATGTGTGAGTAGTTTACCTTAGACCTTCGGGTCCATAGTTATTAGCTAGATGGCTTCTTCTCTCTCTTTGGATCTCAATACAAAGTTCTCCTCGATATTCTTGGAGATATATTTGATGTAACTCTTTTTGCGGTGTGTTTGTCGAGATCCAATGAATTGTGGGTTTATGATCAAGATTATCTATGAACAATATTTGAATCTTCTCTGAATTCTTTTATGTATGATTGGTTATCTTTGCAAGTCTCTTGAATTATCAGTTTGGTTTGGCCTACTAGATTGATCTTTCTTTCGATGGGAGAAGTGCGTAGCTTTGGGTTCAATCTTATGCGTTGCTCGATCCCAAAGGATGTAAGGGAAACAACACGTATTGTATTGTTGCCATCGAGGATAAAAAGATGGGGTTTATATCATATTGCTTGAGTTTATCCCTCTACATCATGTCATCTTGCCTAATGCATTACTCTGTTCTTATGAACTTAATACTCTAGATGCATGCTGGATAGCGGTCGATGTGTGGAGTAATAGTAGTAGATGCAGGCGGGAGTCGGTCTACTTGTTGCAGACGTGATGCCTATATACATGATCATGACTAGATATTCTCGTAATTATGCACTTTCTATCAATTGCTCGGCAGTAATTTGTTCACCCACCGTAATACTTATGCTATCTTGAGAGAAGCCACTAGTGAAACCTATGGCCCCCGGGTCTATTTTACATCATATTAATCTCTCGTCAACTAGCTATTTCCGTCGCCGTTTATTTTGCAATCTTTACTTTTAATCTTTATCATAAAAATACCAAAAATATTATCTTATCATCTCTATCAGATCTCACTTTTGCAAGTGGCCGTGAAGGGATTGACAACCCCTTTATCGTGTTAGTTTCAAGGTTTTTATTTGTTTGTGTAGGTACGAGGGACTTGCATGTGGCCTCCTACTGGATTGATACCTTGGTTCTCAAAACCTGAGGGAAATACTTACGCTACTTTGCTGCATCACCCTTTCCTCTTCAAGGGAAAACCAACGCATGCTCAAGAGGTAGCAGAACGCATTAAAATTCAATGGAACGGTAGCACGGGCCATTTATCTACAACAACATAGACATGCAATAATTATCAGGTACTAAGTTCATGATAAATTTAAGTTCAATTAATCATATTACATAAGAACTCCCACTTAGGTAGACATCCCTCTAGTCATCTAAATGATCATGTGATCCATATCAACTAAACCATGTCCGATCATCACATGAGATGGAGTAGTATTCAATGGTGAACATCTCTATGTTGATCATATCTACTATATGATTCACGTTCGACCTTTCAGTCTCAGTGTTCCGAGGCCATATCTGCATATGCTAGGCTCGTCAAGTTTAACCCGAGTATTTTGCGCGTGCAAAACTGGCTTGCACCCGTTGTATGTGAACGTAGAGCTTATCACACCAGATCATCATGTGGTGTCTCGGCACGACAAACTGTAGCAACGGTGCATACTCAGGGAGAACACTTATACCTTGAACTTTAGTGAGGGATCATCTTATAATGATGCTGTCGTACTAAGTAAAATAAGATGCATAAAAGATAAACATCACATGTGTTACCTCTTGAGCATGCGTTGGTTTTCCCTTGAAGACGAAAGGGTGATGCAACAAAGTAGCATTAGTATTTCCCTCACTTTTTGAGAACTAATGTATCAATCCAGTAGGAGACTACACGCAAATCCCTCGTACCTGCACAAAGAAATAAGAACCTTGCAACCAACGCGATAAAGGGGTTGTCAATCCCTTCACGGCCACTTGCAAAAGTGAGATCTGATAGAGATAATAAGATAAATATTTTTGGTATTTTTATGGTATATATTGGAAAGTAAAGATTGCAAAATAAAATAGATCGGGAACTTATATGATGGAAGATAGACCCGGGGCCATAGATTTCACTAGTTGCTTCTCTCAAGATATCATATTCTACGATGAGTGAACAAATTACTGTCGAGCAATTGATAGAAAAGTGCATAGTTATGAGAATATCTAGGCATGATCATGTATATAGGCATCACGTCCGTGACAAGTAGACCGAAACAATTCTGCATCTACTATTATTACTCCACACATCGACCGCTATCCAAAGATGCATCTAGAGTATTAAGTTCATAAGAACAGAGTAACGCATTAGGCAAGATGACATGATGTAGACGGATAAACTCAAGCAATATGATATAAACCCCATCTTTTATCCTCGATGGCAACAATACAATACATGCCTTGCTGCCCTCAACACACCGGGAAAGGACACCGCAAGATTGAACCCAAAGCTAAGCACTTCTACCATTGCAAGAAAGATCAATCTAGTAGGCCAAACCAAACTGATAATTCGAAGAGACTTGCAAAGATATCAAATCATACATATAAGAATTCAGAGAAGAATCAAATATTGTTCATAGATAATCTTGATCATAAACCCACATTTCATCAGATCTCGACAAACACAGCGCAAAAAGTATTACATCGAATATATCTCCAAGATAATCGAGGAGAACTTTGTATTGAGATCCAAAGAGAGAGAAGAAGCCATCTAGCTAATAACTATGGACCCGAAGGTCTGTGGTAAACTACTCACACATCATCGGAGAGGCTATGGTGTTGATGTAGAAGACCTCCGTGATCGATTCCCCCTCTGGCGGAGCGCCGAAAAAGGCCCCAAGATAAGATCTCATGGGTACAGAAGGTTGCGGCGGTGGAAGAAGTGTTTCGTGGTGCTCCTGGATGTTTTCAGGGTATAAGAGTATATATAGGCGAAGGAAGTAGGTCGCTGGAGCCACGAGGGGCCCACGAGGGTGGGGGCGCGCCTACCCCCCTGGGCGCGCCCTCCTACCTCGTGGCCGCCTCGTTGCTTCCTTGATGTCCACTCGAAGTCTCCTGGATCGCGTTTGTTCCAAAAACGATTCTCGCGAAGGTTTCATTCCGTTTTGACTCCGTTTGATATTCCTTTTCTGTGAAACACTGAAATAGGCAAAAAAACAGCAATTTGCACCGGGCCCCTGGTTAGTAGGTTAGTCCCAAAAATAATATAAAAATTCATAATATGGCCAATCCAAAACAGATAATATAATAGCATGGAACAATCAAAAATTATAGATACGTTGGAGACGTATCAACATGCAATCAAAATATGTGACATGATATGGCCATCATCATCTTGTGCCTTTGATCTCCATCTCCAAATCACCGTCACGATCTCTGATTGCTCTCTGACTATGGCGCTAGAAAAGCCCATGTCTGCTAGGACCACGTCGGTATTTCCCCAAAGAGGAAGGGATGATGCATCACAGCGACGGTAGGTATTTCCCTCAGTGATGAAACCAAGGTTATCGAACCAGTAGGAGAATCTAGCAAGACAACGTAAACAACACCTGCACACAAATAACAACACCTCGCAACCCGACGTCTTAAAGGGGTTGTCAATCCCTTTCGGGTAACGATGCCAGAAATTTGTAATAGATTGAAATAATAGATCGCAAATAAAATAAAGTACAACAAAGTATTTTTGTATTTTTTGTTTAGTAGATTTGAATAAAAATGCAAAGGAAAAGTAGATCACAAGCAAATATATGAGAAAGAAGACCCGGGGCCGTAGGTTTCACTAGTGGCTTCTCTCGAGAAAAATAGCGAATGGTGGGTAAACAAATTACTGTTGGGCAATTGATAGAACTTCAAATAATTATGATGATATCCAAGCAATGATCATTACATAGGCATCACGTCCAAGATTAGTAGACCGACTCCTGCCTGCATCTACTACTATTACTCCACACATCGACCGTTATCCAGCATGCATCTAGTATATTAAGTTCATGGAAAAATGGAGTAATAATACAATAAGAACGATGACATGATGTAGACAAGATTCGTTTATCTATTGCCTAGATATAGATCCCATCTTTTTATCCTTAGTAGCAACGATACATACGTGTCGTTTCCCTTTCTGTCACTGGGATCAAGCACCGTAAGATCGAACCCACTACCAGGCACCTCTTCCCATTGCAAGATAAATAGATCAAGTTGTCCAAAAAAAAAACCCAAATATCAAAGAAGAAATACGAGGCTATAAGAGATCATGCATATAAGAGATCAAAGAAACTCAAATAACTTTCATGGATATAAAAAGATAACACTGATCATAAACTCGAAGTTCATCAGATCCCAACAAACACACCGCAAAAAAAGTTACATCATATGGATCTCCAAGAGACCATTGTATTGAGAATTCAGCGAGACAGAAGAAGCCATCTAGCTACTAACTACGGACCCAAAGGTCTACAAAGAACTACTCACGCATCATCGGAGAGGCACCAATGGAGGTGGTGAACCCCATCCGAGATGGTGTCTAGATTGGATCTGGTGGTTCTGGACTCTGCGGCGGCTAGATGAATATTTCGTCGACTCCCCTAGGGTTTCTGGATTTGTTGGGTATTTATAGAGCAAAGAGGCGATCTGGGGGCACCCGAGGTGGGCACAACCCACCAGGGCGTGCCTGGGCCTCCCGACGCGCACTGGTGGGTTGTCCCCTCCTCGGGACTCCCCCAGGTGCAACCAGGGCCCGTTGTGTTCCTTCTGGCCCATAAAAAGTCATCGTGGAGTTTCGTGGCATTTGGACTCCGTCTGATATTGATTTCCTGCGATGTAAAAAACATGGAAAACAAAGAATCGGCACTTGGCACTATGTCAATTCGTTAGTACCAGAAAATGATATAAAATGACTATAAAATGATTATAAAACATCCAAGATTGATAATAAAACAACATGGAACTATAAAAAATTATAGATACGTTGGAGACGTATCAACATCCCCAAGCTTAACTCCTACTCGTCCTCGAGTAGGTAAGTGATAAAAACAGAATTTTTGATGTGGAGTGCTGTTTATCATGTTATATCATATTCTTTTCTTTGTGGCATGGACATTTGGACTTTTATGTGATTCAAAGCAATAGTCTAGTTTTGACATAATAATTTAGATACTCAAGCATATCAACAAGCAACCATGTCTTTCAAAATATCAATGCTAAAATAAGTTATCCCTAGCCCATCATGCTCAAACATTGATCCATTCATGAAACACACTCGAATATTAGCTACACCCAATACTTAAGTACGATCATATTGCCTCTTAGTTGGTGCTTTTTATGAGAGAAGATGGAGACTCAAATTTCAAAATAAAAATTGCATAAAGTAAAAGAAAGGCCCTCCGCGGAGGGAAGAAGGGATTTGTAGAGGTGCCAGAGCTCAAAGCGAAAAAATAGAGATAAAAGCATTTTGGGAGGTGTATCCATCCCACCAACGAAAACGACGTAGAGCTACGAAGACTTTCCATGCTAGATATGCCATAGGCGGTTCCCAAACAGAAAATAAAGTTTATTCATTTTTCCACCATTCTTTCACTTTCCATGGCTAACGGTATCCACGGGTGCCTTCCATACCAACACTTTCCAAGGAATTTATTATTTGACAACATAAAGTAAATTCATTTTTGCATTTGGGGACTGGGCATCCCTAAAACATTTGCCTTACTCTCGTGCAATGACAAGTGAATAAACACTCGTCGTGAGAATAACACATCCAGCATGGAAAATATTAGCCACCGTTACTGCTCATGAGCTTAAAAAAATACACAAAAGAGAAGTTTATTTTGAAAATTAGAGATGGCACATGCAAATTTGCTTAGAACGGCAAAAAAATACCGCATATAGGTAGATATAGTGGACTCATGTGGCAAAACTAGTTTAAAGGATTTTTGGATGCACAAGTAGAGGTCATACTTAGTGCAAAATGAATGCTAGCAAAAAGATTGGGAAGCGGCCAACCAAGAAATGAATAATATCATAAGCAAGCATTAAGCATAATTAACACCGAATAATGCACCACAAGTAGGATATAATTTTCATTGCATGATTATTGACTTTCGTGCGTGCATAGGGAATCACAAACCTTAACACCAATATTCTTACTAAAGCATAATTAATCATCAACATAACTCACATATCACATCATAATATCTCAAAACTATTACTAAGAATCAAGTTTATTTTCTCCAATGATCTTCATGACAATTTTTTTACTTTATCCTTCTTGGATATCTATCACTTTGGGACTAATTTTCATGTGTTGCTTTTCATAAGCTCAAACAAGTATAAGTGAAGATCATGAGCATAAAATTTTTCTTTCTCTCAAAATAATTTAAGCGAATCAAGAGAGAATTTCTTCAAAAATACTAGGCCCACCGTGCTCAAAAAGATACAAGTGAAGCACTAGAGCAAGTCCTAGCTCATAAAAGATTTAAGTGAAGCACAGAGAGCAATTCTAACAAGTCATGATATAATTTTGGCTCTCTCAAATAGGTGTGTCCAACAAGGATTGATGACTTAAAACACAAAATAAAAGAAGCAAAGACACATATCATACAAGACGCTCCAAGCAAAACACATATCATGTGACGAATAAAAATATAGTATCGAGTAAAATACCGATGGTCGTTAGAAGAAAGAGGGGATGCCACTTGGGGGCATCCCCGAGGTTAGTTGGTTGCTCATTCTTGGATAATAGCTTGGGATTCGGGGCATCCCCAAGCTTAGCCTCTTCTATCCTTCTTTCATCCATCGTAAGATAACCCAAAACTTGAAAACTTCAATCACACAAAACTCAACAAAACCTTCGTGAGATCCGTTAGTAAAAGAAAGCAAACTACTACTATAAGTGATGTATCAAACCAATTAATATTTTGTTTTTGTATTATATATACTGTATTCCAACTTTTCTATGGCAAAAACTCATCAAATAAAACCATAGAGCCATCAAAATAAGCACACAACACAAAGAAAACAGAATCTGTCAAAACAGAAAAGTCTGTAGCAATCTGACTTTTGCGAATACTTATGGAACTCCAAAAATTCTACCAAATTAGGACGACCAGGGTAATTTGTATATTAATCTTCTGAAAAAAGAATCAGGGCAAAATATCTTTTATGTGATTTATGAAAATTATTTTCGTGAGCAGAAAGTTTATGTCTTTTTCAGCAAGATCAAACAACTATCACCCAAGAAGATCCTAAAGGCTTTGCTTGGCACAAACACTAATTAAAACACAAAAAACACAATAATACCAGTAGAATAATTGTGCAAACACACAAAAACATAAAGCAAAAAGCAAATAAATTTTATTCATTGGGTTGCCTCCAAACAAGCGCTATAGTTTTACGCCCTTAGCTAGGCATAAAGCAAGGATCTAAGTTTTGTCATCTTTATCCAACTCTTCAACCAAACACTTAGAATCCCTCAAAGATTTAGCATAAAGACCTTCAATAGCAATACTCCTCGGAGTAAATTTAAATATTTCATTCTTACAAAAAGTATCTCTTATCACTTCAACAAAATTCGGATGGATGCTAATCATCTTAAGGTCTCCCTTATCATTATTACTAGAAGTTGCCCCCTTGTTCCTTGATCTCCTACTCTTTGCGGGAGTTTCCTCAATAATTTTAGTGGTAGTAAAAGCCATGCTTAGTTTACTAAAGATTTCTTCCAATTTATAGATCCGAGACGGACTTTCTTCTATTCTTTCATGGATTAAGGTGCTCCTCTCTCTTTTAACTGAAGGAAATATGCCCTAGAGGCAATAATAAAGTTATTATTTATTTCCTTATATCATGATAAATGTTTCTTATTCATGCTAGAATTGTATTAACTGGAAACATGATACATGTGTGAATACATAGACAAAACAGAGTGTCACTAGTATGCCTCAACTTGACTAGCTCGTTGATCAAAGATGGTTATGTTTCCTAGCCATAGACATGAGTTTTCATTTGATTAACGGGATCACATCATTAGAGAATGACGTGATTGACTTGACCCATTCCGTTAGCTTAGCACTTGATCGTTTACTATGTTGCTATTGCTTTCTTCATGACTTATATATGTTCCTATGACTATGAGATTATGCAACTCCCGTTTACCGGAGGAACACTTTGTGTGCCACCAAACATCACAACGTAACTGGGTGATTATAAAGGTGCTCTACAGGTGTCTCCGAAGGTACTTGTTGAGTTGGCGTATTTCGAGATTAGGATTTGTTACTCCGATTGTCGGAGAGGTATCTCTGGGCCCACTCGGTAATACACATCACTATAAGCCTTGCAAGCATTGTAACTAATGAGTTAGTTATGGATGATGTATTACGGAACGAGTAAAGAGACTTGCCGTAACGAGATTGAACTAGGTATTGAGATACCGACGATCGAATCTCGGGCAAGTAACATACCGATGACAAAGGGAACAACGTATGTTGTTATGCGGTTTGACCGATAAAGATCTTCGTAGAATATGTAGGAGCCAATATGAGCATTCAGGTTCCACTATTGGTTATTGACCGGAGACGTGTCTCGTTCATGTCTACATAGTTCTCGAACCCGTAGGGTCCGCATGCTTAAAGTTCTGTGACGATCGGTATTATGAGTTTATGTGACTTGATGTACCGAAGGTAGTTCGGAGTCCCGGATGAGATCGGGGACATGACGAGGAGTCTCGAAATGGTTGAGACGTAAAGATCGATATATTGGACGACTATATTCGAACATCAGAAAGGTTCCGAGTGATTCGGGTATTTTTTGGGGGTACCGGGGAGTTACGGGAATACGAGGAAGAAGTAATGGGCCTCATGGGCCATGTGGTGGAAGAGAGGAGGCACGGCGCGCGGACCCCCTAGCCCAAACCGAATTGGACTAGGGGGTCGGCCCCCCTTTCCTCCTTTTCCTCCCTCTCCTTCCTTCTCCTTCTCCTCCTTCCTTTCCTCCTCCTAGTAGGAGTAGAAAAGGGGAGTCCTACTCCTACTAGGAGGAGGACTCCTCCTCCTGGCGCGCCATACAGGGGCTGGCCGGCCTCCCCCTTGCTCCTTTATATACGGGGGCAGGGGGACACCTCTAGACACACAAGTTGATCTGTTGATCTCTCCCAGCCGTGTGCGATGCCCCCCTCCACCATATTCCACATCAGTCATATCATAGCGGTGCTTAGGCAAAGCCCTGCGTCGGTAGCAACATCATCACCGTCATCACGCCGTTGTGCTGACGGAACTCTCCCTCGAAGCTCTGCTGGATCGGAGTTCATGGGACGTCATCGAGCTGAACGTGTGCTGAACTCGGAGGTGCTGTGCGTTCGGTACTTGGATTGGTCGGATCGTGCAGACGTATGACTACATCAACCACGTTGTCATAACGCATCCGCTTTCGGTCTACGAGGGTGCGTGGACACACTCTCCCCTCTCGTTGCTATGCATCACCATGATCATGTGTGTGCGTAGGAATTTTTTAAAATTACTACGTTCCCCAACAATGGTACCAGAGCCAGGTTTTATGCATAGATGTTATATGCATGAGTAGAACACAAGTGAGTTGTGGGCGATACAGGTCATACTGCTTACCAGCTTGTCATACTTTGGTTCGGCGATATTGTTGGATGAAGCGGCCGGACCGACATTACGCGTACGCTTACGCGAGACTGGTTCTATCGACGTGCTTTGCACACAGGTGGCTGGCGGGTGTCAGTTTCTCTAACATTAGTTGAACCGAGTGTGGCTACGCCCGGTCCTTGAGAAGGTTAAAACAACACTAACTTGATGAACTATCGTTGTGGTTTTGATGCGTAGGTAAGAACGGTTCTTGCTCAGCCCGTAGCAGCCACGTAAAACTTGCAACAACAAAGTAGAGGACGTCTAACTTATTTTTGCAGGGCATGTTGTGATGTGATATGGTCAAGACATGATGCTATATTTTATTGTATGAGATGATCATGTTTTGTAACTGAGTTATCGGCAATCGGCAGAGCCATATGGTTGTCGCTTTATTGTATGCAATGCAATCGACCTGTAATGCTTTACTTTATCACTAAGCGGTAGCGATAGTCGTAGAATCATAAGTTGGCGAGACGACAACGATGCTACGTTGGAGATCAAGGTGTCGCGTCGGTGATGATGGTGATCATGACGGTGCTTCGGAGATGGAGATCACAAGCACAAGATGATGATGGCCATATCATATCACTTATATTGATTGCATGTGATGTTTATCTTTTATGCATCTTATTTTGCTTAGATCAACGGTAGCATTATAAGATGATCTCTCACTAAATTTCAAGGTATAAGTGTTCTCCATGAGTATTCACCGTTGCGAAAGTTCTTCGTGCTGAGACACCACGTGATGATCGTGTGTGATAAGCTCTACGTTCAAATACAACGGGTGCAAAACAGTTGCACACGCGGAATACTCAGGTTAAACTTGATGAGCCTAGCATATGCAGATATGGCCTCGGAACACTGAGATCGAAAGGTCGAGCGTGAATAATATAGTAGATATGATCAACATAGTGATGTTCACCATTGAAACTTACTCCATCTCACGTGATGATCGGACATGGTTTAGTTGATATGGATCACGTGATCACTTAGATGATTAGAGGGATGTCTATCTAAGTGGGAGTTCTTTAGTAATTTGATTAACTGAACTTTAATTTATCATGAACTTAGTCCTGGTAGTATTAGCATATCTATGTTGTAGATCAATAGCTCACGTTTAGCTCCCCTGTTTTATTTTTGATATGTTCCTAGATAAAACTAAGTTGAAAGATGTTAGTAGCAATAATGCGGATTGGATCCGTGTTCTGAGGATTATCCTCATTGCTGCACAGAAGAATTATGTCCTTGATGCACCGTTAGGTGACAGACCTATTGCAGGAGGAGATGCAAACGGTATGAACGTTTTGACAAAAAGCTCGGTTGATGACTACTTGATAGTTTAGTGCACCATGCTTAACGGCTTAGAATCGGGACTTCGAAGACGTTTTGAACGTCATGGACCTTATGAGATGTTCCAGGAGTTGAAGTTAATACTTCAAGCAAATACCCGAGTTGAGAGATATGAAGTCTCCAACAAGTTCTATAGGTAAAAGATGGAGGAGAATAGCTCAAGCAGTGAGCATGTGCTCAGATTGTCTGGGTACTACAATCGCTTGAATCAAGTGGGAGTTAATCTTCCAGATAAAATAGTGATTGACAGAATTCTGTAGTCACCATCACCAAGTTAGTAGAACTTCGTGATGAACTATAATATGCAAGGGATGACGAAAACAATTCCAAGCTCTTCACGATGCTAAAATCAGCGAAGGTAGAAATCAAGAAAAACATCAAGTGTTGATGGTTGACAAGACCACTAGTTTCAAGAGAAAGGGCAAAGGGAAGAAGGGGAACTTCAAGAAGAACGGCAAGCAAGTTTCTGCTCAAGTGAAGAAGCCCAAGTCTGGACCTAAGCCTGAGACTAAGTGCTTCTACTGCAAAGGGACTGGTCACTAGAAGCGGAACCACCCCAAGTATTAGGCGGATAAGAAGGATGGCAAAGTGAACAAGCTATATTTCATATACATGTTATTGATGTGTACCTTACTAGTGTTTATAGTATCCCCTGAGCATTTGATACTTGTTTGGTTGCTAAAAATTAGTAACTCGAAATAGGGTTACAGAATGAACATGGACTAGTTAAGGGTGAAGTGATGATGTGTGTTGGAAGTGGTTCCAAGATTGATATGATCATCATCGCACACTCCCTATACTTTAGGGATTAGTGTTGAACCCAAATAAGTGTTATTTGGTGTTTGTGTTGAGCATAAATATGATTTGATCATGTTTATTGCAATACGGTTATTCATTTAAGTTAGAGAACAATTGGCGTTCTGTTTACATGAATAGAACCTTCTATGGTCATACACACCAACAAAAATGGTTTGTTGGATCTCGATCGTAGTGATACACATATTCATAACATTGAAGCCAAAAAGATGCAAAGTTAATAATGATAGTGCAACTTATTTGTGGCACTGCCGTTTAGGTCATATTGGTGTAAAGCGCATGAAGAAACTCCATGCTGATGGGCTTTGGAATCACTTGATTATGAATCACTTGATGCTTGCGAACCATGCCTCTTGGGAAAGATGACTAAAATACCGTTCTCCGGAACAATGGAGCAAGCAATGACGATTTGTTGGAAATCATACATCTTGATGTATGTGGTCCGATGAATACCGAGGATCACAAATGGGTATCATTATTTTACGACCTTCACGGATGATTTGAGCAAATATGTGTATATCTACTTAATGAAATGTAAGTCTGAAACATTTGAAAAGTTCATATAATTTCAGAGTGAAGTGGAAAATCATCGTAACAAGAAAATAAAGTTTCTACGATCTGATCATGGAGGAGAATATTTGAGTTACGAGTTTGGCCTTCATTTGAAACAATGCGGAATAGTTTCGCAACTCACGCCACCTGGAACACCACAGCATAATGGTGTGTCCGAACGTCGTAATCGTACTTTACTAGATATGGTGTGATCTATGATGTCTCTTACTAATTTACCGCTATCATTTTGGGGTTATGCTTTAGAGACGGCCGCATTCACGTTAAATAGGGCACCATCTAAATCCGTTGAGACGACGCCTTATGAACTATGGTTTGGCAAGAAACCAAAGTTGTCGTTTCTTAAAGTTTGGGGCTGCGATGCTTATGTGAAAAAGCTTCAACCTGATAAGCTCGAACCCAAATCGGAGAAATGTGTCTTCATAGGATACCCAAAGGAAACTATTGGGTACACCTCAGAAGGCAAGACATTCGTTGCTAAGAATGGATCCTTTCTAGAGAAGGAGTTTCTCTCGAAAAAAGTGAGTGGGAGGAAAGTAGAACTTGATGAGGTAATTGTACCTGCTCCCGAATAGGAAAGTAGTTCATCACAGAAATCAGTTCCAGTGATTCCTACACCAATTAGTGAGGAAGTTAATGATAGTGATCATGAAACTTCGGATCAAGTTACTACCGAACCTCGTAGGTCAACTAGAGTAAGATCCGCACTAGAGTGGTACGGTAATCCTGTTCTGGAGGTCATGTTACTTGACCATGATGAACCTACGAACTATGAGGAAGCGATGATGAGCCCAGATTCTACAAAATGGCTTGACGCCATGAAATCTGAGATGGGATCCATTTATGGGAACAAAGTGTGGACTTTGGTTGACTTGACCGATGATCAGCAAGGCATAGAAAATAAATGGATCTTCAAGAGGAAGACGGACGCTGATAGTAGTGTTACTATCTACAAAGCTAGACTTTTCGAAAAAGGTTTTTGACAAAGTTCAAGGTGTTGACTACGATGAGATTTTCTCACTCGTAGCGATGCTTAAGTCTGTCTGAATCATGTTAGCAAATTGCCACATTTTATGAAATCTGGCAAATGGATGTCAAAACTACATTCCTTAATGGATTTCTTAAAGAAGAGGTGTATATGATGCAACCAGAAGGTTTTGTCGATCCTAAAGGTGCTAACAAAAATTGCAAACTCCAGCGATCCATCTATGGACTGGTGCAAGCATCTCGGAGTTGGAATATACACTTTGATGAGTTGATCAAAGCATATAGTTTTATACAGACTTGCGGTGAAGCCTGTATTTACAAGAAAGTGAGTGGGAGCACTACAACATTTCTGATAAGCATATGTGAATGACATATTATTGATCGGAAATAATGTAGAATTTCTGGAAAGCATAAAGGAGTATTTGAAAGGAGTTTTCCAAAGAAAGACCTCGGTGAAGCTGCTTACATATTGAGCATCAAGATCTATAGAGATAGATCAAGACGCTTGATAAGTTTTTTTAATGAGTACATACCTTGACAAGATTTTGAAGTAGTTCAAAATGGAACAGTCAAAGAAAGAGTTCTTGCCTGTGTTACATGGTGTGAAATTGAGTCATACTCAAAGCGTGACCATGGCAGAAGATAGAAAGAGAATGAAAGTCATTCCCTATGCCTCAGCCATAGGTTCTATAAAGTATGCTATGTTGTGTACCAGACCTATTGTGTACCTCACCAAGAGTTTGGCAAGAGGGTACACTAGTGATCTAGGAGTAGATCATTGGACAGCGGTCAAAAATTGTCCTTAGTGGAATAAGGAAATATTTCTCGGTTATGGAGGTGATAAAGAGTTCGTCGTAAAGAGTTACGTCGATACAAGCTTTGACACCGATCTAGATGACTCTAAGTCTCGATCTAGATACATATTGAAAGTGGGAGCAATTAGCTAGAGTAGCTTCGTGCAGAGCATTGTAGACATAGAAATTTGCAAAATACTTACAAATCTGAATGTGACAAACCCGTTGACTAAAATTATCTCACAAGCAAAACATGATCACACCTTAGTACTCTTTGGGTGTTAATCACATAGCGATGTGAACTACTCCCTCTGTCCCATAATGTAAGACGTTTTTTGACTCTAGTGTAGTGTAAAAAAACGTCTTACATTATGGGACGGAGGGAGTAGATTATTGACTCTAGTAAACCCTTTGGGTATTGGTCACATGGCGGTGTGAACTATAAAGTGTTAAATCACATGATGATGTGAACTATTGGTATTAAATCACATGGCGATGTGAAGTAGATTATTGACTCTAGTGCAAGTGGGAGACTGAAGGAAATATGCCCTAGAGGCAATAATAAAGTTATTATTTATTGCCTTATATCATGATAAATGTTTATTATTCATGCTAGAATTGTATTAACTGGAAACATGATACATGTGTGAATACATAGACAAAACAGAGTGTCACCAGCATGCCTCTACTTGACTAGCTCGTTGATCAAAGATGGTTATGTTTCCTAGCCATAGACATGAGTTGTCATTTGATTAACGGGATCACATCATTAGAGAATGACGTGATTGAACTAGGTATTGAGATACCGACGATCAAATCTCGGGCAAGTAACATACCGATGACAAAGGGAACAACGTATGTTGTTATACGGTTTGACCGATAAAGATCTTCGTAGAATATGTAGGAGCCAATATGAGCATCCAGGTTCCACTATTGGTTATTGACCGGAGACGTGTCTCGGTCATGTCTACATTGTTCTCGAACCCGTAGGGTCCGCACGCTTAAAGTTCTGTGACGATCGGTATTACGAGTTTATGTGATTTGATGTACCGAAGGTAGTTCGGAGTCCCGGATGAGATCGGGGACATGACGAGGAGTCTTGAAATGGTCGAGACGTAAAGATCGATATATTGGACGACTATATTCGGACATCGAAGAGGTTCCGAGTGATTCGGGTATTTTTCAGGGGTACAGGAGAGTTACGGGAATACGAGGAAGAAGTAATGGGCCTCATGGGCCAAGTGATGGAAGAGAGGAGGCAGGGCGCGCGCCCCCCCTAGCCCAAACCGAATTGGACTAGGGGGTCGGCCCCCCTTTCCTCCTTTTCCTCCCTCTCCTTCCTTCTCCTTCTCCTCCTTCCTTTCCTCCTCCTAGTAGGAGTAGGAAAGGGGAGTCCTACTCCTACTAGGAGGACTCCTCCTCCTGGCGCACCATACAGGGGCTGGCCGGCCTCCCCCTTGCTCCTTTATATACGGGGGCAGGGGGCACCTCTAGACACACAAGTTGATCTGTTGATCTCTCCCAGCCGTGTGCAGTGCCCCCCTCCACCATATTCCACCTCGGTCATATCATCGCGGTGCTTAGGCAAAGCCCTGCATCGGTAGCAACATCATCACCGTCATCACGCCCGTCATCTTGTGGAACTCTCCGTTGAAGCTCTGCTGGATCGGAGTTCGTGGGACGTCATCGAGCTGAACGTGTGCTGAACTCGGAGGTGCCGTGCGTTCGGTATTTGGATCGGTCGGATCGTGAAGACGTACGACTACATCAAAAGCGTTGTCATAACGCTTCCGCTTTCGGTCTACGAGGGTACGTGGACACACTCTCCCCTCTCGTTGCTATGCATCACCATGATCATGTGTGTGCGTAGGAAAATTTTAAAATTACAACGTTCCCCAATATTAACACCTTAAAAATATCGCCCGCTTTTGACCCAAGATTAGTAGCAAAATTATGCATCTTTTTATGTATAATTTCCATATGATCTTCGGTAAGCATTTTCTTTTCAATAGCATCTAGTCTTTCCATAAAATGCTCAAGAGTCAAAATTGTTTCATTAACCATAAGAGGTGGTGAGCCCACTAAATTTCCCACAGCATTAAGAGCATCAAAAGGAGGACTCATTAAGAAATTTTCACCGGTAATCATATCAAGGACGAATCTATACCAAGTGGTAATGCCAACGTAAAAACAACGCAGAAGCACAACGGTAGATTGCTTACAGATAGATCTATTATGAGCATTGCAAATTCTATACCAAGCATCTTTTGAATTTTCGCCTCCCCTTTGTTTAAAGTTGAGGACCTCGTCCTCGGGAGTGCAAGCAATAGAGGAAGAACTATCCATAACGACAAACAAGGATGCACGCAAAAACAGATCTGGCAAGAAGACGGCGAACGGAAAAGAGGGGCGAATAAAACGGCAAATTTTTGTGAAGTGGGGGCGAGGAAAATGAGAGGCAAATGGCAAATAATGTAAATTGCGAGGAGATGAGATTTGTGACTAGGAACCTGGTTATGTCGAAGATCCTTCCCGGCAACGGCGCCAGAAATTCCTTTTGATTGGTCTCTGACTATGGCGCCAGAAAAGCTCCTGTCTGCTAAGACTACGTCGGTATTTCCCCAAAGAGGAAGGGATGATGCAGCACAGCGACGGGAGATATTTCCCTCAGTTATGTCGGTTGATGTAGTCGAACGTCTTCACGATCCAACCGATCCAAGTACCGAATGTACGCCACCTCTGTGTTCAACACACGTTCAGCTCGATGACGTCCCTCGAGGTCTTGACACAGTAGAGGTTCGAGGGAGAGTTCCGTCAGCACGACGGCGTGACGACAGTGTTGGTGATGTGATCCGCGCAGGGCTTCGCCTAAGCATTACGACAATATGACTGAGGTGGTAAACTGTGGAGGGGGCACCACACATGGATAAGAAACAACTGTTGTGCTTTGGGTGCCCCAGCGTAGATAAAGGAGGAGAGGGAGGAGGCCGGGCCCCTAGGGGCACGCCAAGTGTGGGGAGTCCTACTAGGACTCCCAAGTCCTAGTAAGATCCCCCTTTCCTTTTTCGGAGGAGGAAAGAGGGAAAGGGAGAGGGAGTAGGAAAGGGCAAGGGGGGCGCTGCCCCTTCCAATTCAGACTCCATGGGGGGGGGGGGCACACGCCTCCCCTTGGTCTGCCTCCTCTTCTCCCTTATGGCCCAATAAGGCCCAATTACTTTCCAGGGAGGTTCCGGTAACCCCTCGGTACTCCGGTAAAATACCCAAATCACTCGAAACCATTCCGATGTCCGAATATAACCTTTCAATATATGAATCTTTACCTCTCGACCATTTCGAGACTCCTTGTCATGTCCGTGATCTCATCCGGGACTCCGAACAAACTTCGGTCACCAAAACACATAACTCATAATACAAATCGTCATCGAACGTTAAGCGTGCGGACCTTACGGGTTTGAGAACTATGTAGACATGACCGAGACACATCTCCGGTCAATAACCAATAGCGGAACCTGGATGCTCATATTGGCTCCTACATATTCTACGAAAATCTTTATCGACCAAACCGCATAACAACATACGTTGTTCCCTTTGTCATCAGTATGTTAGTTGCCCGAGATTCGATCGTCGGTATCATCATACCTAGTTCAACCTCGTTACCGGCAAGTCTCTTTACTCGTTCTGTAATGTATCATCCCGCAACTAACTCATTAGTCACATTGCTTGCAAGACTTATAGTGATGTGCATTACCGAGAGGGCCCAGAGATACCTCTCCGATATGAAGTGACAAATCCTAATCTTGATCTATGCCAACCCAACAAAACACCTTCAGAGACACTTGTAGAGCATCTTTATAATCACCCAGTTACGTTGTGATGTTTGATAGCACACAAGGTGTTCCTCCGGTATTTGGGAGTTGCATAATCTCATAGTCAGAGGAACATGTATAAGTCATGAAGAAAGCAATAACAATAAAACTAAACGATCATTATGCTAAGCTAACGGATGGGTCTTGTCCATCACATCATTCTTCTAATGATTTGATCCCGTTCATCAAATGACAACACATGTCTATGGTCAGGAAACATAATCATCTTTGATCAACGAGCTAGTCAAGTAGAGGCATGCTAGGGACACTCTGTTTTGTCTATGTATTCACACATGTACTAAGTTTCCAATTAATACAATTCTAGCATGAATAATAAACATTTATCATGATATAATGAAATATAAATAACAACTTTATTATTGCCTCTAGGGCGTATTTCCTTCAATCAGTGCTTGGGAACGCCAACAATGTCGGTTTTCTCCACCCGACCAGCAAAGGGCACCCGATAGGTGGAGAGAGCAGAGAAGTGGGTGTCGCTCTCCTATGCCCAAATTAGAGCGTCCTCAACGCCCCAAAGAAGTTGCAGGTCAAGCTGATCCACCAGCCAAATGAATCCGTTGAGCACCTCTCATACATATTAGGCGCGAAAATGCTACACTCACGGACAAGTACGGGCTGATTATGGACCCCATAACGTTAAATCTCTCTCACCCCTGATTTCAGAGGATGGGCCCCGCCTCCCCCTTAATCTCCAACTAGAAGATGCCACCTAGCAGCAATCCGTAGGATCCGTAAAATTGATCTATGAGTGTAGCGTTACTCTGTTAGGCGTCACATGCGATAATTCTAAACACACGGACGTTTACAGAGGTATTATGGGGTCTCCCTTCTAACTAATCTCTGCCCCCCCTGATTTTCAGGTGGGGGTGGGCCCCTTCACCTGATTTAATCCAATCAAAAGATCCCATGTATGCCCCTCCGTTGATCCCGTAATATCAAGCATTGCTCCGTCACATGCACCAACCATCTTCTGTCCAACCCCTCACATAGGATGTGCCTTTGGATGGCCTTCTTAACGCAAGCGAAAAGGTTGGGTACGATATCTTAAAGCCTCCCCTTGCTCAACCACCTGTCCGGAAGAGCGCCGAGGCGACATTCCCCAACCTACACCTAGTAGCGGACTTGTAGACCAGGCGGTTTGCATGATTTCCTCAAAACCAAGGTGCGCCACCTCAATGAATGTCATTCTAATGTTGTTTTCTTTCGATGGTTGTCGTTGTCCCTCAAAACCCCACCCCACTTACAGAAACCTTTCGAAACATGGTAAGTTGTCGACACTTCTGACTAGAAATTGCCCATACCTGTTGGCTTAAAATTGCACAAACTGAAGCTTTCCAAAATCTGACACTGGTTGAAACCTGCTAGTGCAACCTCCGATTTGTTTCCCCCCTCCTAACTTCTGAAACGAAACAAAACCGGTCCAGTTTGGAATGCATTTCGACGGTGTAGCGCAGCTAGAAGCTACCGCAACTTTCGGTGAGTGGCTTCTAATTCTGATCGATGCGGACAAATTGTTTATTTGGCAGTTTATTTTTGGGAGTTCTCAGCATGACCACGACTTTCAGAAGTTGACGAGTACCACACGCAATATAGACCAGATGTTGCTGCTCTGTAGTAGGAAATGAATGAGTTGGTCGTTTTGCATTTGGGCACATGCATGGCGCTGACGGAAAAGGCGAATCCGATAGTTCAGATGGCACAGAGTGTAGTCGAGTACGTTCTCGCTGGAGATGTCAACAACAGAAACCAAGACAACTGTAGCACTCATTGAAAGTGAGCATGATCCATCCAGAAATTTGATAAATGAACACCATTAGGGACCTACACAGCACATAAGAGTGGAATCTGCAAAGTCCAATCTTGCGTCACATCATTGCAGCAAACAACGGCATGCATACACATACATGAGAGTTGTAGTGGCTGATCATATATGCCATGGAAGACAGGAATGGAAATGAAAAAGATGGGTAAAAGATGAACCATATAGATATTTTTTCGAAAAGAGGGGTCTCCCCGGCCTCTGCATCAGAATGATGCATACGGCCATATGAACCATATAGATATAGATCTCGATCTACCATCAAAATGGTTGGAAGAGGAAAGCACGAATATTGGGCCGTTCTTCTGTCCATTTACAACCTTCATAAATATATATTTGATCTCTCTGAGATATGTACGCACCACGACAACCAAAACCTCGCAAAAACTAAAAAGAATGCCAACTCTATACCATCTAACCCTCATACAAAGAATCAGAAGTTATGAATGAAATTTCTCCCATCTCGCTGGAAGGGAGCGAATACTAGACAACCATATGTAGCAACCGATACAAGATAGCAGCTTTTAAACTAAATATATATATCAAACTCGGGAACAGCGAGCATCACCAAGCCAATCCAAACTGAGGAGAATCCGTATCTTCTAGCATTCACAGCCTGACGAGCGTTGTTGCCTTCCAGCACCGCCCATGTCGATTGTATCAGGGAGATATCTACAAGAATTTAGCAAAACGTCAATATAGCTGCTAACATACTGTTAGTGCATCTCTGTGTTGCTATTTCGAAATGCCCTCCTCTCCCAGGAAAATAATCCAGAGAATTATCCTTCTGTGTAAACAATGCATCTACTGCAACAAGTAAACTTACATATCTTCTTCAGGTTCATTCTTGATAGCATTCCTTGCTATACACTCGAAAGCTGCTTCCACATTGAAGCCTTCTTTAGCAGACGTCTCAAAATAAGGGATGTTTCCCTTGGAAGCACACCAAGCTTTAGCCTTTTTCTCAGAAACCTGAAAGACAAATGGTCTCAAAAATATCATAAAGTATATATATCAAGTCAAAGCAAGAAACATAGGCACTTTGTCGTGAAGAGTACTCACAGTCCTGCTGTTACCACCATCAACATCAATCTTGTTTCCAAGTAAAACAAAAGGGAAATTCTCTGGATCTGATGGGCTAGCCTGCAACAGGAATGACGGGCCAAACTTTCAATATACCATACATATTGCAGTACATTTGATTGACCGGCAACTAAGCAAGCTACTTACTTGAATTAGAAATTCCTCACGCCAGTTGTTGAGTTTTTCAAATGACTTGGTAACATTGACGTCATATACAAGAACACAACAGTCAGCTCCCCGATAAAATGCCACACCAAGACTCTGAAAACGTTCCTGCCCTGCCGTGTCCCATATCTAAGTTCCAGAAAAAACGAAAATGTGGTAAGATTAAATGTGAGTGGAACTATTGTTTCACAAGGAACAAAGTAGACAGATGTACATTGTAGTGTTCTTATAAAATTAATCAGGCTATAGATATACGTAATGATTAACTACCTAGGGCAGTGAAGATTTAGGGGTTACTTTGCTTTTTTTGTCCCAATAATGCACATGATCCATGCTTCTTTGCAATAGAATAAGAAAGACACAAAGCAGCAAGCACTACAAAATGAAGGCTTCACAGCAACCAAAAACAATATACACGCAAAAGCAGCACTAACAAAAAAAACTATAAGCTGCTAGGCCATTTGCACTAGCAAAATAACCTCAACCATATTAAGCATCCGGTGAATGCGCACAGAGTTACTTCACTGAATTGTGCAATATACACAATTTAAGTAATAAAATCATTGGACCGATATTAACAAAAATGTAACAGAATGTTGTTCATATTTGTTTCCAGCTTTTTTAAAGATAGTACAATTATTTTCACTTGCAGTCAAGATTATTATCTATACTTCAGTTCATTTCATCTTAGAAAAGTATCTAATGTTAGTAACTAGTACTCACAGCCATCAGATAATTTATAAATCAAGTAAAATAGCTAAAATCAAATCAACCAGTATACCAAGTTGTTTTTCTTTTTTGAACAGGCATACCAAGTACATAGTTTGATATTGTATAACTAAAAAGACAGTGGTCTCCAAAAAAAATTTTATGCTTATTCAAATAAACTATCCGGCGGGGATAAAAACACAAATGTCTGAACCTCAGGTATAGGTATAAATGAATTGTTTGGCTATCCCATATGGTCATATCCTTGATTTAAATATGATGAATGAGAGATGGGCCATAGAGAACGCAGCTGAACAGTCTGTTTCATTGCTGTCCTGTTAAATAGAAAAGATGGCAGGGTCTCTGAACGTTCAATACTCTAGTCCAGATTTAAGAAAGTTGAGTGCCAGCAGATAACAGCTCAACAAAGTAGTTCATTCCCAGTCATAAAAATCTGGAAATTTCTTAGTCTTAACCAAAGCAAGCAAGTCATTACATGGTCCATAAAGTTCGAGTAATAGTACCTATGTGTTAATCAATTTATGACAATCAGAGTACTGCGGTATTGGGGCGCATCAATTATACTATACTATGTAACAGAGTAACAGAAAGAGACCCCAGACTAAGATAAAAAAGGATAGGAACGATGGCTACAATATAAGTAATATTGCATAGCTTTTTAATAGTAACTCACATTAGTGAAGCCATAACTTAGCAAAAGTCATGTTTCCTGTGGACTTGGACAGATTTTATTTTTCTTTGTTCATGCATATAGTGTTGGGCCACTGGAAGTGTTGACAATTTTTTCTGTGTCTTAATGCACTGACATGCAATTCCCCTGCATCGTATCTAATTATTATTTTTCCCTCTGGACTAGGTCTCAGTCCTTCAATCCTTGAGAAATTGTAATATAGAGGTAGTGCAAACCAAGTGGACAACTGAACTAGAGCTGAACTGATGTAATTTCTTATGACATAATGTGCCTTTCAAATTGGGTAAGGAAAATCTACCCCCAAACAAATCCAACCATCTGTAATCGCACTAACCTATCCAATAAGCACCTACCAGCAGGATGTGTACAGAAGTACATAACTCTACAATAAACCAAAAATGTCGCTTATGTTGACCTGAGTAACTGCAGAGTGAACCAACCTTTTCAACCTGTCATAAACGAACTGCAGAGTGCAAGGGTCCTAGTTTGGTACCACTAAACTTGATCATCATCAAACCTACTCCCTCTGTTCCTGAATATAAGATGCTTTAGCATTTTTTTTTATTCCCATGTATCTAGACCCATTTTAATGTGCATTGAAATTATCAAAAACATCTTATATTTAGGAACGGAGGGAGTACTCAAGAATCCAGAACACTAACCAGAGAATAAGAACTTTGCAAATTGATTTGACGCAAGCGTCACATCTCAAACAGCATAAAATCTAAGACGCCCAGAGCTAACTACCCAACAGTAAATAAAAGCTAGCACCAAGCACGTCAATCCAATGGCAGTTGAGCTAGGGGGAAAATGAATGAAGAACCTGTAGAGTGAAGAGGCGGTCGTCGATCTTGACCTCCTTGGTGAGGAAATCGGCGCCGATGGTGGCCTTGTACTGGTTGCTGAACTTGTTGTTGACGTACCTGCACATGACCCACCCAAATCGTTCAAACCCCCGCACAGAAATAACCCGAATCAGACGAATTGGACAGGGAGAGATTGCCGTTCGGCCTTACTGGTTCATCAGCGACGTCTTCCCGACCCTGATGGCGATCAGAGAACAAAAGCGCGCAGGCTGATCAGAGGACAGTAAAAGAAACCACGCAAAATAAATCCAAAACAAAGTTGGGGGAAAAGGCGTGAGTGATTGCCGCGCACGGACCCGCTGTCGCCGAGGATGATGACCTTGAGGAGCATTCGCCTGCGCGACGCCATGGCCGCGGATCTGGGGCGGGGGGCGGTGGCTGAGGAGGAGGGAGGAGATTGGAAGATTTTGGGCTGTGTTCTGGTCTGGTTTGGCCTTTGCTTTGCTTTGGGATTGGTGTGTGCGCGCCGTTGTCACGGAAAAGGAGAAAGATCGGTTTTGTTGGAAGGTTTCGCCGCTCCGCCTCCACCTGTATCTGTATGTTTGGGTGGACGCGTTGCCGCCTGCCGGGCGGGCGAATTATTATTCCGTCAATTTTTAGAGTGGCGACAGACAGACAGCAGTATTGTTTCATTATTTATCGTCCATGATAATAAAAAAAATAAGATTGATTGGGACAGGCAGATTTAGTCCAACTGATGGCTCTGTACTACCTACAAGTATGAGCTTGATAATTAAAATTATTATTGTACGCGGTTCATCCGCGTCTGAGTGACACATATGTGCATGTGCACACGGTGTCTTGAGTGCTGGAAAGAAGGGACTAATGTACTGCCGACTAGTAACTGTTGTCTCTGTCGTACTGCACCTGCTACAGATTTTACGAAGAAAGTTAAGCTAGAATGAATGCAGGCAGGGGTCGTCTGGTTTGAGGCTAAGATTGACACACCTAATGTTTGTTAGCTCAATATGAAAATTGGCACCGTTGAAACTCAACGGTCTTGCACAAACCGATCGGCACTTTTTGTCAAGAGATTCTGAATGCTACTTGGTTTTATCTTAGAAAAGTATATCATATACGCTAACAAACTGGAACACAACCGCAGCTGCATGATTGCAGCAGACGTTGGGATGCTTCGGGTGCACCAAAAAACAAATGGAGAGGGGAAGCATACAGCCTGGTCCAACGAATCCATGCCTGGCTCTTCCCCTGAATCCACCAGCATTTCGTTACCAGTTAGCTTTGCTCCAAGCATGACAATGAGTTCAGACGGCCGCCAGCCAATGTATCATGCATCTGCCGAAAGATGCAGTGGAAATGCAAGTAGAATTGCGTCTGAGTTGGTCAAGAGAAAGAAAACTACTATATATCTCAACAACAAAAAATCATTTTTTGTTCGTTGCAGCCAAGCCAGATGGCAGCTTATGTGAATTCAGCTATGCTGTGGATTTACAAATGATGTCCTGAGGTTAACTCTCTCCAAGGAAAGGGAAAGTGGTCATCTCATGGAAGCCTGGCTCTCGACGTCGCCGTCGTCTCTCTTCGTAGTCCCCAACTCCACCTCCTGCGTCTGCTGATGGCCGTCGCTGCTCGGGACGGACGGCTCCTGCTGCTCGTGCTCGTGCTCGCCGCTGGACGGCGTTAGCTGGCTGCTCTGGAAGCTGCTGGTGCCGAGCGCCATCTTCCTGAACTTCTTCAGGTCCTCGTTGTACTGGCTGGTGTCATACTCGGAGCTGGCGTGCGATCCCATGAACCGGCTGTGGCCAGGTCGGACGCCTTCGTGCAGATCATCCAGCGACACGTCGCCTTCCAGGGCCCGAACAACCTGTTCCTCACAGAGGATCGAGGTTAGCTCAACTCTATCTAGGATACAACAGCGATGAGGTCGAAGTAAATAGTGATGAATTTGTGTCTACGAGATGAGAATACAAGGGGAGAAGAGAAACCGGTATAGAAATGTACCTGGCTCATGCGTGGACGTCGCCGTGCAGAATGGCGTACGCATGCGGCTGCGCAGGCGATCATCCTTGCCATCTCGTTATCATTGAAATCGATTCCTAAGTGGGGATCCACTAAAGCATCGTGATTACCATCCTCGAGTGCTTGCGTCATCAAAGGCCTTGCCTGCAAGGAGAAAGGTAGAGGATCCAACTCAAATAGATGTATCGAAGATTAACAAAGAAAGGGACAGACAGATGCTCGTTGATGAGGCACAGAGTACTCGGCATCGAAAAGTTGGAAGATGGTAAAACACTCCGACAAGAATAAATACAGCGAGTAAAATATGAAGTGCAAAGGCCAAGGCACCTCATACAGAAAAATTGAGTCCATTTTAGCGAGGAATAGCAAGTAACTTATGAAGGAATAGATAGATCCCATCGTCGTTAGTTAAGTAGTCCAAGAGAGCCCTCAATGATATAATTGGAATTTAGTCACAAGATTAATTACAGTCAATCTTATCAAGTCATAAACCCTTAGGGGGTGTTTGGAAGAATGGTGTTTCTTGGTAAAGTTTTGGCATTTAAGTCAAATTTGAAGTAAACACAAAACTTTACCAAGAAATACTCCTCTTCCAAAAAGACCATAGGACTAGAAACAACAAGAATGAATTTGACCCAGCTAGTTACAGAACGGTGGACAACAAATTCAACTTACCCAGTCAACCAAGCTGTCATCCATATGCGCTTGTTTTGAACTTACAGGACGGCGCCCAGTTATTAACTCGAGAAGCATTACTCCAAAAGAAAACACATCTGATTTCTCAGTGAGCTTGCCAGAGGAAGCATACTCTGGTGCAAGGTACCTAAGGGGAAAACCATGACTATCAGGGCGGTAATTTTCATACACCACATCTTGACCATTAGCAGCTAGAACATGTCATTGCTTACTATATACTCCCTCCGTCCCAAAATTATTGTATTAGATTTGTCTTTATACGGATTTATATAAAACTAAATCGTAACTTTATACATCCTTAGTTAGACAAATATAAGACATGAATTTTGGGACGGAGGGAGTATATCATCATGACTGATCTCATTTTCAAGCATTTGAGATACTGTTTCACTGTGCCAGAAAGCAAAAAGAATAGTTTCACTGGAAGATCAAACTTACCCAAATGTGCCCATTACTCTGGTGGAAACATGGGTGTTATTATCAGAGGTTAACTTAGCAAGTCCAAAATCCGCCACCTGTTAAAAAAAGGTTTACTTAGTGAATTACACATCTAACAGTTTGTATTAGTAGGTTAATATTAACTCTGTTTATGATGATTGGCCACATTCAGTATATCACAACTGTGTGTGTTTTTTTCGAGATTATTTATCACTTCTGTCAACCTTAGTTTCTGAATTTACACATACATTCAGGATTTTACACTCCACTAGCAACTAAACTTAGTTGGGACCAGGGGAAGAAAAACAACTCAGAATTCTAAGTAGAAATGAAACAAAAAGGAAAATGCGTATCATACCTTAGCTTCACATCTGTAATCCAGGAGAATATTTGATGCCTTTATGTCACGATGAATGATCTTTGGATGGCCTGCGAAGTAAAGAAATAAAATCATGACAGAACAGCTACATAACTTTTTAAACGTGAAAAGAAAACAAAAAAAAAGAATTACAAGTAGGTATGTGTATGTGAGCTCACAGTCTTCATGAAGATACGCCAATCCCTTCGCAGAACCCAAAGCAATACGTAGTCTTGAAGGCCAGTCCATAGTTGGTCCACGCCTTCCTGAAAAAGAGGTGAAAAATAACCTGAAGACATTAACAAATGCTCAAGAGAGTGCAAACCAAATGAAGATAGAAGATTTTTTGCATGACAGGAGCTTCAGCGCAATGTTTTCTGAATCTTCAAGACAAAGGTAACCAATAAACCTGGAAAGCATTGTCCCTTTCGGGTGGTAGCAAAAACGAAGTTGTATCTTCCCAGTTTGACAAAATCGGCGGAAGTTATTAAAGACTAAAGAAAAGGTGGCGAGAAAGCTGATATGTTCTGGAATGGGTTTGGTTGTGCTTATTATTACCATTAACGAAACTCTCTTGCAGTCATGGCATTTCATTTTCTGAACAATGCAACTGGTCAGATTGTCAATTTACTCGAACAAGGTCTATTTTTTCATAGCCAAAATAATAATTTAAATCATTTATTATCACAGGTTTAAATTTGTAAATCACCCGGATATTTACTAACCGACAACTCATACGTCAACTGATATGATAAACTGGCAATAGCTAGGATATTTATGGGTACAAAATATGGAACAAAAAAATACAAAAGATGGCATAGTTCACTTTCTCGGACAAGATTGAAGAGCATTTTGAAAGAGAAGAAACGATCATGATTGAAACATAGTGAGAAACCGTACCATGTAAATGGAATTCTAATGTGTTATTGGGAACAAACTCATAGACAAGCAACCTCTTGTCTTCAGAAATGCAATAACCAACCAACGTCACGAGATGTTTATGATGTACTCGGCTGATAATCTCAACCTCTGCCTGGAACTCACGCTCTCCCTGCCCACTTCCATCTCTCAACTGCTTAACGGCAACTTCTGTGCCATCTGGCAGCACTCCTTTGTGAACAAACCCAAAGCCACCTTGCCCGAGAAGATTAGCATCGGAGAATTCATTGGTCGCCACGGCCAACTCTTCATAAGTAAAAGTGCATTTCGAGAAGCTGAGGGCGTTGCCAAACGGTGATTGCAGAGGTCGGTTCTCACCGCCGCCTGAGAAATGTGAACCCGAACCACTGCTGTTTACATTGACCGGAGGCGGCGGCGGTTTAGAGGAAGGATGTGAATTCATCTTCACGACATGATCAGGGGGTGGTGGAGGGGCATTATGCTGCCACCCATATTGATCCCCTGCAGAAGAACAAGAATCGTACTTAAAGATGAGAGCGACTCGTGTTGAACAATAACAATTACAAATGGATTCCCCCGTTGCAAAACCTCATAAACAGGAAATGACTGCACGAAGTTTAACAATGAAGTAAACACATTTAGATTGCTAACACACTTCGAAAACGAGAACATACTTTCCCTCACAGATTTGCCTTGTAAATCAGATTCCATGAAGAAGAATGAAAAAAAAAAAAGCGGACCTAATGCTTATTTTATTCTTTTGTCAAAATTCCCATTAGGATTATCTCAAACACAGATGAAGATTCCTGTGATCACTACTATCCCATTACTAAAATTAGCCATGTTTAATAACCATAGGTTAAGCCATACTAATATATTTCTGACGGAAATTTTGATATTTTTATGTCCATGACGACCTAATAGCATGATTAAAAGAGGACCCATCTTGAAGGCACCAAAAAACTGGAACGTAAGTCATACTTGTACGTCATAAGCCAACGCACATTTGGCAAGAACAGCGGGATAATTGCAAGCGACAGCGATGTGACTTGCTAGTGAGACAAAGAACGCACATGAGATCTGTAGTGTAGTGTACTGTATCTGCTCCGAGACAAAGAGTCATGGAGGGTGCACAGCTGTCATCTCACCTTTGAACGGCGGCGGGGGCGGCGGCGGCGGCGGGTGGCCGTAGTAGTGCAGGTGGTGGGGCGGCGGCGGGGGCGGGGGGTGGTGCGGGTGGTGGCGCCTCTTCTTCTTGAGCATGCAGAAGCAGAGGAGGCTGGCGAGCAGCAGCGCGATCAGGCCGCCCACCGCGATTCCCGCCACCGTGGCCGTGTTGAGCGCCGAGCTCGGCGGCGGCCGCGAGGCCTGGGCGGACGGCGTCGGACGATCGGTCGACGGAGACGGCGTGGTCGACGGGGGAGACGGAGCGGCAGGCGTCCCGGGCGTCGCGGGAGGCGGGAGGGAGGGCGTCGCGGGAGTGGCGCCCGCGGACGGGGGCGGCGCGGCGGGGGGCGACGGCGGTGGCAGGGGAGAGGAGGGCGGCGGCGAGGAGGCCGGCGGTGCCGGCGGCGAAGGGGGCGTCGAGTTGGTAGCGGGCGGCGCCGAGGCCGGGGCGGCGCCGTGCGGTTTCCCGGCGGCGAGGCCGGGCCCGGCGCGGCGGGCGGCGACGACATCAGAAGCCCGCCGCGTTAGACCAACTTCGCCGCTGGCTTACCCGCGTTGCTTCCTTGCGACGTGCTACTGCTACTGCAGTAGCACTGCTCCTAGTGCTTGGGCGAGAAACGGAAGGAGCGGGGCGAAAGATAAGCGAAAAGGGAGGAAGGTCCCGCTTTCCGCCCGCGGTGGCGGTGGTGGTGGTGGGGAATTCCGAACGGCGATTGCGACCGGTGGTAGTACGTCGTACGTAGCAGCACTAGTTGGCGGGGAGTGGAGTCTGTAATGGTGGGTGCGTGGAGGTGGAGGTGGAGCCCGACGCGACGCGACGACGGCGGGAGGAAGGAGAGGGGTGGGAGTGGAATAAAAGCGCGAGGGAGGGAAGGAAAGAGGCGACAGCGCGGCCGTGGCCGGTAAACGTGCGACGGCCTTCACGTCACGCGGCGCGGCCCGCCCGCGCTTTCCGCTTCGCCCGCGAATGAGTTCATGAGAATCGCGTTCGCTCCTGTCGTGTCGAGCCCAATCGTCGCTGGCCGGCGGGGCCAGGGCTCAGCTGACCCCGCGTGTCAGCCAGCAGAGGAGGCCGGGTGGATCCCGCCTCGGCAGGTTTCCCTTGTCGCTCAAGATACTAATCGCGATTACGCGACGGTTACGCTGATGGCGAAGGCCGTTTGCTGGGATATGTGGGCCTGCTTTGTCAGTGGCGGGGTGGGGCGGGGGGTTCTCCTTCCGGGCGACTGGTGTGCCTCGTGGCTTGAGGGAGAAGTCTCTGCGGGTGCCCGTTGGGCCGTGCAGCTCCACGGCTTGCTCTCTTTTTCCTCCTACTACTAGGAGAGCTGCAATGAAATTAACTACCCTCCGTTCCTCTACGGAAAACCTACCCTCTCGTTTAGGGTTTACGTCTCTGGCGGCGATCTCATCGCCGTCTAGATCTTCATCCATCTACCGTCGGCCGGTCTCGCCTCTGACGTCTCCCCTCTCCGACTAGAGGCGGAAGGACGGATCGGCTCCTTTCAAGGCGGTTCCTTGGCTGCTGCGAGTGAAACCCTAGATGGCGACACTGGCTGGCTCTTCCTCGGCGGGCTGGAAGGGAGAGAATTTGGACGAGATGCTGCAACATCTGGACCTCCAGGACGACGAGCTAGACGACGTGGTGGTAGGGGCAGAGGAGGTAAAGAAGTTTGAAGCGGATGCAAGATGGCTGGCGATCGGGAAGGTCATACGACCCGCATCTTCAGCTCTTCGGCCATGTTTGAGACGCTGAAGTCGATCTGGGGATTAGCTCATGTGCCAAAGTACATGGAAGCAGGGGAGAACTTATTTATCTTTCAGATGTTTTGTTTGGGGGATTGGAAGAGGGTGGTCCATGGAGGACCATGGTTGTTCAGAGGTATGGGCATGTTGATTGAGGACTATGATGGCAAGAAGGATCCTACTACTTTCAAGTTTGACGGCCTGTATGTATGTGCTCAGATTCACAACATCCCAGAGTTGTATCGGAAAGCAGAAGTAGTGGATCAGCTAGCCCGTCGCATTGGCCGTGTGAAGGAAATCCAACTTGCGCCCCGTCTCTTCTACGAGGGAGATTATGTTAGGGTTCGTGCAAGAGTGCTGGTGAATAAACCTCTCACGAGGTTGACGACTCTGAATGTTGAGGGCGAAGGAAGACGCCTCCTCCTTGTTAAGTATGAGAAAATCCCCTACTTTTGCAAAATCTGCGGGTTCATGGGCCACAATCATGAGGAATGTGGGGATGGGGTCTGGGAAGAGAAGGACAAGCAATGTGGAAGCTGGATGCTAGCTCAGAGGAGGGATACAACTCCTGAACAGCAAAGCGACCGTGCCTCACGCGGGGGTCGCACCGGAGGGTGGGGAAGAGGAAGAGCAGGCAGAGGTCCGACCTATCGCCAGCAAACGCCACCACGCAAGCGCTCATCAGAGGAGCCTGGGTTAGAGACGGGCAGGGAAGAAGGAGAAGTTACAAGTCCTCTGAAGCGAGGTCTGGGGGAGAAGGAGGCTCAAGTTACACCTACAGTTCGCAAGAATCAACCTGCACTTGGGCTTGAGAGGGTGGTTAATCCACCAACTATTGACGGCTTGGGGCGCAAAGAAAGGGAGTGACATGGCCGGCGGAGCTGACGGCCCACCGCTGCCTCCACCCTATGTCTCCCCTCGGGACGCAAAGAAAGCAAAGAAGGCAGGATCACCTTCGAAGAATGAAAAGGAGAAGATGGCATTATTGGCGGGCTCCACCTCGGAGCGCCGCCAGGCCCAATGAAAATCCTAAGTTGGAACTGTCGTGGGATAGGCGATCCCGCGACAGTTCGTGAACTCCGCGATATTGTGGAGCTTAGTTCGCCGTCTATTCTTTGCTTAGTAGAAACTCAATTACAGAAGAGTCGTGTTGAAGGTCTTCGCTTTTCGTTAGGTTTTGATTTTAGCTTTGGTGTTGGTAGCAATGGTAGAAGTGGTGGTCTATGTATCTTTTGGAAGAATTTGGTGGATGTTGCAACAAAAAACTTTTCAGAGTATCATGTGGATGCCTGGGTGCAAGAGCAAGGAAAGGAACAATGGCGTTTGTCGTGTTTCTATGGAGAAGCAACCCGGAGTCTCCGTTATAAAACCTGGAACACAATGAAGAGATTGAGAGGGGAAAGCACTCTCCCTTGGCTATGCATTGGAGACTTCAACGAGATATCGAGACACGAGGAGCAACATGGTCCCAATGCTCGGGATAGTGCTCAGATAGAGGCTTTCAGAGAGGCCGTGGATGTTTGTGGACTTGCTGATTTGGGCTACCGTGGCCTGGACTGGACATGGGAGAAAAAAGTGGCTGGTGGCTACTTCTGCCGAGTACGTTTGGACCGAGCCTTGGGTTCGGCCTGCTGGTCGGCGCATTTCCCTTTCGCTTCTCTTGAACACTTAACTGCGGCAAAGTCTGACCATTGCCCCATACTGCTTGAGACGGAGCTGGTAACGACAAGTGTTTGGGCAACGCAAAAACAGTTCCGGTACGAGTGCATGTGGGAAAGGGAACCCAGCTTTGGGGATATCTTGGCTGAGGCGTGGAATGCCACGGGCAAAGCCCAAATCGTATCTGACCGCTGTGGAAACTTGCAAATGTCGCGGGGGTGCTACAGAGATGGGGCCGGAACAAATTTGGTGCAGTCCGGGCGGAACTGCTCTCTCTACGCCTTCGGCTCGGCGGAGGAGGAGAGCATTGAAGCTAGGATGGTCGAGCTATGCCTCCGGGAAGAAATCATGTGGCGTCAGAGAGCTAGGGTACAATGGCTAGCCGAAGGTGATAATAACACAAAGTTTTTCCACCGCAAGGCAAGTGCACGCAAAGCACGTAATCGCATTACTCAGCTGCAGCGCGGTGATGGAATAGTTTGCACGGACGAGCAAGAGATGGCGAATATGGCCTCTACCTTCTACGACAATCTGTATGCATCCGAAAATACTGTGGGTATTGAAGAGGTTTTATCCCATATACCACAACGAGTTGATGAGGCCATGAATAACTCTCTGGATGCTCGGTATACAAAAACAGAGATCAAAACTGCATTGTTTCAAATGTTCCCGACAAGAGCGCCGGGACCGGATGGCTTCCCTGCACATTTTTTCCAGAGGCATTGGGATCTATGTGGTGACGAGGTAACTGATATGGTGTTGCGTGTTCTGAAAGGAGAGGATTCCCCGGAGGAGATCAACAAAACGTTCATAGTTTTAATTCCCAAGATAGCAAGTCCAAAAAATTTAGGACAGTTTTGACCGATTAGCCTCTGCAATGTGATCTTCAAGATGGCATCAAAGGTGTTAGCTAACCGGCTAAAGCTAATTCTCCCCGACATCATCTCTGAGGAGCAGTCAGCATTTGTGCCAGGGCACCTGATCACTGACAACTTTATCTTAGCCTACGAGTGCTTGCATTACATGAAAACAGGAAAGGTGAAGAGTAACAGGTTCTGCGCTTTGAAACTTGACATGATGAAAGCTTACGATAGAATTGAATGGAATTATCTGGAGAAGGTGATGCTAAAACTTGGGATCAGCCCTCGTTTCACTGAGATTGTGATGAGGTGTATACCATCAGTATCCTTCTCGGTCATCTTTAACGGAGGGAAGCAGGAGGATTTCACACCATCACGCAGGCTCTGGCAGGGTGATCCAGTATCCCCCTACCTCTTTTTGCTAGCGGCGGAGGGATTATCTTGCTTACTAAAATCTTCTAACCCAGCGGAGAGTGTCAGGGGTATTTCGGTGGCTACAGGAGCTCCTGAGGTAAATCATTTACTGTTTGCAGACGATAGCCTCTTATTCTTTAATGCTACACCTGAGATGGCAGCTCGAGTTGATGCTCTCCTGCAACGATATTGTGGTGCTTCTGGTCAGCGTATAAACAAGGAAAAGTCCTCGATTTTCTTTAGTAAAGGTTGTGCTGAGTCCCTGCGACAAGAGATCAAAGAAATCCTACAAGTCCAAAATGACCAGTTATCTGACCGATATCTTGGGCTGCCTGCTGATGTAGGGAGAGCCAAGGAAGGATCTTTTAAATTTTTGAAGGATAGAATTTGGAAACACGTGCAGGGTTGGATGGAGAAGGCACTGTCTGCAGGTGGAAAGGAGGTACTTATCAAATCCGTTGCTCAAGCCATACCCACCTACTCTATGGCGTGCTTCAAATTTCCACGGGGTTTATGTCAGCATATCAACGGTCTTTTGAGGAAGTTTTGGTGGGGACCAAAGAAGGGTGAGAGGAAAACAGCATGGGTGTCATGGGAAGTCATGTCACAGCCCAAGTCTATGGGAGGGATGGGCTTCAGAGATATCGAACTTTTCAACTTGGCTTTGCTGGCCCGACAAGCGTGGAGGCTCCTTACCGAGCCAAACACTCTCAGTGCCCGGATTTTGAAAGCTGTGTATTAGCCTACATCCACAATCCTCGAGGCCGAGATGGGAAAAAATCCATCTCAAGTGTGGCGATCCATTACTGAAGGCCGAGACGCGCTAAAGCTTGGTTTAATCAAGAGGATTGGCCCGGGCAATGACACAAACATATGGACTGATATCTGGATCCCCAGGGATTTCAAACTACGACCTGTATGTCCGAAAACAACACCCCCCCCCCCCCCCCCCCCCGATCGAGTCTCCGATCTCATAAACCCAGTCACAGCCTCTTGGAACAGGGCCACCCTGGATGAGCATTTCTATGCAATGGCGGACATAGAGGAAATCCTGAATATCCCTCTAAGCAACAGGGTGCGTGAGGACTTCTGGTCATGGCACTATGAACGCACGGGTGCCTTCACGGTGCGGTCAGCATACCGGCTTATGTCCTTAATCAAACAGCAAAGGACCGACTGGCTTGAGCACAATGAGAGCCACTCCAATGGCGCAGCGGACAGCAGGTCCTGGGCAAAACTATGGGGCGCTCCGGTCCCCTCCAAGGTTCGTGTTTTTGCATGGCGGCTGGCTAAAACCTCAATACCCACGGGAGACGTCTGAAAGCACAGGAACATGACGGACTCTGCGGAATGCTCACTTTGCCACGCAGCGGTTGATTCTTGGCGCCACTCTCTTTTCGGTTGCCACATGGCACGCTGCGTTTGGGCTCTTGCGGATGAAGATCTGACGGAAACGGTCATCTCCAACCGGACGGAAGATGCTAAGCTTTGGATGTTTTGGCTGGTGGATACTTTACCCGCGACAGAGTTGGCACGAGAGTGCTTGTCACGATGTGGGCGATATGGTGGGCGAGACGGAGGGCCATCCATGATAATCAGTTCCAGAGCCCTCTTAGCACTCATGTTTTCATCAATAAATTCATAGCAGAACTGGAACATATCCCGGAGAAGACCGCGCGCACGGGGGACCTGCATGCAAGGTCCAGGGACTTGCATGTAAGAAACAGGGACAGGCATTGCAACAAATGTGCTTATTGAGGGACATACTAGTACTACAGGTGGCTGCCACCTGAAAATCATGAGTATAAAATAAATGTAGATGCGGGCTTCTCCAAAATTGGCGACAGTGGGGTTGCTGCTGCGATCTGTCGTGACACACATGGAAATTATATCGGGGCGTCGGCGATCATCTTGGCGGGATTGATGGATCCGACCATTTTGAAGGCTCGGGCATGTAGCGAGGCACTTTCCCTGGCGAGTGATCTCCACATCCAGTCCGTCTGTGTGGCATCGGATTGCCTGGAAGTTGTCAACCGGATTGATAATGTCTCTCCTTGCAATTTTTTCTCCATCTTGCAAGACATTCAATACCAGAGAAAGCTTTTCAATGATATCAAATTCATCCATGAGAGTAGAAGGAATAATGGGGAGGCTCATGCTTTGGCAAAGGCAGCAGCTTCCCTGCCTCCTGGGCGCCACGTGTGGCTAACTAGTAGGCTCGACATCATCTGTATCCCTATGTGTGTGAACCTCTAATAAAGTGGTACAGTATTGCTAAAAAAAAAGAGCTGCAATGGATCCTGAAAAAAAAGGAGCGTCCTGATAAAAGGCAGCTTTCCCGCGAGAAAAAATGGCAGCTTTCCCAAAGCAGCGGACGAATTGATTCGTATAAATGCTTGCAGTCAGATCAGGTCGATCGGTTTGGATATGTATCCACAATAATAAAGCGTACCGTGCTTACCGCTTCTGTGAATAGCTGGTTGATGATTAAACTGCAGTCTTCTTCTCAAGTATACTACTACTCCCTCTGTTCAGAATTACTTGTCGCAGAAATAAATGTATCTAGATGTATTTTAATTTTAGATACATCCATTTTCGAGACAAGTAATTCCGAACGGAGGGAGTAGTACAGTAAGAAAATTAGTTGCATCACCTTCCTTTCAGGTATTTCACGGAAGGGGAAAAAACACGTGACATGCGTGTTGCACGAATGCAGAAACACGAGGTGAGTGTGAGTGAGGCGGCGTCGCATCGCCAGTGGCAGCCAGGGTGCCGGCGCGTACTTCGAGTCAACCAACCGCCATCACAGTTCTTTTTTTCTTTTTAGCAACAACAAGCCATCTTCTCAAGACGGTGCAGCTCGAAAGGGGGCAGGCTAGCTACACATGCCGCGACCTTCAACGGCGGCGGTATGGGTGCTCTTTTGGGTTCGTCCGAAATAATTTGTTTCCCTAGGAGTAAGTAACAAGGGTGAAGATAAGGGCTGATCCCATCAAAAAGAAAAAACAAGGGTGAAGATAATGCTCGGGTCGACGGCCTCACATCGACCCTATTTAAAAAGCGCGACATGTCAACTTTTATCGATGTGGTGTGGCAACACCCATAAACCCCATACACACCTCGCATTTACTACGTTTCATTGCAATCACTGGCCATCCACACCTCCTAATCCGTAGTTATATCGACTACGACCACAATCTGTTCCGTACATTTTTCATTCGCGGCAGAGCATGAGTACGGAGGGAGTATACCTTTAGCAGATGTATGGACAATTTTAGATTCTAGTTTAAAGAAATAAACATTGAAGTACAGCTTCACTCAACACTGGCCCAACGAATGCCTATGTCTAATCTAGATAGAATGGCGCCTAGCGAGCTCTTCCAACTTTGATAGGGGGAGAGGACGTCATCGCGGGGTGTAGGTGGAGCTCCTCTCAAGTCTGGAGCTCCCGGGGGCAGACAACATGGATCGATGTGGACTAGAACATTTATTAAATAGTACATCGGCCAGCTCTTCAACTTGAGATCTTCTGGTTCTGATGACATATTGAATTCGTCCAAAGTCGAGAATGGCGAACAATATATTTTAACACATGGACATCATTTTTAGCCTTTGGGTGCATTTGGCGACACCACAACAACATTGCCTTCAATAATGTCTTGTCTCGATGTACGTGATCAACAATAATATACGTGATCAACAATAATATCGGAATTGAAGAAAATCAGTGGACTATGGGGAGGCGGCATTTGTCTAGTGTGTTGCAGTGGCGGTGACCGGGTCAATTCTTTTAGAGTAGTTTTCTTTTTGAGTGGGCATTGATGTAGCAGTCGACCTCTTGTTTATGAAATTGATGTATATCTCAATGACGCATATTTTAAACAATATTGGAGAGGGAAGGGCGATTAATTTATGTAAATTATGATAAAGTGATACTCAAGCACAGTCATCCTATCCACTTGAGCATCTCTAAGAGATTGGGCTGGTAAATCTTGAGATTAATTCATTGATCACTATGGGTTGCCTCGTAGTAGAAGAAAACATCATAATAAGTCTAAAAAAATGCAAGCATTAGAGCCAAATCTAAGATTTGGTCCCAAATGGGTTGATTCCACCACAATGATTCTAACTATCTTAGCGCTTATTTTAGCCCATGTGTGTAATCTTTTGTGATATATAAATATACACACGCCAGTGGAAGCTATGTAGATAAACCCTAATCGATCCAATCTAACATTTGATCAGACTGTGAAATGCGAGAACAAATATCGGGTAAAGGGAGAGTAAGGAAAAAGAAACTTAACTTGACGGGCCAGCACTCCCTAGCATGTTTTGTCATTTCTTCTTTTTTCTTAATCCAAAGTGGCCTAAAAAGTAGGGGCGCATGATTGGTACATGATCGGCCATTCAAAGATGATGCCGATGGAGCTTGACTTTCACATTGCGAGTGATTTAACTGATCTTGATATTTTCCTACACTGATGCCTTGATCTTTACTCATGATCTCGATCTAGCTGAAGCCGATGGGTGTGCAAGCAAGGCCATGCATCCGTTCCATCGCACCAGGTCAGGATACGTTGCATGACGTGCACTGAACTGCAAACACGCACATATGGAACGAGTGGTCAATCAACAACAACTGGGCAGGTCTGGTCCTTTGTTTTCAGAACACGTACACACAATACTATCGATGCTCAGTAGATATAAAGTTTTTGAAAAGTTGGACCCTACAGATTTTAACTAAGTTTGTAGAGAAAACTATTTATCTTATCAATACAAATACATACAATATGAAAGTGTGTGTATTTGGTATTTTAAATATAGGTGTTTTCCTCTGCAAATTTGGTCAAAGTTTATAGCATTTGACTTTCCTACAAAATTTATAAGCACTATATATCATGGAACATTGTGTATAATGTAGTGTGTGTAAATTTTGTAGAAAAGTCAAAATTTGAAAGATCTACATTATGAAACGGACCCCGCAAAAGAAATACATTATGAAACGAAGGGAGTACTAAACTGCCCCATTTTGTTTCACGGCCAGTAGGGTGTTCTCTGGCAAGAGATCAAGCCTCATTTTCGAAGAGAAAAGGGCGTTCTATCTTCTATGCATGCATGCCTATCAATGTCCTCCTGGAAAGAAAAATATGGTGATGGTAGAAAAAATGACTAGTAAAATTATATATATGGTCTGCTGTGATTTACGAATGCCCCAGATTTGCATCCGGCCTATCAGAAAGAACCATGTCAAGGCACAAGGCCCATTCTGGAGTTGTTACCCTGGCTTCATATGTTTTAGAGAAAGAGGTCTCAGTTAAGATCGTCAAAACAATTATAGTTAATCATAATTTAAATTGTTAGGTTTTTTACGGTAAAACCACTCTAAATGTGATCAAATCCTAGACTTGTCACATGTCGGCCCAGCCTCTTAGAATAATCATAAAGGATAACGAAACCATTGCTATAAAATAATCAGGAAACAATTCGTTAATCTTTTGCGAAGGATTATTCTCATTTCCTTTCCAAGAATAATGGCCTCACCAGGCAATATGACACCGAATCCACAATCGAAACCTCGTTGGTAGCATCATTACCCCCGCTATTGTGCAAGTTGTTTGATTCCCTGCAACGATTCGTGATTCTTTTGAAACATGCCTTTTTTTTCTTTTCTTTTAGAAGCTCGTGATTCCCAGCATCTCTTAGAACAGGCGAATTCTGGTGACTCCTATGCTTTTGCGAAAACTCTTTTCAACAAAGCACAATATTTTTTTTTAAAGAGAAGGCAGATCATGATCTGCATTATCAGTGGCGGAGCGTAGTGGGGACAATACCGGGCCTTGCCCCCCCCCCCCCCCCCTTGCTAGAGAAAAAAATTACACAATAGGCTTATATTTCAACTAATCGCTCTACTAATTCTCCGGCATGTCTGATCACCCTAGCTTTTTGTATGTCATATACTCGTTTTGGCCCCTCCTAACACTTGGTTCACGCTCCGCCACTGTGCATTATGCATTCACAAAGGACAATATATATTAGCATCACATCCGGTATTTGCGATGACATAATATCAAGAACTAGCCGCATGAACCCTGCCCTTAAACGCGGTTCGTCGAAGGGAGAGAAAAAAAAACATTGCAAAGAGCAACTCGATCTACATTCCACAACATTATGCAAAGGTGATATATAAAAGTAGGACGTGCTAGGATTTTGTTCGCCTTCCTTCCTGTCGTTTGATGTATGGTGGCCGTTGCTTTCGCAATGCCCACATGATCCACCGATGCACAATTGCACATGCACGCGAGTGGCTGGTAGTGGCCCATCCCCGTCGCACAACCCACGCAACGCAACCTTTTCGGGTTTTTGTGCGTATCTCGTCTCGGCCGGTTCTCTGCGCTGCACATGTCCATATCCTCGCCTGCCGCCCGCCCGCGTATATTCACATGCCTACGTTGCTTTCGGATCAGCCAGCCATGGAGCGGCTCGGAGTAGCCGCCGGTAGGAAGAATAGTGATCAGATCATGTGCTCGTAGGTCATAGCCTCTTTTAATAGCATCTACAGCCGGACTTGATAAATGTGGGCCCTCAAACGCCCGCGAACGCGTCCGCGAACAGTGACCGGATACTTCTCAAATTACGTCATCCATATCCGTGTCTCTCATATCCAAACCCTTATATCCATACAATATCATGCAACGTCGATAAAAGTACGTAGATCAGCTCCGGACATAGAAATTGCACAACAGTTCACCAAAAGATCCATCAAAGTTCACATAAACGACGGATAACTTTATACTACATCTAAAACTTAAAATTAATATAAACATCACCACTTCCGGGTCGGCCCTTTCCCCTTCTGGTCGTCGACGTAGCTGTACCCGTTGGCGGCTGGTGGAGGATCGTCCGATTCGTCGGAGGAGGAATCGTGGTCGTTGGAGGAGGAGGAATCGACGATGACGAGGCCCTTGAGGCGCTGGACAGCCCGGTCCTGCTGGCGCCTGAGCTTGGCCAGCCGAGTCGCCTCCTTCGCCTTCTCCAATGCCTCCCACTCGGACTGCTCGATGACAAGCCGAAGAGCCTTGGCGTTCTTCCATGAGCCGCTGAAGCGCCCATCTCCGCTGCTGTAAGCGCATCGCGGTAGACCCACACGAGGAGCCGCTGGTCCTCATCGAGCTCCACTGGTAACCCACGTCGGCGTTGGACAGAGCTCTCCACAACCTCCCTCTCCCTTGCCCGCTATCTCTCACGACGGGCGGCGCGCGCCTTCGGCTCCGGCGTGCGCGTCCGGGCGGACACAAGCACCCACCGCTGCTCACGAGGGTGAGCAGCAGCTTACGGGGCAAGGGGACGACGTAGGGGAGGTGCCGATTGCGCTGGCCGCCTGTCGGAGTTGCCCATCGGCAAGGAGGGGCTAGCGTCGGCGTCTGAGATGCGCCAACGGGGAAGCGGCGGCTGTGGCGAGGCTGCAGATCCAGAGCTGCCCCCGGTCTCCACCTTGGACCGCTCCAAGGGGATGCGGAGGGCAAGCTCATACTCCGGATCCACCTCGTCATCGGAGCGGCTGTCGGAGCTCAACATTGCGCTGAATTCGATTGGAACCGGTGAGGAGAGAGGAGAGGACGGAGCGGGAAAGAAGAGTGAGTGAGCTAGGGTTTCGAACCGACGAGACCGATGGGGTTTTTTGTGGGACATCCGTGGGGTCGATGGTGGGCCGGGCTTGTCAGACGGACACGCCCGGGCCACCCCATATTCGGTCCATATTTGGGCTGAATATGGTTGGTGCCAGTTAGTCTAGGCGTTTGAGGTTCGTTTGAGGCATCCGTCTGGATTAAAAAAAGTGACCCGGTAGTGACCGGGCAGCCCACCCAGATGTATGAGACGGCTTTAAGAGATCCGGCTGGATGTTCTAAGAAGACAAAACAGTAAGCACAGTGGCATCTTTTTTACCAGCTCGTGCCTTGGTCCTCAAGACATGCACATCATTCTGCAATAATGTTCTACTCGGTGCTCCACGCGCACTTACACACCAAGCCCTTCGCTGATGTTACAAAAGTACTCCGTGAATGAAACATCCACGGTTCCGACGGACGTGGACGGAGCGGTGGAGTTGAGTCCCGATGCTGGTGTGGTGCGCTCTGTTGTTTGGTCATCCTTCCAACCCTAAAGCCAAAAAAGAGAGAGAAAAGAAATCCATTGACCTAAGGCTCGACGGCCACTGTTGAGGATAAAGGGCAGCAGGGCTGGCTGTCCTGCCCTTGTCTTCCAGCAGTGCCGTGTCGATTTAGTGCCAATGTCGACTCCAGGAGGGAATTACCACAACGGGAAAAGCAAAGCAAAGCATAACTAACCGAGATATTCGCCGGCCTTCGGTTTTGATATTTGTCTCTGTAGTGTGTGCTTTTAGATGGGTCATATGAAATATATATACGGATTGGGCTTACCATCAGTTCAGATCGACTGCAGCATTTCTCCTGGTGTTACTGCAATATCTTTTTACTAGCAGGCACAAGGCGCCGCGCCCGTCGCCGAACCCATGCGTTTGTGTGCGTTATATTTTTTATATTGAGGTCGAGCGGGTTGCAAAGAGGCGGCATCGGTAGAGTACTACAGCATAGTGGTGGTGACAGTCCTGTGTACTATGCATGGTGATCAGTGCTGCAATATGCTCAGGCTGAAGTAGGAAGCGTCGCTTGAGTGCTAGCTTGTTTAAGGGTCGTTGTGCCTGAACTGTTATGCTTGTGTCCACTGATGAAAACACTCGTGGATTGCATAGCTCAAGAGGTGGCCTGCTGATTCTGAGATGGAGAAGTCTGAACTGATGAGCATGGTATTACTGCTATAGCTAATTCAACTGATTGAGTTATGGTGTAGCCGATGGAGGAGAACTCTGAACTGAGGAGCATGTTAACAGTTCCATATGAGCTGGGTGACGATGGTTCGGGATTGTTGACAGCAAAAAGCTGGAGTCGGTCAATTTCTGAACTTCAACCCGCAGGAAACCTATGTTTGTAAGCAGTTTTTTGGCATTCTTTTTGAACCATCAGAGAAGAGCCTGGCCGCGGAAGGAGTATTGCCATGTTTGAGAGCCTGTTGATAAGGACGTCGTTCAAAATGGCATGAGAGATGAAGCATTCAGCAGGCTCTTCTTGCTGTTGCATCATACTGTAGGTTTTTGAGTGTCGAAATCACTGCATTCCACTTATACTGTATATCCACTGAAGAATGCGGCTGTCTCTTGGCCATCGTACATAAAGGCATCGGCAGCTATGCAAGCTATGCAGAAAACATGTATGGGAAAGTCTATTAGAGCATTTTTGGGTCTATATATTCAGTACTGCAGCATAGTTTGATCAAGCCAGAATGGTGACATGGATGACATTGTTACAAAGAAGAAAATAATGAAACAGGAAGAACTTTCTAGTACCTTGTAGATATGTGTGCAGTCTTTCTTATCTGGTCCGAAGACTGTATATTGTTGCTCACAATCTTAGAACTGTATGGGAAAAAAAGGCATACGCAGTGTCTGTATGAGCTAATTATCTACAGGGATTGACATGAAAGGGGAACAACAGGTATGAGGAAAGATGCAAGAAAATGCAGAAGCAAAGAAGATCTGAGGCAAACAGTTTGTATGTTCAGGACCAAATAAAGTACACAGGCAAATTATGCTCACAGTTGACAAATGCATGCAGTCAAGAATCTGAGAAATCAATACCTTTGATGCATTGCACTGTCAATGAAGCCTGCTTGGGGCACAGAGCATGCTGCTCTGGTCCATAGTAGGTACCAATTGAAGTGTTACAAACATTGCTATTTTATTGAAGAATGCATAATTAAATAAAAGCTGATTATTTGTATTCCATACCATAGAGAAGAAAATAAAAGAATAAGAAATAGGAACACCGTTTGGCCTGTCCATTAGTTTGGAAAAGAAAATATAGTGGGTCATCTATGTTCTACTCTGTTGGACACTTGGAGTATGAGAAAAAATATAGTGTTTTTTTCCTGAGTTCTTTTGCTTGACTGCATTAAAAAAATCATCTTGACCCACCAGAAGGTTTTATAAATACATTTGTTATGGCGCTGCTAAAAGGAGGGCGCGAGAGGGCCGGCCGGGGATCTTTTTGCCCACGGCCGAGCAAGAGGGAAGGGATTTCCTTTTTAATTCTTGCTTCATTAGATTGATACATCTCCTCTCTTTATATAGAGAGGTTTACTTGACTCTCAAGCAAGGCTTACTTGACCCCTAAGCAAGCTACCCTTATCTCTAATTAACCCTAAGACTAACGGGCTATACCGTCAGCCCAGGCCATTAGGCCCATTACATACTCTAACATTACACCTCATCTGGACATGCAGCTTGTCCTCGAGCTGCAGCCTAACCAACTTATAACCATGACTCACGCAACACAAACCTAACACCTAAAAACAAGCCTTTTACATCTCAGCTTGTTTTATTACTCTCAACCTGAAATGGACTAGGACGATTTATTTTGGACCCCTTAACAAAAAGTGGAACCATCCGCATGTCGGACGTGCGCGTGTACAGCCACCTGGATCCCATGGACACCACCTAGACAAAAGGAGTGCATGTGTATGGTTGTTGGTCTGCACCGCACAGGGAAGAGTGGAGGGCTTGCGATGGAGAATGACGAGGAGGGGTGCACCCCCCCAAGCGCCGATGTCGCAGACTTTGAGGTCGCTCATGGGGAAAACAAAGATGCCCAAGATCCCCGACGCAGCGGACGAGATCGAGGTCCTTTGCGCGCGAAACGCAGCAGGGAGGAGCGGCAATGCAGATCACGCATCTCCCGCACACGACGACGCGCTTAGGAGGCCGCGGCAGCAGCTGCAGACCTCACCGCCAGCGACACGTGGCGGGTAGTGATCAAGCCGGAAGCGGCGACGGCGACGGGCGGAACTTGATCTGGCGGATGAGGACGCCTGGGAAGCGGTAATGGCGATGGCGGGAACTTGATCTGGTGGATCGGGACTCCACGGCCGCGCGATCGATCGGCGGCGAAGGCCGACCGGCGTTGGATGTGCAATGAGCGAGGTGAGGCGGAGGCCGCCAGAGCGGCGGCCGCCACTATAGCTGTGGCGGGCGGTGGTGGCGGATGGCAATGGCAGCCCGGCGAGCGCGGTGGGACGCCTGGGCAGCGGAAGGCCGCAGCGGCGAAGCCGGCGCGGGCGGAGTGAGGCCGCCAGAGCGGTGGCTGCCATCGCAGCCTGTGGCGGGCAAGGATGGCACCGGCTGCCGCCGCAGCCACCCGGCGAAGGGCGAGGCCGCTTGGTCCAGCGGCAACCACGGCAGCCACGACAGCGTGGTGGCGGCGATGGGCGGCGCAGCCGGGTGCGGCCCGTAGGACCCGGCCAAGAACAGGTGGATCTCCTGGACCGCCTGGGTTTGGTCTCAGAAGACCCGGACACCTCCTCCGGTGAGAACGGCGGGACGGGCGCGACGGAGGATCCCGGCAATGAAGAGACGGGTTGGGCGGTGAAGACATGATCGAACCGAAGCTAGTTGATACCAAATTGTTATGGCGCTGCTAGAAGGAGGGCGAGAGGCGGGCCGGGGCCTTTTTGCCCACGGCCGAGCAAGAGGGAAGGGATTTCCTTCTTAATTCTTGCTTCATTAGATTGATACATCTCCTTTCTTTATATAGAGAGGTTTACTTGACTCCCAAGTAAGGCTTACTTGACCCCTAAGCAAGCGACCTTTATCTCTAATTAACCCTAAGACTAACGGGCTATACCGCCAGTCCAGGCCATTAGGCCCATTACATACTCTAACAACATCATTTTGTTGTTGGCCTGTACAAGTAATCTAAGTGGATGAAATGTTGCTTTATTTTTTTTAATCTCTCCCTACTCTTTGATGTTTAAAGTTTAAATTGAATAACTATTCGAAAAGCGCGGCGCAAGCCGCCCCCTGGAAAAGCCCGCCTACAGTTTTCGTTGGAGATTTCTACAACCATGTATTTATTTTTAATATAAGTGGTTTTTGTTAATACAGTGTAGCTTGTATAATCTGCAACATTACATTTGTTTCCTCAGATGGTAGCAAGGCCCATGGTATGGAATGCATCTAATACCCCTGCCTGAAACAAAACAATATGGAGAACTAATCTGCTGGGCTCAAAAAACTGAACACTAAAATCTGCTGGGTTCCTAAAACTGAACACCAAAATACAGGCAAGAGTACGAAGAATATTCTAGTACTCAGTGAATTAGCAGAGCAGAAGCTTCTTTTTCTTTTATACCCAACAGAACAGAAGCAAATACACATATATACTAGATAGGTACACTCCACCACCCCTTGGTCCAACGTTTTTATACTTAATAAGGAGAATAATAAGTGCAACTGATGAAACCAGCGTAAGCAGTAAAATAGATGACCTTCAATCTAGTCTTGTGTGAAAATCGCAGCTGATAAAGCCAGCATGACCACCAAAAGCCCGTCTGAATTGGAGCCTTCGTACTGCCAGCCTGAAAACAAAGTCTCCTACTAAAAGAACAAAGCAAAAACAATTCAGAAGCAAACAATTAAGCAAAGGAAAAGTTTTCTCCAGCCAGATAATTTGTTTCTAGTTACGTATAAAGCATTAATTATTTCCTTGTAAATAATATTTGTAGTAACATTTGTTGGAACACCCTTGGCATCTTCAATCAGGATTTTTAAACCTTGTCGTGACGTGTCACTCGCGAGACAGTCACATATAGTTGCCCGTGAGAAAACACTAGGTTTGGGAGATAAACACACAATTTAGAAAGCGTTTGTCCTTTACTTCTATTTTTTCATCGAAAATTCGTCTACTGAATTCCCATGTATTGCAAGTAGTTTAGCGAACAGGGAGTATATACTTTTTCCTTATACAAAAAGTAAACATACTTTATATTTTTTTTCCGAAAAGGGGGTCACCCCGGCCTCTGCATCAGAACGATGCATACGGCCAACTTAATTAAATAGCAAATAGGTTCGACAAAGGTCTTAAAGTCTTCACGAAAGTAAAGAAAAGCTCACAGAGGGCAAAAAAAAAGACATAAAGCCACAACCGGCTGGTATAAGAAAGATAGGAAAACTAATTGCCTATCCTATTACATGACCGCCATCCAAATCGGTTGAAAATATCCCGTGCTACCATCTTCCACCGGATAGATCCAGTAACCAAACGCTCACTGCCCTCCGTCGGAGTGAGTAGCGACCACATACGGATCAACGCAGTGGCTCGGAAGATAACCTGCAAAAAATGAATATTTGTTGTTCTGTTAAAAACCAAATCATTTCTGCAGTTCTAGACTGCCCACAATAAAACACATACTCCTACTCGAATGTGTCTTGCTGCTTCGGACTCTATCCTGTTAAGCCACGTCCCAAATAACATGCTGACAGAGTTCGGAGGAGTAATGTTAAAGGCTATGTGTACCGTTCGCCATAGAACTTTTGCCAACGGGCAGTCAAGAAAAAGGTGTTTGATAGTTTCATCCCGGTCACAAAAACTACATCTAGTAGGTCCTGTCCAGTTACGCTTTTTTAAATTGTCCTTAGTTAAAATGACTTGTTTATGTACAAACCGCAATAACACTTTAACTTTCAAAGGGACTTTGACTTTCCAAACATATTTGAAACTAGGAATGGAGTTAGAATTGATAACATCGAGATACATCGATTTAACTGTGAACTCTCCAGCCCTAGTAAGCTTCCAGCGCAACTGGTCGGGCTGTTGAGACAGCTGGACCTCCATCAGTCTACTCACTAAATGGAGCCAAGCTTCCCAACGATTTCCGACAAGCGTCCTCCTGAATTGAATATTGAGAGGGATGGCCTGAACTACTGTTGCAACATAAGCGTTTCTTCGTTGAATAATGCTATAGAGAGACGGACATTGAAGCGCGAGGGGTGTTTCCCCTAGCCAAGTATCCTCCCAGAATCGCGTGGTGATGCCATTTCCGATTATAAACTTTGTCCTATGGAAAAAAGCTGATTTAACTCTCATCAGCCCTTTCCAAAAAGGCGAATCCGTCGGCCTCGCTGTCACCTGGGACAACATATTGGCAAACAGTTTGCCTCCAATATCATATCTTCCCCAAAGGGTTCCAATCGCTATAAGACTAACAAATGGTTACACAGATTAAACATATCAATTAGAATTGAGATTTTTGGTGTCAAATAAAACAGTTGGAAAACTCGTCAGACGACCAAGAAGCAATTTCTCTGGTACCACGTGATGCACACCACTTTACAAAATCTATAAACCCAAATTGCAATAGATATATATAGCAACAAAACTAAGAAAAATATAGTGGAAGACTAAGATAATTCTTTTCTGAATAGTTTCGACAGATAAGCTGAAATTATAATTACAGTTTGAGGAACTAAAATCATAGTATATGTATGAATAGTAGCTGAGTAGAATGTTGCCCAGTTAACGATTTCTAAGCCCAAGGAATAGGAATCAGAAAATAGGTATTAAAACAGAGTACCAGTAGGTACCTTCGCTATAACAGAGATTACATGGTGTTGCTGGGAGGGATGCATATATCACATCTTCTGCATCTTGTCCCAACATTTACATATACCAAATATATAAATCCTACTCCCTCTGTCCGAAAATACTTGTCATTAAAATAAATAAAAGGAATGTATCTAGATATATTTTAGTTCTAGATACACCCCTTTTTGTCTATTTTGATGACAAGTTTTTTCAGACGGAGGGAGCACTATAAACTTCGTGTAGCAGCTACTACAGGATAACACACTGCAGCAGGAGGATTAAGATTTGAGCGCCTGGTTTCAGCTGCTGAAATTCGCATCGAGGCACACATCCACATGAAAACTGGAGCCCGTATGGACACCTCTGATATAGGGTACCATGTAGGACGCGCTAGGAAAAACCGCTCTCATAACAACAAATACATGAATCTTCCGCGCGCTGCAGCGTTGAAACTGAAACATCTGCCGTCGGCAAGATCTGATGAATCACAAAAGCGATTAAACTTGAAATAACGAATCGCGGAGAAGGAATGGCAGGGCACTCCAACTGGTTGCTTGCATGGTTTAGTGGAGCGTCGCCAGCTCGGCATGGAATCTGTCGACGTGCTCCTCCCTGACGCAGAACGCTAGCACATTCACGCCGTCGCCGTCCTTCCTCGAACTCGGTAGGCACGGGATGCAGCATGGCACGCACGTCACCTCCGTGTTGACCATCACCCTCGCCGGCCTCCCGCCGCCGAAGTCGACCCCGTCCAGCCCGATGCCACCCCAGCTCGACATGAAAAGCGGCGCGTAGCCGCACAGCGCGCCAACCACCTCCTCGCTGAACACCACAGGCTCGTAATTTCCAAGGATGTACGGTATCCGCTCCTTGCCGTGCTTGATCAGCTTCACCGTCTCAGCGGCGCTGCCGTTCGCCACCGCGCCACACGTCGACACCACCATCTGCAACGCGATGCAGTTGCCGTAGTAGCCGTCCTTGGCGCCAATGAGCTTCCGCACGTTGGCCGTGAAAACCAGCAGCGCGGGGGAGGCTGGGTCGGCGTTCATCGCGCGGGTACGGCACTGCCATACCGCGGCGGCCACAACATCGAACGTCGAGCACGGCTGGTCGACGCCGGCGTACTCTGCCTTGACGCGGTTGATGAAGCTCCAAGGGATGGTCACGTCCGTGTAGGCGTACTCGGCGTGCGCGAAGTCCAGGTACGGCCCGACGGCACCGAACAGGTGCGGGATCTCCGGGAGCGCCGCGTCGTGCCTGACTGGAACGACGGACGGCACGGACAGCCCGCGCGCAAGCTCGCCGACGGCTCCTAGGAACTGGGCCATCCCAAAGGCGTCAGCGACGGCATGGTTCCACGTCACCCCGACGACGTATCCGCCGCAGGCGAACTCAGTGACCTGCATCATCAGCAGCGGGCAATCCGACATGCGGACGCGATCGCCGGCCCGGACGACAAAGGCATCCAGAGGGGTCACCAGCGGCGAGTCAAGGAACCTGACATCCTCCAGAGTGCAGCTCGCCGTCGCGGCGACGTACTCAACGCCATCACCGGTGCATGCGAGCTCGACGTCCAGCCCGCTGGCGTCGAGGCGACCGGCGAGGGGGTAGTAGTGGACCAGTGCACCGGAGAGTGCACGCCGTATGGTCTCAGCCGGCTCGTGGATCGGGCGGTCGAAAATGTGGAGCGACATGACTGGCAGGTAGAGGCAGCCCTTGTCAGTGGAAGTGAGAGGCAGATGGCCGGCCGGCGTGGGCTCCGACGGGCCGACGAGCACCGGCAGCGAGGACTGGGTCACACGGAAGTTCATCCTGCTCGTGGACTAGGTTTGTCTCTTTCGCTCAAGTGGTCGGTCTCTCAATGCAGATTAGAGGCCGAGACGTACTTAACTATGGCAAACTCTGGCTTCGGATTGGTTAAGCTTTTTTCGATGTATACTAAGGGCACCGACGGTAATCCAAGTGGTGGAATTAACTGAGAAGAAACTTGAGAATGCAAGTGGCTTAGCCGCCATTTTCCGTATACAAAAATTCGCCATAATTCTTCGAAAAACTAGTGTGAACATGGTTCCGTTGACAACGCACAAATACCGGACCTCAATACGAGGTGTCAGAAGACTAATCCGAAAGAAGACTTATCTAAGGAGTAAATAGCGTAAAACTACTATTGTATTTTGTTATTTTGCAGGCTAGGGTTTCAAAAAGCTACCACATTTTAATTTTTCTCAGATAACTACCAAACACGTGGTCGGCTGTTTCAAAAAACTCAAAACCGTAGTGACTAGCGTTATAACCGTTGTCCTGACCGATTGGGCCCATCGGTCAAGCCACGTGGCCCCGCGTGCTCACAGTGCAGCAGTTGACGGCCGTTAGGCCGACCGGTCCGGTCGGAACGAAAGGAGCCGGTCGGGCCGCACTCCCTCTCACTCTCCCCCTCCTCTCCCCCGCTCTGTGACCTAGGTTGGCGATGGCGGCGCCGCAACCAAATGTCGTCGTCGGCGAGCCTTTGAGCCAAGGTGTCACCGGCGAGGAGGATGGTGGACATTCAGAGGTTGAGAAATGGCTAGGCAGCTAGAGCTTCCCGGCGCAGCGGTCGCCGCAGCCATCACCGCTCGAGGTTCAGGTAGATCCGGCGAGCTTAGATCCGGCAGTCCGCGCGGCTAGGGCGGTGGCGAAGTGCATCCACGCGGATCCAGAGGGCGGCTACAAGTGGGTGTCGTCGTTTGGTGGAGTGAGGTAAGAAATTTCAGTACCATTCATACTTTTAGTTCAAATTTATAAATTAGGGTTAGAAGATGATAGTTACTTATTAGGAAACAAGTATTTTAATTAGGGTTAGAAGATAGTGCAGTATTGCAAATGAGCAGTGTAATTGTTTGTTGGCATGCTAGTGCATATTTTTGGTTATGTCACTGTATTTAGTACCGTTTTTAGTAATGTTCAGTGCATTTGGTCATTGTTTTAAGTTTCAATTCCTTGAAAAATAATTGTTTGTCAATTTAGTCTCCTACAACTTAGATGATGAGATTTGGGACATGAGGTTACATTTTCAAGGAACATATAATATGGAGAGAAAGTATCAAGTTTCTTCAGATATCAGTTATCTGGCCATATTAGCATTGGTTGAGTTGGAGGGGTACCGAATGGATGCTTTTTTGACTTATGTAAAGGAAGAGGGAAAGGGCTTGGAGGGGGTGGAGGTCCTGGATAGTGATGAGGCATTAGAGGAAATGCTTGACTTATTTGTTGATAAGAAGCTTCTGAACATCACTGTTAGAAAAGCTACTAACATATGGATCACATCTTGCTTGAGGAACAGATTCCCATTAGTAATGTTGGTGAGCAAGTTGTTTACAGTGTTTCCTAACAAGGTGTCCTGTATCCACTCCATAATGCAACTTTGCCACCAGTAATCCCCGAGGAGCCCTATTTTAACACACATCAGAGTTGTAATTTCAACAAGGGGAAAGATGTTGTGGAAGAAGAAGAAGATCTAGAACTGGAAGATGATGAAGATGAGGATGAGATGGACAAATCTTCTTCAGATTTTGAGTTTTTCAGGGGTGATTACAGAGGGCAGAAAATATCATACAAGGCTTGGTCTAGGGGTGACAAGCCATAAGTAGAGGGAAGAGGAAGATACTGCAGATCACTATTGTGGAGCTAACTCAGAACCTTCTGAGTTTTGGGAGGAAGAACAAATCCTTTCTGAACATGATCTGTAAGTGGGTTTGCATTGCATTGCATCCAGACTTGATTTAAGTCCCTTAGTGCCAAGTTTGACAGCCATGGCATTGTTCTGCTTTATTCTTTTCATGCGCGCAAGCTCATAATCATTATGATGCTGTTTAGTATCTGAGATTCATGAAAACATAAAAAGTAGTCAAATTATCTATGGAATGCATTGCGGATTCAACTCGAAGAGTGTCCCCCTGTAAACCCCTGCACATGCAAAGTTCACCCCCCAACCGTGCTGACCAGACCACACACAGAAATACAAACCTCTTATATCTCTATAACAGGCAGACACCCATTTCAAAACTGAAGTAGGAACATTAGAATCATATCAAATTCGTATTTGAACAAATAAACTAAGGAATTATGAGTGGCATAATGTTTAGCTTCAAGGGTGAAGTGCCGGTAGTGCGACACAAAGCAAGTAGGTATTGTATTCCATGTAAAAGATCGTAGTCTATGTAAAAGGTGGAAATGACATTTTTTGTCTATATAATGCAGTGTTCATTGCCCACACATGATGGAAGAGATCACACAGAGAAATACTATTCACTCATGTCTGCGGTTCCAGTATTTTAAAACAGGGTGGTCCACCCTAAAAGAATATTGAGAACAAATATGACAAGGCAAGCATAGTTGTAGTGAATCAATCATTACTTGTGATCTTACTAGGACAAGTATGCAGAATTGTAACTGTAGTAAGAGACCGTCCAAAATCTGAATCAAGAAGTTGGTCTAGCACTTATGGTTTGCACTAATCGACGTGAATAATTGGATATCATATCAATTGAGTAAGAAAGACAAGTAAAATTGTCAACAAACCTGGCCTGCAGTAGTAATCTGGGTCAATGTCACTATGACCAACAATCCAAAGTGACTAGTCACTGGTGCAGAGACCTGCTATACAAACGGTTTTTAACCCCTTTCCGCTACGGCGTTTGGAACCGTCGCCAAGTGAGTGTGGGCGATAGGGGGGGTCCTTCCCACACGACCTAGAAACCATCGGGGATAGGCCCTCCCGGCACACAGGCTGGGACAAAATGAGCTCATGTGCGATCTGGCGGGGCATCGAAACCCAATTGTTTCCGTTCGTATGTACATCCCATACGGTGAATCCTAGAAAAACATTTCCGTTCGTATGTATATCACACACAGTTTTTTGTGTGGAAACGTTTGTGCAAGGTGGCCTAACGCAAATAGTTCTCAAAGCCGTGTGTGATTGTTAGTTGATCGAACACGCCTACTTTCGAGAAACCGTGCGTGTTGTTTGAGTTCATCGCCCACGGTGTTGTCTGAGTAACCGTCTACAATAGAAAACCCTAATAAGCAAGGTAATTAGCCTATTATTGATAATCCATGTACTAATCAAATTGATATTTCTTATAAAACACTCCAGATATTTCATATCCGTATAACAACAACCAGGATTTCATAATTGAATTACATCAGATAGCTTCGGCACTAAGTTACGCCATTACACAACAGCACCAAGTTTCACATGCAACATCAAAAACCTTTAGAAAGTAGCATCATACATGGTAAATAGACAGATGAATATCATGCAGGAAGCTATGAAGCGGAAGGCAAATATTGAGCCTTCAAAGTGATGTTGAATGTCCTTGCAACTTTAGGCGGTGGCTATGGATAATTGCCCGCCCAACCTTCGTTCTCTTCAGCAAGACTTCAATATTGTACCGTGGGTGTTGAATGAATACCTTCCTCGCCTCTTGACCATGCAGGTGGTTTGAGAGGTAATCATCGGTGAACTGCTTTGAAAAGTACTGAAAATAAAGATATGCATATCGCTGCTATAAATTTTGAAATGGCGCAAGGGGTAAAAAGAAGGTAAAAGAGTTAGTACCATCCTATAGTTGACTGATGTCTTCTTCATTGTGCAAACAAAGATCTTGTTGTTATTCGTCGCAAGTTTCTTCAGCCCTAACAATCTTTCTGAGTTCCTTGACTTGACTGATATTCATGGACATCTCATTTCCCCATATGCAAAATGGGGCGAACAGTGGGTCTAAGCCTCTGACAGCAGGACCTACATGTGCAAGACCAAATTGTAAGAAACCTAAATATTAGAATGATTCCTGCAATTGCACAATAATGTGCTATTAGCCAAAGGACCATGCTTGAACAAACCTCGATGGTAAACCGCAGTGTCTCCCATTGTTTCCCTGCAACACACATAAGGAAGATCTTGATCAGGTTAACTGAGAGTTGCCATACTATTAGTAGAATATGTATTGAGTACAACCAAATTCGATTTATTTCACATGCATAACAATACAAACTTGTACCCACAGCAAATGAAAATCAAATTGCAGAACTGAACCAAACAGTTAAATGGACAGCAGACCAAATGAACCAAAATAGTTAACTGAGCACGGCATTGCAGAATAGAAACATGTACTAGAAGATAGGACAGTTAACAAAACAAAGAATGCTTGAGAACACTACTACGAAATGTAGCAATTGTTGGACCAAACTGTTAACTGAACATTACATTTCAGAGGACCAAAGTGTGAACTGAACATTACATTTCAAAGGACCAAACTGTAAACTGAACATCAGATTGCATATTGACATTACAGAGGACAAATCACTAGAAGGCACTGTCGGTGGCCTCGAGAAAACAACACAAACTGTATTTTAAAGTAGACAACCGCGTGGCGGTGTCTACGGTGGCCTCGAAGACGAGGTGCTCCTCCAAGATCTGGCGATCGGCATGCGTGGTAGCCATAGCGACCTCGTGCGCGCGTGCGGCCGCGATTTGCTTCTCCGCTGCCAAATGCTACTGAGCTCCATGTTATACTGCGTGCAAAATGGCTGTGGGCAGTGCTTAATTGGACGAGGGGGCCATTGATTTCGGTGAAAGGTGTCGCACCATCGGTCGGGGCATGTGGGACGGGAAAGGAGGAGGATGGTGTGGGTGGAGTGTGGATTACCTGACCATATCGACGAGGCCGCGCAGCAAGAAGAAGGGTCGGCGGCGAGGAGGCCGCGCAGCAAGAAGAAGGGTCGCCGGTGAGGAGGCGGCGCTGCAAGAAGAAGGGTCGCCGGCGAGGAGGCGGCGCTGCAAGAAGAAGGGCAGCCGGCGAGGAGGCGACGCTGCAAGAAGAAGGGCAGCCGGCGAGGAGGCGGCGCTGCAGGAAGAAGGGTTGCCGACGAGGAGGCTGACCTGCCAGTAAGCAACAGTGAAGGTTTGAACTTGAAAAGCAAGGAGGAACAGTGGAAATATGGCTTTTGGTGGGAGGGAGGGGGTGGGGAGATAGATATTTCCATGGTGGCAACAAAATTTCGCTCGGTGCCGCGAGAAACTGGTGTGCAAGTGTGGTTCAAGCGGGGGCGATGAACTGTAGACGACAAAGCTTCCTGCGTAAGCCACACAAGACGGCGTGGCAAGATATTTTATGTCGCATCCCACACGATTCTTTCTAGTAAACTGTTTGTGGTATACCTGATTTTTTCATTATGTTTTGGAAAACAAAATGGTGTTACGGAGGGAAAGGATGGTGTTTGAATTGCTAGAACATTTATTTAGAGTGAAAATGCAACTACATGAGTGTCATGTTTAAATTTGGAATTATTCTGGGTTTGTTTGGCATTTTTATGGATTAATTGAGTTTCTCGGCATTTAATGTGCGTAATTCAAATTTGAACTACAAGCACATGCTCCAATGCACCAAAGTTGGTTGAAAAATCACATGTGTGTCCTTGGGTGAATTTCTAGGTCCCATAAAAGAAATGGGAATGAAAGTCAAACATCTGGGTGTCGTGGCTCGACCGGGAACATTGAGAGACTTGGTTTTTAAATTTCTGGAAATTCAAAACTCACCTAAAAATCATGAAACTTGGCATGGTGTCATTTCATGGCACCAACATGCTGTGGTAAAAAAATTGGCCGCATTTGGACAAGTTTTTGGTATAAGCTTCTTGCAAATTGGAGCTTCTCTCGAGAGGACTCGTGTTTCCCGAGGGGGGCCGTGTCACCTTTGTGTTCGAAACGATATACGTTGCCTCCCCCTTGTTTTATTACAGAGGCAACATAGAACTATATGAGTGCCGTATTAAAATTTGGAATTATTCCGGGTTCGTTTGGACTTTCTTATACATTAATTGAATTTCTGGTCATTTAATGTGCATAATTCAAATTTGAACTACAAGCACATGCTCCAATGCACCAAAATTGGTTGAAAAATCACATGTGTGCCCCTGGGTGAATTTCTATGTCCCATGCAAGAAATGAGAATGAAATTCAAACATCTGGGCGTCGTGGCTCGGCCGGAAAGATTGACAAACTTGGTTTTTTAATTCATATAAATCCAAAACATGCCTGAAAATCATGAAACTTGGCATGGTGTCATGACATGGCACCAACATGTTGCGGTAATTTTTTGGCCGAATTGGGACAAACTTTGCTATAAACTTCTTGCAAACCGGAGCTTCTCTCAAGAAGGCTCGTGGTTCCGAGAGGAACGTGTCACCTCCGTGTGCAAAACGACATACGTACACTGCCTTCTCCCTCCTTAATTTTTTTACACAGGCAAATTAGACCAAATAGAAGTATCGTGCTAAATTTTGGAATTATTCCGGGTTCGTTTGGCCATTTTATACATTAATTGAATTTCTGGTCATTTAACGTGCATAATTCAAATTTGAACTACAAGCACATGCTCGGCTGCACCAAAGTTGGTTGAAAAATCACATGTGTGTGTCCTTGGGTGAATTTCTAGGTCCCATGCAAGAAATGAGAATGAAATCCAAACATCTGGGCGTTGTGGCTCGGCTGGAAAGATTGAGAAACTTGGTTTTTTAATTCCTGTAAATCCAAAACACGCCTGAAAATCATGAAACTTGGCATGGTGTCATGACATGGCACCAACATGCTGTGGTATTTTTTTTTGGCCGAATTGGTATAAGATTCTTGCAAATCAGAGCTTCTCTCAAGAAGGCTCGTGGTTCCGAGAGGGAACGTGTCACCTCCGTGTGCGAAAACATACACTGCCTTCTCCCGCCTTAATTTTTTACACAGGCAGATTAGACCAAGTAGAAGTGTCGTGCTAAATTTTGGAATTATTTTGGGTTCGTTTGGCCTTTTTTACACATTAATTGAATTTCTGGGCATTTAATGTGCATAATTCAAATTTGAACTACAAGCACATGCTCCAGTGCACCAAAGTTGGTTGAAATATCACATGTGTGTCCTTGGGTGAATTTATAGGTCCCATGCAAGAAATGGGAATGGAATTCAAACATCTGGGCGTCGTGGCTCGGCCGGGAAGATTGAGAAACTTGGTTTTTAAGTCCTATAAATCCAAAACACGCCTGAAAATCATGAAACTTGGCATGGTGTCACGACATGCACCAACATGCTGTGGTAATTTTTCTGTCTGATTTGCGAAGGCGCACACTTTCACAATCAACAAAGTCATTTTGGAACAAGTGCTGTCACATTACAAATCGGAAACACAACTATTATTGGAACCGTGGGCGTTCTACTTACCAATTACGTGCCGCCACGCGTCCCCTTTTTTTATTGGCTAGGAGGTGCCATGCGGGGTAGCTATTTGAGTACGGGAGGCGTGCGATCAGACCCCTGCACGTGCTCATCGGGAGGAGAACCCTTTGACCTCTATCAGCCGCGCACCTCCCTCCCAACGTCTCCATTAATGGCGCCCGAGCCCCTATTTCACGGTGTGGCTATGTCTCACTAGACTGAGGTTTAAGAGAGAAAAATGAAAATCTGAAAAGAAAGTTTTGCACGGATCTTGATTTAAGATCCAACGGACCTATATAGCATCGACTACGACTTATAGCAAGCATGATGAATATAAGGATGATGACAGTGGATAATAATTGTCTTACATATTTAGGAACATAATTAAAAAAAGCCACATGCGACAACGCCCGAAATACACAAGGGCAAAAGAAGAAGGAAGACAACGATCTGGCTCGATGATCTATACTTTCTTGATGCGTTGCTGCAGACCGCGGGAACTAGTCTCCACGGCGAGCGGCGATGAGCTCTTTCCTGTCCTCAATATGCTGCTTGAGAGCATCCACAGATTCCTCCACCAGCCTTTTGCACTTCATGCGCAGCACGACATTCTCGTCCATAAGTTTCTCGATGATGACGCTGGTCCTCTTCAACAAGATAGTGGTCTCCTCCTGCTGCTACACACTTCGGACGATCTTTGCCCTCAGCAGGTCACGTTCGGCCTGGAGCTTCTCATTGCTCTCCCTTAGTTGCCGGATGACACCGGTAGCCTGTTCAAATGAGGCTTTCATGTCGTCTTGCAAACTCGCCCAGCCAGAGATCTGATCCATCTGGCTATGGACGATCGCATGCATGCGCCTGTAAGAGTCCTCACCTACCCGTGAGACATTTTCCTAGGCCGTCGCGGCGCGGGAGGACATCTCTGTTGCTTCCGCAGCGCGGCCGGACAACTCTGCTGCTTCCGTGGCGTGGCTGCACCAGTCTGCTGCATCGACAATGTGGCGGGAACTCCATGCTGCTTCGGCGGCGTGGCGGGACCTCTATGCTGCTACGGCAGCGCGGCGGGACATGTCGGCTGCTTTCGCGGCGAGGCGGGACATCTCTCGTGCTTCCGCTTCCATGCTCGCCTCTCCCTGGTGGCAATCTCTTGACCCAGAACTCACGCTGGCCATGGCAGACGCAAGGAACGATGATGAATGACTTGTTTGTTTTTGTGGATGAGGAGTTGAGGAGGAATGTGCAGTCATCTTGGAGTAGTAGTATTTATAACCGTGTACTAATACACTCCTAAGTGGGAAAAACCATTTAGGTTTTGATCGGTGTGAACAAGTTTGCAATTTGGAATGTGACGGGACGCATGCTCAAAATTTATTGACGGTTCTATAATTTCTAAGTGCGGCACTATTCCCGGATGGCGTAACGTGGGCACACTTTCTCGACCGTGTACGTGGCGTTTTCACCATAGGGTGCACCGCAATAGGCAATGTCAGCACAAATCTTGTTCCAAGAACCATGCGCGCTCGTATTACCATCGCGCACGCTTCTTTTAATTAGAATGTGTGCCCGTCTAGCGCACACACGTTGATCTGTCTAACTGTTTCTGTTTGTCGTGGCTAATCGCAAATAGTTCATCTGTGTGAAGTGTATGCCATCAATCACACACACCTTTGATCTGGCTGACCGTTTCTGTTATGTTGCCTAATCGCAAACAGGTAATCCTTCTGAAGCGTATGCCCTCAATCGCACACACCTTTATCTAGCTGCCTGTTTCTGTTGTTCCGCCTCATCACAAACAATTAATCCTATTGAACTGTATGCCGTATATCGCACACGCCTTCATCTGGCTGCCCGTTTTCGTTCTTCTTCCTCATCGCAAATTGTTCATTGAGCTGAACCGTATGCCCTGCATTGCACATGCAACTAAAGTCTGAACCGCGTTTGATGCATCCATCATCGCAAATGTTTTGCACCTTTTTTGACAGTTTTTTACACCACCGTTTGCGATTATTACATCGCACACAGTTTCATCGAAGGGTCTCTGATCATAGTGTCGCGTTAGCAGCATCCTGCTGTAGTGAGTGTCTGTTCCTAGGGCCGGAATTTTGAAACCCTGTGAACTTTACACGTACTAAAGATTACTGAAATACATCTGAACCATTAAGTGTAGGTAGCACTCAGTACATAACAAACCCTAATGAAAGTCCTGCCTAATGATTAATGAATCAATTAGAAAATGGGTGATGAGGAGTGGCTGCTGAGTGTTGAGGACGTATTTCAGGATAAATCGGGTTGGCTTAGTGGCTGTTGCATGCCTGAGCCCTGAACGGACTGGGAAGGTAGGCACGGCGGCACGCCCGGGCAGCGGTGTAACGCCCATGATGCGGCTATATCTCCCACGTGTCGAGGCACGACTTAGAGGCATAACCGCTTTGTGGTTTTGTCGCAAGAAGGGTCATCTTCACACAATCCCATGTAATGAACAAGAAAGGGATAAATAGAGTTGGCTTACAATCGCCACTTCACACAAAGATTATATAATTCATACATCATTCAGAGTACACACATAGTCCGACTACGGACAAATCCAAAAGAAAAGAAGATAACCCCAAATGCTAGATCCCCGATCGTCCCAACTGGGCATCACTACTGATCATCAGGAAACGAAATGTAGTAACGACCAAGGTCCTCGTCGAACTCCCACTTGAGTTCGGTAGCATCACCTGCACTGGTATCATCGGCACCTGCTGATGAAGTCATGTACCTGGGGTAGGGTCATAGACCTGCCCAAAGGTACCCTCCACAAGGAGACTCACAAGAGAAGCAACCTTCCAGTCGACCTGGTAGGTTTCCACTCGACAGATTCAAAGACACTCGACTACGAAGACCCACTCGACCACCAGAGTCCAAGAGCCACTCGGTACCCAAACGGTCTCGTAGTTAAATAGTCTTTATGACCTTAATGACACTTTATGTAAGGCGTTACAAAGAACGCCTAGCTTTAACGCACCTTAAACCCTCTACTACGTGGGCTGGCTGGGGTCTGGCGCACTCTATATAAGCCACCCCTCCACGGGTAGAAGGGTTCGCACCGTAACACATACGCATATAATCCATTCGACCGCCTCCGGGCTCCGAGACGAGGGCTATTACTTCCTCCGAGAAGGGCCTGAACTCAGAAATCCCTTGCGTATACAACTTCTCCATAGCTAGGATCTTGCCTCTCCATACCTACCCCCATTCTACCGCCGACTTAGAACCACGACGGTTTGGCGCCCACCGTGGGGCTGGTGTTCTAGCTAATTGTTGGAGAAGTTGGGATTCTTTCGATCTCTGGAATCATGGTTTGGTGGAGTTACGTCGACGGCCACGAGATCCGTCTCGGTGCGCTCACGTTCGTCGCCGACGACTCCGCTTGGCTTCAGGAGGCTCCACTCGACGTGGACGCGCTCCCCATCCGCGGGCGACGACGACTTTCGCTGCGTGTGTCCATGGCGTCCTCTGCGGCAACCATCGACCCAAGATGGGTCGGCTCTCGTTATCTTCACTCCCGGGCCTCCCACCGCGCAAGCGTTCCGGCCGGTCGAGGCTTCAGCGGTGGGTGAGGCATGCGGTGGCCCGCCATCGGCCATCCCCAAGTCGCGGCGATCGAGCCCGACGAATCTCTCTACGGCCTGTTCGACTGGCCGACCGGGCTCAGAGAGATCAAGGCCCAAATGCGATAGCGATGACGGGCGGCAGAGGTTACGATGGTCGATGGACCATGCAGTCCCCCTGGATTCACCCGCACCAAGGAAGGTGGCGGTGGAGGCGATCCGGTGCAAGCCCACGAAGAGTACTTGCCCGAGCCCCTCACTTCGCTCCAGAGGGAGGAGCTTCGTCGTCGGAACATGGATGCACTTCACACTCCTATCATCGGAGAAACCCCCGAGGCTCGCGCCTTGGAGGATGCGCGGCTATTAACCCGGCCGAGCGCACTCGACCGAGAATCTTCAATGAGTACTCGACAAGCGTCTGTGACCGAGGGTTCCAGAATCCAATGACGCCTTGACTCTTTCAACAACCAACCTGTATATCGAACTCCGATTCAGAATTTAGCATTTGCCGCCAGATAGCAGAGTCAATTCAGCCTTCCCAATCGGAGGCATGTAGAGGTTTACAAAGAATCAGGATTTGCTCCGGCGGCAGGAGATCAAAACTCAGTTGTATCGATCATGAACAGGGTTCACAGCCGATCCGTCTCTGCGAATTCATTCCAGTCGGCCCATAGTCCAAGATCGCCCCCGAGGCGTGAGGAACATGGGGGCCGGCGTGATGATCAATACAAGGGCCGCGAGCAGTATGAGCACCGGTTCGATCGCAACGATCGACGCCGAGTGCCCACTCCTCCCCCAAGGGGTGGATCATACGCTCCTCGGCAGCAGGACGACAGACGCCAAAACAGTGTTGGGCGAAGAGTTCCAGTCGACCCCAGGGAACCAGACTTTGATGCGAGATCTATTATCGTTCAAGGTTTGGTCGACAGGAACAGAGCTCACCGAGACAGCCATGATAGAGATGTTCCTTCCAGTAGTAGATTTCATGTCTCGGGACCAGAGTGTTTCAGCAGAGCCATCAGGGCCGCAGTGATTCCTCCCAACTTCAGGTTGGCGACTGGAGTCAGCAAGTTCACTGGAGAATCCAAGCCTGACACTTGGCTTGAAGATTACCGAGTGGCGGTTCAGATCGGCGGTGGCAACGATGAGGTAGCCATGAAGCATTTACCTCTTATGTTGGAGGGTTCAGCCAGGCGTGGTTGAATCGATTAGCACCAAAGAAGATTTACACTTGGGAAGATCTTGCCCGAGTGTTTGTCGTGACATTTGAAGGAACTTGCAAGCGACGGCAGGTTTGACAGAGTTGCGATCGTATGCGTGCAAAAGTCGAGTGAAACTTTGAGAGATTATATCCAGAGGTGGATCACTTTGCACCACACAATCGAGAATGTATCCGATCACCAGGCGATCTGTGCCTTCAAGGAAGGTGTCAAGAATAGAGAATTGAGTTTGAAATTTGGTCGAACCGGAGATATGACCTCGAGTCGGATGATGGAGATTGCCACCAAAGATGCAAATGGTGAAGAAGAGGATCGGCTCCGAGTGGTAAATATAAATCGGCCGCCAATGAGACCGGCGGAGGAAATTCCAATGGAAGCGAAGCGCAAAGCCGAGCCAGCGGCTCCGGAGAGGCCTTGGCGGTGACCCTGTGAAAGTTCAAGGGGAAACCCAAGGGTCCTTGGAACCCTAAGAAGGTGAAAGACCAGGATGGGAACGACGTATTGGATTTACCATGTCATATTCATACAAAGAAAGATGAAGAGGGTAAACTCATTTACCCGAAACATACCACTCGACAGTGTCGGCTCTTGATTCAGTTAGCCCAAGGAAACAGCCCAAGGATAAGGATAAGGAGACGAGACAAAGTTGAGGACAAAGATGATAGTGATGGTGGATATCCCGTGTCAATTCCACCACGATGATTTTTGTTGACGTCGAAAGCAAAAGTCGATTGAAGGTTATCAATCGGGAAGTAAACTTGGTTGCTCCGGCGACTCCCAATTATCTGAAATGGTCCCAGACCGCCATCACATTCGACCAGTCTGATCACCCGACGCACATTGCCACCCCTGGGAGGCAAGCATTGGTGGTCGACCCAGTTGTCGAAGGCACTCGACTGACCAAAGTCCTGATGGATGGTGGTAGTGGTTTGAACATATTATACGCAGAGACGTTGAAAGGGATGGGCATTCCGATGTCCAGACTCGATTACCGATAACATGAGCTTCCACGGAGTCATTCACGGAAAGAAGGCTGAGTCACTCGGCCAAATTGCTCTTGATGTAGTTTTGGTGATTCAAAGCATTTCCGGAAAGAAAAGTTTACCTTTGAGGTCGTGGATTTCAGGCGCTTATCATGCTATTACGGGAGACCAGCTTATGCACGCTTTCATGGCCCGACCATGTTACGTGTATCTTAAATCAAGATGCCTGGTCCCAAGGGCGTGATCAACATCACAGCAATCGGAAGAAGGCGTAAGAGTGCTTCCAGAAGGCTCTAAGATCGCCGATGCTCGGTTGGCGATGGTAGAGCTACAAGAGTATCGAAAACTGCAGATCCGAGTGATTTGTTGCGAGCTAAGAAGCCCGCCACGAGTCAGCGCTCCCCGATCCGGGCGAGACGAAACAGGTTCACATTCACCCGACCGATCGATCCCGATGCTGCTCCGACCAACATCTCGGCAACACTCGACTCAAAATAGGAAGAAGCGCTCATCCGGTTCCTCCGTGAGAATCGGGACATCTTTGCATGGAAGCCTGCTGACATGCGGGTGTTCCCAGGGGGCTGGCTGAGCATCGCCTACGAGTCGACCCAAAATTCAAACCGGTTAAAGAGTATCTACGGCAGTCCGCCGTCCATAAGAGAAAGGCCATTGGCGAGGAGGTGGCTCGGCTCTTAGCAGCAGAGTTCATCCGAGAGATCTACCACTCCGAGTGGCTCGCCAACGTTGTCATGGTCCCCAAGAAGGACAAGTCGTTGCGCATGTGCATCGATTTCAAGCATATCAATCGGGCATGCCCGAAAGATCATTTCCCTCTTCCTCGCATCGACCAAATAGTCGACTCAACTGTGGGATGCGAGAGGTTGTCTTTTAGACGCCTATTCCGGTACCATCAGATCCGTCTGTATGGACCCGATGAGATTAAAACAGCGTTCATCACTCCATTCGGGTGCTTCGTTATGTCACCATGCCATTCGGTCTCAAGAATGCCGGAGCCACATTCATGAGGATGATTCGAAGTGTTTTCTCACCAAATCGGTCGGAATGTGGAAGCATACATGGATGATATAGTGGTCAAGTCACGAAAGGGTTCCGACCTGTTGGTGACCTTGCTGAAACATTTGCCAATCTCGGGAGGTATGATATCAAGCTTAATCCATCAAAGTGTACATTTGGAGTTCTGGTGGAAAGTTACTCGGTTTTCGTTTTACGGCGAGGAATCGATGCTAACCCAGAAAAGGTTGGCACCATACTCCGAATGAAGCGCCACATGCGTGCACGATGTCCGAAACTCCTTTGGATGCTTGGCCGCTTTAAGTCGATTCATCTCTCGCCTCGGTGAAAAGGCATTGCCTCTTTACCGTGATGAAGAAGTCGACAAGTTCGAGTGGACTCTAGAAGCTGATGCAGCGTTTGCGAGCTCAAAGCTCGCTCTCCACCAGCCGGTGCTTGCTGATCCAATCAGCAAGGAGCATTTGCTGCTTTACATTGCAGCCACTTGACAAGTCGTCATTACCGTACTTACGTTCGAGCGGTAAGAAGAAGGAAAAACCTTCAAAGTTCAACGACCATTTTATTATCTTTCAAGTAATCGACCCCATCAAAGCAAAGATACCCTCACTATCGGAAGCTTGTTTATGGGATCTATATGACCACGAAGAAGGTTGCTCATTATTTCTCCGATCATTCCATCACGCCGCCGACGCCTTTGTCGGAAATTCTTCATAACAGAGATGCAACTGGTCGAGTGGCAAAATGGGCGATTGAACTCCTTCCCTTGATATCAAATTCGAGGCAAAGAAAGCCATCAAGTCCCAAGCAATAGCAGATTTCCTCGCCGAGTGGATCGAACGACAACTTCCGACCCAAGTTCACTTTCGGAACCTTTGGACTATGTTTTTCGATGGTTCCAAGATGCTGAACGGTTACAGTGCAGGGGTTGTATTGGTTTCCCGAGGAGATAGGCTCAAGTATGTTCTCCAGATTCACTTTGATTCTTCCAACAACGAAGCGTAATATGAAGCACTCTGTATGGGTTGCGCATGGCCATTTCACTTTCGGCGTCCGTCGCCTTATGGTCTATGGCGACTCAGATCTGGTTGTTAATCAAGTGATGAAGGAGTGGGATGTCGAAGCCCAGCTATGACAGGTTATTGTAATGCTGATGAGAAATTTGGAGAAGAAATTCGAGGGTTAGAGCTGCATCATATACCCATTGAAAAATCAAGTCATGGATGATTTGGCGAAGATAGGGTCCAAGAGGAAGCCATTCCCAGTGATGTATTTTTGGAACACATTCATGTTCCATCAGTGCAGGAGGATCCTTTCACAGAAGAAGCCCCGCAGCAAAAGAGTGCCAATGATCCGACTGAAGTTGAGGTCCCAGCCATGGTCGACCTGATTATGGAAGTTGTGGTCATCACTCCCGATCGACAAAGGCCGTACATCGCATATATCCTAAGGAAAGAGCTCCCAGAGAATGAAGAAGAGGCTTGATGATCGCTCGTCGATCCAAGGCCTTTACAGTAATCAAGGGACAATTATGCGAGAGAAAGCGCGATCGAGTCGGCCGAAGTGTATCACGCCGGAAGAAGGTCGAGATAATTCTTGAGGATATCCACTCGGGGACTGTGGCCATCATGCGTCCTCTCGGACAATTGTGGCTAAAGCATACCGAGCGGGATTTTACTGGCCGAAAAGCAAATGAAATGGCAAAAGAAATAGTCGACAAGTGTGAAGGATGTCGGTTCTATTCCAACATGTCGCACAAGCTAGCCTCAGCCTTTGAAGACCATTCCACTCGCTTGGCCCTTCGCTGTTTGGGGATTGGACATGATTGTACCGTTGAGAATTGGCGAAGCGGTTTCACCCATTTGCTAGTAGCGATCGACAAGTTCACCAAGTGGATCGAAGCCAAGCCCATCAAGAACCTCGATGCATGCACCGCTATCGCCTTCATCAGAGAGTTGATATTCAGATATGGAGTTCGCATAGCATCATCACCGACAATGGGTCAAACTTCGATAATGACAAGTTCAAAGCCTTCTGCGCCTCTCAAGGCACGCTGGTCGACTATGCTTGATGGCTCATCCTCGGTCGAATGGACAAGCGTAACGCGTAAACGGCCTCATTCTCAAAGGGCTAAAACCTCGGCCGATCGTGATTTGAAACACGCAGCAGAGCTTGGGTTGACGAACTTCCATCAGTTCTTCCGGGGATTGAGGACCACTCCTAATCGGGTCGATCGGGAGAACTCCATTCTTCCCGGTCTATGGAGTCAAGCAGTTCTGCCGAGTGACCTGCTTCACAATGCGCCTCGAGTCGAGATATACTCTGAAGAAGAAGCGGAACAAGCCCGGCAAGATGCAGTCGACCTCTTGGAAGAGGAGAGAGAGATGGCCTTGATCCGCTCGACTATCTATCAGCAAGACCTACGCTGATTCCATGCCAGAAATGTGAAGAGTCGAGCCTTCCAAGAGGGAGATTTGGTCCTCCGAGTGGATCAACAGAAACCACACAAGCTTGCTCCCACTTGGGAAGGTCCCTTTATCGTCACGAGAGTCCTCCAAAACGGAGCATATCATCTCTACAACGTTGATCACGGATCGACGAGCCTCGAGCTTGGATCGCGGAGCTGCTCCGCCCCTTTTACACTTAAAAACTCACTCGGTTGAGATGTAATAAAAGTGCTTTTGAAGTTTGTTTATCCAAGACGAGAATGTTATAATTTTCCTAGTGATTGTTATTGCTTTTTGTTTGAAATTTCCCCCAGTGGATGGCTTAGTCGCGAATCCGATTCGCCTAAGCTTGTAAAAAAAATCCTTTCCGAGTGCGAGCCAGTCTCTCACTCGGGGGCTTAGCTGCGAATCCGCTTCGCCTAAGTATTCAAAATCCTACCGAGTGGCGAGCCAGCCTCCCACTCGGAGGCTTAGCTGCAGTCCAAGTACTCACCTAAGTATACAAAATCCTACCGAGTGGCGAACCAGCCTCCCACTCGGAGGCTTAGCTGCAGTCCAAGTACTCGCCTAAGTATACAAAATCCTTCCGAGTGGCGAGCCAGCCTCCCACTCGGAGGCTTAGCAGTCAAGTACTGCCTAAGTATTCAAATCCTACCGAGTGGTGAGCCAGCCTCCCACTCGGGGACTTATAACAGCCCAAGGATTCGCCTTAAAACATCCAAAGTGATAAAAATCCTACCGAGTGGAGAGCAAACCTCCCACTCGGGGGCTTAGCTGCAGCCAGTGCTCGCCTAAGTAATAGAAATCCTACCGAGTGGAGAGCAAACCACCCACTCGAGAGGCTTAGCTGCAGCCAGTGCTCGCCTAAGTGATAGAAATCCTACCGAGTGGAGAGCAAACCTCCCACTCGGGGCTTAGCTGCAGCCAGTGCTCGCCTAAGTGATAAAAATCCCACCGAGTGGAGAGCAAACCTCCCACTCGGGGCTTAGCTACAGCCCAGGCTCGCCTAAGTAATAAAAATCCTACCGAGTGGAGAGCAAACCTCCCACTCGGGGCTTAGCTACAGCCAGTGCTCGCCTAAGTAAGGAATTCATCCCAATCCGCTAAGGACTGACGAGGTGCAGGTCGATCGCTACCTCCTCCTTGAGCTTCGCCACAAGTACAACGCGTGCGGTCCATCCCAATCCAAGAAGGACGAGGAGGTGCAGGTCGACTGCTACCTCCTCCTTCGGAGCTTCGCCACAAGTACAACGTGCGGTCCATCCCAATCCACAAGGACGACGAGGTGCAGGTCGACTATGCAACGGAGACAAGGGGAACGTGGCAACTACAAACGGATGCAAGCTTTATGAAAGCATGCGGATGCAAAGCGCATGATGCCATGATGAAATGCAACAAACAAACAACGTTGGTCTCGGGTCACGCAAACATGGTAGGCGTCCGGAGCGTCAGTCTCGGGTCGTCACAAGCAGTGACACTGTTGGGCGAGCGGCTCCTAACCTCCTGTTAGTCTGGCGTCTCCTCCTAGAGTCATGTCATCCGGTGACGGCAAGTCGCCGGGAAGGCAGGCGGCTGGGGGTGAGTAGAGCTTGGAAGCGCAGTAGAATAGCAAGGAATTGGGGCCTGGGCCGATCCAAAATCCCAGGGTGGGCCGCGGCCCATCGTGGGCACCCTGTAGATACACACCCGAGCGGCGTACATGCATTTTCAAAACTAAATTAAGAACATTTGGCTGACCAATTAAACGACTCTGTTTTAATAATATCAGATTCATATTTGAACAACTAAGCTTGTTTAGCTTGATGGGTGGAGAAGTGTTATTATGACACGAAGCACGTATGTTGATCGTATAGTGATCATAAAAGGGGGAAACCCTAAGCATTTTTTTGAGAAAAAGAGGGTTTCCCTCTGATTTCTATTAAAGAAACCACCACGGAACCAACATGATCAATTAAACCCTAAGCATGATCAATTAAACCCTATTATGACTGTGCCATGGCAGATTTAAAGCTGCAAACCGCAGAAATGCTATTTAGCATCCATTGTTTGCTTCGAACTAAGAACTAAATTCTAAGAGCTGAAAAGAAAGTACAGTAACCAACGTACGATCTATTTTCTGGTTCAGATCGAAAAGTTGAGCAGATATGAAGTACCACCTCTCTTGCGGCACCGTGTAGGCATCGGGGGTGCGATGGCTTTCAGTGGCGTTCACTATAGGAATCAAGCACTTTGCCGTCTGCCATGGCTGACGGCAAAGGCATGCCTGGCGGACGACAAAGGCCTTTGCCGTCAGCCAGCAGACGGCCCAACGTCTGGCTGAACGAACTACGGCAAAGGGCTACTTTGTCGTCTTCTTTAACAAAGCAGACGACAAAGGAGTTTGCCGTCAGCCATCCAGGGCAAGCAAACGACAAAGGGCATGGACGACAGAGGGGTAGGGTTAGGTCCATTAAGGGGTTAATGGCGTGCTTTGTCGTCTGCTGGTAGACGACAAAGAAGCAAAGGTCTTTGCCGTCTGCCAGCAGACGGCAAAGTGCCCCAATAGGCCAGCACAGGTGCCCCCCAGGAAGCTGCCACGTGGCTACCTATGTTGTCTGCTGGCAGATGACAAAGATGCAAAGGTGTAGGACCTTGAAGTATGTCTAGAGGGGGGGTGATTAGACTACTTGACCAATAAAAACTTAACCTTTTCCCAATTTTAGACTTTGGCAGATTTTAACTATCTTTGAACAAGTCAAGCAATCTTCACACAATTCAAGCAAGCATGCAAAGAGTATATTGGCAGCGGAAATTAAAGCATGCAACTTGCAAGAATGTAAAGGGAAGGGTTTGGAGGATTCAAACGCAATTGGAGACATGGATGTTTTTGTCGTGGTTCCGATAGGTGGTGCTATCGTACATCCACGTTGATGGAGACTTCAACCCACGAACGGTAACAGTTGCGCGAGTCCACGGAGGGCTCCACCCACGAAGGGTCCACGAAGAAGCAACCTTGTCTATCCCACCATGGCCGTCGCCCACGAAGGACTTGCCTCACTAGCGGTAGATCTTCACGAAGTAGGCGATCTCCTTGCCCTTACAAACTCCTTGGTTCAACTCCACAATCTTGTCGGAGGCTCCCAAGTGACACCTAGCCAATCTAGGAGACACAACTCTCCAAGAAGTAACAAATGGTGTGTTGACGATGAACTCCTTGCTCTTGTGCTTCAAATGATAGTCTCCCCAACACTCAACTCTCTCTCACAGGATTTGGATTTGGTGGAAAGAAGATTTGAGTGGAAAGCAACTTGGGGAAGGCTAGAGATCAAGATTCATGTGGTTGGAATGGAATATCTTGGCCTCAACACATGAGTAGGTGGTTCTCTCTTAGAACAGGTAAGTTGGAAGTGTAGGTTTGTTCTGATGGCTCTCTCCATGAATGAAGAGGAGGTGGAGGGGTATATATAGCCTCCACACAAAATCTAACCGTTACACACAATTTACCAAACTCGGTGGGACCGAATCAACAAACTCGGTCGGACCAATTTAGTAAACCTAGTGACTGGTAGGGTTTTCGTGGATCGACATGCATCTCGGTAGGACCGATATGGTTAGGGTTAGGGCATAACGTAATCTCGGTGAGACCGATTACACAAACTTGGTGAGACCGATTTTGGTAATTAGCTAAACAGAGAGTTGGTCAGGTAAACTCGGTGGGACCGATTCGCTCTTTCGGTGAGATCGAAAAGTTACGAAGGGGAAACAGAGAGTTTATATTGCAATCTCAGTGGGACCGATCGCTCACTTCGGTTAGACCGAAACGTTACGAAGGGAAACCGAGAGATTACTATCCCATCTCAGTGAGACTGAGATCCCTATCGGTGAGACCGATTTGCCTAGGGTTTGTGGCAGTGGCTATGACATCTGAACTCGGTGGCGCCGGATAGAAAGAATCGGTGGGGCCGAGTTTGACTTTAGGTTTAGGTCATATGTGGATGTGAGAAAGTAGTGGAGGGTTTTGGAGCATATCACTAAGCACATGAAGCAAGAGGCTCATTAAGCAACACCTCATCCTTCCTTGATAGTATTGGCTTTTCCTATAGACTCAATGTGATCTTGGATCACTAAAATGTAAAATGTAGAGTCTTGAGCTTTTGAGCTTGAGCCAATCCTTTGTCCTTAATATTTTGAGGGATCCACTTTCATCATCCATGCCATGCCATTCATTGAGCTTTCCTGAAATATTCATCTTGGAATAGCATTAGCTCAATGAGCTATATGTTGTTATGAATTACCAAAACCACCTACGGATAGTTGCACTTTCAAAAGGTCTTTGTCGTCTACCAGCAGACGACAAAGTATCCAAATAGGCCAGCCCAGTGCCCCCAAGTTGCACAGGTAGCTGCCACGTGGCAGCTTTGCCGTCTGCTGGCAGACGGCAAAGTGCCTATATTGCCCCTGTTTATTCTGCCTTTTCTTAAATTCAATCAATTTCACACACACACACATATATATATATATATACATTTGAAAATACTTTCAACAAGCATACATATCCCTGCCATATGAATATGATCATCCAACACATATACATACCAACTCAAAAGTCCATATCCAACATATATATAGCCAACATATCCAACAACAAGCATACAATGGTTTCATCTATACATACATATATAGGTAGCAAGTTTCACATTGTTCATCCTACAAAATCAAAACAAAAAGGAAGGACAATGAGAAGAATAGACTCCATCAATGCAAGCTTCCATGATCTAAAGCAAATCTGCAAATTGGGAAAGAAGAAAGTTAGAAGAAGAAGAAGACTAGAAGAAGAAGAAGAATTTTTCTTATCTTTCTTTTTTCCTCTTCTTTATCTTCTTCTTCTTCTAATTAAGGAAACCTAGGTAATTATGCCATTTTTAGCTAAGTAGCATATTAAGTTAGTTTGGAGGAAAAATGCTAAGTGTAGGTCATTTTAGAGCTAACCTAGGTAATAAGGTCATTTTGGAGCTAAGTAAGGTTATTATGTCATTTTCGAGGAAAATAAGCTAAGTATATGTCATTTTTGAGGTAACCAAGATTATTATGCCATTTTTGACCTAAATATGCTAAGTATGTCATAAATGAACTAAAGAAGCTAAGTATAGGTCATTTTTGAGCTAACCTAGGTAGTTATGCCATTTTTTAGCTAACTAAGCATATTTATTCATTTTGGAGAAAAAATGGTAAGTGTAGGTCATTTTAGAGCTATCCTAGTTAAACTCGGTCATTTTGGAGCTAGGTAAGGTTATTATGTAATTTTGGAGGAAAATAAACTAATTATATGACAGTTTGGAGCTAAACCAAGGTTATTATGCCATGTTTTAACCTAAGTAAGCTAATTATGTCATAAATGAACTAGCTAAGTTAAGTGTAGATCATTATTAAGCTATCCTAGGTAGTTATGCCATTTTTTAGCTAACTAAGCATAGTAAGTCATTTTGGAGGAAAAAATGCTAAGTGTAGGTCATTTATAGCTATCCTAGGTAAAATATATCATTTTGGAGCTAAGTAAGGTTATTATGTCATTTTTGAGGAAAGTAAGCTAAGTATAGGTCATTTTGGAGCTAAATAGGTCATTTCTTAAGCTAAGTATGCATTTGTTAAGCAAAACACTTGGGAAAACTTACCATCATCATGGAGGTGAAGGACCGGTCAGGGTTGCGCCAGTGGCACACGAAGAAGGATCGGTCGATGCTTGTCGGGAGGCATGCTGCACCAAAGATTATTTGCAATGTCTCGTTAGCATGATGCAACTCAAATGTCAATACTAGTAACTAATGACCATGCATTCAAATGAAACTCACCATGGTCGCCAGAGCAATCTGGGCATCGGCGGAGGGGTCTGACCATTGGTCTGGCACACGGACTGCACATTTGATTTTCACGAGTCAGACATATTAGTTAGTATTGAAACGAACATTACGTGCATGATTTGGCTAATATGCAGGAGAAACTTACCACAAGGAGCTCGTATAGGGCCTGGTGAGATGCGTCGTTCCGGTTCCTCTCCTCCTCCAATAGCCTAGCCGTCCTCTCCTCCATGTCCCTCTCCCTCTCCGCCGCCTGCCTGTTTGCCTCCGCCAGAAGCTCCTGGTCCCTAGCCTCGATGGCGAGCTCCATTGGCCGTGGACGAGGCAATCTCAGGATCGGAGCTCGTATGTCGCTTCTTGATCTTCGGGAGAGTTCTAGGACAATGTATCAGTCCATCCCCAATGGCTACCGAGCCATGTGACCTCCCGCCAACAAATATCATCACCAGCTCTGGATCAAAAGGACTCTGGCTCGGGTTGAAGTCCTCCCCTTTCCTCGTCTTCCCCTCGTCTCTTTACCTCACGAGCTTGTGGTGGGAGGAGATGTTGATGAAGCTCTCTGGATGATCGAGGTCAGACTCAGAGAATGCCTTGGCATTCTTGTACGGGGCAGTATGGGCCATGGGCATAGAGGTCGAACACGAGAGGAACAAAATATTAGTTAAGGGCTCAAGCTAGCATGAAGAATGAAATTGCATGAATCATGAAGCAAACCACATACCCAGTTATCCCCGTACTCAAACAGGTTGGAGCTCCCTTGATGGTGTGGCACACCTTGCATTTTGGCACGCTTATACTTGGCCTTGTTGTGGATGTCAAGCCATTGGGGAGAGCACCACTCATCCACCAACGCCTCCCAACAGTCCATCCTATCCGCACACCATCTTGGGGGCACCTAAGTTAGTCAAGAGAGATTTCAGCTCTACGCCTATGAATCAAATCAAGGAAACTAAGTAAAAGGCCTTAAGAATAGGTAATTACCTTCATGTACTTCTCCTTAATCAGAAACTTGCCTCGGCACTTCGTCTTGGACCTCTTAATACCAGTTGAGGCGTAGTAGTCTCGAACAGCCTGCACCCGAGCCTCGTGCCGTAAGTTCTGAACTAGGCGCTTGCACTCGGCTTCGACAACCATAGCCGCGGCCTCCTCTTGTTCCTCAAGACACCTGTAGAAGGTCTGCAATCAAACAAGACAACACTGATTAGTACAATCACTAGGTACTGTTGATTTTTAATTCTATAAAGGAGAAATTAACCCAAAAGTCTAGATCACAATGTCGGCCACCGTCTTGCACAAGACTCTATCGACCCTCTCCTCCGGTAGGGCCGGGGCAGCCAAGTACAGCTCCCAGCTCAGTGCTAGCTAGCTGTGGAACCTGACCATCACCAGGCAATATGACCCACCCCGGGAAGTTCTGTCGGCAAAGCACACCAAGGACCTAGTTGGGCCTGCGAACACCAGGGGCGTGTTTCCAACCCCTGCAGTATGACAAGGCTAGAGATTAATTTGAAGAAACGTGAAGGCAAAAGGTTAAAAAAGAGTAAATGCACTTCACTACAAAAAAAAGACACATCTGTGACATTTTGGGCCGAACGAATTTTTTTTGTCATACATATGACACTTCTATGATGATAATTGTGACAAAACCCGGTATCATCATAGATGTGGTGGGCTCCTACTTCTATGACAAAAAATCATGATGAAAATGGGCTTTTCGTCTGGCGGGCCGGAGACGCAGCTGCATGACATTCTTTGGACCGTCCATGACGGAAAAAACCGTGGTCGAAGCGAGGGGGAGGAAAATATCGAGGAGTTGCCGGTTACGGTGGGTGGTCGGGGGCGAAGCGGCGCGCTGCTTTCTATCGTACTGCGTCTGCTGGCGTGTGTGTGAGGAGTTGGCTCTAATCGAACCCGAGCGAGGCGTTGGGCTTTAACTAAATCCGGCGATTACCTTTGCGAACTATGCGTTCTTGAACTCGAGCGATCGATCGATGGCTGTTAACTGAACCCGATCGAGCGATTCCTTCGCTACTGCTGCTAACTGAAGCCGATCGATGCTGCCTCTGGGATGAACAGTGAGCGTTGCGCACTACTAGGAAAAGGCCTACTAATGGCGCACCTAATTTGGCCATTAATGGCGCATTAGTGGTGCGCCATTAGTGCCACGCCATTAGTATATTTTACTAATGGCGCACCACTGGTGCGTCATTAGTATCTGGTACTAATGGCGCACTGGATGCGCCATTAGTATATACAACAAAGGCGCCATTAGTATGCCTCCTGTGGGGCCATGTATACCAGTGCTTTGGCATACTAATGGCACACAACGGCAAGATGCGCCATTAGTAACCCGGCATACTAATGGCGCATCGCTTAATGATGCGCCATTAGTATCCTTTGGCATACTAATGGCGCACTGTGATGTGATGCGCCATTAGTATGAATATTAGGTTTTTTTATTTTTTTTATTTTCTGTTTTTTGCATAGGTTACAAAATGTATAATTGGACAAAATATAGACATCACACAACAACAACAGATTCATCGAATAAATAGAAGATTAGTCTCTGAATACAATTCATCATATTAGTCTCTGAATACAATTCATCATATTAGTCTCCGAATTGAAAAGACCGAACAAAGATAGAACATTATATTACAAGTCTCGAGACCGCGAGTAGCGAGTTTGTCTTCACATTACAAGTCGATATCGATCATCTAAACTACCATCACATAGAAGAGAGCTGCGGTCAACACGATGAGCATCATCACGATGAAACTTGTCTTCATCCGGTTCCTCCAACGCTCCCTCCCTCTCCCGCTAGATAGCGGGCGTATCTAGATTCGGCCTCGGCCCTGGTGTACCCTTTGTAAGCTGTTACCGCTGAATCGGTGAACCTGTCTCCGACACTCCTCCTAGTCGTAGACTCCGGGAACCTTACCCTTGTACACGACATACGACGGCATCGCTATGCACTAGCCAAACGTAAACGTTAGTACCAATTCACGAGACAATACATAAGCAATATATAAGTATGCAAATGTAACGATCGGAAGAGAAAAGCAAGACATTAATAGCATCGATTACATCTAAGTTGAACGACTCTCAAACCAAAGAGACATACTACAAGTTCATTAAAGTTTAATTACAACATGAGCCAATCGATGTTTGAGAACTAGACATAGCATCACTTTGCTTTCGACTCGACTCAAGGGACCGGAGCGTGGATGAAGCCGCCGTCTATCGTGGGAGTCATGAAAGAACGGGCGTTGTCAGCCTACATTTGTAGCATTGTGTCGATGTCACCGTTGGACGGTTGATTTCGAGGTAGAACTGCCCCGAGGTACGAAGGACATCTTGATGGATGATTTCCGCAAACTCCAACCGGATGTGAAAGAATTCTTGTCCGATGTCCGGCGTCTGGATTGCCGGCTGTGCTCGCGCCCAATCTTTTGAGTTTACTTGGTAGCAGAAGTTGATGATGGTCCCGCACGATCGCCCGCATATGATGGATGGCGTAGTAGGCACCCTTCGATCACAAAGCGGCCGCTTGACGCAGCGTAACGTCAGATTGTGGGAGAACATGTGCTTGCTGCATTTACGAATAGGCCCGGTGAAGGTGCCTCTAGATTGGGCGTAGCCGGGAGAATATCATCAAGAACCTTCTTGACATTTGTGTAGTCTACCTTCGACCGACGGTCGGGTCGAAATACGTGGCCATGGAATATTTGGGGCTTAGGAGGATGAGCGTGCAATGTGTGTCACCGCAGAAAACACGGAATGTTAAAAGAAAAATGATCGAAATCTAAGAATTCATATGTTACGGGCGGTTGAGGGGAGGACTTACTCGGGAAAGTAAGGCACGAGGAAGTTATCCTTATCTTGGTTTGCCGAATGATGCCTTCGAGGTAAGAACTTCGCGACTTGCGGTCCCAGCGCTGCCCAAGATCTTGGCACGCATGTAGAAGGGGTCGACTATCACGATGTCCGGTCTTGTCACGAATGATCCGCATCTCCATACTCAAATAAAATAGCCGAACGAAGGTGTAGTGTAGCGGATGAAGGTTCAACATAGCGTGGATGTCATCAAACCGCAGGACGATCAGACGCCCGATGGAGTTATCCACAAAGCCCTTGCCCTCCGGGTACCTTGGCCACGAAAACCGGTATGCCACATCCTTCTCTACGAGATGCCGCTTCTCCAAAGAAAGAACACTGTCATGCAGACTCCGTGATAGCACCGGTTGCAGCATTGAGCATATTTGTCGGTAGCATCGCCCTACCCGCCACATGCACCCTCCTCGAGATATCCTCACGGTGAAAGTGGCCCGTCTGAGCACGGATCGCATTTCGGTGCCGGCTGGCCCGCACCCTTGTTAGTCTTTCTTTTGCGTGCCTTCTTCTTCTCCTGTAATGGGACCGAGTTCTTCTCACTAAACGCCTTCTTGAGTGTGTTGGGGCTGATAATATTTCGCACCTCGCCTATCTGAGGCTCGGTGAAGTCGGCAGCTGGAGGCGTCTCCTGAGAGCTGAACGGCGCATATGCTGCTGCAACTTGGCTTCTCCACGGTACCAGCTAGATCGCGCACGTCTTTTGTTGGTTTGGGTTCTTGAGAAGGAGGCCCCATGAAGTCGCCACCGTACCCATGATCGGCAAAGTCTTGATCGACGTTGGCAAATGTATCGTCGCCGTCGTTACGATCCTCGTGCCATATGCATGTTTGGATCGATGGCATAGGGATGTCCGCACCGCTATGCGGGTTGCCATGGGGCCGACTTGGCGATGGCACGACCGGGCGGTGTTGTCTTTGGGGTGGTGTCCCCGCCCCCAAATGAATCTGGCTCTTCGCCAAAGCAGGGCCAGCTCAGCAGCGCCGAGGGTCATCACGTCATCATCGCCGGCCCCGACGGGTCGAATCGGAGGTAACACCTCGTCGCAGCCTGGCAGCACCAACCAGTTCAACCCTAAACAAGTTGGGTGGCATCCGGGTACCGTGGAACAAGGGGTTTCTCGGTTGAACGATTTTGCCCTTGGCGACATCGACCAACTCATTGTTCACGGCGCGTGAGAGTGCACGGAACGTCGGCGGCGCCTGCGAAAACATGTAGGGCGTCGGGATGCCCAGTCAAAGGCAAGGAGATGAAGTCCTCGACCGAGAGAGGCTTAATTAGTTACCGTGATGATGGCGCCGAGCTCGGCTAATGTCGAGGCACCGCCAACGGCGGGCGCAGCGATTGACGGAGGGGCCGCTTGCTGCAGAGGTGTCGGCCGGGCGTACACCCGGGTGCATTAAGCTCCCGTGCCGGGCGTCGGAGACACCAATGCCGCCTCCGCCGGAGACACCAATGGCTCGCCATCGCATTCTCGCGAGTTGCTTGGCCGTGAAGCTAGGAATCGGGCGGCCCGTTGGCGCCCGCAATCCACGCACTCAACCCTGGATCAAGCTAGGCACAATGGCGGTGATCGCCGCTCGAGTTGTTGTTGCATTTGCTCTTGGACAATCTCCGGAATCCGCGCCACTGTGCCTTGAGTTCTTGAACCTCGCGCTACCTGGCTTTCCGAGCTGGTCTTTTTCTCCTTCCGCACACCAGCGGTATAGTATGACCCCATTTTGTGGACAAGCCTTTGCCGCCACACGACCGGTGACGTCGACTTCATCGAGCTTATCCTTGTTCTTCATTACATTCAACGCCCTATTTAGAGTGGTGTCCCAAGGGTTGCTCTTAGTGGGCCCAGCCATCGCTTTTCGATCGCTGCGGAAGGAATGTGAACCATTTAGAAATTTGGCTTCATTAATTAGAATGCAACCATATGGAGCTAATTACCCGGGGTGGTATTCCTTACAGAACAACCTCAAGCGCCCTGGTCTTGGATCCGTGGTAAGCTCCTTTGTTTTCGGTCCTTCTTGTACCGGGCCCCGACAAAGTTCCTGGTCCGCTTGTCACCGTATTTATCGAAGAGGGCGGTAGGCCTTGCTCGGCACGCTCCGCGTCCTCCTTGTCCCATATAGGCTCCGCCACTCAGTAACCGCCCGGGACCGAGTGTGTGTTCCCTAAGTTCAGCTCCCGTGCATTTCTTTCCCCCACTGACTTGATTGGGAGTTTACGGTGCTCGAGCAATTGATCTTGAAGTCGTTGTAGTCATCTTCGGTGATCGAAGGATTTTTCTCCTTGATCTTCTCATAACTCTCACCTTTCTCGATCATTCTCTTCACATTGCTTTTACAAGTAGATAGGGCCTTGCTCATCTTCGTGAGGGCATCATTGTTCACTTTATTCCCTTTGAGGCTTGTGTTTTCAAAAGAAGCGGGGAACTTGTATCGTTCGTGCAGCTTCGTGAAGAGGAGGTTGCAAATTCCTCGGTCGGGATGCCTCGGGTTCTCGGTATTGATCGAGGCGGTGCTCGGAGAATGCACCCGAGCTGAAGCGAGTACCCTTGACTATTCGTTCGGGCGCCGTTGGATTCCGCCGAGTCCACTTCAAGAACTTCCTCCTTGAGGGTGCGGAGCACGGTCGGGCGCCGGTCCTTCCGTTGCCTCTTACATTGGCTGCCATCCGTGCGGCGCCGCCATCATCGATGGTGGCATCCTCGGCGGCACCATCGGTGGTGGCATCAATGGGGTCATCCTCGGCGGTACCATCGGTGGTCTCAGGATCGGTGGGGAAGGCGGCGTCCTCATACAAGTGAGGTTGTTCCTCCATCTCTGAGACAGCTCCCGAATGCCTTGCCGAACCCCGGCCTCATCGTTGTGGGCCATGTTTCTCTCTAAATAGAAACAAAGTTTGGTCAAAAAGTTGGTTATTATCAAGGAACAAGATCATGGTCTCATCATTTAGGGTTTTTCGACACCGAGGCATCCTAAAATCTAAGCTTTTATCGTTGAGGGTTTTTCGACGCCGAGGCACCCTAAAAGCCTAAGCTTTCATCATTTCGGTTTTATCGACACCGAGGCACCCTAAAAGCCATGCATTAGTCACAAGTACGCCGGGGCACTTGATCCTACTTAATTAACTACTAAGATACCCTGCCCATGCATTAGTCACAAGTACCCCATATGTCCTATTTTAGCAAAGTCATGCTAAAATTCATGGAAAATTTCAGCATGACCTTTGCTGAAAATAGGACATATGGAGTACCAATTTGCCGGAACGGAAGTTAATCGACATTCCGCAAACTCAAGGGCCTCTTGGGGTACCTGCAATATCATTATCCCAGCGTAATGAAGTCGCCAATGGGTCATTTCGTAAGATCACAAGTAGCATCATCACAAGTACAACATCATCTATAGCTTTATATTAACAAAGCATCAACACATATACAAAAGACCACTTATGCCAACCGTATGGTTTATATCAGATTCAGAGTTAGAAACAGGAAAACCGGTGCTTCAAAGCCCATCTGGACACAATTTACATCTATCAAGACGGGATGTCCCGACTAATTTCAAGTGTTCACATGTGAACTTGTACCATGGATGAGCCTAGTGCTTCATTAGTCAACCGAACAAAGATAACAGGCATAACACCATACATAAAGTGATGAGCTTACATACTCTTGTCCAAGCAAATTAACTGAATAGTATTGTGTCAAGTTCAGGTTTGAAAATTCGATTCTTGCTTGAGTGATTTGACACCAAAAATTACTCCCAAAAATTACAATGATTGTATATTGACTGCATATATATTCATCAGACAGGACTGAATTGATCAAGAAAACCTGTCAATTTCTATTCACTGCATATATTCACCAGACAGGCTGTCAAGTTCTATTTCAGATCAAGTTTCATTACAACACAAACACTATAATTCATCCGCTTTCATGAGAAAAATTAATAATCAAAATCAAATTACAATAGGGGTCCAGGTTTGACCCCATGATACATGCTATCCTCGGGATTATTCCTCTTACGAACAAACCATCATGCATCATTTTCTAACCAAGGCATAGCTCAGGAAAACCACTTGCTCGACCGTAACTAGCTGATTACCCCAAATCTCATGGTAAAATTAGCAAGGCGAGCATTTCTCTTACATGCCCATAGCAAGAATGACACACTCAACTTCATTGCTTCAACCACATGGGCAACAAAGCAAATGTTGGAAGTTGACAATATACTTTAGATTCACACATGCTCCCCTAATTATTTTGTCTATATCTTTAGATTATCTACTTTACGCACAATCATACACAATTCTGACTAATTTATCACTGTAGGCCAGCATGAAACACACTCCTCCAAAAAAAGCCTAAAATTCCACTATCATTGCCTGTAAAAAAGCCTAATATCCACTAGTATTGCCTCTAAGAAAGCCTTAAAAGTCCACTATTGTTGACAATCAAAATATGATCTGAACTGTAAGGAGTTAACTGAAAAATGAGTGGTTGTTGGCATGAGGGAGTAAACTGATTGTTGGCACAAAAATATGGGTTACGCAAACATGGAAACAGTCACAAAAATAATGCACTTGGGTTGTGTTGAGTTTTTGCTTTCAGGGATTGGTTTGTGTTGAGTTGTTAACCTAAAGGTTCGCATTTTGAATCTCCTTTAGCTAGTTTGAATCCATGGACTACCCTGTTAGATTGGGACCAAGATAGGTACCGCTTATCTTTCTATTCCGTCACCAACATTGGCTTTTCCAAGAATAATATCCCTGCATGAACATAGGTGAGAGGTTAACTAAGCGCCTCAAAGGCATAATCAATGGTTGTACATGGAACAAATTGCCCGAACATAGATAGGTTAACGGACTGTTCTCAGAAGCGCTCACTAATCAAATGATGATTATAAATACAACAAGTGGCCCAAGCTGCCGGCCTAAGCTATAGTTAATATGAAGCAAGACTCTACTGTAACAAAATGTTGAAAACGAATGTACAACCCTGACTACAAATTGTTTGATGGTTGAAGAAAAATGTGAATATGGTATTACTCTAGAAATTACACACACAGAAATTTCAATGGCAGTTTGTACCGCATTGAAAATGATTAAAATGCCTAAATTGTGATCAGTTTTTATGCCATTTTCCAGTTGCTCTTGGATGTCAAATTTCTATGTGATAATGTCAACATCTTGATGGAATGAACCAATATATTCTAATGATCATGCATCCAGATCTAGTATCCACAATTTTCTGTCTGTTTGACTGAATCTGCATTGTAGGACCACATCGGAAAGGAGGTTAATGCTAAGAACTTGTTTGCTGTCCTACTCGGTAATAAAACCGCTGTGAGTGGTGGGAGCGGCAAGGTCTTGGACAGTGGCCCTAATGATCACATTTTTGTGTTTTACAGTGACCATGGGGGTCCTGGGGTCATTGGTCAGTTTCAGAACCTGCCATTCTTTTATTGTCTTCTTTTGAGAATTTTAATATCTAAAACCAGTCCGAACATATATTTTATATGCATGCATACATACATACAAATCTAGACATGCACAATTAACTTATTAGTGCCATGGTTTTTCTGCAGTAAAACTTTCGTGGATGCCTACCAATCCATATGTCTACGGTGACGATCTTGTAGATGTCCTCAAGAAAAGCACGCTTTGGAACCTACAAAAGCCCGGTACCCAATCGTCCTTTGTTTATTTTTGCTTGTAATAGTTTGCTGCATGAAGCAATGGCGTGGAAGGCGCGGGCTTTGGAGGGGAGCGCCTTGGTGGCGGCGAGGCGGACGGTGGGGAGGCAGGAGCTTGGACTTGGGGCGGGCCGACGGCGGGAGGAGGGCGGAGGGATGTGGAGGGCGCGGAAGGGGAGGGAGGGAGGAGGGAATGGGGAGGAAGGGTGGAGATGGAGGAAGGAGGAAGGAGGATGCACTGGCGGGAGTGCGGCCGGTCACGGAGGGCTGGGCGACGGTGGTGGACGGGCGCGGCTGGGTGTCGGGGGCGGGCCGAGGGCGGGCGGGGCGACGGTGGTGTCGGGCGGCGGCCGAGGGCGGGCGGGCGACAGTGGTGTCGGGCGGCGCTGGCAACGTGGTGTGGACGGGCGGCGCTGGTGTCGGGCGGGCGCCGAGGGCGGCGGGCGACGGTGGTGTCGGCGCAAGGCGACGGTGGTGTGGACGGGCGGCGCTGGTGTCAAGGCCGAGGGCGGCGGGCGGCGCAAGGCCGGGAGAGGAGAGGGGAAGGGGATCACGGGCGAGGGCGAGGGAGAGAGAGGGGATCGATACGAAGTAGGGGCGGCACAATACTAATGGCGCACCACCCCTCAGTGCGCCATAAGTACATACATGCTAATGGCGCACCTCACCCAGGTGCGCCATTAGTATTTTTTTTTTACTTCTGCCCGAGCCAACAGGTTATCTACCACCAGACCTGATACACATCAAGTCTTCTCTACTAGTTCGACTGGTCAGCAGCTAGTTCTCACACCAGAGGTCCCGGTTCGATTCCTAGGCTCCACGTTTTTTTATGCATTTAAAATGCTGTTTGATACTTATTTGTGTTTAAATATGTTCAAACTTGTTTAAATCATAACAGTAATATTTTTTATATGAAAGTAATAATTTTTTAAAAAATATCATCAAACAGTAATGCATGCCGGTGGAGCGGGGGAGGGTGCGGGGTCGGGCGGCGGTGGTTGAGTAGGGAGGGTGCGGGGGTCGGGCGGCGGTTGAGTAGGGAGGTGCGGGGGTCGGCGGCAGCGGTTGAGTAGGGGAATCGAGGGTGCCGTGGTCGGGCGGGCGGCTGAGTAGGGAGGGTGCGGGGCTCATGGCGGTGGTTGAGTAGGGGAATCGAGGTGCGGGCGGGCGGCGGCGGCGGTTGAGTAGGGAGGGTGCGGGGGTCGGCGGGCGGTTGAGTAGGGGAATCGAGGGTGGGCGGTCGGCGTGGCGGTTGAGTAGGGAGGGTGCGGGGTCGGCGGCGGTTGAGTAGGGGAATCAAGGGTGCGGGCGGTCGGCGGCGGTTGAGTAGGGAGGGGTGCGGGGGTCGGGCGGCGGTTGAGTAGGGGAATCGAGGGTGCGGGCGGTCGGGCGGCGGGTTGAGTAGGGAGGGGTGCGGGGGTCGTGGCTGACGGTTGAGTAGGGAGGTGCCGGGGTCGGCGGCCAGTTAAGTAGGGGAATCGAGGGTGCGGGCGGTCGGCGGCGACGGTTGAGTAGGGGAGTGGTGCGGGGGGTCGGCGACAGCGGTTGAGTAGGGGAATCGAGGGTGCGGGATAGCGATCGAGATGGAGGGGGATCGAGATCGAGTGTCCATGAAATTAAAAAATATTCATGATAGTTCAAAAAGTGCCCATGAAATACAATCGAGAAATGAAGTCTACGATTTAAATACAATCGATCTTAGCTAGCTATCTCTTCACAATCTTCTTGCCCTTCTTTTTCGCAAATGGAGTTCTTCTATGGAACGGAGATCCTTTAGGTAGGGTGGTCCTGCTTCTTCTTGTGGTGTATGCTGCTACTTCATCATCGTCGTCATGTTCGATCCTCGGTCGCCATTGCATTTGTCGAAGTCTTGCTCACCGGCTACTCCATCCATTCCGATGATCTTCCTTTTGCCTCTCCTCACGATAACATGACCGGCTTTGGCGGGTCGGTAATGAAGAAGCATTGGTCCACTTGGGAAGCCAGTACCCATGGCTCATTTTTTGCGGTGACGCTTGCGCCATGGGTCTTGGATTTGGCTTCGGGTATAACCATGGTGGTGAAATACCGGTCTTCTTTTATGACGTTCTTGGCCCATCGACACGGAACATCGGGACCTTCTCTCGGCGTAGCTCAGCTCCCAGATCTCCTCGATCCTTCCGTAGTATCTGCCCTTGTTGTTACCGTGTAGGATTCCATCGTTACCCGGAGTTCGATAACCATCGCTCTTCATGTCCTTGGCCTCGTGTAGAATGTGTAGCCGTTGATATCGTGACGCCTCATAGGTCATCGAGGTTGTGCTCGGTGCCTTGTGACAAGGCGAATATGAGTTGTTCTTCCGCGGAAGAATCCTCATGTAAAGGGTACGACAGAAGCTTCTGCTTGAACCAACACGTGAAACATGAGTTGTGCTCTTTGAGTATATCTCCGTCCGTCCTCTGTTGGCCTCGGTCATTGTACGTCTTCTTAATAAAGGTTTTGTGCTCTACCACCCAAGGATCGACCACGTCTATGTGTTGTAGCGCGACTAGGTTTGCTCTTTCAAAGTCGGGCGAAGTCGACCCTCAAGTCGACATGCATTTCATGGCGACCCTCACGGTATCCCCATCCAAATGAGCCCGCCGAGGTGCTCGCTGACGGGCAGACCAACGGGTTCTCGATGCCTAGATAATTCGTGGTAGGAGATGCACTCTTCGGTCGAAAGCCCTGGCTATGCTTCCTTCTCGACGTGACATGTTGCGAACGTATCCTTTGATGACACCATTCATCCTTTCGAACGGCATCATCTTTGTGCGAGTGAACGTCGGCCCGAGTTGGATGATATCTTCCACTATATGGACCAGCAGATGCACCATAACGTCAAGAATGCGGGCGGAAGTACATCTCAAGCTCGCATAGTATCACCACGATCTCTTCCTCGTAGCCTTACGAGTTGCCTCACGCCAATCGACTTCCAAGAGATGACGTCGAAGAAGTTGCATAGGCCAAATAGCGTTTCACGGACGTGCGTGTCCATGATCCCACAGATTGCAATCGGAAGTATCTGCGTCATCAAGACGCGTGATACCGTGAGACTTCATCCCGCTGAACTTCGTCATTGGGTCTAGGTATCCGCTTATCTTCCCCACAGAATCAGAAGGGAAGTTTTACTCCTAGGAGGCAGGTGAAAACTGCTCGATCTCCTCCCGACTTAGAGTGAAGCACGCGGAGGGTAGTCATTTCCGGTCTTCTTGGCCTTTTTGCCTTTGGCGACGACTTTCTCGTGGTCCTGCTTCGCCTCATCATCATCATCATCATCATCATCATTAGCGTGAAGCTCCTGCCCGATGCCCATTGATTTCAAGTCCGCCTTGCTTTCGCCCATCTTTGGTCCTCTCGGCATGTTGAGCAGGGGTACCAAGCAGACTCTCGACACGCGTTCTTCGTGGATATGCATGACATCAAGGCTGTGAGGCACACGGTGGATCTTCCAGTACGACAAGTCCCAGAAAACAGACCTCGTTTTCCATACCTTCAGCAGCGGCTCTGGCGCCTTTCGCTTCTTTCCCGGCAGTGGGCAGTCTTTCCAATTTTTCAACAGCTTGTCTATTTCCTTGCCGCTCCTCGTACACGGGCGTTTTCGGGGTTCGGTTTCACCATCGAACAGATCCTTGCGTTTCCTCCACGGGCCATCATCGCGAAGCCACCTTTGATGTCCCATGAACACGGTTTTCAAAGACCCGGGATCTCTATCTAGCTGGCGATACGTTGTGTCATCCATGCACCTTACGCATCCAGAAAATCCGTGGACTACCTGCCTCATGAGATATCCAGAATCGAGATAGTCGTGCACCGTCGTGAGCAGTGCGGCTCTCATAGGGAAATATTCTTTCTCCGCGGCGTCCCACGTATTGGCTAGCGTTTTCCACAGCGTGTCTAGCTCCTCTTTCAGCAGCCCCAGATACGGAGTGATGTCGTTCCCTGGTTGTTTCGTCCATTCAATTAGCATACTCATGTGAATGTACTTCCTCTTCATGCACAACCAGGGGGGAAGGTTGTACACCCACACAAACACAGGCCAGGTGCTATGTGTGCTTCTCTGGCTGCCAAACGGATTGACTCCATCGGTGCTCGCGCCAAAGACGATGTTCCTTGGACCGTTCCCAAATTACGAGTCTTGAAGTTCAACGCTTGCCACTGGCTCGCATCCTTAGGGTGACTCAACATCTTGTCTTTTTATCTATCTCCGAACATTTGCGTCATCTTCTCGCTTCTTCTCCTCCCTATCCGCGTGCCAACGCAGGAGCTTTGCTACCTTAGGGTCCGCGAAATACCGCCGCAGACGAGGAGTGATCGGAAAGTACCACACCACTTTTCGAGGAGCTTTCTTCCTCTTCTTGTATCGAGTGACGCCAAGACACCGGACATATGGTAGACTCCGCGTGCTCGTCCCGATAAATGATGCAATTGTTCATGCACACATGGTATTTCACGGCGGTAAATCGAGAGGACACACGATTTTCTTCGCCTCCTCAAACTGGTCGGGCACTTGTTCCCCTTGGGAAGACGTTCATGCCGTAATGACATGTTCTCGCCGAAGCACGCGCCGGTCATTTTGTGTTTTACCTTCATCTCGAGCCATGAGCGTTACTTTCAGCGGGTATCCTCGGCCTGCATCCTTCATACAATGGAGTAACCGCATCTAACTCAAGTTGATCCATCTTGGCTTTCTCTCGGCGGAAGCTTTGGCGTTATCCGTGCGCTTGAGAAGCAGCTCTTGAATATGAGGGTCTGGACCCAGCCCATCGATGGTCCAGCTGTCGTCGCTCCGGCCGCATCATCATCTTCATGATCATGCCCGGCTGCTGCTCCGCATCTTCCTCATCATCATGTCCTGCATCTTCTACATGATGACTGTGTACAAAGATCACCGTCGTGATCATCTCACGGGATTCTTCGTCTTCTTGCCCGCCCGAGCCGCGGTGGTTGTCTTGCTGCCCTTCCTCATTTCTTGCCCAGCCCCCATGGACGACTTCGTAGTCATCTTCATCACCTTGCCACCGATAGCCATCCATGAAACCACGCAAGAGCGGTGGTCCTGCACCTGCCCGAATCCGCTCCGCAATAAGGCTCTTCAGCTTGCATCTTCGACACGGACATCTTATCTCCGTCTCGTTCTTTTGAAGCATCTCGGCCTTTGCGGACCTCAAAAACCTATTCACGATGCCTTTGGTCATCGTGGCGGACCATGGTCGTCAAGGGGTAGAGCAAAACGATATTTTAGAACCAAACAAAAATTTGGCATGACTTTCCCTAAAAATAGGACCAAAAGAATGCTTAATGCCAAAATTCTCGCTAAACGGAAATGAATCAACATTCGGCAAAATATTGGCAACTATCGCATTTCAAATACCGTACACCTCCAAAAACAAACACATATGCAACAACACAAACATATGCAACACCAATAACATACATAGATCTAGATAGGCCATAAAAAGTGCATGTGCACATTGTTGTAGGGAGAACAACATAAATATAGCTTCCCACCTTACTTACCTATTAAAAAAAGGTAATTTAACCGCTTAATTTGAATGAATCTATGGTGGAAATGAGGTGAAAAGAGGAGGCACCGAGACAAGGAGGAGGTGGAGAGAATGAAGTGGGGAGAAAGTGAGTGTGGGTAGGAGAGGCTGTCCAAATATCTAGTTGTTGCCCACTTACTAATGGCGCACCGACAATAAATGCGCCATTAGTAATCCAGTTACTAATGGCGCACCTTACGGCGGTGCGCCATTAGTAGTTTACAAAAAAATACTAATGACGATTGATCCGCGATGCGCCATTACTAGTTTAAACTAGTAATGGCGCACGCGTTTGATCGATGCGCCATTAGTAGTATTACAAAAAAGGAATAAAAATATAATAAAAAACAACATTAGTGGCGCACATGCGGAGGGTGCGCCATTAGTAGTTACAACTACTAATGGCGACGTTATTTGAATGCGCCATTAGTATGTTTGGACAGGCGCACTAGTTCAATTTTTTTGATACTAATGGCGCACCCTTTGCCCGGTGCGCCATTAGTAGTTTCAACACTAATGGCGTATCAGCAGGTGGTGCGCCATTAGTATATACTAATGGCGCACCAACTGTCTGGTGCGCCATTAGTGTCCATCCCATCTATCGCCCTTTTTCTAGTAGTGGCGGGAGGGGGGGGGGGTTGGATGAACAGTGAGCGGTGGCGTTTGCCTCTGGATGAACAGGACCCTGTGGTGTGGTGGAGGGCTGGATGAACAGTAGACGGTGGAGGGGTGCCCGTGGAGGGGTGGTTGAACAGGACCCCGTGGTGTGGAGGGCTGGATGAATGTAAGCGGTGGAGGGGTGGTTGAACAGTGGCGGTGGAGTAAGCGGCGGTGGAGGCTGGATGAACAGGAGCCCGTGGAGGCTGGAGGAGGTCGACGGTAGCCCGTGGAGGCTGGAGGAGGTCGACGGTGGAGATGAACAATATCCCATGGAGTCCCGTTTTGTGGTACGCCACACCCCTCCCGATGAACAAGACCCCCGTTTCGACCGTAGCGCTCCAACACAAGTCCGTTTAAATCCGCTTTTGCGGTACGCCACACCCTCCCGATCAACATGACCCCGTTTGACCGTAGGAGGTCCGTTTCGTCCGTTTTGCGGTACGCCACACCCCTCCCGATCAACAGGACCCCCGTTTCGACCGTAGGAGGTCCGTTTCCTCCGTTTTGCGGTACGCCACACCCCTCCCAATCAACAGGACCCCGTTCCGAACGTAGGAGGTCCGTTTCCTCCATTGTGCGGTACGCCAGGCCTCGTTTCCATCGCCTGTTCCGTCCAAGCCCTCCCGATGAACACGACCACGCATTCCGTTCCGACCCAGCCGGTTGGCTCCCACGCGTTCCGTTGCCTCCCAATGAACACGACGCATTCCGTTGCCTCCCCATGAACACGATGCACTCCGTTGCCTCCCCATGAACACGACGACGACGCTGTTTCTCTGTTCTGACCCAGCCATATACACGAGCCCTGGCCGTACGTATGCGCGAGTAGGCGTTCGAAACCCCGCCCGTATGTACACATACGTGGCCGTATTTTCTTTCTTGCACCCTGGCCGCTGTACGTGCGTGTACATGCTACGTCGCGGCGCCTCTACTATGACACGGCGTGCCTCTACAATGACCAGTATATGTCAAGACACGTTCGCGACCAGAATCACAACGCTACGTACGCTTCGACCAGGTGGGTCCCGACTGTTAGGCACTTCCTTGCATGCGAAGATGTAGCTGGTGGGTCCCAGCAGTCAGGGGGGCAAATCGTTTTTTTCCCGAACGCACTTCCTTGCGTGCGAAGATGTAGCTGGTGGGTCCCAGCAGTCAGGGGGCGAATCATTTTTTTGCCCGGACGCACTTCCTTGCGTGCGAAGGTGTAGCTGGTGGGTCTCAGCTGCCAGGGGGAAACGTTTTGGTTTTTTTTGCCCGGACGCACTTCCTTGCGTGCGAAGGTGTAGCTGCTGGGTCCCAGCAGTCAGGGGGGCGAATCGTTTTTTCTTGCCTGGTGTAGCAGGTGGGTCCCAGCAGTGGGGAGAATCGTTTTTTTCGGACGCACTTCCTTGCGTGCGAAGATGTAGCTGGTGGGTCCCAGCAGTCAGGGGGGTGAATCGTTTTTTTCCCGAACGCACTTCCTTGCATGCGAAGATGTAGCTCGTGGGTCCTAGCAGTCAGGGGGCGGATCATTTTTTTCGCGAAATAGGGTGGCCCGTCCGGTGGGTCCCCGCTGTCGGGTGGAGGAATAATTATTTTGCGCGTAATAAGGAGGCACTTCCTTGTGGCTGCCGTGGACCCAGCTGTCAGCCTCTCCATGTACAGTCCACATCTGATGGAAGTCGTTCCTTGACCACGTTGACCATGCAGCGCCGAGAGCACCACGGCGGTGGACGATGGTGAGGCCTAGGAAGGGGACGACGCAGAGCCGGGGAAGACGCGGCAGTGGATGCACACGCGGAGAGGAGTACGAGGGTTCACTGGTTCGGATGTGCTGCCGTCACCGCAGAATAACAGGGAGTATGGGTGAGTGGAGGGATGGCCTGGCCAGCGGTGGGAGTAGTAGGGGGCGGTGAGGCCTCATGGCAAAGCCTGGCCGACCACGGGAGGCAGGAGCAGGCAACACGACCAGCGCTGCTTTGGGCGACTCGAGCAAGAAGACCAGAGGTTGAAGAAGCACGACGGCCGTTGGATGGACATCCTACGGTCACTGCAGCTAGAATCGTTTATATTGACTAAGTTGACAAATCCTTGGTACGTCAACTTAGTAGGCCCACATGTCGACTTCCAAACGGTGCGCCCGGATGTCGTGGGAGGAATCGTTTTTGGCGGGTGAAGCTAGAATATCCGAGATTGAAGAAGAAGACGGCATCCGTTGGATGGACATCCAACGACCCTTCTGCTAGAACGTGTGTTGACTATAAGTTGACAAAGCCTTGCATACGCGTCAACTCTGTTTTTTAGGGGACGCGTCAACTTAGTAAGGCCGGAAGTGTGTGGCAGAGAACTTATAGCCCAATTGAGATTTGTAAGAATGTGTAGCCCATTTTTGAATTCTAATGGAATTTACTACAACCCATTTACAGTTTGTTAAAAGTACAACCCATTTCAACCAACCGTTCAAAACATAATTCAATTAAATTTCCCACATTTTGATGGGATCCGAAATATTTTTATCCCGAAATTTCTAGACAGATTAAATACAATTTCAATATAAATTTATATTACGTAAAAATTCGACGAAACATTGCGCTCGCAACAATTAATGAATTAAAAATTTTAATATCCAAAAATAATAATTTATAAAGTAATCACGTGTTTGGTGCATTTTTTATAGTTACTGCCCAGTTTTTACAATTACATCCCATTTATTATTTCTTAAAGCCAATTTTCTTGTTAAGCCTAATGCATCCCTCCTAGGAAAGATTTGCAGCCCAATGAGCGGAGAATAACAACTTGACCTTGCCTGGGTATTCCTAAAAAAAGTATAGCTGGGCTAGCCATTTTCAGCTTGAAAAAAATTAATATCTGGGCTGGATATCTGGCATGGGCTAGACGGGCCACAACCCGCCAAGTTAATACCTGCAGCGATGTTTTCGTTGTTGTTCGGAGGAGAAAAATTAATATCTGGGCTAAACATCGAAAAACTCTGCACAAATCGCCGAGCTGCTTGGTCCCGGTATCGGCCGCTTCTTGTGCAATTCTCTCGTTTATTGACTACTCCGGGAGGTTGACAATGGTGTGGGACCGTGATGTCGAGAAACTAGGAGGAAGCAAAATAAATTATATTTATATATATATATATATATATATATATATATATATATATAATAAGGAGGCACTTGCATACGTGAGGCTATGGACCTGGTGGGTCCCCATTGTCATCCTCTCCAAGTAAAGTCATCTCCTCGCCCGCGCGCGCTTTCCGCCCGAAACAGTCAGCGCCGCCCGCCCCGCTTCCCGGTGCAGGCGATTGCTCCGCCTTCAAACAACACAAGTGCCGTCCGTCCGTCCATCTGCCGCCCACATTAATGATACGCGGTTGCCGAGGCGGCTACTCCGGCGATACACGTCCGTCCCTCCGCCCGCCCACCATTGCTATATAAACTGCTGCGTCGGCCATAGCCGCAGTCATCCGCATCCGTTCCCTTTCTCCTGTCCACACCACTACTGCCCACCATGGCTTCCTCGCTCAGGCGCTCTTGGACAGGCGGACGACGGACCACAAGGAGATGGCAGCCATTGCTGCCGACCGCTGGCCGGGCCGGCCGAGGGAGGGCAACGTCCCAATGGAGAACATGGTAGTCGATGATCCAGCGCCAACCCCCTCCTCTGCGCCATCCTCCCTGGTGCATTGCACCATGACCATCGGCGAGGCCCGTGCCCAATATATGGACAGGGTAAGGCAGATGTGTGAGGAGCAGTTCCGGGAGGCGCAGGCCGACGCCGCCTACAACCACCATCTCCTCCGGGGAGCACCAAAGAAGCGGAGGAGCAGATCGCCGCGGAGCGGGCGGAGCAGGAGGCGCTGCTCGACTCGTACCGCTCCACCTGCAAGGGCCGCCTCGAGCGCTGGCGGTACCGCATGCGGGTGGCGGAGGCTGCGGCCGCCTACAAAGAGGCTAGCAAAGAGGGCGATGAAGCGGGCGAGGCGCTGTTTGGCGAGACCAAGGACGAGGCAGAGGACGATGCCGGCTCCGACGAGTGCCCGCTCTACTAGCGTCGACGAGGCAGAGGACATCGCCGGCTCAGCCGAGGCCCCACCCTGCCGGCAACGTGGGGGAGGATTTCCACCGCTCCGCTGAGGCGCCGCCCGCCGGCAACGAGACAGAGGACATCGCCGGCTCCACCGAGGCCCCTCCCCGCTGTCAACGAGGCCGTGCCACATAGAAAACAAGGAAGAGTAGAACACGATGGAGTGCCGCCGCTCATGGTCCAAGTAAGGCCACATTGCTACCCTCCGGTTGAAGCCAAGCTAGGTGGGTTGACCATTGACGGCGGTTAGCTTCTTGGCGGGAGCGTGGAGTCGGAGAGCTGCTGGAGAAGAACGCTGCTTCTACTTAGCTGCTGGTGCGATTGGCTGACACATGGGCCCAACAGGCCACATGTCGATTACGCAATCGCACTGCAGCTAAGTCATCAAGCTTCTGCTCGGCTGGGACACATGTGGGTAGCTTCGGTTAATTAATTATACCTCCAGCGCACCCCTTTTTAGTTGAAGAATGTATGAAATGTAATGAAATCCGGCATGTTTATATGAAATCCAATCGTGTATTAATGAATTTATTTCGATTAGTTCGAATTCCTGTATCACTGACATTGGATGAACATGAAAAACAATACATACTAGCACTATTCCCAGGGTGATCACCTCGCTTGCAGCAGTTTCACATGTAGTCCCTCCGGTCCTTTCTAGTCTGCATACAAGTTTTGTCTGCAGTCAAAGTATCTCTACTTTGACCAATCTTATACAAAAAGTATGCACTTTCACAATGTGCGAAGTAAAAGGAACAGAAGGAGTACAAAGAGTTTGAGCAGCTTTTAGCGTTCAGACATTGCAATCAAACACACAGGCCTGGAAATTCATAGAAAACATTCAAAACAATCGATGATTATGCATCTCAGCGACTCACATGTCAGAGGCAATATTTGCTTCACAACTAAAGAATAAAGAAAAAATTGATCGACGCTACTGACAGCAAAGGGCGTCCCATTCGAAAATATCAAATGCATGTCTTGCTAAAATCAATGAGCAAAATTTGACGAGGATGTCCCATTCCAAAATATCAAATGCCTACGATTGTGGAATGGGCAGGGTTTACCATCAGTTCGGACATTGACATGGCACCTCGTGCTAAATAAACCAGTTGTTCTTTTTGTGCAGTTCCACCAAAATCAACCAAATTCGCGCGTAGCTTGTATGATTTCGCCCTTATATGTTGCAACGCCTTGAACTTATCGGCACCTCCTTTTTTGTGGTGGAAATGAATGATTCGATGTATTCATGAACATTTTGTGCAATTCCCATTGAAATCAAGCTGAGCACCCCTATTTGCACAAATACAAAAAAGTGATTAGTATAAAGCAAACTGTACTATGATTTGACATTTTCAACAGGCACATACATGGTCCATGTAGAGCACACATTTAGAAAAATTGAACTCACCAGAAAGAATCCTAGAACAACATTGTACTCGCGCATCACAAAGAAAAAAAATGGAGATTTGTCACCCTTACGAGCTGAAGTTAGTTTGGCCTTGTGGGGAGTAATGTAACCATCCTTCAACTGCTCCTTCTGATGAGAAGATAGACAGGGCTTCTACATCCTGGCATAACCGGAACTAGTCACTTTGCGTACTCCATATTCTTCTTCAGAGGAAGATAATCCTGTTGTGCAAAGACAAGAGGACTACTAAATGCTAGCATCCATGTTTGCTCGAAAAAAAGGAAAGGAAATATTTAAAACAGCACAGATGAAGCACTTCTCAAGGACAATACCACTTTTTCATGACAATATCTAAACAGTAGCACAACACCAATAGAGATGACAAAGCTCAATCATATGGATGAAATCGGTGGCGAGTACCAACCTTTGTCGGAGGCTGATTGTGTAGAGCATACAGATGAAGCACTTCTCCGGAACCATCATTTGCTATCTACGGGGGTGGCCATGCTTACTATATACTCCTCGATTAGTTTAATGTTTCCAACATCTTCTTGTGCAGTTCCACTAAAATATATGGTATCTTCCAAAAAGATCCCTGTTTGCACAAGTAGAGATAATTACGTATGGCATCAAATTAGTGGCAAAACAATTGCTCGTTCCAGCTATAGCAATAAATTAAGATGCAAAACTATATCATTACTTGTGTCATCACAGTTCCTGTGCTTCATTGCAGCACCGGGAGTTGATTTTTGTTTTTCTTCCGCTTGTTCTTCCCCTTCATCACTTGGTTCAATAACAGACAAGCTTCGCCTTCAATGTAAGATTTGGCATGTCAATTAGGGAGCACAAGTATAGTACTAAACTTAATTTTCTAATGAAAGTGGCAAAAACCAGGCCAGCAGTTGTGAAATATCCTTATCTTACCTCAATGGGATATTACGGTGCACATACAGATTGGAAGTCTTGTCTCCATTTGTGCAGTTCACTAAAATCAAGCAACATTATCGTACAAGTAGCACAACATATGAAAGCACACTGCAGAATCATGTGAAAGAAGGCTAGTAATCTTGACCTCTCATGATGCAGAATTCAAACAACTCACAAGAAGAAGATCTGAACCAAATTCACCTTAACGGATAGGAAGTAAGATCTCCTCTTGTGCAGTTCCACTAAGATCAAGCAATCAAGCAACATTTTTGGTGTGACATTTTGGTTGAACTGCACAAAACACTCTTAAAACAAAAGTGTTTTGTGCAGTGCAACAAAAGGTCACAATGGCAACAAGGTGAAGTAGATAACCCTGTTTACACAAAGGTGCAAAGGAAACAATTAGTGGTCAATAACGGTGGATGACACAGAAGCCAACAAAAAGAAGCATCTACCTTATCTAAATGGGAAAGAAAGCAAGATAGAAGCATTTCTCAAACGGGGGCATTGATTAATATTAACATAGATATTATATTAACAATAAAATTCGTTAAACATGTAATTTGCTTTTAACTGTGGCATTGCATCAATTTTCCAGCGGCATTATTAGAGGGTGTTTGTTTACAGGGGCATTTTGGTGTAGGGACTAAAAAAACTCCGTGTCAGTCCCATCTAAACCAAACAGGATGGACTTTTAGGGACTAAAAGTGGGCATTTGGGACTAAAGAAAGAAGACCCCAAGGGAGTCTTTTTGGGACTTTTTTCCAACGATTGCCCACTTACGCATCGCACCTTGTTTCTTTTAGTTCATTACTAGGGGTAACATGGTATTTTAGCATGTCATTTAATAACCTCTAGTCCATGTTTAGTCCCTGGAACCAAGCAGGTAGGGACTAGGGAGTTTTTAACCAAACATGGCCTTAGATTAACAACAACTAATGAGTTGCACGAGACGATTGGGCCTTTTGCACCATGTGCATCTACCGATGTACTATGGTCATGCACGATCTGTTGCAACAAAGAACAAACAACCAAGGAGCATATTTGTGTTGGTCCCAGTTTTGTTATCTTTAGACACCTTTCCCTATGTGAGCGCAGACAAATCTAGTCCTGCTCAAACTCTATAGCCTTGTCCCTTCCTTTCCTTTTTGAACTAGTACTTTCGCCCCTTCCTTTCCTCTTTGAACCACGTCCTAGATTTATGCGATAAAAATTTCCCCACTACTTTCCCACATTCCTTTCCTCTTTGAACCACGTCCTAGATTGATTCTATACTACTTTCCCCCTTCATTTCCTCTTTGAACCACGTCCTAGATTCATGCTATATACTTCCTCCGTTCCTAAATATAAGTCTTTGTAATGATTCCACTATGAACCACATACAGATGTATATAGATGCATTTTAGAGTGTAGATCCATTCATTTTGCTCCGGATGTAGTCCTAGTAAAATCTCTACAAAGACTTATATTTAGGAACGGAGGGAGTACAACTTTTCCCACTACTTTCCCCCACTCCTTTCCTCTTTGAACCACGTCCTAGATTCATGGTATACATGCAGCTAGAGCAATGCATGTGGAGTAAGTAAATTATACCATAAGGTTCTTGGGGCGTGGTTCGGTGGCTGACAGGGACGGCGAAGAAGAAGGGTCGGAGGCCCTCCAGCGCCGCCACTTTGGGTGGAAAGTGAACAGCTGCTTGATGGTGGATTCCCTCCCTCGCCCGGCGACAGCGTTAAGCCTCCTTCCCTTCCTTGGACGAATCCTGCCAGCTCTTTGAGCAGCAGTGAGGGGAGAGAGAGAGGCCAACGAAGTCTTATTTAGATCCGGAGAGGCGAGAGAGTGTGATGAGAGCAACTACAAGCTACTGAGGCTCCAGGCGGGAGAGGCGAGAGTGTGAAGAGAGCAACTACAAGGCCGAGGCTCCAGCGTGTATATATATATATATATATATATATATATATATATATATATATATATATATATATCTTGGAGAGAGTGTGAAGCGTGCAAACCCTAGAAAACATTTTGACCAGTCAAAGAATCCTCCTGGCAAAAATTATGCTCAAGTGTAGTTGTCGAACCCGACACCTCAAGTTTGATGAGCGAACAGGCTAACCAGCTACACAACCCTCCCGTTATGTTCAATGAGAGGAAAATAACCTTTTATACATTCCTGCATTCGTGTGACAAGCATGCCGTGTTTTTGTGTGTGTGGGAGTCATTGGGATTTCAATCATAATCGTGTCATGTGGCTTTGGTGGTAAGACTATCCACAGTGGTGCAGAAATAATGCAGTCTTAGTCACCTTACCTCTCTCCATGTAGTATGTTGGGTCCCACCAGTCAGAGGGTGAAACAAACAAATTAATAAGAAAAATTAAAAGCGCCAGCGGTGTATCTTACCTCACACATCTCGCTACTGCTCGAGAACATTTTCCAATTGATCCCTCTGTTCGCTCACGTACTATTTTAAGTGAATCCTTATTATAACATGCACACAAATTTTGGGCACTTGTATTCGACTTAAGTCAGTGTGCCACCATATCTCGTATACTTACTACTCCCTCCGTCTAGGTGTAATAATTCATGTTAGAAGGTGCAACGGGACCAAGGTGCGTGTGTGTGCGTGTGTGTTTAACAGCATGTGTGTGTTAGATAGTGCGACAGATCGACCTACTCCTACAGAGAGATGGTGTGTGGTGTACGATTTTAGCCGCGAGAGTCGGTGCATCCTCTCATTTCCGGGCGTGTCCGGTAGGGACATGCGGGCAGCTGCCACGCCCGCTCCTGACCAGCCTGGCCCACCCAAAGCCCCTCCATCGCTCACAAGGCTTCCCGCCAAATGGTCAGCGCCGCTCAAAAGAATTGGTGCCGCATTCATGCCCGGGCAGAAGCGGACGCGACCTCTCACCGGGCGCAAGAGTGATGGTTGCTTCGTCCGTCCAACTTCTTGTTGGGTCTATGTGATTTGACGGCTCATTGGTGTTTATTCTTGAGGTGGTAGGACTCTTTGGATGTCCCACGCTTTGCGTACTAGATTACAATTTTCTTCATTCTTACAGCGGAGGCGTGCAAGAGCAGTGAAAACATGCAGGCTCGGTGATTACATGGCCCACCTCACACTATCACCGTGCGACACCTAACTCTTTACATAGTACTCCCTCCGTTCCTAAATATTACTAGATGAGTCCCTGCGCGTTGCCGCGGAACAACGGTATATCTCTGTGCGCAAAATTATCGATCTCATAGAACTAAAAAAAACTCTATAACCGCATGACAAATGTGGTAGCCAAACTAAATAAACTGTCATCATCATTTAGATCATCCCACGTAAGGAAAAAAGATCAACCAACTCCTACTGCATAATGGGATTATATTTTTATTTTTGACATGTTAATGGGACTTAAAAGCTCACTTACATGCATGCTACCGGTGCATGCTTGCATGCAGACATGTTGATGTGATTTAAAACCCACTCACATGCATGTGCCACGGTATTTCTGCATGCTTGCATGTGGCTTAGTGCGGAGCCTCTCAACGTCTAGATCAGACGACTATTATGGACTGATTTACTTCATCTAATGGCTACATCAATTTTTATGATGTGGCTCAAGGAGAGGATATAGAATTCCTAGTAGTGGGGGCTAGCTATTACTAGTAGATAAGTCTTTGTAGAGATTCCACTAGGTGAACTACATACAGAAAAAAATGAATGAATCTACACTTAAAATGCATCTATATACATCCGCATGTGGTTCATGGTGAAATATCTACAAAGACTTATATTTAGGAACGGAGGAAGTACTAGTATAGTACGTACTGTAATTTATCAGCGAGATAAATTTGTACAATGCTATGAAGCTTCGAGCTTCTGTTACATGTATCTTGCGTCCAAGGTTGCCCGTTGCAACATTTCATCAAATACAAAGAAGACTAACATGCATGCTATTGCATCTCAATGATTGACAGATCATAGCAAATATGTACTCCCTCCGTTCCAAAATAAGTGTCTCAACTTTGTGCAAACTTTAGTACAAAGTTTTACTACTACTAAAGTTGACACTTATTTTGGAACAGAGGCAGCTAAAGAAAAAAACGATCCATGTAGTCTCTAGCCCTTGAACCGTGAACCCTGACCAGCCTTAAATTTGCTGGCAACATTCGAGCTTCCTAATAAATGAAGTTTGCAACCTTTTGACCATCGGATCATTTTGTGCAGTTTCACCAAAATCGAGATGAGCATCCCTGGCAAAGAAATTGAAGAAGCGTGATTAGAATAAGATTCTTGGTACTAGTTGATGAGACATAAACTCATCACAAATACAGTACGTAGAAGCCAGTAGAGGTATGTGCGTGGCAAAGAAGTAGAGAAATATCCACAGGGAGTGATGTGGGCAGCTGGAGCAGTGGTGCAAGACGGCTGTAAAGGGAGTTGTACCTGAGGGACGTAGCTCAACCTTGAGGAGGGCGGCGGGAGGCGGCAACTGCCCACGTCGCAGCAGTGAGCAAGGGACGAAGGCAACCTCACCGGCTTTGTGAGAGAGAACGGTGGGGACCCCTGATCGGGACGTGCCCGGCGGTGGGTTTCGCCCGTCGGCGACGGCCACCGCATCTACACTAAGAATCCACCCCTTCCCCAAGCGGACGTGATCCACCGGGATGTTAGAGATGTGGCCACAGTCGTTTTGTGCGAGAGAGTGTGAAGAGAGCAACCCCAGCAAGCAACCGTGTAGGTTGGCCCGTCCTGACTATGTATATAGTGGAGCGGTTTCCTTTTCTCTCCATATGAACCTATCATATTGCGTACGTGCCATTGAAGAAAAAAAACTTTATTTATAAATGATGCGGCACCTACTACTCGTTCTCCTATAACCTTGCGCTTGGCATCTCCAAAATATTAACCTTGCGATTGGCTCTTCGCCTCTTCGGGAAGTTGAGCAATAATGGTACTGCAGTATATATCATTACGGCTATATGAGACCGAATGAATTGCTGCACGTCCACCACGTGGGCGAGGGTCGAGGGCAAGGGAGAGTGCTACATACGGAGCAAAATGAGTGAATCTACACTCTAAAATACGTCTATATACATCAGTGTTTGGAGTATGTACTAGTAGTTCATATTGAAATCTACTAAAGGACATATATATTCCAAACAATATGATATAATCTCTATAACCAAGGTAGTAGGGACAAGGAGTAAACGGAGGGAGTAGTAAATCTTTCTCCTCGTCCTGCGAGCCACCGCGTGCATGGGCGAGGGAGCGGGCGTAAGGCGGAGCAAGCTTCACCTCATCCTGCGAGCCACCGTGCACGTGGGCGGGGGAGACGGCGTACTAAGCAAGCTTCTCCTCGTTCTGCGAGTTGACGGGACACATCAAAAGTCTTGCCTCTAAGGTAGGCCCCACATGGTTTGCCTCTTTTTTTAACATAACACGTCAACTCGCAATTTGTTTGTTCACCCGTGGTAGACGATCCTCCCTCCACCAAGTGGACAACGATGGCGTGCCAAATTACCACGTGGGCTGCCTTTTTAAATGCAATTGAGCTCCACCGTGTACCCGCACGGGTGTGGTTGGGAAAGAGACGGGAGTACGTGCGCCGTGCATGCACCTCTTCTCTTCCTGCATGTCCCCCACCTACGTGGGTGTGTGTGAGAGATACAAACCGCGTTCGTGAGTGTTTTTTGTTTTGGGGTGGGGGTGGGGGTGGGGTGGGGGTTGATTTCGTGAATTATTTGTGGGAATATGTGTCGATGACATCTCAAACAAAATTTTGCATGCAATGTGTGTGAAATGGAGGCCTATCCATATCATACATAGATGGTCGGGCAATCCACGAGAAGAGAGGGAGGGTCATAGCTATCGATAGAGTCAAGAGAGGATCTAGTGGGTGGGTGCGAGATCGATGAAGAGAGCCATCGAAATTGTGTGTGTGTGTGTGCAAGTCAAAGATATAGGGCAACTGGCCTACCGGGACGTTAGAGGGCACATGTCAAGTTTGTGTGTGGCAGGGAGACATGACTCGAGCGCTCGGTGTATCGATGTGTGTGTGGGGGGGGGGAGGGGGGGGTGGGGGGGATGGGTAGGGAGAGGCCTAACTATAGAGGTACAACGACTCGTATATGTGTTGAGAAGGAGAGACCCAACTATGTCTTGAGGGAGAGCGGTCGACATACATGCATAACTGAAGGAAGGGAAATATGATGGGACATAGAGAGAGAGAGAGGAGAGAGAGAGGGAGGGAGAGGGAGGGAGAGGGGTAGAGTGCTGGATGGGTGATGGAGTTGCTTCTCGGAGATGGTGGGAGAGGCCTACTAGACAAACCGAGGTGGAACTGCAATGTTATCAATAAGAGTGGGGATGTGTTTACGTGTGTGCTGTGTGTGATAGATCTGCCGGGGACGCATCCATGGATGATGAAGGGGAACCATGTGTTTGGTAAGCAAACCTAACTAGATCGGTAGATCAATTGTTGTTTGTCGGAGGAAGGAAGAGACACAACTAATGAGGTAGATCGATCGACGTGTGGGTAAAAACGAGTTATAAGGACCTAGCTAGCTATATGTATAGCGAGAGACCGGTCGGTGTACGTCCATTTGTTAGAGGCAAATAAGGCCCAATGAGACGGATGGATAGAGAGAATGGAGCTAGGAGGTGGTGCGAGAGGCCCAACTACTAGCTAGATAGGGGAGGAGTGTGCTGTTGTGAGATCGATGAAAAGAGGCGAGAGTTTACATGTGTGTCGACCGTGTATGAGAGACACGAGGCAAGGACACATAAAGGAGGAGATTGAAGGTGTGTGTATGTTGTAGGCAGACATCGCTAGAGAGGTTTATCGATCGGTGTGTGTCGGAAAGGAGTTGTGGAGACTCTGGGAGAACGACCTAAAGAAAAAAATGAATGTGCCCGGTGGATAGAATGCCGACGGAGGGGGAGGGCGAGGAGGGCGTTGCATGCACGAGAGAAAGTTAGTGGTAGCTACAAAGGTTAGAGGATTGTGTGGGTGTAAGAGACTAACAAAGATCATAATTTGATATGAAATTAAGCGGATTCATATATTTGAACAGGAGATCATAGTGTTTTAAACATTGCATGCATGAATATAGCGGTGATACACGTGTTGTGCACATGTTATACCATAATGTGATAATGCATGGCGTTTGCAACTCACAACTAAATACCGAACAATCTAAACCATACTATACATCAAACAATCTCACATTTTATTTGAATTTGTGATAATGTGTGGCGTTTGCATCTTACAACTAAATATCGAACAATATAAACAATACTATATATCAAACATTCTCACATTTTATTTGAATTTGTGGTAATGTGTGGTGTTTGCAACTCACATCTAAATACTTGTAGGCGTAGGGAGCGGGGCACCATACATAATGTGATAAACACATTATACATATGAGACATGGTTTAGATTATGAAGATCTAGCTAGAGCTAGAAATGTAATGTGATTTGAAATCAAAATAAAGTGGATTCAAAAAATCTAGTTCGAGTTCATATAGTACACATAGTTCATATGCAACTCGAGACTAATCATGTGGTGTCTTTGTGAAGATAATACACAAACGATGGTTTAACTTGACAATAATGATGATTGTAGATCTTATTAAAATAGAGAAACGAATTCAAATGCTTTGACTTCACAACAATCATTCTTTGTAGATCTTATTCAAATAGAGAAATGAATTCAAATTTAGTTCATATTGAAGCGGTAGTATATACGTTTGGAATGCACTAAAACGTTCATTTGAGTAGTAGGTTGCATGCATTATACACGCAGCGGAATATTTTAATTGAACATAACATGCCTTCAAAGTTTTGAATGACATTTGTAGTGCAGATTGATTTGGTACAATACACGTTAGGCTTGTCCGGAAATTTCAACCCGCGCCTTGTTAGCCCGAAATATTTAAGATATATCTTTGTCTCTTGTGCTCCGAGAACTCCCTCCATCTCAACCCGCGCCTTGCTATTCTGAAATTAGAACACGCGCGGAAACTCCCACCTCCTGTGAAATCCCGACACGCGAAATGCCCGTGGTACCCCTGAACCGAAAGAACCGCCTCAAATCGGTGGGGGGTACTTTTGTAACTTACCCCACATTTCGGACAAGTGCGTCTCTAAGCCATGGTTCCCCACTGCCATCCCATCCGCCCACCCATTCATACACCGAGGCCGCGAAAACCCGCGACGAAACCCCACACCCTGCACCGTCCGCCACCCAGCCGGAGCCTCTTCCCCGACGACGTCGTCCACAGCAACACTTCGACGTCCCTCATCCATCGTATCGGATGAGGATCCGTCGTCGATCTCATCGTGCCGCCGGTTCAGCCACCCCGTCCTCCACCTCCAAGGAGCTGACCCGATGTTCCCCTCGTCTTTCGCGCCACCTCCATTCCCACACCGCAGTCTTCACCTGCACCTGGAAGAGCATGATCATCACCGTTTCCTCGGATGAAGCTGCGGCCTAATCAGTGCCACCAAAGAGGTTGTACACTAATCGCCGCATTTTCTTCTTGTTTCAATCTCACGGTGCTGCCGGCGCTCGGTCTCGAGCCGACACGGCACGACTCCATCCACGGCGGCGTCGCCGGCCACTTCCTCCACGGTGACGCTCCCTGGGCGGCGACGTCCACATCAGTAGGAGCTGCTGCTACTTTAGCTCTCGCTTCATGTTCTTTGCTCTGCTCTTGCTCTCGGTCCCTGCCTGGTCTGCTCTTGCTCACGCTGCTGCTCTCGCTCTTGCTCTTTCTTGCGATCTTTGCTCTGATTTAGCTACACTTGATCGTTGAATCGACTTTTGGGTCGATCGATTTTCAGGGTGGGGGGGGGGGCTCACGGGGTGAAGGAAGAACCAGCCGCCTTGCTGGGAGGGGGGGCTCACGGAGAGGTACCCACTATCTATCTTAGGGTTCAAGATGGGGCGGTGGTGGCAGCGGTGGCGGGGTGTTGGCGGGGCGGTGGCGTGGGGATCGCCGGAGAAAAAGCTCGGCACATGGGGGCCTAGAGGGATGGTCAGGGTGGCGGCGGACCGACGATGGGGAGTGTTTTCGGGGCGGGCGGGGCGGCGGGGGGCTGCTGTTTGGCCGGTGGTGGCTGGCGGCTCAGGGGGTGGAGGTTGAAGATGAACCGCATGCCCTTGATTTTGTATCCAACGGCTGCAAAATCGACTGACCAGAGATGAAAAGGTCAGTCGACCGACGTGTAGCCTCACCTTGCTAGTGCATTCAGTTTCGACAACAAAATTCAGTTTCGACAGCAAAATTCAGTTTCGACAGTTAAGTTCAGTTTCGACAGTTAAGTTCAGTTTCGACAGTTAAGTTCAGTTTCGACAGTTAAGTTCAGAGATGAGCGGCTGATGTATTTTACATATAGCACTTTGTGGTTATGTATTTTATGTCATGTATTGGAGATGCTATTAGAATTCCACTAAGGTTAAAGTTGTTCTTTTTCTCTCTTGTCCTGCTTCAGCCTCGGCGTCGTACAACTCACCGGAGCTGCTCCAACGACGAAACCCTCCATCACAGCGGAGCACTACCTCGGGCTTCATCTCCAGACGCCTAAGATCTTCTTCCCCTCCTCCGACAGCAAAGTCAACCGGGGCATCCTCACCGGCCAACCCAATCACGTTGAGATCGACATGGCTTCGCCAAAGAGGTTGTACACTTGTTGCATCTCTTTTTTACTCTACATGTTATATATATTGTCCACTGAGCACATGGATTTTTTCCTTTAGTGTCTCCTTGAAAGAAAAAACGTAGGAATTTTAATTTTCACGTGTCCTCTTTTTCAAATTCCTATTCATGAAGCAGAAGACTAAGAGATAGTAGCATAATAGCATTATAACCATACATTTTCTTGTGGTTTGACTTAATCTCACCATGCTTCTTTGCATCCTGTGATCTTCCAATTGTTGTGAATCAAACACCCAGATTGGCAGAAATCCTGTGTTTTTAAATTCTCTGTTTTGCACGTGCATTCCTATCCTATCCCTGTCTATTTCCTATCCCTGCATTGTTGGAATCCTCCAATTCAAAAGAGCACTTACAGAATTACTTCTCTTACAGATAGTTGTCAAAGAAAACCTTGCGTGGTTTGTCCCGTTCCTGCTGCGCCGTCGTCCACCCCAGCTGAGCTGCTCCAACGACAAAAGGGTCCATCACAGCAGGGATCCGGCCTCCAGACTGTCTTTCACTGCCTCAGATCTTCTTCCCCGCCGCTGGCAGCCATGAAAACTGCATTACCATCATCAACCGAGCAGATGACCTCGAGGACTACACGGGTCGACAAGAGAGGTCGCACTCTTTCGTGTTTGCTTACGTTATGCATCGCTTAATATTACATGCTACTTTATCGTCCTGTTCACCGATTAGACTCTAAGTCAGCTCCAAACTAATGGTCAAACTTGAGTTTTTAAATGGTTGTGCGGTACATATCAATAGTATCTATCTACTATCTGGTTAATCTCCGGTGTCTACTATGAGTTTCATGTTGGGTGGGAAACAAATAGTAAAGAAGCCATTATATGTATTTTTAAGCTGAAGCCATTATACACTCGCTATTATTGGTTTTGGGTCTATCCACAGGTTGCTACCATCACTCTGGATTTCTGCATGCACTCCTTACATAATCTCACTATGTTTTATTCCTATGCATGCCAATTATTGTAAACAATGGAATTGAACATGTAGAGCAAAAGAGACGAGCCTTGCGTGGCAATAAAATTTCATGCAGACGTCGCTCCATGGTAGGCGCAAAGGCAGCCCCCCTCCACGCATTTCAGATTGTAATCGAGAGGAAGATATCTGCCTGAGGGGGATTAGGAAGGAGAAGACAACTCCTATTTACCCCGAGGTCTTCGCTCTAACTTGGCATCTTGATGTTGGTTATATCATGCATATGGTGTCTTGCATTGCTTACTTTATACATCAAATATGTCATCTCGCTTAGTTTAGACATCCTTTGTGTGAATGCCATCTGTTTAGTTTATTCATTGTTTATGTGAATTATGCAACGCCATCTTGTTTAGCCAGGCATCATATAAGTGAATTTTGCAATGCCATCTGCTTAGCCAGTCATCTTATATGTAAATTATATCGAGCCATCCTTTTTTATGCGTTACATATTACATTTGTCAACAATGTTAGTACATTCAATCGCTCTTCGTGTGCATCAGCCATTTGACACGGTGATGACAAATTAGAAGTGAAAACAAGGCCTTGAGCAGACTATGCTATCTGACGAAGCGCATATCTCGCTAGTTACGGATAGCTCCTCAGAGGAGGATTCAGAGACAGATGACCAGTCCTATTCCCCCCTCGAGGTGTATGCTCTAACTTGTCAGGGTTATGTTGCTCATATCGTGCGTATGGTGTCTCGCATTGCTATGCCATTTGATTAGTTTAGACATGCTTTGTGTGAATGCCAATTGCTCAAAGGTGTCTAATTACCATATATGTGAATTATGCATTGCCATCTTGTTGCAAGACATTTTATATGTGAATTATACAATGCTATCTTGTTGCAAAGGCATTATATATGTGAATTATGCAATGCCATGCTGTTTAGCCAATCATCATGTATGTGAATTATATCATGCTATCTTTTTTCGTATTACGTGTTCCATTTGTCGACAACGTTTGTATATTCAACTACTCTTCTGCATCAGCCATTTAAAGCGGTGATGGAAGTATCTGGAGTGAAAACAAGGTATTGAGTCGAGCAGAACAATGCTACCCAAAGCGAGACATCCTTCGGTTACATAGAGCTCCTCGGAGGAGGATTCGAGACCGATGACCAGTCCTATTTCCCCCCTGAGGTCTATTCTCAAACTTGGCAGGGTTATATTACCCATGTCATGCATGTTGTCTTGCATTGCTTAGTTTTTACATCATATATGGATTGCCATCTGCTTACTTGCTTAAAATATAAATCATATATTTGAATTATATCATGCCATCATGTTTACATAGTACACACACATCATCTATCTAAATTATGGCATGGCAACCCATTTAATAAAGACATCATATAGTTATATCATCTCATCCTATTTAGTGTTTATAGTCATCATATTTTGAATTATGGCATTCTATCCGTGAATGTATGTGAATTATGGCATGCCAACCTATTTAATAAACACGTTATATAGTTATGTCATTTCATCCTGTTTACATAGTCTCATATTTTGAACTATGTCTTTCCATCTTTTTTAGTTAGCCATCATAATGTGAAATTGTGTCATGCTATTCTGTTTAGTTAGCCATCATATATGTGAAATTGTGTCATGCTATCCTGTTTGGTTAGACAACATAAATATGAATTATTTCATGCCCTCTTTTATTCCCCACTATCCATTGCACCTGTCTATCATACAATGTCTATACTTTCAATTACTTTTCTTGTTTATCAGCCATTTGAATTGGAGAGCGTGATGGCAGTACCTAAGGGAGTAACGACATGGTTTTCAGAAAAGATAGTGCTACCAGTTGATGCAGATAGAACCACGGTTGTACTTGCCCAAGGACCAGATCCACCACACATAACCCAGACTCTCATGATTGTACCCCTACCCAGTTGGACAGAGAACCAGCTACACCTTCTAACCCCAACCCCGGCAGATAGTAACCCGATTCCCAGTTGACACAAAGACCGTCTCCACCACAGAGCACCCAAACACGATCAGTTAGTAAGGGAACTGCGTGCCCAAAGCACGAGGACCACCACTCGAATCCCAACCGAACACTTAAAGGAGAAGAAGATTTGTTCTCGAGGCCAGTTCTCAGAGCGATGGTTCATACTCCTTCTTTGTTGCATTCTTGTATTTACTCATACCAACTATTTTCAAATTTGAAGGATGGAATTGAAACTCCAATGGCGCATAGCAGGTATGTTTTAAACCTGTTTCTTTAACTGGTTTCTTTGTTGTAACCTGCTCTATGTTGATTTCAGTTTCAATTGAATAAACAATTATGTTCTCATGTCATGCACATTACAAGTGTTGTTATTGCTCTATAGTTACCCACACTTATATTCTGTCTATTCTGCTTTGTCTTGAACAAATATTATTTGAACTGTGTCTCTATCTTGATTTGGCAACAAAAACTAGAATGGTAGAGACCATAAAGTGACCATGGTACATAGATATATGTTTGTTTCATGATGTTATCCTATCCACTTTACTACTGAACTCATTTACCAAAATGAGTTTCATATACAACATGGTAAACATGTGATGTGTCTGCTTGTTTCTCTTCTAGAATGCGGACAAAATATTGGAGAACAGTACCGCGTTATCCAATGGTAAAGGAAGTAATACAGATAAGGTTCAAGATAGTGAGACATCCCTGTTGGTCTCCAAGAAAGCTGATCAAAACTATCTCGACGACAGTGAGGGTACCCAAAAGTCCTGTCTTGATGTAGTGTTCGAGTTACTGGCCACTATCACGGCACAAGCTCTTTGAACTTCGCTTTGCTGAATCAGTTCGTCTTCTTGAGTCTCAACTTCAAGTTCAAAGACATCAATCGATGTCGGCTGACAGGAAGTGAAGGATCGAGGAAGTCCTCGCAGAATTCAGATGCATATTTTCTGGTGTAATGTTAGTTACTGGAGGATTTAAGCGCCAAACAAGAGAAAGTTAATAAGCTTGCTAAGCATCTTGCCAGCATTATGGGTACCCAGGATATTGTTCTTGAGATCTTCTGAAGTGGTTTTAGTTCTGGATTTGCTTTGTTGCGGTGTTTATTTGCGCTGGTCGCCAACTTTGACAACCAGCGTATATGATATGCTGCTTTGTTCCCTATATTTGCACTGGTGGCGAACTTTGATGCCCAGTGGATGTAATATGTGTAATAGCTGTGATAGCCTAGTGTTAGTTGCTTGCTTATTTATTTCCTTGTTGTCTTGTTTATTTGTTTGCTTGTAGTCATTGAAGTTCTTTTTCCGCGGTTTGCTAGTGGCTGCAATAACCTATTTTTTAAAACTAGGCCACAATAACCATGGGCTAATATTTACTATAGTGACACTGGGCCTCCTACTGGCTGTAGAAACAGTGGGCCTTCTACGGGCCGTAGAAACAATGGGCCTTCTACGGGCCGTAGAAACAATGGGCTTTCTGCGGGCCGTATCATCAATGGGCCTTATATGGGCCGTATGATCGATTGGCCAAACATGGGCCAAACAGACCGCATTATGGCCGTAAACGGGCTAGAGTTGGAATTATTCGTTCATGGGCCGACCATAACGTGCCATCGTTAATAGGCCGTATTTGATGACGCTATGAAAACGACCCAATGTATTAACGGACCACAAACGGGCCGACTGTAACCACGGGCTGAATTTGGCCCACAAGCAGAAAATGACAGTAACGGGCCATAAGTAAACAAATGCTGGAAATGAGCCCAAGAATAAATGGGCTCTGAGAAGGCCGAAAGATAACATGGGTTGGAAATGGCCCAACGGAATAACGGGCCATTAATGGGTATAAAGTGATACACTGTTCATTATGGGCCCGTTTCACCACGGGCCATTAATGGGTGTAAAGTGATACACTGTTCATTACGGGCCAGTTTCACCACGGGCCGTTAATAGGCCAAGAGTTACATAGGGCCTCATATGGGCCAAAATACGTCATGGGCCATACATGCGCCAGAAGTGAAAACGGGCTGGAATCATATTGGATGGCCCAGATGGCGCTACTGGGCCTAATTCGGATAGGGTGTAACGGGCCTTGAGTTAGCCGGCTGTAAATGGGCTATATGCGAACAGGCCGTTAACAAGCTTTCCATGGGCCGGCCTGCCACCTTTTAACCAAGTAAAACGGGCTGGCCTTTTCACAGAATGGGCCCCTGTTGGGCCGTGCCACGTGTCGACGTATCATAGGCGCCTTACGTCCAATGAGTGGATGACATCTGTCCCAACAATGAGCAGACACGTGTTTCCTCCAGTCAATGATAATTTTACACGTGGAAAATCCCCATTGGTCGGGGCTGTTAATGGGTTATCGGATCCAAAACCCGACCCGATAGCTTAACAGCGTTAAGATTACGGTGGATGCCACGTGTCACCACCCTTGACGAAAGAACTTACGTGATACGCGATTTATCGTCATGGAAGTGGACACTTCCGTGATGATAATTTTGGTAATGTCATGGAACACTTCTCGACAACAGGTATGACTATCTTGATTCTGTCATAAAATCGTCATGGATGTACATGCATGACAGAAAACGTGACCTACTGTGACAAACACGTATCATCATGGAATTGTATTTTTTTGTAGTGCTTACTTCTCCCCATTAGGCGCAATGAACCACCTTTGCTCATGGGTTGTCGGTACGGGCTGGAGCTTTGTACCACCACGCTGGTAGACCTTGCCCCCCTCAACCAGCACGCCCTCGCTATATCTATCATCAGAAAAGCTGTCCTCGCCACCATCAGCATGGCCACTAGCCTCCTGAGTCACGTGGGACGAAGACTCTGGGACTGGAGTCTCGTGGGACATAGACTCTGGGATCGGAGTCTTGTGGGACGAAGGCTCGGAGACCCGAGGGTCATCGGCCCGAGGCTCGTGGACTAGAGTTCAAGACGGGTCCACATCAGATGGGTCCACTTCAGACGGAGCAGTCCTGCTATCGGGTGAATCAACTGGGGGTGGCAGCGAGGAAGGCGTAGCAGCCTTCCTACCTCTCCCGCCGCCACGTCCACCTCTAGCACCCCTCTTCGTCCTCCCTCGACCTCTCCCGGCCGAAGAAGAAGCGCCCACCGGTGGTGTCTGATACGTCTCCGTCGTATCTACTTTTCCAAACACTTTTGCCCTTGTTTTGGACTCTAACTTGTATGATTTGAATGGAACTAACCCTTGATCGCTGTTTTCAGAATTGCCATGATGTTGTTTTGTGTGCGTAAAACAAAAGTTCTCGGACTGACTTGAAACTCCAATAAATATCTTAGAATAAATAATAAAAAAATCCTCGCCAAAGATGAAGACCAGGGGGCCCACACCCTGTCCACGAGGGTGGGGGGCGCCCCCCCTCCTGGGCGCGCCCCCCTACCTCGTGGGCCCCCTGGAGACCCTCCTACGCCAACTACAACACCATATATTGGCTTTCGGGGAGAAAAAATCAGAGAGAAGAAATCATCGCGTTTTACGATACGGAGCCGCCGCCAAGCCTAATCTCTCTCGGGAGGGCTGATCTGGAGTCCGTTCGAGGCTCCGGAGAGGGGGATTCGTCGCTGTCGTCATCATCAACCATCCTCCATCACCAATTTCATGATGCTCACCGCCGTGCGTGAGTAATTCCATCGTAGGCTTGCTGGACGGTGATGGGTTGGATGAGATTTATCATGTAATCGAGTTAGATTTGTTAGGGTTTGATCCCTAGTATCCACTATGTTACGAGATTGATGTTGCTATGACTTTGCTATGCTTAATGCTTGTCACTAGGGCCCGAGTGCCATGATTTCAGATCTGAACCTATTATGTTTTCATGAATATATGTGTGTTCTTGATCCTATCTTGCAAGTCTATAGTCACCTACTATGTGTTATGATCCGGCAACCCAAGTGACAATAATCGGGACCACTCCGGTGATGACCATAGTTTGAGGAGTTCATGTATTCACTATGTGCTAATGCTTTGTTCGGTTCTCTATTAAAAGGAGGCCTTAATATCCCTTAGTTTCCACTAGGACCCCACTGCCACGGGAGGGTAGGACAAAAGATGTCATGCAAGTTCTTTTCCATAAGCACGTATGACTATTTACGGAATACATGCCTACGTTACATTGATGAATTGGAGCTAGTTCTGTGTCACCCTATGTTATGACTGTTACATGACGAACCGCATCCGGCATAATTATCCATCACTGATCCGGTGCCTACGAGCTTTCCATATACTAGTTTACGCTTATTTACTTTTCTGTTGCTACTATTACAATCACTACAAAAATACCAAAAACATTACTTTTGCTGTCTTTACTTTTGTTACCGTTACCACCACTATCATATTACTTTGCTACTAAACACTTTGCAGCAGATACTAAGTTTCCAGGTGTGGTTGAATTGACAACTCAGCTGCTAATACTTGAGAATATTCTTTGGCTCCCCTTGTGTCGAATCAATAAATTTGGGTTGAATACTCTACCCTCGAAAACTGTTGCGATCCCCTATACTTGTGGGTTATCAAGACCTTTTACGGCACCGTTGCCGGGAGCATAGCTCTATTCTTTGAGTCACTTGGGATTTATATCTGCTGGACACTATGAAGAACTTGAAAGACGCTTAAGACAAAAATTTATCCCTCAACTACGAGTGGAGGTAAGGAACTGCCATCTAGCTCGCACTTGATTCACCTTACGTTATGAGTAAGCTAGCGACACCTAAACACTGCTTACGCTATTCGTTCCGATATGTCGCATGTTATTGATGACGCCATACGCTATGCATGATACTTATGATGAAACTACTTCTATGCTTGATACTGCTGTGCCCCTTGGTGAATTTCTAGATGAACAAATTTCTAGGTCTAGAGAAAGGGAAATTATTGAAACTGAATACAATGATGAAAGTGATGATGAAAATATGTCTGCTATTCCTGAGGGTTATCTTTTTTATGCGTAATCTTCTGCAGCCTTTTTGCCTGCCAGGATAGATATGAACTTAAGAGGCTGCTAGTTAAATGGAGTAAAGAATCTCTTAGAGATAGGATGAGACCTGACCCTGCTTTTGCTACTTCACCTATCTGTGTTCCTGATAAGGATTATGAATTCTCTGTTGATCCTGATATAATTACTTTGGTTGAATCTGATCCTTTTTATGGCTATGAATCTGAAACTGTTGTGGCACATCTTACTAAGTTAAATGATATAGCTGCCCTGTTTACTAATGATGAGAGATCGCGCTACTTTTATATACTCAAAATATTTCTGTTCTCATTAAAGGGTGATGCTAAGATATGGTTTAATTCTCTTGATCCTGGTTGTGTGCGTAGTCCTCGGGATATGATTTATTACTTCTCTGCCAAATATTTCCCTGCTCACAAGAAACAAGCTGCTTTGAGGGATATATATAATTTTGTGCAAATTGAAGAAGAGAGTCTCCCACAAGCTTGGGGGAGGCTTCTCAAGTTACTTAATGCTTTTCCTGATCATCCTCTTAAGAAACCTGAAATATTTGATATCTTTTATAATGGACTAACCGATGCTTCCAGAGATTACGGATAGTTGTGTTGGTTCTCTTTTCAGGAAAGAACACGGATGAAGCTGAAATTCTATTGAATAATATCTTGACAAATGAAAACAATTGGGCACCTCTGAGCCAACTCCCAAGCCAGCTCCTGAGCCAATTCCAGAGCCTATTCCTAAACCAACTCCGAAGAAGAGAGGTGTTCTATTTCTCAGTCCTGAAGATATGCAAGAGGCAAAGAAATATATGAAAGAAAAAGGTATTAAAGCTGAAGATGTTAAGAATTTACCTCCTATTGAAGAAATACATGGTCTTAATCTATCGCCTGTTGAAGAAATGTATGATCTAAATTCTTTATTCACTAAAGAACCTCCTGATCCCGATATCCCGACATAGGTAGTAAAGGTAAATTCTCTCTATAGATATGATAAAGCTGAAGTCCCTCCTACTAAAATTGCTAGTCAGTGCTTGGATGAGTTTTATAACTTTATGTTTAAGCAAGATGACTTTAATGCTTATTTTGGTAGACAATTAAAACATAATACCTTTATGATTAAACACTTGGGTGATTATATGGCTAATATTAGAGGTGAACTTAAACTTGTAGCAAACATGCTTCTATGGTTACCACTCAAGTAGAACAAGTACTTAAAGCTCAGAAAGAAGTGCTTGATGAAATGAATAGTAAGAAAAATGATTATGTTGTTAGAGTGGCTACTAGAACTGGTAGAATGACTCAGGAACCTTTGTATCCTGAAGGCCACCCTAAGAGAATCGAGCAAGATTCTCTGAGAATTAATTTTGATATGCCTAGTTCTTCTAAAAGGAAGAAAAGAAAAATGATAGGACTTTGCAAACTTCTAGTGAACCTATTGCTGAACCACCTGATAATCCAAATGATATCTCTATGTCTGATGCTGAAATACAATCTGGTAATGAACATGAACCTAGTGAAAATGCTAATGATGGTGTTCATGATGATGCTCAACCTAGTAATGATAATGATGTAGAAGTTGAACCTGTTGTTGATCTTGATAACCCACAATCAAAGAATCAACGTTATGATAAAAGAGACTTCGTTGCTAGGAAACATGGTAAAGAAAGAGAACCATGGGTTGAAACCCATGCCTTTTCCTCTGAAACCATCCAAGAAAAGGATGATGAGGATTTTTGGCGCTTTCTTTGAAATGATTAGACCCATCTTTTATGCGTATGCGATTGGTGATATGCTCAAAATGAATCCTTATGCTAAATATATGAAAGATATTGTTACAAATAAAAGAAAGATACCGAAAGCTGAATCCACCATGCTTGCTAATTATACTTTTAAGGGTGGAATACCAAAGAAACTTGGAGATCCAGGAGTACCTACTATACCATGCTCCATTAAAAGAAATTATGTTAAAACTGCTTTATGTGATCTTGGAGCCGGTGTTAGTGTTATGCCTCTCTCTTTATATCATAGACTTGACTTGAATAAGTTGACACCTACTGAAATATCTTTGCAAATGGCTGATAAATCAACTGCTATACCGCCGGTATTTGTGAGGATGTGCCTGTTGTGGTTGCAAATGTTACTATGTTAACGGACTTTGTTATTCTTGATATTCCCGAGGACGATAGTATGTCTATTATTCTTGGAAGACCTTTCCTTAATACTGCAGGGGCTGTTATAGATTGCAACAAAGGCAATGTAACTTTTCATGTTAATGGTAATGAGCATACGGTACACTTTCCGAGGAAACAACCTCAAGTTCATAGTATCAACTCTATTGGAAAAATTCCATCGATTATATTTGGAGGTTTTGAATTTCCTCTCCCTACTGTCAAGAAGAAATATGATATACTTATTATTGGGGATGTCCATATCCCCGTTGAGGTAACATAGTGTTATTCAAAATTTCTCCGGTTCCATGATTATCGGAATGAGTATGTTAACAAGACTTGATCAACCTTGTTAGTTGATTCTTTTTGATGAGCATGAGACGGATAAAACTAGAAACACAACCTTCTGTACCCTCTTTATATTTTATGTTCTTTAGTAGAAATAAAAGTAAAATAGTATTTTTCTGTCTGTTTCCTGATTTATCCGTGCAATATAAAAATATCCCGAAAATAAAAGTCCTCAAAATGCCATGCCAATTTAATATGATTTTTTAGAATATTTGAGGATTTTAGTGCAAAAATTACATGAGGGAGCTGCCACTGCCACGAGGGTGGAGGCGCGCCCTACCCCTGGGCGCGCCCCCCTGCCTCGTGGGCCCACAGTGGCCCTCCTCCACTTATCCCTGCACCCATCTTCTTCCTCTGCCTCACACAAACCGAAAAAACCAACTCAAGCTCGTGTTCCAGCCACTTTTGCTGTGATTTTCGATCTCCTTGCTCAAAGCACCTCTCGCAAAACTGCTTGGGGAGATTGTTCCTTGGTGTGTGACTCCTCCATTGGTCCAATTAGTTTTTGTTCTAGTGCTTTATTCTTTGCAAATTTGTGCTGCATAGGTGACCATGTTCTTGAGCTTGCATGTCAAATTTATATGGTTCCAAGTAGTTCTAATGCTTGATATATGCTCTAGGCACTTGTATGAGTAGTTGCTATCAGTTTTATTGAAGTTGGTTCACTTTTGTTTGAAGTTACTAAAAATTTCAGATTATTTCAGAAATAATGAAGAGACTTTTGAGGGGCTCGTCGTGCCGAAGCTCGAAGGAAAAACAAGGTGGTTCTTCAAGGAAGCAAGGCCCTAGGCTTGCAATGCGCGATGCCGATGAGGAACCACCAAGAGACGCTCTTGTGAGGCCCTGTGAATGGCCTTCGGAAAATTTTATGGATCAAGCGGGAATCAAAGAAGAATTTAACGCATATTTGCATCATGCCGGTCTTGAGGATTTTGAAGCTGACAAATGCCCCCAGTATCATGATCTCACAAGTTCATTTGTGGGGAGGTTTGAGTTTTCATCTTCACGTAATTGTCCTTCATTCATGTTTGACCTTTATGACAAATCTTATACCATGGACTTAGAGGATTTCACTTTTGCGCGCAAACTTCCCTCTTGGGGTAGTGTCAGGGATCCCCCTAAATCTGAATATAGAGAATTTCTTACTAGAATAACTGTGGGGGAATCTAGAGATATAACACAAGTCACTATAGGGAGCATTCACTTTCCTGCTATACATTATTTTGCTCTCTTCATAGGTAGATGCATAAATGGTAAGGATGAAGCATGTCACATGTGTGCCCCTGATCTCAGCATTCTCAGGAGTGCTGTGTTAGGGGACCAATCTTATCATATGGGAGCTGAGGGAGTCCCGGACTAGGGGGTGTCCGGATAGCCAGACTATCGTCACGGCCGGACTCCAAGACTATGAAGATACAAGATTGAAGACTTCGTCCCGTGTCCGGATGGGACTTTCCTTGGCGTGGAAGGCAAGCTTGGCGTCTGAGATATGTAGATCTCCTACCATTGTAACCGACTACTGTGTAACCCTAACCTATCCGGTGTCTATATAAACCGGAGGGTTTTAGTCCGTGGGGCGAACAACAATCATACCATAGGCTAGCTTCTAGGGTTTAGCCTCCTTGATCTCGTGGTAGATCTACTCTTGTACTACCCATATCATCAATATTAATCAAGCGGGAGTAGGGTATACCTCCATCGAGAGGGCCCGAACACAGGTAAAAACATCGTGTCCCTTGTCTCCTGTTACCATCCGCCTAGACGCACGCCTGGGACCCCTACCCGAGATCCGCCGGTTTTGACACCGACATTGGTGCTTTCATTGAGAGTTCCTCTGTGTCGTCACCGATAGGCCCGATGGCTCCTTCGGTCATCAACAACGACGCGGTCCAGGGTGAGAGACTTTTCCCCGGACAGATCTTCGTGTTCGGCGGCTTTGCACTGCGGGCCAATTCGCTTGGCCATCTGGAGCAGATCGAAAGCTACGCCCCTGGCCGTCAGGCCAGATTTGGAAGTTTAAACTATACGGCCGGTATCCGCGGAGACTTGATCTTCGACGGATTCGAGCCGCAATAAGCATGCCGCACTGTCTCGATGGGCATGATCTAGCTCTGCAGCCGAACAGTGCCCTGGAGGCCGCACCAGTATCCACTCCGACCTTTAATCCGGAGCCGGATTCCCCGATCGAGGACGAGTGGTTGGACACCGCCTCGGAGGCTAAAATCTCTACGGCGATCGAGCCGAACTCCATCCATGTCCTTTGCGAAGACCTCGACTCCAGGGTGCCGGACTCCGCTCCGGACTCCGAACCCTCCGCGCCCCTGCCAATCGAATCCGATTGGGCGCCGGTCATGGAGTTCACTGCCGCGGACATCTTTCAACACTGTCGATGATTCAACGACGAAGAAATTCAACGCCCACCCACCACCCAGTTTGTAGCCACTGTCGATGATTTAACCGACATGCTAGACTTCGACTCCGAAGACATCGACGGTATGGACGACGATGCCGGAGGCGACCAAGACCAGCGCCTACAGAACCTTTGGAAGGCCACCTCGTCATATGACATATATATGGTGGACATCCCAAAAGATGGGAACGGCGATGGAACAACGGAGGATGACCCTCCAAGAAACAGCGAAGCACCGGCGTCGTGGCGCCGCTCTAAATCCCGCCACAATAAAAGCGGTGATTCCGCACGGGAGATAATAACACCGGACAAGGTCTTTGAAGAGCACCCTCCAGCAGGACTCGGTAGCGGGGAGGAGGGAGAAGCAAGTCCGCCTGACGGTCTGGCAGAAAAGAGAGGTCGAGGACGATAATTACGCGCCTCCCTTCGAAGATGCGGCAAGCCTCGACGACGACGAATTTGTCGTGCCTGAGGATCCCGCCGAACAGGAGCGTTTCAAACGCAGGTGTGGGGACCTCGACTCATAAGTCGAGATCACCGAATGCACGTGTACAATTATCCCAGAGATCAATGCTCACTGAACACACAGAAGCTGAATAACAAGAGTCTTACATCCATACATACCGTATTACACAAGTAGGACCATTATGGTCGAGTCTTGAGTATAACATCGCAGCGGAAATCTTCGTCGATAACTTGGACCCATGCCATCCGCCTTTAACCCTACGGGCATTACATGGTACCGGAAGCGTCCTAGCTTCGCATGTTAAATCACTGAAGTATTCTTCATCATATCATGTTCTTTCATGCACGGCCAATAAAATAACGGTGGCAAGCCAATGAGTACTTTGAATGTACTACTTAAGCAACCCATGTTTTGGTTCAAGATACAACAATGCATGATATAGGTAAATTTTTGCAGAAAGCTAGTTTTGAGTGCAATGACATGTTCAACAACTTGTAAGACATGCATCAGGAGAATTCAAGTAACCATGAGGACAGATTACAAATATCAACATAAATAGAGAGGGCATCAACCCAACTCATTCATGTCAAGTCCTTGACTTGACCCAAGTAGATCTTCCCACTTATCCAGACACACACACTGGTTTGCAAAGCTCTGGACGTAGTTTAAGCAGCACCACCCAACTGTCCTTGACCGTGGACACGGCTATTCGAATAGTTTTACACTCTGCAGAGGTTGCACACTTTACCCACAAGATCCGGGGAACTTCCGTGTCATCCACGACCCGCGGTACCTCAAGTACCCGGGGTAAGTACCTGATCACTACCTTTCCCTAGACGACACTAACAAGGAGTCCACTCGTTGATACACAGCCCTCGTGTATAAGCAAAAGATCGTGGGACTCTGCCCTTTTCACATTATTACGTATACACGAAGGGACCAACGGTGTGTCCGGTGCCCTGTGAAAACAGTCATGGCCGCCCTACAGCACGACCCGTCCGAGAGAGAGCACCAACTCTCCCCGTCAATAGTAATGCGGGCTCCAAGCTAGTATCGGCCTAGGTAATCAATAATGCCCTTTCCCATACAAGGGTAGAGTGGTTGCGCATGTAAGGTTGGGACAGTTGACAAATCTTAAATCTAATCCGTTTTCAAAAACAACACACACACTTGCCTCGGTACACCACTTCGTCATCAAGTGGTTACCCATCTCATTATCTCCCTCGGGCATAAGTGGCACCCGACGGGGTTTCCGAAAAGTCCTTTGAAAATACTTTGTCTCCATCACCATGCATATCCCCGTCCCTTTTTGCGTAGCACTACTTAGCATCCTATCTACTCCCACCGGCATAACCCTCATAGAAAGGTAGGGGCATGCATCATGCAAGTGTCAACGAGAAAAATAACGGAGGCAAACCACCTCAAGTGGTCACCATTTTATCATGACTTCGATGCAAGCGATAAAAGTGCCATACGACATGCATAAAAAGGGTTTCTTAGACATGGTCAAGGGCTGCTTGCCTGGTTCATCAGAGTCTTCGAGTCTTCTGGTCCTTCTCCAAGTATTCCGTCTACTTCGTCAACTAACATCGGAAACAAACACAATAAGCAACACAACAAGGCAAACATAGAAGTGCTCTAAAAATATGAATTTGACTTTTCTAGGATACCTTTGGTCATATGAGGATTGACCAAAGTGGTTTCATTGGGATTTGATCACTGGATATCTCTGAACATTTCAACATGATGGAATCAAGGGATTTGTGGATTTACAGGAAGTGCACAACAATATTATTTTGAAAAATGAGCAAATGCACCCATTGAACAAAGAATGATTTTAGAAGCATCTAGGAGTTGGTTTCACTGGATTTGGAGTTCAAATGAATATTCTATGGATTTGCAAGTTTGACAAACATGAAGAAATGGCTCATTATTTTGTGGGCATGCAGAAAGTATTAATAAAATGTTCATAAACTAAGTTATGAACTTAGAAACATCTAGGAATTTGAATCATGGCATTTGGATCAATTTTGAGCTCTCTGTGATTTTCTAAAGTTCATCACATAAATGGAAAATTGGGTTTTGTGAAATATGTGTGAAAGAAAGTATTACGGAAAAATGTGCATGGTACTCCTGGAGGTAGGTAATGATTTATGGGGTCGCTAGGAATTTGAATCAACAAATTTGGAGTTAAAATGAATTGATTATCGATTTTAGAAGTTCAGAATAAAAGGAAAATGAAAAGTTTAGGCTTACCTAAAAGACGCACTGGGCGTGAGATAGCTAGTGGGCCGGCCCAGCGGCTCAGCAGCGTGCGGAAAAGGGCCACGTCGAAGGCGTAATCCATGTTGGGCGTGTCTTTCGCGAGGGAAGCGGCAGAGGCAGAAGCCGTCTTCACTTAAACCTCAAGGGCCCGGGCGGCTTCATTGACGTAGGCCCGCCAAGACATGCCGCGGGTCGTCTTCAACCTCGAGCGGCTGGCGCGGCCGACGACTCCGACGATGATTGCCGGCAACCCCGACCACCTCCCACGGTGCTCGGCACACCGGTGTACTCAGGGTGCCAAGACGCATCCATCCGCGGGTGGCACGATCGCCGAGGAGTACGGCTCGAGTAGGGCGTTGGTCGCAGCGGACGAAGCCAACGGTGACGGTGGGCACGACACTACGGCCACCGGGAGGAGTAACCGGAGTGCAGGGGAGATTCGGGGGGTCGGTGGAGATGCATTGAGAGTCATAGGTGGAGGGGACGGGGCTCGGGCGTCGTGAATATACCCCTGTGCCAACGGGCGGCTCTCTCCGACTATGGGGGCTATGGAGGGCACAAGGAGGGAGTGGCTTGTTTTAGGGGTCTCTGGGAGGGAGAGAGAGCGAAGGAGGTCCATAGGGGGCCTGGGCGGCTTTATATAGCCGGCCCGTGGCTCACTGGTGGTCCAAAGGTCTGGCGAGGCTGTTGCTGCTTCTTTGTAGGTCACGGGGGCTCAAGTGGGCGTGTCTGGGGTGCTCGTGGGGTTGGTCTAGGGCGAGGGAAGAGAATAGAGATAGCGAGGAAGGGCCAGAGCTCCGCGCGTGTGGGCTCGCCCATTGGGGCTCTCGGGCGGCTCTGGCGTGTGTGCGAGGGGGCAGCAGGAGGGAGAAGGGGGAGGGGGACCAGGCCTTGGCGTGTTGCGGACGCCGAGGCGCGTCGACTGGCGCGCTTGGGCGGCCCGAGGTGGACGAGTGCGGCGGCAAGGCTCGGCCGCCATCAGAAGCAGCTCAGGCAGGCTTTTGGCCGGCATGAGCGCGTTTTGCGCGCTCTACCGTGTCCACTTGCGTCTGGAGTGTGCTGGGTGATGGGTTAAAGCCTGGGGTGACGTTGGAGAGCTAGCAAAGTCAAAGAAAGAGAGAGGGAGAGCAGAAAGAGAGGGAAAGTTGCTGGACAAAGATGAAAAATGAGGTTCTCACCCCCAAATACTTGAGCTGAAGCCATCCAACTTTTGCCTGTGGTAGAGGGGTTCTAGGACATGATGTGGTAGGAATTGTGGCTCAAGGAGAATCCATCTGGTGCCCCAAATGTTGATCACAAAATTATGGCGAGAAGGTGTTTGATGGTAGTTTGGTCAAGCAAATGGATCCCACTTGACATGAGAATCAACAGGATCAAATGGAATATATAATTGAGGATGATCACCAAGTTTGATCTCATTTGAAGAAAGTTGCCAATGTAACTTTGGCAAACCCTAGAAATTAGCAGAAATGAAGTTGTGTAGATCTAGTTGAGCAAATCACTTCTCCTTGATGCACCACTTGGTGTAGTGGCCTCATTTGGTCATGTGAATATGCTCACCAAGGTTGGGGTCAAGGAGAGAAAGTTGGTAGTACAAAGTTGTTCAAATTAGATTCTGGTCAGAGAGGGTTTTGGGGCACTTTGATCAATATAACATTTTATCCAACTTGTGCCATTTGGTCTAGAGGAATTATTAGACCATTTGAGCATGTTCACAAGATTTGAGGGCATTTGGACATGTTTGGCAATGTAAAGTTGCTCAAACTTCAAAATGGACAGAAATGGTTTTGAGGGGATTTCATGGGGTTATACTGTTCTCCATGACTTGATACTTGTCAAGATCATCAAACATGTCATATGTGACATGCTAGAATTTTCTTGGAATTTTTGGATAATATTTCCTTTGTAAATATTTCAAAAGCTTGAAATATTCGTAAAGGGTTTTTGAGGGTTTTAACCAATATTTTGAACATGACCATGTGTTGAAACTCTTATATATGGGCAATATATGTCCTATGAGTTTCCCAAAATTTTGTCAAATATTTTTAAAACAATAAAAATAATTTTTCCCTATTAAAGACCATTTCTGGCCTTAAGAAAAAGCTTTTAAATAAAATAGGAAAATAACTTTTAAAATTATATTTTTGTGGTTTCTGGGTATCCTATATCTAATAGGAGTCAAATATATTTTTGGAAAGATTTTTACTGCCCTTAATTAAGTACTTGCGGTGCAAACCTCAATTCAGGGGTTTTTGAAAACTAAATTTAGAAAATACCTTTTGGCCAAAATATTTTTACAAGAAATTATTTTTATGTCCTACACACATGGCATGATCATTGGGCAGAAGTTTTGGATCAAGGAGAAGGAGTATAAGAGTTGGAGGATTTATTTTATTTTTAGAGCACTTGCCAACATCAGACAAAAATCAAATCAAGCAAGACCAAAACACACAAAAGTTTTTTTTCAAATCAGATTTTAGCATGATTTATTGACTTAAGTGTTGTGGCATGAAAATCAGGGTGTGACAACAGGCTTATAGCCACGGCAAGCAGCCTCAAGAAAAAGCAGCAACAGCTTAGAGCTGATCAAGACCTGCTAGCTGACAGATGGACTGAAGTCCTTGCAGCCAAAGAGTATGAACTCGAACTCCCTCCAAAAGCTACCCCAAACACAGGCCGTTGCCTCGACTAGAGGAGGAAGCACCCAAGTCACCAACAAGACGACATGGCAGACCGGCCACCCGTGGCCTTGACAGAGAAGCCTCTCGCCCTCCGCTCAAGCCACACCTCGACGCCGCTCAAAAAGTACCAAGGCACGGGAAAACGCTACGGACTTGCGAGATATATTGGAGGATAAGGCAAAACATACAAGATCGATCTACGGATCGCGTGGGCGTAACGACGCGGGATGATTACCGTCGCGCGGATACAAAGAACCCGGTCGGGCCAAACACGATGACAAAGCTCATATGAGCTACGTCGTGATATAGCCCAATACAAAGGCGCCAAGACACCCACTATGCTTCACGATGAAGTAATGGATCATCGAATCCCCGAGTGCTTCAAGCACGTAAACATCGAATCATACGATGGTACCACAGATCCTGCGGTCTGGATCGAGGATTATCTCCTCCATATCCACATGGCCCGCGGTGATGATCTACATGCCATCAAATACCTCCCACTCAAGCTTAAAGGACCAGCTCGGCATTGGCTCAACAACTTGGCAGCAGAATCAATTGATTGTTGGGAGGACCTGGAAGCCGCATTCCTTGATAACTTCCAGGGCACATATGTGCGACCACCAGACGCCGATGACCTTAGCCACATAATCCAAAGCTGTAAGAATCGGCGGACAATTACGGACACGGTTCCTAACAAAGAAAAATCAAATCGTTTGTATGCGGATGCAGAGAGGCCCTTGCAGCCTTCAAGCATAACATCCGCGACGAGTGGCTTGCCCGGCACCTAGGACAGGAAAATCCAAAATCCATGGCATCCCTCACAACACTCATGACCCGCTTTTGTGCGGGAGAGGACAGCTGGCTAGCTCGAAGTAACAACTTGGCCAAACATCCTGATAGTTCGGATACCAAGGACAGCAATGGTAGGTCGCGTCGCAACAAGAACAAGCGCCGCATTAACAGCGATAACACTGAAGATACGGACGTCAATGTCGGATCCAGAGGCTCTAAACCCGGTCAGCGGAAGAAGCCATTCAAAAGAAATACCCAGGGCCCGTCCAACTTGGACCGAATACTCGATCGCTTGTGCCACATACATGGCACCTCCGAAAAACCAGCCAATCACACCAACAGGGACTGTTGGGTGTTCAAGCAAGCAGGCAAGTTAAGTGCCGAACTCCATGACAAGGGGCTGCATAGCGATGTCGAGGAAGAGCCCCGGCCGCCAAACAATAGAGGACAGAAGGGTTTTCCCATGCAAGTGCGGACGGTGAACATGATATACGCAACCCATATACCCAAAAGGGAGCGGAAGCGTGCACTAAGGGACGTATATGCGATGGAGCCAATCGCCCCAAAGTTCAACCCATGGTCTTCCTGCCCGATCACCTTCGATCGAAGGGACCACCCCACTAGCATCCGTCACGACGGTTTCGCCGCATTGGTTCTTGACCCAATTATCGAAGGATTTCACCTAACCAGACTCCTGATGGACGGCGGCAGCAGCCTGAACCTGCTTTATCAGGATACAAAGGCGCAAAATGGGCATAGACCCTCAAGGATTAAACCTACAAAACGACCTTTAAAGGCGTCATACCGGGTGTAGAGGCCAGTTATGCGGGCTCAGTTACACTCGAAGTGGTCTTCGGATCCCGGATAACTTCCGGCGAAGAGTTAATCTTTGACATCGTCCCATTCCGCAGCGGCTATCATGCCTTTGCCGGACGAACCGCATTTGCAAAGTTCAATGCGGTGCCGCACTACGCATACCTCAAGCTCAAGATGCCAGGCCCTCGAGGAGTAATCACAGTCAATGGAAACACCGAACGCTCTCTCCGAACGGAGGAGCACATGGCGGCCCTCGCGGCGGAGGTACAAAGCAGCCTCTCACAGCAATTATTGAGTCCAGCCACTAAGCGCCCGGACACCGCTGCCGCCCGAGTAACCTACAACAAGACCGCTGGCACGATTCAAGCACGCGTAGCAATCCGGCCCCAACCCCCGCCCTCGCGAAATTGCGAAGCTAGTATTATGCGTACATAATTACGCTCTGGAGATACCATGGGCATATGGGGAGGGGCAAGACCACGGCACGCCAAGAATGCGGCTCGACCGTGTTGGAAATATGCCCTAGAGGCAATAATAAAAGGATTATTATATTTCCTTGTTCATGATAATTGTCTTTTATTCATGCTATAATTGTATTATCCGGAAATCGTAATACACGTGTGAATACATAGAACACAATACGTCCCTAGTAAGCCTCTAGTTGACTAGCTCGTTGGTCAACAGATAGTCATGGTTTCGACTATGGACATTAGATGTCGTTGATAACGGGATCACATCATTAGGAGAATGATGTGATGGACAAGACCCAATCCTAAGCATAGCACAAGACCGTGTAGTTCGCTTTGCTAGAGCTTTTCCAATGTCAAGTATCTTTTCCTTAGACCATGAGATCGTGTAACTCCCGGATACCGTAGGAGTGCTTTGGTGTACCAAACGCCACAACGTAATCGGGTGACTATAAAGGTACACTACGGTATCTCCGAAAGTGTCATTGGGTTGACACGGATCGAGACTGGATTTTTCACTCCGTATTACGGAGAGGTATCACCGGGCCCACTCGGTAGTGCATCATCATAATGAGCTCAAAGTGACCAAGTGTCCGGTCACGGGATCATGCATTACGATCTGAGTAAAGTGACTTGCCGGGTAACGAGATTGAACGAGGTATTGGGATACCTACGATCGAATCTCGTGCAAGTAACATACCGTCTGACAAAGGGAATAGTATACGGGTTGCTTGAATCCTCGACATCGTGGTTCATCCGATGAGATCATCGAGGAGTATGTGGGAGCCAACATGGGTATCCAGATCCCGCTGTTGGTTATTGACCGGAGAGTCGTCTCGGTCATGTCAGCATGTCTCACGAACCAGTAGGGTCTACACACTTAAGGTTCGGTGGACGCTTAGGGTTATTAGGAAGACTTGTATGTGATTACTGAACGTTGTTCGAGTCCCGGATGAGATCCGGACATCACGAGGAGTTCCGGAATGGTCCGGAGGTAAAGATTTATATATTGGAAGTTGTCAAGCGGACACCGGAAAGTTTCGGGTCATATCGGTATTGTACTGGGGCCACCGGAGAGGTTCCGGGTCCACCGAGGGGCCACCCCTCTCGGAGGGCCTCATGGGCCACAAGGGCAGGGAACCAGCCTCGGAGGGCTGGGCGCCCCCTTGGGCCCATGCGCCTAGGGTTGGGGGGGGGGGGAACCCTAGTGGGGGCGCCCCCCTTGCTTGGGGGGCAAGCCCCCTCCCCTTGGCCGCCGCCCCCCCCCTCTAGATCTCATCTAGAGGGGCCGGCCCCCCTTCCCCCTTCCCCTATAAATAGAGGGGCGAGGGGAGGCTGCATGACACATCGAAGGCGCAGCCCTCCCTCCCCAACACCTCTCCTCCTCCGCTGAGTGCTTGGCGAAGCCACAGCCGAGATCTGCCTCTCCACCATCATCACGCCGTCGTCTTGCTGCTGGAGCCTTCTTCCTCAACCTCTCCTTCCCCTTGCTGGATCAAGAAGGAGGAGACGCCGTCTGCTCCGTGCACGTGTGTTGAACGCGGAGGTGCTGTTCGTTCGGCACTTGGTCATCGGTGATTTGAATCACGGCGAGTACAACTCCATCATCCCCGTTCCCTTGAACGCTTCCGCACGCGATCTACAAGTGGTATGTAGATGCAACCTCTCTCCCATGACTCGTTGCTTAGATGAACTCATAGATGGATCTTGGTGAAACCGTAGGAAAAATTTTAATTTTCTCGCAACGTTCCCAACAAAGTGGCATCATGAGCTAGGTCTATGCGTAGTTCTCTATTGCACGAGTAGAACACAATTTTGTTGTGGGCGTAGATCTTGTCAACTTGCTTGCCGCTACTAGTCTTTTCTTGCTTCAGCGGTATTGTGGGATGAAGCGCCCGGACCGACCTTACACGTGACGCTTATGTGAGACAGGTTCCATCGACTGACATGCACTAGTTGCATAAGGTGGCTAGCGGGTGTCTGTCTCTCCTACTTTAGTTGGAGCGGATTAGATGAAAAGGGTCCTTATGAAGGGTAAATATAAGTTGACAAAATCACGTTGTGGTTATTCGTAGGTAAGAAAACGTTCTTGCTAGAACCCAATTGCAGCCACATAAAAGATGCAACAACAATTAGAGGACATCTAACTTGTTTTTGCAGCAATTGTCATGTGATGTGATATGGCCAGAAGTTGTGATGAATGATGAATGATATACATTGTGATGTATGAGGTCATGTTCTTGTAATAGGAATCACGACTTGCATGTCAATGAGTATGACAACCGGCAGGAGCCATAGGAGTTGTCTTAATTATTGTATGCCCTGCGTGTCATTGATTCAAGCCATGTAAATTACTTTATTTTATCGCTAAACGTGTTAGCCATAGTAGTAGAAGTAATAGTTGGCGAGCAACTTCATGGAGACACGATGATGGAGATCATGATGATGGAGATCATGGTGTCATGCCGGTGACAAGATGATCATGGAGCCCCGAAGATGAAGTTCAAAGGAGCTATATGATATTGGCCATATCATGTCAACGCTTTATATAATTGCATGTGATGTTTATTATGGTTTTTGCATCTTGTTTACTTAGAACGACGGTAGTAAATAAGATGATCCCTTAGAATAATTTCAAGAAAGTGTTCCCCCTAATTGTGCACCATTTCTAAAGTTCGTCGTTTCGAAGCACCACGTGATGATCGGGTGTGATAGATCCTTATAGCAGCCAAGAAACAATATGTCCTAGAAGCACCGCTAGGTGAAGCACCCATCCCAGAGAACCAAGACATTATGAATGCTTGGCAGTCTCGTGCTGATGATTACTCCCTCGCTCAGTTCGGCATGCTTTACAGCTTAGAACCGGGGCTCCAAAAGCGTTTTGAGCAACACGGAGCATATGAGATGTTCGACGAGCTGAAAATGGTTTTCCAAGCTCACTCCCGGGTCGTGAGATATGAAGTCTCCGACAAGTTCTATAGTTGTAAGATGGAGGAAAACAGTTCTGTCAGTGAGCACATACTCAAAATGTTTGGGTTGCACAACCGCCTGTCCCAGCTGGAGATCAACCTCCCGGACGAGGCGGTCATTGACAGAATCCTTCAGTCGCTCCCACCGAGCTACAAGAGCTTTGTGATGAACTACAATATGCAGGGGATGGTGAAGACCATTCCTGAAGTATTCTCAATCTTTGAAGTCAGCAGAGGTTGAAATCAAGAAAGAACATCAAGTGTTGATGGTCAATAAAACCACTAAGTTCAAAAAGGGCAAGGGTAAGAAGAACTTCAAGAAGGACGGCAAAGGTGTTGCCGCGCCCGGTAAGCCAGTTGCCGGAAAGAAGTCAAAGAATGGACCCAAGCCTGAGACTGAGTGCTTTTATTGCAAAGGGAAGGGTCACTGGAAGCGGAACTGCCCCAAATACTTAGCGGACAAGAAGGTCGGCAACACTAAAGGTATATTTGATATACATGTAATTGATGTGTACCTTACCAGTACTCGTAGTAACTCCTGGGTATTTGATACCGGTGCCGTTGCTCATATTTGTAACTCACAGCAGGAGCTGCGGAATAAACGGAGACTGGCGAAGGGCGGCGTGACGATCTTGGCGTCGGGAATGGTTCCAAGGTCGATGTGATCGCCGTCGGCACGCTACCTCTACATTTACCTATGGGATTAGTTTTAAACCTCAATAATTGTTATTTAGTTCCAAGTTTGAGCATGAACATTGTATCAGGATCTCGTTTAATGCGAGATGGCTACTCATTTAAATCCGAGAATAATGGTTGTTCTATTTATATGAGAGATATGTTTTATGGTCTTGCTCCGATGGTCAATGGTTTATTCTTAATGAATCTCGAGAGTAATGTTACACATACTCATAGTGTGAATACCAAAAGATGTAAAGTTGATAACGATAGTCCCACATACTTGTGGCACTGCCGCCTTGGTCACATTGGTGTCGGCGCAGGAAGAAGCTCCATTACGATGGACTTTTAGAGTCTCTCGATTATGAATCATTTGACACATGCGAACCATGCCTCATGGGCAAAATGACCAAGACTCCGTTCTCCGGAACAATGGAGCGAGCAACCAACTTATTGGAAATCATACATACCGATGTGTGCGGTCCAATGAGCATTGAGGCTCGCGGAGGATATCGTTATGTTCTCACTCTCACATACGACTTAAGTAGATATGGGTATGTCTACTTGATGAAACACAAATCTGAGACCTTTGAAAAGTTCAAGGAATTTCAGAATGAGGTAGAGAATCAACGTGACCGAAAAATAAAGTTCTTACGATCAGATCATGGAGGAGAATATTTAAGTCACGAATTTGGTACACACTTAAGGAAATGTGGAAATGTTTCACAACTCACGCCGCCTGGAACACCTCAGCGTAACGATGTGTCCGAACGTCGTAATCGCACTCTATTGGATATGGTGCGATCTATGATGTCTCTTACCGATTTACCGCTATCATTTTGGTGATACGCTCTAGAGACAGCTACATTCACTTTAAATAGGGCACCGTCTAAATCCGTTGAGACGACACCGTATGAATTATGGTTTGGGAAGAAACCTAAGGTATCGTTTCTAAAAGTTTGGGGATGCGATGCTTATGTCAAGAAACTTCAACCTGAAAAGCTCGAACCCAAGTCGGAAAAATGCGTCTTCATAGGATACCCAAAGGAAACCATTGGGTATACCTTCTATCTTAGATCCGAAGGCAAGATCTTTGTTGCCAAGAACGGATCCTTTACGGAAAAGAGTTTCTCTCGAAAGGAGTAAGTGGGAGGAAAGTAGAACTCGATGAAGTACTATCTCTTGAACCGGAAAGTAGTGCAGCTCGGGAAAATGTTCTGTGGTGCCTACACCGGCGAAGAGGAAATTAATGATGATGATCAAGGTGCTTCGGATCAAGTTACTCTTGAACTTCGTAGGTCCACAAGGACACGTTCCACACCAGTGGTATGGCAACCCTGTCTCCGGAAATCATGTTGTTAGACAACGGTGAACCTTCAAACTATGAAGAAGCGATGGCGGGCCCAGATTCCAACAAATGTCTTGAAGCCATGCAATCCAAGATAGGATCCATGTATGAAAACAAAGTATGGACTTTGACAAACTTTCCCAATGATCGGCGAGCGATAGAAAACAAATGGATAAGAAGAAGACGGACGCGGATGGTAATGTCACCATCTATAAAGCTCGACTTGTCACTAAGGGTTATCGGCAAGTTCAAGGGATTGACTACGATGAGACTTTCTCTCCCGTTGCGAAGCTTAAGTCCGTCCGAATCATGTTAGCAATTGCCGCATACTATGAATATGAGATATGGCAGATGGACGTTAAAACAGCATTCCTTAACGGTTATCTTAAGGAAGAGTTGTATATGATGCAGCCGGAAGGTTTTGTCGATCCTAAGAATGCTAACAAAGTATGCAAGCTCCAGCGATCCATTTATGGGCTGGTGCAAGCATCTCGGAGTTGGAACATTCGCTTTGATGAGATGATCAAAGCGTTTGGGTTTATGCAGACTTATGGAGAAGCACGCATTTACAAGAAAGTGAGTGGGAGCTTGTAGCATTTCTCATATTATATGTAGATGACATACTTTTGATGGGAAATGATATAGAACTCTTGGACAACATTAAGGCCTACTTGAATAAAAGTTTTTCAATGAAGGACCTTGGAGAAGCTGCTTACATATTAGGCATCAAGATCTATAGGGATAGATCGAGACGCCTCATAGGTCTTTCACAAAGCACATACCTTGATAAGATTTTGAAGAAGTTCAAAATGGATCAGTCCAAGAAAGGGTTCTTGCCCGTACTGCAAGGTGTGAGATTAAGCTCGGCTCAATGCCCGACCACGGCAAAAGATAAAGAAGAGATGCGTGTCATCCCTATACATCAGCCATAGGTTCTATTATGTATGCCATGCTGTGTACAGGACTGATGTAAACCTTGCCGTAAGTTTGGTAGGAAGGTACCAAAGTAATCCCGGCAAGGAACACTGGACAGCGGTCAAGAATATCCTGAAGTACCTGAAAAGGACAAAGGACATGTTTCTCGTTTATGGAGGTGACGAAGAGCTCGTCGTAAAGGGTTACATCGACGCTAGCTTCGACACAGATCTGGATGACTCTAAGTCACAAACCGGATACGTGTATATGTTGAATGGTGGAGCGATGGTAAGTGCATTTGCAAGCGAAAGGCGTCGTGGCGGGATCTACATGTGAAGCGGAGTACATGGCAGCCTCGAGGCAGCGCATGAAGCAATTTGGGTGAAGGAGTTCATCACCGACCTAGGAGTCATACCCAATGCGTCGGGGCGATCAAACTCTTCTGTGACAACACTGGAGCTATTGCACTTGCCAAGGAGCCCAGGTTTCACAAGAAGACCAGACACATCAAGCGTCGCTTCAACTCCATCCGTGAAAATGTTCAAGATGGAGACATAGAAATTTGCAAAGTGCATACGGATCTGAATGTCGCAGATCCGTTGACTAAACCTCTTCCATGGGCAAAACATGATCAACACCAGAACTCTATGGGTGTTCGATTCATCACAATGTAACTAGATTATTGACTCTAGTGCAAGTGGGAGACTGTTGGAAATATGCCCTAGAGGCAATAATAAAAGGATTATTATATTTCCTTGTTCATGATAATTGTCTTTTATTCATGCTATAATTGTATTATCCGGAAATCGTAATGCACGTGTGAATACATAGAACACAATACGTCCCTAGTAAGCCTCTAGTTGACTAGCTCATTGGCCAACAGATAGTCATGGTTTCCTGACTATGGACATTAGATGTCGTTGACAACGGGATCACATCATTAGGAGAATGATGTGATGGACAAGACCCAATCCTAAGCATAGCACAAGACCGTGTAGTTCGTTTTGCTAGAGCTTTTCCAATGTCAAGTATCTTTTCCTTAGACCATGAGATCGTGTAACTCCCGGATACCGTAGGAGTGCTTTGGGTGTACCAAAGCGTCACAACGTGAATCGGGTGACTATAAAGGTACACTACGGTATCTCCGAAAGTGTACATTGGGTTGACACGGATCGAGGCTGGATTTGTCACTCCGTATTACGGAGAGGTATCACCGGGCCCACTCGGTAGTGCATCATCATAATGAGCTCAAAGTGACCAAGTGTCGGTCACGGGATCATGCATTACGATACGAGTAAAGTGACTTGTCGGTAACGAGATTGAACGAGGTATTGGGATATCGACGATCGAATCTCGGGCAAGTAACATACCGTCTGACAAAGGGAATAGTATACGGGGTTGCTTGAATCCTTGACATCGTGGTTCATCCGATGAGATCATCGAGGAGTATATGGGAGCCAACATGGGTATCCAGATCCCGTTGTTGGTTATTGACCGGAGAGTCGTCTCGGTCATGTCTGCATGTCTCCCGAACCCGTAGGGTCTACACACTTAAGGTTCAGTGATGCTAGGGTTATTAGGAAGACTTGTATATGATTACCGAATGTTGTTTGGAGTCCCGGATGAGATCCCAAACATCACGAGGAGTTCCGGAATGGTCCGGAGGTAAAGATTTATATATGGGAAGTTGTCAAACGGACACCGGAAAGTTTCGGGGTCATATCGGTATTGTACCGGGGCCACCGGAGAGGTTCCGAGGGTCCACCGGGAGGGGCCACCCCTCTCGGAGGGCCTCATGGGCCACAAGGGGCAGGGAACCAGCCCCTGGAGGGCTGGGCGCCCCCCCTTGGGCCCATGCGCCTAGGGTTGGGGGGGAACCCTAGTGGGGGCCCCCCCTTTGCTTGGGGGGCAAGCCCCCCTCCCTGGCCGCCGCCCCCCCTCTAGATCTCATCTAGAGGGGCCGGCCTTCCCCTTGCCCCTTCCCCTATAAATAGAGGGGTGAGGGGAGGGCTGCATGACACATCCAAGGCGCAGCCCCTCCCCTCCCCAACACCTCTCCTCCTCCGTTGAGTGCTTGGCGAAGCCCTGTCGGAGTACTGCCTCTCCACCATCATCATGCCGTCGTGCTGCTGCTGGAGCCTTCTTCCTCAACCTCTCCTTCCCCCTTGCTGGATCAAGAAGGAGGAGACGTCGTCCGTTCCGTACGTGTGTTGAACGCGGAGGTGCTGTCCGTTCGGCACTTGGTCATCGGTGATTTGAATCACGGCGAGTACAACTCCATCATCCCCGTTCCCTTGAACGCTTCCGCACGCGATCTACAAGTGGTATGTAGATGCAATCTCTCTCCCATGACTCGTTGCTTAGATGAACTCATAGATGGATCTTGGTGAAACCGTAGGAAAATTTTTAATTTTCTGCAACGTTCCCCAACAGTGGCATCATGAGCTAGGTCTATGCGTAGTTCTCTATTGCACGAGTAGAACACAATTTTGTTGTGGGCGTAGATCTTGTCAACTTGCTTGCCGCTACTAGTCTTTTCTTGCTTCAGCGGTATTGTGGGATGAAGCGGCCCGGACCGACCTTACACGTACGCTTATGTGAGACAGGTTCCATCGACTGACATGCACTAGTTGCATAAGGTGGCTAGCGGGTGTCTGTCTCTCCTACTTTAGTTGGAGCGGATTAGATGAAAAGGGTCCTTATGAAGGGTAAATATAAGTTGACAAAATCACGTTGTGGTTATTCGTAGGTAAGAAAATGTTCTTGCTAGAACCCAATTGCAGCCACGTAAAAGATGCAACAACAATTAGAGGACGTCTAACTTGTTTTTGCAGCAATTGTCATGTGATGTGATATGGCCAGAAGTTGTGATGAATGATGAATGATATATATTGTGATGTATGAGATCATGTTCTTGTAATAGGAATCACGACTTGCATGTCAATGAGTATGACAACCGGCAGGAGCCATAGGAGTTGTCTTAATTATTGTATGCCCTGCGTGTCATTGATTCAAGCCATGTAAATTACTTTACTTTATCGCTAAACGTGTTAGCCATATTAGTAGAAGTAATAGTTGGCGAGCAACTTCATGGAGACACGATGATGGAGATCATGATGATGGAGATCATGGTGTCATGCCGGTGACAAGATGATCATGGAGCCCCCCAGATGAAGATCAAAGGAGCTATATGATATTGGCCATATCATGTCACTGCTTTATATAATTGCATGTGATGTTTATTATGGTTTTTGCATCTTGTTTACTTAGAACGACGGTAGTAAATAAGATGATCCCTTAGAATAATTTCAAGAAAGTGTTCCCCTAATTGTGCACCATTTCTAAAGTTAAATGCGTTTCAAGCACCACGTGATGATCGGGTGTGATAGATCCTTATGTTCACATACAACGGGTGTAAGACAGTTTTACACATGCATAAACACTTAGGGTTAACTTGATGAGCCTAGCATGTACAGACATGGCCTCGGAACACAAGAGACCGAAAGGTCGAACATGAGTCGTATGGAAGATACGATCAACATGGAGATGTTCACCGACGATGACTAGTCCGCCTCACGTGATGATCGGACACGGCCTAGTCGACTCGAATCATGTAACACTTAGATGACTAGAGGGATGTCAAATCTGAGTGGGAGTTCATTAAATAATTTGATTAGATGAACTTAATTATCATGAACTTAGTCTAAAGTCTTTGCAAAATATGTCTTGTAGATCAAATGGCCAACGATCATGTCAACATGAACTTCAACGCGTTCCTAGAAAACCAAGTTGAAAGATGATGGCAGCAACTATTCGGACTGGGTCCGGAACCTGAGGATCATCCTCATAGCATCCAAGAAACAATATGTCCTAGAAGCACCGCTAGGTGAAGCACCCATCCCAGAGAACCAAGACATTATGAATGCTTGGCAGTCTCGTGCTGATGATTACTCCCTCGTTCAGTTCGGCATGCTTTATAGCTTAGAACCGGGGCTCCAAAAGCGTTTTGAGCAACACGGAGCATATGAGATGTTCGAGGAGCTGAAAATGGTTTTCCAAGCTCACTCCCGGGTCGAGAGATATGAAGTCTCCGACAAGTTCTATAGTTGTAAGATGGAGGAAAACAGTTACATCGGTGAGCACATACTCAAAATGTGCAGGTTGCACAACCGCTTTGTCAGCTAGAGATCAACCTCCGGACGAGGCGGTCATTGACAGAATCCTTGATCGCTCCCACCAAGCTACAAGAGCTTTGTGATGAACTACAATATGCAGGGGATGGTGAAGACCATTCCTGAAGTATTCTCAATCTTTGAAGTCGTGAGAGGTTGAAATCAAGAAAGAACATCAAGTGTTGATGGTCAATAAAACCACTAAGTTCAAAAAGGGCAAGGGTAAGAAGAACTTCAAGAAGGACGGCAAAGATGTTGCCACGCCCGGTAAGCAAGTTGCCGGGAAGAAGTCAAAGAATGGACCCAAGCCTGAGACAGAGTGCTTTTATTGCAAAGGGAAGAACCCTTTGGAAGCGGAACTGCCCCAAATACTTAGCGGACAAGAAGGCCGGCAACACTAAAGGTATATTTGATATACATGTAATTGATGTGTACCTTACGATTACTCGTAGTAACTCCCAGGTATTTGATACCGGTGCCGTTGCTCATATTTGTAACTCACAGCAGGAGCTGCGGAATAAACGGAGGCTGGCGAAGGACGAGGTGACGATCTTGGCGTCGGGAATGGTTCCAAGGTCGATGTGATCGCCCGTCGACGCTACCTCTACATTTACCTATGGGATTAGTTTTAAACCTCAATAATTGTTATTTAGTTCCAAGTTTGAGCATGAACATTGTATCAGGATCTCGTTTAATGCGAGATGGCTACTCATTTAAATCCGAGAATAATGGTTGTTCTATTTATATGAGAGATATGTTTTATGGTCTTGCTCCGATGGTCAATGGTTTATTCTTAATGAATTTCGAGAGTAATGTTACACATATTCATAGTGTGAATACCAAAAGATGTAAAGTTGATAACGATAGTCCCACATACTTGTGTAATCGCCGCCTTTGGTCACATTGGTGTCGAGCGCATGAAGAAGCTCCATTACGATGGACTTTTAGAGTCTCTCGATTATGAATCATTTGACACATGCGAACCATGCCTCATGGGCAAAATGACCAAGACTCCGTTCTCCGGAACAATGGAGCGAGCAACCAACTTATTGGAAATCATACATACCGATGTGTGCGGTCCAATGAGCATTGAGGCTCGCGGAGGATATCGTTATGTTCTCACTCTCACATACGACTTAAGTAGCAAATCTGAGACCTTTGAAAAGTTCAAGGAATTTCAGAATGAGGTAGAGAATCAACGTGACCGAAAAATAAAGTTCTTACGATCAGATCATGGAGGAGAATATTTAAGTCACGAATTTGGTACACACTTAAGGAAATGTGGAATCGTTTCACAACTCACGCTACCGAACACCTCGGTAATAACGGTGTGTCCGAACGTCGTAATCGCACTCTATTGGATATGGTGCGATCTATGATGTCTCTTACCGATTTACCGCTATCATTTTGGGGATACGCTCTAGAGACAACTACATTCACTTTAAATAGGGCACCGCCTAAATCCGTTGAGACGACACCGTATGAATTATGGTTTGGGAAGAAACCTAAGCTGTCATTTCTAAAAGTTTGGGGATGCGATGCTTATGTCAAGAAACTTCAACCTGAAAAGCTCGAACCCAAGTCGGAAAAATGCGTCTTCATAGGATACCCAAAGGAAACCATTGGGTATACCTTCTATCTTAGATCCGAAGGCAAGATCTTTGTTGCCAAGAACGGATCCTTTCTGGAAAAAGAGTTTCTCTCGAAAGGAGTAAGTGGGAGGAAAGTAGAACTCGATGAAGTACTATCTCTTGAACCGGAAAGTAGTGCAGCTCAGGAAAATGTTCCTGTGGTGCCTACACCGACTGAAGAGGAAATTAATGATGATGATCAAGGTGCTTCGGATCAAGTTACTACTGAACTTCGTAGGTCCACAAGGACACGTTCCACACCAGAGTGGTATGGCAACCCTGTCCTGGAAATCATGTTGTTAGACAACGGTGAACCTTCAAACTATGAAGAAGCGATGGCGGGCCCAGATTCCAACAAATGGCTTGAAGCCATGCAATCCAAGATAGGATCCATGTATGAAAACAAATTATGGACTTTGACAAACTTTCCCAATGATCGGCGAGCGATAGAAAACAAATGGATAAGAAGAAGACGGACGCGGATGGTAATGTCACCATCTATAAAGCTCGACTTGTCGCTAAGGGTTATCGGCAAGTTCAAGGGATTGACTACGATGAGATTTTCTCTCCCGTTGCGAAGCTTAAGTCCGTCCGAATCATGTTAGCAATTGCCGCATACTATGATTATGAGATATGGCAGATGGACGTTAAAACAGCATTCCTTAACGGTTATCTTAAGGAAGAGTTGTATATGATGCAGCGGAAGGTTTTGTCGATCCTAAGAATGCTAACAAAGTATGCAAGCTCCAAATGATCCATTTATGGGCTGGTGCAAGCATCTCGGAGTTGGAACATTCGCTTTGATGAGATGATCAAAGCGTTTGGGTTTATCTTGAGACTTATGGAGAAGCCTGCATTTACAAGAAAGTGAGTGGGAGCTCTGTAGCATTTCTCATATTATATGTAGATGACATACTTTTGATGGGAAATGATATAGAACTCTTGGACAACATTAAGGCCTACTTGAATAAAAGTTTTTCAATGAAGGACCTTGGAGAAGCTGCTTACATATTAGGCATCAAGATCTATAGGGATAGATCGAGAGGCCTCATAGGTCTTTCACAAAGCACATACCTTGATAAGATTTTGAAGAAGTTCAAAATGGATCAGTCCAAGAAAGGGTTCTTGCCTGTCTTTGCAAGGTGTGAGATTAAGCTCGGCTCAATGCCCGACCACGGCAAAAGATAAAGAAGAGATGAGTGTCATCCCTATACATCAGCCATAGGTTCTATTATGTATGCCATCTTTGTGTACCGGACCTGATGTAAACCTTGCCGTAAGTTTGGTAGGAAGGTACCAAAGTAATCCCGCAAGGAACACCGGACAGCGGTCAAGAATATCCTGAAGTACTGAAAAGGACAAAGGACATGTTTCTCGTTTATGGAGGTGACGAAGAGCTCGTCGTAAAGGGTTACATCGACGCTAGCTTCGACACGCATCTGGATGACTCTAAGTCACAAACCGGATACGTGTATATGTTGAATGGTGGAGCGAAGCTGGTGCAAATGCAAGCAGAGCGCCGTATGGCGGGATCTACATGTGAAGCGGAGTACATGGCAGCCTCGGAGGCAGCGATGAAGCAATTTGGGTGAAGGAGTTCATCACCGACCTAGGAGTCATACCCAATGCGTCGGGGCCGATCAAACTCTTCTGTGACAACACCGGAGCTATTGCACTTGCCAAGGAGCCCAGGTTTCACAAGAAGACCGCACACATCAAGTTGCCGCTTCAACTCCATCCGTGAAAATGTTCAAGATGGAGACATAGAAATTTGCAAAGTGCATACGGATCCGAATGTCGCAGATCCGTTGACTAAACCTCTTCCATGGGCAAAACATGATCAACACCGTAACTCTATGGGTGTTCGATTCATCACAATGTAACTAGATTATTGACTCTAGTGCAAGTGGGAGACTGTTGGAAATATGCCCTAGAGGCAATAATAAAAGGATTATTATATTTCCTTGTTCATGATAATTGTCTTTTATTCATGCTATAATTGTATTATCCGGAAATCGTAATGCACGTGTGAATACATAGAACACAATACGTCCCTAGTAAGCCTCTAGTTGACTAGCTCATTGGTCAACAGATAGTCATGGTTTCCTGACTATGGACATTGGATGTCGTTGATAACGGGATCACATCATTAGGAGAATGATGTGATGGACAAGACCCAATCCTAAGCATAGCACAAGACCGTGTAGTTCGTTTTGCTAGAGCTTTTCCAATGTCAAGTATCTTTTCCTTACACCATGAGATCGTGTAACTCCGGATACCGTAGGAGTGCTTTGGGTGTACCAAACGTCACAACGTAATCGGGTGACTATAAAGGTACACTACAGGTATCTCCGAAAGTGTCTGTTGGGTTGACACGGATCGAGACTAGATTTGTCACTCCGTGACACGGAGAGGTATCACTGGGCCCACTCGGTAGTGCATCATCATAATGAGCTCAAAGTGACCAAGTGTCTGGTCACGGGATCATGCATTACGATACGAGTAAAGTGACTTGTCGGTAACGAGATTGAACGAGGTATTGGGATATCGACGATCGAATCTCGGGCAAGTAACATACCGTCGACAAAGGGAATAGTATACGGGGTTGCTTGAATCCTTGACATCGTGGTTCATCCGATGAGATCATCGAGGAGTATATGGGAGCCAACATGGGTATCCATATCCCGCTGTTGGTTATTGACCGGAGAGTCGTCTCGGTCATGTCTGCATGTCTCCCGAACCCGTAGGGTCTACACACTTAAGGTTCGGTGATGGGTTATTAGGAAGACTTGTATATGATTACCGAATGTTGTTTGGAGTCCCGGATGAGATCCCGGACATCACGAGGAGTTCCGGAATGGTCCGGAGGTAAAGATTTATATATGGGAAGTTGTCAAACGGACACCGGAAAGTTTCGGGGTCATATCGGTATTGTACCGGGGCCACCGGAGAGGTTCCATGGGTCCACCGAGGGGCCACCCCTCTCGGAGGGCCTCATGGGCCACAAGGACAGGGAACCAGCCTGGAGGGCTGGGCGCCCCTGGGCCCATGCGCCTAGGGTTGGGGGAACCCCAGTGGGGCCCCCCTTTGCTTGGGGGCAAGCCCCTCCCTGGCCGCCCCTCTAGATCTCATCTAGAGGGGCCGGCCTTCCCCTTGCCCCTTCCCCTATAAATAGAGGGGTGAGGGGAGGGCTGCATGACACATCCAAGGCGCAGCCCCTCCCCTCCCCAACACCTCTCCTCCTCCGTTGAGTGCTTGGCGAAGCCCTGTCGGAGTACTGCCTCTCCACCATCATCATGCCGTCGTGCTGCTGCTGGAGCCTTCTTCCTCAACCTCTCCTTCCCCCTTGCTGGATCAAGAAGGAGGAGACGCCGTCTGCTCCGCACTTGTGTTGAACGTGGAGGTGCTGTCCGCTCGGCACTTGGTCATTGGTGATTTGAATCACGGCAGTAGTACGACTCCATCATCCCGTTCCCTTGAACGCTTCCGCACGCGATCTACAAGTGGTATGTAGATGCAATCTCTCTCCCATGACTCGTTGCTTAGATGAACTCATAGATGGATCTTGGTGAAACCGTAGGAAAAATTTTAATTTTCTGCAACGTTCCCCAACAGTGGCATCATGAGCTAGGTCTATGCGTAGTTCTCTATTGCACGAGTAGAACACAATTTTTTTGTGGGCGTAGATCTTGTCAACTTGCTTGCCGCTACTAGTCTTTTCTTGCTTCAGCGGTATTGTGGGATGAAGCGGCCCGGACCGACCTTACACGTACGCTTATGTGAGACAGGTTCCATCGACTGACATGCACTAGTTGCATAAGGTGGCTAGCGGGTGTCTGTCTCTCCTACTTTAGTTGGAGCGGATTAGATGAAAAGGGTCCTTATGAAGGGTAAATATAAGTTGACAAAATCACATTGTGGTTATTCGTAGGTAAGAAAACGTTCTTGCTAGAACCCAATTGCAGCCACGTAAAAGATGCAACAACAATTAGAGGACGTCTAACTTGTTTTTGCAGCAATTGTCATGTGATGTGATATGGCCAGAAGTTGTGATGAATGATGAATGATATATATTGTGATGTATGAGATCATGTTCTTGTAATAGGAATCACGACTTGCATGTCAATGAGTATGACAACCGGCAGGAGCCATAGGAGTTGTCTTAATTATTGTATGCCCTGCGTGTCATTGATTCAAGCCATGTAAATTACTTTATTTTATCGCTAAACGTGTTAGCCATAGTAGTAGAAGTAATAGTTGGCGAGCAACTTCATGGAGACACGATGATGGAGATCATGATGATGGAGATCATGGTGTCATGCCGGTGACAAGATGATCATGGAGCCCCGAAGATGAAGATCAAAGGAGCTATATGATATTGGCCATATCATGTCACTGCTTTATATAATTGCATGTGATGTTTATTATGGTTTTTGCATCTTGTTTACTTAGAACGACGGTAGTAAATAAGATGATCCCTTAGAATAATTTCAAGAAAGTGTTCCCCCTAATTGTGCACCATTTCTAAAGTTAAATGCGTTTCAAGCACCACGTGATGATCGGGTGTGATAGATCCTTATGTTCACATACAACGGGTGTAAGACAGTTTTACACATGCATAAACACTTAGGGTTAACTTGATGAGCCTAGCATGTACAGACATGGCCTCGGAACACAAGAGACCGAAAGGTCGAACATGAGTCGTATGGAAGATACGATCAACATGGAGATGTTCACCGACGATGACTAGTCCGCCTCACGTGATGATCGGACACGGCCTAGTCGACTCGGATCATGTAACACTTAGATGACTAGAGGGATGTCAAATCTGAGTGGGAGTTCATTAAATAATTTGATTAGATGAACTTAATTATCATGAACTTAGTCTAAAGTCTTTGCAAAATATGTCTTGTAGATCAAATGGCCAACGATCATGTCAACATGAACTTCAACGCGTTCCTAGAGAAAACCAAGCTGAAAGATGATGGCTGCAACTATTCGGACTGGGTCCGCAACCTGAGGATCATCCTCATAGCAGCCAAGAAACAATATGTCCTAGAAGCACCGCTAGGTGAAGCACCCATCCCAGAGAACCAATAAATTATGAATGCTTGGCAGTCTCGTGCTGATGATTACTCCCTCGTTCAGTTCGGCATGCTTTACAGCTTAGAACCGGGGCTCCAAAAGCGTTTTGAGCAACACGGAGCATATGAGATGTTCGAGGAGCTGAAAATGGTTTTCCAAGCTCACTCCCGGGTCGAGAGATATGAAGTCTCCGACAAGTTCTATAGTTGTAAGATGGAGGAAAACAGTTCTTTCAGTGAGCACATACTCAAAATGTCTGGGTTGCACAACCGCTTTGTCTCTACTGGAGATCAACCTCCCGGACGAGGCGGTCATTGACAGAATCCTTGATCGCTCCCACCAAGCTACAAGAGCTTTGTGATGAACTACAATATGCGTGGGATGGTGAAGACCATTCCCGAAGTATTCTCAATGCTGAAGTCAGCAGTGGTTGAAATCAAGAAAGAACATCAAGTGTTGATGGTCAATAAAACCACTAAGTTCAAAAAGGGCAAGGGTAAGAAGAACTTCTAGAAGGACGGCAAGGATGTTGCCGCACCCGTTTAGCAAGTTGCCGGGAAGAAGTCTAAGAATGGACCCAAGCCCGAGACAGAGTGCTTTTTATTGCAAAGGGAAGGGCCATCGAAGCGGAACTGCCCCAAATACTTAGCGGACAAGAAGGTCGGCAACACTAAAGGTATATTTGATATACATGTAATTGATGTGTACCTTACGATTACTCGTAGTAACTCACGGTATTTGATACGGTGCCGTTGCTCATATTTGTAACTCACGCAGGAGCTGCGGAATAAACGGAGATCGGCGAAGGGCACGTGACGATCGCGTCGGGAATGGTTCCAAGGTCGATGTGATCGCCGTCGGCACGCTACCTCTACATTTACCTATGGGATTAGTTTTAAACCTCAATTATTGTTATTTAGTTCCAAGTTTGAGCATGAACATTGTATCGTGATCTCGTTTAATGCGAGATGGCTACTCATTTAAATCCGAGAATAATGGTTGTTCTATTTATAGGAGAGATATGTGTTATGGTCTTGATCAGATGGTCAATGGTTTATTCTTAATGAATCTCGAGAGTAATGTTACACATACTCATAGTGTGAATACCAAAAGATGTAAAGTTGATAACGATAGTCCCACATACTTGTGGTAATCGCCGCCTTTGGTCACATTGGTGTCGAGCGCATGAAGAAGCTCCATTCTCGATGGACTTTTAGAGTCTCTCGATTATGTATCATTTGACACATGCAAACCATGCCTCATGGGCAAAATGACCAAGACTCCGTTCTTCGGAACAATGGAGCGAGCAACCAACTTATTGGAAATCATACATACCGATGTATGCGGTCCAATGAGCATTGAGGCTCGCGGAGGATATCGTTATGTTCTCACTCTCACATACGACTTAAGTAGATATGGGTATGTCTACTTGATGAAACACAAATCTGAGACCTTTGAAAAGTTCAAGGAATTTCAGAATGAGGTAGAGAATCAACGTGACCGAAAAATAAAGTTCTTACGATCAGATCGTGGAGGAGAATATTTAAGTCACGAATTTGGTACACACTTAAGGAAATGTGGAATCGTTTCACAACTCACGCTACCGAACACCTCAAGCGTAATGGTGTGTCCGAACGTCGTAATCGCACTCTATTGGATATGGTGCGATCTATGATGTCTCTTACCGATTTACCGCTATCATTTTGGGGATACGCTCTAGAGACAACTACATTCACTTTAAATAGGGCACCGCCTAAATCCGTTGAGACGACACCGTATGAATTATGGTTTGGGAAGAAACCTAAGCTGTCATTTCTAAAAGTTTGGGGATGCGATGCTTATGTCAAGAAACTTGAACCTGAAAAGCTCGAACCCAAGTCGGAAAAATGTGTCTTCATAGGATACCCAAAGGAAACCATTGGGTATACCTTCTATCTTAGATCCGAAGGCAAGATCTTTGTTGCCAAGAACGGATCCTTTCTGGAAAAAGAGTTTCTCTCGAAAGGAGTAAGTGGGAGGAAAGTAGAAATCGATGAAGTACTATCTCTTGAACCGGAAAGTAGTGCAGCTCAGGAAAATGTTCCTATGGTGCCTACACCGACTGAAGAGGAAATTAATGATGATGATCAAGGTGCTTCGGATCAAGTTACTACTGAACTTCGTAGGTCCACAAGGACACGTTCCACACCAGAGTGGTATGGCAACCCAGTCCTGGAAATCATGTTGTTAGACAACGGTGAACCTTCAAACTATGAAGAAGCGATGGCGGGCCCAGATTCCAACAAATGGCTTGAAGCCATGCAATCCAAGATAGGATCCATGTATGAAAACAAAGTATGGACTTTGACAAACTTGCCCAATGATCGGCGAGCGATAGAAAACAAATGGATCTTTAAGAAGAAGACGGACGCGGATGGTAATGTCACCATCTATAAAGCTCGACTTGTCGCTAAGGGTTATCGGCAAGTTCAAGGGATTGACTACGATGAGACTTTCTCTCCCATTGCGAAGCTTAAGTCCGTCTGAATCATGTTAGCAATTGCCGCATACTATGATTATGAGATATGGCAGATGGACGTTAAAACAGCATTCCTTAACGGTTATCTTAAGGAAGAGTTGTATATGATGCAGCCGGAAGGTTTTGTCGATCCTAAGAATGCTAACAAAGTATGCAAGCTCCAAATGATCCATTTATGGGCTGGTGCAAGCATCTCGGAGTTAGAACATTCACTTTGATGAGATGATCAAAGCGTTTGGGTTTATGCAGACTTATGGAGAAGCCTGCATTTACAAGAAAGTGAGTGGGAGCTCAGTAGCATTTCTCATATTATATGTAGATGACATACTTTTGATGGGAAATGATATAGAACTCTTGGACAACATTAAGGCCTACTTGAATAAAAGTTTTTCAATGAAGGACCTTGGAGAAGCTGCTTACATATTAGGCATCAAGATCTATAGGGATAGATCGAGAGGCCTCATAGGTCTTTCACAAAGCACATACCTTGATAAGATTTTGAAGAAGTTCAAAATGGATCAGTCCAAGAAAGGGTTCTTGCCTGTACTGCAAGGTGTGAGATTAAGCTCGGCTCAATGCCCGACCACGGCAAAAGATAAAGAAGAGATGCGTGTCATCCCCTATACATCAGCCATAGGTTCTATTATGTATGCCATGCTGTGTACCAGACCTGATGTAAACCTTGCCGTAAGTTTGGTAGGAAGGTACCAAAGTAATCCCGGCAAGGAACACTGGACAGCGGTCAAGAATATCCTGAAGTACCTAAAAGGACAAAGGACATGTTTCTCGTTTATGGAGGTACGAAGAGCTCGTCGTAAAGGGTTACATCGACACTAGCTTCGACACGATCTGGATGACTCTAAGTCACAAACCGGATACGTGTATATGTTGAATGGTGGAGCGATGGCTGGTGCAGCTGCAAGCAGAGCGTCGTGGCGGGATCTACATGTGAAGCGGAGTACATGGCAGCCTCGGAGGCAGCAAGATGAAGCAATTTGGGTGAAGGAGTTCATCACCGACCTAGGAGTCATACCCAATGCGTCGGGCCGATCAAACTCTTCTGTGACAACACTGGAGCTATTGCACTCGCCAAGGAGCCCAGGTTTCACAAGAAGACCAGACACATCAAGCGTCGCTTCAACTCCATCCGTGAAAATGTTCAAGATGGAGACATAGAAATTTGCAAAGTGCATACGGATCTGAATGTCGCAGATCCGCTGACTAAACTCTTCTCTTCATGGGCAAAACATGATCAACACTGTAACTCTATGGGTGTTCGATTCATCACAATGTAACTAGATTATTGACTCTAGTGCAAGTGGGAGACTGTTGGAAATATGCCCTAGAGGCAATAATAAAAGGATTATTATATTTCCTTGTTCATGATAATTGTCTTTTATTCATGCTATAATTGTATTATCCGGAAATCGTAATGCACGTGTGAATACATAGAACACAATACGTCCCTAGTAAGCCTCTAGTTGACTAGCTCATTGGTCAACAGATAGTCATGGTTTCCTGACTATGGACATTAGATGTCGTTGACAACGGGATCACATCATTAGGAGAATGATGTGATGGACAAGACCCAATCCTAAGCATAGCACAAGACCGTGTAGTTTGTTTTGCTAGAGCTTTTCCAATGTCAAGTATCTTTTCCTTAGACCATGAGATCGTGTAACTCCCGGATACCGTAGGAGTGCTTTGGGTGTACCAAACGTCACAACGTAACTGGGTGACTATAAAGGTACACTACGGTATCTCCGAAAGTGTACATTGGGTTGACACGGATCGAGACTAGGATTTGTCACTCCAGACACGGAGAGGTATCACTGGGCCCACTTTCGGTAGTGCATCATCATAATGAGCTCAAAGTGACCAAGTGTCTGGTCACGGGATCATGCATTACGATACGAGTAAAGTGACTTGTCGGTAACGAGATTGAACGAGGTATTGGGATATCGACGATCGAATCTCGGGCAAGTAACATACCGTCTGACAAAGGGAATAGTATACGGGGTTGCTTGAATCCTTGACATCGTGGTTCATCCGATGAGATCATCGAGGAGTATATGGGAGCCAACATGGGTATCCATATCCCGCTGTTGGTTATTGACCGGAGAGTCGTCTCGGTCATGTCTGCATGTCTCCCGAACCCGTAGGGTCTACACACTTAAGGTTCGGTGATGCTAGGGTTATTAGGAAGACTTGTATATGATTACCGAATGTTGTTTGGAGTCCCTGATGAGATCCCGGACATAACGAGGAGTTCGGAATGGTCCGGAGGTAAAGATTTATATATGGGAAGTTGTCAAACGGACACCGGAAAGTTTCGGGGTCATATCGGTATTGTACCGGGCCACCGGAGAGGTTCCAGGGTCCACCGGAGGGGCCACCTCTCGGAGGGCCTCATGGGCCACAAGGGACAGGGAACCAGCCTGGCGGGCTGGGCGCCCCTGGGCCCATGCGCCTAGGGTTGGGGGAACCCTAGTGGGGCCCCCCCTTTGCTTGGGGGCAAGCCCCTCCCCGCCGCCCCCCTCTAGATCTCATCTAGAGGGGCCAGCCTTCCCCTTGCCCCTTCCCCTATAAATAGAGGGGTGAGGGGAGGGCTGCATGACACATCCAAGGCGCAGCCCCTCCCCTCCCCAACACCTCTCCTCCTCCATTGAGTGCTTGGTGAAGACCTGTCGGAGTACTTCCTCTCCACCATCATCATGCCGTCGTGCTGCTGCTGGAGCCTTCTTCCTCAACCTCTCCTTCCCCCTTGCTGGATCAAGAAGGAGGAGACGCCGTCTGCTCTGCACGTGTGTTGAACGCGGAGGTGCTGTCCGCTCGGCACTTGGTCATCGGTGATTTGAATCACATGAAAGTACGACTCCATCATCCCGTTCCCTTGAACGCTTCCGCACGCGATCTACAAGTGGTATGTAGATGCAATCTCTCTCCCATGACTCGTTGCTTAGATGAACTCATAGATGGATCTTGGTGAAACCGTAGGAAAATTTTTAATTTTCTGCAACGTTCCCCAACAGACCGCACCAGGGGCTCCCGATTGTGTCATTCTTTTTCCTTTTTCCTTTTTTCTTCCTTTTTCTTACTTTCAGGACTCCGTCTTTCATCAGTCCTGTCCGGCACTAGAATCGCCGAACTCACGATACAACAGCCAGGGAAGCAGAAAGCCACGTCAAGTGTTCAGGTGGTCTCTATTACGAGCATTATACCTGTTTTACATACCATCCCGCAGCTTACCCCTGGTGGGGGACATGTTATATAGTCCCATCCCTTGATTATCGCACTATTTGTATTGTTCTGCTTCCATTCCAGTACCTTTTTGAATAAACAATACATAGCTTTTGCTTATTATTGCTCTACTTCCTTTATATATGCATATGTTCATTTCACGACATGTTGCAAGCGTACACTTTGGTACGGCCTATACACCAGGGGCTTAAGTATCCCAAAATTATGCTGTGATAAGTCCGAACACTTTCACAAGTGCGGCACCCCGAACTTATAGCATTATATGAATTGGCTCCGAATCATGTTTTGGGTCAATAGTTGGGTTTTCCAGGCTCCCGTGTTTTGGTACCTTACGTTCCACTATATCGGCTAAGGTAGCACTGGGAGAACCACTGCGATTGTGCCCCAGTTGAGCTGGGTCGAGCACCTCCTTTGGATAAAGCTAAAACTGACCCGTCATGATAGGGCGAGAGCCGGTCGCTGTTCGAGAGGTTTTTCGGGTCCCTAAAGACTTATGCCGCTTAGAGCGAGGAACCGGAATTGTCCGCCAAGGCATGGATAGCGCCTCGAACTTCGGTATTCGAATACTAGGGGCTTCACGAAATTTAAAATTATAGAATTCTATGGCTAAGTGAGAGTGTTCAAGCATTATAAGTCCGGTTGCCTTGTTCGTTGTGTTGAGCGCCTCCCTAGATGGACCCAAGAATGGGAACAAGAGTGCTCAGGTTTATCCCGAACACCCCAAAGACTTTCGAGGCATGGCGGCTGAAGCCAACGACTTGCCATCTCTCAAATTTGATAAACGGCCGCACAGAAGGTAATATTTTAAATTAATAAGTGTTGCTTAGCGCATATGAACAAGTTTTCAGCGTACAGGATAACAAATGCGAGCCTATTCAAAAATTACATCCTTGGAGCACTCATCCGCTATTCGGCGGGCACCCTTCAGGAGGCCCTCATAGTACATTTCGGGCGTGCGATGCTCATGGCCCTTCGGTGGCCCGTCCGTCACAAGCTTCTCCGCATCCAGCTTGCCCAAGTGCACTTTAGCACGGGCAAGGGGCCGACGGACACTTTCAATGCAGACAGAGCGCTTTGATGACTTCAATCCGTGGACAGGCGTCCACCACCACCGCACCAAGCCAAGTAGCTCCGGGCATGGCCTCTAATAGCCACAGCCGCCGCTTATAAGGCCCTTCATGGCCTGTTCGGCGACCTTGTGGAGCTTGACCACCGCTTCAGCTGGTCGCCAGGCACCGAATGTTCGGCCTCAACATCTTGAACACCTTTTCCGCCGAGCTCCCTCCTTGGCGCGGTAGAATGCGGTAGCATCGGACACACTACGGGCAAATCTGCGAATGCTCTGGAGAGCTCCGAATCCGGGTAAGTAATAGGTAATTCACTTTCACATGCTTGCTTTGCATAAAGAATGCCTTACCGCCGCTATCTTCTTCAACGACTCAATTTCTTGGAGGGCTTTTTGGGCCTCGGCCTTAGCAGCTTTGGCTCTCTCAAGAGCCGAGGCGAGCTCGGACTCTCGAGTCTTCGAGTCACGCTCCAAACCCTCGTGTTTTTCCACAAGAGCTTGGAGCTCTTGCCGTACCTTAGCCAGGTGCGCCTCCCCCTTCTCTCGCTCGGTGCATTCCGTAGCCGCTTTGTTTCGACCCACGGACACGCTTCCTTGAGGTCTCCACCTCGTTCGTGGCCCCGCTAAAGAAAACATGTTATTCCTGTTATTTTTGCAACCAAAACCTTTTCTATAAGGTATTTCTTTAATAAGGTATTACTTACCTTCCTTGTCCTCGAGCTGCTTCTTGGCTTGTCCGAGCTCGTTCTCGGACCGCCGAGGTTCTCGCTTCAATGCATGGACCTCCATGATCGGTCTTGGCAGAGGTCACAGGCGTAGCCTGCATTCCCATATTGACATACTTATGTTAGACTCCTGCATATATCTTTTTAGATCCTTAGTCCGGCTTTTCTTTCCGAACACCGAACTAAGCATCAGGGGCTACTGTCTATGTGGTAACATTTTTATACATTCTAAACTTACCTCAAAGCCTGTTAGAAGGCTGGTACAGGCTTCGGTCAGTCCGCTCTTGGTGGACTGAACTGTCCGGATCACCGCACTCATAACAGTGTGGTGCTCCTCCTTGATGGAAGCGCTGTTAAGCGCCTCCTGTAAGCTATCCGGTGCCTCCGGTTGGACGGAGGACACCGGCGTCTTACCCTTCATGCGAAGGATCCGCTGGCCGGACTTCGGAACCGCTGATGGTTCCGGCATGGAGTCCGGACGAGGGTCGGGCTTAGAGCCCCTGGGGGTCTTGCCCCAGCGCTGAGTCCGAGAGGTCGCCTTGTGGCACCTCCTGCGCTACCTCCTCTTGACCAAGCCCCCCTTGGGGCCCCACCGCGGCGTCGTCCGCAGCAGGAGGCGAGGAGGCGGTCGGAAGCAAAGTACTCTCCATTTCCGACGAGCCTGGGACCCGCCGATGAATCGGTGAACTCGCCCTTGGGCGGGCTGCACGGTTGTTCGACATTAGAGAACACCCTGCAATAATAAAAATCCATGGGTATCCGGACACTTACGATCTCGCCAGGGGCTTGGCCCTTGTAGGCCAATCCTCCTCGTCGTCGTCGACGTTGGTGGAGAAGTCCGGAGGAAGGGTTCTTCCCTTCTTGGACCCTCCGGCCTCCCCAGTTGGGGCGGCCTTCCTTTTCTTCTCCTCCCCCACTGGGGGAGGAGCTTCTTCTTCTTCCTCCTCGTCCTCGGGAGAAGATTCTGCATCAGAATCTGACAGCACCTGGCGTCGGGAGCTCCTCCGAGTTCCCGTGGCCTCCTTCTTGGCCTTCTTCTCCGGCACCACATGGGGCGCCGCAGCCAGCAGCCCGTCAATCGGGCGTCCTCCGGGTCTTCCGGCAAAGGAGCCGGACAGTTAATCTGTCCGGACGTCTTCAGCCAGTCCTGTCAAAGATTAGGGAGTTTTAGATCCCACACAGTCAATCTATGAAAAAAGAGTCCCGTAAAGGGTAAAATAACTTACCTCGCCGGCTGGACGCCGCGAGATGTATCCGCGATCCTTGTTAGCGGATGTTGGGGCTTCAGCGCCCTTGAACAGCACCTTCCAGGCATCTTCGTACGTAGTGTCGAAGATCCGGCTCAAGGTTCGGTGCTATGCCGGATCAAACTCCCACAAGTTAAAGGCCCGTTGTTGGCATGGGAGAATCCGGCGGATGAGAATCACCTGGATTACGTCGACAAGCCTGAGATTCTTGTCCACCAGGTTTTGGACGCATGTTTGGAGTCCGGATAGCTCTTCCGAATTCCCCACGCCAGCCCGTCTCCTTCCATGACGAGAGCCGTGTGGGGAAGCCAGATCTGAATTCGGGGGCCGCCACCCAATCGGGGTCGCGTGGCTCGGTGATGTAGAGCCACCCCGATTGCCACCCCTTTATGGTCTCCACAAAGGCGCCCTCGAGCCATAGGACCTTGGCCATCTTGCCAACCATGGCGCCTCAAGCACTCCGGCTTGACGCCGCCCACTACCTTCGGCCGGACGTTGAAGATCTTCAGCCATAAGTCAAGTGGGGCTGGATGCAGAGGAAATCTCGCATTACGACGATAAACGCCGAGATGTTGAGGATGAAATTGGGCCAGGTCATGGAAGTCCAGGCCGTAGTAGAACATGAGCCCCTGGACAAATGGGTGAAGTGGAAAGCCTAGTCCATGGAGGAAGTGGGGAGAAACACCACCCTCTCATGGGGCACAGGGGTTGGAATGAGTTGCCCGCAAGATCGGGCAGCCTTTGCAGCGATGTCGCCGGGACAAGTATCCAGCCTCCCGCAGTCTTGTGATGTGCCCCTCCGTGACGGAGGAGGCCATCCACCTGCCTCCCGCTCCTGACATGGTTGGAGAAGGTTGAGGTGGGATGTGCGGACTTGGGCGCTGGAGCTCGAGTGCACGGAAATGGATAAGTAAAGGAGGAAGAAGGCGTAGGTGAAAAGGTGGATCCTTATCCCCTTATATGGACGGACGAAGCTATCTGTCCCCCACCAGCCTGGTAAAACTCGCTTATTTCCCAAGCGCTGTAATCAAAGGCGTGGATGGGTTACCCACGTCTGTATTGATGAGAATCCCGGAATAAGGGGGCACGATCTATGCTTTGATAAGACGTGCCAAGGAAACCACCTCGCTAAACGCTACCGAGGTGGAACAAAGAAAATGATTCATATGAAGGCCTGGCCGTGGTGTGATGTCACGCCCATGAATATGTCGACAAATCTGCAAAAGTTATTCTCTCTACGGTGGAATGTGGAACTTGTTTTGCAGAGCCGGACACTATCCTGGTGTTCAAAACCTTCTATGAAGTATTCGGAGGAGGAACCCGCCTTGCAATGCCGAAGACAATATGCGCGCTGGACTCGTCGTCATTGAAGCCTGGTTCAGGGGCTACTGAGGGAGTCCCGGACTAGGGGGTGTCCGGATAGCCGGACTATCGTCACGGCCGGACTCCAAGACTATGAAGATACAAGATTGAAGACTTCGTCCCGTGTCCGGATGGGACTTTCCTTGGCGTAGAAGGCAAGCTTGGCGATACGGATATGTAGATCTCCTACCATTGTAACCGACTCTGTGTAACCCTAACCTATCCGGTGTCTATATAAACCGGAGGGTTTTAGTCCATAGGACGAACAACAATCATACCATAGGCTAGCTTCTAGTGTTTAGCCTCCTTGATCTCGTGGTAAATCTACTCTTGTACTACCCATATCATCAATATTAATCAAGCAGGAGTAGGGTATTACCTCCATCGAGAGGGCCCGAACCTGGGTAAAAACATCGTGTCCCTTGTCTCCTGTTACCATCCGCCTAGACGCACAGTTCGGGACCCCCTACCCGAGATCCGCCGGTTTTGACACCGACAGGAGCCATTGTAGCTCGTAGGTTGCATCATAATAGACATAACGGAGATTTCTTTGGAGGAATTTATGCAACCCGCTTAGCTAATTTTCTTGAGATAGACATTCGTGAGGGTGATATGGAATTACCCCCTACTTATTTAGATTTTGATTCCCATGGTTTCCCACCAGTTTGTTGAGAGGACTGAACCACCTCTCCAGTATCGACTAATCTTTAACAAACGGCATGTTGTCCATATTGCTCTTCCTGCTCCTGCCTTCTTTGATTTTCAGACAAAAGGGAGATATATTATTACCAGAGAGGAGGCAGATGAGTACGAAAGGAGAGCGGAGGCAGCTCGACGCCACACTGTAGCTCAGGAGGCGATAGCCGCTGCATCACAGTACGACCCGGCTACACCACGGGTATCGGCCCAAAGTGCTATCCTCGGCAATAGACCAACTTAGGCCAAAAGCCTAAGCTTGGGGGAGTACGTATTTCCCACCGACATTTCATTTATGTTCACACACACTCATTGCTAGATGTCGGTGCTCATACTCTTTCACTGTATTATCCATGCTAGTTTATTTTCCTTTTTCTTGCTTTCTTCTTGTGTGTTTAATAAACCTTAAGAAAAACCCAAAAAAACTAGTAGTAGTTTATTTTTCCTGCTGTAATAATAATTAAAAAGAAAACCCAAAATGTTTCCCGTTCTTCTTTTGCTTGTTGGGAGCTTTCCCGTGTAAATAGTTTTTATTTCTTTTCTTTTCTTTGGGGGTTAGTAGGAGAAGACCATGATTAAATTGTTAAAGTGGCTCTTATATGCATTATTGTTGATTTAACCAAGAGCCCATATTGCCTTGTCTTCTCCTGTTTATTGAATGCTCGCAGATTCCAGCTTAGTCCAATGCACTTGCACTCTTATTTTTTATTCACATCGTTCGGTCGTGCAAGTGAAAGGCAATTATGATGACATATATGATGGACTGGCTGAGATGGAAAAAACTGGTATGAACTCGACCTCTTTTGTTTTTGTAAATATGATGAGTTCGTCGTTCTCGATTCAGCTTATTATGAATAAACATGTTTGCAATGACAATTAGAGATCATAGTTGCTTGTGCCATGCTTGATTAGCTATGAGTTATAATGGTTTACCTTGCGTGCCAACATGCTATCGATCGAGATAATTATGATGTGGTACGATAGGGTGGTATCCTCCTTTGAATGATTTAAGTGACTTGACTTGGCACATGTTCACGCATGTAGTTGAAACAAATCAACATAGCCTTCACGATATTTATGTTCATGGTGGATTATATCCTACTCATGCTTGTAGTCAATGTTTATTAATTTTAATGCATGTTCATGGCTGTTGTCGCTCTCTAGTTGGTCGCTTCCCAGTCTTTTGCTAGCCTTCACTTGTACTAAGCGGGAATACTGCTTGTGCATCCAATCCCTTAAACCCCAAAGTTATTCCATATGAGTCCACCCTACCTTCCTATATGAGGTATCTACCTGCCGTTCCAAGTAAATTTGTATGTGCCAAACTCTAAACCTTCAAATAAACATTCTATTTTGCATGCTCGAATAGCTCATATATCAACTAGTGCTGCCCTTATCTTCCGTGTTAGGTGGGTTATTCTCAAGAGGAGTGGACTCCGCTCCTCACTCACGAGAAAATGGCTGGTCACCGGATGCCCAGTCCCATGCTTTATGCAAACTAAATCAAAATAATTGCAAACAAAACTCCCCTTGGGATCCGTTGAATGTTGGAGGCACTCGTTGTTTCGAGCAAGCCATGGATTGATGCTTGTGGAGGAGGGGGAGTATAAACTTTACCATTCTGTTTGGGAACCGCCTATAACTTGTTTAGCATGGAAGATATCGTCACCTCTTAGTTGTTATGTTGACAATGAAAGTATGCCGCTCAAAATATAATTTATCTCTGTTTCAAAACCGAGCTCTGGCACCTCTACAAATCCCTGCTTCCCTCTGCGAAGGGCCTATCTATTTACTTTTATGTTGAGTCATCACCCTCTTATTAAAAGCACTAGCTGGAGAGCACAGCTGTCATTTGCATTCATTGTTGTTAATTTATATCGGGTATGACTATGATTGGATCTAATTTACCATGAATTACAATGTCTAATCAGTCCTTGATCTTTGAAGGTGCTCTGCATTTATGTTTTGCGGTCTCAGAAAGGGCTAGCGAGATACCATCTTGTTATATCATATTATGATTATTTTGAGAAAGTGTTGTCATCTGAGATTCATTATTATGGCTTGCTAGCTGATTATGTTATTGATATGAGTAAACATGAGACCTGAGAATTATTGCAAATGTGGTTAGTTATGATCTTTGCTGAAAACCTGAATCTTTGGCTTGACATAGGTACAACAACAAGAGCAAACAGAGTTTGTAAAAGTTTTTCTTTTCTCTTTCGGTTTGTCAACTGAATTGCTTGAGGACAAGCAAGGGTTTAAGCTTGGGGAGTTGATACGTCTCCGTCAGATCTACTTTTCCAAACACTTTTGCCCTTGTTTTGGACTCTAACTTGTATGATTTGAATGGAACTAACCCGGATCGACGCTGTTTTTCAAATAGAATTGCCATGATGTTGTTTTATGTGCAGAAAACAAAAGTTCTCGGAATGACCTGAAACTCCATGGAATATCTTAGAATAAATAAATAAAAATCCTCGCCAAATATGAAGACCAGGGGGCCCACACCCTGTCCACGAGGGTGGGGGGGGGCGTCCCCCTACCTTGTGGCCCTCTGGAGACCGTCCGACGCCAACTCCAACTCCATATATTGGCTTTCGGGGAGAAAAAAATCAGAGAGAAGAAATCATCGCGTTTTACGATACGGAGCCGCCGCCAAGCCCTAATCTCTCTCGGGAGGGCTGATCTCGAGTCCGCTCGAGAGCTCAGGAGAGGGGATTCGCCGTCGTCGTCATCGTTAACCATCCTCCATCACCAATTTCATGATGCTCACCGCCCGTGCATGAGTAATTCCATCGTAGGCTTGCTAGAGCGGTGATGGGTTGGATGAGATTTATCATGTAATCGAGTTAGATTTGTTAGGGTTTGATCCCTAGTATCCACTATGTTACGAGATTGATGTTGCTATGACTTTGCTATGCTTAATGCTTGTCACTAGGGCCCGAGTGCCATGATTTCAAATCTGAACCTATTATGTTTTCATGAATATATGTGTGTTCTTGATCCTATCTTGCAAGTCTATAGTCACCTACTATGTGTTATGATCCGCAACCTCAAGTGACAATAATCGGGACCACTCCGGTGATGACCATAGTTTGAGGAGTTCATGTATTCACTATGTGCTAATGCTTTGTTCGGTTCTCTATTAAAAGGAGGCCCTAATATCCCTTAGTTTCCAATAGGACCCCGCTGCCACGGGAGGGTAGGACAAAAGATGTCATGCAAGTTCTTTTCCATAAGCACGTATGACTATTTACGGAATACATGCCTACATTACATTGATGAATTGGAGCTAGTTCTGTATCACCCTATGTTATGACTGTTACATGACGAACCGCATCCGGCATAATTATCCATCATCGATCCGGTGCCTACGAAGCTTTCCATATACTGGTTTACGCTTATTTACTTTTACATTGCTCTTTACAATCACTACAAAATACCAAAACATTACTTTTGTTGTCTTTACTTTTGTTACCGTTACCACCACTATCATATTACTTTGCTACTAAACACTTTGCTGCAGATACTAAGTTTCCAGGTGTGGTTGAATTGACAACTCAGCTGCTAATACTTGAGAATATTCTTTGGCTCCCCTTGTGTCGAATCAATAAATTTGGGTTGAATACTGTCGGCGTTCTGGGAACGGGGGTCCCCAGACTTGCCTGCGTGCGGCCTGCGGCGTGGCTCAAAGGAGGCCCAAGATGGCCCATCTTCATTAACGCAAGCTCAAGACCCTCGCGAGGGGCCAAGCCTCGCGGGGCGGACGACAAGGAGCTTCCTCAGGTACGGCCTCGTCAGACTGGCTCATGAGGAGGCGGAGAGTTCAAGGCAGGGTACCTCGCGAGGTGCCCATGACGCAAGCCATGACGACCAAGGGCGCCCGATCGAGGCGCCCGGCCAGCGTCCTCCTTTCCTCTTTGGTGCAAAGGGAGCAAGCGCAGCGAGAGCATCAAGCAAAGGCATCGATTGCGGTGCAACAAGACCAAGACCAGCCCAACGATTGGAAGGGAGTCATCGTGGAGCCCAAGCGGGCGTCATCACAGAGCCTTTGGCAGGCGAGGACCAACTTTAGTCAGGATAAGTGTACCCGCTGTTCCCCTTCAAAATGGCCAATTGTTGGCACCCTTCCCGCTCAATATTTGGGAAGAGGCCCAGGGCCTCCGCCTATAAATAGGACTAGCCACCCACAGGGTAGAGAGAGCTGGAAACGAGACGAACGTTCAGAAAGATAGCAAGAGAACAAGCGAGAGATAGAGAGGGGCGACTGAACACCACCTAGCAGTTCATCGCACCCGCCAAGAACAGACCCTCGCGAGGCTGTTCTTCCTTGTACTGTTCCTCATCAGCCCAAGAGGCAATCCACCACACCACAAACTAGAGTAGGGTATTACACCACAACGGTGGCTCGAACTAGTATAAATCTTGTGTCTCTTGTGCTGTTCCGTTAGTAGTTTAGGTCCCTGCGATTCGGCGAGGTACGAGACGGTGGAGGGTTGGATCACCGCACGCACCCCAGTGTTCGAACCTCAAGGGTCTGCCGGAACCCAAAATCCGACTTTTGGGGCGCCAGGTAGGGCTGCGCCAGAATCTGCCTTTCGTCGCCTCGTTCTTCCTCGACCACCGCAACCATGTCTGACGCCCGTCGGGCCCGCGCCGAGCGCCGAGCCGCCCTCGCCTCCCATGTCGCCTAGACGGCTCCCATCGGCGGACGCCCTCGCCGTTCCCTGTCACCTGCCGTCAACGCCGCCACCGGCCCGGCGGGGAACGGGCAGCAAGCATCGCCCCTGCACTCCTCGGCGACCCCAGGGGAGGAGCCATGCAGCTTCCTTGTCACCCGTCCCGTTGCGCCGGTTCCTCCGGTCGTCACGGCCCTCCTGGGCGGCTCGCAGGCGCCGCCTTCCATGCGCCATGTCAAGGCATTCGTCCGCCGGGTCGGCGCCGCCTCCACGCGGCAGGGGGCTCCCTCGGGCCAGACGGATCCGCCGGCCGGGCTGACCTTCGACTCTCGGGACCACCCCACCAACTCAGCCGGCTCGGGTGCGCTCCCCATGCTCTGCACGCCCACCATATGCCAGGTTGCCGTCACCAGGACCCTCATCGACGGCGGCGCCGGCCTCAACGTACTCTCAGTCGAGGCCTTCAACCTCCTCTGCATACCCAGGGAGCGGCTGCAGCCCAGCCGGCCTTTTTCGGGCGTAGGAGGAGGGTCATCCAGCTCCTTGGGGCAAATCCGGCTTCCAGTGACCTTCGGCACCTACGACAACTTCCGCACGGAACTGGTCGACTTCGACATTGCCCCCATCGGCCTCCCCTACAATGCCATCCTTGGCTATCCAGCATTGGCCAAATTCATGGCCGCAACCCACCCGGGGTACAACCTCATGAAGATGCCCCGGAGCAGCGGCGTCCTCACCGTACCTGGAGATACCGAAGGTGCGCTGCGAGCGCTCGGGCTCGCCCTCAAGACGGCGGCCGCGACGCAGCCCGCCGAAGCGGAAGCCCTCAAGCCCAAAGGGGCTGCGCCGACCAAGAAGAAGCAGTTGTTCACTCAAGACAAGGCGGAGACCAAGGAGATACCTGTCGACGAGGACGGGTCCACAAACGCCACATTCACCATAGGCGCCAACCTCAAGCCCGAACAGGAAGAAGCCCTGGTCAAGTTCCTGCGTGCGAACAAGAAGGTGTTCGCCTGGGAGCCCGATCGGTGGCGGGGATCCCACGGGCGAATCGAACACCACCTCAACGTGTGACCCAACGTAAGGCCCCGTGTGAAGCGTATGCAGAAGGCAGTCCACCGAAAAGCAGGCCTTCATCGTCCAAGAGACCCGCAAGCTAGAAGCCGCGGGGGTTATTCGTGAGGTCCGATACCCAGATTGGCTGGCCAACCCCGTGGTGGTGCCAAAGAAGGGAGGAAAGGAGCGCATGTGTGTCGACTTCACCAACCTCAACAAAGCATGCCCGCAGGATCCGTTCCCGCTCCCTCGCATCGACCAGATCGTCGATTCCACCGCCGAGTGTGACATGTTATGCTTCTTGGACGCCTTTTCCAGGTATCATCAGATCAAGATGGCGGTGGAAGACGTGGAAAAGACGGCCTTCCTAACCCCGTGTGGAGTGTACTGCTATACATGCATGCCATTCGGGCTGCGCAACGCGGGGGCAACCTTCCAGCGGCTCATGCACATCACCCTGGGCCCGCAGCTCGGGAAGAATGTGGAGGCTTACGTCGACGACATCGTGGTGAAGTCTCGCGAGGCCAAGACCTTGATACAAGACCGGAAGAAACCTTCGCGAGCCTCAACGCAGTGAGCCTGCAGCTCAACCCGGAGAAGTGTGTGTTTGGAGTTCCTCAGGCAAACTCACGGGTTTCCTCGTGTCCCAACGAGGCATCGAGGCGAACCCGAAAAGGTCAAGGCGATTGAAGACATGAGCCCACCAAAGACCCTCGTGGAAATGCGAAGCTCACGGGCGCCAGAACGGCTGGGCCGTTTCATCTCCCGATTGGGGAGTGGCGCTGCCTTTCTTCCAGTTGATGAAGAAAAAGGGGCCCTTCGAATGGACTGAAGAGGCCGACAAAGCGTTCCAAGACCTCAAGAGGTACCTGACCAGCCCTCCAGTGATGGTGGCCCCGCGCCCTCAGGAGCCCTTGGTACTCTACCTCGCTGCCACTCCCTACTCCGCTAGCGCAGCTCTGGTGGCAGTTAGGGAGGAGCGTCAGGCCAAGACCACGGCGGCCACCCGAGCTAAGGCAAGACCGAATCAGAAGGAACTAGCAGAAGCCAGCACCGCAATGGAAGAAGATCAGCCGTCGCAACAGAGCGCACCTAGGGCAGGAGAGGCCCCCCATCCAAGCACCCAGCTTCCGGAGGCGCCGTCGCCTCGGGAGGCACCACAGCTTCCGGAAGACGACACCAGCACCGATGACCCTAACCTCGTCGAGCACCCGGTGTACTTCGTCAGCACCATGTTACGGGATGCGAGGGCACGGTACCCCATGCCGCAGAAGCTCCTCCTCGCGCTGTTGGTGGCTTCGCAAGAAGCATGCACTACGTCCAGGGTCATCCAATCAAGGTTGTCTCGGCATACCCCCTGGAGAGGGTGCTCAGGAGCCCCAACTCGGCCCAAAGGGTCGCCGAGTGGAACATTGAGCTGCAAGCATTCCAGCTCGAGTTCAGCACAACCAGAGTCATCAAGGGGTCCGCGCTGGCAGATTTCATGGCCGAATGGACAGAAGCACCGGGCCTAAGGGCCGGCGAGGATCGGTCCCTCTCCCCAGGAAGCGGAGCGCCAGAGGGTTGGGTCATGTACTTCGACGGAGCATTCTCCAAACAGGGCGCTGGGGCTGGGCAGTGCTCATATCTTCTGCTCAGGACAAGCTCTACTATGTTGTGCAGCTCCGTTTCCAGCATGGCGAGAAGGTCTCCAACAATATAGCAGAATACGAGGGGATGATAGCAGGTCTGAAGGCTGCCGCTGCCCTGGGGGTGAAGCGCCTTACCATCAAGGGCGATTCGCAGCTCCTCGTCAATTTCTCCAACAAGGTGTACGAGCCAAGAGATGATCACATGGAGGCCTACCTTGCGGAGGTCCGCAGGATGGAGAAACAGTTCTGGGGGTTGGAGCTGCAGCACGTGACCCGCGGCACCAATCAAGAGGCCGACGACATCGCCAAGCGAGCCTCCAGGAGGTTACCCCAGGAGCCGGGCGTCTTTGAGGAACGGCTCTTCAAGCCCTCAGCCCTGCCGCCGTTAGCAAGCACAGCACAGCCTCGGGAGGAGCTCCTCGGCCACCTGCCTCGGGAGCCCGGCACATGGCCCGGCCTCGAGAGCACGCCTGCTCCTAACGATGGAATCTCAAGAGGAGGCCGGATCACGGAGCTCAAGAGTTACTTAACAGCGTGGGACTTTGCCGAGAAGGAGGAGGAGGCAGGCGTGTGGCGCTTGACAAGCCACGGCATACTGACATCATGGATGGAGAGCTCTACCGAAACGACCAACGATGTATCCTCGCTTGTTGCATCACCAAGTGAGCAGGGGAAGGAACTGGCGGCAGATATACATGGCGGAGATTGTGGGCACCATTAAATGCGTCCACGGACCCTCGTTGGCAAGGCGTTCATAGCGGTTTCTATTGGCCCACCGCGCTCAATGACGCTATCGAACTCGTGAAGGCTTGCGAGGCTTGCCAATTCCATGCTAAGCAGATCCACCAGCCAGCAGGAGGTCTGCAAACCATCCCCCTCACTTGGCCATTCGCGATCTGGGGGCTGGACATTCTGGGCCCTTTTCCTTGGGCGCTAGGGGGCTATCGCTACCTCTACGTTGCCGTGGACAAATTCACCAAGTGGGCCGAAGTCGAGGCCGTCCGCGCCATCCCCGCTGGTTCTACGGTCAAGTTCATCAAGGGCATCGAGAGCCGGTTCGGAGTGCCGAACCGCATCATCACCGACAACGGTTCGCAGTTCACCAGTAACCTTTTTAAAACGTACTGCGCTAACCTTGGGACGCAGATATGCTACGCTTTGGTGGCGCACCCTCGCAGCAACAGCCAGGCCAAGCGGGCCAACGCAGAGGTCCTGAGAGGCCTCAAGACCAGGACGTTAAAGAAGAAACTGGAGGCCTGCGGCAGGGGCTGGTATGACGAGCTTCCGTCCGTGTTGTGGTCCATCCGCACAACCGCAACCAAGCTAACTGGGGAGATCCCCTTCTTCCTGGTCTACGGAGCCGAAGCGGTCCTCCCTCACGAGGTCAAGCGTCGATCCGCTGGTCTGGCGTTCGATGAAACGCTGCAGACGCCATGCGGGGACGGCCCTCGTCTTTGGGGAGGAGCGCCCGTCGGAAGCTGCGGCGGCAAGGTACCAACAGAGCACTCGGCGATACCACCGCCGCAACATCCGCCCAGAACTCTCGAGGTAGGGGACCTCGTGCTCCGCCGGGTCCTCTCCAGGGAGGGATTGCATAAGCTCTCTCCCATGTGGGAGGGCCCGTTCAAGGTTGTTCATGTTTCCAGGCCTAGCTCCGTGCGCTTGGAGACTCAAGAGGGAGTACCTATACAGAACGCGTGGAACATCCAGCACCTCCGGAGGTTTTAACCCTAAAAAGGCCCAAAGGTTTTGAAGAAGGCGTAATGCCCGTGAAGCTCATTCCTTTTGGAAAAGGCCCAGTGCCTGTGAAGAAGGCGAATGCCTGTGAAGCTCATTCTTTTTGGAAAAGGCCCAGTGCCTGTGAAGAAGGCGAATGCCTGTGAAGCTCATTCTTTTTGGAAAAGGCCCAGTGCCTGTGAAGCTGTCGCGCTCTGGAAAAGGCCCAGAGCCTGTGAAGAAGGCGAATGCCTGTGAAGCTCATTCTTTTTGGAAAAGGCCCAAGGTTCGTGAAGAAGGCGAATGCTCGTGAAGCCGCCAGCGCTGGAAAGGGCCCGAGCTCGTGAAGAGGGCTAACGCCCGTGAAGCTTGCTTCCCGGAGAAGAAAGGCCCGAGCACGTAAGAGGGCCAACGCCCGTGAAGCTTGCTTCCCGAAGAAAGGCCCGAGCTCGTGAAGAAGGCCAATGCCTGTGAAGCTCTCCGCCTGTGACACTCTCACGTAATAATGAGTTGGGGCTGTACACGCCCGGAGTCTCAGGAGTGCCGGCCTCAGCCCACAGGGCTCCCTCCCACGCCAGTGGCAGGCACTTAGCTCAGCTTGGTGAGAAGACGTCGAAGACTAGACTAGGTGCCGGACGGCTTTTTCATTTGCTTTCTGCAGTTGACTAGTTATTCCCATTTGGAGTTTTTATTGAAACTATCGCCTTTTTGGTCCGTGGTTCTTCGATCTTTTCGCTCTCACGCCTCGATTTCTCTTGCTGAGGGACTCGTGGCAGAAGCCTCGGAGCCCATGAGCGTTCCTGCCCCTATAGCTCAAGTTTTCACGGCCCTGGTCCACAGTGGAGCACCCCTCCCGACCATGCCTCACGGGCAGCTACTTGAACAGGGGCTGGATCGGTCGCCCCAGTCTGGCACGGGGTTCACTTGCGAATGGGCGACAAATGTAAAGGAACAAGATCAGGATAACAAAAGCAGTACAATAATTAACGGCGTTAACCTAAACACGCCCCCACGGGGCCACACATTGTTGCCTTTTTTACGCAGGAGAAAAGAAAAGAAGAGGACAAAAGCAGGTGATGCACGCCCCGTGCCGGCCCTCTTGGAAGGCTCGAGCCGTCTCCGGAGCTCAGGCGGACTCCCTCTCGCGCTTCACCGGGGCGCGGCGGCAAGCGGACCCGCTGCCACCCCCCAAGCAGGCGCGGCGGCGTGGGGGCTGGCCACGGCCGCTGCTGGAAGAATCACCACCCGAAGAGGAGCTGGTGAAATGTGAGGAGTCACGGGCATCGCCAGGCGCCCGCGCGCTGCCCTCTCCATCCACGCCGGGGCTGAGTCCTCGGCCACGGTCGTCGTCTTCAGGGGAGCACCCCATGCGGCGACCGTCTTCCCCGAACACCCTCACGTAGAGGGTGGCATCGCCGTCGTACTTGAAGTGCAGGGAGCACCGACGGCGAAGACCACGCGCGCGAGCAAACGTCTGCCAGCCACGGGTCAGGAACAGGTTCCCTGCAGCAGAGACCTCCAGAGAAGCCCACGAAGCCCGGCTGCAGCAGCCATCTGCCTGGAGCCAGAGGCCACCCAGGGCGCCATCTGGGAGCTCACCCAGGAGGAAGCGCGGGACCTGAAGCCGAACGCCGGACGGCTCCTCCGCCCTCACCATGAACTCCGGCAGCACTTCAGCAGCATGGACGCGCGGCCTCGGAGGACGCGCGACCGGGGCACGCCCTCCGACCATGACCGGCCGCTCGTCGCCGCGCTAAGAGCCTCCCCCACGACCGCGGGGGACCGCCGTGAAGGCCACGGGATGCTTGTGAGGGCGACCTCGACCACGCTTAGGCGGAGGAGAGGAAGGCTCGACCTGACGGCCCTTCCCCTTCTCTGCGGCTGAGAACTTCCTAGGTGGAGCCATGGAGAAGAAGGAGAGACAAGAAAGGATAGACTGGAAGGGCGCGCGCCGTCTGCATTTATAGCCGGCGAAGACCAACCGTCGGCCTCCACGATCACCGGTAATCATGACAAACTCGCATGCGTGGACTTGTCGAATCCGGGTGGTTACCGAGGCATCATGGGAAGCGGTGCGACGCGTCCAATCAACCGCCACACGCCGCCCAAGGTCAAGAGCTGTTAGGGCCCATGACGCTCGCACTTGCCCTTCGCCTCTCTGCTCGGCCAAGTTCGGCGCGCGTGGGCCAGGGGCTCTTGTCGGTGTTCGGGAGCAGGGGTCCCAGACTTGCTCGCTGCTGCCCACGGCATGGCTCAAAGGAGGCCCAGACGGCCCATCTTCATCAACGCATAAGCTCAAGACCCTCGCGAGGGGCCAAGCCTCATGAGGCGGACGACAAGGAGCTTCCTCGAGCACGGCCTCGTCGAGACTAGCTCATGAGGAGGCGGAGAGTTCAAGGCAGGGTACCTCGCGAGGTGCCCATGACGCAAGCCATGACGACCAAGGGCGGTCGGACGCCAGCCAGCTGGCGTCCTCCTTTCCTCTTTGGTGCCAAGGGAGCAACCGCAGCGAGAGCATCAAGCAAAGGCATCCGCTTTGATGCAACAAGACCAAGACCAACCCAACGGCCGGAAGGAGTCATCGTCGAGCCCAAGCGAGGCGTCATCACGAGAGCCTTTGGCGGCGAGGACCAACTTTAGTCAGGATAAGTGTATCCGCTGTTCCCCTTCAAAATGGCCAATTGTTGGCGCCCTTCCCGCTCAATATTTGGGAAGAGGCCCAGGGCCTCCGCCTATAAATAGGACTAGCCACCCACAGGGTAGAGAGAGCTGGAAACGGGATGAACATTCAGAAAGATAGCAAGAGAACAAGCGAGAGATAGAGAGGGGCGAACAACACCACCTAGCAGTTCATCGCACCCGCCAAGAACAGACCTCGCGAGGCTGTTCTTCCTTGTCTTGTTCCTCATCAGCCCAAGAGGCAATCCACCACACCACAAACTAGAGTAGGGTATTACACCACAACGGTGGCCCGAACTAGTATAAATCTTGTGTCTCTTGTGCTGTTCCGTTAGTAGTTTAGGTCCCTGCGATTCGGCGAGGTACGAGACGGTGGAGGGTTGGATCACCGCGCGCACCCCAGTGTTCGAACCTCAAGGGTCTGCCGGAACCCGAAATCCGACAAATACTCTACCCTCGAAAACTGTTGCGATCCCCTATACTTGTGGGTTATCAGTGTCTGCATACTGTCTAGCAACGCTCTCCGGGGGTGCTGGGGTGGAATGGAAGCACCCCTTGCAGCACAGGCCGAGGAAGGAGGCTCAGAGCGCTCTCGACCCGCGCCCACCATCTGTCAACACCTGCAATGACAAAGAGTAAACGAAATTAGTACAACATAAAAAAATTGAATACCTGACATGAATAATATGTATATAATTTAAGTGTATCATCATCATGAACATAATAAAAAATTGAATACCTAATAACATGAACTAATTAATAATATATATATGTACATAATAATAATTGAATACCTAACATTAGTAATATTACTCTTCATCGTCTATATATGCTCCGGGATCAATAAATGCATCATCATCATCACTATCAGTAATGATGTGCTCATCATCATCATCAATAATTGCATCAACATGTGGAAGGCCTCCTTTACATAATCGGTCAAGCATTGACAGGTCATCCGCAGCAGTAACCTCTTCTTGTTCCGGCTCTTCTTTTTCGGGCTCTGGGGTGAAGTCGGATTCATTATTGATGTCTACTTCAATGTTCTGGGGTGAAGTAGAGCGGTTCTTGAAATGTTTTTTTGGAAAGACATGTTTCTTGGAAGAATTCTCCTTCATAGGTGTCTAAATTAATGTGAGGTTCATAATCCTCTTCATTGGGGGGAGCTGGTCTAACACGTGGCGGCACTTCGTAAACGACATCCCAACCATTGAGATTTTGATCACTTTGACAGGCCCACGGTAGATAGAAAACTTGGGTTGCCTGTTGAGTCGTAATATAGACATCGAGAACATCCAAACGGGTGCTTTGTTTGATTTAGACTAGCCCTATATGTTCATGAGTCCTTCTAGTCTCCTTCGGCTGGAACCAATTAAATTTGAAGACTACGATGTTTGGTGGGTTTGCACCATATAATTGAACTTCATAAATTGCTTCAACTCTTCCATAATACTCGGTATCTCCTTCGCCGATAGCAGAGACACAACAATTTGTAGACTTTCGGTCGGCCATAGATAGCTCTTTGCCATAGGTACGAAAGCAATACCCGTTGATGTCGTATTTAGGAAATGAACGGACATTAAAGTCAAAACCATTAGCGACTTGTCTCAATTCGGCGTCCATAAACTCCGATTTAGCCTGCAAATTTAATATGAAAGGATTGTTGCATTAGCCGCAAATTAGACAAAGAAATGAAATGGTCTAATGGAAATTACCGTTTGTTTGAACCAAGAGATGAAACGGGATAGCCGCCTCCATGCTTTGCCAGAAGCTCATACTCTTCGACGGAATCCTTTTGGATCACCACTCCATACTAGAATTTGGCGACGTATCGACTGTATCAAATATATCTGAGAATAAGAGTAGTTCAAAGGAATTAGAAGTTGTGAAACAATGTACCGAGAACTTACTCGATGTATGGCCGCACTTCTGTTAGGTTGTTGAAGATATACAACGAAATGGTCCGCCATTCTTCGACATCCAACGATAAGGAATTAGAAGCACCGGCTGGTGCAAGATTTCCTTTGAATAGGCTGAGGTGGGATCCACCCTTTTTAGGGTCGCCAGCATTGTACCGAGGCTTCGGATTATGCAAATGACGATTTTTGGCTTCGTAGTGTGCTGTCACGAAGTTTGCCGCCTCCTTAGTAATGAATGCTCGGCCATCCATGCTTCAATTCTATGTTTATTTTTACATTTTGCTCGAAGCGTCATCTGCATCCTCTTAGTTGTGTAGCCCCAACAATTTGGCACGAGACCCCCAATCTTGCCTCGGTTGGGACATGCAAAATCAAGTGCTGCATTGGATTAAAGAAGCCTGGCGGAAAGATCTTCTCTAACTTGCAGATCAACTCCGGCGCCAACTCTTCCATTTCTTCTAGTAGGCCAGGCGATAGTTCTTTTGCACAAAGAACACAGAAGAAATAGCTCAGCTCTACCAGTACTACCCATTCATCCTCAGGGATGAAGCCACGCAACATCACCGGCCGGCATTACCCGCTCAATCCATATGTGCCAATCATGACTCTTGAGACCAAATATTTTCAATTTTTCAAGACTCGCTCCCCTCTTTAGATTCGCTGCATACCCATCGGGGAACATCAACTGCATTTTCACCCACAAGATAATTTCCTTCCTAGCTGGCCTTCCAAGATTGAACCATGCCTTTGGCTTTGTCCAGTTCTGCTTTCCTTTCGGTGGTTGCATGTTTTGTAACGGTCTATCACATAGCGCCTCTTGATCGACTCTAGCCTTAGTATTATCCTTTGAGTTCCCCTCTGTGCTGAACAATGTACCAAAAAGTGCCTTGGCGATATTCTTTTTAGTGTGCATCACGTCAATGTTGTGTGGGCAAAGGAGGTCTTTGAAGTAAGGCAGATCCCACAAGCATGTCTTGTGAGTCCAGGCGTGTTTCAAATTATACCCCTTGAAATACCCTGGACGCTCTGGATCTGGCTCGAGAGCGTTTAACTGATCCAGGGTCTCTTGGCCTGTCAACGTAGGTGGTGCAGATTTTTTGACAACTCTACCTTTGATGAAGTTCTTCTTCTCTTTCCTGAACTTATGGCGAGGATCCAGGAACTGTCTATGCAAGTCGAAGCAAGAAAACTTGCGACCGGCCTGAAACCAACGAAACACAAGAGTTGCCTTGCATGTGGGGCATAGGAACCTTCCATGTACACACCAGCCAACGAATAGCACATACACCGACAAGTCATGCTCGAGTAACATGTACCAGACACGCATTATGAAGTTCTATTTGCTAAAGGCGTCGTATGTCTTGAACCCATTATCCCAAGCTTCTTGCAATTCATCCTTAAGCGGCTGCATGTACACATTCATATTCTTCCCCGGATAGTTGGGCCCTAGAATTATCAACGCCAGGAAAATGTTCTTTCTTTGCATAGTCCGTCCGGGGGGGGGGGGGGAGATTGAGTGGAATGACAAATACGGGCCAACAACTGTATTGGGCTGCCATCAGACCAAACACACTGAACCCATCCGTGCTGATGGTGACTCACGGATGCCTTGGATCTACCGCTTTCTCCGCATGTAATGCATCAAAGCGCTTCCACGCTTCACCATCCGATGTGTGCACCATCATCAGATTCCCATCTGCATCTAGTTGGGTTCTTTTGCCCGTTTTGTGCCATGTCATCTGTTTGGCCATCTCTTTAACCATGAAAAGACGTTGAAGTCTTGGTATGATTGGCATATACCGAAGGACATTAACAGGGATTTTTGTCTGCGTCTTCTCACCCATACCGTTGTCTGCTACAACATACCTGGATGACTTGCAATGGGACAATAGTTCAAGTCCGCATACTGAAGCCTAAATAATGCACATCCTTTCTCACAGGCATGTATCGTCTCATAGGGCATCTTAAGAGCGCGGAGGATTTTGTCTGACTGGTACAAGTTTGCAGGTAGTACATGGCCTTTGGGTAGAAAACATCCAAATACTGTCATCATTGTGTCGTAGCATTCTCTGCCCAAGTTGAATTGAGCCTTCAGAGCCATTATTTGTGAGATGGCATCCAGCTGACAAAGCTTAGTGTGGTCGTGGAGAGGGCGTTTTGAAGACTCCAACATTTCATTGAAGGCCTTTGCAGATTCATCCATCTCATCATCCGAGTCCCGAGCATCATCAAAGTTTTGCACCATGTCTTCCATCCCGGTACCATGCTCTTCGGTGCGACGAGGAACCACCTCGGCTCTAGCACATTGGGCAGACTCACCATGAAATGTCCAGACCATATAACCAGGCGTAAAACCAAACTTCTGTAGGTGTTTACTCATTTCAAGCTCGTTCCTCCTATGATAGTTGTCGCACCAGACACAGGGGCACCAACTTTTTCTCTGGCCATTTGCAAATGCGACTCTCACAAACCCCTTGGTTTTTGTTAACCATTCATCAGTTAGATCTTCCTAACTAGTGTTACCGATGTACATCCACACACAATCACTCATATTGCATAGCTACAGGACACACAAGAAATATATACATAATTTAGCAAACCATATCCATCAGTTAATGGAGTTTGCCAGTTTTATTACGTCCATGCAACCTAGATGCTAATAGGTAAAGATAGGTCATAATCCCACCCAAGTATGTTTAGATTGGGTTCGTTTTCCCATGCACCGCTCCGGATCCAACGGAAAATTTCGGCAGCACCTCCCCGCTGTTCTCCTGATACACGTCTCGGAATAAGCAGAGAGGATGTGTACCCGGAGAACAACAAGGAGGCACTGACGAAATTCTGCATCGGATCTGGAGCAGAGCATATGGGAAAACGAACCAATCTACACATACTTGGGCTGTCCATGGATAACATTGGACAATTCGAAAGAATCAGGGTTATAAATATGCAAACGCATGCATATTTATAGATGTAATCCTTTCAAACGGGAGACGCGTAGTGGTCACGCATACTGATGATTGAAGACACTTATAGCTAGCAAGTTTCATCGGCACGAAGACCGAAACAGAGCAAATGAACGGGGGGATGAGATGTCATTTGTGCTCACCAATGAACGGAAGGGCCGAGCTCGTCGAATGCACGGGGAGGTCGTCGAACACCAGACCCTCGCAGCGACGAAACAACTGCACATTTAAAACCACCACATCAACACAAATATGATGTTTTTTATAACAAAATCAAAAAAAAATATGACCTAACTCATAATTCACAAATATATGACCCCGTCGGCCTCTGGAAGGCCGAAGAACACCTTTGCGGTCAACAGGAGGCCGAAGAGGTGTCGGCGGTCGAGGTGTCGGGGTTGTCGTGTCAGGGTTGGGGTGCTGTGTCGGTGTCGCGGTGTCGGGGGTGTCGTGTTGGGGTCGGGGTGCTGTGTTAGGGTCGGGGGTCGTGTCGGGGTCGGGGTGTCTTCTTCTTCTTCTTCTTCTTCTTCTTCTTCTTCTTCTTCTTCTTCTTCTTCTTCTTCTTCTTCTTCTTCTTCTTCTTCTTCTTCTTCTTCTTCTTCTTCTTCTTCTTCTTCTTCTTCTTCTTCTTCTTCTTCTTCTTCTTCTTCTTCTTCTTCTTCTTCTTCTTCTTCTGCCACCTTTATGATTCCTTTCTGTGATCGCTTTGATTCCTGCGCGATGAATGAATGTGAATAGTCCGTGATCTTTTGCAAATAGGCCCCTCACTGCACTCGGAAGATATCTATATAAGGAGATTTAGATCTCCAAATGCCATCTCACATCGCGCAGAGGGAAAACCGCCAAGGTTAGCCACAAACAAAATCTTCCGACATGGACAGCGCTCCAGGCTCCTCTTCGCGCCCCCATGGCCCCCAGGAGTGCGATTGGCAAAGCTGCTCCATGCCTCATCTCCAACTGAGCCGACTCCAGATGCAGGGCTATCTCCCCCTCGCGGATCTAGTCTCCGTTCGACCGGGTTTGTATTCAACCGGCCACGACGCAATGGCCAAAAATTTCCCCAACCCCAACAAGGAGGAGAGAGTGTGCTTCGTCCCGTTTCTGTTACGGGGCCTGGGATTTCCGATCCATTCCTTCCCCCGGGGGTTATTGGAATTTTACGACATCCTACTGCATAACCTCACCCCCGGTTCGATTCTGCACATCTAAGGTTTTGTGGCTCTCTGCGAACTGTTACTAGGCATCGAGGCCCATCTTGAACTATGGAGAAAGTTCTTTGCCTCGTCGCCCGCCATCAAGGAGGCTCCATATTCGAAGTGGGCTGCGCCGAAGTATGGCGCATAGCCGGATCCGGATATCTCATTGGAACTCCCAAAGAGGTATACCCACAGTGGTCTTCGGAATGGTTTTACATGGATGATGTCCCACTGTCGGATCCAGTCTGGCGTGACCTTCCGGAATTTTCCAGCGCCCCTTTAAAGAAACACCTCAACTGGCATCCCCGAAGCCCCAAGGAAGAGGAGAGTGCGGAGATAAAGAGGTTGGTCATCAAGGTGAGGCTGCTCGCCCATAACGAACTCTCCATAGTCGAAGTCATGGCGATCGCAATGAAGAGGTGCGTTCAACATCTCCAATCCAGAGTAACTCCTTTATGGTGTTACAACAAAGGAGACGACGCGTCCTATTACAGACGGAAGGGTCCGGATACCCCAGCCGAACTGGCCACAATGTTGGCCGAGCTGTTGTAGCGACCCGACCTCAGATGGTCAAGTCTCTGTGCTTAAGTGTCATCCCTGGATCGGTATTGCCGACACACACAGTACTCAAGGCTTTATAACAGAGTTCAATCACACACTTTCTTACAACGAGAGTCTCAAAAGAGAACTTATTACAATAATATGGCTGAAGGCCATCTAATTAATATAACGTCGGAAGCATCGAAGATAAATGAGTCCATCCAACTCCACGGCAATACTGAGTGCACGACAACGACCTAGCGCACCTTACTCTTTGTCTGAAAATTCTACAACATGATACGTTGCAGCTGTGTAGGTCAGCACATGGAATATGCTGGCAAAATAACACTGTAGAGGATAATGATGCAATAACAACTATCACTACATGCATATTTGGCTGATGGAAGCTTCTAAGTTTAATATTTGAGTAAAGCCAATTTTTCCCTACAACAAAGGAATAATTTTTATTTAACTACAAGGTTTGTTGACTTATTGAGAAGGTTCCTCCAACTCAATCCCAAATTAATATGAATAACCCAACAAATTTATTAAAGTAAAATGATGAGATCAAATCAAAAATTCAAGTACTAGATACTCAAGATGTCCATAACCGGGGACATGGCTAACCATGATTAGTTTGTACACTCTGCAGAGGTTTGAGCAATTTTCCCCACAAGACTCGATCTCCTCCGTTGAATTTCTCACACTACATGGTGTTTGAGAAACGGATGACCGAGACACAGTCTTTCCGAAGCATTAACTCTTTACTCTGGGTAGACAGTACCACCTACTTCCCCTACATCTGCTAGCCTACCACTGAAAGAGGTCACACAACATACTCAACTATGCCAGAGCCCATAATGGCTTGTGGATGCTCACGGAAATTTCTAGCATGAATAATCTTACGATCCCTTTGAGCATGGGTGGCAAACCATAGGATGATCACACGGGTACTTCGGGATATCCTAGGACAACACTGGATTGCTCCAGGTGCCCACAACCAATCCACCTAGATGTGTATTAAAGTAGCCACCTTAAGTTTCCCTTAGTCAATAAATAACTCTCACATCTTTCATGAATCACACAACCAATCCACGTCTACGAGCATAGCATAGCAGTATAAGCATAATGTAGTAGATATACCCTGGGTTTGATATAAGCCAATAGGTTCCTACCTCATCAACTACTTCCCAATACCCAACATGTTATCAAAATCCTACTCATGCAATGTTTGAGGATTGAAACTAATGCATAAAAACCGGGTAATAAAAGGGATATGATCAAAGTGTTACTTGCCTTGCTGACGATCGGAAAACCCTAGAGATTCGTAGTAGCAAGCCTCGCACACCGAAAACTCTATCGTGAACAAACAATAGCAAACGTAAGCACTCAAGCATAATATGCACAAGTAGAACCCCAAAGAAAAGATCTAAACAGAAAGTGCAAGTGAAGAGCTTTGATTTGCAAAAAGAATCGATCAAATCAGAAATACAAAACTCAAACTACGATCAAAAGAAGTTCGAAATCAAATCTACTTGAAACCAAAATTTAAATTTTCAAAATCATGTTCAAGTTGCTTATCTGAATAGAGAGGAACAAGACGAAGATTTTGGCGTTGGTTTCACTGGATTTGGATAAACGAGCAAAAAGTTGCGATGGTTTAAAGATCAGGGATTATTCTACGATAAAAATAATTATGGGTAGGTCCCTGGCCGAAAATAAACAGAAAAAGAAAAATCTATCGGACGAACGTCCGCTAACAGAAACTAACGAACGGAAACGTTTACTAACAGATCTAAGCGAACGAACGTTCGCTAATTAAACTAACCTAATAAAATAAATCGATCTATAAAGAAAAAAACTGGGGCGGGTTTACGACGGTTATACCAGTTCGGTGAGAAAAACCGGCGGCGGCGGATCGGGCTCCGGCGGATCGGACGGACGGCTTCGGCGACGCGAAGGCGGCGCGATGCGTGTGGCGGCATCGACGGGCGGCGAAGGCAGCCATGACGGGTCAGCTTCTGCGTGGGCGGCTGATGAGGGAGACGGGGTGGCGGGGCGGCGGCTTATAAGGAGGGGGGCGAGGCCGACTTGGGAGGGGTCAAGGCGTGGCTTCGATCCCGGACTCAAGTAGTCCAGTTCCAAGACGGCAGTGGAAGGCGACGGCTTGATGGGCCTTTTGAAGTTCGGTCCGGAGAAAGATTTTTTGTAAAAATATATTTTCGACGCAGAGAAAATCCAAATAAATTAAAATAAAAATCCTAAAATTCCAAAAATAATTTTCACCGTCCTCTCCTAATATTTAGGAAAAAGTGAACATTTTTCCGGGCTACATGCAATTTTAAAAATGCAAGTTTTCCCTAATTAACTGAATAAATCTCAAATAAAATTCCAATAAAAAATATATTTTTATTCAAAATTAAATTTCCATTATTTCCTCGATGTTTTGAAGACGTCATATTATCTTCTCTCATTTAATTAAGTTGAAATAATTGGAAAAATAATTTGAATAAAAACACTTTGATCCAATTTACCAATTTTGAAAATTCAAAAATGGATTTTAGTGAAAACCTCCAACTCTCTCAATTGGTCCTTGAGTTGCTTAAGGTTTGTAGGATCAAAACCAAATAAAACAAATCAAAATGCTCAAAATATGGATGCATATGATGACCTAATGATTAACATCCAAATTGAAAATTGGGATGTTACAAACCTACCCCCCTTAAGATTCTCGCTCCCAGGTCACTTCCTCCTCGGTATGGTGGTTCCACTAAACTTTGCAAAACTTGATAACCTTGCTGCTTGTAACTCGGCTAGCAAACTCGAGAATATTGACGGGTTTCTCTTCATAGGTCAGATCACTATCCAACTGAATTGCTTCTAGTGGCACTGTATCTCTCAGAGGAATATCAGCCATCTCTGCATGGCACTTCTTCAACTGGGAAATGTTAAACACATCATGAACTCCTGACAACCCTTCGGGTAACTCCAACTTGTAGGCCACTTCTCCCATATGTTCCAAAACTCGGTATGGTCCTACAAACCTTGGGGCTGACTTTACCTTGACTCCAAATCGTTTAACTCCTCGTAGTGGTGACACATGAAGATATGCTCTGTCTCTGATTTCAAAGGCTACCTCCTTGCGTTTGTTGTCGGCATAACTGTTCTGCCTGGAATGAGCTACCTTCAGTCTATCACGAATCAACTTAACCTTCTCTTCAGACTCTTTGATTAAATATGGTCTGAATAACTGGCGGTCTCCAACTTCATCCCACATCAAAGGTGTCCTGCACCTCCTTCCATACAGAGCTTCGAAAGGGGCCATCTTCAAACTAGCCCGGTAACTGTTGTTATATGAAAACTCTATGTAAGGTAAATTATCATCCCAACTAGATCCATAATCTAGCGCACAAGCTCTTAACATGTCCTCCAGAATATGATTGACTCTCTCGGTCTATCCATCTGTCTGCGGATGAAAGGCTGTACTGAACTCTAGCCTGGTACCCAAAGTCTGGTGCAACTGGTTCCAAAACTTTGATGTAAACTATGTTCCTCTATCTAATACGATGGTCCTTGGAACTCCATGCAGACATACGATCCTGTTCATATATATCTTGGCCAACTTCGGCTCGTATAAGTGGTTTTCACAGGGATAAAGTGGGCCACTTTGATCAAGCGATCAACTACTACCCAGATGGAATCGTATCCTGATCGTGTCCTGGGTAATCCTGTGATGAAATCCATGCCAAGCTTATCCCACTTCCATTCGGGTATCGACATAGGCTGAAGTAATCCTGCTGGCTTCTGATGTTCTGCCTTAACTCTCTGACATACATTGCATACTACTACATACTCGGCAATATCCTTCATAACGGTCCACCAGAAACGTTCCTTCAAATCCAAATACAACTTAGTGTTTCCGGGGTGAATCGAGTATGGTGATTCATGAGCTTCCTGAAGTATTAACTTCCTGATCTCTGGGTCATTGGGCACATATATACGATCCTCAAACCACAAAGTTTCATGTTCATCCTCACGAAAACCTTTGGCCTTTCCTTTGCTCATCTTCTCCTTTATCTCAGCAATCTCCTTATCAGTCTTCTGGGCTTCTCGAATCTTTCCCAACAATGTGTACTGAACCTTCAATGCTACTACGAAACCTCTCGGAACTATCTCCAAACGAAGTTCTCTGAGATCGTCGGCTAACTCCTGAGGTAATCCCCTGGTTAAGAGAGTATTGACATAACTCTTGTGGCTCAACGCGTCTGCTACAACATTGGCCTTTCCTTGATGATAATGTAGCTTCATATCATAATCCTTTATTAGCTCCAACCATCTCCTTTGCCTGAGATTCAACTCCTTCCCCGTGAAGATATACTTCAAACTCTTATGATCCGTGTATACATCACAACGGTTTCCAATGAGAAAATGTCTCCAGGTCTTGAGTGCATGCACTACGGCTGCTAACTCCAAATCACGTGTGGCATAATTCAACTCATGAGGTCGAAGCTGTCGTGAGGCATATGAAACAACTCTTCCGTCTTGAATAAGTACTTCCCCAAGTCCTTGGCGAGTCAACTCCTGAAAACTGGCCTCACATTCTTTTGTCCATTTAAACTTCCCTTCTTCAATAACTCCGTCATAGGCTTCGCGATCTTGGAAAAATTCTCAATAAATCTCCGATAATATCTTGCAAGTCCAAGGAAACTGTGTATCTCTCCAACTGAAGTGGGTGCCAACCACTCGGTGACAGACTGAACCTTTGAAGGGTCTACTGCTATTCCTTCTCCAGATATAACATGTCCGAGAAATCCGATTTCCTTCAACCAAAACTCACATTTGCTGAACTTGGCATATAGCTGATGTTCCCTGAGCTTCTCGAGAACCAATCGCAAATGTTCCTTGTGCTCTTCTTCATTCTTCGAGCACAACAATATATCATCAATGAACACCACAACAAACTTATCCAAGAACTCCATGAAAACCTTATTCATCATACTCATAAAGTAGGCAGGGGCATTAGTCAAACCAAAAGACATGACTGTGTACTCATATAGCCCATACCTTGTGGTAAAAGTTGTCTTAGGTATATCTTGTTCTCGGATCTTCAGCTGGTGATATCCTGATCAAAGATCGATCTTGGAGAATACTTTAGCTCCCTGCAGCTGGTCAAACATCTTGATCGTCACCTCATTCAATGCACGATAATCAACAACCATTCTCAAGGATCCATACTTCTTCTCGACTAAGAGCATTGGGGCTCCCCACGGTGATGAGCTTGGTCATATATAACCTTTTTCTAGTAACTCCTTAATCTGCTTCTTGATTTCCTCCAGATCATTTGCGGGCATCCGATACGGTTTCTTAGATATTGGTCCGGTGCCTGGCAACAGTTCGATCAGAAACTCTATGTCTCAGTCTGGTGGCATGCCTGGTAGTTCCTCCGGGAATACATCAGGATAATCCTTCAAAATTGGCACTTCCTCCTGGACAACTCCCGAGAGTGTATTTACTTGAGTCCTCCTTGGCGCATGCCTAGACACATACTTGATCCATTTTCCTTCTTGTGTGGTGAGAAGAATTGACTTACTAGCACAAGATGTTTCCTCCATACTTCGATAACCAATACATGCCCAGTATTATGTCCAATCCTTGTGACTCCAAAATAATCAGGTTTGAGGGGAAAACATGCTTACCTATGGTCAGTGGCAACTGACAACACAATCATCTAGCCACATACTCCACTCCTGGTGAGCTCACTAACATGGGTGACCTAAGGGCTAAGGTTTCCAACTCAAACTTATCCACATATCCCCTTGATATGTATGAATGTGGTGCACCAGTGTAAAAAAGAACTAGGGCTGTAAATGACTTAATAAAAAACTTACCAATAACTGTGTCAGGCTGCTCTTCAACTTCCTCCACGTTGATGTGGTTCACCTGACCTCTGGTAAAAGGGTTTGGCTTCTTTCCTGAGCTTCCATTACCGTTACCATTCTTTGCTTCAGGACACTTGATGGCGTAGTGTCCAGTCTTCCAACATTTGAAACAAGTAATGTGACTCAGATCCTTCTTAGCGGGTGTACCGGGGTTGGGACGGTTCTGACCGTTGTTTCCTCCGCTCCCATTACCATTCTTAGGGCCACTGTGTTTGTGTGAATTTCCTCCATTGTGGGAATGGCCTCCATGGTTATGTCCCCCATGTTATGAGTGTGTCCTCCCGAATACGGGGTATAGCAGGGCTTCTGTTGCGCTCCGGAGTTGTACTTCCCCTGTCCATACTTCCTCTTGCGGCTCTCTATCTGCCGCCGTTTGCTTTCAGTCATGAGGGCCCTGTCTACCAGCTCCTGGTAGTTAGTGAAGGTTGTTGCCATCAACTGCATACTCAGCTCATCATTCAGTCCCTCCAGAAATTTCTCCTGTTTTGCGGCATCTGTGGCCACATCATCTGGGGCGTAGCATGGTAACTTGCTGAACTGATCCACGTACTGCGCCACAGTACGATTTCCCTGGCGTAAGTTGCAGAACTCGCGCTTCTTCATACTCATGGCTCTAGTTGAGACATGTGCAGTGCGGAATGCTTGGTGGAACTGATCCCAGGTGATATTGGCCACGGGGAAAGTGGCGGTGTAATTCTCCTACCATGAGGTTGTGGGTCCATCCAGTTGATGTGCGGCAAAGCGCACCTTCTTAGCATCTGTGCATCCTGCGGTGGTCAGCTCCCTTCCAATCTTGCGGAGCCAGTCATCAGCAACAATCGGCTCGGTGCTACTAGAGAACACCTGTGGATTCAACCTTAGAAAACGGGCTAAGTTCTCAACTGGAGGTGGTGGCGGTGGATCTTTGTTGTTGTTGTTGTTGTTGCTGTTGTTGTTGTTGTTGTTGTTGTTGTTGTTGTTGTTGTTGTTGTTGTTGTTGTTGTTGTTGTTGTTGTTGCCTTGGTTCTGGACTAGTAACTGCATCAAGGCATTCTGCTGTTGGATCAACTGAGTGAGCTCTGGCGGAAAGGCAAATCCGGTATCATGTCTCAGAGGCATCTGATAGGTTAGAGGGGTGAGAATAGAATAGAATAGGTCTAAAGAGAAATCACTATCCATATGCACATGAGACAAACACATTCATTCCACACCACTCAATTCAAACAAGATCATACAATCGGTCTAAGCTACCGTTACAAAAACTCGCGGGCTATTACTATATACATGGGAGAATTCTAATGGTAATATAGTGGCCGACTAGAAATTTTGATCGGTGGAAGATTCCATAATATCTACTCTGGCTTCGTCTCCATAATCTTCACTGTCTTCAGCATCGGTGTCGGGGTCGGAGTTTGTGTCGTCTATTAGGATGTAGTCTTCAGAATGGATGTCCACTTCAGGTTCGGGATCACCCATGAATATTCGTAGCTTCTTCTTTAGGTCTTCGTTCTTCTCCAGTAGTACAACAATTTCTTCTTCATATCCATCACATGTAGACTTGAGTTCCTCTTCTAGCTCCATGTTCCTGGTCATCACCTTCTTCATGTCTATCATATTGGTGCACATCTGGTTCTCCTGACGATGAATGTGCCGGTTCAACTCCAGTATGTAGGCAATAGATTTATCATTCCTAGTGCAAATCATCTCCAATTGCTCATCTCGGCGTCCACATATATCGTAGATGGTGTTCTTAAGATCCTTGTTGTACACCTCGCTGATGCGTCCAATGGCTATGTGGGCGGCCATGCTCTTTCCTAAACTCCATGTTGGTGCATCAAAGGAAAACTCTATGGGTTCGGTAACTGGCGTGAACGTCCTTCCTCGAACATGAACTCGAATCATCCAACGCTCCTCTTCAGGTAAAGTGGTGGTGTAGGTCCCGGTGAAGCTTGGTATTCCGATGCTCATGTACCTAGTGACTTCCTTCAAGTGTCGTCCGAAAGGGGTGTTGATAACCCACAAGTATAGGGGATCGCAACAGTTTTCAAGGGTAGAGTATTCAACCCAAATTTATTGATTCGACACAAGGGGAGCCAAAGAATATTCTCAAGTATTAGCAGTTGAGTTGTCAATTCAACCACACCGGATAACTTAATATCTGCAGCAAAGTATTTAGTAGCAAAGTAATATGATAGTAGTGGTAATAAAGAATAAAAGTAATGGTAGCAAAAGTAGTATTTTTGGTGTTTTGTAGTGATTGTAACAGTAGCAACGGGAAAGTAAATAAGCGAAGAACAATATATGAAAAGCTCGTAGGCGTTGGATCGGTGATGGAGAATTATGCCGGATGTGGTTCATCCTATAACAGTCATAACATAGGGTGACACAGAACTATCTCCAATTCATCAATGTAATTTAGGCATGTATTCCGAATATAGTCATACGTGCTTATGGAAAAGAACTTGCATGACATCTTTTGTCCTACCCTCCCGTTGCAGCGGGGTCCTAATGGAAACTAAGGGATATTAAGGCCTCCTTTTAATAGAGTACCGAAACAAAGCATTATCACATAGTGAATACATTAACTCCTCAACTATGGTCATCACCGGGAGTGGTCCCGATTATTGTCACTTCGGGGTTGCTGGATCATAACACATAGTAGGTGACTACAGACCTGCAAGATAGGATCAAGAACTCACATATATTCATGAAAACATAATAGGTTCAGATCTGAAATCATGGCACTCGGGCCCTAGTGACAAGCATTAAGCATAGCAAAGTCATAGCAACATCAATCTCAGAACATAGTGGATACTAGGGATCAAACCCTAACAAAACTAACTCGATTACATGATAGATGTCATCCAACCCATCATCGTCCAGCAAGCCTACGATGGAATTATCATGCACGGCGGTGAGCATCATGAAATTGGTGATGGAGGATGGTTGATGATGACGATGGCGATGAATCCCCCTCTCCGGAGCCCCGAACGGACTCCAGATCAGCCCTCCCGAGAGGTTTTAGGGCTTGGCGGCGGCTCCATATCGTAAAACGCGATGAATTCTTCTCTCTGATTTTTTTCTCCCCGAAAGCAAATATATAGAGTTGGAGTTGAGGTCGGAGGAGCTCCAGGGGGCCCACGAGGTAGGGGGGCGCGCCCTAGGGGGGAGGACGTGCCCTCCACCCTCGTGGCCAGGGTGTGGGCCCCCTGCTCTTCGTCTTTTGCAAGGATTTTTTATTATTTCCAAATAGACGTTCCGTGGAGTTTTAGGTCATTCCGAGAACTTTTGTTTCTGCACATAAATAACACCATAGAAAGTCTGCTGAAAACAACGTCAGTCCGGGTTAGTTCCATTCAATGCAAGATAGAGTCCAAAACAAGGGCAAAAGTGTTTGGAAAAGTAGATACGACAGAGATGTATCAACTCCCCCAAGCTTAAACCTTTGCTTGTCCTCAAGCAATTCAGTAAACTGAAAGTGATAAAGACAAACTTTTACAAACTCTGTTTGCTCTTGTTGTTGTAAATATGTAAAGCCAGCATTCAAGTTTTCAGCAAAGATCATGACTAACCACATTTGCAATAACTCTTAGGTCTCATGTTTACTCATATCAATGGCATAATCAACTAGCGAGCGATAATAATAAATCTCGGATGACAAAATATTCTCAAAACAATCATGATATGATATAATAAGATGGTATCTCGCTAGCCCTTTCTGAGACCGCAAAACATAAATGCAGAGCACCTTTAAAGATCAAGGACTGACTAGACATTGTAATTCATGGTAAAAGAGATCCAGTCATACCCAATATAAATTAATAGTAATGGATGCAAATGACAATTTATGTTCTCCAGTAGTGCTTTTTAATAAGAGGGTGATGACTCAACATAAAAGTAAATAGATAGGCCCTTCGCAGAGGGAAGCAGGGATTTGTAGAGGTGCCAGAGCTCGGTTTTGAAATAGAGACAAATAATATTTTGAGCGGCATACTTTCATTGTTGTTGGTGTACAAAAAGAGGGGCACGCTTTTGTACCCCTTTACCTGTGCATGGGCAGTCAGAGCCGCGCCCACGACCACACCAAGCAGAACGAGGGAGGTGAGCCAAGGTAAGATCGAAGCCTAAGACAATCAAAGCAAACGCCAAGGCCAAGACCACGAAGAGTAGAGGGACGAAGCAGGTTCCCCTGGCAAGACCCTTGACGGGCGGCCTCAGTAGCCCCGACAAGATCCTTGCCGGGGCAGCTCGCTCCGCACCAACAGAGCGAGCCATCCTTGAGCCCACGGCCCCCAGCGCCATCATCAACGTGGGGCCAAGGCTCGGAAAGGAACCCCTACCTGTGGTGGCATGCAGATCTTTGTGAAGACATATTCAAGATCAGATGAGGATTAGAAGACGACGATCCTCAGCAAGATCCTTGCCGAGGAAGGCTACCAGACCCCCGACAAGACCTTTGCCGGGGACGATAGCGCGCCACGGCAAGACCCTTGCCGGGCCACCCAGAAAGGCCATCACCAAGGACGCCAGCGGGACCACTGCCAGGCCCGCGCCAACCAAGCTTCCACCGCCGTTCCCATGCAGCTGCCAGCCCAACCACTGGCGGGCACTGCGTGGCAACATGCACGACTCGGGCCGACTTCAGAAGCGCTGCGTGGCACGCAAATCTTCGTGAAGACTCCACCACCGCGCCACCTCGCCTGCTCGCCGCCTACATGGCGCCGCAGTATCGCCGCCAGGCGCGTGTCAAAGCGAGGAGGAGCGGCGACGGACGGGACGGGCCTCGCCCCCGTCCCCCAATAAAGCAAGGAGACACCTAAGCTACGCATTTAATGCGTCTTGTCCTATTATACGAGCGATAAGCTCAGGGAACCGTACGCCTTTCCACCTCCTGTGTGCCACTGTGGCAGCCCCTTTCGACTATAAAAGGAGGCCCATGGCATACTGGAGAAGGATTCGGCTCTTTCGAACCACACACTGACCACAGCTAGTTCGAGAGCTCAAGAACTCTCATAAATACACCCACCAAAGCAGGACTAGGGTTTTACGCATCCTCGCGGGCCGAACCTGGGTAAACGATCCCTGTGCTGTCTACTAGCCCTGCTCTCCTCGCAGCCATGCGCCCCAGCAACTGTAGTAGGGATTCTTGTGATCCCATAGGTGTTGTTCCACACCGACATCTTTGGCGCACCAGGTAGGGGGCGCAATTGTGAGAATCTGGTCTGGTAGTTAGCCTAGCAGTTCTTTGTCGCCATGCCCCCTAAGAAGAAGATGGCCACGGCGATCAGCTCGTTGGGAGCCGAACGACCCATGCCGGTGCGGACGAGCAGCGGACCTATCGCAGACAGGACTCGGGCAGCGGCCCGCGAGCACCAGCATCGCCCAGGCAGTCGGAGCCTGGCGAGCGGCGTTGTTCGTGCGCCAGACGACCGGCTACACGTCGCCGGATCCAAAGATGGAGCTGGCCCCCCCGCAGGCGGCGCGGGGCCCTTCGGGGGTGTCGTTGTGCCGACTCCGGGCGGCGCGGCGACCTCCAGGACGCATACACCGGCGACCACCGCGCGTTCTTCCCATGGTGTGCGCGCCGAATAGCGTCGCCACGTTGGTGACCCTGGGCACCGCCGTGGGAAGAGCCCTGTGCGTCGTCAGCAAGATGAAGGGGTTCAACCGCCGTGAAGCGCTGGTGAAAAATGGCACGCAGTCAGCCGGGTCGTGACAGAGCTCCTTCTAACATAGTTGGAAGTCGGCGGCGCCCGCGATCCACGATTGTTGCCGCAGCCCACGCCAGCCGAAGCTTTAGCGCACACACCGCTTCCTCGACTTCCTCCGCCGCGGAGAAGCTCGACAAGTGGAGGGCCACCATCCGGAGCCTCGTCGCCGTCGCAAACAAAGACGATCCGCGACCGGCGGGGCCCTCGGGTCGGCGCTCCACCGAGCCATCACATGCTGGCGCTGGGAGGATCGAGGGAGCTGCGGCGACGGTGCACTCTCCTCCTCGCCAGGCGCCGCCGACGTCGGCCCGTCGCGACGACGCTTGTGATAACATCTCCATAGCGTCGTCCGACCTGCGGACCCTCCACGACCAGCGCCAGGTCCTTCGGGAGAAAGCTCACGAAGACGCTCGGACCACCGTCGAGAGCCGGCGCGTTACGCGCCGCTAGTCGGACAAGCGGGCGGGACCCGCTATGGACCACCCGACACTGCTACGTCTTGAGCTTGCGTTGGTTTTCCCCGAAGAGGAGAGGATGATGCAACATAGTAGCGTAAGTATTTCCCTTAGTTTTTGAGAACCAAGGTACCAATCCAGTAGGAGGTCACGCGCAAGTCCCTCGTACATGCACAAAACGATAGCTACTCGCAACCAACGCGATTAGGGGTTGTCAATCCCTTCACGGTCACTTATGAGAGTGAGATCTAATAGAGATAATATTTTTGGTATTTTTGGTATAAAGATGAAAAGTAAAAAGTAAAAGCAAAGCAAGTAAATAAAGTGATGGAGATTGATTTGATGAGAATAGACCCGGGGCCATAGGTTTCACTAGTGGCTTCTCTCAAGAGCATAGATATTCTACGGTGGGTGAACAAATTACTGTTAAGCAATTGATAGAATTGAACACAATTATGAGGTTATCTAGGTATGATCATGTATATAGGCATCACGTCCGTGACAAGTAGACCGAAATGATTCTGCATCTACTACTATTACTCCACTCATCGACCGCTATCCAGCATGCATCTAGAGTATTAAGTTAAAAATGAGTAACGCCTTAAGAAAGATGACATGATGTAGAGGAATAAATTCATGCAATATGATAAATGCCCCATCTTGTTATCCTCGATGGCAACAATACAATACATGCCTTGCAACCCTTTCTGTCACTGGGTAAGGACACCGCAAGATTGAACCCAAAGCCATACACTTCTCCCATTGCAAGAACTACCAATCTAGTTGGCCAAACCAAACGAAGAGACTTGCAAAGATAACTCACTCATACATAAAGGAATTCAGAAAAGATTCAAATATTATTCATAGATAAGCTGGATCATGAACCCACAATTCATCGGTCTCAACAAACACACCGCAAAAAGAAGATTACATCGAATAGATCTCCACGAGAGAGGGGGAGAACATTGTATTGAGATCCAAAAAGAGAGAAGAATCCATCTAGCTACTAGCTATGGACCCGAAGGTCTGAAGTAAACTAATCACACTTCATTGGAGGGGCTATGGTGTTGATGTAGAAGCCCTCCATGGTAGATGACCCTTAAGTGGAGTTCTAACATGTGCCCCAAGATGGGATCTCGTGGATCTGAGGAAGTTGCGGCGGTGGAATTGGGTTTTTGGCTCCGATCTGGTCTATTGGGGTAATGCGTAGGTATATATAGGAGGAAGGAGTACGTCGGTGGAGCGTCAGGGGCCCACGAGGCAGGGGCGCGCCCATGGGGGCGCCTCCACCTCGCCACCGCCATCGGTGCTTCTTGGAGTAGGGTCCAAGTCTCACGGATCACGTTCGGTGAGAAGATCACGTTCCCAAAGGTTTCATTCCGTTTGGACTCCGTTTGATATTTTGTTTCTTGAAATCTTTGAAATAGGCAAAAACAGCAATTAGGGCTGGGCCTCCGGTTAATAGGTTAGTCCCAAAATAATATAAAAGTGGAAAATAAAGCCCATTATAGTCCAAAACAATAGATAAAGTAGCATGGAGCAATCAAAAATTATAGATACGTTGGAGACGTATCGGGCATCCCAAGCTTAATTCCTGCTCGTCCTCGAGTAGGTAAATGATAAAAAGAGAATTTTAGATGCGGAGTGATACTTTGGCATAATTTCAGTGTAAATCTTCTTAATCATGGTATGAATATTCAGATCCGAAAGATTCAAGACAAAAGTTCATATTGACATAAAAATAATAATACTTCAAGCATACTAACTAAGCAATTATGTCTTCTCAGAATAACATGGCCAAAGAAAGTTATCCCTACAAAATCATATAGTCTGGCTATGCTCCATCTTCCCCACACAAAGTATTTAAATCATGCACGACCCCGATGACAAGCCAAGCAATTGTTTCATACTTTAACATTTTCAAAACTTTTTCAATCTTCACGCAATACATGAGCGTGAGCCATGGATATAGCACTATATGTGGAATAGAATGGTGGTTGTGGAGAAGACAAAAGAGGGAAGATAGTCTCACATCAACTAGGCGTATCAACGGGCTATGGAGATGCCCATCAATAGATATCGATGTGAGTGAGTAGGGATTGCCATGCAACGGATGCACTAGAGCTATAAGTATATGAAAGCTCAACAAAAGAAACTAAGTGGGTGTGCATCCAACTCGCTTGCTCATGAAGACCTAGGGCATTTTGAGGAAGCCCATCATTGGAATATACAAGCCAAGTTCTATAATGAAAAATTCCCACTAGTATATGAAAATGAAAAAACGAGAGACTCTCTATCATGAAGATCATGGTGCTACTTTGAAGCACAAGTTTGGTAAAAGGATAGTAACATTGTCCCTTCTCTCTTTTTCTCTCATTTTTTTATTTGGGCCTTTTCTCTTTTTTTTGGCCTCTTTTATTTATTTATTTTCGTCCGGAGTCTCATCCCGACTTGTGGGGGAATCATAGTCTCCATCATCCTTTCCTCACTTGGGACAATTCTCTAATAATGATGATCATCACACTTTTATTTTTCTTACAACTCAACAATTACAACTCGATACTTAGAACAAAATATGACTCTATATGAATGCCTCCGGTGTAATCGAGATATGCAATGAAACATGAGTGACATGTATGAAAGAATTATGAACGGTGGCTTTGCCACAAATACGATGTCAACTACATGATCATGCTAGCAATATGACAATGATGGAGCGTGTCATAATAAACGGAACAGTGGAAAGTTGCATGGCAATATATCTCGGAATGGCTATGGAAATGCCATAATAGGTAGGTATGGTGGCTGTTTTGAGGAAGGTATATGGTGGGTGTATGATACCGTGAAAGGTGCGGTATTAGAGAGGCTAGCAATGGTGGAAGGACGGGAAAAAGTGTGTATAATCCATGGACTCAACATTAGTCATAAAGAACTCATATACTTATTGCAAAAATCTAGAAGTTATAAAAGCAAAGTATTATGCGCATGCTCCTAGGGGGATAGATTGGTAGGAAAAGACCATCGCTCATCCCGACCGCCACTCATAAGGAAGACAATCAATAAATAAATCATGCTCGAGTTCATCACATAACGGTTCACCATACGTGCATGCTACGGGAATCACAAACTTCAACACAAGTATTCTTTGAATTCACAACTACTCAACTAGCATGACTCTAATATCACCATATTCATATCTCAAAACAATTATCAAGCATCAAACTTATCTTAGTATTCAACGCACTCAAAAGAAAGTTTCACATATCTTGAAAACCAAGTATATTAACATTAAGCAAATTACCATGCTATTAACGACGCTCAAAATAATCTAAGTGAAGCATGAGAGATCAATTTTATTTAAAACAAATCCATCACCGTGCTCTAAAAGATCTAAGTGAAGCACTAGAGCAAAAATTATCACGCTCAAAAGATATAAGTGAAGCACTATGAGCAAACTATCAAGCTCAAAAGATATAAGTGAAGCACGTAGAGTATTCTAACAAATTCCAATTCATGTATGGCTCTCTCAAAAGGTGTGTACAGAAAGGATTATTGTGGTAAACTAACAAGCAAAGACACAAATAATACAAGATGCTCCAAGCAAAACACATATCATGTTGGTGAATAAAAATATAGCTCCAAGTAAATTACCGATGGAAGTGGACGAAAGAGGGCATGCCTTCCGGGGCATCCCCAAGCTTTGACTTTTTGGTGTACTTGGATTATCTTGGGGGTGCCATGGGCATCCCCAAGCTTAGGCTCTTGCCACTCCTTGTTCCATAATCCATCAAAAGAATTCACCCAAAATTTGAAACCTTCACAACACAAAACTCAATAGAAATCTCGTGAGCTCCGTTAGAGAAAGAAAACAAGTTACTGTAATGAACTCTCTTTATGTATATTGGTTTTAAACCTACTGTATTCCAACTTCTCTATGGATTATAAACTATTTTACAAGCCATAGATTCATCAAAATAAGCAAATAACACACGCAAAACAGAATCTGTCAAAAATAGAACAGTCTGTAGTAAACGCAAACTTCTGGAAACCAAAAAATTCTACCAAAATTAGACGACCTGGACAATTTGTTTATTGATCAGTAGCAATTGGAATCACTATTTTATCACGTTCTGGTGATTTTTAACAATTCGGGCACTGAGCCCAAAGATTCTGGAAATTACAGCAAGATCAAATAACTATCTCCCAAGAAGATCCAATAGGTTTAACTTGGCACAAACACTAATTAAAAGATAAAACCACGTCTAAACAGAAGCTAGATGGATTATTTATTACTAGGCAGAAAGGATAAATATTGGGTTGTCTCCCAACAAGCGCTTTTCTTTAAAGCCTTTTTAGCTAGGCATTGAGATTTCGATGATGCTCACATGAAAGACAAGAATTGAAACTCAAATAGAGCATCATATAGCATGTGACAAACACATCTAAGTCTAACATACTTCCTATGCATAGGCATATTATAGGCAAACAAATTTACAAGGCAAGCAAAAACTAGCATATGCAAGGAAGAACAAGGTGACGATAGCAATCTCAACATGAAGAGAAGTAAATTAGTAACATGAAAACTTCTACAACCATATTTTCCTCTCTCATAATAATTACATGTAGGATCATAAGCAAATTCAACAAAATAGCTATCACATAACATATTCTTAACATGATCCACATGTATGCAAAATTGACACTCTTCCAAAATAGTGGGATTATCATTAACTAAAGTCATGATTTCTCCAAGCCGACTTTTATCAAAAATTTCATAAGATTGAATATTCTCCAAATATGTGGGATCTAAAGTTGACACTCTTCCAAACCCACTTTCAATATTATTGCAAACAATATTATCAATCTCATATTTATCATGGGGCTTAAATAAATTTTCAAGATCATAAGAAGAATCACCCCAATCGTGATCATTGCAACAATTAGTAGACATAGCAAAACTAGCATCCCCAAGCTTAGGTTTTTGCATCTTATTAGCACAATTGACATCAAAAGAATTTATAATAAAATCATTGCAATCATGCTTTTTATTCAAAGATCTATCGTGAGTCACTTCACGGATTTCAGGCAAAACCTTATAAAGATAATCTAGTGCATCCAAATCACTAGGAATTAATTCATCATAATTGGATCTCTTAAAAAGATTGGCAAGCGGATCAAGATCCATAGATATTGGCTTCTTTGCTTAGGAATAAATAAGCATCTAATCCAACCAAACGAGAAACAAAAGGGCAAGCAAAAGAGAGGAGGAGATTGGGAAACAGAGGGCGAATAAAACGGCAAGGGTGAAGTGGGGGAGAGGAAAACGAGATGCAAATGGCAAATAATGTAATGCGAGAGATAGGGATTGTGATGGGTACTTGGTATGTTGACTTTTGCGTAAGCCTCCCCGGCAACGGGCGCGTAAATCCTTCTTGCTACGTCTTGAGCTATGCGTTGGTTTTCCCGAAGAGGAGAGGATGATGCAACACAAGAGCGTAAGTATTTCCCCGCTTTTTCGTAACCAAGGTATCAATCCAAGAGGAGGTCACGCGCAAGTCCCTCGTGACTGCATTAAAACGATAGCTACTCGCAACCAACGTGATTAGGGGTTGTCAATCCCTTCACGGTCACTTATTTAGAGTGAGATCTGATAGAGATAATATTTTTGGTATTTTTGGTGTAAAGATGCAAAGTAAAAAGTAAAAGCAAAGCAAGTAAATAAAGTGATGGAGATTGATATGATGAGAATAGACCCGGGGCCATAGGTTTCACTAGTGGCTTCTCTCAAGACATAGATATTCTACGGTGGGTGAAAAAATTACTGTTGAGCAATTGATAGAATTGAGCATAATTATGAGGTTATCTAGGTATGATCATGTATATAGGCATCACGTCCGTGACAAGTAGACCGAAACGATTCTGCATCTACTACTATTACTGCACTCATCGACCGCTATCCAAAGATGCATCTAGAGTATTAAGTTAAAAACAGAGTAACGCCTTAAGCAAGATGGCATGATGTAGAGGAATACATTCATGCAATGTGATAAATACCCCATCTTGTTATCCTCGATGGCAACAATACAATACGTGCCTTACAACCCTTTCTGTCACTGGGTAAGGACACTGCAAGATTGAACCCAAAGCCATACACTTCTCCCATTGCGAGAACTACCAATCTAGTTGGCCGAACCAAACGGATAATTCGAAGAGACTTGCAAAGATAACTCAATCATACATAAAAGAATTCAGAAAAGATTCAAATATTATTCATAGATAAGCTGGATCATAAACCCACAATTCATCGGTCTCAACAAACACACCGCAAAAAAAGATTACATAAATAGATCTCCACGAGAGAGGGGAGAACATTGTATTGAGATCCAAAAGAGAGAAGAAGCCATCTAGCTACTAGCTATGGACCCGAAGGTCTGAAGTAAACTACTCACACTTCATCGGAGGGGCTATGGTGTTGATGTAGAAGCCCTCCGTGGTAGATGCCCCCTCTGGCGGAGCTCCGGAACGGGCCCCAAGATGGGATCTCGTGGATACAGGAAGTTGCGGCGGTGGAATTAGGTTTTTGGCTCCGTATCTGGTCTATTGGGGTAATGAGGTATATATAGGAGGAAGGAGTACGTCGGTGGAGCGTCAGGGGCTCACGAGGCAGGCGCGCCTGTGGGGCGCCTCCACCTCGTGACCGCCTCTGGTGCTTCTTGGAGTAGGGTCCAAGTCTCCTGGATCACGTTCGGTGAGAAGATCACGTTCCCGAAGGTTTCATTCCGTTTGGACTCCGTTTGATATTCTGTTTCTTCGAAATACTGAAATAGACAAAAAACAACAATTCTAGGCTAGGCCTCCGGTTAATAGGTTAGTCCCAAAAATAATATAAAAGTGGAAAATAAAGCCCATTATAGTCCAAAACAATAGATAAAGTAGCATGGAGCAATCAAAAATTATAGATACGTTGGAGACGTATCGGGCGGGGCCCCGGCCTACCTACGAGGTGGGCTGCCCGGCTTTTACTGTGAGCCGAGGCAGTTCGGTGGCCGCCCCACCGACGCTCAAGACCGACGCCGCCGAGAAGTACACTAGCAAGACCCATCCTCCGAAGTTCCTCAAGATCTACACCATCGCGATGCAGTCATTGGGGCTCATGACGACAAGGTGCTTGCCAACTATTTCACCGGGCGCTCAAGCCCAATGTGATGTCTTGGTTGATGCACTTGTCGGTGGATTCCATTTCTTCTTGGTCAGATCTGTGCCATGAGTTCGTTGGCGCCTTCACAGGAGGCCACCAAGCTCATGGCCAGGCCAGTGATCTGCATATCATTCCCTAGAAGGAAGGGGAGACCCTGCGGAAGTACATCCAGAGGTTCAGCCGGGTGCATTACAACATCCCCGACGTTCATCCCGCCGTTGTGATTAGCGCGTTCCACCAGAACATGCGCAATCGCAAGATGCACGAGGAGCTGGCGATGACCAAGGTTAAGGATGTGGCCGAGCTCTATGTTCTGGCCGATAGGTGCGCCCGAGCTGAAGAGGGAAGGAAGTACCCCGGGGAAGACGCCGGCGCGGAAACTGACTCTACCGATGAAGACGCCGCCACCCCGACGAAGAAGAGCCGGCGTCGCAACAGGAAACGCAAAGGCAAGGCCGTGCTTGTCGCTGAAGGATCTGACGATACCGGTGCCGGCAAGAAGGTCAAGGCAGACGCCCTCGGCAAGGAGATTGCCGGGTGCGCCGCCTGCCGGGCCCTGGCGGCTACCGACAAGCCAGGAAGCTCCGGCAAGCAATACTGCAAGATCCACCGCACCAAGGGCCACGACCTCCGAACTGCCGACAAGTCGAGCTGCTTGCCGAGAAGCAAAAGGTCGAGTACGAAAGGGGGACAAGGAGAAGGACCGGATAAAGGCCGAGGGATCCGACAAGAAGCGGGGCGGCCAAGGAGGCTGCCCGACAAGGACAACCAGCAAGAGAGGCCCGCCCGGGGCCGCGACAAGAAACAAGAAGACGACGATCACAACGAGGACGATGCGTCTAGTGAGCAAGGGTTCCGTATACACGGAGGCCATGTGCGCCAATGGCGGCGCTGCTGCATACCTCTCACCGCCAGCTCAAGCTAAGCATGGCGTGAGATTACAAACAGAAGCCGCTGCTCGACGCTCAAAAGCTTGAAGTGGTCCAACACGCCTCATCTTTCATGCCGAGGCCACCGACCGCACTATCATGTCGGGTGAATTGTTGGTCTCGCCAACGATACGCAACCTCAGGGTGAACAAGATGTTGGTTGACGGTGGGGCCGGCCTGAACCTGATCTCGCCTGTCGTGATCAAAAAGTTGCAAATCCCTGATGGAGACCTCGAGGAAACTGGCACATTTCAAGGGGTCAATCCGTGGAGGAGCCAGCCGAAGGGAAAGGTCACACTGCCCGTGACATTTGTTGGAGAGTTGAACTATAGGACGGAGAGGATCGTCTTTGACGTGGCCGAGATCCTCTTGCCCTACAACGGGATCCTCGGCCGCCCGGCACTAGCCAAGTTCATGGCAGTGTCACACTATGCCTACAACATGCTAAAGATGCCCGGGCCGTTGACCATCATCTCCGTCCCCTCCGACAAGAAGGACGCGTTGATCTCATAGGCCGACCAACTCTACCGGAAGCAGCTGCGCAGCTGTTGCCAAGGCACCTGCTCCCCGGCCATTGAAGGCCCGGGAGGGAAGAAGGAGCCCGGCAAGACCTCTCACACCCACTCCGGCAAGCGCACCTCCTCGGAGTGTTGTGCTACTATTGAGGACGTGCCAGAGAGCTCTACCGACAAGAGCAAGAGATCCAGAGCCGAGCTGCTGCAGACCAAGAAGGTGCCCGTCGGGGAGGATGGCACAGGAGGGGCCTTCATCATAGGCTCCACCCTCGACAGCAAATAGGAAGGCGCGCTTGTCACCTTCATGCGGGCAAATGTCGACGTGTTTGCATGGCAAGCGTCTGACATCCCCGGTGTTCCCAGGGAGGTGATTGAGCACCACCTAGCTGCCCCCCCCTGGCTGCCCGTCCAAGCGAAGGTCGAAGCAGACTGGAAAGGCATGAGTTCATCACAGAGGAGATCAGGAAGTTGGAAGCGGCAGGTTTGGTGAGAGGGGTGCTCCACCCGACGTGGTTGGCCAATCCGGTAGTGGTGCGCAAAGCGGATGGGAAGTGGAGGCTATGTATTGATTACACAAATATTAATAAGGCTTGTCCTAAGGACCCCTTCCCGTCGCCGCGCATTGACCAGATTGTTGATTCCACAGCCGGGTGTGATATGTTATCATTCCTCGACGCCTACTCAGGCTACCACCAAATCTTCATGACAAGAGAGGATGAAGAGAAGACAACATTCATCACCCCATGTGGTACGTATTGCTTTTTACGGATGCCTTTAGGGTTGAAGAGTGCTGGCTCAACGTTTGCAAGAGCAGTCCAAATTGGTTTTGAACCTCAGCTCCATATAAATATGGAGGCCTACATGGATGACATAGTGGTCAAAACCAAGGACATGCCAACTCTTGTGCAAGATCTGGAAGAGACATTTGCTAACATGCGCAAGATCAACCTCAAGCTGAACCCTGAGAAGTGCGTCTTCGGTGTTCCGTCCGGCAATCTTCTCGGGTTCTTTGTGTCGCAGCGCGGGATCGAGGCAAACCCAGACAAGATCAAGGCTATTGAGCAGATCGAGGCGCCCAAGCGGATCAAGGATGTGCGTCGGCTCACCAGCTGCATTGCCGCCATGAGCCGATTCATCTCCAAGTCCGCCGAGCGCGCCCTTCCCTTCTTCAAAATCTTGAAGAAGGCAGGCCCAATAGAGTGGACCCCAGAAGCCGAGGCAGCACTGCAGGATCTAAAGAAATACCTTTCCTCCATGCCAATACTGGTTGCGCCTAAACCACAAGAGCCGTTGTTGTTGTATCTGGCGGCGACGAATCAAGTGGTCAGTGCCGCACTGGTGGCACAGAGGGAGGTCGATGAGGAGGCAGCAATGGCGGCAGAACCAGCGGATGGCAAGCCAAAGATTCCCTCGGCAGGGCCTGGTGCCGACAAGGCGCGGCCCCCGGTAGAGTCTGGTGCCACCAAGGCAATGCCTGCAATGAAAGTGAAGTGGTGCCAAAGAAGAAGATGATGCAGCACCGGTTTACTTTGTCACTCCCTCTTGCAGGGGGCTAGGTCGAGGTATTCCAGCGTGCAAAAATTGCTCTTCGGCCTCCTTATGGCCTCGAGGAAGCTGCGTCACTACTTCCAGGCCCACGAGATCACTGTCGTCACCCGCCTCCCGTTGCAACAGATACTGCACAACTTGGACGCAACCGAAAGGATTGTGGAATGGGCCTTGGAGCTGTCAAGCTTCGGTTTAAAGTTTGAAAGTACCTCGACAATTCAGATTAGAGTCTTGGCAGAGTTCATCGCAGAATGGACCTCGACGCCTGACGAAGAAATCCAGGAGACCACTCTCCCCGGCAAGGAAGCACACCGCGACTGGATCATGTACTTTGATGGGGCTTTCTCGCTGCAAGGCGCCGGTGCCGGTGTGCTGCTCGTTGCGCCCACCGGAGAACACCTCAAGTACGTGATCCAGATGCACTTCCCCAGGGAGATGTCCACCAACAACACCGCTGACTACGAGGGATTGCTTGCCGGTCTAAGGATCGCGGCAGACCTCGGGGTTAAGAAGCTCATCGTCAGGGGTGACTCGCAGCTCATTGTCAGGCAGGTCAACAAGGATTATCAGAGCCCATTGATGGAATCTTACGTAGATGAGGTGAGGAAGCTGGAGGAACGCTTTGACCGTATCCAGGCAGAGCACGTCCCTGAGGGAGAAACGACATCGCCGATTACTGTCAAAGTGTGCATAATCAAGCTACCTGTGGAACCAGGTACCTTTTTGCTCCGGTTAACTCAACCATCCGTCGAACCATCAGCAGGGCAGAGCAAGCGAAGGAAATCAGGTCCCTGCAAGTACTTTCCTACCGAGCCCCCTGGGGCTACCGACAAGGGTGCTGCCGCGGACGCTGAGCCTGCCCAAGAACAACTGGCTCCGGCAGGGCGTCAAGCCTTGGCCATAGAGACAGCCGCTCCCATGGCGGAAGAGATGCCTTTGGTCCTTGCCGTCGAGCCCCAGGCTCTAGCATGGGCGCAGCATACCGTCCAATTCCTCCAAACAGGGGAGCTTCCTGAGGAGCAGGAAGAAGCAGAGAAAGTAGCTCGTCGGTCCGCCCTGTACCAGTTCGTCGATGACGTCCTGTACCGGAGGAGGCCAAATGGTGTGAAACTCAAGTGCATCCCCCGGGAGGAAGGACTGGAGCTGTTGGCGCAGATACATGGAGGCATATGTGGCTCCCACATAGGGTCAAGGGCCCTTGCCGGGAAGGCATTCCGGCAAGGTTTCTTCTAGCCCACCGCCCTCCAGGATGTGACGACACTAGTAACCAAGTGTGAAGCGTGCCAGTTCCATTCAAAGAAGCTTCATCAGCCAGCTCAAGCCCTTCAAACAATCCCTCTCTCCTGGCCATTCTCGGTGCTGGGGCTCGATATCGGGCCCTTTCCCCCGCGCTGTCGGGGGCTTTGAGTACTTGTACGTTGCAATCGACAAGTTCACAAAGTGGCTGGAAGTGGAAGCAGTGAGGAAGGTGACTACTCAGTCAGCCGTCAAGTTCTTCAAAGGACTGGTCTGCCGTTTTGGTGTGCCAAACCGAGTCATCGCCGATAACGGCACACAGTTCACAAGCCACACCTTCATGCAGTACATCCAAGACCTCGGCAGCAAGGTCTGTTTTGCTTCCGTGGCACATCCACGGAGCAACGGCCAAGCGGAGAGGGCAAATGCTGAAGTGTTGCGAGGCCTAAGAACGAAGACCTTTGACAAGCTGCACAAGAGCGGAAGGCGCTGGGTTGATGAGTTGCCGACGGTTCTTTGGTTGATCAAGACGACGCCAAATCGAGCCACTAGCCAGACACTTTTGCGCTGGTATACGGGGCAGAAGCAGTTCTCCCCACGGAACTCATATATGGGTCACCTCGAGTGCTCGCTTATGATGAGCTTGAGCAAGAGCCGTTGCGCCAAGATGACGCGATGCTCCTTGAGGAAGATCGTCTTCGGGCGGCTGTGAGAGCTGCACGCTACCAGCAAGCCTTGCGCCGCTACCATAGCCGCAGGGTTCATGCCCGAAGCTTTGAGGAAGGCGACCTTGTTCTTCGGCGCGTTCAGTCGGCCAAGAATTCCAACAAGTTGACGCCGAAGTGGGAAGGCCCTTATCGGGTAATACGAGTCACCATGCCTAGCGCAGTCTGCTTGGAGATCGAAGATGCCGTCCCAGTGAGCAACTCCTAGAACATCGAGCATCTTCGCAAGTTTTACCCATAAGGTGCAGCTTGCCGGGCCTCCCGGCAAGCCACCTTTTGTACAAGCTTTGCCGACAAGGCATGTGACTCTTCGTACAAAGCCAGGCGCAGACCCTGAGCATAAATAAATGAAGCGCTGGCGCCCTAAGTTATAGCATGCATGCTAGGTCGAGTCTCTTCCTTAGTTAGGGTTGATAGTGCTTAGCAGCGACTAACCCCTAGCCTAGAGGTCGAAAAGTGCGTCATCTGTTCCTTTTCTGTCCTCCTTTGGTTCGCAGGGCACATGAGCACTTCTGCTGAGCTACTCGGGAAGAAGGAAACGAACCGGCGCCCCGACCCCGGCAAAGCAGAGTTGCCGGGGGCTGCAAGCACAAGGATCCAACCGCGGCAAGATGAGATTGCCGGGGGCTGCAGATCCAGATAAGTCTTCTATCCTCTGTCATGCATTTCGGAACCGGACTAGGGTATATGAAACCTCATTTTTATCTCTAGGCTGCCATGCTCCCCTTTTTCCTATACCTAAGGATTATTTCCTGGGTCCGAATTTGGTTGTAGCCGCGACAGCAAGGAGGTAGAACGAGGAGCCTGAAGCTCACTTCTTCCCTGCCTCCGCCAAGAGCACGAGAACGGTCGAGTGGAGTGGGGGGACGGCAAGGCCTGTTGCCGGGCGAAAAACGTTTATCTTAAACAATAACAAGGATTCACTCCTTGTCGCGGGATTTACCCGCGAACAAAAAACCCGGCAAGCATCCCTTTTTAATTAAAAACATCCCATACAGGTATAGTTCGTGTGAGATGAAAAACATGAGCAAGGGGATTACAAGTTTTAAATTTAACAAAGGCCCGCAGGCTTACAAACTAAAAAAGAGATAAGATGCCCGTAATCCCTTTCTTGTCCCACTCCTCAGGAGGCAGGTCAAGGAGGCGAAAGGGCAAAAGGGGCGCCTAGGCGAGCTACGAGCAGCAGAAAGCACCAAGAGAACACCTCGGTGGCCGCCCATGGGCGGGCCGGTGATGACGATGCCGGGAAAGGAGCTGGAAGACGAAGCGGCAGGACCGACAATACGCGATGAAGGCGTCGGTGCCCGCGTACTCCGAGTTGACGGCCTTGCCGCCTGCCCTCTTCCTCTTCCAGAGCCTCCCGACGCCAGCCGCCCAAGGAGACGGCCCCGAGAAGTTCAAGGAGCTGGCCCCGCCCCCGGTAAACCTCTGCTGGAGGAGCGGCTAGGTGCAGATGCTGCTGCTGTCGCACCCGCCCAGGCGCGGGGCGTCCGACGCCTAGTCGGACTCGTCCCCGCTATCCGCCCCGCTGTCCTCCTCATCACTTTCGCTCGAGGAAGAGCTTCCATCGTCAGAATCTCCATCGGAGGAGCTCTCCACGCAGCACTTCAGGCGAGTCCCGAACTCTCCGAAGACCTTGACGGAGAGTAGGCCGTCCTCCATTAATTTGAAGTAGAGGACGAGCCCCGCCGTCAGGCTATGGATTCGAGCGAACGTCTTCCACCCACGACGGAGGTACATGACTCGAGAAGCCGGGAAGTCGACGTCGACCCACGGGCCCCCGTTCCCGCAACCCTCATGTGCAATCTTAGGGATTGGGGCCGGTCATGCTCCATCTCCCGAGCAAACGGGGCGGGAAGACGAAGACGGTGACGCGGAGGCCGGCGCAGCCTGATGAAGAACTCGCGGGGCTGGTCTCCGACGTGGCCTTCCATCAGGAACGACATCATTGGTGGGGGCGAAGCCGGCGCACCGCCCCGTCCTCCTCTTCCCCGAGCACTGCGACCTCTGCCCCGGCCTCGCCCCCTCCCTCGTCCCCTCGCGGCCGGCTCCACCACCGCGGGCTCGGGAGGAGGAGGGACGCGTTGTCGAGCAGCGACCCTCGCCGCCACCGTCGAAGGACCATGATTCCCTTTCTCCATGGCGAGTGAAAGGAAGAAGCGAAGCAAGAGGAGATAGATGATGAAGAGTGCGAGACGCCATCCCCTTTCCCTCCTTATAAAGGAGCGGGTCGGGCTCGGCCGCCTGCTCGGCCAATCCAGCCACCAGAGGCGCGTGGAACCGGGACCGACCCGCTGCCCCAACCAGCGACGGCCCGGTTTCCAGCCCCCGCCGCTTGCTACCCCAAGTGCATGGGGGACGCGTGGCGGATGTGCAGAACCGAGGGGACGGGCAAAGCGACCTCTCCCCATCCCGTGATCGTGGGGATTGGACTCCTTGAAGACCGCGCCCCGGCCCCGTTCAGTAAATGAGCCGCGCCTCCACGCCTCCCTCTTTTTACGGGGAAGGCGCGAGCCGCCTCTTTACTGCAATGTAACGCATGCATGTGAAAACCGCCCCACGCATGCCGCCCACATCACGCACACCCCTCCATGCCGTGCCAAGCGCGCGGGTCGTGGGAGGCGGAGCGCACGAAGAATCTTACCACGGTAAAAACTGCCCCGCCTGCCCGCACACCATTTTGGACCAGACCCAACAACGTGTCGCGCTTATGTGTGGCCCAGGCCCGGGGGCTCCTGTCGGTGTACAAAAAGAGGGGCACACTTTTGTACCCCTTTACCTGTGCACGGGCAGTCAGAGCCGCGCCCACGACCACACCAAGCAGAACGAGGGAGGTGAGCCAAGGTAATATCGAAGCCCAAGACAATGAAAGCAAACGCCAAGGCCAAGACCACGAAGAGCAGAGGGACGAAGCAAGTTCCCCCGGCAAGACCCTTGCTGGGCGGCCTCAGCAGCCCCGGCAAGATCCTTGAGCCCACGGCCCCAGCGCCATCATCAGCGTGGGGCCAAGGCTCGGAAAGGCACCCCTGTGGTGGCATGCAGATCTTTGTGAAGACATATTCAAGATCAGATGAGGATTAGAAGACGATGATCCTCGGCAAGATCCTTGCCGAGGAAGGCTACCAGACCCCCGGCAAGACCTTTGCCTTTGCCGAGGACGACAGCGCGCCACGGCAAGACCCTTGCCGGGCCACACGGCAAGACCCTTGCCGGGCCACCCGACAAGGCCCTCACCAAGGACGCCAGCGGGACAACCGCCAGGCCCTCGCCAACCAAGCTTCCACCACCGTTCCCATGCAGCTGCCGGCTCAACCAGCTGGGCGGGCACCTGTGTGGCAACATGCAGCTCCCGTGCTGACTTGTCAAGCGCCTGCGTGGCGGCATGCAGATCTTCGTGAAGACTCCACCACCGCGCCACCTCAGTTGCGTGCCTACCTAGATGGCGCCGCACGCATCGCTGGCCAGGGCGCGTGTCAAAGCGAGGAGGAGCGGCGACGGACGGGACGGGCCTCGCCCCCGTCCCACAATAAAGCAAGGGGACACCTAATCTACGCATTTAATGTGTCTTTTCCTGTTATACGAGCGATAAGCTCAGGGCACTGTACGCCTTTCTACCTCATGTGTGCCACTGTGGCAACCCCTTTCGACTATAAAAGGAGGCCCATGGCATACTGGAGAAGGATTTGGCTCTTTCGAACCATGCGCTGACCACAGCTAGTTCGAGAGCTCAAGAACTCTCAGAAATACACCCACCAAAGCAAGACTAGGGTTTTACGCATCCTTGCGGCCCGAACCTGGGTAAACGATCCTTGTGCTGTCTACTAGCCCTACTCTCCTCGCAACCCTGCGCCCCGGCAACCGTAGTAGGGATTCTTGTAATCCCATAGGTGTCGTTCCACACCGACAATTGTCAACAACAAGTAAGAGATGGCGATATCTTCCATGCTACACACATTATAGGTGGTTCCCAAACAGAATGGTAAAGTTTATACTCCCCCTCCACCAACAAGCATCAATCCATGACTTGCTCGAAACAACGAGTGTCTCCAACTACCAACAGTCCCAGGGGGAGTTTTGTTTGCAAATATTTTGATTTAGTTTGCATAAAGCATGGGACTGGGCATCCCGGAGACCAGCCATTTTCTCGTGAATGAGGAGCGGAGTCCACTCCTCTTGAGAATAACCCGCCAAACATGGAAGATAAGGGCAGCCCTAGTTGATACATGAGCTATTCGAGCATACAAAACAGAATGTTTATTTGAAGGTTTAGAGTTTGGCACATACAAATTTACTTAGAACGGCAGGTAAATACCGCATATAGGAAGGTATGGTGGACTCATATGGAATAACTTTGGGGTTTAAGGGATTGGATGCACAAGCAGTATTCCCGCTTAGTAAGTGAAGGCTAGCAAAAGACTGGGAAGCGACCAACTAGAGAGCGACAACAAATCATGAACATGCATTAAAATTAATAAACATTGGATACAAGCATGAGTAGGATATAATCCACCATGAACATAAATATCGTGAAGGCTATGTTGATATGTTTCAACTACATGTGTGAACATGTGCCAAGTCAAGTCACTTAAATCATTCAAAGCAGGATACCACCCCATCATACCACATCACAACCATTTCAATAGCATGTTGGCACGCAAGGTAAACCATTATAACTCATACCTAATCAAGCATGGCACGAGCAACTATGATCTCTAATTGTCATTGCAAACATGTTTATTCATAATAGGCTGAATCAGGAATGATGAACTAATCAAATTTACAAAAACAAGAGAGGTCGAGTTCATACCAGCTTTTCCCATCTCAATCAGTCCATCATATATCGTCATAATTGCCTTTCACTTGCACGACTGAACAATGTGAATAATAATAAGAGTGCACGTGCATTGGACTAAGCTGGAATATGCGAGCGTTCAATAAACAGGAGAAGACAAGGCAATATGGGCTCTTGGTTAAATCAACAATAATGCATATAAGAGCCACTTCAACAATTTAATCATGGTCTTCTCCTATCGACCCTCAAAGAAAAGAAAAGAAATAAAAACTATTTACACGGGAAAGCTCCCAACAAGTAAAAGAAGAACGGGAAATATTTTTGGGTTTTCTTTCTAATTATTACTACTACAGCAAGAAAAGTAAACTAACGAAAAACTACACTATTTTTTTTGTTTTTCTTAAAGTTTATTAAACACACAAGAAGAAAGCAGGAAAAAGAAAATAAACTAGCATGGATATTACAATGAAAAAGTATGAGCACCGACATTTAGCAATGAGTGTGCGTAAACATAAATGTAATGTCGGTGGGAAATACATACTCCCCCAAGCTTAGGCTTTTGGCCTAAGTTGGTTCATTGCCACGGATGGCCTGGCGGATACCCGTAGGTGTAACTGGGGTCGTACTGAGATGCAGCGGTTATCGTCTCCTGAGCTGCAGCGTGGCGGCGAGCTGCCTCCGCCCTCCTCTCATACTCATCTGCCTCCTCTGTGGTGATAAAATGTCTTCCTTTTGCCTGATAATCAAAGAAGGCAAGAGCAGGGAGAGTAATACGGAAAACATGACGTCTATCAAAGATTAAGCAATATCGGACAGGTGATTCATTCCTCTCGACAAACTGGTGATAGACCATAGAATTATAGTCTAAATAAGTAGGAGGGAACTCAATGTCATCCTCACGAACGTCCACACCAAGAAAATTAGCTAAGCAGGTTGCATAAATTCCACCAAAGAAATGTCCATTAAATCTATTATTATGCAACCTACGTGCAACAATGGCTCCCAAATTATAAGATTTGTCTCCTAACACAGCACTCCTAAGAATACTGAGGTCAGGCACACACATATGACATGCTTCATCTTTACCATTTATACACCTCCCTATGAAAAGAGCAAAATAATGTATTGCAGGAAAATGGATGCTCCCTATGGTAGCTTGTGCTATATCTCTAGATTCCCCCATGGTTATACCAGCAAGAAAGTTTCTAAATCCAGATTTACGGGGTTCATTAACACTAAGCCATTGTGGAAGTTTGCAAGCAGAAGTAAAATCCTCTAAGTCCATGGTATAAGATTTTTCATAAAGATCAAACAGGACAGTTGGAGAATTACGTGAAGATGAAAATTCAAACCTCCTCACAAATGTACTAGTGAGATAGTGGTATTGGCGGCATCCATGCGCCTCGAAGCTCACAAGATCAGCGTTACGCAAATATGCGTTAAATTCTTCCTTGATTCCCGCTCGATCCATAAAATTTTCTGAAGGCCATTCACAGGGCCGCACCGGAGCGTCCCTTGGTGGCTCCTCATCAGCATCACGCATTGCAAGACTGGGTCCTTGCTTCCTTGAAGAACCACCTTGAAACATTTTCCTAAGCATATTTCTTCCTCTAAAAAATTTCTGAAATTTTTAGTAACTTCAAACAAAAGTAAATCAAACTCAATGAAATTGATAGCAACTACCCCTACAAGTGCCTAGAGCCTATATCATGCATTAGAACTACTTGGAACCATATAAATTTGACATGTAAGCTCAAGAACATGGTCACCTAGGCAGTACAAATTTGCAATGAATAAAACACTAGAACAAAAACTAATTGGACCAATGGAGGAGTCACATACCAAGGAACAATCTCCCCAAGCAGTTTTGTGAGAGGTGCTTGGAGCAAGGAGATCGAAAATCACAGCAAAATGAGCTAGAACTCGTGCTTGAGCTGGATATTGGTGTTTGTGGGAGGAAGGAGTGTATGGGTGCAGGAATGAGTGGAGGAGGGCCACCGTGGGCCCACGAGGCAGGGGGGCGCGCCCTGGGGGGTAGGGTGCGCCCTCCACCCTCGTGGCTAGGTGCTTGCCCCTCCTACTGTGTTCTCAGTGCCACAAATTCTCAAATATTCTAGAAAAAATCATATTCCATTTTCAGGGCATTTGGAGAACTTTTATTTTCGGGGTATTTTTATATTGCATGAATAAATCATAAAACAGACAGAAAAATACTATTTTACTTTATTTCAACTAAATAATAGAAAGTAGAAAGAGGGTACAAAAGGTTGTGCCTTCTAGTTTCATCCATCTCATGCTCATCAAAAGGAATCCACTAACAAGGTTGATCAAGTCTTGTTAACACACTCATTCTGAATAACATGGAACCGGAGAAATTTCGAATAACACTATGTTACCTCAACGGGGATATGCACATCCCCAATAATAAGAATATCATATTTCTTCTTGACAGTAGGAAGAGGAAATTCAAAACCTCCAAATATAATCGATGGGATTTTTCCAATAGAGTTGATACTATGAACTTGAGGTTGTTTCCTCGGAAAGTGTACCGTATGCTCATTACCATTAACATGAAAAGTGACATTGCCTTTGTTGCAATCAATAACAGCCCTGCAGTATTCAAAAGGTCTTCCAAGAATAATAGACATGCTATCATCCTCGGGAATATCAAGAATAACAAAGTCCGTTAAAATAGTAACCTTTGCAACCACAACAGGCACATCCTCACAAATACCGACATGTATAGCAGTTGATTTATCAGCCATTTGCAAAGATATTTCAGTAGGTGTCAACTTATTCAAATCAAGTCTACGATATAAAGAGAGAGGCATAACACTAACACCGGCTCCAAGATCACATAAAGCAGTTTTACCATAGTTTCTTTTAATGGAGCATGGTATAGTACGTACTCCTGGATCTCCAAGTTTCTTTGGTATTCCACCCTTAAAGGTATAAATAGCAAGCATGGTGGAAATTTCAGCTTCCAGTATCTTTCTCTTATTTGTAACAATATCTTTCATATACTTAGCATACGGATTCATTTTGAGCATATCAGTTAATAACATACGCAAGAAGATAGGTCTAATCATTTCAGTAAAGCGCTCAAAATCCTCATCATCCTTTTTCTTGGATGGTTTGGGAGGAAAAGGCATGGGTTTCTGAACCCAAGGTTCCCTTTCTTTACCATGTTTCCTAGCAACAAAGTCCCTTTTATCATAACGTTGATTCTTTGATTGTGGGTTATCAAGATCAACAGCGCTTCTTCATTTGGAATCTGGGCTCTTCTATCTTCGACTTATTTTTTTGGGTTCAATTTCTACATCATTATCATTACTAAGTTGAGCATCATCATGATCATCATCATTAGCATTTTCACTAGGTTCATGTTCATTACCATATTGCATTTCAGCATCAGAACTAGATATATCATTTGGATTCTCAGGTGTTTCAGCAATAGGTTCACTAGAAGCATGCAAAGTCCTATCATTTTTCTTTTTCTTCTTTTTAGGAGGACTAGGTGCATCAATATTATTTCTCTGAGAATCTTGTTCAATTCTCCTTGGGTGGCCTTCAGGATACAAAGGTTCCTGAGTCATCCTACCAGTTCTAGTAGCCACTCTAACAGCATAATCAGTTTTCTTACTATTCATTTCATTGAGCAAATCATTTTGAGCCTTAAGTACTTGTTCTACTTGAGTGATAACCATAGAAGCATGTTTACTAATGAGTTTAAGTTCATCTTTAACATTAGCCATATAATCACCCAAGTGTTCAATCATATAAGCATTTTGTTTTAATTGTCTACCAAAATAAGCATTGAAATCTTCTTGCTTAACCATAAAGTTATCAAACTCATCCAAGCATTGGCTAGCAATTTTAGTAGGAGGGATTTCAGCTCTATCATATCTATAGAGAGAATTTACCTTTACTACCTGTGTCGGGTTATTAAGACCATGGGGTTCTTCAATAGGTAATGGATTAAGATCATATGTTTCTTCAACAAAGTGTAGATTAAGACCATGTATTTCTTCAATAGGAGGTAAATTCTTAACATCTTCAGCTTTAATACCTTTTTCTTTCATAGATTTCTTTGCCTCTTGCATATCTTGAGGACTGAGAAATAGAACACCACTCTTCTTCGGAGTTGGTTTAGGAATAGGCTCACGAACTAGTTCAGGAGCTGGCTCAGGAAGTGTCCAATTATTTTCATTTGTCAACATATTATTCAATAGAATTTCAGCTTCATCCGGTGTTCTTTCCCTGAAAACAGAACCAGCACAACTATCCAGGTAATCTCTGGAAGCATCGGTTAGTCCATTATAAAAGATATCAAGTATTTCATTTTTCTTAAGAGGATGATCAGGCAAAGCATTAAGTAATCGGAGAAGCCTCCCCCAAGCTTGTGGGAGACTCTCTTCTTCAATTTGCACAAAATTATATATATCCCTCAAGGCAGCTTGTTTCTTATGAGCAGGGAAATATTTAGCAGAGAAGTAATAAATCATATCCTGGGGACTACGCACACAACCAGGATCAAGAGAATTAAACCATATCTTAGCATCACCCTTTAATGAGAATGGAAATATTTTAAGGATATAAAGATAGCGAGATTTCTCATCATTAGTGGACAGGGTGTCTATATCATTTAATTTAGTAAGATGTGCCACAACAGTTTCAGATTCATAGCCATGAAAAGGATCAGATTCTACCAAAGTAATTATATCAGGATCAACAGAGAATTCATAATCCTTATCGGTAACACAGATAGGTGAAGTAGCAAAAGCAGGGCCAGGTTTCATTCTATTATTAAGAGATTGCTGATTCCATTTAGCTAATAACCTCTTGAGTTCGTATCTATCTTTGCAAGCTAAAATAGCTAAAGAAGCTTCTTTATCAAAAACATAACCCTCACGACTAACAGGCAAGTCTTCATCACCACTTTCATCAATATAATCAGTTTCAATAATTTCTTTCTCTCTAGCCCTAGCAATTTGTTCATCAAGAAATTCACCAAGTGGCACAGTAGTATCAAGCATAGAAGTAGTTTCATCATAAGTATCATGCATAGCAGAAGTGACATCATAAATAACATGCGACATATCGTAAGCGAATAGCGTAAGTGTTTAGGTGTCGCAACCTTACTCAAAACAGAAGGTGAATCAAGTGCAGAGCTAGATGGCAGTTCCTTACCTCCCCTCGTAGTAGAGGGATAAATTGTTGTTTTCTCGTCTTTCAAGTTCTTCATAGTGACTAGCAGATATAAATCCCAAGTGATCCAAAGAATAGAGCTATGCTCCCCGGCAACGACGCCAGAAAATAGTCTTGATAACCCACAAGTATAGGGGATCGCAACAGTTTTCGAGGGTAGAGTATTCAACCCAAATTTATTGATTCGACACAAGGGGAGCCAAAGTATATTATCAAGTATTAGTAGTTGAGTTGTCAATTCAACCACACCTGGATAACTTAATATCTGCAGCAAAGTATTTAGTAGCAAAGTAATATGATAGTAGTGGTAACGGTAACAAAAGTAACGGTAGCAAAAGTAGTATTTTTAGTGTTTTGTAGTGATTGTAACAGTAGCAACGGGAAAGTAAATAAGCGAAGAACAATATATGAAAAGCTCGTAGGCATTGGATAGTAGATGGGGAATTATGCGGATGTGGTTCATCATGTAACAGTCATAACATAGGGTGACATGTAACTAGCTCCAATTCATCAATGTAATGTAGGCATGTATTCCGAATATAGTCATACGTGCTTATGGAAAAGAACTTGCATGACATCTTTTGTCCTACCCTCCCGTGGCAGTGGGTCCTAATGGAAACTAAGGGATATTAACGCCTCCTTTTAATAGAGTACCGGAACAAAGCATTAGCACATAGTGAATACATGAACTCCTCAAACTATGGTCATCACCGGGAGTGGTCCCGATTATTGTCACTTCGGGGTTGCCGGATCATAACACATAGTAGGTGACTATAGACTTGCAAGATAGGATCAAGAACTTGTTGGGGAACGTAGCAGAAATTCAAAATTTTCCTACGTGTCATCAAGATCTATCTATGGAGAAACTAGCAACGAGGGGAAGGAGAGTGCATCTACATACCCTTGTAGATCGCTAAGCGGAAGCGTTCAAGAGAACGGGGTTGAAGGAGTCGTACTCGTCGTAATCCAAATCACCGGAGATCCTAGTGCCGAACGGACGACACCTCCGCGTTCAACACACGTACAGCCCTGTGACGTCTCCCATCCCTTGATCCAGAAAGGAGAGAGGGAGAGGTTGGGGAAGACTCCATCCAGCAGCAGCACGACGGTGTGGTGGTGATGGAGGAGCGTGGCAAACCCGCAGCGCTTCGCCACTCACCGCTGGAGAGGAGGAGGACTTGGGATAGGGGGAGGGCTGCGCCAGGGGCAAGGGTGCAGCTCCCATGCGCCTCCCCACTATATATAGGGGTGGAGGGGATTATTTCTTGCCCTCCAAGTCCATTGGGGCGTTGGCAAAGGTGGGAGGAAAGAAATCCCATCCTTTCCTTTCCCCACCGGTTGTTATCCCCCCTTTTTAGGGATCTTGATCTTATCCCTTTGGGATATGATCTTATTCCTTCTAAGGGGGGATCTTGGTGCACCTTGACCAGGGGTGTGGGGCCTTGCCCCCACTACCCACGTTCATGTGGGTCACCCCATGCAGGTGGGCCCCACTTCGGACCCTTCTAGAACCTTCCTGGTACAATACCGAAAAATCCTGAACATTTTCCGGTGGCAAAAATAGGACTTCCCATATATAAATCTTTACCTCCAGACCATTCCGGAACTCTTTGTGACGTCCGGGATCTCATCCAGGACTCCGAACAACATTCGGTAACCACGTATATCTATTCCCTATAACCCTAGCGTCATCGAACCTTAAGTGTGTAGACCCTACGGGTTCGGGAACCATGCAGACATGACCGAGACGTTCTCCGGTCAATAACCAACAACGGGATCTGGATACCCATGTTGGCTCCCACATGTTCCACGATGATCTCATCGGATGAACCACGATGTCAAGGACTCAATCGACCCCGTATACAATTCCCTTTGTCTAACGGTATTGTACTTGCCCGAGATTCGATCGTCGGTATACCGATACCTTGTTCAATCTCGTTACCGGCAAGTCTCTTTACTCGTTCCGTAACACATCATCCCGTGATCAACCCCTTGGTCACATTGTGCACATTATGGTGATGTCCTACCGAGTGGGCCGAGAGATACCTCTCCGTTTACACAGAGTGACAAATCCCAGTCTCGACTCGTGCCAACCCAACAGACACTTTCGGAGAAACCTGTAGTGCACCTTTATAGCCACCCAGTTACGTTGTGACGTTCGGTACACCCAAAGCATTCCTACGGCATCCGGGAGTTGCACAATCTCATGGTCTAAGGAAATGATACTTGACATTAGAAAAGCTTTAGCATACAAACTACACGATCTTTGTGCTAGGCTTAGGATTGGGTCTTGTCCATGACATCATTCTCCAAATGATGTGATCCCGTTATCAACGACATCCAATGTCCATGGTCAGGAAACCGTAACCATCATTGATCAACGAGCTAGTCAACTAGAGGCTTACTAGGGACATGGTGTTGTTTATGTACCCACACATGTATCTCGAAGTTTCCTATCAATACAATTATAGCATGGGTAATAAACGATTATCATGAACAAGGAAATACAATAATAACTAATTTATTATTGCCTCTAGGGCATATTTCCAACAGTCTCCCACTTACACTAGAGTCAATAATCTAGTTCACATCGCCACGTGATTAACACTCACAAGTCACATCGCCATGTGACTAACATCCAAAGAGTTTACTAGTGTCACTAAACTAGTTCACATCATCATGTGATTAAGACTCAATGAGTTCTGGGGTTTGATCATGTTTTGCTTGTGAGAGAGGTTTTAGTCAACGGGTCGACAACATTTAGATCCGTATGTACTTCGCAAATCTCTAGGTCATATTGTAAATGCTGCTTCCACGCTCCACTTGGAGCTATTCCAAATGGTTGCTCCACTATACGTATCCGGTTTGCTACTCAGAGTCATTCGGATAGGTGTTAAAGCTTGCATCGACGTAACCCTTTACGCCAAACTCTTTATCACCTACATAATCGAGAAACATGTCCTTATTTACTCCAAGGACAATTTTGACCGTTGTCCAATGATCCATTCCTGGATCATTCTTGTACCCCTTAGTGACTCATGGCGGACACACTTACAGTGCGGTACACAAAGATAGCATACTATAGAGCCTACGTGCGAAGCATAGGGGCGACCTTCGTCCTTTCTCTCTCTTCCGCCATGGTCGAGCTTTAACTCTTAACTTCATACCTTACAACTCAGGCAAGAACTCCTTCTTTGGTGATCCATCTTGAACACCTTCAAGATTATGTCAAGGTATGTGCTCATTTGAAAGTACCATTTAGCGTTTTTGATCTATCCTCATAGATCTTGATGCTCAATGTTCTAGTAGCTTAATCCAGGTTTTCCATTGAAAAACACTCTTCAAACAACCCTATATGCTTTCTAGAAATTCTACATCATTTCTGATCAACAATATGTCTACAACATATACTCATCAGAAATTCTATAGTGCTCCCACTCACTTCTTTGTAAATACAAGTTTCTCACAAACTTTGTATAAACCCAAAATCTTTGATCATCTCATCAAAGCGTACATTCCAACTCCGAGATGCTTACTCCAGTCCTTAGAAGGATTGCTGGACCTTTGCATACTTGTTAGCATCTTTCAGGATTGACAAAACCTTACGGTTGTATCACATACAACCTTTCCTCAAGTATAACGTCGAGGAAACAATGTTTTGACATCCTATACGCAAGATTTCATCAATCATGCAGTAATTGCTAATCCAATTCCAACAGACTCTTAGCATTGCTACGGTGAGAAAGCCTCACCGTAGTCAACTCCCGGAACTTGTCGGAAAACATCTTTAACGACAAGTCGAGCTTTCTTAATGGTGATACTTACCATCATTGTCCGTCTTCCTTTTAAAATCCATCTTTACCCAACGCCCTTATGACCATCAAGTATTTCTTCCAAAGTCATGGATCCTCTCTCGGATGTTATGGCCTTGAGCCATTCGTCGAATCCAGGCCCACCATCGCTTCTCCATAGCTCGTAGGTTCATTGTTGTTCAGCAACATGACCTCTAAGACAGGATTGCGTACCACTCGAGTAAGTAGTACGCGTCCTTGTCGACTCCACGAGGTCCGGTAGTGACTTGATCTGAAGCATCATGATCACTATCATCAGCTTCCACTTCAATTGGTGTAGGTGCCACATGAACAACTTCCTGTGCCCTGCTACACACTAGTTGAAGTGATGGTTTAATAACCTCATTAAGTATCCACCATCCTCCCACTCAATTATTTCGAGAGAAACTTTTCCTCGAGAAAGGACCCGTTTCTAGAAACAATTACTTTTGCTTCCGGATCTGAGATAGGAGGTATACCCAACTGTTTTGGGTGTCCTATGAAGATGCATTTTTTATCCGCTTTGGGTTCGAGCTCATCAACACGAAACTTTTCACATAAGCATCGCAGCCCCAAACTTTTAAGAAATGACAACTTAGGTTTCTCCAAACCATAGTTCAAACGGTGTCGTCTCAACGGAATAACGTGGTGCCCTATTAAAGTGAGTGCGGTTGTCTCTAATGCCGAACCCATGAACGATAGTGGTAATTCGATAAGAGACATCATGGTACGCACCATATTCAATAGGGTGCAACTATGATGTTCGGACACACCATCACACTATGGTGTTCCAGGCGGTATTTATTGTGACACAATTTCCACAATGTCTTAATTGCGTGCCAAAGCTCGTAACTCAGATACTCATCTCTATGATCATATCATAGACATTTTATCCTCTTGTCACGATGATCTTTAACTTCACTCTAAAATTACTTGAACCATTCAATAATTCAGATTTGTGTTTCATCAAGTAAATATACTCAACATCTACTCGAATCATCTCGTGAAGTAAGAACATAACGATATTCATTTGATGCCTCAAAGACTCATTGGACTGCACACATCAAAATGTGTTACTTCCAACAAGTTGCTATCTTGTTCCATCTTACCGAAAAACGAGGCTTTTTAGTCATTTTGCCCATGTGGTATGATTTGCATATCTCAAGTGATTCGTAATCAAGTGAGTCCAAACGATCCATCTGCATGGAGTTTCTTCATGCGTATACACCAATAGAAATGGTTCGCATGTCTCAAACTTTTCAAAAGCAGTGAGTCCAAAGATCCATCAACATGGAGCTTCTTCATGCGTTTTACACCAATATGACTTACATGGCGAGTGCCACAAGTAAGTGGTACTATCATTACTATCTTATATCTTTTGGCATGAAAATGTGTATCACTACGATCGAGATTCAATAAACCATTCTTTTAGGTGCAAGACCATTGAAGGTTTCATTCAAATAAATAGAGTAACCATTATTCTCCTTAAATGAATAATCAGTATTGCGATAGACATAATCCAATCATGTCTATGCTCAACGCAAACACCAAATAACAATTATTTAGGTTTAACACAAATCTCGATGGTAGAGGGAACATGCGATGCTTGATCACATCAACCTTTGGAAACACTTCCAACACATATCATCAGCTCACTTTTAGCTAGTCTCCGTTTATTCCGTAGCTTTTATTTCGAGTTACTAACACTTAGCAACCGAACCGGTATCTAATACCCTGGTGCTGCTAGGAGTACTAGTAAAGTACACATTAACATAATGTATATCCAATATACTTCTATCGACCTTGCCAGCCTTCTCATCTACCAAGTATCTAGGGTAATCCTGCTTCAGTGTCCGTTCCTCTCATTACAGAAGCATTTAGTCTTGGGTTTGGGTTCAACCCTGGGTTTCTTCATTAGAGCAGCAGCTGATTTGCTATTTCGTGAAGTATCCCTTCTTGCCCTTGCCCTTCTTGAAACTAGTGGTTTCACCAACCATCAACAATTGATGCTCCTTCTTGATTCCTACTTTCGCGGTGTCAAACATCGCGAATATCTCAAGGATCATCATATTTATCCCTGATTTGTTATAGTTCATCACGAAGCTCTAGCAGCTTGGTGGCAATGACTTTGGAGAAACATCACCATCTACGGAAGATCAACTCCCACTCGATTCAAGTGATTGTTGCACTCGAGACAATCTGAGCACAAGCTCAACGATTGAGCTTTTCTCCCTTAGTTTGCAGGCTAAGAAAATCGTCGGAGGTCTTATACCTCTTGACATGGGCACGAGCCTGAAATCCCAATTTCAGCCCTCGAAACATCTCATATGTTCCGCAACGTTTCGAAATCGTCTTTGGTGCCTCAACTCTAAACCGTTTAACTGAACTATCACGTAGTTATCAAGACGTGTATGTCAGATGTTCGCAACATCCACAGACGACGCTCGAGGTTCAGCACACCAAGTGGTGCATTAAGGACATAAGCCTTCTACTGTCCGCATAATTGCTACTGTCAACTTTCAACTATATTTTGTCTAGGAACATATCTAAAACAGTAGAACTAAAGCGCGAGCTATGACATAATTTGCAAAGGGTTTTTGACTATGTTCAGGATAATTAAGTTCATCTTATGAACTCCCACTTAGATAGACATCCCTCTAGTCATCTAAGTGATTACATGATCCGAGTCAACTAGGCCGTGTCCGATCATCACGTGAAGACAGACTAGTCATCATCGGTGAACATCTTCATGTTGATCGTATCTACCATACGACTCATGCTCGACTTTTCGGTCTCTTGTGTTCCGAGGCCATGTCTGTACATGCTAGGCTCGTCAAGTCAACCTAAGTGTTTCGCGTGTGTAAATCTGGCTTACACCCGTTGTATGTGAACGTAAGAATCTATCACACCCGATCATCACGTGGTGCTTCAAACGACGAACTTTACATAGCAACGGTGCACGGTTAGGGGAACACTTTCTTGAAATTTTAATGAGGATCATCTTATTTACTACCGTCGTTCTAAGCAAATAAGATGCATAAACATGATAAACATCACATGCAATCAAATAGTGACATGATATGGCCAATATCATTTTGCTCCTTTTGATCTCCATCTTCGGGGCTCCATGATCATCATCGTCACTGGCATGACACCATGATCTCCATCATCATGATATCCATCATCGTGTCTTCATGAAGTTGTCTCGCCAACTATTACTTTTACTACTATGGCTAACGGTTAGCAATAAAGTAAAGTAATTACATGGCGTTGTTCAATGACACGCAGGTCATACAATAAATAAAGACAACTCCTATGGCTCCTGCCGGTTGTCATACTCATCGACATGCAAGTCGTGATTCCTATTACAAGAACATGATCAATCTCATACATCACATATCATTCATCACATTCCTTTTGGCCATATCACATCACATAGCATACCCCGCAAAAACAAGTTAGACATCCTCTAATTGTTGTTTGCATGTTTCTGATAGCCTCTATGGGTTTCTAGCAAGAACGTTTCTTACCTACGCAAAAGCCACAACGTGATAGGTCAATTGCTATTTACCCTTCATAAGGACCCTTTTCATCGAATCCGATCCGACTAAAGTGGGAGAGACTGGCACCCGCTAGCCACCTTATGCACCAAGTGCATGTCACGGTGGAACTTTGTCTCACGTAAGTGTACGTGTAAGGTCGGTCCGGCCGCTTCATCCCACAATACCGTCGAAACAAGATTGGACTAGTAACGGTAAGCATATTGAACAAAATCAACACCCACAACTACTTTGTGTTCTACTCGTGCAACGAATCTACACAATAGACCTAGCTCATGATGCCACTGTTGGGGAACGTAGCAGAAATTCAAAATTTTCCTACGTGTCACCAAGATCTATCTATGGAGAAACTAGCAATGAGGGAAGGAGAGTGCATCTACATACCCTTGTAGATCGCTAAGCGGAAGCGTTCAAGAGAACGGGGTTGAAGGAGTCGTACTCGTCGTGATCCAAATCACCGGAGGTCCTAGTGCCGAACGGATGGCACCTCCGCGTTCAACACACGTACAGCCCGGTGACGTCTCCCATGCCTTGATCCAGCAAGGAGAGAGGGAGAGGTTAGGGAAGACTCCATCCAGCAGCAGCACGACGTTGTGGTGGTGATGGAGGAGCGTGGCAATCCTGCAGGGCTTCGCCAAGCACCGCAGCGGGAGAGGAGGAGGACTTGGGAGAGGGGAGGGCTGCGCCAGGGCAAGGGTGCAGCTCCCGTGCGCCTCCCACTATATATAGGGGTGGAGGGGATTATTTCTTGCCCTCCAAGTCCATTGGGGCGTTGGCAAAGGTGGGAGGAAATAAATCCCATCCTTTCCTTTCCCCATCGATTGTTATCCCCCTTTTTAGGGATCTTGATCTTATCCCTTGGGATATGATCTTATTCCTTCTAAGGGGGATCTTGGTGCACACCTTGACCAGGGGTGTGGGGCCTTGCCCCCACTACCCACGTTCATGTGGGTCCCCCATGCAGGTGGGCCCCACTCCGAAACCTTCTAGAACCTTCCCGGTACAATACCGAAAAATCCCGAACATTTTCCGGTGGCCAAAATAGGACTTCCCATATATAAATCTTTACCTCCGGACCATTCCAGAACTCCTCGTGACGTCCGGGATCTCATCCAGGACTCCGAACAACATTCGGTAACCACGTATATCTATTCCCTATAACCCTAGCGTCATCGAACCTTAAGTGTGTAGACCCTACGGGTTCGAGAACCATCTTGAGACATGACCGAGACGTTCTCCGGTCAATAACCAACAAATGGGATCTGGATACCCATGTTGGCTCCCACATGTTCCACGATGATCTCATCTCGATGAACCACGATGTCAAGGACTCAATCGATCCCGTATACAATTCCCTTTGTCTAACAAGATTGTACTTGCCCGAGATTCGATCGTCGGTATACCGATACCTTGTTCAATCTCGTTACCGGCAAGTCTCTTTACTCGTTCCGTAACACATCATCCCGTGATCAACCCCTTGGTCACATTGTGCACATTATGATGATGTCCTACCGAGTGGGCCCAGAGATACCTCTCCTTACACAGTGACAAATCCAGTCTCGATTCGTACCAACCCAATGACACTTTCGGAGATACCAGTAGTGCACCTTTATAGCCACCCGATTCACGCCAGGACGCTCGGTACACCCAAAGAATTCCTACGGCATCCGGGAGTTGCACAATCTCATGGTCTAAGGAAATGATACCACTAGAAAAGCTTTAGCATACGAACTACACGATCTTTGTGCTAGGCTTAGGATTGGGTCTTGTCCATCACATCATTCTCCAAATGATGTGATCCCGTTATCAACGACATCCAATGTCCATGGTTAGGAAACCGTAACCATCTGTTGATCAACGAGCTAGTCAACTAGAGGCTTACTAGGGACATGGTGTTGTTTATGTACCCACACATGTATCTGAGTTTCCTATCAATACAATTATAGCATGGGTAATAAACGATTATCATGAACAAGGAAATATAATAATAACTAATTTATTATTGCCTCTAGGGCATATTTCCAACAGAACTCACATATATTCATGAAAACATAATAGGTTCAGATCTGAAATCATGGCACTCGAGCCCTAGTGACAAGCATTAAGCATAGCAAAGTCATAGCAACATCAATCTCGGAACATAGTGGATACTAGGGATCAAACCCTAACAGAACTAACTCGATTACATGATAGATCTCATCCAACCCATCACCGTGCCGCAAGCCTACGATGGAATTACTCACGCACGGCGGTGAGCATCATGAAATTGGTGATGGAGGATGGTTGATGATGACGACAGTGATGAATCCCCCTCTTCGGAGCCCCGAACGGACTCCAGATCAGCCCTCCCGAGAGGTTTTAGGGCTTGGCGGCGGCTTCGTATCGTAAAACGCGATGAATTCTTCTCTGTGATTTTTTTCTCCCCGAAAGCAAATATATAGAGTTGGAGTTGAGGTCGGAGGAGCTCCAGGGGGCCCACGAGGTAGGGGGGGCGCACCCTAGGGGGGAGGGCCGACGCTCCACCCTCGTGGCCAGGGTGCGGGCCCCCTGGTCTTCGTCTTTTGCAAGGATTTTTTATTATTTCCAAATAGACATTCCGTGGAATTTTAGGTCATTCCGAGAACTTTTATTTCTACACATAAATAACACCATGGAAAGTCTGCTGAAAACAGCGTCAGTCCGAGTTAGTTCCATTCAAATCATGCAAGTTAGAGTCCAAAACAAGGGCAAAAGTGTTTGGAAAAGTAGATACGACGGAGACGTATCAGGTGTCGTCATCCGGTTGAGTGAACTTGTTCCTTGGGCCCACCATCTATAGAGTAGAAATGGAGAAGAGTCAGAAATGAGTAGAGAAGAGTATCATGTGGCTTATCCTAGTGGTCGCGTCCTACAGTCAGCGTGTGCTCTGATACCATCATGTAGCGACCAGACCTCAGACGGTCAAGTCTCTGTGCTTAAGTGTTATCCCTGAATCGGTATTGCCGACACACACAATACTCAAGGCTTTATAACAGAGTTCAATCACACACATTTTATAGCGAGAGTCTCAAAAGAGAACTTATTACAATAATATGGCTGAAGCCCATCTAATTAAGATAACGGCGGAAGCATCGAAGATAAATGAGTCCATACAACTCCACGGCAATACTGAGTGCACGACAATGACCTAGCGCACCTTACTCTTCGTCTGAAAATTCTGCAACATGATACGTTGCAGCCGTGTAGGTCAACACATGGAATATGCTGGCAAAATAACACTGTAGAGGATAATGATGCAATAACAACTATCACTACATGCATATTTGGCTGGTGGAAGCTTCTAAGTTTATTATTTGCATAAAGCCAATTTTTCCCTACAACAAAGGAATAAATTTTATTTAACTACAAGGTTTGTTGACTTATTGAGAAGGTTCCTCCAACTCAATCCCAAATTAATATGAATAACTGTAGGATCGAAAGTATGTCTAGAGGGGGGGGGGTGATTAGACTACTTGACCAAATAAAACTTATCCTTTTCCCAATTTTAATTCTTGGCAGATTTTAGCAACTTTGGACAAGTCAAGCAATCTTAACACAATTCAAGCAAGCATGCAAAGAGTATATGAGCAGCGGAAAGTAAAGCATGCAACTTTCAAGAATGTAAAGGGAAGGGTTTGGAGGATTCAAACACAATAGGAGACACAGATGTTTTTGTCGTGGTTCCGATAGGTGGTGCTATCGTACATCCACGTCGATGGAGACTTCAACCCACGAAGGGTAGCAGTTGCCTTGAGTCCATGGAGGGCTCCACCCACGAAGGGTCCACGAAGAAGCAACCTCGTCTATCCCACCATGGCCGTCGCCCACGAAGGACTTGCCTCACTAGCGGTAGATCTTCACGAAGTAGGCGATCTCCTTGCCCTTACAAACTCCTTGGTTCAACTCCACAATCTTGTCGGAGGCTCCTAAGTGTCACCTAGCCAATCTAGGAGACACCACTCTCCAAGAAGTAACAAATGGTGTGTTGATGATGAACTCCTTGCTCTTGTGCTTCAAATGATAGTCTCCCCAACACTCAACTCTCTCTCACAGGATATGGATTTGGTGGAAAGAAGATTTGAGTGGAAAGCAACTTGGGGAAAGCTAGAGATCAAGATTCATATGGTAAGAATGGAATATCTTGGCCTCAACACAAGTGTAGGTGGTTCTCTCTCAGAAAATGTATGTTGGAAGTGTAGGTACGTTCTGATGGCTCTCTCCACGAATGAAGAGGAGGTGGAGGGGTATATATAGCCTCCACACAAAATCTAACCGTTACACACAACTTGCCAATCTCGGTGGGACCAAATTGATAAACTTGGTCGTCCCGATTCAGCAAATCTAGTGACCGTTAGGATTTTTGGTGGGACCGACATGCAACTCGGTAGGATCGATATGGTTAGGGTTAGGGCATAACGTAATATCGGTGAGACCGATTACACAAACTCGGTGAGACCGATTTTGGTAATAAGCTAACCAGAGAGTTGGTCAGGTAAACTCGGTGGGGCCGATTCGCTCATTTCGGTGAGACAAAAGTGTTACAAAAGGGAAACAGAGAGTTTACATTGCAATCTCAGTGGGACCGATCGCTCATCTCGGTGGGACCGAAACGTTACGAAGGGAAACAGAGAGATTACAATTCCATCTCGGTGAGACCGAGATCCCTATCGGTGAGACCAATTTGCCTAGGGTTTGTGGGAGTGACTATGACATCTGAACTCGGTGGCGCCGGATAGAAAGAATCGGTGGGGCCGAGTTTGACTTTTGGTTTAGGTCACATGTGGATGTGAGAAAGTAGTTGAGGGCTTTCGAGCATATTACTAAGCACTTTGAGCAAGAGCCTCATTAAGCAACACCTCATCCCTCCTTGATAGTATTGGCTTTTCCTATAGACTCAATGTGATCTTGGATCACTAAAATAGAAAATGTAGAGTCTTGAGCTTTGAGCTTGAGCCAATCCTTTTGTCCTTAGCATTTTGAGGGGTCCACTTTTCTCATCCATGCCATGCCAATCATTGAGCTTTCCTGAAATATTAATCTTGAAATAGCATTAGCTCAATGAGCTATATGTTGTTAGGAATTACCAAAACCACCTAGGGATAGTTGCACTTTCAATCTCCCCCTTTTTGGTAATTGATGACAACATATAGATCAAAGCTTCGACAAATGATAATAAGAGTGAAAACATTGTCGCTTTGAGAAGTATGTGAAAAGCAAGAGCTCCCCCAAAATTTGTGCATAGTTTAAGATTTGCTTTGGACTACAAATGCACAATGAGTTAGGATGATGGGTTACTCTTCCATGTCACATACATCTTGGTGGAGCGCTCAAAATGATAATAATTAAATACATGCACTCATCACCAAGCAAAGTGAATGATCATATGGTGATATAAAAGGATAATGTCATCCAACAAGCATTAAGGTAGCATATGATCAAACACATGATCATCCAAGTATCACACAAAAGCATAAAGTATCTCAAACAAGCAAATAACAAAGTTCAACCACCAAAAAACAAGAGAGAACAAAGAGCAATACTCTCTCTCGAAGCCTATGATCTATACATTTTCTCCCCCTTTGGCAACAAGTTACCAAAAAGTTCATAGAAAATGCATAGTGCTAGATCGACTCTCAGGCTTGGTCTTCAGGTGGTGGAGTAGATAAAACTCCAAGGACGAAGGCATCAGTTGATGTAGATGGAGCTGGTGGCACTTTGAAGGCATGGTAGTGCAGATGAAGTTGCTCTGGTGTGCATGGCACCAGCATGGCAGATCTACATCCTCTGGGCACTCTAGCAAAAGCATCAGTGGTAGACTTGCCCTTCTTCTCCTGCACTTCATCTTGAAGTTACTCAACAACCGATGTATCTCGGTGACCTTCACATCTAAATCATAGAACTTCTGCTCCATGATCCTCTCCAAGCTCTCCTGGTTTTGATTCAGGGTGGCCAATCCCTTCTCAATCCTCAGAGTGGAGGCAATCAAGTAGACAAGCTGATCTTGCTTGCTCTTCAGAAGATACTGAGATGCCTCATCAATGGTTGGCATCTTTGCAGCCTTTTCAGTCCTTGCCTTCTCCCTCTTTGCTTGTGCTTGCACAAAAGATGGTTCATTCTCATCCATTACCACAGTGTTGTCCTTAAAGTCTGGGTAGATGGGCATATGATCCTTGTCCAAGAGATATGTGCCAGTGCCCATATTGGAGTTGATTAGCTCCTGGATCTGTGGGGCATACCCACAACTTCTCACGATCTGCAGCTGTTCTCTTTATAGTTTCCACAATTAGGCTCATGACTTTGAACTTTTGAGGAACATCAAATATATGCAGCAAGCTGATGGAATGTCCTCTGATCATTCTGTGATCTCCTGATTTTGGTAGCAATGTGTGCCTTAAAATCTAATTGATTGTAGGCAGGCCTGGCAGCAAGTGTTTCACAGAACCAAATTGGTGAGTCTCAAGATCTGCATCAGGAATCTCCTTATACATGCTAGCCATTGAGTTGTGATCCTTCTTCTTCTTGGCATAGACATCCAAGTCATCTTCTTGTTCTTCTGGGGCATTGATCAATTTTGCCAATTCTTCAACAGTTGACTGGTACCTAGTACCTTCAGACATCCAGACAATCCTTCCATCTAGGTAGAAATGAGCTGTGGAGTAGAACTGCATAATAAGCTCATCATTCCACTTTGTGAGCTTCTGCCCAACAAAGTCTCTACTCCACAAGACATGAAACTATCATAGACTCCAGGATAGTGTTCTTCATTTTCCCTAACGTACTCCCAGTCCACCCATCTCATATCACAGACTATAGGCTTCTTGTCAAGCAACATTGTCTCATAGAAGTCTTGTTGTTCCTTTGTATGGAACCTATAGTCCACAACCGTTCTTCTCCTGATTGCATAGGGATCAGTCAATCTCCACTGTTTGAGTCCCGCATCCCTCCTGAGCTTCATGTCCTCAGCTACTGGATGAGCATCATTGTGATCTGGAATTTTGGGCTTCAACTTCCTCAAGACATGGGATTCATCATCTTCTTCTTCTATAGCAGCTTCAGGCACTGGGGCCTTGTTCTTCTCTGCAGCTGGAATATTCCATGTACTCCTCTTGGGTGCAGCTTTGGGTTTTGGAGCAGCTGCCTTGGGAGCTTCTTTGGGCTTAGATGGAGCAGCCCCTGATCTTATAGCATCTCCCATAAGCTTTTGAGCTTTAGGTGCTGGTGCAGCAACCTCTTCCTCTTCATCTTCCATCATTGAGGGCTTCCCAATTACTCTGGCCATGGTCTTCTTGACCCTTTCTTTCCTTTTCTTCTCTGCCACAACCTATTCTTTGGGTGCAGATCCCAAAGTTTCTTGACTGGATATTCTGGCCTTTGACATAGGAACTCTCTTGGCAGGAACCTTTGTCTTCATTCCTGGCTTAGTGGCAGTAGCTGTGCTATATTCCTTTTTTAGAACTTTCTTCTTTGAGGTGGCCTCTTCCTCAACAGCCACATAGTCTTCATCCTCAGAATCTGAGGTTCTCTTCTTTCTGGCCCTGATGGCTGCCTTAGGCAAGTTTTTGGGTGTACTCCTGCTTCCATCATCATAGCTGCTAGAGGGACTAGTGCCCTCACTCATGTGAACTTGCTCCTCCGACTTGTTCTGACTGTCACTCTGATCTGAAATGATACAAACACTGACAGCAGACCATGTGAATAGATATAGATGAGATAGATTGGATTAGCATCACAAAGTGCAGTGGTTTTTACAAAAGAATGAGTCAAAAACTTAGTTTTAGTTTTCCATAGAAAGCATTTCGGATCTCCCGATTTGAAAACTCGGTGATACCGAAGCAGCTTTTGGAACCTAAACTAGTGAACTCGGTCAGACCGAGTCACAGTTCAGTGGCACCAAGACTGCTAGGGTTTCACAAAGAATTGAACTCGGTCTCACCGATTTGCAATTCTCGGTCAGACCGAGAATCACATGTGCAATGGCCTTAGCCAAATAGGTGGAACCGATTTCAACAACTCGGTTGGTCCGAGATGATTTCGGCGGAAACCTAACCCTAAATTTTCAATCCACAACTAATCTACGGAGTGATTTCGCTGGATAGAGTGATCTCAATCGTGGCAAGATACACGACAAAACAATGTGCTAGGAATCGGAGTGAGATTAGCACAAGGATCAAGTCCATACCCTAAGTGCGGCGATGGACCTGCTACGGCGGCAACGGCGGAGAAGATTTCTGTTGACGGTAGACCAGCGGCGGGAGGCACCTGGCGATGAGGAGGACGATCCGGAGACCCAAGGAGGCAGAGCAGGCTGAGGGCGGGTGAAGGGGTTCGGAGAATTTTCCAAATTTTGGCCCGGGGATATATATAGCCTGACCCTGTCGGTGTGACCGAGTGGAACAACTCGGTGGCACCGAGATGCATAACTGCAAGCGATTCGCAACTCGGTGTGACCGAAAAGTTCAAATCGGTTGCACCGAGATTGAAAACCTAGATGGACTTAGTGATCTCGGTATGACCGAAATGGATGAATCGGTCAAACCGAAACACACAAAAAAGTTTTGGAAGTTTAAGTCTATGACGAATCGGGGACACCGAGTGCTCCTCACACAAAGTGGTTCGAATCTGACTTGATCAAACTTTGTGATGTAGCATGAATAGAGTTTGAGACAAGAAAAGCATAGATAGCTAGATAAGGTTCTTAGGCATTCTTGTCCATCCACTTGGCAAAAGAAAGAAGGAACCAAACAATCAAAATAACAAGTGGATGTCCTCGAATGAGTAAATTATGCAACCGACATGCTCACACAATAAAATGGAAAATGAAATATGTGGCAATGCATGCACAACCAATTCTAGAATCTATCAGGCAATTGGCGATGACTAGGTCATCTATATATGAGTATATTAACTTAGGAGTCAAATGAGAACATTTGATCATAGGTCATACTCATCGTTTAAGCACAAGTGGGGTTACCACTTTTACATAAAAGCGTTGCTGTGTTCACACCATTAGAGTTGCTTTAGCTCAATTCTTAGAGTAAAGTTCCCCCTAGATGTGAGATCCCCCTAAGAGGGATGAACTAACCTTGGGTTTTGTCGATGATGACTTCATGTAGGTCTTGAAGATGTGGATGCTCAATGTTGATGTAGATCATTTGGAGCAATCCTTTGGAGTGAGTTGCACTTTCAATACCTACACGGGTTAGTCCCAGAAGGAACAAACAAGGATATCCATAGACATAGAGTGATGCACACACAAGATGATGTCTATGAAAGAATTAGGTTACCTTGTCCCTTGTTTTACCAACAATAGGGTTTGTGACTCCTTGAACTAGTGCAAGATGTGGAAGTTGATTGCACTTGTTCTTGCCAAAATGATAAGAATGAAGTATGTTTGTCAGGACCTCGATTCCAAGTCACATCAATCTAGCCGGTAACACCTCATATCACTTTGCGGCCTCACGCACGGTATTCCCACGGGTGTCGCCTTACCATGGCCCGGGACCGTTTGCGCCTTTTGGCTCACATATATGATAGTGTCGCTAGCATCCATATGACAGAGAACCCGGGCCGACATGGCTAGTCGTGAACCCAAAGCGGCACTAACCCATGGGGACAGGCATACATGAATCACATCGAGCATGTCGGTCATCAACATGTGAATCCGGGCTGTAGCACTGGGCTAACAGGACTCTGGTATCCCGGGCTGTAGCAGGCTAGGCAGGACTCCGGATGTCACCGCGTGACATTTGCCTCAAGGGACAGCCATAGGAACAGTGAAACACATGCCGCCGATCAAGTGTCCAAAGCAGTAGTCTTTGGGCTAGCAGGACTCCGGTGAACCAGGCTGTAGTGGACTACTATCGCTCAGGAAGCACTAGACTACATTTCCCCATATGAGAGGCTGCCAAGGATAAACAACTAGATTGTCGGATCCCACACATACCAAGCATTTCAAAAATACACACAATATGCTCGATATGTGTAAATACAACAAGGCATCACAACATAACTCTACGACTCAAGTACTTATTCATTAGGCTCCGAGGAGCGAGATATTACAAACATGGGTCTCATGACCCAACACTCGAAACATACAAGTCAAAGCACAAGCGGAAGCTTAACATGTCCGAGTACAGACATCTACAAATGAAAAAGGCCGAGAAGCGACTATCTACCAGATCTGCCGAGGGCACAAGATCGTAGCAGAGGTATCAAGCTAAACGTCAAGGCCACACGGAACTACTAAGCGAGACCAGCGTCTCTCGCAAAACATAAAATAAGCAAACGTGAGTACAAATGTACTCAGCAAGACTTACATCAGATCTAACTACATATGCATCATTATCAAAAGGGGTGGTGGAGTTTAACCGCAGCAAGCCAGCTTTGACTCGGTGGCTATCCTGAACTACATTTGCAAGTAACTCTTTTGAGGTGGCGCACACGAGTCCACATATTCACCATATCAATACACCACTATGGATCCGCTCCGTCTCCCTACGAGAACGCCATCCATAGCACTCACGCTATCTTGCGCATTTTAGAGTATCCACTTTCACTTGTCTATGAACTATGCAAGGGGTCCAAGTTTCCATATCCGAGGAATCCGGCTATTGAATAGATAATGATAACCCTGCAGGGGTGTACTTCTTCACACACGCTCTCGCCACTTATCGCCTCAGACACGTCATGTACCTCGGCAACCTTCAAGCGGAAGCGAGGGAGTCGGCCACGACACGACTAACCACACAAGTCTCTCGTCCAGGTTTATCGCCTATTCGGGTTCCATCCGCAAGGAGATCCGGCCGGGGTGTCGCTCACGGCCCCAAACGATGTGTACAGAGTTCCAAGCCCACCAAACGGGCGGCGCTTGGCATACCCGGCCACGGTGCCTAGTCTGTCCCAAGCCCACCTGTACCGGGTGCCACTTGGTAGAATACTAACACTACCTACAAACACCAGAAACTAGTTGCAACTCCTGGACAGAGATCATGTTGATTAATAAGTCGAGAGGGGTCGAGTTACCGGAACCCAATGTGTGGTAGTAATTGTTCATGGATCACAAACACAGAACTCAGTTCCTGAGGACGGCTGCAATGAGACAACCCACCATGTACTCCTACATGGCCTCTCACCGCTACCTTTACCAAATCGTGTTCACACACTTAGCTCACACACGGTAGAACATGTTCACACACCTCTGATTCATTCCCGATGAATCAGACCTGACTCAACTCTAAGCGATGGCAGGCATGACAAACAAGCATGAATGAGTAGGCTGTGAGGCTCAAACAACTCCTACTCATGCTAGTGGGTTTCATCTAATTCTTGTGGAATGACAGGTCATGCAGAGGATAAAGGGGTTCAGCTACCGCAACAAGTAATGTGAGATGAATTGTTGTTGTCCTAATGCAAGAAAAGAGAGCAGTAGCGAGAGAGTGGGATTGTATCGGAATGAACAAGGGGTTTTGCTTGCCTCGGCACTTGAAGATAATATAGTTCTTCATCGGTGTCATCGAACTCATCGTCGAGACGTCGTCTCATCGAGAGGGACAAATACCGCAACAAGGAAGAACACAATCAATGCAGTGCACAATATGATGCATGATCATGACATGTTAGAATGCTGTGATTTGAGCTAATGCAACTAGCAGCAGATTAAATGAAGTTGGTTTGAATCCAAGATTCAAATTCAAACTCCATGTATGGATATTAAATTGCCATTTATATGCTTTGTGCTAAACAGCAGCTATAAGTTGTTCTAACATGCATGAAAATGGTACAGATGGATAGATTGAATTTTTCTGATCATTTTCATATATAAATCTTTTCATTTGGAGATACGGTTGAATTTATATGATTTTTGAAGTTTAAAGCATTTTCTCGAATTTCTAAACCTTTTACGATTTATTTTAATTCGAGAAAGGCTTTAATGCGTCAAAGATGACATCACTGATGACGTCAGCAAGTCAACAGGCGCTAGTCCGGGTCAAACCTGACGTGTGGGGTTGGTCAACTGCCAAGTCAGGCAAGGTCAACTTCGCACGTGGGTCCTTACCGGGTTATAAACTAATCTTAACCAGGAAAATTAGCCCGCTGGGTTAAACATGCGGGTCCCACTGTCAGTGAACCTAGGGGGGGTTAGTTAGGTGCTAATGATGGTGCCACGTCACCGGCCACCGGAGTTGGACGCCGGCGACCAAACCCAACGGCGGAGGATCGCCGGAGTTGCTCGGAACGGCGCTTAACTTGAGTACCGTTTGCTGCGTGGTTTATGCTTCTGGCGAGTGGCGGTGCGGCGCATCTAAAGGAGGCAGTGGGAGGTGCCGGGGTGCAGTGTAGCAGCGGCGGTGACGGGCGGAGCGGTGGCCGGAGTTCGGCCGGCAATTGTTTGGGCGGTGCCGAGCAAGGGAGGAGCCGTGGTTAGTCATGTTCGACTCACGGAAGTGCGGCGAGTGCAGCGGTGAGCTCGGATGCAAGCTTGTGCGGCCGTAGCCACGGTGGTGACAAGGCCGGCGGCGGGGAGCTTCGGGCTCGATCGGAAAACGGGGCTACGGAACGGGAACAGAGGGGGAGAGCGAGGGGGAAGCAACATGAGCTCACAGGAGGCGGGCGCAAGCAGGTCAAGGCTCGGGGCGCCCTTGACGGCGCTGAATCGACGGCGAGGGGCTCGGGTGCCCGAGGTTGAAGATGACCGTGATGACGACGAAGCAGGGCTTCCCGGCGTCCCGTAGCTCGATTGGGAGGACGAGAAGGCTTCGGCGGTGCTTCTGGACTCGGTGGAAGGGCGAGGGTGCACGATAGCCGCGACAGCGGCGAGCGGCGGTCTCGGGTGTGCTCGGTGGCACGAGGGGAAGAGGCCAGAGGAAGGGGGCGAGGGTCCAGGGAGAGTGAGAGAGAGTCCAGGGGGTCCAGAGCGGCGCCGAGGAGGCTTCGAGGCGCCCCGGTGAGGCAGGCGAGCAGGGAGGAGGCGTGGCGCCTCGTGCGCGCGTGCTCTGTCTCCCTCCTATGCCTACTGGTAGAGGTAGGCGATGACTGGCACAGCCAGGTGGGCCAGCCCAGCCAGGGGTTTGGCCAGGTAAGTGGGCTACCAGGTAAAAACTCCCTCTCCTTTTATTTCCATTTTCTATTTTTTGTAACTGTGTTTGGCTTTAATAAAAATGCCAGGGCATTTCCAAAAATCATGAAACTGGTCAATGTCACTGTTTGGAATATTTCCAACAACAAACATTTCAGTTTGTGATTGTTTGAGCATTTAAAATATTATTTAGCAATTAAATGCCCAAATGCAAATACCATATGATTTAATTCAAAAATCCAGAATGGCCTAGAAAAATGTGCACCATTTTTGGCAGAGGTTTTAAACCAATCCAAAAATGATAAACTTTTCTGAAGGGCATTTTGGGTTCATTGAGAATATTTTTATTTGAACCTAGTTGATTTGGTTTGGTGCTAGGGTTTGAGCAATCCCCATTTCAACTTTCAAATAAATTAGACATGATGCTAGCAAGGTCAAGCAAGGGCTGATCTGGGGCTGTGACAGCTCACCCCTACTAAACAAGAATCTCGTCCGAGATTCAAGCGTAGGGTAAGAAGGCAGAGGGGACACTAGCTAACACGATCTTGTCGATCCAATTTCCCTTCCCGAAGATGTTGGTTCATTGCTCCAATTGATCTTGACGTCCTTGCTTTCGGGATCTTCATCCAACACGATGGCGACAGAAAGAGACTCTATAGGAGACGATCTCCTCGAAGATCGAGCACTCAAGATCAACTCGTGGAATGAGATGTTGAAACATCTCGAGTTGAGGCACAAAACACATCGAGAGGGATGGAAGAACAAACAACGAGGTTTGATTAGTGGGCAATAATTCCACGCTTAGAGAGATGGTGGATGGTGTCAAGGTGGCGAGGAAATAATTGCCATAATTCAATAACGGGGCACCTCAGGGGAGGTGACGCGAGGAACTATTCCCTTAAGTGGCAAAAAGAATTACTTTTGATTCAGAGACCATTGAAACTCTTCATACCAGCCTAAGGCAATTCACAACGATCGTTTGGCGGAGAGCAAAGGAATGGTACACCCGGACTAGAATGGATGATGTGGACTACCTTGTTGAAGACAACGCAATGGATGATTTTTGCTTATCATCGGAGGTGGAGGGAACCCATGGTAGGACCACTTTTGAGGATGATCCTGAACAAGAATTACTAAGAAGGCAGCCCATAGTGAAATGGCACAAGGACGGTGCAAGCTGGGAACGAAATGCAACTGTTGGAGTGTTCCAACCATCATATCCGCACGAGATTCAGATCCGATTGGTGATAGGATACTTCGGACTCAGCATGTCCGAAAAGAAAGGTTGCAACACAAATCGACGAGATGATGTTGCAAGATTCTCGGGAGATGGACTATGGTAGTAAGCTCCAAAACATGAGCAGGTTCTGCTACAAACAGGTGAACACGTTGTCCCAGACAAGCGTGACCACGTAGTAGTCTTATATTAAACACTACCAAGTTCAGGTGGGGGAACCACCATCGAGGATATCGAAGTCTTAACATAAGTCATGATTAGCTCTTATGAAGGAACTCCTTCTTCTTGAACAAATCAATCAGTGGCTTGGGGTGCTAGGAAATACATATGGTGTCAGGACCCCGATCCTAAGTCACACCGATCTAGCATGTAACACATCATATTACTTTGCGGCCTCACGCACCGTATTCCCACGGGTGTCGCCTTACCATGGCCCGGGACCGTTTGCGTCTTTTGGCTCACGTATATGATAGTGTCGCTAGCATCCATATGACAAAGAACCCGGGCCGACATGGCTAGTCGTGAACCCAAAGCGGCGCTAACCTATGGGGACAGACATACATGAATCACATCGAGCATGTCGGTCATCAACGTATATATTCGGGCTGTAGCACTGGGCTAACAGGACTCCGGTATCCCGGGCTGTAGCAGGCTAGGCAGGACTCGAATAACACCGCGTGACATTTCCCGAAGAACAGGACATAGGAACGAAGTGAAACACATGCCGGCCAGTCAAGTGTCCAAGCGGTAGTCTTTGGGCTAGCAGGACTCCGGTGAACCGGTCATGGCGGACTACTATCGCCGGAAGCACGAGACTACATTTCCCCATATGAGAGGCTGCCAAGGATAAACAACTAGTTTGTCGGATCCCACACATACCAAGCATTTCAAACATACACACATTATACTTGATATGCGTAGATACAACATGGCATCACAACATAACTCTACGACTCAGATATTATTCATTAGGCTCAAGAGCGAGATATTACAAACATGGGTCTCATGACCCAACACTCGAAAGCATACAAGTCAAAGCACAAGCGGAAGCTAAACATGTCCGAGTACGCATAACTACAAATGAAGAAGGCCGAGAAGCCTGGCTATCTACCAGATCCTCGCCGAGGCACAAGATCGTGAGCTGAGGTATCAAGCTAACCGTCAAGTCCAAGCGGAACTACTAGCGAGACCGAAGTCTCTCTGCAAAACATAAAATAAGCAAACGTGAGTACAATTGTACTCAGCAAGACTTACATCAGAACTAACTACATATGCATCAGTATCAAAGGGGGGGTGGTGGAGTTTGACTGCAGCAAGCCAGCTTTGACCCGGTGGCTATCCTGAACTACGACTGCAAGTAACTCTTTTGAGGTGGCGCACACGAGTCCACATATTCACCATATCAATACACCACTATGGACCCGCTCCCGCCTCCCTACGAGAACGCCATCCATAGCACTCACGCTTATCTTGCGCATTTTAGAGTATCCACTTTCACTGGTCTATGAACTGATATAGGCAACCCAGAAGTCCTTTTCCGTGGACACGGCTATTCGAATAGATCATATTAAACCCTGCAGGGTGTACTTCTTCACACACGCTCTCACCACTTACCGCCGTTTACACGACATGTACTCGGCAACCTTCAAGCGGAAGCCCAACGTGGGTGTCGGCCACGGCCTACCTAAACACTCAAGTCCCTAGTCCGGGTTTATCGCCTATTCGGGTTCCATCCATGGGAGTCCGCCGAGGTTTCCCATACAGCCCCGAACGATGTGTGCAGGGTTCCCGAGATACCAAACGGGCACTTTCGGTACACCGGGCCATGGTGCCTACCGCAACACAACCCACCCCTACGGTCAGCGTTAAATGCGGCCCCTGACATGCTACAAACACCAGAAACTACTTGCAACTCCCGGACTGAGGACAAGAGTGGCTAAGAAGCCGAGAGGGTCCATTGGTTTCGGGCCCAATGCGTGGTAGTAACTGTATCATGGATCACAAACACAGAACTCAGTTCCTGAGGACGGCTGCAATGAGACAACCCACCATGTACTCCTACATGGCCTCTCACCGCTACCTTTACCAAATCGTGTTCACACACTTAGCTCACACAAAGTAGGACATGTTCACACAACCATTCCAATTCATTCCCGATGAATCAGACCTGACTCAACTCTAAGCAGTAGTAGGCATGACAACAAGCATAAATGAGTAGGCACAACATGGCTCAAACAACTCCTACTCATGCTAGTGGGTTTCATCTAATTACTGTGGAATGACAGGTCATGCAAAGGATCAAGGGGTTCAGCTACCGCAGCAAGTAATACATGAGTCGTTGTTGTCCTAATGCAATAAAATAGAGCAGGAGCGAGAGAGTGGGATTATATCGGAATGAACAAGGGGTTTTGCTTGCCTGGCACTTCGAAGATAATATAGCTCTTCATCGGTGTCATCGAACAATCGTCGAACATCGTCTCACGGGAGGGACAATTACCGCAAACAAGAGAGAACACAATCAATGCAATGCACATTCACATGAATGACATGTCATATTAAGGTACTGAATTCACCTAATGCAATAATAACCTGTTAGTTGAAGTGGAATTCAAACAAGGTTGAACTCCAACTCCAAATGCTAGTTCATATATTACCCTAATCATGATTCATCCTATTCAGTGAGGTTAACTTGTTCAAACATGCATGATCATGGCATAAACAGATTCTTCATATTTTTCTGATCATTTTTCATATATAAATTATTTCCATCCGAGTTACGGTTGAATTTATATGATTTTTAGAAGTTTAGAGTATTTTCGGAATTTCCTGAATTATTATAAATCCGTAAAATGATTATGGCGTCAAAGACCACGCCACCGGTGACGTCAAGAGGTCACCGGGCGCCCCAGTGTCAAACCTGACCTATGGGTCCCAGCGTGTCAGCTGGCACAACTATTTAACCCAGCTTATTTAGCCTTAAGTTAATTTTAACTAAGCTGTTTGTGGGGCCGCCCACTAGTCGACTAACTAGCTAACTAATCTAGGTTAATTAGTGTTAAGCTAATACTAACTAAATTGTCGGGGTGGCCCACACATCGCTGACGCACGGGAGGTCAACCCATGGTCAAACCCGGCCAACTTCGCCGGAGTTGACCATGCTCGCTCGCCGGGCGGAGCCAGAGACGGCGGAGGGTGCGGGAGTTTCCTCCGCTGACCAAATGGCCGGCGGAGGGCGTCTATGTGACGCGGGCGCTCGTCCGCGTCGAGTAGTGGCAGCGGCTGGGCCTAAGGTGGCCGGAGTCATCACCGGCGTCGACCGTGGTGGTCGCCGGAGCTCGGGCGAGCTCGGGGTCGACGCTACGGTGGCCGGGGAGGCTCGTGCGAGGCACCTACGGGATCTATGCAGCGCGGGGAGGAGGCTGAGCACGACAGCCGGGCCACTAGGTGGCCGGAGGCACGTCGGCGGCGGTCATAGGCGGCGGCGGGTTTCGGTCACGATGGGAATGGTGGCTAGAGGGGGAGAACGAGTCGGGGAGGAGGGGGAAACGACTCGGGGGCTTACAGGGGGTCGATTGGAGGGCCCAGCGGCTCGGGGGAGACGCCGAGGCGGGCGAGCGGCGCCAGCGATCTCGGGCGGCGGAGATGGGGAAGACGGCGTGGCGGCGATGCAGGGCGTCGGCGGGAGACTTGGTGAGGAGGAGGAGAGGGACTAGGCGAGCTCGAGGACATGCCGGGGAGGAGAGGGGGTGGCGGTGGCCGCGAGGGCAGCGAGGGGCGGCGACGGCGGTGCTCGGTCCGGGCGAGAGAGAGGGAGCAGAGGAGAGAACGAGGGAGAGGGAGAGAGCGAGGGGGTCCAGGGGGTTCGGGGAGGCGCGTGGCGTCTCCGGGCGTCGAGGGGGAGCCAGGCAGGCTGGGAGGGAGGAGGTGGCGAGCTCGGCGCGGTCGCCGTGTCCCTCCTCTGCCTACTGGCAGAGGTAGGCTGACAGCGGTGAGGCGGTTGGTGGGCTGGGCCAACTGGGCCAGCGAGGAGGAGGGGGAAGAGAAGGCTGGGCCACTAGGTGGGCTGCAGTAATGGCCCAGCATGCAGTTCTCTCCTCTCTCTTATTTCTATTTAATTCTGTTTTCTATTTTGTTTGCCTCTGTTTTAGTTTAGTAAAATACTAAACCATTTTATAAAATCCTGAAAATAGTTATGTGGCTAGAACTAAAATATACCAAACCACATAAAATGTTCCAGAGTTATTAGACATATATTATTTATATATCAAATATATATCCAATGCAAGTAGTTATTGAATTAATTCAAAGGCCCAAAATAAAATGTTTCAGTCACTCCAAAAATATTGGTTTGAATTTTATTCTTGCCAATATTTTTTAAAGCTGAAAAGGAACATTTCCTTGGAACATTTGAAGCAATTTTTAAATGTTGATCATTTATTTTAAATGATTCTGGGCTCTCAATTCCCCAATTCAAATTTAAAGGAAATTTTGACATGATGCATGGATGCAAGAAAATCAAGCTAGGGCTGATCTGGGCTGTGACAGCTCACCCCCACTAAACAAGACTCTCGCCCCGAGATTCAAGACGTGAGGTAAGAGGAAAAGGGACCCCACAAACTATCACAATCTTCATGATCCAATTGCCCTTCTCGAAGATGTTGATTCACTCCATTATCTTAGTCTTGGCGTCTTGAGATCTTCACCCGACACGACAATGTAAAAGAAGGGGGAAACCTTACATGATTTGATCTTCACGAAGATCAAGTAAACATGATCGACTCACGGACTGAGACGGTGACACATCTCGAGTTGAGACACAAAACACATCGAGAGGGATGGAAGAACAAAGGACGGGGTTTGATTGGTGGCAACAATTCCACGCTTAGAGATGGTGGATGGTGTCAAGGTGGCGAGGGAATATTTATCATGATCCCGTAACAGGACACCTCGAGAAGGGTGACGCAAGAACTATTCCCTTAAGTGGCAAAAAGAATTACTTTTGATCCATAGATCATTGGAACTCTTTATACCAGCCTAAGGCAATTCACAACGATCATTTGGTGGAATGCAAGGAATGGTACACCCGGACTAGAATGGATGATGTAGACTACCTTGTTGAAGACAACGCAATGGATGATTTTGCTTATCATCGAAGGTGGGGGGACCCATGGTGAATCCACTTTTGAGGATGATCCTAGACAAGAATTACTAAGAAGGCAACCCATAACGAAATGCCACAAGGACGGTGCAAGCTGGGAACGAAATGCAACTGTTCGAATGTTCCAACCATCATATCCTACCGAGATTCAGATCTGGTTGGTGTTAGGATATTTCAGACTCAAAGACGTCTGAAAAAGGAAAGGTTGCAACACAATTTGACGAGATGGCGTTGCGAGATTCTCGGGATATGAACTACGATAGCAAGCTCCAAAACATGAGCTGGTTCTGCTACAAACCTGTGAACACATTGTCCTGCATAAGCATGACCACAAGGTAGTTTTATAATAAAATACTACCGAAGTTCGGGTGGGGAAACCATCATCGAGGATATTGAAATCACTTCATAAATCCGGATTAGCTCTTATGAAGGAACTTCTTCTCCTTGAACAAATCAGTCAGTGGCGTGGGGGTGCTAGGAATACATACGGAATGAAGATGATCAGTCTATCAAACCATAGAATACTTCGCACATGCATGACTGACTTGGGATGATTCCAGAGGAAGCAAAACAAACCTTTCTCAAATTCATGGCGTCAACATACATCGATGCACATGAACTAGAGGAAGTCACTACTTTCATCCAAACATATGCTTCATGAACGAAACACGAAGAATTGCTTACACAAGTTTCCAATACTAGGTTGATGCTCAACATGACTCATGGGGAGACAAAATGCTCTTGATGGGCTCAACAGCAACTCATCGGAATTTCCATATCACTGGACTTCCACCATCATGTGAACACAGTGTTAGCATTGGTCAGACCAAAAATATAATGGTGTATGCTCGAGGGATCAGCCACGAGTAAGACAACATTACGAGCACCGTTGGTACTGATTTGATTTGACGATAGCCCATACTCAAATCAAAGGATTGGTAGGACGATAGATCCAACAACTGATCACAGAACCAATTGATGAAGATATCATCTTTCTTCAACACACACTACACAAGAATATCCCTTTGGAACGAACTAAATTAGGCAAGCTTTTATCTTCCAACTCTCCAAGTTGTTGTTTGGCTTGACCAACTAGCTCAGGGGTATCCAACACAGATTCTTGGAGAAGGGGTGGTTCACAGGAAACCAACTTGATCACGAGCCCAACATAACAGTCAGGAAGCAACCCGGTAACACTTCCAAGAAGATATTTGGAAAATCACGAACCACCGGTATGTTACTAAGCTCGAGAGCAATCTTGCTTTTCAGGGCAAGACAATATTATCAAATGAGTGAGGACTTGGCACAATCCTAACTCATCAATCGAGGGGTGCACCAGAAGTAAGGACTAGGTAGCACGATCAATCTCAGGATGATGATTTAATAACCAACACGCTAAGAATGAGGATAATGTCCATTAGCTGCCAAGCAACGAATTGCTCGGAGTATTGATGTCACACATCACAAGTCACTTGTCGGCTTTCCGGTTGCATCAACACGGAACCGAGGAATGAACGATGATGGCGAGAGTATCACTACATCAAGAATTCATAAGAGAAGGTGCAATTCTTATGACATTATTGACATAAAGATGGTAACACTCCGGGTGGAACAGAATCAAAAGCTGAATTGGCATTTTGATCTGCGGAATACAACTACTTTGACCCAATCTCGGATATGGATGAGGTAATCGGAGTTTGTTTCTCCAGGTCATTCAGACAGCATGGCTTGACGGACCACAAAGATAATAGGCATTGATGACGGATGCACGACTACTCCTCGACTATCAATTGATAGACGAAGGTCGGAATGCAACTGAGGAGAGCAACTCAGAGGAACATATAATTTTCTGAGTTGTGGATGCACAGGTTAGTATGTCGAACGAAGCTCAACATTTCTTCCGGATAATCCATGCAGAAAGTAGAACTGGCAGAGTCACAATTATGAACGGAGAACTCCTCAAGAGCACTCTAGTTGTGATCTTTTGATTCAACAAGGAACTTCTGCCATGAACGGTTCGTAGTATTTGGAAGAAGGAAATACCACGGACCTCGAGGACTATCGCAAAGGTTACTAATATCCTAAAGGCACTGGCAAATACTAACAACATGAAGTAGGATGAATCTCGGGTTCAGAAACCCAGGAGTAGAATACCTACTACTAAACGGCATCACGGGATGCTTTCGAAAATGATGGCCAGAATCATCACACTGGGGATACAAAGGCATTGCTAAATTGCTAGGTGACTCCCTAAACACCTAGGGTCATAATAATAATTCCAACATATATGTCAAGGCAATAAATTACCTCAACGCACCGGTTAGTGTGCTTATTCGACCAATAAGGACATCGAAGCGGAAAGAAAGGATTTGCAAATGCATCAAGCTATTTAGAGACACAGGATGACTCGGACAAAGCATAACGGTTGTAAATGCTCAAAATGATTTGAGACATCCTGCAAAATGATGGTATAGCCACTCAACAACATCATAACAAGATTACGAGATCAACAGGTTATCATACGTAAACAATAGGAACTGAATCGGGATTAAAACCAACAATCTTATAGGTCTATGGATTAGTAACACGTCATCCTGATAGATAGATGAGAAGCCTAGTTCTTAAACCCCATAGAAGAGAAGAGGATGACTCAGATTAGAAGGCCATGAGGTATAAGGAGTAAAAAGAGCCTTACGTTCCCTTCCACAATCAATTCCCTTATGTAACTAAAGCATTTCTAGACACAACTTCGACCAGTTTGGCTTGGTAATCCTCTGAGCATCGAGGCTCGATACCAACGCTGTCGGGACCCGATCCTAAGTCACACCGATCTAGCATGTAACACATCATATTACTTTGCGGCCTCACGCACCGTATTCCCACGGTGTCGCCTTACCATGGCCCGGGACCGCTTTCGTCTTTTGGCTCACGTATATGATAGTGTCGCTAGCATCCATATGACAAAGAACCCGGGCCGACATGGCTAGTCGTGAACCCAAAGCGGCGCTAACCTATGGGGACAGACATACATGAATCACATCGAGCATGTCGGTCATCAACGTATATATTCGGGCTGTAGCACTGGTCTAACAGGACTCCGGTATCCCGGTCTGTAGCAGGCTAGGCATGACTCCGAATAACACCGCGTGACATTTCCCGAAGAACGGACATATAGGAACGAAGTGAAACACATGCCCGGCCCGATCAAGTGTCCAAGCAGTAGTGGGCTAGCAGGACTCCGGTGAACCGGCTGTAGCGGACTACTATCGCCGGAAGCACGAGACTACATTTCCCCATATGAGAGGCTGCCAAGGATAAACAACTAGTTTGTCGGATCCCACACATACCAAGCATTTCAAACATACACACATTATACTTGATATGCGTAGATACAACATGGCATCACAACATAACTCTACGACTCAGATATTATTCATTAGGCTCAAGAGCGAGATATTACAAACATGGGTCTCATGACCCAACACTCGTGAGCATACAAGTCAAAGCACAAGCGGAAGCTAAACATGTCTGAGTACAGACAACTACAAATGAAGAAGGCTGAGAAGCCTGGCTATCTACCAGATCCTGCTGAGGCACAAGATCGTAGCTGAGGTATCAAGCTAACCGTCGAAGTCCAAGCGGAACTACTAGCGAGACTGACGTCTCTCTGCAAAACATAAAATAAGCAAACGTGAGTACAATTGTACTCAGCAAGAAGACTTACATCAGAACTAACTACATATGCATCAAGATCAAAGGGGGGTGGTGGAGTTTGACCGCAAAGAAGCCAGCTTTGACCCGTGGCTATCTGAACTACGATCGCAAGTAACTCTTTTGAGGTGGCGCATACGCAGTCCACATATTCACCATATCAATACACCACTATGGACCCGCTCCCGTCCTCCTACGAGAACGCCATCCATAGCACTCACGCTTATCTTGCGCATTTTAGAGTATCCACTTTCACTTGTCTATGAACTGATATAGGCAACCCAGAAGTCCTTTTCCGCGGACACGGCTATTCGAATAGATCATATTAAACCCTGCATGGGTGTACTTCTTCACACACGCTCTCACCACTTACCGCCGTTTACACGACATGTACTCGACAACCTTCAAGCGGAAGCCCAACGTGGGTGTCGGCCACGGCCTACCTAAACACTCAAGTCCCTAGTCCAGGTTTATCGCCTATTCGGGTTCCATCCGCAGGGAGTCCGCCGAGGTTTCCCATACAGCCCGAACGATGTGTGCAGGGTTCCCGAGATACCAAACGGGCACTTTCGGTACACCGGGCCCGCAGTGCCGCAACACAACCCACCCCTACGGTCAGCGCTATGCGGCGGCCCCAAGATGCTACAAACACCGTAAACTACTTGCAACTCCGGACCGAGGACAAGAGTGGTTAAGAAGCCGAGAGGGTCCATTGGTTTCGGGCCCAATGCGTGGTAGTAATCATATCATGGATCACAAACACGTAACTCAGTTCGAGGACGGCTGCAATGAGACAACCCACCATGTACTCCTACATGGCCTCTCACCGCTACCTTTACCAAATCGTGTTCACACACTTAGCTCACACAAAGTAGGACATGTTCACACAACCATTCCAATTCATTCCCGATGAATCGGACCTGACTCAACTCTAAGCAAGAGTGTGCATGACAACAAGCATAAATGAGTAGGCACAACATGGCTCAAACAACTCCTACTCATGCTAGTGGGTTTCATCTAATTCTTGTGGAATGACAGGTCATGCAAAGGATCAAGGGGTTCAGCTACCGCAGCAAGTAATACATGAGTCGTTGTTGTCCTAATGCAATAAAATAGAGCAGGAGCGAGAGAGTGGGATTATATCGGAATGAACAAGGGGTTTTGCTTGCACAGCACTTGAAGATAATATAGCTCTTCATCGGTTTCATCGAACAATCGTCGTAACATCGTCTAAAGGGAGGGGACAATTACCGCCAATCAATAGAGAACACAATCAATGCAATGCACATTCACATGAATGACATGTCATATTAAGGTACTGAATTCACCTAATGCAATAATAACCCAAGTTAGTTGAAGTGGAATTCAAACAAGGTTGAACTCCAACTCCAAATGCTAGTTCATATATTACCCTAATCATGATTCATCCTATTCAGTGAGGTTAACTTGTTCAAACATGCATGATCATGGCATAAACAGATTCTTCATATTTTTCTGATCATTTTTCATATATAAATTATTTCCATCCGAGTTACGGTTGAATTTATATGATTTTTAGAAGTTTAGAGTATTTTCTGGAATTTCCTGAATTATTATAAATCCAGAAAATGATTATGGCGTCAGCACCACGTCACTGTGACGTCAGCAGGTCAGCTGGGCGCCCCAGGTCAAACCTGACCTATGGGTCCCGCGTGTCAGTGGCACAACTATTTAACCCAGTTATTTAGCCTTAAGTTAATTTTAACTAAAATTTGTTTGTGGGGCCGGGCCCACTAGTCGTGACTAACTAGCTAACTAATCTAGGTTAATTAGTGTTAAGCTAATACTAACTAAATTGTCGGGGGTGGCCCACATCGCTGACGCACGGGAGGTCAACCCATGAGTCAAACCCGCCAACTCGCCGGAGTTGACCATGGCTCGCCGCCGGCGTGAGCCAGAGGCAGCGGAGGGGTGCGGAGTTTCCTCCTCCGTGACCAAATGGCCGGCGGAGGGCGTCTATGTGACGCGGCGCCGTCCGCCGAGTAGTGGCAGCGGCTGGGCCTAAGGTGGCCGGAGTCGTCACCGGCGTCGACCGTGGTGGTCGCCGAGCTCGGCGAGCCTCGGGGTCGACGCCTTCTGGTGGCCGGGAGGCTCGTCTGAGGCACCCACGGGATCTATGCAGCGTGAGGAGGAGGCTGAGCACGACAGCCGGGCCACTAGGTGGCGGAGGCACGTCGCGGCGGCGGTCATAGGCGGCGCGGGTTTGGTCATGATGGGAATGGTGGCTAGAGGGGAGAACGAGTCGGGAGGAGGAGAAAGCGACTCGGGGGCTTGTGAGGTCGATTGGAGGGCCCAGCGGCTCGGGGGAGACGCCGGAGGCGGCGAGCGGGCGCCGGCGATCTCGGGCGGCCGGAGATGGGGAAGACGGCGTGGCGGCGATGCAGGGCGTCCGGCGTCGGGAGACTTGGTGAGGAGGGAGGAGAGGGACTAGGCGTAGCTCGAGGACATGCCGGGGAGGAGAGGGGGTGGCGGTGGCCGCGAGGGCAGCGAGGGGCGGCGACGGCGGTGCTCGGTCCGGGCGAGAGAGAGGGAGCAGAGGAGAGAACGAGGGAGAGGGGGAGAGCGAGGGGTCCAGGGGTTCGGGAGGCGCGTGGGCGTCCCAAGGCGTCGAGGGGAGCCAGGCAGGCTGGGAGGGAGGAGGTGGCGAAGCTCGGGCGCGGTCGCCAGAAACCTCCTCCTCGCCATGGCAAGAGGTAGGCGACGAGCGGTGAGGCGGTTGGTGGGCTGGGCCAACTGGGCCAGCGAGGAGGAGGGGGGGGGGGAAGAGAAGGCTGGGCCACTAGGTGGGCTGCGCAGGTAACTGGCCAGGTACAGTTCTCTCCTCTCTCTTATTTCTATTTAATTCTGTTTTCTATTTTGTTTGCCTCTGTTTTAGTTTAGTAAAATACTAAACCATTTTATAAAATCCTGAAAATAGTTATGTGGCTAGAACTAAAATATACCAAACCACATAAAATGTTCCAGAGTTATTAGACATATATTATTTATATATCAAATATATATCCAATGCAAGTAGTTATTGAATTAATTCAAAGGCCCAAAATAAAATGTTTGATCACTCCAAAAATATTGGTTTGAATTTTATTCTTGCCAATATTTTTTAAAGCTGAAAAGGAACATTTCCTTGGAACATTTGAAGCAATTTTTAAATGTTGATCATTTATTTTAAATGATTCTTGGGCTCTCCAATTCCCCAATTCAAATTTAAAGGAAATTTTGACATGATGCATGGATGCAAGAAAATCAAGCTAGGGCTGATCTGGGGCTGTGACATATGGAATGAAGATGATCAGTCTATCAGACCATAGAATACTACGCAGATGCATGACTGACTTGGGATGATTCCAGAGGAAGCAAAAACAAACCTTTCTCAAATTCATGGCGACAACTTACACCTAAAGCACATGAATTCGAGGAAGTCACTTTTTCCATCCAAGCATAAGCTTCATGAACGGAACACGAAGACATTGCTTATAAAGTTTCCAACACTAGGTTGATGTTCAACATGAATCATGGGGGAGACAAAATGCTGCTGATGGGCTCAACAACAACTCATCGGAATTTCCATATCACTGTACTTCCACCATAATGTGAACACGGTGATAGTATTGGTCAGACCAAAAGATGTAATGGTGTATGCTCGAGGGATCAACCACGAGTAAGACAACATCACGAATATCGTTGGTTCTGATTTGACTTGATGATGGCCCATACTCAAGTCAAGGTTTTGACAAGGCAATAGATCCAACAAGCGATCAGAGGACCAATCGATGAAGATATCATCTTTCTTCAACACACACTCAAAAGGATATCCCTTAAAGTGAACTAAGTCGGACAAGCTTTCATCTTCCAACTCTCCAAGTTGTTGTTTAGCTTAACCAAATAGCTCAGGGTTATCCAACACGGATTCTTGGAGAAGGGGTGGTTTACAAGAAACCAACTTGATCACGAACTTAACATAGCGGTCAGGCGACAACCTGGTAGCACTTCCAAGAAGATATTTGGAAAGTCACGAGCCACCGGTATGTTACTAAGCTCGAGAACAATCTTGCTTTTGAGGGCAAGACGATATGATCAAATGAGCAAGGACTTGACAAGATCCTAACTCATCAATCGAAGTGTGCACCAGAAATAAGGACTAGGTAGCACGATCAATCTTAGAATGATGATTTAATACCCAACACGCTAAGAATGAGGATATTGTCCATTAGCTACCAAGCAACAAGTTGCTAGGAGTATTGATTTCATACATCACAATTCATTTGCCGGTATTCCGCCATGCGACAACGGAACCGAGGAATGAGTAATGATGGCGAGAAGTATCACTGCGTCAAGAATTCATAAGAGAAGGTGCAATTCTCATGACGTTCCTGACATAAAGTGGGTAATACTTCAGGATAGAACATAACCAAAAGCTTGATTGCATTTGATCTGCAGATTACAACTGCTTTGACCCAATCCTGGATATGGATGAGGTACTGGAGTTTGTTTCTCCTAGTCATTCCAGAACATAATGGCTTGACAGACCACAAGAATAATGGGCATCGATGAGCACGAGTGCACGACTACTCCTGACTATCAACTGATAGACGGGGATCGGAATACAACTAAGGAGGAACAACTCGAGGAACATATAACTTTTCGAGTTGTGGAGGCATGGATTAGTATGTCGAGCGAAGCTCAACATTTCTTCCGGATAATCCATGCGGAGAAGGTAGAACTGGCAGAGTCACAATATGGAATGGAGTACTCCTCAAGAGCACCCTGGCTGTGATCCTTCGGTTTAGCGAGGAACTTCTGCCATAGACGGTTCATAGTATTTGGAAGAAGGAAATACCACGGACCTCGAGGACTATCGCAAGGTTACTAATAACCTAAAGGAACTAGCAAACGCTATCAACACGAGGTAAGTAGAGTGGGTCTTGGGTCAAGAACCCAGGAGTAGAATACCTACTAACTAATAACATCACGGGATGCTTTCAAGAATAATGGCCAGAAGCATCACACTGGGGATACAAAACATGGCTAGATTACTAGATGATCCTCTAAGACACCTATGGTCATAATAATAGTTCCAACATATATGTCGAGGCAACAGAGTACCTCAACCCACCGATTAGTGTGGTTAATCTGGCCCAAAGGGACATCAAAATGGGAGGAAGGGATTTTGCAAATGCTTCAGATTGTATTAGAAACCTGGGATGACTCGGACAGCATAACGGCTGTAAATGCTCAAAAAGATTTGAGACATCATGCAAAATGGTGGCATAGCCACTTAACAACATTATATCAAGGTTCCGAGATCAACAGTTAACATATAGAAATAGTAGGAACTGAACTGAGGCTTGAAACCAACAATCTTAAAAGTCTATGGATTAGTAACACGTCATCCTGATAAAAAGATGAGAAGCCTAGTTCTTAATCCCCGTAGAAGAGAAGAGGATGACTCAGATCAGAAGGCCATGAGGTATAAGGAGTAAAAAGAGTCTTACGTTCCCTTCCACAATCAATTCCTTACATAACTAAAGCATTTCTAGACACAACTTCGACCAGTTTGGCTTGGTAATCCTCTGAGCGATCAGGCTCGATACCAAAGTTGTCGGGACCCGGATTCCAAGTCACATCGATCTAGCCGGTAACACCTCATATCACTTTGTGGCCTCATGCACGGTATTCTACGGGTGTCGCCTTACCATGGTCGGGACCGTTTGCGCCTTTTGGCTCACGTATATGATAGTGTCGCTAGCATCCATATGACAGAGAACCCGGGCCGACATGGCTAGTCATGAACCCAAAGCGGCACTAACCCATGGGGACAGGCATACATGAATCACATCGAGCATGTCGGTCATCAACGTGTGAATCCGGGCTGTAGCACTGGGCTAACAGGACTCCGGGAACCCGGGCTGTAGCAGGGTAGGCAGGACTCCGGATGTCACGGCGTGACATTTCCCCGAAGGGACAGACACATGAACGAAGTGAAACACATGCCGGCCAGTGGAGTGTCCAAAGCAGTAGTGCTGGGCTAGCAGGACTCCGGTGAACCGGGATGTAGCGGACTACTATCGCTCAGGAAGCACTAGACTACATTTCCCCATATGAGAGGCTGCCAAGGATAAACAACTAGATTGTCGGATCCCACACATACCAAGCATTTCAAACATACACACAATATGCTCGATATGTGTAAATACAACAAGGCATCACAACATAACTCTACGACTCAAGTATTTATTCATTAGGCTCCGAGGAGCGAGATATTACAAACATGGGTCTCATGACCCAACACTCAGAGCATACAAGTCAAAGCACAAGCGGAAGCTTAACATGTCTGAGTACAGACATCTACAAATGAAAAAGGCTGAGAAGCCTGACTATCTACCAGATCCTGCCGAGGGCACAAGATCGTAGCTGAGGTATCAAGCTAAACGTCGAAGGCCACGCGGAACTACTAGCGAGACTGACGTCTCTCTGCAAAACATAAAATAAGCAAACGTGAGTACAAATGTACTCAGCAAGACTTACATCAGATCTAACTACATATGCATCATTATCAAAAGGGGGTGGTGGAGTTTAGCTGCAGAAAGCCAGCTTTGACTCGGTGGCTATCCCGAACTCATTTGCAAGTAACTCTTTTGAGGTGGCGCACACGAGTCCACATATTCACCATATCAATACACCACTATGGATCCGCTCCCGTCTCCCTACGAGAACGCCATCCGTAGCACTCACGCTTATCTTGCGCATTTTAGAGTATCCACTTTCACTTGTCTATGAACTATGCAAGGGGTCCAAGTTTCTATACCCGAGGAATCCGGCTATTCGAATAGATAATGATAACCCTGCAGGGGTGTACTTATTCACACACGCTCTCGCCACTTATCGCCTCAGACATCGTCATGTACCTCGGCAACCTTCAAGCGGAAGCCGGGCGAGGGAGTCGGCCACGACCGACTAACCACACAAGTCTCTCGTCAGGTTTATCGCCTATTCGGGTTCCATCCGCAAGGAGATCCGGCCGGGTGTCGCTCACGGCCCCAAACGATGTGTACAGGGTTCCAAGCCCACCAAGCAGGCGGCGCTTGGCATACCCGCCACGGTGCCTAGTCTGTCCCAAGCCCAATTGCAAGGTGCCACTTGGTAGACTACTAACACTACCTACAAACACCGTAAACTAGTTGCAACTCCCGGACAGAGATCATGTTGATTAATAAGTCGAGAGTGGTCGAGTTACGGAACCCAATGTGTGGTAGTAACTGTTCATGGATCACAAACACGTAACTCAGTTCCTGAGGACGGCTGCAATGAGACAACCCACCATGTACTCCTACATGGCCTCTCACCGCTACCTTTACCAAATCGTGTTCACACACTTAGCTCACACACGGTAGAACATGTTCACACACCTCCGATTCATTCCCGATGAATCAGACCTGACTCAACTCTAAGCAAAGAGCAGGCATGGCAAACAAGCATGAATGAGTAGGCACAACAGGCTCAAACAACTCCTACTCATGCTAGTGGGTTTCATCTAATTCTTGTGGAATGACAGGTCATGCGAGGAGGATAAAGGGGTTCAACTACCGCAGCAAGTAACAGATGAATCGTTGTTGTCCTAATGCAGTAAAAGAGAGCAGGAGCAAGAGAGTGGGATTGTATCGGAATGAACAAGGGGTTTTGCTTGCCTGGCACTTCTGAAGATAATATAGTTCTTCATCGGTGTCATCGAACTCATCGTCGGTATGTCGTCTACTGAGAGGGGACAAATACCGCCAACAAGGAAGAACACAATCAATGCAGTGCACAATATGATGCATGATCATGACATGTTAGAATGCTGTGATTTGAGCTAATGCAACTAGCAGCAGATTAAATGAAGTTGGTTTGAATCCAAGATTCAAATTCAAACTCCATGTATGGATATTAAATTGCCATTTATATGCTTTGTGCTAAACAGCAGCAATAAGTTGTTCTAACATGCATGAAAATGGTACAGATGGATAGATTGAATTTTTCTGATCATTTTTCATATATAAATCTTTTCATTTGGAGATACGGTTGAATTTATATGATTTTTTGAAGTTTAAAGCATTTTCTGGAATTTCTAAACCTTTTCTGATTTATTTTAATTCCAGAAAGGCTTTAATGCGTCACCATGACATCACAGTGACGTCAGCAAGTCAACAGGCGCTAGTCTGGGTCAAACCTGATGTGTGGGGTTGGTCAACTGCCAAGTCAGCACGGTCAACTCTGGCACATGGGTCCCGCTGGGTTATAAACTAATCTTAACCAGGAAAACTAGCCCGCTGGGTTAAACATCTGGGTCCCACTGTCAGTGACCCTAGGGGGGTTAGTTAGGCGCTAATGATGGTGCCACGTCACCGGCCACCGGAGTTGGACGCCGGCGACCAAACCCAACGGCGGAGGATCGTCGGAGTTGCTCGGAACGGCGCTAACGAGTACCGTTTCGCGCGTGGTTTATGCGGCTACTGGCGAGCTAAGCGGTCTTGGCGCATCTGAAGGAGGCAGTGGGAGGTGCCGGGGTGCAGTGTAGCGGTGGCAGTGACGGGCGGAGCGGTGGCCGGAGTTCGGCCGGCAATTGTTTGGGCGGTGCCGAGCAAGGGAGGAGCCGTGGTTAGTCATGTTCGACTCACGGAAGTGCGGTGAGTGCAGCGGTGAGCTCGGATGCAAGCTTGTGTGGCTGTAGCCACGGTGGCGACAAGGCCGGCGGCGGGGAGCTTCGGGCTCGATCGGAAGATGGGGCTACGGAACAGGAACAGAGGGGGAGAGCGAGGTGGAAGCAACAGGAGCTCACAGGGAGGCGGCGCAGTAGGTCAGTGGGCTCGGGGACGTCCTTGACGGCGCGAATCGACGGCGAGGGGCTCGGGTGCCCGAGGTTGAAGATGACTGTGATGACGACGAAGCAGGGCCTCCCGGCGTCCCGTAGCTCGATTGGGAGGACGAGAAGGCTTCTGCGGTGCTTCTGGACTCGGCGAGCGGCGGTCTCGGGTGTGCTCGGCGGCGCGAGGGGGAGAGGCCAGAGGAAGGGGGCGAGAGAGAGTCCAGGGGGTCCAGAGCGGCACCGAGGAGGCTTCGAGGCGCCTCGGTGAGGCAGGCGAGCAGGGAGGAGGCGTGGCGCCTCGCGCGCGCGTGCTCTGTCTCCCTCCTCTGCCTACTGGCAGAGGTAGGCGATGACTGGCACAGCCAGGTGGGCCGGCCCAGCCAGGGGTTTGGCCAGGTAAGTGGGCTGCCAGGTAAAACTCCCTCTCCTTTTATTTCCATTTTCTATTTTCTGTAACTGTGTTTGGCTTTAATAAAAATGCCAGGGCATTTCCAAAAATCATGAAACTGGTCAATGTCACTGTTTGGAATATTTCCAACAACAAACATTTCAGTTTGTGATTGTTTGAACATTTAAAATATTATTTAGCAATTAAATGCCCAAATGCATATACCATATGATTTAATTCAAAAATCCAGAATGGCCTAGAAAAATGTACACCATTTTTGGCAGAGGTTTTAAACCAATCCAAAAATGATAAACTTTTCTGAAGGGCATTTTGGGTTCATTGAGAATATTTTTATTTGAACCTAGTTGATTTGGTTTGGTGCTAGGGTTTGAGCAATCCCAATTTCAACTTTCAAATAAATTAGACATGATGCAAGCAAGGTCAAGCAAGGGCTGATCTGGGGCTGTGACAATGTTGGCGGAATCACCCTGAAGAACTCTCTAGTTCTTCTTCTTCTTCTGGATCCACACCATCTTGATGGGAATCCTCGGAGTTGTAGTTGTACTTGATGAAGTAGAACTTGATGTAGTCTTGGGAACCCACTTGACCAAGGCCTTGGGTGCTTCTTCAAATGCATCAATTTCCTCTTGAAGCTTGTCCTTGCCTTTTTGCTTGTGATCTTGTGGTGGAAGATCATGTTGAGCTTGTGTCCCTTTGAAAGAAGTAGGATCATACTTATCTTGTTGAGGAACAAACTTCGTCTTGTGGTATTGATCTTCTTCCCACTCAACTCCATTGGCATTGAACTTTCGTTCAAAACCAACACCTTGGTTCTTCCGGTGCCTTCCTTGCTGGCGTACAATTTCCTCGAATTGCTTACTCCCGGCAAGGTTCTTGTAAACACCTTTCTCTATAATTCCCTTCAATAAGATATTTTCTTGCTCAAGTGTAACTTGGCTAAGAGAATCATTAGTGGAATCAAGAGAACTACTAGAAGCAACAACATTGGATTTAGCATGATTATTGTTACTACTAGAGGAAGAATCTTTCTTGTTCTTGTTACTAGACTTGACTTGAGGCATTTAAGTGGATAAGAGTAAACGCTTGGCAATGTAAGAAGAACTTTTCTTGCGAAGATCATCATTGATTGCCTTTAAGAACTCATGCTCGTTCTCAAGGTTGATCTTTTCAAAACGTAATTTCTCATGAGTCCTCAAAAGTTCTCGATGATCTCCTAAGATAGTTTCATGAGCTAACTTAAGAGTGTTTAGTTCTTTAGTTAGAAACTCAATCTTCTCCTTACCATTGTCATTCGTTTTATCTTGATTAGTATGATTAATTGATGTTTCATCATAGTATTCATCACTAGAGTTGTCAACAAGTAAATCATCATCACCTAACAAGTCATCTTCATCACTATTGAAATCAACATACTGGGTGTGATACCTTTGGGCCTTTAGCCATGAAGCATCTTCCAAGTCCTTCATTTGGTGAATCAAATATGTCATAGGAGTTGGTTGACACAAGTGCTAGACCGGCAACACCTTCATCTTGAGTATATTCGGAGTTGGAGTGATAGCTTCTCTCGGAGTGATTGTCGGAGTCGGAGCCGGATACCCATTCACCAACATGAGCTTGATGTCTTCGTTTTGTGTATCTACTTGATGACTTGTCCTTCCTTTCCGAATCCTTGCTTCTCTAGGATATTCTTTGTTCATAAGGATCATCTCTACTCCTTCTCTCTCTTGATGGTGATTCTTCTCTTCTACTTCTTCTTTTTGGAGAATCTTCTCTTCTCTTGTAGGGTGCCGTACACTCATTGGAATAGTGTCCGGGTCTTCCACAATTGTAGCAATTTCTTTCTCGACTAGAAGATCTTTTGTCATTGTAGGACCTTGAGTTGGAACTTCTCTCTTTGCTTCTACTCTTGTAGAACTTGTTGAAGTTCTTCACCATTAGGCTCAATTCTTCATTGAAGGTTTGTTTCTCACTTGATGATGTGGGAGCTTCACATGAGGCTTTGTAAGCACCACTTGACTTGTTATGGAGCTCCTCCTTATCCTTGAGTGACATCTCATGAGCAACAATTCTTCCAATGACTTCCGTTGGCTTGAGACCTTTGTAATTTGGCATCATTTGGATCAATGTGCATACAGTATCATATTTTCCGTCCAAAGCTCTTAGGATCTTCTTGATGATGAATTTGTTGGTCATCTCTTCACTTCCTAAGCCGGCGATCTCATTTGTGATAAGAGCAAGCCTAGAGTACATTTCAGCGACACCTTCACCATCCTTCATTTTGAACTTGTCAAGCTGACTTTGAAGCACATGCAACTTGGATTCCTTGACGGAGTCGGTACCTTTGTGCATATCAATCAAAGTATCCCAAATTTCCTTTGCATTCTCAAGAAGGCTGATTTTGTTGAATTCTTCGGGGCACAATCCGTTGAAGAGGATATCACAAGCTTGAGCATTGTATTGCAGTATCTTCAACTCTTCCGTGGTAGGTTCACGGTTCAGTTCTCTCCCATCAAAGAATTCACCTTGCAAGCCAATACACACAATAGCTCATATGGCGGGGTTATGTCCAAGAATATGCATTTTCATCTTATGCTTCCAACTAGCAAAATTACTACCATCAAAGTAAGGACCTCTACGGTGGTAGTTTCCCTCGCTAGACGCCATACTCTCCTAGGTTGTGAAACCAAGGCTATGACTACCAAAAGCTATGGAAATCAAAGCAAATGGAGACCAAAGCTCTGATACCACTTGTAGGATCGAGAGTATGTCTAGAGGGGGGTGATTAGACTACTTGACCAAATAAAACTTATCCTTTTCCCAATTTTCGTTCTTGGCAGATTTTAGCAACTTTCGACAAGTCAAGCAATCTTAACACAATTCAAGCAAGCATGCAAAGAGTATATGAGCAGCAGAAAGTAAAGCATGCAACTTGCAAGAATGTAAAGGGAAGGGTTTGGAGGATTCAAACACAATAGGAGACACGGATGTTTTTGTCGTGGTTCCGATAGGTGGTGCTATCGTACATCCACCTTGATGGAGACTTCAACCCACGAAGGGTAACGGCTGCACGAGTCCACGAAGGGCTCCACCCACGAAGGGTCCACAAAGAAGCAACCTTGTATATCCCACCATGGCCGTCGCCAATGAAGGACTTGCCTCACTAGCAGTAGATCTTCACAAAGTAGGCGATCTCCTTGCCCTTACAAACTCCTTGGTTCAACTCCACAATCTTGTCGGAGGCTCCCAAGTGACACCTAGCCAATCTAGGAGACACCACTCTCCAAGAAGTAACAAATGGTGTGTTGATGATGAACTCCTTGCTCTTGTGCTTCAAATGATAGTCTCCCCAACACTCAACTCTCTCTCACAGGATATGGATTTGGTGGAAAGAAGATTTGGGTGGAAAGCAACTTGAGGAAAGCTAGAGATCAAGATTCATATGGTAAGAATGAAATATCTTGGCCTCAACACAAGTGTAGGTGGTTCTCTTAGAGAAAATGTATGTTGGAAGTGTAGGTACGTTCTGATGGCTCTCTCCACGAATGAAGAGGAGGTGGAGGGGTATATATAGCCTCCACACAAAATCTAACCGTTACACACAACTTGCCAATCTCGGTGGGACCGAATTTATAAACTCGGTCAGACCGATTCAACAAATCTAGTGACCGTTAGGATTTTCGATGGGACCGACATGCAACTCGGTAGGACCGATATGATTAGGGTTAGGGCATACGTAATCTCGGTGAGACCGATTACACAAACTCGGTGAGACCGATTTTGGTAATAAGCTAACCAGAGAGTTGGTCAGGTAAACTCGGTGGGACCGATTCGCTCATTTCGGTGAGACCGAAGTGTTACGAAAGGGAAACAAAGAGTTTACATTGCAATCTCGGTGGGACCGATCGCTCATCTCGGTGGGACCAAAACGTTATGAAGGAAAACGGAGAGATTACAATCCCATCTCGGTGAGACCGAGATCCCTATCGGTGAGACCGATTTGCCTAGGGTTTGTGGTAGTGGCTATGACATCTGAACTCGATGGCGCCGGATAGAAAGAATCGGTGGGGTCGAGTTTGACTTTTGGTTTAGGTCATATGTGGATGTGAGAAAGTAGTTGATGGCTTTGGAGCATATTACTAAGCACTTTGAGCAAGAGCCTCATTAAGCAACACCTCATCCCTCCTTGATAGTATTGGCTTTTCCTATAGACTCAATGTGATCTTGGATCACTAAAATATAAAATGTAGAGTCTTGAGCTTTGAGCTTGAGCCAATCATTTTGTCCTTAGCATTTTGAAGGGTCCACTTTTCTCATCCATGCCATGCCAATCATTGAGCTTTCCTGAAATATTAATCTTGAAATAGCATTAGCTCAATGAGCTATATGTTGTTAGGAATTACAAAAACCACCTAGGGATAGTTTCACTTTCAATAACCCAAAAAAATTATTAAAGTAAAATGATGAGATCAAATAAAAAATTCAAGTACCAGATACTCAAGATGTCCATAACCGGGCACACGGCTAACCATGACTAGTTTGTACACTTTGCAGAGGATTGCACACTTTTCTCCACAAGACTCGATCTCCTCCGTTGGATTTCTCGCACTACATTTTATAGCATTAACTCTTTACTCTGGGTAGACAGTACCACCTACTTCCCCAACATCTGCTAGCCTACCACTGAAAGAGGTCACACAACATACTCAACTATGCCAGAGCCCATAATGGCTTATTGTTGGGGATATAACTAGTGGTATGACCCGCTCAGGAGGGGCCGGGTTATACCTACGAAGACTCTCGAAGCCCAAGACCAAGCTTGAAGATGGCGGTTCAGTTAAGGGCCCAAAGCCAAAAGGCGACTTAAGGCCCATAGTGATAAACCGCCATAATGGTATGACTTGTATTATAATGCAAGATTAACTAGTCACCGAGCCGGACACTGTTTATGAGCCGGCCGGGACTCTGTAGACCGCAGGGCGTCAACCCGTGTATATAAGGGGATGACCCAGCGGTGGCTTAGGGCAAGTAACATCAAATCGAGAGCCAGGCATAGCGGATTCGCTCACTGGTCATCGAAATCCTAGCAATTCCACCTCAACTAGATTAGGCTTTTACCTTCACCACAAGGGGTCGAACCAGTATAAACCCTCGTGTCCTTTGTCCCGCTTTAACCCCTTTAAGCTTCCTAGTTGTGATGGATCCACGACTAAGTCCTTTCACGAGGACATCTGCCATGACAATTCCATGATAGTTGGCGCCCACCGTGGGGCCAGCGCACGGTGGATTTGAGTTCTTGAAGGGCAGCTTCGAAGGGCTCAAGGGATACGCTGTGGGCCGGATGACCAAGAGTCATCGCGACAAGCTCTACATCGACGATGCAGGATGGGGCCCCGACGCCGGCTCAATTGAGTACGGGTACCGGTTCCCCTTCGGCGGAATTTACGTCTTCATCGGCCGGATCAGTGAGCCGGGCCCTGAGCCGGATATCTGCACCGACATCATCGAGACGGCTCAGCGTGCGAGACCCGCCCAGGCTCCACCCGCCATGAAGCATGCCTTCGTGGGATGCGTCCATGGAGGAGAACTTCTTGAAGGATCCGTGTCTGGTGGTGAGACGACCATCTATTCTGACGGTGAGTCGTCCATGAGAAAGATTCGTTGTATCAACTAGAAGACGGTGGGCTTGGGGGCTGTTCCGATGGCAGCAGTATTCCGGACCCCTTTGAGCCGCCGAGCAGAGTAGGGATCTTCATGGCCGGCACTCAACCAGGTCAAAACTCTATGGCTGCCGCAGCAATAACCTCTGGTCGTGGCGGTGGGCGGGGAAGGCCACAATGTCGCCGGCTCGGTCTTGATTGATCTCACGGATAGACTGACAACCCTGTTAACCACCACGGTCAATCTGATCAGGCTGAGGATGATGCAGAGGTGGTTCGGTTACGTAAGGAGATAGTACAAGCCAAGGAAAACTTAGCAGCTAAGGCCACCAGATTGGCTACAGAGCGGGCGGCTTTGGATGCTCGAGCCCAGCAGCTTCAATCAGAAGCTTTCCAGCTTACGATGGATCTAAACGCATCAAATGAGGTCATGAAGAGAAGGCACCAGAAGTCTCAGTCACGTCTGACTTTGATTTACGATCCTAGAAATCTCTTCCGCACACCCAGTGCAGGTCCCAGTAATCCGCCAGAGGTAAACCCGGCTGCGATGCGGGTAGGCGCGCCGGTTCAACCACGGGTGTGGAACCTCCCGAGTAAATACTGCTCCGCCTCAGTATGTGCCAACACCACCGGGTCATTATTCTAACCCGCTGGAGAACATGATCGCTGCGGCGGCGCAATTGGTGGCTCTCCCGGCGGAGGGCGACTCTCCAAAAGCAGTTGAAACGCGAAGGTTAGAGAACTTCTTCAGACGGCTCTGGTGCAGCAGGAGGCTTATTCTTATAGTCGAGACAGGATTCATTCGACTCCTCGCCCGAGCCGGAGCCCGAGTTACAGCAGACATACGGATTCGGCGGCCGTATCAAGCAATGCCCAGCGCCGTAACCAGACAGGTGGGCATAACCTGGTACAGGACAGGATACGTCAAGAGGCTCAGCAGGCGGCTGAGTGGGCAGCTCAGCAGGCGGCTCACCAAACCTTCCCGGCTTATCTGACGACTTCTGTTGAGGCAGGTGTGGCCACAAGAACCGGCGGTTTTCCTTGTTTGGTGCCGGCTCTGCGTAATGAACGTTTACCCAAGGATTTCAAGGGACCTTGAAAGGTGCCAAATTACACAGCTGATTTACAGCCTGGGGCGTGGATTGAAAGCTATGAGATGGCCATGGAGATGTTGGAGGTCAGTGATGCAGCAATGGCCAAGTATTTCACTATGATGCTGGATGGAACGACCCGCACTTGGTTAAAGGGACTGCCACCTAATTCCATTGGGTCCTGGGCCGAGTTAAATGCCCGGTTTATTCAGAACTTTAAGGACACATGCAAGCAGCCTATGTCGATTGTGGACTTGACTAATTGCAAGCAAGAGGAAGGTGAGTCCACGACCCATTGGGTGCGCCGGGTGAAGGAAATAATACATTCATCTGATAAGATGGATGCCGGCTCTGCAGTCTTAATGTTGGAGAAAAATTGACGTTTTAACCTCTGAAACAGAAGCTGGGGTGGCTCAAGCGCGATTGTAGTGACGTGGGCTAGCTCGTGGCGGCTCTGGTTAAATACGCCGATTCTGATAGTAGCAAGGATCCCGCGTCTGATGAAGAGAAAAGAGGGAAGGGAAAGAAGAACAGTAACGCTAAGGGTCTTCAGCATAACCCGGTAAATCAAGGAGGCAATAATAAACGTAAGGCTGATGGTAGCTCGGAGTTTGTGGCGAATACACAGGGCAAAAATCAATGACGCAAGGGGAGGCCACCTCCGGTCTGGCGGGTCTGGTCCCACCCTTGAGCAATTGCTGAATGAGCCTTGTCCATGGCACGACACCTGGGAGAAGCCGGCCACTCATCTGTGGAAAGACTGTACAATCATGAAGGCTTTCAAGAATTCTAACATGTTCGATGGTAATCATGGGCCGGGCGGCGGCTCAGGCGGTGGCGGTTTTCATGGCCCGGGCGGCGGCTCAGGTGGTGGCGGCTTTCATGGCCAGGGCCCTCAAGGTCACCAAGGTGGTTATAACCAGTAATCTGGCCAGGGAGGTCAAGGCGGCAGCAATCCGGGTATCAGAGTAACCCGAAGCAACTGAATAGTGGACAATATCATGTGTTCACCACCAGTCTGTGCAAAAGGGATCAGAAACTTCATAAGAGGGCCGTGAATGCTGTTGAGCCGGCAGTCCCTCGTTATTTGAGGTGGTCAGAGTAGCTGATTGTGTGGAGCAGGGAAGATCACCCTCCCCGGGTTGACAATCCGGGCCAGTTGGCTCTGGTAGTGGCACCTCAGGTTGGTGGATATAAATTCACTAAGGTGCTCATGGATGGAGGCAGAAGCATCAATATCCTCTATTATGAGACCTTTCGTCGTATGGCGTTGATTGATAAGAACCTTAAGACATCTAACACTGTTTTCCATGGAGTGGTGCCTGGTAAGTCGGTATGCCCAGTTGGTAAGATTGAACTGGAGGTAGCCTTTGGAGATGAGCATGATTCTAGGGCTGAGAAATTAACCTTTGAAGTGGTCAAGGTCAAGAGCCCATATCACGCCCCGTTTGGACGGCCGGCTTATGCCAAATTCATGGCGCGACCGTGTTATGTTTACTTGCAGCTCAAGATGCCGGGTCACAAGGGCACCATCACCGTACATGGGAGTCGAAAGATAGCCCTAGAATGTGAGGAAGGTGACGCTGCTTATGCTGAATCTGTCTGTGCAGCAGAGGAGTTGAAGTTCTATAAAGACAATGTTGACCCAGTGGACATGACATCTCTGAGGAAGCCAACCACGGAACACGATCCGGTGATGAAATTTAAGTCGGCTGATGACACCAAGCTTGTTGATTTTGTTCCAGGTGACTCATCTAAGCAATTCAGTATCAGTGCCAATCTGGATCCCAAATAGGAAAGCGTGCTCATCGAGTTCATCCGTGAGAACCGGGACATCTTTGCGTGGAAACCTTCTGACACGCCGGGTGTACCGAGAGAACTTGCGGAGCACACTCTCAATATTGATCCAAAGTTTAAGCCGGCCAGGCAGTTTCTTCGGCGGTTTAACAAGGAGAGGCGTAAAGCTATAGGTGAGGAGGTCGCCGGCTCTTGGCGGCCGGGTTTATTGTTGAAGTTTTTTCACCCGGAGTGGTTGGTTAACCCGGTGCTTGTACTAAAAAAGAACGGCACCTGGCGTATGTGTGTGGATTACACGGACTTAAACAAGGCTTGTCCGGCTGATCCTTTTGCTCTCCCCCGTATTGATCAGATCATTGATGCTACGGCGGGTTGTGAGCATTTGAGTTTTTTGGATGCTTATTCTGGTTATCATCAGATCAAGATGGCAGTTAAGGACCAGGAAAAGACGGCTTTCATTACTCCGTTTGGAGCCTTCTGTTATGTGTCTATGCCTTTTGGGCTTAAAAGTGCCCAGGCGACTTATCAGCGATGTGTGCAGAACTGTCTCCATAATGAGATTGGGCGTAATGTTCATGCTTATGTGGATGATATTGTGGTGAAGTCCATAGAGAAGGAGACCTTGATAGATGATCTGAACGAAACCTTTGATAATCCCTGGGTCTACAAAATGATGCTTAACCCTGCCAAGTGTGTATTTGGCGTGCCAGCAGGCAAACTTTTGGGTTTTCTGGTTTCTAACAGGGGCATTGAGGCTAACCCGGAGAAGATCAAGGCAATCACCTCTTTGGCTAAGTCGGCGTGCGTCAATGATGTTCAGCGACTGGCGGGTCATATCGCTGCTTTAAGCCGGTTCATAAGCCGGTTAGGTGAGAAGGATATACCGCTGTATCAGATGATGAAGAAGACAGACAACTTTGTCTGGAATGATGCCGCTAACGCTGCCTTTGAAGATTTAAAGAGACAGTTATCTGAGCCGCCGGTCCTTGCTGCTCCCATTGATAAGGAACCCTTGTTACTATATGTAGCTGCTAACTCACGTGCTGTTAGTGTTGCAATTGTGGTGGAGCGCAAGGAGGCTGGCAAGGAGCATCCGGTTCAACGGTCGGTTTACTACATCAGTGAGGTGCTTATTGAGTCTAAGCCAAGATACCACATTGGCAGAAGCTCGTTTACGGGGTGTTCATGGCGAGCCGGAAGCTTAAGCAATACTTCTAGGGTCACCCCATTACTGTGGTAAGTTCTACTCCTTTGGGAGACATCATTCAGAATATAGAAGCCACAGGGCGAGTCGCCAAGTGGGCCATTGAACTTGGGCCTCATGGCTTAAAGTATATGCCACACACTGCTATTAATTCTCAAGCATTGGTGGACTTCATCAACGATTGGACAGAGCTGCAGACGCTTGAAGAAAAGCCGGACAACACATATTGGACTATTCACTTTGATGGGTCCAGGCAATTGGAGGGCTCGGGGGCTGGAGTTGTATTAGCTTCCCCTCAAGGTGACAAATTTTGTTATGTGCTCCGGTTGATGTTTCCCTGTACTAACAATGCAGCTGAGTATGAGGCCTTACTCCATGGTCTTCGGATGGCTAAGGAGATGAACTTAAGCCGGTTAAGGTGCTTTGGTGACTCAGATTTGGTGGCTCAACAGATGTCAGGCAAGTGGGATTCTAAGGATCCTCTCATGGCTGCTTATGCCGTGAAGTTGATGCTATTGCTGGACAATTCAAAGGTTATCAAGTGGAGCACATTGATCGAAGAAAGAATGAGGCGGCTGATGCTTTTAGCAGGCTCGGATCTCAGAGTAAGCCGGTGCCACCTAACACTTTCTTAGATATTCTACATAACCCTTCTGTTAAGTTACCCACAGAGGAAGACTTAGCTGTCCCAGACCCAGAAGCGCAATTGGTGGCGGCTCTTCACGTCATCCCAGATTGGACAGTGCCATATTTGGCTTACATGACCCGGGGCGAGTTGCCTGAGGACGAGACCTTGGCTAGACAAATCGTCCGGCGGTCTAAGTCGATGACAATTGCTAATGGTGAGTTGCATCATCACAGTGTTACTAGGGCGTTTCAACATTGTGTTTCGCCTAAGGAAGGTCAAGAAATTCTTTGTGAGATCCATGAAGGCGATTGTGGTCATCATGCCGGTTCAAAATCTCTTGTGGACAAAGCTTTCCGTCATGGTTTTTATTAGTTGACGGCTCATGCTGATGCGGAGGATCTGGTCAGTAAATGTGACGGTTGCCAGAAATTCTCACGACGAGCTCATGTGCCGGCTCAAGAATTGAGGATGATTCCAATTACTTGGCCGTTTGCAGTCTGGGGGCTTGACATGGTTGGGCCTTTCAAAAGGTCCAAGGATAAAAAGACACACCTCCTGGTGGCGGTTGATAAATTCACGAACTGGGTTGAGGCAGAGCCGGTTAGTAAGTGTGATGCAGCCACGGCGGTTCAATTCATGAAAAAGGTGATCTTTCGTTTTGGCTTTCCACACAGCATCATAACTGACAATGGTACTAATCTATCCAAAGGTGCCATGGAAGAGTTCTGTCAACGTGAGCATATCCGGCTCGATGTTTCATCAGTAGCTCATCCTCAATCCAATGGTCAAGCTGAAAGAGCCAATCAGGAGATCTTGAAAGGCATTAAGCCCCAGCTCATGGTCCCTTTACAGCGGACGCGGGGTTGTTGGGTGGAGGAGTTGCCTTCTGTGATTTGGAGCATCAATACTACACCTAACAGATCTACGGGTTATACACCTTTGTTCATGGTTTACGGAGCAGAGGCAGTTCTACCGAGTGACATTCGTCATGACTCGCCCCGAGTGGCAGCTTATGTTGAAGCTAATAATGAACAAACTCGTCAGGATGCACTTTACCTATTGGATGAGAAGCGTGACTTAGCAGCAGCCCGCTGGGCGATTTACCAGCAGGACCTACGCCGTTATCACAGCCGTCGGGTTAAGTCCAGAACCTTTCAAGAAGGTGACTTAGTGCTCCGGCTCATCCAGGATCAGTCCGATATGCACAAGTTATCCCCACCTTGGGAAGGACCCTTTGTGGTCAGCAAGAACCTGAACAATGGGTCATACTACCTTATCGATGTTCGAGAGCACAAAGACTCACGTAAGTCGGAGGAGGAGACCCGCCGATCGTGGAACATTGCTCATCTTCGGCCTTACTACACTTGAGCCACCGGCTCTCATGATGTACATATTATGAAATGTATATATTATTATAAGTAATAAAGCAGGACCTCTGTCCTTTTCATCCTCAATGATCATATGTTATTATTATTTTAAACATAAACGACCAACTGGGGGCTGATCGTATTCGAATCCAGCTTAACTCTCTTGGTCCGGCTCATGATCGTATTCGAATCTAGACGTTATACCTCATGGTCACTAGGGGGCTTCCTGTTCAAACATAGGTCATATTCAAACCAAAGAGAACATAGCTGTCGATACCCTTTTGATCGGCACACTGCCAAACTCACTAGGGAGCTTCTTGATCGTATCCGAATCATAGCTCAACCCCTTTTGGGTCCGATGTTGATCGTATTCGAATCAGCATCGTTAGAAAACTCTCAAGGTCATTTGGGGGATTCTTGTTCAAACATAGGTCGTATTCGAACCAAAGAGAACATAGCTGTCGGTACCCTCTTGATCGTCGCAATGCCAAAGCCACTGGGGGCTACATGGTCATATTCGAATCCTAGCTTAACCCCTTTGGAATGGTTTACTGATCGTATTCGAATCAGAAGCCTCAAAATTTTGTTTGTTTTGATGTTTTTTGCAAACAGTTTCTTTTTGAGTTTTTTGTCTTGAGACTTCTTTTTTATCCTGTTGGAAGCGTCTAATGAGTGGCTTCTATTTTAACCCGGCTTGGCCTTAGTCAATAAGTCGCCAACATATAACAATAATCATATGTGTGGATGTATCAGCTTCTACAAGATTGGGTTGTCACCCTTACTGTTTGGGTCACATAAACCAGCACTATAAATCAAAGGATCACAGGTATGATATTGTGGTTATATTTCAAAGCTATAAATGATAACCGGTTTATCTATGACTCTTTTGCATATTCCGGGTTCTATGTAAGATATATGACCCGCCCTGCGGTAAACCGCCAAGGGTCTTGTGATTTATTTCTGTATGCAGGACAGTGTAAAAGTTTTCTTAAGCACAAGGAAAACAGGTGATAAGCATAATATGGATGAGTATAAGATGGCGGCTTAGCAGTATTGAGCACCACACACGTGCACGAAGGCACGACAAAACCAAGTTATGTCTATCCTATTACATGACTCCCCGAGTCCAGATGATTAACATTGTTTTTTCAGCAAAGTATAAATATGACTAGCCCGATGGATCAATTGTGTTGATGGCCTGAAGCTTCCGGATCATCCCTTTCCACTCCTCCGTCCTGTTCCTTGTCCTGGAAGGTTGATGATGACCAGTCAGTGCCACTCAAAGCTTCAAATTCAGCTTCATCATCAATTAATCTGGCCGGGTCAACTTCAGGGGCGAAGGTATGCTTACGAATTGGAGGGATCAGGCTGATCACTTCATAATGCGGCGTTGGAATCCTCCGATTTTCAGCATCATAACCCCGATGATACTTGGTAAGATCCGTGTCATCAGCAATCAGGGTCGCCACAGGGCGTATTTCCTTAACACAAGTGGTGAAGTCCTCCTGTCCAAAAGGTGTGCCGTCCTCCTTTAAGCTTGGATACCCAATGGCGATGTCGGCCGGGTCTAGCTCCGGTAGCCACGCCTTGGCCCGGCTTAATGCAGCTATGGCTCCGGCTCTCGCAGAAGATCACCCTAATTCCTTAAACTGCTGAGGTAGCACAGCAAGCCGCTTTAATACATCTGACAGGAGAGTGGGAACTTCATTTGACAGGGCCACTGCGGCTAAAGCACGTTGAGACCTGGTGTAGAGTTCCTCCACCAGCGTATAAACCGCCTTCAGCTTTATCAACATGCCTTGATTCAGATTGGAACTCCTGGGCCCTGCATTACAATGTTAGGTGAGTTGATGACAATATTATGTTCATTTGACAGATTCACATATCTAATACTAGCAGAATAGCTTACCAAAGATTGCAGAGACCATCTGAGATATATGGCATTTTAAACCGGATAGTTCAGTGGTTGCTTCTGCAAGAGCCGCCTCTGCCTTCTCGGCTCGGTTGATCAAGGCGCTCTTTTCATCAGCCCAGGCCTTCTTCTCCACCTCAAAGCCTTTTTCAATTTTTCTTGTTCAGATACGCTGAACTCGAATTTGGAGTTGGCTTTTTGAGTTTCAATATCCTGAGCTTCCAGGCAGTTCTTCAAGTCAGATATTTCCGATTCAAATTGACTATTGGTGGCCTGTACAAATACCGGGTCAAAATCAGGATTTTCATGAGGCAATATTAAGTCCCAAGTCTTTTGCAAGCAATAAACACTTGGCACTTGGGGACTAATGTATACTGAAGAATTTTTGTTTAAAGTGGTGGTTCATGACAGTAAGTCCCAATTACGTTGCAAGCAAGAGTATTTGGTACTTGGGGGCTAATGCATATTGCCGTTAAAGCCTTTTTTAAATAGTTTGTTCTGTGCAACCATATGAAGAACCGGTTCAATCATACTGATTAAACCGCCCCTTGGGGACTACTGAGTAAGCCGGAATTCTTCTGTGTTTTAGTTCAACTATGTTAGTAATATTGCAAAACTTTCTTTCCAAAGTCTACAGCATATTCATCATAAGCAATAGACTTGGGGGCTGGCACAGTAAGGATAAATGAATATGGAGAAAAGGTTGTACCTCAAATTTCTGATACATTTGCTTCACCACATCAATTTCAGTGTCACGACTGCTGTGCACTTGGATCATATAGCCAGCAGAGACTTCGCCAATACTCATGTGAGTATACTCAGTGACGTCAAATTTAACCCGGCGGCGTTCCAGAAGTTCATCCTTGGCAGAACATTTGGCCAGCACGGTTGGTCACCCTGGCTCGGTAAAGCCGGTCTTGGTGATTTCAACATCAGTATCTTGAGGATCATTCGTCCTGGCAAGGCTAGGGACTTCCGGGTTTTCAGAACCATCGACGGCTTGCTCGACAGGCCGGTCAGCAGTGGGCGTCGGTATATCATGAGCTGGCTCAGGTGGCGGCTCATGAGTGGAGGCTTCAGTGGCGGCTGTTCCAAGTTGCGGCTCATTTAAGATCGGCTCTTCGGTCGGCTTGTTCTTCTTCGCCCTCTTACTGGGCTTTGCTTGGCCACTGCATAAGATCAAAAGGTCAGTACAGGTGTAGTAAATTGAATGAATACAGGATAAGCAGGTTATCATTACCCTGGAGCGGTTTTAAAAGCCGGCATGTTGGACTACATTGATTCGCCGGAAGAAGGTGAAGTTTCCTGATAATTTGAGTCACAAGAATTGAGTGGTTGACGAGTGAGACCCGTCAAAGGATAAAAGGGATATAAATCGGAGGTGACCTCGTTCCGACGCTTTCTTGGTGTATTGGGCAAGCCGGAGGAGAGTTCCGCATCTTTGCTGCTCCGGGTCTGCCTCCGGCTCTCATGAGTCTGTCGCTTCAAAAGAAATTGAGGATCTTGGTAAGCTAAGGGATGTGAAAATCTTACTTTCCGGGTTACTCTTCGTACTTTCTGTCTTGGCAAAGGCTCGGAGTCGGAGGAAATGATAGTTACCTCTTCAACCGTTGCATGACTCGCTCCTGTATCCTCCTAAGGATAATCAGTGTCAATAAGATAGTTAAAAATGGAGCCTAGAGAATCAATAGCTACCTCTAATTCAGAGGTTTCCTCTAGCCGAAGCATGTCTGAGACGCTGGGTTTCTTTCCTTTCTTCCTGGCGGCGGCTCTCCTGGCGGCTTTTTAGCTTTTCTGGCCTTCTTTGCAGCCTCATGATCATAATTGGCTTTCCAAAACTCGTCAGTGGCCTGTGAATTTCAACAAGAGTTTTGAGTAAAGGTAAAACTTCAAAGGTGAGAGTATAAAATAAAAATGCTTAAGTTACTAGCTTACCGCTGGAACCGGGTTAGCTTTGCAGAAAGGGTTCAAACCTACTTTGCCACAATCTGTCAGGCTCTCATTCAGGAGTGATTTTGTCCTATCATCAATGACGTCATCAGGTAAATCGTCAGGGCTGTGCTGTAGAGGATCATTCTTCTGGCGTGTGTAGTCGCACATCAAACCAGGGCGGCGGCTCAATGGAATAACCCGCCAGGCAAGCCAAACCCGGACCAAATCAATGCCATTCAAGCCATTCCCCAGAAGAGCCTTGACTTTGCTCATGGTGGGGGCAAGTTTCTGGCATTCAGCAGCTGACAGCTTATCTGTAAAGCATGAGTAGACTCAAGGCGCAGGGCGCGAAAGCCGAGCAGAGGGTTTTCACTAGCCAGAGAAATATCTTGAAAGTAGAACCATGTCTTGTTCCAGTCTTTGGGGTGACTCGGTGGATCGGCGTACGGAAAAATGCAGTCTCTCCTTCGTTGGATTGAGATCCCACCAAGCTCCAAGCTAGGCCCGTTGGCACGTTCATTCTGACGGTTCAAATAAAATAATTCCCTGAAGAGCAGCAAGTTGAGTTCTTCTCCAAGGTACACCTCACAAAACACTTGGAAATAGCAAATGTTAGATACGGAGTTGGGACCGATATCTTGAGGTCGGAGGTCGAAAAAGTGCAGGACATCTCTGAAAAACTTTGAGCCAGGTGGAGAAAAACCCTGGTTCATGTGATCAGTAAAGACGATGACTTCCCCCTCTTTGGGTTGAGGTTTTTCCTCTGTTGGATCAGGAGCATGATAGGACATGACCTTCTTTCTTTGGCAGATAGCCATTCTTCACAAAATCAGCAAGGGTGCTTTCTGTGACGATGGATTTGACCCAATTGCATGTAACGGGTGATTTGGGCGCCTTCGGCGGCATTATAAAGATGGAATCCTACGACAAAATAAAAATTTCCAGTTCAAATTTAAGCCAGAGAGAAATACTTCGAATCATATTCAAGATGGCGGCTTATGAAAGGGGCCTAATGGTATATGGCTAATTATGTTAGATTATTTAAGCCGCCATGAGCAGTTAAGTTATTTAAGCCGCCATGGGTATGTGGATCTATCAAAATACAGGCATCGACTAAGTGTGAAAAAACAGGTTTCACAGATTGCAATTATTATTTTGGATCAACGGGTCCTCAGAAAAGGAAAAATATTCTGGACCTAACAAACCAGTACAGAGGAGTTCATCAGTTCTAAAGAGGCCTTTGTACAAGAAAAGGGGATCTACTAGCGTCTGAAATGGATGCGAAACAACAACCGCTTGAGTTTAGTACTTCTTTTAGATAAAAAAGGGACGCCATGGAGAAGCCATGGAGAATCCGTGATGAACAGCGAAGAACACAGAGGAACTCGCAAACCCTAATGCGGATCTGAGGTGCGGGAAGGCGAAGACTTACATTGCAGATCTATCATGAGGGTCGCCGCCGTTCCTCGGACTGATTCAGGTTGATGCAAACCGAGGTCGCATTTAAGACGAGGTGCCCTGCGGCGGCGGCGGAGCTCGAGTGGCAGTAGGGTTGCGAAAGGAAGAAGACGAGGAAAGGGGAGAATGAGGAAAGACCTGGTCGTGCCTATTTATAAGGGAAGACTGATAAGTGTGCACGAAAAACAAGGAGGCCGAAAACATGATTATCCAACTACAAAGATGCCTTGATTCTCGAGACGGTCATTAAGATAAGGATCCGTTGAGATACGTTGGGAAAAACGTGCATTAATGGCAGATGACGCCATGGCGGGTCACCATAAATCCAAAGGATGACGTCATGGCGGGTTACAAAATTTTTTTTATACAAGAGAAGAGCAGAAGATTTTGCTTAAGTATTGAAGATTGACATGAACCAGTTCAAATCAATCTGGGGCCTAATGTTGGGGATATAACTAGTAGGTATGACCTGCTCAGGAGGGGTCGGGTTATACCTACGAAGACTCTCGAAGCCCAAGACCAAGCTTGAAGATGGCGGTTCAGTTAAGGGCCCAAAGCCAAAAGGCGACTTAAGGCCCGTAGTGATAAACTACCATAATGGTATGACTTGTATTATAAGGCAAGATTAACTAGTCACCGAGCCGGACACTGTTTATGAGCCGGGCGGGACTCTGTAGATCGCAGGGCGTCAACCCGTGTATATAAGGGGATGACCCAGCGGCGGCTTAGGGCAAGTAACATCAAATCGAGAGCCAGGCATAGCGGATTCGCTCCCTGGTCATCGAAACCCTAGCAATTCCACCTCAACTGGATTAGGCTTTTACCTTCACCACAAGGGGCCGAACCAATATAAACCCTCGTGTCCTTTGCCCCGCTTTAACCCCTTTAAGCTTCCTAGTTGCGATGGCTCCAGGACTAGGTCCTTTCATGAGGACATCTGCCGTGACAATTCCACGACACTTATGGCCGCACATAGAAATTTCTAACATGAATAATCTTATGATCCCTTTGAGCCTGGGTGGCAAACCATAGGATGATCACACGGGTACTCCGGGATATCCTAGGACAACACTGTATTGCTCCAGGTGCCCGCAACTAATCCACCATGATGTGTATTAAAGTAGCCACCTTAAGTTTCCCTTAGTTAATAAATAACTCTCACATCTTTCATGAATCACACAACCAATCCACGTCTACGAGCATAGCATAGGAGTATAAGCATAACGTAGTAGATATACCCTGGGTTTGATATAAAGACAATAGGTTCCTACCTCATCAACTACTTCCCAGTACCCAATATGTTATCTAAATCCTACTCATGCAATGTTTGAGGATTGAAACTAATGCATAAAAACTGGGTAATAAAAGGGATATGATCAAAGTGTTACTTGCCTTGCTGACGATCGGAAAACCCTAGAGATTCGTAGTAGCAAGCCTCACACTCCGGAAACTCCATCGTGAAAAACAATAGCATACATAAGCACTCAAGCATAAGATGCACAAGTAGAACCCCAAAGAAAAGATCTAAATAGAAAGTACAAGTGAAGGGCTTCGATTTGCAAAAAGAATCGATCAAATCGGAAATACAAAACTCAAACTACGATCAAAAGGAGTTCGAAATCAAATCTGCTTGAAACCAAATTTTAAATTTTCAAAATCTTGTTCAAGTTGTTTATCTGCCGAAAATAAACAAAAAAAGAAAAATCTATCGGACGAACGTCTGCTAACAGAAACTAACGAACGAAAACATTTACTAACAGATATAAACGAATGAATGTTCTCTAGTTAAACTAACCTAATAAAATAAACCGATCTAAAAAGAAAAAAATCGAAACTAGAAAAAAAACCGGTGTGTGTTTACGGCGGTTATACCGGTTCGGTGAGAAAAATCGGCGGCGACGGATCGGGCTCCGACGGATCGGACAGCGACAGCGGCGAGGCGGGACGGCGGCTCCGGCGACTACGCTGGTGGCTCGGTCCCGGACACCGTCGAGTCTGGTTCCCGCACGGTAGGGAAGGCGGCGGCGAGACAGGCCGGCTGGGCCTTCGGCCCAGTTCGGTCCGGAGAAAGATTTTTTTAAAATATTTTCACTGCAGAGAAAATCCAAATAAAATAAAATAAAAATCCTAAAAATCCAGAAATAATTTTCTCCGTCCTGTCCTAATATTTATGACAAAGTGAACATTTTTCTGGGCTAAATGCAATTTTTAAAAATGCAAGTTTTCCCTAATTAACCGAATAAAATCTCAAATAAAATTCAAAAATAATATATATTTTCATTCTAAATTAAATTTCCATTATTTCCTCGCTGTTTTGAAGACATCATATTATCTTCCCTCATTTATTTAAATTGAAATAATTGGAATTTTTTTTTGAATGAAAACACTAATCCAATTTACCAATTTTAAAAATTCAAAAATGGATTTTAGTGAAAACCTCCAACTCTCTCGATTGGTCCTTGAGTTGCTTAAGGTTTCTTGGACAAAAACCAAATAAAACAAATTCAAAATGCTCAAAATATGGATGGATGAAATTGGTGATGGAGGATGGTTGATGATGAGGACGGCGACGAATCCCCCTCTCCGGAGCCCCGAACGGACTCCAGATCAGCCCTCCCGAGAGGTTTTAGGGCTTGGCGGCGGCTCCGTATCGTAAAACACGATGATTTCTTCTCTCTGATTTTTTTCTCTCCGAAAGCAAATATATAGAGTTGGAGTTGGCGTCGGAGGGTCTCCAGGGGGCCCAAGAGGTAGGGGGCGCGCCCCCACCCTCGTGGACAGGGTGTGGGCCCCCTGGTCTTCATCTTTGATGATGATTTTTTATTATTTATTCTAAGATGGTCCGTGGAGTTTCAGGTCATTCCGAGAACTTTTGTTTTCTGCACATAAAACAACATCATGGCAATTCTGCTGAAAACAGCATCAGTCCAGGTTAGTTCCATTCAAATCATACAAGTTAGAGTCCAAAACAAGGGCAAAAGTGTTTGGAAAAGTAGATAAGACGGAGACGTATCAACTCCCCCAAGCTTAAACCCTTGCTTGTCCTCAAGCAAGTCAGTTGACAAACTGAAAGAGAAAAAGAAAAACTTTTACAAACTTTGTTTGCTCTTGTTGTTGTAAATATGTCAAGCCAGCATTCAAGTTTTCAGCAAAGATTATAACTAACCACATTTGCAATAATTCTCAGGTCTCACGTTTACTCATATCAATGGCATAATCAACTAGCGAGTCATAATAATAAATCTCGGATGACAACATTTTCTCAGAACAATCATAATATGATATAACAAGATGATATCTCGCTAGCCCTTTACGAGACCAAGAAACATAAATGCAGAGCACCTTTAAAGATCAAGGACTAACTAGACATTGTAATTCATGGTAAAAGAGATCCAGTCATAGTCATACCCAATATAAATTAATAGTAATGAATGCAAATGACAAGGCGCTCTCCAAATTAGTGCTTTTTAATAAGAGGGTGATGAATCAACATAAAAGTAAATAGATAGGCCCTTCGCAGAGGGAAGCAGAGATTTATAGAGGTGCCAGAGCTCGGTTTTGAAATAGAGATAAATAATATTTTGAGCAGCATACTTTCATTGTCAACATAACAACTAAGAGATGGCGATATCTTCCATGCTACACACATTATAGGCAGTTCCCAAACAGAATGGTAAAGTTTATACTCCCCCTCCACCAACAAGCATCAATCCACGGCTTGCTCGAAACAACGAGTGCCTCCAACATACATCAGGTCCCAGGGGGGTTTTGTTTGCAATTAATTTTGATTTAGTTTGCATAAAGCATGGGACTGGGCATCCGGTGACCAGCCATGTTCCCATGAGTGAGGAGCGGAGTCCACTCCTCTCGAGAATAACCCTCCTAACATGGAAGATAAGGGCAGCCCTAGTTGATACATGAGCTATTCAGGCATACAAAACAGAATGTTTATTTGAAGGTTTAGAGTTTGGCACATACAAATTTACTTGGAACGGCAGGTAGATACCGTATATAGGAAGGTATAGTGGACTCATATGGAATAACTTTGGGGTTTAAGGGATTGGATGCACAAGCAGTATTCCCGCTTAGTACAAGTGAAGGCTAGCAAAAGACTGGGAGCGACCAACTAGAGAGCGACAACAGTCATGAACATGCATTAAAATTAATAAACATTGGATGCAAGCATGAGTAGGATATAATCCACCATGAACATAAATATCGTGAAGGCTATGTTGATTTGTTTCAACTACATGTGTGAACATGTGCCAAGTCAAGTCACTTAAATCATTCAAAGGAGGATACCACCCCATCATACCACATCACAACCATTTTAATAGCATGTTGGCACGCAAGGTAAACCATTATAACTCATAGCTAATCAAGCATGGCATAAGCAACTATGATATCTAATTGTCATTGCAAACATGTTTATTCATAATAGGCTGAATCAGGAACGATGAACTCATCATATTTACAAAAACAAGAGAGGTCGAGTTCATACCAGCTTTTCCCATCTCAGTCAGTCCATCACATATCATCATAATTGCCTTTCACTTGGACGACCGAACGATGTGAATAATAATAAGAGTGCACGTGCATTGGACTAAGCTGGAATCTGCGAGCATTGAATAAACAGGAGAAGACAAGGCAATATGGGCTCTTGGTTAAATTAACAACAATGCATATAAGAGCCACTTCAACAATTTAATTATGGTATTCTCCTATCAACCCCCAAAGAAAAGAAAAGAAATAAAACTATTTACATGCGAAAGCTCCCAACAAGCAAAAGAAGAACGGGAAATATTTTTGGGTTTTCTTTTTAATTATTACTACTACGGCAAGAAAGTAAACTAACAAGAAGTTACACTAATTTTTTGTTGTATTCTTAAAGTTTAACAAACACACAAGAAGAAAGCAGGAAAAAAGAAAATAAACTAGCATGGATATTACAGTGAAAGAGTATGAGCACCGACATCTAGCAATGAGTGTGTGTGAACATAAATGTAATTTCGGTGAGAAATACGTACTCCCCCAAGCTTAGGATTTTGGCCTAAGTTGGTTCATTGCTAGGGATAGCCTGGCGGATACCCGTAGGTGTAGCTGGGGTCGTACTGCGATGAAGTGGACTATGACTGCCACTGGCTGGCAACCGCCTCCGGATCCCAAGAATAAACAGACTTGCGTGGAGGCTCGTATTGTGGTTCCGGCTCCGGGGCTGGTGCAGGATTCCGATAGGCTTGAACGGCCGCCCACGGAACAAGGTGTGGACCTGCAGACAAGTTAAACGAAGAAGGAGCAGGCAAAGTAATAGTCTCAGGGTAATGTTTATCAAAGTACAATTTATATTTAAGCTCCCCTTCATGACTCTTAACAATAAAATCATGTGCTAGCATACTCTTATAATCTAGATAAGCACTAGGCAGCAATTTTTCTTCTTTCTCAAAATGCCTAATAGGTATGTTAAAGTATTCAGCTAGGCGTGAAGCATAAATGCCTCCAAAGATGGGGCCCTTAGTAAGGTTCAGACTTAACCGTCTAGCAACAATTCCACCATACTAACAGAGTTATTGCGGTATAAACCATGGAACAAAATGATAATATCGGGAACACTAAGGTTTCCACAGTTTCCACGACCAATCAAGCAACGACTAGCAAATAAGGCAAAGTAGCGTAAAACAGGAAAATATATGCTAGTAATTCTTGCATCAGAAACCTTTCTGGTTTCTCCCATAGTAATAGTGTTAATAAATGCTTCCACTTCATTATGGTGTGGTTCATCTAAGGTACCCTCAAAGGGTATTTTGCAAACCTCGCAAAATTCAGCTAATGGCATCTTCTTAACAACATCATATAAATGAAACTCTACTGATGGAGGTGATTCCTTAGGAAAATAGTAGAAGTTTTGCACAAAAGTATTAGTGAGTAAGAGATACTGATGACGTTGGTTGTGGAGGAAGTCGGTGAGGCCGGCATTCTCAATCAATAAATAAAAATGCTCATAAATTCCGGCTCTCCTCAATAAGTCATCGGAAGGCCATTCACACGGCCGGACTTCCGTGGTACGAGGCAAATTATATTTGGGCTTCTGTGCTTCTTCATTTTGTTTTTCCTTCGAGCTTCAGCTCGACGAGCCCCTCAAAATTCTCTTCATTATTTTCTGAAATAATCTGAAAAATTTAGTAACTTCAAATCAAAGTGAACCAACTTCAATAAAATTGATAGCAACTACTCCTACAAGTGCCTAGAGCCTATATCAAGCATTAGAACTACTTGGAACCATATAAATTTGACATGCAAGCTTAAGAACATGGTCACCTATGCAGCACAAATTTGCAATGAATATAGCACTAGAACAAAAACTAATTGGACCAATGGAGGAGTCACATACCACGGAACAATCTCCCCAAGTAGTTTTGTGAGAGGTGCTTTGAGCAAGGAGATCGAAAATCACAGCAGAAATTTGGAACTCGTGTTTGAGCCAGATATTCATGTTTGTGGGAGGAATAAGAAGAGGATGGGTGCAGGAATAAGTGGAGGAGGGCCACCGTGGGCCCACGAAGTAGGGGGGCGCGCCCAGGGGGTAGGGCGTGCCCTCCACCCTCGTGGCCAGGTGGCAGCTCCCCCCGCGGTGATTTTTTACCATAAATGCTCAAATATTCCCAAAAAAATCATATTAAATTGGCATGGCATTATGAGAACTTTTATTTTCGGGATATTTTTATATTGCACGGATAAATCAGGAAACAGACAGAAAAATACTATTTTTACTTTATTTCCACTAAATAAGAAAGTATAAAGAGGGTACATAAGGTTGTGCTTCTAGTTTCATCCGTCTCATGCTCGTCAAAAGGAATCCACTAACAAGGTTGATCAAGTCTTGTTAACAAACTCATTCCGACTGACATGGAACCGGAGAAATTTCGAATAACACTATGTTACCTCAATGGGGATATGCACATCCCCAATAATAAGAATATCATATTTCTTCTTGACAGTAGGAAGAGGAAATTCAAAACCTCCAAATATAATCGATGGAACTTTTCCAATAGAATTGATACTATAAACTTGAGGTTGTTTCCTCGGAAAGTGTACCGTATGCTCATTACCATTAACATGAAAAGTGACATTGCCTTTGTTGCAATAAATAACAGCCCCTGCAGTATTCAGAAAAGATTTTCCAAGAATAATAGACATACTATCATCCTCGGGAATATCAAGAATAACAAAGTCCGTCAAAATATTAATGTTTGCAACCACAACAGGCACATCCTCACAAATACCGACAGGTATAGCAGTTGATTTATCAGCCATTTGCAAAGATATTTCAGTAGGTGTCAACTTATTCAAATCAAGTCTACGATATAAAGAGAGAGAGAGGCATAACACTAACACCGGCTCCAAGATCACATAAAGCAGTTTTAACATAATTTCTTTTAATGGAGCATGGTATAGTGGGTACTCCGGTATCTCCAAGTTTCTTTGGTACTCCACCCTTAAAAGTATAATTAGCAAGCATGGTGGAAATTTCAGCTTCCGGTATGTTTCTCTTATTGGTAATGATATCCTTCATATACTTAGCATAAGGATTTGTTTTGAGCACATTAGTTAATCGCATACGCAAAAAGATAGATCTAATCATTTCAGCAAAGCGCTCAAAATCCTCATCATCCTTTTTCTTGGATGGTTTGGGAGGAAAAGGCATGGGTTTCTAAACCCATGGTTCTCTTTCTTTACTATGTTTCCTAGCAACAAAGTCTCTCTTATCATAACGTTGATTCTTTGATTGTGGGTTATCAAGATCAACAACAGGTTCAACTTTTACATCATTATCATTACTAGGTTCAGCATCATCGTGAACATCATCATTATTATTTTCGCTAGGTTCATGTTCATTACCAGATTGTGTTTCAGCATCAGACATAGATATATCATTTGGATTCTCAGATGGTTCAGCAATAGGTTCACTAGAAGTTCGCAAAGTCCTATCATTTTTCTTTTTCTTCCTATTAAAAGAACTAGGCACATCAGTATTATTTCTCTGAGAATCTTGCTCAATTCTCTTAGGGTGGCCTTCAGGGTACAAAGGTTCCTGAGTCATTCTACTAGTTCTAGTAGCCACTCTAACAGCATAATCATTTTTCTTACTATTCATTTCATTGAGCAAATCATTTTGAGCCTTAAGTACTTGTTCTACTTGAGTGGTAACCATAGAAGCATGTTTGCTAATGAGTTTAAGTTCACATCTAACATCAGCCATATAATCACCCAAGTGTTTAATCATATAGGTATTTTGTTTCAATTGTCTACCAAAATAAGCATTGAAGTCTTCTTGCTTAAACATAAAATTATCAAACTCATCCAAGCACTGACTAGCAATTTTAGTAGGAGGGACTTCAGCTTTATCATATATATAGAGAGAATTTACCTTTACCGCTCGTGTCGGGTTATCGGGATCAGGAGGTTCTTCAATAGGTAATGGATCAAGATCATATGTTTCTTCAACAGTGGTAAATTAAGACCATGTATTTCTTCAATAGGAGGTAAATTCTTAACATCTTCGCTTTAATACCTTTTTCTTTCATAGATTTCTTTGCCTCTTGCATATCTTCAGGATCGAGAAATAGAACACCTCTTCTTCGGAGTTGGTTTAGGAATAGGCTCAGGAATTGGAGCAGGAGCCGCTCAGGAAATGTCCAATTATTTTCATTTGTCAACATATTATTCAATAGAATTTCAGCTTCATCCGGTGTTCTTTCACGAAAGCAGAACTAGCACAACTATCCGGTAATCTCTGGAAGCATCGGTTAGTCCATTATAAAAGATATCAAGTATTTCATTTTACTTAAGAGGATGATCAAGCAAAGCATTAAGTAACTTGAGAAGCCTCCCCCAAGCTTGTGGGAGACTCTCTTCTTCAATTTGCACAAAGTTGTATATTTCCTTTAAAGCAGCTTGTTTCTTATGAGCAGGGAAATATTTAGCAGAGAAGTAATAAATCATATCATGGGGACTACGCACACAACCAGGATCTATTGCATTAAACCATATCTTAGCATCACCCTTTAACGAGAACGGAAATACTTTAAGGATATAAAAGTAGCGAGATCTCTCATCATTGGTGAACAGGGTGGCTATATCATTTAATTTAGTAAGATGTGCCACAACAGTTTCAGATTCATAGCCATAAAAAGGATCAGATTCAACCAAAGTAATTATATCAGGATCAACGGAGAATTCATAATCCTTATCGGTAACACAAATAGGTGAAGTAGCAAAAGCAGGGTCAGGTTTCATTCTGACTCTAAGAGATTCTTTACTCCATTTAACTAATAGCCTCTTAAGTTCGTTTCTATCTTTGCAGGCAAAAATAGCAGCAGAAGATTCCATATCAAAAACATAACCCTCAGGAATAGCAGGCATATCTTCATCATCAATTTCATCAACATTATCAGTTTCAATAATTTCTTTCTGTCTAGCCCTAGAAATTTGTTCATCAAGAAATTCACCAAGGGGCACAGTAGTATCAAGCATAGAAGTAGTTTCATCATAAGTATCATGCATAGCAGAAGTGGCATCATCAATAACATGCGACATATCCGAACGAATAGCAGAAGCAGGTTTAGGTGTCGCAAGCTTACTCATAAAAGAAGGTGAATCAAGTGTAGAGCTAGATGGCAGTTCCTTACCTCCCCTCGTAGTTGAGGGATAAATTGTTGTCTTAGCGTCTTTCAAGTTCTTCATAGTGTCCAACAGATATAAATCCCAAGTAACTCAAAGAATAGAGCTATGCTTCCCGGCAACGGCGCCAGAAAAAGGTCTTGATAACCCACAAGTATAGGGGATCGTGACAGTTTTCAAGGGTAGAGTATTCAACCCAAATTTATTGATTCGACACAAGGGGAGCCAAAGAATATTCTCAAGTATTAGCAGTTGAGTTGTCAATTCAACCACACCTGGATAACTTAGTATGTGTAGCAAAGTATTTAGTAGCAAAGTAATATGATAGTAGTGGTAACGGTAACAAAAGAGTAATGAAAAAAAAGTAATATTTTTGGTGTTTTGTAGTGATTCTAACAATAGCAACGGGAAAGTAAATAATTGTAAACTAGTATATGGAAAGCTCGTAGGCATTGGATCGGTGATGGATAATTATGCCGGATGCGGTTCATCATGTAACAGTCATAACATAGGGTGACACAGAACTAGCTCCAATTCATCAATGTAATGTAGGCATGTATTCCGAATATAGTCATACGTGCTTATGGGAAAGAACTTGCATGACATCTTTTGTCCTACCCTCCTGTGGCAGCGGGGTCCTGATGGAAACTAAGGAATATTAAAGCCTCCTTTTAATAGAGAACCGGAACAAAGAATTAGCACATAGTGAATACATGAACTCCTCAAACTATGGTCATCACCGAGAAGTATCCCGATTATTGTCACTTCGGGGTTGTCGGATCATAACACATAATAGGTGATTATAGACTTGCAAGATAGGATCAAGAACTCACATATATTCATGAAAACATAATAGGTTTAGATCTGAAATCATGGCACTCGGGCCCTAGTGACAAGCATTAAGCTTAGCAAAGTCATAGCAACATCAATCTCAGAACATAGTGGATACTAGGGATCAAACCCTAACAAAACTAACTCGATTACATGATAGATCTCATCCAACCCATCACCGTCCAGCAAGCCTACGATGGAATTACTCACGCGGCGGTGAGCATCATGAAATTGGTGATGGAGGATGGTTGATGATGATAACGGCGACGAATCCCCTCTCGAGCCCCGAGCAGGACTCGGATCAGCCCTCTCGAGAGGTTTTAGGGCTTGGCGGCGGCTCCGTATCGTAAAACGCGATGATTTCTTCTCTCTGATTTTTTCTCTCCAAAAGCAAATATATAGAGTTGGAGTTAGCGTCGGAGGGTCTCCAGGGGGCCCACGAGGTAGGGGGCGCGCCCTAGAGGGGGGCGCGCCCCCACCCTCGTGGACAGGGTGTGGGCCCCCTGGTCTTCATCTTTGACGAGGATTTTTTATTATTTTTTCTAAGATATTCCGTGGAGTTTCAGGTCATTCTGGGAACTTTTGTTTTCTGCACATAAAACAACATCATGTCAATTCTGCTGAAAACAACGTCAGTCCGGGTTAGTTCCATTCAAATCATACAAGTTATTGTCCAAAACAAGGCAAAAGTGTTTGGAAAAGTAGATACGACAGAGACGTATCAATGCATATGATGACCTAATGATTAACATCCAAATTGAAAATTGGGATGTTACAGCTATATAAGGGTGAAGAAGAGGATTTTTTTCTGATTAAACTGCCGGGAGGCTTATTCCATGCACACTCCTGTCGAATGGGTAAGATTTCGATCATCTGCACTTATTTTATTGCATTTATAGACACTAATCTAATTTGCCCTTTATTGCTCTCTGCAGTCATGGAGGAAGATGACCGAGGACGTCCATAGTCCTGCTCCCCAGCCGGAGGATCTCAACTGTGAGGAGGATCCCGTCTTTTGTGAGGATCCGGACATATATAGAGAGTTTGATGACGGGGTATTCTATCAGGTGAGCCTTGATGGCTCGGAAGTGGCAATAACCGCTGACTACCCTTACCTCTATTCCTTCTGCATCGTAAGTATCCGAAGGTTTCTTACAAGGGGATCCTTATCTACATCCTTACCCTTTGTGCTGATCTAGATTTTAACAGGATCCGCGCTCTAGGGACCATATTTCTTCAAGGGCGGCCCCCACAAAAGGTCGTTGTTCAAAACTAAAGAGGACCGGAAACAACGCAGAACTTCCTCAACCTTCAATGAGGTACGTCCGCATAACATATGCCAAGGCGTGAGCTAAGAGTACTCAAGACTTCCTTTTCCCTTGGTTCAGGAGAAGGACGCGACAGACTATGGAAAAACGCCCTGCTAGCAGGATGCCTGCTAATCCGGCACCCGACTCGTCAACTAGGACAAGGGATGGCACGACGCCAGTACCACCACCTCATGAGGATTCAGATGATGTATCCGTCATGAATTTTGAGGTGGAGAGCGTAATGAACCATCGTCATTTGAGGGAATCCTGCGTGCCCCAGCCTTTTCCGAACAAGAGTTCACTGCATTGAATTCGATGGACGCATATATTCGAGCCGCTCGAGATGGACTCACTGGAGTTACAAAATTATTCTCCAAAAATATCCAGGTATATATTTTGCGCAATTTTGAGTATGCATATACTAGTAGCCCCCGAGACTTGAAGCGGTGGAGCCAACCAATTTAAGGATCGATATGACATATAGGTACTCAAAGAGAAGAATGCTATACTGTCCTAGGAGCTGGAATCAAGCCGAACACAGCTGCACGCGGCGAATGCCGAATTAGCGGACATGAAGAAGGCATCCCAGGAGCAAAAACACGATGACAGAAAATACGATCACTCCGAAGAGATGGAGAGCTTAAAGGCTCAACTACTGGCCTCTCAAAAAGAAAATGAAAAGTTGAAGAGCGGCATATTCAGTATGTCTTCATTTAAAACCACCATATAAGCGAGTGTTTGGTCCATAACTTGGAATGTCATGTATCTCTGGTTGCAGGTCTAATAACTGGTCGGCCGGGAGAAGAAGTATCCGGAATTCAGTTTGATATTCTGGAAGAACTGACTATTGTGCATGAGCGGGCCCGGAAAGCTATGAGGAGCATGATTAAGGCTTTATGGCTGCCCGAGACACCTCCAGAAAGCATGGAGGGACTAGCAAACCTGTTTAAAGGTGCCAGGCGTCACTTCGAGCTATGGAAAACATCAACCTACCGTGAAGGCGCACGAGAAGCGTGGGCTGTGGTGAAAACACACTTTACCAAGCTAGATCTGAATCATATGGCCCGAGTACGACCGAAGGGACCGGATGGAAAGGAGATTTCGCTGAACTTGGTGTATGACCAAGTAGCAGTAGCTGTGAAGTATTCTCAGCAAGACTATAAATTAGATAGCCTTATGGATGATGTAGAGGAAGAGTAGGCGTTTGATTCCATTTAACAATGTACTTGTATCGCCAAACTTATCTCCAACCGAATTGTAAAAGGATTGTCATGGCAGACCTTCCGCTTCAACCTCCGAAACCCAGGGTTGGAGTGTATCCGAATACTATACGAACGGTAAACACCAAAGTATGTTTGGAAACCAGGCAGTCTGGTCATAGTTGCTTGAACAGACAAGTTGTATTCGGGGAGTTATGTTATATTACATTTGAATGTAAGAAACATCTTCCAGAGAGAATAGTTCCATTAAGGGTTCCTCTCCCTGGGTCAGCATGCGTATTTGTGCATGCCTAAGCTATGATGCTAAAAAATCACATTACGCTTTATTTCTTTGGGGCTTATATTGCAGCGAGGGCAGTTCGTCTTTTGTCCGCCGACCAATTATCCCCTTAAGAACGCTAGCTTTCGGCTTCACCCGTATGAGGTACATATCCGGATAATCCATTTGTAACAATCGCAGAGGTGCTCCCTTTATGCCCTAGCCGAACAAGCGGGAATGTAGGGCATAAGCACAGGAGCGAGGCAACCCAGCTTGGCAAAAACTTAAGTAATAAAGGTGCATATAATGGCGGAGAAATGACATATATGAGCAGACGACACATATATATGGCGATCTTGATGCTCGAAAATAATAATAATAATAATAAGCTTCTATGAAAAGAAGCCCCCAGGTATTGTGGGGTATGTACATTTAAGGATGTATACCCCTCAAGTGTGCGGCTTACTCGAACACGAGCTAGAAATCGTATAAAAGCGAGAAAAAGAAAAAGTGAAAAGGAGAAAAAAGGGACGACAAAAAAGGTATATGTGCGGACTTAGGCGTAGAATCTTCGGAGCCGAGCAGCGTTCCATGGGTTCGGCTCCAAGCGATTATCCGAAGCATTGCCAAGGCGATAGGCTCCTCCAGTGAGAACTACATCTATAATGAAGGGACCCCCCCCCATTTGGGCTTGAGCTTGTCCTTTTTCTTATCTGGTAGGCGTAGAACAAGTTCACCGACATTACAAGTCTTTGCCTGTACTTCTCTGCTTTGATATCGCCGAGCCTGCTGTTGGTAGAATGCGGGATAGGCTTTCACAACATCGCACTCCTCCTCCAGGACGTCCAGATTGTCCTTCCGATCAAGCTCAGCTTCTCTCTCTTCGTACATGCGCACTCAAGGTGAGTCATGAATAATGTCGCAAGGCAAGACCGCATCTATGCCGTACACCATGAAGAAAGATGTGTATCCGGTCGTGCGATTGGGCGTGGTCCGCAGCCCCTAGAGTACGGAATCAAGTTCCTCAACCTAGTGCTTATCTGATTCTTGTAGAGATCGCACTAGTCTGGGTTTGATGCCGCTCATTATCAGGCCGTTAGCCCGTTCGACCTGACCGTTTGTTTGAGGGTGATATACGGAGGCGTAATCGAGCTTAATGCCCAAATTAGCGCACCAAGATTTCACCTCGTCGGTCGTAAAGTTAGAGCCGTTGTCAGTAATAATACTGTGCGGGACACCATAACGGTGTACGACACTGGATATAAAGTCTATCACCGGTCCGTTTCAGCCGTTTTGACTGGTTTGGCCTCTATCCACTTGGTGAACTTGTCGACCATAACCTGCAAATATTTCTTCTTATGGCTTCCACCTTTAAGGGGTCCGACCATGTCTAGCCCCCAGACCGCAAAAGACCAAGTAATGGGGATTGTTCATAGGGCAGTGGGCGGCATATGGCTTTGATTGACATAAAGCTGGCATCCAACGCAGCGCTGTACAAGGTCCTGTGCATCTGCTTGGGCCGTGGGCCAAAAGAAACCTGTACGGAAGGCCTTACTTACAAGGGCCCGAGCTGCGGCGTGATGGTCGCTGAGACCAGCATGTATTTCAGCCAAGAGCTGCCGTCCATCCTCTTCGGAGATACATCTTCGAAGGACTCCGGTAGTACTTTTCTTGTAGAGTTATCCTTCATGCACTTTGTAGGCTTTCGAGCATCAAACAATACGACGGGCCTCGGTCTGATCACCAGGGAGCTCCTTCCTATTAAGTTAGATGTAGGACCTTGAATTATGTCTAGAGGAGGGGTGATTAGACTACTTGACAAATTAAAAACTTACCTTTTCCCAGTTTTAGAGTTTGGCAGATTTTAGCTATCTTGGGACAAGTCAAGCAATCATCACACAAGTCAAGCAAGCATGCAAAGAGTATATAGGAAGCGAAAATTAAAGCATGCAACTTGCAAGAAAGTAAGGGGAAGGGTTTGGAGGATTCAAACGCAATTGGAGACACGAATGTTTTTGGCGTGGTTTGGATAGGTGGTGCTATCGTACATCCACGTTGATGGAGACTTCAACCCACGAAGGGTAGCAGTTCTTGTGAGTCCACGGAGGGCTCCACCCATGAAGGGTCCACGAAGAAGCAACCTTGTCTATCCCACCATGGCCGTCACCCACGAAGGACTTGCCTCACTAGCGGTAGATCTTCACAGTAGGCGATCTCCTTGCCCTTACAAACTCCTTGGTTCAACTCCACAATCTTGTCGGAGGCTCCCAAGTGACACCTAGCCAATCTAGGAGACACCACTCTCCAAGAAGTAACAAATGGTGTGTTGATGATGAACTCCTTGCTCTTGTGCTTCAAATTATAGTCTCCCCAACACTCAATTCTCTCTCATAGGTTTTGGATCTGGTGGAAAGAAGATTTGAGTGGAAAGCAACTTGGGGAAGGCTAGAGATCAAGATTCATATGGTAGGAATGGAATATCTTGGTCTCAACACATGAGTAGGTGGTTCTCTCTCAGAACTGGTAAGTTGGAAGTGTAGGTTTGTTCTGATGGCTCTCTCCACGAATGAAGAGGAGGTGGAGGGATATATATAGCCTCCACACAAAATCTTACCGTTACACACAATTTACAAATCTCGGTGGGACCGAATCAACAAACTCGGTCAGACCAATCTTAGTAAACCTACTGACCGTTAGGGTTTTCGGTGGGACTGACATGCATCTCGGTAGGACTGATATGGTTAGGGTTAGGGCATAACGTAATCTCGGTAAGACCGATTACACAAACTCGGTGAGACCTATTTTGGTAATTAGCTAACCAGAGAGTTGGTCAGGTAAACTCGGTGGGACCGATTTGCTCTTTTCGGTGAGATCGAAATGTTACAAAAAGGAAACAGAGAGTTTACATTGCAATCTCGGTGGGACCGATCCGCTCTTTCGGTGAGACCGAAAAGTTACGAAAAGGAAACAGAGAGATTACAATCCCATCTCGGTGAGACCGAGATCCCTATCGGTAGAACCGATTTGCTTAGGGTTTGTGGCAGTGGCTATGACTATTGAACTCGGTGGCGCCGGATTGGAAGAATCGGTGTGACCGATTTTGGCTTTGGGTTTAGGTCATATGAGGATGTGAGAAAGTAGCTGAGGGTTTTGGAGCATATCACTAAGCACATGAAGCAAAAGGCTCATTAAGCAACACCTCATCCCTCCTTGATAGTATTGGCTTTTCCTATAGACTCAATGTGATCTTGGATCACTAAAACATAAAATGAAGAGTCTTGAGCTTTTGTGCTTGAGCCAATCCTTTGTCATTAGCATTTTGAGGGATCCACTTTCATCATCCATGCCATGCCATTCATTGAGCTTTCCTGAAATAATAGTCTTGGAATAGCATTAGCTCAATGAGCTATATGTTGTTATGAATTACCAAAACCACCTAGGGATAGTTGCACTTTCAATCTCCCCCTTTTTGGTAATTGATGACAACATATAGATCAAAGCTTCGACAAATGATAATATGAAGAAAAAAAACATCGTCGCTTTGTGAAGTATGTGATAAGCAAGAGCTCCCCCTAAATTTGTGCATATATTAAGATTTGCTTTGGACTGCAAATGCACAAAAGATTAGGCTCATGGGTTACTCTTCCATGTCACATACATCTTGGTGGAGCGCTCAAAATAATAACAATTGAATACATGCACTCATCACCAAGCAAAGTGAATGATCGCATAGGATAGATAAGATAATATCATCAAACTTGCATAAGTGTAGCTTATGATCAAACACATGATCATCAATGTCTCACAAACATAGCATAGTATTTCAAGCACTCAAAAGCAAACGAGTTTAAAAACCAAATAAAGAGAGAACAAAAGCAACACTCTCTCTCTTGAAGCCTATGATCTATACATTTTTATCCCCCTTTGGCAACAAGTTACCAAAAAGTTCCTAGAAAATGCATAGTGCTAAAGCGACTCTCAGGCTTGATCTTCTGGTGGTGGTGGATTCTGGATAACTCCAAGGATGAAGGCTTCTGTTGAAGTGGATGGAGCTGGAGCTGATGTAGGTGCTGGAGCTAGTTGGGCTGGTGCTGGAGCTGGAGCTGAGGAGGTGGCTCTGGTGTCCGGAGTTGGCACTGCGGCTGACCTCTGAGCTCGTGGCACTCTAGCAAATGCATCAGTCGTTGTTTTGCCCTTCCTTTCCTGCATGTCATCCTGTAGTTGCTCTATTGCTGACTGAATCTCAGTTACTTTCACATCTAAGTCATAGAACTTTTGTTCCATGATTCTCTCTAAGCTCTCCTGGTTTTGAGTGAGGGTGGCCAGTCCTTTCTCAATCCTCAGTGTTGATGCTATTAAGTAACCAAGCTGCTCCTCCTTGTTCTTCAAGAGATACTCAGATGCCTCCTCTTGAGTTGGCATCCTGGCAGCTTTCTCCTTCCTTGCCTTCTCCTTCCTCTCTTGAGCTTGAACTGACGTTGGATCATTCTCATTCATCACAACCTTATTGTCCTCAAAGTCTGGATAAAGTGGAAAATGTTCCTTATCCAATAGATATTTGCCTTTGCCCATCTTTGAGTTAATCAACTCCTGGATCTGAGGGGCATATCCACAGCTCCTCTTTTGGTCTGCTGCAGTCCTCTTAATGGTTTCAACCATAAGGCTCATGACTTTGAATTTCTGTGGCACATCAAACAAATGCAACATGTTGATTGCATGCCCTCTAATCATATTGTGGTCACCATGCAGTTGATAGTTGGCAGCCCTGACAGAAGGAAGTGGACTGATCCAAACTTAAGTGTCTCAAGGGCATCATCTGGGATCTCCTTGTACATGTGTGTCATGGAATTGTGATCCATTTTCTTCTTGGCATATACATCCAAGTCATCTTCAGTCTCCTCTGGGGCATTGATCAACTTTGCCCATTCCTCAACAGTTGACTGGTACCTTGTACCTTCAGACATCCACACTATCCTGCCATCTGGATAAAAGTGTTTTGTGGAGTAGAATTGCATGATGAGTTCATCGTTCCAGTTGGTGAGCTTTTTCCCAACGAAGTCTGCAACTCCAACAGCAGCAAAACTGTCTTGCACTCCAGGATAGTGCTCTTCATTCTCCTTCATGTAGGTCCAGTTGACCCACCTCATGTCACAAACGATTGGCTTCTTATCCAGCAGAATGGTCTCATAGAAGTCCTGCTGTTCCTTGGTGTGGAACCTGTAAACCACAGCAGTCCTTCTCCTTGTGGCATATGGATCTGACATCCTCCATAGCCTCAACCCATTGTCTCTTCTGATCTTCATGTCCTCAGCCACAGGATGAGCATCGTTGTGGTCTGGTATCTTGGGATTGAGCTTTCTCAGAACTTGTCCTTCTTCATCTTCCTCCTCATCAGCCTCAGGCACAGGGGCCTTGTTTTTCTCAGCCGCTGGAATACTCCTGGTTTTCCTCTTTGGTGCAGACTTGGCCTTAGAGGCAGCTTTGGGTGCTTCTTTGGGCTTAGATGAGGCAGCCCCTGATCTAATAGCATCACCCATAAGCTTTGGTGCCTTAGGTGCTGGTGCAGCAACCTCTTCTTCCTCTTCCATCATGGAAGGTCTCCCAATAATTCTGACTGTGGTCTTCTTGACCCTTTCTTTCCTCTTCTTCCCTTCAGCAACAACTAGCTCTTTGGGTGCAGGCTTTTCAGGAATTTGAGTTGATGCTCTGACCTTTGGCATAGGCTGTCTACCTGCTGGCCTTTTGACTTTCAAGCCTGGCTTTGTGCCTTGTGTAGAGCCATATTCCTTCTTGAGCACTACTTTCTTGGAAGTAGCTTCATCCTCTTCTGCTATATAATCCTCATCTTTAGAATCTGAGGTTCTCTTCTTCCTTTGTCTGGTGGCAGCTTTTGGCAAATTGCTTGGGGTACTCATGCTGCCATCATCTGAAGAGCTGGAGGGACTAGTGCCCTCACTCATGTGCACCTGCTCTTGACTGTTCGCTGTCACTGCAGTGCGACATGATGCAAACACCGATCACGACCACGTGAAGAGTTTATAGATGAGGTAGAGTGGATGAGCATCACAAAATGCATAGATTTTTTTTCTTTCAAAAAGGATGATTTAAAAATTCAGTTTTAGTTTTCCACGGAAAGCATTTCGGATCAACCGATTTTTAAACTCGGTGATACCGAAGCTGTTTTGGAGTCTAAACTGATGATCTCGGTTGGACCGAGTCATAGTTCGGTGGCACCGAGACAGCTAGGGTTTCACAAAGTCTTAAAATCGGTCTCACCGATTAGCAATTCTCGGTCAGACCGAGTCTCACTGGTGCAATGGCAGAAGCCAAACCGGTGGGACCGAGTTTTTCAACTCGGTGGGTCCGAGATGGTTTCGGCGGAAACCTAACCCTAAATTTTCGAATCAAAACTATTCTATGGATTGCATTGACTGGACAGGAGTGTTTCAATCGTGGCTAGAATCAATAAGAACACAATGTGCTAGGAATCAGACGGGGAAAGCACAATGATCGAGTCCATACCCTAGTTCGGCGGAGACTCGCTACGGCGGCAACGATGGGGTTGAATTCCGTTGACGGCGATGGAGACCAGCGACTGGAGGCGGATGGCGGCGAGGAGACGATCCGGAGACCACGGAGGCAGAGCGAGCTATTGCGCGGGCGAAGAGGTTCGGAGAAATTTCCAAATTTTTGCCCGTGACTATATATAGCCCGACCCTGTCGGTGTGACCGAGTGGAACAACTCGGTGGCACCGAGATAAAACTGTGTACAGTTATTGCAACTCGGTGTGACCGAATAGTTCAAATCGGTTGCACCGAGATCGAAACCTCAGATCAACTTAATGATTTCGGTAGGACCGAAATGGAGGAATCAGTCAGACCGAGAATCACAAAGAGGTTTTGGAAGTTTAAGTCTATGACGAATCGGGGACTCCGAGTGCTCCTCACACAGAGTGGTTCGAATCTGACTTGATCAAATTTTGTGATGTAGCATTAATAGAGTTTGAGACGAGAAAAGCATAGATAGCTAGAGAAGGTTCTTAGGCATTCTTGTTCATCCACTTGGCAAGAAGAAGAGAAACCAAAGAATCAAAACAACAAGTGGATGTCCTCGAATGAGTAAAGTATGCAACCAACATGCTCACACAATAAGATAGCAAATGAAATATGTGGCAAAGCATGCACAACCAATTCTAGCATCTATCAAACAATTTGCGATGACTAGGTCATCTATATATGAGTATATTGACTTAGGAGTCAAATGATAGACATTTGATCATAGGTCATACTCATCGTTTAAGCTCAAGTGGGGTTACCACTTTTACATAATGCATTGATGTGTTCACACCATTAGAGTTGCTTTGACTCAATCCTTAGAGTTAAGACCCCCCTAGACGTGAGATCCCCCCTTTAGAGGGATAAACTAACCTTGGGTTTTGTCGATGATGACTTCATGTAGGTGTTGAAGATGTGGATGCTCAATGTTGATGTAGATCTTTCGGAGCAATCCGTTGGAGTGAGTTGCACTTTCAATACCTACATGGGTTAGTCCCACAAGGAACAAACACGAATATCCATAGACATAGAGTGATGCACACACAAAATGATGTCCATGAAAACATTAGGTTAGCTTGTCCCTTGCCTTACCAACATGAGGGTTTGTGACTCCTTGTACTAATGCAAGATGTGGAAGTTGATTGCACTTGTTCTTGCCATAATGATATGAGTGAAGAATGTTGGCGGAGTCACCCTCAAGAACTCTCTAGTTCTTGTTCTTCGGGATCCACATCATCTTGATGGGAATCCTTGGAGTTGTAGTTGTACTTGATGAAGTAGAACTTGACGTAGTCTTGGGAATCCACTTGACCGAGACCTTAGGTGCTTCTTCAAATGCATCAATCTCCTCTTGAAGCTTGTCCTTGCCTTTGTTCTTGTAGTCTTGTGGTGGAAGTACATCTTGTGCTTGTGTTCCCTTGAAGGAAGTAGGATCATACTTCTCTTGTTGAGGAACAAACTTCGTCTTGGGGTATTGATCTTCTTCCCACTCAACTCCATTGGCATTGAACTTTCGTTCAAAGCCAACACCTTGATTCTTCCGGTGCCTTCCTTGCTTGCGTACAATTTCCTCAAATTTCTTACTTCTGACAAGACTCTTGTATACACCTTTCTCTATAATTCCCTTCAATAAGCTGTTTTCTTGCTCAAGTGTAACTTGGCTAAGAGGATTATTAGTGGAATCAAGAGAACTACTAGAAGCAACAATATTGGATTTAGCATTATTATTGTTACTACTAGAGGAAGAATCTTTCTTGTTCTTATTACTAGACTTGACTTGAGGCATGTAAGTAGATAAGAGTAAACGCTTGGCAATATAAGAAGAACTTTTCTTACGGAGATCATCATTGATTGCTTTCAAGAACTCATGCTCTTGCTCAAGATTGAGCTTTTCAAAGCGTAACTTCTCATGAGCCCTTAAAAGTTCTCGATGATCTTCGAAGATAGTTTCATGATCCAACTTAAGAGTGTTTAGTTCTTTAGTTAGAAGCTCAATATTCTACTTATCATTGTCATCCGTTCCATCATGATTAATTGACGTTTCATCATAGTATTCATCACTAGAGTTGTCAACAAGTAAATCATAATCCCCTAGCAAGTCATCTTCATCAACATCAAAATCAACATACTCGGGGCGTGTTACCTTAGGACCTTTGGCCATAAAGCATCTTCCAATTCCTTCATTTGGTGATTCAAATATGTCGTAGGAGTTGGTTGACACAAGTGCTAGACGGGCAACACCTTCATCTTGAGTGTATTCGGAGTCGGAGTGATAGCTTCTCTCGGAGTGATGGTGAGTCGAGCGGATACCCATTCACCAACATGAGCTTGATGTCTTCGTTTTGTGTAGCTCTTTGATGATTTATCCTTCCTTTCCGAATCATTGCTTCTCCGTGAGGATCTTCGTTCATAGCGATCATCTCTACTCCTCCTCTCTCTTGGTGCTGATTCTTCTCTTTTGCTTCTTCTTCTTGGAGAATCTTCTCTTGTTTTGTAGGGTGCCGTACACTCATTGGAATAGTGTCCGGGTCTCCCACAATTGTAGCAATTGCGCTCACGACTAGAAGATCTTTTGTCATGATAAGATCTTGACTTGGAGCTCCTTTCTTTGCTTCTACTCTTGTAGAACTAGTTGAAGTTCTTCACCATTAAGCTCAATTCTTCATTGAAGGTTTTTTTCTCACTTGATGATGTGGGGGCTTCACTTGAGGCTTTGTAAGCACCACTTGACTTGTTGTGAAGTTCCTCCGTATCCTTAAGTGACATCTCATGAGCAACAATTCTTCCAATGACTTCCGTTGGCTTGAGATCTTTGTAGTTTGGCATCATTTGGATCAATGTGCACACGGTATCATATTTTCCATCCAATGCTCTTAGGATCTTCTTGATGATGAATTTGTCGATCATCTCTTAACTCCCTAAGCCGGCAATCTCATTTGTGATAAGAGCAAGCCTAGAGTACATTTCGGCGACACCTTCACCATCCTTCATTTTGAACTTGTCAAGCTGACTTCGGGGCACAATCCGTTGAAGAGGATATCACAAGCTTGAGCGTTGTATTGCAGCATCTTCAACTCTTCCGCGCTAGCTTCACGATTCGGTTCTCTCCTATCGAAGAATTCACCTTGCAAACCAATACACACAATAGCCCAAACGGCGGGGTTATGTCCGAGAATATGCATTTTCATCTTATGCTTCCAACAAGCAAAATTAGTACCATCAAAGTAAGGACCTCTACGGTGATAGTTTCCCTCGCTAGACGCCATACTCTCCTAGGTTGTGAAACCAAGGCTATGACCACCAAAAGCTATGGAAATCAAAGCAAATGGAGACCAAAGCTCTGATACCACTTGTAGGACCTTGAAGTATGTCTAGAGGGGGGGTGATTAGACTACTTGACCAATTAAAAACTTAACCTTTTCCCAGTTTTAGAGTTTGGCAGATTTTAGCTATCTTGGGACAAGTCAAGCAATCATCACACAATTCGAGCAAGCATGCAAAGAGTATATAGGTAGCGGAAATTAAAGCATGCAACTTGCAAGAAAGTAAGGGGAAGGGTTTGGAGGATTCAAACGCAATTGGAGACACGGATGTTTTTGGCGTGGTTCGGATAGGTGTCGCTATCGTACATCCACATTGATGGAGACTTCAACCCACGAACGGTAACGGTTGCGCGATTCCACGGAGGGCTCCACCCACGAAGGGTCCACGAAGAAGCAACCTTGTCTATCCCACCATGGTCGTCGCCCACGAAGGACTTGCCTCACTAGCGGTAGATCTTCACGAAGTAGGCGATCTCCTTGCCCATACAAACTCCTTGGTTCAACTCCACAATCTTGTCGGAGGCTCCCAAGTGACACCTAGCCAATCTAGGAGACACCACTCTCCAAGAAGTAACAAATGGTGTGTTGATGATGAACTCCTTGCTCTTGTGCTTCAAATGATAGTCTCCCCAACACTCAACTCTCTCTCATAGTTTTTGGATCTGGTGGAAAGAAGATTTGAGTGGAAAGCAACTTGGGGAAGGCTAGAGATCAAGATTCATATGGTAGGAATGGAATATCTTGGTCTCAACACATGAGTAGGTGGTTCTCTCTCAGAACTGGTAAGTTGGAAGTGTAGGTTTGTTCTGATGGCTCTCTCCACGAATGAAGAGGAGGTGGAGGGATATATATAGCCTCCACAAAAAATCTTACCGTTACACACAATTTACCAATCTCTGTGGGACCGAATCAACAAACTCGGTCAGACCAATCTTAGTAAACCTAGTGACAGTTAGGGTTTTCGGTGGGACTGACATGCATCTCGGTAGGACCGATATGGTTAGGGTTAGGGCATAACGTAATCTCGGTAAGACCGATTACACAAACTCGATGAGACCGATTTTGGTAATTAGCTAACCAAAGAGTTGGTCAGGTAAACTCGGTGGGACCGATTTGCTCTTTTCGGTGAGACCGAAATGTTACAAAAAGGAAACAAAGAGTTTACATTGCAATCTCGGTGGGACCGATCCGCTCTTTCGGTGAGACCGAAAAGTTACGAAAAGGAAACAGAGAGATTACAATCCCATCTCGGTGAGACCGAAATCCCTATCGGTAGAACCGATTTGCTTAGGGTTTGTGGCAGTGGCTATGACTATTGAACTCGGTGGCGCCGGATTGGAAGAATCGGTGTGACCGATTTTGGCTTTAGGTTTAGGTCATATGAGGATGTGAGAAAGTAGATGAGGGTTTTGGAGCATATCACTAAGCACATGAAGCAAAAGGCTCATTAAGCAACACCTCATCCCTCCTTGATAGTATTGGCTTTTCCTATAGACTCAATGTGATCTTGGATCACTAAAATATAAAATGAAGAGTCTTGAGCTTTTGTGCTTGAGCCAATCCTTTGTCATTAGCATTTTGAGGGATCCACTTGCATCATCCATGCCATGCCATTCATTGAGCTTTCCTGAAATAATAGTCTTGGAATAGCATTAGCTCAATGAGCTATATGTTGTTATGAATTACCAAAACCACCTAGGGATAGTTGCACTTTCAGTAGGCCAGGTAAGGTTTAGTCCACGGGGCAATTACAGCCGTGATTTCATGGTCCGGCAATGTTATTTCGGTGCCCGAGCCCCCGATGATATCAGAATTGAGTTCGGCATCTGGGGGTATGATTGGCTCCGGACCAATGTTGTCGCTCTCGTCCTACCACACCATGGATGGCTTGAAGAGGCTCTAAAGACCGCATATGCTATCTTTTGATAATGTGGGTATTGGGATGTCGGCATCTGGGGGTCGCGTTTAGCGCCCAAGCAAGCAAGGATGTCAGCTGCTTGATTACTCTCTCGAGCCACGTGATGAAACTCAAGTCCCCCAAACCGAGCTGATATTTTGTGTACGGTGTTGCGGTAAGCCGCCATCTTCGGATCTTTTGCATCGAATTCTCCATTTATTTGGGATATTGCAAGGTTGGAATACCCACGCACCTCGAGGCGTTGTATGCCCATAGAGACGGCCATCCAGAGATCGTGCAATAGAGCCTCGTATTCGGCTGCATTGTTAGAGTCAGTATACAATATTTGTAACACATAACGGACTATGTCTCCTGTGGGGGATGTCAAAACAACACCAGCCCCCAGTTCGGCTAACATTTTAGAGTCGTCAAAGTGCATCACCCAGTTGGAATATGTGCTATACTCTTTAGGGAGTTAGGCCTCTGTCCACTCGGCGACGAAGTCAGCCAACACCTGAGATTTAATGGCTCGGCGTGGCTTGTATGTTATTTCAAATGGTAAGAGCTCAATGGCCCATTTGGCAATCCGGCCAGTGGCCTCCTGGTTGTTTATAATGTCATTGAGTGGTACTTCAGAAGCCACCGTGATCGAACACTCTTGAAAGTAGTGCCGCAGTTTCCGGGATGCCCTAAAGAACGCATATGCTATCTTTTGATAATGTGGGTATCGGGATTTGCATGGTGTAAGGACCGTCGATACGTAGTACACTGGTTTTTGGAGTGGGAATTTATGTCCCTCTTCCTCTCGTTCGAAGACGAGCATCGCACTCACCACCTGGCGAGTTGCCGATATGTAGAGCAACATAGGTTCACCGACGTTTGGTGCGGCAAGGATTGCGTTGCCCGCTAACAAAGTTTTTACTTCTTCCAGTCCGGCTGTTGCCGCGTCCGTCCATGCAAAGTGGTCGGTGCGTTGGAGCAGGCGATAAAGTGGCAATGCCTTTTCTCCCAATCTGGAGATAAAACGGCTCAAAGCTGCCACACACCCAGCTAGTTTTTGGACCTGCTTGAGGTCTGTTGGTGTTGCCAATTGTGATAGGGCTCATATTTTGGCTGGGTTTGCTTCGATTCCTCTATTGGAAACAATGAACCCAAGCAGTTCTCCAGCGGGAACGCCAAAAACGCACTTTTCCGGATTGAGTCGTATGTCATATGTTCGGAGGTTGTCGAATGTAAGGCGTAAGTCGTCCACCAATGATTCAACATGTTTAGTTTTGATGACTACATCATCTACATATGCCTCAAATGTCTTGCCGATTTTCTTTTCCAGGCATGTTTGAATCATGCGTTGGTAAGTGGCGTCGGCGTTTTTTATCCCGAAAGGCATAGTGTTGAAGCAAAAAGGCCCATATGCAGTGACGAATGCCGTTGCGGCCTGGTCGGATTCCTTCATCTTAATTTGATGGTATCCATAGTATGCATCGAGGAAACACAGTGAATCGTGTCCCGCAGTTGCATCAATAATCTGGTCAATGCGAGGTAGTGGGAAGGGATCCTTAGGGCAGGCCTTATTAAGGTCTTTGAAATCGACACACAAGCGCCAGGATTTATCCTTCTTCGGTACCATGACCAGGTTTGCTAGCCAGTCCGGATGTTCGATCTCTTTGATAAACCCGACTTCAAGTAGCTCGGGTAGCTCCTCCCCCATAGCTTGTCGTTTGGGTTCGGAAAATCGCCGAAGCGTTTCCTTGACCGGTTTGTATCCCTTCAGTATATTGAGACTATGTTCGGCCAGCCCGCGTGGGATTCCTGGCATATCTGAAGGGCGCCAGGCGAAGATGTCCCAATTCTTGCGCAGGAACGCGCGTAATGCGGCGTCGACTGTCGGATCCAGCTGTGCCCCAATGGAGGCTGTCTTCTTGGGATTCGTCAGGTGAACTTGAAATTTGACTATTTCGTCTGCTAGTTTGAAAGAAGTGGACTTAGGTCTCTTATCGAGGATTACATCATCCCTATCCACTGTGGAGCGTAGGGTGGTTAATTCTTCGGCCGCAAGGGCCTCGGACAATGCCTCGAGGGCCAAAGATGCGGTTTTGTTTTTGGCACGAAGTGCTGCTGGATCACTGGTGATAGTGATAAATCCATGGGGCCCGGGCATTCTGAGCTTCATATACCCATAGTGGGGTATGGCTTGAAAGCGTGTGAATGTGTCTTGCCCCAACAGGGCGTGATATCCGCTGTTGCAAGGTGCCACCTGGAAGAGCAACTCTTCGGACCTATAGTTCTCCGCGTGCCGAATACCACGTCGAGTTTAATTTTCCCCGAGCATCTTGCTTCCCGACTGGGGATAATGCCCCGAAAGGTTGTATTACTTTGCTCAATGCGGCTCCTGTCAATTTGCATTTTACTGAGCGTGTCTTCGTAGATGAGGTTCAGTCTGCTGCCGCCGTCCATGAGCACTTCAGTGAGCCGAAAGCCGTCCACAATTGGGTTTAGGACCAAAGCGGCTGGTGCCCGGACTGATAGGATCTTGGTTCGTCGTCGGCATTGAAAGTTATTGCCGTATCGTTCCAAGGAATTATTGCTTCTACTTGGCAGACTTTGGCGACGTCGCGGAGCGCCCTTTTGCGCCGATTATTTGAAGAAAAGGTCTCAAAGACCGTAAATACTTTGAGATTGTCGTCCTCCGAAGAGTACTTCTTTGGGGTAGTGTTGGTGAGGATACCCTCACCGCTCTTGGCCACCTGCCGGAGTATCCAACATGCTCAAAGGTTGTGCGTTGGTTCGGTATTTGGTGTCGTGTGTATTTGACAGGGCTTGTCGAGCCATTCCTCAAGGACAGTTCTGTGTCCCGTTAAGGGCTTGATTTTCTTGTCCATGGGATGATGAGCAGGTGCCCCGCGAGGGTGCATCCTTTTTGCCCGTCCGGGAGATGGCTTAAAGGCCTGCAGTTCCCAGCGGGCTGTCTGTGCTTTCCAGGCGCTTTCCGTTGCGCAGTACTTCTGTAATATGTGTGCCAAATCTGCAAAGTGCAGTATGCGATGGCGGTTGAGGGCATTAAGTATTCCCTCATCCGTACAGTTGTTGCCAAATACTGAAATTGCGTCATCGTCGGAGCAATCTTTGATCTTGTTTTTAACACGGAGGAATCTGGCCCAAAAGTGATGGACTGTTTCCTGAGGCCGCTGCTGCACATACATTAGGTTGCATATATCCGGAGGACCGGAATTGCTTGGGGAATATTGCTTGTGGTGGGTGGGAGGGGTTAAATCCGAACCTTGACCCACCGTGTAATTCGGGGTTTGAAGAATTTCCGAGGTTACCAGCCCGTGATCCGGAGTGTCTTGGGAGTTCTTAGGCTCAACACCCGATTCTATGTTCGGAGGACAGGGAGTGTTCTCCTGAAGATGGGTATCCGGCTCGCTGGGCTCGGAAATCTGAACATAGCTTGTTCTCAAAGTAGGAGAAGAGTTATTGTCGGCTTGTTCCTCCACAACCGCTACCAGATGGGTGATCGGCGGAGATTTGATTTCTCTCTGATCGGGTTTAAGCCCAATCCGATCATAGTCAGTTGCGACCCCCAGGGCGGCGATGTGATCTAGCAGCTCATTCAAAGATGATACATCCGCCGGATCCATCTTGTCGGAGTATTCGGGGCCGATACAGAGATGATTTTTGGTGACTTGGGGGGCCGCCTTTGGCTTAACCGCCGAACGGGCGCCCATGGTGAAGCTACCAAGCCGGAGGATCTGCCATGAAACTAGGGCTCCTCCAGAAGTGATACTGTCACTGAGGACAAGGCGAGCCATCAATCCTTCTATCGACGACATAGAGGAACCCTCAATGAAAGCACCAATGTCGGTGTCAAAACCGGCAGATCTCGGGTAGGGGGTCCCAAATTGTGCGTCTGAGGATCGAAGGTAACAGGAGACAGGGGACACGATGTTTACCCAGGTTCGGGTCCTCTTAATGGAGGTAATACCCTACTTCCTGCTTGATTGACTTTGATGAGTATAGGGGTTACAAGAGTTGATCTACCTCGAGATCGTAATGGCTAAACCCTAGATGTCTAGCCTGTATGATTTGTGATAGCCTCTATGGACTAAACCCTCCAGTTTATATAGACACCGGAGGGGGCTGGGTTGTACAAGGTCGGTTTACAGAGGAAGGAAACTACGCATCCGGACGCCAAGCTTTCCATCCACGCGAAGGAGAGTCCCATCCGGACACGGGGGAAGGCCTTCTATCTTGTATCTTCACGGCCCATCAGTCTGGCCCATGTCACATAGCCCGGACGCTCGAGGACCCCATTGTCCAGGACTCCCTCAGGTGGCCTAGCTCCGGGGGTGGGGCGGGTGCAAGGGCCTCATGGGGGGTTCCACGGCCTTGATCCGGGGGTGGGCGGTGGGGTGAGTGGGCGGTGCTGACGGGCGGCGTGGTGGTCGGGCGGCGAGGCGGTGGGCGATGGGGTGGCGACGGGCGACGGAGCGATGGGGGGTAGGGCGGCATGGCGGCGGCGGGTGGTTGGGGCGGCAGTGGTCGTTGGGGAGGAAAAGGGAGAGAAAGAAAGAAAGAGAGAGAGAGAGAGAGAGAGAGCGACGGTGGGGGCGTGACCCATTAGTTAAATTGAAGCGTTGCCGTCTGCCTCCCCTTTGCCGTTCACCGTCTTGCTCTTTGCCATCTGCTAGCAGACAGCAAAGAGGGGGGCCGTTAGGGTTTACCAGCCAGTGGGCCAACCTCCCTCTTTGCCTTCTGTTAGCAGACGACAAAGAAGTGTCTGATGGCAAAGCCTACCTCTGCCGTCAGCCATCTCTTTGCCATCTGTTTCTTGGAAGCTGACGGCATAACCATCCTTTGTCGTTAGCTAGCGGACGGCAAAGAAGTGGGTGACGGCAAATCTTCTGATTCCAGTAGTGGTTGAAGCAGATCTGCAACGGTAGACGGGTGCATCGGGGATAAGTCCTGTTGTAGTGGACGAGAAGGTCGTGTGAGAGGCCCCGACAAAGAGGACGACGGCGCCGATGAAGCAAGAGGACGCGATGCAAGGCTCCTGGTCCATCACCGTGGATGAGAAACGTCCTTCTCTAGCAGTGGACGACGCGGTCTTGGTAGGCGCTCCAGCATGGTGGAGCACGGTGGCGATGGATGGGGTGGAGGATGGCGGCGATGGATGGGGTGCCGGACGAAGGATGCTGGTGTGGGGATGGTGTTCTAGCGCGGATGGTGTATGAATGGGAAAATGGAGGGAGAGGTACGGGGAACCATGTTTTTGGGACGCGCCTGTCTGAAATATGGGGAAGTTACGAACTTAGCCCCTGTTTAAAATTTGGACGTCTCGTCAGTTGGGGATAGGACAGTAATCTCGCATCTCCCCAATATTTGCCCAGAGTGATTTCGGGCGAGGAGAGGGTGTTTTGGCGCCCACGGGTAGCGCCCATGATGTATGAAGGGGGCTGACAGGTAGGGCGGTTGTGTCACGTCTGAGTGAAGTTACAAACCTGGCCCTATTGAAAATATTTGCCTACATCAATTTCGGCCAAGTCGAGTTTGTTTTGCTGCCCACCGTGTATGAATGAGGAAATGGAGGGAGAGACAGAGGTCTTTTGGACGAGCTTGAATCAAATGTGTTTTGCCGCCCATGTTTGGCGCCCACCGTGTCGGAATGGGCTCAGAGGCGGTTGTGTCACGTCTAATTGAAGTTACTAACCTACCCCTATTGGAGTAGTGGAAATCGGGTCGATGGATTGTCCGTGTAAGGGGTAGATAGTAATTTCCATCTCCCAAACACTGGCTTCGGGCAGCCGACGTGGGAGTGGACATTTTACCGCTTCTTTCGAATTTTGGGACAATAAGCATCCACGTTTACCCTGGCAACTAAATTCAAATCCATTTTATATTCCTATACGAATCTTTATAAATCATTATATGTGTTTTTATATATCTTCAAAAGCACGACAAAGATGTATTCCACTATCATATATGAATATGATTTACAAATGCCAATACTCGAATTCAGAAGCTAGAATCCAGTTTAAGATGAATTCGAATATTTGAAACCACTTTATGTCCAACTCAAGTGTCACACGCAGCATAATGTGTACTGCCATTTACATATGTACACAAGCGATGTATCAAGATTCAAATACCGAGTCAATCAACCAATAATGTACAAAACTAACAGACTTATAAACACTTATAGAGTATATGGATCAATAATATCAACTAACATACATAAGCCAGGCCGCTGTGCTTTTTTTGCTAGAAGAGCATCCTTTTTTTAGCGCCCTTTCAAATGCGTGCCACTTAAGGACCATCTATACTACTATTATTGCTGCATGCACATTCAGCCCGATTGGCATATTTGTAGGTCTGGCACAACAATCAAAATGAAATGTCTCAGAGTCTTATCAATTAATACAGACTTTTGCTAAAAAAATTACAAACCAAAAAACAAAAAGCAATTATTACATGATCTATAAAACAAATGCTTTGATCGATTACATGAACAAACACCACAAAGGTTATTCAACGATGGAAAGAACATTTCACCTATGATTTACCAAGTGGGAATTTAATTTCCTCTTTTCCTTCAGGACCTTAACAATGCGGTCAGTCTCACCGCTTCGCTTTTGAAATCCACCAAAATTTAATGGTTATCTTGAGTATCGCTTGTGATTGTGCGTTTGCTTCCTCAACATGTCAACTTCATCTCTAAGTGCGTATGTAATCTCTTTCTACCAATAGTTTAGACTCTAGAGCATCAGCAGTTGGTAATTCATGATGCACGATTGGGCCGGTGCCACTGCCGTGGGATGATACAACGTCCATGGGGACCTCGCTCTTTGATCTTGGGCTAACCTGTTTTGCCATTAAAGTTCCAATTGGATTCCGAAAAGTTGAAGTTAGTAAAACATCTCAACTGGGAGTTATAACAGCAAACCAGTTAAACAAACAAGGAATTAAAGAGTTTCAGTTGGATGCTAAAAAGTAGTTATTAACATCATTGTAACCGGTTGCAGCAGCAAAGCAGTTAAACAAACAAGTTTTGCAAAAGGTACATGTTGTGGCATTGGAGTTTCTCTTGGATCCTGAAAAGTTGAGTAGCCAGTAACGTGATTAGAGCAACTGGTTGTAGCAGCAAAGCAGTTAAACTAACAATTTTTGCAAAAGGAACCTGTTGTGGCATTGGAGTTTCTCTTGGATCCTGAAAAGTTGAGTAATCAGTAACTTGATTAGAGCAACAAGTTACAGCAGCAAAGCTGTTACACAAATATATTTTTGAAAATGTACCTACTGTGCAATTGGAGTTCAAATTGGATCCTAAAAACTTGAAGTTGATAAGATGATTACAACAACAAGTTACAATAGCAAACCAGGTAAACAAGGAAGTTTCTGAAAACATACCTATTGTGCCAATGGAGTTTCAGTTGGAACCTGCAAACTTGAATGTTAGCAATCATAAATAAAGTGTTGCAAGAGCCATAAGAAACTAACATCAAACTAGTAAAACTAACCAGTTTTGGCAACGTATTTAATTACACATGAACTAGTAAAACTAACACGTTCTTGGCAACGTATTAAAGTGACAAGTCAATACCATTTACCAGCAACACAAATATCTGTAAATTTCTTTGATGTAAGCAAAATGATTCCACCACACACACACAGACACACACACACACACACACACATATATATATATATATATATAAGTTAAAAAGACGGTGTCCCTCATATAAACCTGACAGTTGTCTATCTATGAACATGCAAACATTACTAGTACTACAAGTGATAACAACAAACCATGTAAACAAACAGGGTATCAGAACGTAAATTACACGTGAATTCTGCTGCACCCTAGAAGTACATATGACCAACTATCTGATGTCTACTACGCAACCTTCTTCTTATAGATGTTGTTGGGCCTCCAAGTGCAGAGATTTGTAGGACAGTAGAAAATTTCCATCAAGTGGATGACCTAAGGTTTATCAATGCGTGGGAGGCGTACGATGAAGATGGTCTCTCTCAAGCAACCCTGCAACCAAATAAAAAAGAGTCTCTTGTGTCCCCAACACACCCAATACAATGGTAAATTGTATAGGCACACTAGTTCGGCGAAGAGATGGTGATACAAGTGCAATATGGATGGTAGATATAGGTTTTTATAATCTGAAAATATAAAAACAGCAAGGTAGCAAGCGGTAAAAGTGAGCGTAAACGGTATTGCAATGCGTTGAAACATGGCCTAGGGTTCATACTTTCACTAGTGCAAGTTCTCTCAACAATAATAACATAATTGGATCCTATAACTATCCCTCAACATGCAACAAAGAGTCACTCCAAAGTCAATAATAGCGGAGAACAAGCAAAGAGATTATGGTAGGGTACGAAACCACCTCAAAGTTATTCTTTCCAATCAATCTGTTGGGCTATTCCTATAAGTGTCACAAACAGCCCTAGAGTTCGTACTAGAATAACACCTTAAGACGCAAATCAACAAAAACCCTAATGTCACCTAGATACTCCAATGTCACCTCAAGTATCTGTGGGTATGATTATACGATATGCATCACACAATCTCAGATTCATCTATTCAACCAACACATAGAACCTCAAAGAGTGCCCCAAAGTTTCTACTGGAGAATCACGACGAAAACATGTGCCAACCCCTATGCATAAGTTCATGGGCAGAACCCATAAGTTGATCACCAAAACATACATCAAGTGGATCACGTGATATCCCATTGTCACCACAGATACGCATGGAAAGACATACATCAAGTGTTCTCAAATCTTTAAAGACTCAATCCGATAAGATTAATTCAAAGGGAAAACTCAATACATTACAAGAGAGTAGAGGGGGAGAAGCAACATAAGATCCAACTATAATAGCAAAGCTCGCGATACATCAAGATCGTGCCAAATCAAAAACATGAGAGAGAGAGAGAGAGATCAAACACATAGCTCTTTGGTACATACCCTCAGCCCCGAGGGTGAACTACTCCCTCCTCGGCATGGAGAGTGCCGAGATGATGAAGATGGCCACCGGTGAGGGTTCCCCCCTCCGGCAGGGTGCCGGAACAGGGTCCTGGTTCACTTTTGGTGGCTATAGAGGCTTGCGGCGGTGGAACTCCCGATCTATTCTGTTCTCTGATCGTTTTAGGGTATATGGGTATATATAGGTGAAAAAAGTACGCCAGGGGAGCCACGAGGGGCCCGCGAGGGTGGAGGGCGCGCCCGTGGGGGGTGGGCACGCCCCCTACCTCGTGGCTCCCTCGCTTTTCCCCGACGTGCACTCCAAGTTTATCCGGTAGCTTTCCTTCCAAAAATAACTTCTCCAGTTGGTTTCATTCCGTTTCGACTCCGTTTGATATTCTTTTTCTTCGAAACACTGAAACAAGGGGAAAAACATAAACTGGCACTAGGCTCTGGGTCAATAGGTTAGTCCCAAAAACAATATAAAAGTTCATAATAAATCCCATAAACATCCAAGATGGATAATATAATAGCATGGAACAATCAAAAATTATAGATACATTGGAGACGTATCAGCATCCCCAAGCTTAATTCCTGCTCGTCAATGTAATTCTTGCATACTAACAAGGTAAATGATAAAAACAGAATTTTTGATGTGGAACGCTACTTGGCATATTTCCAATGTAATTCTTCTTAATTGTGGTATGAATATTCAGATCCGAAAGATTCAAGATAAAAGTTCATATTGACATAAAAATAATAATACTTCATGCATACTAACTAAGCAATTATGTCCTCTCAAAATAACATGGCCAAAGAAAGTTCACCCCTACAAAATCATATAGTTTAGTCATGCTCGATTTTTGTCACACAAGAATGCTCTCATCATGCACAACCCCTTTGACAAGCCAAAGCAATTGGTTCATACTTTAGTAATCTCAAACTTATAAACCTTCACGCAATACATGAGCGCAAGCCATGGATATAGCACTATGGGTGGAATAGAATATGATGATGGGGGTTATGGGGAGAAGACAAAAAAAAGAAAGTCTCACATCAACGAGGCTAATCAATGAGCTATGTAGATGCCCATCGATTGATGTCAATGCAAGGAGTAGGGACTGCCATGCAAAGGATGCACTAGAGCTATAAATGTATGAAAGCTCAACAAAAGAAACTAAGTGGGTGTGCATCCAACTTGCTTGCTCACGAAGACCTAGGGCACTTGAGGAGGCCCATTGTTGGAATATACAAGCCAAGTTCTATAATGAAAAATTCCCACTAGTATATGAAAGTGACAAAACAAGAGACTCTCTATCATGAAGATTATGGTGCTACTTTGAAGCATAAGTGTGGCAAAGGATAGTAACATTGTCCCTTCTCTCTTTTTCTCTCATTTTTTTGGGCCTTCTCTTTTTTATGGCCTTTCTCTTTTTTTGGGCCTTCTCATTTTTTTATTCCTCACTTGGGACAATGCTCTAGAAAATGATGATCATCACACTTCTATTTATTTACATCTCAATGATTACAACTCGATACTAGAACAAAGTATGACTCTATATGAATGCCTCAGAAGCGATTATGCGGGATGTGCAATGACTCATGAGTGACATGTATGAAAGAATTATGAATGGTGGCTTTGCCACAAATAGTATGTCAAGTACATGATCATGCAAAGCAATATGACAATGATGAACGTGTCATGATAAACGGAATGGTGGAAAGTTGCATGGCAATATATCTCGGAATGGCTATGGAAATGCCATAATAGGTAGGTATGGTGGCTGTTTTGAGGAAGATATAAGGAGGTTTATGTGTGAAAGAGCGTACAATATCACGGGGTTTGGATGCACCGACGAAGTTTGCACCAACTCTCAATGTGAGAAAGGGCAATGCACGGTACCGAAGAGGCTAGCAATGATGGAAGGGTGAGAGTGGGTATAATCCATGGACTCTACATTAGCCATAAAGAACTCACATACTTATTCCAAAAATCTACAAGTCATCAAAAACCAAGCACTACGCGCATGCTCCTAGGGGGATAGATTGGTAGGAAAAGACCATCGCTCATCCCCGACCGCCAGTCATAAGGAGGACAATCAAAGAACACCTCATGTTTCAAATTTGTTACATAACGTTTACCATACGTGCATGCTACGGGACTTGCAAACTTCAACACAAGTATTTCTCAAATTCACAACTACTCAACTAGCACAACTTTAATATCACTACCTCCATATCTCAAAACAATCATCAAGCATCAAACTTCTCTTAGTATTCAACACACTATTAAGAAATTTTTTACTAGTCTTGAATACCTAGCATATTATGATTAAGAAAATTACCATGCTGTGTAAGACTCTCAAAATAATATAAGTGAAGCATGAGAGTTCATCTATTTCTTCAAAATAAAAACACCACCGTGCTCTAAAAGATATAAGTGAAGTACTAGAGCAAACAACAAACTACTCTAAAAGATATAAGTGAAGATCAATGAGTAGTCGAATAATTATGTGACTATGTGAAGACTCTCTCTCATTTAAGAATTTCAGATCTTGATATTTTATTCAAACAGCAATCAAAGCTAAATAAAATAAAATGGCGCTCCAAGCAAAACACATATCATGTGGTGAGTAAAAATATAGCTCCAAGTAAAGTTACCGATGAACGAAGACGAAAGAGGGGATGCCTTACGGGGCATCCCCAAGCTTAGGCTCTTGGTTATCCTTGAATATTACCTTGGGGTGCCTTGGGAATCCCCAAGCTTATGCTCTTGCCACTCCTTATTCCATAGTCCACCGAATCTTTACCCAAAACTTGAAAACTTCACAATACAAAACTTAACAAAAAATCTCGTGAGCTTCGTTAGCGAAAGAAAAAAAACACCACTTTAAGGTACTGTAATGAACTCATTATTTATTTATATTGGTGTTAAACCTACTGTATTCCAACTTCTCTATGGTTTATAAACTATTTTACTAGCCATAGATTTATCAAAATAAGCAAGCAACACAATGAAAACTGAATCTGTCAAAAACAGAATAGTCTGTAGTTATCTGTATCAAACGTCTACTTATGGAACTCCAAAAATTCTAAAATAAATTGGTAGACCTGAGGAATTTGTCTAGTAATCATCTGCAAAAATAATCAACTAAATATCAATCTCCAGTAAAAAGTTTTAGCTAATCTCGTGAGCGCTAAAGTTTCTGTTTTTTACAGCATGATCATAAAGACTTCACCCAAGTCTTCCCAAAGGTTCTACTTGGAACAAACACTAATTAAAACATGAAAAAACATCTAACCATAAGATAGATGGATTATTTATTCCTAAACAGAACCAAAAAGCAAGAACCTAAAATAAAATTGGGTTGCCTCCCAACAAGCGCTATCGTTTAACGCCCCTAGCTAGGCATGATGATTGCAATGGTGCTCACATAAAAGATAAGAATTGAAACATAAAGAGAGCATCATGAAGCATATGACAAGCACATTTAAGTCTAACTCACTTCCTATGCATAGGGATTTTGTGAGCAAACAACTTATGGGAACAAGAATCAACTAGCGTAGGAAGGCAAAACAAGCATAACTTCAAAACTTTAAGCACATAGAGAGGAAACTTGATATTATTGCAATTCCTACAAGCATATGTTCCTCCCTAATAATAATTTTCAGTAGCATCCTGAATGAATTCAACAATATAACCAGCACCTAAAGCATTCTTTTCATGATATACAATCATAGGAATTTTATTACTCTCCACATAAGCGAAATTCTTCTCATTCAGAATAGTGGGAGTATCATAAGAGACTCGAATACTATAAATTGTTTCCACATTAAATGATTTTTAAAGTTTAGAAAAAGGGTAATAATAATCATGACAAGTTTTATAAATATAATCATCACTACTTTTTATAGCATAAGTTTCATCACAATAATCACCATAAGTAGCAACTTTGTTCTCATCATAATCGATTGAAACCTCTTCCGAAATAGTGGATACATCACTAAATAAAGTCATGACCTCTCCAAATCCACTTTCATAAATATTATAAGATTCAACATCCTCCAAAATAGTGGGATCATTACTTCCTAAAGTTTACACTCTACCAACCACTTTCATCAATATAATCATCATAAGTAGGAGGCATGCTATCATCATTATAAATTTGCATATCGAAACTTGAGAGGCTAAAAATATCATCTTCATTAGACATAGCATCCCCAAGCTTGGGCCTTTTCATATCATAAGCATAATCACTCTCATCATTAATAGTATGGATAGCACCAATAGTATAGCAATTGTCATATTCCAAGCAAGTGCCAAAAAGATTTTCAAGAACATAAGAAGTATCATTATCTTCCCAATCATAATCATCACAAAAAGCAATAGGCATAACGAGATCATCATCAAGTGCATCATCTTCCACAATTATTTTTGATTCATTTTCATGAGGCACAACAAAGATAGGAGCAACATTATTTGGGAGAGATGCATTTTTACCTCTCTTCCTTTTTATTTTCTTATTCTTCACCTCATGTGTGGGTCCAATCCTCTTTTCTGAGCTCCTTATTAATGAGATTGGTTGAATAGAAGGCTCCTCCTCGTTACCTGATTCATCCTAAGAAATAATAGGAGGATATTGGGAAGTCTCTTCCCTTCCATTAGCATTCTCTTCATCTTCTATTTGTTTTTTTTTTTCTTTATGTAATTGGCAATATAAGGATTTTCAATACAATTCACCGCACAATACATATAAATCTTCTCTAGATCAAAATCAAGAAATCTATCAAGATTAAACTTGGGAATACCCTCAGTTATATGTTTCATTTCCTCATACCCCAAAAGAAGACTAAGATCTTTATGATGCTCAAGGGTAATCAAATTATCACAATTTTTGGATACGATTCGGTCATGAAACAATTTGCATTGGAGATTTAAATGACCATGTTCATTGCAAAGTTCACAAGGGGCACAAAAAATATTGAATTTTTTAGCACAAACATCAAGACTTTCCTGCAACAATTTAGTTTCTAAGTACGTATGCCTCTTGCAATATCTATCTTCCCTATTTAGTGTATACTTGCAAACCCAATGCACTCCACAAATATTTACATGTTTATAGGAGACATTTTCATCATAACTAGTGCAATCATCATTAGTACCCTGGATATTTAAGGAGTTCATACTAACAACATTGCAATCATGCTCATCATTCAAAGATTTAGTGCCAAACATTTTAATACATTCTTCTTCTAACACTTTGGCACAATTTTCCTTTCCATCATACTCACGGAATATATTAAAAAGATGAAGTGTATGAGACAAACTTAATCCCATTTTTTGTAGTTTTCTTTTATAAACTAAACTAGTGCAAAAACAAGAAACAAAAAGATTCGATTGCAAGATCCAAAGATATACCTTCAAGCACTCACCTCCCCGGCAACGCCTTGGAAAAGAGCTTAGTTGACGGGGTGTGAGTGCCGCTTCTAGCCTCCCCGCAACATGGCCTTGAGAAAAGAGCTTGATATCTACTACGCAACCTTCTTCTTGTAGACGTTGTTGGGCCTCCGAGTGCAGAGGTTTGTAGGACGGTAGCAAATTTCCCTCAAGTGGATGACCTAAGGTTTATCAATCCGTGGGAGGCGTAGGATGAAGATGGTCTCTATCAAGCAACCTTGCAACCAAATAAAAAAGAGTCTCTTGTGTCCCCAACACACCCAATACAATGGTAAATTGTATAGGCGCACTAGTTCGGCGAAGAGATGGTGATACAAGTGCAATATGGATGGTAGATATAGGTTTTTGTAATCTGAAAATATAAAAATAGCAAGGTAGCGGGCGGTAAAAGTGAGCGTAAACGGTATTGCAATGCGTTGAAACAAGGCCTAGGGTTCATACTTTCACTAGTGCAAGTTCTCTCAACAATAATAACATAACTAGATCATATAACTATCCCTCAACATGCAACAAAGAGTCACTCCAAAGTCACTAATAGCGGAGAACAAACGAAGAGATTATGGTAGGGTACGAAACCACCTCAAAGTTATTATTTCCAATCAATCCCTTGGGCTATTCCTATAAGTGTCACAAACAGCCCTAGAGTTCGTACTAGAATAACACCTTAAGACGCAAATCAACAAAAACCCTAATGTCACCTAGATACTCGAATGTCACCTCAAGTATCCGTGGGTATGATTATACGATATGCATCACACAATCTCAGATTCGTCTATTCAACCAACACATAGAACCTCAAAGAGTGCCCCAAAGTTTCTACCGGAGAATCACGACGAAAACATGTGCCAACCCCTATGCATAAGTTCATGGGCGGAACCCGCAAGTTGATCACCAAAGCATACATCAAGTGGATCACGTGATATCCCATTGTCACCACAGATACGCACGGCAAGACATACATCAAGTGTTCTCAAATCTTTAAAGACTCAATCCGATAAGATTAATTCAAAGGGAAAACTCAATCCATTACAAGAGTATAGAGGGGGAGAAGCAACATAAGATCCAACTATAATAGCAAAGCTCGTGATACATCAAGATCGTGCCACATCAAGAACACGAGAGAGAGAGAGAGAGAGAGAGAGAGAGAGAGATCAAACACATAGCTACTGGTACATACCCTCAGCCCCGAGGGTGAACTACTCCCTACTCGTCATGGAGAGCGCCGGGATGATGAAGATGGCCACCGGTGAGGGTTCCCCCCTCTGACAGGGTGCCGGAACAGGGTCCCGGTTGACTTTTGGTGGCTATAGAGGCTTGCGGCGGTGGAACTCCCGATCTATTCTGTTCTCCGATAGTTTTAGGGTATATGGGTATATATAGGTGAAAAAAGTACGCCAGGGGAGCCACGAGGGGCCCACGTGGGTGGAGGGCGCGCCCCCTACCTCGTGGCTCCCTTGTTTCTTTCCTGACGTGCACTCCAAGTTTATCAGGTAGCTTTCCTTCCAAAAATAACTTCTCCAGTTGGTTTCATTCCGTTTCGACTCCGTTTGATATTCCTTTTCTTCGAAACACTGAAACAAGGGAAAAAAACAGAAACTGGCACTGGGCTCTAGGTCAATAGGTTAGTCCCAAAAATAATATAAAAGTGCATAATAAAGCCCATACACCTCCAAGATGGATAATATAATAGCATGGAACAATAAAAAATTATAGATATGTTGGAGACGTATCACTATCTACATGCTTAAGTAGCTATTTAAGTTCAGGCAAACAGGTAATTCTTAACAGTAAGTATCAAACACATAGATAGGCCTAGTCTATAATAGGATTAACAGGCTATGGCATTATGTAATCAGTAGCAAACTAAATTAAGCCAAGCAACGTAATTGAACAGTTTTGCAATAAGTGTCTAACTAATATTCCGAAAAGCAGGTAACTGGACTTACGCTAGCTCTTTGTGCAGGCACACTGCAACTTCTTTTTCGCTTACAAGGTTCTACGAAGGAGTCCATGGCATCAATTGCTTGGATACGCAGTCTCAATACTTCTTTCTTCCCACTCTGCATTGGCAATTCGAATGTTTAATCTGATAAGATGGTGCGTCCTTGATATGTTATATGAGGACGGGTTGTCAGACTAGTTGTATCCACACACATCACACTGGCTTTTACTGTATATTTTATGTGATTACATTTGGCATATCGAGATCTAAGAAATCTACAATAGGATGAAAATACTGCCATCCTTCACATTATTGGCAAAGTCAGTTCACATAAACAAGCAATTCAACCATTTTGTGGGTAAATCAAAAGCACCACTGGAATATTTTTCACTACCCCAATCATACATGCAAAAAGGGCGACACCACTGGTATGGGCGGCCGTCTCGGGTGGCTGGAAAGTGTGCACCTAGTTTGAGTCGTCCAGGTTGGCACAGGCTAGTTTTGTTCGTCCTAACGCATGAGCAGGCAATGTAAAAAATGAAGAAAAACATTTCAATTTGGATGGGTCAATAACGTAAGTGCAAGGCAGGCCCTATAGCAGTCTCGCGGCCCAAACGAGCGAATCCCATATCGATCAACAGCAGGAAAAATCCCAATTCATTCGCTCCAGCCTCCAGTCTGGTTCGCTCCTGAACTAGCTGCCGCTGGGCACACAAACGCAGCACTTCCTCGCGCCCTCGTTAGACATCGGTCGTCGAGCTTCAAGCGAATGGAAGGACAATAAGATGAAGATCCAAGCCTGGGTGTAGCCTGCGTGTGGGAGGCATCGGCCGCAAGCACGAGCATGGCATCGAGCTTGTGCAAACGGACAGTCGCAGCTTGCAAGAGCAACATGTGCAACGAGCAGGTACATCACATCCCTGATTATATCTAATTCAACTGTTCAATTTCTGGCCAGTAGTTAAACCTGATGGTGTTGTAAAACTGCTTGTATGTAGGGAATCTATGAGAAAATGAAACCAATTTCTGCTTATTTTATAACTCCCCCAATCAATACCGAATCGATGAATCGTATGTATCTAATCAAGTTTCCGGTGCAAACATACAAGCTCATGTTGTTCTTGAGCCTGAAGTGTCTAATGAACAGACTTCTAATGAAGGATTTGATGCAAACGTTTTACATGCTCCTGGTGATGAACATATAGTGTCTAATGAGGAATCTAATGCAAGAATTTTGCAAGCTCCCATTGAAGGATTTAGTGTCTAATGATGATCTGCTATGTTGAGAGAGACATAGAGATTTGCAGGCATTGATGACAAGGGAATTATAGTACATTTTCATGGCTTGAGGAAACGTTGAGGCCATCTACCAGAAAGTCCCCGTATCATGACAATGTAGCATAAATACTTTTCTAATCTGTTGTTTGAAACTATTGGCATACTTGTGCAAGGTAGATATATTGATATGCAGTTTGCGCACTGGTTGTAGGTGCAATTACACTTCAATATTTTCAGCCAGAGAACGAATAATTCAAGCAAGTACAGACCATGTTAGTAGTCCTTGTACACCATGTTGCATTTTGTGTTTTTTGGTGCTTACATCATTTAGGTTTTATAATCTGGAACTACTTTGAATCATTAGCTAGTTTTCAAAGTGCATTTAGATTCACATTTCTCAAGTTATGTTGATTTCCGGAGTGCAAGTGCCTTCGTATTTTTTAATTTAAAATTTTGCCCCTGGTAACTTGAATTCGTGGATCCGCCACTGCACACAAATCATACATGTAGACCATTACGAATTTAATGAAATGCAGGGACTTACGCTAGCTCATTGTACAGGCTCACTGCAGCTATGCTTGCGCTTGGGATGTTCCATGTACAAGTCCATGTTACCACTTGCTTGGATGTGCAGGCCTTGTGCTCCTTGAATCCCCCTCTGCATTTTTGACACGGCGAATGGTTGATCAAATAATAGGAATCGACCTTGCTGTTGTACCAGAGGACAGGTACTTATAAGGTTATACAGGTGTGCAGGATGTGTACCAGATCGCATAGTGTCGTCATGCTGCGCTAAAAAATGTTTTGCTTGTTTCAGATGATATCTCTAGAAGAAATAAGAGATAAAGTCAGAGTTGCATAGCCATGTAAGCTAAGAGAGCAGTGAAAGGATATCCAAACATCGCCGGAACAGTGCACAAGGGAGTGATATGTGGATACCTAGTTTGGGCTGGTGTTTGGGAATGCTCGCCTAGCTAGAGTGTGAGTCACTTCAGAGCCGTTGAGGGTGATGCGTTGGCGTTGGCTTTCCGTGCACGGATGCAGATCTTGAGTGGTAGCAGAGCGCTACGATGCGGTGGACGAGACCGTTGGTGAAGCCCCAGCGGCCTCGGGGGGGGGGGGCAGAGGTGCGACGATGTGCTCGGTGAAGTAGCCTCGGCGAGGTGGGAGACGACATCGGTGAAGCGCATCTGATGCGGTGGAAGCCGGTGCCTGTGAGGCACGTCGGTTGCGGCGGTCGACGTTGCCGGTGGACCACCCGATGCGGTGGACGAGGGCGTAGATGAGGTTGCTCCGGTGCGATGGTGAAGCGCGACCATAGTCTTCGTCGTCGTCGTCCGGCACAGAGGTGGGGAAAGAGACGAGACGTGGGGTGATTCGAACTTTGCTTGGGTTGGCGGGGAATTAGGGATTTGAGCGCTCTGGGCGCGGAAGGGGATAGTGGAGAAGGGAGATTTTGCAGGGCTGGAATTGGGGCCGCCAGATATTTCAATCCGAAACATGGAAGCGCGAACTTATTTCGTTGTCGTTCTTTTTGGGGGGAGGGAGGGAGGGGTGGGTGGCTGGAGTCTTTGGCGTCACATGCGACACTGCGCGACCACCACGACACGACCCTGGTCTGCCTGGTGCACCTACATTTGAGAATGCAAACAAATCTTCTTTCATTTGCAAACGAATCTGTATGTATTGCCATGCCCGTGTTTTCCTTGCAAATAATTAGTCATTCGAAACGAGATACTATAAATTAATTAATGAGGAGTTATTTGAATTAGAGTGTGTGTCACATAGCAATCTCCAATTCTAACGTGGATTTCACATTTCACGGTATCCCCACTACTTTTTTAATACAAACTCATATGTATATGATGAACACCATGGTAGTGAGAAAACTTTGGATTAATTCAAACATATGACCTACAAAATAGCACAACAATCGAGTCAATGTCAACTTTTCCGAACCTAGTATGGCACGAATTCGAAATAATTACGGAAGCCATATGCATGGTGTAGGATCAAAAGTATGTCAAGAGAGGGGGTGATTAGACTACTTGACCAAATAAAAATCTAGCCTTTTCCCAATTTTGAGTCTTGGCAGATTTTAGCAACTTAGCACAAGTCAAGCAATCAACCTAGACATGCAAATCTAAGAGTATAGTAGCGTTACGTAAATCATTGCATATGAAGGTAAAGGGGAGGAGTTTGGAGGGAGAAAACGCAATGTTGACATGAAGATTTTTGGCGTGGTTCCGATAGGTGGTGCTATCGTATATCCACATTGATGGAGACTTCAACCCATGAAGGGTAACGGCTGCGCGAGTCCACGGAGGGCTCCACCCACGAAGGGTCCATGAAGAGGCAACCTTGTCTATCCCACCATGGCCATTGCCCACGAAGGAATTGCCTCACAAGGGTAGATCTTCACGAAGTAGGCGATCTCCTTGCCTGTACAAACTCCTTGGTTCAACTCCAGAAACTTGACGGAGGCTCCCAAGTGACACCTAACCAATCTAGGAGACACCACTCTCCCAAAGGTAATAGATGGTGTGTTGATGATGAACTCCTAGCTCTTGTGCTTCAAATGATAGTCTCCCCAACACTCAACTCTTTCTCACAGATTTGGATTTGGTGGAAAGATGATTTGAGTGGAAAGCAACTTGGGGAAGGCTAGAGATCAAGATTCTTGTGGTTGGATTAGAATATCTTGGTCTCAACACATGAGTAGGTGGTTCTCTCTCAGAAAATGAATGCTGGAAGTGTAGGCATGTTCTGGAGGGGTATATATAGCCTCCACACAAAATCTAACTGTTACACACAATTTACCAAACTCGGTGGGACCGAATACTCAAACTCGGTCAGACCGATTTAGTTCAAAATGTGAACGTTAGGATTTTCGGTGGGACCGACATGTCAACTCGGTGGGATCAATTTCATTAGGGTTAGTGCATAATGTAATCTTGGTGAGACCGATCACATGAACTCGGTGAGACCGATTTCTATAATAGGCAAACAGAGAGTTGGTTAGGCAAACTCGGTGGGACTGATTCGCTCGTTTCGGTGAGACCAAAACGTTATGAAAAGGAAACAGAGAGTTTGCATTGCGAACTCGGTGGGACCAATCACTCATCTCGTTTAGACTGAATGTTATGTAGGGAAACAGAGAGTTTGCAATCCCGTCTCGCTGAGACCGAGATCCCTATCGGTGAGTCCGAACTGATTAGGGTTTCTAGCAGTGGCTATGTCAAATGAACTCGGTGGAGCCGGATAGATCAAATCGGTGGGGCCGAGTTTGACTTTTGGTTTGGGACAAGTGCGGAATTGAGAAAGTGGTTGAGGGCTTTTGGAGCATATCACTAAACATTTTGAGCAACCAAGCCATTAAGCAACACCTCATCCCCTTCTAATAGTATTGGCTTTTCCTATGGACTCAATGTGATCTTGGATCACTAAAATGAAAATGTAAAGTCTTGAGCTTGAGCCAATATGTGTCCTTAGTATTTTGAGGGGTCCACATTCCTAGTCCATGCCATGCCAATCATTGAACCTTCTGAAATGATCATCTTGAAAGGGTATTATTTCAATGAGATATATGTTGTTAAGAATTACCAAAACCACCCAGGGATTAGTTGCACTTTCACATGGTCGTAAATTCAAATCTTACAATGTACACTAAATTGAAACATCGATATTAAGTCTCATACTATCTACATTCAAATGTCGTTTTTAGCCCCCCCCCCCCCCCTTGGTACACACGCTAGATACTTCCTGTATCGATCAATCTTCCTCTCCTAATCACCTTAGGAAGCTATCAGTTTCCAACACACATTCATTCTTTCTCTCCATGTTTTCGATCTCTAACTCTCTCAACTACACAACCCCCTTTTCCACTCTGTTACCAAATGTATCTACCTCACACACCCGCCATTGCACTCCATGCCGGGCTCTCTCTCTCCCCCTCCCACCCTCTCTCGCTAGATACATGCATTGTCTATCTAGACCTCCCTCTCGTGCGCACGCACGCACGTTGTCTATCTAGGTCACTCTCTCGAGACTGTCTCACTCTTTTTTCTGCACGACGGGCCACACTTGCTCAATCTCGCTATCTTTATCTAAGTCTCGATTAACCTTGCTTTCTTTCACACACAAATGATATATCTCCCTGTTTGGGCCTCAATCGACACACTCTATACTCTCTCATGCATATTGTCTATCTAGGTCATCCCATCCAATCCTCCCCCACTTTTTCGACCTCATGGCGGGCCACACTCGCTCAATCTCTCTCTCTCTATCTCTCTCTCTCTCTCTCTCTCTCTCTCTCTCTCTCTCTCTCTCTCTCTTTGTATGCCTAGATTGACCTCGCTCTTTCTCGGACATAAACGATATATCTCCATGTTTGAGCCCAATTCTACATATTCATATTGTATACTCTCTCACGCACATTGTCTATCTAGGTCACTCTCTCCAACCCGTCTCACTCTTTCGATCGCACGATGACCCACACTCGCTCAATCTCTCTCCCTTTATATATGTAATCGATTGACCTTGCTTCCTCCCACGCACATAATATATCTACATGTCTGTGACTGGATCATCTCTCAAGCTCTATCTTACAGCCCTCACCCTTCCCAAAAGCTCAATCGGACAATATCTCTCCAGAGCATATATATCTTTTCAACGAATGTTGGACCACACTCACTTTGTCTCTCTATCTACCCGTGTCTCGATTGACCTCGCTTTCTCCCGCTGTATCTTCCACACATTGAAGCTACCTCTCCATCCCTCGCAGAGCCGGAGCTATTTACATTGCGAGGGGGACTCCAACCTTGGATTAATTTGTGGAGGCATTTATTCCGGTGGGTTTAGATTATATTTTCATAGCATTTGGCCCACAACTACTCTAAACGCCGTTGCAACCCTCGAACCTCCCCCAATTGATTTCCCTCTGGCTCGGTCATCGCTCTCTCGCACGTCCTTTCTCACCTTCAACATCGCACCATGCTATTTTTGCAAAAAAAAAAACTCTGTTGTTCTCTTTAATTATTGTAAATAAGCTACAAAACTATACACTGATAGTCCACCTGTAATGGAAAAAATTTCGACTCACAAATTAAAGTGCTACAAACTACACACCGAGGGGCCCACCTGTCATGAAACAAATTTGGACCCATATACAAATTAAAAATTGAAAAGGACAAGGATTGAACATGCGACCAGGGCCTTAAGCCGCACATCAATAGGCAACATAGTACAACAACGTTTGTTGTGACCCCTTTGTTGATATAATGTTTTTATATTACCACAACCTATTTAATGGATAACATGTTTTAATATTACTTTTAGTACATTAGTGGGATTGGCTTGTTAGCACGTACTATTCGCCTTCACTTACTGGTGGGTTCAATGTCTGCTCTCTCTCTCCTCCCCTTCTACGTTTAGACGCACATGCAAACACGAAGAACTCGCGGCCGATGATGTCGTTGACCATATCTGGATGCGTTCACACCTACAAGTATTTGGAATTGACTTCCCTAAGAAAATATTTGGAATTGACATGGTATTTAATATGAAATGTTTGCGATGAGAAGGAATACATGTGGCTTGATGACATTTTATACTTAATTTGATACGGCTCTAGCAGAACATTCAATCGATTAAACCATAGATTTCATTCAGTCTGACTCCGACTTTACATTCATACGACGATCGATCTAAAATAAACGGAAATGATAAACGTTCGGATTTTAAGCATGGCAATCCGAACGTTTTTTTATGGAAAATTTACGCGGCGGCGGCGGGGGCGTCTTGCGGTGGGAAGTGGCTCCTCTGTCGTGCTCTTTGCGTCGTCGGGCCACTAACCAACGGCAACAGCAACGGCAGCGTCTTGCACCGTGTTGGCGTACTCCTGGACGTTGGCCCTAGATTCAAGGAAGGCCAGAATGTTCTAGACTTCGGTCTCCAGGGGCGAGTCAACTGGCGGGAGGAGGTGACTGTCGTTGGTGCAAGGAAGCGGTCGACAGTGCCCATATGTGCCGTGAGAACCGCACCTGTGAGGACGGCGCTGGCGATGGTGCAAGAGAGACATTCGTTATTACTGCGAAGCAATGGCAAGCGCACGCGTCCAGTCTGCGCATATAGGCGCATCATGTTGGCAGGTGCTGGCACGTGAAAGTCGGCGGGGACCTCGTGGAACCCCATGGCATCAAGCTCGGCGACAATGTGTTGTTCCCAGCCCATCAATGCCACGGGGATGGGCGCTGGCGCAGTCGGGGTGATGGGAGCCAGAACGGGAGCGGGGACAGGCGCGGCGTTTTCTTGCAAGGCCAGTTCAAGCTCATCCCAAAGCACCTTATGTTCTTGAGACTCCGGTTGGGTGTCTTCCTTGGGAAACTGGAAGACTAAGGGCATGCCACTGTGATGCGGCACGGCGTACCATTAGGTCAGGCTGGTTGGAGGTAGACGACAGGAGAATCGGAGAGGAAGAGAGAAGATATTAGCGATACTAGGTAGTGTGGGGGTGATTTTAAACTGCGGTGCCAACACCATTAAAAGTGGGGACATTTGGGACGAAGGTGGGCGGCGGAGCCTGGTCAAAGGGCTCACCTCCCAGTCAGCCTATGCAGCGGCCTGCTCGCACGCCTCCTAGTCAGCCGACGCAGCGGTCTGCTCGCACGCCTCCCGTCAACTCACACGCTTGCTCGGACGGCACCTGCCGATGAGAAGCGGGACTCGTGGCGGCATGTAAATGCCCACGGTTTAATTAGTGAAAGCGTTCGCCTTAACGTGACAGGTCTTTGTTCCAAAATACCTTGGCTCTTCATTTGTGCAACTTCTCGTAAGCAGCTTGTCTCAAATAGAAGAAAAAATTACGTAGGAATATTTGTGCCATATCACGAGACCATGCTCAGTTTAATGAATTTTTGGTCACTTTTGGATTTTATGAATAAAATCCAGGATTCAAAACAATATCATAACCTGCATCATGCAATGAATTTTCAAGCGATACATCTTTACTGTTGTAGATGTTAATATTTCTTAAGAAAGGATTTGGTCAAACATTTTGCTTAGTTAGATTTCAGACAAGTTATATATGCAGAGTAAAAGGATAATCCCTCCGTATCAATTGCATTGCACGATATATTAACTCAAGTACTAGGCACGAACAAACGGGGCTCAGTTCTGTGCTCATCCTGGTGTAGTACTCCTATTAGTACTAGGCAATGGAGTTGACGGGTGACCTTGGGTAGTGGCGACCGAGGGAATTGAACCGTGCTCAGCACGACGGGTAACGTTGTCTAGTTATTAAAGCATCCCTCCATTGTTCATCGGTAGTCATTATGGACCGGGGACATGAGGGGAATTTCCTAGGGCTAGAATTCTGGCCGCCAGATATTTCGACTCAAAACGTGGAGGCTCGACTGGTTGGGGTTGGCTAATGTGCGTACCATGCACGCCACCAGAAGGACACGAGCCCGAGTTTTTTTAGGATCAACACGAGCCCGGGTCTAGCTGGTATGCCATTGGGTGCTACCATTCGAGAATACGAAAGGAATCTTTTAAATTGCTGAACAAATCTATATGTATTACAATGCCCGTATTTTCCTTGCAAATAGTAATCTCAATGTGGTAATTGATTTATGGCGAGTTCTTGAATTAGAGTGAGTTTGTGATATAGTGATCTCTACGTGGATTTCACATTTCATGGTATCCCTACTAAGTTTTTCATTGCAAATTCAAATTTAAAAGATGAATGGTATGGTGGTGAGAAAACTTTGTATGTATCAAGCATATGACCATGCACACACACGCACACACACACACAAATACAGTAACAATCCAGTAAGTATAGTGCATCTATTTTTCCAAACCATGCATGTATGACACGAATTCAAAAATACTCCCTTTGTTCCTAAATATTTGTCTTTTAGAGATTTCAACAAGTGACTACATACGGAGAAAAATGAGTGAATCTACAGTCTAAAATATGTCTATATACATCCGTATGTGGTAGTCCATTAGATATCTCTAAAAAGACTAATATTTAGGAACGAAGGGAGTAAAATGTAAGACATGCATGGTCCTCAATTCAGTATTTAAAATGAACAGGAAACTGAAACATGAATATTAAGTCTAGTACTACATACATGCAAATGTTGTGTTTGCGCAGAGCTATGTAGATTGTCGGGGGTTAACCCCTCGACCTTAGATAAAATTGTGAAGCTCTATTTAGGATTGTTTAGATTATATTATTTGAACATTATATTTGTCCCCACCTTCCCAAACATCGATTGGTTGTGCACCCCCTCCCCGGGAGAATATCATGTGCCCCCACACCTTAGATGCTATATGCTGATACGAGTTTCTTGGAGCTTGTAGATCTGAGATATAGCAGCTCACATGATGTCTTAATACTTCTACAAGAAACCTTAATGAGTTTGAGAATTGCACACAATTTATACAAAAACTACTCAAATGCCCTTGGATCCCATAGCCAACACCCTCGAAGCTCGTATCACCATAGCATCTAAGATGAAGGAGGACCTCATATTCTCCTGTATGTAAGAATATCATGTGCTACCACACCTTAGATGCTTTGGTGACTCTAAGTTTCTTCGAGCCGTTGGATCAATGATCCAACAACTCCTTGGTGGTTTGAATGTTTTTTTCCAGAAAAGCCCCCAAAGAGTTCGCCACTGCTTACAAGCACAAAGACTGCTCAGATGCCATTGGATCTCAGATCGAACGACCTCGAAGCTCGTATCACCGTAGCATCCAAGCTGCGAGAGCACCTGATGTTTTCTCGCACGGGAGAATATGAGGTGCTCCCGCACCATAGATTCTATGATGATACGAGTTCCCAGAGATCTAACGGCTCACAGTAGGAGGTTTGAATGTTTTTGTAATATACGCCTGAGAGAGTTTGGGAATCGCACAAAGTTCAAGTACTACGCATGTGGCATCTGATGACAGACCATACGACCTAGATGCTCATATCACTGTAGCGGCTAATTAAGCTATGGGGAGCACCTAATATGAGCAACTGGGAGCCATTGGATCCAAGATGCAGTGGCACACACAAGGCCTAAACGTTTTATTTGCAAAAAAACCTTGGAGAGTTTGGAAATTGCGCATAATTACAAATACTACTCCCAATCCATTGGATCTCAGTTCCAACAACGTAAAAACTTGTATCACCATAGCATCTAAGCTGCGGGGTGGATGTGATAGTCTATGCCGCTGTCCCTAAACTTGCAAAATACCACTGGTGTGCGTTGGTGCTAAACAAACGGTTTTTAACCCCTTTCCGCGAAGGCATTTGGAACCGTCTCCAAGTGAGTGTGGGCGATAGGGCGGTTCTTCCCACTCGACCCAGAAATTGTCGGGGATAGGCCCTCCTGGGACACAGGCTGGGGTCGTGTGCGATCGGGCAAGGCATCGAAACCCAATCATTTCCGTAGGTATGTTGATACGTCTTCAACGTATCTATAATTTTTGATTGTTCCATGCTATATTATATTCTGTTTTGGACATTAATGGGCTTTATTATACACTTTTATATTATTTTCGGGACTAATCTATTAACCGGAGGCCCAGCCCAGAATTGCTGTTTTTTTTTGCCTATTTCAGAGTTTCGCAGAAAAAGACTATCAAACGGAGTCCAAACGGAATGAAACCTTCGGGAACGTGATTTTCGGAACGAACGTGATCCAGAGGACTAGGACCCTACGTCAAGACATCAACCAAGAAGGCACGAGGTAGGGGGGCATGCCTACCCCCTCAGGCGCACCCTCCACCCTCGTGGGCCCCATGTTTCTCCACCGACATACTTCTTCCTCCTATATATACCTATGTACCCCCAAACTACCAGATACGGATCCAAAAATCTAATTCCACCAGCGCAACCTTCTGTACCCGTGAGATCCCATCTTGGGGCCTTTTACGGAGCTCACGGAGGGGCATCGCCACGGAGGGCTTCCACATCAACACCATAGCCTCTCCGATGATGTGTGAGTAGTTTACTTTAGACCTTCGGATCCATAGTTATTAGCTAGATGGCTTCTTCTATCTTTTTGCATCTCAATAGAATGTTCTCCCCCTCTCTTGTGGGGATCTATTCGATGTAATCTTCTTTTGCGGTGTGTTTGTTGAGATCGATGAATTGTGGGTTTATGATCAAGTTTATCTATGAACAATATTTGAATCTTCTCTGAATTCTTCTATGTATGATTGGTTATCTTTGCAAGTCTCTTTGAATTATCAGTTTGGTTTGGCCTACTAGATTGATCTTTCTTGCAATGGGAGAAGTGCTTAGCTTTGGGTTCAATCTTGCGGTGTCCTTTCCAAAGGAAAGTAGGGGCAGCAAGGCACGATTGTATTGTTGCCATCGAGGATAACAAGATGGGGTTTATATCATATTGCATGAGTTTATCCCTCTACATCATGTCATCTTACTTAAAGCGTTACTCTGTTCTTATGAACATAATACTCTAGATGCATCCGGATAGCGGTCGATGTGTGGAGTAATAGTAGTAGATGCAGGCAGGAGTCGGTCTACTTGTCTTGGACGTGATGCCTATATGCATGATCATACCTAGATATTCTCATAACTATGCTCAATTATGTCAATTGCTCAACAGTAATTTGTTCACCCACCGTAATACTTATGCTGTTGAGAGAAGCCACTAGTGAAACCTATGGCCCCCGGGTCTATTTTCCATCATATTAATCTTCCAACACTTAGCTATTTTTATTGCCTTTTATTTTACTTTGCATCTTTATCATAAAAATACCAAAAATATTATCTTATCATATCTACCAGATCTCACTTTCGTAAGTGACTGTGAAGGGATTGACAACCCCTTTGTTGTGTTGGTTGCGAGGATTTATTTTTTGTGTAGGTGCGAGGGACTCGTGCGTGGCCTCCTACTGGATTGATACCTTGGTTCCCAAAAACTGAGGGAAATACTTACGCTGCTTTACTGCATCACCCTTTCCAGTTCAAGGGAAAACCAACGCAGTGCTCACGAGGTAGCAAGAAGGATTTCTGGCGCCATTGCCGGGGAGGCTCACACCAACTCAAGTCAAGATTTGATTTCCCGTCAACAAGCCATTTCTGGCGCCGTTGCCGGGGAGTCTACGCAAAAGTCAACATACCAAGTACCCATCACAGACTCTTATCTCCCGCATTACATTATTTGCCATTTGCCTCTCGTTTTCCTCTCCCCCCCCCCCCCTTCACCCTTGCCGTTTTATTTACCCTCTCTTTTCCGTTTGCCTTTTTTCGCTTGCTTGTCGTTATGGCTAGTTCACTATCTTCTCCATTGTCTCCCGAAAATGAAGTTCTTAATTTTAAGCAAAGGGAAGGAGAAAATCTAAAAGACGCTTGTTATAGAATTTGCAATGCTCAAAATAGATCTACCAGGAAGCAATCTACTTTCGTTCTTCTACGCAATTTTTATGTAGGCGCTGCTCCTTGGTACAGATATATCCTTGATACCATTACCGAAGGGAATTTCTTGGGTAGCCATACTTTTGATTCTTATAATGCTATGATAGATTTGTTTGGCTCACCACCTCTTTTGGTTAATGGAACTATGTTAGCTTTGGAGCATGTAATGCAAAGACTTGAAATTATTGAAAATAAATTGCTACCGTAGAGTTAATTGAAAATTTGGATAAAAAGATCCACAACCAAATTACCCAATATGGATCTAAAGTAGGAGTCACTTTGAAATTTTTTAAGGAGAAGGAACCCATAGTTAATGAAAGAATAAATCAGGATTCCACTAGAATCGATAAACTTGAGGGTATCATTACCAACTTGGGAACCGCTTTTTCTTCCGTAAAGAATACTCCAAGTCCTCCAACTAAATTTTCCAAGATTATGTATGTTCCTAAAAATAAGGGTGAATCCTCTAGTAAGGAAACTGCGGATCTCAAATCTATAAGTATTCATCCCAATCTTTTTGCTATCATTAAGGAACCATTTGCTACAAATAAATTTTGCGGATATGTGCCTAGAATTTTGATAATTAATAAAAATAAAGAAACTCCTAAGGGTGATAGATGTCTCATTGAAGAATTGCCTACCAAAGATGGCAATACCTAGATCTATCCTTGCTATTATGCCTAGCTAGGGGCGTTAAACGATAGCGCTTGTTGGGAGGCAACCCAATTTTATTTTTAGTTTTTTTGATTTTTGCTTTTGTTTAGGAATAAATATTTGATCTAGCCTCTATTTAGGTTTGTTTTTATGTTTTAATTAGTGTTTGTGCCAAGTTAAACCTATAGGATCTTCTTGGATGATAGTTATTTGATCTTGCTGAAAATTCTAGAAACTTTCTGTTCATGAAAATAATTGTTAAAAATCACCAGAACGTGATAAAATATTTATTCCAATTGCTTCTGGTCAATAATTTTTTTCTAGGTCTTCCTATTTTGGCTCAATGTTTTGAGTTCCATAAGTTTGCGTTAGTTACAGATTACTACAGACTGTTCTGTTTTTGACAGATTCTGTTTTTCGTGTGTTGTTTGCTTATTTTGATGAATCTATGGCTAGTAAAATAGTTTACAAACCATAGAGAAGTTGGAATACTGTTGGCGTTAAGGAGCAGGGGTCCCAGAGACTTGCACACTGCGGACTGTGGCGTGGCTCAAGGAGGCCCAGGACAACCCATCTTCATCAACACAAGCTCAAGACCCTCATGAGGCCAAGCCTCAGAGGCGGACGACAAGGAGCTTCCTCGGGCAGCCTCATCAAGTTGGCTCATGAGGAGGCGGAGAGTTCAAGGCAGGGTACCTCGCGAGGTGCCCATGGCACGCAAGCCATGGCGACCAAGGCGCGATCGAGGCGCCCGGCCAGCCTGGCGTCCTCCTTCCTCTTTGGTGCAAAGGAGCAAGCGGCGAGAGCATCAAGCAAAGGCATCCGTTTGGTTGCAACAAGACCAAGACCAGCCCCAGCGGCTGGAAGGAGTCATCGTGGAGCCCAAGCGGGCGTCATCACGAGCCTTTGGCGAGCGAGGACCAACTTTAGTCAGGATAAGTGTACCCGCTGTTCCCCTTCAAAATGGCCAATTGTTGGCGCCCTTCCCGCTCAATATTTGGGAAGAGGGCCAGGGCCTTCGTCTATATAAGTAGAGCTAGCCACCATAGTAGGCGGTGGGCATTTGGAATCCAGAGAGAGAGATAGGGACCCGATGCTCAAGCTAGAGCGACGGAACACCACCTAGCAGTTCATCACAACCACGAAGAACAGACCCTCGCGAGGTTGTTCTTCTGTTATTCCTCATCATTGCCCAGGCAATCCACCACACCACAAACTAGAGTAGGGTATTACACCACAGCGGTGGCCGAACTAAGTATAAATCTAAATGTCTCTTGTGTTGTTCTTTCTAGTAGTTTAGGTCCCTACGATTGAGGTACGAGGCGGTGGAGGGTTGGATCTCATACGCACCCGAGTTCGAACCTTAAGGGTCTCACGGAACCCGAATCCGACATTTGGCGCGCCTGTAGGGAGGACACGGATTTCGGGTTCCGCAGCACCCTTAAGGTTCGAACTCGCGCGCTGGAGATCCAATCCTCCACCGCCTCGCACTCACGAATCGCAGGGACCTAAACTACTAGAAAGAACAGCACAAGAGACACGAGATTTATACTAGTTCGGGCCACCATTGTGGTGTAATACCCTACTCTAGTTTGTGGTGTGGTGGATTGCCTCTTGGGCTGATGAAGAATAAGATAGGAAGAACAGCCTCATGAGGGTCCTGTTCTTGGTGGGTGTGATGAACTGCTAGGTGGTGTTCCGTCCGCTTCTAGCTTGAGGATCGGGTCTCTATCTCTCTCTCTGGATTCCAAATGCCAGATCTCCCTCTACTATGGTGGCTAGCTCTACTTATATAGACGAAGGCCCTGGGCCTCTTCCCAAATATTGAGCGGGATGGGCGCCAACAATTGGCCATTTTGAAGGGGAACAGCAGGTACACTTATCTGACTAAAGTTGGTCCTCGCCGCCAAAGGCTCGTGATGTCGCCCGCTTGGGCTCCACGATGATTCTTCCACCGCTTGGGCTGGTCTTGGTCTTCTTGCAATCCAAACAGTGCCTTGCTTGATGCTCGGGCCTGCACTTGCTCCCCTTTACACCAAAGGGGAAAGGAGGACGGCTGGTCGGGCGCCCGATCGGGCGCCCTTGGTCATCATGGCTTGCATCATGGGCACCTCGCGAGGTACCCTGCCTTGAACTCTCCGCCTCCTCATGAGCCACCGACGAGGCCGTGCTCGAGGAAGCTCCCGGTCGTTGACCCGGGAGGCTTGGCCCTTGCAGGGTCTTGAGCTTGTGTTGATGAAGATGGGCTGTCCTGGCCTCCTTGAGCCACGCCGCAGTCGCAGTGTGCAAGTTTGGGGACCCCTGCTCCCGTAACGCGGACAAGAGCCCCGGGCCCACGGCGCGCACCAACCTGGCCGAGCAGAGAGGCGAAGGGCAAGTGCGAGCGTCATGGGTCTCTAACAGCTCGGCCTTGGGCGACGCTGGGCGGTTGATTGGACGCAAGATCGCTTCCCCCATGATGCCTCGGTAACCTCCCGGATTCGACAAGTCCCTGCATGCGGAGTTGGTCATGATTACCGGTGATCGTGGAGGCCGACGGTTGGCCTTCGCCAGCAATAAGTACGGAACGGCGCGCGCCCTTCCAGTCTATCCTTTCTTGTCTCTCCTTCTTCTCCATGGCTCCACCAAGGAAGTTCTCGGCCGCAGAGAAGGGGAAGGGCCGCCAGGTCGAATCTTCCTCTCCTCCGCCTAAGCGTGGTCGAGGTCGCCCTCGCAAGCACCCTGTGGCCTCCACGGCGGTCCCCCGCGGTCGTGGGGGAGGCTCTCAGTGTGGTGACGAGCGGCTGGCCATGGTCGGAGGGCGTGCCCCGGCCGCGCGTCCTCCGAGGCCGCGCCTTCATGCTGCTGAAGCGCTGCCGGAGTTCATGGTGAGGGCGGAGGAGCCGTCCGGCGTCCGGCTTCGGCTCCCGTGCTTCCTCCTGGGTGAGCTCCTAGATGGCGCCTGAGTGGCCTCGGCTCGAGCGGATGGCTGCTGCAGCCGGGCCGTGGGCTTCTCCGGAGGTCTCGCTGCAGGGAACCTGCTCGCCCGCTGGTGGCAGACGCGTTCGCTGCAGCGTGGTCTCCGCCGCCGGTGCTCCCTGCACTTCAAGTATGATGGCGACGCCACCCTCTAGTGAGGGTGTTCGGGGAAGACGGCCGCCGCATGGGGTGCTGCCCTGAGGATGACGACCGCGGCCGAGGACTCAGCACCAGCGCGGGCGGAGAGGGCAGCGCGCGGGCGGTTGGCGATGCCCGCGACTCCTCACGCTTCACCAGCTCTTCTTCGGGTGGCGATTCTTCCAGCAGCGGCCGCGGCCAGCCCCCACGCCGCCGCTTGGGGGTGGCAGCGGGTCCGCTCGCCGCCACGCCCCGGTGAAGCGCGAGATGGAGTCCGACTGAGCTCCGGAGGCGGCTCGGGCCTCCCAAGAGAGCCGCACGGGCGTGCTTCACCTGCTCGTCTTTTCCTTCCTTTTCTCCTGCGTAAAAAGGGAACAATGTGGCCCGATGGGGCGCGTTTAGGCAACGCCGTTAATTATTGTAATGCTTTTGTTATCCTGCACTGTTCCCTTCTGCCAGGCGCCCATTCGCAAGTGAACCCGGCCGTGGTCATGGGGGCGACCGACCTCGGCCCGTGTTCGTGTTGTGCTGCCCGTGAGGCATGGTCGAGGAGGGTGCTCGGTATGGACCAGGGCCGTGGAAAACTTGAGCGATATGGGTAGGAGCTCGCGGGGGCTCCCGAGGCTTTACGCCTCGCATGAGTCCCAGCAAGAGAAATAGAGGCAGGAGGGTGAAAAAGATTGAAGAAGCACGGACCAAAAAAGGGCGATAGTTTCGATAAAAACTTCAAATGGGAATAACCAGTCAACTGCAGAAAGCAAATGAAAAAGCCGCGTCCGGCACCTAGTCTAGTCTTCGACGTCTTCTCACCAGCGCGGAGCTAAGTGCTGCCACTGGGCGTGGGAGGGAGCCCCAGGGCCTTAGGCCGGCACTCCTGGGACTCCGGGGCGTGTACAGCCCCAACTCATTATTACGTGAGAGTGTCACGGGCGGCGAGCTTCACAGGCGTTCGCCTTCTTCACAGGCTCCGGGCCTTTCTTCTGGGAAGCAAGCTTCATGGGCGTTTTCCCTCTTCACAGGCTCCGGGCCTTCCAACGCGACAGCTTCACGGTGCTCGCCTTCTTCATGTGCTCTGGGCCTTTTCCCAGGAGGTGGGTTTCACAGGCATTTGCCTTCTTCACAAGCTCCGGGCCTTTTCCAAAAAGATGAACTTCACAGGCATTCGCCTTCTTCACAGGCTCAGGGCCTTTTCCAAAAAGATGAACTTCACAGGCATTCGCCTTCTTCATGTGCTCTGGGCCTTTTAGGGGTAAAACCTCCGGAGGTGCCGGATGTTCCACGCGCTCAGTATAGGTACTCCCTCTTGAGTCTCCAAGCGCCACGAGCCAGTGCCCGGAAACATGAACAACCTTGAATGGGCCCTCCCACATGGGAGAGAGCTTATGCAGTCCCTCCTGGAGAGGACCTGCTGAGCACGAGGTCCCCTACCTCGAGAGTTCGGGGGCGGATGTTGCGGCAAGTGGTATCACCGGAGTGCCCTCATCGGTACCTCGCTGCTTTCATGCAGCTTCTCGATGGTGCTCCTCCCCCAGCACAAGGGCCGTCCCCCGCATGGCGTCCTGCAGCGTTTCATCGAACGCCAGGACCCGCGCGGATCGACGCTTGACCTCGTGAGGGAGGACCGCTTTGGCTTCATAGACCAGGAAGAAGGGGGTCTCTCCAGTTGGCTTGGTTGCGGTTGTGCGGATGGACCACAACACAGATGGAAGCTCGTCGTACCAGCCTTCCGCGGGCTTCCAGCTTTCTTCTTGAACGTCCCGGTCTTGAGGCCTCTCAGACCTCTGCATTGGCCCGCTTCGGCCTGTCCATTGCTGCGGGGTGGGCCACCAAGCGTAACATATCTGTGTCCCAAGGTTAAGCGCGGTATGTTTTAAAAGGTTATCGTGAATCGCGAACCGTTGTCGGTGATGATGCGGTTTGGCACTCGAACCGGCTCACGATGCCCTTGATGAACTTGACGCAGAACCAGCGGGGATGGCGCGGACGGCCTCGACCTCGGCCCACTTGGTGAATTTGTCCACGGCGACGTAGAGGTAGCGATAGCCCCCTGGCGCCCGAGGAAAAGGGCCCAGAATGTCCAGCCCCCAGACCGCGAATGGCCAAGTGAGGGGGATGGTTTGCAGGCCTCCTGCAGGCTGGTGGATCTGCTTGGCACGGAATTGGCAAGATTCGCAAGCCTTCATGAGTTCGATAGCGTCATTGAGCGCGGTGGGCCAATAGAAATCGCTGCGGAACGCCTTGCCGACGAGGGTCCGTGACGATGAATGGTGCCCACAATCTCCGTCGTGTATATCTGCCAGCAATTCCTTCCCCTGTTCCCTGGTGATGCAACAGCGAGGATACGCTGCTCGGTCGCTTCCGGTAGAGCTCTCGATCCATGATGCTATATGCCGTGGCTTGCCGCGCCACACGCTCTGCCTCCTCCTCCTTCTCCGGCAAATTCCCACGCGTTAAGTAACTCTTGAGCTCCGTGATCCAGCACTCCTCTTGAGGTTCCATTGTCAGGAGCAGGGGTGCTCCTGAGGCCGGGCCACAGGCTGGGGCTCCCGAGGCTGGTGGCTGAAGGAGCTCCTCCCGAGGCTGTGCTGTGCTTGATAACGGCGGCAGGGCTGAGGGCTTGAAGAGCCGTTCCTCAAAGACGCCCGGCTCACAGGGTAACCTCCTGGAGGCTCGCTTGCCCGATGTCGCCGGCCTCTTGATTGGTGCCACGGGGCACGTGCTGCAGCTCAACCCCAGAACTGTTTCTCCATCCTGCGGACCTCCACAAGGTAGGCTTCCATGTGTTCATCTCTTGGCTCATACACCTTGTTGGAGAAATTGACGAGGAGCTGCGAATCGCCCTTGATGGTAAGGCGCTTCACCCCCAGGGCAGCGGCAGCCTTCAGACCCACTATCAGCCCCTCTTATTCTGCTATATTGTTGGAGACCTTCTCGCCATGCTGGAAACAGAGCTGCACGACATAGTAGAGCTTGTCCTGAGTGGGAGATATGAGCACTGCCCCAGCCCCAAAGACTGTCTGGAGAATGCTCCGTCAAGTACATGACCCAACCTTCTCGGGCGCCGGCTCCCTGGGGAGAGGGACCGATCCTCGCCGCCCCGAGGCCCAGTGCTTACATCCATTCGGCCACGAAATCTGCCAGCGCGGCCCCCTTGATGACTCTAGTCATACTGAACTCGAGCTGGAATGCTTGCAGCTCAATGTTCCACTCGGCGACCCTTCCAGCCGAGTTGGGGCTCCTAAGCACCCTCTCCAGGGGGTATGCTGAGACAACCTTGATTGGATGACCCTGGAAGTAGTGTTTGCAGCTTGGCGAAGCCACCAACAGGCGAGGAGGAGCTTGCGGCATGGGGTACCGTGCCCTCGCATCCCGTAACACGGTCTTGGCCGAATGGCACACGGGTGCTCGACGAGGTTAGGGGCGTCCGGTGCTGGTGGCGTCTTCAGGAAGCTGTGGTGCCTCTCGAGGCGACGGCGCCTCCTAAGCCGGGTGCTCGGATGGGAGGCCTCGCCCTTTGGTGCGCTCTGCTGTGACGGCTGATCTTCTTCCATTGCGGTGCTGGCTTCTGCTAGTTCCTTCCGATTCGGTCTTGCCTTAGCTCGGGTGGCCGCCGCGGTCTTGGCCTGACGCTCCTCCCTAACTGCTACCAGAGCAGCGCTAGCAGAGTAGGGAGTGGCGGCGAGGTAGAGTACCAAGGGCTCCTGAGGGCGCGGGGCCACCATCACTGGAGGGCTGGTCAGTACCTCTTGAGGTCTTGAACGCTTTGTCGGCCTCTTCACCCACTCAAGGGCCCTTTTTCTTCATCAGGTGGAAGAAAGGCAACACCCGCTCCCCCAATCGGGAGATGAAATGGCCCAGCGCTGTTACGCGCCCTGTGAGCTTCTGCATTTCCTTGAGGGTCTTTGGTGGGATCATGTCTTCCACTGCCTTGACCTTTTCTGGGTTAGCCTCAATGCCTCGGTGGGACACGAGGAAACCCAGGAGCTTGCCTGAGGGAACTCCAAACACACACTTCTCCGGGTTGAGGCGCAGGCTCACCGCGTTGAGGCTTGCGAAGGTTTCTTCCAGGTCTTGTATCAAGGTCTTGCCCTCGCGAGACTTCACCACTATGTCGTCGACGTATGCCTCCACATTCTTCCCGAGCTATGGGCCCAAGGTGATGTACATGAGCCGCTGGAAGGTTGCCCCCGTGTTGCGAACCCGAATGGCATGCATGTATAGCAGTACACTCCACACGGGGTTAGGAAGGCCGTCTTTTCTACGTCTTCCACCGCCATCTTGATTTGGTGATACCCGGAAAAGGCGTCCAAGAAGCATAGCAGGTCACACTCGGCGGTGGAATCGACGATCTGGTCGATGCGAGGGAGCGGAAACGGGTCCTGTGGGCATGCTTTGTTGAGGTTGGTGAAGTCGACACACATGCGCTCCTTTCCTCCCTTCTTTGGCACCACCACGGGGTTGGCCAGCCAATCTGGGTATCGGACCTCGCGAATAACCCCCGCGGCTTCTAGCTTGCGGGTCTCTTGGACGATGAAGGCCTGCTTTTCAGTGGACTGCCTTCTCACTTTCTGTTTCACTGGACGCACGTTGGGGCACACGTTAAGGTGGTGCTTGATTACGCCCCGTGGGATCCCCGCCAGCTGATCGGGCTCCCAGGCGAACACCTTCTTGTTCGCACGCAGGAACTTGACAAGGGCCTCCTCCTGTTCTGGCTCGAGGTTGCCGCCTACGGTGAAGGTGGCGTTTGTGGACCCGTCCTCATCGACAGGTATCTGCTTGGTCTCCGCCTTGTCTTGAGTGAACAACTGCTTCTTCTTGGTCGGCGCAGCCCCCTTGGGCTTGGGGCTTCCGCATCGGCTGCGGCAGCCGCCGTCTTGAGGGTGAGCTGGCGCTTTCAGTGCACCTTCAAAGCATCCCGAGCACAGTGAGGACGCCCGCTGCTCCTGTGCATCTTCATGAGGTTGTACCGGGTGGGTTGCGGCCATGAATTTGGCCAATGCTGGATAGCCAAGGATGGCATTGTAGGGGAGGCCGATAGGGGCGATGTCGAAGTCGACCAGTTCCGCGGCGGAAGTTATCGTAGGTGCCAAGGTCACCGGAAGCCGGATTTGCCCCAAGGAGCTGGATGACCCCTCCCACGCCCAAAAAAGGACGGGCAGCTGCAGCCGCCTCGGGTATGCAGAAGGAGGTTGAAGGTCTCGACCGAGAGTACGTTGAGGCCGGCGCCGCCGTCGATGAGGGTCCTGGTGACGGCAACCTGGCAGATGGTGGGTGTGCAGAGCATGGGGAGCGCACCCGAGCCGGCCGAGTTGGTGGGGTGGTTCTGAGAGTCGAAGGTCAGCTCGGCCGGTGACTCCGTCCGGCCTGAGGGAGCCCCCTGCCGCGTGAAGGCGGCGCCGACCCGGCGGACGAATGTCTTGACATGGCGGCTGGAAGGCGGCGCCTGCGAGCCGCCTAGGAGGGCCGCGACGACCAGAGGAACCGGTGCGACGTGGCGGGTGACGAGGAGCTGCGGCTCCTCCTGGGTCACCGAGGAGAGCAGGGACGATGCTTGCTGCCCGTTCCCCGCCTGGCCAGTGGCGGCGTTGACGGCAGGTGACGAGGAACGACGAGGGCGCCCGCCGACGGGAGCTGTCTGGGCGACATGGGAGGCGAGGGCGGCTCGGCGCTTCAGCTGGCTCGACGGCGTCGACATGGTTGCGGTGGTCGCGAAGAACGAGGCGACGAAAGGCAGATTCCGACGCACTCTACTACAGCGCGCCAAATGTCGGATTTCGGGTTCCGCAGACCCTTAAGGTTCGAACTACAGGGTGCGCGGAGATCCAACCCTCCACCGTCTCGCACGGCCACAATTGCAGGGACCTAAACTACTAGAAAGAACAGCACAAGAGACACGAGATTTATACTAGTTCGGGCCATCGTTGTGGTGTAATACCCTACTCTAGTTTGTGGTGTGGTGGATTGCCTCTGGGGCTGATGAAGAATAAGACAGGAAGAACAGCCTCACGAGGGTCTGTTCTTGGTGGGTGTGATGAACTTCTAGGTGGTGTTCCATCGCTCTAGCTTGAGGATCGGGTCTCTATCTCTCTCTCTGGATTCCAAATGCCAGATCTCCCTCTACTATGGTGGCTAGCTCTACTTATATAGACGAAGGCCCTGGGCCTCTTCCCAAATATTGAGCGGGACGGGCGCCAACAATTGGCCATTTTGAAGGGGAACGGCGGATACACTTATCCTGACTAAAGTTGGTCCTCGCCTGCCAAAGGCTCTGGTGATGACGCCTGCTTGGGCTCCATGATGACTCCCTTCCAACCGTTGGGGCTGGTCTTGGTCTTGTTGCAATCAAACGGGTGCCTTTGCTTGATGCTCTACTTTGTGCTTGCTCCCTTTGCACCAAAGGGGAAAGGAGGACTCTTGGCTGGCTGGCGCTCGACCGGGCGCCCTTGGTCGTCATGGCCTGCGCCATGGGCACCTCGCGAGGTACCCTGCCTTGAACTCTCCGCCTCCTCATGAGCCAGCCTGACGAGGCCGTGCCTGAGGAAGCTCCTGGTCGTCCGCCCCACGAGGCTTGGCCCCTCGCGAGGGTCTTGAGCTTGTGTTGATGAAGATGGGCTGTCCTAGGCCTCCTTTGAGCCACGCCGCAGGCCGTGTGCAGGCAAGTTTGGGGACCCCCGTTCCCAGAACGCCGACAGTACCTCTGGGGTGCCAAATCAGGTTTGGGCAGGAGATCGAAATGCCCACCCCCTACTGTGGAGCGAGGTACCCTGCCTTGAACTCTCCGCCTCCTCATGAGCCAGCCTGACGAGGCCGTGCCTGAGGAAGCTCCTTGTCGTCCGCCATGAGGCTTGGCCCTCGCGAGGGTCTTGAGCTTGTGTTGATGAAGATGGGATGTCTTGGGCCTCCTTTGAGCCACGGGAGGCCTTGAGGCCGCAGTGCAAGTCACAGGGACCCCGTTCCCAGGCAGCCGCCGCCAAAGAAGGCAAATGTCGGATTTCGGGTTCCGGCAGACCCTTAAGGTTCGAACTCTGGGGTGCGCGCGGAGATCCAACCCTCCACCGTATCGTACCTCGCTGAATCGCAGGGACCTAAACTACTAGAAAGAACAGCACAAGAGACACGAGATTTATACTAGTTCGGCCCACCGTTGTGGTGTAATACCCTACTCTAGTTTGTGGTGTGGTGGATTGCCTCTTGGGCTGATGAGGAACAATACAGGGAAGAACAGCCTCGCGAGGGTCTGTTCTTCGTGGGTGTGATGAACTGCTAGGTGGTGTTCTGTCGCTCTAGCTTGAGGATCGGGTCCCTATCTCTCTCTCTGGATTCCAAATGCCCACCCCCTACTATGGTGGCTGGCTCTACTTATATAGACGAAGGCCCTGGGCCTCTTCCCAAATATTGAGCGGGAAGGGCGCCAACAATTGGCCATTTTGAAGGGGAACAGCGGGTACACTTATCCTGACTAAAGTTAGTCCTCGCCTGCCAAAGGCTTTGGTGATGACACCTGCTTGGGCTCCAGATGACTCCCTTCCAGCCGTTGGGGCTGGTCTTGGTCTTGTTGCACCGAAACGGATGCCTTTGCTTGATGCTCTCGCCTGCGCTTGCTCCCTTTGCACCAAAGAGGAAGGAGGCGCCAGCTGGCCGGGCGCCTCGATCGGGCGCCCTTTGGTCGTCATGGCTTGCATCATGGTCGCCCTTTAAGATGTCACCTGGTGATGTTGGGGATGAAGGGGTGTTGGTGTAGCAGACTCGGTGGGCTGCGAGAACCGATCCTCACGAGCCCCCAGGCCCAGGGGCCTCGGGAGGCTCCGGAGGCGCTGGCGGCTCCTTAGGGGCCATCTCCATCTCCACCAAGGCTGCGGCGTGCCTGACCTCTTGAGCCTCCAGGTGTCGGCAGGCCGCAGGCAGGCAAGTTTGGGCAGGCAAGTTTGGCGCGCCAGGTAGGGGTGCGCCGGAATCTACCTTTCGTCGCCTCGTTCTTCCCCGACCACCGCAACCTTGTCTGACGCTCGTCGGACCCGCGCCGAGCGCCGAGCCGCCCTCGCCTCCCACGTCGCCCAGACGGCTCCCTTCGGCAGGCGTCCTCGTCGTTCCCCGTCACCTGCCGTCAACGCCGCCACCGGCCCGGCGGGGAACGAGCAGCAAGCATCGCCCCAAAGACCCGTCCATGAGGCGGACGGCCGCACCGCCACGCCTTGGCTCACCTCGCTGGTTCTTCGTCACGCCGCGCCCACGCGCCATGGAGGCCCGAGCTGCACTCATCGCCGGGTAACGAAGCTCCTGCGCTACCGCTTCGGCCGACGACGTCTGAAGAATGGCTCGACCGAGTCGCCGAGCTTCGTCTGCGGTGAGAGGCGACCTCGCGCCGTCTGTCTCGCTGCACCGCACCCGCTTCGCTGGGCGATAAAGCTCCCGGGCACCTCAGCCGCCTTCCTCAGACGGCGCCGGCCCTAAGGCGCGCGGTCCACAGGTGGGACCCGTTCCGCCAGGCGCCGCGGCAAGTAAGAGCAGAGCTGCCAAGAAGTTCCTCGCCGCAGGAAGCTGCCCAGCGCTCCCGCTCCAAAGACGTCAAGACCCTGCGCTGCCCCAGCCAAGGGCGCAGGGAGACCCACAAGGCCAAGCTCTCTGCCGTCTGAGGACCCCAGCACGGCGGGCTGCCGCGCCTTTCACCTCCGGCTGCCTTGCGTCGCGTGGCCCGCCAAGTTCAAGCCGGACCTGCCTCCTCGCTACGACGGCACCGCCGACCCTACGGAGTTTCTCCAGGTCTACGAGCTGGGCATCGAGGCTGCCAACGGGGATGAAAAGGTCATGGCGAATTGGTTTCCCATGGCGCTCAAGGACGGGGCCCGCACCTGGCTCCTGAATCTGGCCCCAGGCACGATCTCTTCCTGGACCGAGATGCGTACCCGCTTCATCGCCAACTTCCAAGGTACTCGCGACCGGCCGCCCGCCATAAGCAACATGCGCCGAATCAAGCAGCAGCCAGGGGAAACCCTGCAAAAGTACATCTAGCGCTTCAACAACGCGCGCCTCAAGATCCCCAGGGTAACGGAGGAGGCCATCATCTCTGCCTTCTCCGACGGCGTGCACGACGTCAAGATGAAGGAGGAGCTGGCGATGCATGAAGATCTGTGCACCTCCCTGGAGCTGTTCAACTTGGCGACCAAGTGCGCCAGGGCTGAGGAGAGGCGCCTCTCCTCCTCGAGCTGCCCGCGGATCCCAAGAGAAGAAGTCCAAGGCCAAGGACGTGAACGCAAGGGGCTGCCGTACTCGCGGCGAACCAGACACCAAGCGCCGCGCAGATCAGCCCGAGTCCTCCAAGGGCAGCCAGATGCTGCGTACCACGTCCTCCACACTCACAACACCAATGAATGTCAAGATCTCCGGCCGCGCTGGCGAAGGATCGGGCAGACGCCCGAGCCTTGGCCGGGGCCTCTGACCGAGGAGGAGGAAGGAATGCGGGGCTATTGGGAAGATCAGCGGCCCGCGCCAAGGGTGGCGCAACCAACCTTGCGAGGACCATTGTCAAGACCCACCTCGCGAGGGAGGATGGAGGTATCGACCTCGCGAGGATCGCCCGCCAGGGAACGCAGAGCCTCCCTCCGCTGCCGCCGCCGCCAAGGAGAATCGAAGACCGTCATCAGACGAGGGGGCTGGGGCTTCGAGCGCGTGCGATCGTCACGCATCTGGGCGGAGCACAAGCCCCACCTCTCAGCGCATCTTCAATCAGTTCGCCCTTGAAGTGAATGCAGTCCTCCCAAGCTCGAGTCCACGCGCCCTCTCGGGTGGTCGGCGTGCGCCATCACGTTCAGACTCGGCGGATCAGCTCAAGTCTTGCGACCACAGCCGGAGTTCTCCCGATCTTGTGCTCCCCAATCATCGACAATGTGCTAGTCACCAAGACCCTCATCGACGGCGGAGCAGGGCTCAACGTCATGTCCGTGGAAACATTCAACAATCTTCAAGTGCCTTACAGTCAGCTTCAGCCAACCAAGCCTTTCTCCGGAGTCACCGACGGCTCCACGGTCCCGATCGGGCAGGTCCGCCTTCCTGTCACCTTCGGGGCTCGCGACAACTACCACACCGAGCTCATCGACTTCGACGTCGCCCACATTCGCCTACCGTACAACGCCATCCTCGGGTACCCAGCGTTGGCCAAATTCATGGCCGTAACCCACCATGGCTACAACGTCCTCAAGATGCCAGGAAGCGGCGGAGTCATCACGGTGCCCTGTGAAGAGAGAGACGGAGTGTGCTCCCTGGAGCGAGCTTTTCAGACTGCATCGCTGGAAGACCCAGACCACAGTAGCAGGAGGCCTCCCGAGGCCGCACCCAAGAAGAAGAAGACATCGACCGGCCCGACTCTTCAAGAGAAAGGCCCCTCAGGGTCCGCATCGGGACAGGGGGAGCCTCCTTCCATCACATAGGAAAGCGCGCCCAGCGCCCTCCTCAGGCAGGGCTCGGGGGCTCTCCCCTAGAGGGCCGCCGACCTCGCCAAGATCTCGAGGGAGGCGCTTGGGCACCACGTGGAGGCGTGTTTCGAAGCACGCTTGCATTGCGGTGAGCAAGACCAGGAGGGCAGAACCCTCAAGAGTTCGTCAGCAAGGCCATTCAGGAGCTACAGGAGTCAAGGGTCATGAGGGGCAGCCGCCGCCTACCCGTTGTGGCCCCCCATCCAGGCGAGGATGGTGGGATGCGCGTCTGCATCGACATACCAGGGCTCAACCGAGCCGCATCTCAAGAGCGCTTCTGGCCCTCGCGAGTGGGGCGTTGCGAGGGTCCGCCCCGCAGCTACGTACGCATGCCTTATGGCCTGCCAAACGCGGCTGCTGCGCACCAGCGTCTCATGAGGACCATCCTGGAGGCTCAAGAGGTCAGGCACGCCGCAGCCTTGGCGGAGATGGAGATGGCCCCTAAGGAGCCGTCAGCGCCTCCGGAGCCTCCCTTGGCCCCTGGGCCTGGGGGCTCGTGAGGATCGGTTCCCGCAGCCCACCGAGTCTGCTACACCAACACCCCTTCATCCCAACCATCACCAGGTGACATATTAAAGTTTTATTTCCGGCTGGGAGCGCCTTCAGGGCCGCATTATTCCCAGGCCGCGTGGGTCCGTCCCTGCGGCACGTGTCCCTTTTTACTTCATGTCATTAGCTTATCCTGCTGGGGGCGCCCCTCGGGCTGCATCATCCCCAAGCCGCTCGGGCTAGTCCCAGCGGCATGTATCCTCCCTGCTTTTTCCTTAGGATTATGCTCTCGCTCCACCATGCTTGTTATTTAGTGCCTTTTCCCGGGTGGCGGAATCTTGCGCGTTAAAGGGGGGGTGCCTGAGCATCGCGACTCAGGGCTCCTACCGGCTCTCCGGCCCTCACCCTCTGGTCTTGTCCATGGCATCGCGACCTGGCTTGCTAGTGACCATGAGACCAGCCGAGAGCCGGGACCGAGGACGAGAGTTTCTTCATCTAACCCAGCTTGCGTTAAAGGGTGGGTGCTGAGCATCGCGACTCGGGGCTCCTACCGGCTCTCCGACCCTCACCCTCTGGTCTTGTCCATGGCATCGCGACTGGCTTGCCAATGACGGCCGAGACCAGCCCGAAAGCTGGGACCCGAGGACGTAGAGTTGCGTCATCTAACCTAGCTTGCGCCTTACAGGGGGGGTGCCTGAGCATCGCGACTCAGGGCTCCTACCGGCTCTCCGTCCATCACCCTCTGGTCTTGTCCATGGCATCGCGACACAGCTTGCCCGGTGACGGCCGAGACCAGCCCGAGAGCCAGGACCGAAGATGTAGAGCACCTGCATCGGCCAAATTTGCGAGGAGCACACTTTCGAAGATAAGGCCCAGAGCCAGGCGCAACCCGCCTTGAGGTAGGGCCTCGTGGAGTCCCGCAGGCTCACGGGTGCCCCAAGACACCTCGCGAGGCCTCTCGCGCCTCTCCAAAGCAAATAACAGCGGGACTAACGATCGCCACGGGCGAAGCTCTTGTTCCTTTTGTGGTGAACCTGCAGGCCCCTCCAAGGAGCACGAAGCGACCTCGCCACGCAAACTCTAGCCGCCAAGGCACGGGCCTAGCGCCCGCACCAGGGAAGCATTGTCCTGACCCTCGAAGATAAGTCACCCTCCGGACACACTAGTCATCGCCACACCATCCCCACACAATGCGACCCCGTCTTAGCAACGCCGCTCTCCTTTCTCACTTTGAATGATGGCTGCTTGGCGCCAAGGGGACCCCACGAGCATCGCGACTGCAGGCTCTTACTGGGACCTCGGGCCACTCACCTCCTGGCCTTGACCACGGCATCGCGACTGGCATACTAGCGATGGTGAAGCCGCTTTGGGATCGGGACCCGTCGGCAGAGCACCAAGCCCTCACGAGGTGCGAAGGAGGAAACCGAGCTAGAACGGAATGAGCATCTCGCCTTTGCCTCACAATAAAGATCATATTGACAAAGGAAGCTACAACATCTTACAAGCCCTCATGGGTACATTCTGGCTCCTCAGGAACAAAAGACGCGAATCCTAAGAAGTCCTATCTCAGGGACCACCACGACAGACGCCATCAACAACGGTGGGCCACCCGGTCCGGAGCCAACCCCACGGATCGGGGCGGCGGCGACCGACGAGCCACACTTTCCGGGAGCGGCGCAGGCTCGGGGGCTCGTAGCTGTCTTCGCTCGTCTCCGGCGTCGCGAAGAGCTCGGCGGAGTCGCTGGATCCTCCGGCGCCTTCGTTGCCTAAGAAGCTGCCAAGGGAGTAGTCGGTCGGCCTCCGTCTCACCGCAGTAGGGCCCCGACTGCCTCTCCCGGGGCAGCACTCCAGCCGACGACCCTCCGCGTCGAAGACCTTGAAGGACACCACCGAAGCACCATCGTACTCCAGGTGGATTGTGAGGGCGCCCCTTGTCCTGCAGACCCGAGCGGTTACCAAGGCGTCGTGGGGGAACAGTGCGCACGCGTCCAATCAACCGCCACGCGGCGCCAAATCCGCAGGCTGTTAGGGCCCACGACGCTTCGCACTTGCCCTTTCGCCTCTCTGCTCGGCCAAGTTCGGGCGCGCGTGGGCCAGGGCTCTTGTCGGCGTTACAGGAGCAGGGGTCCCAGACTTGCACTGCGGCCTGTGGGCGTGGCTCCAAGGAGGCCCAGGACAGCCCATCTTCATCAACACAAGCTCAAGACCCTCGCGAGGGGCCAAGCCTCGCGGGGAGGACGACAAGGAGCTTCCTCAGGCACGGCCTCGTCAGGCTGGCTCATGAGGAGGCGGAGAGTTCAAGGCAGGGTACCTCGCGAGGTGCCCATGACGCATAAGCCATGACGACCAAAGGGCGCCATCAGGCGCCCGGCCACAGGCGTCCTCTCCTTTCCTCTTTGGTGCAAAGGGAGCAAGCGCAAGTAGAGCATCAAGCAAAGGCATCCGTTTGATTGCAACAAGACTAAGACCAGCCCCAACGGTGGAAGGGAGTAATGTCGTGGAGCCCAAGCGGGCATCATCACCAGAGCCTTTGGCGGCGAGGACCAACTTTAGTCAGGATAAGTGTACCCGTTGTTCCCCTTCAAAATGGCCAATTGTTGGCGCCCTTCCCGCTCAATATTTGGGAAGAGGGCCAGGGCCTTCGTCTATATAAGTAGAGCTAGCCACCATAGTAGGGGGTGGGCATTTGGAATCCAGAGAGAGATAGGGACCCGATCCTCAAGCTAGAGCGATGGAACACCACCTAGCAGTTCATCACACCCACGAAGAACAGACCCTCGCGAGGCTGTTCTTCCCTGTATTGTTCCTCATCAGCCCAAGAGGCAATCCACCACACCACAAACTAGAGTTGGGTATTACACCACAACGGTGGCCCGAACTAGTATAAATCTCGTGTCTCTTGTGCTGTTCTTTCTAGTAGTTTAGGTCCTTGTGATTCGGCGAGGTACGAGACGGTGGAGGGTTGGATCTCCGCGCGCACCCCAGAGTTCAAACCTTAAGGGTCTGCCGGAACCCGAAATCCGACAAATACAGTAGGTTTAACACCCATATAAATAAAGAAGGAGTTCATTAGAGTACCTTGAAGTGGTGTTTTGTTTTCTTTCGCTAAGGGAGCTCACGAGATTTTCTGTTAAGTTTTGTGTTGTGAAGTTTTCAAGTTTTGGGTAAAAGATTTGATGGATTATGGAACAAGGAGTGGCAAGAGCCTAAGCTTGGGGATGCCCATTGCACCCCACGATAATCTAAGGACACCAAAAAGGCAAAGCTTTGGTATGCCCCGGAAGGCATCCCCTCTTTCGTCTACTTCCATCGGTAACTTTACTTGGAGCTATATTTTTATTCACCACATGATATGTGTTTTCCTTGGAGAGTCTTGTATGATTTGAGTCTTTGCTTTTTAGTTTACCACAATCATCTTTGCTGTACACACCTTTTGAGAAAGACACACATGATTCGGCATTTATTAGAATACTCTATGCGCTTCACTTATATCTTTTGAGCTATATAGTTTTTGCTCTAGTGTTTCACTTATATCTTTTAGAGAACGGCGGTGGTTTTTTATAGAAACTATTATTCTATCATGCTTCACTTATATTATTTCGAGAGTCTTAAACAACATGGTAATTTGCTTCAATTGGTGAATTAATCCTAATATGTTAGGTATTCAAGAAAAACTTTCTTATGAGTGTGCTGAATGCTAAGAGAAGTTTGATGCTTGATGATTGTTTTGAGATATGGAGGTAGTGATATTAAAGTTGTGCTAGTTGAGTAGTTATGAATTTGAGAAATACTTATGTTAAAGTTTGCAAGTCCCGTAGCATGCACGTATGGTAAACGTTATGTAACAAATTTGAAACATGAGGTGTTCTTTGATTGTCCTCCTTATTAGTGGCGGTCGGGGACGAGCGATGGTCTTTTCCTACCAATCTATCCCCCTAGGAGCATGCACGTAGTTATTGGTTTTTGATGACTTGTAGATTTTTGCAATAAGTATGTGAGTTCTTTATGACTAATGTTGAGTCCATGGATTATACGCACTCTTACCCTTCCATCATTGCTAGCCTTTTCGGTACCGTGCATTGCCCTTTCTCACACTGAGAGTTGGTGCAAACTTCGCCGGTGCATCCAAACCCCGTGATATGATATGCTCTTTCACACATAAACCTCCTTATATCTTCCTCAAAACAGCCACCATACCTACCTATTATGACATTTCCATAGCCATTCCGAGATATATTGCCATGCAACTTTCCATCATTCCGTTTATGATGACACGTTCATCATTGTCATATTGCTTTGCATGATCATGTAGTTGACATTGTATTTGTGGCAAAGCCACCATTCATAATTTTTCATACATGTCATTCTTGATTCATTGCTATCCCGGTATATCGCCGGAGGCATTCATATAGAGTCATACTTTGTTCTAGTATCGAGTTGTAATCATTGAGTTGTAAATAAATAGAAGTGTGATGATCATCATTCATAGAGCATTGTCCCAATAAAAAAAGAGAAAGGCCAAAAAAAGAAGGCCAAAAAAAGAGGGACAACGCTATTATCCTTTTTCCACACTTGTGCTTCAAAGTAGCACCATGATCTTCATGATAGAGAATCTCTTATTTTGTCACTTTCATATACTAGTGGGAATTTTTCATTATAGAACTTGGCTTGTATATTCCAACAATGGGCTTCCTCAAATGCCCTAGGTCTTCGTGAGCAAGCAAGTTGGATGCACACCCACTTAGTTTCTTTTGTTGAGCTTTCATGCATTTATAGCTCTAGTGCATCCGTTGCATGGCAATCCCTACTCCTTGCATTAACATCAATCGATGGGCATCTCCATAGCTCATTGATTAGCCATGTTGATGTGAGACTTTATCCTTTTTTCTATTCTACACATAACCCCCATCATTATATTCTATTCCACTCATAGTGCTATATCCATGGCTCACGCTCATGTATTGCGTGAAAGTTGAAAAAGTTTGAGATTACTAAAGTATGAAACAATTGCTTGGCTTGTCATCAGGGTTGTGCATGATGAGAGCATTCTTGTGTGACGAAAATGGAGCATGACTAAACTATATGGATTTGTAGGGATGAACTTTCTTTGGCCATGATATTTTGAGAAGACATAATTGCTTAGTTAGTATGCTTGAAGTATTATTACTTTTATGTCAATATTAAACTTTTATCTTGAATCTTTCGGATCTGAATATTCATACAACAATGAAGAGAATTACATTGAAATTATGCCAAGTAGCATTCCACATAAAAAAATATGTTTTTATCATTTACCTACTCGAGGACGAGCAGGAATTAAGCTTGGGGATGCTTGATACGTCTCCAACGTATCTATAATTTTTGATTGTTCCATCTATATTATATTATATTTTGGACATTAATTGGCTTTATTATACACTTTTATATTATTTTTGGGACTAACCTATTAACCGGAGGCCCAGCCGGAATTGCTGTTTTTTTGCCTATTTCAGAGTTTCGGAGAAAAAGAATATCAAACGGAGTCCAATCGGAATGAAACCTTCGGGAACGTGATTTTCGGAACGAACGTGATTTTCAAGACATCAACCAGGAAGGCATGCGGTAGGGGGCGCGCCTACCCCCCTAGGCGCGCCCTCCACCCTCGTGGGCCCCATGTTGCTCCACCGACGTTCTTCTTCCTCCTATATACACCTACGTACCCCCAAACTACCAGATACGGAGCCAAAAACCTAATTCCACCACCGCAACCTTCTGTACCCATGAGATCCCATCTTGGGGCGTTTTCCGGAGCTCCGCCAGAGGGGGCATCGATCACGGAGGGCTTCTACATCAACACCATAGCCTCCCCGATGATGTGTGAGTAGTTTACTTCAGACCTTCAGGTCCATAGTTATTAGCTAGATGGCTTCTTCTCTCTTTTTGGATCTCAGTATAATGTTCTCCCCCTCTCTTGTGGAGAGCTATTCGATGTAATCTTCTTTTTGCGGTGTGTTTGTTGAGACCGATGAATTGTGGGTTTATGATCAAGTTTATCTATGAACAATATTTGAATCTTCTCTGAATTCTTTTATGTATGATTTGTTATCTTTGCAAGTCTCTTCGAATTATCAGTTTGGTTTGACCTACTAGATTGATCTTTCTTGCAATGGGAGAAGTGCTTAGCTTTGGGTTCAATCTTTCGGTGTCCTTTCGGTGTGATGAGGGGCAGCAAGGCACGTATTGTATTGTTCCCATCGAGGATAACAAGATGGGGTTTATATCATATTGCATGAGTTTATCCCTCTACATCATGTCATCTTACTTAAAGCGTTACTCTGTTCCTATGAACTTAATACTCTAGATGCATGCTGGATAGCGGTCGATGTGTGGAGTAATAGTAGTAGATGCAGGCAGGAGTCGGTCTACTTGTCTTGGAAGTGATGCCTATACACATGACCATACCTAGATATTCTCATAACTATGCTCAATTCTGTCAATTGCTCAACAGTAATTTGTTCACCCACCGTAATACTTATGTTCTCGAGAGAATCCACTAGTGAAACCTATGGCCCCCGGGTCTATTTTCCATCATATTAATCTTCAAACACTTAGCTATTTTTATTGCCTTTTATTTTACTTTGCATATTTATGCCTATCAGATCTATCATATCTTATCATATCTATCAGATCTCACTTTCGTAAGTGACTGTGAAGGGATTGACAACCCCTTTATTGCGTTGGTTGCAAGGATTTTATTTGTTTGTGTAGATGCGAGGGACTCGTGCGTGGCCTCCTACTGGATTGATACCTTGGTTCTCAAAAACTAAGGGAAATACTTACGCCGCTTTACTGCATCACCCTTTCCTCATCAAGGGAAAACCAACGCAGTGCTCAAGAGGTAGCATATGTGCATCCCACACGGTAATCCGAGAAAAACATTTCCGTAGTATGTACATCCCACACGGTGAATCCCAGAAAAACATTTCCATTCATAAGTATATCACACATAGTCAATCCAAGGAATACGTTTCCGTTCTTATGTACATCCCACAAAGTCAATCTAGGGAAAATGTTTCCGTTCATACGTACATCCCACACAGTTTTATGTGTAGGCTCGTGTGTGAAAGGTGTAACTATCACACGCGGTCTGCCTTGGTTAACTGTTTGCTTTTATCAACTATATCACACACTATTTGATGAAGAAAACTGTGTGGCATTGGGCTATCCATCGCAAGCGCTTTTACTGCTAGAACCGCTTGCAAAGGTCCATGACACATTTAGCAGGTTTATTAGTTTACAATTAATAATTCCAGTATTACCCAAATTCACATTTCATATCAAACAGTTGTTTGCCAATTTCATATCAGGCACATAAATATATTATAACATCACAGTACGGTAGCTACATGAAAATAGCACAGTACAACATATAGCTAGTTCAACTTCATAAGAACAATATATTCATTTCCCTAATCGAGATCATCCAGGCTCGTCTTATCCACCTCCGCTTTCAGTTCAGTAAGAACCTTTTTTGCACGGGCCAACTGGGAAAGTGGCTCCTCCTTCGCCAACACCATCTTAGCAAAGTATGATTTAAAAAATCTGAGCTCATTCTCCACCTTCAACTTTTTATCCCGCATCTTCAAATATTCTTCAGCGTTGACAACAGTTTGTCTAAGCCTACGTCTGTTCTCTTCCTCATACATGCTCCAGAGCTTCGCTAGGCACATCTTCAAAGACTTTGGCCACTCTTGATCAACCCACTCCAAGTAAGAACACTTCCGTTCATCCTATAATATTTAAAACTAGATCAGTAACAATTGTAGGGGAAATGGGTTTATAGCAACATAGAAAATCACCTATGCTTATTTTGAAAAACTGGAGAAACATATTAATTATGACATATCTTCTCAAAAAGATCAATGTGCAAATGAATTAATTGCTACTGAGACAGCAACCAAATTCTGGAACATCAGAAGCTATAATTAACTACAATGACGCTACAAGTTCTTACACATGTACAATAAATAACAAATTGAACATTTTATGAGGAAGGTAAATATAATCGCAATTGACATAGCGGCAGTGTTTGGATAATGACAAATTGATACTAACGGTGTGTACATGCACAAATTTAGTAACATGGAACTAATAGCACTAAGGCCATCCACTATGTATGCCAAAAATGGGGTAAAGACAATTATTGCTACATCTCGCACCGGTGCCCTGCACTAGCGAGCCGATGCAGCGGAAAAAAAATCAGGGACCCAGACTCCGGAGCACGTAGTTGCTTCGATGCCCAGTTCCTTCGTGCCATAAAGATTTAGTATTTTACTGCTTGGCTATTCAGATGTGTGGACTAAAGTTTGCTGCACAAACTGCTGAAGCGGTGCCAAATAATTTTCTCATGGCACCGCTGATGAGATGGCAACAATTTAAGATACTAGGTACAAACTGTGACACTATCATAGGATGCGTTTGGTTGAAGGTGTGGTATGAATGGGTTGGGACCGTGACAATGTCTGAATCACATCTAACAAATGATTTGTAACAACGAAAGAGGGTCTAACCTTCTCTGCACATGCCAGAAACTTCCTCCCACTGTCCATAGATTCAAACGCAACTAGCTTCACGCATGGAGATTGATGGTGACAATGAGCGAGATAGATCTTGACCACCCCACTCCATTCGTTGCCACTGATGGTCCTAGGGAGCTACAAGAGGAAGAAATGACTCAAATCGACCGCTGGGTAAAAATCCGTCATTCCAAGTCATAGCCCGCGAGAGAGAAGAGAGGCATGCCCGGGTGGTGAAGGAGTCGTCGCCGGAGGAGGAACCGCTGGAGAGGTCTTTGAAGAAGACCATGGCGACCCCGGCGGTAGGATGCATGACGGCGAGAGCGAGGAAGCGGCTATAGCTTAGGAAGGAAGGAAGGAAGGAGGAAACATGGGAAATGTGACTTGTGGTCGGGGAGAAAAGGGGGTGGGGAAGGGGGAAAGGGGGGCGGGGGTAGATATTTTGGCGATCGGCCAAAATTTTGGAAATGTGGAGAGAAACTCTGCGCGTGTTGCCGCAGGACCATTCACTTTGAATGATTGTGTGCATCGCAAACCATTCTTTTGCTTTACGCGCATGGGATGACACTACAACAAAAAAAGACACATTCGTGACATTTAGGGCCGAACGAAAAAAATTATGTCATACTTATGACACTTCTATGATGATAATTGTGACAAAACCCGGTATCATCATAGATTTGGTGGGGTCCTACTTCTATGACAAAAAATCATGATGTAAAATGGGCTTTTCATCACAGGAGGTCAAGACGCAGCTGCATGCATGACATTCTTTGGGCCGTCCATGACGGAAAAAACCATGGTACAAGCGAGTGCGAGGAAAATATCAGGGAGTTCCTGGTTACGGTGGGTGGTCGGGGACCGAGCATGTGTGTTTCTCTCGTACGAACGCGCATGTGAGCGAGGTGTTGGGATCTAACTGAACCCAAGCGAGGCGTTGGGCTCTAACTGAACCCGAGCGATTGCACTGCAGGCTACGCGTTACTGAACCCGAGCGATCGATCGATCCCTTGCTAATAACTGAACCCGAGTGATTCCTTCGCTACTACTGCTAACTGAAGCCGATCGATGTTGCCTCTGGATGGACAGTGAGCGTTGTTGTGGGGTTTGGATGAATAGTTCACGGTGGGGAGTTGGATGAACAGGACCCCATTCTAGTAGAGGCCATTGCCGCTGGGTGAACAGTACCCTGATCGATCAAGCCGGTGGAGGGGTGGATGAAAGGACCCCGTGGAGGGCTGGATGAATAGGACCCCATGGAGGGCTGGTTGAACAGTAGCCGGTGGAGGGCTGGATGAACAGTAGCCCGTGGAGGGGTGGTTGAACATGACATGGAGAGGGTTGGTTGAACAGTAGCCGGTGGAGGAGCGCGCGGTGGAGCCTAGATGAACAGGAGCCCGTGGATGAACAGTCGCAGGTGGAGGCTGGAGGAGGTCGATGGTGGATGAACAGGAGCTCGTGGAGGCTGGAGGAGGTCGACGATGGAGATGAACAGTATCCCGTGGAGTCCCGTTTTGCGGTACGCCACACCCCTCCCGATGAACAGGACCCCTATTTCGACCATAGTGCTCCAACACAAGTCTGTTTCCTCCATTTTGCGGTACGCCACACCCCTCCCGATCAACAAGACCCCGTTTCGACCATAGGAGGTCTGTTTCTTCCGTTTTGCGGTACGCCAGACCCCTCCCGATGAACAGGTTCCCGTTTCGACCATGGTCGGTCGAACACAAGGCCGTTTCCTCAGTTCTGCGGTACGCCGGTCCTCGTTTCCATCGGATGTTCCGTCCACGCCGGTTGGCTCCCGATGAACACGACGATGCATTCCGTTCCGACCCAGCCGATTAGCTCCCCATGAACACGACGATGACACAGTTTCTCCGTTCCAACCTAGCCATGTACACGAGCCCTGGCCGTACATATGCGTGAGTAGGCGTACGAGACCCCGCCCGTATATCCGTACGTGGCCGTATTTACTCTCTTGCACCCTGGCTGCTATACGTACGTGTACATGCTACGTGCGCGCCTCTACTATGACACGTGCTCGCCTCTACTACGACACATGCGCGCCTCTACTACGACACGTGCCCTTCCTTACAGGGCCACGGTTCATCGCTGCAGCCTGCAGACAGACTGATCGTATGTACGTACACGTTCGCGACAAGAATGACAATGCTACGTATGATTTGACCAGGTGGGTCCCGATTGTCAGGCACTTCCTTGCGTGCGAAGATGTAGCTAGTGGGTCCCCGCAGTCAGGGGGGAAACGTTTTTTTCGTGAAATACGGTGGCCCGTCCGGTGGGTCCCTGCTGTCAGGTGGAGGAATAATTATTTTGCACGTAATAAGGAGGCACTTCCTTGCTGTGGCCGTGGACCCAGCTTTCAGCCTCTCCACATACAATACTCTTCCGATGGAAGTCATTCCTTGCCCAGGTTGACCACGCCGCGCCGAGAGCACCAGGGCGATGGACGATGGCGAGGCCTAGGAAGGGACGACGGACTTCGGGAAGGCCAGCGGTGGATGCCCACGGAGAGAAGAGTATGAGGGTTCACCTGGTTGGCTGCGGTGTGAGGCTGCCGTCGCCCTTGAGAATCTTGAGGGGTGTGGGTGAGCATTGGGATGGCCTTTGGCCAGCGGTGGGAGTAGTAGGGGCGGTGAGGCCTCCGGCATCTGACCCACGGGAGGCGAGGAGCACTGCAGCACGACCGACGCTGGTTTGGGCGGCCGGTGGATGGATATCGTATGGTCACAGGAGCTAGAATCGTTCATACTGACTAAGTTGACAAAGCCCTCCGTCCCCGTCAACTTAGTAGGCCCACAAGTCAGCCTCCCACTATGGTGGGTCCCAGCTAGTAGGGGTGTATTCATTATTTTTGTGCATAATAAGGAGGCACTTCCTTGCGTGCGAAGATATAGCTGGTGGGTCCGACCTGCCAGCGGGGGGAACATTTTTTCGCAAAATACAGAGGCCCTTTCGGTGGGTCCCGACTGTCAGGTGGAGGAATCATTATTTTGCACGTAATAAGGAGGCACTTCCTTGCGTGCGGCCGTGGACCCAGCTGTCAGCCTCTCCACGCATAGTCTACTTCCGATGGATGTCGTTTTTTGACCACTTTGACCACTCCGCGCCGAGCGCATCCAAGGAGTTGGACGACGGCGAGGCCCCGGACAGCAATGAGCCGGAGATGGGAAGACGTGGGAGTAGAGTCGCAGCCGGAAAGGTGTACGAGGGTTAACTGGTTCTAGTGCGGTGTAGTTCGGCAGTCGGTGGAGAAGAACATGAGGTGTGGAGGGGAGGACCGATGGCCTGGCCAACGGTGGGGTAGCGCTTCACAGCGAAGCGTGCTAAGCAGAGCTGCTAGCAGCAGGAGGCGGGAGCAGGTGGTCTCGGCGGTGCTCGAGGAAGAAGACGAGAGATTGAAGATGGATGCCGGTTGTTGGATGTAGATCCAACGGCTAACGATGTCAGAATCATTTGTTGACTAAGTTGACAACGACTTGCATTGGCTTCGACCTATTGGCCCACATTTCAGCCTCCAAAAATGTGGCACGTATTCAACCCATTTTTTCAGAATTTACAGTCAATATTTTTTTTTTAGAATTACAGTCCATTTGCTGGGCTAGATGAACAAATAATGTAGCATCCATGCGGCCTATTTATTTTTTCCTAAAAAATTACAGGCCATTTGCACTTTCTCTAAATACACGAGTTTGCTGGGCTGATTATAATTATAATGTTGGGTTGGGCGCAACAATGTTATCAAAAAATAAACACGGGTTGAGCATTTTGTTATAAATATATTTAAATAATAAGTGATTTGTTATTACATTGGTCCTTAAATCTTACCAAGCTTTTGTACACAATCACCAGGATTTTTGTTGCCAAAAAAATCCAGGATTTTATTGTTAAGAAATTATTTTTATAAGTTAATAAGATGTGGGATATTATTTTCTTACATATGTAAGTATCTGTTAAATGTATGAGGACAATAACAATAATATATAATAACATATAAAATAATTTAAATATATATAATATAGTTAGAACAGAAACATAAGTTGGACCAGGCGTTCCTATTCTTATATAGAAAAATAGAATAGACCTCTGCGTTTTGTTCAAAAAAATACATAAATTAGGCTGCCGATGTTTCAGGAAAAATAAAACCTCGGATGGGAGGTCCATAGGCCGGTCAATACATGTGACCCTCAAAAAATACAAACCGGCATGTCGTGGGCTGCGCATGTTAAAAAGAAATCCTAGGCAGGGCAGCCCAAAACCGGTGATACTTGCTGCCCCAGTGATAATAAATGATACCTGCCAGCTCCCCGGCTTCATTGTGAATTTATCTCCTATAGTAACTACGTTGAAGCACCTAAAAAAATGTAACTATGTTGACAAACCCATTGGCCCCAACGTTAGTATAGCATTAGGAGGAAGTGTTTTTTCGATGAGGCACTTGCTTGCATACTGCCATAGACCTGGTGGGTCCCGACTGTCCGCCTCTCCACGTCTGATCCTCTCCAGATTCCTCTCGTTTGTTCGGTATGTTCTAACGGCAGACAATGGCCTTGTGGCCCGGCTTACACAAAGGCGCAGGAGGAAACCGGACCACGTGAGGAAGTGCCTTATTTGTAACGAAAGTACTGAACTAGCCCAGTGGCCAAGTGACACTACCCGACAGCTGTTCCGCCCAGGTTCGATTCCACCTGATGCAGGAAAAATTTCTCCAAATTTTTTGCCTCTGCCATTATTGACATGTGGGTTCCCATTGTCATCTATGCACACCACGTCCAATACTTGCCAAAACTTCGTCCCTCCTTTTCTACATTTTTTCGCTTTTCGACATTGTGTGGGCATTACGAAAATAGCATACCTTTTGGTATGCATCATATGAAGATGTGTTATGCATGAATGTTGATCAGCATGATGTTAACTGGCTGGTAGTTCCATTTTTGACCATGAATAAAACTTCCAACATGATGTTCACCCTATTTTAAAAGGCCGTGTTAATATAAATGATCTACCTCTGAAAATTGCAGTTTCTTATCTGAAACTGAACTTGCAGTTTCTTTTCTGAAACTGAAACTTGCAGTTTCTTCTCTTAGAATCACATTGTATGCACTTTTATACTCCTATGAAACTATATTTTTTAAGTGCTAAAAATAGATCTCTAGCATACATAAAATACTTCATATGCTCAATACTGCAAATCTGATATTCAAAATACATTCATATCTGAAAGTACTCTCAAAATACACAACACAAAACACAATTCACAACCTGCAAATACTGACAACCCTAAACTCCTCACGACAATTCACAACCTGCCCGAGCTATTGGGCTGAGAGTAGTCCTCCTATTCCTCGGCGGAGCAGCCGCCCCGTGAGACGATGTGAACGGCGAGGGAGAGGATGGCGGGGAAGCGTCATCGGGCCAACTGCTTTTCTCCTCTTGCAGTTGGGTTCGGTCGACGAAGACTCCACCGGCTCGCTCTGGCATGACACCCTCACAAACGGCACCCTGTAGATGCTCGGTTCTTCAATCTCTGGTGGATGATCCATCTGAGATCGATACTTCCACCACCACTCCCTGAGGATCGGATTCGGTGAATCTGGTTGCTCCATGGCCCAGAGGAGCAGCTCTATGTACTCCCGCGCAACTCCCTTTGGGAGTATCGCCGCATTTTCGCTCTATTGCAGATATTTGGCCATGGATGTCGCCATCTCCGCTAGTTGGTCCTTGTTGTCAAACCAAGACTGTATCTCCAACATCCTAGCTAGTTTCACAGGGTCGCCGTCTGCAATCCTCACGTATCAGTTGTACTCCTCCATCAATCTACTTCTCCACAGCACCTTCACTCGCCGGCGGTGTTTTTAGAATGGAAGAGGAGAGGAGCAACACTGGTTTTGGATTAGAATGGGAGAGGAGTGACACTGGTTTTGGATTGGAACAGGAGAGGAGGGGCGGTGGTTTTGAAATTGAAGAGGAAAGCAGTGGCGCTGGATTTAGATTGGAACAGGAGAGGAGCGGCGGTCGTTTAAGAGGAGAGGAGCGGCGCTGGTCTTGGAAGTCTTTTTTTGTTTTGCATATTTTGGGTCAAAGTTTGACCACGTATTGTATATGACAAGCAAAATGTGAATGCATGTCACCAAAAATTGTAACATTTGGTTCGTATCTGAATGTACTTTCAAATTATATTATTTCTGCAAGGTATAACATATATTTTATTTGTGAAAATCATGGTCAATTATGACCCAGAATAAAAGGGAGAGTAGTTAATGTGGGGTCGCTTTCTTAATTGAAGGGTAAATCGATTTTGATTTTGATCCGATCCTGACCACCTTGCCCTCTCGTCCAATCCTAAATTGCTATCATGACGCTCCTCTCCCTCTTCTCCATTGCAAAACCACCTCCTCTCCTCTCCATCATCTCCATTCCAAAACCACCGCCTCGCCTCTCCCTCTTCTCCATTGCAAAACCACCTCCTCTCTCTTCGGACAAGGATCCCCTGACGTAGCCCATCCTGCCATTGAGACACTGGCACATGGGTCCCACCAAGCGACCGAAAGGCAGGGAAACCTCTCCTCTCCATCATCTCCATTCCAAAACCACCGTCTCGCCTCTCCCTCTTCTCCATTGCAAAACCACCCCCTCTCCTCTCCATCATCTCCATTCCAAAACCACCGTCTCGCCTCTCCCTCTTCTCTATTGCAAGACCATCGTCTCTCCTCCCATCTTCCAAAGCTAGCACCGGACCACTCAGAAGGACATCTATGGAGGGGATGCAGCAGCGAATCAGGCAGATCGCAAGTGGCGACCAGGCAAATTTAGCAAGGTTGAAGGAGATCCTTACTTGGTTTGAAAATGAGTGGGAGATTTCAAGGACGGTGAGGGACATGTGGCAATGTATGCGAAAGAGCGAGACGACGGTGATGAGGGCGGCGATGTACTCCTCGGTGGCTGTCACGCCGCAGTCCTTCGAGTTCATTGAGTATCTCCTCTGGGCGATGAGCAGACAGATTTGCCCGAGGCGAAAGTCAGGTGGAGGTGTTGGGCCTACAGGTCAAAGGTCGAGCACCCCAGAGGATAACGAATCGATCGAGTATGGCGTGCCGTTCGTGAGGGTGCAGAGCCAGCCGGAGCCACATGAGTATTCGTTCTACCACCACAAGAGGAGGTCAGCTGGCGCGACGTCGCTTCCCTGCCGTTCTCCACGGTTCCCTCGTTGCTTGCCTCATTTCAACGGCGTCGGTAGGGTTTAAGGTAAGCTTCGCACTAACCTAATCTTCCATCTGGTCATGCTTACAATCAGTGTGACAGCTAATAAAAATCGTGCTTACAATCAGTCTCCAAGTACTACGCCAATCACCCTAAAATAGCTCTGGACCTTTGGGTCAAAGTTGTGACACTGTGTACAAATAAAGAAAAATAGATTGGTGCTTCTTTCAGAAAAGTGTACTCCCTAGAAAACTACCAATATAAGCTACTAGTATTTTATTTTGAAGTCTAAGCTACTAGTATTTGGTTAGAGGATTTGCTGCCAAGAAAGATCATCCCACGGTGGCGCCCACATCCTTGGTGGTGGTGGATGCCAATGCTTAGATGGAGCAGGGTTGGTGTACGTAATTTTAACTTGGCACCTCGTACTCTGCATATATGCAGTTCCATCCGTACATTTGTGCAGTTCCACCAAAATGCAATTTGAATAACCCTGTTTGCCTGAGATAATGAAAAAGCGTGATTACATTATAGTGGCACTAGTTGATGAAACATACACTAATAAATAGAAGAAAATATTGCGATAGTATCATAGTATGCCATGCTGCGTGGGCGAGATGGGCCCTGCGACGCCTCGTACGGTACGCCTCATACTAGAAATCGACCTAAGTCTCCCCGATACACCTTCTGCCAGTGATGAACATCAGTGTACAATGGTAGTACAAGGAGGGGCCTTGAGACATTCCAATCTCTATTTTTATGCAGATCAACTAAAATTAAGCACCCAAGTTTGCAAAAACGCTTAAACATTAACAATGGGACTAGTTGATGAAACATATACTAACAAAGAGAAGCACTTTCTTTATCTACATTGGAAATGAAATGATAGAGAGGACACTCACTCTATTTTAACTGTATATTATTACTTCATTTTATCAGTGCCACTAGGTTCGAGCAGGTGGCAAACAAGGTGTACTATGCGTCGCAAGGATGGAGGCCGAGGGTGCTTAGACTGGGATGCTGAAGTTGGCTCTATCTTCCCCGCTGATGTTTCTGTGCTAGCATTTGAGTTGTAATCCAAACTTGGTCGAGCTGGTGCTGCGTCCCCCTACCTGCCTAACTTATGTGGCGAACTTGTCTCCTGCTAGTACTCAATCCGGTCTAGTAGTAGTTGCATAACTGCCCGTTTACACTGAGATGTTGTCGGATAATGGTTCTCTATGGTAGGGTTTCTTTAGTGAAATCGGTGGAAACCCCCTCTTTCGATATATATAAAAAATTGACATTGCCTCAAATTAATAGTGCCACTAGATTAAGGTGCACAATAATAACATTACTGCTTTATCATGGCAGTGCCAAAACAGTAGCACAAGAGCAGACTCAACATGCATGATGTTTGGCAAACGGTCAGACCAAAAAGGAACATACCTCATGATGGAAACTATATCTGCAGTCAACGCCATCGTAGAAGGGATGACACCTGTCACCAACATGGATGATTCAATTCATGGGACCTTTTGATGCAGTTCACCTAAAATGAAGCAATGTCCCATGAGCTAGCTGCTTCTTCAGAAAAGGGTATAGCCCCGGTTCCATTTCCATCAGAAAACGAAAGCCACAGAGCTTCTTCTACATTAGTTGCAATAAAATTGAGCAACATCAAGGTTGGTTGTGAAGCTCCTGGAATGTTCAACTATAATTTGGATATCATTTGTGCAGTTCAACTAAGATCAAGCGTGAAATGTATGTCTCTGTTTGCATAAAAAGGTGGAAAGGAGGGTGACAAACAAGTGATGAAACATACATCAAATGAAAGGAAGCATGTTCCTTATCTGAATGGCAATCCTACAAGGACAGTAGCAATTTCTAAAGCAGCAGCATTGCTATATATTAGTGTGGGCATTAGGATTAACTATGACAACCGTTAAATACGACATTACTTTAATGGTGCCATTGCTTCATTTTACCAGCAACATTACATTAACAGCTGCTACAGAGTCGGTATTTGGGCATAGGAGATTAGGCGGACCAGGACAGTTGCATTTCTAACAAAAAGAAGCAACTTATCTTAGTGGGAAATTTAGCAGGACATGAAAAAAGTGACATTGATTCATATTACTGGAGGCATTACATTGAAAACAACATTGGTTTAACGTGTCCTTACTTTTAATAGTGCGACTTCTACATTTTACCAGTGGCATTGCATAAGAGTGGCTCAGGGCAGCAAACACCAGAACAAGATATCTGGGTTGGTCCCATTTTTGTTCGGTATAGCCACCTTATACTGTGTGAGGCTAGCAAATCTAGTGCTAGACTTACTCTGTTGACTTGTCCCCCAGTCCCCACTTTCTTTCCTTTTTAAACCAATAGATCGGGTTTATATTGAGTTTGTACTGTGTTTCCCTTTATTTCCCTATTAGACCAAGAGACCAGTTGGATAGCCAGTCTCTGCTACTTTTCGCCCACATTATTTCCTCTTTCGACCAAGTCCTAGATTCAGGTAACAGATCTTCCCCCACCACCACCCCCTTTCTTCCTTGTTTGAACCAAGTAGTACTAGATTCGAGTGCATGAACTACTTTTACCTCTTAACAGTCAACATTTAGGTGGCTTTCGAACAGCCGATCGATCCTATCTACAAGGGGGCCTGGGAAATAGTAAAAGATACAAATGCAGCGACGTTAGGAGCTCGGGAAGTAGGGCAAGGCCGATTTTGAAGGAAGTTATACCTGAGGGTCGCCGGGATGTCGCTAGGTGGGCGGCGGGAGGCTAGATCTGCCCACACTACGGCAGTGATGAAGAAGGGGTCGGAGGCCCTCCCTAACCAGCGGTGCTTGGGAGAGAATGGCAAGGCATGCTGATCGGGACGCGCCGGCAGTGGGTAAGAGCCTTCGCCAAGGACGAACTCGTGAATGTTGCACCTTCTCACCTTCCCCGGTGGAGAGGATCCGGCTGGATCTATGACCAGAAGTGTGCAGAGAGAGAGAGAGAGTGTGTGGCCACCGCTGTTGTGTTTAGATCTGGAGAGGACGATACAGTGTGAAGAGAGCAACACTAGCATGCAAGCGCGGAGGCTCCTGCCTATATAGTGGAGTACTAGTTTTCCTTTGTCTACTGGAGCCGGCTTGACCTCGTCAATGACTGTCGAGAAGTCTTCATGCACGTGCCCAGGAGGCGCAGTTGTCGTCATTTTGATCTGAAGCACCGGATTATAACATATAACATGAGAAAATGCCACATGACAAGAAAACATAACCTCACTGCTCAAAGGAGACACCATGAATCCCGACGGATAAACTAGACGAGGATCAAAGCTCAAATTAAAGATAAACTCATAGAAAAGGGGTCCGTCGATAGATGACCTAACTAACATAGCCGGCTTGACCTAGATGGCAGTCGAGTAGTCTTCGTGCATGTGCCTCCAATGACCAGCGCCTTGGAGGAACTCAGTTGTCGCTGTTTAACCCTCGCAGTGATCCGAAGCACATGACACCTAATATTGCGAGATGACAAGAAACCTTTTTTTAGATTTCTCGGCAGAACTACAGCCCTGTACAACACAACCTGCACGATATGTAGACGATAGCCAATCCAGGCGTGTCTGCTGGAGTCTGGTCACATGCATGGAAGAACTGATCTTCCATGTCATGAAGGGATCGTCTAGGCACCAACGTCTGTACAACACTTCTCTAGTACTATCGCTCGTCTCTCTCTTCTATTAACTCACCCGACTTGCGGGGCCAGGGAGTGTGCCTATGGTCGGTTCTCGATTGCGGTCCCACATGTGTGTGCAAATGCAATATGACGTGCGTTCCATTCGGAGAGCGGCGTGCCAGACTGACCGACCGTCTGGGGTGCCACACGAACGCGATGGGCGTGTTGTATACTCCGTACATGTGTACCGCCGTTTTCTTGAAGCTTTGCTCCATGGCGCAATCCATGGATACAATATTAGTATACTATACTATGTAAAAGTCAAGGGCCGGGCTTTATCCGCGCGATAGGCGGGGCAGTTCCACTAGTCGGTTCAGCAGAGACGTGAGAAGATGAGGGAGTAGACTGCTGCAAACATAGGGATGTGTGATTTGATAGCGAGTTACTGCTGGACGGGTGGGGCCCCCTGATTTAACTTGCTATTTTATCATTTTAACTGCGGCGCTATGACCGGCGTGAGTCTCCTGATTCCTGACCACCTCCATGGTATACAGGTGCCTCTCCCAATGCTCCACCAAGTAGAGGCTGCCTCTTGCATGAGAGCCCACTCCTCCACTTTTTCCTTGCCTCTTTCCTCCACATATGCAAAAATGCCATGTAAGCGGGCTTATAGCCCACTATTGTACTTGCTCGTACACGTGATAGGCCTGCCACATAGGCATAAAGTCTCCTATGGCAAGTTAATTACTCCCTCCGTCTAGGTGTGCAAGTCATCTTACAAAAACCAAATAATCCCAAAACACTTAGGCACGGTGCATTAACTTCTACTCCCTCTTTTCCGGTTTATAAGGTTCAAATCTGAAATATCATCAACCAAGGCATTTTGTGAATGGAGGAATGTATCTCGTACTTTACAAAACTACCCCATTTAAACTCATGCATTAAATTAGATTAATTGCAGTGCATGCATGCTTGGCCACTAAATACTCCCTCCTTTCCGGTTTATAGGGCTTATCTCAAAATTTTAGTTTTTCCATTTTATAAGGCTCAATTTGGTTGTTTCCCATCACATGTTCAGATTCCAAGGTGCATTAAATCATCGCATGCAAGTATTAAGAGAAAATTGACCAATGCATGTAATTTATGCATGCATGCATTGCAATTAATGCGTTGGTAAACATAATTTTTTGAGGAAAACAAGAGCATTAATTGGGTGCTTTTGCAAACTACAAAAAGTATTCCACCACTCACCGTCTACCTTGGTTGGTGAGATTTTTGAATTGAGCCTTATAAACCGGAAAGGAGGGAGTAAGTAGAAACATTACATGCATTGGCGTGTTCCTTTTTAATTCTTACATGCAAAGATTTAATGCGTCTCGGTAACTAAAAATGAGATGGAGATGAGCCCTATAAATTGGAAAAAACAAAAAAGTTGAGATAAGCCCTATAAACCGGAATGGAGGGAGTACATCGTTTCTTGTTTATTGACATATCAACCAATGAGATGTGGGTGTGCATGCTTTTAATGACTTGAGACTACCATTTAATTGGAAGAGGTCACTCCTTGGCAAATGCAATAAATACTAGGAAGAAAGAGATAGAGAGAAGTAAAAAATACTCTTATAGCCAACCTTATAGATAACCTTGTTGTATGAGTGACTAAGTGATTACTATGTATGACATGCCAACATTAGATAGCCTAACTCACCGTGTTAAATCTTCATACATTGCTTGGCGAAAGCGACAGTCGTGGTAAGTAGCGACCATGATCACAGACTCTTGGCAGCCTTAGATCTGAGATCGAATGGTCGCATGTTAAGTTGCTGAAAATTTGCAGAATAACCCTCCAGGATAGGATATTCACCCATAGGTCTAGTATCACGCCATGCAACCGTTTGATCTCAGATCCAAGGGCTCTCGGAAGCCCGTGTCATGGGAGAATGGAAAGCTTCGTATCACCTGTAATTTTCCCGACGCTTGACATGACATCGAAAGACATTTAATTGGGCGTCGAATAGACATGACATCTAATTGGGCCCCATAATGCATGCATGAATCCATTTATCCACCAGGCAAGCCACTACCCTGCCGTTCGCACGCCCCACTCAGCATTTTTACAAAAACCGCTGGTTGTTTGCTCCTACTCATCCCCGTACGTCCTTTAACATTACGACAGTTCACTTCTCGTTGTCCCGTCCTTTCACATTACGTCAGTTCCACTAATCCTAACCCTCCTCCCAAATCCATGACGTCCCAAATCTCCATGATCAGCGGTGAGTACAAGGTTAGAACCATCACCGACGATGAGTTCGACGTCATCTACACCCGTTCTTCTGCGACGGTGAAAGGATGCCTTGCTCGCTTCAGACGCATGTTCGAAAACTCAAAGGATGAGTGGGTCGCTGGGCTAGATGTTGAGTACACCACAGTCCTGGAAAGCGAGAAGAATTTTAAGGAGGCAGAGAAGAAGAAGCCCACCGTGATCCAGGTTTGCGTGCATGACTTATGCTTGGTCTACCACATATTCCATGTCGACGTTGAGTGCGAGGAATTCAAGAACTTCCTCAAGGGCGGCCGAGTCAAATTCGTTACTATAGACTTTAGGAATGACAGGGATGTCCTGGATTGGATAGGCCTCATTGTAGGCAACCCTTCGACCTCCAGAAGAAAGGGTTGGTGCCTCCCATGATCAACCTTCAATGCTGACCCTGGCAGGAGCCATGGTTCATCCTTCGTATGGTACACTGAAGAAACCTTCATTCAAGTTTCATCATGCATGGGATGGAATATACTAGATATAGACCACATCCACTACGCTGCAATGGATGGCTACCTTTGTTTCAATATCTACAAGGGTTGGATGAAGAGCAAGAGGCAAGTGTGTGGTTCAAGCAAAGAAGTATCGCCCAAGAGGAAGAGGGACAAGGACGAAGTCGAGCACGTGAAGCGAGGAGTCCGAGTAAGGTGGCAGTGTCGTTGCTCATGGTGGTTATAATGCAGTGTCTACCGGACTAGTTGCTTAGTTTAATTTCAGGTGTGCTTAGTTTTATTTGAGGGGTGTGTTGTGCTGAGCCCCCGGTAGAACTATGTTATGTTCATTCTCGTTACTTTAACTCTTCAGTAAGTACATACTAGTATTTCTTACAGTTCATCTTTTAGTTGGTATAGTACTACCACTCGTTTCTTCACATTATATACGTACAATATATATGGCCAACATCATATAGCCAGCAGTTTAGTTGTCAAAGAATTTCAGGGTGCTTAGTTTTATTTGAGGGGTGTGTTGTGCTGGACACCATTATTGTGACTCAAATCTCTTTGGCCATGTTAAAATGACATAAATACCGATGGACCAACATGCTAGCTCTCCCTCTATCCCACTACAGTAAAATAAAGTGTGGGGCCTACTTGATCCCAACAGCGTTCTTATTTTCCTGTAAAATTGTTCGCTTGGTTAGTCCTGAGAAGCGGGGCCACACTTATGATTGTGAGAATCGGCTTATTTTTGTCATATAACATGGTCAACAGGTTTGACGTGAAAATAACAATGTCTAATGGCATTTTTGAGCAAACATCTAACTTAACGATGTCATTTTTGAGATATCTAATTGCATTTCTGAGCAAGCATCTGGCGGATCGATTGCATTTTTGAGTAGTTGTAACTTCTAATGGCAAAACTGAGTAGTGATACACAACTAGTGGAATAAATAATAAGAACCCACGAATTAAATAGGTATGCTAATTTCTTTAATATAATTTAGCACCCCATTTAAGCACGTACTAGCTTTCTTAATAGTACTATGTGCATAATTTGGCGACGAGTGCTCTCCATATGTACCACCTTTTTTCTTTAATTTCATCCATTTAGTTTTGCTCCATGGTGCAATCCATCGATACTACTACTGTACAAAAGTATACATTTTTTAAAAGGCTAGAGGGTGGGGCAGTCTAGCTTGGTCGGTTTCAAGAGAGGCGAGGGCCTTTGTGATTTGAGGGCTCATTACTGCTGGAAGGCAGGGCCTTGTGATTTGACTGCTCATATAAATGTGCCTACGACCTAAGGAGGAGCAAAGAACCGTGCGGTATACTCAAGTTTTCCACTGGAGTAGTACAATGGAGGAGCACGGAACACGGCAGCCCAGTGCCATATGGCAATAAAAAATGATCTAACTTGCTAGTCATCTCATTGTGAGCATTGTTCTATTCATGCCTTGCAGAGAACGTGACACATGCGGTGAAATACCCGAAGCAAAAGAAGAAACACAGGAGCAAAATAAGAAGGAAGATTATCACCCCAAAAAAAGAAGGAATACGCACACACAAGTCCGGGGCGCTGCTCTCTACTACATGAAGGGTTGCTGGCCGCGGAGTCGTAACTGCTTCTTCATCGCCTCCACGACCTCCATCTCCTTGCGCGTCTCCTCCGGCATCTTCTTCATGTTGTCCATGACGCGGGATTTCTCGACACGAGCCTTCATCATCTGTTCCATGGCCGCATTACGTACCTTGACAGCAGCTGGGTGCTCGATGCGGAGCTTCGCCAACTCCTCGTTCTGTTCCATGACGAGGGCCTGCAACATCTTCATTGAGGAACTACTATTCTCATGCACCTTCTTCCAGCCGGCGTTCTCCTCCTTCAGCAGGTCGCCTTGTCCTCCTGAAGTTGCAGGATTTCGCCGGTCGCCTTCTTCTCCGAGGCAATGCTCTTCTTCAGCAGCATCACCAAGCCGGCGGTCAACTCCCCCTGCTTAGTGAGCTCAGCGGGCATGTTGTCGAGGCTCTCCTTCAGCAGCTCCACCAAGCCGTGGATGAACTCCTTCTGCTTATTGAGGTGCTTATTGAGCTGATCGGGCATTCCTTCGAGGGATAATGACTCCAACGCCGCGAGCAAGGCATGGTCGCCTCCGCGGCTAGGGCGCTCCTGGGAGCCATCGCCTTCCCGTGAGAGATCTTTTGAGGTCTCTGCGTGGCGGCGAGCCCTCTTTTTTTCCGCAGCCTTGGTTGCTGCTCCCTTGTTACGAGTAGTTCTCGACCTAGAGCTCTGCACACTGGCCATGGCAATGACGGACGAAGAAGAAGGACTTATGAGGAGGAAGGTAGAGTAATTTTTGGTTAGGTAGTTCCCCTTTTTATAACCTAAGTACTAGCACTAGTACTAAAACCTGCATAGTGGGAACACGTTCAGGTTTGGTACGTACTAGTAGGTGTGAGCAGGCTTGCACTTAATGTAGCACTAGTACTTTGGAACGTGACGGGAATAATGTAAAGATTAATTGATGGTTTTGGTTTTGAGGCCCAAAATGGCTCCCTGTGAGTTTAGTGGAACATAAATTTCAAGTAGTACTCCCTCCGTCTCAGTTTACAAGGCTTGCACATGTATCTAGGTCGTCAATGTAACTTATATAAAATAAATCGTTTAACATAAAAAATATATCATTAAAAATAGAATATTTGAAGTTTGTAATGATATATTTTTCGTAATGTATGCGTCTTATTAAGTTGGTCAAATGAATGACCTAGGTACACGTGCAAGACTTGTAAACTGAGATAGAGGGAGTACTACACTGCTCAAATGCGGTCGCACAAGTCAGTGATGTAACTGGTGGTACATGTCAGACCAAGCTGATGTGTGTCCCTTCGGTGAGACGCGGGTCCGACCGACAGTCTGTTGGTGCAACCAACCGTAAAGTATTACACGATGGAGACTTCTGGTTGTGGCTTCGATTGATTGTCACGACCAAGCATTCTAAAACTAGTGATAAATCAATTACCATCTTTTTCCAAACGACCAAGTATTTTCATAGGAATACAATACATACAGATGGAGTGATTGTCAAGGTTGCAAACCGACATGGCGTTGCAAGTTCACTGCAGCAGCAACCGACTAGAATCCTTTGCATCCTTTGGCGGGGAAGGAGGAAGCTCACCTGCGCCTACGATGCATGCCAGTGGCGCCTCATAACTGGTCCTCGATTTGGCTTCTCCTACCGCCCATTTGAACAGTTGCACCGGCTGCTCATGCCATTCTTGCTTGAGGCATCGCAGCGTTCTTTCCTCCATGATCGACTCCGTGAATATGATCTACGCCATTAGCCCTAGCTCAAAATCAACGCGACGCTGCCGGATCTTTGACATCCTCGGCATCTCTCCCCTGAGATTGACTTGCGCCTCCCCCTTGTGCTGCGCCAGGCGTAGCTCCTTGGAACTTCTCTCCAATCGATGCGATGCTTTCTCGATCCGATTTTCCCTTGCTGCCCACCACCTGAAACGCAGCCCTGGCATGTCCTCCGGCGCCACCGATCTGTGACTCCAATGCAATGGATCCCCTCTAAAACTGTCACAACCCTAGTTTAGCCTTTGCTTGTCCTTGCATGATCATCATGTCTAAATTCTGAAATTTGAATTGAGGGAATTTTCAAAGCCTCAGAAACCTTTTAAAAATAATCAAAATTTAATTCTCATCAAATGAGTCCAAAGAAATGTTCATGTTACTCTGTGAAAATATTGGTAAGAGGTAAAATTCAAACCAATATTTTTGGAATCACAGAAATATTTAGTTTGGGCCTTTGACTTAAACCAATGACATATTTGAGTTGAATTTATTTGTGTTATATAAGAAATAAAGTTCAAATATTTTTGTATGTTGCCTGTGACCTTGGACTAGTTCCTAAGCTCACATAACAATTTACAAAAAGTTAAAAAATGATTTGATGTTTTAAATCAAATCAAAACCAATTGCAGAAAATAGAAAACATTAATAAATAGAAAAAACCAGAGAGAGAGAGAGAGAGAGAGAGAACCTAACTGGGCCACTTACCTGGCGGCCCATCTGCCTAGCCTATTTGGCGCTGCCGATCGTCGTCTCCACCAGCTAGAAGGACACCGGCGCGTGCCAGACGCACATCTTGCCTGCAGCGCCCGTGCCACCTCCTGCCTGCTAGCTTGCGTGGCGCCGCGGACAGACCCGCGAGAGCCGTCTGGATCGCTCTGACCGCCCCACCACTCTCCCCCTCGTCTCCCTCTCGCCCTCTCCACCATGGCCGAGACGTCCGCGAGATCGCTGCCACCATAGCCGCGGCCACTGCCTCTCCCTCCTCTCCTTGAGCAGTCCAGGAGCTCCGAATCATCGCCGTAGCCCTCTCCGTCGGCTCAGGCGACCGGAAAAGCCCCGACGCGTCGTCCTCGACCTCATCTTCTTCCTCGGCCATGGGAGATCGCAGCCAGGATTCCGACGCCGTCAAGCCTTCCTCGAGCACGCTGACCCTCTCCCCGTCCTCCCTGTGAGCTATTGCGTCTCCCCCCTCTCCTCTCTCTGCTTTTTGCGCCCCCAGCTAGCTTCACCGCCGTGCCCGAATCTCGCCGCTGCCGCGGCCAGAGCTGCCTCCGCCCGCTTTTGAGCGTGTCGCCGTTCTCACCGTGCTCCCAGGAGCCGAACGCATGCACCAGCTCCTACTGACGTGCTCCCTAACACCGAACCCGAGCTCGCCCGAACTCCGGCTGCCGCAAAAGTTGCCGCCGCCATCGATTTAGTCCACTCTAGTGCGAGCTGTTGCCTCCGTTGGATGCGCGAGACTCTCAGTTTCCGTAGCCGCAAACCGCGTCCAAAACCGAGCCATGTGGGCGTTTTCCGAAGCCCTCCGCCGTCTCTGTCGTCGCCGGCGACGAGCCGTGGACCGGGTCCGGTGGGTTTGACCCTGCTTGACCGGGGGTTGACTTCCCCCCTGACCCACTAACATGTGGGCCGCCCCTGTTAATTATTAGTTAGGTTTAGTTTAGTGCTAATTAACCTAGATTAGTGCTTAACCTAACACTAACTAACTCTGTTAGTTAGTTATGACACTGACACGCGGGACCCACTGGTCAGGTTTGACCTGGACCGCCCCGTTGACCTGCTGACGTCATAGTGACGTAGTGCTGACACAGTAACTCTTTTTCTTGATTTATTCTTATTCAGGAAATTCCAGAAAATAGTGCTAACTTCTAAAAATCAAAGAAATTAAACTGTAACTCCAAATGCAGAGTGTTATATATGAAAAATGATCAGAAAAATCCAATCTATCCATCTATACTGGTTTGATGCATGGTTAAACAAGTTAACTTGCTGTTTAGTGCAAAACATGATAAAGCACTATTTAAGATCACAAATGAGTTTGAACTTTGAATCTTTGGTTCAAAATAGCTCAAACCCATCTGGTTGTAGTTGCATTAGCCCAACACACTCATATTGCCATGTGATGATCATGCATCATATTGTCGCATTGCATTGATTGTGTTCTTTCTTTGTTTCCGGTGTTTGTCCCTTCTCGATAGACGTGGTTTCGACGATGAGATCGATGACACCGATGAAGAACTATACTATCTTCAGAAGTGCCAGGCAAGCAAAACCCCCTTGTTCATTCCAATACAATCCCACTCTCTTGCCCCTGCTCTCTTTTACTGCATTAGGACAACAACGATTCATTTGTTACATGTTGCAGTAGTTGAACCCCTTTTCCTCTGCATGACCTGTCATTGCCATAGTAAATAGATGAAACCCACTAGCATGAGTAGGAGTTGTTTGAGCCCTGATGTGCCTACTCTTTCATGCTTGTTTGTCATGCCTGCTACTGGTTAGAGTTGAGTCAGGTCTGATTCATCGGGGATGAATTGGAGGTGTGTGAACATGTATTACTGTTGAGAGCTAAGTGTATGAACACGATTTGGTAAAGGTAGCGGTGAGAGGCCATGTAGGGGTACATGGTGGGTTGTCTCATTGAAACCGTCCTTAGGAATTGAGTTCTGTGTTTGTGATCCATGATCAGCTGCTACTACCACACATTGGGATCCTTAATTGACTCTCTCGACTTCTTAACCACCCTTGTCCTGTGTCCAGGAGTTGCAAGTAGTTTCTGGTGTTTGTAGTATGAATTGGAGGTGTGTGAACATGTATTACTGTTGAGAGCTAAGTGTGTGAACACGATTTGGTAAAGGTAGCGGTGAGAGGCCATGTAGGAGTAAATGGTGGGTTGTCTCATTGAAATCGTCCTTAGGAACTGAGTTATGTGTTTGTGATCCATGATCAGCTACTACCACACATTGGGATCCTTAATTGACTCTCTCGGCTTATTAACCACCCTTGTCCTGTGTCCAGGAGTTGCAAGTAGTTTCTGGTGTTTGTAGTATGCTCGAGGCCGTGCGCAGCGCTGACCCGAGGGGTGGGCTGTGATGCAGTAGCCACGTGGCACTGTGTATCGGGCATCCGTTTGGTCTCTCGGGAACCCTGCACACATCGTTCGGGGCCGTATGTGGAAACCTCGGCCGGACGCCCTGCGGATGGAACCTGGATAGGCGATAAACCTGGACTAGAAACTTGAGTGTTTAGGTAGGTCATGGTCTACACCCACGTCGGCTTTACGCTGAAGTGCCGAGCACATGTCGTGTCTGAGGCTAAGTGGTGGAAACATGTGTGAAGAAGTACACCCCTGCAGGGTTATAAATGATCTATTCGAATAGCCGTGTCCGTGGTAAAGGACTTCTGGGTTGCCTATAACAGTTCATAGACAAGTGAAGGTGGATACTCTTAAATGCGCAAGATAAGCGTGAGTGCTATGGATGGCGTTCTCGTAGGGAGACGGGAGCGGATCCATAGTGGTGTATTGATATGGTGAATATGTGAAGTTGTGTGCGCAACCCCAAAAGAGTTACTTGCAGTCATAGTTTAGGATAGCCACTGAGTCAAAGCTGGCTTGCTGCGGTCAAACTCCACCACCCCCTTTGTTGATACTGATGCATATGTAGCTAGTTCTGATGTAAGTCTTGCTGGGTACATTTGTACTCACGTTTTCCTATTTTATGTTTTTGCAGAGAGACGTCAGTCTCGCTAGTAATTCCGCGTGGACTTCGACGTTTAGCTTGTTACCTCAGCTACGATCTTGTGCTCTCGGCAGGGTCTTGCAGATAGTCAGGCTTCTCAGCCTTCTTCATTTGTAGTTGTCTGTACTCAGACAGGTTAAGCTTCCGCATGTGCTTGTTGCTTGTATGCTCTGTATGTTGGGGTCATGAGACCCATGTTTGTAATACTTGGCTCCTCGGAGCCTAATGAATAAATACTTGAGTCGTAGAGTTATGTTATGATGCCATGTTGTATTTACACATATCGAGCATATTGTGTGTATGATTGAAATGCTTGGTATGTGTGGGAGCCGACAACCTAGTTGTTTATCCTTGGTAGCCTCTCTTATGGGGAAATGTAGTCTTGTGCTTCCATGAGCCATAGTAGTTCCTTCTGACCGGTTCGCGGAGTCCTGCTAGCCCAAAGCACTCTTGCTCCGGAACACTTGGTGGCGGCATGTGATTCACCTTGTTCTGTATACATCCCTTCGGGAAATGTCACGCGGTGACATCCGAGTCCTACCTAGCTGCTACAGCCCGGGTTCCCGGAGTCCTGTTAGCCCAAAGGTCTCTGACCGGATTCGCCGTCTTTGAGCGACATGCTCGATGTTGATTCATGTATGCCTGTCCCGTAAGTTAGTGCCACTTTGGGTTCATGACTAGTCATGTCGGCCGGGTTCTACATCATATGGATGCTAGCGACACTATCATATCGTGAGCCAAAAGGCATAAACGGTCCCGGGCCATGGTAAGGCGACACCCGTGGGAATCTTGTGCGTGAGGCCGCAAAGTGATATGAGGTGTTACTGAGCTAGATCGGTGTGACTTAGAATCGGGGTCCCTAACGGTGTTGGTATGAGAGCTGTTGCTTGTAGGATTACCAAGCCAAACTGGTCGAAGTTGAGTCTAGAAATGCTTTAGTTATATAAGGGAATTGATTGTGGAAGGGAACGTAAGGCTCTTTTTACTCCTTTACCTTATGCCCTTCTGATCTGAGTTAACCTCTTCTTTCTACGAGGATTAAGAACTAGGCCTTCTCATCCATCTATTAGGACGACGAGTTGTTATGTTAGAGACTTATAGGATTGTTTGTTCCAGGCCTCAATTCAGTTTCTACTACTTTTAGTATGTTGTCTGTTGAACCAGAACCTTGATATGATGTTATTAAGTGACTATGCAAATCCTTGTGAACGTCTCAAATCTTTTCCTGAGCATTTACAGCCGTTATCTTGTCCGAGTCATCGAGTTTCTAAGCGATCGATGCATTTGCAAATTCCTTCTTACAGTTCTAAAGTTCCTTTGTGCCAGATCAACCACACTAACTAGTGTGTTGAGGTACTTCATTTCCTCGGCATTTGTGTTGGAGCTATTATTATGACCCTAGGTGTTTAGAGTATCACCTAGTAACCTAGCCATGTTTTGTGTTCCCAGTGTGATGATTCTGGCCACCATTCTCGAAAGCATCCCGTGATGCCATTTAGTAGTAGGTATTATACTCTTGGGTTCTTGACCCAATATTCACTCTACCTACCTCGTGTAGATACTGTTGCTTGTACCTTTAGGGTATTAGTAACCTTCGCGATAGTCCTCGAGGTCCGTGGTATCTCCTTCTTCCAAATACCATGAACTGCTTATGGCAGAAGTTCTTTTGAGCCAAAAGATCACAACCAGAGTGCTCTTGACGAGTTCTCGATCCTATGATGTGACTCTGTTAGTTCTACCTTCTCTACGAGTGCTCTGGAAGAAACCTGTTGAACTTGGTTCGACATACTAATCTATGCATCCACAACTCAGAAAGTTATATGTTCCTTTGAGTTGTCCCTCTTTAGTTGTATTCTGACCCTCGTCTATCAATTGATAGTCAAGAGTATGTGTGCATTCGTTCATCGATACCTATTACTCTTGTGGTCCGTCAAGCCATTCTATTCCAGAATGACTAGGAGAAACAAACTCCAGTACCTTATCCATTTCTAGGATTGGGTGAAAGCAATTGTATTCCGCAGATCAAATGCCAATCCATCTTTTGATTCTGTTCTACCCTGAAGTATTGCCCTCTTGATGTCAGGAATGTCATGATAATTGCACCAACTCTTATGAATTCTTGATGCAGTGATACTTCTCGCCATCATCATTCGCTCCTCGGTTCCGTGTTGTTGCAACCGGAATACCGACAAATGAACCATGATGTGTGAAATTAATACTCCTAGCAACTAGTTTCTTGGTAGTTAATGGACAATAATCTCATTCTTAGCATGTTGGTTGTTGAATCATCGCCCTAAGGTTGATCGTGCCACCTAGTCCATATTTCCTGGTGCACTCTTCGATCAATGAGTTGGGATTGTATCAATCCCTCACTCTTTCGATCATATGGTCTTGCCCTGAAAAGCAAGATTGTTCTTGAGCTTAGAGACTTATCGGTTGTTCGTGATGTTCCGAATATCTTCTCGGAAGTATTACCAGGTTGTCACCTGACCGCTATGTTGAGTTCGTGATCATGTTGGTTTTTCCTCCAAACCACCCATTCTCCAAGATTCTGTGTTGGATACCCTGAACTAATCGGTTGAGCTAAACAACAACTTGGAGAGTTGGAAGATAAAGCTTGTCCGACTTAGATCATCTTAAGGGATATCTTGTATGTGTGTTGAAGAAAGATGGTATTTTCATCGATTGACCCTCGTGATCAATTAATGGACCTATCACCTTATCCAATCTTTGATTTGAGTATGGGCTATTCTCAAATCAAATCAGAACCAACGATGTTCGTAATATTGTCTTACTCATGGTTGATCCCTCGAGCATACACCATTATATCTTTTGGGTCTGACCAATGCTATCACCGTGTTCACATGATGGTGGAAGTCCAGTGATATGGAAATTCCGATGAGTTGTTGTTAAGCCCATCAGCAGCATTTTGTCCCCCCCATGATTCATGTTGAACATCAACCTAGTGTTGAAAACTTTGTAAGCAATGCCTTCGTGTTCCGTTCATGAAGCTTATGCTTGGATGGAAGAAGTGACTTCCTCGAATTCACGTGTATCAGGTGTAAGTTGCCGCCATGAATTTGAGAAAGGTTTGTTTTGCTTCCTTTGGAGTCATCCCAAGTTAGTCATGCATGTGCGAAGTATTCTATGGTTTGGTAGGCTCGCCACCTCCAGTCCATATGTGTCCCTAGCATACCAAGCCACTGATTGATTTGTTCAAGGAAAAGAAGTTCCTTCTTAAGAGTAAGACTTATACAGGGACTTCGATATCCTCGTTGATGGTTCCCCCTGAACTCGGTAGTGTTTCGTTGTAAGACTATCAGGTGACCATGCTTGTCTAGGATAGCGTGTTCACATGCTTGTAGCAGAACCGACTCATGCTTTGGAGCTTACTACCATAGTTCATTCCCCCCGAGAATCTCGCAACGTTATCTCGTCGATTTGTGTTGCAAAATTTCATTTTTCTTTCCAGACCCGATGAGTCTGGATTATCCTGACACCAACCAGATCTGAATCTCAGGCAGATATGATGGTTGAAACATTCGCAACATTTGCATTTTGTTCCCAGCTTGCACCGCCATTGTGCCAATTTCCCATGGGCTGCCCCTCTTAGTAATTGCTGTGCAGGATCATCTCGAAAAGTGGTCCTACCATGGGTCCCATCCATTTCTAATGATAAGAAAAAAATCATCCATTGCGTTGTCTTCAACAAGGTAGTCCACATCGTCCATCCTAGCCCAAGTATGTCATTCTTTCGAATTCCTCCAAACAATCAAGTGTGAATTGCCCCAGGATGGTATGAAGAGTTTCAATGATCTATGGATCAAAAGTAATTCTTTTTGCCACTTAAGGGAATAATTCTATGAGTCACCTCCCCCAAGGTGCCCCGTTATCGGATCATGGCAATTATTTCCTCGCCACTTTGACAGCACCCACCATCTCTCTAAGCGTGGAATTGTTGCCCACCAAATAAAACCTCGTCGTTTGTTCTTCCATCCCTCTGACGCATTTTGTGTCTCAACTCGAGATGTTTCAACATCTCATTCCGCGAGTTGATCTTGTATAGCTTGATCTTCGAGAAGATTTATCCCAGTAGAGTTTCTTTCCGTTGTCATCACGTGGATGAAGATCTCAAAAGTGACGATGTCAAGACCAACGTATGCAACGAATCAACAACCTTATGAGGTGCAACCTGGATCGCGAAGATTGTGTTGGTCTTGTGCCCCCTCTGTCTTCTTACCTCACGTCTTGAATCTCGGGATGAGATTCTTGTGTAGTGGGGGTGAGTTGTCACAGCCCTAGTTTAGCCTTTGCTTGTCCTTGCATGATCATCATGTCTAAATTCTGAAATTTGAATTGAGGGAATTTTCGAAGCCTCAGAAACCTTTTAAAAATAATCAAAATTTAATTCTCATCAAATGAGTCCAAATAAATGTTCATCTTACTCTGTGAAAATATTGGTAAGAGGTAAAATTCAAACCAATATTTTTGGAATCACAGAAATATTTATTTTGGGCCTTTGACTTGAACCAATGACATATTTGAGTTGAATTTATTTCAGTTATATAAGAAATAAAGTTCAAATATTTTTGTAAGTTGCCTGTGACCTTGGACTAGTTCCTGAGCTCACATAACAATTTACAGAAAGTTAAAAAATGATTTGATGTTTTAAATTTAATCAAAACCAATTGCAGAAAATAGAAAACATTAATAAATGGAAAAAACCAGAGAGAGAGAGAGAGAGGATGATGTAGGGCGGAACCCTAATCGGAGATCTTTCACGTTTGGAGGGGATCCTACGGGGAAAACACGACGAACGGGCGGAAGAACGCAAGGGAAAACACACAAGAGGAACACTAAACCGACAAGTATCGATTACACAAGGGCTAGATCACCGAACACAAAAGGTAGCACAAGATTCAAAATCAACAAAGGAAAGATACACAAGTAGCCGTTCTTCTCCGTGAGGAGGTCTTGATGGGGTCCACCCTAGAGGGGGTCTTGAATCCCTTGGAAGGATCTTCTCCGAGGAGACGCGATCTCCGAGGAGAAGGTAACCAAGTGGATGAGCAAGGGCTCTCACACGAAATATGAGCTAAACCAATGCTAACCCTAACTAGGAGGAGGTGGGGGAGTATATATAGTTTACGGGCCGAAAGGGTACACGGGCCTCGGCCCAAGTGGCTGCGCGCAGGCAGGGCCGGAAGTTCCGGGCGACGGAAGGTCCGGGTAGGATCCAACCTAAGCAGAGAGTTGGCGCGAGTGGAGTCGGGCAGGCTTCCGGGGGCCGGAAGGTCCGGGCGGGCCGGAAGTTCCGGGGACCGGAAGGTCCGGGACGGGTTCCGGGCAGGTTCCGGGCTAAGCAGATACTTGGCACGCCCGGGCTGGTCGATGTCGTCGGAGGCCGGAAGCTCCGGGCGGGCCGAAAGTTCCTGGCTGTCCAGAGAGTTGACGCCTGTCGTTGCTTCTTCAGCTCCTGGTTCCTTGGCTTGGACATTGTACCTGATCACACATAGTGTCTCGGACTTAGGTAGTAGCCATGTCTCACTGGAAGAAAAGGGGAACTCGAATAGGAGTGATGTCACCTCAGATTGAATAGCACGAGCTCTTGCTCTTGTCATGGGTCCACTTGGAGCTTGTATAGTTGATGGGAGGTCCATGGGGATGACCGAAGGATGCTCCGCATCAGAGAACCCCCCTTGGGAAAGATCCGACCTCAGATCAAAATCTTCATCACCATGGTACGGCGCGAGGTCCTTGACGTTGAAGATGTCGCTCACATTGTACTTGTCTCGTGGTAGGTCGATCTTGTAGGCGTTGTCGTTGTAGCGTGCTAGCACTTTGAAAGGTCCATCGGCTCGAGGGAGAAGCTTGGACTTGCGTTCGTTGGGGAAGCGATCCTTGCGAAGGTGTAGCCACACTAGATCACCAATGTTGAAGACCATGGGTTGCTTGTTGTTGTTGAGCTTGGTCGCTAGTCGTTGTACTTGGCGCTCGATTGTGTGCCTTGTATCCTCATGCATCTTCTTGATGTAGCTTGCCCGTGCACTCGCATCCATGTTGGTGCGCTCTTGTAGAGGAAGAGGTAGAATGTCCAATGGTGACAACGGGTTGAAGCCGTAGACGACCTCGAAGGGGGACTTGCCGGTAGTCGAGTGTCTTGCGTGATTGTAGGCGTACTCGGCAATGGGTAGACATGCCTCCCACTCCTTGATGTTCTTCTTGATCAATACGCGAAGTAGAGCGGAGAGAGTCCGGTTCGTCACTTCCGTTTGGCCGTCGGTTTGAGGATGGTATGCGGATGAGAACAAGAGCTTGATTCCGAGCTTGGCGCATAGGGTCTTCCAAAAGTAACTCAAGAACTTGACGTCACGATCGGAGACGATTGTCTTTGGTACTCCATGGAGTCGCAAGATTTCCCTACAAAAGAGATTTGCAATGTGTGAAGCATCGTCTATCTTGTTGCAAGGAATGAAATGTGCCATCTTGGAAAATCTATCCACAACAACAAACACGGAATCCTTTCCATTTTGAGTTCTAGGCAAACAAAGTACAAAATCCATGCTAATGTCTTCCCAATGTTGATAAGGAATAGGAAGAGGCATGTAAAGACCATGAGATTGAGCTTTAGACTTAGCTTTGCGACATGTAGAGCATCGGTTGGTGAAGCGTGACACGTCGCGGAACATCTTGGGCCAAAAGTAGTTCTTGGAGAGTGTGGCGAATGTCTTGTCGCGTCCAAAGTGTCCCATGAGCCTCTTGCAAAAGGAGCAAACGAAGAGAAGACTCGGGAATACATAGTTTGTTAGCTCTCATAAGATAACCATCCTTGATGTAATATTGTTCCCAAGAAGTATGCGTCAAACATTTAGCATAAGGAGTCGCAAAAGATGAATCATTAGCATACAAGTCTTTTATGTGCTCAAAGCCAATAACATTCAACTCAAGTTTAGTGACAAGCGTGCATATGCGTGAAAGTGCATCGGCAACTACATTTTCTTTACCCTTAATGTACTTGATCACATAGGGAAAAGATTCAATAAATTCACTCCATTTGGCATGACGCTTGTTCAACTTAGTTTGACCTTTTAGGTACTTAAGCGTTTCATGATCGGTATGGATGAAAAACTCATGCGGTCTAAGGTAATGTTCCCAAACATGTAGCACACGCACTAAAGCATACAATTCTTTGTCATAGATGGTATAGTTAAGTTGAGCACCGGAGAGTTTTTCACTAAAATATGCAATGGCTCGTTTTTCTTGCGTCAAAACTCCGCCAATTCCGGTACCACTTGCATCACAATGAATCTCAAAAGTTTTGTCAAAATTGGGAAAAGCAAGAATCGGAGCATGAGTAAGCAAAGAATTGAGCTCATCAAAAGCGGTAGATTGTAAAGTTCCCCAAACAAAAGGAGTATTCTTCTTACTCAAAGCATGCAAAGGAGCGGCAATGGTGCTAAAATCTTTCACAAAGCGACGATAAAAATCCGCAAGACCAAGAAAGCTACGAACTTGTTGCAAATTGGTTGGTTTGGGCCAAGTTTTAATTGCTTCAGTTTTAGATTCATCAACATGGACACCCTTTGAGGAGACAACAAAACCCAAGAAAACCACTTTGTCAACGCCAAATGTGCATTTTTTTCATGTTTGCATAAAGACTTTCCTTGCGAAGGGTTTGCAAAACAGCCCTAACATTATCAAGATGCTCTTTCATGGTTTTGCTAAACACAAGAATATTGTTGAAGTAAACCACAACAAAGACTCCAATATAAGGCCGAAGGACATAATGCATGAGACGCACAAAAGTACCGGGAGCTTCCGATAAACCCATAGGCATGACTAACCACTCATATAAGCCAAATTTGGTTTTGAAATCCTTTTCCTTTCATCACCTTCTTGAATGCGAATTTGATAATAGCCACTTTTAAGATCAATTTTTGAGAAAAAGTTGGCTCCACTAAGTTCATCAAGCATATCATCTAAGAGAGGAATGGGATGCCTATAGCGAACGGTAATAGCATTTATAGGTCTACAATCGGAACACAATCGGAAACTTCCATCGGGTTCAGGCACAAGTATAACAGGAACGGCACAAGGGCTTAGGCTTTCACGTACATGACCGTTGTCGATGAGTTGTTGTACTTGCCGTTGAATCTCCTTGGTTTCTTCAGGATTGACTCGGTATGGAGCTTTGTTTGGGAGTGGTGCTCCGGGGATGAGATCGATTCGATGCTCAATGCCTCGAAGAGGAGGTAGACCCAGAGGTAGCTCGTTGGGGAAAACATCTTGAAATTCCTGCAAAAGAGATTGAAACACTAAAGGTAGCTCATGAGAGGTGTTATTTGTTGGCTCGCCATCCTTGCACACAAGGACAAAGTGCATCACGCTAGATGGGTTCTCACACACTTCTCTCATCTCACTTTTGGTGGCAAATAGGATGAGGTTTTTCTCTCTAGGCGAAGAGGCGCTCAAGTTTGGCTTGTGGCTCTCACTCACTTTTTGGTGGATCACGTTCTCACTCTTCTCTCCATGATGGGTGGCTTGCTTGTCGGCTATCACTTGACTAGGAGACATAGGTCGTAGCACATATTCCTTCCCTTTCATCTTGAAGCTATAGTGATTGGTACGCCCGTTGTGGAAGACACCACGGTCGAATTGCCATGGTCGACCAAGAAGGAGGTGGCAAACGGTCATTGGGACCACATCACACTCTAAAGTGTCCTCGTATGCACCAATTTTGAAGGAGACTTGGACCGTATGCTCAACTCGTATAGTGTCGGAGTCACTTAGCCATTGAACCTTGTAGGGGTGCGGGTGCTTCCTCTTGACCAATTGAAGCTTGGAGCATAGTTCTTCACTTGCCAAGTTGTGGCAACTACCTCCATCGATGATGACCTTGATGGACCTTCCGTTGATGCCGGCCTTTGTGTGGAAGATGTGGCATCTTTGCTCGTCTTCTTGTTGATGTTGAAGAGTCAAGATCTTGGAGACAACGAGAGCGGGGCTCGAATCCTCATCACAAAAGACTTGATCATCTTCATCTTCGTTCACTCGTCGTTGAGGATCATGGTGCGCTTGTTGGTGCATTCGTAGGACTTGTGGCCTCTGCCGCCGCAAGTGAAACACTTGAAGGAGCTTGTCTTGACGGTCTCATCGGTCGAAGTAGATGACAAAGCACGCGGCTTGAAGTTGCTTGTAGTAGGAGGAGGACGACTTGAACTTGTCGAATTTTTCTTGTAACTTGGCTTGTCGTCGTTGTTTGGAGAAGGTTTGGTTGATGTAGATGTTGGAGGAGGTGTTGAAGCTTGGTTGTTGGAGAAGCCGTAGGTCTTGGACGTACTTGGCGTACTTGAAGTCATCTTGCACTTGACATTCCGCCTTTGTAGCTTGATGCACGAGCTCAATGAGGGTGGTGTATGGTTGGAAGTCGGTGATCTTCTTGATGGGATGATTGAGTCCATTCAAGAAGTGTGCCATTGTTTGCTCATCATCTTCCTTGACATTGGCTCGAATCATGGCTATCTCCATTTTCTTGTAGTATTCTTCAACACTCTTTGTTCCTTGCTTCAGTAGTTGGAGTTTCTTGAAGAGGTCGCGGTTGTAGTAGGTTGGCACAAAACGTGCTCGCATGACATCTTTTATTTGAGCCCAAGTGGTGATTGGAGGTTCACCTCTTGCTTGTCGTCTCTCAAGGATTTGTTCCCACCATATGAGCACATAGTCTTGGAACTCAAGTGATGCCATAGCGATCTTCTTCTCTTCCTCATAGTTGTGCAACCGAAAGATTTTGTCGACCTTCAATGCCCATGAGAGGTATTCTTCGGGGTCATTGCTTCCATTGAACTTGGGCATGGTGAATTTGAGCTTTCCATATCGTTGCTCTTCATTGTGTTGTTGGCGATGGTGATGATGATGCTCTTGATGTGGATTACAATCATCTTCATGTTGCTCTTGGTTTGGAGGAATTCCATGATCAACTTGCTCTTGTTGAACTTGAGGTTGATGTGGAGCTTGACGAGCTTGTGGAGGGGCTTGAGGAACTTGACGTTGCACACGTGGTTGGTAGTTCCTCTCTTGGATTTCTTCTCGAAGGGCTTCCTCTTGATTACGCCATTCGCGATTGCGGTTGGCGATGGCTCGACTTGATTCTTGAAGGGCACGTTGCGCCTCAAGAGCTTGCGCTTCTCGTTGTTGTTGTTGAAGACGTTGAGCCTCGGTGTCTTGTTCGTCTTGGTGGAGACGTGCTCGTTCTTCCTCTTGGCGCCGTAGTCGTTGTCGTTCTTGAGCTTGGGCAAAAGCGGCTTGGTTTGATTGAGGACGAGGGACTTCCTCATCGACTTGCTCTTGTGAATGCTTGTCATGTAGCGGGTTGCGAGATGCATGACGGTCTTGGCGCGCGGCTCGTCAAAGAGTGTTCGATGACGGTGTACTTGAGTCGTAGAAGGTATCGTCGGAGTGGCGACTCGAACGTCTCTGTCTTGAGGATGAAGAAGTGGAATGATGTCGGTTCCTCATCAAGGCGCGGATCTCGTCCATTCTTGCATCGTTCTCTTGCTTGTGAGCGTCGAACTTGTTGTCGAAGTAGTCTCTTGTACGTTGCTCGGAGAGTCGCAAGTCGGTGGCGAGGTTGTCGATGCGGTCGCTCATTGCTTGTTGTTCTTGGTGTAACGCTCTTTGTGCACCAAAGAGGTGGCTCTTGGTGACGTATGAAGACATGTCGTCGTCTTGCTCGATGAAGAGTGGGTTGGTAGAAGTACTTGGCCTATCCATCATTCCAAGCAAAATGTGAGTGGTAGAAGGAGAAGAACTTATACGAATGTACCTTTGACCGATGTTGATGATGAATCAAGTTCACTCAAATGCGGACAATGAAATAGCACTATTGGTACCAATCCTTGTCGGTTCTCACACCTACACAAATAAAAGCTTATGGTGGAGCTTGGTGAGGATGGTGGCACAAAATTTGATGCAATTGTAAGTGCGCTTCAATAATGTTGGAGAAGATTCACAAATTTGCAAATGCAACAAGTAGACCAAGCAAGTAGGGTTACACGGAAACACACATGCAAATAGATAAGTGGGATTGTGCAAACCAAAAGTGAGCCAAAATTTGGAATCCACGAAAATGCTCTTGTTGCACAATACTAGAGAGACGCTAGCATGATTGCACAATAGGCGGATATGGGACTTGTGCACAACCTACTAGGCAAAAATGCAAGGATCACTATCCCAAGTATGCTATATGTATGGTATTTCGGTGCTATGATCCAAGATCATCCAATATGACAATCTTAATGTAGTATGATGCTATGGTTCTTGCTCATAAGCTCTTTGCTTATCTTTCCTCTTTGCTTAAAAGCTTGGGTGGCTCTTTCACTTTTGAGCTCTTTTCTCATGCAAAACTTCACGAACCAAGATAGCAATTGTGTATGTGATGACAACTTTGTGACACACAAGTGGATCCCACGATATGCACCACGGTAGTATGGTATGTATGCTATGGAGTATGATCACTAATGTGCACAAGTCATGTTGCCTGCAATACTCAATGGATAGTCTCGATGGGTAAGCAACGCAAAAGATGGCTATGATGTTTATCAATGCAATGGCAAGGTTTGGACAAAGATGTCGTCGAGATTACCGTCCTTGCTTACGGTAAAGGTTCCAAACGGATGCGAATGTGGACGATGATGTGATGCACGGTCTTCAGTGTGTTGGCGAAGATGCCGCTGCACCGTGGTCAAAGTTGCCGAAGAAACGGGAGTCACCGAAGATGAATGACCTTTCTATCTAGGCCGGAAGTTCCGGGCAAGACGGAAGGTCCGGGGACCGGAAGTTCCGGGCTGGGCCGAAAGGTCCGGGGGCCGGAAGTTTCGGGCTGGGCCGGAAGTTTCGGTGGTCGCAATTCTGCCAAGAACAGGGACTTCGGGATCGAGGGTTTGGGCGGAAAAATTGGGGGGAAAACCCAAATCCTGAGGGGAAAAAGAAGAAATTAGAAGGGAAGAAGGAAGGGGAAGCTAGATCCACTCGAAGCAAAACAGATCCATGGATCAAATCCAACAAAACTTCATCACACCAACAAATCACAAAAGAAATTTTGGGGGATATTTTCGGTGGGGATTTTCGGATTTAGGACGAAAACAACAAAATCAAGCTAGAAAACACGGGGTAGGGGCTCCAAAAACGTGATCAACGTGGCTCATGATACCAAGATGATGTAGGGCGGAACCCTAATCGGAGGTCTTTCACGTTTGGAGGGGATCCTACGGGGAAAACAGACGAACGGGCGGAAGAACGCAAGGGAAAACACACAAGAGGAACACTAAACCGACAAGTATCGATTACACAAGGGCTAGATCACCGAACACAAAAGGTAGCACAAGATTCAAAATCAACAAAGGAAAGATACACGAGTAGCCGTTCTTCTCCGTGAGGAGGTCTTGATGGGGTCCACCCTAGAGGGGGTCTTGAATCCCTTGGAAGGATCTTCTCCGTGGAGGCGCGATCTCCGAGGAGAAGGTAACCAAGTGGATGAGCAAGGGCTCTCACACGAAATATGAGCTAAACCAATGCTAACCCTAACTAGGAGGAGGTGGGGGAGTATATATAGTTTACGGGGCGAAAGGGTACACGGGCCTCGGCCCAAGTGGCTGCGCGCAGGCAGGGCCGGAAGTTCCGGGCGACGGAAGGTCCGGGCAGGATCCGGCCAAAGCAGAGAGTTGGCGCGGGTGGAGTCAGGCTGGCTTCCGGGGGCCGGAAGGTCCGGGACAGGTTTCGGGTAGGTTCCGGGCTAAGCAGATACTTGGCACGCCCGGGCTGGTCGATGTCGTCGGAGGCCGGAAGCTCCGGGCGGGCCGAAGGTTCCGGGCTGGGGCCGGAAGTTCCGGGCTGTCCAGAGAGTTGACGCCTGTCGTTGCTTCTTCAGCTCCTGGTTCCTTGGCTTGGACATTGTACCTAATCACACATAGTGTCTCGGACTTAGGTAGTAGCCATGTCTCACTGGAAGAAAAGGGGAACTCGAATATGAGTGATGTCACCTCGGATTGAATAGCACGAGCTCTTGCTCTTGTCATGGGTCCACTTGGAGCTTGGATAATTGATGGGAGGTCCATGGGGATGTCCGAAGGATGCTCCGCATCAGAGAACCTACCTGGGCCACTTACCTGGCAGCCCATCTGCACTGGCCCAACTGACTGGCGCTGCCAGTCGTCATCTCCACCGCTCCAGAAGGACGCCGAGCGCGTGCTCGTCGTACGCACACACGCACCCATGCCACCTCCTGCCTGCTAGCTTGTGTGGCGCCGCGGACAGACCCGCGAGAGCCGTCTGGATCGCTCTGACCGCCCCACCACTCTCCCCCTCATCTCCCTCTCGCCCTCTCCACCATGGTCGAGACGCCCGCGAGCTCGCTGCCACCATAGCCGCGGCCACCGCCTCTCCCTCCTCCCCTTGAGCAGTCTAGGAACTCCGAATCATCGCCGTAGCCCTCTCCGTCGGCTCAGGCGACCGGAAGAGCCCCGGCGCGTCGTCCTCGACCTCATCTTCTTCCTCGGCCACGGGAGAACATAGCCGGGATTCCGACGCCGTCAAGCCATCCTCGAGCACGCTGACCCTCTCCTCGTCCTCCCTGTGAGCTACTGCGTCTCCTCCCTCTCATCTCTCTGCTTTTTGCGCCCCCAGCTAGCTTCACCGCCGTTTCCGAATCTCGTCGCCGTTGTGCCATGTCGCTGCCGCGGCCAGAGCTGCCTCCGCCTGCTTTTGAGCGTGTCACCGTTCTCACCATGCTCCAAGGAGCCGAACGCATGCACCAGCTCCTCCTGCCGTGCTCCCTAACACCGAACCCGAGCTCGCCCGAACTCCGACCGCCGCAAAAGTTGCCGCCGCCGTCAATTTAGTCCACTCTAGTGCGAGTTGTTGCCTTCGTTGGATGCACGAGACTCTCAGCTTTTCGTAGGCGCAAACCGCATCCAAAACCGAGCCCTGTGGGCGTTTTCCGAAGCCCTCCGCCGTCTCTGTCGTCGCCGGCGACGAGCCGTGGACCGGGTCCGGCGGGTTTGACCCCGCTTGACCGGGGGTTGACTTCCCGCCTGACCCACTGACGTGTGGGTCGCCCCTGTTAATTATTAGTTAGGTTTAGTTTAGTGCTAATTAACCTAAATTAGTTCTTAACCTAACACTAACTAACTCTGTTAGTTAGTTATGACACTGACACGCGGGACCCAATGGTCAGGTTTGACCTGGACCGCCCCGTTGACCTGCTGACATCATAGTGACGTAGTGCTGACACAGTAACTCTTTTTCTGGATTTATTCTTATTCAGGAAATTCCAGAAAATAGTGCTAACTTCTAAAAATCATAGAAATTAATCTGTAACTCCAAATGCAAAGTGTTATATATGAAAAATAATCAGAAAAATCCAATCTATCCATCTGTATGGGTTTCATGCATGGTTAAACAAGTTAACTTGCTGTTTAGTGTAAAACATGATAAAGCACTATTTAAGATCACAAATGAGTTTGAACTTTGAATCTTTGGTTCAAAATAGCTCAAACCCATCTGGTTGTACTTGCATTAGCCCAACACACTCATATTGCCATGTCATGATCATGCATCACATTTTTGCATTGCATTGATTGTGTTCTTTCTTTGTTGCCGGTGTTTGTCCCCTCTTGATAGACGTGGTTTAGATGATGAGATCGATGACACCGATGAAGAACTATACTATCTTCAGAAGTGCCAGGCAAGCAAAACCCCCTTGTTCATTCCGATACAATCCCCCTCTCTCGGCTCTGCTCTCTTTTACTGCATTAGGACAACAACGATTCATCTGTTACATCTTGCTGTAGTTGAACCCCTTTTACTATGCATGACCTGTCATTGCCACAGTATGAGTTGTTTGATCCCTGATGTGCCTACTCATTCATGCTTGTTTGTCATGCCTGCTACTATTAGAGTTGAGTCAGGTCTGATTCATCGGGGATGAATTGGAGGTGTGTGAACATGTATTACTGTTGAGAGCTAAGTGTGTGAACACGATTTGGTAAAGGTAGCGGTGAGAGGCCATGTAGGGGTACATGGTGGGTTGTCTCATTGAAACCGTCCTTAGGAATTGAGTTCTGTGTTTGTGATCCATGATCAGCTACTACCACACATTGGGATCCTTAATTGACTCTCTCGACTTCTTAACCACCCTTGTCCTCTGTCCAGGACTTGCAAGTAGTTTCTGGTGCTTGTAGTATGCTGGAGGCCGTGCGCAGCGCTGACCCGAGGGGTGGGCTGTGATGCGGTAGGCATGCGGCACGGTGTACCGGGCGCCTGTTTGGTGTCTCGGGAACCCTGCACACATCGTTCGGGGCTGTATGTGGAAACCTCGGCCGGACTCCCTGCGTATGGAACCTGGATAGGCGATAAACCTGGACTAGATACTTGAGTGTTTAGGTAGGTCGTGGTCTACACCCACGTCGGCTTTCGCTTGAAGTCTGCCGAGCACATGTCGTGTGCAGACGCTAAGTGGTGGAAACATGTGTGAAGAAGTACACCCCTGCAGGGTTATAAATGATCTATTCGAATAGTCGTGTCCTCGGTAAAGGACTTCTGGGTTGCCTATAGCAGTTCATAGACAAGTGAAGGTGGATACTCTAAAATGCGCAAGATAAGCATGAGTGCTATGGATGGCGTTCTCGTAGGGAGACGGGAGCGGATCCATAGTGGTGTATTGATATGGTGACTATGTGGACTCGTGTGCGCCACCCCAAAAGAGTTAATTGCAGTCATAGTTTAGGATAGCCACTGAGTCAAAGCTGGGTTGCTGCATTCAAACTCCACCACCCCCTTTGTTGATACTGATGCATATGTAGCTAGTTCTGATGTAAGTCTTGCTGGGTACATTTGTACTCACGTTTGCCTATTTGTGTTTTTTCAGAGAGACGTCAGTCTCGCTAGTAGTTCCGCGTGGACTTCGATGTTTAGCTTGTTACCTCACCTACGATCTTGTGCGCTCGGCAGGGTCTTGTAGATAGTCAGGCTTCTCATCCTTCTTCATTTGTAGTTGTCTGTACTCAGACAAGTTTAGCTTCCGCATGTGCTTGTTGCTTGTATGCTCTGTATGTTGGGGTCATGAGACCCATGTTTGTAATACTTGGCTCCTCGGAGCCTAATGAATAAATACTTGAGTCGTAGAGTTATGTTGTGATGCCATGTTGTATTTACACATATCGAGCATATTGTGTGTATGATTGAGATGTTTGGTATGTGTGGGAGCCGACAACCTAGTTGTTTATCCTTGGTAGCCTCTCTTATGGGGAAATGTAGTCTTGTGCTTCCATGAGCCATAGTAGTCTGCTACAGCTCGGTTCGCCGGAGTCCTGCTAGCCTATCACTACTGCTCCGGAACACTTGACTGGCCGGCATGTGATTCACCTCGTTCCTGTGTCTGTCCCTTCAGGGAAATGTCACGCGGTGACATCCGGAGTCCTGCCTAGCCTGCTATAGCCTGGGTTCCCGTAGTCCTGTTAGCCTAGTGCTACAGCCCGGATTCGCACGCTACTGACCGACATGCTCGATGTTGATTCATGTATGCCTGTCCCCGTAAGTTAGTGCCACTTTGGGTTCACGACTAGTCATGTCGGCCCGGGTTCTCTGTCATATGGATGCTAGCGACACTATCATATACGCGAGCCAAAAGGCGCGAACGATCCCGGGCCATGGTAAGGCGACACTTGTGGGAAACCATGCGTGAGGCTGCGAAGTGATATTAGGTGTTACAGGCTAGATCGGTGTGACTTAGAATCGGGGTCCTAACAAAAACACATGTGTGTTTCGCTCAAAGGCGGCAGTGCTGCGGGCCGCAGCGAGAAGGCAGCCCGCAGGATCCTGGGATCTAAAGGATTATCCATGGCGGGATCTGGTGGGCGAGGCGGGGAGGCGAGCCTAGGCGCTGGGAGAGCCCTACGAGACTAAGATAAAGATAGTACTATTCCACTCCGTCCATATTTAAATACAAAGGCCACCAACAGTAGCCTTGGCAAAAATTGATCATGCTGCATGTGTCCTGGTTTATTGGCCCCCTTTTTTTGTGTCACTTTTTATGACATCCATAAAAATTATGTTACTTACAAATACGGTCAAAATTGGCACAAAATACGAAGGAGACCAATGGAAATACTAGCAACCCATGATTTAACTACTCGCATGCGCGCAGTGGAGTAGTAATGTCTTTCTTCCGACCTCACGTCCACTCAATTTGCATGCGTTGTATTAATTGACTATCAATGAAGTGAAGGACTTTACACACGTCAAATTATCACATGGGGTGGATCTTCGTACAAAAATGCGTCCGCCGTGTACCCGCATGTGCATGCGAGGGAATGAGTGCATTTGTGGCGTGCGTGCACATCTTTGCTTCGTGCATGTACCGCCAGTGTGGATCAGAGAGGACGAGTACATTTTTCTGGAACCAGCAGCACGTCACTGTGATCAATCCACACAAGGAGGTCGCGATAACGCCTCCACATGTGCCACGTGTCTTCATGAACTATAAGAGAGACATTGTCTATGTAGCGTGCCATTGGAATTCTAATTTACGTGTTTTGCACATACTCGAGGTACTAGTAAGGTACACGTGCATTGCACGCATCAGATTTGGCAACCAAATTATGAATAAATACCACATTATAGCATGTAAGCTTTGAGTCATATATGCCTGATGTAGACCTTCGTTTAATTCGTAGACCTTCGTTTAATTCTTATAGTTCATCTCATTCAAAATCAATTAGTTTTTATAAAAAAGCTAGGGCCTCTTTGATTCGTAGGATTTCCAAAACGCAGGAATAGGAAAAACATGGGATTAGAGTGGAATGTCATCTTGAATCCTACAGGATTGACGAGTGTTTGATTGTGCATAGAAAAAACGTAGGATTCTTTCAAAGAGGTTTGAGCGGATGGGATGTTTCCTATGAAATCTAGTGCAAATGAATCCTATGGAAAAATTCCTATGGTTTACAATCCTACGAATCAAACAACCAAGATAGGAAAAATTCCTAAGGATTAGAATCCTCCAAAATTCCTTTGAGAATCCTTTGAATCAAAGAAGCCCTTAATCTATTTCATGATTCATGGAAATGTGCGTTGTAAAGCATAAAGTAAAAACAAATAATGGCAGTTCAACTAGAAAAAAAGTTTGGATAGTTATGATACAGAAGATTCTAGAACAAAGGAGAAGCACTTTTGTTTTGAGGTTTGTGCATTATGCTTAAGTTCAACCATGGAGTCTGCTAGATTGTACATGTGGCAAAATCCGACGGGGGGCTAGAAGATGGTACGAGGGGCCAAGTGGAGGGAGACTATGAAGGAGTGCACAAGTGTGTGAGATCGATATTTAAAGAGAGGGGGCGAGAACGTGCGCTGTTGCGCAGTGACGGAGCCATGAAAAATAAATTAATGAGCTAGGGGGCCAAGCATTGCTAATCCTTTACGAGGAGGGACAATTCATCAACTTAAACCATTTTACCAGCAATTGTCTAATGGTCATATTCATATTAGCCTTGATATATAGTGATGTTAGGAGGGGCAGGGCCCTTGCTGCCCCGATCTTCGCTTGTCTTGTGGCGTCGAGAGATGTAGTGGAAGGCATGGATGATGAGAGGGGGACGTTGGATATATAATTAATGTGGGTGTATTAGCTATATAATCCTATATAGAGAGGTATAGATTGATCGATGTGGATGCGGGAAAGAGGGTGAGACCTCACTAGATATATAGATTGATCGGTTTGTGTGGAAAACTGTGAAAGACCTAGCTATATATACACACATAGAGGAACATCGATCGTTGCGCATGCACGTGAGAGATAAAGAATGCCCGATATGATGGAGAGGGGGAGGTGTGTGTGTGTGCATGCATGGGAGACCGACCTGAAGAAAAATATTGCATGTGTGCGATGGATAATGCCAACTGGTAGTGTGTGTGCATGCATGCACGAGAGAAAGTTAGTGGTACAATTATAAAGAGAAGACGACTATGTGGGTGTAAAAGACTAGGTGGGGTCATAATCAATGTAAAGTTGAATTCAAATATTTAAATAAGAGATCATGATGTTTGAAACCCATGCATGCATGAATATAACTGAGATATGCGCGGTATGGTTTGGAAACGAGCATGCTATACTTTATACACATTGAACAAGGTCAGACTGATTTGAATTTGAGATACCGATGGCAGACATCGTTTGCCCACATTGCATCCGTGCATGGACACACTATTCTAATTGGAGATGATGGGTGGCTTTCACATCACATATCTTTATCTATACCCCTGTATATATTATATTTTATATTTTTTATATAGTGTGCGGATAACTTTAACTTTGAAAGATGGTCGTTGGATGAGGCCAATCCGGTGGTGCAGAGATGGCAGATTTGAGCACTACTGGCCATTGGATATCATCTAGATTCCACCAGATTTTGCCACATGTATAATCTAGAAGACTCCATGGATGAACTTAAGCATAATGCACGAACCTGAAAACACAAGCACTTTTTCTTTGTTCTAGAATCTTCCGTATCAGAATTGCCCAAAATTTTTTCTACATGATTTGCCATTATTTGTTTTTACTTTATGCCTTACAACGCACAATTCCATGAATCTAAAAATAGATTGGCTTTCTTATAAAAAACTAGATGATTTTGAATGGAATGAACTATAAGAATTAAACGAACATCTACATCATGCATATATGACTCAAAGCTTACATGCTATAGTGTGGTATTTATTCATAATTTGGTTGCCAAATCTCATGCGTACAATTCATGTGTACCTTACTAGTCTAAATGGTGTTTGTGTGTGCCTGTTGTGCGTGTTAAACACATTGTACGTAGTATATCATACATGGTTTAGATTCTGAACATCTAGCTATAGCATACATGTACTATGATTTGAATTCAACATAAAATGGATACATATATTTGAATTTGAGATCGTATGTACATGTAGTTCGTATTTATATAGAAATTTACTTCTCCTATATTCATGTCATGTGTTGTGAAGATAATATTTAGATGGTTGTATAACTAACCCGAGTACAATCCCATTCAAACAGGGAAAATGTACTCAAATTTAGTCCATATGCTAGACAACACACATTGTTTTTTTATTGTTGAGGGAAGTGCAAATTGTTTTGGTACTGTACACGTTATGTTTGCTGTCCCGGTTTTTTTTGTTTTTTTGGTATTTGAATGCATTTCTAGTAATACTAGTAGAATGCTCGTGCGTTGCCACGGGCTTTTGAAATATTTTGCTGGAGTAATATAAACATAATGCATGTTAAACTTCACATGCTAGAGAAAAGATAACACGAACACAATCGGGTAATAATTGAAGTACACTTTACATGCAATGTAAAGTGATAACAGAAATGCAATTTGAAGATGTATACATATGACTGATTATCCAACTAAAAATCTTTACAAATGAAGATCTACTTGATGTGCTTAAGAAATTCTCACAATATCAGAAATATTGTTTTTAGCTCCATTCGCATAATATTTGAGTAAGTATAATAAAAACTTCTTCCTCGACTCATACCCATTCCGCACAAGCAATATATCCAGTTAGCACAAATACTTCACGTCAGATGTCTTAAAATGTGTAATAGAAAGTACTCACAGTACAAACCGGATGAACAATTCTTTACCATCCCACCAGAGCATAAAATAAAAAGTAAAATAGCCGGACACATCCCTGCCATTTCCTAAATTAATTTTATATTGAATATAGTGATAAAAATGCATGTATTTTGAATGTTATGATAATGAAATATATAAATTTACCTGTCTATACTCGTTGGAATACCAAGCGGAAATAACGCTGTCATCTAGATACATCTGAATGCCCGTGCGTTGCCATGGAACAACAAATTTAATACATTAATAAAAAATCATTTTAATTCACAACATGTCACTTGCAGCTTATGATTTATTTGCAAAAAATATCATTATGTACTATTGTTAGACAAAATCATGAGTACTCTTAAGACAAAATCCATGACTGCATTCAAATTTGACGTGGTATAATTTTATGACACATAACACGTATATTATCAATTAAATTTGGTGGTCAAAGTTAAATCACACAGAGTATATACACGCTACTTTTCTTACAAAATTTGATCTATGAATACATCTTCTCTTCCCCCTTGCAATCCATCTCCTCAGCTTTGCCGCAAGATTTTTTTGCAATAAAAGCCACACTTTAATAAGAAAATGAGAAGTACATCATTTGGTAATAACCATACATTCAACAATGGACTTGAATGTCGCTAACTCTGCTCTGCACTACAACGGGACCTGCCTTTGCCATACACGACGCTTCTCGCAACATCACAACAAATGCTCTGTCAGCTAACAATCATAGGAACATCTGTCATAATGGTTAAATGGTGCTTTTGTTGACACTTGTATACATATCGTCGACATATTTCAATGGGCATACACTACTTGCCATGTGTTACATCAAAATATATGACCGCAACATCTGCTCTCCTTCCCCTCCTTCCGTCTGCCACCGAGACAGGGGCCTAGACTTTGTGCTACTCTTATTGATTTAATGAAAAAAGTTATTTATCTCTGTTAGAACACAAATGCTTAGATAGCATCTGCATGTCAGGGAAGGATAATGTGGCTCGGATAGCATCTGCAAGTTAGGGAAGAATTATGCGACCGTGTAATATTTGGACAGGAACAAAAGTCATGAAAACATAAAAGTGAAGTTCATGAAGACACAAACGATACAGTCTTATCACTTCTCAGGTTTTAACTTTCTTATTAGTGTACCAAATTGGCTCAAATATCTACCTATAGTCTGAAAAATAAGAATGAACGAGATCACGCAATCAAGATGGAGGTTGTCATGCATTTTTCTCTGTGCAGATCATCAACATGAATAAACAAGTACATAAACAGAAAAATGATGAAATGGAACTTATTCAGCCGATTGGTCTTAGAGCATTGTATAAAATTGATACTACCTCCGATCCATACTACTTGTCTCAAACAGATGTATCTAGCATTGATATACGTCTAGATACATCCGTTTCAGCGACAACTAATATGGATCAGTGGGAGTAATAGATCATGCAGTCAAGTGAACAATGGACAAAGCACTAAACATTCCTTGGGTGCTCACACACTCGACAAGTGGACGGTACTCTTAAATAACTATGATAAAGGGATTTCATCCAAAAATACTATGTTGCAGAAGATGTTCTGGAATATCAATATAAAGGAGCTAAATTATCAAAGCTATAGAATGATTGGCTCCATATCTTGTCTACAATTTAAGATTAACAATTACTTGACAGTTTCTCATCAAGCGGGGTTTTAAATACTGACCGTTCCATTCTTGACGTGGAGTTCAAACAGCGCAGTGAGAATTTCTACTCAAGAATTAAGATGACGTATTGACATGCAAGTTCAATTTAAAGGTTAACTTTAATGCCAACCATAAATCGACTGGAAGTGCATCTACGCATGGATGTTATGGAGCTTTCAAGTAGTAACAATAAAGTGCAGAGATAATAGTGTACCTCTAAATGTAAGACCATCCAAGTAACAATATTTTTGTTGTCAGTACAAATGCAGTTGATGTTGCCAAAATAATTCATCTTCTTGGTCCATAAAAGAGGAGAAACTTAACACCAAAACATCTTATCATAAGTGATCCAAGTTGTTTTCTTGCGAGTGGGAATTCTTGGAATATCCTTTAACCAAATAGTTCGAAATGGACATCACTTTATTCATGGGGTTCGTTCGATGGAATTTACCTTTTCACATAGCAGGAGCAGAAATCTGTGAGGATGAATGTCTCCATGATTTGTGACAGGAGAACTATAGCCCACCAGCACGAAGCCAACATACAACCACGAGTAAGCAAAACCTACAAAAGACATTTTAGTAGTTTAACGATCAATGCTTACACAAAATTCTATGACAACCCAGCTTTTTTATTCTTATAAAAGAAAAGTACCAGGAACACCTGCGTTTTACAGAGCAAACTAATGGCAGAGGTAAAAACAAATCCCGACGAATCAACACAACATCCTGCTGGGAACAAAAGAGCACGGAGCAGGCGCACACATAAAAAAAATAGGAGTGCAGTCCATCATATATAGACTTGGTTTTTGTCTTGAACAACTCAAGCAGCTTCCAAGTGGACACATGTACACCTGTATTTGGAATTTAGAATTCCTTGAGATGCCATCATGAGCAAGTATCAGTTTTGATCCATAAAACACGTGGTCTCTCTTTTTCTAATCATTATACATCCTATAACATCAATAAATGTTATCAATCTATATCTATAAAAGATGCAAAATATCAATCAAATTACGATCTCAACTTTGGAATGAAAGTGAAATCGAGTCATAATATCTCGCTGAATTCGACATTGCATATGTTGTCCAACTTGAGTTCAAGTAGTCACCAGCAAGACCCTGCTAACTAACCTCGTACATAACCTTTACCTCTAGATCTAAATTGGCGAACTTGCACGGAAATTGGAACTAACTTTTAGCATAGAGGGAAAGGGAGAGGAGCACTCACCTGCCACGTTGCATGACCTTCATCGACCCAGCAGCATTCCAAGCCAAGATATGCCCTCAGTGTTCTAAAATCTACAGAACATCCTGTAAAACATTAAGTGTATCCTACATACAGAACAGGAGCAAGATCGATGCATGCCTGTAAAATCAAGAACCACTAAATCTGATTCATACACAAAAGAACATGGGAGAGCTTATGATATCCTGCTAGGCTACAGCCAGCACCACCCCTCCACCACGACCTCCTCGTCAGTACCGTGGCCAGTAGCCACATTAAAGTGAGGAGACATGGGGGTGCAGACCGGCGAATATAAACGATGCATGTAACAGTTGAGATATAGAAAAATAAAGAGAATCACTCAAACTAGGAGGGCCAGGACGTTGTTCTGTAGGCGATAATGGATTCGTGAAATAAAGCCGGGGGGCTATTTCGTCATAATGGATCCGTGAAATCTGTGGACAAGAAAAAGAGATTCATCACGGGTGACTTCATGTTAACTGGAACTACACAGTAACTGGCAAGCTTTATAAAAGATGCAAGCCTTAGTATTCGTTCAAGATCATAATAAGAAATTGTAATTTAAGGTAAAGACGTCTCAGCAAGTTCATGAGTTGGCCTCACCTCGGAGCATCCCAACAGAAGCCAACCCACAACTAGGCGCATCAGCACGATCAAATGCGTGTACGATGGTGGACGCCTCATACACGGTTGTCTGATAACCGATGGACAAAGGAGAAGGAGAGCCTCATCAGTAGCATCATGGTGGATTTCAAACCCAGCGTTGTGCTCCGCCCAATGAACATGGACGCTGCCGGGCGGCAGCCGGTGGAGCTCGAACCGAGAGACTCTGCTGCTTGCTGAGAGGGGTCGGGGAGGGTCAGAGCACAGGAGCATTAACGTGAAGAGAGAGTAGGCCGGGGAGATTACTGATGGACATAATATACTGCAAGTGTGCAACCAAGCAGTATTCAACTCAAAGTCATTAGCCAACAAATTCCCTGTACCAAGCGATACGGTTTCTCAGGCTCAGACTTGCTTTCCCCAGCGTGTGTGGCGGTTGAAACATCAAACTTTTTAGAGGAAGGCCATCGTCACTGCGAGAAGACGGAGCTAGTCGTGCCTCCTTTTGGCTTCTCTGGCCAGCGGCGCCAGAATACGACCAAGAGTGTTATACCCAGCAGGAGCAGTCATCTCGCCCACAAAAAACAAAGCCAACATTTATATACAGATTACAGAGATACAAAACCAAGCTTGGAGTAACTTTTAGAACACATGCACGAATGATGAACGAAAAATAAAATAACCTGCTGCAGTAGAAGTAGAACGTTGTTGTCACCGTGAAATGTAGACTGGACATCAGATTCAGCTTTGAAAACTCAGTCATCAAACCTTGGCCACCAGCACCACAGGCCTCACGAAACTACTGATAAAAGTGAAAGAAAATCTAGTGAGAACCACCTCCGTGTAGAAAAAGATATACTCAATTATTTTAACATTTTCACAATATCTGAATTGTGGTCATATTCTGCCAGGTTAGTGTAGCTTTCAGAGCACTCGAGTAAACATGTATCGCCTAACTAATTTAAGGTGTTCTCTTCACGTCCATATTTTCCTGAATGCATAAAGGTTATATAATTAATGTTCTGGCTGAAATCGAACTTCTCCTATTGGGTTCACCTACATATATTTTTTTGAGAAATTTCTTTCCATTTTTCTCTCCTCTCTATTTTTTTTTTGATATATTATGCTGCAAATTTCTTGATTATTCTTTGCTGCAAAATCTCAGGCTCACATAGTTGTAACAGGATTTGGGAAAAACTGCTTATAGTGGTATTTAATCAATCTGCTTTGTTTCTTCTATGGATTTATAGCATGAAGAATCAATATGAGAAAATAGATATAACTAAATCCCATGATTTCTTCGCCAAGTGAATGTTTACAAACTGCAATTCACATGTATAGGACATCATCAGACAATGTTATACTTACAGTTCTAATACCTAGTACATAGATCACGCCAAGGATCTGACAAATATTACTGGAGAAGGGCAGAAGGTGGTCATGAAAATCCAGCGTGATTGCTCAAGCAGTTCGTATCTATACACAATTTAATTTATATATGTGCTAGGAGGATCGATGCACCAGCGTGATTGCTGAAGCAACAACAATGCAGTAGGCTAGGTAAGAAATGGTGTGATGTGCTTCCTGAATTTTCCTTACCGATCGGAGAGGCTCTGCCCTGTGCTGCTACAACTATGATTACACAGTACTATAATCTGAATTCCCCTGCATTAATATGACCAAAACCAAATATTGTACAATAGCCAACTAAATACAGTTGGTTTCATTCAAATGGGGTCCATTGATTGACGACAGGGAAGTTGTGCGAACCTGAAGAAAATGCGTCTGCCCGTGGTCGGATTGCTGGGAAGTTGTGGAGTTTGGTGCGTCCGTCCGGAGCAGGGGACGTGCAGGCCGGGACGTGGAGCAAGGGACGGGAAGGCCAGCGTGCCAGCGTCCCGGCATGGAGGGCGGTCTCGTTTGGCCGGCATGGAACATGCATGGAGTTTGACCCAGCTGGCCGCCCGCAGCTGGCAGTGGGCTAGGCAGACCGGCGGCGCGCGGCGGTTGGTGACGTCGGCAGCCTACGGGACTCACCGGCTGTGTGAGTGGCCATGGCGAGGACCTCAATCAGTCGTCTGGCAAGCCCGTCGAGCTTGGGGATGTGGGGATTCCTCCGGCCAGGGAGGAGAGGAGCGGCTCTAAAATTGTATGGAAAATATACCATTAATGCAAACTTCTTAGCACAAAAGTACGTGAATAAGGTTGGCATACTATCTCAAAAGATAATCTTCCCATAGTCATTCTACCTGTTCATAAAGAAATTACTTGTGAATATAATTAGATCATCATACGTTGTATGATGCTTTAGTTCCAAAAACTCACATGAATCTACTTGATGCCTTTCTTTGATATAAGAAGGATGTCGCTCCTTATTTTTGCCATCGATTCCTCTGCTATTCTTGCTATTCTCATTGATGTACAACAAGAACATACATAATGCAAACCCCTTTTGCAGGGACATGAAAAGGCTGATAGTAGTTCTATAGTGGCATATATCAAATAGCTTTACTGGCACAACCGTACATGCCCTAAATACAACAGAAATCTTTCAGTCTTGAGCACATGACGAAAAAACAAACTTGCGATGGGGCTTGTGGAGTTGTGGTGGAGGTTGTTACCTGATGCAGTGGCCACACGCGCGCTAGTTGAGGGCTCACGGTGCACGCCGCACAGCGACCTGGACCTCGGAGGGCCTCGGCATCGTCGGGCAGGGCGAGGAGATCGGAGAGAAGAAGAGAACGGCAGCGCGAGGACGCGAGGAGTGCATGCGTCGAGAGGATCGTGTCCAGGGCTTGCGTGAACGGGTCTTCGGCGGCCACCTCGAGCCCCTTCCGTCACGGCCGCGCGATCTCAGATCCGGGAGCCGCTTCTTTGACGAGCACGTGCGCTTCGCGGACGTGGAGCTTCGCCGCCTAACCTTGACGAGCAAGCGGATCCGACAATGGGGAGAAGGGTGGGAGCGGTGGAGGTGGCTGAGCGGGAGGGAAGCAGGGGCGGCGGCGGCGGCGGCGGCGGAGGCGGAGCGAGAGATGGGGGCAGCGCCAGGGGTGGATTGAGAGGAGGGGTTTTTTTTTCATGCGAGGGAGGCTAGGGCGTCGTCCGATTTTTTGTTCGCTAGTCATAGTTGTCCCTGGTTAAATTTCGTAGATTTTTTTCGGACGAAAAAAAACCAGCAGAGGTGGGACGAAATTTGACCGGCAGAGACTACCAACTGCTTCATTAGAAGTAGAGAAGATAGTAAAACGGGACATGGCTCTCGCAAGTGATGAGGTGCGAATTGTCTTTTTTTGGTACACGTTAAGCTTGTTCTTCCGAAATTTCAAGCCGCGCCTTGTTATGCCGAAATTTCAAGCTAGCGTCTCTGTCTATCGTGCTGCGAAACTCCCGCCTCTTGAACCCGTGCCTTGTTACCCCGAAATATTTAATATAAATCTTTCTCGTTGTGCTCCGACAACTCCCTCCATCTCAACCCGCGCCTTGCTATTCCAAAATTACAACACGCGCGAAAACTCCCACCTCCTGTGAAATCCCGACACGTGAAATGCCCGTGATACCCCTGAACCGAAAGAACCGCCTAGGTCAAATTGGTGGGGTACTTTCGTAACTTACCCCACATTTCGGACAAGTGCGTCTCTAAGCCATGGTTCCCCACTCCCATCACATCCGCCCACCCATTCGTACACCGAGGCCGCAAAAACCCGCGAAGCACCACTCCTCCGTCCGCCACCGCTGAGAGCCTCTTCCCGACGACGCCGTCCACAAAGAACACCTCGATGTCCCTCATCCACCGTACTGGATGAAGATCCGTCGTAGATCTCATCGTCCCGCCGGTTCAGCCACCCCGTCCTCCACCTCCAAGGAGCTGCCCCGATGTTCCCCTCGTCTTTCGCGCCACCTCCATTCCCATACCGCCGTCTTCACCTGCACCACAGGAAGAGCATCATCATCACCATTTCCTCGGATGAAGCTGAGGCCTAATGGGCACCACCAAAGAGGTTGTACACTAATCACCGCATTTTCTTCTTGATTCGATCTCACGGTGCGGGCGTTCGGTCCCCGAAACCGACACGGCGCGGCTCCATCCTCGGCGGCGTCGCCACCACTTAAATCCTGGCCCGTCGCTCCCTCGACGACAACGTCCCACATCAAGAGGAGCCGCTGCTTTTTGCTCTCGCTTCCGCTTTGCTGCTCTTGCTCTCGGTCCCTGGCAGTCCGCTCTTGCTATTGCTCTTTCTCGCGCTACTGCTCTCGCTCTTGCTCTTGCTTGCGATGTTGTTCCGATTTAGCTACACTTCAGTCGACTGAATCGACTTTTGGGTTAGTCGATTTTCAGGGGGTGGGGGGCTCGCTGGATTTAAGGAAGAAGCAGCCGAAGTGGGGAGGGGGGCTCACCGGAGAGGTACCCCACTATCTATCTTAGGGTTCAGTGAGGGGGCGGTGGTCGCCGGCGGTGGTGGGGCGATGGCGTGGGGATCGCCGGAGAAAAAGCTCGGCATGGGGGACCTACAGGGATGGTCGGGGCGGCTGCCGACCGGTGGTGGGGAGTGGTTTCAGGGTGGTCGGGGCGGCGCACCACCGGCCGCGGGCGGCATGGGGCGGGTCTTTGGCCGGTGGTGGCTAGCGGCTCAGGGGGGTGGAGGTCGAAGATGAACTGCAGGCCCTTGATATCGTATCCAACGGCTGGAAAATCGACTGACCAGAGATGAAAAAGTCGATCGACGTGTAGCCTCACTGATCTTTGCTACGACCACCGCTCTCGCCGCAACGCTCCGCTGCCATCACGCTCTTTGCTTTTCTACTACTAGTGCGTTCGGTTCGACAACAAAATTTAGTTTCGAAGCTTAAGTTCGATTCGGCCGATTAAATTCAGTTTTGCATGTTAAGTTCGTAAATGAGCGGTGATGTATTTTACATATAGCACTTTGTGGTTATGTATTTTACGTCATCTATTGGAGATGCTATTAGAATTCCACTCAGTTAACATTGTCTCTCTGTCACCTTGACCTCGGTGTCGTACAACTACGGTAGCTGCTCCAACAACGAAACCCTCCATCACCGCGGAGCAGAACCCCGGGCTCCATCTCAAGATGCCTAAGATCTTCTTCCCCTCCTCTGACAGCCAAGTCAGTCGGAGCATCCTCACCGACCAACCCAATCACGCTGAGATCGACATGGCTTCGCGAAAGAGGTTGTACACTTGTTGCATCTCTTTTTTACTCTACATGTTATATATATTGTCCACTGAGCACACGCAGTAATGTGAAATACGATTAGTTTCTCCTACTATATGACAAGCAGTGAGGTATCAGGCAACTTAGCTATCTGTGATGGACTCTCTTGAACGCCATCACTATTTATCTCTGCGCGTTTGAGTTGTGCATTTGTCGATGGGCCTGGGAGTTGAGCTAGTAGGGCAGTGGCCTGGGTCCAAAGTAGTATAAGTAGAACAAAAACATTTTTGAGTGTATGCTTTTTCCTTGCTCAAGCACGCCTACTAAAATCGCTGCTTGGAAGGAAAAGTGAAGGAAAAACATAGGAATTGGAAAGTTTCCTATGGTACTACTATTCATGCATTTGGTTCAAAGGAATGGAGCAAAGGAAAACTGTAGGATTTGTTCCTTTAGTGTCTCCTTGAAAGAAAAACCGTAGGAATTTTAATTTCCACATGTCCTCCTTTCCAAATTACTATTCATGAAGCACAAGACTAAGAGATAGTAGCATAATAGCATTATAACCGTACATTTTCTTGTGGTTTGACATAATCTCACCATGCTTCTTTGCATCCTGTGATCTTCCAATTCTTGTGAATCAAACACCCAGATTGGTAGAAATCCTGTGTTTTTAAATTCTCTGTTTTGCACGTGCATTCCTATCCTATTCCTGTCTATTTCCTATCCCTGCTTTGTTAGAATCCTCAAATTCAAACAAGCCCTTACACAATTACTTCTGTTACAGATATGTGTCAAAGAAAACCTTGTGTGGTTTGTCCTGCTCCGTCAAGGCCATGCGTTCCACCCATTTCATTTGCTCCAACGACGGAAGGGTTCACCACAGCAGGATCCGCTCTCCAAACTGTCTTTATTTGCCTCGAGATCTTCATCCCCTTGGCCGTGACTCGACAACTGCATTACCATCATCAATCGGGCGAGATGACCTTGAGGACTACACGGGTCCGCAAGAGAGGTCGCACTCTTCCGTGGTTCCGCTTATGTTATGCATCGCGTAATATGATGGCATGCTACTTTATCGTCGTGTTCACCTATTAGACTCAAAGTCAGTCCAAACTAATGTTTGAAACTTGAGTTTTTAAATGGTTGTGGGGTACATATTGGGGCAGCAATCAGTACTATCTGTCTACTATCTGGTTAATCTCGGGTGTCTACTATGAGTTTCATGTTGGGTGCAAACAACCATTAAAGGAGCCATTATCTGTATTTTTTAACTAAAGCTATTATCTGCCTACTATTATTGGTTTTGGGTCTATCCATAGTTTGCTACCATCACTCTAGATATGTGCATGCACTCCTTACATAATCTCACTATGTTTTATTCCTATGCATGTCAGTTATTGTACACAATGGAACCGAACATGTAGAGCAAAAGAGACGAGCCTTGCATGGCAATAAAATTTCATGCAGATGTTGCTCCATGGTGGGTGCAAAAGCAGCCCCCCTCCACCCATTTTGGATCGTAATCAAGAGGAAGATAACTGTTCTGAGGGGCATTCAGAAGGAGAAGACCACTCCTATTTACCCCCTAAGGTCTTCGCTCTAACTTGGCATGCTGATGTTGGTAATATCATGCATATGGTGCCTTGCATTGCTTATTGTATACATCAAATATGTCATCCGCTTAGTTTAGACATGCTTAGTGTCAATGCCATCTGTTTAGTTTCTTTATCGTATATGTGAATCATGCAATGCCATCTTGTTTAGCCAGGCATCATATATGTGAATTTTGCAATGCCACCCTGGTTAGCCAGTCATATTATATGTGAATTATATCATGCCATAATTTTTTTATTACGTGTTAAATTTGTCAATAATTTTAGTACATTCAATTACTCTTCCTGTGCATCAGCCATTCGGCACGGTCATGGAAAAATCTGGACTGGAAGCAAGGTTTTCAGAGCAGACAATGCTATCTGACGAAGCGCATGTCTTGCTGGTTACGGATAGCTCCTCAGAGAAGGATTCAGAGACAGATGACCAGTCCTATTCCCCCCCTCCCCCCGAGGTGCATGCTCTAACTTGGCAGGGTTATGTTGCTCATATCATGCGTATTGTATCTTGCATTGCTATGTCATTTGCTTAGTTTAGACTTTAGACATGCTTTGTGTGAATGCCACCTGTTTAGTGTCTAATTACCATATATGTGAATTATGCAATGCCATCTTGTTGCAAGACATTATATATGTGAATTATGCAATGCTATATTGTTGCAAGGCATTATATATGTGAATTATGCAATGCCATGATGTTTAGCCAAGCGTCATATATGTGAATTATATCATGTCGTCCTTTTTTTGTATTTCTCGTTGCATTTGTCGACAATGTTTATATATTCAACTGCTCTTCCTGTGCATCAGCCGTTTGAATTGGTGATGGAGAAATCTGGAGTGAAAACAATGTCTTCAGAGCAGACAATGCTATCTGCTGAAGAAGATATCTTCTTTGATTCTGAGATAGCTCTTGAGAGGAGGATTCAGAGGCGGATGACCAGTCCTATTATCCCCGAGGTGTATGCTCAAACTTGGCAGGGTTATATTACTCATATCATGCATATGTTGTATTGCAATGCTTAGTTTTTACATCATATACACAATATTGAATGCCATCTCCTTAGTTGACACATCATATATGTGATTGCCCTCTGCTCACTTGCTTAGTATATAAATCATATATTTGAATTATATCATGCCATGATGTTTACATAGACAGACATGTATCTGAATTATGGCATGCCAACCCATTTTCTAAAGACATAATATAGTTATATCATCTCATCCTGTTTACATAGTCATCATATTTTGAATTATGTCATTCTATCCATTAATTATATCATGCCATCATGTTTCCATCGACGACATGATTGTGATTTATCGCACGCCAACCACTTTAATAGACACATCGTATAGTTATATCATGGCATCATGTTTACATAGTCATCATATTTTGAAGTATGTCATTCTATCATGTTTAGTTAGCCATCATACATGTGAAATTGTGTCATGTTATCCTGTTTAATTAGCCATCATATATGTGAAATTATGTCCTGCTATTCTGTTTGGTTAGACAACATAAAAGTGAATTATTTCATGCCCTATTTTCTTACCTACTATCCATTGCACTTGTTTATCTTACAATGTGTGTACATTCAATTACTTTTCTTGTTTATCAGCCATTTCAATTGGAGGGGGTGATGGCAGTATCTGTGGGAGTAAAAAAACGGTCTTCAGAAAAGATTGTGCTACCTGTCGATGGTAGAACCACGGTTGTACTTGTCCAAGAACCAACCCCACCACACATAACCCAGACTCACGCAGATTGTACCCCTACCCAGTTGGACAGAGAACCAGCTACACCCCTTCTAACCCCAACCCCAGCAGATAGTAACCCAGTTCCAGTTGACACCAAACCGTCTCCACCATAGAGCACCCAAACACGAGCAGTTAGTAAGGCAACTGCAGTGCCCAAAGCACGAGGACCACCACTCCGAACCCCAAGTCAACGCTTAAAGCAGAAGAAGAATTGTTCTCAGGTCAGGTTCCGTAGCTATGGTTCATAATACTTTGCTCTTGCATCACTGTATTTACTCATACCAACTAATTTCAAATTTGAAGGATGCAATTGAAACTCCAATGGCGCAACAGGTATGTTCTAAACCTGTTTCTTTAACGTGTTTGCTGTTGTAACTTGCTCTATGTTGATTTCAGTTTCAATTGAATAAACAGCTATGTTCTCATGCCATGCACATTACAAGTGTTGTTATTGCTTTGTAGTTTACCACACTTATATTTTGTCTATGCTGCTTTGCCTTAAATAGATATGATTCAAACTGTGTATCTTGATTTGGCAACATAAACTATAATGATATAGACCATACAGTGACAATACTACATAGATATATGTTTGTTTCATGCTGTTATCCTGTCCACCTTACTATTGAACTGGTTTACCAAAATGAGTTTCATATACTACACTGTAAACCTGTGATGTGTTTGTTTGTTTCTCTTTTAGAACGCGGATAAAATATTGGAGAAGAGTACCCTGTTATGCAATGGTAAAGGAAGTAATGCATATAAGGTTCAAGATATCTTGAGACATCCCTGTTGGTCTCCAAGAAAGCTGATAAAAACTATATTGAAGACACCGAGACAACCCCAAAGTCCTGTCTTGATGTAGTGTTCGACATTCTTGGCTACTAATGCCGGCACCGACTCTTGAACTCCTGCTGAATCAGTTCGGCTTCTTGAGTCTCAACTTCAAGTTGAAAGACATCGATCGGATGTTATGCGACAGGAAGTCAAGGACCGAGGAAGACCTTGCGAATTCGGATGCATACTTTACGGTGCAACAACAAGTCTTTGGAGGATTTAAGCGCCAAACAACAGAAAGTTAATAAGCTTGCTAAGCATCTTGCTAGCATTATGGGTACCCAGGATATTGTTTCTTGATCTCTTTGAAGTGGTTTCAGTTCTGGACTTGTTTTACTGCGGCGTTTATTTGCACTGGTCGCCAACTTTGACAACGAGTGTATATGATATGCTGCTTTGTTCCCTATATTTGCACTGGTGGCTAACTTTGATGCCCAGTGGATGTAATATGTGTAATAGCCGTGATAGCCTAGCATAAGTTGCTTGCTTATTTATTTCCTTGTTGGTTCCCTATATTTGCACTGGTGGCGAACTTTGATGCCTAGTGGATGTAATATGTGTAATAGCCGTGATAGCCTAGCATAAGTTGCTTGCTTATTTATTTCCTTGTTGTCTTGTTTATTTGTTTGCTTGTAGTCAGTGCATTCTTTTTCCGCGGTTTGCTAGTGGCCGCAATAACCTATTTTGTAAAACTAGGCCACAATAACCATGGGCTATATTTACTGTAGTTACCATGGGCCTCCTACGGGCCGTAGAAACAATGGGCCTTCTACGGGCCATAGAAACAATGGGCCTTCTACGGGCCGTAGACACAATGGGCCTTCTACGGGTCGTATCATCAATGGGCCTTCTATGGGCCATATGATCGATTGGCCAAACATGGGCCAATAACAGACCGCATTATGGTCGTAAACGGGCTAGAGTTGGAATCATCCGTTCATGGGCCGACCATAACGGGCCGTTGTTAATCGGTCGTATTTGATGATGCTATGAAAATGGCCCAACGTATTAACGGGCCACAAACGGGCCGACTGTAACCACGGGCTGAATTTGGCCCACAAGCAGAAAATGACAGTAACGGGCCGTAAGTAAACAATGCTGGAAATGAGCCCAAGAATAAATGGGTCTTGAGAAGTCCGAAAGATAACATGGGCTGGAAACGGCCGAATGGAATAATGGGCCGTTAATGGGTATAAAGTGATACACTGTTCATTATGGGCCAGTTTCACCACGGGCCGTTAATGGGCCAAGAGTTACAAAGGGCCTCATATGGGTTGAAAGACTTCATGGGCTATACATGGGCCGGAAGTTAAAACGGGCTGGAATCATATTGGACGGCCCAGATGACGCTACTGGGCCTAATTCGGATAGGTCATAACGGGCCCTGGGTTAGCGGGCTGTAAATGGGCTATATGCGAACAGGCCGTTAACAGGCTTTCCATGGGCTGGCCCGCCACCTTTTGACCAAGTCAAACAGGCCGGCTTTTCACAGGAATGGGCCTCTGTTGGGCCGTGCCACGTGTCGATGTAACATAGGCACCTCATGCCCAATGAGTGGATGACATCTGTCCCAACCGTGAGCCAACACGTGTTTCCTCCAACCAATGTTGATTTTACACGTGGAAAATCCCCATTGGTTGGGGCTGTTAACGGGTTATCGGATCCAAAAACCGGACCCGATAGCTTAACAGCGTCCCGTTACGGTGGATGCCACGTGTCGGTCACCCTTGACGAAAGCACTTCTATGATGCGGGATTTATCGTCATGGAAGTGGGCACTTCTGTGATGATATTTTTGGTAATGTCATGGAACACCTCTACGACAACACAGGTATGACTATCTTGATTCTATCATAAAATCGTCATGGATGTACATGCATGACAAAAAACGTGACCTACTGTGACAAATACGTATCATCACGGAAGTGTCTTTTTTTTGTAGTGTGAGTTTGATAATTCAAATTTTTGTGGAAATTTCCCCGGGTACGTCATTGCATAATTTAACATCACTTGCTAATTTGGGCACACAAAAGAGTGTACAGCAGACAGATCATACTTACTGAATCGAGCAATTTTAGTAATTAAAAAGAGCCAGTTGACCTAAACATTGCTCTAACAAAAGACCAGCATTAAAAACAAAGCCTAAGTACGCATAATTTTAACAAATCCGCCACCGCGCCGGCCTATTCATCGCCGGTGTGAGATGAGACGTCGATGACTTATCCTAACGACATGCCGTCGTTGGTGGACTCCACGTCCCCCCAGATGAAGTCGGCCGTGTCCTCGTCCTCGTCATCGTCCTCGACGCCGCCCTCACGGTTGTAGTACTCGTAGTAGTGGCTGCGCCAGAGCTCGCGTTGGTACTCCATCGCCGGTTCCTCGACAGGCAGACTCTTCTCTACCTTGACCTCAGCCACGCGCAACTCCTCCTCCTGGCGCTCCTCGATCCCCGCCGCCTTCTGCATCTCCAGCTCCCGCTCGGCGACCTCATGAGGAAGCAGGTGCTCCATGGCCACCGCCGCCTTTTCAGACGTGGGTTGCATGCTGGACTCCGAGGTGGCCTAGGATATCTTGGTGTGTGCATCCTAGATCTTGGCGTGGATGGCCTCGACCGGGCGAGGCGACATCGGTGACAACAAGAAGTTGACGTTACAACAGCGACCATCTCGGCTGCCGCTACTCTGTCGGCCGCAGACGCCCTCTCGGCGGAAGCAAGCGCTCAATGTGGAAGCGGTGGCACTCTCGGCGTATGCGGCGGCGCTCTCGGTGCAGGCGGCGGCGCTCGGGGGGGGGGGGGACGTGGCCATCGTACGGGCCTTCACAAAGCGCTTCCATGGCGTCATCTTTGCAAGAAGGTGGTGCGGAAATGGGGATTGGGATTCGGGGATTCGGGGATTGCCGGCCTTTGGAAGCGAGCAATTTAGCCGAAGCTTAAGGAGGGAGACTTAAATAGACCCAGATATTTTCATCGCAAACAGTTCACAGAAAACAACTGTGGGTGATGTTATAGATATTTTTTATTAGCTGTGAAAGACGAATTTGGAGTAAAGTGGCAAAGGATGGTGTTTTAAATGAATGAGAATTTTGGTAGTACTAATACAACTGTCATGTCAAATTTTGGAAAATTTCAGGGGTCATTTGACCTTTTAACACATTTAAGTGATTTCTAGCCATTTAATGACCGTAATTGAAATTTGAACTACATGTACATGCAACAACTAACCATAACGGTTTGAAAACTCATACTTTGTGTACTTGTGTGTGATTTAATTCCATGTGCAGTAAATTGGAAGGAATTTTCATACATATTGGTCTAACGTCTATGACACAATTAAGCATGGAGTGACATGGCATTTTAATTCCAAAAAATAAAAAAAATCAGAAACACATGAAACCTTGGTTGATGTAATGTCATGCCACCAAGATGATGTGCCAAAAAAATTGGCATGTTTGACGAAAGTTTGGACACACACTCACAAACCGGAGCAACTCAGTAGAAGGCTCGTGGTTCCAAGAGGGAACAATGCATGTTTGATGACGAACGAGAGATAGCTTCCTCTTACGGCCTTCAATTTTTTTCTATGTCTAACGTGCAGTACTACAGCTATAATGTGAAATTTTGAAAAATTCTAGGGGTCATTTGACCTTTTAAAGACATTTAAGTGATTTTCTAGCCATTTAATGACCGTAATTCAAATTTGAACTACATCTACATGCAACGCCTAACGAAAATGGTTTGAAAAAAATCATATTTGTGTACTTGTGTGCGAGTTAATTCCATGTGCAGTAAATTAGAAGGATTTTTCAAACATATTTGTCTCACGACATGGACACATGCATACGTATGCATGGAGTGACATGGCATTTTAATTCCAAAAAAAATCTGAAACACATGAAACCTTGGTTTATCTAATGTCATGCCACCCAGATGATGTGGTAAAGAAATTGGCATGTTTAACGAAAGTTTGGAAACACACCCCTCACAAACCGGAGCAACTCACTAGAAGGCTCGTGGTTCCAAAAGGGAACAATGCATGTTTGATGACGAACGGGAGATAGCTTCCTCTTACGGCCTTCAATTTTTTTCTACGTCTAACATGCACTACTACAACTGTATTGTGAAATTTTGGAAAATTCTAGGGGTCATTTGACCTTTTAAAGACATTTAAGTGATTTCCTAGCAATTTAATGACCGCAATTCAAATTTGAACTACATCTACATGCAACGCCTAACCAAAACGGTTTGAAAAACCATATTTGTGTACTTGTGTGCGAGTTAATACCATGTGCAGTAAATTAGAAGGAATTTTCAAACATATTGGTCTCACGCATTGGAAACATGCATACGTATGCATGGAGTGCCATGGCATTTTAATTCCAAAAAATTAAGAAATGATCAGAAAAACATGAAACCTTGGTTGATGTAATGTCATGCCACCAAGATGATGTGGTAAAGAAATTGGCATGTTTGTCAAAAGTTTGGACACACACCCCTCACAAACGGGAGCAACTCACTAGAAGGCTTGTGGTTCTGAGAGGGAACAATGCATGTTTGATGACGAACGGGAGATAGCTTCCTCTTATGGCCTTCAATTTTTTTCTACGTCTAACGTGCACTACTATAACTGTAATGTGAAATTTTGGAAAATTATAGGGGTCATTTGACCTTTTAAAGACATTTAAGTGATTTTATAGCCATTTAATGACCTTAATTCAAATTTGAACTACATCTACATGCAACGCCTAACCAAAACGGTTGGAAAAATCATATCTGTGTACTTATGGGCGACTTAATTCCATGTGCAGTAAATTAGAAGGAATTTTTAAACATATTGGTCTCAAGGCATGGACACATGCATACGTATGCATGGAGTGCCATGACATTTTAATTCCAAAAAATTAAGAAATGATCAGAAAAACATGAAACCATGGTTGATGTAATGTCATGCTACCAACATGATGTGGTAAAGAAATTGGCATGTTTGACGAAAGTTTGGACACACACCCCTCACAAACCGGAGCAACTCAAGATGAAGGTTCGTGGTTCCGAGAGGGAACAATGCATGTTTGATGACGAACGGGAGATAGCTTCCTCTTACGGCCTTCAAATTTTTTTTGTATGTTTAACGTGAACTAATACAACTGTCATGTGAAAATTTGGAAAATTTCAGGGGTCATTTGACCTTTTAAAGACATTTAATTGATTTTCTAACCATTTAGTGATCGTAATTCAAATTTGAACTACATCTACATGCAACGCCTAACCAAAATGGTTCGAAAAATCATATTCTTGTGTGCGAGTTAAAAAATTATCAGACGATGTAAATATCTGGTGTTCAAAAAAGAAAATGTAAAGATCTGGCAAGACAACCGGCCCCCACACGATTGGCACTCTATCTCGCGGCTCGAGGTTTGGTAGGTGAGTGGCAGGGATCAATAATCAGACACGGTTCTGTATTGGAAACTATCAGCTATTATGTTCACACACTGATTTTGCTGCGGCAATCGTGTGTAATTTAATTCAAACTACAGTACTCGTAAATTCCAGCGATCGGCGTGTGTACTATCCCCATCAATCAAGATTCCGTCTGCCAATAAATACTCCCTTGCTCATGTTGTCCCGCCTGCATTCTCATCTACATCCTCCCCTTGCTCGCCCTCTCTCTCACACACAAATCTCTGCCATGGCGCCACCGGTCTGCCCATGCACCGACTAGGAGTCGCCGCCCCCCGAGGACGCTCCCTCGAATAGCAGTGACGAGGACCCCTACACGCCGCCTGACGAGGTTGCGCCAGACCCCCCAGCTTTTGATTGGTTTTGGGGCCAGTACAATCTTTGTCTGTGGAAGTCGCTGTCGCCGGCTGAGAAAGCTGGGCAAGTGGCATTCAAGAAGGAGATGGCGAAGGAGGAAGCCAGGTACCAGGTGGCCTGTGAAGCCCATGATGCCGCCTGGAAAAAGGAGGCGGCGGAGCTTTGGGGGCAGGCGCGTTGTCGTGCCGAGGAGGTGTACAAAGACGGGTACTTTGCAAGGAAGGTCATAGGCGTTGGGCGCCTCATCACTGCGTGGAGGTCGACCGATAAGCTCTATCGTGCCACCGACGAGGAGCTCCGGTGGGCGCTCAACAAAATGGCAAGATCGGTCGCGCGCGTCCGCCAGCAAGAGGCAGATTGGTACATCAAGTGTTGCAAGGCGGAGGCGGAATCTTGCCTCCGACTTTGGGAAGACACCACCTGCACGAGGGAGCTGGCGAGGGGCTGCTTAGGAATCTTGGCCCAGGGAGGGATTATTAGTTTTAGTATTGTTTGTTTTCAATTTTATGCATTGTACCTAGTAGTTAAGTATCATCACGTATATGTGATGATATTTTATATATATATATATATATTCTGTGATGAACTAATGAACAATTAATATATATATATATATTATGAATTCCATTTTCTATCCGTTTTTGTATACTAATTTGAATCTAGCTGTTATCATCCACATATACAGAATAGAAAGCGTATACACACACATTGAAACAGAACATATGAGAACGGAAAACAGAGTACGCATATTGAAACAGAGGAATAAACAGAGCAATACTATGATGGTTGTGAATACATCGCTATCCACGTCGAAATGACTCAACAAAATAAAACGTTTCCATGAGACTATGACCAGCAGCCCTTGCCTACGGTAGCTCTTGGCTCTGCCTGAAGTCGTGCAGGCATTCGTCCAAGCAGTCGACACGCTCGCAGTACATCTGGAGCACGATCTCGAGCTCCAAGTTGGCTATTTCATCAGAGATCACCAGCTCGAGGATGCGACGGCCATGTTCCTCTACTGCGCCCAGGTGGACACTTGGGCCAAGGAGGCGGTCGAGCCTACGGACCAGCGTGTTGGCATCCAGCGTTCGCGGACATGGCGAACGGCGCCACCCATGCGAACGGCACGGGGAGCGTCCGGTGCAAGTACGGCGCAGCCGGCCTTTGGGGCAAGTACGGCGCTGAGGGCCTCTGCCCACTCCTGGCGAGGAATGGGGGTACTCACGGGATGTGTACCCAGTCGCGACACCGTGTCGACAGCAGGCAAGCGCGGATGGATCCGCTCTTGCTATGCGGTGCACCACGCCCCTCGCTCTGCGGCGCTCCAATGGTCTCACCGTGTGGCGAGCCGCAACCTATTGGCGCAGACGCGCCTAGCTTGCTCTGGGACGCGCCATCGATCATGTTGTGCAGCGTGCTGCAGCCTGTCGGTGCTAACATGCCTATCTTGATCCACGGCGCTCAAGCGCCACGCACCAAAGGTCTGCTCAACCCTGGCAATGACGCGCATCACGGCGTCGTCCATCGCATTGCCGGGGAGCGCCTCGGCCTCGACGGGCCGTGGCGCCTACTCGTTTTCCTTGTCGACGAGGTTGATGGCAGAGGCGGCGCTTTGGTGGGTTGGCATGCTTGGAAAATGTGGATGTGCTACAGGCTGCGCTTGTCGCCTCCGTGCCTCGCACGTCGCCTAGGTTTATGCGCAATATCGCTGGGTGGCGGAAAACAGGTGAGGAAATGGCGGGAAACGGTGGCGTGTTCATAAAACTCCATCAATTAATGGAAACTTAGCATAGAAGGAACATCGAGCTAGAACAAGAAGTAGATGATGATCAGATGAACACGGACCACACTAGGGAACCCGTCGGTGATAAATTCATCAATCACAAACGGTTGAATACTAGTAAGCATTTGCCCACAACACACACGGCTTATTCCATCACAAATAGGTTGGATGGATCAACTGTATGCCACGTATCGTACATTGTCAAAAAGTATTACGGTAGACCTTCTTTAACATGTGTTAAAAAATAAAAAAACAAGGACCTCGAGGTTAATTTAACTACAACTTCCCACCCAGTCACCCATCTGATGGCTGCTCCAGCCTGAGCACACTTAACTTGAGAGTTCTCTTACATGAGCTACTGGTGGAACAGCTAGTCCTTGCTGAAATAGGATGCCTCTTTGCGTCCTTATGGCGTATCCGGATGACCGCCCGTCCCTCAATGGCCAATAGATGTTGTGTAGATAGAGCATATCACATACGTCTTATTAGAAGCAATTGTCTATCTTATTATCGGTCTTCGCACACATTTACGATTCTGAGACACTGTTTTGCGTATCACACACATCTTGTTAAGTTGAACCGTTTCTGTTCCCATGTCTCAACGCAAACAGTTCATCCTAGTGAACCGTATGTTGTACATCGCACACACCTTGATTTGGCTGACGGTTTCTTTTGTGTTGCCTAATCACAAATAGTTCGTCCGAGTGAACCGTATGTTGTACATTGCACACACCTTCATCTGTCTGCCCGTTTCTTTTGGTCCTCCTCATCGCAAACGGTTGATTGAGCTGAACCGTATGCCCCGCATCACACACGCAACTAAACTCTAAACCGTGTTTGATGCATCCTCCATCGCAAATGTTTTGCACCTTTTTTGACGGTTTTTTACACCACCATTGCGATTATGGCATCGCACACAGTTTCGTTGAAGGGTCTCTGATCGTAGTGTCGCGTTAGCAGCATTCTGCAATAGTGGACGTGTAACACGTGTCGTTACTTGTCTAACCGTGCAAAGTGTTTGTTCAAAAAAACATCCTACACCGAAATATCGAAACAACGCACGGGGGTCCCACTTGTCATTGATCAAATTTGGACCTAAAACTAACAAATCTGAAAGATGAGATTCGAACTGGCAACCTGGACTACAATGCGTAAGTCGATAGTCTGAAACAACAACGGTTGTTGGCTTTGTCCCATAACTTGATTTTATACAGTATTACGTTGAGTAGAGTACAGGGAGTGGCTCGTCAACACGTGCCTGATCGTTGACACACTTACTGGTGAGTCCCATGTCTGCGATCTCTCTCTCTCCTCTCCATCGTCTAACCTTTAGACGCACGGGCACACACGAAGAGCGGCGCTAGCTTGTCGTGGTGTTATTATAACTAAAAAAAGCTTAGAAAATAGAAGAATCGCCTAGAACAAGAGACATTATGGCTGGGAGCTAACCACACTATCCTCCATGCCACGTTAGCATGATGAAGCTGTGTGGCTAGTGGGGTGTTTTCGACCGACTGGCTGGGAGGTAGTACATCTGGTACAGTATATTTTTACACGCACATTTTTCCTCCATGCCGAGACGTGGCACACCCTACTACGCGGTTTCGGGGTCCTCCTAGGTGGTGCACGCATATTTTCTTCCTTGCTGAGATATGGGACGCCCTACCGCGCGTTTTCTGGGTCCTCGGTCATAGCGCCAAAGCAAGCAAATGAGTCGGCAAATCACGAAAGAGCACCTTTCCCACAGAGTACATCAGTGAAGCACGGTGGCTAGCTAGTTAGGCTAGTGCGACCGATTAGCTAGGCAGCCGCCAACACTACAAAAAAAGACACATCCGTGACATTTTGGGCCGAATGAATTTTTTTTGTCATGCTTATGACACTTCTATGACAATAATTATGACAAAACGCGGTATCATCATAGATGTGGTGGGCTCCTACTTCTATGACCAAAAATCATGACAGAAAATGGGCTTTTCATCTAGCTGCATGACATTCTTTGGGCCATCCATGACGGAAAAAACTGTGGTAGAAGCGAGGGCGAGGAAAATATCGGGGAGTTCCCAGTTACCGTGGGTGGTCGGGGCGGAGAGATGCACGGAGGTTTCCACGTTTCTCTCATGTAAGCACGTATGTTCGAGGCGTTGGCTAACTGAACCCGAGCGATCACATGTTACTGAACCCGAGCGATCGATCCCTTGGCTGTTAACTAAACCCGAGCAATTCATTCGCTGCTGACTGAACCCGAGCAATTCCTTCGCTGCTACTGCTAACTGAACCCGAGCGATCGATCACTGCTGTTAGCTGCTTATTGAAGCCGATCGAGCCCCCGTGGGAGACTTAACCAGCCAGTGTTGGGTTGCCTCTTGATGAACAGTGACCGTTGCTTCTGTGTGCGCGGTACATAGAACGAGTCGAGACATGGTGAGTCGAGCCTGTTGGTTGGCTATGGATGAACAGTTCCTGGTGGGGGTTGGATGAACAGGACCCCGTGGTAGTAGGCCGTTGCCGCTGGATGAACAGGACCCGGAGGAGGCCGCCGCACCCCAGCCGGTTGGGAGTGGATGAACAGGACCCCGTGGAGGCTTTATGAACAGCAGACGGTGGAGGCCGGATGAACAGTAGCCGTAGATGAACAGTAGCCCGTGGAGGCTGGAGGAGGTCGATGGTGGATGAACAGTAGCCCGTGGAGGCTGGAGCGAGGCAGTAGATGGTGGATGCGGTACCCCGTTTCACCGTAGGCGCTCCAACACAAGTATGTTTCCTCCATTTTGCGGTACGCCACACCCCTCCCGATCAACAGGTCCCCGTTTCAACCGTAGGCACTCGAACAAAAGTCTGTTTCCTCCGTTTTGCGGTACGTCGAACCCTTTCCAATGAACAAGACCCCGTATCAACCGTACACGATCGAACACAAGGCCTGTTTCCTCCGTTCTGCGGTACGCCAGACCTTGTTTCGGCTGTTCCATCCAAGCCGGTTTGCTCCCGATGAACACGACATATTCCGACCCAGCCGATTGCCTCCCGATGAACACGATGCTATTTCCTCTGTTCCGACCTAGCCGGTTGGTTGCCGATGAACAAGACGACGTCGATGTATGCCTTTGAGACCACGTCCATATGTACGTACCTAGCCGTATTTGCTTTCTTGTAGCGTGGCTGTACGTATGGGTACACGTTATAGATGGAACTGCATGACATGCTACGTCCGCGGCTCTACTACGACACGCGCTACTCCTTACTCGGCCACAATTCATCGCTGCAGAGAGACCGATCGACTAGTATGTACATACACGTTCGTGACCAGACAGACAACGCTACGTACGCTTTGACCGGGTGGGTCCCAGCTATTCCTTACGTGCGAAGATATAGCTGGTGGGTCCCAGCTGTCAGGGGGGAATATTTTTTTCATACTATGGATGCACTTCCTTGCGTGCGAAGATGTAGCTGGTGGGTCCCAGCTGTCAGCGAGGGAATCTTTTTTTCGTACTATGGACGCACTTTCTTGCATGCGAAAATGTAGCTGGTGGGTCCTAGCTGTCAGGGGGAAACATTTTTTTTGCGAAATGCGGTGGCCCGTCTGGTGGGTCCTTGTTGTCAGGTGGAGGAATCATTATTTTTGCGCGTAATAAGGAGGCACTTCCTTGCTATGGATATGGACCCAGTTGTCAGCCTCTCCACGTACAGTACTCTTCCGATGGAAGTCGTTCCTCGACCACATTTACCATGCCGCCCCGAGAGCACCAAGGCAGTGGACGACGGTGAGGCCTCGTAAGGGGACGACGCGGAGCCGGGGAAGACACGGTAGTGGATGCCCACGTGGAGAGGAGTACGAGGGTTGACTGGTTCGGCTGTGGTATGAGGCTGTCGTCGCCGTAGAATAACATGGGTTGTGGGTGACTAGAGGGATGGCCTGGCCAGCGGTTGGAGTAGGAGGGGGCGGTGAGGCCTGCGCGGCAGCATAGTCGGCCATGAGAGGCAGGAGCAGGCGGCACGGCCCATGATGGTTTGGGCAGCTGGAGCAAGAAAACCAGAGGTTGAAGAAGCACGACAGCCGTTGGATCGCCATCGTACGATCACTGCAGCTAGAATCGTTTATATTGACTAAGTTGACAAATCCATGCATCCGCGTCAACTTAGTAGGCCCACAAGTCAGCCTCCAGAAATGGTGGGTCCCTACTGTCAGGTGGAGGAATCATTATTTTGCGCGTAATAAGGAGGCACTTCCTTGCTGCGGCCGTGGACCCAGCTGTCAGCCTCTCCATGTACACTCCTCTTCCGATGGAAGTCGTTCCTTGACCATGTTGAGCATGCTGTGTCGAGAGCACCAAGGCGGGGACAATCATGAGGCCTAGGAAGGGAATGACCAGTAGCCGGGGAAGACTCGGCAGTTGTTTCCCACGCGGAGGGGAGTACGAGTGTTTACTGCTTCGGCTGCAGTGTGAGGCTACTTTCGCTGAAGAATAACAGGAGGTCTGGGTGAGTAGAGGGATGGCTAGGCCAGTGATGGGAGTATGGTGGGCCGGTGAGGCCTGCGAGGCAGCACAGTCGGCCGCGGGAGGAGGGAGCAGGCAGTCCCATCGACGCTTGTTTGAGCGGCTGGAGCAGGAAGAGCAGAGATTGAAGAAGCACGACGGCCGTTGGATGGACATCCAACGGTTACTGCTCTCATATGTTGACTAAGTTGGCATGGCGTTACGTGCGTGTCAACCTTTTTTTAGGAAAGCGTACGCGTCAACCTATTGTAGGCGCACAAGTCAGCCTCAAATATGTGGAAACAGCATACAACCCATCAACCATTATTTCTAATAATTTACAGCCCATTTGCTAATTCTTAAGGATTTTTTTGGAGCCCATATTCTTTTAGTTAGCATTACAACCCATATTGTGGCCACGGTTAAAACATTATACGAATTTTTGCATATTTTGGTGCGGTCCGAACTGTTTTTAATCCCGAAATTTCGAGTCACATTCAAACTAATTTGAAAATAAATTCATATCAATATAAAATCCAAATAATTGTCCATGCATAAAAATCAATGGAATTTAAAATCTCAAAATGAAAAATGAAATTTGAAACTAATCGGCGGTTTGATGTGTTTTAAAAATGTACATCCCATTTCTCATTACTCATAGCCCATTTTCTCGTCTTAAAAGATTTGCAGCCCAGCAGGGCTGACAAAGCAAGCAGGCCTCGGTTGGGTATTCTGCAAAAGAACAAAAAAACTGGGGTAGCCATTTTCAGAAAGAAAAAAAAATACTGTGCTAGTCTTGTGGTAAACATAAAAGAAAAGGCTGGCTAGACAGGCCAGAGTGCCCTGCACAGCCCAGTTGACGCCCTGCTTCCGTCTCAAAAACAAAGATAACTGGGAAAGCTACTTCCCTAAAAAAACTAGGAAAGCTACTGGGTCCCTCATGTCAGCCGCTCGTTGTGCAATTCTCTCGTTTATTGACAACGTTGACAATGGCATGGGACCTAGATGTCAGAAATCCATTAGGAGGAACCATTTTTCTGGCTTGAAATAAGGAGGCACTTGCTTGCGTACTGCCATGACCCTGGTGGGTCCCTGCTGTCATCCTCTCCATGTACAATCATCTCCTGATTGTGTACGCGTCAACCTAGAAGGCCCAGAAGTCAGCCTGTAAACCCGTGGCAGACAAATACAACCCATTTAATAAAATAACAGCCCATTGTCGGTGTCAAAACCAGCGGATCTCGGGTAGGGGGTCCCGAACTATGCGTCTAGGATCGATGGTAACAGGAGACGGGGACACTATGTTTACCCAGGTTCGGGCCCTTGCTATGGAGGTAATACCCTACTTCCTGCTTGATTGATCTTGATGAATATGAGTATTACAAGAGTTGATCTACCACGAGATCGTAATGGCTAAACCCTAGAAGTCTAGCATGTATTACTATGGTAATGAATATCTTTATCCGGACTAAGCCCTCTGGTTTATATAGACACCGGGGGGATCTAGGGTTACATAAGGTCGGTTACAGAGAAAGGAAATCTTCATATTTGGTTGCCAAGCTTGCCTTCCATGCCAAGGAGAGTCCCATCCGGACACGGGTGAAGTCTTCGGTATTCGTATGTTCACAGCCCATTAGTCCGGCCCATGGCTAACAGGCCAGACGCCCGAGGACCCCTTAGTCCAGGACTCCCTCAGTAGCACCCGAACCAGCCTTGAATGACGAGGTGTCCGGCGTGCAGATTGTCTTCGGCATTGCAAGGCGGGTTCTTCCTCCAATGACCTCAAGGTGATGTATCCGGCCTTCCATTTAATGTCGTACCCCTCGACTTCTGTGTGTCAACGGCTTCAGCTTCTACGTGTCGAGTAAATGCGAGAGGTCAGAGTATTTTTGCATATAACACCCTAGCCATGAAAAAGAGCCTCTATTTAAAGAGATTGGATCTAGATCCATTCGGCACCACACGGAAGAAATCCTCAGAGACGGCCAGAAAAGACCATCCCAGCATGGCGAGCACACCCAACTCTTCCCCCCATCCCTGCAGCCCAGAAAAGGCGAGTGGGAGGGATGTTCTGTCTATCATGGTCAGCTGGAGAAGCTACAAACACAGGGATTTCTTCCCCCCGCAGATCTAGTCCCTGTTCGAGCAGGATTGACCGCCTTCAATGGCGGAGCTCAGGCTAAAGATTTCCCCAATCCATCCAGGGGGAACGGGTGTGCTTTGTCCCTTATCTGCTAAGAGGTGTCGGATTTCCAATTCATCCATTCCTCCACGGGCTTTTGGAGTATTATGGCCTCCAACTGCACAACTTTACTCCGGCCTCCATCCTGCATATCACGGGCTATGTGGCCCTTTGCGAGCTATTCCTGGATTGTGAGGCCCATTTTGAATTGTGGAGAAAGTTATTCTGTCTCGTCCCGCGCAACCACGAGGGATCAATATTTGAAGTGGGCGGAGCCGAAATATGGCGCATTACCGAGACCGGATACCTATCCGGCACACCAAAGAAGGCATCCGAAGAGTGTCCGTATGAATGGTTTTATATTGAGGACATTGCGCTTCCGGAACCAGTTCGGAGGGGTCTCCTTGAATTTGCAAGTGTTCCTTTGAAGAAACGCCACAGCTGGCGCCCTGGAGTCTTGAAGAAGACGACAACGCGGAATTTCATCAACTCATGGGCAAGATAAAGACGCTCCCCCAGTCCGGATTATCAATAGCCGAAGTAATGTTGACTTCAATAGTGCGGGGGGTTCAGCCACTCCAATATTGGGGGCTTCCCATGTGGCACTACAACAGGGAAGATGACGCCTCCCGCTGCGGTAGGAAGCATCCGGACACCCCCGCCGCTCTGGCCAAAATATTGGCCGAACTATACAAAGGGGAGGAGGAGGAGTTCCTTCATATCAAGCGCCGAGATGGATATTCCATGTACAATCCACCTAGCTGGGTAAGTCTTAACCCCTCTGCTTCGTTCTGCTTACTCCCCTCCTCAAGTCATGTTTTAATGAATTAGTAATCCGCCTGTTTATTATAGCACTGGCGAAAGGTCTCCGAGGGGCTTCACAGCCCCGCCCCCCAGCCAGAGGACCACAACCGGGACCTTGACCCTGGATTTGAGGAGGATCCGAATATATTCGTGACGCTCGCATACGGGATGTTTTACCAGGCGAGCTATGACGGCACGGAAGTGGCCATCATCGCCGACTACCCTGGTCTTCTTCCCACCTCCCATGTAAGTAATCGGGAGATATTTTCCCCGAAAGGGTTTTATCATTCCGCCTCACCCACCACACCATCCTGTGATCAAAGGGAAGGCGTACGGCGCGCCATGTCGCACCAGGGGCGTCTCCTAAAAGAGCGGTCCCCACGCCGGGCGAGCCTTCGAAGAGGAAGGCATACAAAGATACGGCCGAGCCTTCGTCCAAGAGGTATGGGTTTGCAAATATGTGCTTTAGCAGTTGCATCGAATTGCGGTTCCTATATTTGTCCTGTATTAGGAAAAAAGTAAGCCGAACTATGTCCGGGGGTTTGGCCGGTCGGACTCTCGACAGCCGGGATCCAAATCCTGCCGTAAAGACGGGGGCTGATATGGGGGTGACGTCGGATTGTCCTCCGGCCGAGGATTCCGAAAATATGTCCGCCATCAACTCGGAAGTGGAGAGCGCCATGAATCATCAGCGTCGGAGGGCCGTTCTTCGTGACCCCAGCTTTTCAACGGAGGCATTCAATGCCTTCAACTCAGCTGATGCATACATCCGGACTACCCGAGACGGGCTTGCCGGAGGCACGGACCAATATTTGAAAGATGTGTAGGTAATTTTACTTCGCCCAAATGCAATGGTTATATACCAGTAGCCCCCGATACTTGGAGCAGTTGGCACAACTGATTTAAGGATCTGTTGGTTCACGGGTTCCGGCAGAACCCTTAAGGTTTGAACTCTGGGGTGCGCACGAAGTTCTTTCCCTCCTACCGATCCATGCCCTAGCTTGCTAAGATCTCACGGACGAACTCGACGAACTCACAACACAGAGAGACACGAGGTTTATACTGGTTCGGGTCACCGTTGTGGTGTAATACCCTATTCCAGTGTGTGGTGGTGGATTGCCTCTTGGGTTGATGAGGAACGGTACAAGGGGAAGAACAACCTCCTAAGGTTGAGGTATACTTGTGCTCTGTGGACTGGTGGATGAGAACTCTATCCCCCTCCTACTGTGGTGGCTAGCTCTACTTATATAGGCCCTGGTCCTCTTCCCAAATATTGAGTGGGAAGGGAGCCAACAACGGCGGGCGAATCTGAAAGGGGACAGCTAGTACAAGCTATCCTGACAAAAGCGGTCTTCGCCTGCAAAAGGCTCTGGCGATGACGCCGTCTTGGGCTCCACGATGACCTCCATCCTGCCATCCGTCTAGTCTTGGTCTCGTTGCACCGATATGGCAAGCTTTGCCTGATGCCTCGGTACTCCTCGCCTACGCTTGCTTCTTTAGCACCCAAGAGGAAACAAGGATGCTGCATGCGCTGGCGCCTGCCTGGTGTCGATCTTCATGGCTCACGTCACGAGAGCCTCGCGAGGTTTGCCCCGCCTTGATATCTCCGTTCCTCGTGACCCTGCCTGGCGAGGCAGCTCCTTAGAAGGTCTTGCGTCGTCCACCTCGTGAGGCTTGGCCCCTCGCGAGGGTCTTGATTGCCTTGTTGATGAAGATAGACCGTACAGGTCCGCTAGCATAGCCACGCCGTGGGCCGCAGGCAGGCAAGTCTGGGGATCCCCATTCCCAGAACGCCGACAGGATCGCTCTATACCGAGGCGTTGATAGAGAAAAACAGACTGTTGTCTCAAGAGCTGGAGAAGTGCCGGACACAGCTAAGCGTTGTTACCGCCGAACTGGAGAAATCCAAGAAGGCATCACCTGGTAATATTCCCCTCCAGCGAGGAAATATAAGTATATGTCAGTAATGCTAACAATTTTGCATGTATCATGGCATCGTCAAATAAACTGGAGGAGGCACTGGAAGTCGCATGAGTGAATGAAAAAGAAGCCAAAAGGCTATGTGCTGCGGGCGAACGTGTGCACCGTGTAATTCGGCAAGGAAAGGAACTAACAGAGTTATGTCTGTAGGTATGTTGAATGGCTGTCCCGCGGCGGAGGTATCTGGATCATCGAGCGATCTGCTTCAAGGGCTGTCCCAAATGCACGAGCAGGCTCGGCAGGCAATGCGGAGTGTTGCCAAGGCTTTATGGCCATCTGCCTCCCCTCCAGGAAGTATGGAGGAGCTTGTAGAGCTATACAAGGGATCACGACGGCGTATCCGATTATGGAAGATATCGGCCAGCCGGGAGGGTGCGCGAGAAGACTGGGCCATGGTGAAGACACGGTATACCAAGCTTGATCCAAATCATATGGCCTGGGTCGGGCCTCTAGGGTCAGATGGGAAGGAAATTCCCGTGAGTTTGGTGTATAACCAAGTAGAAGTAGCCGCCAAGTATTCTCAGCAGGATTGCAAATTAGATAGCCTGCTGGACGGCATAGAACAGGAAGTTCTTGAGTCTTAAATGACTATGTACTTTCCTTTTCATATGTAACTCTAGCTGAATTATTAAACATTTGTCATGGCAAACCTTTTCACTTCAACCTTTGGGCCCAAAGGTGCGGAGTGTTTCTGAATACCCGAGCAGCCGAGTAGACTGGGGTATGCTTGGAAACCAGGCGTAGGGGTCATAGTTGCTTGAATAGACAAGTATCCGGCTAGTTATGTTATATTACATTAAAATTGTAAGAAACATCTTCCAGAGAGAATAGTTCCGTTAAGGGTTCGTTTCCCTGGGTGTACATGCGTTAACGTGCATGTCCGAACTGTGATGGAAAAATTGCAATATATGTAACTTCTGGGGGTTCACAATGGAGTGAGTGCAAGAACATATTTAGTTCACCGACCGAATATTCCCTTAAGAACGCTAGCTTTCGGCTTCACCCAGTCTGAGTACACATCTGGATGACCCGGCAGTAACAATCGCAGGCGTGCTCCCTTTATGCCCTAGCCGAACTAACAGGAACGTAGGGCATAAGCACAGGAGCCAGGAAACCCAGCTTGGCCAAAACTTAAGTCATATCGATGCATATAATGGCGAAGAAAAGGTACATATGGAAAAAAAGAAACGCATATGTGATGAGCTTGAAGCTCAGAAAATAACATTACTAAGCTTCTGTTAAAGAAGCCCCCAGGTATATTGGACGTACATAGTTGAGTATGTATTCGTCGCGGGTGTGCGGTCGAGCCGCACGAAAAAGCTTGAAGGCTAAAAAAGGGAAGAAAAGGCGAAAAGACAGGAAAAAATAATAGAAACAATTGAGAGAAGGAGACGGACAAAGAGTTTGGCGCTTAGGCATAGATTCTTCGGAGTCTGGCCGCGTTCCATGGGTTCGGCTCTAGGCGGTTGTCTGACGCATCACGCAGGCGGTATGCTCCTCCGGTGAGAACTTCGTCAATGATGAAGGGACCCTCCCACTTGGTCTTGTGTTTGTCCTTCTTATTCTCCGATAGGCGTAGAACCAGTTCGCCAACGTTATAAGTCTTGGCCCGCACTTCTCTGCTTTGATACGTGCGAGCCTGTTGCTGATAAAATGTGGAACGGGCTTTTGCAACGTCGCGCTCCTCCTCCAGGGCATCTAAGCTGTCCTGCCGATCAAGCTCGGCCTCTCTCTCTTCATACATGCGCACTCGAGGTGAGTCATGAATAATGTCGCAGGGTAGCGCAACCTATGCGCCGTACACCATGAAAAAAGGTGTATATCCAGTAGTGCGGTTGGGCGTGGTCCGCAGCCCCTAGAGTACGGAGCCAAGCTCCTCAACCCAGTGCTTGTCTGATTATTTCAAAGACCACACTAGTCTGGGTTTAATGCCGCTCATAATAAGACCGTTGGCCCTTTTGACTTGGCCATTTGTTTGCGGGTGATAGACAGAGGCATAATCGAGCTTAATGCCTAGATTAGCACACCAATTCTTCACCTTGTTGGCTGTGAAATTAGAGCAGTTGTCGGTGATGATGCTATGTGGACCACCATAACGGTGCAAAATGCCGGATATGAATTCTATCACCGGCCCGGCCTCGGCCGTTTTAACTGGTTTGGCCTAGTGAATTTATCCACCATAAACAGCAGATACTTTTTCTTATGGCTTCCCCCTTTAAGGGGTCCGACCATATCGAGCCCCCAGACCACGAAGGGCCAAGTGATGGGGATCGTCTGTAGGGCGGTGGGTGGCATATGGCTTTGGTTGGAGAAAAGCTGACATCTGATGCAACGTTGGACAAGGTCCTGTGCGTCCGCTCGGGCCGTTGGCCAATAGAAACCTGTACGAAAGGCGTTGCTTACGAGGGCCCGATCCGCAGTGTGGTGACCGCCAAGACCAGCATGAATTTCAGCCAAGAGCCGCCGCCCTTTGTCCTCAAAGATACATCTTTGAAGTACTCCGGTAGCACTCTTCTTGTAGAGTTCTCCGTCATGAACTTTGTAGCCTTTCAAACGCAGAATAGTGCGGCGGGCCTTATGCTGGTCCTCAGGGAGTTCTCGCCTATTAAGGTAGGCCAAGAAGGGTTCGGTCCATGGGGCAATGACTGCCATGATAAGATGGGCCGATGGTGTTATTTCGGTGACTGAGCCCCCGATGGTGTCGGTGTGTTCGGGATCTGGGGATGTGGTTGGATCCGGACTGGTGTTGCCGCTCTCCCCTTGCCACACCACGGAAGGTTTAAAAAGCCTTTCCAGAAAGATGTTAGGTGGGACGGGGTCGCGCTTGGCGTCGATGCGAGCAAGGACGTCCGCCGCTTGATTGCTTTCTCGAGCCACATGATGGAACTCAAGCCCCTCGAATCAAGCTGACATTTTAAGAACGGCATTACGATAAGCTGCCATCTTTGGATCTTTGGCATCAAAGTCTACATTTATTTGAGATATTGCGAGTGTCCCCGCACTTCCAGGCGTTGTATGCCCATGGAGACGGCCATCCGAAGTCCATGTAATAAGGCCTCATATTCGGCTGCGTTGTTGGAGTCTGTATATAATATTTTGAGTACGTCGCACTCACGTCTCCGGCGGGCGACGTTAACATGACACCCGCTCTAATCCTGCCAAAGATTTTGGAACCATCAAAATACATGACCCAGTTGGAATATGTGCCGTACTCTTTAGGGAGGTCGGCCTCTGTCCATTCGGCGACGAAGTCAGCTAGTACTTGGGATTTAATGGCTCGACGCGGTTTGTATGTTATGTCAAATGGAAGGAGCTCAATGGCCCATTTGGCAATCCGGCCCGTAGCATCGCCGTTGTTTATTATGTCGTTGAGTGGTACTTCGGAGGCCACCGTGATCGAACACTCCTGAAAGTAGTGTCGTAGCTTCCAGGATGCCATGAAGACCGCGTGTGCTATCTTTTGGTAATGAGGGTACCAGGATTTGCATGGTGCGAGGACAGTGGACACATAATATACTGGCTTCTCAAGCGGGAATTTGTGCCCATCCTGTTCTCGCTCGACAACGAGCACGGCGCTCACCACCTGGTGTGTTGCCGATATATATAATAACATGGGTTTGCCGATGTTCGGCGCGGCCAGGATTGGGTTGCTTGCCAAAAGGGCCTTTATTTCCTCCAGTCCGGCCGTTGCGCGTCAAGTCCACTTTCGAAGTGGTTGGTGCATCGGAGAAGGCGGTAGAGTGGCAGGGCTTTTTCTCCCAATCTGGAGATAAAGCGGCTTAAAGCTGCCACACACCCTGCAAGCTTTTGGACCTGTTTAAGGTCCGTTGGCGTAGCAATTGTGAAGAAGCTCGGATTTTGGCTGGATTTGCCTCAATTCCTCTATTGGAAACGATGAAGCCCAGCAATTTTCCGGCGGGGACGCCAAAAACACATTTTTCGGATTAAGGTTGATGTCATATGCACGGAGGTTGTCGACTGTGAGACGTAGATCGTCTATTAGTGACTCGACGTTCCTAGTTTTGATGACGACGTCATCCACGTATGCTTCAACTGTCTTGCCGATCTGTTTCTCCAAGCATGTTTGAATCATGCGTTGGTAAGTGGCGCCAGCGTTTTTGAGCCCAAAAGGCATAGTGTTGAAGCAGAAAGGCCCTTATGGGGTAATGAATGCCGTTGCGACTTGATTGGACTCCTTCATTTTTATTTGATGGTATCCGGAGTATGCGTCGAGGAAGCATAGTGAGTCATGCCCTGCGGTAGCATCAATGATCTGATCGATGCGGGGGAGGGGGAAGGGATCCTTAGGGCAGGCCTTATTGAGGTCTTTAAAATCGATGCACAGGCGCCATGATTTATCCTTCTTTGGCACAATCACCAGGTTTGCTAGCCAGTCCGGGTGTTTTATTTCTCTAATGAATCCGGCCTCGATTAGCTTGGCTAGCTCCTCCCCCATAGATTGACGTTTAGGTATTGAAAAGCGCCGCAGTGTTTGCTTGACCGGTTTATATTCCTTCAATATATTGAAGCTGCGTTCCGCCAACTTGCGTGGAATTCCTGGCATATCAGAAGGGTGCCAGGCGAATATATCCCAGTTCTCGCGCAGGAACTTTCATAGCACGATGTCAAACGTTAGGTCTAATTGTGCACCAATGGATGCTGTCTTCTTGGGGTCCGTTGGATGGACTTGGAATTTGACTATTTCTTCTGCCGGTTTGAAGGAGGTGGATTTGGGTCGTTTGTCTAGGATTACGTCATCCCTGTCCATCGTGGAGTGCAGCGCGGTTAATTCTTCGGCCGCGAGGGCCTCAGATAATGCCTCAAGGGTTAAGGACGCGGTTTTATTTTCGGCGTGGAGTGTTATGTCCGGATCACTGGCGAGAGTAATTATGCTTTTGGGCCCAGGAATCTTAAGCTTCATGTACCCGTAATGAGGTATAGCTTGGAAGCGTGTAAATGCATCTCGCCCCAAGATAGCGTGATATCCGCTGTTGAAAGGGCCACTTGGAAGGTTATCTCTTCGGACCGGTAATTCTCCGGCGTGTTGAATACCACGTCAAGTGTGATTTTTCCCGCACACCGAGCCTCCTGGCTGGGAATGATTCCTCGGAAGGTTCTGCTGCTTTGCTCAATGCGGTTCCTGTCTATTTCCATTTTGCGGAGCGTATCCTCATCGATGAGGTTTAGTCCGCTGCCGCCGTCCATGAGGACCTTGGTGAGCGAAAGCCGTCTACAATTGGACTGAGGACCAAGGCAGCTGGTGCTCGGACTGTCCTGTACTTTGGTTCATCACCGGCATTAAAAGTTATAGCCGTGTCGTTCCAACGGTTTATTGCTACGATTTGGCAGACTTCGGCGAGTTCGCGGAGTGCCCTTTTCCGCCTATCGTTTCAAGCAAATGTCTCGAAGACCGTTAATACTTTGAGGTTGTTGTCTTCTGGGGATGTTGTTCTGGGGTGCTCTTGGTGAGGATATCCTCGCCGCTCTTGGCCACTTGCCAGAGTACCTAACATGCTCTAAGGTTGTGGGTTGGCGTGTTATCTGGTATTGTATGTATGCTGCATGGCCCATCGAGCCATCCTTCCAGAACGGTTCCGCGCCCCATAATGGGCTTGTATTTCTTTACTCTTGGACCAGAGTGCCACGAGGGTCCGCCCTTTTTGCCTGAACGAGGGGTTGATTGGGGAAGGATGATTCCCAGCAGGCCGCCTGAGTCTTCCAGGCGCTTTCCATTGCGCTATACTTTTGTACGATAGTTGCCAAGTCGGTGAAGTGTAAAATGCGGCGACGATTGATGGAGTTAAGGATTCCTTCATCCGTGCAGTTGTTGCGGAATGCTGAGATCGCGTCTTCGTCGCGACAATCTTTTATCTTGTCTTTGACAAGGAGGAATCTGGCCCAGAAGTGATGGACCGTTTCCTGAGATTGTTGTTGTGTGCTCATGAGAGCGCTTATGTTCGGGTGGGTGGGTGGATTTAAATCCGAACCCTGGCCCAACTTTGGATCTGGAGTTTGAAGATCTTCCGAAATTAACAGTTCGGGCTCCGAGATATTAACTGTGATCCGGAGTTTGAAGATCTTCCGGAATTAACAGTTCAGGCTCTGAGATATTAACTGATTTTTCAGGCTTGCCATCCGATTCTATGTTCGGAGTACAAGGTGTGTCTTTCAGCCGGTGGGTGTCCGGCTCTTCTAGATCGGAGATCGGAACATAGTTCATCCTCAACATAGAGGGAGAGTTGTCTTGCTCCTCGACTACCGCTATCTGGTGGGTGATCGGTGGAGTTTTAATCTCTCTTTGGTCGGGTTTAAGCCCAAGCCGATCATAGTCTGTAGCGACTCCCAAGGCGGCGATGCGATCTAGGAGTTCATTTAAGGACGGTAGCTCCGTCGAATCCATCCGGTTGGAGTGTTCAGGATCAACGCCGAGGCGATTTTCGATGACTCGAGAGGTCATCGTCGGCTTCAGGGCCGGACAAGCGGTCATGACGAAGCCGCCTAGCCGTAGGGTTTGGCCTGGGGCCAGGGTTCCTCCCGAGGTAATATTTTCCTTGACAACAAGGCGAGCCATCAACCCTTTAGACTATGGCATAGTGGAACTCTCAATGAAAGCACCAATGTCGGTGTCAAAACCGGTGGATATCGGGTAGGGGGTCCCGAACTATGCGTCTTGGATCGATGGTAACAGGAGACGGGGACACAATGTTTACCCAGGTTCGGGCCCTCTCTATGGAGGTTATACCCTACTTCCTACTTGATTGATCTTGATGAATATGAGTATTACAAGAGTTGATCTACCACGAGATCGTAATGGCTAAACCCTAGAAGTCTAGCCTGTATAACTATGGTAATGAATATCTTTATCCGGACTAAGCCCTCCGGTTTATATAGACACCGGGGGGATCTAGGGTTACATAAGGTCGGTTACAGAGAAAGGAAATCTTCATATTTGGTTGCCAAGCTTGCCTTCCACGCCAAGGAGAGTCCCATCCGGACACGGGTGAAGTCTTCGGTCTTTGTATCTTCACAGCCCATCAGTCCGGCCCATGGCTAACAGGTCGGAAGCCCGAGGACCCCTTAGTCCAGGGCTCCCTCACCCATTGATACGTCTCCAACGTATCTATAATTTTTGATTGTTCCATGCTATTATATTATCTGTTTTGGATGTTTAATGGGCTTTAATGTGCTCTTATATATTATTTTTGGGACTAACCTATTAAACAAGGCCCAGTGCCAGTTTCTGTTTTTTTGCCTATTTCAGTGTTTTGCAGAAAAGGAATACCAAACGGAATCCAAACGGAATGAAACCTTCGCGATGATCTTTCTTGGAACAAACGCAATCCAGAAGACTTGGAGTTGAAGTCTGGAACTTCGCAAGGCGGTCACGAGGCAGGAAGGCATGGCCAAGTGGGTAGGCGCGCCCCCACCCTCATGGGCCCCACGGAGCTCCACCGACCTATTTCTTCTGCCTGTATATACTCTTATACCCTAAAAACATCAAGGGGAGCCACGAAACCACTTTTCCACCACTGCAACCTTCTGTACCCGTGAGATCCCATCTTGGGGCCTTTTCCGGTGCTCTGCCGGAGGGGGAATCGATCACGGAGGGCTTCTACATCAACACCATAGCCTCTCCGATGATGTGTGAGTAGTTTACCACCGACCTTCGGGTCCATAGTTATTAGCTAGATGGCTTCTTCTCTCTCTTTGATTCTCAATACAAAGTTCTCCTCGATATTCTTGGAGATCTATTTGATGTAATACTCTTTTGCGGTGTGTTTGCCGAGATCCGATGAATTGTAGATTTATGATCAAGTTTATCTATGAATAATATTTGGTTCTTCTCTCAATTCTTATATGCATGATTTGATATCTTTGCAAGTCTCTTCGAATTATCGGTTTAGTTTGGCCTACTAGATTGATCTTTCTTGCCACGGGAGAAGTGCTTAGCTTTGGGTTCAATCTTGCGGTGTCCTTTCCCAGTGACAACAGGGGCAGCAAGGCACGTATTGTATTGTTTCCATCGAGGATAAAAAAATGGGGTTTATATCATATTTCTTGAGTTTATCCCTCTACATCATGTCATCTTGCTTAATGCGTCACTCTGTTGTTATTAACTTAATACTCTAGATGCATGCTGGATAGCGGTCGATGTGTGGAGTAATAGTAGTAGATGCAGAATCGTTTCGGTCTACTTGACACGGACGTGATGCCTATGTTCATGATCATTGCCTAGATATTCTCATTACTATGCGCTTTTCTATCAATTGCTCGGCAGTAATTTGTTCACCCACCGTAATACATGCTATCTTGAGAGAAGCCATTAGTGAAACCTATGGCCCCCGGGTCTCTTTCCTGTTATATTATGTCTCTTTTATTTACATCGCATCTCGTTTACTATTTTGCAATCTTTACTTTCCAATCTATACAACAAAAATACCAAAAATATTTACTTTACTATCTTTATTAGATCTCACTTTTGCGAGTGACCGTGAAGGGATTGACAACCCCTTTATCGCGTTGGTTGCAAGGTCCTTGATTGTTTGTGCAGGTACTAGGTGACTTGCGTGTTATCTCCTATTGGATTGATACCTTGGTTCTCAAAAACTAAGGGAAATACTTACACTACTTTGCTGCATCACCCTTTCCTCTTCAAGGGAAAACTAACGCATGCTCAAGAGGTAGCACCCATTCCATACGTTCACACGGAAAGTTCAACATTCACAGCAAAGTAAAATGTCTAACCAGATATAGAGTACTGAACTTCCACGTTGACAACCATCATAGCCAAGTTAACTATCTACTCCCACTAATACTCTAGTAGTGTACAAGTACTAACTTACTCTTAGCTAACTAGACGATGCCGGCCGCCATCTGCGGAACATGCTAAACGCCGGCACCGACGTCCTCCGCCTCACCTCGGACTTGCCATAGGTGCAATAGGGCACGTTGCTCGCGCATGTTGGCCCTTTCCATGTCGACGTGGTCCACCGAAGCATCGGCTTCTAAGCGCCAAACTCACTTGATGACAAGCTGGTAGTAAAATTCGGCGTCACGCACGCGTGCGTGACCAACAGCCTCTAGGGCTATTTGCCGGGCGCTGGCCTCCACGTAGTCGACCCAGTCACGGGCGCTCTACTTGCAACTCAAAGCGTCGGTGCGCTGCTGCTCCATGCCCCGCTGGCGGTGCAAATCGGCGATACGCTACTCCTCTGCCAGGCGGTCGCGCTCCAACAAGTCCTCGTACTCCGCATTACCATCTAAAGACCGATAGAATGCCTCCTCCCTATATCTTACTTTTGGTGAATAATTGAACACTAGCTCCGGCGGTGAGCGCCTCTGGCGTCGCCTATTGCGGACAGTTGGGGGCATGACAGACGTGGCGAGAGCGAGGGCAAGTGGCGAGCAACGTCGGGCCAGTGGGGGTTGTGAGGGGAGCCGATAGGGCGAGTTGGGTGATGGTGCTACTGGAGAACGCCAGGAACCAGTAATTATAGGCGGAAGGTAGGTGAAGCGGCGTGTCGCGGGAAACGCGGCGGTCGTCGGAATTCAATGCATAAGCAGGCATGGCTTAGCGCGCCAGCTTACGGTGGAAAACTGGAAAAACTGATGTGTCGTCCTGTCCCATCAGTGGTGTGTCCCGTCCATGTTGGGTCGCACATCGGCATGACGGTCAAACGAGTGCACTCGAATCATCTAGATGAGGTACTCCCTCGTCAAAAATGATTCCACCACTCATCATCTACCTTGGTTGGTGAGATTTTTCAATTGAGCCCTGCAAACCGGAAAGGAGGTAGTACGTGCGTGATCCGCTATTTATTCGTGTAGGATTGAGTAGGTCGGATAGTGTACATGTAGGATCGATTAGGTTGGATAGTGTACGTGTAGGATTGCATTAGATGATGAACGTTCGCTGGGAGATAAGGCATTTGCGAATGTTTTTGCTAGCAGTTTCTTCAGATCCGCATGGCATTTTCTTCAGAACAGCTTGTCAGTTTCTTTGGAGGTAAGCATTTTTATTCAAAAAACTGCCACCTTAGGATCTTGCGTCGCAACTAAAACTGCCAGAGCGTATTAGTAGGCTAGCTAGTGATCGATAAGTAACTTGAAAACACTGAGCGAACAGAAATAAGGAACTGCTAGTAACTTGTAAACATTGAGAACACATAAATCAGGATCACGTTGTGCATAGTAGTAAGAGCCGATCCGTTCGAAATGTTCACACGAGACTCACAGGCCTAGCATTGTAATATGTTCACATTAGTAGGCCAAATTCACGACCAACTAGTAACATGTTAATGCATCTCAATGATTCACAGATCATACACAAATATGTAGCTCCAAAAGCAAAGATCTAGAAAAAACATGTGTTCTTCCTACTAACATGGATGCTTCTCTGAGCCAATATTCAGTACAGAGTGAAAGAAAAATTTGTGTGAAGTCTACAATTCCTCTTGCAAACATAAGTGGTTTCACCAACAGCTGGAACCATGAGAATGAACCACACATGATGGAGGAACATCCACTGCAAAATGATTTGGTCTTCTCTCGATCACACGGTGAGACTATTTTCAGAATACAAACTTTAACTTAGGCAAAATGATGCCCATTGTATAATCAGACCAAAGCAATGAAGCACCTAGTATTGGCCAATAAACAGTATAGTACAACTTTACTTTTGTGCAGTCCATGAAGTGACTGTCCAATCTTTCTGTGTCTATTTTCAAATGGCACTGCATGGAGTGACTATACTATTCTTTTGTGCAGTTCCACCAAAATTGCGGTCAATTTGTTTGTTTGCCAAATAGCAATGGGCAGACATCTGTCTGCATGAATATCAACCAGCTAGTAAACATATACCCCACCTTGCATTTTCGGTTTAAACATGCCTCTTCCGCTTAGCATCTGTCATGTTTTGCGCTGGACAATTTGATACTGTCATGTTTTGCCCTGGACATATTCGTACTGAATTGATTTGCAGGTACAGAGCAGAAATATAGCGCCTATTATTCATCACACCAAGGATATCCATGTTCGCAGTGATGGAAGATGTGAAATCAATACAACCGAAATTGAGCATCCAATCATTGAATCACGTCCTGCACCTCCAATGTAGGTCCACCCTGCCAATAAATTCACATGCAGACCACTAATATTACTATCTAATGGCAGTACAAAAAGAGTAGCAAGATAGTAGCAAACCAAGTACCTTCATAATGAACAGCTCATAGTGCCACCAATTGGATATAAAGGTTTGAAAGAAAACATGCTCCTAATGTTGAACCATTTGTACTTTTTGAGCAGTTCCACTAAAATCGAGCATCCCTGTTTGCATAGATATTGAAAGTGTGATTACTATAGAAGTGGCACTAGTTGAAGCATAGACTCACAAATATAAGAATTCCAATTTCTTAATGGGAAAAGGTAGCAAAACTGTTTCTAACCACCTGTTTGAAGGAATAAATAAGGCAACAGCGGCTGATGTCAGGAAGGCATACATAATTTTTTCCTAAAAATTGAACCATTCCTAACCTTTCCTCTTCTTTTAAGCATATTTTGTGTAGTTCAACTAAGATAAAATGCCATCACCGCCTTGACAATTAAGTGACAATGTACAAAAAGAAATGACTTAACATCACATAATGATGTCAGGTATGTAATTGACAGGCATTAGAGACAAAGATACAGACCTCCTCCGATAACATAATGACCATTAATTTTAACAAAGATGTGACTAGCTTTACCGGGATAATTTGAGTGAACTCTACACCCTCTGTTCCTTAATATAAGATGTTTTCATAGTTCAATTTAAAGTACCCAAACGTCTAGTATTTAGAAAAATAGGCAGTAGTTTTCTTGAGCACATATCTGGAAAAGCTTGCCACACTTTATATATGTCCATATGCTAATGCAACACCATTCGAATAGTACAAATATACACTAATCCAGTGGCTAGTGCAACAGTAGAGTAGTTTTTTTTATTACGTGGTACAGTACAATGGTTTTACTAAACAGATTTCCATAAGCTAGCACTGGAAGATTTCTATAAGCAGTAACAATACAAAATGTAAAGGTAACGAGTTTGAGCATTGGTGTACTAGTTGTGCAATAGCTTTAAACCAAATACAAAAGTCTGAAGGTAACTAGCATTATTAACTAATGACAGTATAAAAAAATTGCAAACCATGTACCTTCAAGGTAAATATCATGTCAAACTCGAGGGGACATCAAAATTGCTATCCCAATCTTGATAATTGATCAAACATAAAAACTTGATCGAACGGAACTGCCAGACGAGAAGGTGCCCACTCTTGACCTTTCCTCTGTCGGAGTTCTGGGAACGGGGGTCCCCCGACTTGCCTGCCTGTGGCCCACAGTATATAAAGAGTCAGACGCCCATCTTCATCAACAAAGCATCCAATACCCTCGCGAGGGTCCAAGCCTCGCGAGGCGGACGACGCAAGGCCTCCTCTGGAGTGGCCTAGCCAGGCAGGCTCATGAGGAGTGGAGATATCAAGGCGGGGCAAACCTCACGAGACTCTCATGACGTGAGCCATGATGAGCAGTGCAGGCGGGTTCGGTGGGCGCCCGGTCTTGCCATGGCGTCCCCATTTCCTCTTTGGTGCTAAGGAGGCAAGCGCAGGCAAAGAGTACCGAGGCATCATGCAAAGGTTGCCATATTGGTGCAACAAGACCAAGACCAGGAGGACGGCAAGGCGGAGGTCATCATGGAGCCCAAGACGGCGTCACCCCAGGGCTTTTCACAGGTGAAGACCGCTTTTATCAAGATAGCTTGTACTAGTTGTCCCCCTTCAAATTCGCCCGCTGTTGTTGGCTCCCTTCCCGCTCAATATTTGGGAAGAGGACCAGGGCCTCTATAAATAGGACTAGCCACCACAGTAGGAGGCAACTGAGCTTGAGAACTGAGCTTGAGAACTGAGCTTGGGAACTGAGCTTGAGAACGGAGCTTGAACTGAAGCAAGCCTGGGTAGATCGAATCCTCACATCACAAGTTCACACGCACAAGAACACCTCAACCTCAGGAGGCTGTTCTTCCCTTCTACTGTTCATCATCAGCCCAAGAGGAAATCCACCACCACCACACTGGAGTAGGGTATTACACCACAACGGTGGCCCGAACCAGTAGAAACCTTGTGTCCCTTTATGTGTTGTGAGTTCGTCGAGTTCGTCCGCAAGATCTTAGCGAGCTAGAGCCTAGATCAATAGGAGGGAAAGACTTCACGCGCACCCCAGTGTTTGAACCTTAAGGGTTTGCCAGAACCCCACATCCGACATTTGGCGCGACATGTAGGGGTGCGCCGTACTTTCCCTTCCGTCGGCTCATTGCTCCATCGCTTCGTCGCTTCCATGGCGGACGCTCGCTGTGCTCGAGCTGAGCGTCGGGCTGCCCTCTCCGCACGCGTCGCTCAGACGACCCCTGTAGGCGGGCCACCCCGTCGCTCTCCGTCTCCCGCCGCCAACGCCGCCACCGGCCCGGCGGGGAATGAGCAGCAGGCGTCCTCACTGCACCCCTCGGTGCGGCAGGACGGCCGCACCGCCACTCCATCGCTCACCCATGCTGGTTCTTCGTCTCACGCACACCGCGCTCCCATGGAGGCACGGGCCGCGCTCCTCGCGGCGAAAGTGCTCCTGCGCTACTGCCCCGTCGATGATCTCTACGAGGAGTGGCTCGACCGCGTCGCCAAACTCGTCCACGCCGCATGGGGCTCTCCGACGCCGTCCCACTCTCTGCCTCCCCCTCATCTAGCCGCGGGCGACGGGTCTCATGGCATGCCTCCACTGCCTCAACCCAAGACGGTGCCTTAGCACCAAGGCGCGCGCCTCCGCGGCGTGATCCACCGTGCCCGGTGCCCGCACGTGAAGAAAGAAGCTGCCAAGAAATCCCGCGGCCGTCAGAAGCTATGCCGGCGCTCCCCGCGTCACCTCATCAAGACCGCGGACCGCCCGAAGCGGCACAACACGAACCCCGTCAAGACCAAGCTCCACCCCTGAAGCGTGCCCCAGCAACCACGGCCAGCTGCCGCGCCTTCACCCCCGAGCTGGTAGCGTTGCCTGGCCGGGCAAGTTCAAGCCGGACGTGCCTCCTCGCTACGACGGCACCGCCGACCCATCGGAGTTCCTGCAGCTCTACGAGCTGAGCATCGAAGCAGCCAATGGCGACGAAAAAGTCATGGCGAACAAGTTTCCCATGGCTCTCAAGGATGGGGCCCGCTCCTGGTTCCTGAACCTGCAGCACGGCTCAATCTCCTCCTGGGACGAGATGCGCGACCGCTTCATCGCCAACTTCCAGGGCACTCGGGACCGCCCACCGGCCGCGGGCGATATACGCCGCATCAGGCAACAGCCGGGGGAAACTCTCCAGAAGTACATCCAGTGCTTGAAAAACATCCGCCTCAAGATCCCCAAGGTCACGGACGAGGCCATCATCTACGCGTTCTCCGACGGCGTCCGTGACGTCAAGATGAAGGAAGAGCTGGCTATCCACGAGGAGATCTGCGCTTCTCAGGAGCTGTTCAACCTGGTGACCAAGTGCGCAAGAGCTGAGGAGGGGCGCCTCTCTCTCCTCAAGCTGCCAGCCGCAGGAGCGGAAGAAAAGAAGACCAAGGCCAAGGACGTGAAGCGCAAAGAGGTAGTTGTGCTCGTAGCAGAGCCCGACACCAAGCAAGGGAGAGATCAGCCTGAGTCGTCCAATAACGGCCAACCGTTCTGCGCCTTCCACAACCTGAACACCCACAACACCAGCGACTGCCAAGAGCTGAGAGCCATACGAGAAGGACGTTGTGGTCAACGCCTCGAGCGCAACGATCGGGGCTACGGCCGCGGAGGAGGACGCGGAGGCGGACACTGGGACGATCGTGCCCCGAGCAAGGAGTGGCGCGACCGGCCTCGCGAGGAACGCTGGCAGGACCAACCTAGCGAGGGCGCCTGGAGGGACCCGCCTCGTGAGGATCGCCCCCAGGGCAACGCCGGTCTTCCCCCGCTGCCGCCACCAAGAAGGAACGACGACCACCACCAGGATGAGGGGGCTGGGGGCTTCCAGGAACCGCGTGCGATCGCTTGCATCTTGGGCGGTGCTCAGGCCCCAACCTCTTAGCGCGTCTTCAAACAGTTCGCTCGCGAGGTGAACGCGGTGCTCCCCAAGCTCGAGGCCACGCACCCGCTCAGGTGGTCCCAATGTGCCGTCACCTTCAACTCGGCAGACCAGCTCAAATCTGCGGCGGCCACCGCGGCGCCCTCCCTATCTTTGTGCTCCCAGTCATCGGCAATGTGCAAGTCACCAAGACTCTAATCGGCCAGCGGCGCGGGGCTCGGCGTCCTATCTGTCGACACGTTCGACAATCTCCAAGTGCCCTATGAGCAGCTCCAGCCAACCAAGCCTTTCTCAGGAGTGACCGACGGTTCCACCACACCGATAGGGCAAGTCCGCCTGCCTGTCACCTTCGGGGAGCGCAAGAACTACCGCATCAAACTCATCAACTTCGATGTCGCGCACATCCGCTTGCCGTACAATGCCATCCTCGGGTACCCAGCCCTGGCCAAATTTATGGCAGTCACTCACCACGGCTACAACATTCTCAAGATGCCAGGAAGCAGAGGAATCATCACGGTCCCATGTGAAGAGAGGGATGTGGTGTGCTCCCTTGAGTACGCCTTCCAAGCAGCAGCAATCGACAACCCCGATAGCAGAAGTGAAGGCCCTCCAGAGACAATTCCCAAGAAGAAGCTGCCACGCCACGCAGGACCCCAAGGAGATGGCGACGCAGCAGGAGCCTCATCAAGATCAGCGCCCGCTCCAGGTGCGCCTCCCTCCATCGCATAGGAAGGCGCGCCCGGCGCCCTCCTCGAGCAGGGCTCAGGGGCTCTCTTCTGGAAGGCCTTAGACCTTGCCAACCTCACGAGGGAGGCGCTTGGGCACCACTTGGAGGCGTGCTTCGCGGCGCGTTTCCCTCAGGAGAACACAGGGAAAGGAGTGCCCGCTACCCAAGAGTTCATCACCAAGACCACCCAGGAACTGCAAGAAGCAAGAGCCATGCGCGGCCATAGCCGCTCACAAGGCGCAGCTCCCCATCCAGGCGAGGATGCCGGACTGCGTGTCTGCATCGACGTCCCAGGGATCAAAAGGGCCGCATCTCAGGAGAGCTTCTGGCCATCGCGTGTGGGCCGCTGTGAGGGCCCACCACACAACTACGTTCGCATGCCCTTTGGCTTGCCAAGCGTGGCGTCTGCCTATCAGCGCAACATGCGGCAAGTCCTGGCAGCTCAGGAGGCCATGTTCCACACCGTCCTGGACGAGATGGAGACGGTCTTGAGGAACCTCCTCGAGCCCCTGTGAGCCTCCGAGGCTCATGGTTGAGTGGCTCATGAGGAACCATTCCATCAGCAGCGGTTTCGGCTACACCAACTCTACCTCGTCTACGTAACCGGTGACATCTTTCAAGTTCGTTTAAGCTAGGGCGCCTTGGGCTGCATTATTCCTGTGCCGCGGGTCCGTCCTGCGGCGTGTATCCTTTGCTTAAGTCTTTAGCTTACCTTGCTGGGGGCGCCCCTCGGGCTGCATCATCCCCAAGACGCTCGGGCCAGGCCCAGTGGCATGTATCTTCCTGCATTTATCCAAGTCGGTCTGATCTTTATGCTTAACCTGCCAACGGCTATCACCTGCTCGATTGCTGCCCGCCGCGGGCCTGTTCACCCTATGCAATCCGCTTGCACGTTAAAAGGGGGGTTCTTGAGCATCGCGACTCAGGAGCTCCTACTGGCTCTCCAGCCCTCACCCCCTGACCTTGACCACGGCATCACGACCTGGCATACCAATGGCAGCTGACCTCGCTCAAGGGCCGGGACCTGAGGACGTAGAGTGCTTGCATCTAACCGCTCTGCAGGAACATACAATCACCAAGACTCAATACCAGGCGCAACCCGCCTTAAGGTAGGGCCTTGTGAGTCCCGCACTGGCTCACGAGTGCCCAAATACACCTCGCAGCCCTGCCGTGCAAGCCACGTGTCAGGGCGGGGCTGTACACGCCCCGGGGGCTCCTCCTGGAGGGGGGCCCCCATCCCACACCAAAGTGGAAGCACCATGCTCCGCGCTGGCTGATGACACTGCCAAGGAGCGACTATGCCCGTGCACAAGCGGAAGCACTATGCTCCGCGCTGGTGATAAACAACTGAGGGCGATCCCACTGTCGTGCCAACCTCAGGGAGCCTAGAGCTCGGCCTTGACCTTACATAGCGCCTTCCCTTGGGAAAGCCGCACATGGGGGCTGGGCACGGGGGCTGCGCACGGGTCATGCCCAAGCGCACGCCTCCTAACCAGGTCCCCCGTACCTGGGTGTCACGCGCCCCTCCCGAGGCCTTGGCGATGGCAGTTATGGGAATTGTTTGCACGTCAAGGGGGACTCCTAAGCATCGCGACTCAGGAGCCTAACTGGTCACGTAGCCCCTCACTCCTTGGTCCATCCTGGTCTCCGGTCGGCCTAATGGCGGTTGAGGTATCTTGTGAGGCCGGCTCTGCACGACGTAGAACAATAATCTATCCCGCGAACTCTCCCTATATATCTTTGTTTGCGCGTCAAGGGGGACTCTGAGCATTGCGACTCGAGAGCCCTAACTGGTCACATAGCCCCTCACTCCTTGGTCCGTCCTGGTCTCGGTCGGCCCAATGGCTGATTGAGGTATCTTGTGAGGCAGACTCTGCCGACGCAGAACACAAAGCAAATAGGAAGGAAATCGCGAAATCTTGAAGCAAATATTACAAGCATATTGTCCTCACAATACCAAATAATAGTCTAAAGGCCTCCACGAGGCCTGTCACATGTCGCAGGAATGGAACGGGAAGAATGGTCGCGGATAACCTCTAGACATCGCCAACGCCTGCGGAAGGTGCTCACTCGTGATCGGCTTTGTCTTCACCACCAGCCGCAAGGTCGACGACGCCGGATAGAGTAGCGGAGACAAAGCCGTGGAACCTCCTCAGCAGGGCCCCCACTTGGTCCCTTACGATCATGGCGGTACCTAAGTATTGATCTCTGACCCACAGGCTCTAGCAGCTCGTCAAGGCAAGCGTTGGGGTCGCGAAGGTGCAGATGATGAAGACCAGTCGGTCACGGTGAAAGGCGGGGCGAGCTCGCCTCTGCCATGGGAGCGAGGCCGTCGACGACCTCCTCAAGCGCCTTTACCACGACAGGAAGCAGCTGGGCGGGGCCATCCTCATCGGTGTCCAGAGGCTTCTCCAGGCCGTGCTTGTAGAGCGTCTTCAGCACCGTGCGAGACCTCTTCTCGAGATCGGCAAAGGCCGCGCGGTCTCCAACCAGGACTCGCGCCTTGGCATCCAGATCGGACTCCCTCGCCCCCATCTTCTGCTCCAACTCTTCCAACCGGTTGCGCTCGGCAGCCTGCTTCTTCCCCAGCTCCGCCAGCTCGGCATCACGGTTCTTGACGGCTTCCTCCCTGGCCTTCATCTCCTCCTCCTTCTCCTGGCGGCAGCGCACCTCTTTAGCGTGCTTGTCGCGCAGGTTCTGCAACTCGCCCTTCAGCTCTTGGCAGCGGTCACGGGCGACCTAGGCATCTTTCAGCGCTGCCTCACGATCGGCTGTTGTAACGCCCCGGATACAACTTTCCATATTCGTAACTCCAACTCTTGCCTTTTCCGGAGATGCGATATGTTATTTCCTTCGTGGTTGGGTTTTGTCTTTTGTTTTGCATTTTGTTCATGTCTTGCATCTCATCTCATGGCATCATCTGCATTGCATTCACATGTTTTCATAAAGCTTGCACCCGTTCATAGTTGCCGCGTTCCCCTTGCCTTCTTTGACCATTCCGAGACCAATCGGGTTTTGGCTTCCCTCTTGACCGTGACCACCTAACCTCTTTCGCCCATTCAGGCCCCCTCAGCGTGGGCGGCGCCTCCCAAGGCCAGTGCCCCTTCCACCCTCCTGCTTCCCTCTCCACCGACTGGGCTTGGCCCATGGTGAGCAATCAGCAGCCCTCCTCTCTGTTCAGCCCTACAGTGCTCCAGATTCGGCCCAGGTGTGTTTTTCCACCTTTCTGATTTTAGCATTATCCTGTGTTTCTGAGTTTCTGAGAAAAACCCTAAGCATCATGCATATAATAATTCATTAACCATGCATCATATGTAAATAATTTAAATATGTAAAATGCTTAGATTTCTGTCTAGTTTCATAATCAACCACTTTCATCCATGTTTAAAATGTTTAAACATGTTGTTTGTTTAAATTTGCTCAAATGCCATGTTAAAATGATTTATTTCATAACTAAATAACCGTAGCTCCAATTTTAATAAACTTTATATGTAAATGGGGTGGGAAAATGCCTAGTTTAACATGGTGCACCTTATTTTGCTGTTTAACAACATTAAAATTGTGTTTAGGGCAGAACAGTACCGAATCTAAAATATTGCTCATGAGGATTTTCCGGAATTGTTGTTTGTTGTTCCGGCCTCATTTAAATTTGCCTAAATAGTTAGTTTACTTATGCTTCACCTCTTGCCATGTTCAACAACATTTAATATTGTTTGGTAGCTTAAACAAGATTAAACTAAATATGTCAATGTGGTGTTTTGTCAATATGCAGCTCGTTGCATATTGAGCTCCACTTAACTTGTAGTATTGTTTGTTGCACTTTGCCATGCCATGCCTCATTAAACCGGACATGCATCATACTTGGTTGTGCATCATGCCATGATTACGTGATGGTTGTTTACCATGTTGTTTGCTTCTTTTCGGTTTGCTTCTCTCGTTAGCTTCGGTTTCATTCCGAAGTTGTGAGGATTCATTCGACTACTCCAAGTTGTCTTCTTCATGGACTCGTTCTTCTTCCTAGCAGGATTTCAGGCAAGATGACGTCACCTTGGATCTCATTACTATCATTGCTATGCTAGTTGCTTCGTTCTATCGCTATCTTTGCGTTACCTACCACTTGCTGCTCAAGCCTCCCAAATTGCATGATAGCCCTAACCGTTGTCACCCTTCCTAGCAAACCGTTGTTTGGCTATGTTACCGCTTTTGCTCGGCCCTCTTATAAGCGTTGCTAGTTGTAGGTGAAGATGAAGATTGCTCCATGTTGGATTATGTTTATGTTGGGATATCACAATATCTCTTATATTATTAATGCATCTATATACTTGGTAAAGGGTGGAAGGCTCGGCCTTATGCCCGGTGTTTTGTTCCACTCTAGCCGCTAGTTTCCGTCATATCGGTATTATGTTCCTGGATTTTGCGTCCCTAACGCGGTTGGGTGATTTATGGGACCCCCTTGACAGTTCGCTTTGAATAAAACTCCTCCAGCAAGGCCCAACCTTGGTTTTACCATTTGCCTCACCACCACCTATACCCTTTCCCTTGGGTCGGCCAACCCGAGGGTCATATTTATTTTAGCCCCCCCGTGTTAGTGCTTCTCTAAGTGCTGGTTCGAACCGGGCAGACTGCAGGGCCACCTCGGGGCAACTTGAGGGCTGGTTTTACTCGTAGGCTGACCTATCCGGTGTTGCCCTGAGAACGAGATATGTGCAGCTCCTATCGGGATTGTCGGCGCATCGGGCGGCTTTCTTTGGTCTTGTTTTACCATTGTCGAAATGTCTTGTAAACCGGATTCCGAGACTGATCGGGTCTTCCGGAGAAGGAATATCCTTCGTTGATCGCGAGAGCTTATCATGGGCTAAGTTGGGACACCCTGCAGGGTATAAACTTTCGAGAGCCGTGCAGTGGTTATGTGGCGAGATGGGAGTTTGTTAATGTCGGTTGTAGTAAACTTGAAGTAAACTCTTATAAAATACACCAACCGTGTGCGTAATGCGTGAGTGTCTCTTTTCGGGGTTGATTGAGAGGAGAACACGGTTTTACGGGTTATGTCCGGCGTAAGTAGGAGTTCGGGATCACTTCTTGATCATTACTAGTTGACGACCGCTTGCTTTGCTTCTCTCCTCGCTCTTATTTGCGTAAGTTAGCCACCATACATGCTTAGTCGCTGCTGCAACCTCACCACCTTACCTCTTCCTTTCCCTTTAAGCTTTGCTAGTCTTGATACCCATGGTAATGGGATTGCTAAGTCCTCGTGGCTCACAGATTACTACAACAATAGTTGCAGGTACAGGTTATGCGATGATCATGACGCGAGAGTGATGGTTGGTTGTTTTGGAGTTCTTCTTCTGCTTCTTCGATCGGGGATAGGTTCGGTCGTGACTGGGCTAGCAGGGTGGATATTGTTTGAGTTTCTGTTTATGTTTCATCCGTAGTCAGATGTTGATCTTGTATATGATGTATTGTTGTATGCATGTGACATTGTATGTATTGGATGTATCCCCACTATTATGTAATGTTGATGTAATGATATCCACCTTGCAAAAGCGTCTTCAAGATGCGCTTCTATCCTTGGTGGGACCTTCAAGTTCCTTTAGGATATGGTCGCATCTTGGGCGTGACAAGTTGGTATCAGAGCCTCGACCGACCATAGGAGCCCCCTTGTTTGTTGGCCGTTGTTGTGCCTAGAAGAAAACTATTTTGAGTCTTAGGATTATATGTATCGGAGAGTAGGATCCTTTTTATTCCTCGGTCCCTTCGTCGCTCTGGTGAGGCCTCCTGACGTAGATGTTTTGACTTTCCTCTACTCAAATTTCACGAAAAAAAAATTAGGATCACGCGGGTATCTTGGGATCGTTCCGATAGTCTTTTGACGAGAACATTGTTCTTGGTGCCTCCTGACATTTAGGGGTTGTGGCAGTGTCCCGGGGAGTTGAGCTCCGAGGTGTTGTCGTCACAATTATATCGTTGCGATTACGGAATACCTGAGTTTTGCCGACATCGAAAATCTCTTTTATGCGGTTGTTGGTGAGATAACCTCGACGCCACCGATCTTTGGGGAGTTGGGAGTATTGCCATAGCTCATTATAACGGATGCTTTTCGAAGGTTGAGGTACACGATTTTCGGAGTTTTCTTGGTTATGTGTTGACGGATGGATACAATTTGGATCTAGGTATTGTTAGTTGGGTGATATATTTTGTGTCCTCAGATCCCCAACACCAGATTGCATAACCAGAAAGTTTCGGGAGTTTATAGGTGGGAATTCAAGTAGCTCCTAGGATATCTTTCCGACAGATGCATGATATGGGATTGGGTAAATCTCTATCATATGTATTTGTTCCGGCTTATTCTGCAAGCCAAATCCTTTGTTTTGTTTTATTTGTGGTATTCGAGTTGCTTCGATGTCAAGTGTTGATCCGTACCTTCCCTAAACGGTGTTCTCATATTGCTATGTGAATACTAATCCTTCTTGATCATCGAGGTCGTCATGGTAATTCTTTTCCAACCGGCGTGCTTCTCTTTAAGTGGATCCGATCATTTCAACATCCGCAAGATAAATTCTAAGTTTTTCTCAACGGTATCTGTTTCATCCGTCCCCAAGTTGTCTTTGTTTTCCCGCCCTCCCACCCTTTTCTGCAAGGACTTATATATTTTAATCAAATATCCATTTATTCATGTGAAGTCTCTTCACTCTTTTCAAATCAATGTTCTTATCCGGTGATTTCCCATGAATATGCTCAACAGTTTCAAGTTCATCATCCTTCATTGTTGTTTCTTCTTCGGTGGATCCAATTCAAGCTTTCGATATTCATCATATTCCTTTCCTCGTTTCTAATGCTTTCTCATGCCAATGCACCTCTTAATCATTCACTTCTTCCTATTCATTTGTTCTGGTGTGCTGAAGATTTCTCACAAGACTTGTGTTTCCATTCTCAATCCGTTCAAGATATTTCGAGGTTGTTATCTCATTCAAGCCATTTAATGCAACCGGTGCAACCTCTCTTTAAAATTGTTCAACGGTGTTTTCTTTTGAGTGGGCCCTAACCCCAGGTCTTTTCGAGGATCTTACGACTCTTCTAATTTTCCCGGAGCTATTCCCAAATTCTTTCGAAGCTTGACGTAAGAATGAATTATCATCAGTCATATTCCTTCTCCAAGATCCCTTTCAAATTATTTTCATTGTTGGCTCAACCTCTTTGTTTTTCATTCTTCCGGAGTGCCTCAACAATTCATGGTGATGTTTCTCATCGTCATTCTCAACATTTGAAGACCGAAGAAGAGTTTCTCTTAAATCTTGCCCTTCTCTCGAAGATTCGTGGTTCTAGCTTGATGTTATCCTCTCAAATTATTCCATTTCTCAGATATTCATTTTTCTTACCCATCTGGAGTATGTCAGGAGTTGTTTTTCCATTTCTTTTCACCGGAGGTCATCGTCCCAGAAGAATTCTTCGTCCTCACATTTCAGTTACCGTTATCCAATTATTCCGGTGCTTCGTTCAAGTGTTCCTTAATCAGCTCATGATCTCTTTGTCCTTTTTGCATCTAAATCCCCTTGAGCATATTGGTTCTTCTAATTCTTCCCGGTGATTCATTCTCTTTTGTCAGTCATTTCCGAATTCTTACGGTGGTCCGTTCAAGATTCTTTTTCCTTGATTATCATATTAATTCATTCGTTCTTTCCAATCCTACCGGTGGTTCATGAAGACTTTCTCAATTTTTGTGATATACCCCCTTAATCCTTTTTACGAGAATAAGTAGTATGCCAAATCCGTTGCTTGTCATCAATTTAAATTGGTGAAGGATACGCATAACGTAATTCTTATCATTGTTTCATCCAAGTGATCTAGTTTTTTCTTTCCAGAGTTGTTCATCATGCCATTTTTCTCGGTTCGAGATGCTTCATCTTTTCTTTTACGGAGTTCCAAGTTTTCTCGGGTATATCATCGCGAAGCTCCATCTAAATCATTGCAAGGCTTCACCTTGTGTTTTCAACTGCTCTTTCTTTCGATCATCCTTTTATTACCGGAGTTCTTCATGGAAGGTCTACATGGTGATTCGTCAAGGATTTCTTTCATTCTTCAATTGCTCTTCAAGATTTCTCTCGAAGTTATGATCCGCCAAGCTATACTCTAAAATAAACATGGTGTTCAACACATGTTTTGTTTTGAGGAGCTCAAGTATTCTTCATCTTGCATTCCAAAGTGCAATTCTTTATACCTTATCTTTTGAGGTGGTGTTATGTCACTCTTGACAATTTCCTTCATGTTTCATGATTCATATGTTGTCAAGAATGAGGTATTTTAAATCCATCATTTTATCTTCGTTCAAGAGATCTTTTCAACCAATCAATCTTTTTGTTGGAGTTATATTGGGTTATATTTCACCTATAGCCTTCCCTAAGGAATGTAGCTATTTGTGGTGCTTATCAATGATCCAATTTTCTCCTTCTCATCTCGGTGAAGAAGTTTTTCATCTCTTCGGTGCTCTCAATCAAATAAATGGTTTCCATTAGTGGCCGGTTGTCACCTCACAGTCTTGAGATGTTTTCCATAAGCCCACTACAAGCTTATTCGTTTCGTTGTTGGTTTTCCAACAATTCCGTTCTAACCTCCTTGGAAGGGTGCTTTCCAAGTTCATTTGTGGCAGAAGTTGGCATTTTCTCCTACATTCTGTTATTCCAATGATCTATCTTCTACTCTTTCTTCCGGAGGCATTGTGATGTTGCTCTTTTCACTCATCATCTCGAATTGTGAGGATCGTGTTCTTTTCTTGCTTATCCATTTAGCCGGAGTGTTGTATCATCTCTTCAATATCTTTTCATCTCATCAAGTTTTCTTCTCTTTTCTACCGGAGTGCTATCCAGATTCTGTCATTGTTGTTCCTCGCTATCTCGTTATACCGAGGTGGTCATATTCTTTTCGTTCGTGAAGCTCTTATTTCCATGTCTTTCAACCTTCAAGTTCTCGTAATGCTCCTTGTTCCTCTTTTCTAACGAATTGTTTGCAATCTCGTTCATCTTTGTTGTACTCTTTCTTTTAAATTGCTCAACGTGTCAAGGTTCGTGGTTTCACTCGTTTGTCGAAGAAGCAACTTAGTTTTACCTCCTCTCTTCCTCTTCCGTTTTCTCTCTGGTGCCATCCTAGATCTCCGGACGAGATCATGTTGTAGTGGTGGAGTGTTGTAACGCCCCGGATACAACTTTCCATATACGTAACTCCAACTCTTGCCTTTTCCGGAGATGCGATATGTTATTTCCTTCGTGGTTGGGTTTTGTCTTTTGTTTTGCATTTTGTTCATGTCTTGCATCTCATCTCATGGCATCATCTGCATTGCATTCACATGTTTTCATAAAGTTTGCACCCATTCATAGTTGCCGCGTTCCCCTTGCCTTCTTTGACCGTTCCGAGACCAATCGGGTTTTCGCTTCCCTCTTGATCGTGACCACCTAACCTCTTTCGCCAGCTCGCAGCCCCCTCGCGCGTGGGCCAGCGCCTCCCCAAGGCCCAGTGCCCCCTTCCAGCCTCCTGCTTCCCCTCTCCACCGACTGGGCTTGGCCCATGGTGAGCAATCAGCGGCCCCTCCTCTCTGTTCAGCCCTACAGTGCTCCAGATTCGGCCCAGTGTGTTTTTTCCCTGCACTACGATTTTAGCATTATCCTGTGTTTTACAGTTTTACAGAAAAACCCCTAAGCATCATGCATATAATAATTCATTAACCATGCATCATATGTAAATAATTTAAATATGTAAAATGCTTAGATTTCTGTCTAGTTTCATAATCAACCACTTTCATCCATGTTTAAAATGTTTAAACATCTTTGTTTGTTTAAATTTGCTCAAATGCCATGTTAAAATGATTTATTTCATAACTAAATAACCGTAGCTCCAATTTTAATAAACTTTATATGTAAATGGGGTGGAAAAATGCCTAGTTTAACATGGTGCACCTTATTTTGCTGTTTAACAACATTAAAATTGTGCTTAGGGCAGAACAGTACCGAATCTAAAATATTGCTCATGAGGATTTTCCGGAATTGTTGTTTGCTGTTCCGGCCTCATTTAAATTTGCCTAAATAGTTAGTTTACTTATGCTTCACCTCTTGCCATGTTCAACAACATTTAATATTGTTTGGTAGCTTAAACAAGATTAAACTAAATATGTCAATGTGGTGTTTTGTCAATATGCAGCTCGTTGCATATTGAGCTCCACTTAACTTGTAGTATTGTTTGTTGCACTTTGCCATGCCATGCCTCATTAAACCGGACATGCATCATACTTGGTTGTGCATCATGCCATGATTATGTGATGGTTGTTTACCCTGTTGTTTGCTTCTTTCGGTTTGCTTCTCTCGTTAACCGGTTTCGTTCGGAGTTGTGAGGATTCGTTCGACTACTCCCGGTTGTCTTCTTCATGGACTCGTTCTTCTTCCTAGCGGGATTTCAGGCAAGATAACCGTCACCTTGGATCTCATTACTATCATTGCTATGCTAGTTGCTTCGTTCTATCGCTATGCTGTGTTACCTACCACTTGCTGCTCAAGCCTCCCAAATTGCATGATAGCCCCTAACCTTTGTCACCCTTCCTAGCAAACCGTTGTTTGGCTATGTTACCGCTTTTGCTCAGCCCCTCTTATAGCGCTGCTAGTTGCAGGTGAAGATGAAGATTGCTCCATGTTGGATTATGTTTATGTTGGGATATCACAATATATCTTATATTATTAATGCATCTATATACTTGGTAAAGGGTGGAAGGCTCGGCCTTATGCAGTGTTTTGTTCCACTCTTGCCGCCCTAGTTTCATCATATCGGTATTATGTTCCTGGATTTTGCGTCCCTAACGCGGTTGGGTGATTTATGGGACCCCCTTGACAGTTCGCTTTGAATAAAACTCCTCCAGCAGGGCCCAACCTTGGTTTTACCATTTGCCTCACCACCACCTATACCCTTTCCCTTGGGTCGGCCAACCCGAGGGTCATATTTATTTTAGGCCCCCGTGCGGTGCTTCTCTAAGTGCTTTGGTTCGAACCGGCAGACTGGGGGCCACCTCGGGCAACTTCGAGGGCTGGTTTTACTCAGAGGCTGACCTATCCGGTGTTACCACGAGAGCGAGATATGTGCAGCTCCTATCGGGATTAGCCGGTAGCATCGGGCGGCTTCTTTGGTCTTGTTTTACCATTGTCGAAATGTCTTGTAAACCGGGATTCGAGACTGATCGGGTCTTCCGGAGAAGGAATATCCTTCGTTGATCGCGAGAACTTATCATGGGCTAAGTTGGGACACCCACGTAGGGTATAAACTTTCGAGAGCCGTGCTGCGGTTATGTGGCAGATGGGAATTTGTTAATGTCGGTTGTAGTAAACTTGAAGTAAACTCTTATAAAATACACCAACCGGTATGCGTAACTGTGAGTGTCTCTTTTCGGGGTTGATCGAGAGGAGAACACGGTTTACGGGTTATGTCGGCGTAAGTAGGAGTTCAGGATCACTTCTTGATCATTACTAGTTGACGACCGCTTGCTTTGCTTCTCTCCTCGCTCTTATTTGCGTAAGTTAGCCACCATACATGCTTAGTCGCTGCTGCAACCTCACCACCTTACCTCTTCCTTTCCCTTTAAGCTTTGCTAGTCTTGATACCCATGGTAATGGGATTGCTAAGTCCTCGTGGCTCACAGATTACTACAACATTAGTTGCAGGTACAGGTTATGCGATGATCATGACGCGAGAGCGATGTTTGCTTGTTTTGGAGTTCTTCTTCTGCTTCTTCGATCAGGGGATAGGTTCCAGGTCGGCAGCCTGGGCTAACAGGGTGGATATTGTTTGAGTTTTTGTTTATGTTTCATCCATAGTTGGATGTTGATCTTGTATATGATGTATTGTTGTATGCATGTGACATTGTATGTATTGGATGTATCCCCACTATTATGTAATGTTGATGTAATGATATCCACCTTGCAAAAGCGTCTTCAAGATGCGCTTCTATCCTTGGTGGGACCTTGAGTTCCTTTAGGATAGGGTCGCATCTTGGGCGTGATACTGCAAAGATCTTGGCGGCGCCTTGTTTCTCCTTCTGGAAGCCACAGCTTGGCCTCGGCCGCACGAATCGCCAGATCGAGTGAAGCCCCAGAGGCTAGTTCTGCACCCGGCCACCAAAGCGAGGGTCCAGCCAGAGATCCTCCTGGGTCATCTCCGCAAGGGCACGCTCCAAGACGGCGGCAGGAGCAAAAGGACCAGGGAGTGGAGATGCAGTAGTAGGAGGAGGCGACATCATCGCCAAGGCTTGAGAGACTGCAGGTTCCGGAGCAGCTGGGACCTCGTCAGTTGCGCCAAGTATCGGCGCCTCCGGAGCCAGCGGGGCCATGGGGACTGACTCCACGCGGTAGCGCTCTTCTTGGCCTCGCGAAGACGATCGGGCCGGGGAGATAGAGGTGTTGTTGCCTCCTTCTCCGTGGGAGGCACGGCCGCTGCGTCCTATTTCCTCTTCTTCGCCGAGCGTGTCGGCCTGATCAACCAAGGGCAAGCATCAGCAAGCGACGAGTTCAAGCAAGGACAAAGCAAAGCTCAAGACACTTACCAATCCACTGCGACGTATTCCACTGACCGCTTGAGAAGCTTGAGGCCTGGCAGCTGCGGGACTTGAGGCGGCGTTACGACACCAGCTGCCGAGGCGGAGAGGAGGCAGAACCGGATCCAGCCCCAGGAGGTATCGGGGCGGAGGCGGCACCTCGGGCCACCAACGATGACCTGCTCTTCGTCGGGATGGGAGGTTGCTCCCTCTCCCTTTGGCGGGCATCGGCATCGGTGTCATCAGGAAGGGCGCAGAGGATCTAGGCCCTGCTTAGGAGGGGAGTCTCCCCCACCTCTTCCAGGGTCTTCTCCGAGTCCTCCTCCTCTCCCTCTCCGGGTGACTCACCAGAAGACACCTCCACCGGGTTCCGCGCCATAGGGGCTTCTGCAAGCGCCGGCGGCACCAGCCTGCGCGCATAAAAAGTTGGCCTGGAGGCGACAAACTCTTCCCAGTCCCTACGCTTGAACAGGGGAAGGAAGGCGCTAGCCGGGTACTCTTGGTTGTCCCCGACTATGAGGCGCAAGACGGCGTCCAACTCATCACCAGGCAGGTCCCCCGACCTCAAGCGGGTCTTGGTCTCCTTCTCGTCAAGCTCCCAGAGGGGGCGTGCGCGCGCCTGGAGCAGGGCAACCCGCAGCATCAAGAACTCCCTCACGAGCATCGCCATCCTCGCGTTGCCCGGCCTCAGATCGGTCATCATCTGCCCCAGCACCAGTGATGCCCGCTTGTCGACAGGCTCAGCTTTAGGCCACCCCCCATTGGGAGGAAGCGCCGTTGTGGGCAGTTCCAGGCGCGGGTTGGCGCGCTGAGCATCCATCATGACCCACTTGGATCGGATGTTGTCGCCCTCTACCCGGTGCTCGAGATCGAGTTGGCCTTGCCGCAGGCGACGAAATTAGCGCATCCGGTGATATTCTCGCCGGTGACACGGAGGAAGAAGAAATGGCGCAGGAGCGCCACGGACGGCATGACGCCCAGGTATGCCTCGCGATAGTGGCGAAGATGGATAGGAGGAGGACAGAATTGGGATGGAGATGCAGCGCTGCAGCCCGTGGTTGTCGAGGACTTCATAAAAGAAATCGAAGAAGGAGGAATCAACCCGGCCGAAGCTGCTTTCGAGAAGAAGGGAAGAAGGTGCTCCCCTCGGGCTCCGGCTCGTCGGAGGCGCAGCCGAGCTCCATCTTCCCCACTCATTGCCTTCGCCCATTGTCCAAGCGCAGAGGTGAGGCTCTTCTCCGTGACGGTGGGCGCCTCGAGGGCCGGCTCATACCACGCCGGTGTCGAGGAGATCCTGACCTTGCGCGGCGCCATGGGCAGTAGAAGCAAAGTACGGGTGGAGCAGATCTGGAGGTAGCAGGCGGCAAAGAGTGAGAAAGGGGATATGGAGCGAGGCAAGGAAGAGCAATGAAGGAAAGAACTGCCCACGCCAGCCTTTGTCAGGGCGAGCAGTTGCCGAGGAAGCATGGAGAAGCAGAAACACCCACGTCCAATCAACCGCCACGCGTCGACCGAGGCCGCAGGCTTTTGGGGCACGCGGTGCTCCAAACTTGACCCTTGGCTTCGCCGTGAAGCCAAGCCCGAGCGCACCTTGGGCCCGGGGGCTACTATAGGTGTTCTGGGAATGAGGGTCCCCAGACTTGCCTGCCTGCGGCCCACAGTGTGGCTAAGCAGCAGGCCGTAAGGCCCATCTTCATCAACAAAGCATCCAAGACCCTCGCGAGGGTCCAAGCCTCGCGAGGCGGACGACGCAAGGCCTCCTCTGGAGTGGCCTAGCCAGGCAGGCTCACGAGGAGCGGAGATATAAAGGTGGGGCAAACCTCACGAGACTCTCTTGACGTGAGCCATGACGAACGGTGCCAGGCGGGTTCAGGCGGGCGCCAGTGCGCGCAGCGTCCCCATTTCCTCTTTGGTGCTACGGAGGCAAGCGCAGGCGAAGAGTACCGAGGTATCAGGAAAAGGTTGCCATATTGGTGCAACAAGTCCAAGACCAGGAGGACGGCAAGGCGGATGTCATCATGGAGCCCAAGACGGCGTCACCCCAGGGCTTTCGCAGGTGAAGACCGCTTTTGTCAGGATAGCTTGTACTAGCTGCCCCCTTCAAATTCTCCCGCCGTTGTTGGCTCCCTTCCCGCTCAATATTTGGGAAGAGGACCAGGGCCTCTATAAATAGGACTAGCCACCACAGTAGGAGGCAACTGAGCTTGAGAGCTGAGCTTGGGAACTGAGCATGAGAACGGAGCTTGAACTGAAGCAAGCCTAGGTAGATTGAATCCTCACATCACAAGTTCACACGCACAAGAACACCTCAACCTTAGGGGGCTGTTCTTCCCTTGTACTGTTCATCATCAGCCCAAGAGGCAATCCACCACCACCACACTGGAGTAGGGTATTACACCACAACGGTGGCCCAAACCAATATAAACCCGGTGTCCCTTTCTGTGTTGTGAGTTCGTCGAGTTCGTCCGCAAGATCTTAGCGAGCTAGAGCATAGATCGATAGGAGGGAAAGACTTCGTGCGCACCCCAGTGTTCGAACCTTAAGGGTTTGCCGGAACCCCACACCCGACATCCTCTTGTCTTCATAAATTTTTGTGCAATTTAACCAAAATAATGACATCAGCGCCTTGGCATTTTGGTGACAGTGTACCAAAAAATTGACTTATCTCATGAAAGTGATGTATGTAATCTATAAGCATTAACAGTGCAAAAATCTGAAGGTAGTAACAAGTTTCATCGTTGGTATACTGGCTGTGCAACAACATTAGAATGCCTTAGCTAATAAATCCTTAATACATCCAAAATCAATAGCTAACCCTGAAATAATCTAGTGACATTAAATGGCATTGCTTAAATTTATCGGTGGCATTATACTGAGTGCGGCATTAGTTAAGTATGGCATCACTTTAGCAGTAGCATTGCCTGACTTTACCGTTGGCGTTATAATAATAGCAAAAAAGTGGCAACAAGAGCATGGGAGGCCCATTCGAACAGTGGGTGCACTAGTACGCTATACCTCCATGGATGCATAGAGTGGTGAGGGAGGTATGGTTGCCCAGAGCAACAAATATCCAGGCAGCATATGCGGATTACGTCCCATTTTCGTTCTCTTTAGCCACCTTTTTCCTATGCAAGGACAACAATTGTGTTGTCATGCCTTTCTACCCTTTTTCACCCTTTTTCAACCAATAGACACGAGACTCGTTCCTTAGCTACTGATTTTCCCCCTTTGCAACCTAGATGCGGGTTCGATGCCTAGTCTCTTGGACAATACTTTCTCCCTTCCTTTCCTTATCAACCCAGACATGGATTAGTCTGCATGAAGTAGGGTTTCCTTTAATAGTGCCAATTAAGGTTTTCATCTGCGTGACCAGTAGAGCAGAGGATAGCAAATAGGGAGGATGGTGGAGTGGAAAAAGATCCACATGCAGCGACGTGGCAGATGGGGCGATAGAACAAGGGTATGGTTCAAAAAGAGGTAGCATACCTGAGGGTCGGCGGGAAGTGGCTCCGCTCGTGGTCGTCGTCCTCCACACACACTACGGCAGCGAGCTTGGGGACGAAGGCCATTCCGTGCGGGCGCTAGGTCTGAGAGGACGGCCTTGTCGTCAGTGCGTGACCTCGCTCTCCAACGACGAGTGCGTCAATGATGCACGTCCTTTTCTTCCCCGGTGGATCTGTGACCACCGGTGATGAGGGAGAGAGAGGCCATCTTTTTAGATCTGGAGAGAGGGTGATAGTGTGAGAAGCTAGTGGGCAGCCCTTAGCAAGCAAGCACTGAAGCTCCAGCCTATATATCTTTTTGATACTAGTACTAGAGGTGGAGTAGTGGCAGAGTAGTTTATATTTTCTCTGCATACAGTACCAGTTAGTCGTGCTTCAAAACTGAATGGCCCTCCACTAAAATATAAAGTCAAGAAATAATGTGGCACCTCGGGCCAACACGGCCAAATCACATTTTGCACGAGAAATGACACACCATGTTTCGTTGTCATGTGGTCCCGTTCCAACATATTAGTGAGATGACGGTGAGTCCTTTTGTACAATTTCCGAACGGACCTCTACGTAGGTCGGGGTGCCTCTTCATGTACTGTGGCAACTGTCCACCGCCTCTTTTCCTTTCCCTTTCGATTTGGAACTGTTGTCGCACGCTCTTCCTCCCTCCTCCATTTGCCTTCACCCTTCCTTCTGCCATTGTTCGATCGTCTTCTCCATGGAGGGAACAGGACGAAAATGACCCCATTATTCTTGCCCCGATCTGAAAGATGACGTGGTGGAGGAACTCATTGATCGGTGCGACGTCATCACCTCTACTAGCATGGCAGGTTCGTTCAAGACCATTCTCGACTAAACTAATAACATCATTACAAAGAACCCAAGGGTCCAGGAGCGTTTGATCTCCCATATCTTCTTCGCCATGACCCTGTTCACTAGCGCACGGACGACGGAAGCCTCACCTTGTGCAAGTTGATGCCTCTTGATAATGATACATGTGATGTTAAGATGCCATCGCTTGAGGGTAAGTCCTGGGCAGGCCCAAATGAAGATTAGGTTTTTTATATTGGGTACAACTGCGAGTGGGAACTTGTGAATGTGTACACTCATCACCAGGTTCCACTTCCAAAAATCTCAAAGTGCCCTGAGGTTGAGCACACAGATGATCTACGTTCAAATACTCCCTCCGTTTCTTTTTAGTCTGCATATAAGATTTGGTCAAAGTCGAACTTTGTCAACTTTGACTAAGTTTATAGAAAAAAATATCAAAATTCACAATATGAAATCAATATTGTTAGATGCATCATGAAATTAATTTTCATTCCACTTAGCTTTAGTATTGTAGATGTTAATATTTTTTCCAACAAAGTTGGTCAACTTTACAAAGTCTGACTTTGCCCAAATCTTATATGTAGACTAAAAAGAAACGGAGGGAGTACGATCATGGTGATTGTCGTCTATGAAAGATAGCAATTTCTCGAGTTCCCAACCGCTCTTGGGATTACACGAACTATGAAGTTATTGCTATCTTCGACAAGCTTGTTGCCGTCCTTACTTCCACGCCTCGATGGATATTGCTCAAAAGTCAATTTCTGTACACGGATGAGTACTGTGATGCAATTCAATACGAGCGTCTTGTGTTTGCTGCCACCACTCGTGGCCTTTGTTTTACATGGAATCTGATGCTTTCGGTATGTTTATCTTCTACCGTAATTATAATTGTTTCATCCACATGCATGCTGGTTAGCTAGTTTCCCTTTACTAATTAACCTTCTTGTGTTTCCAAGGTCCTGTGAACATTCCACCACCTATACTTGAAAAAATTTATAACCAAGGGGGTGATGACGATGGTGATGATCACGAGCATGAGGACGAGCATGACCTATATACTGAGTGGCGCCTGGTAGCTTATTCCGATGGATCACCTCTTCTTATGCGTATCTGAGCCTTCGCTGATGTTACTAAGGAAGCAGGTGTTGTCTCCCATGGTCGCACTCTCCGGACCTATTCCAACATCCGTTGCAGGGTATTCAGGATGGATACTAGTGTGCTAGCGCCAGCACCTTCTCCCTGGTTCAATATTGTTAGTCTTGGAGAAAACTCGCTCTTCCTTGGACTAAACTATCCACTGATGGTGAAACGCGATTCAGCTGCTGTCTGCACAATGTTACTACCATTTATGATAAGCAACTGTATCTATACCTCGGACATTGCTATGGTTCCCTACCGTGGCTATCACAATATGCGTCCTGATATAGGCCGCTTCAGCCTGGATGATCAACCCTACGTTGGTCTCGAGATTGAAAATAGCTGGCCCTTCCCAGAGGCTTACCTATGGTTCAAAGCAAGCGTTTCAAACGCCGAGGATTGGTTGAGCTGAAGTTCATTTCATTGCTTGTTATTTATTGTGTGATGAAAACTTCAATATTTACTAGAATGTTTTGTTGGAACTAATCTATAATCCAACATGTATCCTCGTTATCATTGTGTGTTGATGACTTGTTGTATGTAATGAATGGTACATTTGCATATGCATTTCATAAACTCAATTTATGAATGGTTTTTGACTCACTTCTTGGAGTGTGAGTACCGTAGTAGTATAGCCATCATCCGGTTATATGAAGTTGCCACGTCACATAGAGCCAACCTAATATTGGAGTATGCTAGCACAATAGTTAGTTCTAGTTAGATCAACTAGAGATAGGTGTCGCATAGAGGCCGAGAAATATGGTGATAGCATGACTGCGTGAGGTGGGCTTGTGCGTGTATGATGTAGGCACATGGCTTGCCATGTTTCCTGCTCCTCCGGTCTAAATGTGGAGAAGATTTGGTCGAGTTCTTCATCCTTTTGCCGACACGTGGGACATCCAGCATCCATGTCGTGTCCTGCAAGAAAATGGAGTGCTAGTTGAAGCCACGTGATGTGCATCTTGGGTTAAACTATAAATATAATCTTACTCTTGAGTAACTCCAAAAGCGGCCACCGAAGATCTTTATTTGATTTGTTTTTCATCACCAGCACGTCGAGGTGAAAGATGTGCAGGTTCAGTGGGTCCTCTTGCGTTTTCGCTGGCATGTGGGACCGCATGTGAGCAAACAGATGATGGGCTCCGCGCGTCTGCTGGCTGGCTGAGAAGACAGAGAGAGAGGAGGGCTGAGCATGGACTCCAGGAAATTTTGCGACAATGTGAGTAGTACTAGTGGTGTACCATACTCCTGGGGAGATAATGTGTTGGCTCTACATAACCAGCACCTCGATATAGTGGGGTGGCATGGGACATAACTAGCATTCATGTCTAGCAGTACGGCACATGCCACCCACACGAGTCCCATCTGACACCAATTTTCTTGGAGTACGTACTCTGACCATCTCTTCCCCTCTTGTGTTCCCGACCATCGCGGTGGGCGAGTGCAGGTTTGCCGATAGTCGGTTTGCTCAGCTGCAGTCCCACTTGTAAGTGAAAATGCAACACAACGCATTCCCCCTTGAGCGTCTTGAGACCAACCGATAATGGGGTGCGACGCAAACACGGCAGGATTTTCCTTTTGAACTTGTAAAATTTGGTTCTGGTCCATGGCGCGACCGATAGATAGAAATAACGATTTTCCCTAGAGTAATGAGAAGTTGGGTTACGCACGGTTCATGCACGATGCGTCTGAAAATTATGAAGTTGATCACGAAGGTAAGATAATTACTTGTAGTACCATATACTACTACATGGATTTGACGAAAAGATAAAGATACATACGGATCCATCAACGACATCCTCATGCCCTAGTGCGCCGGGTCACCAACCGACGTGTGAGGAGCAGCGGCATTGGCGGCGAGCTCAACGTGCTTCTGAACAATGCCTTCCAAGGTTGCCCCACGGTCCAAGAAGGCCAGCGTCCTATCGTCCTCCTCTTGCACGTAGTAGTCCTTGTGGACGATTCGCACGTAGACGTGGGTGATTATGTCGATGGTGTCTTGCTGCACCAGGCACTACGCGGCGAGCGCGACCTTGAGGTGGACATTTTTCGGCGCGACGACGGGAAGTCGCAGGGCCACCAGTGTGTCGAAGAGGTTGTCACCATAGAGGTCGTTGAGGGTGGCGGGCGTCGCAGAGCCTGGGCGCGTGGGATGGAGGCATACGTCAAAAGGTTGTCCACGAGCTTATTGACGATGGTGAACTTGTCGAGGAAGCCGACGAGGACCTCGTCGAACAAGGAGACGAAGCTGTCGTCCAAGTGGCCTCTCGCCCTGGCGGCCTCAAGCACGACCTGGAGACGTTCCTCGGTGACGGGCCGCAGGCCGGCATCGTGGACCATCTGGCACAGCCAGCTGATGCTCGCACTCATCGCCTCCATGGGTCTAGCTTCTAGTCAACTGATCTTACGATTGGAGTGATCACTCTTGCCCTTAGTTAGGGTGCGTAGGTGCGTAAGATTTCATAGATTGGACTGGAGGGGAGCCTTTATATGAGAAGTGCAGACTGTGTTGCATTCACGTGTGTGTTGGCCATCTACTCCTTGGCCCTCCCTCCGTGGGACTGAGCTCCGGTGCCTGAACTGCACCTACCTTTGGTTGTATGACAGGTGGGCCAGCCACCTGTTGGGCCCACCTGTCATACACCCGAAGGCAGGTGCAGTAAGTCAATGAAGTTGCGTCCCCTTCCGTGCCTGTGCAGTATAGTCATCTCACCGGACATCTAGTTGGGGAAAAACGAGGGAACTTTGATGTTTAAAAGTTTATTGGTCCCCTTTGCATTTTGCGCCAAGTTTTGACCTTTGATTTAACTAATAAAATGTTAATGCTTGTAACCAAAAATGTTATGCTAAGTAGTCTCAAGTCATTGAATGCATATGCACCCCACGTCTCCTATTGGGCGATTTCTTTTTTCATGGCAAAATACAGGGAACATGGTGAGTAGTTAATGCACCGCGCCTAAAAGTTTTGGGATTATTTGGTTTTCGTAACGTGCCTAATGCACCAGTACGGAGGGAATACAATAGTAGTCTTTGATTGCAATTTTTTGTTGGTAGCTTACCAAGCTGAGCGGCCGGTGAGTACAATAGTAGTCCAATTGATGAGACTTCAGATTTGAGCCATCTACCAGTACAATAGTCAGTGTATCATATCATCGGGAACTACGTTCAAAAACCTAATAAATCAATACTCCCTGTATTTATTTACAGAGGGAGTAGTATATTTTTTGTGACATGCATTACTAGATATTGGTAGTCAAATACTAAATCCAGACGGACATGGTAGTACTACTAAATCCAGACGGTGGTGCTAGTACTAGTAGTAGTACTACCAATGTAGTAGTAGTGTACTACCCATTGGTCAAATAATTACGTGTTGCTCCTCACAGTGAAGTGACAAGACCCCGCGCTGGAGATGACACCTATGTGTAGGCGCCGTGTTCGGCATACCAAAGTCAGCATCACCGTCTGCAATCACTATCATCACAGCTGTAGAGCGAGCCTGCTTACAACAAGCTGTGTTCGACATAATTTCCTGTGCATTGCCACGAGTATCTCTACTCTTTTCTTATATGGAGTACAAGTAAGATGCCCGTGCATTGCACGGAACACCAACATTGGGGGTGGGCACCGGCACGGCTGACCATCGCATGATTTTTCCATGGCCTTCTAGATGTGGTGGGGAGGAGATAAGGATGATTGTGAGAGACAAGGATTTGTTTGTAAATAGGGAACAAGTCCAAGCATCTTTTTGCAAAACTGCAAAAGTTTGCTTTGTATGCCTCAGATCTAGATCCGATGGCTATTGGTGAAAGATGGCAGGAACACCATCATCACCAACTCAAGACCTCTTTAATTCGCAGGATTTTGAAAGCGTAGGAATAGGGCACAGCAATATTACAAGTTTCAAACTAATATTACAAATGTTAGGAGTAATGCTGCACCTACGAAGAGGGAATTACTATGAAGTTTACGTAAGAACTTTCGTTACGTTAGGTGGATGCAGCATTATCGTACAAACTAAAATCCACCGCCCCAACAAGTCACTAATGGGCAAATAAATTTTTGAGTCTTTGGCAACTTGATGTTTCAAAAACAAATTCAGCTTCTGCGGAGACTTTGTCATTTAGGCTTAGACGCTTGTAGTGATCAGCACACCATTCATTGTTGCGCCAGAGAACGCTAAACCTCATTACCTTGACCACACTTGCCTCCAGAACAAAGAACCTGGCCAATTTAATCTCAGATGTGCTGCCTCGGTAGTCGATCAAATCAATTTCTGTAAGATGGAGATCAAGGCATTCGATGAGATTGTTATAGTGCAGCATATTTTTCACTTTCGAGTCTTTTTTTATCTGCAAAAGAAGAGAACATATTAGAGCAGCTGGTTGTATAAGATTGTCATGTCATCAGGAGGTACCAATATCATTCGCTCATATGATAGGGTTGGCTGGCTAGTGATATTTTTTCACTCTTTGTCTCTCTGCCTCTCTTTCTCTTTCCTCTCATTTACCTAGGAGTAGGTGAAGAGCTTGGGCATTTGTTGCCTTCCACTATGTGGTTGATGCCATATTTCTCAAAAGTATGCCACATAATATGCATCGATGTCAAATCAAAAGATTTTGGCACCGCTCTAGCGATGTGGGAGAGTTGGCACCGTTGTGCACACAGACCCACATGTATAAACAAATCAATCAACCCAACTACACCAGCCTCTCACTCCCCCAAACAAGTGTTTTTTATTGCCTCAGTCCTCTCCCTCTCCCACGCAAGTGTTTTTCATTCTTGAGTTAATTTGGCACTGGAGCAAAGTAGGTGATCCAGATTGGGGCACCAGGTGAGAAATGGAGGGGCATCGACGCCAAATGCATCACAAGTGAATTTGGCACGTGTTTTGGCCTACATTGTGGAGGGCCTATAGCCCACTTTTGTACTACCTTGTATTTAGTGTAAAATTTTGACCATAGATTTACCTAAGAAAATTCCAATGCATGTCACAAAAAAAATATACCATTTGAAATTATGTTCAAATACAAATCCAACGGTATAATTTTTAGTGACATGCATTAACATTTTGTCAGTTAAATCTATGGTCAAATCTTGATACTACAAAATAGGAAGAGTAAACCAGGACGGAGGTAGTACTTGCTGTTAGGGTAACCATAGAGTTACTAGTCTAAGTTACTTTCCACTATGACTAGCCTAGGCTACTAGTAGTACAACAAAAAAAACGATGCAGGTGATCACGTGAGAAAAAATACTAGAAACATTTCTTTCGGTGCAGTGCGTAGATGCAATTTTGAACACTACACTTGTCATCGTAATTTGGGAAAATTATGAAAAAATTGAGCTACGTTGTGATTACCGTTTACTAATAGGAAAGAAGTTTCACCTCGATGAGTAGCTTCTCCGTGCACGGAAAGCATGTAGGGAATCCACCAATTTGCTCCAGACTGGGGCCGATAGATTGCTAAGATCTTCACTGTGCGCATAGACTGGGTCAAGCTTCTGGGAATCATTTTCCACATGACAATCGTAAATACATCAAGAAGAAATTTAAAAATGTGAATTTCAAGAAGACGGAGATAAAGATGAGTGTTGTTGTGGTGCCAACAAAGAGTTCAGAGAATTTGGCAGACGAGTACACTAGCGCTGTCAATTTCGGCGCGTCAATGACCTTGATTTTTATTGGACCTTCTAGATCAGATACAAGCTGGAGTGATCTCTTCCCAATTGATGTCTTGCTGCGGTGCCAACAAGACACATAAATCCACCGGAGATTCGTCGAGGCGATGTGGAGGCTAATGAACCCGTGGAACTACAGAAGACGAAGGTACTCAAGCACAGTACAGCTGTGGGGCAAGTGCTTCATAGCCTTCTTCGAGATGCCAACGTCGAAGAAGTCCGGCTGCTTGAGTTGAGGGAGAAGAAGGGCGGCGCGGCATTAATCTAGGGAAAATAGTAGGAGCTGAAGCTGGCGCGGCGCAGCGTTGGCGTGAGGCGGAGCGCGGACGGCAGTAGAGAGCGACATCGTCCAGCTTCAAACCTGAGCTCCTCAGGCTGATCTTGGGCGGGGGATAAGAACCACTCGTCGAACTTGGCTTGGACCTTGAAGTTGGTACTGAAATGTGGATGTCAAGGTGTCTGGCTGGCCCAGGGTGCGATGAAAAGATCTTGGAGAGTGCGGCCATGCGTTTGCAATCCCCGTCGCAGAGGCAGCTGTCGACGGTGAGGTTGAGGGGGACACGACGCCAGAGGGGGCGCCACCGCCGGGAGAGCAGGGTGGTCCGCACAACATATTTGCTGGGGAGGAGGCCGATGATGACGAGCAGCATGTCATCGGGGAGGCTGCTGATGAAGTCCAGGCTCGCCGGATCCAGTTTTGGCTCGAGCCGCCTCCGCTTGTTGGCTGCCTCGCCGTCTATCTCAGCCTGCGGCGACGCCGGTGTACACGTGTGCTGGTGTGTATTGTGTACTGGGTGTGCACAAGTGCGTCCTTCTGTGCATGCCGCTGTGTCGTGGTGAAGTATGCGCGACTGCGTCCTTCACGCGGAAGAAGTGTGCCCTCAATTTACTAGCATGCGGGGTGCTAGCCCGAGTGGTTTCAACTTAGTTTACTTCACTGCGTGTCAGATGGGCCTCTAGTTTACTTATTTTCACCTTTGCCACATGGGCGGCCTGCGAAGATAGAGAACACGAGCTGGCAAGGCAGCATGTGGAATGGTTGACCGGTCAACTAAATAATATACGAAGCTATACGCTGACACAGTGACTGTATAACCCCTCGATATAGAGAGTTCGAGTGAGAGGCGAGGCCCGTGAGAGATAGTAGAGAGAGAGAAAGAGCTACTCCCTCCGTTCGATAATGTAGTGCCTACATTTTTTAAAAGTGAAGCTGTCGGTGTCAAAACCGGCGGATCTCGGGTAGGGGGTCCCGAACCGTGCGTCTAAGGCGGATGGTAACAGGAGGCGGGGGACACGATGCTTACCCATGTTCGGGCCCTCTTGATGGAGGTAATACCCTACTTCCTGCTTGATTGATCTTGATGATATGAGTATTACAAGAGTTGATCTACCACGAGATCGTAGAGGCTAAACCCTAGAAGCTAGCCTATGGTATGATTGTTTTTGTCCTATGGACTAAACACTCCGGTTTATATAGACACCGGTGGGGGCTAGGGTTACACAGAGTCGGTTACAAGGAAGGAGATCTACATATCCGTACTTCCAAGCTTGCCTTCCACGCCAAGGAGAGTCCCATCCGGACACGAGACGAAGTCTTCAATCTCGTATCTTCATAGTCCAACAGTTCGGCCAAAGGATATAGTCCGGCTGTCCGGAGACCCCCTAATCCAAGACTCCCTCAGTAGCCCCTGAACCAGGCTTCAATGACGATGAGTCCGGCGCGCAGATTGTCTTCGGCATTGCAAGGCGGGTTCCTCCTCCGAATACTCCATAGATGATTTGGAACACAAGGATAGTGTCCGGCTCTGCAAAACAAATTCCACATACCATCGTAGAGAGAATAATATTTTCACAAATCTAATGTGCTGACACATTCTGTAGCATGACATCACACCACAGCCTGATCGTTATTCGAACCGTTTTTCTCAACCAGCCACGGCACATATTGTGAGGCGGTTTCCTTGGCATGTCTTGTCGAAGCAGAGATCGTGTCTCCTTATCACGGTATTCTCATCAATACAGGTGTGGGTAAACCAACCACGCCATCAATTACGACGCTTGGGGAATAAGCGAGTTTCCTAGGCAGGTGGGGGCGTACAGCTTCGTCCGTCTTTATAAAGGGATAAGGGTTCACCTTTTTCACCCACGCCTTCTTTCTCCTCGCTCATCCATTCTTGCACACTCGAGCTCCGGCACCCAAGTTTGCGTCCTTCTCCTCAAACCGCTCCAAGCATGTCCGGAGCGGTAGGCAAGTGGATGAAATCCTCCGTCACGGAGGAGGACATCAAAAAGCTGCGGGGAGCCGGATACTTGGCCGCGGATATCGCGCACCGGCTGCCTAATGCGGGGCAGATCATCCCTACTCCAGAACCCTATGAGAGGGTAGTTTTCCTTACCCGCCGTTCGCGGATGGGATTTCCCCTCCACCCGTTTGTCCTCGGCCTCATGTTCTACTACGGGCTGGACTTCCATGATCTGGCCCCTAACTTCATCCTCAACATCTTGGCGTTTATCGTCGTGTGCGAGGCTTTCATCCGCATCCGGCCACACTTCGGCCTGTGGCTGAAGACCTTCAATGTTAAACCGAAGGTGGTGGTCGGTCAGCAAGCGGAGTGCGGAGGTGCCATGGTGGGCAAAATGCCCAACGTCACATGGCTCGAGGGCTCCTATGTGGAGACTATAAAGGGGTGGCAATCGGGATGGTTCTACATCACCGAGCCGCACGACACCAACTGGGTGGCGGCCCCCGAATTTCGATACGGCATCCCCATGCGGCTCACCTCCTGGAAGGAGAAGGGCATATCTTGGGGTCCCTCGGTGGAGCTGACCGGACTACAAAAATGCATCAGAAACATGATGAGCAAGAAGATCAAGCTCGTCAACATGGTCCAGGTCATGCTCTTCCGCCGGATCCTCCCGTGTCAACGATGGGCATTCAATTTATGGGAGTTTGACCCGGCCAAGCACCAGACGTTGCAAGAGATCTATGACACGATTCACAAGGACGTCTGGAGGGTGCTGTTCAAGGGTGCCGAGGTACCTCCTCCCCTTACCGAAGACCGCGGTATCAACGCAAAGCGCCATGCCAATCCGGTAAGGTTTCATATCTCGCAGGATATTTATTTTCCCCAGTTTAATCATGTGCGGGATCTAATCTTCCACGCCATTTTCTAGGACTGGGTCGAGACAGCGGAGCAGATCAATTGTCCAGCCCCCCTGCCCGAAGATCCGACAGACGCTCTCCTAACAGAGATGCTGGTTCCGGCGCCTTATGAGGTGCCAGAGAAGAAGGCCAAGAAGAAGGCCACGAGGACCCGAAAGGGTCTCCGGCGCAAGGTTATATTGGACTCATCGTCCGAAAACGAGGAGGAAGAGGAAAGTTCTCCCCCCCAGCCGGGGGAGACAAGAAAAGGAAGGCCGCCCCAACCGGGGAGGCCGAAGGGTCCAAGAAGGGAACGACCCTCCTCCCGGACTGCTCCACGACAGCTGCCTACAGCGACGACGCGTGGTTGCTCAGGGACAAGCCCCTGGCAAAGTCGTAAGTGTCCGGATTCCATAGAATTCATGGTATGTTTTATTGCACTGCTTCTCAGCATGCCGAACATGATTCTGCAGTCCGCCCCGAGCCCATATCGACGTATCTTCATCGGATGGCTCTTTGGACCTGTCGGATATGAATAGCAATTCACTTCCTACCGCCTCTACCCCTCGCCCCACGGAAAACGTCGAGGTGTTGTTCCAAAGGGCACTGAGCCGCGGGGAGGTAGTCCCGGAGGCGCCTCGAGGCGACCTTCCAGACCCTGGGCGTAAAGGGAGCAAGACTGCCACGGGCTCCAAGTTCGGACCCCAGTAGAACAACTGCCGGAACTTCCAAAGTGGTTCCGGACTCGTGAGCGACCCCCTGTTAAAAGGGGCAAGCCGCCCGTGCCGATGGCCTGTGTCCATCCAGAGGCACCGGACAACTTGCTGGAAGCGCTTCGCGGCGCTTCCTTCGATGAAGAGCACCACACTATCATGAGTGCGGTGATCAAGAAGGTTCAGTCATCCAAAAACGGACTAACTGAAGCTTGTGCCAGCCTCCTAAAAGGCTTTCAGGTAAGTAGTCCAAATATAGGAAAATATTACCGCATAGACAGTAGCCCCTGATGCTCTATTTGGCGTTCGCGAAGAAAAGCCGAATAGAGGACCAAATAATAATTGCAGGAGTCTAATTATAATATGTCTATGTGAATATGCGAGCTTCATTGCTCAGCCCTTTGCCGCCTGCGTCTTTGCGGAGTCGCCTTTGAAGCGGGACCTTGAGCGGTCCGAGGAAGAGCTCGGCCTTGCCAAGAGGCAGCTCGAGGAGAGCAAAGGTAAGCAATACCTTATCTATATATAAAAAAGAGATTTGGTTGCAAAATAATAGGATCATCATGAATGTGCCAGGGGCCACGCCCGAAGTGGCGACCCTGAAGAAGGCGCTGTCCGAGGCCGAAAACAAAGCGGCCAAGGAGCGCATCGAGCGTGAAAAACAAGAGTCCCGAGTAGGCGAGGTGCAGCAAGAGCTCCAGGCTCTCGTCAAGAAGCACGGGTCCTTGGAGCTTGACTCTAAGACGCGAGAGTCCGAGCTTGCGAAGGCCCTCGAAAGCGCAATACATCTCCAACGTATCTATAATTTTTGATTGCTCCATGCTACTTTATCTACTGTTTTAGGAAATATTGGACTTTATTATCCACTTTTATATTATTTTTGCGACTAACCTATTAACCGGAGGCCCAGCCCAGATTTGCTGTTTTATGCCTATTTCAGTGTTTCGAGGAAAAGGAATATCAGACGGAGTCAAACGGAACGAAATCAATCGGAGAAGTTATTTTGGAAGGAAACCCACCTGATGGACTTGGACCCCACGTCGGAAGATACGGAGGTGCTCACGAGGGTGGGGCGCCCCAGGCGCGCCCCCACGCCTCGTGGGGCCCCGTAGCTCCACCTACGTACTCCTTTCACCCATATATACCTCGTACCCTAAAGCTTCGAGCAGAAGATAGATCGGGAGTTCCGCGCCGCAAGCCTCTGTAGCCACCAAAAACCAATCGGGGCCACATTACGGCACCTGCTGGAGGAATCCATCACCGGTGGCCATCTTCATCATCCGGTGCTATCCATGACGAGGAGGGAGTAGTTCACCCTCGGGGCTGAGGGTATGTACCAAAAGCTATGTGTTTGATCTCTCTCTCGTGTTCTCTCTCGTGTTCCCTCTATGGCACGATCTTGATGTATCTCGAGCTTTGCTATTGTAGTTGGATCTTATGATGTTTCTCCCCCTCTACTCTCTTGTGATGAATTGAGTTTCCCCTTTGAAGTTATCTTATCGGATTGAGTCTTTTATGATAACACTTGATGTATGTCTTGCCGTGCTTATCTGTGGTGACAATGGGATTTCACGTGCCTCTTGATGTATGTTTTGGTGACCAACTTATGGGTTCCGCCCATGAACCTATGCATAGGGGTTGGCACACGTTCTTGACTCTCCGGTAGTAGCTTTGGGGCACTCTTTGAAGTACTTTACGTTGGTTGGATGAATCTGAGATTGTGTGATGCATATCATTATAATCATGCCCACGGATACTTGAGGTGACAATGGAGTATCTAGGTGACATTAGGATTTTGGTTGATTTGTGTCTTAAGGTGTTATTCTAGTACGAACTCTTTTATAGATTGATCCGAAAGAATAGCTTTGAGGTGGTTTCATACCCTACCATAATCTCTACGTTTGTTCTCCGCTATTAGTGGCTTTGGAGTGACTCTTTGTTGCATGTTGAGGGATTGTTATATGATCTATCTATGTTATTATTGTTGAGAGAACTTGCACTAGTGAAAGTATGAACCCTAGGCCTTGTTTCCTATCATTGCAATACCATTTACGCTCACTTTTACCACTTGTTACCTTGCTGTTTTTATATTTTCAGATTACAAAAACATATATCTACCATCCATATTGCACTTGTATCACCATCTCGTCGACGAACTAGTGCACCTATATAATTTACCATTGTATTGGGTGTGTTGGGGACACAAGAGACTCTTTGTTATTTGGTTGCATGGTTGCTTGAGAGAGACCATCTTCATCCTACGCCTCCCACGGATTGATAAACCTTAGGTCATCCACTTGAGGGAAATTTGCTACTGTCCTACAAACCTGTGCACTTCAAGGCCCAACAACGTCTACAAGAAGAAGGTTGTGTAGTAGACATCAAGGCCCTCCAGGAAATTGAGGCGGTTAAGAAGATTGCGGCGGGTAAGGCATTAATTATGCAAAGCAAGCATGTGAAAGAAATTTTCTTTTTACTTACCCGAGTTCGGAGCTCTCGAGGAGCGTTCGCAGATCTGTCCGCAAGCAGGTGTCGATGCCGGAGTTCTACTGCGGGCCGAGGAGGGAGCTCGACGGAGAAGTTGTTCTGGTCTCGATATCTTGGGACCGAACACCCGATGCCTTTGAGCGACCAGTGAAGCAACCGGTCGAGCTTCACAAGGCTGCTGAGCGAGCCATGAATGATCTCATAGTCTGGATGTGGTGCAGCGATCCCACTGGCAGCTACTTGACTGGTGAGGCGGCTTGTGAATGCCCGCCCCGATTTGAAGTCATCAAGCGGTCCGTCTGCATCGAAGGTGCACGAGGGCCTTTGCCCGTCTTGGAAGTGCCTGGCGAAGATGGACGCCGAGAAGCTGGTGAAGGAGGGGCCACCGTAGGGCAAGGAGCCTCGCCACCCCGAAATGTATTATGATGGTGTCCTGAAGGGTGCCCGCCTTGTGGCGGAGGAATGTGCTAAAGATGTAATTTTTGAATGAAAGTGCTCATGTGATCCTGTAATGTGAAAACTAGTTCATTCGCGCTATGCAACACTATTTGAATTTAAAATATTACCTTCTGTGCGGCCGTTTATAAAATCTAAGAGTTGGCCAGTCGTCGGCTTTTGCCCCCATGTAACTAATACTGTGGTGTTCGGGATAAACCTGAGCACACTTTATCCCAATTTTGGGTCCTTCGAGGGAGGTGTTCAGTGCAACTAACCAGGCAATCGGACTATAAGGCTTTATCACTCTCACTTAGCCATAGAAGTCTACAATTTTAAATTTTGGCGAAGCCCCTAGTGTTTGGAAGGCCGAATTTGGGGCACTATATACGCCTAAGTCGGGCAAGGCCAACTCCTCGCCCAAAGCGGAAAAAGTCTTTAGGGACTTGAGACCTCTCGAATAGCGACCAGCTCTCGCCTTATCATGACAGTCAGTTTTGGCTTTCTCTACTGAGGTGCTCGTCCGGAAGAACCGGGACACAATCGCAGTAGTTCTCCCAGTGCTACCTTAGCCGATATTGCGGAACGTAAGATACCAAAACATGGGAGCCGGGCAAACCCAACTATTGACCCAACACATGATTCGGAGCTGATGCATATAATGCTATAAGTTCGGAGTGTCGCACTGTCGAAAGTGTTCGGACTTCTCACGCCGTATTATGGGGTGTACGAAAGCCCCTGGCGTACTAGCCGTACCAGAATGTACGGGTGCAAATTGTCGTAAATGAACATACAAGAAAAAAGGATGGATAATGCAATAATAGACTAATGCTAAGCATTGTTATTTAAATAATACGTCGAAGCATATGTATACAGGTAGTGCAAATAAGCAAAGAATAGGACTATTTGACATGTCCTATCCAAGAGCAAGCTGCGTATGGGTATTTAGAACAGGTATTTCGATCGTTATCAGAGACCACCTTGGGATTCCATTGTACGACTTAGCTTCTTGCCCCCTTGGTTGTTCCTTCCCGTAATGTGTCCGACAATCATCCTGCCGGAAAGGGCCTCCAGAGAGTAAGGTCCTGAAAGAGAAAAAATGATAAAGGTATGCAGCCCCTAGGGCGGTTGAGCCGCATTATGGGACATGCCCTGATCGTGCCCCCGTCTATGCCCATGGTATTTTCAGTGCGTAATTATGTACGCGCGGCATGGATTTCGTCGCTTGACTGGGACTAGGGCGCGGGCCGAATCACTAGGCGAGCTCTGAACGTGCCAGGCGATCCTGCTGCAGGTTACTCTGGACTTGCTTGACGGTGTCGGGGGGTGTATTGCTGAATTGGCGGTTTGCCTTAAAAGGCTGCTTTGTGCTTCTGCTGTGAGGGCCGCAGTGTGCTCCTCCGTGCGGAGCGAGCGCTCTGTGTTTCCATTGGTATTATGACCCCTAGGTCCTGGCATCTTGAGCTTGAGGTATGCGTAATGTGGTACCGCATTGAATTTTGCAAATGTGGTTCGCCCGAGCAGTGCGTGATAGCCACTGCGGAACGGGACGATATCGAAGATTAACTCCTTGCTTTGGAAGTTGTCCGGAGATCCGAAGAACACTTCCAGTGTGATTGAGCTCGAGCAATGGGCCTCTACACCTGGGATGACACCCTTAAAGGTGGTTTTGGTGGCTTTGATCCTTGAGGGATCTATGCCCATTTTGCGCACTATATCCTGATAGAGCAGGTTCAGGCTGTTGCCGCCGTCCATGAGGACTCGAGTGAGGTGAAATCCGTCAACAATAGGGTCTAGGACCAATGCGGCGGATCCGCCATGACGGATACTAGTGGGGTGGTCCCTGCGGTCGAAGGTGATCGGACAAGAGGACCATGGGTTGAACTTCGGGGTGACATGCTCCATCGCATAGACGTCCCTTAGTGCACGCTTCCGTTCCCTCTTGGGAATGTGGGTTGCGTATATCATGTTCACCGTCTTCACTTGTGGGGGAACCTCTTCTGTCCTCCCGTGTTCGGCTGCCGGGGCTCCTCCTCGTCATCGCTATGCAGCCCCTTGTCTTTGTTTTTGGCATTCAACTTGCCGGCCTGCTTGAACACCCAGCATTCTCTGTTGGTGTGATTGGCTGGCTTATCGGGGGTGTCGTGAATTTGACACGAGCGATCGAGTATGCAGTCCAAACTAGACGGGCCTAGAGTACTTATTGTGAATGGCTTTTTCCGCTGACCGGATCTAGAGCCTCTGAATCCGGCATTGATTGTCGTATCTTCGGCAGTGTCGCCGTTGTTGTGGCGCTTGTGTCTGTTACGACGTGGTCTGCTGTTAGCATCTTTAGTATCTGAGGTGGTCAGATTCCTTGATGTGTTGTTGCTGCGAGCCAGCCAGCTATCCTCGCCCGCGCAAAAGTGGGTCATGAGTGTCGTGAGGGCTGCCATAGATTTAGGATTCTCCTGACCGAGGTGCCGGGCGAGCCACTCATCACGGATGTTATGCTTGAATGCCACTAAGGCCTCTGCATCCGGACAGTCGACAATTTGGTTTTTCTTAGTTAGGAACCGTGTCCAGAATTGCCTGGCTGATTCCCCTGGCTGCTGAGTTATATGGCTCAAGTCATCAGCATCTGGTGGTCGCACATAAGTGGCTTGGAAGTTGTCGAGGAATGCATCTTCCAAATCCTCCCAACTGCCGACGGAGTCTGCTGGCAAGCTATTCAGCCAATGCCCAGCTGGTCCTTTGAGTTTTAGTGGGAGGTACTTGATGACATGTAGATCATCACTGCGAGCCATGTGGATATGGAGGAGGAAATCCTCAATCCATACTGCGGGATCTGTTGTACCATCGTACGATTCGATATTTACGGGTTTAAAACCCTCCGGGAATTCGTGATCCATAACTTCTTCAGTGAAGCATAGGGGGCGTGCGGTGCCTCTGTGCCAGGCTATATCACGATGCAGTTCATATGAGTCTTGTCTGCTGTATTCGGCCCGGCCGGATTTACTTTTAATGTATCCGGCGTGACGGTCATCGTCCCGCGTTGGTGCGCACCCCCGTGACCCGTATATCGATCTTGCATGTTTTTCCCTGCTTTCCAATACGTCTTGCAGGTCCCGTGTGTTGCCCCAGGCTTTGATATATTTGTTTGATTGGAGGCGGAGTGCAGGCTGAACTTCAGGCTGAAACACCTCTCTGTCTCGGCCACGAGGTGGCTGGTCAGCCGCATCGTACGCTGGTGAAGTAGGTTTCAATGCTTCCTCCTCGAGCGACCTGCGCTTTGGGTATCTCTTGGAGGGGCGTTCAAGTTCTTATTCCTCGGCCGCAAGGACTTCGGTCCATCTGTCTGCTAGCAAATCTTGATCAGCTCGAAGCTGTTGTTGCTTTTTCTTCAGGCTATTTGTTGTGGCTATAAGCCGGCGCTTGAAGCACTCCTGCTCAATGGGATCCTCAGGCATGATAAATTCTTCGTCACCGAGGCTCACCTCGTCTTCGGAGAGAGGCATGTAATTGTCATCCTCCGTTTCTCCATCTGCTACCTGTTCTGGAGGGCTAGCTTGTTCATCCTTGAGGGAGTCCTGGATTAGGGGGTATCCGGATAGCCGGACTGTGTACAACGTCCGGACTATTGAAGCGTGAAGATACAAGACTCAAGACTTCGGCCCGTGTCCGGATGGGACTTTCCTTGGCGTGGAAGGCAAGCTTGGCGATCCGGGTATTATATTTCCTTCCTTGTAACCGACTCCATGTAAACGCTAGCCCTCTCCGGTGTCTATATAAACCGGAGAGGATGGTCCTTAGAAGGCCGATCACTATTACAATCATACCATCATAGGCTAGCTCTTAGGGTTTAGCCTCTACGATCTCGTGGTAGATCTACTCTTGTACTACCCATATCATCAATATTAATCAAGCAGGAAGTAGGGTTTTACCTCCATCGAGAGGGCCCGATCCTGGGTAAACATCTGTGTCCCTTGCTTCCTGTTACCATCAGCCTTGGCACACAGATCGGGACCCCCTACCCGAGATCCGCCGGTTTTGACACCGACATTGGTGCTTTCATTGAGAGTTCTTACGTAAATGCGCCGTAAGGCTCGATGGCTCCTTCCGATCATCATCAACGATGATGTCGAGCGAGCTTTCCCCGGACAGATCTTCTTGTTGGCGGCTTCACCTTCTTGAACCCAACTCGCTTGGCCATCTGGAGCAGATCGACAGCTACGCCCCTGGCCACCATGTCAGGTTCGGAAACCTAAACTACACGGCGGACATCCGCGGGGACTTGATCTTCGATGGATTTGGGCCTATGCCAGGAGCACCGGACAGTCTCGATGAGCACGGCTCAGACCTGCCATCGGACGAAGCTCGGGGTATCGCCCCCGTAGTATCTCCGGACCTAGATCCGGAGCAGGCTGCGCTGCCCAAGGACGATGGGATGGACCCCGCCCCCCATGTCGCGCCCTCATCGGCGGTGGCCCGCGACTCCGAACCCCCGGATTCGTATCCAGACGTTGGTTCCAGTCCGCGCACTCCCGAGCCTGTCGGGCCAGGATGGGCTCCGGTAATGGAGTTCACCGCTGCGGATATCTTCCAGCACTCACCCTTTGGCGACATGCTGGACTCATTAAAGTCTCTCTCTTTGTCAGGAGGCTCTTCGCCGAACTATGTCCGGCTTGAGTGGGAGGCAGGCTACGAAGGAATTTGTTGCCCACCCACCACCCACTTCATTGCCACGGTCGATGATGACTTAACCGAGGTCTTGAATTTTGACTCAAGACATCAGCGGTATGGACTGACGATGCAGGAGAAGAACATGAACCACCGCTCACTGGGCGGTGGACAGCCACCTCTTCTTATGATATATATATATGGTGGACACTCCGAAGGAGACAAATGGCGATGAGGCAACGGAGGATAAAACCTCAGGGAAAAAAGCAAAGAATGGGCATCGTCGACGCCACTCCAAGCCCCGCCACACCAATACCGACCCACGAGATGAAAACAATTCGAATGGTGCCGAAGAAGAATACAACCCTGACCAGCCCGCCTTCGAGCAGGCCGAACAGGAGGATGAGCAGGTCAGCCCAGGAGGACAGCTACATGCCCCCCTCCGAAGACGAGATTAGCCTCGGCGACGATGAGTTCGGCGTGCCTGAGGATCCCGTAGAGCAGGAGCGCTTCAAGCGTCGTCTTATAGCCACTGCGAAGAGCCTGAAAAATAAACAACAACAACTCCAAGCTGATCAAGATCTGCTCACAAATAGATGGACGGAAGTCCTGGCAGCCGAGGAATACGGACTCGAGCACCATCTGGTGACCGCCACCTCGTGGCCGGGATAAAACGGCATACCAGTCCGCATATTAGCCAACACCCCCACGCAAACATACTACGGCCCGGGGCAACAAAACGGGACAGCCAAGATCGATCTACGGATCGCGGGGGCGCGCCTCGGTACGCGACGAGGACCGTTAAGGCGGACACATCTTCTACAACTCCGGCTGGGCCGAATATAGCCACCCAGAGCAATTCGACCTGCGTAGCCACATAGGCCGGCACAGAGGCGCCGCGCACCCCCTCTGCTTCACTGATGAAGTAATGGATCATGAATTCCCAGAAGGGTTTAAACTCTTAAACATCGAATCATACGATGGCACAACAGACCCCGCAGTATGGATCGAAGATTTCCTTCTCCACATTCACATGGCCCGCGGAGACGATCTACACGCCATCAAGTATCTCCCCCTTAAGCTCAAAGGGCCAGCCCGGCACTGGCTAAACAGCCTGCCAGCAAATTCCATTGGCAGTTGGGAAAACCTAGAAGACGCATTCCTCGACAACTTCCAGGGCACTTATGTGCGACCACCTGACGCCGATGACCTGAGCCACATCACTCAACAGCCCGGAGAGTCAGCCAGGAAATTCTGGACTCGGTTCCTAACTAAAAAGAACCAAATAGTTGACTGTCCGGACGCTGAAGCCCTAGCGGCTTTCAAGCATAATATCCAGGACGAGTGGGTCGCCCGACACCTCGGCCAGGAAAAACAAAAGTCCATGGCAGCTCTCACAACACTAATGACCCGCTTTTGCGCGGGCGAGGACAGTTGGTTGGCTCGTAGCAGCACTACGCCACGGTCTGGCAATTCGGATGGCCGCGACAATAACGGCAAGCCACGGCGTAACAGACATAAGCGACGGAACAACGGTGACAGCACTGAAGACACGACAGTCAACGCCGGATTCAGTGGATCCAAGCCCGGTCAGCGGAAGAAGCCATTCAAAAGGAATAATCAGGGACCGTCAAGTCTGGACCACATACTGGAGCGCTCGTGCCAAATTCATGGCACCCCAGACAAACCATCCAACCACACCAATAGAGATTGTTGGGTATTCAAATAGGCCGGCAAGATAAACGCCGAAGACAAGGACAAGGGGCTGCAAAGCGACGATGACGAGGATCCCCGACCGTCCGAACACGGGGGGACAGAAGAAATCCCCCCCCCCAGGTGAAAACGGTCAACATGATCTACGCCACGCATATCCCCAAGCGGGAATGGAAGCGGGCACTAAGGGACGTCTATGCGATGGAGCCAGTCGCCCCCAAATTCAACCCATTGTCAGTTTGTCCGATCACCTTCGATCGTAGGGACCACCCTACTAGCATCCGTCACGGCGGCTCGGCCGCATTAGTCCTAGACCCAATCATTGACGGATTCCACCTCACGCATGTCCTTATGGACGGTGGCGTGACTGAACTCGCTTTACCGGGACACGGTCGCCAAAATGGGCATTGACCCTTCAAGGATCAAGCCCACTAAAACCACCTTTAAAGGTGTAATTCCCGGAGTAAAGGCCCGCTGTACGGGCTCTATAACATTGGAAGTAGTCTTCGGATCTCCGGATAACTTCCGAAGCAAAGAGTTAATCTTCGATATCGTCCCCTTCCAAAGTGGTTACCATGCACTACTCGGACGAACCGCATTCGCCAGATTCAATGCGGTACCACACTACGCATATCTCAAGCTCAAGATGCTAGGACCACGCGGGGTCATAACGATGAACGGAAATATGGACCGCTCCCTACGAACAGAAGAGCATACTGCAGCCCTTGTGGCGGAAGTACAATGCTGCCTTCTCCGACAAACCAATACGGCGAAAACAACTTCGAGCACAGTCAAGCGAGTCCGGAGCACCCTGCAACAGGATCATCAGGCACGCCAAGAGCGCGACTAGCATTCCGGCCTCCGCTTCAGCCCCATCAAAGCAGCATTCGTGCCACGTGCGCACAATTACGCACTTAAAATACCATGGGCATAGGCGGAGGCGCATCAACGACTCAGTCAATAGCGCGGGTAACCGCCAAATACTTTCATACTCTTTCCCTCTTATCTTTCAGGACACCGAGTTGGCGCAACATCCTCAAAAGAGCCGAATTACCGGACTTATAGGGAAGACGCATCCAGGGAGGCAATAGACGTTGTGCACAGAAGAATATACCCAGGTGGAACCTATTTACGATCATTATACCTGCTTTATCTACCTGCACACAGCCTGCCCCTGGATAGGACATGTCAAATAGTCATATTCTATATTTGCTTAACGTATCCATTGTAAATGTACGCTTAAACGTATTTTTTGTCAATGAGAGATTATATATAGCGTCAACTTATTATTCTCATTCGAGCATTTTTCTCTTATAAATGTTTATTTGATATTGCATCCGTACACCTTGGTGCGACCGGTTTGCCAGGGGCTTCTTATGCGCCCCGCTATATGGCAACTAAAGTCCGAACACTTTCAACAAAGGCGGCACCCGAACTTATAGCACTATATGCATCAGCTCCGAATCATGTCTTGGGTCTCTGATTGGGATAGCCGGCTCCCTTGTTTTGGTGTCTTACGCTCCGTTATATCGGCTAAGGTAGCGGAGGGAGAACTCATGTGATTGTGTCGGTTCATCCCGGGACGAGCACCTCAAGAGAGAAAGCCGAAACTGACCGGCATGATGTGGCGAGAGCTGGTCGCTGTTCGAGAGGTTTTAAAATCCTTAGAGATTTTCCGCTTTAGGCAATAAATCGGCTTCGTCCGATCTAGGCGTGTATAGCGCCACAATTCGGCCTTCCGGATTCTAGGGGCTTCGCCGTAATTTAAAATTGTAGACTTCTATGGCTAAGTGAAAGTTATAAAGCTGCATAGTCTGATTGCCTTGTTCGTTGCGCCAGACACCTCCTTAAGGGACCAAACATTTGGGTAAAGAGTGTCCGGGTTTTCCACGAACACCCCAGTGCTAGTCACGTGGGGGCGGAAGCCGACGACTGGCTTACTTTCAGGATTTTATAGACTGCCGCACAGAAGGTAATATTTTAAATAACAAAAGCGCTACATAGCACAAGTAACTTCGTCTTTCATTACAAACATGACAGAAGTGAATTCATTCAAATATGGCGTCCTTGGTACATTCGTTAGCGATGAGACGAGCACCCTTCATCACGCCATCATAGTACATTTCGGTATGGCGATGCGCCTTGACCTCCGGTGGCCCGTCCTTGACCAGCTTCTCCGCATCTAGCTTGCCCCAATGCACCTTGACGCGGGCAAAGCTCGGCGGCACCTTCGATGCAAACAGATCGCTTGATCACTTCAAGCGGCGATGGCGAGCATCCACCATCCGCTTGATCGGGCCAAAGTAGCTCTTTGGGCACTAGCTCACCGAGCCACATCCACGACTATGAAGTCCTTCATAGCCAGTTTGGCCGCTCTGTGGAGTTCGACCAAGCTGCTTGATTGGTCGCTCGAAAATCGGATGTTCGGCCCCGAATCACGGGACGAGCAGCTTCTCCGTTGAGATCCCCTCACAGGCACGGTAGAACTCCACAGCGTCTGAGGCGCTGCGTGGCAGATCTGCAAATGCCCCTGGAGAGCTCCGTATTCGAGTAAGTAAAAGAAATGCCTCCTCCACATGTTTGCTTTGCATAAGGAATTTCTTACCCGCTGCTATCTTCTTAGCCTCCTTGATCTCCTGTTGTGCTTTCTCGGCTTCGGCCTTGGCATCTTTCAAATTCACAAGGGCCTTCGCAAGCTCGGCCTCCTTCATCTTCAGATTATGCTCCAAGGACTCGCACTTCTTGCCGAGGTCCTGGAGCTCCTGTTGTACCTCTCCCACTCTAGCACTTTGCTTTTCGCGCTCCTTACACTCCGAGGCCACCTTGTCTTCGGCCTCGGACAGCGCCTTCTTCAGGGACGCCAATTCGGCGGTGGCCCATTACGCAGTCCACGACACTTAGGTGTTAGACTCATCAATTCTTCCTATCCTTAAACTCATAAGAGCGGGAATTACTTACCCTTATTCTCTTCTAGCTGCCTCTTCGTGAGGACGAGCTCTCCCTGCGCGCTCAGTGTGTCGCTTGATTCGGCAACCTCGGCGGTATGGGCAGCAGACAGCAAAGACCTCGCTTATTCACAACAATACTTATTATTAGTCTCCTGCGGATTATAGTTGACCCTCCGTTTGGCTTTTCTTTCAGAACACCAACCAGAGTATCAGAGGCTACTACCTATCGGGTGGTAATTTCACACATTTTTTACTTACCTCAAAGCCCGTCAGAAGGCTTGTGCAGGCTTCGGTTAGTCCACTTTTGGCGGACTGAACCTTTTGAATCACTGTACTCATAAGAGTATGTTGCTCTTCTTCCATGGAGGCGCCTCGGAGCGCTTCCACCAGGCTATCCGGCGCCGTTGATGCGCCGAAAGTCCTCGGCACGGGAGGCTCGCCCTCCCTAACAAGGGGCTGCCCGCCCAAGTCCAGAACCGTTGGGGGTTCCGGAGCAGTGTTCGGTCGAGAGTCTGCCTTGTTGCAGCTCTCCTCAACGCGATACGTGGGGACCTTGAACCCCGCATGTCCGACATTTGGAAGTCCACCTTGGGGCGTCTCCAGGGTCACCTCCCCCCTGCCCGGGGAACCTTCGGGACAACACCTCCGTGTCATCCGCAGGCTGAGGAGTGGTGGCCGTCGAGAGCGAGTTCATGTCTGAAGCGCTTAGAGACCCGTCCGAGGACGACTCCTCCGGATGAGCCCTAGCCGGACTGCATATATACTCGGCGTCATTAAAACATCTATAACCTAAAACCACAGTAGAATGCGGACACTTACGATCGCACCAGGGGCTTCCCCCTGAGCAGCCACCCTTCATCGCTGTAGGCGGCCGTGGTGGAGTAGTCCGGAAGGGACGCTTTCCCCTTCTTGGGCGTGACCTCCCCCTCCGAGGCGGCTTTTCTCTTCTTCTCCCCCTAGTGCGGGAGGTGGAATTTCTTCTTGATTCCCCCCGCCTCCGCGAGAGGAATGTGTCTCGTCGTCATCAGACGACAGAGGAATAACGGCCTTGCGCCGAGGGCCTTTTCCGGCCCCTTGGCCCGCTTTGGCGGGCCCCTCATCCTTCCCGGATGGGGCATATTCTTCTTCTTCCTCCTCCCCTTCATGGGAGGAGTCCGCCTCGTCGTCTTCGGACGAGGCTTCGGATGCAACCTTACGCCGGAGACCCTTCCTGGTCCCCGGGGCCTTCTTTTCGGCCTTCTTCTCCGGCACCTCGTACGGTGCCGGGACAAGCATCTCCGTCAGGAGAGCATCCGCTGGATCTTCCGGCAACGGAGCCGGACAGTCAATCTGCTCCGCTATTTTCACATAATCCTGAGGCAAATATACACAAATACTTAAAACTGCCCCCATGAATATATTGGGCAAAGACTAAACCCGGTGGAGGTCCCAAAACTCACCGGATTCAGGGGCCGCGCTGCATGAAGTCCGCGGTCCTCGGATGTGGGAGGAGGTACTTCGGAGGCCTTGAACAACACTTTCCATGCGCCTTTGTGCGTCATGCGAAGAAACTTCGGGCGTCGGTGTTCGCCGACGAACTCCCACAGATTTACCGCCCGCCTTTGGCGAGGCGGCAGATCCGCTAACGAGCATGACTCGGATCACATTGACAAGCTTGATGTTCTTGTCCTTCATGCTTTTGATGCATGTCGAGTCCGCCAGCTCCGGTGGAATCGCCCAGGACAGGCCCTTCTTTTCCTGTGAGGTAAGCCGCAAAGGGATTCCGGATCGAAACTTCGGGGCGCCGCTCGATTGATCTTTGCTTGGCTCGGTGATATAGAACCACCCCGATTGCCATCCTTTTCTTGTCTCCATGAAGGAGCCCGTCCAGCCGGTGACTTTAGGCATCTTGCCCACCATGGCCCCTCCGCACTCCACTTGTTGGCGCGTACAATCTTGACTTCACGCAAAGATTTGCAGCCACAAAGTCAAGTGAGGCTGGATGCGGAGGAAAGCCTCGCAAAAGCAGCGATGAGCGCCGAGATGTTGAGGACAAAATTGAGGCTAGATCATGGAAATCTAGCCCATAGTAGAACATGAGCCCGCGGACGAAGGGATGGAGTGGAAATCCCAGTCCACGGACGAGGTGGGCGACGAACACAACTCTCTCGTGGGGTCCTGGGGTCGAGATGACCTGCCCAGCGTCCGGTAGCCGGTGCGCTATGTCTGCGGCCAAGTATCCGGCCACCCGAAGATTTTCTATGTGCTCCTCCTTGACGGTGGAACCCACCCACTTGCCTCCTGCTCCGGACATGTTTAGCTATGCGGAGGAGACTTGGGCTTGGGCGTTGGAGCTCGAGGGGGCAAGAATGGGCAAAGAAGGAAGAAGGCGTGGGTCAAAATGGGAAAATCTTATCCCTTTATAGAGGCGACGAAAGCGGTGCGCCTCCCCACTTACCCGTTGGGAATCGCTTGCTTCTCGAGCACCACAATTAATGATGTGGTGGGATTACCCGTACCCGTATTGATGAGAATCTCGTGATAAGGGGGCACGATCTCTGCTTTGACAAGACGTGTCAAGGAAACCGCCTCGCAATATGCGCTGTGGCTGGTTATGGAAAGACGGTTTGAGTAATGACCTGACCGCAGTGACATGTCGCGTTGTCGGAAAAGTTGTCAGCATATTGCATTTGTGAAACATCATTCCCTCTACGGTGGCATCATTTTTTGGATCCGGACACGGTTTGAGTGTTCGATAATTACCTTGGAGTATTTGGAGGAGGAACCCGCCCTGCAATGCCGAAGACAAGACTGCGCGCCGGACTCATCATCGTTGAAGCCTGGTTCAGGGGCTACTGAGGGAGTCCTGGATTAGGGGGTATCCGGACAGCCGGACTGTGTACAACATCCAGACTATTGAAACGTGAACATACAATACTAAAAACTTCGGCCCGTGTCCAGATGGGACTTTCCTTGGTGTGGAAGGCAAGCTTGGCGATCCGGATATTATATTTCCTTCCTTGTAACCGACTCCATGTAAACGCTAGCCCTCTCCGGTGTCTATATAAACCGGAGAGGTTGGTCCTTAGAAGGCCGATCACAATTACAATCATACCATCATAGGCTAGCTCTTAGGGTTTAGCCTCTACGATCTCGTGGTAGATCTACTCTTGTACTACCCATATCATCAATATTAATCAAGCAGGAAGTAGGGTTTTACCTCCATCGAGAGGGCCCGAACCTGGGTAAACATCTGTGTCCCTTGCTTCTTGTTACCATCAGCCTTGACACACAGATCGGGACCCCCTACCCGAGATCCGCCGGTTTTGACACCGACAATCCTCCTGCTCTAAATCTGGCTGGAGGGGGTTGTCATTGTCTTCGGCACTATCCGGAGTGTTACTATCTCTTGTGCCGGTATCACTGCTTTTGCTATGGCGGGACTTAGAGCGGCGCCGCTGATGTCGGTGCTTGGGTTGCTTCTTGGAGGGGTCATCCTCCGCTGTCTTGTCGACATTGCCTTCTTTGGGGGTATCCACCATATATATATCGTATGATGAGGTGGCGGTCCATCGCCCTATGGGCTGTGGTTCCTCTTCGTCTCATGCCTCGTCGTCCATACCGTCGATGTCTTCGGAGTCGAAGTCGAGCATGTCGGTTAAATTGTCGACAGTGGCTACTAAGTGGGTGGTGGGTAGGCAGCGAATTCCTTCGTCGTCTGCATCCCATTCTAGCCGGACATAGTTCGGCCGAGGTTCTCCTGACAAGGAGAGAGACCTTAAAGAATTTAGCACGTCGCCGAAGGGCGAGTGCTGAAAGATATCCGCGGAGGTAAACTCCATGATCGGCGCCCAATCGGATTCGATGGGCACGGATGCAGGCGGTTCAGAGTGCGTGGCCGGAGACAAATCCAGTGGTTCGGCAACACGGCTCTCGTAAGGGGTGAAATCAGTATCCGGCTCTATCGCCACTGAGAGTACAGCCTCCATGGCGGGGTCTATCCACCCATCCTCGGATGGCGCAGTTTGCTCCGAATTGAAGGCCGGAGCGGTCGCCGGTGTGATCTCCCGAACATTGTCCGACGGCAGAGCTAAATCATGCTCGTCATGATCGTGCGGCGCACCGGGCATGGGCTCGAATCCGTCGAAGATCAAGTTTTCGCGGATGTCGGTAGTGTAGGTCAAGTTTTCGAACCTGACCTGATGGCCAGGGGCGTAGCTCTTGATCTGCTCTAGATGGCCAAGCGAGTTGGCCCGTAGTGCGAAGCCGCCGAATATGAAGATATGTCTGGGGAGGAAAACCTCACCCTGGACCGCATCATTACCAATGATCGAAGGAGCCATCAAGCCTTATGGTGAAGGCACAGTGGAACTCTCAATGAAAGCACCAATGTCGGTGTCAAAACCGGCGGATCTCGGGTACGGGGTCCCGAACTGTGCGTCTAAGGCGGATGGTAACAGGAGGCGAGGGACACGATGCTTAACCAGGTTCGGGCCCTCTCGATGGAGGTAATACCCTACTTCCTCCTTGATTGATCTTGATGATATGAGTATTACAAGATTTGATCTACCACGAGATCGTAGAGGCTAAACCCTAGAAGCTAGCCTATGGTATGATTATTTTTGTCCTACGGACTAAACCCTACGGTTTATATAGACACCGGTGAGGGCTAGGGTTACACAGTCGGTTACAAGGAAGGAGATCTACATATCCGTATTGCCAAGCTTGCCTTCCACGCCAAGGAGAGTCCCATTCGGACACGAGACGAAGTCTTGAATCTTGTATCTTCATAGTCCAACAGTCCGGCCAAAGGATATAGTCCGGCTGTCCGGAGACCCCCTAATCCAGGACTCCCTCATAAACCTTTGAAACTTTGACCAAGTTTATAAAGAAATTCCTTATATCTGGAATACCAAAGATAAATGATAGTATGAAGTAACTACATGTTGTGATGAATCTAATGATCGTTCCAGATGTAAATGTTTTTCTCCACATATACCTGGTCAAACTTTTTTGAGGTTTGACTTTTTAAAACATCCATATGCTTATGTACGTTAGAGAGTACCTAACTAGAGAGAGAGAGTGTGTGTGTGTGTTTGAAATAGAAAGGGTGACTGGAAAAAGTGTGTGTGCATGTGTGAAAGAGACATGGACAACACATGATAAAACTAGAGAAAAAGCGTGTGTGTCTTATGCAAACATATCACGCATGCATCTTTGACAGCGGAAGCGAGGTGAGGAGATAGTGTGTGGTTGTTTGCAACCGAGAGAGAAAGACCCCTAGCACGTGGCCAAGAGAGCTTTGACAAACAAGGGAGAGAGGTCGAGAGAGACGTATGGAGAAAATTCAGACATGGGGAGGAGAGAGTGTATGTTTGTGATAGAGAGATCCTCTAGAGATCGTGATGGGACTACATGGGTGGGATATCGAGTGACAAGGTGTGTGCGCGATAGAAGATACCCCGAGAGATGTGGAGATAGACATATGGATGGAAGGAGACAATACGTGTGTTCCTGATGGCTAGTGAAAGATAGTCATACTTAGGGGGGGAGTGCGTGCGCCTATGATGGAGTGAGGGATTATGGTACTTAGGGGGGTGCGTGTCACATAGAGAGAGAACAAGGCCAGTGAGTGTTAGATGGGTCTATGTAGTGTGAGCGAGATATGTGTATGTGTGAACCAGGAAGATATAAAGTTCGATAGAGATAGAGGAGCCCCGATATGGTTGAGTGGCGTCAGATAGCTGAGATGGGGAAAGAGATATTCCATCCGCTCGATAATGCAGTGCACATAAATTTTTTAGAAGTCGAACTTTGGAAGCTTTGACCATTTTTACGCAAATATTATTTATATCTACAATACCAATGATACATCATACGAAACTACATCTCATGATGAATCTAATGATATATGTTTGCTGTTCTAGATGTAAATGTTTTTCTCCACGTACATGGTTAAACTTTGTGATGTTTGACTTTTCAATAAATCTATATGCTATGGACCGAAGAGAATGCCTAAGTCAAGAGAGATCAAGTGCATGTGAAGGAGAATGAATGAGTGTGCAAAAAGAGTATGTGTGTGAAAGATAAAGGGAAAACAAAGGACAAATTAGAGAGAGAGAGAGAGTGTGTGTTCGTTTCTTATACAAACATATCATGCATGCATCTCCGAGATAGAAAATCGAGGTGAGGAGATACACAAAGATAGCTAGTGTGTGATTGTTTGCAACGGAGAGAGACACCCCTATAGCACATGTCCAATAGAGGTTTGGCCAACAAGGAACAAAGGTCGAGAGGGACGCATGGAGAAGATGGACGCATGGGGAGGGAGAGAGGGTGTGTTTGTGATAGAGAGATCCCCTCGAGATCGTGAGGGGACTATATGGGTGGGAGATCGAGGGAGGAGGTGCGTGTGCGATAGAAGGATGGCCCCAGAGAAATCGAGATAGAACATGCACATGTGTGTTGATGGAGACTAAGAATTAGCTAGCCATATACATATAGGGGGGACTGCGTGTGCCTACGATTGAGTGAGAGACCATCATAATTGGCTAGGTGTGAGATTGTGTGTGTGTGTGCGTGTGAGATGAAGAGAGAACGAGGGAGAGAGATAGATTTTTAGATGGGTCTATCGAGTGCGAGTGAGATATGCATGTGTATGTGTGACCCGGGGAGATGGAGAGTTTGAGAGAGAGAGGGAAGAGCTCCGAGATGGCAGGGTGGTGCATGAGAGAGTTACGGGTAATGAGCTAGGGAATTTGTGTGCGTACCATGAGTGCACCCAAGATATTTAGCTTGGACTAGAGAATCATACATATTATGCGAGAGAGACCTATACATGGAGTGTGCATGCGAACTAGAAAGACCCCCCCCCCACACACACACAAAGAGAGAGAGAGATAGAGAGAGAGGGAGATGGACCAACAAGGTTTGTGTTTGGATGCGTGCGATAGAATTGAAGATTGTCGGCAAGAGAGAGAGAGCAAGAGTCCAGGAGAGGGGGAGGTCGCGTTTTATGCATCAAAGACTGATATAAACCATGTTTCGATATAAACTTGCATTCAAATATTTAAATTGGAGAACATGTTGTCTGCAATCCACACATGAACGGAGATATGCGTATCAAACAAGTTCATTAATTTGACTTTCAACATGTTCATGGAGTACTATTAATACCGTACAACATGCTACTCGATTGAGGTGTTCAATTTTGGATGTAGTTCACTATTTTGACCTGGTGAACGAGTTATTTCATTGAATCGAGATATTTTGTTTTGGTTTGATTCCCATTTTTGAGTGGGTCAACTATTTGGCATATAGTAAATTGTTAGCAACGAGCATGTAAAAAGACATTAGTCCCGAGCATCATCTCTCCATCTAAAAAAGAAGTGGCAAGCTAATATTTCAAAATTTGATTCGAATCGACTTGGTAAGGTAGACGTGGATGCTCGTTCTCCCAAAATTTGAACAATCCGCTAAACACCCTCTGCTCGGTGGAATTCGCCCGAGAAAATAAATGGAAGACGCGAAATTACCGGTCTATATGGGACACGCATCAATTGGCCCGTTGTACATCGAGGGTAGGTTTGTAACTTCATCCAAGCGCGCCTTCTCCTCGGCCGAATTGACATGTGCCGAATAATTCATAAACCATGGGAGGCAAAACACCCTCTCCTGCTTGAAATCGCTTTCATGCCCGACTATTTCAAAACACGCCCTCCTACTTTAGAAATCGCTCATGTGACTATTTCAAAACACGCCCTCCTCGCCCGAAATAGCTCGCGCCCACTATTTCAAAACACGCCCTCCTCGCCCAAAATTGCTCACGCCCACTATTTCAAAACACGCCCTCCTCGCCCGAAATCGCTTGCACCCACTATTAGGGAGAAGCAAAGTTACTCTACTATCCCTGACCCTCAGTACACAGACCCAAGCCCAGAAGCCAAAAGGCAGGGGTAGAACTGTAACCCCCGCCCCCCCCACACACACACATTTCAGACAAATGCATCCGTAAGACATGGTTCCACCTCCCAATTCCCCATTCATACCTCGTGGGCACCAAATCACCTTCTCCCCGGAAGCTCCCTTCTCCCCAGTCACGAAACCTCAGCCCCTCCTCCATGGCGCCCCCACCTCACCAAATAGACCGCCGCCCTCCTCATCAATGCCGGAGATGTTGTCCGTTTGCCACTGTGCACTGGGCCATGTGCCTCGTACTCCGTGCTGCCAGAGCTGCCTCGACGATGGCTGCGTGAACCGTACCGGAGCCGATTCACCCCCGCTGTTGTGCACAACGTCGAAACGGCTCCAACTTCGGATGCGTCGAGGGCCCCGGTGCTGCTTCCCCGCAGCCATCGATCGTTGTGACATCTCTGCTTTCCTACCGCCGGTAGCAACTGCAACCGCGCTGGCCTCACCGACTCTGCAGCTAGAGCTGCCTACTTCACCGGGCCGCAAGATAGGTCGTACCCTCATCTCAAATCACTTTATTTAGGCGTCAGTTGTCTGAATTTTTATTCTGGGCCAATCGATTCCCAACGGGAAGCAACACCCCTCGAGGCGACGGAGCTCCTAGGGTGCCGGTTAGCTGATGTCTAACATAAAGGTGCGGGGGCGCAAGTTCGCCGCGGAAGCAGCGCTTAGATGGCTATCTTAGAGTTGCGTGGGTTGAAGGTACTGCCGCCACCGGATCTGGATGACGGCGAGTCTTTGTGGATTGGCCGGGGGCGGCGCAACCACGGCAGTGCGGTGGGGCGGGGAGCGGGGTTTTGGTCGGAGCTCTTGCGGCCACGGACGGCAGAGGCAGGCTGCTCTGCGGTGATCGCTAGCTCTTTGGGGAAGATTCTGAACAGCGTCAGCTGGGAAGCACAAGATGGCAATCAAGCCATCCGGTGTAGATCGAACAGTACCAAAATAAAATAAAATCGTGTGACCCCAATTTAGTCTTCAATCAACAGATGTGCGACCACTCTCGTACCTCACTGTTGATCCCTTAGGGTATTTCTTCAGATCAGAGATATGTGTCGTTCTTAACATTATGTGTTTTATGCATCTTCAGCCACACCGTTTTCCGACTCACCGTAGCTTCTCCAACAAGGGAAGCATACACCAGAAGGGCGCTATAGTCCCCACTCAACAGTTCCCTACATCGAATGCGCATGCCTGACATGGACAGCCACAACAACTGCAGGGCCATCGACAAGTCAGCACATGATGCTCACTCCTATGAATGGCGGCCAGATAGGTTGTACCCTCATCTTACTTGTGTGCAACATTTATGGCTTTGTTATTCATCTAAGCATGGAAAATAGATTATCACATTTCACTGTATATTCATGCTGATCTCTTACGGGTCTTGTTCAGGAGTTAACGTTGTTCCATAGTTCAGCTAAGAGACTTGTTCTTTAGGTTACGTTGTTCCATAGTTATCATCCATCAGCCAATGCTATCCCACAGGCTAGTGATTATAGTATTATACCACTTCTAGTATTACCTATGTTGTTCTTTAATACTTTTGTGTGTGTCGGAGTAAATGACCACGGGTAGCCTCATCAATCTCCATTGGTATTCCACGATATCAAGGCCGGATGCACCCCTCATGCACCAAAGACAAAGCGCAGCCTCCCTGGGGCCTGCTGGTCCAAGCGGCCGGCTGCCAGAGGTCGGCGGACTCCAGAAGGCAGCCTCGAGGTGGGCCGACTCCTAGCAGGCGGCCCCTCATGCCCACAAAGTTTGCACCCATGAAATCACGACGAGACGGGGCATGGCTATAGTGCAACCTGTCACCCCCAAATCCAGGACCGAGCGTGGACACAGTGCAGCGTACCGAGCGGACATCCCTTGCCCGGCGCGGCACTGTTGCCACGTAACCCATGACATCATCCATGGCAGAGAAGGCCATGCTCCCACGACGGGTTGTCGGTGCAGCCCATAGGCGACTGGCCCCACCTGTCCGTGAGAAGCCAGAAGACGGTGAGCCTTGACCAGTCGGCTCAGGGGAAGGCCGACTCCTGAACAGGCGGCCCTCCCCTCCCTCGAAGTATGTGCGCCATTAGTCAGAAGAGACGGGGAGTGGCTACAATGATCGCCCACCAGGCGGCGGGACTGTAGCCACGCATTCCCCAACAAAGCATGCATCATCAGCAGCATGATTACAGTGCTAAGCAGCCGGCAAGACCCGCGAGAGGCGGGCACGGCCTGTCGGCCAAGTACGAGACCGTCGGCGGGTCCCACCAGGCGGCGGGCCCCAGCTGCCGGCAGAGAAACCGGCGACCAAAGACACTGACAGCCGGGTCCTACACCCGGCCAGATTACCTTTGTACCCCTGGGGGGTAGGCCTATATAAACCCCCCAGGGCGCCCATGCAAAGGGTTCAGCCCCTAAGATATCACACACACCATGTAGAGAGGAGTAAAGCTGGCCTTGCCCTTCTTCCTCCTCTAGCAAATAGCTCAAGGAGCAACTTGTAGCCACTTGTTCAGATAGTGAGCATGCGGAGACCCCGCGGAACAGGACTAGGGGTGTTATCTCCTAGGAGAGCCCTGAACCTGGGTAAAGTGGGTCGGCGTACATGTTTGCGCCTTATCCCGCTTCCAGGCACCGGCGACGTCTTACTCTCCCCCCCCCCCCATGATAAGCCATCCTTTGGCATATGTCGCACGAAACCCCCGACATTTGGCGCCCACCATGGGGCTAGGTGCACCGTTGTCCAGAGATTTGTTCTGGACGGGAACCTTGTTCCTTCGTAGCGAGCGCAGCCAGCCTGGCACGCCCGATGGCGTTTGCACCGACGCGCTTCATGGCGCAGAAGTCGCTGCGCGGCAGCCTGCCTTGCTGGCCTTGTTGGCGAGATCTTCCTCTCCGATGAGCCCGCGCTAGGCGCGGGCGCAGCCAGCTCCGAGAGCTGCCTCATCGACCTCCTTGGTAAGCTCGACATCGCCAAGGAGCCCGCCTCCGATCTGGAGTCGATCGGCTCCACCGACCCGATGCTTGTCGACTCCGACATGGCATCCCTCGACGCCTTCCCCACCAACTTGGTGGTCATCGACGACCCGCTCCCTCGAGCAGATAGTGGCGGCAGCACCGTCACAAAGGTGCTTGTCATCAGCCACAATGGAGCCTCTGGCGGATCCGACCACGACCCACTGCAGGCCGCCTTGCGCGACCTGTCCGCTCCTGATGCCGGCTTCCACCAGCCGGCAGGTGGCGACAGTTGAAGACTAGCAGCCGGAGGGGCAACCCTTACCCAAGCGCCAGAAGGGCGGCAAGCCGGCCTGGTTGCCTGCCTTCTCCTATGAGCAAACCGTTGATGCACCTTGCAAGTTCCACAGCGGTACGTAGCCGTCCAACCACACTACTCGAAAGTGTCATTCGCTCACTCGAATCTCCAAGGGCGAAGGATTGTTGCCTCCTCCGCCTGCTGGCCAGCCGCCACCGCCTCCCTAGCAGCCGGCGGCCCGCACAGCAGTCGGCGCCATCCAAGATGAATTCCCTGAAGAGCATGGAGCCTACATCGTCTTCACCAGCCAGGCCGATGACAAGCACAACCGACGGCAGCAGCACCGAGAGGTGAATGTTGTCGCCTCAAAAGCGCCAGAATTCATGCACTGGTTCGAGAAGCCTATCAGTTGGAGCCGAGCTGATCACCCAGAAGTCATGCCTTCTCCGGGTTCCTATGCCATGGTGTTGGATGCCACCTTTGCAACAGAGAGGCGAGTTGTACGTCTCTCCTGAGTCCTGATAGATGGTGGTAGCAGCATCAACATCCTATACCGCGACACTATGGAGAAGTTGTGCATAAAAGAGAAGCATCTTCAGCGTAGTCGGAGTGTTTTCCGCGGCATCGTGCCCGGCCTGTCATGCTCACCAATCGGCAAGATCAAGATAGATGTCCTCTTCGGAGACAAGGACCACTTCCGCCGTGAAGCAATTTGGTTTGTGGTGGTGGATCTAGAGAGCCCGCACCATGCACTGCTCAGCCGACCTGCCTTGGCCAAGTTCATGGCTATGCCGCATTATGCCTACCTCAAGATGAAGATGCTGGGAACCAAGGGCATTATCACTGTGTCTGGAGACTACAAGAAGACGGCCGCCTGTGCCGCAGCTAGCATTCGGCTTGCCGAGTCCCTTGTGATCACTGCCGAAAAGAAGATCCTTGACCAGGTTGTGGCTATGGCCAGCAAGCAGCCGGACCTGTCGCCAGACCCCAAGGAGTCAGAGACCCAGGGCTCGTTCCAGCCGGCCAAAGAGACGAAGAAGATACCTTTGGACCCAAACCACCCAGAGAGGTTCACCCTCGTAGGAACCACCCTTGACAGCAAATAGGAAAGCGAGCTCTTCAATTTCCTCCGTGAGAATCAGGATATCTTTGCATGGTCCCCCAATGACATGCCGGGTATTCCGACGGATTTCACCGAGCACAAGCTACATGTCAGGGCAGATGCAAAACCAGTCAAACAACCCCTCCGCCGTCTGTTAGAGGAGAAAAGAAGAATTGTTGGTGAAGAGATAGCCCAACTCCTGGCAGCTGGCTTCATCATGGAAGTATTCTTTCCTGAGTGGCTTGCCAACCCAGTCCTTGTACTGAAGAAGAATAACAAGTGGCGCATGTGTATTGACTACAGCAGCCTCAACAAAGCTTGCCCCAAGGATCCGTTTGCCTTGCCTCGGATCGACCAAGTGATAGACTCCACAGCCTGATGTGAGCTACTGAGTTTTTTGGATGCCTACTCAGGGTACCACCAGATCAAGTTGAACCCGCCCAACCGCCTGAAGACTGCCTACGTCACACCATTCGGTGCCTTCTGGTACCTGACCATGACATTCGGCTTGAAAAATGCCGGTGCCACATTTCAGCGTTGCATGCAGAAGTGCCTCCTCAAGCAACTCGGCAGAAATGCTCACATCTATGTAGACGATATTGTGGTGAAGACGGATAAGCGCAGCACACTCTTGGAAGATCTCAAGGAAACTTTTGACAATTTGCGCCGATTCCAGATCAAGCTCAACTCGGAGAAGTGCATCTTTGGAGTACCAGCCGGCCAGCTCCTTGGCTTCCTGGTCTCAGAGCGCGGCATTGAGTGCAACCCTGTCAAGATCAAGGCCATCGAGAGGATGGAGGTACCCACCCGACTGCAAGACATCCAGAAGTTTACCGGCTATTTGGCATCCATCAGCCGCTTCATCAGTCGGCTGGGCGAGAAGGCTCTTCCCCTGTACCAGCTCATGAAGAAAACTACTCACTTCGAGTGGAACGACAAGGCGGACGAGGCCTTTCTCCAGCTAAAGGAGATGTTGACCATGCCGCCTGTCCAGGCGGCTCCGATTGCTAAAGAGCCCATGGTCCTTTACATTGCCGCAACCAGCCGGGTGGTCAGCACAATTTTTGTGGTACAGCGCCCAGAAGACGGCAAGGCACAGCCGGTCCAGAGGCCCATGTACTACTTGAGCGAGGTGTTGTCAGCCTCAAAGCAGAACTACCCACACTACTAGAAGATGTGCTACAGCGTGTATTTCACCGCCAAGAAACTCAAGCCATACTTTCAAGAGCACCCCATCACGGTTGTCTGCACTGCCCCGCTTGCCGAGATCATAGGCAACAGAGATGCTTCAGGCCGAGTGGCCAAATGGGCAATTGAGTTAGCCCCTTACACTATCTTCTACCAACCTCATACCGCCATTGAGGGAGTCCTGGACTAAGGGGTCCTCGGGCGTCCGGCCTGTTAACCATGGGCCGGACTGATGGGCTGTGAAGATACGAAGATCGAAGACCTCACCCATGTCTAGATAGGACTCTCCTTGGCGTGGAAGGCAAGCTTGGCAACCAAATATGAAGATTTCCTTTCTCTATAATCGACCTTATGTAACCCTAGATCCCTCTGGTGTCTATATAAACCGGAGGGCTTAGTCCGGATGAGGACATTCATTACCATAGTCATACAGCTAGACTTCTAGGGTTTTAGCCATTACGATCTCGTGGTAGATCAACTCTTGTAATACTCATATTCATCAAGATCAATCAAGAAGGAAGTAGGGTATTACCTCCATAGAGAGGGCCGAACACAGGTAAACATTGCGTCCCCGTCTCTTGTTACCATCGATCCTAGACGCACGCTCGGGACCCCCTACCCGAGATCCGCGGTTTTGACACCGACATTGGTGCTTTCATTGAGTTCCTTCATTCCGTTGTTAAGAGGTTTGATGGCCCCTTCAATCATCTACAATGATGCTGTCCAGGGGGGAAGTCTTCCTCCCGGGCAGATCTTCGTATTCGGCGGCTTCGCACTCCGGGCCAACTTGCTTGGCCATCTGGAGCAGATCAAAAGCTACACCCCTGGCCATCAGGTCAGATTCAGGAGTTTGAATTACATCGCAGACATCTGCGAAGACTTGATCTTCGACAGATTCGAGACTGTGGTAGCCACTCCCTGTCACCTCGATGAACATGACTTAAATCTGTCATCAGACCACATCCAGGAGATAACTCCTACAACTATTCTGGCCTTAGATCCGAAGCAAATCACGCCATCCGAGGACGGGAAGCTCAACCCCACCACGGAGACCGCTGATGTCGCGGTGCTGGAGCCGCACACAGACAAAGTCTCATGTGATGTCTGTGTCACCGGAACTCCGGACTCGTTTCCGGCTATGGCTTCCAAACCATGTGCGTCCGCGAATGCCGAGCTTGATCGGTTATCGATCTTCAAAGTCAGCACCGCAGACATCTTTCGACACTCGCCTCTCGGCGATGTGCTAGACTCATTAAAGAACCTATCCTTGGCGGGAGACTCATAGCCGAATTATGTCCGGTTCGAACTGGAGGCTGACGATGGATAATTTCGCTTCCCACCCACCACCCACTTCATAGCCACTGTCGATGATTTACCGACGCGCTTGACTATGACTCTGAAGAAATCGATGGTATGGACGACGATGCTGGAGAAGAGGAGGCCCAAAACCCGCCGTTCACCGGATGATGGACGGCCACTTCCTCATATGTTGTATACATGGTGGACACACCAAAGGATAATAGAGGCGACGATAAGAAAAACCCAGTGGAGGATAGCCCCCCTAAGACACAACCAAAGCGCCGGCGTCAGCGGTGCCGCTCTAAACCACTCCACAGCAAGGACAGCAACACCGGCACAGGAGAGGACAACACTTTGGACGGTGCCGAAGACGTAGAAGAGAACGATGAACAAACTGCCAAACTGGACAATCGGGAGGATGGGCAAGTTAGCCCTGACGAATAGGCCATAAATGAAGACTCGGAGGATGGTAGTTATCATCCGCTCTCCGAGGAGGAGGCGAGCCTCGGCAACGAGGACTTTATCGTGCCTGAGGAGCCCCTCGAATAGGAGCGCTTTAAGCGTCAGCTAATAGCCACTGCAAGGAGCCTGAGAAAGAAGCAGCAGCAGCTTCAAGCTGATCAAGATATGCTCAACGATAAATGGACTGATGTCCTGGCAGCCGAAGAATACGGCCTTAAGCGCCCAGCCAAAAGCTACCTGTAGCGTAAATTTCTACCTCGGTTTGATGATGAGGCGTTGGAGCCCATACCATCATCGCACAATGCGGCTGACCGACCACCACGGGGTCGGGACAAGGCGGCAACTCAAGCCGAACGCCAGCCTGCTCAACCTCACCGTAAAGGTAGAGATCAAACAGCTCAGGGACATGCCTATGACCTACGGCAAAAACTAGATAATAATGCAGAACATACTGGATCGATCTATGGATCGCGAGGGCGTGCCCCAACACGTGAAGACGGTCATCTATTCGGACGTAACAAGCCCAGCCACGCCCGGGCCAAACTCCGCAGACGGACTCCATCGAAGCTACGTCATGATGTGGCCGGATATAGAGGTGCCGCACACCCTCTTTGCTTCACCGATGAAGTAATGGACCATGAATTCCCAGAAGAGTTTAAAACCGTAAACGTCAAATCATATGATGGGACAACAGACCCTGCGGTCTGGATAGAGGATTTCCTCCTCCATATTCATATGGCTCGTGACGACGATCTCCACGCCATCAAATATCTCCCACTGAAACTCAAAGGACCAGCTCGGTACTGGTTGAACAGTCTGCCAGAAAACTCCATCGGCAGTTGGGAAGACTTGGAAGAAGCATTCTTGGACAACTTCCAAGGAACATACGTCCGGCCTCCGGATGCAGATGATTTAAGTCATATAGTCTAACAGCCCGAAGAATCAGCCCAGAAATTCTGTACTAGGTTCCTAACTAAAAAGAACCAGATCGTCGACTATCTGGACGCCAAATCCTTAGTGGCCTTTAAGCATAGCATCCGCGAAGAATGGCTCGCCTGACATCTCGGGTAGGAAAAGCCGAAGTCTATGGCGTCCTTTACGGCACTTATGACCCGCTTTTCTGCGGGCGAAGACAGTTGGCTGGCCCGTTGCAATAATAATGCAAGCGAACCCGGCGCCTCTGAAGCCAAGAATAACAACGATAAGCCCGACGCAACAGACACAAGCGTCGAATCAACGGCAACCATACCGATGACACGGCGGTCAACGTCGGATTCAGTGGCTCCAAGTCCGGTCAGCGGAAAAAGTCGTACAATAATAATAATTCGGGCTCATCCAGTCTGGACCGCATACTCGATCTTCCATGCCAGATACATGGCACCCTTGAAAAACCAGCCAACCACACCAACAGCGATTGTTGGGTCTTTAAACAGGCCGGCAAGTTAAATGCCGATAACAAAGAAAAGGGGTCACAAAGCAAGGATGATGACAAGGATACCCGGCCACCGGACACAGGGGGACAGAAGAAGTTTCCCCCTCAGGTCAAAATGGTGAACATGATATATGCTACACACATCCCCAAAAGGGAGCGCAAGCGCGCACTAAGGGACGTTTATGCGATAGAGCCAGTCGCCCCAAAATTCAACCCATGGTCATCATGCCCGATCACTTTTGATCGTCGGGATCATCCGACCAGTATCCGGCACGGCGGATCAGCCGCACTAGTCCTAGACCCAATCATTGATGGATTCCACCTAACGCGAGTCCTCATGAACGCCGGCAGCAGCCTCAATCTGCTCTATCAGGATACAGTGTGCAAAATGGGCATTAACCCATCACGGATCAAGCCCACAAGGACTACCTTTAAAGGAGTCACACCAGGTGTAGAGGCCTGCTGTACGGGCTCAATCACACTAGAGGTAGTCTTCGGATCTCCGAACAACTTCCGAAGCGAAGAATTAATCTTTGATATCGTCCCCTTTCACAGCGGCTATCACGCACTGCTTGGACGAACCGCATTTGCTCGATTCAATGCGGTACCTCACTATGCTTATCTTAAGCTCAAGACGCCCTGTCCACGCGGTGTTATAACGGTCGACGGAAACACGGAACGCTCCCTCCGTATAGAGGAGCACACCGCCGCCCTAGCAGCAGAAGTACGGAGCAGCCTTTTCAAGCAGAACCGTAATCCGGCTGTCGAGCCCACGGACACCGATAAAAGGGTCTGAACTACCCTGCGGCAGGACAGCTCGGCTCGCCAGGAGCTCGATTAGCAACATGGCAACAAAAGGTAGCTTGCGCCACGCGTACATAACTACGCACTCGAAATTCCATGGGCATCGACGGAGGCACAACTAGCTTGTGGTCCACAGCGCGGCTCAACCGGCACCAGATCCGCACACCTTTACTTTTTCTTTTTCATTTCATGTTTTTCTCTTCTCGAGGCTTTTTTTATAACCTGATCATCGGACCGATCACGGGACGGAAACACCAAGGAGCTTTGACGTACAAGGGAATCCCCATGTGGTCTCTCCTAACGATCGTTATACCTGTTTTACACACCCGCACGCAGCTCGCTCTTGGTCACGGCATGTTAAATAGCCTGTTGCTTATTGCACTATTTGTATCAATACGCCTGGACGTATTTATCAAATTATATTGAAAACAGTTTGTGGCCCAACATTCCAGGGCCCCGGCTTATTACCTTTGCCTCTTCCTGTTTTCCTTCGTTTTATGTTGGTAATTCTATAAGATTACACCCGTACACTCGGTGTGTTCCACCTTGCCAGGGGCTTCATAGTACCCCACAACATGGCAACAAAAGTCCGAACACTTTTACAATATAGTTCGGCACCCCGAATTTAGCATTATATGCATTGGCTCCCAATCATGTCTTTGGTCAATAGTTGGGTTGCCCGGCTCCTGTGCTTGCTACCTTACGTTCCGCTATATCGGCTAAGGTAGTAAAGGGAGAACTGCTGTGATTGTGCCCTGGTTTATAAAAAGGAGCACCTCAGTGGAGAAAGCCGAAAACTGATTGTCATGATACGGCGAGAGCCGGTCAGCTGTTCGGAGGTTGCAAATCGTTGGAGATTTTTTCCGCATTATGCGAAGGATCGGTACTTCCCGATCAGACGCTCATAGCACTCTGGTTCGAATACCAGGGGCTACGCCCATGTTTTATTGTAAAACTCCTATGGCTAAGTGAGGGTGTTTAAGCCGCATAGTCTGATTGCATGGTTCGTCGCGCTAAACAACTCCTTCAAGGACCATATAATTGAATCAAGATTGTTTAGATTCCATCCCGAACACCTCCGTACTACCTACGTGGGGGCAGAAGCCGACGACTGGCCAACCCTCAGATTTCATACAACACGGCCGCACAGGAGGAAAAAATTAAAACATATCAAGCATTATATTACAAACCAACTTTGTTTCCTCATACAAGGCAAAGACAATACGAATATATTCATTCGAAAATAATGTCTTGCCCACACTGTGTTGCCACAATGCGAGACCCTTCTAGGACATCCGCAAAATAGTGCTCAGGTGTGCGGTGCTCCTTGCCCTCTGGCGGACCCCTGGCCACCTCAACGGCGTCCATCTTCGCCCACCACATCTTTCAACGGGCGAAGGACATGCGCGCACCTTCAATACAGGCCGATTGCTTGACAACGTCCAGCCGAGGACAGGCGTTCACCAGTCGCTTCACGAGTCCGAAGTAGCTGTCGGGCATAGCTTCGGCTGGCCATAGCCGGATTATCAAATCCCTCATGGCTAGTTCGGCCACCCTATACAGCTCCACCAGCTGCTTCAGCTGTTCGGTGAAGGGCACAGGATGCTCTGGCGCAAGATACTGTGACCAGAACAATTTCTCCGTGGAGCTCCCTCTTCGGCTCGAAAGAATTCCACGGTATCGGACACCACTGCGCGCCAGATCTGCGTAGGCCCCTGGAGAACTCCGAATCCGGGTTAGTAAGAAATACTCCTTCTTCATATACTTGCTTTGCATACTAAATGCCTTACCCGCCGTGATGTTCTTGGCCTCCTGGATCTCTTGGAGGGCGCCCTAGGCCTCATTCTGGGCCGTCTCCGCGCTCCGACGAGCCTTGGCGAGCTCAGTCTCTCGAACCGATGCCTCGCGCTCCAAGGTCTCGCACTTCTTCACCGCTTCCTGGAGATCTTGTCGAACATCGTTGACCTGGGCCTTGAGCTTCTTACGAGCGGCCTGCTCCTTGACAGCCTTCCCCTCGGCTTTGGCCAGGGCCTCCTTCAGGGCCTCGACCTTGGTCGTCGCTCCTATATATATCTTGACACTTCAGTCAACGCATGTCATTTTACCTTCTTAAATATAAAATGGGTTATCACATACTTTGTTTTTCTTGGAGCTGCCTCCTCACCCAACCAAGCTCCTCCTCGGCCTGCTCCAGTCTCTGCTGCAGTCCGGAGACTTTGGCAGTATGTGAGGCCGTGGCCAACAACGACGCTTGCGTATTCATTTCAGACAAGTTTAGTTAGTTTCCTGCCATCAGGGATTGATCCTCTGTCCGGTCTCTTATTTCCGGACACCGGACAGTGTCTCAGGGGCTACTGTCTATATCGGGATTTTCTCCTTTTGCGTCGCTTACCTCAAAACACAGCCGTGAGTCGTCAGAGCTTGAGTCGATCCGCTCTTGGCGGACAGAACCCTTTCAATCACCGTGCCCATAAGAACACGGTGCTCATCCACAATGGAAGCTCCTCGTAGCGCTTCTAGCAGATTATCTGGTGCCCCTGGTTGGACAGCGGTCACCGGTGGAATAGGCATGCCCCCTTCTTTAGAAGGAGGCTGCTTGCTGGATCCTGGAGCCGCATCGGTCTCCGGAATCGAGTCCGGTTGAGGGCCGAATTGAATATGGCCCTCATCCCCAGTCTCCATGGGAATTGACTCCGCCGGGTGTTCGGCGACGGGGCTTCACCTTCTGGCGCCTCTCCCCGGCCTAGGAAGGTCCGTTGGGAGAGCACCTCGTCGTCTCCCTTGGCCTTGGGAGAGTAAGCGGCCGGCGGTGTCTCGCTGGCCATCTCCTTCGAGTCCAACAAACCCTCTGATGAGGATCGCTGGGAGCTGTCATGGGCCAGACTGTAATAGCATGATTGACCATGTCAATACGACAAGGAGGAGAGGTTAGATCTATGGGCATGTACGAGTCTTAGCACTTACGATGTGGCCCGAGGCTTGGTGCGGGGGCGTCGCTCCGGACAGCTGTCGACGTCCCATACGGAGCCGCCCGCAGGCTGGCCCTTCCCCCTCTTGGGCGCCTCCGTCTCCAGAATTGTGGAGGCCGCCCTTTTCTTTCTCCCTCCATCAGGGGAAGAGTTGCTCTCCTCCTCCTTCTCCTCCTCTTCATCGTCTTCATCTTCGGCGGCGGAGGAACATGTCTTGTCTGCGGATGTTGCATCCATAGCACCCTTGCGACGGGGGCTGCTCCGGACCCCCTTGGCCTTCTTCGCCGGCGACGTATAGGGCATCGGCATGAGTATCATCGCTAGACGCGGAATGACTGGTTCTTTAGGCAGCGGAGCCGGGCACTAGATCTTCTTCGCCCTCTCCATCCATTTCTGAAGAAGCAATGACAGTAAAAATTTAGATATCCTCCTCGAAACAAACAAGTAGAGGACGCATTAAAAACTCACCTCGCTGACGGGGTGGTTAACATCATGCCCCCGGTCTGAATCCGTGGCTGGTGGTGTCTCGTTGCCCTTAAAGAGCAACCTCCAGGCATCTTTGTGAGTAGTCTCGAAGAGCCTCTTCAGGGTATGGTGCTTCTTCGGATTAAACTTCCATAGCGGGAGGCTTCGGCTTTGGCACGGGAGAATCCGGCGAACTAGCATCACCTGGATTACATCGACAAGTTTGACATTCTTGTCCACCATGCTCTGAATGCGCGTCTGCAGCGCTATCATCTTGTCTGGCGAACACTAGTTCAGGCTCTTCTCGACCCAGGAGGTGAGCCACGTTGGAGCATCAGGGTTGAATTCGGCAGTTGCGGCCCAGTTGGTGTCGCGGGGTTCCGTAATGTAGAACCATTGTTTCTACCATTCCTTGACCATCTCCACGAAAGTGCCTTTTGGCCAGGAGACATTGGACAGCTTACTAACCACGGCTCCTCCGCACTCCGCGTGCTGGCCATCCACCACCTTCGGCTTCACGTTGAAAACTTTGAGCCACAGCCCAAAGTGGGGTTGGATACGGAGGAAGGCCTCACACACGACGATAAACGCCGAGATGTTGAGGAAGGAGTTCGGGGATAGATCATGGAAGTCTATCCCGTAATAGTACATCAGCCCGCGAACAAAAGGGTGGAGTGTAAACCCTAGCCCGCGGAAGAAATGAGGGATGAATACCACCCTTTCGTTGGGCTTCGGCATGGGGACGACTTGCCCCTGGGCCGGAAGGCGGTGGGCGATTTCCTTCGCCAAGTACCCGGCCGTCCGAAGCTCAGTAATGTCCTTCTCCTTGACGGAGGAGGCCATCCACTTGCCTTGGCCTCCGGATCCGGACATGGTTGAGTGCCGGCTTGAGTGGGAAGAAGATGAGAACTTGGGTGCTGGAGCTCAAGAGTGGAAGGACGAAGGAAGAGAGAAGGCGTGGGAGAAGAAGGGGGGATCCTTATCCCCATATAAAGGCGGTGAATATCGAAAGCCTACCCACTCGCCCTAAAATTCTCCTATTCCCAAGGACTGTGCAAACGTCACGGTTGGGTTACCCACGCCCATATTAATGAGAATCCCGCGATAAGGGGACATGATCTCTGCTTTGACAAGACGTGCCAATGGAAACCGCATCTCGAAAACGCGGAACGGCAGACGAAAACGGTTCGAAATAATGACCGGGTGGACGTGATATCACATTACGAAAAAGTTGTCAGCGGATTAGACTCGTGGAATATTATACTCTCTGCGGCTATGTGTGGTGTTTGTATTACAGGTCCGGATACATTCTTCATGTCCGAAGACTATCTTGGAGTATTCGGGAAGGGAACCCGCCTTGCAATGCCGAAGACAATCTGCACGCCGGACACCTCGTCATTGAAGCCTAGTTCAGGGGCTACTGAGGGAGTCCTGGACTAAGGGGTCCTCGGGCGTCCGGCCTGTTAACCATGGGCCAGACTGATGGGCTATGAAGATACGAAGACCGCAGACCTCACCCGTGTCCGGATAGGACTCTCCTTGGTATGGAAGGCAAGCTTGGCAACCAAATATGAAGATTTCCTTTCTCTGTAACCGACCTTATGTAAACCTAGATCCCTTCGGTGTCTATATAAACCAGAGGGTTCGTCCGGATGAGGACATTCATTACCATAGTCATACAGGCTAGACTTCTAGGGTTTTGGCCATTACGATCTCGTGGTAGATCAACTCTTGTAATACTCATATTCATCAAGATCAATCAAGCAGGAAGTAGGGTATTACCTCCATAGAAAGGGCCCGAACATGGGTAAACATTGCGTCCCCCGTCTCCTGTTACCATCGATCCTAGACGCATAGTTCGGGACCCCCTACCCGAGATCCGCCGGTTTTGACATGACAGCCATCAAGTCGCAAGCGCTGGCCGACTTCCTCGTCGACTGGGCCGAGACGCAGTACTTGCCGCTTGTGCTAGATTCCACTCATTGGTGAATGCACTTCGATGGCTCGAAGATGAGAACCGGTTTGGGAGCCGGCATTGTCCTCACCTTTCCCAAAGGCGACAAGCTCGGATACACATTGCAAATCCACTTTGCCGCCTCCAACAACGTGGCCGAGTACGAGGCACTGGTACATGGACTCCGGCTGGCCAAAGAAATCGGCATCCGCCGAATCCTGTGCTACATCGACTCGGACTTGGTGGTCCAATAGTTGTCTGGCGACTGGGACGCCAAGGATGCAAGCATGGCAAGCTACCGCTTCCTCTTCCAGCAACTCAGTGGATACTTTGAAGGGTGCGAGTTCCTTTATGTGCCAAGGGCCGACAACGAGCAAGCAGATACCCTGGCACGAATCGGCTCCACCCGGCGAGCCATACCAGCCAGCGTCTCCCTTCAGCGCCTCCTCAAGCCGTCCATCAAGACCTCGCCAAAATCAGACTCTATCTTCATGCCGGCTGCCCCTGGAACAGTTGGATCCGACTTGTGGACCTCAGCAGTTGGCCCGGGGACTTTGGCAGGCGGCTCAGGGACTGCTGCACTTGCACCCAGCCCGGGGACTTCAGAACCCGGCTCAGGGACTGCAGCTGTCGGGCCGGGGACTTCAACGACGTAGCAAGCGGCGGCCGACTCCAACCCGCCGCCTCCCAACACAACCGCCCTAGTTGAAGTGGTTGTATTGACAGTGGAAGAAGTCCAAGCTCCATCATGGGCGCAGCCCATTCTCAATTTCCTGGTGAACAGAGAGCTGCCGACTGATGAGATCTCGGCCCGGCAAGTGCAGCGCCGGGCAGGAGCCTACACGATAGTAAACAGAGAGCTTGTCAGACGCAGCTTGACTGGAGTCTTCCAGCGCTGCGTAGAGGCAGAAACGGGCATAGCAATCCTCAAAGACATCCACCAAGGCGAGTGCGGCCACCACGCGGCCTCCAGATCCCTTGTAGCCAAAGCTTTCCGCCATGGTTTCTTCTGGCCGGCTGCTCTGGAAGACGCCAAAGATCTGGTCAAGCATTGCAAGGGATGCCCTAAATTCAGTTCCAAGCAACACCTGACGGCTTCTGCTCTCAAGACCATCCCTCTCACTTGGCCCTTTGCCGTGTGGGGGCTGGACATGGTGGGACCATTCAAGACAGCACGCGGCGGCATGACCCAACTGCTTGTCGCCGTGGGAAAATTCACCAAATGGATTGAAGCGAAGCCAATCAAAAAGCTCAATGGTCCGACTGCCGTGACCTTCATCACAGACATCACCGTATCGTACGGAATACCACACAGCATCATCACCGACAATGGCACCGACTTTGCCAAAGGCGCCTTGGCCGTTTCTGCGCGACGCAGAGTGTCGGTGTCAAAACCGGCGGATCTCGGGTAGGGGGTCCCGAACTGTGCGTCTAAGGCGGATGGTAACAGGAGGCGAGGGACACGATGTTTACCCAGGTTCCGGCCCTCTCGATGGAGGTAATACCCTGCTTCCTGCTTGATTGATCTTGATGATATGAGTATTACAAGAGTTGATCTACCACGAGATCGTAGAGGCTAAACCCTAGAAGCTAGCCTATGGTATGATTGTTCTTGTGCTACGGACTAAACCCTCCGGTTTATATAGACACGGAGGGCTAGGGTTACATAGAGTCGGTTACAAGGGAGGAGATCTACATATACGTATTTCCAAGCTTGCCTTCCACGCCAAGGAGAGTTCCATCCGGACACGGGACGAAGTCTTCAATCTTGTATCTTCATAGTCCAACATGTTGGGTTCTACGGTAGGGTGCGTCGACTGCAAATTAAAAATTCCTACACGCAGAACATCCAGGAACATGCTACAGGAGATGGATCACAGTTCGTTACCACTAGGCAGCGCGGTGCCGTGCGGTGGAAGAAGAGTTGGGGCAGCGGCGTCGCGTGGATCGTCTCCTCCTCGTCCGATCTCCCTCGAACAGCCGGTCATCCGATCCCACGTGACGAGTTCGCCGGAGCGGGCGCAAGCGCACCGCCTCTAACGGTATCCGCGTGCAGGAGGAACACCGTGCGGCGGACTGCTAGGTCGATCACACGATCGTGGCGAGTGGAGGTGGCTATTCGCAAAACATGCAAACCCTAGTCGTAGCCAAAGCGATCAACCGCATGAGTGTGCCGCACCTCCACTTTATATAGGCGTCCGTCACACGCTCAACACTTGGGCCTTGCACGGACCCTGAAGCCCAAATTCTACTCGGTCACGTTCCTAGTCCAGTTCGGATCACATCCGACCAGTGTCCTACGAACCGACCTCGTAGGTTCCTTCCCTTAAGCGTGCGACCCCTTAGGTTCAAGTCGGCTTGGTCAAAGTTCGGATCACCTCCAACCTGCACGGTTGGTAGCGGCCTCTAGCAAGGCGTGCCGACCACCAAGCAGACTATGAAGCTGGTTAGGCGAACACAGCATAACGTGTCACACTTATGTTCCCTTTGCCACACGATATATGTTGCCGGGCTCAAAGGCGAGACTGTCATCCTTGTGCTAGCCCGACCTCTTTCTCGTTCGATGATCCGACCACAATCCGGATTATCTCATAATCCTTGTCGCATGGCCATGTTGTTCCTAGTCGGATCACCACGAGGGGCCCAGTATATTTCTCCCGATCGAGGGCAAATCCCATCTTGCTCGACCATGTCTCACGGACATGGGACTAGACAAACCCGAAACCTACCTTTGTAACTACTCGATCACGGAGTAGCCTTTGGTCGGCCCAAAGCAAGTCTGTCACCATCCAGTACATGCGTCGGCTCAGGTCTTAGGACATAGAACGTATGTTGTACTAGAGACTCACAGATGACATATCATTTGTGTCTCATAGTTGGGTCTGTCCGACTCGGACCTTATCTCGACTTCGGATCGACTACGTCGAATCCGACCAGACCTTTCCAAGTACATATTATCCGGTTAGCATCCAATGCTCCATGGCTAGTGAGACCAAGCCATCGACCGTGTCATATGCGATCTAGTCATTGCTTGGCGTCCACACAGCCCTTTCGACTAAGGGACCTTTTAGGACAGTCATCATACAATGCATAGTCCCACAAACAAGTCACATACTTAGCGATACACGTCATTGATAATGTCCAAGGACTATCTTTATTCATAAACACATAGGAAATATCATCATACATGATTGCCTCTAGGGCATATCTACAGCAGTCTCCCACTTGCACTAGAGTCAATCAAATAGACATCGAATGCCCATAGCTCTAATGTGCCCCTCATGCTTGGGCTGTGGAAGTGGCTTAGTCAACGGATCTGCAACATTTGCATCTGCGTGAATCTTGCATAACTCTACATCACCATTCTTTACGATCTTTTGTATCAGGTGATATTTCCGGTCTATGTGTCTGACCTTGTGGTGATTCCTCGGCTCCTTGGCTAGTGCAATGGCACCAAAATTATCACAATAAAGGTCCAACGGTTTCACCGAGGCTGGGAAAATACCAAGATCATCCAGAAAATGCCGGATCCAAACACCTTCCTTTGCAGCTTCACAAGCCGCAATGTATTCGGCTTTTGTGGTAGAATCGGCCACCGTATCCTGCTTGGAACTCATCCGATTACCTTTGCTCCTCCATTCGGGATGTACACGAATCCGGATTTGTGATCGACAATCATTTACATCGGTTTGGAAACTAGCATCAACGTAACCCCTTACGACGAGAGCTCTTCCTCACCTCCATAAACTAGGAACATCTCTTTAGTCCTCTTGGTACTTAAAAATAGTCTTTACCGCTGCCCGGTGACTCACCCGGGTTGGCACAGTATCTACTTGTTAGGCTTATTGCAAAAGCAACATCGGGCCTTGTACATATCATGGCATACATGATGGATCCGATTGCCGAGGCATACGGAATCCTACTCATCTGCCGCTCATCGGATGTCGAAGGACTCGAGTCTCGCTTAGCCTTATACCATGTGAGAGTGGCAAGAACCCTTTCTTCGCCTCACTCATGTTGAACCGCTTCAACACTTTATCTATGTACGTGCTCTGGCTTAGGCCGAGCAGCCTCCTCGATCTATCTCTATAGATCTTAATGCCTAAAATATAGACTGCCTCGCAAAGGTCTTTCATTGAAAACTTGCCATTCAATGACTCCTTGACCGAATTTAGCATCGAAACATCATTTCCGATCAGTAGTATGTCGTCCACATACAAGATCAAAAACACTATCGAGCTCCCACTTAACTTCTTGTATAAACAAGAGTCCTCTCCGCTTTTGATGAAACCGAGACCGGTGGCGACCTCATCAAAACGAATGTTCCAACTCCGAGATGCTTGCTTCAACCCATAAATGGATCTCTTGAGCTTGCATATCTTACTAGTGCTAGTCGGATCGACAAAACCCTCGGTCTGTATCATATACACGTCCTCGGTCAAATTTCCGTGAAGGAAAGCCGTTTTGACATCCATCTGCCATATCTCGTAATCGAAATATGCAGCTATAGCTAGTATGATCCTCACCGATTTCAGCATCGCTACCGGCGAGTAAGTCTTGTCGTAGTCAATTCCTTGAACTTGTCCATAACCTTTAGCGACAAGCCGAGCTTTGTGGATCTGAACATTTCCATCCACATCGGTTTTCTTCTTAAAGACCCATTTGCAACCAATGGCAGTTACGCCAGGTGGCGGATCAACCAAGTCCCAGACTTGATTCTCATTCATGGACTTTAACTCAGATCTCATGGCCTCCAGCTATGCCTCGGAATCTGGGCTCACCATCGCTTCCGCATACGTGGCTGACTCGTCGCTTTCTAGCAACAATACATCACGCACTCCGCGCAATCTTTCCGACCTCCGTGGTTCCGGTGCCGCTTCCACTCTGAGGTTCCACTGACGACTACGGTATGATGTCATCACCGGTAGGAGCCGTCCCGAGTGGTCCTCGAATTTCTTGAGTCGGACCGTCCTCCCAGCGGCCTCCCGGTGATAAACTCTTTCTTAAGGAAACCCCCGTTCCGAGCAACAAACACTTTGTTCTCCTCACGGTTGTAGAAGCTATATCCCAAGGTTTCCCTCGGATATCCCACGAATATGCATTTATCTGACTTGGGTGTAAGCTTGTCTGACATAAGTCGCTTGAAAAATGCTTCACAACCCCAAATCTTTAGAAAAGACAAAATGGGAGTCTTCCCGGTCCACATCTCATGTGGTGTCTTGTCCACGGATTTTGATGGTACCCTGTTAAGTGTGAAAGCTGTAGTTTCTAGAGCGTATCCCGAAAATGACAAGGGTAAATCCGATTTGCTCATCATAGACCGGACCATGTCCAACAAGGTCCTATTCCTCCATTCTGACACGTCGTTTCTCTATGGCGTACCCGGAGGTGTGAGCTGAGGTACTATACCTCGACTTTTCAGATGATCATCAAACTCCTGGCTCATGTACTCACCTCCACGATCAGATCGCGGAAGCTTTATAGTCTTGCCGAGCTGATTCTCAACCTCGTTCTGAAACTCTTTGAACTTTTCAAAAGTCTCCGACTTGTGCCTCATCAAATAGATATATCCATATCTACTCAAGTCGTCGGTAAAAGTCACGAAGTACTGATAGCCACCGATGGCAGTTGTGCTCATTGGACCACACACATCACTGTGTATAAGCTCCAACAGCTCGGACGCCCTCTCGCAAGTCTTTGCGAAAGGAGAGTTAGTCATCTTGCCGAGCAAGCATGATTCACATGTCTCGAGCGACCGAAGTCGGACGAAGTTAGAGCCCATCATCATGGAGCTTCTTCATGCGTTTCAGAACTAATGTGTCCAAGCGGCAATGCCGAAGTATGTCGATTTATCTCATTAGGCTTATGCCTCTTGACATTCACGTTATAGACCGGTTCTGTTCTAGATTCAATATAAATAGCCCATCAACAATGGGTGCATAGCCATGGAACATACCATTCAAAAATATCGAACAACCATTGTCCTTCAAATTGAATTCATAACCTTGACTCATCAAACATGAGGCGAAATAATGTTCCGACTAAGTGCAGGAATGTAATAACAATTATTCAATTCCATAATGAATCCGGAAGGAAGCTGGAGCTGCATCGTGCCGACCTCCAATGCAGCAACTCTTGCTTTGTTGCCGACCACGATGTCAATCTCCCTTGTGCCACACGCCTAGTTCTTACCAGCCCTGCATCGAGTTGCAAATATGAACAACCGATCCGGTATCAAATACCTAAGAGCTACTAGGTATGTCAGCAAGGAAAATGTCTATAACATATGCAACAAGTGTACCTTTTCCTGAAGCATCATTTTCGGCCTTCTTGCCATGCTCTGCAAGCCACTTGATACAGTTCCTCTTCCAGTGACCGGTCTCCTTACAGTGATAGCAAACGGTCTTCGAGCTCGGTCCAGACTTTGGCGCAACGGCGGAGGTTACCGTCTCCGTGCCCTTTGCCTTAGCCTTTTTCTTGGACCAACTCTTCTTGAACTTAGCGATTTACGCACCATCAACACTTGATGCGTGCCTTTCTTAATATCCTGGTGCGCCACCTTGAGCATACCATGCAATTCGATGAGCTTCTTATCCATTCCATCCATATGATAGTTCGAGATGAGCGTCCCATAGCTGGGTGGAAGAGAACCGAAACAGCATCAATAGCCGGCTCATCCAAGAGCGGGAAGCCCTACGATCCAAAGCTTGCACATATCCGATCATCTTGATCACATGTGGGCTCGGTGGATCACCTTCCTTCAACTTGTAATCCATCAAGGATCGCCAAACATTGAACCTTTCGGTCCTAGCACGTATGCGAAACATGCTCTTGAGACTCTCGATCATATCGTAAGCCTCAACATTTTAAAATGCTGTTGCAAATTGGGCTCCATACAAGCCCGACATTAGGCAGTGATCTCCATTGATTCATCAACGAGTTTACGGTAGGCATTCTTAGGCTGTGGCACTAGCATTATCGGCGGTTTCCTGGAAGTGGATCCTCTAGAACATGTTCCTTTTTATCATGCTTGAGAACAATTCTCAGATTTCTATACCGGTGGTAAAGTTTGTTCCATTCAGTTTATCCTTTTTCGAATTGATTTCAATGCAAAGTTGGGTTGAGCAGGTGGTGCCATTGATCTACAACAAAAATATGCAATCACTAAGCAATGTGTTTATGTAGAGTAATTCTAGCCTAAGCGAAATACTCCCACTGAAGTTGGCATCCCTCGCAAACTCTCGGTGATTCAGGATCCGACTAGCGCATGCGACTAGTGAGCTTTAGCATCACTTTGCTAGCCAACATACCTATCCGTAAGCAACTCCTTGCTAATCGTATCTCTATCGACTCACATCGATCGGGAAGGTATCTCATACCCCAGCTCCCAACCTTCTTTGCCACAAGGCCCAAAACCGTTTTGATAGCCTTGTCAAGTTAACTGATGCGGTGCATGTCCGTGTCCAAACCACGAACCCTTGATTCAAGGACACCCAACAGCACCCCAATTTTATGAGCCCACTACTAGGCGTACTTGGCGTGCGAAGGTGCAACATCGGGGATGGCAATTAGCTTGATATTCATGAGGATCATTCTATCATTCTAACATGCATAGAAACAAAGAAGCATAACAATCACAAATATAACACATATTGTGAAATAGTATGGCTCCTTCATGGGCGTTCCTCCGTGTCGGCTCCGACTACGATGACCATCTACGAACTCCATCTTGTTTGTCACGCCGGGGCGTAAAGCCGCCAACCTAATCTCTATTATCCAACTACTACAACTAGTAATGAATTTACATAGAGTCACAAGTAAACACGCATGTCGTTATACAATATAATGACAGCACTTTGGCTCGGCCGTTTGTCAAACATGACACGCATGAGCCACGTATAAATTACACACATGCATCACATACACATGAGCCATACTATTCACATTAAACCTGCAAAACAAAGTTTATGCATAGAATCGCATTCTACCGGTTTGTGTGTCGGGTCTGAAAATACACGGCGCTACGCACTGGCGGTCCCGCTTAGCCGGTTAGCGGTGAGTTCGATTGATTTACGTTTCCTTTATTAACCCGATGGCGGATAAGCGGACCGGTAGGGTAGATCGTGTTATGACCTCATCGATCCTGATTCTGAAAACATAGCCTCAACGATCCCCATGTGCGATTGATCACATCAACCGTGCACATAGCCGATCTCTTCAAGGACAACAGATCTCATACGCCGCCTCCGCATATCTAATATGCATACGATCTGAATCCAAATCCTATAGCAGAGGCTCGATACCCTTTGTTGGGTTCTACGGTAGGGTGCGTCATTGCAAATTAAAAATTCCTATGCGTAGAACAACCGGGAACATGCTACGGGAATGGATCATAGTTCGTTACCACGAGACGCGCAGTGCCGTGCAGCGGAAGAAGAGCTAGGGCAGCGCGTCCGCGTGGATCGTCTCCTCCTCGTCCGATCTCCCTCGAACAACCGGTCGTCCGGTCCCACGTCTGAAGTTCCGGAGCGGCACAAAGCGCATCGCCTCTAACGATGCTCTGGCGGCGTGGAGGAACACCGTGCGACGGACTGCTAGGTCCGATCACACAGTCGGCGGCGAGTGGAGGTGGCTATTTGCAACACATGCAAACCCTAGTCGTAGCCAAAGCGATCAACCGCATGAGTGTGTCGCACCTCCACTTTATATAGGCGTCCGTCGCAGGCTCAACACTTGGGCCTTGCACGGACCCTAAAGCCCAAAGTCTACTCGGTCACGTTCCCAGTCCAGTTCGGATCACATCCGACCAGTGTCCTACGAACCGACCTCGTAGGTTCCTTCCCTTAAGCGCGTGACCCCTTAGGTTCAATTCGGCTTGGTCACAGTTCGGATCACCTCTGACCTGCACGGTTGGTAGCGGCCTCTAGCAAGGCGTGCCAACCACCAAGCAGACTATGAAGCTGGTTAGGCGAACACAGCCTGGCGTGTCACACTACATTCCCTTTGCCACATGATATATGTTGTCGGGCTCATGGCGAGACTGTCATCCTTGTGCTAGCCCGACCTCTTTCTTGTTCCAGTGATGCCGACCACAATCCGGATTATCTCATAATCCTTGTCGCATGGCCATGCTGTTCCTGGTTGGATCACACGAGGGGCCCAGAGTATATCTCTCCTGATCGGAGGGAAAATCCCATCTTGCTCGACCATGTCTCGCAGCATGGGACTGGACAAACCCGAAACCTACCTTTGTAACTACCCAGTCACGGAGTAGCGTTTGGTCGGCCCAAAGCAGGTCTGTCACCATCCTGAGTACATGCGCCAGCTCAGGTCTTAGGACAAAGAATGTATGTTATACTAGAGACTCACATATGACATATTGCTGTGTCTCATAGTTGGGTCTGTCCGACTCGGACCTTATCTCAACTCGGATCCGACTACGTTGAATCGACCAGACCTTTCCAAGTCCATATTATCCGGTTAGCATCCAATGCTCCATGGCTAGTGAGACCAAGCCATCGACCGTGTCATATGCCGGTCTAGTTTTGCTGGCGTCCACACAGCCCTTTTCGACTAGGGACCTTTTAGGACAGTCATCATACAATGCATAGTCCCACAAACAAGTCACATACTTGCTGATACACATCATTGATAATGTCCAAGGACTATCTTTATTCATAAAGACATAGGAAATATCATCATACATGATTGCCTCTAGGGCATATCTCCAACACAACAGTCCTGCCAAAGGATATAGTCCGGCTACCCGGATACCCCCTAATCCAGGACTCCCTCAGTAGCCCCTGAACCAGGCTTCAATGACGATGAGTCCGGCACACAGTTTGTCTTCGGCATTGCAAGGCGGGTTCCTCCTCTGAATACTCCATAGAAGATTTTGAACACAAGGATAGTGTCCGGCTCTGCAAAACAAGTTCCACATACCACCGTAGAGAGAATAATATTCCACAAATCTAATCTGCTGACGCATTCGGTAGCATGACATCACACCACGGTTCGGTCATTATTTGAACCGTTTTTCTCAACCACCCTCGGCACATATTGCGAGGCGGTTTCCTTGGCACGTCTTGTCGAAGCAGAGATCGTGTCCCCTTATCACGGGATTCTCATCAGTACGGGTGTGGGTAACCCAACCGCGCCACCAATTACGACGTTTGGGGAATAAGAGGTAATACCAGGTAAGTGGGGAGGCGCATCGCCTCTCCTGTCCTTATCAGGGGGAAGGGATTTATTCTTCTCACCCACGCCTTCCTCCCAGCTCATTCCCTTCTGCTCAAGCTCCAGCGCTCAAGCGTTCCTCTTCTCTGTCCACACGAGGTCCTCCGAAGATGTCCGGATCCGGAGGCGGAGGCAAATGGATGGCCTCTACCGTCCAAGAGAAGGATATTAAAAAGCTCAGGAAGGCGGTGCACTGCCAAGAAAATCAGCCACCGTCTTCCGACAGCGGGACAAATCGTCCCTACTCCGGAACCCCACGAGAGGGTTGTATTCCTCCCTCACTTTGTCCGCGGGCTAGGGCTTCTCCTTCACCCGTTCGTTTGCGGCATTATGTATTATTATGGGGTCGATCTTCATGATATGTCCCCTAATTCCTTCCTCAACATCTCGACATTCATTGTCGTGTGTGAGGCTTTTCTCCGCATCTCGCCACACTTCGGATTATGGCTGAAGATCTTTAATGTGAAGCCCAAGGTGATGGGCGGCAAGCACGCCGAGTGCGGGGGCGCTTTGGTGAGCAAGATGCCCCATGTCATATGGCAAACAGGAACCTTTAATGATTCTGTCAAGGAGTGGCAACAACAGTGGTTTTATATCACCGAGCCACACGGCACGGAATGGGCCGCTATTCCCCAGTTTCAATCCGGCGCCCCTCTGCGGCTGACATCCTGGGTCAAGAAGGGCCTAGACTGGTCCTCGTCCGACGAACTGTCGGTGCTCCAGACGCGCGTTAAAGATATGGTCGACAAGAACATTGAACTCGTTAATGTAGTCCGGTGATGTTAGTTCGCGGATTACGCCTTTGTCGACACCGGACTTGCAATCTATGGGAATTCGATCCGGCCAGGCACCAAACCTTGCGAGAGATTTTCGGCTCCTCGCACAAGGACATCTGAAAAGTGCTTTTCAAGTCTAGCAAATCATGGCCGGACTTAGCTGAGGACCGCGGGTACCAACCTTCCCGCCCTGCAAGTTCGGTAAGTCATTAAACTTTTTATCCGCGCAACCCGAAGGAGGCTCTTAACATATTTTATATAAATCTCTCAGGGCTAGACGAAGAAGGCGGAGCGGATCCATTGTCCGGACCCACTGTCTGAAGAACCGGCCGTCCCACTTCTGACGAAGATGCTGATCCCGGCGCCTTACAAGGTGCCGAAGAAGACGGCCAAGAAGGAGGCCAAAAATACCCAGGGCGGCCTTCGTCGCCGCAGCACTTCGGACACAATATCCGAAGGCTCTGATGCCCGTTCCGCCTCTAAAGAGGACGAGGAGGAGGAGGAAGATGAATCCCCTGCGGGGGAAAGAAAGAAGAGGACGGCCTCCTTACACTTGGAGGCCGAGCCGCCTAAAAGGGGAAAGGCTCCTCTTCCGGAGGAGTCCCCTGCCGCCGCCGACAGCGGCCTGGCGTGTGATACGTCTCCAACGTATCTATAATTTTGTATTGCTCCATGCTATATTATCTACTGTTTTGGACAATATTGGGCTTTATTTTCCACTTTTATGTTATTTTTGGGACTAACCTATTAATCGGAGGCCCAGCACAGAATTGTTGTTTTTTCCCTATTTCAGTGTTTCGAAGAAACGGAATATCAAACGGAGTCCAAACGGAATGAAACCTTCGGGAACGTGATTTTCTCACCGAATATGACCCAGGAGACTTGGACCCTACGTCAAGAAAGCCACGAGGTGGGCACGAGGTGGGGGGGCACGCCTACCCCCCTAGGGCATGCCCCCCACCCTCGTGGGCCCCATGAAGCTCCACCGTCGTACTTCTTCCTCCTATATATACCTCGCCCCCCCAAGCGATCGACACGGAGCCAAAACCTAATTCCACCACCGCAACCTTCAGTACCCACGAGATCCCATCTTGGGGCATGTTCCGAGCTCCGTCGGAAGGAATCTACCATGGAGGGCTTCTACATCATCACCATAAGCGCCTCCGATGAAGTGTGAGTAGTTTACCTCGGACCTTGGGGCCCATAGTTATTAGCTAGATGGCTTCTTCTCTCTTTTTGGATCTCAATACAATGTTCTCCCCTCTCTCGTGGAGATCTATTTGATGTAATCTTCTTTTGCAGTGTGTTTGTTGAGACCGATGAATTGTGGGTTTATGATCAAGATTATCTATGAACAATATTTGAATCTTCTCTGAATTCTTTTATGTATGATTGGTTATCTTTGCAAGTCTCTTGAATTATCAGTTTGGTTTGCCCTACTAGATTGGTTTTTCTTGCAATGGGAGAAGTGCTTAGCTTTGGGTTCAATCTTGCGGTGTCCTTTCCCAGTGACAGTAGGGGCAGCAAGGCACGTATTGTATTGTTGCCATCGAGGATAACAAGATGGGGTTTTATCATATTGCATGAATTTATCCCTCTACATCATGTCATCTTGCTTAAGGCGTTACTCTATTTTCATTAACTTAATATTCTAGATGCATGCTTTGGATAGCGGTCGATGAGTGGAGTAATAGTAGTAGATGCGAGTGAGTCGGTCTACTTGTCTCGGACGTGATGCCTACATACATGATCATACATAGATATTATCATAACTATGCTCAATTACATCAATTGCTCAATGAATTGCGTTCACCCACCATAAAATACGTATGCTCTTGAGAGAAGCCACTAGTGAAATCTATGGCCCCCGGGTCTATTCCCATCATATTGATCTTCCATCACTTTATTATTGCTTTGCTTTTTTACTTTGCTTTTTATTTTACTTTGCATCTTTATACCAAAAATACCAAAAATATTATTTATCATATCTATCAGATCTCACTCTCGTAAGTGACCGTGAAGGGATTGACAACCCCTATTCGCGTTGGTTGCGAGGAGTTATTTTATTTGTGTAGGTACGAGGGACTCGCGCGTGGCCTCCTACTGGATTGCTACCTTGGTTCTCAAAAACTGATGGAAATACTTACGCTACTTTGCTGCATCATCCTTTCCTCTTCAAGGAAATCCAACGTAGTGCTCAAGAGGTAGCAAGAAGAATTTCTGGCGCCGTTGCCGGGGAGTCTACGCAAAAGTCAACATACCAAGTACCCATCACAATCCCTTATCTCTCGCATTACATTATTTGCCATTTGCCTCTCGTTTTCCTCTCCCCCACTTCACCCTTGCCGTTTTATTCGCCCTCTCTTTTCCGTTTGCTTTTTTTTCTCGCTTGCTTTTTGTTTGCTCGTGTGTTGGATTGCTTGCTTGTCATGATGGCTCAAGATAATACCAAATTGTGTGACTTTACCAATACCAACAATAATGATTTTCTTAGAACTCAGATTGCTCCTCTTACCAATACTGAATCTTGTGAAATCAATACTGCTTTGTTGAATCTTGTTATGAAAGATCAATTCGCCGGCCTTCCTAGTGAAGATGCCGCTACTCATCTAAATAGCTTCGTGGATTTGTGTGATATGCAAAATAAGAAATATGTTGATAATGATATTGTTAAATTGAAGCTATTTCCTTTTTCGCTTAGAGATCGTGCTAAAGCTTGGTTTTCGTCTTTGCCTAAAAATAGTATTGATTCTTGGAACAAGTGCAAAGATGCTTTTATCTCTAAGTATTTTCCTCCCACTAAGATCATCTCTCTTAGAAACGATATTATGAATGTTAAGCAACTAGATCATGAACATGTTGCACAAGCTTGGGAGAGGATGAAATTAATGATACGTAATTGCCCTACTCATGGTTTGAATTTGTGGATGATTATACAAAAAAATTATGCCAGATTGAATTTTGCTTCTAGAAATCTTTTAGATTCGGCCGCGGGAGGCACTTTTATGGAAATCACTTTAGGAGATGCCACTAAACTCATAGATAATATTATGGTTAATTATTCTCAATGGCACACTGAAAGATCTACTAATAAAAAAGTGCATGCGATACAAGAAATCAATGTTTTAAGTGGAAAGATGGATGAACTTATGAAATTATTTGCTACTAAGAGTGTTTCTTCTGATCCTAATGATATGCCTTTGTCTATTTTGATTGAGAATAATAATGAATCCATGGATGTCAATTTTTTTGGTAGGAATAATTTTGGTAACAACGCGTATAGATGGAACTTTAATCCTAGGCCTTATCCTAGTAATCCTTCTAATAATTATGGAAATTCCTACAACAACTCTTATGAAAATTTTAATAAGATGCCTCTGAATTTGAGACTAGTGTTAAAGAGTTTATGAATTCGCAAAAGAATTTTAATGCTTTGCTTGAAGAGAAATTGCTTAAAGTTGATGAATTGGCTAGGAACGTTGATAGAATTTCTCTTGATGTTGATTCTCTAAAGCTTATATCTATTCCTCCTAAGCATGATATCAATGAGTCTCTCAAAGCCATGAGAATTTCCATTGATGAGTGCAAGGAAAGAACTGCTAGGATGCGTATACTTAAAGATGCCTTTATTAAAGCGTGTTCTTCCAATTTCCATGAAAATAAAGATGAAGATCTAAAAGTTATTGATGTGTACCCTATTAAATCTTTGTTTTGCAATATGAATCTTGATAATGATGAGACTGAATATGATCCACCTTTACCTAGAAGGCGTTCCAAAAATTCGGAGTTTTTAGAGTATGATGCTAAAATTGATAAAAGTGGGATTGAAGAAAGCAAAACCCTAGATGTTGCTAAACCCACTATTTTGGATTTCAAGGAATTTAATTATGAAAGTTGCTCTTTAATTGATTGTATTTCCTTGTTGCAATCCGTGCTAAATTCTCCTCATGCTTATAGTCAAAATAGAGCGTTTACTAAACATATCGTTGATGCCTTGATGCAATCTTATGAAGAAAATCTTGAGTTGGAAGTTTCTATCCCTAGAAAACTTTATGATGAGTGGGAACCAACTATTAAAATTAAGATGAAGGATCATGAATTTTATGCTTTATGTGATTTGGGTGCTAGTGTTTCCACTATTCCCAAAACTTTGTGTGATTTGCTAGATTTCCATGATTTTGATGATTGCTCCATAAACTTGCACCTTGCGGATTCCACTATTAAGAAACCTATGGGAAGAATTAATGATGTTCTTATTGTTGCAAATAGGAATTATGTGCCCATAGATTTTATCGTTCTTGATATAGATTGCAATCCTTCTTGTCCTATTATTCTTGGTAGACCTTTCCTTAGAGCGATTGGTGCAATTATTGATATGAAGGAAGGGAATATTAGATTCCAATTTCCATTAAAGAAAGGCATGGAACACTTCCCTAGGAAGAAAATAAAATTACCATATGAATCTATTATGAGAGCCACTTATGGATTGCCTACCAAAGATGGCAATACCTAGATCTATCATTGCTTTTATGCCTAGCTAGGGGCGTTAAACGATAGCGCTTGTTGGGAGGCAACCCAATTTTATTTGTAGTTTTTGCTTTTTGCTTTTGTTTAGGAATAAATAATCCATCTACCTTCTTTTTAGATGTGTTTTTATGTTTTAATTAGTGTTTGTGCCAAGTTAAACCTATAGGATCTTCTTGGATAATAGTTATTTGATCTTGCTGTAATTTCCAGAAACTTTCTGTTCACGAAAACAATTGTTAAAAATCACCAGAACGTGATAAAATAGTGATTCCAATTGATGATGATCAATAAACAAATTGCCTAGGTCTTCCTATTTTGGCTGAATATTTTAAGTTCCAGAAGTTTGCATTAGTTACATATTACTACAGACTGTTCTGTTTTTGACGGATTCTGTTTTTCGTCTGTTGTTTGCTTATTTTGATGAATCTATGGCTAGTAAAATAGTTTATAAATCATAGAGAAGTTGGAATACAGTAGGTTTAACACAAATATAAATAAAGAATGAGTTCATTACAGTACCTTGTAGTGGTCTTTTGTTTTCTTTCGCTAACGGAGCTCACGAGATTTCTGTTGAGTTTTGTGTTGTGAAGTTTTCAAGTTTTGGGTGAAATCTTTTGATGGATTATGGAACAAGGAGTGGAAAGAGCCTAAGCTTGGGGATTGCCATGGCACCCCCAAGATAATCTAAGGACACCAAAAAGTCAAAGATTGGGGATGCCCCGGAAGGCATCCCCTCTTTCGTCTACTTCCATCGGTAACTTTACTTGGAGCTATATTTTATTCACCACATGATATGTGTTTTGCTTGGAGCGTCTTGTATGATTTGAGTCTTTGCCTTTTAGTTTACCACAATCATTCTTGCTGTACTCACCTTTTGAGAGAGCCATACATGAATTGGAATTTGTTAGAATACTCTATGTGCTTCACTTATATCCTTTGAGCTATATAGTTTTTGCTCTAGTGCTTCACTTATATCTTTTAGAGCACGGTGGTGGATTTGTTTTATAGAAACTATTGATCTCTCATGATTCACTTAGATTATTTTGAGAGTCTTAAATAGCATGGTAATTTGCTTAATAATCTCCATATGCTAGGTATACAAAAATAGTAAAAACTTTCTTATGAGTGCGTTGGATACTAAGAAAAGTTTGATGCTTGATGATTGTTTTGAGATATGGAGGTAATAATATCAAAGTCGTGCTAGTTGAGTAGTTGTGAATTTGAGAAGTGCTTGTTTTGAAGTTTGCAAGTCCCGTAGCATCCACGTATGGTAAACGTTATGTAACAAATTTGAAACATGAGGTGTTCTTTGATTGTCCTCCTTATGAGTGGCGGTCGGGGACGAGCGATGGTCTTTTCCTACCAATCTATCCCCTAGGAGCATCGCGCGTAGTGCTTTGGTTTTTGATGGCTTGTAGATTTTTGCAATAAGTATTTGAGTTCTTTATGACTAATGTTGAGTCCATGGATTATACGCACTCTCACCCTTCCACCATTGCTAGCCTCTTGATGCAGTGCATTGCCCTTTCTTACATTGAGAGTTGGTGCAAACTTCGTCGGTGCATCCAAACCCCGTGATATGATACGCTCTTTCACACATAAACCTCCTTATATCTTCCTCAAAACAGCCACCATACCTACCTATTATGGCATTTCCTTAGCCATTCCGAGATATATTGCCATGCAACTTTCCACCATTCCGTTTATCATGACACCTTCATCATTGTCATATTGCTTAGCATGATCATGTAGTTGGCATAGTATTTGTGGCAAAACCACCGTTCATAATTATTTCATACATATCACTCTTGATTCATTGCATATCCCGGTACACCTCCGGAGGCATTCATATAGAGTCATACTTTTTTCTAGTATCGAGTTGTAATAATTGAGTTGTAAATAAATAGAAGTGTGATGATCATCATTTAATAGAGCATTGTCCCAAAAAAAGAAGAAAAAAGAAGAAAGGCCAAAAAAAGAAGGCCAAAAAGAAAAAGAAAAAAAAGGAGCAATGTTACTATCCTTTTTTCCACACTTGTGCTTCAAAGTAGCACCATAATCTTCATGATAGAGAGTCTCTCGTTTTGTCACTTTCATATACTAGTGGGAATTTTTCATTATAGAACTTGGCTTGCATATTCCAACAATGGGCCTCCTCAAGTGCCCTAGGTCTTCGTGAGCAAGCAAGTTGGATGCACACCCACTTAGTTTTCTTTTGTTGAGATTTCATACATTTATAGCTCTAGTGCATCTGTTGCATGGCAATCCCTACTCCTTGCATTAACATCAATCGATGGGCATCTCCATAGCTCATTGATTAGCCTCGTTGATGTGAGACTTTCTCCTTTTTTGTCTTCTCCACATAACCCCCATCCTCATATTCTATTCCATCCATAGTGTTATGTCCATGGCTCGCGCTCATATATTGCGTGAAAGTTTATAAGTTTTAGATTACTAAAGTATGAAACAATTGCTTGGCTTGTCATCGGGGTTGTGCATGATGAGAGCATTCTTGTGTGACGAAAATGGAGCATGACTAAACTATATGATTTTGTAGGGATGAACTTTCTTTGGCCATGTTATTTTGAGAAGACATAATTGCTTAGTTAGTATGCTTGAAGTATTATTATTTTTATGTCAATATGAACTTTTCTCTTGAATCTTTTGGATCTGAATATTCATACCACAATTAAGAAGAATTACATTGAAAATATTCCAAGTAGCACTCCACATCAAAAATTCTGTTTTTATCATTTACCTACTCAAGGACGAGCAGGAATTAAGCTTGGGGATGCCTGATACGTCTCCAACGTATCTATAATTTTTGATTGCTCCATGCTATATTATCTACTGTTTTGGACAATATTGGGCTTTATTTTCCACTTTTATGTTATTTTTGGGACTAAGCTATTAACCGGAGGCCCAACCCAGAATTGTTGTTTTTGCCTATTTAGTGTTTGAAGAAGCGGAATATCAAACGGAGTTCAAGCGGAATGAAACCTTCGGGAACGTGATTTTCTCACCGAATATGACCCAGGAGACTTGGACCCTACGTCAAGAAAGCCACGAGGTGGGCACGAGGTAGGGGGGCGCGCCTACCCCCCTAGGGCGCGCCCCCACCCTCGTGGGCCCCACAAAGCTCCACCGACATACTTCTTCCTCCTATATATACCTACGTACCCCCAAACAATACGATACGGAGCCAAAAACCTAATTCCACCGCTGCAACCTTCTGTACCCACGATATCCCATCTTGGGGCTGTTAGGAGCTTGGGAAGGGGAATCCATCACGGAGGGCTTCTACATCATCACCATAGCCCCTCCGATGAAGTGTGAGTAGTTTACCTCAGACCTTCGGGTCCATAGTTAGTAGGTAGATGGCTTCTTCTCTTTTTTTGGATCTCAATACAATGTTCTCCCCCTCTCTCGTGGAGATCTATTTGATGTAATCTTCTTTTTTTGGTGTGTTTGTTGAGACTGATGAATTGTGGGTTTATGATCAAGATTATCTATGAACAATATTTGAATCTTCTCTAAATTCTTTTATGTATGATTTGTTATCTTTGCAAGTCTCTTCGAATTATCAGTTTGGTTTGGCCTACTAGATTGGTTTTTCTTGCAATGGGAGAAGTGCTTAGCTTTGGGTTCAATCTTGCGGTGTCCTTTCGGTGGCAGTTGGGGAAGCAAGGCACGTATTGTATTGTTGCCATCGAGGATAACAAGATGGGGTTTTTATCATATTGCATGAATTTATCCCTCTACATCATGTCATCTTGCTTAAGGCGTTACTCTGTTTCCATTAACTTAATACTCTAGATGCATGCTGGATAGCGGTCGATGAGTGGAGTAATAGTAGTAGATGCAGGCAGGAGTCGGTCTACTTGTCTCGGACGTGATTCCTATATACATGATCGTACCTAGATATTCTCATAACTATGCTCAATTTTGTCAATTGCTCAACAGTAATTCGTTTACCCACCGTAAAATACTTATGCTCTTGAGAGAAGCCACTAGTGAATTCTATGGCCCCGGGTCTATTCCCATCATATTGATCTTCCATCACTTTATTATTGCTTTGCCTTTTATTTTACTTTGCATCTTTATACCAAAAATACCAAAAATATTATTTATCATATCTATCAGATCTCACTCTCGTAAGTGACCGTGAGGGGATTGACAACCCCTATTCGCCTTGGTTGCGAGGAGTTATTTGCTTTGTGTAGATACGAGGGACTCACGCGTGGCCTCCTACTGGATTGATACCTTGGTTCTCAGAAACTGAGGGAAATACTTACGCTACTTTGCTGCATCATCCTTTCCTCTTCAAGGAAATCCAACGCAATGCTCAAGAGGTAGCAGCGTGGGATCCCAAGGCCCAACCCCTGGTAAACTTGTAAGTATACAAGATCCGAGTACGTTTATGCATCTAGACCCATCATGGCATAGTATTTTAGCTTAAACCGTATTTTTTTGTAGTCCGGCAAGGTCCCGTACCAAACAATCCTCATCAGAGGATTCGCTCAGCTCAGATGCTATGGAGAGCGGGACGCCCCCAAAGGCCCCTTCCTCCAAACAGGTGCATAGCACCGAGGCTTCGTCCCAGAAGGACCCCGGCCAAGGAGGAGAGGAAAAGACCGTGAAGGCGGCGCCTGGAAGTCAAACTGCAGGGGCCGAACACACGGGGGAGAAAATTCCCATGGGAGCTGACAGCGGGGGCCATCCTGAATTCGGCTCCGAGCCGGGTGCAGTTCCAGAGACCAATACAGCTCCAGAATCCGGCAGGCGGCCACTCCCAGCTAGAGGGGGCATACCGAAAACCTCAGCCCAACCAGAGGTGTCGGATGCTTTGCTGGTGGCGCTGAATAGCGCCTCCATCGTCGATGAACACCATGCCCTTATGCGTGCGGTGATTGAGAAGATTCAGTCTACTGAGAGTGGACTGAATGGAGCCTGTATCAGCCTTATAAAAGGTTTTGAGGTATGTTTTTCGAGGAGTGTCATAGTATGGACAATATCCCCTGATACACTGTTCATTGAAGAAACCGGACAGAGGATCAAATATATTCGCAGGAAAACTCATGGAATGACAGTTATTTCTCTTCTGTGATAAGCATACCTCGAAACTATGGCAAAGGATCAAATATATTCGCAGGAAGACTCATTGAATGACAGTTATTTCTCTTATGTGATAAGCAGGCATCTGTAACGGCTGCTGCCTCCCATACTGCGGAAATCTCCGGACTGAGTCAAAGTCTGGAGCGGGCCAAGGAAGAACTTGGCCTGTTAAAAATGCAATCGAGGGATAAACAGGGTATGCACAAGTCTTGTTAGCGTTTATTGTGAATTACTTTTCAGTATAAACTGAGCTTTATGACATTGCGCTAGGAATTGCGATCAAGTGAAGCCCTCAAGAAGGCGTGGCGAGGCGAGAAAAAGGCAGCCACTGAGCAGGCTCTTCGTGAGAAACACGAGGCCAGGGTTATTAAAGCTGAGCAGGAGCTACAAGAGGCCGTAAGGAAATGCGAGACCTTGGGGCAGAGTTTAATGGAGAAAGAATCCGAACTCACCAAGGCTCATCAGGCCACGATCGATCCCCGGGGGGAAACCCGAAGTGCCCTGCAGGAGATCCAAGAGGTGAGAAAAATCGCGGATGGTAAGGCTTTTTCCCCTGTAGAGGAAGTATTTATGAGGGGGACTTACGTTTCTAACTTTGAATCCGGATTTCTCAGGGGTATTTGCCGAGCTGCCTCGCAGCATATCGGATGCCGCTCAATTCTACCGAGCCGAAGAAAGGAATACTGCGGATAAGCTCTTACGACGCCTTGATGTTGACACTTAATTATCCGGTGCCTTTTGCCGATCAACTGAAACGGTGATCGAACTACGTATAAGCGGCGGAATTAGCCATGAAGGATTTAATGATCCGGCTATGGCACCGAGCCGATCCCAACTAGCTACTTCGGGCTCGTGAAGCGGCTTGTGGGTGCCTGTCCTCGACTTGGCGTCATCAAGCGGTCGGTGCGTATAGAGGGTGCACGAATGGCCTTCACCCGCAAAGGTGCGCTGGGGAAGATGGATCTTTGAAAAGCTGATGACCGAAGGACCGCCGGAGGGGAAGGAGCACCGTAAGCCCGAGTTATATTATGAGAATGTCCTGAAAGGATCCTACCTTGCCGCGGAGCTATGCACCAAGGACGTTATATTTCCATGAATATAAATGATGTTCTCCTTTGTAATGTTTAAATAAGGTCAATGATATCATTTACTGCCTGTTATATGAAAGTTTATCCTCCTGTACGGCCGTTTTATATATTAAATCTGAGAGTTGGCGGTCATTAAACCGGCTTTACGTATGAAATGCAGGGGTGTTAAACATAAACCTGAGCACTCTTTATCCCAGCCGAGGAGGCGAGAACGTGGGGAGACGTGGGATTAACTGCGCCCACGACCCCAGGCCCCCACATTTACCGTGCAGTAACGGCGTGTAGTTACTACACCGCGGAATCCTAACCATTTGCCTCGGCCACACCAGATTCGCGCGCGTGCCGAGGCCCGGTAGTGGCGGGCCCCAGCCTGCGGCGATGTCCTGTCGCGCGTGTGGGCTGGTAGGCCGGCCCGGATGGTTGGCGCCACATGGCGCGCAGGTAGCAGGCGGCGAGCCTAGCACCTGGCTCCTGCCTCTACATTTCAAAAACACCAGGCAGCCCGCCTGGTCCCGGCCGACTCCAAGCTGTCGGCACCTCAGAGGGCGGATGAAGCGCTATCACCAACCACTCGGAGTAGGAAGCTGCTGAGGCTTCTCACCTCTTCAGTCGCGGCGCCTCATCAGCTTCGGGGACTACTGTCGGAGTAAATGACCACGGGTAGCCTCATCAGTCTCCCCTGGTATTTCAAGACATCGGAGACGGCTACGCCCCTCGGGCACCAAAGACAAAGCGCCGCCTCCCTGGGGCCAGCTGGTCCAAGCGGCCGGCTGCCAGAGGCCGGCGGACTCCAGAAGGCAGCCTCGAGGTGGGCCGACTCCTAGCAGGCGGCCCCTCGTGCCCTCAAAGTTTGCACCCACGTAATCACGAGGAGACGGGGCGTGGCTACAATGCAGCCTGTCACCCCTGAATCCAGGGCCGAGCGTGGCCACAGTGCAGCGTACCGGGCGGACATCCCTTGCCCGGCGCGGCACTATTGCCACGTAACGCATGACATCATCCATGGCAGAGAAGACCATGCTCCCACAATGGGCTGTCGGCACGGCCCACAGGCGACTGGCCCTACCTGTCCGTGAGAAGCCAGAAGACGGGGAGCCCTGACCAGTCGGCTCAGGGGGAGGCCGACTCCTGATCAGGCGGCCCTCCCCTCCCTCGAAGTCTGTGCGCCATTAATCAGAAGAGACGAGGAGTGGCTACAGTGATCACCCACCAGGCGGCGGGACTGTAGCCACGCATTCCCAGACAAAGCATGCATCATCAGCAGCATGGCTATAGTGCTAAGCAGCCGGCAAGACCCGCGAGCGGCGGGCGCGGCCTGTCGGCCAAGTACGAGACCGCCGGCGGGTCCCACCAGGCGGTGGGCCCCAGCTGCCGGCGGAGAAACCGGCGACCATAGAAACTGGCAGCCGGGTCCTACACCCGGCCAGATTACCTTTGTACCCCTGGGAGTTAGGCCTATATAAACCCGCCAGGGTGCCCATGCAAAGGGTTCGGCCCCTGAGATATCACATACACCACGTAGAGAGGAGTAGAGTTGGCCTTGCCCTTCTTCCTCCTATAGCAAACAACTCAAGGAGCAACTTGTAGCCACTTGTTGAGATAGTGAGCATGCGGAGACCCCGCAGAGCAGGACTAGGGGTGTTATCTCCTAGGAGAGCCCCGAACCTGGGTAAAGTGCGTCGGCTTACATGTTTGCGCCTTATCCCGCTTCCAGGCACCGGCGACGTCTTACTCTCCCCCACCATGATAAGCCATCCTTTGGCATATGTCGCACGAAACCCCCGACAGTGTGCCATCTAGTTAATCTCGAGTACAAATGATACATATTTTGTAGCTTTCATCTATGTTCTCCCTTTAGTTTTATAGACCTGTTGCTGCGAGTTAACCTTAGTCCTACTACTTATGTCATCTCCTACAGGCACTCGTTACATAATTCTAACTACTAGTTGTCTTCCATGCATGTCAGATATAATTGCACACACTGATTTATCCACGAGAACCTCACGGAGCAATGTAACGGCCAACAAACTTGACGTCAATGATACCTAATATGATGGAACATGTAAAGGCAGTTCTTCTAAAGACTTGCAGAAAGATGATGAATCTTATTCACCCCACAAGTTCTTTGCTCTAACTTGGCCCGTGATATGGGTACAACATGCATATAATGTCCTGGAGTGCATCTACTCTGTTGCAATGCCATGTGCTTAGCATGCTGATCATGCATGTAAATATGTCATGCCTTCCTGTTTTTCAGTACCTATTCCATTCATGATAACATGTTTCCAAATTCAAGTACTGTCATTCTACTCTATCGCAATGCCATCTGCTTAGTTTGGACATCATGCTTCTGAATATCTTATGCATTGTTATTCATCAGTATGTACTTCATCTGTCTACCATACCATGTTTTTTTTACATTGAAGTGTTGTTCTAGTGGTCTGTTGCAATGCCATCTTAGTTTCCCAATCATACACACATATGTTGTCTTAGTATTTTTCTGTATGTATACCGAAAGCATACAGTTTTACATTGAACTATTGTTTTTTACACTGTTGTCCTGTCGTATCCCTAGCTCTTACATCATACTCCCTCCGTCCGGATTACATGTCGCAGAAATGGATAAAAATGGGTGTATCTAGAACTGAAATACGCCTAGACCCATCCATTTATTTCGGATGGAGGGAATACATGTCAATATGTCATGCCTTTCTATTCTTGAAGACCTATTCCATCACTCTGTTGTAGCATGTTTTATAACTGAAGCACCATTCTTTTATATAAGGCGGGGAAGACGGCTATGTTAGAATCTGAAGGGTTACAAACAAGGTCTTTGCAAATGATCCAAACGCCAGGAGATAGTAAACAAACTCCAGTTTTCATAGATACTGTTCCAGCACAAAGAAACCCAACTCCTACTGATAATAAGTAGATTCCTGTGGCCAAAGAACTAGTCCACTCCAGTCCAGCAAAAATATGTCAACTCCATTCTAAGAAGGGTGTGCGTATCCTTGCATCATGAAATTTTATAGCATTCTGATCATATTTTCTATATGTTTCTTACCCATCTCTCTTTATGAAAATAAGCTTAAAGGATAGAAATTTTTCTGCACTAGGATCATATTCGAGGAAATTATCTTGTGGGAATTCTCTATGCTCCAATGCTAATGTAAGTACCTGTTGTATATCACTATATTTTTACATCAGCATGTATTTTGTTAATCGGCGTGAATCCAACCTTTATTTGATCTAAATTTAGTTGTAGAAAAATGTATAATTAAAGGCGAGAATGTTGAATTTTGTAAGGAAAACTGCCTAGTAGTTTTGCATACTGAGCTGCATGAGTGTACTATCTCATATCATACACATTACTGAATTGTAGTGCTACTCGGGTTGCCCATTTATTCATTGTGTCAATGTTGCTTTCGTATTACCTTACCTGGCTGATGATAGCTGTGCCATATTGTGTTAATTTGGTGTAGGCTGGTGTGGTCTGGTTGCCCAAATGTTCGTTGTGTCAATGTTGCTTTCCTATTATCTGACCTGACCAATGATAGCAATGTTAGTATGTTAATTTGGTGCAGGCTGCTGAAGATAAGAAGACAAACTCTGAAAACTGAAGGAAATATGCCCTAGAGGCAATAATAAAGTTGTTATTTATATTTCCTTATATCATGATAAATGTTTATTATTCATGCTAGAATTGTATTAACCGGAAACATGATACATGTGTGAATACATAGACAAGCAATTTGTCACTAGTATGCCTCTACTTGACTAGCTCGTTGATCAAATGTGGTTATGTTTCCTAGCCATAGACATGAGTTGTCATTTGATTAACGGGATCACATCATTAGGAGAATGATGTGATTGACTTGACCCATTCCGTTAGCTTAGCACTCGAATGTTTAGTATTCTGCTATTGCTTTCTTCATGACTTATACATGTTCCTATGACTATGAGATTATGCAAATCCCGTTTACCAGAGGAACACTTTGTGTGCTACCAAACGTCACAACGTAACTCGGTGATTATAAAGGTGCTCTATAGGTGTCTCCGGAGGTACTTGTTTGGTTGGCGTATGTTGAGATTAGGATTTGTCACTCCGATTGTCCGAGAGGTATCTCTGGGCCCACTTGGTAATGCACATCACTATAAGCCTTTCAAGCATTGCAACTAATGAGTTAGTTGTGGGATGATGTATTACGGAACGAGTAAAGAGACTTGCCGTAGCGAAGATTGAACTAGGTATTGAGATACCGACGATCGAATCTCGGGCAAGTAACATACCGATGACAAACAGAACAACGTATGTTGTTATGCAGTTTGACCGATAAAGATCTTCGTAGAATATGTAGGATCCAATATGAGCATCCACGTTCCACTATTGGTTATTGACCGGAGACATGTCTCGGTCATGTCTACATAGTTCTCGAACCAGTAGGGTCTGCACGCTTAAAGTTCGATGACGGTTATATTATGAGTTTATGTGTTTTGATGTACCGTAGGTAGTTCGGAGTCCCATATGTGATCACGAAAATGACGAGGAGTCTCGAAATGGTCGAGACATAAAGATTGATATACTGGAAGCCTATATTTGGATATCAGAAGTGTTCCGGGTGAAATCGGGATTTTACCGGAGTACCGGGGGTTACCGGAATCCCCCATGAGGTTTAATGGGCCAAGATGGGCCTTAGTGGAGAAGAGGAGGGCGGCCGAGGGCAGGGCGTGCCCCCTCCCCTCTAGTCCGAATTGGACAAGGAGGCGGCGCCCCCCTTTCGTTCTCCTCTCCCTCCTCCTTCCCCCTTCTCCTACTCCAACTAGGAAAGGAGGGAGTCCTACTCCCGATGGGAGTAGGACTCCTCCCTGGCGTGTCTCCTCCTGGCCGGCCGCCTCTCCCCCCTTGCTCCTTTATATACGGGGGTAGGGGGCACCTCTAGAGACAACGATTGATCCCTTGGATCTCTTAGCCGTGTGCGGTGCCCCCCTCCACCATAGTCCACCTCGATAGTATCGTAGCGGTGCTTAGGAGAAGCCCTGCGTCGGTAGAACATCATCATTGTCACCACGCCGTCGTGCTGACGGAACTCTCCCTCAAAGCTCATCTAGATCGGAGTTCAAGGGACGTCATCGAGCTGAACGTGTGCTGAACTCGGAGGTGTCGTACGTTCGGTACTTGATCGGTCGGATCGTGAAGACGTACGACTACACCAACCGCGTTGTGCTAATGCTTCCGCTTTCGGTCTACGAGGGTACATGGACAACACTCTCCCCTCCCGTTGCTATGCATCACCACGATCCTGTGTGTGCGTAGGAAATTTTTTGAAATTACTACGTTCCCCAACAGTGGCATCAGAGCCAGGTTTTATGCATAGATGTTATATGCACAAGTAGAACACAAGTGAGTTGTGGGCGATACAAGTCATACTGCTTACCAGCATGTCATACTTTGGTTCGATGGTATTGTTGGATGAAGCGGCCCGGACCGACATTACGCGTACGCTTATGCGAGACTGGTTCTACCAACGTGCTTTGCACACAGGTGGCTGGCGGGTGTCTGTTTCTCCAACTTTAGTTGAACCGAGTGTGGCTACGGCCGGTCCTTGAGAAGGTTAAAACAGCACTAAATTGACGAACTATCATTGTGGTTTTGATGCGTAGGTAAGAATGGTTCTTGCTCAGCCCGTAGCAGCCACGTAAAACTTGCAACAACAAAGTAGAGGACGTCCAACTTGTTTTTGCAGGGCATGTTGTGATGTGATATGGTCAAGGCATGATGCTAAATTTTATTGTATGAGATGATCATGTTTTGTAACCGAGTTATCGGCAACTGGCAGGAGCCATATGGTTGTCGCTTTATTGTATGCAATGCAATCGCCCTATAATTTCTTTACTTTATCACTAAGCGGTAGCGATAGTCGTAGAAGCAATAGTCGAGACAACAATGATGCTACGATGGAGATCAAGGTGTCGCGCCGGTGAGGATGGTGATCATGACGGTGCTTTTGAGATGGAGATCACAAGCAGAAGATGATGATGGCCATATCATATCACTTATATTGATTGCATGTGATGTTTATCTTTTATGCATCTTATCTTGCTTTGATTGACGGTAGCATTATCAGATGATCTCTCACTAAATTATCAAGGTACAAGTGTTCTCCCTAAGTATGCACCGTTGCGAAATTTCTTCGTGCTGAGATACCACGTGATGATCGGGTGTGATAGGCTATACGTTCAAATATAACGGGTGCAAAACAGTTGCACACGCGGAATACTCGGGTTAAACTCGACAAGCCTAGCATATGCAGATATGGCCTCGGAACACTGAGACTGAAAGGTCGAGCGTGAATCATATAGTAGATATGATCAACATAGCGATGTTCACCATTGAAAACTACTCCATCTCACGTGATGATCGGACATGGTTTAGTTGATTTGGATCACGTGATCACTTAGATGATTAGAGGGATATCTATCTAAGTGGGAGTTCTTAAGTAATATGATTAATTGAACTTTAATTTATCATGAACTTAGTCCTGGTAGTATTTTGCAAATAATGTTGTAGATCAATAGCTCGCGTTGTTGCTTCCCTATGTTTTATATGTGTTCCTAGAGAAAACTAAGTTGAAAGATGATAGTAGCAATGATGCAGACTGGGTCCGTGCTCTGAGGTTTATCCTCATTGCTGCACAGAAGAATTATGTCCTTGATGCACCGCTAGGTTACAGACTTATTACAGGAGCAGATACAGACGTTATGAACGTTTGGATAGCTTAATATGATGACTACTTGATAGTTAAGTGCACCATGCTTGACGGCTTAGAACCGGGATTTCAAAGACGTTTTGAACGTCATGGAGCATATGAGATGTTCCAAGAGTTGAAGTTAATATTTCAGACTCATGCCCGTGTCGAGAGGTATGAGACCTCTGACAAGTACTTTGCCTACAAGATGGAGGAGAATAGCTCAACTAGTAAGCATGTGTTCAGAATGTCTGAGTACTACAATCGCTTGAATCAAGTGGGAGTTAATCTTCCAGATAAGATAGTGATTAACAGAATTCTCTAGTCACTATCACCAAGTTAATAGAACTTCATGATGAACTATAATATGCAAGGGATAACGGAAACGATTCCCAAGCTCTTCATGATGCTGAAATCGACGAAGGTAGAAATCAAGAAAAGCATCAAGTGTTGATGGTAGACAAGACCACTAGTTTCAAAAAAAGGGCAAAGGGAAGAAGGGGAACTTCAAGAAGAATAGCAAGCAAGTTGCTGCTCAAGTGAAGAAGCCCAAGTCTGGACCTAAGTCTGAGACTAAGTGATTCTACTGCAAAGGGACTAGTCACTGGAAGCGGAACTGCCCCAAGTATTTGGCAGATAAGAAGGATGGCAAAGTGAATAAAAGTATATTTAATATACATGTTATTGATGTGTACTTTACTAGTGTTTATAGCAACCCCTCGGTATTTGATACTGGTTCAGTTGCTAAGAGCAGTAACTCGAAACGGGAGTTGCAAAATAAACAGAGACTAGTTAAGGGTGAAGTGACGATGTGTGTTGGAAGTGGTTCCAAGAATGATGTGATCATCATCGCACACTCCCTATACTTTCGGGATTAGTGTTGAAATAAGTGTTATTTGGTGTTTGCGTTGAGCATGAATATGATTTGATCATGTTTATTGCAATACGGTTATTCATTTAAGTTAGAGAACAATTGTTGTTACATTTACATGAATAAAACCTTCTATGGTCATACACACCAACGAAAATGGTTTGTTGGATCTCGATAGTAGTGATACACATATTCATAATATGGAAGCCAAAAGATGCACAATTAATAATGATAGTGCACCTTATTTGTGGCACTGCCGTTTAGGTCATATTAGTGCAAAGCGCATGAAGAAACTCCATGCTGATGGAATTTTGGAATCACTTTTGAATCACTTGATGCTTGCGAACCATGCCCTATGGGCAAGATGACAAAAACTCCGTTCTCCGAAACAATGGAGCGAGCAAGTGAATTATTGGAAATAATACATACTGATGTATGCGATCCGATGAGTGTTGAGGCTCACGGCAGGTATCATTATTTTCTGACCTTCACAGATGATTTGAGCAGATATGGGTATATCTACTTGATGAAACATAAGTCTGGAACATTTGAAAAGTTCAAAGAATTTCAGAGTGAAGTGGAAAATCATCGTGACAAGAAAATGAAGTTTCTACAATTTGTTCACGGAGACGAATATTTGAGTTACGAGTTTGGCCTTCAACTAAAACAATGTGGAATAGTTTCACAAACTCATGCCACCCGGAACACCACAGCGTAATGGTGTGTCCGAACATCATAACCATACTTTATTAGATATGGTGCGATCTATGATGTCTCTTACCTATTTACCACTATCGTTTTGGGATTATGCATTAGAGACAACTGCATTTACGTTAAAAAGGGCACCATCTAAATCTGTTGAGACGACACAATATGAAATGTGGTTTAGCAAGAAACCTAAGCCGCCGTTTCTTAAAGTTTGGGGTTGCGATGCTGATATGAAGAAGTTTCATCCTGATAAGCTCAAACCCAAATCGGAGAAGTGTGTCTTCATAGGATACCCAAAAGTAATTATTGGGTACACCTTCTATCACAGATCCGAAGGCAAAACATTTGTTGCTAAGAATGGATCCTTTCTAGAGAAGGAGTTTCTCTCGAAAGAAGTGAGTGGGAGGAAAGTAGAACTTGATGAGGTAACTGTACCTGCTCCCTTATTGGAAGGTAGTTCATCACAAAAATCTGTTCTTGTGACTCCTACACCAATTAGAGAGGAAGCTAATGATGATGATCATGTAACTTCAGACCAAGTTACTACCGAACCTCATAGGTCAAACCAGAGTGAGATCCGCACCAGAGTGGTACGGTAATCCTGTTCTGGAGGTCATGTTACTTGACCATGATGAACCTACGAACTATGAGGAAGCGATGATGAGCCCAGATTCCGCAAAATGGCTTGAGGCCATGAAATCTGAGATGGGATCCATGTATACGAACAAATTGTGGACTTCGGTTGACTTGCCCGATGATCGGCAAGCCATAGAAAATAAATGGATCTTCAAGAGGAAGACGGACGCTGACGGTAGTGTTAGTATCTACAAAGCTAGACTTGTTGAAAAAAGGTTTTTGACAAAGTTTAATGTGTTGACTACAATGAGACTTTCTCACTCGTAGCGATGCTTAAGTCTGTCCGAATAATGTTAACAAAATTGCCACATTTTATAAAATCTGGCAAATGGATGTCAAAACTACATTCCTTAATGGATTTATTAAAGAAGAGTTGTATATGATGCAACCAGAAGGTTTTGTCAATCCTAAAAGTGCTAACAAAATGTGCAAACTCTAGAGATCCGTCTATGGATTGGTGCAAGCATCTCGGAGTTGGAATATACGCTTTCATAGGTTGATCAAAGCATATAGTTTTATACAGACTTGCGGTAAAGCCTATATTTACAAGAAAGTGAGTGGGAGCACTACAACATTTCTGATAAGTATATGTTAATGATATATTATTGATCGGAAATAATGTAGAATTTTTCTGGAAAGCATAAAGGAGTGTTTGAAAGGAGTTTTTCAAAGAAAGACCTCGGTGAAGCTGCTTACATGTTGAGCATCAAGATCTATAGAGATAGATCAAGACACTTGATACGTTTTTTCAATGAGTACATACCTTGACAAGATTTTGAAGTAGTTCAAAATGGAACAGTCAGAGAGAGAGTTCTTTCCTGTGTTACAAGGTGTGAAGTTGAGTAAGACTCAAAGCCCGACCACGGCAGAAGATAGAGAGAGAATGAAAGTCATTCCCTATGCCTCAGCCATAGGTTCTATAAAGTATGCCATGCTGTGTACCAGACCTATTGTATACCCTACACTTTGAGTTTGGCAAGGAGTACAATAGTGATCTAGGAGTAGATCATCGGACGGTCAAAATTATCCTTAGTGGAATAAGGATATGTTTCTCGATTATGGAGGTGACAAAAGGTCCGTCGTAAAGGGTTACGTCCATGCAAGTTTTGACACTGATCCAGATGACTCTAAGTCTCAATCTGGATGCATATTGAAAGTGGGAGCAAGTAGCTAGAGTAGCTCCGTGCAGAGCATTGTTGACGTAGAAATTTGCAAAATACATACGGATCTGAATGTGGCAGACCCGTTGACTAAACTTCTCTTAGAAGCAAAACATGATCATACCTTAGTACTCTTTGGGTGTTAATCACACAGCAATGTGAACTAGATTATTGACTCTAGTAAACCCTTTGATTCTTTGGTCACATGGCGATGTGAACTATGGGCGTTAATCACATGGTGATGTGGACTATTGGTGTTAAATCACATGGCGATGTGAACTAGATTATTGACTCTAGTGCAAGTGGGAGACTGAAGGAAATATGCCCTAGAGGCAATAATAAAGTTGTTATTTATATTTCCTTATATCATGATAAATGTTTATTATTCATGCTAGAATTGTATTAACCGGAAACATGATACATGTGTGAATACATATAAAAACCGTTTTTCACTTGTATTCCTCTACTTGACTAGCTCGTTGATCAAATATGGTTATGTTTCCTAGCCATAGACATGAGTTGTCATTTGATTAACGGGATCACATCATTAGGAGAATGATGTGATTGACTTGACCCATTCCGTTAGCTTAGCACTCGATCGTTTAGTATTCTGCTATTGCTTTCTTCATGACTTATACATGTTCCTATGACTATGAGATTATGCAACTCCTGTTTACCGGAGGAACACTTTGTGTGCTACCAAACGTCACAACATAACTGGATGATTATAAAGGTGCTCTACAGGTGTCTCCGAAGGTACTTGTTGGGTTGGCGTATTTCGAGATTAGGATTTGTCACTCCAATTGTCGGAGAGGTATCTCTGGGCCCACTCGGTAATGCACATCGCTATAAGCCTTGCAAGCATTGCAACTAATGAGTTGGTTGCGGGATGATGTATTACGGAACGAGTAAAGAGAGACTTGCTGGTAACGAGATTGAACTAGGTATTGAGATACCGACGATCGAATCTCGGGCAAGTAACATACCGATGACAAAGGGAACAACGTATGTTGTTATGCGGTTTGACCGATAAAGATCTTCGTAAAATATGGAGGAGCCAATATGAGCATCCAGGTTCCGCTATTGGTTATTGACCGGAGACATGTCTCGGTCATGTCTACATAGTTCTCGAACCCGTAGGGTCCGCACGCTTAAAGTTCGATGACGGTTATATTATGAGTTTATGTGTTTTGATGTACAGAAGATAGTTCGGATTCCCGGATGTGATCACGGACATGACGAGGAGTCTCGAAATTGTCGAGACATAAAGATTGATATATTGTAAGCCTATATTTGGATATCGGAAGTGTTCCGGGTGAAATCGGGATTTTCTTAGAGATCTGGGGTTACCGGAACCTCCCCGGGGGTTTAATGGGCCAAGATGGGCCTTAGTGGAGAAGAGGAGGGGCGGCCAGGGCAGGCCGCGTGCCCCCTCCCTCTCTAGTCCGAATTGGACAAGGAAGGGGGGCGGCGCCCCCCTTTCCTTCCTCTCTCCCTCCTCCTTCCCCCTTCTCCTACTCCAACTAGGAAAGGAGGGAGTCCTACTCCCAGTGGGAGTAGGACTCCTCCCTGGCGCGCCTCCTCCTAGTCGGCCGCCTCTCCTCCCTTGCTCCTTTATATACGGGGGTAGGGGGAACCTCTAGAGACAACGATTGATCCCTTGGGTCTCCTAGCCGTGTGCGGTGCCCCCCTCCACCATAGTCCACCTCGATAATATCGTAGCGGTCCTTAGGCGAAGCCCTGCGTCGGTAGAACATCATCATCGTCACCACGCCGTCGTGCTGACGGAACTCTCCCTCAAAGCTCGCTGGATCGGAGTTCGAGGGACATCATCGAGCTGAACGTGTCTTTGAACTTCGGAGGTGCCAGACGTTCGGTACTTGATCGGTCGGATCGTGAAGACATACTACTACACCAACGCGCGTTGTGCTAACGCTTCGCTTCGGTCTCACGAGTGCGTGGACAACACTCTCCCCTCTCGTTGCTATGCATCACCATGATCCTGTGTGTGCGTAGAATTTTTTTGAAATTACTATGTTCCCCAACAAAAACAGCAAGGCAACCCCATTATTTCTTTCCAATAGATCCAGGCCAGGTAATAATCTGTTCGGTTCCCCTCCTAATTTATGTTATGATGCAGTGGTCGAGACACTATCCACTATCAATAATACAAGCCTGCCAAAATCACCAACTGAATCTGTTTAGTTTCCTCTGTCTCGAATGCAACGGAAAAAATGTATGTTTGTGAACCAATTACTGGCTGAAGCAATGATGGAAATGGTGGAGGAATCAGAGGTGCACATTCTTGCGCAACAACAACTGATTAATGTTTTCATAGACCGTGTAGCAAAGCAGGAAGAACTTGCCCACATGCTTATGGGCGTCATCCGCGCTGAGGTTGCAGATTGTGACGTTGTAGATCGTTAGGTTCTGTTCATTTATTTGCACTGGCATCAATCTTTGATTGCCCAGTGGATGTAATTTCCTGTAATATATGCTGGATGTGCAACGTTTTTCCCTGTATACCGTAGCTTTGCTTAGCGCGCCTCACATTCCAGCTAAATGGCTGCTAGGAAGCTAAAAAACCCAGTGAAGTTATTAGTTAGCACGAACAGTCGTGGGCCCTATATGAAGTAAGCAGCCCACTGCCCTTAATGGGCTTCCCTAATGGGCTCGCAGGGGCCAAAATTCTCATAGGCCTTTGATTGGTCGGTTTTGGTCCTGTGCATAATTGCTCGTCGTAATGGGCTTAAATTATCTAATTGGACCTATTAAGTTAATGGGCCTTTACCAGGCTGGAAGTTAATGCGCGGCCCTGTTATTTCCCGGGTTGTTAATAGGCCGACATCGAAGCGGGCAACAGGTGGGCCCATTTGATTCACGGGCCGTTAACAAGCCGATACTAAGGTCGGGCTACATATGGCCCAACTATACTATGGGCCTTTAGCAGGCCGAAGACACAATAGGCTCGTACTGGACCATGAAGAGCATGGGCCGCTAAAAGGCTGAAAGTCAGGTCGTATTGTATATGTCCCAACTGTGTTGTGGGCCTTTAGCAGGCCGAAAGAGAAACCGGGATGGTATTGGACCATGAAGAGCATGGGCCGTTAAAAGGCCAAAACTCAGGTCTGACTGCAAATGGCCCAACTCATTTATGGGCCATCAACAGCCTGAAAGGCACACCTGGCCCGAAAATGGCCCAACACTTAAATGGGTCGCTAAAAGGCCGAAAGACGTACATCCTGAAAATTGGTCCATCCCTTGAATGGGCCATTAACTGGCCGAAACCACGTCGGACCGATATTGAGCCCAAATATATAGCGGTCTGTTAACGGGGTCGAACTGACGATGGGCTGCAATGGTGTCAAATCATTAACGGGCCGTTAACGGGCCGAATTGGCACATCTCGTATGGGTCGTAGGCTTAAATGGACCTGACACAAGTAGTCCTTATATGGGTCGGCCTGCTAATTTTTACTAGGCCGGCTTTTTTTACCGGAATGGGCCACTGTTGGGCCTTGCCACGTGCCGACGTATCATATGCGCCTCTCGTACTATGAGTGGATGACATCTGTCCCGACGATGAGCTGACACGTGCGTTATCCGGCGAATGAGAATTTTACACGTGGAAAATCCCCATTGGTCGGGGCTGTTAACGGGTTATCGGATCCAAACCAGAACCCGATAGCTCAATGGCGACCCGTTACGATGGATGCCACGTGTCGGTCACCCTTGACGAAAGCACTTCTATGACACGCGATTTATCGTCATGGAAGTGGACACTTCTATGATGATAATTTTGATAATGTTATGGAACACTTTTACGACAGCACAGGTATGACTATCTCGATTCTGTCCCAACCGATCCAATCCAACGGTTCTTTCTTTAAACGTAGGTTGGTACGTTCCTCTGCCACAGCAGTGCACACAACAACGACACAGGTAAGGCAGCAAGCATGCAAAGTCCAAGGCTCCAAACGAACATCTCCCTCCACGAGGCACTGCAAAAATGCAAGAACAAGTTTTTTTGTTGCAGCCGATAGCACATGCATGCAGCTGTGTGTATATGGGGCAGAGATGCTGTGTACGCATAGAAGAAGAAAGGAAAAGGAGGATGAGGAGAAATTAAATCAAAGAAAAAAAGAAGAGAAAAGAATACTCCTAGGAAAACTTGGGCGACATCCTCATCTTTTTTATGAAATTTCCGGCCAGGAAAGATCTTAGTCATTTTTCCGGCCAGTAAAGGATCTCAGTAATAGACGTTCAAATCGTCTTAAAAAATTCCGGACACGGGCGCCCAGCAGCGATAGATAAAAAAATCCTGAAAATTTGAATATTCACAAATTTGCAAAGAAAACTGAAATTTTAAATAAAATTTGCAAGAAAATCAGTTTTCCTACGTAAAAGTACAACTACAGCTAAGCTACACTTGCATGCTTGCAACCCTGGAGCAGTTGTAGCTAGCAAAGTACGTATGCTTGGAGCCTAGTCCCCTACGTATCTCCATATCGCCCATCTAACTTGTGTGTGCCGTACCCAATACAATCCCCATCTGCATCCAGGGCCGAGTGCTCCTCTTCGGCGTCCTTTGCGCCCCGTAAGGTAGCAGGCGCCTGAAGGAGCGCGGGCCGGCCCAGCATCCCTCGCGCCAGATGCTAAAAAACAAACGGCCAGAAAAATATGTCGCACACGGGATTCGAACCACTGCACCAGGATAACACAGTTGTTTTATATACGAAAACAGACAATTTGACCCGTGTTGCAGCCCCAGTACAAATTATTTGCAAAAAGGGAACGCAAATTTGAATAAGAAATTCACGAATTTCAAAACAGTTCATCGATTTTGACAAAAGGTCACGGATTTCAAAGAAATGTTAATAAAAAACAAAATAAAAGTTCATCAATTTTTTAAAAAGTTCACGGATTTGAAAAAAGTTCACCGGATTTTGAAAAAAGTTCATCGATTTTGATAAAAAAAAGTTCACCGGATTTGAGAAAAGTTCAACGATTTTCATAAAAAAAAGTTCACCGATTTTTTAAAAGTTCATGGATTTCAAAAAAATTAATCAGATTTGATACAAAAAGTTCACGAATTTGAAAAAAGTTCATCGGATTTTGAAAAAAGTTCATGGATTTTAAAAAAGCTCATCACTTTTGATACAAAAATTCCACCAATTTGAAAAAAGTTCATCGAATTTAAGAAAAAGTTCATCGAGTTTGAAAAAAAGTTTATCGAAGCTGAGAAAAAAGTTCATCGATATTGAAAAAAATCATCGAGTTTCAAAAAAGTTCGTCGAGTTTGAAAAAAGTTCATCGAATTTGAGAAAAAGTTCATCGGTTTTGCATCGAACCAGGAAGAAAGAAAAAAGAAAAATAAAGAAGAAAAATGCAAAATGAAAAGTACAAGGAAGAAATAAACTAGAAAGATGCATGTAATCACATAGGCTTGGTGGCGTGGTGGTTCGTGCATTGTACTACGAAGCAGGTGGTTGGCTGTTCGAAACCTAGTGCACTGTGCGTTTTCAGAAACAGAAATAAGGTAAAAGGGCCGGCCCAAATAGCATCGATGAGAGATCACGGGGGTGTGCGCCCGCTACGAAATGGCCTATATTCGGCGCTTAAGGCGCAGAGTAGGATCTGGGTCCAGGGCCGGCCCTCGGTAAGGGCAAGAAGGGCGACGACCTAGGGCCCAGCCTGATGGGGGCCCCCTGACCCTGAGCATGTTTTTTTAGCATGAGCATGTATACTACACAGTCGAACCAAAAGGGCCTTAAAAGCCTGGATCTAGAGTAGGAGCAGAATGGGGAACGAGCAGACAGAGGAATAAGAAACGACGTCGGCTGGTGTTACGAGATGGATCGATTAAATCGAATTGGGATGGTGCCTTTCACAATTCAGGTAACCTACTTTCTTTTTTAGTGTACTAGAATTTAACCTAGCTGATTGGGCTACAACATGTCTAGCAAAGTAATGGATATTGCCTCTGTAGCTGATTTCTTTGATCCACTTTCAGTTTCTCCATCTCACTCCCCTATGGATTTGTCTATAAGTATTCTCATCCAACGGGCAGCAGCAGGCAAGAGACAACACTTCATAATCTCGGTCACGAGCAGAGCATAATGGATTCAATCACAGAGAAAACGGCACACGGCCCCGCGTGAGAGCCTAGCTCTGCCCCGCTCCGCGCCGCTGGCTACTCCGGCCGCGGCGGCCACCGCCCCCCCCCCCCTCTTTCTCCGCGCCGCCCCGCCTGGAATGCCGGGGCATCCCATGCCACCGACGAATCCGCCTCGATCTCCTGCCTCCCCACCGGCTCGCCTTCAATGCTCAGGCCCAGGGGGAGGCCCTGGATCCCCTGGATCTTGCGCCGCTCCTACCTCTCCTCGTTCCCCGGCCGCGCTAGAGTGGGGGACGCCTCCGCAAATCCTGCAGCGGAGTGCTGACCTCGAGGGCGACCTGCCGTCCGGACCGATGGATCTGGGCCAGCCCTCCACCCCCCCCCCCCCCCGGCTGAGCAGCACCGGCTCCGATCCATCGTGATTGTGCCCTCCCCTCCCCCCCTTCTGGGCCGACCGCCATTGATGATGGATGGACGCTGTACCAGTCCCGCAGAAGCAAAAAGGCAAGCAAATCCCCGCCGGTCCGCTCGGGACACCGCCACGGGTCCGGATCCGGGCGCCGTCCACATGCGCCGGGCCGCGAGGCCTTCTTAAGCAAGTTCAGAGGCCTCTGCTTTCGTTGCCTCAGCCCGCACCACCGCCGCATAGTTTGTCACGACCCCCTCCACTGCATCATCTGCAAGCGCCAGGGCCACATCGGCAAGGAGTGTCCCCAAAACCGGAGGAACAAGGGGGGGGGGGGGACGGGCTCCAGGCTCGTCCGGTGCACGATCGGCTGGTTTTCCCCTCCCAGGCCGGCTCTCCTCCGCCGGAGATGGCTACGCTGGGCGCCTCCTGCGTCGACCATGGGCGTCGGCCGAGAACCAGCCACAAGGTGATCGCCTCCACCCCGGAGATGGAGCAATAGATCTTCCTGCTGCAGCAACATGCGGTGGTGGTCACTGCGGTGAGCAAGCTCCACGCGGCCAGTCCCCTCTCCATCGGCCGCGCCATCGAGCAGGAGTTCCAGATCCCTGTGCACCTCCTCCGCGTCACCAACCACGACCCAGAAGATTTCTTCATCCACTTCACCATGCCGGCCCATAAGGACCTCGCCGTTCGGAGGGGCTCGATCGTGGTGGATGGCGTCTCCTTCCTGCTGGAGCCATGGAGGAAGGACAGCACGCCATCCACGACACCTGGATGCTGCACGTGCGGGTCGTCATGGAGAAGCTGTCGATGCAGCTCTGGACCCTGGAGGGCGTGAAGGATGTGCTGGGCGACGCGGTCATCATCGACCGCCTCGACAGCCGCATGTTCGAGCGTGCGGACACGAAGCTGTTTGCCGTCTTGGTGTGGGTGTGGCAGCTGCACCACATCCCCACCAAGCGAACCCTGTGGAAGCATGCCAGAGGTGCCGGACGGGTGGAGGAGATGATCGGCTTCTCGCCCCCTAGCCGGGCCGTCGCGCCACCGCCGAACCTACTGCGCTGAGATGTGCTGGTGCACATTGACCGGGTCGAGGACTGGGCGCCCCTGTCCACGCGCTCCTCCCACTCCGGGTAGAGTGGCCTCCCGTCCTCCTCCGACGACGACCGCCCGTACCCACGCTACCCCCACGCGGGGGGCTGGGTGGCTGGCGTGGAGGACGGCAGGCCGGCGCTGGACCGCGGGCCGCGCCTGCACCCGCCCGCGCAAGTCGCGTCCTCGGGGTGCAAGGGCATGCCTTCGGTGGGCCACCGGCGCGGCCACGACGGCGACGACAATGGCGGCCAGCGGAGGTCTTGGAAGGACACGCTCCTCGGGCATGGTCGCGGCAAGGAGCCGGCCTCACCCCCCCCCCCTCCCCCGCTCCTGAGCGCCGCCGCAGCCGCACCCCATCCTCGCGCCGCGATCACGACCCCTACAAGGAAAGACGCTCCGACCACGACCCCAGGGGGCGCCGTTCTGGGGGAGGGGCTGGGTCAAGCCGTTCCCGTGGTGCGTCCTCCTCGCGCGCGCCTGCGGCCTCTTACAACCCTCTGCTCGCGCCTCCCCGGCCTCTGCCACAGGCGTCAGGCAACGCGCAGGACGACGATCCGGTGGGCGCCTTCTTCGCCGGAGCCGACAAGGAGCTGCCGCCTCCGCCTAGGGTGGACTCGAGGGCAGCGGCCGTGGACAAGGCGGCAGCGGCAACCATGGATAAGCCGCTCAGCTTCACCGACCAGGCGGGCGCTGGCAGCGGCACCGACGATGGCATCGACATGGGTCCGGCCCTCTCGCTTGCCCGCCACACTCCCAGGCCGGCCACCACCCACTTCGTGCAACTCGGCGGGTGACCTCCCGGGTGTGCCACCTGCAGATTGCGGACGCAAGCGGGGAGGGAGACGCGGGCCAACTCTTCGTCAAAGTCGCTCCATCCGTGCTCGGCAAGCCCACCGCCCGCGCCAAGATGCCTTCCCGCTCCAGGCCTACCGCGGCGCCATCTCGTCAGAGCGCCCGTCAGGCGAAAAACCCGTCCACCGTTCCGGTCAGCCAGCGGGCAACGCTCTGCATCGTCCACGACCTCGGCATCCTCGGGCCCAAAGAGACCATGACGGCCAAGGCGGCGGAGGCGCTGATCCGCCGGTTCGACGAGCCCCTGTCCGACTCCGACATCAAGGCCATCGCGAAGCTCACCAACCTCGACATCGCGGCTCTCAAGATCGCCGCGGGCATGCACGGTCCAGACGAAGAGGCCTCGCAGGACACCACCTCTCCATGTTAGTGATCCCTAGTGATAGCAGTCTCCGGCGACCCCATGCACTAAGCTGGGTTGAGTTAGGTTCCCTCATGCATTGTAATAGTATAGGTCTCCTTAGCGAGCAAGGTGTAGTTGTTCGCGGGCGGAATTTGGGGCCTGTTGGTGGCCGCCGGTGACCCCCCGGCCCGATGGTGGTGTACACGTGTTTATTTCCAAGTAGTAGTAGTTGCCGGAGATACATTTCGTTTCCCCATGAGTGACACAAACTGCCCTATAATGAGCTGGAATGTGCGGGGTTTGAACTCGCCGGCTCGGCGAGAAGTAGTTTTGGCGACGGTTGAAACGCATCGGCTCGCCATCCTTTGCCTTCAGGAAACGAAGATCGACGAATGGACCAGGGCACTAGTTAGGGAAACTGGAGGAGCACGGCTCGCCGACTGCGTCGTCCTCCCTGCCGTGTGCACGAGGGGCGGCGTCGCAATCTTCTGTGACAAGAATCGAGTAGAGGTGATATCGCAGGCCGTCGGCTGCTTCTCCATTACAGCCAGGATCACCATCATCGCTAGCGGTGCTACGTTCCGGCTGACGACAGTTTACGGCCCAGTTAACGACGGAAGGAAGGACGAGTTCCTGGCCGAGCTAGCACGGGCTGCTCTGCCCTCAGACGCCCCCTGGCTCATCAACGGTGACTTCAACCTGATCTACCTGGCGCGCGACAAAAACAACACCAAAATAAACAATAGGATCATGGGGAAATTTCGTGCGGCGATCGACGCGGTAGGCCTGAAGGAGATCAAGTGCAAGAACAGAAGATTTACGTGGAGCAACGAGCGTACGTCTCCAACCCTAGTTAGCACTGATAAATTCTTCTGCACCATGGCCTGGACCTCCATGTTTCCCTCCTACCTCCTCCATGCCGCATCGACCTCGTGTTACGATCACCGCCCATTTATTCTTTGTCGAGGCGGCTGCCCCTCGCCAAGACGGCCCCGCTTCGCCGAGTCCTTCTGGCCAAGATTTCCCCGTTTCCACACTACGGTGCAGAGGGCGTGGGATCGCCCAGTCGCCTCTAGTTGCGCTTTCAAGAGAATCAGCACCAAGCTCACACGCGTGGCCCGAGACCTGAAGATTTGGGCAAAAGGCTTCTTCAGCGAGACAAAGCTTCAGATGCATATTGCAAACAAGATCGTGCTCCGCCTCGACATAGCTCAGGAGAGTAGACAGCTGACAGTAGATGAACTTCATCTGCGGAAAAAGCTAAAGATGCGAGTTCTGGGGCTCGCCGCCATCAAGAGGGCGCGTAAAAGACAGGCCTCGCGCGTCACCTGGGTGCGCGCGGGAGACGCCAAGATGGCGTTTTTCCAGGCAAAGATCAACTCGCAGTGCCAAAAAAACTTCATCCAAGCCCTACACACCAGGGACTCCATTGCCACCTCCCATGGCGACAAGGAGCGGATCATTCACGAGCACTTCCGATCCTCGCTGGGCACAAAACCACCTCGCAGGCGCACCATCAACTGGGAGGCCATACACCTACCATCCTTGCCGGCAGCTGGCCTCGATAACCCCTTCACCGAGGACGAGGTTTGGGCGGCGATCTGCAAATCTCCGCAAGAGAAGGCCCCGGGGCCAGACGGCTTCAATGGCACCTTCTTCCATTCATGCTGGCCCATCATCAAGACCGACGTCATGGCCGTCTTCCACCAGTTCTACAATCTCGCAGGCGGCAACATGTCGGCGATCAACAACGCTACAATTGTTCTTCTGCCAAAAAAGGATGGTGCAACGGAGATCACCCACTTTAGGCCCATCAGTTTGATTCATTTAGTAACCAAGCTCATCTCCAAGGTTCTCTCGATTAGACTGGCGTTAGTCATCAGCTCCATCATCTCACCGGCGCAAACGACATTCATGAAGTCCAAGTGCATACACGACAGCTTCCTGTTTGTACAGAACTCTGTACGCGCCCTTCACCGTCGCAAAGTGCCGGGCCTGCTAGTAAAATTGGACATAGCAAAAGCGTTCGACACCGTCTCCTAGGAATACCTGCTGGAACTGCTTCAACAGCTAGGGTTTAGTGCGTGCTGGCGGGACTGGGTGGCTAGGTTGCTCGTCTCGGCTTCTTCGGCGGTCTCTCTCTACGGTGTTGTTGGCCCAAGCATTCTTCTCCAACATGGGTTGCGCCAGGGAGACCCGCTCTCCCCATTCCTCTTCATTTTGACCATCGACCCACTGCATCACCTCATCGCGGCGGCGGTGGATCAGCAGCTGCTTCATCGCCTCCCTGGTCGCGACCTGGCGCTTCGTGTTAGCCTCTACGCGGACGACGCAGTTATCTTCATAAACCCTAGACGAGAAGAGGTAGACTCTCTGCTGCACATGCTTGGCAATTTCGGCGAGGCAACGGGGCTCTATATTAACCCGGCCAAATCCACGGTCTCGCTGATCCGTTGCGAGAACATCAACGTCGAGGAGGTGCTCCAGGGCTTTGCAGGCTCCATTGCCCCATTCCCCATCAAATACCTAGGGTTGCCTGTCTCTACGGGACGCCTGCGTTTGGTCCATCTCCAGTTTATCATCGACGGGATCAAGGCTAGGCTTGCGGGCCGGAAGGGCAAGCTGCTTCCGATGGCCGGCCGCCGCATCCTCGTCCGATGCGTGTTGAGTGCTATGCCAACCTTCGCCCTAACCGTCCTCTGTGTCCCACAGAAAATTCTCAGAGAAATCGACAAGTGTAGGCGCCGCTTCCTCTGGCGCCAAGACGAGAGGTTACAGGCGCCAGCTGCAAGGTCAACTGGCCAGCGATCTGCGCCCCGACGGAGCACGGTGGCCTAGGCATCCCCGACCTACAGCGTTTTGGCAGGGTGCTGTGGCTACGATGGCTCTGGGCTGCTTGGCACCACCCGGAGCGACCTTGGGTGGGCACCGAGCTGCCCTGCGACGGCGCGGACAAGGCGCTCTTCGCGGCCTCGACCAGGGTTGCAATCGGCGTCGGGGCCCGGGCATCTTTCTGGCTCTCTCCATGGCTCGGCCAGGGCTGCCTTTCGCAACAGTTTCCAACGCTGTTTAGCTACTCGAGGCGCAAGAACAGATAGGTGCGGGAGGCCCTCGACGACGACACATGGATCCGTGACCTTGCTCACGGCAACAACCATCATCTCCTGCCAGACGTCCTCGCCCTTCATCGTCTGCTTCAGGGGACGGACGCGCAGCTGCATCCAGGCGTGCCGGATGATCTGACGTGGAGTAGAGCGAGCTCAGGAAAGTACACGGCGCGGTCGGCCTACCTGACGCAGTTCCAGGGGAGAACGGCGACCAATTTCGACCGGCTAGTTTGGAAGGCCTGGGCGCCGGGCAAAATCAAAATTTTTGCCTGGTTGCTTCTTCAGGACCGGCTTTGGTGCAATGACAGACTCCAATGGCGGGGCTGGCCAAATGCTTACTTCTGCCAGCTCTGCGTCAGAAACCTAGAGTCGTCGCGCCACCTCTTCCGAGCTGCCAGAAGCCGGACGGTGTGGGCGGCTGGGGTTGTGGCACGGCTGCTCGGCTCTCACTCCGGCCGAGAGCTGGCGCCATGACAGTTCCACAACTGTCGTGCAAGGCATCCTGGAGCAAACACCGCACTAATGGCGAAAGGGTGTGCGAACACTGTGCCGGCTGGCTTGCTGGGAGATCTGGCAGGAGAGGAACAACAACACCTTCAGGCAGCAACCGCCGTGTGGGCCGGCAATCATCAAGCGCATCCGAGACAGCTTCGAGCTATGGAGAACCACGGGCGCCGCATGCTTAGAGAGCCCCTTCGGGGACCCCCCTTGAGAGATAAACGCTAATTTGTTCTTAGGGTTTCCGGCTGTGCATGGCACTTCCCAAAACCCTAAAACTTTGATCCTAAGATCCTCACCACCATTGTTGTTTTCCGTTGCTTTCGGCTATGATCAATGAAATGCCAGCAATTGCTGGATCTTTCAAAATAAAAAATCTCGGTCACTCTGCAAGTTGCAACAAGACAATTTCTTGGGTCAAAGACTCAAAGACCTACAAAGTTCTCGTAATTTCAGAGTCCTTTTCCGCTTGATATTTGTACTTTTTTTTTGTTTTCTAGCAATTCCCTGACCTATCTTTTATTTCTGTACAGGTTGCTCATTTGAGGATACGAGGACAAAGGACCCTAGGAAGATCCGATATGCTTGGGATTGGATAGCTGGATTTTCACTTTTTTTCCTCCGATAAATGTTAGTTCCGATATATTTTATTTGGTAATGATAAAATGATGCTTTTAGGGCAAAAACATGCTTTGTCCCCCCCCCCCCCACTATATTAGGCCCACTTTTTAAGTTCGCCCCGGGCCTCTAAAAAGTCAGGACCGGCCCTGTCCGCATCCGTACTCTGCCCAAGCCCCTTTTTCCTAATTCTACTCCATTAAGCACCACAACGTGTTCTTACCACCGCACAGTTCAATTGGATCCGGCGATCCACAATAGTGGGGCACCGCACCCCGTGGTCACCAGATCCTCACTCAACTATGAAATGCTTTGTTTTGGAAAGGAGCAAAGAAATCAGCTACCTAGTGGACATGGGAATTCTAACTTGCTGCTGTGAGCTCAAGGTCAAGCAATTTGAATCAGTTTATTCTTGAGAAATATAGACTGCTAAGAGGGTGCTTGGATACGTTTTAGTCCCATGACTAAAAGTAGTGGGACTAAAACTTATAAATTTCACTCCACGTCTTGGATACAAATACTAAATAGACTAAAATAAGTCAATGAGCATTTATTATCCTTCAAACCCTCCAATCTCGAACTCGCATGTGTTAAAGAAAAGGAGTTAAATGAGGAGAGAGAGGACTAATCCACATTTTAATAGGGTTCCCGTGACTAAAAAGTTTTAGTCTCAAGACTAGTTCTAGCCTCTTTTTAGTCAGGGTGATTGGAGCTTTAGCCTCTAAAATAGACTAATTTTAATTAGACTAAAAATAGTCCCTTGAATCCAAACATGGCCTAAGTTTATTGCGTGCTCTTGGTTTATGCTGGCCCGTGTAACCCATGTGTGGAAGCTAGCCCGTATTTGACTATGTACATCTGCCAGATGGTACACCTACCTCGGATGCTCAGCCACTCTTTTTTATGTGGTGAGCTACCAATCATGGTTGCGAGACCTGCGACTTGCAAGGTCTCACATGGAGTTCAGTGAGCACTTGTAGATTTAAACGGTGATTACTGACCGAAGTTCCCCTTCTGTCCCTAAAATATATAACGGTCCAACCTTGTTTCGCTTGAACATTCAATTTGGCTAATTTAATCCCGTTGCTTAGCCGCCATGGGGTTCCGAGCACTGCCAGGCTGGTGTGGGGCCGTCCTCAGTCAACCAATGACACAATACTCCCTCTGTCCGGTAGTAAGTGTGCATCTAGAAAATGGATGACATATTAGTTCTCTTTCCTCTTATTAGTCTCCACCAATTAAATTAAAGGAGAAGAATTAGGATTGGGAAGTGATGCGGGGGAGAAGAATGGGATTGGAGGATAGAGTGGGGGCAGCGATTACTAGGAGGTGATTGCATTTATTAACTGTATAAGAAGTGTAGATGTACATTTTTTTGGGAAAAAATTTGTATGCTAGATGCACATTTATAACCGGACGGAGGGAGTACAGTTTAAGCAAATTGGACTCGTTTGTCAGTACTCCATTTCAATGATGTTGCGAAAAATCAAACCCAAATGATACTTATTTTTAGTTTTCCAGCCATGTGTTGAAACCCAAGCAGAAATATGCTCTATTCAAGTTCGACGATGAAATTTCCACTGTAGTCAAAGTTTAATGACTTTCAATTTCCAATTCTCTTCAAAGTTTTAGATGACAATAATATATTAAAACTAGTCACAATGGGTAGTAACTTAGACTATTAACATATACTGTTAGTAGTCTATATTACTATCTTTATAATGGAGAGTAATACTCCATTCTTTCCGGTTTATAAGATTTATCTTAATTTTTTCGTTTTCTCGATTTATAGGGCTCATCTTCATCTTCTTTTGAGATTCCAAGGCGCATTAAATCTTTGCATGCAAGAATTAAAAATGAACTCACCAATGCATGTAGTGCTCTTACTCATCTAGTGGCCAACAATTAATCTAAATTAATGCATCAATTTAATTTAAGTAGTTTTGTAAAGTACGAGATACATTCAGCCACTCATTATCTGCCTTGGTTAGATTTTAGATTTGAGCCATATAAACCGAAAAAGAGGGAGTATATGTATGTTGTAAGACTACCCACAGTGGGAGTAACATAGGTAGTAAGAGCATCTCCAGCCGTTGGCCCCCCAGGGGTCGCCTAAAATCGCCGCCTGGGGGTGAGCCGGCGCAAAGAATCGGCCTGGGGGCGAGTTGGTCCCCAGCCCCCGGCCCCAGGGCCGCCCCCAGGCGTGTTCAAAAAATAAAATATATATCAAATTTCGGCAAAGTTCGGCAAAGTTCGGCTAAACACGACTAAATTTCGGCAAACTTGGGCATATATTAGACATGTTCGCGGATTTTCATTACATAGCAAATATATAACTAATCTAAAAAAGAAACTGGCTGAACGCCGAGTAGTCGCCGTCGTCGCCGCCGTCGTCATCATCGTCCTTCTCCTCCTTGACGCGGGCGCTCCTGCTGGACCTGGCGTCGCCATGGCGGACTGGTGGCGGCGGCGGCGCGTCGTCGTCGTTGCCGTTTGCCTATGACGACGACTTCTTCGCCGCCTACCGGCGGCGCTGAAAGCGCCGCAGGCGGCGCTACCGGTGCTCCTCGCCATCTTCAGAGAGTCCTGGCGTGCCCATTCCAGGGTCGCGTCGTCGTCGAGCTCCACGTCGTCGTGCTCCGTCTTCACGGCGGGGAGACCCGGCTCCGTCTTCACCGGCGCGAGCCCCGGCTCCGTCTTTGGCTTGACGAAGCGCGGAGGAGCCGACGAGGAGGCGCGCCGGCCGCCCTCGAGGTGCGTCAGCACGCCCTCGAGTGTGCGGCCGGGGACGCCCCACCACAGGTGGTGCCCCTCGCTGTTCTTCAGGCCACCGACCACCGGCGCGCCGTTGGTGGACGCCATCCGCTGCTGCTGACGGCGCTCAAAGTACGCCGCCCAAGCCGCGTGGTTGTCTGCGGCGTACTGGGGGAGGGCGAGCTGGGCATCAGCGAGGGAGGCGCGCACGACCTCGACCTCATCGGCGAAGTAGGAGGGGCGCGCCACGGCGTCGGGCAACGGGGGAATGGGAACTCCCTCGTTGCTGAGCCTCCACCCCGTCGGCCTGGCGCGCATGTCCGGCGGCGCCGGAATGTTCGTCTCGAACAGGATCCACGACTCCTATTCGCGGAGCGTGCGGCGGCCGAAGCCGTTGGCCGCTGCCTCTTCTCCGGGGAAACGCTCGGCCATCAGGAGGAGAGGGGGAGGGAGAGGGAGGGCTCGGCGGCGGCTCACGGGAGAGGGAGAGGGAGGGCTCGGCGGCGGCGCTCGGGGAGAGGTAGAGCCCGACGGCTAGGGCGGGGCTGGTGTGGCCAGATGCGAGCAAGGCCACCGGCTTATATAGCCGCGCCGCGCCCGTGTGTACGCGTGTGAGGGAGGGGAGGCATCAGCGCACCGTCCCGTGACGCGCCGCCCGTGAGGAATCAATGGCAAGGCTGACCGGCGGCAGCCTTGCCATCGATTCCCTGCGGGAAACCAAGGCGTTGGGGGGAGACGAGGCGCGGTGTCGCTGACGCGGCTGGCCCGCGGCTCTTTCGCGCCAAAACCGCTTGAGGGAGTCCTGTATTAGGGGGTCCTCGGACAGCCAGACTATATCCTTTGGCCAGACTGTTGGACTATGAAGATACAAGATTGAAGACTTCGTCTCGTGTCCGGGTGGGACTCTCCTTGGCGTGTGATACGTCTCCAACGTATCTATAATTTTTGATTGCTCCATGCTACTTTATCTACTGTTTTAGGCTATATTGGGCTTTATTATCCACATTTATATTATTTTTGGGACTAACCTATTAACCGGAGGCCCAGCCCAGATTTGCTGTGTTATGCCTATTTCAGTGTTTCGAGGAAAAGGAATATCAGACGGAGTCAAAATGGAACGAAATCAACTGGAGAAGTTATTTTTGGAAGGAAACCCACCTGATGGACTTGGACTCCACATCATAAGATACGGGAGGTGCTCACGAGGGTGGGGGGCGCGCCCACCCCCCTGGGCGCGCCCCCCTGCCTCGTGGGGCCCCCGTAGCTCCACCGACGTTCTCTCTTCATCCATATATACCTACGTACCCTAAAACTTCCAGAACAGAAGATAGATCGGGAGTTCCGCCGCCGCAAGCCTCCAGAGCCACGAAAAACCAATCGGGACCCCTTTCCGGTACCTCACGGAGGGGGGATCCATCTCCGTGGCCATCTTCATCATCCGGCGCTATCCATGATGAGGAGGGAGTAGTTCACCCTCGGGGCTGAGGGTATGTACCAGTAGCTATGTGTTTGATCTCTCTCTCGTGTTCTCTCTCGTGTTTCCTCTATGGCACGATCTTGATGTATCGAGCTTTGCTATTGTAGTTGGATCTTATGATGTTTCTCCCCTCTACTCTCTTGTGATGAATTGAGTTTCCCCTTTTGAAGTTATCTTATCGGATTGAGTCTTTTATGAGAACACTTGATGTATGTCTTGGTGATCAACTTGCGGTTTCGTGACATTGGGAACCTATGCATAGGGGTTGGCACACGTTCTTGATTCTCCGGTAGAAACTTGGGGCACTCTTTGAAGTACTTTTATGTTGGTTGGATAAATCTGAGATTGTGTGATGCATATCGTATAATCATGCCCATGGATACTTGAGGTGACAATGGAGTATCTAGGTGACATTAGGGTTTTGGTTGATTTGTATCTTAAGGTGTTATTCTAGTAAAACTCTAGGGTTGTTTGTGACACTTATAGGAATAGCCCAACGGATTGATTTGAAAGAATAACTTTGAGGTGGTTTCGTACCCTACCATAATCTCTACGTTTGTTCTCCGCTATTAGTGGCTTTGGAGTGACTCTTTGTTGCATGTTGAGGGATTGTTATATGATCTATCTATGTTATTATTGTTGAGAGAACTTGCACTAGTGAAAGTATGAACCCTAGGCCTTGTTTCCTATCATTGCAATACCGTTTACGCTCACTTTTACCACTTGTTACCTTGCTGTTTTTATATTTTCAGTTTACAAAAACCTATATCTACCATCCATATTGCACTTGTATCACCATCTCTTGCACGAACTAGTGCACCTATACAATTTACCATTGTATTGGGTGTGTTGGGGACACAAGAGACTCTTTGTTATTTGGTTGCAGGGTTGTTTGAGAGAGACCATCTTCATCCTACGCCTCCCGCGGATTGATAAACCTTAGGTCATCCACTTGAGGGAAATTTGCTACTGTCCTACAAACCTGTGCAGACTAGGGCCCAACAACGTCTACAAGAAGAAGGTTGTGTAGTAGACATCAAGCTCTTTTCTGGCGCCGTTGCCGGGGAGGCTAGGTAAGTGAAGGTATATCTTTAGATCTTGCAATGGAATCTTTTTGTTTCTTGTTTTAGCACTAGTTAGTTTATAAAATAAAACTACAAAAAAATGGAATTGAGTTTGTCTCATACTCTTCATCTTTTTAATATCTTTCATGAGTATGATGGAAAGGAAATTTGTGCCAAAGTGTTAGAAGAAGAATTACTTAGAATGTTTGGCATTAAATACTTGAATGATGAGCATGATTGCAATGTTGTTAGTATGAATTCCTTGAATATCCATGATGCTAATGATATGCAAAGCCACAAGCTTGGGGAAGCTATGTTTGATGAAGATAATATTTTTGTCCCCAAGCTTTGATGAGAAAATTTACTATGATGAAAGCATGCCTCCTATCTATGATGATTATTGTGATGACACATATGCTTTAAAGAATAATGATAACCATGAAACTTGTCATCTTGATCTTAGTTTTCAATCATATGATAGTTATTTTGTTGAGTTTGCTCCCACTATTATTCATGAGAAGAAATTTGCTTATGTGGAGAGTAATAAAAATTCTATGCTTGTAGATCATGAAAAGAACGCTTTAGGTGCTGGTTATATTGTTTAATTCATTCATGATGCTACTTAAAATTATTATGAGAGAGGATCATATGCTTCTACATATTGCAATAATATCAAGTTTCCTCTCTATGTGCTTAAAGTTTTGAAGTTATGCTTGTTTTACCTTCCTATGCAAGATGATTCTTGTTCCCATAAGGTGTTTGCTCACAAAATCCCTATGCATAGGAAGTGGGTTAGACTTAAATGTGCTAGTCATATTCTTCATGATGCTCTCTTTGCGTTTCAATTCTTATCTTTTATCTGAGCATCATTGAAATCATCATGCCTAGCTAGGGGCGTTAAACGATAGCGCTTGTTGGGAGGCAACCCAATTTTATTTTAGTTTCTTGCTTTTTGGTTCTGTTTAGGAATAAATAATCCATCTAGCCTCTGTTTAGATGTGGTTTTATCTTTTAATTAGTGTTTGTGCCCAGTTAAACCTATTAGATCTTCTTGGGAGATAGTTATTAGATCTTGCTGTAATTTCCAGAATCTTTGCGCTCACTGCCCGAATTGTTAAAAATCACCAGAACGTGATAAAATAGTGATTCCAATTTCTGCTGATCAATAAAAAAAAATTCCAGGTCTTCTAATTTTGGTAGAATTTTTTGAGTTCCAGAAGTTTGTGTTAGTTACAGATTACTACAGACTGTTTTGTTTTTGACAGATTCTGTTTTTCGTGTGTTGTTTGCTTATTTTGATGAATCTATGGCTAGTAAAATAGTTTATAAACCATAGAGAAGTTGGAATACAGTAGGTTTAACACCAATATAAATAAATAATGAGTTCATTACAGTACCTTGAAGTGGTGTTTTGTTTTCTTTCGCTAACGGAGCTCACGAGTTTTTTGTTAAGTTTTGTGTTGTGAAGTTTTCAAGTTTTGGGTAAATATTCGATGGACTATGGAATAAGGAGTGGCAAGAGTCTAAGCTTGGGGATGCCCAAGGCACCCCAAGGTAATATTCAAGGATAACCAAGAGCCTAAGCTCGGGGCATCCCCTCTTTTGTCTTCGTTCATCGGTAACTTTACTTGGAGCTATATTTTTATTCACCACATGATATGTGTTTTGCTTGGAGCGTCATGTCATTTTGTTTTGTTTTGCTTGCTGTTAGTTAGAATAATGTTTTGCATCTCTAGTTTCAATAAAAATGTCAAGGATAGCCTTTGCCATGCTTATTTTGCAAGTATGCATGTTGCTGTTTGAAAACAGAAAGTTTACCGCTGTTGCAAAAATTCCTTAGAAAAGTCAGAGAGTGGTATAATGTTGAATCTTTTTGCATAATGAGCTATGATAAATTTATTACAGTCTTAATTTTAGTTCATAATTTTAGGAGTTAGGGAAGTATGATGAATCTTGCATTCTTTACAGACTATACTGTTTTGACAGATTGCTGTTATGTTTGCATTGTTTGCATATGTTTGCTTGTTTAATGGTTCTATTTGAGGATAGGAGTATTAATTATGCAGAGGCATTTAGTATGCAATGTTGAATAATAATCTTAGTGATTTGTTATAGTATAAAATGATAAGGTTTTGCATTGGTTTATACTAACCTATGTCACGAGTTCTTGTTGAGTATGTTATGAATGAAGCTTTTGATAAAAAAGAGAAACCATGATATGAGAGGAATTAAGGAGACACAAAAGCTCAAGCTTGGGGATGCCCAAGGCACCCCAAGATATTATTTCAAGAAGTCTCAAGCATCTAAGCTTGGGGATGCCCCGGTAGGCATCCCACCTTTCTTCTTCAACAACTATCGGTTAGTATCGGTTGAGCCTAAGTTTTTGCTTCTTCACATGAGTTGTGCTATCCTTGCAATGTATTTTATTTAGCGTTGCTTGCTGTTTGAATACAATATCAAGATCTGAAATTCTTAAATGAGAGAGAGTCTTTGCATAGTTACATAATTATTTAGCTACTCATTGATCTTCACTTATATCTTTCGGAGTAGTTTGTCATCTGCTCTAGTACTTCACTTATATATTTTTGAGCATGGTGGTAGTTTTATTTTGAAGAAATAGATGAACTCTCATGCTTCACTTATATCATTTTGAGAGTCTTAAATAGCATGGTAATTTTATTAAATAATCCTAATATGCTAAGCATACAAGATTTGTAAGAATTCTTATGAGTGTGTCGAATACTAAGAGAAGTTTGATGCTTGATGATTGTTTTGAGATATGAAGATGGTGATCTTAGAGTCATGCTAGTTGAGTAGTTGTGAATTTGAGAGATACTTGTGTTAAAGTTTGTGATTCCCGTAGCATGCACGTATGGTGAACCGTTATGTGATGAACTCGGAGCATGATTTATTTATTGATTGTCTTCCTTATGAGTGGCGGTCGGGGGAATGGCGATGGTATTTTCCTAACAATCTATCCCCCTAGGAGCATGCACGTAATACTTTGCTTTGATAACTTCTAGATTTTTGCAATAAGTATATGAGTTCTTTATGACTAATGTTGAGTCCATGGATTATACACACTTTTTACCATCCTTCCACCATTGCTAGCCTCTCTAATACCGCACACTTTTCACCGGTATCATACACCCACCATATACCTTCCTCAAAATAGCCACCATACCTACCTATTATGGCATTTCCATAGCCATTCCGAGATATATTGCCATGCAACTTTTCACCGTTCCGTTTATTATGACACGCTCCATCATTGTCATATTGCTAGCATGATCATGTAGTTGACATCGTATTTGTGGCAAAGCCACCGTTCATAATTCTTTCATACATGTCACTCATGTTTCATTGCATATCCGCACATCACGGAGGCATTCATATAGAGTCATATCTTGTTCTAAGTATCGAGTTGTAATTGTTGAGTTGTAAGAAAATTAAAAGTGTGATGATCATCATTATTAGAGCATTGTCCCAAGTGAGGAAAGGATGATGGAGACTATGATTCCCCCACAAGTAGGGATGAGACTCCGGACGACAAAAAAAAGAGGCCATAAAAAAAGAGAAAAGGCCCAAATAAAAAAATGAGAGAAAATGAGAGAAGGGACAATGTTACTATCCTTTTACCACACTTGTGCTTCAAAGTAGCACCATGATCTTCATGATAGAGAGTCTCTCATTTTGTCACTTTCATATACTAGTGGGAATTTTTCATTATAGAACTTGGCTTGTATATTCCAATGATGGGCTTCCTCAAATGCCCTAGGTCTTCGTGAGCAAGCGAGTTGGATGCACACCCACTTAGTTTCTTTTGTTGAGCTTTCATATACTTATAGCTCTAGTGCATCCGTTGCATGGCAATCCCTACTCACTCACATTGATATCTATTGATGGGCATCTCCATAGCCCGTTGATACGCCTAGTTGATGTGAGACTATCTTCCCTGTTTTTGTCTTCTCCTCAATCACCATTCTATTCCACCTATAAGTGCTATGTCCATGGCTCACGCTCATGTATTGCGTGAAGAATAAAAAAGTTTGAGAACATCAAAAGTATGAAACAATTGCTTGGCTTGTCATCGGGGTTGTGCATGATTTAAATACTTTGTGTGGGGAAGATGGAGCATAGCCAGACTATATGATTTTGTAGGGATAACTTTCTTTGGCCATGTTATTACGAGAAGACATAATTGCTTTGTTAGTATGCTTGAAGTATTATTATTTTTATGTCAATATGAACTTTTGTCTTGAATCTTTTGGATCTGAATATTCATACCATGATTAAGAAGATTTACATTGAAATTATGCCAAAGTATCACTCCGCATCAAAAATTCTTTTTTATCATTTACCTACTCGAGGACGAGCAGGAATTAAGCTTGGGGATGCTTGATACGTCTCCAACTATCTATAATTTTTGATTGCTCCATGCTACTTTATCTACCGTTTTAGGCTATATTGGGCTTTATTATCCACTTTTATATTATTTTTGGGACTAACCTATTAACCGGAGGCCCAGCCCAAATTCTTTGTTTTATGCCTATTTAGGTGTTTGAGGAAAAGGAATATCGACGGAGTCAAACGGAACGAAATCAACTGGAGAAGTTATTTTTGGAAGGAAACCCACCTGATGGACTTGGACTCCACGTCAGAAGATACGGGAGGTGCTCACGAGGGTGGGGGGCGCACCCACCCCCTGGCGCGCCCCCGTGCCACGTGGGCCCCCCGTAGCTCCACCGACGTTCTCTCTTCACCCATATATACCTACGTACCCTAAAACTTCCAGAACAGAAGATAGACCGGGAGTTCCACCGCCGCAAGCCTCCAGAGCCACGAAAAACCAATCGGGACCCCTTTCCGGTACCCTGCCGGAGGGGGGTTCCATCTCCGGTGGCCATCTTCATCATCTCGGCGCTATCCATGACGAGGAGGGAGTATTTCACCCTCGGGGCTGAGGGTATGTACCAGTAGCTATGTGTTTGATCTCTCTCTCTCTCTCTCTCGTGTTCTCTCTCGTGTTTCCTCTATGGCACGATCTTCATGTATCCCGATCTTTGCTATTGTAGTTGGATCGTATGATGTTTCTCCCCCTCTACTCTCTTGTGATGAATTGAGTTTCCCCTTTTGAAGTTATCTTATCGGATTGAGTCTTTTATGAGAACACTTGATGTATGTCTTGGTGATCAACTTGCGGGTTTCGTGACATTGGGAACCTATGCATAGGGGTTGGCACACGTTCTTGATTCTCCGGTAGAAACTTTGGGGCACTCTTTGAAGTACTTTTATGTTGGTTGGATAAATCTGAGATTGTGTGATGCATATCGTATAATCACGCCCACGGATACTTGAGGTGACAATGGAGTATCTAGGTGACATTAGGATTTTGGTTGATTTGTATCTTAAGGTGTTATTCTAGTAAAAACTCTAGGGTTTTTTGTGACACTTATAGGAATAGCCCAACGGATTGATTTGAAAGAATAACTTTGAGGTGGTTTCGTACCCTACCATAATCTCTACGTTTGTTCTCCGCTATTAGTGGCTTTGGAGTGACTCTTTGTTGCATGTTGAGGGATTGTTATATGATCTATCTATGTTATTATTGTTGAGAGAACTTGCACTAGTGAAAGTATGAACCCTAGGCCTTGTTTCCTATCATTGCAATACCGTTTACGCTCACTTCTACCACTTGTTACCTTGCTGTTTTTATATTTTTAGTTTACAAAAACCTATATCTACCATCCATATTGCACTTGTATCACCATCTCTTCGCCAAACTAATGCACCTATACAAATTTACCATTGTATTGTGTTGGGGACACAAGAGACTCTTTGTTATTTGGTTGCAGGGTTGTTTGAGAGAGACCATCTTCATCCTATGCCTCCCGCGGATTGATAAACCTTAGGTCATCCACTTGAGGGAAATTTGCTACTGTCCTACAAACCTGTGCACTTGCAGGCCCAACAACGTCTACAAGAAGAAGGTTGTGTAGTAGACATCAGCGTGGAAGGCAAGCTTGGCAATACGGATATGTAGATCTCCTCCCTTGTAACCGACTTTGTGTAACCCTAGCCCCCTCCGGTGTCTATATAAACCAGAGGGTTTAGTCCGTAGGACGACAACAATCAGACCATAGGCTAGCTTCTAGGGTTTAGCCTCTACGATCTCGTTGTAGATCAACTCTTGTAATACTCATTGTCGGTGTCAAAACCGGCGGATCTCGGGTAGGGGGTCCCGAATCGCGGCCTAAGGCGGATGGTAACAGGAGGCGGGGACACGATGTTTACCTGAGTTCGGGCCCTTTCGATGGAGGTAATACCCTACTTCCTCGCTTGATTGATCTTGATGATATCAAGATTACAAGAGTTGATCTACCACGAGATCGTAGAGGCTAAACCCTAGAAGCTAGCCTATGATATGATTGTTGTTGTCCTGGACTAAACCCTCCGGTTTATGTAGACACCGAGGGGGCTAGGGTTACACAGTAGTCGGTTACAAGGAAGGAGATCTACATATCCAGACACAAGCTTGCCTTCCACGCCAAGGAGAGTCCCATCTGGACACGGGAGGAAGTCTTCAATCTTGTATCTTCATAGTCCAACAGTCCGGCCAAAGGATATAGTACGGTCGTCCGGAGACCCCCTAATCCAGGACTCCCTTAGTAGCCCCCGAACCAGGCTTCAATGACGATGAGTCCGGCGCGCAGATTGTCTTCGGCATTGCAAGGCGGGTTCTTCTCCAAATTCCGAATACCTGTTGAGTAGTGTCCGACTCCCCATAAATGTTGCACTTCTTGGCTTCCGCGCCCAATAATGTCTATCTTCCGCGTGTCGAGCGAATGCGAGAAGCCAGTGCATTTTTACATTTGCGACCCTAGCCATGCGAGTAAACTTTCTATTAAAGAGACGGGGATTCTTAGATCCAGATCACACCATCCTCCCACGGCGAGTATCCATCAAGGCGCGCCTGAAAAAATCCATTTCAAAATGGCCGGCCATCGCAGCTCCTCCGCTCGCTCCCGTAGCCCTAAGCCCGGTGATTGAAAGAAGTGGTCCGTCCCCAAGACCAATTAGTAAAGTTCTGCACCCAGGATTTCTCCCTCCAGCTTATATGGCCCCGTTTGAGCCGGGCTCGCCACCTATAATGGCGGAGAGCAAGCGGAGAGCTTTCCCAATCCCTCCAAGGGGGAGCGGGTATGCCTTGTCCCTTATTTATTAAGGGGACTCGGATTTCCAATCCATCTGTTCCTCCGCGGGCTCCTGGAGTTTTATGGCCTCCAGCTGCATAATCTCACCCCTGCTTCCATATTACACATCACTGGTTATGTTGCCCTTTGTGAGCTGTTTCTGGGCTGCGAAGCTCATTTCGAGCCGTGGAAGAGGTTATTCTGCCTTGTGCCCCGTACACAGAAGGGGTCAATATATCAAGTGGGTGGAGCCGAAATATGGCGCATCGCCGGGGCCGGATACCTGTCCGGTACCCCGAAGAAGACGTCCGAAGACTGGCCTTCGGAGTGGTTTTATATGGAGGACGTCCCCCTTCCAGATCCTATTCGGATTGGTCTTCCGAGTTCGCCAATGCCCCTTTGAAGAAACGCCGAAGCTGGCGCCCACGGAGCCCTCGGGAGGAAGATAACGGAGAAGTCCTTAACCTGATGGGTCGGATAAAGGTGCTGGCTCAATCAGGACTGTCCGTAATCGAGGTTATGTCAATATGCATAATGCGGGGGGTGCAGCCACTTCAATATCGAGGGCACCCCATGTGGCACTTCAACGGGGAAGATGATGCCACCCGCTGCGGGCGTAAGGGACCGGACTCAGTTGCTGCTCTAGCAAAAATTCTGTCCGATTTGTACAAGGGAGAGGAAGAGGAGTTCATCCGCATTAAGCCACGGGATGGATTCTCCATGTACAACCCTCCAAGCTGGGTGAGTTGTCACGTTTTACTCCTATCCTTCCCGCATTCATTGTCATAAGTATTTACCTTGCCGTTACATGGCAGGAACTGCGAAAAGCTGTAAGGGAGGTCAACAGCCCGCCTCCACAACCGGAGGACCGACTGGCCCTCGATCCCGGACTCGAGAAGGATCCGGACATATTTGTGGAGCTGATCGACAGGATATTCTATCAATTAAGCTGTGATGATGCCATGGTGGCCATTATAGTCGATCTATCCCGCGCTACTCCCCGCATCGCATGTAAGTAAAACCAGAGTCCCAACTTCCGAGAAGGATCCCCTTTTATGCACTACACCCATCGTACACATATGGTGTCTTACAGGGAAGGCCCTCGGGACGCCATGCCGAACCCGTGGCGACTCGCCAACAAGGGGCACCAAAGCCGGGTAGGCTGAAAAGGAAGGCGGTCAGGACTGAGACGTCGGCGTAGAGGTATGATACAGAACCTCGCTCCGTGGTTGTCGTCTTTTAAAATATAATAACAGCCATGTTTCCTAGTAGGAAAAACGCTCGCAGGACTATATCCGGAGAGGTTTCCGAGCACGCCTCCACAAGTCGGGCTCCAAGGCCAGACACAGAGGCGGAAGCTAACACGGGGCGAACGCCAGATGCTCCTCCTACAGAGGATGCAGATAGACTATCCTCTACAAATTCTAAAGTAGAGAGCGCCATGAATCACAGGCGTCACCGAGCCGTACTCCGTGACGCTTGTTTCTCCCAAGAGGCGTTTGATGCCTTTAACTCGGGGGACACGTACGTTAGTGCTGCTCAAAATGGCCTTGCCAGAGCCACGGACCAGTATGTAAAGGATATACGGGTAAGAAAATCTGATGATTATATGTACTAGTAGCCCCTGAGACTTGAAACAGTTGACACAACTAATTTAAGGATCATTATTTGTGCAGGTTCTTACAGAGAAGAATACCCAATTGTCTCAAGAGCTGGAAGAGTGCAAAGTCCAGCTACGGGCCGCGGTTGCCGCATTGAAGGAGTCCGAGAAGGCCCCCTCTGGTAATACTGGTTTCCATTGTAAAGAATGACAGGTACCAGAGAATGTGCGGCATGCATGCAAATCTAACAATAGATGTTGCAGATGACTCCGAAGTGAATCCGGAGGCCGTGCCAGGGGATGCGCAATGTGCCAATCGATAGCTAAATGCTGGCGAGCGCGTGCTTACACGCATCATTCGGGAGAAAAATGATCTCCAAGACGCCAATATTCAGCTGCGCGTGGAACTGAAAGATGTTCGAACCCAGCTTGCGGACTCCATGAAGGAGAATAAGCGGCTTCAACGCGGCATTTTTAGTAAGTGCTTGAACGAACTTTTGAAAGAGTTCGGCGAATAAGCCAACTAACAGAGTTATGTCTGTAGGTATGCTGACGGGTCGTCCCACAGAGGAGATGCCCGGGTCTGCGGGTGATTTTCTACCGGAGCTCTCACGACTGCATGAGCAAGTTCGGCAGGTGATGCAGGGCATTGCCCAAGCCTTGTGGCCATCCGCCTCCCCGCCCGAAGGCATGGGGGAGCTTATAGAGAAGCTCCAGGGAGCGCGGCGGCGTTTCCGATTATGGAAGATATCAGCCTACCGACAAGGTGCAAGGGAAGCCTGGGCCATGGTGAAGACGCGGTATACCAAGGCTGACCCAAACCACATGGCCGAGGTCGGACCTGTGGGGCCCGATGGGAAAGAGATCCCCGTCAGTTTGGTGTATGACCAAGTAGAATTAGTCGCAAAGTATTCCCAATAGGATTGTAGGCTGGACAGCCTGTTGGATGGTATAGAAGAAGAATTTAGTCAGTCTAAGTGACTGTGTAATTTAAGTGACATATATAATGTCCCTAGCCGGATTGTAAATCATTTGTCATGGCGGACCTTTTCGCTTCGACCTATGGACCCGATAGTCCGGAGTGTATCCGAATACCTGCTCAGTTATGTAAAAACCGGGGTATGCGTGGAAACCAGGCGTAGGGGTCATAAGTGCTTGAACAGACAACTACCCAACTAGCTATGTTATATTACATGGATAGTAAGAAACATCTTCCAGGAGAAGAGTTCCGTTAAGGGTTCCTTTCCTGGTACGCGCATGCCCTAATGTGCATGTCAGAACTACGAAAAGAGACGCAGGTTATAAACATCTGGGGGCATGTATAAAAAATAGATAAAAGTCATCTTTTGTTCACCCGACCGAATATTCCCTTAAGAACGCTAGCTTTCGGCTTCACCCAGTCTGAGGTACACATCCGGCTAACCCGACAGTAACAATCGCAGAGGTGCTCCCCTTATGCCCTAGCCGAATTAACGGGAACATAGGGCATAGATACAAGAGCCAGGCAACCCAGCTTGGCCAAAACTTAAGTCATATCGATGCATATGATGGCGAAAAAAGGTGTATGCGGAAGAATAACACATGTGTGGGGCATGAAGCCCAGAAAAATAGTTATATTAAGCTTCTGTATAAGAAGCCCCCAGGTATAATGAGCACGGTTAGCGCGTCAATACTGTGTAGTCAAACACAAGTTAGCCTTTTAAGGCCTTGAGGAGAAAGAAAAAGAAGAAAGAAAGAGAGAAAAGACAGATAACAGATGTGCAAAAAATGGACGGGGGTAAGGAGACGAACACAGAGTCCGGCGCTAGGCGTAGAATCTTCGGAGTCTGGCTGCGTTCCATGGGTTTGGCTCGAGTCGATTGTCCGATGCATCCCGCAGACAAGACGCTTCCACCGGTCGTAACCTGGTCAATAATGAAGGGACCTTCCCATTTGGGGTTTAGTTTGTTCTTTTTCTTCTCCGGCAGGCGTAGAACTAGTTCGCCAACGTTATAAGTTTTGGCCCGTACTTCTCTGCTTTGGTACCTTCGAGCCTGTTGCTGATAGAATGCGGAACTGGCTTTTGCCACGTCGCGCTCCTCCTCCAGGGCATCCAAACTGTCCTGCCGATCAAGCTCGGACTCCTTTTCTTCATACATGCGCACTCGAGGTGAGTCATGAATTATGTCGTAGGGCAGGACCGCCTCTGCGCCGTACACCATAAAAAACGGTGTGTATCCGGTAGTGCGATTCGGCGTGGTCCGCAGCCCCCATAGTATGGAGTCGAGCTCCTCTACCCAGTGCGTGTTAGACTCCTTTAAGGACCACACTAATCTGGGTTTGATGCCGCTCATGATAAGACCATTTGCTCGCTCGACTTGACCGTTAGTTTGCGGGTGATAGACAGAAGCATAATCAAGCTTGATGCCCATGTTGCTGCACCAAAGTTTTACCTAAATCGGCTATAAAGTTCGTGCCGTTGTCGGTGATGATGTTGTGGGGACGCCATAATGGTGTACAACCCGGATATGAAGTCTATCACGGTCCGGATTCAGCCCGTTTTAACGGGTTTGGCTTCTATCCATTTGGTGAATTTATCCACCATGACCAGTAAGTATTTTTTCTTATGGGTTCCCCCTTTGAGGGGTCCGACCATATCAAGCCCCCAGACCGCAAAGGACCAAGTGATGGGGATTGTTTGGAGAGCGGTAGGCGGTATATGGCTTTGGTTTGCGAAAAGCTAGCAACCGACGCAGAGGCATTGGCTCGCCGGCATTTGGCACGGCCAAGATTGGGTTGGTGGCCAAGATGGCTTTTATTTCTTCCAATCCGGCCGTGGCCGCGTCCGTCCACTCGAAGTGTTCGGTGCACCGAAGAAGGCGATAAAGGGGTAATGCCTTTTCTCCTAATCGGGAGATAAAGCGGCTTAAGGCCGCCACGCATCCAGTTAACTTCTGGATTTGCTTGAGGTCAGTTGCGATAGCCAACTGTGACAGAGCTCGGATTTTAGCCGGATTTTCTTCGATTCCTCTATTGGAGACAATGAAGCCTAGGAGCTTTCCGGCAGACACGCCAAAAACACATTTTTCTGGATTAAGCTTAATGTCGTATGTTCGAGATTGTCGAACGTGAGACTCAAGTCGTCTATTAAGGAGTCGACGTGTCAGGTTTTAACAACCACATCGTCTACGTATGCCTCCACTGTTTTGCCGATCTGCTTTTCCAGACATGTCTGAATCATGCGTTGATACGTAGCGCCGGCGTTTTTGAGACCGAAGGGCATTGTGTTGAAACAGAAGGGGCCGTACGGAGTAATGAATGCCGTTGCGGCTTGATCAGACTCCGCCATCTTGATTTGGTGGTAGCCGGAGTATGCGTTGAGGAAACACAGTGAGTCGTGTCTCGCGGTAGCATCGATAATTTGATCGATGCGAGGGAGGGGGAAGGGATCCTTTGGGCAAGCCTTATTGAGGTCCTTGAAGTCGACGCATAGGCACCAGGATTTGTCCTTCTTTGGTACCATCACCAGGTTTGCTAGCCAGTCCGGATTTTTTATTTCTCTAATGAATCCGGCCTCCAATAACTTGGTTAGCTCCTCTCCCATGGCTTGTCGCTTAGGTTCAGAGAAATGCCGAAGAGTCTGCTTGACCGTCTTGAATCCCTTTAGAATGTTAAGGCTATGCTCGGCCAGCCTGCGTGGGATTCCTGGCATGTCTGAAGGATGCCAGGCAATATATTTCCCAATTCTCGCGCAGGAACTCCCGTAGTGCTGCGTCTACAGCGGGGTTTAAATGTGCCCTGATGGATGCTGTTTTTGTAGGGTCCGTTGGGTGGACTTGGAATTTGACTATTTCATCCGCTGGTTTGAAAGAGGTGGACTTGGGTCTTTTGTCGAGTATCAAGTCGTCCCTGTCCACTTTGGAGCGAAGCACAGTTATTTCCTCCGCCGCAAGGGCTTCGGATAATGCCTCGAGGGCCAGTGCGGCTGTTTTGTTTTCGGCGCGGAGTGCTATGTCCGGATCACTAGCGAGAGTGATGATTCCGTTGGGCCCGGGCATTTTGAGCTTCATGTACCCGTAATGGGGTATGGCTTGGAAGATCGTGAATGCCTCCCGCCCTAAAAGGGCGTGGTATCCGCTACGGAACGGGGCCAGTTGGAATGTAATTTCTTCGGACCTGTAATTCTCCGGAGTGCCGAATACCACGTCTAGTGTGATTTTCCCAGCGCAGCGTGCCTCCTGACTGGGGATGATTCCTCTGAAGGTCGTGTCGCTTTGCTCAATGCGGTTTCTGTCTATTTCCAATTTTTGAAGAGTCTCTTCATAAATGAGGTTTTATCCACTGCCGCCGTCCATGAGTACTTTAGTAAGCCGAAATCCGTCCACAATTGGGCTGAGGATCAAGGCGGCTGGTGCTCGGGCTGTTCGGAATTTAGGTTCGTCACTAGTGTTGAAGGTGATAGCCGTGTCGCTCCATGGATTTATTGTTGCCACGTGGCAAATTTCGGCAAGGCTGCGGAGTGCTCGCTTATGCCTATTATTTGAGGCGAAGGTCTCGAAGACTGTCAATACTGTATTGTTATCCACGGGATGGTGCTCTGCGGTGTTTTTAATGAGGAGATCCTCACCGCTCTTGGCCACCTGCCGGCCAACATGCTCTAAGGCTGTGTGTTGGTGTGGTATCCGCCGTACTGTGAATTTTGCAGGGCCCGTTAAGCCATCCCTCCAATACGGTTCCATACATGTAGTGGGCTTTTGCTTCTTTGTAATTGAGTCGGGCGACTTGTGAGAGTGCACCCTTTTAATTCGGACTGGATGTTTAGTCAGAGCCGGATTATCCCAAAATTTTGCTTGGGTTTTCCAGGCGCTTTCCATCGCACAGTACTTCCGTACTATGGCTGCCAAGTCTGCGAAGCGTGCTATATCACGGCGACTTATGGCATTGAGGATTCCCTTGTCTCGTGCAATTATTGCAAAAGAATGAAATTGCGTCTTCCTCGCGACAGTCCTTGACCTTGTTCATTACAAGGAGGAATCTGACCCAATACTGATGTACTGTTTCCTGGGGCTCTTGCCTAATGTGGGAAAGATCGTTTGTATCTGGGTGGGTGGGTGGATTTAAGTCCGAACTTTGACCCGATCTGGGACCCTCTGGTAGGAGGAGTTTCTGATCTTGGAAGTTTGGGCTCCAGGATGTTGCCCAATAGGTCCAGCCCGCTGCCTGATTCTAGGTTCAGGGTTTGGACGATGTCCTCCCGTAGACGGGTATCCGGCTCGGAGAGCTCGGGAATCCGGACATAGTTTGTCCTCAAGATAGAGTAAGAATCGCTGCATTGCTCCCTACCACCGCTATCTAATGGGTGACCGGCGGAGAGTTAATCTCCCTTCCGTCGGGTTTAAGCCCAATCCGATCATAGTCCGTAGCGACTCCCAAAGCGGCGATGCGATCCAAGAGCTCGTTCAAAGAGGAGAGTTCCATTGGGTTCATCCGCTCGGTAAACTCCGAACCAATGTGAAGGTTGTTTCCGATGACCCGAGAAGTCATCGTTGGCGTGGCGGCCGAACGGGCGGTCATAACGAAGCCTCCTAGTCGGAGAGTTTGGCCTATAGCCAAGGCTCCCCCAGAGGTGATGTCGTCACGACAGCAGGCGAGCCATCCCTCCCACGGTGACGGCATAGTGGAACTCTCAATGAAAGCACCAATGTCGGTGTCAAAACCGGCGGATCTCGGGTAGGGGGTCCCGAATGCGTCTAAGGCGGATGGTAACAGGAGGCGGGGACACGATGTTTACCCGAGTTCGGGCCCTCTCGATGGAGGTAATACCCTACGTCCTGCTTGATTGATCTTGATGATATGAGTATTACAAGACTTGATCTACCACGAGATCGTAGAGGCTAAACCCTAGAAGCTAGCCTATGGTATGATTGTTGTTGTCCTGCGGACTAAACCCTCCGGTTTATATAGACACCGGAGGGGGCTAGGGTTACACATAGTTGATTACAAGGGAGGAGATCTACATATCCGTATTGCCAAGCTTGCCTTCCCCGCCAAGGAGAGTCCCATCTGGACACGAGACGAAGTCTTCAATCTTTTATCTTCATACTCCAACAGTCCGGTCAAAGGATATAGTCCGGCTGTCCGGAGACCCCCTAATCCAGGACTCCCTCACTCATATCATCAAGATCAATCAAGCAGGAAGTAGGGTATTACCTCCATCGAGAGGGCCCGAACCTAGGTAAACATCATGTCCCCCGCCTCCTGTTACCATCCGCCTTAGACGCACAGTTCGGGACCCCCTACCCGAGATCTGTTGGTTTTGACACCGACATTGGTGCTTTCATTGAGTGTTCCACTGTGCCGTCATCATAAGGCTGGATGGTTCGACTCGTTGTCAAGGACAACATCACCTCTGGGGGAGCCCTGGCTGTAGGCCAAACTCTCCGGCTAGGCGGTTTCGTCATGACCGCCCGTTCGGCCGCTACGCCGATGATGACTTCTCGGGTCATTGAAAACTGACTCCACGTCGGCTCGGAATTCGCCGAGCAGTTGGATCCAATGGAGCTCTCTTCCTTGAACGGGCTCTTGGATCGCATCGCCGCCTTGGGATTCGCTACGGATTATGATCAGATTAGGCTTAAACTCGACCAAAGGGAGATTAACTCCCCGCCGGTCACCCATCAGTTAGCGGTGGCGTAGGAGGAGTGGAGCGATTCTTCCTCTATATTGAGGACAAACTATGTCCGGATTCCCAAGCTCTCCGAGCCGGATACCCGTTTACGGGAGGACATGGCCAAAACCTTGAACCCAGAATCAGGCAGCGGGCCAGACCTGTTGAGCAACATCCCGGAGCCCGAACTGCCAAGCTCGGAAACTCCTCCGCCCCTAGGTCTCAGATCAGGTCAGTGTTCGGACTTAAATCCACCCACCCACCTAGATATAAGCAATCTTTCCCACATTAGACAAGAGCCCCAAGAGAAAGTACACCACTATTGGGCCAGATTCCTCCTTGTAATGAGCAAGGTTAAGGACTGTCACGAGGAAGACGCAATCTCATTCTTTTGCAATAGTTGCATGGACAAGGGAATCCTCAACGCCATAAGCCGCCGGGACATAGCACGCTTCACTGACTTGGCTGCCATAGTACGGAAGTACTGTGCGATGGAAAGCGCCTGGAAAACCCAAACAAAATTTTGGGATCCTCCGGCTCTCACAAAACCCCCCGTCCGAACTAAAAGGGTGTACACTCATAAGTCACCCGATCCAATTACAAAGAAACAAAATCCCACTACGAGGCGGAACCGTCTTTGGAGGGATGGCTTAACGGGCCATGCAAAATTCACAGTACAGTGGATACCATGTCAACACACAGCCTTAGAGCATGTTGGGTACTCCGGCAGGTGGCCAAGAGCGGTGAGGATCTCCTCATCAGCAATACCGCAGAGCACCATCCCACGGAAAATAGCAATACAATATTGACAGTCTTCGAGACCTTCGCCTCAAATAATAGGCGTAAGCGAGCACTCCGCAACCTTGCCGAAGTCTGCCACATAGCAGCAATAAATCCATGGAGTGATACGACTATCACCTTCAATGCCAGTGACGAACCTAAATTCTGTATGGCCCGTGCACCAGCCGCCTTTGTCCTTAGTCCAATTGTGGACGGCTTCCGGCTTACTAAAGTGCTCATGGACGGCGGCAGCGGATTAAACCTCATCTATGAAGAAACTCTTAGCAAAATGGAAATAGACAGGAGCCGCATTGAGCAAAGCGGCCACGACCTTCGGAGGAATCATCCCTAGTCGGGAGGCACCTTTGCTGGAAAAATCACACTAGACGTGGTATTGGCATCTTGGGAGAATTATAGGCCGAAGAAATCACATTCCAAGTGGCCCCGTTCGATGGCGGATACCACGCCCTTTTAGGGCGGGAGGCATTCACGATCTTCCAAGCTACACCCCATTACGGGTACATGAAGCTCAAAATGCCCGGGCCCAATGGAATCATCACTCTAGCTAGTGATCTGGACATAGCACTCTGCGCCGAGAATAAAACTGCCGCACTAGCCCTCGAGGCGTTATCCGAAGCCCTCACGACCGAAGAACTGACGGTGCTGCGCTCTACAGTGGACAGGGACAACGTGATACTCGACAAAAGATCCAAATCCACATCTTTTAAACCAGCGGATGAAATAGTCAAATTCCAAGTCCACCCAACGGACCCTACCAAAACAGCATCCATCGGGGCATAATTAAACCCCACAGTAGACGCCGCACTACGAGAGTTCTTGCGCTAAAATTGGGACATCTTCACCTGGCATCCTTCAGACATGCCAGGAATCCCATGCAGGCTGGCTGAGCATTGCCTTAACATTCTAAAGGGGTTCATGCCGGTCAAGCAGACTCTTCGGCGTTTCTCTGAACCTAAGCGACAAGCCATGGGAGAAGAGCTAGCCAAGTTACTGGAGGCCGGATTCATCCGAGAAATAAAACATCCGGTATGGCTAGCAAACCTGGTGATGGTACCAAAGAAGGACAAATCTTGGCGCCTATGTGTCGACTTCAAGGACGTTAACAAGGCTTGCCCAAAGGATCCCTTCCCCCTCCCTCGCATCGATCAAATTATCGATGCTACCGCAGGACACGACTCATTGTGTTTCCTCGACGCATACTCCGGATACCATCAAATTAAGATGGCGGAGTCCGATCAAGCCGCAACGGCATTTATCACTCCATACGGCCCCTTTTGTTTCAACACCATGCCTTTCGGGCTCAAAAGCGCTGGTGCAACCTATCAACGCATGATTCGAGACATGCTTGGAGACACAGATCGGCAAAACAGTGGAGGCATACGTAGACGATGTGGTCATTAAAACCAGACACGTCAAATCCTTAATAGACGACTTGAGGCTCACGTTCGACAATCTCCGAACATACGACATTAAGCTCAATCAGGAAAAATGCGTCTTCGGCGTGCCCGCCGGAAAGCTCTTAGGCTTCATCGTCTCCAACAGAGGAATCGAAGCAAATCCGGCTAAAATCAGAGCTCTGTCACAGTTGGCCATCCAACGGACCTCAAGCAAATCCAGAAACTAACTGGATGCGTGGCTGCCTTAAGCCGCTTCATCTCCCGGCTAGGAGAAAAGGCACTGCCTCTTTATTGCCTTCTTCGATGCACCGAACAGTTCGAGTGGACGGATGCGGCCACGGCCGGACTAGAGGAAATAAAATCCGTTTTGGCCACAAACCCAATCTTGGCCGCGCCAAATGTCGACGAACCAATGCTGTTATATGTAGCAGCAACACACCAAGTTGTAAGTGCAATGCTCGTCGTCGAACGAGAGACAGACTGACATAAATTCCCGCTTCAAAAGCCGGTATACTATGTATCCACTGTCCTCACTCCATGCAAATCACGGTACCCACATTATCAAAAGATAGCATACGCGGTCTTCATGGCATCCCGGAAACTACGACACTACTTTCAAGAGTGTTCAATTACGGTGGCCTCTAAAGTACCACTCAACGACATAATAAACCAGCCATGGGCCGGATTTCTAAATGGGCTATTGAGCTGCTCCCGTTCGACATAATATACAAACCACGACGAGCCATTAAGTCACAAGTACTGGCTGATTTCGTCACCGAATGGACAGAAGCCGAACTCCCTAAAGAGTACGGTGCATACTCCAATTGGATCATGCACTTTGACGGCTCTAAAATGCTGGCTGGTCTGGGGGCTGGTGTCGTTCTGACATCCCCCACCGGAGATATAGTCCAATACGTGCTCCAAATACTATACACAGACTCCAACAATGCAGCAGAATACGAGGCCCTGTTACATGGTCTCCGGATGGCAGTCTTTATGGGCATTCAACGCCTAGAGGTGCGTGGGGATTCGAACCTCGCAATATCTCAAATAAATGGAGTCTTCGACACCAAGCATCCAAAATGGCGGCTTATCGCAACGCCGTCCTCAAAATGTCAGCTCGGTTCGAGGGGCTTGAATTCCACCATGTGGTCCAGGAAAACAATCAGGCGGCAGATATCCTTGCCTGCATCGGCACTAAGCGTGACCCGGTCCCACCTAATATCTTCTTGGAAAGGCTGTTTAAGCCATCTGTGGTATGGGAAGGAGAGACCGGAAATAATAGTCCGGACCCGGACACAACGCCAGATTCCGAACACCCTGACGTAATCGGAGGCTCTACCACCGAAATAACACCTTCCGCCCACGTGATTATGGCTGTCATCGCCCCGTGGATAGAACCCTTCTTGGCCTACCTAACTAGGCGGAAACTACCTGAGGACCCAAATGAGGCACATTGCATTGTGCGGCGGTCTAAAGCCTACAAGGTCCACGAGGGAAAGCTTTATAAGAAAAGCGCTACCTGAGTCCTTCAAAGGTGCGTCTCCAAAGAGGAAGGACGACAACTTTTGGCAGAAATTCATGCTAGACTTGGCGGCCACCACACCGCAGCCCGGGCCCTAGTAAGCAAGGCCTTCCGTACAGGGTTTTACTGGCCGACGGCCCGAGCAGACGCACAGGATCTCGTTCAATGATGCGTCGGTTGCCAGCTTTTTGCAAATCAAAGCCATATGCCGCCTACCGCTCTCCAAACAATCCCCATCACTTGGCGGGTATTCGGATACACTCCAGACTGTCGGGTCTAGAGGTCGAAGCGAAAAGGTCCGCCATGACAAATGATTTACAATCCGGCTAGGGACAATACATGTCACTTGAAGTACACAGTCACTTAGACTGACTAAATTCTTCTTCTATACCATCCAACAGGCTATCTAGCCTACAATCCTGTTGGGAATACTTTGCGGCTAATTCTACTTGGTCATACACCAATCTGACGGGGATCTCTTTCCCATCGGACCCCACAGGTCCGACCTCGGCCATGTGGTTCGGGTCAGCCTTGGTATATCGCGTCTTCACCATGGCCCAGGCTTCCCTCGCACCTTGTCGGCAGGCTAATATCTTCCATAATCGGAAGCGCCGCCGCGCTCCCTTGAGCTTCTCTACAAGCTCCCCCATGCCTCCTGGCAAGGAGGCGGATGGCCACAAGGATTGGACAATGCCCTGCATCACCCGCCGAACTTGTTAGATGCGGTTGTGAGCTCTGGCGAGAAGATCACCCATGAACCCGGGCATCTCCTCCGCGGGACGACCCGTCAGCATACCTGCAGACATAACTCTGTTAGCCGGTTTCTTCTCCGAACTCTTTAAAAGTTTGTTCAATCACTTACTGAAAATGCCGCGTCGAAGCCTCTTATTCTCCTTTACGGAGTCAGCAAGCTGGGCTCGAACATCTTTCAGTTCCACGCGCAGCTAGATATTGGCGTCTTGGAGATCGTTTTTCTCCCGCCTAACCCGTGTAAGCACGCGCTCGCCAGCCTTTAGCTGTCGTTGAGCATGCAGCCCATCCCCTATCACGACCTCCGGATTCACTCCGGAGTCATCTGCAGAATCTATTGTTAGATTTGCATGCATGCCGCAGACTATCTGCTACCTGTCATTCTTTGCAATAGAAATAAGTGTTACCAGATGGGGCCTTCTTGGACTCCTTTACTGCGGCAATTGTGGCCTGAAGCCGGGCTTTGCACTCCTCTAGCTCTTGAGACAACCGGGTAATCTTCTCTGTAAGAACCTATGCAAACAATGATCCTTAAATCAGTTGTGCCAACTGTTTCAAGTCTCAGGGGCTACTGATATACATAATTATTAGATTTTCTTACCCGTATATCCTTTACATACTGGTCCGTGGCTTTGGCAAGACCATTTTGAGCAGCTCAACTGTACGCGTCTCCTGAGTTAAAGGCGTCAAACGTCTCTTGGGAGAAACAAGCGTCGCGGAGTACGGCCCGGCGGCGCCTGTGATTCATGGCACTCTCCACATCGGAATTCGTAGCGGACAACCTATCCACATCCTCTGTAGGAGGAACATCCGGTGTCGGCCCTATGTTAGCGTCCGCCTCTAGGTCCGGCTCTGGAGCCCGGCTGGTGGAGGCGTGGCCGGCAACCTCTCCGGATATAGTCCGGCGAGCGTTTTTCCTACTAGGAAACATGGACGTCATTATATTTTAAAAGATGACAACCGCGGAGCGGGGCTTTGTTTCATACCTCTGCGACGGCGTCTCAGTCCTGACCGCCTTCCTTTTAAGCCTACCCGGCTTTGGTGCCCCTTGTTGGTGAGTCACTGCGGGTTCGGCATGGCGTCCCGAGGGCCTTCCCTGTAAGACACCATATGTGTGCGGTAGGTGAAGTGCAGAAAAAGGGATCCTTCTCGGAAGTTGGGACTCCGGTTTTACTTACATGTGATGTAGGGAGTAGTCCAGGATAATCGGCTATGATGGCCACCATGGCATCATCGCAGCTCAATTGGTAGAACGTCCTGTCAATAAGCTCCACAAATGTGTCCGGATCCTCTTCGAGTCCGGGGTCGAGGGCCCGGTCAGGGCCCTCTGGTTGTGGAGGCGGGCTGTGGACCTCCCTCACAGCTTTTTCAGTTCTGCTATGAAATAGCAAGGTAAATATTTATGACAAAGAATGCGGGAAGGTCTGGAGTAAAAGGTAGCAGCTCACCCAGTTTGGGGGGTTGTACATGGAGAATCCATCCCGTGGCTTGATACGGATGAACTCCTATTCCTCTCCTTTGTATAAATCAGACAGTATTTTCGCTAGAGCAGCGACGGAGTCTGGACCTTTACGACCGCAGCGGGTGACATCGTCTTCTCCATTGAAGTGCCACATGGGTTGTCCCCGATATTGAAGTGGTTGCACCCCCCGCATTATACATATTGACATAACCTCGACTATTGTCAATCCTGATTTGGCAAGCGTTTGTATCCCACCCATCAGGTAAAGGACCTCTCTGTTATCTTCCTCCCGCGGGCTCCGAGGGTGCCAGCTGCGGCGTTTCTTCAAAGGGGCGTTATTAAGCTCAGGAAGGCCCATCCGAACAGGGTCCGGAAGGGTGACATCCTCCATATAAAACCACTCCGAAGGCCAGTCTTCAGATGTGTTCTTCGGAGTACCAGACAGATATCCGGTCCCGGCGATGCGCCATATCTCGGCTCCGCCCACTTGATATGTCAACCCCTCTTGTGTACGGGGTACGAGGCAGAATAGCCTCTTCCATAGCTCGAAATGAGCTTCACAGCCCAAAAACAGCTCGCAAAGGGCGACATAGCCTGCGATGTGTAATATGGAGGCAGGAGTAAAATTATGCAGCTAGAGGCCATAGAACTCAGAACCCGCGGAGGAACGGATGGATTGGAAATCCAAGTCCCCTTAACAAGTATGGGACAAGGCATACCCGCTCCCCCATGGATGGGTTGGGAAAGCTCTCCGCTTGTTCCCCGCCATTGTAAGTGGCTAGTCCAGCTCGGACGGGGACCATATATGAAGGAGGAAGGAACCCCTGGGTTTGTACCTCTACTAACTGTCTGTGGGAGATGGAACACTTCTTCCAGTTGCCTGGCTTAGGGCTACAGGAGCGAGAGGAGGAGCTGCGACGATCGGCCATGGTAGGATGGATTTTTCCGGGCGCGCTCCGATGGTTACTCGCCGAGGGAGGATGGTGTGATCTGGATCTGGGGATCCCCGGTCCTTTAAATAGACGATTTACTCACATGGTTAGGGTGGCAAGTGCAAAAATGCCCCGACTTCTCGCATTCGCTCAACACGTGGAGGATAGCCATTATTAGGCGCAGAAGCCGAGGAGTGCAACATTCATGGGAAGCCGGACACTACTCGACAGGTACTCAGAATTTGGAGAAGAACCCGCCTTGCAATGCCGAAGACAATCTGCGCGCCGGACTCATCGCCATTGAAGCCTGGTTCAGGGGCTACTGAGGGAGTCCTGGATTAGGGGGTCCTCGGACAGCCGGACTATATCCTTTGGCCGGACTGTTGGACTATGAAGATACAAGATTGAAGACTTCGTCCCGTGTCCGGGTGGGACTCTCCTTGGCGTGGAAGTCAAGCTTGGCAATACAGATATGTAGATCTCCCCCCTTGTAACCGACTTTGTGTAACCCTAGCCCCCTCCGGTGTCTATATAAACCGGAGGGTTTAGTCCGTAGGACAACAACAATCAGACCATAGGCTAGCTTCTAGGGTTTAGCCTCTACGATCTCGTGGTAGATGAACTCTTGTAATACTCATATCATCAAGATCAATCAAGCATGAAGTAGGGTATTACCTCCATCGAGAGGGCCCAAACCTGGGTAAACATCATGTCCCCCGCCTCCTGTTACCATCCGCCTTAGACGCACAGTTCGGGACCCCCTAGCCGAGATCCGCCGATTTTGACACCGACACCGCTCGCCCCCGGGCGCCCCCCGGCGCGCCGGGTTCGGCCTGGGTCTGCCGGCGCTGATTTCGGCCCAGACCGGCGAAAATCGGGCTCTGAGGGCACTGGGGCCGTTTTGGCGTCGGCATAAAAAATCGCACAGGGATGCCTTTACAGGGGGCGGTGGAGATGCTTTAACATATCACATATCTAGATAAAGTAGATGATGTGGGAAGCAATAAATGAAGAAAGAGAGGAAAATGGTAACATAACTAGTTACTAGTAGTATGAGTAACATCACACATATCAAGGCAAGATGTGTCTATAACCTAATAAATGAAGTGTTGCATGTTACCACACATATGTTACTCTCCACTATAGAGGTAGTAACATAGACAAGTAACATGCGGCATGTTACTAGTCTATGTTACTACCCATTGTGGCTAGTCTAATGCAACAATCCATTTATTAGGTGGTAGACTCATCTTGTCTTGGTATGTGTGATATTACAGTAACTAGCTATGTTAACACATGCCCCCTCTTACCTCATTAATTACTCGCCACATCATCTGTTTTGCCTAGAGATGTGTGATGTTACCACCTATGTTACTCCTACTGTGGGTTATCTAATATCAAGAAGGCACATTCTCAACAGTTGGATGCACTCATGCATGATAGTACTATAATTAACCACCATGCATTCATTGACTTCACTTTTTATCACGAAATTAAATATCCTGCAAAATAGCCGAGATAGTTGCGCTGTAGCCCGGATGTGCGCCCTTACGGTAGCCCGGACGGTCTACGGCGTCAATCCGCTATAATTTTGTGCCATGGTCACTGTGACAAAAATAATACACCTTACATAAAGGAACTGAGGGGGTAGTGTTTAGAAGTTGAGATTTGAAAAAATATAACCCAAAACACAAGTCATCAAAAGTCATGGCATTTTGAAACTTAAGTCATTAAATATATGAAATATCAAACAAAAAATTAAGGGAAAAAGAACACACAAAAAAGATAGGAAAATAGGGTGTGGCATATACTGTACAGAGCGTCGACAACCAGCTCTCGGTAATATGAAAAGAAACTAACAGAGCCGACAGTTGCGAACGGGCATGCCACATGGCTCCTCTTTGTCGTGTGTGGCTCTCGGCGTCTGCGCCATTTGCCCTGCGGTGCTTGTTCGCCATGAACCCGTGACAACAATGTCAGCTAGTTTTCGTGATCTAAGTTTGCCGCGTGTGGCTCTCGGTGTTGTTTACTTCATCGAGTGTCCGTGCACTAGTAGAAAAACAACTTTATGTGAGCCCCATTAGTCCCGATCTGGAAGCGGACCGGTACTATTGTGACCATTAGTGCCGGTTCTAACGGCTAGGGGGCGGGAATCATTAGTCCCGGTTCATGTTGAACCTCTAGTCCCGGTTCGTGACACGAACCGGGACTAAAGGGGTGGTGGCAGGCTGGTGTCTGGCTGGGGCCCCATGAGCACATTTAGTCCCGTTTCGTGTCACAAACCGGGACTAGAGGTGCACCTTTCGTCCTGGTTTGTATAACCAACCGGGACTAAATGTGCCCATATATAAACCCTTCATCGAGCCCGGGCCCATTTCTCTCCATTTTCCCCTTTCATTCCTCTCCTATGTTCTTTCCCTTTACTCGAGCTCATCCTTCATTTCTGCCAATATTTGTCAAGATTTGAAGGCCCCCCATCCATCCAAGTGTTCACAAAGGTTAACAACTTTGTCCTTTCATCTCTCACTGCTAGATTAGCTCTTGCAATGCTCTATAAGTATAGTGATTTGTTGGTTTTAGTTTGGAAGTAATTATGTGGTAGTTTATTTGATTTATATGCAATTTGAGCTCAAATTAACTTCTTAGTTTGCATATGTAGGTGTGGTTTACTTAGTGCCTTCCCGTCCCCGTCCTAACCACCGTCGATCGCCCGCACCATCCCATCGCCAGCACCACCTTGGTGAGCCTCTTGTTCTTATCATTTAAAAAAATCATGTTTGTGTGATCTAGATAGTTACTTGTATAATTTTCTTACCCGTACATTGTTTGTTATACATAGTGGCATGGTTTTGATACCAGTCCCCGTCGGCCCTCATCCAGTTTATGATTCGGATGTGCTATATTCTATTTTATAACTATTTGTTGCATTTTGTGTCTATGACAAATGATGCCCATCAAGTTGACATAGATATTTTTATCTAGGAGGTATGTGAATCGGAAATTGCAGCCGACCCTCTTGTCGAGAAGTTAAATTTAGTTGAAAAAGAAAACGAGTATTTGAAAGAAAAATTGAAAAGAATTGAAGAAGAGAAGATGAAACTAGAGTTGTATGTTGTCGATGTCGCCGATGATCACAAGATCAAGATGGATGCAATACGCTTGAAGATTAGAAAGATTAGAATATGCCATTGATAGTGAGGCTTGGTATCATTATGCTATTCGATCAATTGTTACCTTAGTTGCGATCTTGATCGCATTTGTTGTTGCATTTAAATGCTTTAGCTAGAGAGTGTGTATGTTGTTTTATGAGAATAAGTGTGTATGTACTTTATGTATGAACTTGTATTAATTTGGTGTTTTTGGTGTTGTGTTATGAAGATGAGCCGGCAATGGATGTATGATGACCGATGCTCTCCCCAGTTCATTAATGGCGTGCATACTTTTTTGCTTGCGGCTGAGGCAAACAAGCGGGGAGATGGTTTTATGTGTTGTCCATGTGCTGTCTGTAACAATGATAACAATTACTCTAACTCAAGAACCATTCACGTCCACCTGTTTGAGTCCGGTTTCATGTCCGGCTATAACTGTTGGACCAAGCACGCAGAAAGAGGGGTCCTAATGGAAGAGAATGAAGAAGAGGATAACGACAACTATCCTGGCCATGGGTTCCCTGAATATGATGGTACAACAATGGGGGAAGAAGCTGAGCCGACAATGCGGGAAGAAGCTGAAGAAGAGGCATCAGATGAGCCCACTGATGATCTTGGTCGGGCCATTGCCGTTGCAAAGAGAAACTATGCAAGTGAAAAGGACAAGCTGAAGTTGCGGCGCATGTAGAGGATCACAAGAAATTGTTGTACCCAAATTGCGAAGATGGCAATAAAAAGATGGGCACCCCACTGGAATTGCTGCAATGGAAGACACAGAATGGTGTATCTGACAAGGGATTGGAAAAGTTGCTAATAATGTTAAAGAAGATGCTTCTAAAGGACAACGAATTGCCCGACAGTGCGTATGAAGGAAAGAAGGTTGTCTACCCTCTAGGATTAGAGGTGCAGAAGATACATGCAGGCCTGAATGACCGCATCCTCTACCACGGTGAGTACAAGGATTTGAATGCATGCCCAGTATGCGGTGCAATGCGCTATAAGATTAGCCGCGATGACCCAGGTGATGTTGAGGGCGAGCACCCCAGGAAGAAGATTCCTACCAAGGTGATGTGGTATGCTCCTATAATACCACGGTTGAAACGTTTGTTCCAAAACAAAGAGCATGCCAAGTTGATGCGATGGCACAAAGAAGACCGTAAGAAAGATGAGAAGTTGAAAGTACCCGCTGAGTGGAGAAAAATCAAGAGAAAGTGGGAGGACTTTGCAGATGACGCAAGGAACGTATGGTTTGATCTAAGTGTAGATGGCATTAATCCTTTTAGGGAGAAAAGCATAAATCATAGCACCTGGCTAGTGACTCTATGTATCTACAACCTTCCTCCTTGGTTGTGCATGAAGCAAAAGTTCATTATGATGTCAGTGCTCATCCAAGGCCCTAAGCAACCCGTTAACGACATTGATGTGTACCTAAGTCCATTAGTTGAAGATCTTTTATAGCTGTGGGATATCAAAGGTGTACGTGTGTGGGATGAGCACAAACAATAGGAATTTGACCTATGAGCGTTGCTGTTTGTAACCATCAATGATTGGCCTGCTCTTAGTAACCTTTCAGGACAGACAAACAAGGGATACAATGCATGCACACACTATTTAGATGATACTAAAAGTATATATTTGGACAAATGTAAGAAGAATGTGTACCTGGGACATCTTTGATTTCTTCCGACCAAGCATCCCTTAAGAAAGAAAGGCAAGCATTTCAAAGGCGAGGGAGATCACCGAAAGAAGCCAGTCCCCCGTACTGGTGATGATATATTTGGTATGGCTCAGGATTTAAAAGCAGTCTTTGGAAAGGGTCCTGGTGGACAATCTGTTCCGAATGACGCTGACGGACACGCACCCATGTGGAAGAAGGAATCTATATTTTGGGACCTACCCTATTGGAAAGACCTAGAGGTCCGCTCTGCAATCGACGTGATGCACGTGACAAAGAATCTTTGCGTGAACCTGCTAGGATTCTTGGGCATGTATGGGAAGACAAAAGATACACCAGAGGCACGGGAGGACCAACAACGTATGCACGGAAAAGATGACATACATAAGGGTCATGCCAGCTACGCTCTTACCAAAGAAGAAAAGGAAATCTTCTTTGAATGCCTGCTCAGTATGAAGGTCCCGTCTGGCAGAGAAAAAGTTCTAGAACCTAAAGTCTCATGACTGCCACGTAATTATGATGCAACTGCTTTCGGTTGCGTTGAGGGGGCTTCTACCAGAAAATGTTCGATTAGCCATTGTGAAGCTATGTGCATTCCTCAATGCAATCTCTCAGAAGGTAATCAATCCAGAAATCATACCAAGGTTAGAGAATGATTTGGTGCAATGTCTTGTCAGTTTTGAGTTGGTGTTCCCACCATCCTTCTTCAATATCATGACACACGTCCTAGTTCACCTAGTCGAAGAGATTGCCATTCTGCGTCCTGTATTGCTACACAATATGTTCCCCTTTGAGAGGTTCATGGGATTCTTAAAGAAATATGTTCATAACCGTGCTAGGCCAGAAGGAAGCATCTCCAAGGGCCATGAAAATGAGGAGGTCATTGAGTTTTGTGTTGACTTTATTCCTGACATTAAGCCGATTGGTGTTCCTGTATCGCAGCATGAGGGAAGACTGGGTGGAAAAGACACGCTAGGACCGAAAGCAATAATATGAATGGATGGGCATTCTTGGGCGCAAGCACACAACACAGTTCTACAAAATTCCTCCTTGGTGGCTCCATATATAGAGGAACACAAGAATATTCTACGCTCCAAACACCCGGAGTAGTCTGGCGACTAGATTACACGTGAACAAACAAGTACTTTTGCCGGTTGGTTGCAGACACGTCTCATGCATGAGGACGCTGTTGAAGATGAGCTGTATTTGCTGTCCCAGTTACCATCTTCGAATATATAGACTTTCAAAGGGTACGAGATAAATGGGAATACATTTTACATGATCGCCCAAGATAAAAAGAGCACCAACCAAAACAGTGGTGTCCGCTTTGATGCAGAAACACCAATAGGCCAAAGGACACATATTATGGTTACATAGATGAGATATGGGAACTTGACTATGGACGTGGTTTGAAGGTTCATTTGTTTCGGTGCAAATGGATAAATCTGACGGGAGGCGGGGTAACAGAAAACCCGTAGTACGGAATGACAACAGTGGATCTCGACAATCTTGCGTACGCAGACGAACCATTCGTCCTAGCCAATGATGTGGCGCCGATTTTCTATGTGAAGGACATTTTTAACAAGCCGAGAAAAAGAAAAGATAAGGAAGCGAATACATCATATGATGAGCCAAAGCACCACATAGTTCTTTCAGGGAAAGGAAACATTGTGGGAGTGGAGGACAAGACAGACATGTGAGAAGATTATGAAAAGTTTCATGAAATTGCTCCCTTCACAGTGAATATTGACCCGAGCATCTAGTTAAATGATGAAGATTGTCCATGGTTACGGCGCAAAGGGACACACGCAAAGAAAAAGTTTTATACCCAAAGATCCCACTCTGGGATGTGACCGACTTCACTGTCATCACTTTCTTCTCTAGTGAGTTTCCGGACTTATATATCTAGAAAGTCCCACTTCGGACAAACCAGAGGGAATCTTTGTAATAGTTAGGGTACTTATGTGTTTTGGCATTTGAAACGCGAAGAAATATCATGTACAAACAAATTATTTCATGCATTATGTAGGACTTCATTTGCGATTTTTTCAGCTAAATGACCCTAAAATTGAAAAGCACTACAAAATGGACTCTGAAAAGGTTGAAAGTTGGCATGGTATCATAATTTCACCCACATATCATGTGCTCAAAAGTTGAGAGGGTTACGGCAAAAACCGGATGCACTTCGTGTACAAAATGGACAATCTCTTTCGAAGTATCAAGGTTTCGCATGAAAAATCATCTGTTACAAAGGTATTTCATTTTTTAAAACTTATTTCAACTCTAGAATTTTTTTGTGTTCAGTATGCACCATTCAGAGCCACGTCATCAATTTTGAACCCTTTCTGACTTCATTTGCTATTTTTCATGCATTTACTGATTTTTTGAGCTAAACGACCCTGAAATTGAAAGCACTACAAATGAACTCTGAAAAAGGTTGAAAGTTGGCATGGTATCATCATTTCACCCACATAGCATGTGCTAAACGTTGAGAGGATTACGTCAAAAACTGGATGCACTTCGTGTACAAAATGGACAATTTCTTTCGAAGTATTAGGGTTTTGGAGGAAAACTCATCTGTTACAAAGACATTTCATTTTTTAAACTTATTTCAACTCCAGACTTTTTGTGCGTTCAGTATGCACCATTAAAAGACACGTCATCAATCTTCAACCCTTTCTGACTTCATTTGCTATTTTCTTGCATTTACTAATTTTTTCAGCTAAACGATACTGAAATTGAAAAGCACAACAAAATGAACTCTGAAAAGCTTGTAAGTTGGCATGGTATCATCATATCACCCACATAGCATGTGCTAAAAAGTTGAGAGGGTTACCTCAAAAATTGGATGCACTTCGTGTACAAAATGGACAATCTCTTTCGAAGTATCAGGGTTTCGGACGAAAACCCATCTGTTACAAAGCTATTTCTTTTTTAAAATAACCTAGGAATTACCAAATTGAATATAATGATAAAACACACTCATATTAAACAGCAGAAAAAAGAATCACTGGAAAATCTATTTTTAAAGTAAAGTTATTCACAAACTAGTGATTCACACAATTTTCAAATAATTAAAATTTAAATAACCAAATTTGAAAACTACTGGCACTAACATAATGTTTATAATTTTTGTGACCTAAAGCAAAAAGATTCACAAAGAAACTCTAAATAAAGCAAAAAACAACTCATAAACAAAACAATAAATTAAGCAAAAAAAAAACAGAAAAATAAAGAAATTTAAAAAAGCCCGCCTACTAGGCCTCCACGGCCTGCATACGACTAGAAACCCAACCTCTAGTTGGGCCAGGATGCAGGCTCGTACGACCCCATAAGCCCCATAGGGCAGCACGGGTTCAATAGGCCCACAAAGGCCTGCTTAGAGAGGAGCTCGACACGGTAGCCACGGCGGGTCTTATAAGCCGGTGCGAGCTCCTCTCAACTAGCGAGGTGGGAGTAAACATTTGACACGGGAAGCATAGGCCTTTAGTCGCGGTTGGTGGCTCCAAACGCGACTAAAGGCAGGCCTTTAGTCGCCGTCGGTGGCTCCAATCGCGACTAAAGGTCCCCTTTACTCGCGATTGGAGCCACCAACCGTGACTAAAGGCCTGCCTTCCAGCCGCTCTTTCTGGCCAAATTTCACCCTTTAGTCCCGGTTGATGGCTCCAACCGGGACAGATGTTGGGGTTCCTAAACCATAAGGATACTCTTTTCATAGAACATGGTCTGCCAATCGATCTCCTAGGCTATAATCCAAGGGATAGCTTAACATGCATCTCCTAGATGGAAGTGTGCGACAATAACTTTGAGCTCCTGTAGTCTTTGATCCTTGATCTGAAGAGGTAGGCAGCTATGATAAAGAAGACAAGAACGTGCCTCCTATATATACAACACTTATGAATTTTTCAATCCATTCTCCCATCAACGCCGAACGAGACGCCTCCAGGCTGCTGGCTCTGCCCGCGCCGACGACGCCGCCAGGCTTCCCCCGAGCCCGTCCTCATCGTCGCCGACACCGCCGCGCCTCTCGTCTCTGATCCAATGCTGCCTGCGTCCGCGTGCCTGCCCTAACGCCGCCGTCAATCGCCGCCCACGCCGTCCGCGCCCGCCGGCCTCGACCGTTGCCGGCCTCGACCTCGCACACAGTGAGCTCGCGCCGCCCCAGCCCTCCAGCGATTTTTTCACTAGCATGTTTTAGATTATTATTAATTAGTATACAAATATATTTATATATGTATGTTAGATGCTTACTTATAGTATTAATTAGTATATATGTATAGCAATTTTGACATTTTTCAGAGGAATTTTGACATTTGTTTTTCACTAGATGATTAGATGTATAGAAAAAAGTTGAGGAATTTTGACATTTGAGGAATTAATTAGTATAATGTATGTATAGAATTTTGACGAATTTTGACATTAGAGGAATTCTGACATTTTGATCCAATGTCTAGAAATTAGTGTATATATATATATACAATGTATAGAAAAAAGTTGAGGAATTTTGACATTCGATCCAATGTATAACAATTAGTATATGTATGTATACGATGTATAGAACATATTTGAGGAATTTTGACCAAGCATACAAAAAATTCATAGAAAAAGTTGCATATTTTAATGCTGTATATGCAAAAGTTTGTTATGTATTTGCAAAATCAAGTGAAAAGGAATTACAAAAATCACAATCAAGCATTTAAAAAAATGTTAAATTTGCATATAATTATTTCTCGATGTCAACAATGCCCGGCCTGCATCCTAAATAAATCGACTCGCTCGTGATGACGTCACCTTCAAAGCGCCATGTCCAGACTGGGCTCCTCCGGTAACCTTTGGGAGGTGCTACCTTCAGGGGCCCACATCTTGGTGAGGAACCCGCCTCCCGTCGTCGACCCGGAGCTTCTATGGTGGCGGGCGCATGGGCCACATTTGGTGCGAAGGCTGGCGTCCCCCGCGGAGGTGGTACGTCACCGTGTCAGGGAGGAGGACGAGCACGTTCGTCGCTACATGGTTGCGTTGGATGTTAGGTTCTCCATTACCTAGCAGGTTCTTCAGGGATCTGACCCAAGCTAGTGATGTTATATATATATGATAATATTCGAGATGTATTAGTGATAATACTCGAGATGTATTCGAGATTATATTTGATAATATTCGAGACGATGTATTCGAGATTATATTCGATGATGCATATTATCTGGATTATTCGAGACACATATATTAGTGATATTATTCGAGATGGATATTATCTACAACGATTCAGTTTGTCCTTATTGATTGCATGCATTCTAATTTGAATACTAAATTGTTTTATCTTTCTTCTGGATTAGTTAAATAAAAGCTATGGACAATACCGGCAGAGAAGGAGAAGAGACTATGTTCGACATCATACGCTCCCCGAGCCCAGATGAGAATGAAGAAGATGATGACTCGCAATATCTGAACAATACCGGCGAGGGGATGATATTTGATGAAGACGAACGAATAGATGAAGTCCACAACAATGATGACGAAGGAAATGTTGTTCTTCAAATAATAAAGACCGGCGAGGTATATTTATATAAGGCATCTGGTGATCGTCACATGTTTTAATTGATTAGTATATATATTGATGAATCGATCTTTCTTATTTTAGCCCTCCGAATCGAGCAAATCTTCTACAAGCAGCAGGGCAGTTCGAGGCCCGGCCAAAAAGTTGCAGGCTGGCGTAAAGTACAACAGCGATGCCATCAAACGTAATGGCGAACCGCTTGAACCTAAGAAGAATGTGAACAAGTTCATTCGTCAATGCGGAGTTATTGTCAGGGACCAAATCCCGATCTCCATTCAAGAATGGAAAAAGCCAGCAAAGGGAGATACAGATGTTACTTTTGTCTCCGAAAGAGAAAAAGATCTGCTTTGGGAATTTCTCATGTCACATTTCACCCTACCAGATCGTTTGACAGATGCAGATCCGGAGAAAGTCAAGAAGAGTGCTCTTAAGAAGATGGCGATAACATTCAACAACCACAAGAAAATTATATGGGTCGTGTACGTCAAAGCAGGAAAGCAGACTCCAGAATTCAAGGGAACACTAGAGAAGGCAAGAGATCACTGGGACGCTTTTGTGAAGTTCAAGGAATCGGAAATAGCTCAGGAACGGTCGAGATTAAACAGGATTAATGCTGCGAAAAAGCAGTGGCACCATAATCTGGGGCCAGGTGGTTACAAGGTGGCCCGGCCTAAGTGGGATATCGCTGAGCAAGAGATGATTGCTGCAGGGGTCACTCTAGTTACATTGAGCTAGCCCGAAGGGTGCAGGACTTGGTTTTATGCGCATGGGAGGAAGTTGCACCCAAAGACAGGGCTGGTTTTGGAGCGGGCAAGTCTTAAAGAAGCTTCCGACGATTTACTTGTCGCAATAGAAGAGGCTCAAACGGGGCTGTTCACGCCCAACCGAGAGAACGACAAGCTTATGCGCGCCCTGAAGAATCCTGAACACCCGAGAAGCACACGAGGCAAAGGCGTTGTTCCGTGGTTTGAGGGGTTTGCGTATTGGAACGACACTTAAGGAAGCCATGCGAGAAAGAGGAAGCATGAGGAGGAGAAGAGGAAGCTGGAGGAGGAGAAGAGGAAGGAGGAAGCATACCGCCTACAACTGGTAGAATCAAAGCACACGGAGTTGGAACTCGATTTCAGGCAGCAGCAACAACAAATCGACTCACTTAGCCAAGAAAGCGCGTCTCAGCTGCAGCAGCAAACAGATCCAACATTGGATAGCACCGTCCCATCTATGCCGAGAAACGGCATGGGTTCCACCCAGGCCGATGATGCACTGCTGGCTAGCCACCCGTTGAATGATATCAAAGATAGGACTACTTGTGAGCTACACATGAAAGTGAAGAATATATCCATGAAGGAGGCGGATGGCTATGCTTTAACAAATCCTCCTAAAGCAACCTTCCATTGCAATCTGATTCCATCTGGCTATGCTCGTGTCGGGGTTGATGAAGTGATGATAGGATATTACGAGTTAGCGCTTGACATTCCTGGAGGCGACGAGGAGCGCACACTGGGAGAGGCCATACATCGTATCATTCTATGGAGAAAGGATTGCATCGTATTTCCAAGGCCACCGAATCCTGCTCCAACAAGTCCGCCGTGTTAGTCGACTCCTGCTCCTCCAAGTCCGGCGCCGCATCAGTCGACTCCTGCTCCTCCAAGTCCGCCACCGCGTCAGCCGACTCCTCCTCCAAGTCCGGCACCGCGTCAGTCGACCCCTCCTCATCCAACTCCGGCACCGTGTCAGCCTCCTCCTCCTCCTCCTCCTCCAAGTCCGGCACCGCGTCAGCCGACTCCTCCTCCTCCAAGTCCGGCACAGCATTAGCCGTCTCCGCCACCTTAGCAACAATGAAAGAGAGGGGTCACAGCTACGGCAGCTAGCGGTACAACATGCAATAAATTCTAATATCTTCCAAGCCTGAAGCCTCTTCCGAAGTTGCCTTACCACATGACTGGCAAGGAAAACAATGCCTAAGTGGCTGCCCAAGTGAAGGCCCATTTTGCACCGACCCCCCCCCCCCCCCCCCGCCGCCAAAGGAGAAAGTACCTGAGAAAGTCATACAACACTATTGATAATGCTCAGCCGACCATGAAGCATAGGGACTCAGACTATGAGCGTTCTATCAAGAAGTTATATCATGCACAAAGAGAGAAGGAGTCGAGCTCGAGGTCGAACCAAGCAGTTGGCAAAAAAGCGGGAAAAGTGTTCCCTAGCTGGGAGAATAGGCGGCAATCGACCCCCTCCCCCCGCTCATTGTACAACCACATGGGAGTATTGCCGATCAGCTGGTAATAACCGACGATCATAGAAGGCAGCCAAAAGAGGCTGGTGTCACTGTTGAACAACTCCTAGGCATCGAGGAATTCCAAATGTTTATAGAGGAGGAACTAAAATGGAAATTTGTCCCCGGGCAACCTCTGGTCAAGCTTGAGGAGATCCCGCTTCTATCAACAAGAATGTATGAATTGCATCAGTGGTACCTGAGAGAAGTAAAGAACGGGCGAGAGTCCCTCATGGTGAAAGTCAAGGAAGAGCATTACTTCCATGCAAAAGATTTGTGGGTTGAGTTTCAAGAAATGTTCTAGTTATTCAATCAAGACGCACTCGACAAATCTATCATCAGTTGCTATTGTCTGTAAGTGATTTCTTTCTGTAATTTAAGTCTCTAGCTAGCTGTGCTGGTTCATTACCTATAATTATCCTCACTATATTCTATTATGTGGTATTATGCAGAATGAAGATGTATGAAATGAAAAGAGATGAACGCTATGGCATTGGGTTCATTGACCCAAATACCATTAATCAAGAGACATGGTCACACGAATGGGAACGAAAAGACACAGGGAGAAGCTTGCTACAGTTTTTAAAGCGACTAAATACCTAACCAGAAATACTACTTCCTTACAACTTTGGGTGAGGGACACTGTCTTGTACTACAAATTCTGTTTTTTGCTTACTAGAAGTTAATAAGTGTAGTTGATGAGTTATGCACATGCCCGCTTAATTATACAAACATGTCCGCATGCAGTTCCACCATAAATAAAATATACAATCATACCAACCAAGATCACGATTAACCCATAGGACAAAACAGATCTACTCAAACATTATAGGATAGCCAAATTTCATTGGGAAATAATATATGGAGTTGAGCACTATGTTTAAGTAGAGATTACAGCAGGGAGAAGAGGTGTTACACCGTTGCATAGAGGGGGAGAAAGTTGGTGTTGACGGTGGCAAGATTGTTGATGTAGATCGCCATCACGATCCTTGCCCCAGCGGCACTACAGTGCCACCAGGAGAGAAGGGGAGAGAGAGAGCCCCCTCCTTCTTCTTCTTCTTTGGCCTCCCCCTAGATGGGAGGAGAGTTCCCCCTCTGGTCCATGGTCTCCATGGCGGCGGAGGGGCGGGAGCCTCTCCAAGATTGGATCTCCCTCTCTGTTCTCTTCTGTTTCGCGTTTTTAGATCTGGTCGAAAACCATTTCTTATATTTCGGGAGATCCGTAACTCCGATTGTGTTGAGATTTTAACACGATTTTTTATGGATATAAGCTTCCTGCGCCCGAAGTAGAGATCCAATTGACGTACGAGGTGAGCATAAGACACCTGGGTGCGCCTGGGGCCTAGGGCATGCCCTGGTGTATCTTGAGTCATGTGGGCCCCATTTTACGTTGATTCCACCTCCCAAAATTCACAAATATTCCAAAATAATTCTCCGTAAAGTTTTATCGCATTTGGACTTCGTTTGATATGGATTTTCTGTGAAACAAAAAACATGCAACAAATAGAAACTGGCACTGGGCACTGGATTAATATGTTAGTCCAAATAAATCATATAAAATGTTGCCAAAAGTGTATAAAAGTTGTATAATATTGGCATGAAACAATCAAAAATTATAGATACGACGGAGACGTATCAGCATCCCCAAGCTTAATTCCTTCTCGTCCTTGAGTAGGTAAATGATAAAAAAGATAATTTTTGATGTGGAATGCTACCTAGCATAAACTTGATCATATGTCTAATCATGGCATGAATATTAAGACACGAGTGATTCAAAGCAATAGTCTATAATTTGACATAAATACAACAATACTCAGGCATCCCAACAAACAATCATGTCTTTCAAAATATCAACACTAAATAAAGCTATCCCTACAAAATCATATAGTCTTGTCAAGCTCTGTCTTCCTAACACAAATTATTTATCATGCACAACCCCGATGACAAGCTAAGCAATTGGTTCATACTATTTAACGCGCTTCAGCTTTTTCAACCCACACGCAATACATGAGCGCAAGCCATGGATATAACACTATGGGTGGAATAGAGTATGATGATAGGGGTAAATATAGAGGAGATAAAATAGTAAGAAAGTCTCACATCGACGCGGCTAACCAACGGGCTATGGAGATGCCCATCATTGATATCAATGCAAGGAGTAGGGATTGCCATGCAACGGATGCACTAAGAGCTATAAGTGTGCATCTAACTTTATAATGAAAAATTCCCACTAGTATATGAAAGTGACAACAGAGGAGACTCTCCATATGAAAAACATGGTGCTACTTTGAGGCACAAGTGTGGAACTAGCATGCCCCTTCTCTCTTTTTCTTTTCTTTTTTTTTTCTTTTTATTTTTTTCTTTCCCTTTTTTCCTTTTTTCTTTTTTTCTCATTGTCCAGAGTCTCATCCCGATTTGTGTGGGAATCATAGTCTCCATCATCCTTTCCTCACTGGGGCAATGCTCTAAAAATGAATAATTATGATCATCACACTTCTATTTACTTATAACTCAAAAGAAATAAAAATTAGAAATCAATACCTAGAACAAAGTATGACTCTATATGAATGCCTCTGGCAGTGTACCAGGATGTGCAATAATCTAGCATAACAACAATAAAAAAAGGACAAGCCATGGAAATATCATGCTAGCTATCTTACGATCATGCAAAGCAATATGAAAATGAATGCTCAAGTCATCAAAATGGAAGTGGTGGAAGTTGCATAGCAATATATCTCAAAATGGCTATGGAAGGGTCAGGTAGGTATGGTAGCTGTTTTGAGGAACATATAATAAGGCTTATGTGTGATAGAGTGTATCACTGTAACATCCCAAAATTCTAAATTTTGGAATGTTATATTAAATAGATAGATTTGATTGATTGTTTGTTTGTGCTTGGGTTGCTTGTGTGATATTAAGTGAAATTTGAAACTTTTGAAAGTTAAATGAGAGGGAATAAAAGGACTTTCCCAAACTTTCACCTTTGCTTTCTGATCGCCATGAGTTCAAATTCTTTTCAGATACAAAACCCTAGAGAGAAGATGACATGCCTTCTTCCATTTAAAATGAAAAGGGTCCTGAAAATATTTGAATTTCATTTGAAATATTTTCAATGTAGGAAATTTATGCAACTCAATGATTTTCAAGAGAGAAGATAAAATGACTTCTTCAAAGCATATGAAATATGGGTTGGAAGTTTAAACAAATCAAATTTAAAGTTCTTTTAAAAATCATTTTCAATTTGGAGTTATTTGGTTTTTATTCAAATTATTTTTCTCCAAAAATATATAATATATGGAAAATAGGGTAAAATGATTCGCTACATCAGAAAACTGGAGAGAAATAAATTTCAAATCATTTTGGTATTTTTAAATGATTTTTATTGGGTTTTATTGCAATAGTAACACTCTTTCATTTATTTGAATTTTTTTAGATTTTATTTGATGTTAGAAAAATATTCATGTTGTAGAAAATCTTTTTCTGAAAATTGTGATATATTATATGCCTATACTATATTTTTATTTGATTTGATTTTATTGTTTTTTTAAGAAACTTCCGTCGAACTGGGCCGGCCCAGCTCCCAGCCAGGCCCAGGCCCAAGTCGCCGCCACCTTTCTTCCCCGTGGCCGACCGGGACACTCCCGGAGTCCGCCGCCACCGCATCTCATTCGCACGGGACTTCGCCATGACTAGCGCTGGCCGCTCGCCTTGCCACCGCCGCACGTAGCCCCACCGCCCCGCGCCACCCTGCCGACGCCGGAGCTCGCAGGATCCTCGTCGTCGCCGCCCGATCTCCCAAGCCGCCGCTGGTTTTCTTTTGATGAACCGGTATAACCGCAACCCCGTCCGGTTTTCTTTATTTTTAGTTCGGTTTTTTGGTTAGTTTGGTTTAGATTGGTTTTATTTTCGTCCGTTATTTGATGAACATTTGCTGGTTAGGTTTAGAAAATGAACGTTTGCTTTTTGGTCTTTTATTTTTCTGTTATTTTTCGTCAGGGAGCTATCTGCGATTAAAGTTTTTATAGATTAGTCCTTAATCTTAAAACGATCACTACTTTTTGCTCGTCAGCCGGAATTAGATGAAACCAACTCCCACTTCTTTGTTATGATCCCCTCTATCCAGTAATCCAACTCAAACCTGTTTTTGAAAGTCTTAAAATTTGATTTCAAATAGTTTTGTATTTGAACTTCCTTTGATCGTAACTTGAGTTTTATAACTCCGATTTAGTTGATTCTTTTTGCAAATCGAAGCTCTTGACCTAAACTTTCTGATAATGCAAAATTCACTTAGTTTTGGTGCTGTTAGAAATTGTTTTCGGTTGCAAGAGTTATCTGCCTGTTTTCTAAGTTTTCCCGAGATCTTTTTTTCGAATTTTATGCTTGAGTGCTTATGTATGCAATTGCTTGCTTACGATAGATTGAACGGAGTGTGACGAGTAGGAGTTATGAGTGTGAATCATCTTCATCGATAGTATAAGGCAAGTAACACTTTGATCATATCCCTTTTATTACCCAGTTTTTATGCATTAGTTTCAACCCTCAAACATTGCATGAGTAGGATCTGATTAACATGTGGGTCTGGGAAGTAGTTGATGAGGTAGAACCTATTGTCCTTTATATCAAACCCTGGGAGTTACTTCTACATTATGCTTATACTGCTATGCTGTGCTTGTAGATGTGGATTGGTTGAGTGATCCATGACAGATGTGAGAGTTGTTAATTAATGGTAACTTAAGGTGGCTACTGTAATACACATCTGGGTGATTGGTTGCGGGAACCTGGAGAATCCAGGGTTGTCCTAGGATATCCTGGAGTACCCGTGTGATCATCCTATGGTTCGCCACCCAGGCTCAAAGGGATCATAAGATTATTCATGCTAGAAACTTCCGTGTGCAGCCACAAGCCATTATGGGCTCTGGCATAGTTGAGTATGTTGCATGACCTCTTTCAGTGGTAGGCTAGCAGATGTAGGGGATGAAGGTGGTACTGTCTACCCAGAGTAAAGAGTTAATGCTTCTGAAAAACAGTGTCTCGGTCATCCGTTTGTCAAACACCATGTAGTGCGAGAAATCCAACGGAGGAGATCGAGTCTTGTGGGGAAAAGTGCGCAAACCTCTGCAGAGTGTACAAGCTAATCATGATTAGTCGTGTCCCCGGTTATGGACATCTTGAGTATCTAGTACTTGAATTATTGATTTGATCTCATCACATTACTTAATTAATTTGTTGGGTTGATAATTATTATTTTGGGATTGAGTTGGAGGAACCTTCTCAATATTCCAACAAACTTTGTAGTTAAATAAAATATATTCCTTTGTTGTAGGAAAAATTGGCTTTATGCAAAAACTAAAATTAGAGCCTCCACCAGCCAAATATGCATGTAGTGATAGCCATTATTCAGCATTGCTTTACAGTGTGAAATTGCCAGTACATTCAATGTACTGACCTACATGGCTGCAACATCTCATGTTGCAGGATTCTTACGCCGAGTAAGTGATACGTTAGATTTACGATGTCTACACTCAACTTTGCTGTTAGTGTTGATGGGAATCCACAACTTTGTTGCTACTTTCGCTATATGCATTGAGGTAATAGTATTTACGTTACTTTATACATGTGATTTACCTCTGGTATAAATCCTTGAGTACTGTGTGTGTCAGCATACCAATCCAGGGATGACACTTAAGCACAGAGACTTGATTCATTTGGGTCGGGTCGCTACAAGATGGTATCAGAGCACATGTTGACTGTAGGACGTGACCTCTAGAAACTGGCAAGCCCATAGGAAAGGTTTCTCTACAACTTTATTTTCAAAAGGATCTTTGACCTCTCTTCTTTTCTGAGCTTTATCAAATATTCCCTTTTAGTCAGACTACACCCCTTTTTCCCTTTTGACCACTCGAAGATTCGACTGATGAGACCACTCCAAGAAAGTACAAGATATCGGACAACTAAGACCACTTCGGAATAAAGAGAATTTTAGTGGGCATTAGAATAATGGAAACTACAACGATTGAAGACTCCGAAGACTACGAGAATTTGAAGGCTCTGAAGAATTTTCAGATTGGTATGACCTAGGAAGGCTACCCTGATGGAACTTGTCAGACTATTGAAGCTGTCAATACCCGAGATCAAGGTGTGTCAGAGAAAGACCAGAACATGGAGTGTAAAAACTCAAAGTTTTTGTCAAGAAAACCCCAAGGCAGGAGATATCAAATATGGAATGATAGCTCATGGCAGAGACATGGGCATAAACACGGCTAACCCTGATGGCATTGCCCGCTTATGCTATTGTCACCGTGCTGAGTTAAGCATGCATTTCTTCGGAAGGATTGGATGGTAGAAGGACAATGGAGCATCTATCAGCAAAGGAAGTATTTCGTGAAGAACTCAGGACCCAGAAGCTGAAAGTAGACAAGCTGGAGGAGCAAAACCTCGAGATACCGGAGAATCTTCAGGAGATGAAGGACAGTAGGACCATGGTTCAAGCCAAGGATGTTGAAACCCAGAAGTTTGAAACGCAAACTCCAGAATATTAAAGGACGTCACGAGAGACTTCGCGTCAACAGAAATGGCCTGGCAAAAGAACTTGAGAAGGACAAGCACGAATGGAAGAAGCCATCGGAGACATGAACAAGACTTGAAGAATTTGGCGACTTCGATGATTTATTGACCTTTAGAAGACCAAACCCCTGTTACATACTCACGTTAGATGCGACGATTGTGAGCTATCATTTGTTTGATGTTTTCCGACAGCCACAAATAAAATCTGTCTTTTCAAAACTATTGTTTGCATTGTGTGTATCCCTCTCTATCTCTCTTATCTCACCCCAAAACCCATGGACCCAATAGAGGATGAATGGAGATGTACCCATATTTTATGTACTGATGACTCAATTGGAGACGGACCGATGGATTCAGAACATGGAGGATCGCATGAAGAATAACACTATAGCCGGAATGAATGTGGCCCAGCGTGCTCTTCAGTGCTTTGAAAGAGGTGCTGCTACTTGGTGGAGGATGTACCAAACCATCAATGGATGGCAAGGAGTAACCACATGGAAATAATTTAAGTTAATTCTGCTAAGATCTCGGCTTGTGTCCCAGAAGTTGAAGCCGTATGGAAATGATATGAAGAAACCTTGTGCATGCAAGATTTGTGGAGAAATAGGACACAACCATAAGGAACACAAGGGAGAATGCCCTCATTGTGAATAAAGTCACCCAGGTGAAGAATGCCCCACTAGGCAGGTGACTTGTTTCCTCTGTGAAGGGACTACGCACTACCCTTCTCAGTTCACATTTACCCCATGGTACAAAGAACCACCCAGCAGAAGAAAGAAGCAATGAAAGGAGCCCTCATGGAAATTTTAGAAGAACCTGTGATGGAGGAAGAGGTGGACACACACCTAAGGAAGAACCAATTAAACCTTGCACCAAGTCATGCTATTCATGTGGAGAAGGAGGACACATCTCCTAGAATTGTATGTACGGGGATCTAGTAGAATTCCCAACAGAGGAAGTAGAGTATGACCCACAGGAAATAGAAGCCCTGATTGGCATGGAAAAGTCCAGGAAGAGAAATAGATTGGATTCCAGGAACAACCCAATTTCCACAAAGAAGGACCTGAGTCATATCACATGTTTCAGGTGCAAGGAGTCAGGGCACTACTTTAGCAGTTGCCCAAAAAGGAAGCCAAGGACCCAAGGAGGCTTTGTAATCACAAGGAAACCACAAGACTTGTCAGAAGTAATATGTTTTCATTGTAATGAAGCAGGGCATATTGCCAGAGATTGTCCCAAGGAGAAGGAGACTTGTGATAAATAGTTGAGTCTGTGAGAAGTATAGTAGAAGTAGTGAGAACATTTTTTTTATTGAGGTGTTGAGTTGAGGAATGTAATGGAAAAGCAGGAGATTGTAATAATGTGAGAATTAATAAAGTTAGCATCATTGGTACTGATTTGGATTTTATGAGTTGTTACTCTATGAAGAAAGATTTTTGACCATTCTCGAGGATATGAGAAATATGGTCTATGGATAAATTTGTGCATTTTAATGGTGGTAGTACCCTGTGAGGACACTTGACCCCTGGAAAAGATAATGATATTCCACGAAGTGGACTTCGGACAAAATAAGTACAGTCTTATCCCGATATGTGGGATATCCCAAGATATCAAGGGATGAAGTATTATCGGGTATAAAGGAGGTAGAATGTTGGTAATATGGAGCAATTGTAACTCCATGATGAGTTTGAGTAAACGTCTTAGTTTTGGTACCCATAGAAGGAAGAGAGACGGTATAATTGGACGGAATTAAGAATACTAGGAAGTTGGATGTTGGATTAATGATCAGTTGCCCGATGATGAGTTCAAGGTTTACAAGTGATAAGATGGGCCATAACCCACAGGCCCCAGGACCTGCCAAGAGGCAAGAACATTCTTGCTGAAGGAAAAAAGCCTGGAAGAAGTTACGATTTTATTGACAGACGATCTTATAGGAGTAACGCAAAACCTGAGAGTTGTGAAGGAACGATAGACATTTGTTTGGCTTGCAGAGTCAATGGATTTATCCGAACCTAGTTTGTCGACAAGACAAATTCTGCAATGCTTGTGAGGATGACCGAGTGTTAGAATGCGAGATTCGCTAAACCATATACAAAGTAATGATTTGGGTGTGGGATGGATTGATCACCATACCGATTTCCTCTTATTATTCGACTCTGCTATATGGGATGGTAAATCTGAGTGACTTACCTATAGTAGAGGGACGACGATATTAAGCCTAATTGAACCTTAGAATGGTATGGCAATTTTCCCTTGTACAAGGTAGTTGTTGCCAATCGTAGGTCATACGGCGAGGTTCAACCCAGACCCATTTCCTGCAGGAGAAACCATAAATGGATGACCACCATGAGATATTGGTAGTTGTTTAGTATTGGCGCCAGACCTGTCAGCTAAGAAGACCCAGTCTCAGAAGGACCTTACTAAGATAAAAGGACACAAGAATTGAGATAAAGGTTATGCCACTACCGGAAGAGCCCAGAGAAGGAATTTCCCGAGAATCTGAGAAGACCGACACTGTCAAGAATAAGGATAGAGTATATGAGTTTTGATGGAACCGTAACCATGCTTCTAAGGGTGGTAGCACCCTGCACTTCGTGATGATCGATGGATTTTGAGAAGACTTCGACCCTAACCTATTTCTTGCTAGCCTCTCCGAATCTCGAGGACGAGATTCATTTTAAGGGTGGTAGGTTTGTAACATCCGAAAATTCTAAATTTTGGAATGTTATATAGATAGATTTGATTGATTGTTTGTTTGTGGTGTGGTTGCTTGTGTGAAATTTGAAACTTTTGAAAGTTAAATGAGAGGGAATAAAAGAACTTTCCCAAACTTTCACCTTTGCTTTCTGATCCCCATGAATTCAAATTCTTTTCAGATAAAAAACCCTAGAGAGAAGATGACATGACTTCTTCCATTTGAAATGAAAAGGGTTCTGAAAATATTTGAATTTCATTTGGAATATTTTCAAATTCGGAAACTTTATGCAACTCAATGATTTTCAAGAGAAGATAAAATGACTTCTTCAAAGCATATGAAATATGAGTTGGAAGTTTAAACGAATCAAATTTGAAGTTCTTTTAATAATCATTTTTAGTTTGGAGTTATTTGGTTTTTATTCAAATTATTTTTTCTCCAGAAAAATAGAATATATGGAAAATAGGGTAAAATGATCCCCTACATCATAAAATTGAAGAGAAATAAATTTGAAATCATTTTGGTATTTTTAAAATGATTTTTATTGGGTTTTATTCCAACAGTAGAACTTTTTGATTTATTTGAATTTCTTTAGATTTTATTTGACATTAGAAAAATGTTCATGTTGTAGAAAATCTTTTTCTCAAAATTTTGATATATTATATGCCTATACTATATTTTTATTCGATTTTATTTTATTTTATTTTACTGTTTTTTAAAGAAACTTCCCTTGAACTGGGCCGGCCCAGCTCCCAGCCAGGCCCAGGCCCAAGTCGTCGCCGCCTTTTTTCCCCGTGGCCGATCGGGACTCTCTCGGAGTCCACCGCCGCCGCGGCTTACCCTTCGCACACGCCTCCCGAGGCCTCTAGCCTTTAAAAGCCGAGGTCGGCCCCCCTCTCTCTGCTTTCATGCCGTCCCCTCCGCATCTCGCCGAGGCCATGGCCGCATTTCATGCGCATGCCGCCGGGACTTTCACTTGACTAGCTACTGCCGCTCCTTCTTGCTTGTGGCCACCGCCCGCGCCACCCCGCCGACGCTATAGCCGCCACGCCGGAGCTCGTCGGAGCCTCGCCGTCACCGCCCGATCTCCCAAGCCATCGCCGCCGTCGGTTTTCTTTTGATGAACCGGTATAACCACAATCTCGTCCGGTTTTCTTTATTTTTAGTTTGTTTTTTTGGTTAGTTAGGTTTAGATCGGTTTTATTTTCGTTTGTTATTTGACGAACGTTCGCTGGTTAGGTTTAGAAAATGAACGTTCGCTTTTTAGTCTTTTCTTTTTCTGTTATTTGTCGTCAGGGACCTATCTGCGATTAAAGTTTTTACAGATTAGTCCTAATCTTAAAACAATCACTACTTTTTGCTTGTTAGTCGGAATTAGATGAAACCAACAACCACTTCTTTGTTATGATCCCCTCTATCCAGTAATCCAACTCAAACCTATTTTTGAAAGTTTTAAATTTGATTTCAAACATTTTTGTATTTGAACTTTGTTTGATCGTAACTTGAGTTTTAGAACTCCGATTTAGTTGATTCTTTTTGCAAATCGAAGCTATTGACCTAAACTTTCTGATAAGGCCAAATTCACTTAATTTTGGTACTGTTAGAAATTATTTTGGGTTGTAAGAGTTATTTGCCTATTTTCGGAGTTTTCTCGAGATCTTTTCTTTGAATTTTATGCTTGAGTGCCTATGTATGCAATTGCTTGCTTATGATAGATTGAACGGAGTGTGATGAGTAGGAGTTATGAGTGCGAATCATCTTCATCAACAGTACAAGGCAAGTAACACTTTGATCATATCCCTTTTATTACCCAGTTTTTATGCATTAGTTTCAACCCCCACGTTGCATGAGTAGGATCTGATTAACATGTGGGTCTGGGAAGTAGTTGATGAGGTAGAACCTATTGTCCTTTATATCAAACCCTGGGAGTTACTTCTATGTTATGCTTATACTGCTGTGCTATGCTCGTAGACGTGGATTGGTTGAGTGATCCATGACAGATGTCAGAGTTGTTAATTATTGGTTAACTTATTGTGGCTACTTTAATACACATCTGGGTGGATTGGTTGCGTGCACCTGGAGAATCCAGTATTGTCCTAGGATATCCCGGAGTAGCCATGTGATCATCCTATGGTTCGCCACCCAGGCTCAAAGGGATCATAAGATTATTCATGCTAGAAACTTCCGTGTGCAGCCACAAGCCATTATGGGCTCTGGCATAGTTGAGTATGTTGCGTGACCTCTTTCAGTGGTAGGCTAGCAGATGTAGGGGATGTAGGTGGTACTGTCTACCCAGAGTAAAGAGTTAATGCTTCCGAAAGACTGTGTCTCGGTCATTCGTTTCACGCTATCAGGACCCCGATTCCAAGTCACATCGATCTAGCCGGTAACACCTCATATCACTTTGCGGCCACACGCAAGGTATTCCCACGGGTGTCGCCTTTCCATGGCCCGGGACCGTTTGCGCCTTTTGGCTCACGTATATGATAGTGTCGCTAGCATCCATATGATGAGAACCGGTCGACATGGCTAGCCGTGAACCCAAAGCGGCACTAACCCATGGGGACAGGCATACATGAATCACATCGAGCATGTCGGTCATCAACTGGTGAATCCGGGCTGTAGCACTAGGCTAACATGACTCCGGTAACCCATGCTGTAGAAGGCTAGGCAGGACTCCGGAGGTCACCGCGTGACATTTCCCCGAAGGGACAGACACAGGAACAAAGTGAAACACATGCCGCCAGTCAAGTGTCCAGAGCAGTAGTGCTGGGCTAGCAGGACTCCGGTGAACCGGGCTGTAGCGGACTACTATATCGAGGAAGCACTAGACTACATTTCCCCATATGAGAGGCTTCCAAGGATAAACAACTAGATTGTCGGATCCCACACATACCAAGCATTTCAAACATACACACAATATGCTCGATATGTGTAAACACAACATGGCATCACAACATAACTCTACGACTCAAGTATTTATTCATTAGGCTCCGAGGAGCGAGATATTACAAACATGGGTCTCATGACCCAACGTTCAGAGCATACAAGTCAAAGCACAAGCGGAAGCTTAACATGTCTGAGTCTGAGACATCTACAAATGAAAAAGGCCGAGAAGCGACTATCTACGAGATCTGCCGAGGGCACAAGATCGTAGCTGAGGTAACAAGCTAAACGTCAAGTCCATGCGGAACTACTAGCGAGGCCAGAAGTCTCTCTGCAAAAACATAAAATAGGCAAACGTGAGTACAATTGTACTCAAGCAAGACTTACATCAGAACTAACTACACATGCATCATTATCAACAAAGGGGTGGTGAGGTTTGACCGCAAAGCCGACTTTGACTCGGTGGCTATCCTGAACTATGACCGCAAGTAACTCTTTTGAGGTGGCGCACGAGTCCACATATTCACAATATCAATACACCACTATGGATCCGCTCCCTGTCTCCCTCACGGAACGCCATCCATAGCACGCACGCTATCTTGTGCATTTTAGAGTATCCACTTTCACTTGTCTATGAACCGCATGCAGCAACCCAGAAGTCCTTTACCATGGAGACGGCTATTCGAATAGATCATATTAACCCTGCAGGGGTGTACTTCTTCACACACGCTCTCGCCACTTACCGCCATATACATGTTATGTATCTCGGCAACCTTCAAGCGGAAGCCTAGCGAGGGTGTCGGCCACGACCTGACTAACCACACAAGTCTCTAGTCCAGGTTTATCGCCTATTCGGGTTCCATCCGCAAGGAGATCCGGCCGGGGTGTCGCTCACGACCCCGAACGATGTGTGCAGGGTTCCCAAGCCCACCTCGATGGGTGGTTCTACGCTTGGTACACCGTGCCATGGTGCCTAGTCTGTCCCAAGCCCACCTATACCGAGTGCCACTTGGTAGACTACTAACACTACCTACAAACACCAGAAACTAGTTGCAACTCCTGGACAGAGATCATGTTGATTAATAAGTCGAGAGGGTCGAGTTACCGGAACCCAATGTGTGGTAGTAATTGTTCATGGATCACAAACACATAACTCAGTTCCTGAGGACGGTTTCAATGAGACAACCCACCATGTACTCCTACATGGCCTCTCACCGCTACCTTTACCAAATCGTGTTCACACACTTAGCTCTCAACAAGAGGGACATGTTCACACACCTACGATTCATCACGATGAATCGGACTGACACAACTCTAAGCAATAGCAGGCATGACAAACAAGCATGAATGAGTAGGCTGTGAGGCTCAAACAACTCCTGCTCATGCTAGTGGGTTTCATCTATTCTTGTGGAATGACATGTCATGCACGAGAGGATAAAGGGGTTCAACTACCGCAGCAAATGTGAGATGAATCGTTGTTGTCCTAATGCGATAAAAGAGAGCAGGAGCAAGAGAGTGGGATTGTATCGGAATGAACAAGGGGTTTTGCTTGCCCGGCACTTCCGAAGATAACATTGAGTCTTCATCGGTGTCATCGATCTCGTCATAACATCGCTCATCGAGAGGGACGGTTACACGCAAACACAGAAGGACACAATCAATGCAATGCAACAATATGATGCATGCTATGACATGGCAATATGATGTGTGATAGGTCTAATGCAACTTGGGACAGAAAGGTTTGAGTCCATTTGAACCAAGGATTCAAATGATCACCCAAAATAATAAGTGATATAAGTGCATTAGCTTGTTTCACCTAAATAGCAAGGTTAAAGTGTTCTGACATGCATGAAACAAGTGCAGATGGAAAGATTGAATTTTTCTGATCATTTTTCATATATAAATTATTTGATTTGGAGCTACGGTTGATTTTCTATGAATTTTAGAAGTTAGCACTATTTTCTGAAATTTCCTGTTTTAAAATAAATCCAGAAAATAGCTTATTGCGCCAAGATGACATCGATGTGACATCAGCAGGTCAACACGCCAGGTCCAGGTCAAACCTGACCAAGTGGGACCCACTCGTCGATGTCTCGGTCTTTGTTTAGTGTCGATGTGGTGGGTCAAAATTGACAAACACGTTAGCAAGTCAATCTTGGCGTGTGGGGTCGATCGACATGTGACATGGCGGTCGGTGACACAATGGGGGCCCGTGGGGGTTAATTTAATCTAAACGCAAATAAAACCTGGGTTAGTTAGGGCATGGGGCCCAGCTGTCATTGTCATAGGGCTAACTAATGGCATCATTAGTGCTAAACTAATGAGCCACGTCAGCGGTTAGCAACGGCGATGACCGGAGCACGACGGCGCTCGCCGTCCGGCCAATCCGGCGTTACCGGACGCTGGCCGGGCACGTTCGAAAGTCATGCGGCGCGCATCGTGGCCGAGGTGTGCATTGGGGCGGCCTGTAAGGGCGGCGGCGACGAGCCGGGCGGCGGCCGGAGCTCGGAGATGTGCGGGAGCGGGGCTGCAGGGTGCAAGAGGCAAAGGGAGGCGCTAGCGAGGCTCAACGCGGGGCGGCAAACTCGGTGGACACGCACCCGGGACCAAATGGTCACCGGAGCGCTGCCGGGCGGTGAGTACGGGCGGCTGGTTTGATCGTCGTGAGCGGCAGCTGCGGCGTGCAAACGAGAGAACGGAGAGGGGGAGAAGGAGCAGCAGCTCACGGCGGTTGCGGCGGGCGTCGAAGCGGGCTCGGAGAAGGCCGGAGCTGAGCGGGGCGGCGAGGCCGATCTCCGACGGCCGAGGAGGGGGAAAACGTCGGGGGCGGCGCTTCGGGGCTCTTCCAGTCGCATGGCTCGGTGGGGTGGTCGAGGAAGAAGAGGCGGAGCTTCTGGGTGCGTCGGCGAGGCGTGGGGTGGCCGGTGGTCGTGGCAGAGACGGCGGGCGCCTCGTGCGCCGGGAAGAGAGGGGAGGGAGCGGAGGAGGGAGGAGTTGCGGCGTGAGAGAGAGAGGTCGGGGCGCGTGGCGTCGTGCAGGAGCCGTCAAGGCGTCGGCGAAGCGGTGAGGTGGCTGAGGCGGCGGCAGCGACAGCAGCCTGCCTGCTCTGGGCGGAGGTCGGTGATGACTATCGTGGGCGATGGGCCGCCTGATGCTGCTAGGCCAGAAGCGCCAGAGATGGGCTGGCACGGGTAGGTGGCCGTGAGTCTCTGCTCCTCCCTTTTTCTTTCTCTTTTCTAATTCGACATTTGTTTACGGACTTAGTAAAAATGGTGGGCACTTTCAAAAATCATCAAACTACTCATGCCCTTGTATAGAATATATCCAACAGGAAACATTTTGGTTTAAGATTATTTGGACATTTAAATTATTTATAACATTTAACTGCCCAAATGCAAATAGAGTATGATTTAATTCAGAGCCCAAATATGTCATGGAAAAATGTGCATCACCTCTGGTTACTATTTCCAGCATTTTCCAAAAATGATGAACATTTTTGAAAGCCATTTGGATTTACTGAAAATATTTTAGTTGAACCTAGTGAATTCCTTTGATGCTAGGGTTTAGGCAATCCCCATTTCAAGTTTCTTTCAAACTTAAACATGATGCACACATGAAGCTAACCTAGTGCAATGCCAGAAGCTAGGGATGTGACAACTCACCCCTACTAAACAATAATCTCGTCCCGAGATTCAAGCGTAGGCTAAGGTGAAGGGGGAACACAAACTAACATAATCTTCACGATCCAGGTTGCACTTCATAAAGGTGTTGATTCAATCACCATCTTGTCTCGTCGTCTTGCTCTGAGAACTCCGGCTAACATGACAACAAGAGGAAAAGGAAACTCTGGAAGGGTCGATCTTCCCGGAGATCGAACAACTCAGGAACAACTCACGGAATGAGACATAGCAACATTTCTCGAGCTGAGACATGGAACATACATCCAGAGGGATGGAGTGTAACAGATGACGAAGGTTCACTACATAGACACAATTCCACACTTAAGAAGGTGGTGAACGGTTGCCAATGTAGCGAGGAGTTGAGTTGCCATGACACCATAATGAGACATCTTAAGGAAGGTGACTCGCAGAAATATTCCCTTAAGTGGAAAAAAGAATTACTTTTGATATAGAGATCATTGAGACTCTTTATACCAGCCTAAGGCAATCACAATCGATCATTTGAAGGAGTTCGAAAGAATGGCATACTTGGACTAGAATGGATGATGTGGACTACCTTGTTGAAGACAACGTAATGGATGATTTTGCTTATCATCGGAAATGGATGGGACCCATGGTAGGACCACTTTTGAAGATGATCCTAAACAACAATTACTGAGAGGGCAGCCCATGGGAATTGGCATAATGGCGATGCAAGCTGGGAACAAAATGCAACTGTTGGGAATGTTCCAACCATCATATCTGCCTGAGATTCAGATCCGATTGGTGTCAGAATAGTCCAGACTCATCGAGTCTAGAAGATAAATGAAAGTTTGCAACACAATTGACGAGAAGATGTTGCGAGATTCTCGGGAATGAACTACGATAGCAAGCTCCAAAACATGAGCTGGTTCTGCTACTAACATGTGAACACGATGTCCCAGACAATCAAGCCCACGTAGTAGTCTTATAATAAAACACTACCGAGTTCTGGTTGGGAACCATCATCGCGGATATCGAAGTCCTTGTATAAGCATGCTCTTAAGAAGGAACTTCTTCTCCTTGAACAAATCAATCAGTGGCTTGGTGTGCTAGGGAATACGAATGGAGTGGAGGTAATTAATCTACCAAACCATAGAATACCTCGCATGAATGCATGACGGACTTGGGGTGATTCCAAAGGAAGCAAAACAAACCTTTCTCAAATTCATGGCGGCAACTTACACCTAATGCACGTGAATTAGAGGAAGTCACTTCTTCCATCCAAGCATAAGCTTCATGAACGAAACATGAAGGCATTGCTTACAAAGTTTCCAACACTAGGTTGATGTTCAACATGAATCATGGGGGAGACAAAATGCTGCTGATGGGCTCAACAACAACTCATCAGAATTTCCATATCACTGGACTTCCACCATCATGTGAACACGGTAATAGCATTGGTCAGACCAAAAGATGCAATGGTGTATGCTCGAGGGATCAACCACGAGTAAGACAACATTACGAACATCGTTGGTTCTGATTTGGCTTGACGATAGCCCATACTCAAGTCAAAATTTGATAGGACAATAGGTTCAACAACTGATCACGAGGACCAATCGATGAAGATATCATCTTTCTACAACAAACACACAACACAAGATATCCTTTTGGAAATGATCTAAATTCAGCAAAGCTTTTATCTTCCAACTCTCCAAGTTGTTGTTTAGCTTAACCAACTAGCTCAGAGTATCCGGCACAGATTCTTGGAGAAAGGGTGGTTCACAAGAAACCAACTTGATCACGAGCTCAATATATCAGTCAGGGGACAACCTGGTAATACTTCTGAGAAGATATTCGGAAAATCACGAACCACCGATATGTTACTAAGCTCGAGAAAAATCTTGCTTTTCAGGGCAAGACGATATGATCAACAGAGCAAGGGTTTGACGAAATCCTAACTCATCAATCAAAGAGCGCACCAGAAATAAGGAATAGGTAGCACAATCTATCTTAGAATGATGATTCAAGAACCAACACACTAAGAATGAAATTATTGTCCTTTAACTACCAAGCAACGGGGTTGCTAGAAGTATTGATTTCACACATCACGGTTCACTTGTCGGCATTCCGGTTGCAACAACACGGGAGCCGAGAAATGAATAATGAGGGCGAGAAATATCACCGTATCAAGAGTTCATAGAATGGTGTGCAATTCCCATGATATTCTTGATATAAATATGGTAATACTCCAGGGTAGAACAAAACAAGAGCTAGATTAGCATTTTGATCTGCGGAACACAACTGCTTTGATCCAATCCTGGATATGGATGAGGTACTGGAGTTTGTTTCTCCTAGTCATTCCGGAATAGAATGGCTTGACGGACCACATGAGTAATAGGCATCGATAACATGAATGCACAACTACTCCACGACTACCAAGCGATGAGCGGGGATCAGAATACAGCTACAATGGAAACAACTCAAAGGAACATATATCTTTCTGAGTTGTGGATGCATAGATTAATATGTCAAAGCAAGTTCAACAGGTTTCTTCCAGATAACTCATGCAGAAAGGTAGAACTGGCAGAATCACAATTATGAATGGAGAACTCCTCAAGAGTACTCTGATTGTGATCTTTTGGTTCAAAGAACTTCTGCCATAAGCAGTTCATGGTATTTGGAAGAAGGAAATACCACGGACCTCGAGGACTATTGCAAGGTTACTAATATCCTAAAGGAACTAGCAAACACTATCAACAGGAGGTAAGTAGGGTGAACCTCGGGTTCAAGAACCCAGGAATAGAATACCTACTACTAAATGGCATCACAGGATGCTTTCGAGAATAATGGCCAGAATCATCACACGGGGAGCACAAAACATGGCTAGCTTACTAGGTGACTCCCTAAAACACCTAGGTTCATAATAATAGCTCCAACATGTATGTCAAGGCAACGGAGTACCTCAACAGACCGATTAGTGTGCTAAATCTGGCCCAAAGGAACAACGGGGTGGAAAGAAGGGATTTGCAAATGCATCAGACTATTTAGAGACCTGGGATGACTCGGACAACATACCGGTTGTAAATGCTCAAAATGATTTGAGACATCCTGCAAAATAGTGGCATGACCACTCAACATCACAATATCAAGGTTCTGAGACGAGCTATGAACATACGGAAGTAGTAAAAACTGAACTTAGATTTGAAACTATCAATCCTATAAGTCTATGGATTAGTAACACGTCATCCTAATAGATAGATGATAAGCCTAGTTCTTAAACCCCGTAGAAGAGAAGAGGATGACTCAGATAAGAAGGCCATGAGGTATAAGGAGTAAAAAGAGCCTTACGTTCCCTTCCACAATCAATTCCCTTACATAACTAAAGCATTTCTAGACACAACTTCAACCGGTTTGGCTTGGTAATCCTACAGTGATCGGGGCTCGATACAACGCTGTCGGGACCCGATTCCAAGTCACATCAATCTAGCCGTAACACCTCATATCACTTTGCGGCCTCACGCACGGTATTCTACAGGTGTCGCCTTACCATGGCCCGTGACCGTTTACGCCTTTTGGCTCACGTATATGATAGTGTTGCTAGCATCCATATGATGAGAGAACCGGGCCGACATGGCTAGTCGTGAACCCAAAGCGGCACTAACCCATGGGGACAGGCATACATGAATCACATCGAGCATGTCGGTCATCAACGTGTGAATCCGGGCTGTAACTGGGCTATGAGGACTCATTAACCCGGGCTGTAGCAGGCTAGGCAGGACTCGGAGGTCACCGCGTGACATTTCCCGAAGGACGGAACCACGAGCAGTGAAACACATGCCGGCCGGTCAAGTGTCCAGAGCAGTAGTCTTTGGGCTAGCAGGACTCCGGTGAACCGGGTCATGGCGGACTACTATCGCCAGGAAGCACTAGACTACATTTCCCCATATGAGAGGCTGCCAAGGATAAACAACTAGATTGTCGGATCCCACACATACCAAGCATTTCAAACATACACACAATATGCTCGATATGTGTAAATACAACATGGCATCACAACATAACTCTATGACTCAAGTATTTATTCATTAGGCTCCGAGGAGCGAGATATTACAAACATGGGTCTCATGACCCAACATTCAGAGCATAGAAGTCAAAGCATAAGCGGAAGCTTAACATGTTTGAGTCTGAGACATCTACAAATGAAAAAATTTGAGAAGCCCGACTATCTACTGAGATCTGCCGAGGGCACAAGATCGTAGCTGAGGTAACAAGCTAAACGTCAAGTCCACGCTGAACTACTAGCGAGACCAAGTCTCTCTGCAAAAACATAAAATAGGCAAACGTGAGTACAATTGTACTCAACAAGACTTACATCGTAACTAATTACACATGCATCATTATCAACAAAGGGGTGGTGGGGTTTGACTATGACAAGCCAGCTTTGACTCGGTGGCCATCTGAACTATGACCGCAAGTAACTCTTTTGAGGTGGCGCTGCGAGTCCACATATTCACCATATCAATACACCACTATGGATCCGCTCCCGTCTCCCTACGGGAACGCCATCCATAGCACCCACGCTTATCTTGCGCATTTTAGACTATCCACTTTCACTTGTCTATGAACTGTACAGGAAACCCAGAAGTCCTTTACCGCGGACACGGCTATTCGAATAGATCATATTAACCCTGCAGGGGTGTACTTCTTCACACACGCTCTCGCCACTTATCGCCATATACACGTCATGTATCTCGGCAACCTTCAAGCGGAAGCCTGGCGAGGGTGTCGGCCACGACCTGACTAACCACACAAGTCTCTAGTCCAGGTTTATCGCCTATTCGGGTTCCATCCGCAAGGAGATCCGCCCGGGGTGTCGCTCACGGCCCCAAACGATGTGTGCAGGGTTCCCAAGCCCACCTCGACGGGTGATTCTACGCTTGGTACACCGTGCCACGGTGCCTAGTCTGTCCCAAGCCCACCTGTACCGAGTGCCACTTGGTAGACTACTAACACTACCTACAAACACGAGAAACTAGTTGCAACTCCTGGACAGAGATCATGTTGATTAATAAGTCGAGAGGGGTCGAGTTACCGGAACCCAATGTGTGGTAGTAACTGTTCATGGATCACAAACACGTAACTCAGTTCACGAGGACGGTTTCAATGAGACAACCCACCATGTACTCCTACATGGCCTCTCACCGCTACCTTTACCAAATCGTGTTCACACACTTAGCTCTCAACAAGAGGACATGTTCACACACCTCCGATTCATCACGATGAATCAGACGTGACACAACTCTAAGCAATAGCAGGCATGACAAACAAGCATGAATGAGTAGGCACAACAGGGCTCAAACAACTCCTACTCATGCTAGTGGGTTTCATCTATTTACTGTGGAATGACAGGTCATGCAGAGGATAAAGGGGTTCAACTACCGCAGCAAGTAACAGATGAATCATTGTTGTCCTAATGCAGTAAAAGAGAGCAGGAGCGAGAGAGTGGGATTGTACCGGAATGAACAAGGTGGTTTTGCTTGCCTGGCACTTCTAAAGATAACATTGAGTCTTCATCAGTGTCATCGATCTCGTCGTCGGAACATCGTCTCTTCGAGAGGGAGCAGTTACCAGCAAACACAGAAGGACACAATCAATGCAATGCGACAATATTATGCATGCTATGACATGGCAATATGATGTGTGATAGGTCTAATGCAACTTGGGACAGAAAGGTTTGAGTCCATTTGAACCAAGGATTCAAATGATCACCCAAAATAATAAGTAATATAAGTGCATTAGCTTGTTTCACCTAAACAGCAAGGTTAAATTGTTCTGACATGCATGAAACTAGTATAGATGGAAAGATTGGATTTTTCTGATCATTTTTCATATATAAATTATTTGATTTGGAGCTACGGTTGATTTTCTATGAATTTTAGAAGTTAGCACTATTTTCTGAAATTTCCTGTTTTAAAATAAATCCAGAAAATAGCTTATTGCGTCGGCATGACATCAGTGTGACATCAGCAGGTCAACACGCCAGGTCTAGGTCAAACCTGACCAGTGGGACCCATACGTCAGTGTCTCAAGGTCTGTTTAGTGTCGCGATGTGGGTGGGTCAATGAACACGTCAGCAAGTCAATACTGACGTGTGGGGCCGGTCAACGTGTGATGTGGCCAGGTCAACTGACCTGTGGGGCCCGTGGGGGTTAGTTTAATCTAAACTCAAATAAAACCTAGGTTAGTTAGGGCGTGGGGCCCAGCTGTCATTGTCATAGGGCTAACTAATGGCATCATTAGTGCTAAACTAATGAGCCACATCAGCGGTTAGCGACGGCGATGACCGGAGCACGACGGCGCTCGCCGTCCGGCCAACTCGGCGTCGGTACGGGCCAGCGCGCTAGGCGCATTCGAAAGTCCAGCGGTGCGGCGCATCTCTGGTGGCGCGGTGTGCATTAGGCGGCGGCTGTAAGCGGCGGCGGCGACAGCGGCGGCCGGAGCTTTCGGAGATGTCGGGAAGCGGGCTGAGGTGCAAGAGGCAAGGGAGGCGCTTAGCGAGGCTTAAGCGGGCGACAAACTTCGGTGGACACCCACCGGGACCAAATGGTCACCGGGCGTCGTCGGCGGTGAGTACTGGGCAGCGGGTTTGATCGTCGGCGGAAGCGGCATGGCGGCAAACGAGAGAACGGAGAGGGAGAGAAGGAGCAGTAGCTCACGGCGGTTGCGGCGGGCGTCGAAGCGGGCTCGGGGAAGGCCAGAGCTGAGCGGGGCGGCGAGGCCGATCTCCGACGGCCGAGGAGGGGGGAAACATCGGGGGCGGCGCTTCGGGGCTCTTCCAGTCGCATGGCTCGGTGGGGTGGTCGAGGAAGAAGTGGCGGAGCTTCAGGTGCGTCGGCGGCGTGGGTTGGCCGTGGTCGCGGCAGAAGCACGGCGGCACCCTCAGTGCGCTTCGGGAAGAGAGGAGGGAGCGGAGGAGGGAGGAGCTACGGGCGTGAGAGAGAGAGAGGTCAGGGGGGGCGCGTGGCGTCGTCTGGAGCAGTCCAAGGCGTCGACAGAAGCAGGAGGTGGCCAGGGGCGGCGCGCGAGCGACACGCAACAGCCTGCCTGCTTTGGCGGGAGGTCGGTGATGACTGGCACTGTGGGCCAGTGGGCCGCACAGTGCTGGCCAGCTGGGGCGCCAGATGGGCTGCGCCGGGTAGGTGGCCAGGTGAGTCTCTGCTCCTCCCTTTTTCTTACTCTTTTCTAATTCTGACATTTGTTTCTGGACTTAGTAAAAATGGCTGGGCACTTTCAAAAATCATCAAACTACTCATGCCCTTGTATAGAATATATCCAACAGGAAACATTTTGGTTTAAGATTATTTGGACATTTAAATTATTTTATAACATTTAACTGCCCAAATGCAAATAGAGTATGATTTAATTCAGAGCCCAAATATATCATGGAAAAATGTGCATCACCTCTGGTTACTGTTTCCAGCATTTTCCAAACATGATGAAAATTTTTGAAAGCCATTTGGATTTACTGAAAATATTTTAGTTGAACCTAGTGAATTCCTTTGATGCTAGGGTTTAGGCAATCCCCATTTCAAGTTTCTTTCAAACTTAAACATGATGCACACATGAAGCTAACCTAGTGCAATGCCAGAAGCTAGGGATGTGACACTCAAACACCATGTAGTGCGAGAAATCCAACGGAGGAGATCGACTCTTGTGGGGAAAAGTGCGCAAACCTTTGCAGAGTGTACAAACTAATCATGATTAACCGTGTCCCCGGTTATGGACATTTTGAGTATCTGGTACTTGAATTATTGATTTGATCTCATCACATTACATAATTAATTTGTTGGGTTGATAATTATTATTTTGGGATTGAGTTGGAGGAACCTTCTCAATATTTCAACAAACTTTGTAGTTAAATAAAATATATTCCTTTGTTGTAGGGAAAAATTGGCTTTATGCAAAAATTAAAATTAGATCCTCCACCAGCCAAATATGTATGTAGTGATAGCCATTATTCAGCATTGCTTTACAGTGTGAAATTGCCAGTACATTCAATGTACTGACCTACATGGCTGCAATGTCTCATGTTGCAGGATTCTTACGACGAGTAAGTGATACGTTAGGGTTACGATGTGTACACTCAACTTTGCCGTTCGTGTTGATGGGAATCCACAACTTTGTTGTTACTTCCGCTATATGGATTGAGGTTATAGTATTTACGTTACTTTATACATGTGATTTACCTCTGTTATAAATCCTCGAGTACTGTGTGCGTCAGCATGCCGAACCAGGGATGACACTTAAGGACAGAGACTTGATCCATTTGGGTCGGGTCGCTACAATCATATCACGGGGTTTGTATGCACCAGCGAAGTTTGTACCGACTCTCGAGGTGAGAAAGGGCAATGCATGGTACCATAGAGGCTAGAAAATTGCTAAAAAGGTAAGAGTGTGTATAATCCGTGGACTCACATTAGTCATAAAGAACTCATATACTTATTGCGAAAGTTTATTATCCCTCAGAGCAAAGTAATACTACGCATGCCCCTAGGGGGATCGATTGATAGGAAAAGACTCGTACCCGACCGCCACTCATAAGGAAGAGAATCAATAGTAAATCATGCTCCAACTTCATAGCATAACGAGAGACTATACGGCATGCTTCGGGAATCATAAACCTTAACACCAATATTCTTACTAACCACATCCTTTTACTAGTAATTCCCACATATTCCATCTCTATACCGCAAAACTATTGCAAGGAATCAAACATATCATATTCAGTGATCCATAAGTTTTATATAGGATTTCATGACTAACCATGCAAATGACCAATTCCTGTTGACTCTCTAAATAGATATAAGTGAAGCATGAGAGTTTAATTATTTCTACAAAAGATCATGCACTAGTAAATATAAATGAATTAATAGAGCATTCTACAAACAACGGTTTTCTATGTGAAGGGAAACAGGCAATCCAAACTTCAAATGATATAAGTGAAGAACATGAAGCATTCTATAAAGCCATACTCAAAAGATATAAGTTAAGTGCAATGAGCATTCTATAAATCAACCATGGACTATCTCATACCAGCATGGTGCATAAAAGAAAAGGGAAAAATGAACACGAAAGACGCTCCAAGATTTACACATATCACATGAACGAAACGAAGACGAAAACATACCGATACTTGTTGAAGAAAGATGGGATGCCTTCCGGGGCATCCCCAAGCTTAGACGCTTGAGTCTCCCTGGATATTTACTTGGGGTGCCTTGGGAATCCCCAAGCTTGAACTCTTGCCTCTCCTCCTCCTTCTTACATCGAGACCTCCTCAATCTTTGATCACTTCATCCACACAAAACTCAACAAAAAACTCGATAAGATCCGTTAGTATAATAAAGCAAATCACTACTTTAAGTACTGTTACAAACCAATTCATATTTTGTTTTTGCATTGTAGATATTGTAAAATAACTTTTCCATGGCTTATACCGCCGATAAAATCAATAGTTTCATCAAAACGAGCAAAGCAATGCATCAAAAACAGAATCTGTCTTAAACAGGACAGTCTGTAGCAATATGAACATCTACCATACTTCTAGTACTCCAAAAATTCTGAAACATTAGGACAAAATAAGAAATTTTTATATAAATATTGTGCAAAAAGTTTCAGAAGCTTTTGACGTTCCAGTAAAAAATGAAAATTCACGCGCTACATCCAAAGTTTCTGTTTCTGCACCGCACATACCAACAAGCAATCTACTCATCCTAAAGGAAAATCTTGGTACAATAATTTTACAATACAAAGGATTTGTATAGGGGGATAATTATTTTTGTTGAAAAGTTTCTGTAATTGAGATTCACAAAGTTTTCATGGGCATGAACAAAGTTCAAGGACGTCCCCCACTTCAACGGTGTTCGTCTTTCTCACTTTCACTTTTGTTTTTGTGAAGTTTTAAGTTCCCCTCTATATTTGTTTTGTTTTTAAACTATATAAAAGCACTCAAAAGAAATAAATGAATCTCTAAAACTTTCGGGTTGTCTCCCTGGTAGCGCTTTCTTTAAAGCCATTAAGCTAGGCATAAAGTGCTAAAGTAATGAATCCACTCGGATCCCAAAGTATATCAAAGCCAATTTCAATTAACAATGATTTGGCATTTAGTAGTGAGCACAAAGCAAAATATATCATGCAATGACGAAGTCTAACTCTCTTCCTATGCATCGACATGTCATAAAAGAACAATTCATGCACATCAAGTAAAGGCCAATACATAGCATAAGCAGTTTCTTGCAATTTTATCGTGTTGGAAACATAGAGAGGTGGAGATATAGTTCCTCTCTCATAATAATTTCAAGTAGGAGCAGCAAGCACATGCGTATTATGTTCATGAAAATCATCATGTGCAACGGTAGCAACCCATCAATGTAATCCTTAATAAGTGCAAACTTCTCTGATATAGTGTAGTTTGGAGAATTCAAAATGATAATAGGACTATCATGTGTGGGTGCAATAGCAACAATTTTATTCTTAACATAAGGAACTATAGCAAGTTCATCTCCATAAGCATAATTCATATTGGCATCTTGCCCACAAGCATAGCAAGCATCAAGTTCATCAAAAAGGGATATTTCAAATGAATCAATGGGATCATAGCAATTCTCATAGCATTCATCCTTCGGTAAGAACGAAGGGACATTAAATAATATATGAGTTGAAGGGTTAACCTCATTAGAAGGTGGGCATGGGTAGCTAATCTGCTCTTCCTCCTTTTGTTCTTCGCTCTCCTCATCATCTTTTTCATCCAATAAGCTCATAGTTTCATCATTTTCTTCTTCCATAGACTCCTGCAAAATGTTAGTCTCTTCTTGGACAGCTGAGAAATACTCAATATATTCTTCAACATAAGCATTGGAAGCATAGTTTTCATAGCAATATTTAAGTATGGCAAAATTTTCAGATTTGTAAAGAGTAGCATCATACTTTTAAATCAAAGAAGCAACAAATTCTTCAATTTGTTCAACATCATAGTAATTATAAACACCTTTGGCATAAGAAGATAAGATTCCATTATCAATAAACTCACATTGGCAGGGAAGGTGTTTCTTAGGGTCTTCAGAACAACAAGTAAAATCATATAATTCACATAGACTCCAAGTAAAATATATTCTTTAACTATGACCAATCTATCAAGAAGTTATATCGTGCACAAAGAGAGAAGGAGTTGAGCTCGAGCCAAGCAGTTGGCAAACAAGCGGGAAAACTGTTCCCCAGCTGGGAGAACAGGCAGTGCAATTGACCCCCTGCTCATTGTACAACCACATGGGAGTACTGCTGATCAGCTGGTAATAACCAATGATCATAGAAGGCGGGCTAAATAGGTCGGTGTCACTGTTGAACAACTCCAAGGCATCGAGGAATTCCAAATGTTTACAAAGGAGGAACTAAAATGGAAAATTGTCCCCGGGCAACCTCTGGTCAAGCCTGATGAGATCCCGGTTCTATCAACGAGAATGTATGAATTGCATCAGTGGTATCTGAGAGAAGTAAAGAACAGGCGAGAGTCCCTCATGGTGAAAGTCAAGGAAGAGCATTACTTCCATGCAAAAGATTTGTGGGTTGACTTTCAAGAAATGTTTCAGTTATTCAATCAAGACGCACTCGATGAATCTATCATCAGTTGCTATTGTCTGTAAATGATTTATTTCTGTAATTTTAATCTCTAGCTAGCCGTGCTCATTCATTACATGTAATTATCCTCACTATATTCTTTTCTGTGGTATTATGCAGAATGAAGATGTATGAAAAGAAAAGAGATGGATGCTATGGCATTGGGTTCATTGACCCAAATACCATTAATAAAGAGACATGATCACGGGAATGGGAACGAAAAGACACAGAGAGAAGCTTGCTACAGTTTTTAAAGCGACTAAATACCCAACCAGAAATACTGCTTCCTTACAACTTCAGGTGAGTGACACTGTCTTGTACTACAATTTTGTTTTCTTACTAGATGTTAATAAGTGTAGTTGATGAGTTATGCACATGCCTGCTTAATTATACAAACGTGTGCGCATGCAGTTTCCACTGGATCCCGTTAATCATTGAAGTTGACGAGGGAAAAGTTCAAGTACTGGAGTCACTACTTAAAGACGTTAATGACTACACAATCGTGAGGGGGATGGTTGACAGGTAATTTCAATCATTATTGCACTATGTCGGCCTCTTTAGTTCATTTCCTGATATCAACTAATTAATAACTCCTTTATTCATTTTCTTTGCCGGTGGGCAGGGCTTGGCAAAAGTTCATCAAACATTTTGAAGGCGCATGGAAACAACACCTGAAATGGGTGCGACCCAAGGTAATTAATTAAGTAGTACTAGCTAGCTACGTCTGCGCATATCTTTAATTCTAGTTTCAATACCATTGTCATGCTTGATTAATTATTATCTGGTTGAATTCTATTCTCGTAAAGACCATGAAGCAGGCGCCGGGGAATAATTTATGTGCATACTACATTTGCGAGAACATTCGCATGATGACGTCCGAAAGGAGCAAGTATGCTAGATCACTTTGGGTACGTTTGTAGAACACTATTCACAATTTTTACATCATTATCTAATATATATATATATATATATATATATATATATATATATATATATATATATATACACAGAAATAATACATTCATTTTGATCTCCTTCTTTACAGATGATGGAGATGTGGGATATGTGATAACCCACAAGTATAGGGAATCGTATGTAGCCTCTTTCGATAAATATGAGTGTCGAACCCAACGAGGAGCTAAAGGCAGAACAAATATTCCTTCAAGTTCTATCAACCACCGATACAACTCTATGCACACTTGATGTTTGTTTCTCCTAAAACAAGTATGAAACTATTTTGTAAGAATAAAACTATAAGTACTTTGCGAGAATAAAACTACGAATAAATTGCAAGGTAATAAAAGTGGATAGCTTTTGTCAACAATAAAGTCATTTGTCCCTAGGCAATAGATAACAAGTATCGTTAATCATTCTTGCAATTCTATATGAGGGAGAGGCATGAGCTAACATACTTTATCTACTTGGATCATATGCACTTATGATTGGACCCCTAGCAAGAACCCGCAACTACTAAAGATCCTTAAGGTCGTGAAACCCCACCATAGCATTAAGTATCAAAGTCCTCTTTATTCCATACAACATAACCCACTTATCCGCGTTTAGGCTACTGTCACCCCCGCAACACCGACAATAAGCAAACCATGAACATATTGCAACACCCTACAACTGGGGCCCCTCCGTTTGCACGACACAGAGGGCACCGTAGGACAGCACCACAAATAAAATATACAATCATACCAACCAAGATCATGATTAACCCATAAGACAAAACAGATCTACTCAAACATCATAGGATAGCCAAATATCATTGGGAAATAATATATGGAGTTGAGCACCATGTTTAAGTAGAGATTACAGCAGGGAGAAGAGGTGTTACACCGCTGCATAGAGGGGGAGAAAATTGGTGTTGACGGTAGCAAGATTGCTGATGTAGATCGCCGTCACGATCCTTGCCCCGGCGGCACTCCGGTGGCACCAGGAGAGAGCGGGAGAGAGCCCCCTCCTTCTTCTTCTTCCTTGGCCTCCCCTCTAGATGGGAGGAGAGTTCCCCCTCTGTTCCATGGTGTCCATGGTGGCGGAGGGGCGGGAGCCCCTCCGATATTGGATCTCGCTCTCTGTTCTCTTCTGTTTCGCGTTTTCAGATCTGGCCGAAAACTGTTATTATATTTCGGGAGATATGTAAATCCGATTGCACTGAGATTTTAACACGATTTTTTCCGGATATAAGCTTCCTTGCGCCCAAAGTAGAGATCCAACTGACGTACAAGGTGAGCATAAGACACCTGGGCGCGCCCTGGTGTATCTTGGGGCCTGTGGGCCCCTGGTTACGTTGATTCCACCTCCCAAAATGCACAAATATTCCAAAATAATTCTCCGTAAATTTTTATCGCACTACAAGAAAAGACACATCCGTGACATTTTGGGCCGAACGATTTTTTTTCTGTCATGCTTATGACACTTCTATGACAATAATTGTGGCAAAACCCGGTATCATCATAGATGTGGTGGGCTCCTACTTCCATGACAAAAAATCATGACAGAAAATGGGCTTTTCGTCTTGGGCGGGCCGGAGACGCAGCTGCATGACATTCTTTGAGCCGTCCATGATGGAGAAAACTGTGGTAGAAGCGAGGGCGAGGAAAATATCGGGGGAGTTCCCGGTTTACGGTGGGTGGTCGGGGGCTAAGCAATGCGCGTTTCTCTCGTACGTACGCGTGTGTGTGCGAGGCGTTGCACTCCTACTGAACCCGAGCGAGGCGTTGGGCTCTAACTGAACCCGAGCGATTGCACTGCAGGCTACGCGTTACTAAACTCAAGCGATCGATCGGTGGCTGTTAACTGAACCCGATCGAGCGATTCCTTCGCTACTGCTGCTAACTGAAGCCGATCGATGTTGCCTCTGGATGAATAGTGAGCGTTGTGTGGGGGGGGGGGGGCTTTGGATGAACAGTTCCCGGTGGGGGTTGGATGAACAGGAACCCGTGGTAGTAGAGGCCATTGCCGCTGCATGAACGGTACCCCGATCGATCGAGCCGGTGGATGAACATGACCCCGTGGAGGGCTGGTTGAACAGTAGCCGATGGAGGGCTGGTTGAACAGTAGCCGGTGGAGGGCTGGATGAACAGTAGCCCGTGGAGGGGTGGTTGAACAGGACCCCGTGGAGAGGGCTGGTTGAACAGTAGCCGGTGGAGGAGCGCGCGGTGGAGGCTGGATGAACAGGAGCCCGTGGATGAACAGTCGCAGGTGGAGGCTGGATGAACAGGAGCCCGTGGATGAACAGTCGCAGGTGGAGGCTGGAGGAGGTCGGCGGTGGATGAACAGTAGCCCGTGGAGGCTGGAGGAGGTCGACGGTGGAGATGAACAATATCCCGTGCAGTCCCGTTTTGCGGTACGCCACACCCCTCCCGATGAACAGGACCCCCGTTTTGACCGTAGCGCTCCAACACAAGTCTGTTTCCTCTGTTTTGCGGTACGCCACACCCCTCTTGATTAACAGGACCCCGTTTCGACCGTAGGAGGTCCGTTTCCTTTGTTTTGCGTTACGCCAAACCCCTCCCGATGAACAGGATCCCGTTTCCACCATGGCCGGTCGAACACAAGGCCGTTTCCTCCGTTCCGCGGTACGCCAGGCCTCGTTTCCATCGCTTGTTCCGTCCAAGCCAGTTGGCTCCCGATGAACATGATGCATTCCGTTGCCTCCCCATGAACATGACGACGACGCAGTTTCTATGTTCCGACCCAGCCACAGCCATGTACGCGAGCTCTGGCCGTACGTATGCGCGAGTAGGCGTTCGAGACCCCGCCCGTATGTACGTACGTGGCCGTATTTACTTTCTTGCACCCTGGCTGCTGTACGTACGTGTACATGCTACGTGCGCGCCTCTACTACCACACGTGCGCACCTCTACTACCACACGCGCCCTTCCTTACAGGGCCACGGTTCATCGCTGCAGCCTGCAGATAGACCGATCGACCAGTATGTACGTACACGTTCGCGACCATAATGACAACGCTACGTACGCTTCGACCATGTGGGTCTCGACTGTCAGGCACTTCCTTGCGTGCGGAGATGTAGCTGGTGGGTCCCAGCAGTCAGGGGGGCGAATCATTTGTTTGCCCGTAATATGGACGCACTTCCTTGCGTGCGAAGATGTAGCTGGTGGGTCCCAGCAGTCAGGGGGTGATACGTCTCCAACGTATCTATTTTTTTATTGTTCCATGCTATATTATATTCTGTTTTCGACATTATTGGGCTTTATTATACACTTTTATATTATTTTTGGGAATAACCTATTAACCGGAGGCCCAGCCTAGAACTGTTGTTTTTTGCCTATTTCAGAGTTTCGTAGAAAAGGAATATCAAACGGAGTCCAAACAGAATGAAACCTTCGGGAACGTGATTTTCGGAACGAACGTGATCCAGAGGACTTGGACCCTACGTCAAGACATCAACCAAGAGGGCACGAGGTAGGGGCGCGCCTACCCCCCCCCCCCCCAGGCGCGCCCTCCACCCTCGTGGGCCCCCTGTTGCTCCACCGACGTACTCCTTCCTCCTATATATACCTACGTACCCCCAAACTACCAGATACGGAGCCAAAAACCTAATTCCACCGCTGCAACCTTCTGTACATGTGAGATCCCATCTTGGGGTCTATTACGGAGCTCTGCCGGAGGGGGCGTCGATCACGGAGGGCTTCTACATCAACACCATAGCCTCTCCGATGATGTGTGAGTAGTTTACGTCAGACCTTCGGGTCCATAGTTATTAGCTAGATGGCTTCTTCTCTATTTTTGGATCTCAATACAATGTTCTCCCCCTCTCTCGTGGAGATCTATTCGATGTAATCTTCTTTTGCGGTGTGTTTGTTGAGACCGATGAATTGTGGGTTTATGATCAAGTTTATCTATGAACAAGATTTGAATCTTCTCTGAATTCTTTCATGTATGATTGGTTGTCTTTGCAAGTCTCTTAGAATTATCAGTTTGGTTTGGCCAACTAGATTGATCTTTCTTGCAATGGGAGAAGTGCTTAGCTTTGGGTTCAATCTTGCGGTGTCCTTTCCCAAAGGATGAGGGGCAGCAAGGCACGTATTGTATTGTTGCCATCGAGGATAACAAGATGGGGTTTACATCATATTGCATGAGTTTATCCATCTACATCATGTTATCTTGCTTAAAGCGTTACTCCATTCTTATGAACTTAATACTCTAGATGCATGCTAGATTGCGGTCGATGTGTGGAGTAATAGTAGTAGATGCAGGCAGGAGTCAATCTACTTGTCTCAGACGTGATGCCTATATACATGATCATACCTAGATATTCTCATAACTATGCTCAATTTTGTCAATTGCTCAACAATAATTTGTTCACCCACCGTAAATACTTATGCTCTCGAGAGAAGCCACTGGTGAAACCTATGGCCCCCGGGTCTATTTTCCATCATATTAATCTTCCAACACTTAGTTATTTTTATTGCCTTTATTTTACTTTGCATATTTATCATAAAAATACCAAAAATATTATCTTATCATATCTATCAGATCTCACTCTCATAAGTGACCGTGAAGGGATTGACAACCCCTTTATTGCATTGGTTGCGAGGATTTATTTGTTTGTGTAGGTGCATGGGACTCGTGCATGGCCTCCTACTGGATTGATACCTTGTTTCTCAAAAACTGAAGGAAATACTTACGCTACTTTGCTGAATCACCCTTTCCTCTTCAAGGGAAAACCAACGCAGTGCTCAAGAGGTAGCAAGAAGTATTTCTGGCGCCGTTGCCGGGGAGGTATTCGCAAAAGTCAACATACCGAGTACCCATCACAAACCCTTACCTCCCGCATTACATTATTTGCCATTTTCCTCTCATTTTCCTCTCCCCCACTTCACCCTTGCCGTTTTAGTCGCCCTCTCTTTTCCGTTTGCCTCCTTTTGCCCGCTTGCCTCTTGTTTGTTCGTGTGTTGGATTGCTTGTTTGCCTCGATGGCTCTGCCAAGATTTGGTGATCCTCACCTTAAAAGGCTAGAAGAGATCGAAAGCAACGTTAGGAGTTTCATGGTTTTACAATTTGAACATAACAATTTCTTTATAAACGAGCTTAACGAACAAAAAAGCTTTATGAGTTATATGAATAAAGAACTCAATGATATGTCTAAAGAATTTGATGGTTTGAGATCCCAAATTGCTCATCTTGAGAAGTTAATAGCTGAAATTTCGGATAAGCAGGCCACCTTAGTTAATAAGATGGACGATAAGCCGGAAAACTTTGAAAATAAAGATGAAGATCTAAAGGTTATTGATGTGTCCCCTATTAAATCTTTGTTTTGCAATATGAATCTTGATAATGATGGGACTGAATATGATCCACCTTTACCTAGAAGGTGTTCCAAAAATTCGGAGTTTTTAGATCTTGATGCGAGTGGGACTGAAGAGATCAAAACATTAGATATTACTGAACCCACTATTTTGGATTTCAAGGAATTTAATTATGATAATTGCTCTTTGATAGATTGTATTTCCTTGTTGCAATCCGTGCTAAATTCTCCTCATGCTTATAGTCAAAAGAATGCCTTTACCAAACATATCGTTGATGCTTTAATGCAATCTTATGAAGAAAAACTTGAGTTGGAAGTTTCTATCCCTAGAAAACTTTATGATGAATGGGAACCTACTATTAAAATTAAAATTAAAGATAATGAATGCTATGCTTTGTGTGATTTTTGTGCTAGTGTTTCTACGATTCCAAAGACTTTGTGCGATTTGCTAGGTTTCCGTGATTTTGATGATTGCTCTCTAAACTTGCACCTTGCGGATTCCACTATTAAAAAGCCTGTGGGAAGAATTAATGATATTCTTATTGTTGCAAATAGGAACTATGTGCCCGTAGATTTTATTGTTCTTGATATAGATTGCAATCCTTCATGTCCTATTATTCTTGGTAGACCTTTCCTTAGAACGATTGGTGCAATTATTGATATGAAGGAAGGGAATATTAGATTCCAATTTCCGTTAAGGAAAGGCATGGAATACTTCCCTCGAAAGAAAATAAAATTACCATATGAATCTATCATGATAACCACTTATGGATTGCCTACCAAAGATGGCAATACCTAGATCTATCCTTGCTTTTATGCCTGGCTAGGGGCGTTAAACGATAGCGCCTGTTGGGATGCAACCCAATTTTTTTTGTTTCTTGCTTCTGTTTAGGAATGAATCTTTGATCTAGCCTATGTTTAGATGTGTTTTATGTTTTAATTAGTGTTTGTGCGAAGTTTAACCTATAAGATCTTCTTGGATGATAGTTATTTGATCTTGCTGAAAATTCCAGAAACTTTCTGTTCACGAAAATAATTGTTAAAAATCACCAGAACGTGATAAAATATTGATTCCAATTGCTGATGATCAATAAAAAAAATTCTAGGTCGTCCTATTTTGGCTGAAGTTTTAGAGTTCCATAAGTTTGCGTTAGTTACAGATTATTACAGACTATTTTGTTTTTGACAGATTCTGTTTTTCGTGTGTTGTTTGCTTATTTTGATGAATCTATGGCTAGTAAAAGAGTTTATAAACCATAGAGAAGTTGGAATACATTAGGTTTAACACCAATATAAATGAAGAATGAGTTCATTACAGTACCTTGAAGTGGTGTTTTGTTTTCTTTCGCTAACGGAGCTCACGAGATTTTCTGCTGAGTTTTGTGTTGTGAAGTTTTCAAGTTTTGGGTGAAGGATTTGATGGATTATGGAACAAGGAGTAGCAAGATCCTAAGCTTGGGGATTCCCAAGGCACCCCAAGATAATCTAAGGACACCTAAAAGCCAAAGCTTGGGGATGCCCCGTAAGGCATCCCCTCTTTCGTCTACTTCCATCGGTAACTTTACTTGGAGCTATATTTTTATTCACCACATGATATGTGTTTTGCTTGGAGCGTCTTGTATCATTTGAGTCTTTATTTATTATTTTACCACAATCATCCTTGCTGTACACACCTTTTGAGAGAGACACACATGATTCGGAAATTATTAGAATACTCTATGTGCTTCACTTATATCAGTTATATAGTTTTTCTCTAGTGCTTCACTTATATCTTTTAGAGCACGGCGGTGGATTTGTTTTATAGAAACTATTGATCTGTCATGCTTCACTTATATTATTTTGAGAGTCTTAAAGTAGCATGGCAATTTGCTTTAACTAATATCATGAGAAATTTGATGCTTGATAATTGTTTTGAGATATAACAGTGGTAATATCATAGTTGTGCTAGTTGAGTAATTGTGGAATTGAAAAATACGTGTGTTGGAGTTTGTGATTCCCGTAGCATGCACGTATGGTGAACTGTTATGTAAAGAAGTCAGAGCATGAAGTGTTTGTTGATTGTCTTCCTTTGTGTGGCGGTCGGGATCGCGCGATGGTTAACTCCTACCAACCCTTCCCCTAGGAGCATGCGTAGTAGTACTTTGCTTAGAGGGCTAGTAAATTTTTGTAATAAGTATATGAGTTCTTTATGACTAATGTGAGTCCATGGATTATACGCACACTTACCTTTCCGGAATTTTCTAGCCTCTTCATTACCGGGCATTGCCCTTTCTCACCTTGAGAGTTGGTGCAGACTTCGTCAGTGCATCCAAACCCCATGATATGATACGCTCTATCACACATAAACCTCCTTATATCTTCCTCAAAACAGCCACGATACCTACCTATTATGGCATTTTCATAGCCATTCCGAGATATATTGCCATGCAACTTTCCACCGTTTCATTCATCATGACACGCTCCATTATTGTCATTTTGCTTTGCATGATCATGTAGTTGACATAGTATTCGTGGAAAAGCCACCATTCATAATTCTTTCATACATGTCACTCTTGATTCATTGCATATCCCGGTACACCGCCGGAGGCATTCATATAGAGTCATATTTTGTTCTAAGTATTGAGTTGTAATTCATGAGTTGTAAGTAAATAAAAGTGTGATGATCATCATTATTAGAGCATTGTCCCAAGTGAGGAAAGGATGATGGAGACTATGATCCCCCCACAAGTCAGGATGAGACTCCGGACTAAATAAAAAAAGAGGCCATAAAAAAGAGAAAGGGCCCAAATAAAAAAATGAGAGAAAAAGAGAGAAGGGACAATGTTACTATCCTTTTACCACACTTGTGCTTCAAAGTAGCACTGTGATCTTCATAATAGAGAGTCTCTCATTTTGTCACTTTCATATAGTAGGTGGAAATTTCATTATAGAACTTGGCTTCGTGAGCAAGAAAGTTGAATGCACACCCACTTAGTTTCTTTTTGAGCTTTCATACACTTATAGCTCTAGTGCATCCATTGCATGGCAGTCCCTACTCCTCGCATTAACTGTTGGGGTACGTAGTAATTTCAAAAAAATTCGTACGCACACGCAAGATCATGGTGATGCGTAGCAACGAGAGGGAAGAGTGTTGTCTACTACCCTCGTAGACCGTAAGCGGAAGCATTAGCACAACGCGGTTGATGTAGTCGTACGTCTTCACGATCCGACCGATTAAGTACCGAACATACGACACCTCCGAGTTCAACACACGTTCAGCCCGATGACGTCCCTCGAACTCTGATCCAGCCGAGTGTTGAGGGAGAGTTTTGTCAGCACGACGGCGTGGTGACGATGATGATGTTCTACCGACGCAGGGTTTCGCCTAAGTACCGCTACAGTATTATTGAGGTGGACTATGGTGGAGGGGGGCACCGCACACGGCTAAAAGATCAAACGATCAATTGTTGTGTCTATGGGGTGCCCCCTGCCCCCGTATATAAAGGATCAAGTGGGGAGGCGACTGGCTAAGGAGGAGGGCGCGCCAAGGGGGGAGTCCTACTCCCACCGGGAGTAGGACTCCTCCTTTCCTTGTGGGAGTAGGAGAAGGGAAGGGAGAAGGAGAAGGAAGGAAGGGGGCGCCCCCCTCCCTAGTCCAATTCGGACTAGTCCATGGGGAGGGATGCGGCCATCCTTTGGGGCCTTTCTCTCCTTTCCCGTATGGCCCATTAAGGCCCAATACGAATCCTGTAACTCTCCGGTACTCCAAAAAATACCCGAATCACTCGGAACCTTTCCGATGTCCGAATATAGTCGTCCAATATATCGATCTTTACGTCTCGACCATTTCGAGACTCCTCGTCATGTCCCCGATCTCATTCGGGACTCCGAACTCCTTCGGTACATCAAAACATATAAACTCATAATATAACTGTCATCGAAACTTTAAGCGTGCGGACCCTACGGGTTCGAGAACTATGTAGACATGACCGAGACACGTCTCGATTCGATAACCAATAGCGGAACATGGATGCTCATATTGGCTCCCACATATTCTACGAAGATCTTTATCGGTCAGACCGCATAACAACATACGTTGTTCCCTTTGTCATCGGTATATTACTTTCCCGAGATTCGATCGTCGGTATCTCAATACCTAGTTCAATCTCGTTACTGGCAAGTGTCTTTACTCGTTCGTGTAATACATCATCCCGCAACTAACTCATTAGTTGCAATGCTTGCAAGGCTTTAAAGTATGTGCATTATCGAGTGGGCCCAGAGATTCCTCTCCGACAATCGGAGTGACAAATCCTAATCTCGAAATACGCCAACCCAACAAGTACCTTCGGAGACACCTGTAGAGCACCTTTATAATCACCCAGCTACGTTATGACGTTCGGTAGCACACAAAGTGTTCCTCTAGTAAACGGGAGTTGCATAAGCTCATAGTAATAGGAATATGTATAAGTGATGAAGAAAGCAATAGCAACATACTAAACGATCGAGTGCTAAGCTCACGGAATGGGTCAAGTCAATCACATCATTATCCTAATGATGTGATCCCGTTAATCAAATGACAACCCATGTCTATGGCTAGGAAACATAACCATCTTTGATCAACAAGCTAGTCAAGTAGAGGCATACTAGTGACACTCTGTTTGTCTATGTATTCACACAAGTATTATGTTTAGGTTAATACAATTCTAGCATGAATAATAAACATTTATCATGATATAAGGAAATAAATAATAACTTTATTATTGCCTCTAGGGCATATTTCCTTCAGTCTCCCACTTGCACTAGAGTCAATAATCTAGTTCACATCGCCATGTGATTTAACACCAATATTCACATCTGTATGTGATTAATACCCATAGTTCACATCGTCATGTGATAAACACCTAAACGGTTTACTAGAGTCAATAATCTAGTTCACATCGCTATGTGATTAACACCCAAAGAGTACTAAGGTATGATCATGTTTTGCTTGTGAGAGAAGTTTAGTCAACGGGTCTGTCACATTCAGAGCCGTATGTATTTTGCTAATATTCTATGTCTACAATGCTCTGCACGGAGCTACTCTAGCTGATTGCTCCCACTTTCAATATGTATCCAGATTGAGACTTAGAGTCATATGGATTGGTGTAAAAGCTTGTATCGACGTAACTCTTTACGACGAGCTCTTTTATCACCTCCATAATCGATAAATATTTCCTTAGTCCTCACTAAGGATATTCTTGACTGCTGTCCAGTGATCTACTCCTAGATCAAAATTGTACTCCCTTGCCAAACTCAGCACAAGGTATACAATAGGTCTGATACACAACACAGCATACTTTATAGAACCTATGACTGAGGCATAGGGAATGACTTTTCATTCTCTTTCTATTTTCTGCCATGGTCAGGTTTTGAGTCTTACTCAACTTCACACCTTGCAACACAAGCAAGAACTCCTTCTTTGAGCGTTCCATTTTGAACTACTTCAAAATCTTATCAAGGTATGTACTCTTTGAAAATCTTATCAAGCGTCTTGATTTATCTCAATAGATCTTGATGCTCAATACGTAAGTAGCTTTACTGAGGTCTTTCTTTTAAAGAACTCCTTTCAAACACTTCTTTATGCTTTCCAGAAAAAATTCTACATCATTTCTGATCAACAATATGTCACTCACATATACTTATCAGAAAGGCTGTAGTGCTCCCACTCACTTTATTGTAAATACAGGCTTTACTGCAAGTCCGTATAAAACTATATGGTTTGATCAACTCATCAAAACATATATTCCAACTCCGAGATGCTTGCACCAGTCCATAGATGGATCGCTGGAGCTTGCACATTTTGTTAGCACCTTTAGGATTGTCAAAACCTTCTGGTTGCATCATATACAACTCTTCTTCCAGAAATCCATTCAGGAATGCAGTTTTTGACATCCATTTGCCAGATTTCGTAAAATGTGGCAATTGCTAACATGATTCGGACAGACTTAAGCATCGCTACGGGTGAGAAAGACTCATTGTAGTGAACCCCTTGAACTTGTCGAAAACCTTTCACAACAAGTCTAGCTTTGTAGATAGTAACACAACTATCAACGTCCGTCTTCCTCTTGAAGATCCATTTATTTTCTACGGCTTGTCGATCATCGGGAAAGTCAACCAAAGTCCATACTTTGTTCTCATACATGGATCCTATCTCAGATTTCATAGCCTTAAGCGATTTCGCAGAATCTGGGCGCATCATCTCTTCCTCATAGTCCGTAGGTTCGCCATGGTCAAGTAACATGACCTCCAGCATAGGATTACCGTACCACTCTGGTGCGGATCTTACTCTGGTTTACCTACGAGGTTTGGTAGTAACTTGATCTGAAGCTTCATGATCATCATCATTAGCTTCCTCACTAATTGGTGTATGAATCACAGGAACAGATTTCTGTGATGAACTACTTTCCAATAAGGGAGTAGGTACAGCTACCTCATTAAGTTCTACTTTCCTCCCACTCACTTCTTTCGAGAGAAACTCCTTCCCTAGAAAGGATCCATTTTCAGCAACGAATATCTTGCCTTCGGATCTGTGATAGAAAGTGTACCCAACATTTTCTTTTGGGTATCCTATGAAGACGCATTTCTCCGATTTGGGTTTGAGCTTATCAGGTTGAAACTTTTTCACATAAGCATTGCAACCTCAAACTTTAAGAAACGACAGCTTAGGTTTCTTGCCAAACCATAGTCCATACGGTGTCGTCTCAACGGATTTAGATGGTGCCCTATTTAACGTGAATGTAGTTGTATCTAATGCATAACCCTAAAACGATAGTGGTAGATCGGTAAGAGACATCATAGATCGCACCATATCTAATAAAGAAATCTGATTCTGACGTTCGTACACACCATTATCTGATGGTGTTCGGTGGCGTGAGTAGTGAAACTATTTCACATTGTTTTAACTGAAGGCCAAACTCGTAACTCAAATATTTTACCTCTGCGATCATATCGTAGAAACTTTTAATTTTGTTACGATGATTCTCCACCTCACTCTGAAATTCTTTGAACTTTTCAAATGTTTCAGACTTGTGTTTCATCAAGTAGATATACCCATATCTGCTCAAATCATCTGTGAATGTCAGAAAATAATGATACCCGCCGCAAGCCTTAATATTCATCGGACCACATACATCAGTATGTATGATTTCCAACAAATCTGTTGCTTGCTCCATTGTTCAGGAGAACGGCATTTTAGTCATCTTGCCCAAGAGGCATGGTTCGCAAGCATCAAGTGATTCCAAAATCCCATCAGCATGGAGTTTCTTCATGCGCTTTACACCAATATGACCTAAACGGCAGTGCCACAAATAAGCTGCACTATCATTATTAACTTTGCATCTTTTGGCTTCATTATTATGAATATGTGTATCACTACGATCAAGATCCAACAAACCATTTTATTGGGTGTATGACCATAGAAGGTTTTATTCATGTAAACAGAACAACAATTATTCTCTAATTTAAATGAATAACCATATTGAAACAAACATGATCAAATCATATTTATTCTCAACGCAAACGCCAAATAACATTTATTTAGGTTCAACACTAATCCCGAAAGTATAGGGAGTGTGTGATGATGATCATATCAATCTTGGAACTACTTCCAACACTCATCGTCACTTCCCCTCAACTAGTATATGTTTATTATGTAACTCCTGTTTTGAGTTACTAATCTTAGCAACCGAACAAGTATCAAATACTCAGGGGCTACTATAAACACTAGTAAGGCACATATCAATAACCTGTATATCAAATATACCCTTGTTCACTTTGCCATCCTTCTTATCCACCCACTATCTGTGGCATTTCCGTTTCCGATGACCATTTCCTTTGTAGTGTAAGCACTTAGTTTCAGGCTTTGGTCCAGCTTTGGGCTTCTTCGCGAGAGTGACAACTTGCTTGTCATTCTACTTGAAGTTCCCTTTCTTTCCCTTTGCCCTTTTCTTGAAACTAGTGGTCTTGTCAATCATCAACGCTTGATGCTCTTTCTTGATTTCTACCTTCGTTGATTTCAACATCGTGAAGAGCTCGGGAATCGTTTTCTTCATCCTTTGCATACTATAGTTCATCACGAAGTTCTACTAACTTGGTGACGGTGACTAGAGAACTCTGTCAATCACTTTCTTATCTGGAAGATTAACTCCCACTTGATTCAAGCGATTGTAGTACCCAGACAATCTGAGCACATGCTCACTAGTTGAGCAATTCTCCTCCATCTTTTAGCTATAGAACTTGTTGGAGACTTCATATCTCTCAACTCAGGTATTTGCTTGAAATATTAACTTCAACTCCTGGAACATCTCATATGGCCCATGACGTTCAAAATGTCTTTGAAGTCCCAGTTCTAAGCCGTTAAACATGGTGCACTAAACTATCAAGTAGTCATCATATTGAGCTAGCCAAACGTTCATAACGTCTGCATCTGCTCCTGCAATAGGTCCGTCACCTAACGGTGCATCAAGGACATAATTCTTCTGTGCAGCAATGAGGACAATCCTCAGATCACGGATCCAATCCGCATCATTGCTACTAACATCTTTCAACACAGTTTTCTCTAGAAACATATCAAAATAAACATATGAAAGCAACAACGCGAGCTATTGATCTACAACATAATTTGCAAAATACTACCAGGACTAAGTTCATGATAAATTAAAGTTCAGTTAATCATATTACTTAAGAACTTCCACTTAGATAGACATCCCTCTAGTCATCTAAGTGATCACGTGATCCAAATCAAGTAAACCATAACCGATCATCACGTGAGATGGAGTAGTTTTCAATGGTGAACATCACTATGTTGATCATATCTACTATATGATTCACGCTCGACCTTTCGGTCTCCAATGTTCCGAGGCCATATCTGCATATGCTAGGCTCGTCAAGTTTAACCTGAGTATTCCGCGTGTGCAAAACTGGCTTGCACCCGTTGTAGATGGGCGTAGAGCTTATCACACCCGATCATCACGTGGTGTGCAGGCACGACGAACTTTGGCAACGGTGCATACTCAGGGAGAACACTTTTATCTTGAAATTTAGTGAGAGATCATCTTATAATGCTACCGTCAATCAAAGCAAGATAAGATGCATAAAAGATAAACATCACATGCAATCAATATAAGTGATATGATATGGCCATCATCATTTTGTGCTTGTGATCTCCATCTCCGAAGCACCGTCATGATCACCATCGTCACCGGCGCGACACCTTGATCTCCATCGTAGCATCGTTGTTGTCTTGCCAATCTTATGCTTCTACGACTATCGCTACCGCTTAGTGATAAAGTAAAGCATTACAGGGCGATTGCATTGCATACAATAAAGCGACAACCATATGGCCCCTGCCAGTTGCCGATAAGTCGGTTACAAAAACATGATCATCTCATACAATAAAATTTAGCACCATGTCTTGACCATATCACATCACAACATGCCCTGCAAAAACAAGTTAGACGTCCTCTACTTTGTTGTTGCAAATTTTACGTGGCTGCTACTGGGCTTAGCAAGAACCGTTCTTAAATGCGCATCAAAACCACAACGATAGTTCGTCAAGTTAGTGCTGTTTTAACCTTCTCAAGGACTCGGCGTAGCCATAGTCGGTTCAACTAAAGTTGGAGAAACTGACACCCGCAAGCACCTGTGTGCAAAGCACGTCGGTAGAACCAGTCTCGCGTAAGCGTACGCGTAATGTCGGTCCGGGCCGCTTCATCCAACAATATCGCCGAAACAAAGTATGACATGTTGGTGAGCAGTATGACTTGTATCGCCCACAACTCACTTGTGTTCTACTCGTGCATATGACATCTACGCATAAAACCTGGCTCTGATGCCACTGTTGGGGAACGTAGTAATTTCAAAAAAATTCCTACGCACACGCAAGATCATGGTGATGCATAGCAATGAGATGGGAGAGTGTTGTCTACGTACCCTTGTAGACCGTAAGCGGAAGCGTTAGCACAACGCGGTTGATGTAGTCGTACGTCTTCACGATCCGACCGATCAAGTACTGAACGTACGGAACCTTCGAGTTCAGCACACGTTCAGCCCGATGACGTTCCTCGAACTCCGATCCAGCCGAGTGTTGAGGGAGAGTTTCGTCAGCACGACGGCGTGGTGACGATGATGATGTTCTACAGACGCAGGGCTTCACCTAAGCACCGCTACAGTATTATCGAGGTGGACAATGGTGGAGGGGGGCACCGCACACGGCTAAAAGATCAATCGATCAATTGTTGTGTCTATGGGGTGCCCCATGCCCCCGTATATAAAGGAGCAAAGGGGGGAGGCGGCCGGCCAAGGAGGAGGGCGCGCCAAGGGGGGAATCCTACTCCCACCGGGAGTAGCACTCCTCCTTTCCTTGTGGGAGTAGGAGAAGGGAAGGGAGAAGGAGAAGGAAGGAAGGGGGCGCCCCCCCTCCCTGGTCCAATTCGGACTAGTCCATGGGGAGGGGTGCAGCCACCCTTTGGGGCCTTTTTCTCCTTTCCCGTATGGCCCATTAAGGCCCAATACGAATTCCCATAACTCTCCGGTACTCCGAAAAATACCGGAATCACTCGGAACCTTTCCGATGTCCGAATATAGTCGTCCAGTATATCGATCTTTACGTCTCAACCATTTCGAGACTCCTCGTCATGTCCCTGATCTCATCCGGGACTCCGAACTCCTTTGGTACATCAAAACATATAAACTCATAATATAACTGTCACCAAAACTTTAAGCGTGCGGACCTACGGGTTCGAGAACTATGTAGACATGACCGAGACACGTCTCCGGTCAATAACCAATAGCGGAACCTGGATGCTCATATTGGCTCCCACATATTCTACGAAGATCTTTATCGGTCAGACCGCATAACAACATACGTTGTTCCCTTTGTCATCGGTATATTACTTTCCCGAGATTCGATCGTCGGTATCTCAATACCTAGTTCAATCTCAATTACGCAAATCTCTTTACTCGCTCGTGTAATACATCATCCCGTTAACTAACTCATTAGTTGCAATGCTTGCAAGGCTTTAAGTGATGTGCATTACCGAGTGGGCGAAGATACCTCTCCAATAATCGGAGTGACAAATCCTAATCTCGAAATACGCCAACCCAACAAGTACCTTTGGAGACACACAGAGAGCACCTTTATAATCACCCAGTTATGTTGTGACGTTTGGTAGCACACAAAGTGTTCCTCTGGTAAATGGGAGTTGCGTAATCTCATAGTAATAGGAACATGTATAAGTCATGAAGAAAGCAATAGCAACATACTAAACGATCGAGTGCTAAGCTCACGGAATGGGTCAAGTCAATCACATCATTCTCCTAATGATGTGATCCCGTTAATCAAATGACAACCCATTTCTATGGCTAGGAAACATAACCATCTTTGATCAACGAGCTAGTCAAGTAGAGGCATACTAGTGACACTCTGTTTGTCTATGTATTCACACAAGTATTATGTTTCCGGTTAATACAATTCTAGCATGAATAATAAACATTTATGATGATATAAGGAAATAAATAATAACTTTATTATTGCCTCTAGGGCATATTTCCTTCATTAACATCAATTGATGGGCATCTCCATAGCCCGTTGATTAGCGTCGTTGATGTTAGACTTTATCCTATTTTTGTCTTCCCATATAACCCCTACCATTATACCTTATTCCACCATAGTGCTATATCCATGGCTTGCGCTCATGTATTGCGTAAGAGTTGAAAAGGCTGAAGCGCGTTAAAAGTATGAACCAATTGCTTGGCTAAAACCCGGGTTGTACATGATATGAATATTTGTGTGGGGAAGATGTAGCATAGCCAGACTATATGATTTTGTAGGGATAACTTGCTTTGGCTATGTTATTTTGATAAGACATAATTGCTTTGTTAGTATGCTAGAGGTATTATTGTTTTTATGTCAACATTAAACTTTTATCCTGAATCATATCAAATCTGAACATTCATGCCACAATAAGAAGAATTATATTGAAATTATGCCACATAGCATTCCACATCAAAAATTCTGTTTTTATCATTTACCTACTCGAGGACGAGCAGGAATTAAGCTTGGGGATGCTTGATACGTCTCCAACGTATCTATAATTTTTGATTGTTCCATGCTATATTATATTCTATTTTGGACATTATTGGGCTTTATTATACACTTTTATATTATTTTCGGGACTAACCTATTAACCGGAGGCCTAGCCCAGAACTGCTATTTTTTGCATATTTGAGAGTTTCGCAGAAAAAGAATCAAATGGAGTCCAAACGGAATGAAACCTTCGGGAACATGATTTTCAGAACGAACGTGATCCAGAGGACTTGGACCCTACGTCAAGACATCAAGCAGGAGGGCACGAGGTAGGGGGCGCGCCTACCCCCCGCCCCCCAGGCGTGCCCTCCACCCTTGTGGGCCCATTGTTGCTCCACCGACGTACTCCTTCCTCCTATATATACCTACGTACCCCCAAACTACCAGATACAGAGCCAAAAACCTAATTCCACCGCGCAACCTTACAGATTTGTGAGATCCCATCTTGGGGCTGCTCCAGAGCTCACGAGGGGGCATCGATCATGGAGGGCTTCTACATCAACACCATAGCCTCTCCGATGATGTGTGCGTACTTTACCTCAGACCTTCTGGTCCATAGTTATTAGCTAGATGGCTTCTTCTCTCTTTTTGGATCTCAATACAATGTTCTCCCCCTCTCTCGTGGAGATCTATTCGATATAATCTTCTTTTGCGGTGTGTTTGTTGAGACCGATGAATTGTGGGTTTATGATAAAGTTTATCTATGAACAATATTTGAATCTTCTCTGAATTCTTTTATGTATGATTGGTTATCTTTGCAAGTCTCTTCGAATTATCAGTTTGGTTTGGCCTACTAGATTGATCTTTCTTGCAATGAGAGAAGTGCTTAGCTTTGGGTTCAATCTTGCGATTTCCTTTCCCAGTGACAGTAGGGGCAGCAAGGCACGTATTGTATTGATGTCATCGAGGATAACAAGATGGGGTTTACATCATATTGCATGAGTTTATCCCTCTACATCATGTCATCTTGCTTAAAGCGTTACTCCGTTCTTATGAACTTAATACTCTAGATGCATGCTGGATAGTGGTTGATGTGTGGAGTAATAGTAGTAGATGCAGGCAGGAGTCGGTCTACTTGTCTCAGACGTGATGCCTATATACATGATCATACCTAGATATTCTCATAACTATGCTCAATTACATCAATTGCTCAACAGTAATTTGTTCACCCACCGTAAATACTTATGCTCTCGAGAGAAGCCACTAGTGAAACCTATGGCCCCCGGGTCTATTTTCCATCATATTAATCTTCCAACACTTAGTTATTTTTATTGCCTTTCATTTTACTTTGCATCTTTATCAGAAAAATACCAAAAATATTATCTTATCATATCTATCAGATCTCATTCTCGTAAGTGACCGTGAAGGGATTGACAACCGATTCATTGCGTTGGTTGCGATGATTTATTTGTTTGTGTAGGTGCGAGGAACTTGTGCGTGGCCTCCTACTAGATTGATACCTTGGTTCTCAAAAACAGGGAAATACTTACGCTACTTTGCTGCATCACCCTTTCCTCTTCAAGGGAAAACCAACGCTGTGCTCAAGAGGTAGCAGGGGGAAACGTTTTTTCATGAAATACGGTGGCCCATCCGGTGGGTCCCTGCTGTCAGGTGGAGGAATCATTATTTTCCGCGTAATAAGGAGGCACTTCCTTGCTGCGGCCGTGGACCCAGCTGTCAGCCTCTCCACGTATAGTACTCTTCCGATGGAAGTCGTTCCTTGACCACGTTGACCACGCCACGCCGAGAGCACCAGGGCGGTGGATGACGGCGAGGCCTAGGAAGGGGACGATGCGGAGCCGGGGAAGACACGACAGTGGATGCCCACGCGGAGAGGAGTACGAGGGTTCACTGGTTCGGCTTCAGTGTGAGGCTGCCGTCGCTGCAGAATAACATGGGGTGCGGGTGAGTGGAGGGATGGCCTGGCCAGCGGTGAGAGTAGTAGGGGGCGGTGAGTCCTCCGCGGCAGCACAGCCGGCCATGAGAGGTAGGAGCAGGTGGCACGACCGGCGCTTCTCTGGGCGGCTGGAGCGAGAAGACCAGAGGTTGAAGAAGCACTACGGCCGTTGGATGGAGATCGTACGGTCACTAGAGCTAGAGTCGTTCATATTGACTAAGTTGACAAAGCCCTCCGTCCCTGTCATCTTAGTAGGCCCACAAGTCAGCCTCCCAAAATGGTGGGTCCCAGCTAGCAGGGGGAGTATTCATTTTTTTGTGCGTAATAAGGAGGCACATCCTTGTGTGCGAAGATATAGCTGGTGGGTTCGAGATGACAGTGGGGGAAAGGTTTTTTTTTCAAGAAATACGGAGGACCTTCCGATGGGTCCCAGCTGTCAGGTGGAGGAATCATTATTTTGCGCGTAATAAGGAGGCATTTCCTTGTGTGGACCGCTACTGGCAGCCTCTTCCGATGGCTGTTGTTTGTTGACCATGTTGACCTCACCGCACCGAGAGCACAAACGCGGTGGACGAGGGCGAGGCCCAGGAAGAGAACGACTCGGAGCCGGCGAAGCCACGCAGCGGATGCCCACGCTGAGGGGTGTACGAGCGCTGACTGGTCGGCTATGGGGTGAGGCTGACGTCGCCGGAAAATAACAGGATGTGTGGGTGTGTAGAGGGATGGCCTGGCGGTAGCACAGCCAGCCACGGGAGGAGGGAGCAGGCAGTCCCGCCGGCGCTGGTTTGGGTGGCTGGAGCAGGAAGATCATAGACTGAAGAAGCACAACGGCCGTTGGATGGACATCCAATAGTCACTGCTCTGTGTTAACTAAGTTGACAAAGCCTTGCGTACGCGTCAAAAAAAATTTAGGACAGCGTCATCGTCAACCTAGTAGGCCCAGAAGTCAGCCTCCAAATCTGTGGAAAACAACATCCAACCCATTAGCCATTATTTTCAATAATTTACAACCCATTTGCTAATTCTTATTTGAAGCCCATATTCTTTTTATTAGCATTACAGACCATATATTCTAGGCACTGCTAAAAAATTCAACGAAAATTTTCATGTTTTGGTGGGGTCCGAACTCTTTTAATCACGAAATTTCGAGTCGCGTTAAAAATAGTTTTTTAAAAAATTATATCGAAATAAAATTCAAAAAACAATTCTCCGCAAAAAAGAATGAAATTTAAAATCTTAACTAGCAAGATGCCCGTGCGTTGCACGGAACATGAAAATGCATTTGTATGAGTAGTTTATCTTGTGGGAGAAAAGACGATCTTTTAATGTAATTGCTAGTTGGCTTTGGTTTTTATAAGAGTAGAGAGTGGAGAAATCCAGAAAAAATGATATTTTAATGTAACTGCCAGTTGGCTTTGGTTTAAAAATTTACAGCCCATTTCTTACAACTTATATCCCATTTTCTGGGGAAGCCCATTTCTTACTACTTTACATCCCTCCCTCCTCGTCTTGAAAGATTTGCTGCCCAGTAGGGCTGAGAAAGCAAGTAGGCCTCAGTTTTGGTGTTCTAAAAAAAAAGAACTGGGCTAGCCATTTTCAGAAACAAAAAAGATATCAACTGGGCTCGTCATGTGCTTAAATAAAAGCTTAAGCATGGGCTAGACGGGCCATAGCCCCCGCACAGCGCGCAGTTGAGCTCCGTCTTTGAAAATAAAAAAACAATTGGGCGAGCTGCTGGGTCCCTGGTGTTATCCGCTCGTTGTGTAATTTTAACAAATCCGTTGCCGCGCCGGCCTATGCATCGCCGGTGTGAGATGAGAGGTCGATGACTTGTCCTGGCGACATGCCGCCGTTGGTGGACTCCGCGTCCCCCTTGCTGAAGTCGACAACGTCCTCGTCCTCGTCCTCGTCATCGGCGCCACCCTCAAGGTTATAGTACTCGTAGTAGTGGTTGTGCCTGTCACATCCCTAGTCCTGGTTTGCTCTGGGCTAGCTAGTCGTGTGTGCATCATGTTTAAAATCCAATGAATTTGAAATGGGGACTCGTGAAAGCCTCAGAAATCATTTTGAAAATGATCAAGATAAATGTTGCTTCAATTTGGCCGGAGAAATGTTCCTGTTTTCTCTAATAATATTGGACAGAGTTAAAATTCCAACCAATATTTTTGGGAGCTCAGAGGCATTTATTTTTGGCCATTTGAGTTAATCCAGTAAATATTTGCATTGGATATATATATGTTATATATATTATATATGTCCAATAATTCTGATTGTTACTGTGGGGCTCTGGAATAATCCAATTAGTTCCTACATTAATTTTCAGAAGAAAATAAATTGGTTTAGTATTTTACTAAATCAGAAACAAAATTACAGAAATAGAGAAGAAAACAAAATAGAAAAAAGGGGAGAGAGGCTTACCTAGGCCACTTACCAGCCGGCCCAGCAGTTCGGCCCAGCTGACTGGCCACGCTGATCGTCCTCTCTCCTCTCGCCAGAGGAGGGCGTGCGTGCGCGCACGCACGCGCACCGCCACCTCCTGCTTGCCGCCGCTGCTGCTGGAGGGCGCCAAGAGCGCCACGACACCCCCTGCATCCCCCCTCCCCATCTCTGGTTCCTCCCTCTCCCCCCAGCGCTCGCGCCCGCAGCCACCCGAGCGAGCCCGTCGCCGCCGTTCACTGCCACCGTGGCCACCGTCCACCCCTCGCCTCGCCGATGCTTCCAGAAGAACCGCCGCGCCTTCCTCTTCGTCTCCACCAACCCACGTGACGTCGGGTGCACCGCAGCGTCGTCCCCGCCGCCTTCATCGCCGCATCTATCCGGCAATCACCGCGGTCGATTCACCGTCTCCGACGCCTCCCCAAGACCACCGAGCTGCTCTTCGATCTCGCTGTGAGCCCCGGAGTATTTCCCCTCACCTCTCCCTCTCTGGTTCGTCCCCTAGCTAGCTGCGCCGCCATGGCCGTAGCTCACGTCCGCCATGGTCGGCGAGCCCCGCGCTCCCGAGCTCCTGCACTTGCATTCGTTGCACCGACGTGCTCCTGGTCACCCCAGGAACCCGTAGAGCCCCTCAGCTGATCTCGCCGTGCCATGTAACGTCGCACCGGACTCCGCCCGAACTCCGGCCGCCGCCATGAGGTCGCTTCCGGTGAACTCCTGCCACCCCGCGCCTCCCGCGAGCCTCGCCTGGATGCGCGCGAGGAAGGGCAACCCTCTAGTGCCCTTGGCTTTTCCCAACACCCCGCCCGTAGCACCACTCCGGCGAGCTCCTGCCGCGGTTGTGATCGCCACCGGCGACAATCCGGCGTGCTGACGTGGCGCCGCCATTAGGGGCTAATGACCCAGCTAATTAACCCTCTCTCACACTGACAGCTGGGTCCCACTTCCTAACTAAATACAATTTATTTTTCTATTAAAGTTTAACTAACCCCAGTGGGCCCACGCGTCAATTTTGAACAAGCTGACGTGGCCGTTGACTGGGCCCACACGTCAGTGACTCTAGCCAGCTCCATGACACTGACCAGTGGGACCCACTGGTCAGGTTTGACCCGGGGCAGCCCTGTTGACCTGCTGAGGTCGGCATGACCTAATGCTGACGTAGTAAGCATTTTCTGGAATTAAAATAAATCAGAAATGATTATAAATTTCAGAAAATGATCTAAGCTTCTAAAAATCATAGAAATTCAACCGTAACTCCAAATGAAATAATTTATATATGAAAAATTATCAGAAAAAATCAACCTATCCATCTGTACCATTTTCATGCATGTTAGAACAACTTTTGTTCACTGTTTAGATCAAATCAATTAAATGGCATTTGAATAATCACATATGGAGTTTGAATTTGAATTTTGTATTCAAACCAACTTCATTTAATCTGTCGCTAGTTGCATTAGCTCAAACCACAGCATATTGCCATGTCACACTCATGCATCATATTGTTGCATTGCATTGATTGTGTCCTTTCTCTGTTGCCGGTGTTGGTTCCCTCTCGGTAGATGTGGTTCCGACGATGAGTTCGATGACGCCGATGAAGAACTATATTATCTTCAGAAGTGCCAGGCAAGCAAAACCCCCTTGTTCATTCCGATACAATCCCACTCTCTCGCTCCTGCTCTCTTTTACTGCATTAGGACAACAACGATTCAACTGTTACATGCTGCGGTAGTTGAACCCCTTTCCTCTGCATGATCTGTCATTGCCATAGTAAATAGATGAAACCCACTAGCATGAGTAGGAGTTGTTTGAGCCCTGATGTGCCTACTCATTCATGCTTGTTTGTCATGCCTGCTATTGCTTAGAGTTGAGTCGGTCCGATTCATCGGGGATGAATCGGAGGTGTGTGAACATGTCCCTCTTGTTGAGAGCTAAGTGTGTGAACACGATTTGGTAAAGGTAGCGGTGAGAGGCCATGTAGGAGTACATGGTGGGTTGTCTCATTGCAGCCGCCCTCGTGAACCGAGTTACGTGTTTGTGATCCATGAATAGTTACTACCACACATTGGGCTCCGGCGCTCCAAGCTCTCTCGACTCATTAATCAACTTGATCTCTGTCCAGGAGTTGCAACTAGTTTCTGGTGTTTGTAGGTAGTGTTAGTAGTCTACCAAGTGGCACCCGGTACAGGTGGGCTTGGGACAGACTAGGCACCGTGGCCGGGTATGCCAAGTGTCGCCCGTTTGGTGGGCTTGGAACCCTGTACACATCGTTTGGGGCCGTGAGCGACACCCCGGCCGGATCTCCTTGCGGATGGAACCCGAATAGGCGATAAACCTGGACAAGAGACTTGTGTGGTTAGTCAGGTCGTGGCCGACACCCTCGCTGGGCTTCCGCTTGAAGGTTGCCGAGTACATGTCGTGTAAACGGCGATAAGTGGTGAGAGCATGTGTGAAGAAGCACACCCCTGCAAGGTTAATATGATCTATTCGAATAGCCGTGTCCACGGTAAAGGACTTCTGGGTTGCCTGTACAGTTCATAGACAAGTGAAAGTGGATACGCTAAAACTCGCAGGATAAGCGTGAGTGCTATGGCGTTCTCGTAGGTAGGCGGGAGCGGATCCATAGTGGTGTATTGGTATGGTGAATATGTGGACTCGTGTGCGCCACCTCAAAAGAGTTACTTGCAGTCGTAGTTCAGGATAGCCATCGAGTCAAAGCTGGCTTGCTGCAGTTAAACTCCACCACCCCTTTGTTGATACCGATGCATATGTAGTTAGTTCTGATGTAAGTCTTGGTGGGTACATTTGTACTCACGTTTGCCTATTTTATGTTTTGCAGAGAGACTTCAGTCTCGCTAGTAGTACCGCATGGACTTCGACGTTTAGCTTGTTACCTCAGCTACGATCTTGTGCCCTCGGCAGGATCTGGTAGATAGTCAGGCTTCTCGGCCTTTTTCATTTGTAGATGTCTGTACTCAAACATGTTAAGCTTCCGCATGTGTTTGACTTGTATGCTCTGAATGTTGGGTCATGAGACCCATGTTTGTAATAACTTGGCTCCTCGGAGCCCAATGAATAAATACTTTGAGTCGTAGAGTTATGTTGTGATGCCGTGTTGTATTTACACATATCGAGCATATTGTGTGTATGATTGAAATGCTTGGTATGTGTGGGATCCGACAATCTAGTTGTTTATCCTTGGCAGCCTCTCTTATGGGGAAATGTAGTGTCGGTGTACTAGAGTAGGGGTACCCTAGTATCCGTGCACTCGTGCCGCAGACGATTCTGACATCCAGCGGCGAGGTTTGCCTCGTCACCGCCAAAGATCCTCCGTGGCTCCTTTGGAGCCATTCAAGAACAAAGTATTTGATTAAGAAGACAAGGCCCGGCAAGAGGAGCTTGCCGGAAGGCCACTCAAGGCATGCAGAAGACAAGGCCCGGCAAGAGGAGCTTGCCGGGAAGGCTCAGGCGCGACAAGCCTCCGGACGCGACAAGGATTCGGCAGCGGCAAGGCGCTTGCCGCGGCAAGCAACCTCTCTCCATCTCCGCTCCAGCTCATCCAGCAACGCGTGTCGCCATGGGACCATTCCATGCAGCGTGTCGAGAGGCTGTGCAGCCAGCGGAGAGCAGCGATAAGCGGCGGCGACAAGCTCGCCATCGTGGCGGCGGTGGCGCACTGACGGTCTCTGTTGCCTTTGTTTGGGCGACAGCGATGGGCATTTATTGCTTTTGTCCCTTGCCGTCGAGTTAGCTATTTTGCCTTGTACCTTTCGCTCGAGTAGGTGTACCAACTCCTGTTTTTACATTTGTACCCTCGCCTATGTTGCCACCGTCGGAGACCCTTGAGCATATAAAAGGAGGCCCATGCGCAACGTAGAGGGGGTTGGAGGTTCGATTCATTCGACTCACTAGAGACCAGATACGCTCACGCTAGGTTTTGTAGCTCGCATCGCTCCCTAGCAAGAACACAATACATCAAACAAGCAGCAGTAGGAGTTTTATCTCTCCGGAGAGCTCCGAAGCTGGGTAAACTGCCCGTGTGCCTCGCCTCGATCCGCTCTTCGTGCGATCTCCGCCCCCTTGAACCACAAAGGGGCCTGGTCCGTCGGCCCCATAGGTGTTCAGCGGCACGATCAGCCTCCCGACATCTTTGGCGCGCTGTAGGGGGCGTCGAGGCCGTGTGAATCTGATCCGACGTTCACACGAGCAGCGTCCTCAACATCTTCCTCAACATGCCACCGAAGAAGAAGGCTTCGGCGTGAGCAGAGCCGTCGCGTCGTACCCACCCTCACCGCAGCAAGCGGGTGGTGGGGCAGACGGCGGAGGAACGGGCCCGACGAAGGTGTTCGCGACGTTGCCAAGTCCAAGGACAAGGCCCGCAAACCTCGGCGTCCGTGCATCCCCGCGCCCATCTCGGTGACGCGGGACCAACAACGTCATGGCGTTCACAATGCCATACGTTCGTTGGATCGAGACCCTCAAGACCAGCATGAGCGCCAACATGCTGGCACGAGTGAAATACGGTCGCCTGGACGGGGTGCTGCTCCTTCTAACGTAGTTAGAAGTCCGAGCATATCCTGCTCCTCGCACCGTTCGCCAATGCCACCCACTACTCCAGTGAAGCTCTGGCGAGAGCTCGGCTGCTCCTCGACTACCCTCCAACGGCCGTCAAGGTCGACGAGTGGAGGGCCACTATCCAGAGCCTCATCGGCTTTGCCAACGGCGACGCTCCACGGCAACCAACGCCATCGTTGCCGCGGCAAGGCGACAAAACACGAGCCGGTGGCGGCAGGCTGTCGGAGGTGCAACCACCGTGCACTCTCCGCCACGAAGGCCAAGATCGCCGACTCACCGGATCCACCTCGACAACGACTCCACCGCGTCGTCGGACCCGCGAGCTCGCCGCGATCAGCGCCAAGTTCTTCACGAGCGACAACAAGAGGACGCTCGAACTCGCATCGAGCGCCGGAGAGAAGCGCGACGTCAGTCCGACAAGCCGCTGGGCCCTCTATTGACGTGCGCGCGCCGAAGGAGCCAGGCGACTTGCCGTACGCGGTAGGTTGCCCTGCGTTCACTCCTGAGCTGCGGCAAGTCAAGTGGCCCAGCCAGAAAAACTTCAAACCAGACGTGCCGGAGAAGTATGATGGCAGGACGCATCCGTCGGAGTTCCTCAGCATCTACACCATCGCGGTGCGAGCTGCGGGAGGACGGGGCGACAAGATCCTCGCCAACTACTTCCGCTTCGTGCTCAAGCCCAACGCCGGATCTTGGCTCATGCACTTGCGGACAGCTCCATACCCTCTTGGGCAGATCTGTGCCATCGGTTTGTTGGCGCCTTCACAGTGGCCACAAACCTCATGGCCAAGAGAGTGACCTTCATCCTTTCGCCCGGAAGGAAGGAGAGTCCTGCGCAAGTTCATTGAGATTCAGCCGTGTGCACTACAACATCCCAGATGTCCACCCTACCGCGGTGATCGGCGCATTTCATCGAATGTGCGGAACCGCAGGATGAGGGAGGAGATGGCGATGTGCAAAGTCAAGGCGTCGATGAGCTATGCGCCTTGGCCGACAAGTGTGCCTTGTGGCGAGGAAGGGAGGAGACTCCCAGGAGAGAATGCGGAAGCGGGATCTGACAGTGAGGAGGCCGCCCCGGCAAAGAAGAGCCGGCGGCGAGGCAACAGGAAGAAGAAAGGTAGAGAAGTGCTAGCTGTTGAGCAGTCCGGCAACGGAGGTGGCGACAAGAATGCCAAGGCTGGTGGCTCCGGCAAGGAGGTTGCGGCAGCGCCAACCACCGGTCGGTGGCGGCCGCCCGACAAGCGGAGACGACTCGACAAGCGATCTTGCAAGATCCACCGCACTAAGGGCCACGACCTCGAGCTGCAAGAAGGTCGAGCAGCTTTGTCAATGACAGAGAGTCGAGTACGAGCGGCGCGACAAAGAGAAGGCCCAGGGAAAGTGCTTTGGGGAGCAAGCAAGAAACTCCCGGCGGGGAGGGCCTTGTAACAAGGCCAAGCAACGGCAAGGAGAAAGACCTCCCAGCGCGACAAGGATGAAGATGATGACGACGACGAAGATATGGAAGACGACGACGCCGATGAGCAGGAGTTTCAGAAAGCCACAGAGGTCCTCTGCGTTGACGGAGGTGCTTCCCTGCATGCCTCCCGCCGCCAACTCAAGCAATGGATGCGGGAGGTCAATGCAGCGGAACCATCCGTAGAGTCACGCAAGCCTCTCAAGTGGTCCAGCATGCCTATCATTTTTGATATTGAGGACCACCCTGATCGCATAACTGCGGTCGGGTGCTTGCCGATGTTGGTCTCACCAACCATCTGCAACCTCAAGGTCACCAAAATGCTAGTTGACGGCGGGGCGGCTTGAATCTGATCTCCTCCGTGGTGCTCGAAGCTTCAAATCCCCGACAAAGAAGCTCGAAGAGACCGGCACCTTCAAGGAATCAATCCGGGAAGGAGCAAGCTGAAGGGAAGATTACGTTGCCGGTCACATTTGGCGTGAGCTGAATTTTAGGACTGAGAGGGTCACATTCGGCGTTGCCGATTTCCCATTGCCTTACAATGGGATACTTGGCTGTCCAAAGACTTTCGCCAAGTTCATGGCAGCCTCTCACTACGCCTACAACTTACTCAAGATGCCAGGCCCGATAAGCGTCATCTCTCGTCCGTGGCGACAAGAAGGATGCCCTTATCTGTACCGACAAGATCTACCGGGATGCAGCAGCCATGACAGATTGCCAAACACTTTCGCTGAAGCTCCGGGGAAGAAGACAAAGTCCAAGTCCGGCAAGGGCTCGATGCTCACTCCGGCAAGCGCACCTCTTGAGTGCTACGCTACCGTCGAGGACGCACCATCGAGCTCCACCGGCAAGTGCAAGAAGATGGTGGCTCCGCCAAAGACCAAGAAGGTGCCCGCGAAGGAGGGCGGCACTTTGGTGGTACCTTTACCATCGATTGCCTCTCTCGACCCTAAATAGGACGGCGCGCTCGTTGCTTTCCTGCGGACGAATGTCGACGTGTTTGCGTGGCAACCTTCTGACATCCCCGGTGTTCCCAGGAAAGTGATTGAGCACCGCCTGGCCGTTTGTCCTCATGCACGGCCCGTCAAGCAAAAAGTCAGGAAGCAAGCAGTGGAACGCCAAGAATTCATAGCAGAAGAGATCAAGAAACTGGAAGCAGCAGGCCTTGTCAGAGGAGTGCCCCATCCTACGTGGTTGGCCAATCCTGTAGTCGTGCGCAAGGCAAATGGAAAATGGGGACTCTGTATTGACTTCACGGATGTTAATAAAGCTTGTCCCAAAGATCCATTTCCCTTGCCGCGCATTGACCATATTGTTGACTCCACGGCTGGATGTGGTTTGCTTTCGTTTCTTGATGCATACTCAGGATACCATCAGATCTTCATGGCTGAAGAAGATGAGGAGAAGACCACATTCATTACACCATGTGGCACATCTTTGTTTCATACGGATGCCTTTCGGTTTGAAGCATGCTTGGTTCAACATTTGCAAGGGTAGTCCATGGCGCTTTTGAGCCGCAAATGTACAGAAATGTAAAGCCTACATGGATGACATAGTGGTCAAAAGCAAGGACAAAGCAACTCTGGTTCAAGATTTGGGCCGAGACCTTTGCAAATCTGCGCAAGATCAACCTCAAGCTCAACCCCGAGAAGTGCGTGTTTGGAGTCCCTTCCGCCAAGCTTCTCGGGTTCTTCATCTCAACGAGGGATTGAAGCTAATCCCGACAAGATCAAGGCCATTGAGCAGATTGAAGCACCAAAGCGCGTCAAGGATGTCACGAAGACTTGCGGTTGCGTAGCTGCTCTCAAAGCAAGTTTATTTCTAGGTCTGCTGAGCGCGCTGCCGTTTTCAAGATTTTGAAAAAGGCAGGTCCAATGAAATGGACTCGAAGCGGAGGCTGCGACTGCGAGACTTAAAGAGATACTGTCCTCCACTCCAACACTTGTCGCACCTAAACCACAAGAGAAGTTGCTGCTATATATAGCAGCAACCAATCAAGTGGTTAGTGCTGCGTTAATGTAAGCGGAGAGGGAGGCGGATGACGAGCCGGCAACCACGGCAAGCACATCCGGCGACAAGCGAGGGCTTCACCGACAAGCTCTGGTCCCGACAAGGGCGAATCCGCGCAGACACATGACCAGATGCGAAAAGGATGGTGCAGCGCCCAGTCTACTTTGTCAGTTCCCTCCTGCGAGGGGCTAGGTCAAGGTACTACGGTGTGCGAAATTGCTTTTCGGCCTCCTCATGGCCTCGAGAAAGCTGCGCCATTACTTCCAAGCACATGAGATCACGATTGTCACTCGCTTTCTCAAGAGGATCTGCAGAATCCGAAGCAGCAGGCGGGATTGTCGAGTGGGCATTGGGCTGTCAAGCTTTGGTCTCAAGTTTGAAAGCACATCAACTATCCAAAAGCGAGCGTTGGCAGAATTCATAGCAGAATGGGCGCCAACGCCCGGATGAAGAGATTAGGAGACGAGCATTCCCGTCAAGGAAGCAAGCAAGAAGTGGCTGATGTACTTTGATGGTGCCTTCTCATTGCAAAGGCGCCCGGTGCCGGCGTCTTGCTTATCGCACCCACCGGAGAACACCTCAAGTCGTAGTCCGGATGCACTTTCCCAAGGAGCAAGCAACAAACAATACTGCAGAATATGAAGGTTTGCTTGCGGTCTCGGAGGATCGCAGTGGACCTTGGGATCAAAAAGCTTATTGTCGGGGTGACTCGCAACTTGTCGTCCGCCAAGTGAACAAAAGATTACCAGAGTCCGTTGATGGAAGCCTCACGTTGATGAAGTGAGGAAGCTAGAAGAGCACTTTGACGGCCGACAAATGGAACATGTTCCAAGAGCTCGAGAATGATATTGTCGACGGCTTTGTCAAAGTGCGCTGCACTTAAGTTGCACTGTGGAACCAGGGATTTTCGTGCTCAAGGCGACTTCGATAACCGTAACACCATCAATCGGACAAAGCAAGAAGAGGAAGTTGATCTCTGGTGACTACTTTCCGCAGAGAGCTTCGAAGCCTTCGTAGCGAAGGTCCCCAAGATCAACACCAGTGATCTTTGAGGCGGTCTGCTCAAGCAAGCCTTAGGGTTTGTTTCGTTGAAGCGAGACGCTTCCGACAAGTTTTGCTCCGGCAAGCTTGTCGAGGAGCGTCAAGCTCAGCAGAGCCACGGTGCTTGCCGTAGAAGGCGATGTTCCCGCAGCAGCAGAATATGCCTTTGGTCCTTGTTGTCGAGCCGCAAGCTCCAAAGATGGGCGCACAAATTGTCCATTTCCTTCAGACGGAGAACTTCCCAAGAGCGAGAAGAAGCGGAAAGAGTAGCCCGGCAGTCAAGTATGTACCAGTTTGTCGACGGCATACTGCATGTAAGAAGACTCAACGGTGTGAAATTGAAGTGTATTCCTGTGGAAGACGGACAAAAGCTGTTGGCGAGATACATGGAGGCATATGTGGTCACCACATTGGCGCCAGAGCACTTGCAAAGCGTTAAGCAAGGTTTCTTTTGGCCGACAGCCCTCCGGATGCAATCGCACAAGTAACCAAGTGTGAAGCGTGCGGTTCCATTCCAAGCAGATACACCAGCCAGCTCAAGCTCTCCGATCGATCCCTTTATCCTGGCCATTTTCGATGCTGGGCTCGACATCCTCGGCCTTCCCCGAAGCTGTCGGGGCTTTGAGTACTTGTACGTCGCCATCGACAAGTTCACAAAGTGGCCGGAAGTGGAAGCGATGAGGAAGGTGTGACGATCGTGATCAAGTTCTTGAGTCAATTGTTTGCCGTTTCGAATCCCTAACAGGATCATCACCGACAACGGCACACAATTTACTGGTCGCACCTTCATGCAAGATCGTCCAAGATCTTGGCGCCAAGGTGCGCTTTGCTTCCGTTGCTCACCCGAGAAGCAACGGTCAAGCGAGAGGGCAAATCTTTGAAGTCTTCTGCGGGCTAAAGACCAGAACTTTTGACAGGCTGCACAAGTGTGGAAGAAACTGGATCGAGGAGCTGCCGGTGGTTCTTTGGTCGATCAGAACGACGCCAAATCGAGCCACCGGCCAGACACCTTTTGCTCTAGTCTATGGAGCAGAGGCAGTTCTCCCACGGAACTTCAGATCACGGATCACCTCGAGTGCTCGCTTATGATGAGCTTGAGCAAGAGCAGATGCGACAAGATGACGCGTTGCTCCTTGAGGAGGATCGTCTTCAGGCCGCTGTGCGAGCTGCTCGCTACCAGCAAGCTTTGCTTCGCTAGCATAGCCGCAGAGTTAGTTCCAGAAGTCTCGAGGAAGGCGACCTTGTTCTTCGGCGCGTTCAGTCCGCCAAGAATTCAAACAAGTTGACGCCGAAGTGGGAAGGCCCTTATCAGGTGAAACGAGTCACTAGGCCTGGCGCTGTCCGCCTTGAGACCGAAGATGGCATCCCGGTGAGCAACTCCTGGAACATTGAGCATCTTCGTAAGTTTTACCCATAGGGCTGTTGCGGAACCGTTCTCGCAACCACCTTTTGTACAAGTCTTGCCGCTGTTGCATGTAATCCTTTGTACAACGCCAAGCAGACCCGTGCATCAAGAAAGCTCATGTGTTGCGCATAACTTGTCAAATTCATGCTTTCATCATTTTATTGCATGTTTTGGCTAACACTTTGTGCAAAGAACCACACCCGATAAGCAAAATCGAGCCATTGGCTCCATAACTTTATTTCCTCTTCTTTCTCTTTTCTCAAAGAAAGGAAGGCTCCCTCGCGCACAAGTTAACCACGGAGGAAGGAGAAGATAATACTATGGACCAGGCACCGCTCGAGGAAGTTTCGCTTCATCGAGAAGCAAGAGACAGAAAAGCTAAGTTGCCAAAGTTTGAGCAATCAATTTTTAAATTTTTAAGTTATCTTCCTCGAACGATAGTACTTTGTATGGAAAACACAGCGCAGAGGAACCAACTCGCAGGCTAGTCGCGCCCTTACCTTGTTTCGAGTCCGCTCAACAACTTAAGTGAGCTGCGGCTAGTCGCGACAAGGTTGCTTGTCGGAGGCGGTCTTGCCAAAGAAGGTCTTGACGTTCCGACTCGGCCTTTCATGGCAAAGGTGCCCACACCGACAAGTCCCCCAAATGCGTAAGGCAGAAATGTACAAAGGAAGGAATCAAGTAGAGGAAATAACATTGCATTGATCGCCTAAGATAGAGTATATTACAAAATAACTTGCGATGATCTAACAAAGTGTTCTAAACATGATCGGAAATGACAAGGGAAAGATAAAATTGGCGGCCTAGTCTACGCGGGTCGCCATCAATCCGCTTGATCTTGTTCACCTTGTCCACAATGGGTGCGACAAGGGCTTTGAGCTCCTCCACGTTGGCATCTGGCGGCAAGGATCTGAGGACGCCGTTAAGGTTGAGGCCCGGATTGCGGAAGGCCACCTTTATCAACACCTTCTCGAGGGCTCCTGCACAGATCTCGCGTGATTCCTCGGCCAGCTGCTTTGGGACCTCTTCCCGGAGTCGCTGGAGACCCGTCACCACGCCTTTGAAGAATAAACTGAGTTTGGCGCTGGGTTGGAGATGCTCGTCGGAGGAATATGCAAGGTCCGCCATCCCCAGCTCCATCATCGCGTTGTGGATGTCGGCGGCGGTGTCCACAAGACCTTGATCCGGTGCTCCACGCTCTCCCTCAAGGTGCTCTGGATGGAGGCAGCATTCGCTAGCAGCTCCTCCTTGGCCTTGATCGTCTCCAACAAACCCACCTCCCGCTCTCTGGCGCCGTCCAACGTCTGCGTCAGGGTGGTCAGCTTCAGCTCAAGATCCGCCTTGGAATCCTTGGCGGCGTCGAGCTCCTTGCCTCTATCAGTGAGACGACTCGCAGCTTGCCAAGAGTGTGGCGTCCTTCTCACGCTCATGCTTGAGCGGGGAAGCTCTTCGCCGCTCTTCTTGAGGCTGGCCTCCACTGTGCTGCCTCGCCTTCCTCTTCCTTGGCGGCCTCGGCGGCTGCGGCTGCATCCTTCACTTCCTTAAGCGCCCGTAAGTGACTCCTCGCGGCAAAGGTCTTCTTCGTGGCTGTCCAGTTGACCTTCCGCTGCGCCAGCTTCGCTTTCTGCTGAAGAGCTTCTCGGCAGCCAGCCGCTGCTCCTCCTCAGCCGCGGCCTTCTCAAGGATAAAGGCCGTGCGCTCTTCTGCAAGTTGCCCCCGCGCTTCTGCTACGTCACGGAGAGCTCCTTGGTTGGCGCTCCGGAGCTCTTCTGCGCGCTTCTCCATGTCCGCTCATGTCCTCGCGACAAGTGCTTCCCAGGACTCCAACTTGGCTTACCGGGCGCGGTAGAGCGACGGCTTCTTGACAGCTGCTCCTCCTCGGACTTCGCATATTGCTGCTGCTTGGCCCACCAGCGTCGGCCAATGAGGCGAGTAGCTCGCCGTCGAAGGTCTCTCCCTCGACCGGCGCCCTGGAGCTCGGTTCCCAGGGGAGTTTGATGAAGACACCCTCGCCGGCCTTCAGGTAGGCACCGGGCTGGGGCTCCTCGGAGCCTGACGCCGCAGCAGCGGCGGGGGAGTCGGCTGTCGGTGTAGCGCCTGGCGCTCCTGCGGCCTCAGGGCCGTCAGTGCGATCGCCCGACCCCTCGCCCGGCGTCGGCAGCCTCGGTGGCCTTCTGCCATATGAGCTCATCGGCGACGGCCTCTTCTTCCACAACGACCTCTTCTTCCTCGGCGGCCTCGTCGGTGTTGCCTTGGCTTCCTCCTCGCCGGCGGCCTCGACCTCCATCGGCTCTGCGTCGACGAAGAAAGAGCGATCAAGCAAATATTCAAAAGAGAAACAAAAGAAAGCAAGCCCAAGGGAAATTTTCGTGTAAGGAAATTACCGCAACGGGATCCGCAACCATGGCCTCGACCACTTTGGAGGGTCACCGGCGCTGTCCCTTGCCGGGTAGCCTCCCTTGCCGGAGTGGCCTCCCTTGTCGGAGGGCGCCCTTGCCGGAGATTCCTCCCTTGGCGGCGTAGTGGCAGCAGACAGATTTCGGGGCGGCTTCGAGCCCTCCCGATGAGGCTGCTCTGCTCCTACACAAGCAAACAATCAGGTATCAACGAAGAAGGGCACCCCGCACACCTAATAGTGAGGAGAAAACTGCACACTTACTTTGGGGGCTGTCTGGGGGCTGCCTGAGGAAGGGTTGCTGGTCCGGCAAGGGGTCTCAGACGCGTCCCCTGTTGCCACAGGAGAATCGTCCTCAACGACGGCCGTCGGGATCTTGGCCCTCTTCGACGCTCTGGGCCAGCGTCACGAAAAGGAAAGAGCCCGAGCAAGCAAATCAGATTCAAGATGAAGCAATAAAATTGAAGAAATACAAGCACAATCTCAAGAGCTTACTCTTCGCCTTCCTCCTCGGAGCTGAGCGGAGAAGTCAAACTCGGCTCGCCTCCGGTGCGAGGCGGGGAGTGGGCTCTCTTGGCCGCTTACGGAGGCGTTGGCGGTGGCCTAAGAAGATCCCGCAGATTGTCGCAGCGGTGAGGCGCTCCGCTGCAACCTCGCTTGCAGCGGTAGAGCGTCCTTGTGGCCTTCTTCTTGTGGGCGATCTGCCGCCCGACTCGTCTCCGGCCTTGCGGAGACGCCTCTTCGGCGGAACCAGGGGCTCCGCTGGCGGCAAGTCGCTGGGTGGCGAGGAAGAAGCGCCCTCGGCGGGTCCACTCGACCCGGCCTCGGGCTCGACAAGCTCGTCCTCGCCGGCGATCTCCCTTCGCTCGGCAAGGCTTGCCGCCGGCGTCCGCCTCCTCCACGGTATACCCGAAGGCTCCAGCGGCGGCGGCCGCCACCTCCTCCACCCTGGTGGCAATCCGCGCCATCTCCTCGTCGGTGGTGTCGCGGTGAGGCTTTTGCTCGTCGGAGCGGAGCGGCACTTCTTCCAAGTCGTCGAAGAACTGCTGCACGACCTGCGTCGGGGCTCCTGCCAGTTGGAACGATCCCATGGGAGTCGCATTAACGGCATCATGGCGCGGATGCGGTCGAGCGCCGAGTTGTTGCACAAAGGGACGACCCCCCTCGGCAACCTAAACCACTCAGGGTGGTCGGGGTCGTTCTTGAACAGCTCTAGCAGCATCGCATCCAACTCCAAGACAGTGAAATCCTAGTTCAGGCCCGGGCGCAGCCTCATGATGTCTGCTGCATTTTGGAACTCCCAAGCAGGCCTCCTCCTCTCCTGCAAGGGAGCGATGCGGCGGCGAAGGAAGTCTGCGCCAATCGCTACTTACGGTTAATCCGGCAAGCCCGAGGCGCAAAATCCGGTCACAGCTATCTTCAACCTCGCATCCTCCGGCACCAAGTTACTCCAATCTACGCCGCACTATTGGGGTTTGGCGACGGCAGTGAAGGGCTGCGGGTTCTCCTCTACGACCCAACACCAATTGGCTCTCCACTCCTCCCACTTGTTGCGGAATTCTCCTTCCAGATAGGCTTCTTTCTTGCCGATCCTGGAGACCCAAGCTATCCGTCCGGCAAGCGGCTCTCCTCTCTCGACGTGGGGCACGAAGAAGTGGCGGAAGAGTGCCACATTTGGGTGGACTCCGACAAAGTTTTCGCAAAGGTGCGCGAAAACTGCCATGGTCAAGACGGCGTTGGGGGTGAAATCAAGGAGGCGGAGGCCAAATGTGTTCATGATATCGCAGAAGAACTTCCGGAAAAGGCGGGCAAAGCCCGCAATAGAAAAAAAGGGCAAAAAAGGGGTACCAGGCTGGGGGCCAAATCAGAAGCGGAGGCGGGAGTACCTTCGCGGCGCTGGATGCGCACGCGTCTCCGTCGACCAAAAGAGATAGAAGACATCCGCAGCTCCTTTGCGCCGAGCTGGGGGAAGATGGCCCGCCTTGCGCAGCGCCACGAGCCGCTGCGCCTCGGCCGACAGCGCCTTCTCCTTGTCGGCTTCGAGCCATGGCGAGGGCGGCGGAGGAGGCCGACGGCGGTGAGCGCGCTTGTGGCGAAGGGGGCGGGCGCCGCTTCAGACCGGAGAAGAAGGGGAGCGGTGGTGGTTTTCTTGACAAGACAGCAATGGCGGAGTGGACGGCCTGCCCTGCTTCCTCCGCTTATAAAGAGGGGAGGGGCGGACGCCCGCTTTTCCTAATAAAGAAACCCCACGACCACGCCCACGATCTTCGCCACGACGCCACGCCCGTCCGTGCATGCCGTTAGTGGGGGTCGTGGTGGGTCCAGGCGAAGTTGCGACGTGGTCGAGGCCGATGCAGACCGTGCATTGTTTTGGGCCTGGCCCGACAGCGCTCGGCACCGTGTCTGCAGCCCGAGCGGGGAGGCTCTGGCCGTGTACTAGAGTAGGGGTACCCTAGTATCCCGTGCACTGCAGACGGACAGTTGCAGCACCTCGTGGCAGGGTTTGCCTCGTCACCGCCAAGATCCTCCGTGGCTCCTTTGGAGCCAATCAAGAACAAAGTATTTGATTAAGAAGACAAGGCCCCGGCAAGAGGAGCTTGCGGGGAAGGCCACTCAAGGCATGCGGAACACAAGGCCCCGGCAAGAGGAGCTTGTCGGGAAGGCTCGGAGCGCGACAAGCCTCTGGACGCGACAAGGATTCGGCCGCGGCAAGCAACCTCTCTCCATCTCCGCTCCAGCTCATCCAAAGAACGTGGTCGCCATGGGACCATTCCATGCATCGCTGTCGAGAGGCTGTGCAGCCAGCGGAGAGCAGCGATAAGCGGCGCCGACAAGCTCGCCATCATGGCGAAGCGGTGGCGCACTGACGGTCTCTGTTGCCTTTGTTTGGGCGACAACGACGGGCATTTATTGCTTTTGTCCCTTGCCGCCGAGTTAGGTATTTTGCATCAGTACAATCGCTCGAGTAGGTGTACCAACTCTTGTTTTTACATTTGTACCCTCGCCTATGTTGCCACCTGTCGGAGACCCCTTGAGCATATAAAAGGAGGCCCATGCGCAACGTAGAGGGGGTTCGATTCATTCGACTCACTCGAGACCAGATACGCCACGCTTAGGTTTTGTAGCTCGCATCGCTCCCTAGCAAGAACACAATACATCAAACAAGCAGCAGAGGGAGTTTTATCTCCGGAGAGCTCGAAGCTGGGTAAACTGCTCGTGTGCCTCGCCTCGATCCGCTCTTCGTGCGATCTCCGCCCCCCTCCGAACCACAAAGGGGCCTGGTCCGTCGGCCCCATAGGTGTTCGTGGGTACGATCAGCCTCCCCGACATGTAGTCTAGTGCTTCCATTAGCCATAGTAGTCCGCTACAGCCCAGTTCACCGGAGTCCTGCTAGCCCAGCACTACTGCTCAGGACACTTGAATGGTCGGCATGTGTTTCACTTTGTTCCTGTGTTTGTCCCTTCGGGGAAATGTCACGCGGTGACATCCGGAGTCCTGCCTAGCCTGCTACAGCCCGGTTCATCGAGTCCTGTTAGCCTGCTACAGCCCGGATTCGTGACGCTGACCGACATGCTCGATGTTGATTCATGTATGCACTGTCGCCGTAAGTTAGTGCCACTTTGGGTTCACAACTAGTCATGTCGGCCCGGGTTCTTCATCATATGGACGCTTAGCGACACTATCATATCGTGGAGCCAAAAGGCTAAACGGTCCCGGCCATGGTAAGGCGACACCCGTGGGAATACCATGCGTGAGGCCGCAAAGTGATATGAGGTGTTACTGGCTAGATCGATGTGACTTGGAATCGGGGTCCTGACAGTGCCAGAGCTCGTGTTGGTACTCCACCGCCGATTCCTCGACGGATAGACTCTTCTCTACCTCGACCTCGGCCACGCGCAACTCCTCCTCCCAGCGCTCCTCGATCTCCGGCGCCTCCTGCATCTCCAGCTCCCGCTCGGCGACCTCATGAGGAAGCAGGTGCTCCATGGCCACCGCCGCCTTTTCAGACATGGGTTGCATGCTGGAGACTGAGGTGGCCTGGAATATCTTGGTGTGTGCATCCTCGATCTTGGCATGGATGGCCTCGACCCGAGCCAGGGCGACATCGGCGGCACGGATGGCAGCTCGAGCGCTCTCGGTGTTTGCAGCTGCCGCAGACGCTCTCTCGGTGGAACCGGCCGCGCTCAATGTGGATGCGGCGACACTCTTGGCGTAGGCGGTGGCGCTCTCAACAGCGGCACTGGGGGACGCGCCATCATACGGGCCTTCACGAAGCGTTTCCATGGCGTCATCTTTGCAAGAAGGGGGTGCGGGAATGGGGATTGGGATTCGTGGATTCGGGGGTTGCCGGCACTGGAGCAGACGAGCCGACGAAGCTTAAGGAGGGAGACTTAAATAGACCCAGATATTTTCATCGCAAACGGTTCCTAGAAAACAACTTGTGTGATGTTGTACATATTTTTTTAGCTGTGAAAGACGAATTTGGAGTAAATTGGCAAAGGATGGTGTTTTAAATGAACGAGAAATTTTGTAGTACTAATACAACTGTCATGTCAAATTTTGGAAAATTTCAGGGGTCATTTGACCTTTTAAGACATTTAAGTGATTTTCTAGCAGTGAGGAATTAGGAGGAAGTATTTTGGCTTGTAATAACGAGGCACCTGCTTGTGAACCTGGTGGGTCCCTACTATAAGCCTCTCCACGTATAGTCATCTCCTGATTCCTCTTGGTTGTTGACCATGTTGACAACGCCAGATGGAGGTGGGCACAGCGAGCGAACCAAGGTAGAGAACGACGGTGAGGCCTCGGACGGGAAGGAACAACAGCCGTGGAAGATGCGGCAGCGTAGTGGCAAGTGGAGGGGAGTACGAGGGAAACAACATGCAACTCAAGCTTACGAACAGTACAAAAAGCCCAAGGATTAATTGTTCATCAAATTTTTAGATAAACCCAGATTGAACATGGCAGTAACATCTAACCCAACCACTCTTTTTCGCAGTCACAAACAAATGGATTGGTCTGATCCATAAAATCTACATCATGTGCATAAAAATTTATTGCACGATGACTACAACTTGTTGTAAATAGAAGCCGAGCACGTTTAGAAGCCCATTTTTCCACCTGAAACTTCTTTTTTTTGCTCTTCAACGTGTTCGTCCGTGAGAAATCTCTTGCGGTAAAACTTAAGCCTCAGGGACAATAGTAACCTCGCATTCAATAGGAAGAATGTGACAAAGCTTCTGTTTGCCTGGTTGGATGCATATCTTTCCATCGTTATTGTCCTCAAACGAATGTCATGAGAACTAAGAAAATCCTGGTGCTTATTATGCCACCAATTGGTTATACGTTTTTGCTCATGTGCTTGCAGTACCTAAGTAGACATGAAGATTTGAAAACAGTTAAGGTCTGAAAAAAGAGTATGTCGAAAGAGCAACAGCTCAACGGTTAATTCTAGTACAATATATACACTTTCAATGTGCATGAAATCATCACCTCCATATATAAATTCTCTAGAGACCGAAAGCATCGCAGCAAGCCAATAATTATGTTCACATCATAAGTATACATTCCGATATATAAGATCTTGACAGAATCCAACAACATTGATAGGCTATCCATGGATGAACTCTTCATTGAGCATATAACCTAATATTAGTACCCAAAGTGTACTCCAAGATGATATAAAATTTATGCGCACAAATGAAAATGCAGATTATGATTACAAATGTGTAGGTGATAATATACGGTACCTAAAAAAGTGAGGAGCCAAACACCAACTTCTTGTGATCATTAAACAGATCACGAATTACACCCAAGGTCTCCAGTTTGGGTGTAGAGACGACATTTATTTGTGAAGGTTTATAACAATTATCAAGGAGCAACCTTTCAAGTGAAGGGGCATCTTCGATGATGAGTTGTTGTCCATCAAAACAAATTCCAATGCTTATAAGGTGAGGCGACTTTATTTGGAGACAACTGATAGGGATTTATATTCCCAAAACAATCTGCAAGCGCACCAGGGCAGGGCAACTGGAGTGGATAATGCTGTGCAGTGAGGCCTCCGACAGATAAACCACCACAAGCGAAAGTCTTTTTAGCAGTGGGAGTCGAAGCATTTGTACCAGATCGTCAAGTAGATGGCACCGGGCGAAGGTGGCGGTGTGGAGAGAGGAGGAAAACTGCGAGATGGACAACGGTGGTGTGGGCACAAATTCTTCGTATGTTCGTGGTATGAAACTTTCATGGTAATGGTAGAACTCAAAATGCTGGAGTTTTCCGAATTCAGGGGATGTCAGCCAAGCGTCCACCGTGCCGGGTATAGATAGCAGGTAGCGTGTCCAAATGCAGAGGCGTTGAATAGGGCCCTGCTGGTGAGAGGAGACGATGGCTCTGAGGGGATCAAATTCAGGAAGGACAGATATCTGACGACAATCGAGATTGAGGGGCGCGGTGCGCTATATAGGGTGCCACCGAGTCGAGAGGACTTGTGTGCGGCATCGATCCTTTGTGGGGAGAAGAGAGATGATCTCCTCAAGGACGACGCCCGGGAGATCACTGATGCGGTCCACCGGAGATTCTACCGGTTCCTCAGATCCGGGTGGGGGGGGGGGGCTCGCCGCTTCTCCCCGCGATGCCGGGTGCGGTATCTACAACCGGCGTCGTCGCTGGCGGGAGCCTCATCTTCTTGGCGCTGGGGCCAGCCGACTCCATTTTCCTTGTGGGCATCACGCCGAGCTCACGGTTTTGAGCAGAGTAGCCAGAGACGAGCCTAGTGGCAGTGCGAGTGGGGAAGAAGGAGGGATGGGGTTTTATGTAGGAATGGAAGAAGAGGAGCAGGCGTTTTCTGTATGAGTGAGGAAGAAGGTGAGCGGTTTTTTTTTGGAAGAGTGAGGAAGATGGGTAGCGGGGGGAATTGGGGCGAGACGGAAGCGTAAGTGGAAGCGAGGAGGAAGGAGGGTTTTCCTGGGATCGCCCCCTCTTTAAGAAATATGGGTTTCTCCTCGAAAAAAAACAAATGGGCTTTAAGATTGATAGGCTTTTGTATTGGCCCAGTCGGCTGCCCGTGTTTCGTACTGGAGGGCCTTGTGCTAGAGGTATCCCGAGACACTCTCCAGCTTATTGCCCATTCGAAAGAAAAAAAGAGACGCCTCCAGCTTATGGCTACTCATCGGTAAACTTTTTCAACTTGGCATCCACCAAATTAGGGGATGCGGTATTGGATGCAGACACTCACACTGGTCGCGTAGCGCGGCAAAGTGAGGTGTCAAATAACAGGCCTACAATATACTTACTAGATTGTGAAGGTTCACAGGCTAGTCAATATTTACATTAAACTAAGCTTCAGAAGATACGGTATGCATACTAACATTCAGAAGAACAAAGGTTCAGCATGTTTATGCATCTCAATGATTCACCATACTATAACCAATACAAAGTTGTGAGAAGGTGTGGAAATAAAGAAAATTGTTTGATGCTTCTCTGAGCAAAGGGCCTCCCTATGCACGCATTAATTTCCTGGGCATGCTTGTTTCTTCTCAATGTTGCGAGCACTTTGAGCATGTTGGCAACTCCACAGCTAGCTAGCTGCCTCATCTTGCAATTGATGCTGACACATTTGCAGCAAACACATGAGGCAATAGAGATGACTCAACTCAACATGAGTCCATATTGTGCAGTTCCCCTGAAATCATCTTCATTGTCCCGAATCTGAAAAGATAGGAAAACAATAGCTATACTTAAATGGTGTTGCAAAACAGTACCACATATCAATAGCTCGGCATGGCAAAACATGATCATCTGGACGAAGGGGATACTGACCTGCCTGAGGAAGATTATATATAATTTCATAAGTCCTTGGTTGATTTCCACCTTCTGCAGATCGCTTGTTTGCTACTCCACGCATGACAGGATCGTTCTGCACTGCAATCAGCAAGTCAACGTATGAATAAGCTTATTTCATCTTGCGGTGGTGATTGTACCTAGTTACGAATGTAGGGATACGTGGAGCACCATGAGGTTAGTTGACAGCAGGTAGATGCAGCCATATAAGTTTTGTGCGGTGCTACCAAACTTGAGGTTTATATCCCTTCCCGTTATGAGAATTCTTCTTGAAGTTGGTAGAATGTGACGGCTTGTTCTTTGCATCAAACTTGCCTTTCCCCTGAGATTTGTTCTTGTTGTTTTGGGGCTGGTTGGGCTGGAAGTTCTTCTCGTGGTACCATGTGGGCACTAGAAGCTCCCTCAAAGAACCCAAGCACGTGTGTCTTTTGCTCTCGCCTTCTCTTCAAAATGAAGAGTGCTAATGAGTTCGAAACAGAAAACTCATGTCTCTTGTTTTTCAGAGAAATAGTAAAATCATTCCACAAAGGTGGAAGCTTAGCAAGGATGGTCCCAGCAACAAATTTGTCTGGCAACACACACTTGAAGTACTCAAGTTGCTTAGCGAGTGACTGTATCTCATGAGTCTGCTAAACAACAGAGCGCTCATCGGTCATCTTGTAGTCACAGAATTGCTCCATGACGTACAACTCGTTGCCAGCGCCCGAGGCCCCAAACGTGGCCTCGACCGCAGCCCACATGTCTTCGCGGCTGTCAAATGACATATATGAATCCACAATGGAATCGTCAAGAACACTCAAAGTAGGCGGCTTTGAAGAGGGTATCCATGTTCTCAAAAGCTTCCTGCTGTGTAGGATTAAGATCGCCCTTGGGCTTACCCTTTGTGGCGTCATAACAGTACATGATCTGAAACCAATATACTGCTCTTGTGCGCCACCTTTTATATTGCACCCCCTTAAAAGTAGGCGGCTTCAAAAGCACAGCAAAACCACTCGGAGTAAATTGCCTATAATCAGGTTTTTGGATTCGATTGTTGAATATATGAGCAATTTACTATGAGATGTAATCCGAGTCAACAGTAAATAAATCATGACGACAATTACAGATATCAAAGTAATGATGCGGACTAAATCAGGAGGACAGAATCACATACTATACAGCGGGAGCAGAACCGCTGTGGTTGATGTTGTCACTCATGTCGTTGATGAAGAGGTTACCGAGGTCGGGGAAGAAGGCTGTCGTTGAGGAAGTCGTCGCTGGCAGCAGTCACAGGAGTGTGCTCTCCAAAAACCTGATCGCGCCTCTCCCGTAGAGGATCACGAAAGGCGGGGTTCGGCGGACTGCTGTCCCTTCTCGCAATGCACGCTCGAAGGAGGGATGGAGAAGAATTGCGTGGCAGCGCTAAGATCTGGAATGGTGCGAAACCATATGATACAGCGGCGGCTAGGGTAGAGCCTGTCAGGTCGTTCGTGCGAGTAAGACCAAGTAGTATAATAGTAGGCCTTTGTCCCAAACCCCATGTCCAAGTCAATAATAGCCCCACTATCCAAAAGAATCAGAAACGACTGAGTAATTAAGGCATATGTAAATTATTAATTAACGACTTAATAAATTTTCCGACTCACACCACACTTAGAGCATGGTTAATAGCATAGCCAACATCCGGTTATATGAAGTTGACACATCATCTAGAACCAACCAAAGACGGAGCCTGCTTACAATAGTTAGTCCCTTTAGTATACTACTATATCATTAATAATGGCCCCACCTTTTGTCTCACAAAGTATGTGTAGTATGAAATGCCGGGCATGCAGCGGGCGGTGCCCTCGGTCGGCGCGCTGCTTCAACGGCGGAAGCAGTGAGAGGTCGCGTCGCCCTGACTTGCCATCAATGTGGAGCGGCGGGCTCAGCTAGCGCCGGGCTGGAAGGTTTTGATTTTTGATTCAGTCGCTATGCTACTACCGTCCAATATTTGTGTGTGGTTGTTTCTAGAATAAAAAGAGGAGGTACTCCTACTTATGTTACTCCCACTATGGCTAGCCTTGCGCTTGGCACTTCGCCTCTTCCAGAAGTCGAACACTAATGGTGGTACTACAGTAGTACTTCTGGCAATCTGACACCAAATGAACTGCTGCATGTCCACCACTTGTAAGCAAAAGTTTCTCCTCGTGCTAAGAGCCACCGCGCACGTGTTGGCAAGGGAGAAGGCATAGTAAGCAAGCTTCTCGTCGTTCTACGAGTAGATGGGACACATCAAAATTATTTTGTACGTACTCTCTCCGAAAAAGGGCTTACCATGTCATGGCTACCATCTTGTGCTCCGTCGTTGAGTACATGCACTATTCAAGCGCCATCGAGGAGAAAAAATATTGTGTATAGGAGTAGGTGCCATCGAAGTGCACGACTCACTTACGCACTGCTTATCTGATTATCTCCATTTTCTTGCATGACACGTGCACCTTGATGCTAGATGTCTCGCGTGTTGGCAAAAGGATGAACAAAGCTCACGTAAAAAATAAGAGTGGAAGAACATAGATTCCCGACGACCAAGAAGGAGCAAGGAACCTCGCGGTGGAGCGTCTGCAAGTAACCTTGCATGTTTTCCCCTGTTTTTGGCCGCCTGCCCGCCTATAAACAAATAAAAGAACATGAACTCTTCGCTAACCACTAGAGACGATACATCAGGATGCTAAGTTGAAGATATTTTATTAGTTTATATTGATAACCACACAAGAAGCCACGCATGTACAGGAAGCATGCATCCACGCATGTACACACGCCAATGCACTAACTCATGCCGATCCAACTCATGCACAAACACGCACAACATGGAGCACACAACGCACGGACACAACACATGCATGCACACACATTCGGCCGCAGAATGCACGTGAATAACACATGCATGCGCACACACTCGGCTGCATGGAGGCGTGCGCCATCTGCGGTGACGTCCGGTTCGTCGTGCTACAGCGAAGCTCGCACACAACGGCGCCTACACATCTCTTGCAGCACCTCTTTGCCGTCGTTGCTCAACGACTAGCCGGAGAATAAGACGACTGATACGTCTCCAATGTATCTATAATTTTTGTGTAACATCCCAAATTTTCAATTTGGAATGTTATACATAGGTCATCATTTTCATATCATATTTTATTGAATTTGGCTCGATCCTAGAAATTTCACGAAACTCAAGGACCCATGGAGAGAGTTGGAGATTTCGTTATTTTCATATTTGAGTTTTCTCGAATTCTGAAAATAGGATCATTTGATTTTATTTATTTTATCTTCAATTATTTCTATTATCAAAATATGAGAGAGGGAATAAAATGACTTTCCCAAAATAAATAAATATTGAAGGTTTAAAAAATCAAATAAATTTTTTATTTGGAGTTTATCGCTATTTTATTTGAATTTAGAAAAATGCGTGTTTTTCAAAATTGCATTTAGGCCCCAAATAAATGTCCATCTTGTCCGGCTTGATTTTAAAAGCCGGCAAAAATTTATTTCGGGAATTTTGGAGTCCGTTTAGTATTTCTTTTATTTGTTTTTCTACGCGAAATGTTTTTTTTAAACGAACCGACCTAACCGGGTCGTGTCCGCCTGGGACTCTAGGCCCGGCAGGCCTTTATAAGCCGGGGAGGCCGAATTTCACTTCACCGAGCCGCCGCCATGCCGCCTCGCCGCCACGCCATCGGATCCCGCCACCGGATCCTCACGCCGACCATGGCCGCCCGCCGTCACCGACCCGCCACCGAGGTCGATCCGCCATTGGCGGTTTTCTTAGAGAAAAACGTCCGGTCTTTCGTTCGGTTTTTTTATAAAAAAACCCTAGATCAGTTTTCGTGTTTTTTTCGGTTTAGTTATTTAGTGAACGCCCGTTCGTTCGTTTTAACGAACGATTTTCGTTTTTTTTCTCAGATAGCGAACGTTTGTTCGTTAGCCTGTTCGTCCGTTTTTCTTTTTCTCGGATTTTCCGCGATTATTCCAGATCACGATTTCTGATCCGATTTTCGTTTTAATATAACTTTTCGCTCGTTTATCGGAATCAGGCGATTCAAGCGCTTGGATTTTCGTCTCGAAACCCTCTTTCCGAATAGTCAACTCAAATAAGTTTTTGCCTCTGTAAAATTTGACTTAGGTCCAGATTAGTAAATGAAGCTTGTTAATTTCGCCGTTTGACTTTCGTTGCTTCGTTCGATTTGTTTCTTTTTGCAAACCGGAGTTCTTAAGTTGAACTTTCTGGTTAGATATTTTATTTGAGTTTTACCTGTGCATTAGATGAGTACTTATTGTATGCTTGTTTGTTTGCGATAGAGTACACGGAGTGCGCTGGTTGCTACTTCGAATCTCTAGGTTTCACGGATCATCAGCAAGGCAAGTTACACTTTGATCATATCCCTTTTCATACCCAGTTTTTGTGCATTAGATCAATCCTCACACATTGCATGATTAGGATCTAATTAAATTGTGGGTTTTGGGAAGTAGCTGAGGTAGTACCTATTACCTGTTTTATTATCAAACCCTTGGCAGTTACTTCTACGTTTGCTTATTATGCCATGCTATGCTAGTAGACGTGGATTGGGTGAGTGTATCCATGACAGATGTGAGATTGTTAATTAATGGTTTATTTAAGGTGGCAACTTAAATAAATATCTGGGTGGATTGAGGTACCTGGGTATTCCAGGATTGCCTGTTTCTTTTTGGACCGCCACCCAGGCTCAAAGGGATCATGAGATTATTCATGCTAGAAACTTCCGTGTGCAGCCACAATCTACTATGGGCTCTAGCATAGTTGATTAGGTCGTGCGAACTCTTACAGTGGTAGACTAGCAGATGCAGAGGGATGTAGGTGTAACTGTCTACCCGTTCGTAAGGTGCTAGCGCTTCTGAAAGACTATGTCTCGGTCATCCATTTCTCAAACACCATGCAGTGCGAGAATCCCAACGGAGGAGATTGAGTCTTGTGGGGAAAAGTGCGCAAACCTCTGCAGAGTGTATAAAAACTAATCATGGTTAGCCGTGTCCCCGGTTATGGACATCTTGAGTATCTAGTACTTGGATTATCATGTGAATCTCATCATGTTACTCTAATTAACGTTGTTGGGTTTTTAATTGATGATGCTTAATTGGGATTGAGAATGTTGTCAACCATTCTCAATGTTTAACAACCACCATGATAGTTAAATAAAATTTATTCCTTTGCAGTAGGGAAAAATTGGCTTTACGCAAAACTGTAACCATAGAGCTTTCCACCAGCCATATATGCTTGTAGTATAGCATCACTCTTTCATATTACTCTCTATGTGTTACATTGCCAACATATTCCATGTGCTGACCCGTTTTTGGGCTGCAACGTTCATGTTGCAGACTTTTCGAACGCATTTAGTAAGGTGCCTTAGGTCATGGTTCTATACTCAGTGATACCGTTGGAGTTGATGGACTCGCTTATCTTCCAAGCCTTCCGATGTTATCGTTATTAGATGGCCTTAAGCCATATTTATTGTAATAAGTTCTCTTTTGAGACATCCGTTGTAATAAGTGTGTGATTGCTACTGTTATAAATCCTTGAGTAATCGTGTGTGTCAGCATTATCGATCCGTGGATGACAATCGATGCACAGAGGTCGACTGTTTGAGGTCTGGTCGCTAAAAGATGGTATCGAGCACACTGACCGTAGGGACACGACCACTAAGCTAAAGCCCTAGATCACTACTCTTTCTTCTCATTTCGACTCCTCATCTTTTCTACTCTTTTTAGGATGGCGAGATGCAAGGAACAAGTTCATGCAACCGGATGATGATACACCCTTTGGACGCCACTTGAAGGAAGTCACTAGATACCTGAACATCGGAGTACCAAGCTTCACCGGGACCTACAACGCCACTTTACCCGAAGAGGAGCGTTGGATGATTCAAGTTCAAGTTCCAGGAAGGACATTCGCACCAGTCACGGAGCCCGTAGAGTTTTCCTTTGATGCACCAACCTGGAATCTAGGAAAGAGCATGGCAGCCCACATCACCATGGGACGTATTGGAGAAGTTTACCGCAATGATCTCAAGGATACTATCTACCAGATTTGTGGGCGCCGAGATGAGCAATGGGAGATGATCAGCACTAGGAAGGATAGATCAATCACAGCTTTTATCCATGAGTTAAACCAGCACATCCGACGTCAGGAGAACCAGACGTGCGCAGGCATGATGGATCTGCAGAAGGCCTTGACCAAGATCATGGAGCTAGAGGAAGAACTCAAGGCTACGCGTGAAGATTACATGGAAGAAATTGAAGTGCTAGTGGAGAAGAATGAAGACTTAACCAGGAAGCTAGGAGTTTTCATGGGAGACCCTCGCACCAAAAGAGAAGACGCATTTATTCCACTTGCCCGAATAACTATATCATCATCGCATTTACACCGACTCGGACGCCGACGACATCGATGTTGACTATGTTGATGAAGCTGGAGCGGATATCATGGAGTCTTCATAGGAGCAGTTTTTCTAGTTGACCACCATAACAGTAGTAGTATTTCCCTATGTATCTAGTATAGTCTGAGCACTTTTGTAACGATAGATAGACCGTTGTATTCTTTGTTTGAATTGATTAGAGTGATATTGTTTGCATTTGTCTCATGTGCATATGGGTAGTGTTTTCTCACTAGACCTCATTCTATTCTATATTCTCATCTTCTCTAACACCCTCAGATGCCTCCGAGACGCGACACCGGATTTGTTTTCCCACCGGAGATCACTCAGTTGATTCAGCAGCAGAATGCTTTGATGCAAGCACTAGTACAGAACCAGGGCAACAACAACAACAACAACCCACCACCACGACCACCACCTGTTGACCACTTGACTCGTTTCTTGAGGCTAAATACGCCGGTGTTTTCCAGTAGCACCGAGCCGATTGTTGCAGATGATTGGCTCCGTTAAGGTTGGAAGGGAGCTGGCCACTGCAGGATGCACAGATGTGGAGAGAGTGCGTTTTGCCGCACATCAGCTTGATGGACCCACAACATCATGGTGGGAGAATTACATAGCCACACACCCTATTGACACTGTCACATGGGATCAGTTTCAGCAAGCTTTCCGTACTGCCCACGTTTCAATAGGAGCTATGGCCATGAAGAAGCGTGAGTTTCGCAACTTACACCAAGGAGGATGCACTGTAAGCCAGTATGTGGAGGACTTTAGTAAGTTAGCACGTTATGCCCCAGATGACGTTGCTACAGATGCAACTAAGCAAGAGAAGTTTCTGGAAGGACTGAATGATGAGCTGAGCATGTAGTTGATGGTAGCAACTTTCAACAACTACCAGGAGTTGGTAGATCGTGCTCTCATGATTGAAGGAAAGCAGAAACAAATTGAAAACTGCAAGCGGAAGTATGGTCAAGGGAAGTACAATTCTGGAGCTCAGCAAAAGCTACGCTTTACCCTAAAACCGGGAGGACAATTTCAGCATACCCATGGAGGAGGTAGCTCGCACAATCATAATGGTTCCAAGAATGGTAACGGGAATGGAGGAAGCAACGGACAAAACCGCGCCAACCCGTCAACCCTAGCCAAGAGAGACCTGAGCCAAGTCACTTGCTTTAAGTGTCAGAAGACCGGACATTATGCCAATGAATGTCCTGAAGCCCAGAATGGAAATGGCAGTGGAAGCTCAGGGAAGAAGCCGAACCCTTTCAACAGGGGACAGGTGAACTACGTTAACGTGGAGGAGGTTGAAGCCCAGCCAGATGCAGTAATAGGTAAGTTTTTGGTTAAGACATTTACTGCAATCGTTCTTTTTTATACTGGTGCATCGCATTCATACATATCGCGGGGATTTTTGGATAAGTACAAACTGCCCACCAAGGTTCTTAGAACAGCCATGCTAGTAAGCTCACCAGGAGCGGAGTATATGGCTAGTCGAGGATGTTTTCAAGTGCCTTTGAGGATAGGTAGGCATGTTTTCCCCACGGATTTAATCATTCTGGAATCGCAAGGTTTGGACATGATTGTCGGCGTTCTGGGAACGGGGGTCCCCAGACTTGCCTGCCTGCGGCGTGGCTCAAGTGGGGGCCCAGCGCGGCCCAACTTCATCAGCTCAAGCTCAAGACCCTCATGAGGGGCCAAGCCTCATGGGCGGACGATGAACCTTCCTCAGGAGCAGCCTCGTCGAGGTGTGCTCACGAGGAGGCGGAGAGATCAAGGCGGGGTACCTCACGAGGGTGCCCGTGACGTGAGCAATGACGATCGAGATCGAGGCGGGCGCCAGCGGGCGCCACCCAGCCAGTTGTCCTTGTTTCCCTTTGGTGCAAAGGAGGCAAGCACTGAGCCAAGGTATCGTGCAAAGGTTACCGCTTTGGTGCAACAAGACCAAGACCAGCAGAGCGGCAGGATCGGAGGTCATCATGGAGCCTGTGACGGCATCACCGTCGAGCCTTTGGCGACCAAGACCAACTTTAGTCAGGATAAGTGTACTAGATGTTCCCCTTCAAAATGGCCAATTGTTGGCGCCCTTCCCGCTCATTATTTGGGAAGAGGCCCAGGGCCTCCCTCTATAAATAGGACTAGCCACCAAAGAGAGAGGGGGACGAACAGGTAGAACCTACTAGGGAGAGAGAGAGAAGCGACTGGACTCACCCAAGCAGTCCATCGCACCAGCTCAAGAACAGCCCCTCGCGAGGTTGTTCTTCCTTTGTACTGTTCTTCGTCAGCCCCAGAGGCAATCCACCATACCACACACTGGAGTAGGGTATTACACCACAATGGTGGCCCAAACCAGTATAAATCTCGTGTCTCTTGTGTTGTTCTTAGTTCCTAGTTTAGATCCCTCGCAAATCATTAACGCGTGAGCTGGTAGGGGAAAGATCTCTGTGCGCACCCCAGAGTTCGAACCTCAAGGGTCTGCCGGAACCCAAAATCCAACATTTGGCATGCCAGGTAGGGGTGCGCTGGAATCTTTCTTCCACTGGTCATGTGTGATCTTCCGTCGTGTCCATGGCTGACGCTCGCCGAGCCCGCGCCGAGCGTCGGGCTGCTCGCGCCGCTCGAGTCACCCGGACGGCTCCCTTCGGCGGACGCCCCCGTCGTTCCTCGTCGCCTGCCGCCAACGCGCCCACTGGCCCGGCGGGGAACGAGCAGCAGGCCTATTGGGGGGAGTTGCGTGACCTCTACCTCGCCTATCGCGCCGGGCTGGCGCGTCTGGTCGTCGCAGCTCTCCTGGGCGGCTCACTGGCGCCACCTTCGAGCCGCCACATCAAGCCGTTCACCCGCCAGATCGCTACCGCCTCCAAGCTCCAGGGAGCCCCGCCGGGCTGGGTGGCGCTCGAGGCCGACCTGCTCTTCAACTCGGACGATCACTCCTCCAACCCCGCCGGTTCGGGTGCGCTTCCGATGCTATGCACCCCCACCATCTGCGAAGTGGCTGTCACCAGGACCCTCATCGACGGCGGAGCCGGCCTCAGCATGCTCTCTGTGGAGGCCTTCAGCCTCGTCCATGTGCCACCAGAGCGGGTCCAGCCCAGCAGGCCTTTTTCAGGAGTCGGAGCCGGTTCCACCGCCTCCCTGGGACAAATTCACCTTCCGGTGACCTTCGGCACCCGCGACAACTTCCGCATAGAGCTAATCGACTTCGAAATTGCCCCCATCGGCCTCCCCTACAACGCCATCCTCGGCTACCCGGCCTTGGCCCGGTTCATGGCAGCAACTCACCCGGCGTACAACCTCATGAAGATGCCCGGAAGCAGCGGCATCCTTACCGTGTCAGGAAACACCGGGGATGCACTGCAGACGCTCAAGCTCGTTTTCAAGGCGGCTGCGGCGGCACGGCCCGCCAGCGCTGACGTCCCCGATCCCAAGGGGGGCGCGCCGTCCAAGAAGAAGCATCTATTCACTCAAAACAAGGTGGAAACCAAGCAGGTACCAGTCAACGAGGACGGGTCCACTGACGCCACCTTCACCATAGGTGCAAACCTCGAACCCAAGCAGGAGGAGGCCTTGGTGAAGTTCATGCGCGCAAACAAGAAGGTGTTCGTGTGGGGACTTGATCAGCTGGCGGGGGTCCCGAGGGGCGTGATTGAGCATCACCTCAACGTGTGCCCCAACATGCGCCCGTGAAAGCGTATAAGCAGGCGACAGTCCACAGAGAAACAAGCTTTTATCGTCCAAGAGACCCGCAAGTTAGAGGCAGCAGGGGTTATTCGCAAGGTCCGCTACCCGGATTGGCTGGCCAACCCAGTTGTCGTGCCAAAAAAGGGGGGAAAGGAACGTATGTGTGTCAACTTCACCAACCTCAACAAGGCCTGCCCACAGGATCCATTTCCACTTCCTCGCATTGACCATATCGTTGACTCCACCGCTGAGTGTGACCTGCTGTGCTTCCTGAATGCCTTCTCAGGCTATCACCAGATCAAGATGGCGGTAGAAGACATGGAAAAAATGGCTTTCCTAACCCCGTGCGGAGTGTACTGCTATACCTGCATGCCGTTTGGGTTGCGCAACACAGGCGCGACCTTTCAGTGGGCGATGCACATCGCTCGGGCCGACATTTCGGGAGGAATGCCGAGGCGACGTCGATGACATTGTAGTGAAGTCTCGAGGCGAAAACCACGATACAGGACTTGGAAGAAACCTTCATGAGCCTTTATAAAGTGGACCTGCGGCTCAACACGGAGAAGTGCGTATTTGGAGTCCCCTCAAGCTCCACGGGTTTCCTCGTGTCCCATAGGAGCATCGAGGCCAACCCGGAAAAGGTCAAAGCGATCAAGACATGAGCCCACCAAAGACCCTCGGAGAAATGTAGAAGCTCACCGGCGCGTGGACTGCCGCTTAGGACGCTTTCATCTCCAAGCCGGGGAACGAGCAACGCCATTCTTCAAGCTGATGAAGAAGAAGGGCCCCTTTGAATGGACTGAAGAGGCCGACAAGGCATTCCAAGAACTCAAGAGGTACCTTACCAGCTCTCCGGTGATGGTAGCTCTGCATCCTCGGGAGCCTCTAGTGCTCTACGTCGCGGCCACCCCCTACTCCGCCAGCGCAGCCCTAGTAGCGGTCAGGCCAAGGCCGCAACTACCCTTCGGGCAGAAGCGAAGCGAAGCCAAGAGAGCCTCACAAAGATCGCGTCATGTCAAGGGGATCACCGCAAAGCAAGAAAGCGCTACCGAGTCAAGAGGCCCCACCAAGTGACCAAGCGCTGGGGGCTCTGCCGCCTCGGGAGGTACCCCAACCTACGGAGGACGCGAGCAGCGCCAGCGCTCACAGCCTCGTCGAGCACCCCATGTACTTCGTCAGCACGGTGCTACGGGACGTGACGGCACGGTACCCCATGCCCGAAAACTCCTCCTCACGCTATTGGTAGCCTCAGGCAAGCTGCGGCACTACTTGCAAGGTCATCCCATCAAGGTCGTCTCAGCATACCCTCTGGAGAGGGTGCTCAGGAGCCCCAACTCAGCTGGAAGAGTCGCCGAGCGGAACATCGAACTGCAAGCGTTTCAGCTAGAATTCAGCACAACCGTCATCAAGGGGGCCGCATTGGCAGATTTAATGGCAGAATGGACGGAGGCACCCGGCCTCGAAGCAGGCGAAGACTGATCACTTTCTCCGGGCAGCGAGGCACCGGACGGCTGGGTCATGTACTTCGACAGGGCATTCTCCCGACATGGCGCGGGGGCCGGCGCGGTGCTTGTATCCCCTACTCAGGACAAGCTCTATTACGCCGTGCAGCTCTGTTTCCAGCACGGGGAAAAGGTCTGCAACAACATAGCAGAATATGAAGGCCTGATAGCCGGCCTGAGAGCCGCAGTCACTTTGGGGGTAAAGCGCCTCATCATCAAAGGCGATTCGCAACTTCTCATCAACTTCTCCAACAAGATATACGAGCCGAAGGACGAGCACATGGAAGCCTACCTCGCGGAGGTTCGCAGGATGGAGAAACAGTTCTGGGGGCTGGAGCTGCAGCATGTGCCTCGCGGCACCAATCAAGAGGCGGATGACATCGCCAAGAGGGCGTCCAGGCGGCTGCCTCAGGAGCCTGGCGTCTTCGAAGAGCGACTCTTCAGGCCCTCAGCGGCACCATCATTATCAAGCGCGGCGCAACCTCAGGACGAGCTCTCCCAGCCGCCTGCCTCGGGAGCCCCGGTCTGCGGCCCGTACTCAGGAGCACGCCTGCTCCTGGCGTTGGAACCTCAGGAAGGGTGCTTGATCACAGAGCTCAAGAGCTACTTGACGTAGGGGACCCTGCCGAAGAAGGAGGAGGAGGCGGAGCGTGTGGCGCGGCAAGACACGACCTACTATATCAGGGATGGAGAGCTTTACCGGAGGCGACCGAATGACGTGTCCCTACGTTGCATTTCCCGAGAGCAAGGAAAGGAATTGCTGGAAGACATACACGGTGGAGACTGTGGGCATCACTCATCGTCACGAACCCTCGTTGGCAAGGCATGCTCGCAGCTGGTTCTCTTGGCCCACAGACTCGGCCGACGCTGTTGAGCTGGTAAAGGCTTGCGAGGCCTGCCAATTTCACGCCAAGCAGATCCATCAGCCGGCGGGAGGTCTGCACACTATACCCCTCTCATGGTCATTCGCAGTTTGGGGGCTGGACATTCTAGGCCCGTTACCTTGGGCGCCAGGGGGCTATCGCTACCTCTACGTCGCCGTGGAAAAGTTCACCAAGTGGGCTGAGGTTGAAGCTGTACGCACCATCCCAGCGGGCTCTGCAGTCAAGTTCATCAGGGGCCTCGTGAGCTGGTTTGGGGTGCCTAACCGCATCATCACCGACAACGGTTCGCAGTTCACCAGCAATCTCTTCAAAACGGTCAGGGCCGCATTCCCAGCGACAGAATCCTCTAGCGAAGCCCAGGAGGCCCTGCTGCAACAACCGTCCGACTGAAGCCAGAGGCCGCCCGAAGCGCCGGCCGGAAGTTCACCTACAAAGAAGCGGGGAAGCTGGAGCCAGGTGCTGGTCGGCTCCACCGACCACACGATTTAACTCGCAGCACCTTCCGCCTGAGTGGAAGCGGCCTAGGGGCCGCGCAGTCCTGGCGCGCCCCATCGACAACCTGGCACCCATCGCCGCGCAGGGGATCGCCTCCACGACCGCGGGAAGCTGCTACGGGAGCCACAGGATGCTTGCGAGGACGACCTCGACCGCGCTTGGCCGGGGGAGAGTCAGGCCCTACCTGGCGAGCCTTTCCCTTCTCCTCGGCCGAGAACCTCTTCGACGGAGCCATGGAAAGAAAGGAGTAGCAAGAGGGGATGGACTGGAAGGGCTTGCACCGTTCCGTACTTATAGCTGGGGGGAAGCCAACCGTCGGCCTCCACGATCACAGGTAATCATGGCCCATTTCTGCGCGCAGGGACTTGTCAAGTCATGCGGTTGCCGAGGGATCATGGGGAAGCGGAGACGCCCACGACCAATCAATCACCACGCGGCGCCCAAGGCCGCAGGCTGTTGGGGCCCGCGGCGCAAGACTTGCCCTTCGCTTCTCCGCCGAGCCTAGTCCGCACGCCTTGGGCCTGGGGCTACTGTCGGCGCTGGGAACGGGGTCCCAGACTTGCTCGCCTGTGGCGTGGCTCAAGTGGGGGCCCAGCGCGGCCCAACTTCATCAGCTCCAGCTCAAGACCCTCGCAAGGGGCCAAGCCTCGCGGGGCGGACGACAGGAACCTTCCTGAGGAGCAGCCTTGTCAGGCAGGCTCACAAGGAGGCGGAGAGATCATGGTGCGGTACCTCACGAGGGTGCCCCGTGACGCGAGCCATGACGATCGAGATCAGGCGGGCGCCAGGTGGGCGCCAGCCCGCGCAGTGTCCTCGTTTCGCCTTTGGTGCAAAGGAGGCAAGCACAGGCCAAGGTATCAGGCAAAGGTTACCGCTTTGGTGCAACAAGACCATGTCCAGCAGAGCGGCAGGACGGAGGTCATCGTGGAGCCCAGGACGGCATCACCGTCAGAGCCTTTGGCAGCCGAAGACCAACTTTAGTCAGTATAAGTGTACTAGATGTTCCCCTTCAAAATGGCCAATTGTTGGCGCCCTTCCCGTTCGTTATTTGGGAAGAGGCCCGGGGCCTCCCTCTATAAATAGGACTAGCCACCAGAGGAGAGGGGGACGAACATGTAGAACCTACCAGGGAGAGAGAGAGAAGCGACTGGGCTCACCCAAGCAGTCCATCGCACCAGCTCAAGAACAGCCCCTCGCGAGGCTGTTCTTCCTTTGTACTGTTCTTCATCAGCCCAGAGGCAATCCACCACACCACACACTGGAGTAGGGTATTACACCACAACGGTGGCCCGAACCAGTATAAACCTCGTGTCTCTTGTGCTGTTCTTAGTTCCTAGTTTAGATCCCTCGCAAATCATTAACGCGTGAGCTGGTAGGGGAAAGATCTCCGTGCGCAACCCAGAGTTCGAACCTCAAGGGTCTGCCGGAACCCGAAATCCGACAGTGATTCTAGGTATGGATTGGCTATCGATGTATGGAGGAAACATCGATTGCGCCAGTAAGTCGATTTTGCTTATCACCCAAGAAGGAAGAAGAATCAAGTATGTGTCACGGTATGAGCCGATGAGGACACAAGTAAATTCCTTATCAGGAGTTGTGCAGGAGGAAGTACCCGAGGATTACCCGGACGTGTTTCCAGAGGAGTTGCCAGGCATGCCTCCGGATAGAGACATTGAGTTTCTGATTGAGATTTTGCCAGGCACAGGGCCGATATCTAAGAGACCGTACCGGATGCCCGCACAAGATTTGGAAGAAATTAAGAAGCAGATTAAGGAGTTACTGGATAAAGGTTTTATTCGCCCAAGTTCTTCACCTTGGGGATCGCCAGTACTTCTAGTGGAAAAGAAGGATGGATCATTGAGAATGGTTGTTGATTATTGAGGATTAAATGAAGTGACCATTAAGAATAAGTACCCGTTGCCGATGATCAACGACTTGTTTGACCAATTGCAAGGAGCTAAGGTATTTTCCAATATCGATTTGCGATCAGGATACCATCAGTTGAAGATTCGAGAGCAGGATATACCTAAGGCGGCTTTTACCACCAGGTATGGACTGTATGAGTATACCATTATGTCATTTGGTGTGACTAACGCACCTGCCTATTTCATGAACATGATGAACAATGTGTTTATTGAGTTTTTGGATAAGTTCGTCGTGGTGTTCATTGATGATATTTTGGTTTACTCGAAGAATGAAGAAGAGCATAAGGAGCATTTGCGTTTAGTGCTTGAGAAGCTCAAAGAACATCAGTCGTACGCCAAGTTCAGCAAATGTGAGTTTTGGTTGAAGGAAGTTGGATTCCTCGGACACGTTATATCCAGAGAAGGCATAGCAGTAGATCCCACCAAGTTTGTCACTGTGACAAACTGGGAAGCACCAACGATAGTTGGAGAGATCCGGAGTTTCCTTGGACTGGCAGGATACTACCAAAGATTCATTGAGAATTTCTCGAAGATTGCGAAGCCTATGACGGAGTTGTTGAAGAAGGACACTAAGTTCAATTGGACTGAAGAATGTGAGGCTAGTTTCCAAGAGTTGAAGAAACGTTTGGTTACATCACCAGTGTTGATTACGCCAGATCGCCGCAAGGATTATGAGGTGTATGGGCCGCTTCACGTCAAGGACTTGGAGCAGTACTTATGCAGGAGGGAAGAGTTGTTTCGTATGCTTCACGACAGCTTAAGCCCCATGAGTTGAATTATGCTACACATGATTTGGAGTTAGCAGCCGTGGTACACGCATTGAAGACTTGGAGACATTTTCTCATTAGAAACCACTATGAGGTGTACACGGATCACAAGAGTTTGAAGTACATCTTCACGCAGAAGGAGTTGAATCTCAGGCAAAGGAGATGGTTGGAGCTCATTAAAGATTATGACATGAGATTGCATTATCATCCCGGAAAGGCTAACGTAGTAGCCGATGCGTTGAGCCGCAAGAGCCATGTCAACGCACTGATGACCGGAGATTTACCAAAGGAGTTAGCCGAGGAATTTCGAGAACTATGTTCGGAGATAGTTCCGAGAGGCTATGTAGCAGCATTGGAGATACAGTCTACTTTGATGGATAAGATTAGAGAAGCTCAGACAACTGACAAGGAGATTGACTCTATTAAAGAGAAAATGAGCAAGGGAAAAGCTAAGGGATTTCGTGAGGATGAACACGATACCTTATGGTTTGAGGACCGCGTTTACGTGCCTAATGATCCGGAGATCAGGAAGTTGATTTTGCAAGAGGCCCATGATTCGTCGTACTCGATTCACCCAGGAAATACCAAGATGTATCTGGATTTGAAAGACACTTTATGGTTTGTGATGTATGTCAGAGAGTGAAGGCAGAGCATTAGATGCCAGCAGGATTGTTACAGCCACTGCCGATACCCGAGTGGAAGTGGGAAAAATTAGGCATGGATTTTATCACGGGATTGCCCAGGACTCGTTCAGGCTATGAATCGATTTGGGTTGTAGTCGATCGCTTGATGAAGGTAGCTCATTTCATCCTAGTGAAGACCACTTACAGCAGTGCTAAGTTGTCTAAGATATACATGACCAGGATTGTATGTCTGCATGGAATTTCGAGGAGCATCGTATCAGATAGAGGAACCCAGTTTACCTCAAAGTTCTGGAATCAGTTGCACGAAACTTTGGGAACCAGACTAGAGTTCAGTACAACTTTTCATCCGCAGACAGATGGACAGACCGAGAGAGTCAATCAGATTTTGGAGGATATGCTGAGAGCTTGTGCGCTAGATTATGGGTCTAGTTGGGACGACAATTTGCCATATGCGGAGTTCTCTTATAACAACAGCTATCAATCTAGTTTGAAGATGGCCCCTTTCGAAGCCTTGTACGAAAGGAGGTGCAGAACCCCGCTGTTGTGGGATGAAGTTGGAGACCGCCAGTTGTTTGGACCAGATTTGATTAAGGAGTCTGAACAGAAGGTGAAGTTGATTCGCGATAGGCTCAAGGTAGCCCAATCCAGGCAGAAGAGCTATGCGGATTCTAAACGCAAGGAGATAGTTTTCGAAGTCGGAGATAGAGTCTATCTTCGGGTATCTCCACTTCGAGGAGTTAAGCACTTTGGAGTTAAAAGAAAATTAGCGCCACGTTTTGTGGGACCATACAAAGTTTTGGAGCGCATGTGAGAAGTTGCTTACAAGTTGGAATTGCCCGAAGGATTGTCAGGAGTTCACGACGTGTTTCATGTTTCCCAGTTGAAGAAGTGCCACGCAGAGATGACTGATATACCGCTGAGGGATACTGTGCCGCTGGAAGCGATTCAGTTGGGTAATGATTTGACCTACGAGGAGAAACCAGTCAAAATTCTCGAGTATGCCAGCCGAGTCACCCGCAGCAAGGTTACCAAGTTTTTCAAAGTCCAGTGGAGCCACCACACCGAGGATGAAGCCACCTGGGAGCGAGAAGAAGACCTGCTGAAGGACCACCCTCACCTATTTTCTAGCCAACCCGAATCTCGAGGGCGAGATTCATCTTAAGGGGGGTAGGTTTGTAACATCCCAAATTTTCAATTTGGAATGTTATACATAGGTCATCATTTGCATATCATATTTTGTTGCATTTGGCTCGATCCTAGAAATTTCACGCAACTCAAGGACCCATGGAGAGAGTTGGAGATTTCGTTATTTTCATATTTGAGTTTTCTCGAATTCTGAAAATCGGATCATTTGATTTTATTTATTTTATCTTCAATTATTTCTATTATCAAAATATGAGAGAGGGAATAAAATGACTTTCCCAAAATAAAGAAATATTGAAGGTTTAATAAAAAACCAAATAAAATTTTTATTTACAGTTTATCGCTATTTTATGTGAATTTAGAAAAATGCGTGTTTTTCAAAATTGCATTTAGGCCCCAAATAATTGTTCATCTTGTCCGGCTTGATTTTAGAAGCCGGGGAAAATTTATTTCGGCAATTTTGGAGTCCGTTTAGTATTTCTTTTATTTGTTGTTCTGCGTGAAATGTTTTTTTTTAAAACGAACCGACCTAACCGGGCCGTGTCACTTTGGGACTCTAGGCAGCAGCCTTTATAAGCCGGGAGGCCGACCCCCAACCGAGCCGCCGCCCCTAAACCCTAGCCGCCGCTTACAGGTCTTTGCCGCCGCCGTCGCCGATCCACGCCACGGAGCCGCCATCAGCCGCCCAGCCACGGACCCACCGCCGGAGTCTCGACACCGACCCGCCGCCCGCGGACTCCGCCTCACGAGCCGCCCGCCGCCCGAGGTTGACCGCCTCGCCGCCGGCAGTTTTCTTCGAGAAAACCGTCCGGTCTTTCGTTCGGTTTAAAAAAAACCTAGATCGGTTCTCGTGTTTTTTTGGTTTAGTTATTTAACGAACGCCCGTTCGTTCGTTCGTTTTAACGAACGATTTTAGTTTTTTTCGCAGGTAGCGAACGTTCCTTCGTTAGCCTGTTCGTCCGTTTTTCTTTTTCTCGGATTTTCTGCGATTATTCGAGATCACGATTTCTGATCCGATTTTCGTTTTAGTATAACTTTTCGCTCGTTTGTTGGAATCAGGCGATTCAAGCGCCTGTAGTTTCTTCTCGAAACCCTCTTTCCGAATAGTCAACTCAAATAAGTTTTTGTCTCTGTAAAATTTGACTTAGGTCCATATTAGTAAACGAAGCTTATTTCTTTCGCTGTTTGACTTTCGTTGCTTCGTTCGATTTTCCCCTGGGCGCACCCCCACCCTCGTGGGCCCCTTGTAGCTCCACCGACCTACTTCTTCCTCCTATATATATCTACGTACCCCGAAACCATCCAGGAGCACCACGAAACCCTGTTTCCACCGCCGCAACCTTCTGTATCCGTGAGATCCCATCTTGGAGCCTTTTCCGGCGCTCCGCCGGAGGGGGCATTGATCACGGAGGGCTTCTACATCAACACCATAGCCTCTCCGATGATGTGTGAGTAGTTTACCTCAGACCTTCGGGTCCATAGTTATTAGCTCGATGGCTTCTTCTCTCTCTTTGATTCTCAATACAAAGTTCTCCTCGACATTCTTGGAGATCTATTTGATGTAATTCTTTTTGCTGTGTGTTTGTCGAGATCCGATGAATTTTGGGTTTATGATCAAGATTATCTATGAACAAATATTTGAACTCTGAATTCTTTTATGTATGATTATTTATCTTTGCAAGTCTCTTTGAATTAATAGTTTGGTTTGGCCTACTAGATTGATCTTTCTTCCAATGGCCTTCTTCACTTGCGGAGCAGTAACCTTGGACCTGTTTCTGTTGGAACTCTCCGGCAAGTCATCAACAAGCACAGCATACTCCGAAGAGGCACGCTGGGTTCAATCTTGCGGTGTTCGATCCCAGTGACAGAAGGGGAACCGATACATATTGTATTGTTGCCATCGAGGATAAAAAGATGGGGTTTATATCATATGCTTGAGTTTATCCCTGTACATCATGTCATCTTGCCTAATGCGTTACTCTGTTCTTATGAACTTAATACTCTAGATGCATGCTGGATAGCGGTCGATGTGTGGAGTAATAGTAGTAGATGCAGAATCGTTTCGGTCTACTTGTCGTGGATGTGATGCCTATATACATGATCATGCCTAGATATTCTCATAATTATACACTTTTCTATCAATTGCTCGACAGTAATTTGTTCATCCATCGTAATACTTATGCTATCTTGAGAGAAGCCACTAGTGAAACCTATGGCCCCCGGGTCTGTTTTCCATCATATTAATCTTTCATCAACTTGCAACTTTTGGCTCCGTTTATTTTGCAATCTTTACTTTTCAATCTATAAAACAAAAATACCAAAATATTTATCTTATTATCTCTATCAGATCTCACTTTTGCAAGTGGCCGTGAAGGGATTGATATGTCTCCAACATATCTATAATTTATGAAGTATTCATGCTATTATATTATCCATCTTGGATGTTTAATGGGATTTGCTATGCACTTTTATATTATTCTTGGGACTAACTTATTAACCCAGAGCCCAGTGCCAGTTTGTGTTTTTCTCCTTGTTTCGGTGTTTCGCAGAAAAGGAATATCAAACGGAGTCCAAACGGAATGAAACCTTCGGGAGAGTTATTTTTTGAATGGAAGCAATCCAGAAGACTTGGAGTGTATGTAAGGGAAGCAACGAGGAAGGCACGAGGCAGGGGGGCGCGCCCACTGTCGGTGTCAAAACCGGCGGATCTCGGGTAGGGGGTCCCGATCTGTGTGTCTTAGGCTGATGGTAACAGGAGGCAAGGGACACAATGTTTACCCAGGTTCAGGCCCTCACAATGCAGGTAATACCCTACTTCCTGCTTGATTGATCTTGATGATATGAATATTACAAGAGTTGATCTACCAAGAGATCGTAGAGGCTAAACCCTAGAAGCTAGCCTATGGTATGATTGTTGTATATCTCTATCGACTAGCCTGGCCTCGGTTTATATAATGCACCAGAGGCTTAGCATAACAAGAGTCCTAGCCGAATACGCCGGTGGGGAGGAGTCCTTGTCTTGATCGCCAAGTCTTGTGGAATCTTCCTTGTATGCGGCAACTGTCCGGACTGGCCCATGAGTATACGGCCATGGGGGTCCTCGGCCCAATCTAACAGATCGGGAGATGACGTGACGAGTACCCCCTAGTCCAGGACACCGTCAGTAGCCCCCTGAACCGGTCTTCAAGTTAGGAATGCTCCTCGATTCTTCCGAACTGTTCTTCGTCTCCGGTCGTCGTCTTGAAAACTGGTTCAACAAATCTTCTCATCTTCGATCTTGAGGATCGCCGAAGTGCATCCGAAGAGTTTACACGTCGGGCATCCAAGGAGCCCCTTTAGATTTCTGGCCTTTATCAATGGCTTGTTATTTTTATGCCTCACCTCGGGTTTGAAGTTGTTCCTGGGAGGCAGTGTCCTCTTGCGCCCGAGCTCTAACGCCGGACTGCATTCGAGGTATCTTTTGAAGCCGAGCACCAATACCGGACTGTGTCCAAGCTCCAACGCCGGACTGTATCCGAGCTCCAACGGCGGATTGTGTCCAAGCTCCAACGCCGGACTATATCCAAGATGTCTTGGTTCAAAAAAGTTGAAGGAGTTTAGCCGAGCTTAATGCCGGAAATGCCCTTTATGGAGCTAGCCGTTGGCGCCCGAGGTTTGTGCCGGACTGCCGCCGAGGTGGTGAACCCCCCCGACCGTGGGCTGATTTTCTGTGAATATTTTTAACTGGTGCAGTTTATCCTCTGCCGAGATATATAGCCAGTATCCCTCAAGGTGTGTATCAGTCTAAAACACGAGATGCACCTGAAGGAAAGCATAAAATCGCTGTTCCCAGTAGCCCATGAGACTCAGGTCGATGCGCGAAATCGGTCTGACTAGCTCGGCAACATACATAGGAATAAAAACGCGGTGTAATATATTAGAGATAATAGTGATCGGCGAACGGGCCCCTGAGAGAGGGTCGTGAGAAGTCTACGCAATATACTAGCTTGACGCCGGATAGGTCCATATGGTACCTATTATTGTCCGAAGACATGTATACGCATAGTTCGCCAAGCCTAACATCGAGCACTTTGAATTCTCTGCATTGAATAAGCAATGCAGTAGCCCCCGAGACACTGGTCAGGTGGCAACACCAAATCAGAGGATCGATGTGCCCCTTTAATATTTATAAATAATGAGCACAGAGCCCAATAGCCCCCGAGACTTAATGTGGGCACGGTTGGCCGAATTAAGAATCAATGTCCAGAGTAAAATCATAGATTATGTGTAATGATTCTATGTATCCAAGTACTTTACATCATTATTTTGACTCCATTGCGACCGTTTATCAGTTGAAAGTGGCCCATCGTCGGCTTCTACCCCTTGGTAGATACTACATGTGGTGTTTCCGCACTAAAAAACAGCCCTTAGCCGACGCCTCAAAGGTTCAAGGCGGTTGTGTTAGCGGAAATGAGGCAATCAGATATGCGGGCTTTATAACTTTCGCTTAGTCATAGGAGATTTAAACTGGGGAAGCTAGCTATGAGCCCCCGATTAGTGTTCGGCGACATCCGAGGTCAAGCCGTAAACACATCGGCCAATGTTATGAACGGCCCGTCATTCAACATAGTCATCGGATCATGGACCAGTTTACGCCCATTGTGACAGTCAGTTTTCGGCTTTCTCCACTGAGGTGCTTAACCATGTGAGTTGGAAGCACAATCGCAGTGGTTCTCCCTTCGCACACCTAGCAGAACAAAGCAGAACGTAGGAGGCAAGAACAGGAGCCGGGCAACCCAACTATTGACCGAAGACACAATTCGAAACCGATGCATATATGGCGATATCCGAGAATGTTTTTGCCGAATCCCTAAAGGTGTCCGCGCGTAATCTGCGAGACTAATGCCGGAAACACACAAATAGTTTAAAAGTGCCATGGGCTTGAAAAACCAAAAAACTTCAAGAAAATCGGACGTCCGAACTAAATCGAGTGTTCGGTGCCAAATCGAAAATTGGACTTAGAAAAAGAAAATTGTGCTTCCTGCCATGCTTTATAATGACACATCCTATCTCAAGACTTCAAGCGGGTCAGCCTACGGCTTTAACCTCCTTATCCCGAAGGCGGATTGCTTCTCCGAGGCTAGTTTAGCAAACTGCACTCGAGAGAAGCAAGGCTATCCGGCTATTGACCACACACTTGCATCGAGAAAGGAGTGATAGAAAAAAGACTTTGCAACGACCAAGAAGAAAACACTTAATATAAAACGGCTCAAATAAACTTAAGAGCCCCCAAGTGACTTGGGTAAAAGAATGATTGTGTGCAATCAAGTACTTATATCATATCTATGTTCACCCGAACTTTAAACGCAGCGTCTTAACCGACCGTCGGCTTCTCCCTCTTCGGTCAAAAGACCGAAAAGTGTTATGTACTCCACGCCGAGAATATCGGTGTTGTTTCCAATAACCAGTGCAATCAGGCCATAAGGTCAGAACAGACATAAAGCGTGCTCGATGAACTTAAGCTATATTACTTAACGGCGAAGTGTAAGAAGCATCTTCGAAGAAAATAGTACCCCACCAATACCTTTCTTCGGTTGCTCATTGCTACTATGAGACTTATGCAATAGATTTTTTGTACTCATGAGTTCCGTTGTGTGCCGGCCATAATTGAAAACAATAAGAGCACTAGCTTTCGGCTTCACCCAGTCTGAGGTTCGGCTCGGGTGACCCGATCATGACAATCGCAGAGGTGCTCCCTTTAGTCCCTAGCCGAACAAACGGGTACGTAGGGGTAAACACAGGAGCAAGGCAACCCAGCTTGCAAATCACTTAGGTTAATATGGTGCATATTGTGGCATAATACACGAACAAGGAACGAAGCCGCATAAGTATAATCATATGCAAGAGGAAAAGCTCCGCAAGGGAGCCCCCAAGTAATCTGAGTATTTGAATTTGTCCGTCACAAACAAAGTTTGGACAAGTAAATTTTTTTACAAGAACCTTTTTTCCAAAAAAAGTATAGTGCTTGGTCGAACCGAACACAAGTTAAAAATTTAAAACTTTGAGCATGAAGGCAACTTAGCTGGTTAATGTGTTCGGTATAGATGACGCGGTCCGAGCTTGATGTAGACAAGGTTCCATCCCCCAAGCCGGTCCCGAGGTGGCGGAGCAAAGAGCTCGGCACTCCGAAGTGGTGACATAGCGCGGTCAATGCAGGTCGGCAGCGTGATGCCAAAGTCCCCGACATGGGGTAATGAAGTGTTGACGAAGCCCCCCGTCCAGCTAGTGCAAACCAGAGATAATAGTAATAATAATAATTAAAAAATTGTTGCATAATAAATAATTCATGCAAAGTGAGTAATAGAAGAGATATGGCCTGGCGCCGAAGTCAATGTCGATGCAGGGCGTCGGCGTGATGCGGTAAAGGCGTGAAAATGCCTGAATTCACATGTCGGTCCGAGTTCCGGATGCGGCGTTTCGCCGGACTATGTACGGAAACTGGCCGAACCACCATGCGACTGTCGTTAATGCGGCCACCATTTGATAGACCTGTGTACATATGATGGGCAAACCAGAGTAATAATTCCTTGGAAAAATGAACCCAAACAAGCAAAAAATACTAGGATTAATAGCACCTGGTTTATTGTTGTAGCAATACAAAGAAAGGTGATTCCCAAAATTGGGACTCGATTCGCACACCCATTGCCTGATGGGCGATAAAGCGACGGCGTGGCGATGCTGGCAAAGGTTGGCTCGCCGAGGCAAAGCCCTCGGTCCAGCTAACGTGATGGAGCTGGTCGGCTAGTGACGTCGAAGTCTCCGGAGTATAGGTTGATGAAGAGATGGCGAAGCCCCCGGTCCAGCCAAGATGTCGAAGCCTCGATGTCAGCCGATGAGTCGAAGTAGGTCGGCATGATGGACACCGGCTTGAAGAAACAAGGCGGCCCTGCCGATGCAGGTCGTGACGTGGTCAATGCCGGCTTGATGAAGCGACCGTGCGGCGATGCCGGTGTGCCCACTCCGTGTAATTCGTGGGGCGGCGATGTTGGTGATGATTTATCCTTCGCGATGCCGAACTCTTGTTCATATTGCCGAGATGATGATCCGAAGGAGTTGATCTCGGCTCAACAAAGCGAGCAGCCTTGGAGTAATATTGCCGGACTGGTTTGACACCAGCATGATGGTGAAGATCATGTTCCAAAGATTTTAAAGTTAGTGGGATGTGTTCGAGAACAAAACAAAATACCACATACAAAACTTCCTTCAAAAAGGATGTCCTAAATCCCGTTCATAAAAAAGATGAGTTTGGGTCAGATTCGTTCTCGCATAGAAAACAGATCCGTAGAGCGATGCACTAATCGGGAGGTTCCCGGAGTTTGGACGGTCGGATCAAGCTGAAATTTTGAGAGGTGGTAGATATAGGAATTCTGCAGCCGATCAATGGTTGGATCTTCCAAAGGACGTCCGAGCTAGAAGCTGGGCACCATGCCCTAAACTCGTCCAGATTCCCGTCCAGATTTGATAGGGCTCCGGTACATCGCGAATTGCCAGAGCTTCCTCCATCGGAACTCGACGAAATTTTCTAGGGTTGTTGTAGACTCAGTTCCGCACAATTCCACCAAAGCAATCGTTAAAATGACGCTTGAGGAGGCGGTGGAGGCGGATCTGAGTTCGCTGTCCGTAAAAAAAAGCAGGTCGCCCGAGGGCAATGTTGACGTTGAGCCCCCGGGCTCCCTGGATGATTCCTCCATGATCATGATAGAGATCGGAGTTGATGTTGATGAAGGCACTCATCCGAACATGACGATCGGAGGTAGGGCATAGTCCTTGGTCCAGCCAAGGTGACCAGTCGGGCTGGTGACGAAGATGCCGAAGTCGCAGTTGATCTGCAGGCGAGCCAAATGACCTTTTGCCGAACACACAGCGGAACTCTCAATGAAAGCACCAATGTCGGTGTCAAAACCGGCGGATCTCGGGTAGGGGGTCCCGATCTGTGCGTCTTAGGCTGATGGTAACAGGAGGCAAGGGACACAATGTTTACCCAGGTTCGGGCCCTCACGATGGAGGTAATACCCTACTTCCTGCTTGATTGATCGTGATGATATGAATATTACAAGAGTTGATCTACCACGACATCGTAGAGGCTAAACCCTAGAAGCTAGCCTATGGTATGATTGTTGTATATCTCTATCGACTAGCCTGGCCTCGGTTTATATAATGCACTAGAGGCTTAGGATAACAAGAGTCCTAGCCGAATATGCCGGTGGGGAGGAGTCCTTGTCTTGATCGCCAAGTTTTGTGGAATCTTCCTTGTATGCGGCAGCTGTCCGGACTGGCCCATGAGTATACGGCCATGGGGGTCCTCGTCCCAATCTAACAGATCGGGAGATGACGTGGCGAGTACCCGCTAGTCCAGGACACTGTCACCCACCCCCTGGCGCTCCCTCCACCCTCGTGGGCCCCTTGTGGCTTCCCTGACCGACTTCTTTCACCTATATATATCCATATACCCTAAAACCTTCGGGGAACACAATAGATCGGGAGTTCTGCCGCCACAAGCCTATGTAGCCACCAAAAACCAATCGGGACCCTCTTTTGGTACTCTGCCGGAGGGGGGATCCCTCACAGGTGGCCATCTTCATCAGCCCGGCGCTCTCCATGACGAGGAGGGAGTAGTTCACCCTCGGGGCTGAGGGTATGTACCAGTAGCTATGTGTTTGATCTCTCTCTCTCTCTCTCTCTCGTGTTCTTGAGATGGTACGATCTTGATGTATCGCCAGCTTTGCTTTTATAGTTGGATCTTATGATGTTTCTCCCCCTCTACTCTCTTGTAATGGATTGAGTTTTCCTTTGAAGTTATCTTATCGGATTGAGTCTTTAAGGATTTGAGAACACTTGATGTATGTCTTGCCGTGCTTATCTGTGGTGACAATGGGATATCACGTGATCCACTTGATGTATGTTTTGGTAATCAACTTGCGTGTTCCGCCCATGAACCTATGCATAGGGGTTGGCACACGTTGCCTCTTGACTCTCCAAAGAGAAACTTTGGGGCACTCTTTGAAGTACTTTGTGTTGGTTTGAATAGATAAATCTGAGATTGTGAGATGCATATCGTATAATCATATCCATGGATACTTGAGGTGACATTGGAGTATCTAGGTGATATTAGGGTTTTGGTTGATTTGTGTCTTAAGGTGTTATTCTAGTACGAACTCTATGATAGATTGAACGGAAAGAATAGCTTCGTGTTATTTTACTACGGACTCTTGAATAGATCGATCAGAAAGAATAACTTTGAGGTGGTACCGTACCCTACCAAAATCTCTTTGTTTGTTCTCCGCTATTAGTGACTTTGGAGTGACTCTTTATTGCATGTTGAGGGATAGTTATATGATCCAATTATGTTATTATTGTTGAGAGAACTTGCACTAGTGAAAGTATCAACCCTAGGCCTTGTTTCCTATCATTGCAATACCGTTTATGCTCACTTTTATCACTTGCTACCTTGCTGTTTTTATATTTTCAGATTACAAAAACCTATACCTATCATCCATATTGCACTTGTATCACCATCTCTTCGCCGAACTAGTGCGCCTATACAATTTACCATTGTATTGGGTCTGTTGGGGACACAAGAGACTCTTTGTTATTTGGTTGTAGGGTTGTTTGAGAGAGACCATCTTCATCCTACGCCTCCCATGGATTGATAAACCTTAGGTCATCCACTTGAGGGAAATTTGCTACTGTCCTACAAACCTCTGCACTCTGAGGCCCAACAACGTCTACAAGAAGAAGGTTGTGTAGTAGAAATCAAGCTCTTTTCTGGCGTCGTTGCCGGGGAGGTGAGTGCTTGAAGGTATATCTTTAGATATTGCAACCAAATCTTTTAGTTCCTTGTTTTATCACTAGTTTAGTTCATAAAATAAAACTACTAAAAAATGGAATTGAGTTTGCCTCATACGCTTCATCTATTTAATATCTTTCGTGAGTATGATGGAAAGGAAAATTGTGCCAAAGTGTTAGAAGAAGAATGCGTTAAAATGTTTGGCACTAAATGAGCAAGATTGCATTGTTGTTAGTACGAATTCCTTGATTATCCATGATGCTAATGATATGCAAAGGCACAAGCTTGGGGATGCTATGTTTGACGAAGATGGTATTTTTTGTCCCCCAAGTTTTGATGAGAAATTTATTATGATGAAAGCATGCCTCCTATTTATGATGATTATATTAATGAAAGTGGGTTTGGAAGAGAGTCAACTTTAGGAAGTAATGATCCCACTATTTTGGAGGATGTTGAATATTATTGTGATATTTATGAAAGTGGATTTAGAGAGGTCATGACTATATTTAGTGATGAATCCACTATTTCGGAAGAGGTTCCAATTGATTATGAGAACAAAGTTGCTATATATGATGACTATTGTTATGACTTGTATGCTATTAAGAATAATGATAACCATGAAACTTGTCAACATGATTTTAGTTTTCAATTGGATTATGCCTCACATGATAATCATTTTGTTGAATTTGCTCCCACTATTCCGAATGAGAAGAATTTTGCTTATGTGGAGAGTAGTAATTTTTTATGCTTGTAGATCATGAAAAGAATGCTTTATGTGATGGTTATATTGTTGAATTCATTCATGATGCTACTGAAAATTATTATGAGGAACAAATATATGCTTGTAGGAATTGCAACAATATCAAGTTTCCTCTCTATGTGCTTAAAGTTTTGAAGTTATGCTTGTTTTGCCTTCCTATGCTAGTTGATTATTGTTCCCATAAGTTTTTTGCTCAAAAAACCCTTTGCATAGGAAGTGGGTTAGAGTTAAATGTGCTAGTCATATTCATCATGATGCTCTCTTTATGTTTCAATTCTTATCTTTTATGTGAGCATCATTGAAATCATCATGCCTAGCTAGGGCGTTAAACGTTAGCGCTTGTTGGGAGGCAACCCAATTTTTTTTGTTTCTTCCTTTTTGGTTCTGTTTAGTAATAAATTTTTGATCTAGCCTCTGGTTAGATGTGGTTTTATGTTTTAATTAGTGTTTGTGCCAAGTAAGACCTATATGATCTTCTTGGATGATAGTTATTCGATCTTGCTGAAAATTCCAGAAACTTTCTGTTCACGAAAACAATTGTTTAAAATCACCATAACGTAATAAAATACTGATTCCAATTGCATCAGATCAAGAATCAAATTATCTAGGTCGTCCTATTTTGGTAGAATGTTTTGAGTTCCAGAAGTTTTAGTTAGTTACAGATTAGTACAGACTGTTCTGTTTTTGACAGATTCTGTTTTTCGTGTGTTGTTTGCTTATTTTGATGAATCTATGGCTAATAAAATAGTTTATAAACCATAGAGAATTTGGAATACAGTAGATTTAACACCAATACAAATAAAGAATGAGTTCATTACAGTACCTTGAAGTGGTGTTTTGTTTTCTTTCGCTAACGGAGCTTACGAGTTTTCTGTTAAGTTTTGTGTTGTGAAGTTTTCAAGTTTTGGGTAAAGATTTGATGGACTATGGAATAAGGATTGGAAAGAGCCTAAGCTTGGGGATGCCCAAGGCACCTCAAGGTAATATTCAAGGACAACCAAGAGCCTAAGCTTGGGGATGCCCCGGATGGCATCCCCTCTTTCGTCTTTGTTCATCGGTAACTTTACTTGGAGCTATATTTTTATTCACCACATGATATGTGTTTTGCTTGGAGCGTCATTTTATTTTCTTTAGATTTGTTTGCTGTTATTTATAATAATGTTTTGCATCTCTATTTTCAATAAAAATTTCAAGGACAGCCTTTACCATGCTTATTTTGCAAGTATACATGTTGTTGTTTCAAAACAGAATTACCGCTGTTGCAAAAATTCCCTATAAAAGTCAGAATGTGATAAAATGTTGAAACCTTTTGCATAATAAGCTCTGATAAATTTACTACAGTGTTAATTTTCTTTCATAATTTTTGGATTTAGTGAAGTATGATGAATCTTGCATTCTTTACAGACTGTACTGTTTTGGCAGGTTGCTGTTATGTTTGCATTGTTTGCATATGTTTGCTTGTTTAATGATTCTATTTGAGGATAGGAGTATTAAGTATGCAGAGGCATTTAGTATGCAATGTTGAATAATAATTTTAGTGATTTGTTACAGTAGAGAATGATAAGGTTTTTGCATTGGTTTATACTAACTTATCTCACGACTCCTTGTTGAGTTTTGTGTGGATGAAGCTTTTGAGATTTAGGGAGACCGTGATATGAGAGGAATTAAGGAGACGCAAAAGTTCAAGATTGGGGATGCCCAAGGCACCCCAAGATAATATTTCAAGAAGTCTCAAGCATCTAAGCTTGGGGATGCCCCGATAGGCATCCCACCTTTCTTCCTCAACTATTATCGGTTAGTCTCGGTTGAGCCTAAGTTTTTGCTTCTTCACATGATGGGTGCTATCCTTGAAATGTCGTTTTATTTTGTTTTGCTTGCTGTTTCAATAATATCCGATGATCTGAAATTCTTAAATGAGAGAGAGTCTTCACATAGCTACATAATTATTTAACTACTCATTGATCTTCACTTATATCTTTTTGGAGTAGTTTGTCATTTACTCGTGTGCTTCACTTATATCCTATGAGTAAATGGTTGAATAAATTGAATATCATAAATCTGAAATTATATATGTTTAATATGCTTATCCCATGGGGAGTAATGACTTCACCTATAAGAAGTAGAGGTGGTAAATTTATTGAAGGTTAGCAAACATTGTATTGGTCACTTGAACAATTCATGAAAGAATATTGAAGGAAGAGAGATTTCACATATAAATATACCATCTTGGAAATCTTCTATGATTGTGAGCCCCATTAATTATTTTCAAACCTGAGCAAATTAGTTGAAGTTGGACAAGGAAGACAACATAATGAGTTATGCTTGGGTATATTTGTATAGAAGTTATATTGTTATGGATCCTCTAACATGTGGTGCTTGCTATTTAGAATCCTTTGCTAGCCAAAATATCTGTACTAAGCGGGAATACTGCTTGTGCATCCAAATTCCTTGAACCAAGTTTCTTCCATGAGTGTCCACCATATCTACCTATATGCGGTATTTACCTGCCGTTCCAAGTAAATTTGTATGTGCCAAACTCTAAACCTTCAAATAATAATCTGTTTTGTATGCCCGAATTGCTCATGTAGCGACTAGGGGTTGTCAGTATCTTCCATACTAGGTGGGTTATTCTCACGATGAGTGGACTCTGCTCATCATTCACGAGAAAATGGCTGGTAACTGGGATGCCCTGTCCTATGATCAAAAGATCAAAAAAATCACAAATAATTTAAACAAAACTCCCCCGGGAATGTTGATAGTTGGACGGCACTCGTTGTTTCGGACAAGCCGTGGAGTGTGAATCTTGGTGGAGGGGTAGTAAAAACTTTACCTTTCTGCGTGGCAACAGCCTATAATGTATCTAGTATGGAAGATATTGGGAACTCTTGGTCGTTATGTTGACAATGAAAGCATACCTCTCAAAATTATTTTCATCTTTGTTTTTGCTTCGAGCTCTGGCACCTCTGCAAATCCTCGCTTCCCTCTTGAAGGGCCTATCTTTTACTTTTATGCAAGAGTTAGTAGTATTCCTTCTCATTCCAACCTACTCTTTAGTTGGCAAGCATCATGTGATGGAAAGATCTAAGCATATATGGCCATTCAAATAGATTTGAGCATGAATTATTACTGTTGACATTACCATTGAGGTAAAAGGTTGGGAGGTGAAACATTAAGCCCCTATCTTTCTCTGTGTTTGATGAATACTATTTGTTCTAAAAATATGCTTTGAGTGGTAGCAATCATGGAAGACTAAATGATAGTTGACTATGTGAAGTTTGCCGAATCAAAGCTCTGACATAGACTCTTCCTGAAAATAAGATGAATTGCAATTGTTTGATGACTGAGAACATAGTTTGTTAGTTTTCAAGAAAGTTTATGATCTATACTTTAACATGTGAATAGCTTGTTACTTGATCATGAAAAGTTCTATGAGTTGAGCTACTGTTATGACATATAACGATGCTAGAAAAGGTGATTGAAATTATCATTGCTCAAACTTGTGCACCTGCTAGCATTCACACTTCATAAATTATTTCTTTTATCATTTACCTACTCGAGGACGAGCAGGAAATAAGCTTGGGGATGCTGATATGTCTCCAACGTATCTATAATTTATGAAGTATTCATGCTATTATATTATCCATCTTGGATGTTTAATGGTCTTTACAATGCACTTCTATATTATTTTTCGGACTAACTTATTAACCCAGAGACCAGTGCCAGTTTCTGTTTTTCACCTTGTTTTAGTGTATCGCAGAAAAGGAATACCAAACGGAGTCCAAACGAAATGAAACCTTCAGGAGAGTTATTTTTGGAACGGAAGCAATCCAGAAGACTTGGAGTGTACGTAAGGGAAGCAACAAGGAAGGCACGAGGCAGGGGGGCGCGCCCACCCCCCTGGGCGCGCCCTCCATCCTCATGGGCCCCTCGTGGCTTCCCTGACCGACTTCTTTCACCTATATATATCCATATACCCTAAAACCTTCGGGTAACACAATAGATCGGGAGTTCCGCCGCAAGCCTCTCAGAGCCACCAAAACCAATCGGGACCTGTTTGGCACTCGCCGAGGGGGTACCCTCACCAGTGGCCATCTTCATCATCCCGGCGCTCTCTATGACGAGGAGGGAGTAGTTCACCCTCGGGGCTGAGGGTATGTACCAGTAGCTATGTGTTTGATCTCTCTCTCTCTCTCTCTCTCTCGTGTTCTCGAGATGGTACGATCTTGATGTATCGTGAGCTTTGCTATTATAGTTGGATCTTATGAGGTTACTCCCCCTCTACTCTCTTGTAATGGATTGAGTTTTCCCTTTGAAGTTATCTTATCGGATTGAGTCTTTAAGGATTTGAGAACACTTGATGTATGTCTTGCCGTGCTTATCTGTGGTGACAATGGGATATCACGTGATCCACTTGATGTATGTTTTGGTGATAAACTTGCGGGTTCCGCCCATGAACCTATGCATAGGGGTTGGCACATGTTTTCGTCTTGACTCTCCGGCAGAAACTTTGGGGCACTCTTTGAAGTACTTTGTGTTGGTTTGAATAGATAAATCTGAGATTGTGTGATGCATACCGTATAATCATACCCATGGATACTTGAGGTGACATTGGAGTATCTAGGTGACATTAGGGTTTTGGTTGATTTGTGTCTTAAGGTGTTATTCTAGTACGAACTCTATGATAGATTGAACAGAAAAAATAGCTTCATGTTATTTTACTACGGACTCTTGAATAGATCGATCAGAAAGAATAACTTTGAGGTGGTTTCGTACCCTACAATAATCTCTTCGTTTGTTCTCCGCTATTAGTGACTTTGGAGTGAGTCTTTGTTGCATGTTGAGGGATAGTTATATGATCCAGTTATGTTATTATTGTTGATAGAACTTGCAGTAGTGAAAGTATGAACCCTAGGCCTTGTTTCCTATCATTGCAATACCGTTTACGCTCACTTTTATCACTTGCTACCTTGCTGTTTTATATTTTCGGATTACAAAAACCTATACCTATCATCCATATTGCACTTGTATCACCATCTCTTCGCCGAACTAGTGCACCTATACAATTTACCATTGTATTGGGTGTGTTGGGGACACAAGAGACTCTTTGTTATTTGTTTGCGGTGGTTGTTTGAGAGAGACCATCTTCATCCTACGCCTCCCACGGATTGATAAACCTTAGGTCATCCACTTGAGGGAAATTTAATACTGTCCTACAAACATATGCACTTGGAGGCCCAACAACGTCTACAAGAAGAAGGGTGTGTAGTAGACATCAGGGATTGACGACCCCTTTATCGTGTTGGTTGCAAGGTTCTTATTTGTTTGTGTAGGTACGAGGGACTTGCGTCTGGCCTCCTACTGGATTGATACCTTGGTTCTCAAAAACTAAGGGAAATACTTACGCTACTTTTCTGCATCACCCTTTCCTCTTCAAGGGAAAACCAACGCTGTGCTCAAGAGGTATCAAGAAGGATTTCTGGCACCGTTGCCGGGGAGGTTTACGCCAAGTCAAGTCAAGATTTGATCTCCCGACAACTCGCCGATTTCCGGCGCCGTTGTCGGGGAGTCTACGCACAAGTCAAGACATACGAAGTACCCATCACAAACTCTTATCCCTCGCATTACGTTATTTGCCATTTGCCTCTCGTTTTCCTCTGCCCCACTTCACCCTTTGCCTTTTCTTCGCCCTTCTTCTGTTCGTCTTTTCATTTGTCTTAATGTCTTACTTGGCTCGTTTGCTCGTTTGGTTGGAATAGTTGTGTATTTTATTGCTAAACAGAGAACCTAAGATCTATGGATCCTCATCCGCTTGCCAATCTTTTTAAGAGATCCCATTATGTTGAACCAATTGCTAGTGAGTTTTGTGCAATAGATTACCTTTATGAAGTTTTGCTTGAAATTCGTGAATCTGAAAATTGTGATGAAGAAATTTATGAAGAGATTCATGATAGCTCCTTGAATAAAAAGCATGATTGCAATGATTTTACTATAAATTCTCTTGATTGTGCTAATAATATGCAAAACCCTAAGCTTGGGGATGCTAGTTTTGCTATATCTAATACTTGTTGCAATGATCATGATTGGGGTGATTCTTCTTATGATCTTGAAAATTTATTTAAGCCCCATGATGAATATGAGATTGATAATAGTGTTTGCAATAATATAGAAAGTGGGTTTGGAAGAGTGTCAACTTTTGATCCCACATATTTGGAGAATGTTCGATCTTATGGTATTTTTGATAAAAGTGGGTTTGGAGAGGTCATGGCTTTAGTTAATGATAATCCCACTATTTTGGAAGAGTATCAACTTTGCATGCTTGTGGATCATGTTGATAATATGTTGTTGTCGGCATTCTGGGAACGGGGGTCCCCAAACTTTCCTTCCTGCGGCCCGCAGCGTGGCTAAGCCAGCAGGCCGTACGGCCCATCTTCATCAACAAGGTATCCAAGACCCTCGCGAGGGGCCAAGCCTCGCGAGGCGGACGACGCAAGACCTCCTCAAGAGTGGCCTAGTCAGGCAGGCTCACGAGGAGCGGAGATATCAAGGCGGGGCAAACCTCACGAGGCTCTCGTGACGTGAGCCATGACAATCGACACCAGGCGGGCGCCAGCGCGCGCAACGTCCTTGTTTCCTCTTTTGTGCTAAGGAAGCAGGCGCAGGCGAGGAGTACCGAGGCATCAGGCAAAGGTTGCTATATCGGTGCAACAAGACCAAGACCAGGAGGACGGCAAGACGGAGGTCATCGTGGAGCCCAAGACGGCGTCACCACCAGAGCCTTTTGCAGGAGAAGACCACTTTTGTCAGGATAGCTTGTACTAGCTGTCCCCTTTCAAATTCGCCCGCCGTTGTTGGCTCCGTTCCCGCTCAATATTTGGGAAGAGGACCAGGGCCTATATAAGTAGAGCTAGCCACCACAGTAGGGGAGGGCGAGCAGTTCATCCAGCTCTCACCCGCTAAGACACCAAGCACAAGAACACCTCAACCTCAGGAGGTTGTTCTTCCCTTTGTATTGTTCATCATCAGCCCAAGAGGCAATCCACCACCACACTGGAGTAGGGTATTACACCACAACGGTGGCCCGAACCAGTATAAATCTCGTGTCTTTCTGGGATGTGAGTTCGTCGAGTTCATCCGCGAGATCTTAATGAGCTAGGGTGTAGACCGGTAGGAGGGAAAGACTTCGCGCGCACCCCAGTGTTCGGATCTTAAGGGTTTGCCGGAACCCCACATCCGACATTTGGCGCGCCAGGTAGGGGTGCGCCGGAGCTTCTTCTCCGCCAATCGACTTGCCGATGCTCCACGGCCACGATGTCCGACGACCCAAGAGCCGACTCCGACCGCTGGGCAGCCTGGCCAGCCCGGGCGGTGCTGCCCGCCCATGAAGACCTCAACCCCGCGCTCCAGGCGGCACGAGCGCCGTCCAATCCTGCGGGGCGCGGGCGACGTGGCCAGGCGTCGTCTACCCTCACTACACGGCAAGTGCGAGCCGCTGCCAGAGCAGCAAGCCACGCCGCGGCAACGGAGCCGCACTCGCGGCGGGAACAGGCAAACATGTGGGCAGCACTCACCATGGCAAGGGAGTTGCTGCGGTGCCGGTTGATGGAGAGCGGTCGGGACGCACTTCTGGAACGCGTTGCCGAGCTGCTCGACGCGGCGGCCTCGGGAGCGCCGCCTTTCTGTCATCAGCTTCCTCATCAGGCCGCTACAGGCATTCATGGCGGGCCACGCTGCCATCACGCGCCGTCAGGTGCGCCAGGGGGCTTCGCCAACACCAGCATGGCCGGCGGCGCCGGGGGCTCTGCCGCCCCCATACCGCCCGCAACAAGCATGAGCACAAGCGTCGCCTCCCATGGCCCAAGTGGGATGCCGCGCTATCACCCTCAGGACGCCGCGCTGGGCCGGGCAACATGGAGTGTGGGGCACTACGACGAGGTGTTCGGGGTAACAGCCCCGGAAGCCTATGTGCCCCGCATGACGGACCAGGAGTACACACCGGAGGATGACCCAGGCTCGTTCGTTGGAGAAGATTGGGAAGAAGGGACGCTAGGAGTCGAAGCCTTCCAGGAGCCGCCAGGGAACCACCACGACCGCGTGTGCGACGACCACTACAGGGTACCCCTAATCCCTCAGGAGCAAGCTTACGCTAACCATGAGTCGCAGGAGGAACAGATCACCGCAACGGCCGGCGGCCCCAGCTCGACGGCCTCCCTGCCGGCAGGAGGATCGCGTTGGGGGCTGCAGGAGAGGGGTCGGGAGCCAGGCCCCTCCCCACGGCGCGCGAAGCCAGGGGACACCCGGAGGTAGGCCCTCTGTCGGGGAGGCTTCGACGACCCTTCCCCCGGCAGAGGACCTGTGGTCGCCGAGGGCACCGCTGGCGTCCCCTTTCCCTCTTTTGTGTCGTCCTGGTAACCGGTCGGCTCAAAGGAGGTCAAGGGTGGTGCAAGGCGGGGCCCTCGTCTGGCGATATGAAGCAAGGCCGGTACCTGTGAAGAAGGCCCAGTGCCTGTGAAGCTCGTCGCCCGTGACACTCTCACGTAATAATGAGTTGGGGCTGTACATGCCCCGGAGTCTCAGGAGCGCCGGCCTCAGGCCATGGGGCTCCCTCCCACGCCTAGTGGCGGCACTTAGCTCCGCACTGGTGAGAAGACTTGAAGACCGGAAGACTAGACTAGGTGCCAAACGAGGACTTTTGCTTTGGATCTCTCTTTCTGTAGCTTTGCTTTCTGGATCTGGATTTAAGTTGAAGCCGAATTTTTATCGATGCGCGTGGGGGGTGCCTTTTCTCGTTCGAGCAATTTCTTGCCTTCTGGATCTCGTTTTGTCTGGGACTCATGTCCGTCGCCTTCCCCCTCACGAGCTCCTCGCGAGCTGGACCGCAGGAAGCGCACGCTCGCTAAGCGCGCGCTACCGCTACGGCTGGTGCTCACCTCTTGTGGGGCCCCTTCAGACGGGGTGATAAGCTCCGCAGGATTCTTAGAAACTCGCCGCTTCATGACCCAGCTCGAAGCTGGCGCTGACTAAGGTAAACCACGACAGAAAACTAGCCCCCGGATTCACGAGTTCACGAGGACACATACTCACATCGCATAGGAAAGTAAAAACTGCAATTTGCTTACATGAGGGGCTCCCCCTCTCAAAATGCTCTTACAAGTTTTCCAAGGGCCACGCCCGAGTTTTGTGTGCAGGATGAAACGATAGGAGAACATGGTATCAGCCAGAGATGTCACTCGCTACATCACCCACGTACGCGTCACTCGCGTCGGCATCGTCTTCGTCGGCATCGTCGCCGCCATCCGCGACGCCCCCATCGCCGTCGTCAACCACGTCGCCTTCGTCTGTGACAACCACCACCGCGTCATCCTCCGAAGTGAAGGCCCTGACCAACGCGTCCACATTGTCCTCAACCCAACGCGCCAGGTCGCCCCGGACGGCCGTGGGTACGGGGGCGATGGCGGCGTTGAAATCAAAGTTGGGGTCGACATTCAGAAGGTGGCTGAAGACACGGGAGAAAGCGCGCCCAAGCAGGCCATGACCCCTTTCCTCCACAAGCTGGCAAGCTCTGGCAGATCGAGCCTCCAGGCGCGTCACCACCTTGGTGAAGAAGGTCAGGTGGCAGGCATAGTCACTCGAGTGAGGAGCCGGTGCATCCTCATTGCAAATATGGCCCAGGACGGTATTGGCCCTGTTCCCGAGATCCTGAAGCATGGGGGCATGCTCGCGCTCCAGCGTTCGTCGTTGGAGCACTTCCTCCGTGTTTTGCCGTGCGATGGCCTCAGCGTCATCAACCCACCTCCGAAGGGAAAGCAGCTCGGTGTGGGAGGAGGCCAAGTCCGCCTGCGCCGTAACCAAGGCGGCGACCGTGGCTTCCGCGCGCCTCTCAGCCTCATCCAACCTGGGCCTGAGGGCAGCGGCCCTGCCCGCATCCTCCGTACTGGCGAGCCGCAGCTTCAGGTCATACCTACCCTCCAAGTCTGCGCAAACCTCGGCCACCCGGCGATCGAGCTCCTCCTCGACTCTGGCCTCGCGAGCCCCGACGGCATCTTCTGCTTGAGCAACTTGACGCCCCCTCGTCTCCAGTTGCTCGAGCTCGAGGCTGCGCTCCACAGCTTCCAAGGCCAGCGCCTCCTCACGCTTCCGGACCTCCTCTTCCTCCGCGGGTGACGGTGTCCTGGACTAGGGGGTACTCACCACGTCATCTCCTGATCTGTTAGATTGGGCCGAGGACCCCATGGCCGTATACTCATGGGCTAGTCCGGACAGCTGCCGCATACAAGGAAGATTCCACAAGACTTGGCGATCAAGACAAGGACTCCTCCCCCACCGGCGTATTCGGCTAGGACTCTTGTTATCCTAGACCTCTGGTGCATTATATAAATCAGGGCCAGGCTAGTCGATAGATCATATACAACAATCATACCATCATAGGCTAGCTTCTAGGGTTTAGCCTCTATGATCTCGTGGTAGATCTACTCTTGTATTACTCATATCGTCAATATTAATCAAGCAGGAAGTAGGGTTTTACCTCCATCGAGAGGGCCCGAACACAGGTAAACATTGTGTCCCTTTGCCTCCTGTTACCATCCGCCTTTAGACGCACGATTCGGGACCCCCTACCGAGATCCGCCGGTTTTGACACCGACATTGGTGCTTTCATTGAGAGTTCTGCTGTGTGTTCGGCAAAAGGTCGATGGCTCGCTTGCATCAAGCTGCGACTTGGCATCTTCGTCACCAGCTGACCGGTCACCTTGGTTTGACCAAGGACTGCGCCCTACCTCTGATCGTCATGCTCAGATGAGGGCCTTCATCAACATCAACTCCGATCACTATCAAGATCATGGAGGAATCATCCAGGGATCCCGGGGGCTCAACGTCAACACTGCCCTCGGGCGACCGTGCTGTTTTTCTGGATAGTGAACCTGTATCCGCCGCCACCGCCTCCTCAAGCGTTGTTTTAACGATTACTTTGGTGGAATTGTGCGTAATTGAGTCTACAACAACCCTGGAAAATTTCGTCGAGTTCCGATGGAGGAGTCTCTAGCAATCCGCGATATACCGGAGCCCTGTCAAATCTAGACGGGAATCTGGATGAGTTTAGGGCGTGTTGTCCAGCTTCTAGCTCAGACGTCCTTGGGAAGATCCAACCGTTGATCGGCTGCGGAATTCCTATATCTACCATCTCTCAAAATTTCAGCTCGATCCGACCGTCCGAACTTCGGGAACCTTCCGATTAGTGCATCACTTTTCGGATCTGTTTTCTGCGCGAAAACGAATCCGACCGATTTTGTCTTTTTTATGAACGGGATTTCGGACATCCTTTTTGAAGGAAGTGTTGTATGGGGTATTGTGTTTTTTTCCCAACACACCCCACTAATTTAAAATCTTTTGAACATGATCTTCAACATCATGCTGGTGTCAAACCAGTCCGGCAATATTGCTCCACGGCTGCCGACCTGCGCTAGACACGTCGTCACTTTGTTGAGCCAAGCTCAACATCTTCGGATCATCATCTCGGCAAGCCGAACAAGAGTGCAGCGTCGCAAAGGATAAATCATCACCAACGTTGCCGCCCCACGGATTACACGGAGCGGGCACACCGGCATCGCCGCACGGTCACTTCATCAAGCCGGCATTGACCACATCATGACATGCATCGGCAGGGCCGCACTGTTGCTCCTTCAAGCCGGTGTCCATCACGCCGACCTACTTCGACTCATCGGCTGACGTCGAGACTTCGACATCTCGGCTGGACCGGGGGCTTCATCATCTCTTCATCAACCTATACTCCGGAGACTTCGGCATCACTAGCCGACCAACTCCGTCATGTTAGTTGGACCGAGGGCTTTGCCTCGGCGAGCCAACCTTTGCCAGCATCGCCGTGCCGTCGCTTTATCGCCCATCAGGCAATGGGTGTGCGGGTCGAGTCCCAATTTTGGGAATCACCTTTCTTCAGATTACTACAACAAATAAACCAGGTGCTATTAATCCTAGTATTTCTTGCTTGTTTGGGTTCATTTTTCCCAAGGAATTATTACTCTGGTTTGTCCACAGGCCTATCAAATGGTGGCCGCATTAATGACGGGCGCATGGTGGTTCGGTCAGTTTCCGTACATAGTCCAGCGAATGCTGCATCCAGAACTCGGACCGACCTGTGAATTCAGGCTTTGCCATGCCCTTACCGCATCACGCCGACGCCCTGCATCGGCATTGACTTCGGCGCCAGGCCATATTTCTTTTATTACTCACTTTGCATAAATTATTTATTATGCAACATTTTTTTATAATTACTATTATCCCCGGTCTGCACTATTTTTTGTGCACAGGAAAATGATCCAACCGGACTATATCCTTTGGGGTCACTTCAGCTAGACGGGGGGCTTCGTCAACACTTCATTACCCCATGCCGGGGACATCGGCATCACTCTGTCGACCTGCATTCACCGCGCTATGTCACCACTTCGGAGTGCCGAGCTCTTTGCCCCGCCACCTCGGGACCGACTTGGGGGATGGAACCTCGTCTGCATCAAGCTCGGACCACGTCATCAATACCGAACACATTAACCAGCTAAGTTGCCTTCATGCTCAAAGTTTTAAATTTTTAACTTGTGTTCGGTTCGATCAAGCATTATACTTTTTTGGAAAAAAGTTGCTTGTGAAAAAATTCCTTGTCCAAACTTTGTTTGTGACGGATAAATTCAAATACCCGACATTACTTGGGGGCTCCTTGTCGGAGCTTTTCCTCTTGCATATGATTATACTTGTACGGCTTCGTTCCTTGTTCGTGTATTATGCCACAATATGGACCATATTGACCTAAGTGATTTGCAAGCTGGGTTGCCTTGCTCCTGTGTTTACCCCTACGTTCCCGATTGTTCGGCTAGGGAGTAAAGGGAGCACCTCTGCGATTGTCACGATCGGGTTACCCGAGCCGAACCTCAGACTGGGTGAAGCCGAAAGCTAGCGCTCTTACTGTTTTCAATTATGGTTGGCACACAACGGAACTCATGAGTACAAAAAATCTATTGCATAAGTCTCATAGTTACAATGAGCAGCGAAGAAACGTATCGGTGGGGGTACTATTTTCTTCGAAGATGCTTCTTACACTTTGTTAGTAATATAGCATAAGTTCCCTGAGCGCTTTGGGTGTTACAGCCTTATGGCCTGATTTCCTGGTTATCAGAAACACCGTTGATATTCTCGACAGGTGGAGTACATAACACTTTTCGGTCCTTGACCGAAGAGGGAGAAGCCGACGGTCGGTTAAGACGCGTTTAAAGTTTGGGTGAACAAAGATATGATATTAATACTTCGGTACATACAATCATTATACATAAAATTCTTTTACCCAAGTCACGTGGGGGCTCTTAAATTAGTATGAACTATTTCTCTTCTTGGTCGTTGCAAAGTCTTTTTTTCTATCACTCCTTTCTCGATGTAAGTGTGTGGTCAATAACCGGATAGCCTTGCTTCTCTCTAAATCCGCTCGAGTGCAGTTTGCTAAACTAGCCTCAGAGAAGCACTCCGCCTTCGGGATAAGGAGGTTGAAACCATAGGCTGACCAGCTTGAAGTCTTGAGATAGGATGTGTCATGTTAAAGCACGACAGAAGCACCTTTTTTTTAAAGTCCAATTTTCGGATTGGCACCGAACACTTGATCTAGTTCGGACATTAAACTTTTGAATAATTTTTTTGGCTTTTCGAGCCTATGGCACTTTTAAACTATTTGTGCGTTTCTAGCATTAGTCTCGCAAAGGCAACGCCGGTCACCTTTAGGGATTCACAAAAACATTCTCGGATATTGCTATATATGCATCGGTTTGAATTGTGTCTTGGTCAAGAGTTGGGTCGCCTGGCTCGTGCTTGCCTCCTACGTTCCGCTTTGTTCGGCTAGGTGTGCAAAGGGAGAACCACTGCGATTGTGCTTCCAGCTCGCATGGTCAAGCACCTCAGTGGAGAAAGTCGAAAACTAACTGTCACAATAGCCATAAACTGGTTAGCGATCCGATGACTATGTTAAATGACGGGCCGTTCATAACATTGGCCGAAGTGTTTACGGCTTGACCTCAGATGTCGCTGAACAGTAACTGGGGGCTCATAGCTAGCTTCCCCAGTTTAAAGCTCCTATGACTAAGCGAAAGTTTTAAAGCCCGCATATCTGATTGCCTCATTTCCGCTAACACAACCGCCTTTGGGCACCGAGACGTCGGCTAAGGGTTGCTTTGTTATTGCGGAAACACCCTGCGTAGTATCTACAAAGGGGTAGAAGCCGACGATGGGCCACTTTCAATTGACAAACGGTCACAATGGAGTCAAAATAATGATGTAAAGTACTTGGATACATAGAATCATTACACATAATCTGTGATTTTACTCTGGATATCGATCCTTAATTTGGCCACCCGTGCCCACATTAAGGCTCGGGGGCTACTAGGCTTTGTGCTCATTATTTATAAATATTAAAGGGGCACTTCGATCCCCTGATTTGGTGTTGCCACCCGACCAGTGTCTCGGGGGCTACTGCATTGCTTATTCAATGCAGAGAATTCAAAGTGCTCAGTGTTCGGCTAGACCTAACTATGCGCATACGCGTCTTCGGACAATAATAGGTACCATATGGACCTATTCGGCTTCAAGCTAGTATATTGCGGCGACTTCTCACGACCCTCTCTCGGGGGCCTGTTCGCCGATCACTATTTTCCCAAATATATTACACCGCATTTCTATTCCTACGTATGCTGCCGAGCTAGGAGTTGATCCTCAGGCCGATTTCGCGCATCGAACTGAGTCTCAGGGGCTACTAGGATCAGCGGTTTCATGTTTTGCTTCAGGTGCATCTCAGATATTAGGTCAACACGCACCTTGAGGGATACTGGCTATACATCTTGTCAGACATTACATTGCACAATTCGGAATTAAATTCATAAAAATCAGTCCCATGGACAACGTGGTGCACCACCTCGGAAGCAGTCCGGCATAAAGCTCGGGCGCCAGTGGCTGGCTCCATATAGGGCATTTCCGGTATTAAGCTTAGCTAAACTCTTTCAACTTTTTGAATCAAGGTGATCTATGACACCTCGAATATAATCCGGCGTTGGAGCTCAGATACAGTCCGGCGTTGGAACTTGGACACACTCCGGCGTGTGAGCTTGGACACAGTCCGGCGTTGGAGCTCGGATATATTTCGGCGTTGGAGCTCGGAAGCAGTCCGGCATTGGTGCTCGGCTGCCAAAGATACCTCGAATGCAGTCCGGCGTTAGAGCTCGGACGCAAGAGGACACTACCTCCCGGGAACAACTCCAAACCCGAGGCGTGGCATAAAAATAACGAGGCATTGATAAAGGCCGGAAACTTAAAGGGGCTCCTCGAATACCCAACGTGTAAACCCTTCGGATGCACTTCAGCGATCCTCAAGATTGAAGATGAGAAGATTTGTTGAACCAGTTTTCAAGACCGACGACCGAAGATGAAGAACAGTTCGGAAGAATCGAGGAGCGTCCCTAACTTGAAGACCTGTTCAGGGGGCTACTAACGGTGTCCTGGACTGGGGGGTACTCACCACGTCATCTCCCGATCTGTTAGATTGGGCCGAGGACCCCCATGGCCGTATACTCATGGGCGAGTCCGGACAGCTGCCGCAGACAAGGAAGATTCCACAAGACTTGGCGATCAAGACAAGGACTCCTCCCCCACCGGGCGATTCGGCTAGGACTCTTGTTATCCTAGGCCTCTGGTGCATTATATAAACCAGGGCCAGGCTAGTCGATAGATCATATACAACAATCATACCATCATAGGCTAGCTTCTAGGGTTTAGCCACTACGATCTCGTGGTAGATCTACTCTTGTACTACTCATATCGTCAATATTAATCAAGCAGGAAGTAGGGTTTTACCTCCATCGAGAGGGCCCGAACCTGGGTAAACATTGTGTCCCTTGCCTCTTGTTACCATCCGCCTTAGACGCACAGTTCGGGACCCCCTAACCGAGATCCGCCGGTTTTGACACCGACAGCGGGCGTCCCCCTCAGCGATGCAAGAGCGGCCCTGCGCGCCTCCACCTGCTGCTCAAGGGACGCGCTCCAGGCCTGGAGCTCCCACGCGCACTTCTCCGTAGCCTCGCGGCGGCGGTCAGCCTCGCGAGCCTCTTCCAAGGCTCGCGAGCGGGCTTCATGGGCGACCTTGAGGGACGCCTCGGCCTTCGCATTCTCAAGGTCGCGCTGATAGCGACCGAGGTTGATGGCCACTCTCAGCTTGCGCCGCTCCTCCACCAGCCGGAGACCTTCAGCCTCAAGGTGCAAGTCGACACCCGCGAGCTCTTCACCAAGTCGACTAATCACGCCCATCGCCTCCTGGAAGAGCTTGTGACGAACTACGTTCCGCTCGCACTCGAGCTCGAATGCTCGGCCCACCTCGTCCTCCACCTCGGGGGCTGTGGGCGGGGCGCCAAGCGGCGCACCACCTCCCGACAGGGGGCTGGGGGCTGGCACCACACCTGACGTCAGCTAGTCCTCGCGAGGAGCCCGAGCCAATTGGGGCACGCCGCTTGAAGAGGAGCCGAAGATCGAAGCCAACCAGCTACTGTCCGTGAGCAAAGGAGGAGTCTTGGGAACACCCACCAAGCTCCACGCCAGACCGTGGTGGAGGGGTGGCCAAGCCGCGGGCTCAGCGCGCCACGAAGGCGAAGACGCTCCCCCAACCGACCCCGCTCCAGGGGTGGCGGGCGGACCAGGAACGTTCAAAGCCGATGGGGGAGTTGATGAAGGAGGAGGTCGCTTCTCAGAAGATGCAACAGCTTCAACGGAAGGAGCCCTGAAGGACTGACGTCTGGATAAGGAGACTACACACAGGAAGCCATGACAATAAGATACTTACGCGTCAATGGCGATGTACTTTCGTCGCTTCAATGGCCCGAAGATATTGCTGCTGCTAGGGGATCCTTTCCTCTTGCTGAGCTCCTCGAAGTCCACACAAAGACGGCCGAAGCGCTGGACATGACGGCCGGTGCATGGCGGGGCTGAAGAAGAGCTTGGAAGGATGTCTTCAGGGGTGCCCGGTTGCAGCGAACAGCCGGGCACCGTCTCACCAAAACCTCTCGAGGCTCCTGGAGCCTTGGCCTCGGGAGCCGCATGCCGCGCCTCCTCAGTGACCGACGCCTCAGGAGGGGGTCGTAGGCCCCCGAGGACAACGCCCCAGGATCACCACTCGGCATGTGCTCCTCAGCACTCGAGCCACCGGCCCCCGTCGAAGCTCGCCCTCCCGCACCTTCACCTGGGGCGAGCTTGGCACCAACGGCAAAGAAGGGAACCACGACGACGGGGTTCTCGTGGGACCCCACCAGGCCGATTGGGCGCAGCCCCCACTCATCAAAGGAAGGCATACTCGCGGCAAATGCGGCTTTGTTCTCGCAGCGGTACAACAGGCAACTAGTCCTGGGCACCTCGTCCGGCAGAGGGACACCCGATAGGACCATGAGCACCGTTTGCCGCGTTGCAAGAGGAAGCCCCTTCTCCTGAAACCTCATATGGTCATGGCTACTGAGCAAGTCCCACATCGGGCGGGAGTGGCGCTGAAGTGGAGCGACTTGAAGCTTGACGAACTCCCTCACCACCATGGGCGCAGTCACGCTGCGGTTCTTCAACCACCTCAGCCTGGCCCAGATGGGGGCGAGGCGGGGGCTCGTGAGCTTCTGATAGCCCCAGCAGGAGTTTGGAACAGCGGGCCTCGCCGGAACTCGGAGCAGAGGGCTGAGCACACTGGCGTCAACGAACACCCACCATATATGGAAATCGCTCGTGGATGAAGGAAGCTCGAAGTCAATCCCCGCGCCCGCTGTCGCGGCCACGGCTTGGAAGCCCACGCACCCCGAACTCTGCCGGGGACCGGTCAGATGCAACGAGAAGAAATGGCGGAGGAGGGCCACGGAAGGAGCGATGCCCACCATGGCCTCGCACACGGCAAGAAGTGTCACATATTGAGGGTCGAGGTGAAGCATGTGGATCTGATAATGCTCGAGCACCGCGTTGAAGAAGGCGGAGAAGGGAGGAATCAGGCCAGCCCAGAGGGCCTCTATGAAGTTCGAGACCTCAGTGGCTGCCCGAGCCATGCGAGTGCGAGACGCGGGCCAAGCCACCGTCTCTCCCCACTCGTTGAAACTGGAGGCAGGCATGGGGCGCACCTTGTCCATGGCCTCGTCGTTGAGCACCCGAGGCCGGCCGAGCGCCGACTCAAAGGACGGAGGCGCAGTTGGCAGAGACAGAGGTTTCTTCCTCTTTTCAGCTTGTTTCGGTGCCATGGCAATGAAGCAAAGTGAGCGCAAGTCGATTGGAAGGGCAAAGCAGGGCCTCGAGGAAGGTGGAGATTGGAAGAGCCAGGCGTGGGCGAAGGAAGAATAACTGTGTGAGATGCGGGGGCCACATAGCCAGGCGGATTCAAGGGCGGCATGGGGAAGCGGAGACGCCCACATCCAATCAACAGCCACGCGTCAACCGAGGCCGCAGATTTTGGGGCTCGCGGCGCTCCGAACTTGACCCTTGGCTTCGCCGCGAAGCCAAGCCCGAGCGCACCTTGGACCCGGGCTCTTGCCGGCTCAGGAGCAGGGGTCCCCAGACTTGCACTGCGGCCAAGGCGTGGCTAAGCCAAGAGGGTCAGACGACCCATCTTCATCAACAAGGTATCCAAGACCCTCGCGAGGGACCAAGCCTCGTGAGGCGGACAATGCAAGACCTCCTCAGGAGTGGCCTAGTCAGGCAGGCTCACGAGGAGCGGAGATGTCAAGGCGGGGCAAACCTCACGAGGCTCTCGTGACGTGAGCCATGACGATTGACACCAATGAGGCGCCACAAGTAGCGGCCCTTGTTTCCTCTTTGGTGCTAAGGAAGCAGGCGCAGACGAGGAGTACCGAGGCATCAGGCAAAGGTTGCTATATCGGTGCAACGAGACCAAGATCAGGAGGACGGCAAGACGGAGGTCATTGCGGAGCCCAAGACGGCTTCACCACCAGAGCCTTTTGCAGGCGAATACCACTTTTGACAGGATAGCTTGTACTAGCTGTCCCCCTTCAAATTTGCCCACCGTTGTTGGCTCCCTTCCCGCTCAATATTTGGGAAGAGGACCAGGGCCAATATAAGTAGAGCTACCCACCACAGTAGGGGAGGGCGAGCAGTTCATCCAGCTCTCACCCGCTAAGACACGAAGCACAAGAACACCTCAACCTCAGGAGGATGTTCTTCCCTCTGTACTGTTCATCATCAGCCCAAGAGGCAATCCACCACCACACTGGAGTAGGGTATTACACCACAACGGTGGACCGAACCAGTATAAATCTCGTGTCTTTCTGTGCCGTGAGTTCGTCGAGTTCATCCGCGAGATCTTAGCGAGCTAGGGCGTAGATCGGTAGGAGAGAAAGCCTTCACGCGCACCCCAGTGTTCGAACCTTAAGGGTTTGCCGAAACCCCACATCCGACCGTTATGTGATAGCAATTTTGTTGAATTTGCCTATGATCCTACATGTAATTATTATGAGAGAGGAAAATATGGTTGTATAAATTTTCATCTTACTAAATTACCTCTCATCATGTTGAGATTGCTATCGTCTCTTTCTTCTTCCTTGCATATGCTAATTTTTGCTTTCTATGATTATTTGTTTGCTTATAAAATGCCTATGCATAGGAAGTATATTAGACTTAGATGTGTTTATCACGTGTTCTATGATGCTCTCTTTGTGCTTTAATTCCTATCTTTTATGTGAGCATCATCGAAATCTCAATGCCTAGCTAAAAAGGCTTTAAAGAAAAGCGCTTGTTGGGAGACAACCCAATATATTTCCTTTCTGTTTTTGAATAAATATTTGATCGAGCCTCTGGTTAGATGTGGTTTTGTGTTTTAATTAGTGCTTGTGCCAAGTAAAACCTTTAGGATAACCTACGGTGATAGTTAATTTGATCTTGCTGAAAAACAAAAACTTTTGCGCGAACGAGATTAGTTTTAATAATTCACAGAAACGTGATTTTCAATTGATTTTTTTGCAGAAGTTTAATACACAAATTATCTAGGACTTCCTAATTTGGTAGAATTTTTTAGGTTCCAGAAGTTTGCGTTTGATACAGATTGCTACAGACTGTTCTGTTTTTGACAGATTCTGTTTTTCGCGTGTTGTTTGCTTATTTTGATGAATCTATGGCTAGTGTCGGAGGTTATGAACCATAGAGAAGTTGTAATACAGTAGGTTTAACACCAATATAAATAAATAATGAGTTCATTACAGTACCTTAAAGTGGTGGTTTGTTTTATTTCGCTAACGGAGCTAATGTGATTTTTTGTTGAGTTTTGCGTTGTGAAGTTTTCAAGTTTTTGGGTAAAGATTTGATGGATTATGGAATAAGGAGTGGCAAGATCCTAAGCTTGGGGATGCCCAAGGCACCCCAAGGTAAAATTCAAGGACAACCAACAGCCTAAGCTTGGGGATGCCCCGGAAGGCATCCCTCTTTAAATCTTAGATCCATCGGTAACTTTACTTGATGCTATATTTTTATTCACCACATGATATGTGTTTGGCTTGGAGCATCTTGTATGATTTGAGTCTTTGCTTTTTAGTTTACCACAATCATCCTTGTTGTACACACCTTTTGAGAGAGACACACATGAATCGGAATTTATTAGAATACTCTATATGCTTCACTTATTTCTTTTGAGCTAGATAATTTTGCTCTAGCGCTTCACTTATACCTTTTAGAGCACGGTGGTGGTTTTATTTTATAGAAATTGTTGATCTCTCATGCTTCACTTATATTATTTTGAGAGTCTTTTATAACAGCATGGTAATTTGCTTTGGTTAAAAATTTTGTCCTAAAAGTGACAAGCATCCAAGATGGGTATGAGGATGTGCATTGAATACTATGAGAAGTTTGATACTTGATGATTGTTTTGAGATATGAGGATGGGAATATTAGAGTCATGCTAGTTGAGTAATTACGAATTTGAGAAATACTTGTGTTTAAGTTTGTGATTCCCGTAGCATGCACGTATGGTGAACCGTTATGTGATGAAGTTGGAGCATGATTTATTTATTGATTGTCTTCCTTATGTGTGGAGGTCGGGATCGCGCGATGGTTAACTCCTACCAACCTTTCCCCCTAGGAGCATGCTTGTAGTACTTTGTTTTGATGACTTATAGATTTTTTCAATAAGTATGTGAGTTGTTTATGACTAATGTTGAGTCCATATATTATACACACTCTCACCCTTCCACCATTGCTAGCCTCTCTAATACCGCGCACCTTTCGCCGGTATCATACACCCACCATATACCTTTCTCAAAACAGCCACCATACCTACCTATTATGGCATTTCCATAGCCATTCCGAGATATATTGCTATGCAACTTTACCACCGTTCCTTTTATTATGACACGCTTCATCATTGTCATATTGCTTTGCATGATCATGTTGTTGACATCGTATTTGAGGCACATCCACCATTCATAATTCTTTCATACATGTCTCTCTTGATTCATTGCATATCCCGGTACACCGTCGGAGGCATACACACAGTCATATGTTGTTCCAAGTATCGAGTTGTAATTCTTGAGTTGTAAGTAAATGAAAGTGTGATGATCTTCATTATTAGAGCATTGTCCCAAGTGAGGAAAGGATGATGGAGACTATGATTCCCCCACAAGTCCGGATGAGACTCTGGACGAAAAAAAGAGGCCATAAAAAAAAGTTGCAAACATAAAAAATGATGAGAGAAAAAGAGAGAAGGGACAATGTTACTATCCTGTTACCACACTTGTGCTTCAAAGTAGCACCATGATCTTCATGATAGAGAGTCTCTTATTTTGTCACTTTCATATACTAGTGGAAATTTTTCGTTACGGTACTTGGCTTGTATATTCCAATGATGGGCTTCCTCAAATTGCCCTAGGTCTTTGCGAGCTAGCAAGTTGGATGCACACCCACTTAATTTCTTTTGTTGAGCTTTCATACACTTATAGCTCTAGTGCGTCCGTTGCATGGCAATCCCTACTCACTCACATTGATATCTATTAATGGGCATCTCCATAGCCCATTGATACGCCTAGTTGATGTGAGACTATCTTCTCCTTTTTGTCTTCTCCACAACCACCATATTCTATTCCACATATAGTGCTATGTCCATGGCTCACGCTCATGTATTGCGTGAAAGTTGAAAACGTTTGAGAATAATAAAGTATGAAACAATTGCTTGGCCGAAACCGGGGTTGTGCATGATTTAAATATTTTGTGTGATGAAGGTAGAGCATAGCCAGACTATATGGTTTTGTAGGGATAACTTTCTTTAGCCATGCTATTTTGAGAAGACATGATTGCTTTGTTAGTATGCTTGAAGTATTACTATTTTTATGTCAATATTAAACTTTTATCTTGAATCTTTCGGATCTGAATATTCATGCCACAATAAAGAAAATTACATTGAGAAATATGCTAGGTAGCATTCCACATCAAAAATTCTGTTTTTATCATTTACCTACTCGAGGACGAGCAGGAATTAAGCTTGGGGATGCTTTATATGTCTCCAATGTATCTATAATTTTTGATTGTTCCATGCTATTATATTATCTGTTTTGGATGTTTAATGGGCTTTACTATACACTTTTATTATATTTCTGGGACTAACCTACTAACCGGAGGCCCAGCCCGAATTGCTGTTTTTTTGCCTATTTCAGTGTTTCGCAGAAAAGGAATATCAAGCGGAGTCCAAACGGAATGAAACCTTCGGGAGAGTTATTTTTGGAACAAATGTGATCCAGAGGACTTGGAGTGGACGTCAAGAAAGAAACGAGGAGGCCACGAGGCAGGGAGGCGCGCCTGCCCCCCTGGGCGCACCCCCACCCTCGTGGGCCCCTTGTAGCTCCACCGACCTACTTCTTCCTCCTATATATATCTACGTACCCTGAAACCATCCAGGAGCACCACGAAGCCCTATTTCCACCGCCGCAGCCTTCTGTATCCGTGAGATCCCATCTTGGGGCCTTTTCCGGCGCTCCGTCGGAGGGGGCATTGATCATGGAGGGCTTGTACATCAACACCATAGCCTCTCCGATGATGTGTGAGTAGTTTACCTCAGACCTTCGGGTCCATAGTTATTAGCTAGATTGCTTCTTCTCTCTCTTTGATTCTCAATACAAAGTTCTCCTCGATCTTCTTGGAGATCTATTTGATGTAATTCTTTTTGCGGTGTGTTTGTCGAGATCCGATGAATTGTGGGTTTATGATCAAGATTATCTATGAACAATATTTGAATCTCCTCTGAATTCTTTTTATGTATGATTTGTTATCTTTGCAAGTCTCTTTGAATTATCAGTTTGGTTTGGCCTACTAGATTGATCTTTCTTGCAATGGGAGAAGTGCTTAGCTTTGGGTTCAATCTTGCGGTGTTCGATCCCAGTGACAGAAGGGGAACCGATATGTATTGTATTGTTGCCATCAAGGATAAAAAGATGGGGTCTATATCATATGCTTGAGTTTATCCCTCTACATCTTGTCATCTTGCCTAATGCGTTACTCTTTTCTTATGAACTTAATACTCTAGATGCATGCTGGATAGTGGTCGATGTGTGGAGTAATTGTAGTAGATGCAGAATCGTTTCGGTCTACTTGTCACGGACGTGATGCCTATATACATGATCATGCCTAGATATTCTCATAATTATGCACTTTTCTATCAATTGCTCGACAGTAATTTGTTCATCAACCGTAATACTTATGCTATCTTGAGAGAAGCCACTGGTGAAACCTATGGCCCCCAGGTCTATTTTCCATCATATTAATCTTTCATCAACTTGCAATTTCTGGCTCCGTTTAGTTTGCAATCTTTACTTTTCAATCTATAAAACAAAAATACCAAAAATATTTATCTTATTATCTTTATTAGATCTCACTTTTGCAAGTGGCCGTGAAGGGATTGACAACCCCTTTATCGCGTTGGTTGCAAGGTTCTTATTTGTTTGTGTAGGTACGAGGGACTTGCGTGTGGCCTCCTACTGGATTGATACCTTGGTTCTCAAAAACTGAGGGAAATACTTATGCTACTTTGCTGCATCACCCTTTCCTCTTCAAGGGAAAACCAACGTTGTGCTCAAGAGGTAGCAACGACCGTAGCCTCGGCCTTAGAGCTAGCACCAATGGAAAAGCACGCATGCTGCACGCACACGAGCACGTACGGAGTGCCCACGACGTGGTGCGTCCCCAGTCGCCTCTACTCTTTCTGCGCACGTTGTCTATGAAGGCGGCTGCATGCCTAATGATGATGTGGGTGAGATCTTCTAGGACTCAGATGATGACAAGGAGGGTGTCTCCAACAGTGTTCCTCAGCTCGCACCTCTTGCATCACGGTGGTCGAGCTTGGAGTCATTCATCTGGTACACGTGGCATCTCAGATCTGGACACAAGGTGACGTGCACCGTCAAGGGGGTCAGGGCGGACGCGACCTCTCACTGCATCCGCCATTTGAAGCGGCGCGCCGGCCCAGGGCGCCGCCCGCTGCACTCCCAGCTGTACCCGCCTCCTCGCCGCATTCAAAAACCTACATTTACTAGTATGTATATACGTGCAAGGCACGTCTTAATATAACAGAGCAATTATGGTAAAAGGGAAAAGAAGTACTATATGTGCTAATAAATTCAAAGAAAAAGAAATTATAGTGATGTATAAATTCCGATATTAGTTCAATATTGTAAAAGCGGGAAGTAGTATTCATGCCATAAAACTGTACGTTCATTTAAAAAGAACTGCACATTGCTTCACTTTTTCCACATGTTCTTTTTTTGAGAAACATGCACATTCTCCTACTAAACCATCTCGACTGGGCTCAATCAAACCATCTGGTGGTGATGTGGCAACACAGCCCATTGGAGCTAGTTATGAGCTAGTTATGCGGGTCTAACAGAGGGGTTTGATGGAGGCGAGGAGGCGTGTTCAGCCGGGCGTGCAGCGGACGGTGCAGTACTATTTGATTTGACATCTACTACTAGTATATTATTAAAAACAAAGAAGAGTAGTAGAGATAGAGATAAGAGTAGAGACTAGGGAGGAGCACCATCTACTGCTTCGTGGGCTACTCCTGCGCTCCATTCGGCGGTCGCAACGTCCCCTACAGCCACTCCCTCGTGCGCTCCATTGTTGAAATTTGGGGAGCACACTCTCGCGACTGCTGGCAGCGACGACTTCACCGATGACGACTTCTTCCCCGACCTCGGCAACCTCTTCCTCAACGACATGGGCGGCAACCTCAACGCCAACGGTGCTGCTCCCGTTGCACCGTATGTGTTTCTTTCCTTCCTATTCGAAATCGTGACAGAATTCATGTTTCTAGTATGTGTCCTAGATTCGATCTGTTCATCTACTATGCTAGTCCACGTGATTAGTTTAATCTATGTTATAGCCGTCATGATTTATTTTGTGCTTATTCAGACTAAATCTCGTAATAACTTGCTCATATATTCAACTGGCGCACCGTCCCCTACAACCACTCCCGTTTCATGGACGGCCTGGTCGATGCCTCCAAGGAGCCCTTCGTCTACTGCTATGAGTGCCCGATGCCATTTTGGGGCTCGCCGGCAGACCTCGTGCATCACCTCACGCAGGCGTCTGTCTGTCACTACTGGCCCACAACAAAGAACATCAAGTACGAGACGTGCTACCCGTTCACCGTGCCGGAGTTGATGGAGGATCACCGCCGCCTGCTAGTCTCGGAGGAGGATGGCAGCATCTTCCTCTTGATCGTGAGCACCGGCGAGGCCCCCGCAGACCGCCACCCCGTCTCTATAATGTGCGTCAGGGGCGACGCCGCTGACGCTGACACTGACACGAGGCTGATGTACGGGTGCGTGCTCAGTATTACTACCCCTCAGTTGTACGTGGGCGGCGACACTGGCTACGTCAAGCTGACTATGACTGTGTTGAGCTGGGACCTTCCCGCCGATGTGGAGATGGAAGATGCATGGCACGATTTGACCCCCAACAATGTGCACGAGGACTCCAAGGAGGTTCACCTGGACATATGCATTACCAAGTTAAATGTTGATCATTAGTCTTCGCTCAATGTAATCCGCTATCTAAGCATGTGGAGACTTCCATGCATGATCTTGCTCTATTGGAGTATCGCGCATGAATAAAAGTGTATCCATTTATGGTTTAGTCTAGAATCTTCCATGTATGAAATTTTTACTACAATACTGGTAAACGACTTATGATGAACCATTTCTTACATCTCCTCTGCCCCCTTCCAAGTCATCCTGATTTAATGCCTCCGTCTAGGTGTATAAGGGCATGGTTAACACTTAATAGTATAGCCAACTATTGACTATAAGAAAGTGCCATGTCATCTGTAGCCAACATGTATAACAATCGATACTCAAAAACTAATTCTTAAAGATCATTTCTTGCAAAGCACAATAAGTGTTATTTCTTCACAAGTTTTTGATGCGGGTTGAACAGTTGAATGCTTTTGCTTGCAAAAGATACTTTTTTATCTATTTCACCTGGATGTTTGTGAGCTCTAGAGATGAAATAATATTCGAAGAACAGTTTTTCTATGTCTCAGTCGACTGAGACTTTGTTATGTCTCAGTCGATGATATAGTCCTTTGATTTTCCATAGAGATTAGTACAAAAAATTTATTTTTAGTTTTTTTTTTATTTTTCTTCTTATACTATATCATTTGACTGAGACTTGGACTAAGACCTAGCCACACCCTTCGAAGAAACCCATCGATACCCGTTACACATGAGATGACCCCCACATCCTTTGTCAAAATAAACAACTCCCTGATCAATGCATTTCACTGTTCCGTGCAATGCATGGGCACCTTACTATAAATTAGTATGACCAAAAATTGAACTAACATTATATATAGTACGAAATGCTGATGCATGTCACCTAAAGTTATATCATTGAAAACTATGTTCTCAAACTTAGCGAACTGAAACATCTGAGTAGCTAAAGGAAGGAAAATCAAAGACCCTTGGAGAGAGTAGCTAAAGGAACTGAAACATCCCAAACTTTTAATTTGGAATGTTATACATAGGTCATTCATGCATATCATATTTATTGCATTTCGTTTCACAATCCTCGAAATTCTAAGCAACTCAAGGACCCTTGGAGAGAGTTGGGGATTCACGATTTTCATATTTGAATTTTATCAAATATCGAAACGAGGATCATTTGTTTTATTATTTTTCTCTCCGAAAATATTTCATATTAAAATATAAGAGAGGAGATAATATGACTTCTACAAATATAAATGAAATATTGGAGGTAAAATATTAAAAACAAATAAATATTTTTTTGGGATTTTATTGCTATTTTATTTGCATAGGAAAAATATGCGTTTTTTAAGGTTGCCCAAATAAATGTTCACCTTGTCCGGTAGATTTTAGAGGACGGGGAAAATTTATTTCAGGATTTTTGGAGTCCGTTTAGTATTTCTTTTCTTTCGTTTTCTGCACGTTAGCATTATTTTTAAAAAAATTTACCCGACTCTGGGCCGTACCCGGCCAGGAAACCTCGGGCCGGCCCTTATAAGCCGAGCCGCCGCCGCATGACCCACCAGCGCGCGCCTCGCCGCCGCCAAGATCGCGCCCGCCGCCGCACCGTGCGTGGCCGCCGTGCCGCCCGCTGGCGCCGCGTTTTGCCACCGGAGCCGCCACCCCGCCGCCCTGCCGATCCCGCCGGAGGTAGCCGCCGTCGCCTCGCCGTTCGTTGGTTTTCCCAGAAAAATCGATCGGTCTTTTTATAAACTCTAGTTTTTGTTTTTTATTAGATCGGTTTTTTTCGGTTCGGTTATATAGCGGACGTTCGTCCGTACGTTCGTTTTAACGAACGGTTTTCGCCCGTTAGTCACAGACAGTGAACATTCGTTTTTCTATTTCTTGGGATTTTCGCGATTATTTTTTATCGTGATTTCTGACCCGATTTTCGTTTTAATTTATCTTTTCGCTCGTTTATCGAAATCAGGCGATTCAAGCGCCTAGATCTTCGTCTCGAAGCCCTCTTTCTGTTTAACCAACTTGAACAAGATTTTGGTACTGTAAAATTTGACTTTAGTCCAGATTAGTAATCGGATCTTGTTTCATTCGCAGTTTGTGTTTCGTTGCTCCGTTTGATTTGGTTCTTTTTGCAAACCGGAGTTCTTAAGTTGAACTTTCTAGTTAGATCTTCTTATTTGAGTTTTACCCGTGCATCTTTGTTTGATTGCTTATGTGTGTTATTGTTTGTTTGCGATAGAATTCTGGGTTTGCGAAGCGTTCTACTACGAGTCCCTGGGTTTTGCGGATCGTCAGCAAGGCAAGTAACACATTGATCATACCCCTTTATTACCCAGTTTTTATGCATTAGATACAACCCTCACACATTGCATGAGTAGGATCTCTTAACTTGTGGGTTTGGGAAGTAGATGTTGAGGTAGAACCTATTACCTGTTTTCATATCAAACCTTCGGAGTTACTTCTACTTTATGCTTATATTGCCATGCTATGCTCGTAGACGTGGATGGGGTTTGAGTGTATCCATGACAGATGTGAGTTGTTAATTAATGGTTCAACTTAAGGTGGCAACTTTAATACACATCTGGGTGGATTCCTTGTTTGGGCACCTGGGGATATACCAGTGTTGTCCTAGGAGATCCCGGGGATATACCGTGTGATCCTCCTATGGTCCGCCACCCAGGCTCAAAGGGATCATAGGATTATTCATGCTAGAAACTTCCATGTGCAGCCACAAGCCATTATGGGCTCTGGCATAGTTGAGTATGTTGCGTGACCTCTTTCAGTGGTGGGCTAGCAGATGTAGAGGGAAAGTAGGTGTAACTGTCCACCCGGAGTAAAGAGTTAACGCTTCTGAAAGACCGTGTCTCGGTCATCCGTTTCTCAAACACCATGTAGTGCGAGAAATCCAACGGAGAAGATCGAGTCTTGTGGGGAAAAGTGTGCAAACCTGTGCAGAGTGTACAAACTAATCATGGTTAGCCGTGTCCCCGGTTATGGACATCTTGAGTATCTAGTACTTGGATTATCCTATTGTATCTCATCACTCTAATTTAATTTGTTGGGTTAATGATTACTTTAATTGCGATTGATTGGAGGAACCTTCTCAATGATGTTTCAACTACCATGATAGTTAAATAAAACTTATTCCTTTGTTGTAGGGAAAAATTGGCTTTTCGCAAAAATCATATAACCATAGAGCCTCCACCAGCCATATATGCATGTAGTGATAGTATTATTCTGTTCATTGCTCTATTGTGTTATATTGCCAGCATATTCCATGTGCTGACCCGTTTTCGGGCTGCAACCTATTATGTTGCAGACTTTTCAGACGAGGAGTAAGGATCGCTAGGTCGTTTGTCATGCACTCAGCTATGTCGTTGGAGTTGATGGACTCACTTTATCTTCCAAGCCTTCCGCTGTTATCGTGTTAGATGGCCTTAAGCCATATTTATTGTAATAAGTTCTCTTTTGAGACATTCAATGTAATAAGTGTGTGATTGCTACTCTCTTATAAATCCTTCGAGTATTGTGTGTGTTAGCATTACCGATCCAGGGATGACACTGAAGCACAGAGACTTGACCGTCTGAGGTCGGGTAGCTACACAAAACCCAACCACTAATAAGTGGCCTGGTAAAATAAACGGACAAGCAACCATCACATCCCTCCGTCTTGATTGTTCTAGAACACAGGTGAGGTAGCAGCAGTGTACTATTCATGCGAATCCTACTGATATTGGCCGTTGGATTTAGAAGATCAACGGTTATGGTTGATGTTCTTAGTCCTACTTAAAATTGGTACACTATATAGTAGTATAGATATAGATATAGATATAGAAACCCGCGTGGAATGCGAGAAACCAACTCCGGCCACACACGTCCGTTCAGAAGCAGGACGCCGGCCAAGCTCCTCCTTCCACCATTTTGTCCACTCTTTCGGCGACATCCGATGAGCAGGAAGAGCAGTTCTCCGGCATAAAAGCCGTCTGGGTGGCCCGCCGACCTCGACAGCTCGCTTCTCCACCTACCTAGCCTAGCCCGTCGGAGGTAGTTGCCGTACTAAGCCAGCGCATGGTTCCGCAGCAAGCCTCTCCAATACAGCTCGAGGAAGAGTGCCGACTTGCTCCACGCCGGCTTGTCGGGGAGCACGGCGGCACGGGCATCGTCGCTGCCCTCGACGCCGCCGCGTCGTATAGCGCCTCCAGTGTCTGCGACTGTGCAATCCGCCATCGACGCGCGTGTAGCCGCGACATGCAGGCAGAGAAAGAAGTGGCCGCGGATGTTGACGAGGTGATGCGGCTACGCGGATGTGACGAGGTGACGGGAGCACATCCCCGCCCGCCGCCATCATCGAGGAAAAGTAGAACACGGGAGTGTTGGGGAACGTAGCAGAAATCAAAATTTCTACGCATCTCCAAGATCAATCTATGGAGTTATCTAGCAACGAGGGGAAAAGGAGTGAATCTACATACCCTTGTAGATCACGAGCGGAAGCGTTCAAGAGAACGGGGTTGATGAGTCGTACTCGTCGTGATCCAAATCACCGATGACCGAGCGCCGAACGGACGTCACCTCCGCGTTCAACACACGTACGGTTGGGGCAGAAGTCTCCTCCTTCTTGATCCAGCAAGGGGAAAGGAGAGGTTGATGGAGATCCAGCAGCACGACGGCGTGGTGGTGGATGCAGCGGGGATCTCGGCAGGGCTTCGCCAAGCTCTACGGAGAGGAGGAGGTGTTGGAGAGGGAGAGGGAGGCACCAGGGGCTAGGGTGCGGCTGCCCTCCCTCCCCCCACTATATAAAGGGCCCCTAGGGGAATGCCGGCCCTAGGAGATGGGATCTCCAAGGGGGGGTGGCGGCCAAGGGGGTGGCTTGCCCCCCAAGCCAAGGGGGGCGCCCCCACCCCTAGGGTTTCCTGCCCTAGGCGCAGGGGGAGGCCCAAGGGGGCGCACCAGCCCACCAGGGGCTGGTTCCCCTCCCCACTTCAGCCCATGGGGCCCTCCGGGATAGGTGGCCCCACCCGGTGGACCCCCGGGACCCTTCCGGTGGTCCCGGTACAATACCGGTGACCCCCAAAACTTTCCCGATGGCCGAAACTTGACTTCCTATATATAAATCTTTACCTCTGGACCATTCCGGAACTCCTCGTGACGTCCGGGATCTCATCCAGGACTCCGAACAACTTTCGGGTTACTGCATACTAATATCTCTACAACCCTAGCGTCACCGAACCTTAAGTGTGTAGACCCTACGGGTTCGGGAGACATGAAGACATGACCGAGATGACTCTCCGGTCAATAACCAACAGCGGGATCTGGATACCCATGTTTTCTCCCACATGCTCCTCGATAATCTCATCAGATGAACCACGATGTCGAGGATTCAATCAATCCCGTATACAATTCCCTTTGTCAATCGGGTATCGCATTTGCCCGAGACTCGATCGTGGTATCCCAATACCTCGCTCAATCTCAAGCACGGCAAGTCACTTTACTCATACCGTAATGCATGATCCCGTGACCAGACACTTGGTCACATTGAGCTCATTATGATGATGCATTACCGAGTGGGCCCAGAGATACCTCTCCGTCATACGGAGTGACAAATCCCAGTCTCGATTCGTGCCAACCCAACAGACACTTTCAGAGATACCCGTAGTGCACCTTTATAGTCACCCGATTCACGTTGTGACGCTTGGCACACCCAAAGCACTCCTACGGTATCCGGAGATGCACAATCTCATGGTCTAAGGAAATGATACTTGACATTTGGAAAAGCTCTAGGAAACGAACTACACGATCATTGTGCTATGCTTAGGATTGGGTCTTGTCCATCACATCATTCTCCTAATGATGTGATCCCGTTATCAATGACATCCAATGTCCATAGCCAGGAAACCATGACTATCTGTTGATCAACGAGCTAGTCAACTAGAGGCTCACTAGGGACATGTTGTGGTCTAAGTATTCACACATGTATTACGATTTCCGGATAACACAATTATAGCATGAATAATAGACAATTATCATGAACAAAGAAATATAATAATAATCATTTTGTTATTGCCTCTAGGGCATATTTCTAACTGTCTCCCACTTGCACTAGAGTCGCTAATCTAGTTACATTGTGATGAATCAAACACCCATAGAGTTCTGGTGTTGATCATGTTTTTCTCTAGGGAGAGGTTTAGTCAACGGATCTGCGACATTCAGGTCCGTATGTACTTTACATATATCTATGTCTCCATCTTGAACATTTTCACGAATGGAGTTGAAGTGACGCTTGATGTGCCTGGTCTTCTTGTGAAACCTGGGCTCCTTGGCTAGTGCAATAGCTCCAGTGTTATCACAGAAGAGTGTGATCGGCCCCGATGCATTGGGTATGACTCCTAGGTCGGTGATGAACTCCTTCACCCAGATTGCTTCATGCGCTGCCTCCGAGGCTGCCATATACTCCGCTTCACATGTAGATCCCGCCACGACGCTTTGCTTGCAATCGCACCAGCCATCGCCCCACCATTCAAAATAAACACGTATCCGGTTTGTGACTTAGAGTCATCCAGATTCCGTGTCGAAGCTAGCGCCGACGTAACCCTTTACAACGAGCTCTTCGTCACCTCCATACACGAGAAACATGTCCTTAGTCCTTTTCAGGTACTTCAGGATATTCTTGACCGCTGTCCAGTGTTCCATGCCGGGATTACTTTGGTACCTTCCTACCAAACTTACGGAAAGGTTTACATCAGGTCTGGTACACAGCATGGCATACATAATACACCCTATGTCCGAGGCATAGGGGACGACGCTCATCTTTTCTCTATCTCCTGCCGTGGTCGGGCATTGAGCCGTGCTCAATCGCACACCTTGCTGTCTGAGCAAGAACCCCTTCTTGGACTGATCCATATTGAACTTCTTCAATATCTTGTCAAGGTATGTACTTTGTGAAAGACCAATGAGGCGCCTCGATCTATCTCTATAGATCTTGATGCCTAATATATAAGCAGCTTCTCCAAGGTCCTTCATTGAAAAACACTTGTTCAAGTAGGCCTTTATGCTTTCCAAGAATTCTATATCATTTCCCATCAACAAGATGTCATCCACATATAATATGAGAAATGCTACTGAGCTCCCACTCACTTTCTTGTAAACACAGCTTCTCCATAAGTGCATGTAAACCCAAACGCTTTGATCATCTCATCAAATCGAATGTTCCAACTCCGAGATGCTTGCACCAGCCCATAGATTGAGCGTTGGAGCTTGCATACCTTGTTAGCATTCTTAGGATCGACAAAACCTTCCGGCTGCATCATATACAATTCTTCCTTAAGAAAGCCGTTAAGGAATGCCGTTTTGGCGTCCATTTTCCATATCTCATAATCATAGAATGCGGCAATTGCTAACATGATTCGGACTGACTTCAGCTTAGCTACAGGTGAGAAAGTCTCATCGTAGTCAACCCCTTGAACTTGTCGATAACCCTTAGCGACAAGTCGAGCCTTATAGATGGTCACATTACCATCCGCGTCTGTCTTCTTCTTAAAGATCCATTTATTTTCTATGGCTCGCCGATCATCGTGCAAGTCACCAAAGTCCATACTTCGTTTTCATACATGGATCCTACCTCGGATTTCATGGCTTCTAGCCATTTGTCGGAATCTTGGCCCGCCATCGCTTCTTCATAGTTCGAAGGTTCACCGTTGTCTAACAACATGATTTCCAAGACAGGGTTGCCGTACCACTCTGGTGCGGAATGTGTCCTTGTGGACCTACGAAGTTCAGTAGGAGCTTGATCCAAAGTACCTTGATCATCATCATTAACCTCCTCTCTAGTCGGTGCAGGCACCACAGGAACATCTTCCTGAGCTATGCTACTTCTCGTTTCAAGAGGTAGTACTTCATCAAGCTCTACTTTCCTCCCACTTAATTCTTTCGAGAGAAACTCTTTCTCCAGAAAGGATCCGTTCTTAGCAACAAAGATCTTGCCTTCGGATCTGAGGTAGAAGGTATACCCAATGGTTTCCTTAGGGTATCCTATGAAGACGCATTTTTCCGACTTGGGTTCGAGCTTTTCAGGTTGAAGTTTCTTGACATAAGCATCGCATCCCCAAACTTTTAGAAACGACAGCTTAGGTTTCTTCCCAAACCATAATCCATACAGTGTCGTCTCAACGGATTTCGACGGACCCTATTTAAAGTGAATGCGGCTGTCTCTAGAGCGTATCCCCAAAATGATAGCGGTAAATCGGTGAGAAACATCATAGATCACACCATATCTAATAGAGTGTGATTACGACGTTCGGACGCACCATTTCGCTGAGGTGTTCCAGGCGACGTGAGTTGTGAAACGATTCCACATTTCCTTAAGTGTGTGCCAAATTCGTGACTCAAATATTCCCCTCCACGATCTGATCGTAAGAACTTTATTTTCCTGTCACGTTGATTCTCAACCTCACTCTGAAATTCCTTGAACTTTTCAAAGGTCTCAGACTTGTGTTTCATTAAGTAAACATATCCATATCTACTCAAGTCATCAGTGAGAGTGAGAACATAATGATAGCCTCCGCGGGCCTCAACACTCATTGGACCGCACACATCAGTATGTATGATTTCTAATAAGCTGGTTGCTCGCTTCATTGTTCCGGAGAACGGAGTCTTGGTCAATTTGCCCATAAGGCATGGTTCGCATGTGTCAAATGATTCATAATCGAGAGACTCTAAAAGTCCATCAGCATGGAGCTTCTTCATGCGCTTGACACCAATGTGACCAAGGCGGCAGTGCCACAAGTATGTGGGACTATCGTTATCAACTTTACATCTTTTGGTATTCACGCTATGAATATGTGTAACAATACGCTCGAGATTCATTAAGAATAAACCATTAACCAGCGGGGCATGACCATAAAACATATCTCTCATATAAATAGAACAACCATTATTCTCGGATTTAAATGAGTAGCCATCTCGAATTAAACGAGATCCTGATACAATGTTCGTGCTCAAAGCTGGCATTAAATAACAATTATTGAGGTTTAAAACTAATCTCGTAGGTAAATGTAGAGGTAGCGTGCCGACGGCGATCACATCGACCTTGGAACCATTCCCGACGCCAAGATCGTCACCTCGTCCTTCGCCAGCCTCCGCTTATTCCGCAGCTCCTGCTTTGAGTTACAAATATGAGCAACCGCACCGGTATCAAATACCCAGGAGTTACTACGAGTACTGGTAAGGTACACATCAATTACATGTATATCACATATACCTTTAGCGTTGTCGGCCTTCTTGTCCGCTAAGTATTTGGGGCAGTTCCGCTTCCAGTGACCACTTCCCTTGCAATAAAAGCACTCAGTCTCAGGCTTGGGTCCATTCTTTGGCTTCTTCCCAAGAATCGGCTTATCAGCGGCAACTCCCTTGCCGTCCTTCTTGAAGTTCTTCTTACCCTTGCCTTTCTTGAACTTAGTGGTTTTATTCACCATCGACACTTGATGTTCCTTCTTGATCTCCACCTCCGCTGATTTCAACGTTGAATATACCTCAGGAATGGTATCTTCCATCCCCTGCATATTGAAGTTCATCACAAAGCTCTTGTAGCTCGGTGGAAGCGACTGAATGATCCTGTCAATGACCGCGTCATCCGGGAGATTAACTCCCAGCTGAGTCGAGCGGTTGTGCAACCCAGACATCTTGAGTATGTGCTCACTGACAGAACTGTTTTCCTCCATCTTAGAACTAAAGAACTTGTCGGAGACTTCATATCTCTCGACCCGGGCATGAGCTTGGAAAACCATTTTCAGCTCTTCGAACATCTCATATGCTCTGTGTTGCTCAAAACGCTTTTGGAGCCCGGTTCTAAGCTGTAAAGCATGCTGCACTGAACGAGGGAGTAATCATCAGCACGAGACTGCCAAGCGTTCATAATGTCTTGGTTCTCTGGGATGGGTGCTTCACCTAGTGGTGCTTCTAGGACATAATCTTTCTTGGCAGCTATGAGGATGATCCTCAGGTTCCGGACCCAGTCCGTATAGTTGTTTCCATCATCTTTCAGCTTGGTTTTCTCTAGGAACGCGTTGAAGTTGAGGGCAACATTAGCATGGGACATTTGATCTACAAGACATATTGTAAAGATTTTAGACTAAGTTCATGATAATTAAGTTCATCTAATCAAATTATTCAATGAACTCCCACTCAGATAGACATCCCTCTAGTCATCTAAGTGAAACATGATCCAAGTCAACTAGGCCGTGTCCGATCATCACGTGAGACGGACTAGTCAACGTCGGTGAACATCTTCATGTTGATCGTATCTTCTATACGACTCATGCTCGACCTTTCGGTCTTCCGTGTTCCAAGGCCATGTCTGTACATGCTAGGCTCGTCAAGTGAACCTAAGTGTATTGCGTGTGTAAATTTGGCTTACACCCGTTGTATTCGAACGTTAGAATCTATCACACCCGATCATCACGTGGTGCTTCGAAACAACGAACCTTCGCAACGGTGCACAGTTAGGGGAAACACTTTCTTGAAATTATTATAAGGGATCATCTTATTTACTACCGTCGTTCTAAGCAAATAAGAAGCATAACATGATAAACATCACATGCAATCAAATAGTGACATGATATGGCCAATATCATATTGCTCCTTTGATCTCCATCTTCGGGGCTCCATGATCATCTTCGTCACCGGCATGACACCATGATCTCCATCATCATGATCTCCATCATTGTGTCTTCATGAAGTTGTCACGCCAACGATTACTTCTACTTCTATGGCTAACGCTTTAGCAACAAAGTAATGTAATTTACATGGCGTTATTCAATGACACGCAGGTCATACAAAAAAATAAAGACAACTCCTATGGCTCGTGCCAGTTGTCATACTCATCGACATGCAAGTCGTGATTCCTATTACAAGAACATGATCATCTCATACATCACATATATCATTCATCACATCCTTTGGCCATATCACATCACAAAACACTTGCTGCAAAAACAAGTTAGACGTCCTATAATTGTTGTTGCATGTTTTTACGTGGCTATTATAGGTTTCTAGCTAGAACGTTTATTACCTACGTAAAACCACAACGTGATATGCCAATTTCTATTTACCCTTAAGAAGGACCCTTTTCATCGAATCCGCTCCAACTAAAGTGGGAGAGACAGACACCCGCTAGCCACCTTATGCAACTAGTGCATGCCAGTCGGTGGAACCTGTCTCACGTAAGCGTACGTGTAAGGTCGGTCTGGGCCGCTTCATCCCATGATGCCGCCGAAGCAAGATAAGACTAGTAGCGGCAAGAAAATTGACAACATCGACGCCCACAACTACTTTGCGTTCTACTCGTGCATAGTAACTACGCATAGACCTAGCTCATGATGCCACTGTTGGGGAACGTAGCAGAAATCAAAAAAATTCTACGCATCACCAAGATCAATCTATGGAGTTATCTAGCAACGAGGGGAAAAGGAGTGCATCTACATACCCTTGTAGATCGTGAGCGGAAGCGTTCAAGAGAACGGGGTTGATGGAGTCGCACTGCCGCCCTCCTCCCCACACACTATATAGGGCCCCTGGGCGCCGCCCTAGGAGATGGGATCTCCAAGGGGCGGCGGCCAAGGGTGGCTTGCCCCTGCCAGTGGGGGCCCCCACCCCTATGGTTTCCTACCCTAGGCGTAGGGGGAGGCCGAAGGGGGCGCACCAGCCCACCAGGGGCTGGTTCCCCTCCCCACTTCATCCCATGGGGCCCTCCGGGATAGGTGGCCCCACCCGCTGGACCCCCCGGGACCCTTCCGGTGGTCCCGGTACAATATCGGTGACCCCCGAAACTTTCCCGATGGCCGAAACTTGACTTCCTATATATAAATCTTTACCTCCGGACCATTCTGGAACTCCTCGTGATGTTCGGGATCTCATCCGGGACTCCGAACAACTTTCGGGTTACTGCATACTAATATCTCTACAACCCTAGCGTCACCGAACCTTAAGTGTGTAGACCCTACGGGTTCGGGAGACATGAAGTGATGACCAAGACGACTCTCTGGTCAATAACCAACAGCGAGATCTGGATACCCATGTTGGCTCCCACATGCTCCTCGATGATCTCATCGGATGAACCACGATGTCGAGGATTCAATCAATCCCGTATACAATTCCCTTTGTCAATCGGTATGCGTTACTTACCCGAGACTTCGATCGCCGGTATCCCAATACCTCGTTTAATCTCGTTACCGGCAAGTCACTTTACTCGTACCGTAATGCATGATCCCGTGACCAGACACTTGGTCACATTGAGCTCATTATGATGATACATTACCGAGTGGGCCCAGAGATACCTCTCCGTCATACGGAGTGACAAATCCCAGTCTCGATTCGTGCCAACCCAACAGACACTTTCGGAGATACCCGTAGTGCACCTTTATAGCCACCCAGTTACGTTGTGATGTTTGGCACACCCAAAGCACTCATACGGTATCCGGGAGTTGCACAATCTCATGGTCTAAGGAAATGATACTTGACATTTGGAAAAGCTCTAGAAAACGAACTACACGATCTTTGTGCTATGCTTAGGATTGGGTCTTGTCCATCACATCATTCTCCTAATGATGTGATCCCGTTATCAATGACATCCAATGTCCATAGCCAGGAAACCATGACTATCTGTTGACCAACGAGCTAGTCAACTAGAGGCTCACTAGGGACATGTTGTGGTCTATGTATTCACACATGTATTACGATTTCCGGATAACACAATTATAGCATGAATACTAGACAATTATCATGAACAAAGAAATATAATAATAACCATTTTATTATTGCCTCTAGGGCATATTTCCAACAGGGAGGCCGCCGCCGATTGTATCCCATGAAGGCCACCGTCGAGGCGACGCCGGTGAATACAGCCGGTGTCTTGCTCGATTCTTCTTCTGCCGGATGCTGGAGGAGGACAAAGAGATCGGGCGGCGACCTTTTAGATTAGGTATTTTAATTCTACCAGGCTGGTTGTAATGGGAGTATTATAGGTAGTATCATGCATTCCAACTACTCCCTCCGTTCCTAAATATAGGAATATTATAAGAGCATGGTTAATAGTATAACCTGATGATGGCTACATGACACTGCCACGTCATATATAGCCAACCTTTTAGACTTCAAGTATAATACTCCCTCTGCCTAGGTGTCATCTTACGAAAACCAAATAATCCCAAAATACTTAGGCGCGGTGCATTAACTTGTACCTCGTTTCTTGTTTCTTGACATATAAACCAAAGAGCTGTGGGTGTGCATGCTTTTAATGACTTGAGACTAGCAAACACGACATGCAGTGGTTAGTTCATTGCATGCAATGCTATTAATTAGCAAATAAACATTAAGTTCTCTCGTCTCTTCTGAAAGTCGAACAATGATGATGGTACTACAGTCGATAGTGTACTACTAGTAAGCAAAGCTTCTCCTCGTTTGCAAGTAGACCGGACACATCAAAAGTAGTGCATTAGTCTCCAGAAAGGGTTGGCCATGTCCATGGCTACCATCCCGTGCTCCGTCATTCAGGGGGTGTTTGTTTCCAGGGACTTTTTGGTGTAGGGACTAGAAAAAGTCCCTCTTAGAGACTTTTTAACCAAACAGGAGGGATTACTAGGGACTAAAAGTTACTTTTTGGGACTAAATGAAGAAGACTCTCAAGGAGAGTCTTTTTTGGGACTTCTCCAACAATGCCCCTCCCTGCACCCATTGCCCCGCCGCCCCATGGTGTTGTTTGGTTGTTATTTTTCTGTATATTGGGGGTAACATGGTCTTTTACATGTCATTTAATAACCTCTAGGGAACTAAAAAGTCCCTAGTCCCTAAAAGTCCCTTCCTGTTTGTTTTCAGGGACTAAAAAGTCCCTAGTCCCTCCCTAGAGGTTATTAAATGACATGTAAAAGAGCATGTTACCCCTAATATACTGAAAAATAACAACCAAACAACACCATGGGGCAGCGGGGCAATGGGTGAAGGGAGGGGCATTGTTGGAAAAGTCCCAAAAAAGACTCTCCTTGAGAGTCTTCTTCATTTAGTCCCAAAAAGTAACTTTTAGTCCCTAGTACTCCCTCCTGTTTGGTTAAAAAGTCTCTAAGAGGGACTTTTTCTAGTCCGAACACCAAAAAGTCCCTGGAAAGAAACACCCCCTAGGTGCCATCATAGTGCACAACTCACTTACGCACTGCTTATCTCCATTTTCTTGCATGACACGTGCACCTTGATGCTAGATGTCTCGCATGTTGGCAAAAGGATGAACAAAGCCCATGTAAAAAAATAGTAGAAGAACATAGATTCCCGATGACCGAGAAGGAGCAAGGAACCTCGTGGTGGAGCGTCTGCACTCATAATATTCTATATCAATAAAATCAACCAATCATCTCCACAGTAGACCGGAAGAGTACGAAACACGGCAACCCAGTGTAGTTACATCATACTATTTTTTGACCTTGAAGACTGCAGGGCTTGCACCCCACAGTATTTTATTAATAATAATAAAGAAGAAGTACAAAACAGGGCTTACTCAAGATGAGGAAAAGAAAAGGAAACTACAGAAACCTAAAGGAGGCTATACAAAGGAAAAGGGGAGGAAACTATGCCTAATAATTACATCAATACACAAAAGAAAGCCCTCCTCAAGGAGGTAGGAAATCAATCCATTTAAGCAAAGCCTCTCTATACTTCCTTTTGATTCTATGGGAGAGGAGTGTAAGATAATGGATGAAGCCATTTCTCCACGCCCTGAAAGAAGGTCTGATGTTCCTGAAAGCTCTGTCATTCCTGACCTTCCAAATATTCCACCAGGCAATAAAGACCACTTCCCCAAAGAAAGGTTTGTTGAAATCCTTTCTATCATGGTATGCAATATCCACCATATCATCACTGTCCTTCCAAATAATTTGCAGATAATTCCACACACGGACACTGAAATTGCACTGAAAAAAAGGTGGTTTCTGTCCTCAAGTGTCCCAGTTGGACAGAGTACACATTCCGGCCCATCATTAATCTTCCAATGCCTCCTATGTATCATGTCCTTAGTGTTAACCCTGTCCATTATAACAAGCCAACCAAACATTTTGATCGACATGGTGCAGCTACTCTTCGAGATCCATCCCAAAATGGGGTTTGCTACCATGGGCTGATAAACAAAGTTATAGAATTTCTTTGCAGTATATTCAGACTTCTTACCATGCCTCCTGTAACATCCCAAATTTTCAATCTAGAATGTTATACATAGATCATTCATGCATATCATATTTTATTGCATTTTGTTTTCGCCATCCTCGAAATCCCAAGCAACTCAAGGACCTTCGGAGAGAGTTGGGGATTTCCCGGTTTTCATATTTGATTTTTATCAAATATCGAAACGAGGATTTTGGTTTTAACTATTTTCTCTCCAAAATATTTCATATTAAAATATATGAGAGGAGATAATATGGCTTCTCCAAATTAATTGAAATATTGGAGGAAAATATTAAAATCAAATATTTGATTTTATTCGGATTTTATTGCAATTTTATTTGCATTAGAAAAATTGCACATTTTTCAAAATTGCTTTTAGGGCAAAGAAAATGTTCATCTCGTTCTAAATATTTCATTTAGACGGTGAAAATTTGTTTTGGCATTTTTAGATTTTTATTTTATTTTCTAGGATTTATTTTCTGTTTGGCGGAATTGTTTTTCTAACTTCCAGCGCCCGACTGGGCCGAGGCCCAGCCGAGCCGGCCCATCTCCCCCGCGCCGCCGTCTCCCACCTGGAGACCGCGCGCCGCCGCCGCCGACTCGGACCGGAGTCCGAGCCGGACTCCTCCGCCCCGCCGCCTTGCCCCCTCCTCCAAGCCGCCCCCTCCCCCTCTTAAATACCCCCAGAGCCCCGCCACCACCACCAACCCCGCCACCCGCAGCCCCGCCATCGCAGCCGCACGACCTCCTCTCCCGCGTCTCGCCGCGCGCCAAGGCCATCCGCCCCACCGCCGCAGTCCCGCTGCCGAGGCCGCCGCCGAGCTCCCGCCGGGAGGTATCGCGCCGTTCGCCGCCGCCGGTTTTCCTTAGAAAACAGATTCGGTTTTTTAGAACCCTAGTTCATTTTTTTATAGATCGGTTCGCCGGTGTTTCCCGGTTTATCTATTTAGCGGACGTTCGTCCGTATGTTCATTTTAACAAACGGTTTTCGATCGATAGTTACAAACAACGAACGTTCGTTCGTTAGCCTGTTCGTCAGTTTTCTTTTTCTCGAATTTTTTCCGTGATTATTTTCGATCACGATTTCTGATCCGATTTTTGTTTCAGTTTATCTTTTCGCTCGTTTATCGGAATCAGGCGATTCAAGCGCCTAGATCTTCATCTCGAGACCCTCTTTCTGTTTAATCAACTTAAACAAAATTTTGGTACTGTAAAATTTCACTTTAATTTATATTAGTAAATGGATCTTGTTTCTTTCGCTGTTTGAGTTTCGTTGCTCCGTTTTATTTGATTCTTTTTGCAAACCGGAGTTCTTAAGTTGAACTTTCTGGTCAATTCTTCTTATTTGAGTTTTGTTCGTGCATCTTTGCTTGATTGCTTATGTATGCTATTGTTTGTTTGCGATAGAATTCCCGGAGTGTGAAGCGTGCTACTACAACTCCCTAGGTTTTGCGGATCGTCAGCAAGGCAAGTAACACATTGATCATACTCTTTTCATACCCAGTTTTTATGCATTAGTTTCAATCCTCAAACATTGCATGATTAGGATGCCATTAACATGTGGGTTGGGAAGTAGTTGATGAGGTAGAACCTATTGCCTTGTTATATTCAAACCCTTGGGAGTTACTGTCTATGTATTGCTTATATTGCTATGCTATGCTCGTAGACTTGGTTTGGGTGAGTGAAATCCATGACAGATGTGAGATTGTTAATTAATGGTTCAACTTAAGGCGGCAACTTAAATACACATCTGGGTGGATTGAGGCACCTGGAGAATCCAGTGTTGTCTGTATTTCTAGAAATCCCGGGGTTCCGTGTGATTTTCCTATGGACCGCCACCCAGGCTCAAAGGGAACTGAGATTATTCACGCTAGAAACTTTCGTGTGCAGCCACAAGCTATTATGTGCTCTAGCATAGTTGATTAAGGCAGCCACAAGCTATTATGGGCTCTAGCATAGTTGATTAAGTTACGTGAAGCTCTTGAAGAGGTAGATCAGCAGGTAGTGGGTTGTAGGTTTGGTATGGTCTGCCCGGAGTAGAGAGTTAATGTTTACGAAGATCGTGTCTCGGTCATCCATTTCTCAAACACCATGTAGTGCGAGAAATCCAACGGAGGCGATCGAGTCTTGTGGGGAAAAGTGCGCAAACCTCTGCAGAGTGTACAAACTAATCATGGTTAGCCGTGTCCCTGGTTATGGACAATCTTGAGTATCTAGTACTTGGAGTATCTTAAGTATCTCATCACTCTAAATTAATATTGTTGGGTTGATAATTACTTTAATTGGGATTGAGTTGGAGGAACCTTGTCAATGATGTTTCAACTACCATGATAGTTAAATAAAATGTATTCCTTTGTTGTAGGGAAAAATTGGCTTTTCGCAAAAACTATAACCATAGAGCTTTCCACCAGCCAAACATGCATGTAGTGATAGCATTATTCTGTTCTTGCTCTACTGTGTTACATTGCCAGCATATTCCATGTGCTGACCCGTTTTCGGGCTGCAACGTATCATGTTGCAGGCTTTTAAGACGAGGAGTAAGGTTCGTTAGGTCGTTGCCGTGAAGCTCAGCTATGTCGTTGGAGTTTATGGACTCACTTTATGTTCCAAGCCTTCCGCTGTTATCGTATTAGATGGCCTTAAGCCATATTTATTGTAATAAGTTCTCTTTTGAGACATTCGATGTAATAAGTGTGTGATTGTTACTCTGTTATAAATCCTTCGAGTCTTGTGTGTCAAGATTACCGATCCAGGATGACAACTCAAGCACGTAAGAGTTGACCGTTTGAGGTGGGGTCGCTACAAGATAGTATCAGAGCACACGCTGAGTGTAGGACACGACCACTAAGATAAACCCTAGGTCACTCTTCTCTACTCATTTATGACTCCTCTCCATTTTCTTCTCTTTAGGATGGCGGAGTTGAAAAACAGGTTTGCACAGCCAGATGAAGACACACCCTTTGGACGCCACTTGAAGGAAGTCACTAGGTACTTGAACATTGGAATACCAAGCTTCACCGGGACGTACAACGCCACCTTACCAGAAGAGGAACGCTGGATGATTCAGGTACAAGTTCCAGGAAGGACGTTCTCGCCAACCACTAAGCCCATAAAATTTTCTTTCGAAGCACCCACCTGGAGTCTAGGCAAGAGCATGGCAGCCCACATTACCATGGGACGCATTGGAGAAGTCTACAACAAGGATCTTAAGGACACTATCTACCAGATATGTGGGCGACGAGACGAGCAATGGGAGATGATCAGCACCAAGAAGGACAAATCCGTTGCAGATTTCATCCAGGAGTTAAACCAGCACATCCGACGCCAGGAGAATCAGATGTGCGCAGATATGATAGATTTGAAGAAGGTGGAGACTAGGATCATCGAGCTGGAAGAAGAACTTAAGTCTACACACGATGGATATGAGGAGGAAATTGCGACACTATTGGAGAAGAATGACGACCTGATAAAGAAGATCGGAGTATTCATGGGAGATCCAGCGCCGGGAGGAGAGGACGACGATTCCACTTGCCCGGAGAACTACATCATCATCGACGACACCGACTCCGACCCCAGTGATGATGACTTTGAAGACGAAGCTGGAGCAGAAATCATGGAGTCTTCCACCGATCAAAATTTCTAGATGACCACCAAATAATTAGTAGTATTCCCCCATGTAAATAGTAGTAGTTGAGCACTTTTGCGATAGTTCTAGACCGCTTGTATGCCCTAGCATGATTGATTGAGTGAAATTGTTTGTGTTTGTCTCATGTGCATATGGATAGTGCTTTCTAATTAGACCCCTTTTCTATTCTGATCTCTTCCCTCTAAACCCGCCAGATGCCTCCGAGACGTGACACCGGATTTGCCTTCCCGCTAGAGCTCACTCAGTTGATCCAGTAGCAGAATGCCTTGATGCAATTGCTAGTTCAGAACCAAGGCAACAACAACAATAACAACAACAACAACAACAACAACAACAACAACAACAACAACAACAACAACAACAACAACAACAACAACAACAACAACAACAACAACAACAACAACAACAACAACAACAACAACAACAACAACAACAACAACAACAACAACAACAACAACAACAACGCGCCTCCAGTTGACAACCTAGCCCATTTTCTGAGGTTACAACCACCGGTGCTTTCCAGTAGCACCGAGCCTATAGTTGCTGATGATTGGCTACGCCGTATTGGAAGGGAGTTGACCACCACCGGTTACACAGATGTTGAGAAGGTGCGTTTTGCCGCACATCAATTGGATGGACCAGCATCCTCATGGTGGGAGAATTACACGACCACTTTCCCCATAGCCAACGTCACTTGGGACCAGTTTCAGCAAGCTTTCCGCACAACCCATGTCTCAACTAGAGCAATGAGTATGAAGAAGCGGGAGTTTCGCAACTTATGCCAGGGGAACCGTACTGTGGCTCAGTACGTGGATGAGTTTAGCAAGTTATCACGCTATGCCCCTGATGATGTGGCCACAGATGCCGCCAAGGTGATAAGTTTATGGAGGGCTAAATGATGAGATGAGCATGCAGTTGATGGAAGCAACCTTCAACAACTACCGTGGAGTTGGTAGATAAGGCTCTTATGATTGAAGGAAGCAAAGAATGATTGAGATCCATAAGAGGAAGTATGGACAAGGGAGGTATAACTCAGGAGCTCAGCAGAAGCCTCGCCTAACCCCTAACTCGGGAGGACTTGTTCATAACCATGGAGGTCATAACCACACCGGAGGAGGTTCGCATAACCACAATGGTTCTAAGAATGGGAATGGGAACAGAACTAACAACAATCAGAACTGCCCCAATCCAGCCATACCCGCCAAAACAGATCTAAGTCACATTACTTTCTATAAGTGCGGGAAGACTGGACACTATGCCATGAGTGCTCTGAAGGGAAGACTGGAAACGGAAATGGGAGCGCTGGAAAGAAGCCCAATCCATTCAACAAAGGACAAGTTAATCACGTTAATGTGGAGGAGGTTGAAGAGCAGCCAAACGCGGTTATAGGTAAGTTTTTGGTTAAGTCATTTACCGCTCTTGTTCTTTTTGATACTGGTGCATCGCATTCATACATATCAAGGGGATTCGTGGATAAGTTTAAACTACCAACCCGAACCCTTAGGACCCCTCTGTTAGTGAGTTCACCTGGAGCATAATATATGGCTAGTCGATGGTGTGACCAGATACCCTTAAACCATTGGTACCCAAGTTTTTCCGTCCGACCTAATAATCTTGGAGTCACAAGGATTGGATGTGATATTAGGCATGGACTGGATGTCAAAGTATGGAGGAAGCATTGACTGTGCTAGTAAGTCGATTTATCTCACCACCCCGGAGGGAAAGAGGATCAAGTATGTATCTTGGCATGTGCCTAGGAGGAGCCAAGTGAATACCCTCATGGGAGTTGTTCAGGAGGAAGTGCCTGTAGTGAAGGATTACCCGGATGTTTTTCCAGAGGAGTTACCAGACATGCCACCGGATCGAGATATTGAGTTTTTGATAGAGCTATTGCCAGGTACATGGCCAATATCCAAGAGACCCTATCGGATGCGCGCGAATGATCTGGTGGAGATTAAGAAACATACCAAGGAGTTATTGAAGAAAGGTTACATTCGAAGGAGTTCATCACCATGGGGAGCCCCAATACTTTTGGTTGAGAAGAAGGATAAGTCTCTAAGAATGGTTGTTGATTATCGAGCCTTGAATGAAGTGACGATCAAGAACAAGTAACCACTGCCGATGATCAATGATTTGTTTGACCAGCTGCAAGGAGCTAAGGTGTTTTCGAAGATCGATCTGCGATTAGGATACCACCAGTTGAAGATTTGAGAGAAGGATATACCAAAGACAGCATTCACCACCCGGTACGGGTTGTATGAATATACAGTCATGTCATTTGGACTGACTAACGCCCCTGCATATTTCATGAGCATGATGAACAAGGTGTTCATGGAATATTTGGACAAGTTTGTTGTGGTGTTTATTGATGATATAATGGTATACTCGAAGAATGAAGAGGAGCACGAGGAACATTTGCGTTTAGTTCTCGAGAAATTCAGGGAACACCAGTTGTATGCCAAGTTCAGCAAATGCGAGTTTTGGTTGAAGGAAGTCGGATTCCTTGGAAATGTTATATCGGGAGAAGGTATAGCAGTAGACCCCACCAAGGTTCGGTCAGTCACTGAATGGTTGGCACCCACTTCAGTTAGCGAGATCCGCAGTTTTCTTGGGCTCGCAGGATACTATCGGAGATTCATTGAGAATTTTTCCAAGATTGTGAAGCCAATGACAGAGTTATTAAAGAAGGATACCAAGTTTAAATGGACGGAAGATTGCGAGGCAAGTTTCCAGGAGTTAAAGAAACATTTGACTACAGCCCCAGTGCTGACACTGACAGATATACGTAAGGACTTCCAAGTGTATTGCGACGCCTCTCGCTTAGGACTTGGAAGTGTACTTATGCAGGACGGAAGAGTTCTTTTGTATGCCTCGCGACAACTAAAACCACACGAATTGAATTATGCCACGCATGATTTGGAGTTAGCAGCCGTAGTGCATGCATTGAAGACTTGGAGACATTACCTTATTGGAAACCGTTGTGATGTATACACGGAACATAAGAGGTTGAAGTACATCTTCACACAGAAGGAGTTGAACCTTAGGCAGAGGAGATAGTTGGAGCTTATAAAGGATTATGACATGAAGCTGCACTACCATCCAGGAAAGGCCAATGTCATAGCAGACGCGTTGAGCCGGAAGAGTTATGCTAATATCCTAGAGAGTACGGGATTACCAAAGGATTTAGCAGAGGACCTCAGGGAACTTCGATTGGAGATTGTTCCTAGAGGTTTTGTTGCAACAATGGAGGTTCAGTCTACATTGTTGGGAAAGATTCGAGAAGGTCAGAAGGATGACAAAGAGATTGCCGAGATAAAAGAGAGAATGAGCAAAGGAAAGGCCAAAGGTTTTCATGAGGATGAGCATGACACCTTATGGTTTGAGGACCGTGTTTATGTGCCCAATAACATAGAGATCAGGAAGTTAATACTTCAGGAGGCTCATGACTCACCATACTTGATACACCTCGGAAACACCAAGATGTATTTGGATTTGAAGGAACATTTCTGGTGGACGGGTATGAAGAAGGATATTGCCGAGTATGTAGCTGTATGTGATGTATGTCAGAGAGTGAAGGCAGAGCATCAAAAGCCAGCAGGATTGCTACAGCCTATGCCGATACCCGAATGGAAGTGGGATAAACTTGGCATGGATTTTATCACCGGATTGCCCAGGACCAAATCAGGATATGATTCTATATGGGTAGTAGTTGATCGCTTGACCAAAGTGGCACACTTTATCCCAGTGAAAACAACTTATACGAGTGCAAAGTTGGTCAAGATATATATGACCAGGATCGTATGTCTGCATGGAGTTCCGAGGACCATCATATCAGATAGAGGAACACAGTTTACCTCAAAGTTTTGGCATCAGCTGCACCAGACTTTGGGAACGAGATTGGAGTTCAGTACAGCATTTCACCGCAGACAGATGGGCAGACCGAGAGAGTCAACCAAATTCTGGAGGACATGTTGAGAGCCTATGCGCTAGATTATGGATCTAGTTGGGATGACAATTTGCCTTACGCAGAGTTCTAATACAACAATAGTTACCAAGCCAGTTTGAAGATGGCACCGTTCGAAGCCCTGTATGGACGAAGGTGCAGAACGCCACTTATGTGGGATGAAGTATGAGACCGACAGTTGTTTGGCCCAGACTTGATCAAGGAGTCAGAAGAGAAATTCAAGGTTATTCGAGATAGACTGAAGATAGCTCAGTCCAGGAAGAAGAGTTATGCAGATTCAGAATGCAAGGAGGTAACCTACAAAATTGGAGATAGAGCATATCTGCGAGTATCGCCCTTGCGAGGAGTGAAACATTTTGGAGTTAAGGGAAAGTTAGCCCCGAGGTTTGTAGGACCGTATCGTGTTTTGGAACGTATGGGAGAAGTTGCCTACAAGTTGGAGTTACCTGAAGGACTGTCAGGAGTTCATGATGTGTTTCACGTTTCATAGTTGAAGAAGTGTCATGCTGAGATGGCCGATATACCGTTAAGAGATATAGGTACCCTTGGAGGCGATTCAGTTGGACAGTGATTTGACTTATGAGGAGAAACCAGTCAAGATTCTTGAGTTTGCCAGTCGAGTCACCCGCAGCAAGGTTATCAAGTTCTGCAAAGTTCAGTGGAGCCACCATACCGAGGATGAAGCCACTTGGGAACGAGAGGATGATCTTCGCAAAGACCACCCACACCTATTTTCTAGCAAACCCGAATCTCGAGGGCGAGATTCATCTTAAGGGGGGTAGGTTTGTAACATCCCAAATTTTCAATTTGGAATGTTATACATAGATCATTCATGCATATCATATTTTATTGCATTTTGTTTTCGCCATCCTCGAAATCCTAAGCAACTCAAGGACCTTCGGAGAGAGTTGGGGATTTCCCGGTTTTCATATTTGATTTTTATCAAATATTGAAACGAGGATTTTCATTTTAACTATTTTCTCTCAGAAATATTTCATAATAAAATATATGAGAGGAGATAATATGACTTCTCCAAAATAATTGAAATATTGGAGGAAAAATATTAAAATCAAATATTTGATTTTATTCGGATTTTATTGCAATTTTATTTGCATTAGAAAAATTGCACATTTTTCAAAATTGCATTTTAGGGCCAAGAAAATGTTCATCTCGTTCTAAATATTTCATTTAGACGGTCAAAATTTATTTTGCCATTTTTAGATTTTTATTTTATTTTCTAGGATTTATTTTCTATTCGGCGGAATTGTTTTTTTTAACTTCCAGCGCCCGACTGGGCCGAGGCTCAGCCGAGCCAACCCATCTCTCCCGCGCCACCGTCTCCCACCTGGAGACCGCGCGCCGCCGCCGTCGACTCGGACCGGAGTCCGAGCCGGACTGCTCCGCCCCGCCGCCTTGCCCCCACCTCCAAGCCGCCCCCTCCCCTCTTAAATACCCCTCGAACCCCGGCACCACCACCACCAATCCCGCCACACCACTGCAGCCTGCTGCCTCCTCTCCCGCTACATTGCTGGCCACACAGTAGCCGCCACCCTTGCCCAAGGCCGTTGCCGCCTGGCCGCAGTCCCGCCGCCGAGCCCGCCTCGCCAGAGCCCCACCTCGCCGGAGGTATCGCGCCGTTTGCCGCCGCCGGTTTTTTTAGAAAACCGATTCGTTTTTATAGAACCCTAGTTAGTTTTTTTTTTGTAGATCGGTTCGCCGGTTTTTCCTAGTTTATCTATTTAGCGGACGTTCGTCCGTACGTTTGTTTTAACGAACGGTTTCGCTCGATAGTTACAGACAACGAACGTTCGTTCGTTAGCCTGTTCGTCAGTTTTCTTTTTCTCGGATTTTTTCCGCGATTATTTTCGATCGTGATTTCTGATCTGATTTTTGTTTCAGTTTATCTTTTCGCTCGTTTATCGGTATCAGGCGATTCAAGCGCCTAGATCTTCGTCTCGAGACCCTCTTTCTGTTTAATCAACTTAAACAAGATTTTGGTACTGTAAAATTTGACTTTAGTTCAGATTAGTAAATGGATCTAGTTTCTTTCGCCGTTTGAGTTTCGTTGCTCCGTTTGATTTGATTCTTTTTTCAAACCGGAGTTCTTAAGTTGAACTTCCTGGTCAATTCTTCTTATTTGAGTTTTGCCCGCGCATCTTTGCTTTATTGCTTATGTATGCTATTGTTTGTTTGCGATAGAATTCCCGGAGTGCGAAGCGTGCTACTACAACTCCCTAGGTTTTGCGGATCGTCAGCAAGGCAAGTAACACATTGATCATACTCTTTTCATACCCAGTTTTTATGCATTAGTTTCAATCCTCAAACATTGCATGATTAGGATGTCATTAACATGTGGGTTGGGAAGTAGTTGATGAGGTAGAACCTATTGCCCTGTTATATTCTAACCCTTGGGAGTTACTGTCTACGTATTGCTTATATTGCTATGCTATGCTCGTAGATGTGGTCTGGGTGAGTGAAATCCATGACAGATGTGAGATTGTTAATTAATGGTTCAACTTAAGGTGGCAACTTAAATACACATCTGGGTGGATTGAGGCACCTGGAGAATCCAAAGTTGTTATGCGTATTTACGGAAATCCGGGGTTCCGTGTGATTTTCCTATGGACCGCCACCTAGGCTCAAACAGAACTAAGATGATTCATGCTAGAAACTTCCGTGTGCAGCCACAAGCTATTATGGGCTCTAGCATAGTTGACTAAGTTACGTGAAGCTCTTGAAGAGGTAGATCGGCAGGTAGTGGGTTGTAGGTTTGGTATGGTCGGCCCGGAGTAGAGAGTTAATGTTTCTGAAAGACTGTGTCTCCGTCATCCATTTCTCAAATACCATGTAGTGCGAGAAATCCAACAGAGGCGATCGAGTCTTGTGGGGAAAAGTGCGCAAACCTCTGCAGAGTGTACAAACTAATCATGGTTAGCCGTGTCCCCGGTTATGGACAATCTTGAGTATCTAGTACTTGGAGTATCTTAAGTATCTCATCATTCTAAATTAATATTGTTGGGTTGATAATTAATTTAATTGGGATTGAGTTGGAGAAACCTTCTCAATGATGTTTCAACTACCATGATAGTTAAATAAAATCTATTCCTTTGTTGTAGGGAAAAATTGGCTTTTCGCAAAAACTATAACCATAGATCTTTCCACCAGCCAACCATGAATGTAGTGGTAGAATTATTCTGTTCTTGCTCTACTGTGTTACATTGCTAGCATATTCCATGTGCTGGCCCGTTTTCGGGCTGCAACGTATCATGTTGCAGACTTTTAAGACGAGGAGTAAGGTTCATTAGGTCGTTGTCGTGCAGCTAAGCTATGCCATTGGAGTTGATGGACTCACTTTATCTTCCAAGCCTTCCGCTGTTACCGTATTAGATGGCCTTAAGCCATATTTATTGTAATAAGTTCTCTTTTGAGACATTCGATGTAATAAGTGTGTGATTGCTACTCTGTTATAAATCCTTCGAGTACTGTGTGTGTCAGCATTACCGATAAGGGATGACACTGAAGCATAGAGACTTGACCGTTTGAGGTCGGGTCGCTACACCTCCACCCCGAAGAATCATGACAGCCACTGTCCAATTGGAAAGATCCCATCAAGGATGAAAGCTGCTGTAAATCTTGAAAAGCATGCTCAGTCATGGGCAAATAAAAAAGATCTTGGAAACTATTAGCCTGAAAGACTTCCCTGACTGAGAGGTTTTTGTGGAGACAGAAGGAGTAAAGCCTAGGAAAACGATCTTGAAGAGGAACACAACTGTTCCCAATTTGCCAATGATCAGAACAGAACAGAACAGTATCTCCACTATGAACCTCAACAGAAGTAACTGTTCTAAATTTATCCATTAGCTTGTAGACATCTCTCCACCAAAAAGAACCATAGAGAATAGTATCATGTGGGACCCTTTGGAAATAGTTAGAATCCCAAACCAAATGAACCCAAGGCACGCCCATCTTATTATAAAATTTGTTCAGATGCTTGAGTAGGAGGGCTTCATTTTGCAAACCCAGATTTACGATTGAAGGCCCACCCTTGGATTTTGGCCTGCAAACAAGGGGCCAGGCAGCCAGAGAGTGGCCCCTCTCCTGACCATATTTCCTCCATAGACACTGCCTCTGAATCCTTTCCAACTGTTTCAGAATACCCTGAGGAATTGATAAACTGCAAAGGAAGAAGATAGGCAAGGAAGAAATGATAGAGTTCACTAATTGCAATCTGCTCCCTTGAGGCAAAAACCAAGAGCTGGCAGACAGAATACTCTCCATACAATCCACCAGGGGAAGGAGATCAACAATCTTGGGTCTGGTAGTCCCCACTGGCAGGCCCAAATATGTGAAAGGCATTTTGCCTAAATTACAACCAAATAAAGCAGCAAGATTATTAGCATCATGATCATTCACATTAATGGGATACATGAAAGTATATAGCACTGATTTTAGTGCCTCCAATTGACCCCTTCAGCATTCAAGAAAAGCAGTGTATCATCAGCATATTGAACAACAGGGTAATCTGGATCATGGGTTGATAATGGCCTACTAATTAAACCCTGCTGGAGGAGATCATTAATCAATGTCTGCAAGAGATCTGCAGCAATAACAAAGAGCAATGGAGATATAGGGTCTCCTTGCTTTACTTCACATTTGCATTCAAAATGGTTACCAGGAACTCCACTAAGCAAGACAGAAGAAGTTCCAGATGACAACAACTGCTTAATCCAAGTGATCCATTTGTTGTCAAAACCTTTTGCAGCAAGAATCCTTATGATTGCCTTATGCTGGATGGAATCAAAGGCCTTTTCAAAATCTAATATAAGCAAAAGGATGGGCTGTTTAGACTGATTACACAGATGGATATATTCAAAGGTCCAAGCAAGGCAATCCTGGATTTTTGTTGATTTTATGAAACCATACTGATTTTTATGCACACATTTGGTGATCTCCTCTTGAAATCTGTTAGCATCAAGCTTTGTAAGAAATTTGAGGCCAACACTAGTTAGTGAAATAGGCCTAAAATCCCCCACACTCTTTGGAGTCTGTTTCTTTGAGATCAGAGTAATGTATGCATCATTGAGGTTCTCTAAGTGAGCATTTCCAGCATGAAACTAATGAACCAGCCAAATAAAATCAGAAGAGATGATGTGCCAACATTTTTTTAAGAAGAGCCCATTGAAACCATCAGGTCCAGACGCCTTATCAATGGGCATTTCTTTAATAACCTGTTCAATTTCCTTCAGATCGAAAGGTTTGGTGAGCACTTCCAGGCCTTGAACACTTGGTATTAAGGACAAGATATTGTCGTCTAAACTTATGGGGAGAACAGTACCCATTCGGCTTTTGAAGGAAGATAAGAACTCCTTGGCCATTTCCTCATGATCCGAAGTGACAGAGCTATCAGACAACAAAAGGCTAGCAGTAGAATTCTTTTGATACCTCTCAGTTGCCATGGCCTGAAAGAACTTGGAATTTTCCTCTCCCACTTTGATATACCTGATGGTACATCTCTTCCTCCAGTAAAGATATTGCATGTGCAGAAGATGCTCATGATGCAGTTTGATAACTTTCCTGAAGTTGCTCTCAGGTCTGGGTAGAGATCTCATATCCTCAAGATTATCCAACCAAAAAATGACCCTGTTGAATTTCTCAATTAACCTTTTAATATGTGATAAACCTTTTTGCCATTTCTTTAACGCAAACCGCAAAGCCTTTAATTTATCAACAATAATTGCTGAAATATGGGTCTTATGTGAAGGACGAGCCCAAACCTCCTGCACACAATCCATAAAACCTGGCTGATAGAACCAATAATTTTCAAACCTGAAAATATGCGCCTTTGGAATTGATGTACTGATGGAAATCAAACATGGCACATGATTAGAAGCTGTTTTTGCAAGAGGAGGCACTTGCATCATGGCGTATAAGCTAATCCAACTGGCCGAGGTAAAAACCCAGTCAAGCTGTTCCAGAAGTGGCGTGTCCTGCATGTTAGACCAAGTCAATTTTCTTCCTTTTAAGGGAAGCTCCAACAGTCCCAAGTGGCCAATAACTTCATTGAAAATAAACATGTCGTTGATATCACCATCAGGGAGGTTCCTATTGTCAGGGGATCGAATAAAGTTAAAATCCCCCATCAACATCCACTTCTGATCCGGGTCAATATCCAAGTTGTAGATCCATGAAACAAACTCATCTCGCAACTCACCCTGACAGGGGCCATAAACGTTGAGGAGAAACCATTCCTCATTATTATGAACTGAGGTAAACTGCATAACTATGGCATAGGGCTTAACTTCCAGCAGAGTACCATGAAATACATCAGAGCGCCACACGGTTAAAAGCCCCGCAGAAGCACCTCTCGAGGGGGACTCAACAAATTGATCAAAGCCATAAGGACAGATGCATTTAATAGTTGCACGTGAGCATGAAGAGAGCTTAGTCTCCTAAAGACAAAGCACAACACACTAACTTTCAGTCACTTTCTCCCTGACAGAACGCTGCCTAGTATCAGAATTCAGATCGCGAACATTCCAACATAAAATTTTCCAGCTACGCGTTGACACACGATTCATTAACAACCAAAGAAGAATAGAGCGAACATAGCATGACACACAATGCCATGTAACCCAAAAGAAAACAATGTTCAGAACCGCAAAGAGTCACTTCCCTAACAAGACCCAGTTTGACCATAAAGTAAGCAAACATAACAGGCTCTACAGGCCTAAAAAAAGTAGCTGACATAATCATTACACTGAAGATGAAGAAGATTCCTCCTGTGGATTAGCCATAAGCTTGTCCACCGATAGGAGGGATGGGTCAATCTCCAGTTCCGCGCCCACAGCCTGCAAAACATGAATTGGGGTGTGCGGCGGAGCAGCAGACTGGAAATCTTCAGGGATGCGTGCAGTAGTGGGCTGGGCCTTGTCCTCCATGGGCTTGGAACGAGGGCGCTTCTTTGTTGGCTGAAGCGAGAGCTGCTCGAAGACCACATTGTTGAAGCCATCCAACTTTGCCGCGCTCCTAGTGCAACGCCTCAGTGACGTATCAACAACAGGCACCTTCTTCTTCCCTCTCTGCTTTCTCCCAGTAGCTTGTTCCACAGAGAAAACCACAGACGATGGAGATAACTCCGCAGGTGCAGAAACAATAGAATTACCAGACAGCACCTCATCAGTAACAAGAGTAGAATCCACAAGTAGTTCCTCAAATAAAGCTCTGGCCACAGGGTGCTTTACCATCACAGATCTTCGTACAGAAGCAACATTGGGCAAAGAAGCAGTCAACAAAGACATCTTCCTGGATTCATCGAAGGCTATGGACCAAGACCGCTTGGAATAGATGATTGTACCCATTGGTTTGAAGAAGATAGACCTTTGTACCTCCTTAACTGAAAAATCAAACATCAGGTTCTGAAAAGACCTCTTCCAGATCATCTCCGGAGGAAGAGGTGGTCTAGCCACAATGCATGCCATTCCTATAAAGATCTCATGGTGCTGAATAACAGGTGGCTGATAAGGCACAATTGCCAGCAGATTCTCTTCGAGGACAGGTTGTTGCAGAGACTGGAGTTGTTAATCTGGGAGATGCTCATCATGCTGCTGCTGGGGATCAACTCCCTGCTCCTGCTGGTCCACAGAAACTGAACCCTCCGGCTGATCAATCACAATAGAAACCTGATCTTGTTCAGGAGCAGCCGGCTGCGGGGCTTGCTCATCCTCAGCTTCATCACCCAACACAGCATTGCCCCAACCAGGGGCCTCATCATTCATGGGTTGGGGGGGAGGAACAACAGGTGCATCATTCCAACCCAACATTGGTAAAGGTGGCAAGACAAAAGGCAGATTATCCGGTACAAGGTTACCAGGCAACTGTCAGATTTCGGGTTTTGGCAGACCCTTGAGGTTCGAATACTGGGGTGCACACGGAGATCTCGCCCTCTACCTACCTGCACCCCGCCGCCTTGCTAAGATCTAAGCTATGAAAGGAACAACACAAGAGACACAAGGTTTATACTACTTCGGGCCACCATTGTGGTGTAATACCCTACTCTAGTTTGTGGTGTGGTGGATTGCCTCTTGGGCTGATGGTGATGAACAATACAAGGAAGAACAGCCTCGCGAGGGTCTGTTCTTGGCTGGGGCGACGAACTGCTAGGAGGAGTTCGGTCGCCTTTCTCTCTCTCTCTCTCTCTCTCTCTCTCTCTCTCTCTCTTTGATTCCGGATCCTCTGTTCTTCGTGGCTCTACCCTGTGGGTGGCTAGTCCTATTTATAGGCAAAGGCCCTGGGCCTCTCCCCAAATATTGAGCGGGAAGGGCGCCAACAATTGGCCATTTTGAAGGGGAACATCTGCACACTTATCCCGACTAAAGTTGGTCCTCGCTTTGTCAAAGGCTCGTGGTGACGCTTTGCTTGGGCTCCACAATGACTTCCTCCCTGCCGTTGGGCTGGTCTTGGTCTTGTTGCACCGAAATGGATGCCTTTGCTTGATGCTCTCGCCCACGCTTGCTCCCTTTGCACCAAAGAGGAAAGAAGGACACTGCGCGGGCTGGCGCCTTCCTGGCGCCTTTGGTCGTCATGGCTTGCTTCATGGGCACCTCGTGAGGTACCCCGCCTTGATCTCTCCGCCTCCTCACGAGCCAGCCTGATGAGGTTGCGTGCTCGAGGAAGCTCCTCGTCGTCCGCCCATGAGGCTCTTGAGCTTGTGTTGATGAAGATGGGCCGTCAGGGCCCCTTTAGAGCCACGCCACAGCCGCAGTGTGCAAGTCTGGGACCCCGTTCCTCGAACGCCGACAAGAGCTCCCGGGCCCAAGGCGCGCCAGCTTGGCTGAGCAGAGAGGCGAAGGGCAAGCGAGCGCCAGTTCTCGACAGCTGGGTTTTGGGCGCCGTGATGGCGGTTGATTGGACGTGGGCGCCTCCACTTCCCCACGACGCCTCGGCAACCACACGAACTGACAAGTCCCTGCATGCAAAGCGGGTCATGATTACCTGTGATCGTGGAGGTCGGCAGTTGGCCTCCCCTGGCTTTAAGTACGGAACGGCAAGCGCTCCTCTGGTCCATTTCTTCTTGCTTCTCCTTCTTCCCGGTCCTTGCTCCGTCTTGCTGCAATGGCTCCGATCCGCCGGTTCTTCGCGGCAGAGAAGGGAAAGGCTCCTCGAGAGGGTGGTGACCCGCTTCCGCCGAAGAAACGGCTAGCCCCCTGCCATCAGAATGAGGGTGCTCACCAGGTGGTGCCGAGGCCCTGGTGCGAGCGGCCACCACCAGGGTTCCCGCTTCCCTTGTACGCCCACATCGAGGGCTCTGAAGGAGTTGATGCCGGACGCCACGGGCGACGCCGTCGTCGGCGCCGGCGGGTCACGAAGGTGTGTGTTGTTCCCCCTGGAGTCCACACCGAGGGCTCCTCCCGAGAGTTCGTGATCCACGCTGCCATGTCGCCTCAGTCTTGGATTCGCCTTCCTCCCTTCTTTGCCTCCGCTGACACGCTGGAGGATCCTCGAGCTCGCTGCAGCACACCGCTGCAGCACCCTTTGCGACCGGGCGTAGGTTGCGGTCGCGTTGCCCCGGGCGAGGTCTTCATGACTCGAGGCTGGGGCGAGATCGCCCGGGTCTGCAGGACAAGGGGCGCCCTCGCGATCCACCTGGAGTACGACGGCTCTTCGGTCATGCTCTTCAAGGTCTTCGATGCGAAAGGGCGCCGGCTGGGGTGCTGCCCCGGGAGAGGTGATCGAGGCCCCGCCGCGGCGAGGGCTAGGCTCGCCGACCGCTCCCTCGGCATCTCCTCAGGCGGCGGAAGCGTCGGGGGACCCAGCGACTCCGCCGAGCTCTTCGCGACTCCGGAGACGAGCGACGACAACTACGAGCCCCCGATCCTGCGTCGCTCTCGGAGTAGGGCAGGCTCGTCAGGCCGTCGCCGCCTCTGTTCTGGATGGGGTTGGCGCCGGTGCCCGACGGCCCACTGTTGATGATGGCGTCTTTTGCAGGGTGCGTGTAGTTAGCGTTCTTTAGGATCTGTTCCCTGCGAGGAATTAAAAACGCTCCCCGTGGGGGCTTGTAAGGTGCCTGTGGTCCTGTTTGTTAATATGATCCTTGTCGTGAAGCAGTGCGAGTTGCTCATTCCGTCTTAGCTCAGTTCTCCCTTTCTAACCTCGCGAGGGCTTGACGCTCTATGCTGATAGGTCCCAGTCCCAAGGCAGGCTTCAGCCGTCGCTGGTATGCCAGGTCGCGATGCCGTGGTCAAGGCCAGGAGGTGAGCGGCCCGAGGTCCGGTAAGAGCCCCTGAGTCGCGATGCTCAGGAGGTCCCCCTTAGCGCTCAAGCAGCCATCGTTCGGTGAGAAAGGAGAGCGACGTTGCTAACACGGGATTGCATTGGGTGCGGGGACGGTGCCGTGTTAGCTAGTGCTTCCGGGGGGTGACTTATCTCGGGAATCAGGAACCGCTTCCTGGTGTGTTGCCGGGTCCGTGCATCGGCAGGCGAGGGGTCGCTTGGCGAGGTCCTCGCGTGTCCCTCCCCTCTCGCCGCCTCCCCTTTCGCTCTCGTCCTCGGGTCCCGGCCCTTGAGCGAGTCTCAGCCGTCGCTGGTATGCCAGGTCGCGATGCCGTGGTCAAGGCCAGAGGGTGAGGGCTGGAGAGCCAGTAGGAGCCCTGAGTCGCGATGCTCAGGCACCCCCCCTTTAACATGCAAGCGGTTCACGCAGATGAGAGTGAAGGAGACACCGTGAGGGCCTCGCCTGACGCTGCTCCTTGAAGAGATCCTGCAGGCTCATCACAGAAAGAACGAGAGTTCGCCGTGACAATCGACAATCAGCCGCTAGCTGTTCCAAAGGGGTGACGAGGCACTGAAGGCTTGACGAGGTGGCGCTATGCAGGGCTGCCACGGCCAGAGCTCAGCCATTCAGGTTTGTCGGCGTTGCAGGGACGGGCCCATGTGCAAGCGTCGTGCCGTTAGGGAGCAGCTCCATCAGTTGGTGTCAGTTGAGCAGGCAACTAGGTCAAGCATGTTAATCACGAAGGAGCAAGTCCATTTAGATAAGCTCAAAGAAGACGAACATCGCCGGGTCGGGCACGAGCGACCTGGGGGTGATGCAGCCCGAGGGGCGCCCCCAACAAGGTAAGCTAGGAACATGAAGTAAAAGGGATACACGTCGTAGGGACGGACCCACGCGGCCTGGGAATAATGCAGCCCTGGGGGGCGCTCCCAGCTGGAAATGAAACTTGAAAGATGTCACCTGGTAGCATTGAAGACGAAAGGGGTGTTGAAGTAGCAGACTCGGTGGGCTGCGGGAGCTGATCCTCACGAGCCCCCGGGCTCAGGGGCCTCGGGAGGCTCCGGAGGCGCTGGTGGCTCCTCGTGAACCATCTCCATCTCTGCCAGGGCTGCAGAACGCCTGGCCTCTTGAGCCTCCAGGATGCTCCTCACGAGGCGCTGGCGCGTGGCAGCCGCGTTCGGCAAGCCATAAGGCATGCGAACGTAGTTGTGGGGTGGACCTTCGCAGCGCCCCACACGTGAGGGCCAGAGGCGCTCCTGAGAGGCGGCTCGGTTGAGCCCTGGTATGTCGATGCAGACGCGCAGCCCACCACCTCGCCTGGATGGGGAGCTACGGCGGGTAAGCGGCGCCTGCCACTCATGACTCTTGACTCTTGCGACTCCTGAATGACCTTGCTGACAAACTCCTAAGGGTTTGGCCCTCCTTGCCTTGCTCCTTCTTGAGGGAAACGTGCTTCGAAACACGCCTGCAAGTGGTGCCCAAGCGCCTCCCTCGTGACCTTAGCGAGGTCGGTGGCCCTCCAGGGGGCAGCCCCCGAGCCCTGCCTGAGGAGGGCACCGGGCGCGCTTTCCTATGCGATAGAAGGAGGTTCCCCCTGAGCGGGCGCGGACCCTGAGGGGCCGGGCCGGACGAAGTCTTCTTCTTCTTGGGGGCGGTCTCGGGAAGCCTCCTGCTTCCGCGATCCGGGTCTTCCAGTGATGCGGCCTGAAAGGGTCGCTCCAGGGAGCACACCGCGTCTTTTTCTTCGCAGGGCACCGTGATGACTCTGCCACTTCCTGGCATCTTGAGGACGTTGTAGCCGTGGTGGGTCACGACCATGAACTTGGCCAGCGCTGGGTACCCGAGGATGGCGTTGTATGGAAGGCGAATGTGGGCAACGTCGAAGTCGATGAGCTCGGTGCGGTAGTTGTTGCGCACCCCAAAGGTGACAGGGAGGCGAACCTGCCCAATCGGGACCGTGGAGCCGTCGGTGACCCCAGAGAAAGGCTTGGTCGGCTGAAGCTGATTGTAAGGCACTTGGAGATTGTTGAACGTTTCCACGGACAGGACGTTGAGGCCCGCCCCGCCATCGATGAGGGTCTTAGTGACTAGCACATTGCTGATGATTAGGGAGCAAAGCATCGGGAGGACTCCGGCTATGGCCGCACACTTGAGCTGATCTGCTGAGCTGAACGTAATGGCGCACGCCGACCACCTGAGGGGGCGTGTGGCTTCGAGCTTGGGGAGGACTGCATTCACTTCGCGGGCGAACTGCTTGAAGATGCGCTGAGAGACTGCGGCTTGAGCTCCGCCCAGGATGCAGGCAATCCCGCGTGGCTCCTGGAAGCCCCCAGCCCCCTCGTCCTGATGATGGTCTTCATTTCTCCTTGGCTGCGGCGGCAGAGGAGGGAGGCCTGCGTTGCCTTGCGGGCGATCCTCGCGAGGCTGATCCCTCCAGCCTCTCTCGCGAGGCTGGTCCCGCCAGCGATCCTCGCGAGGTTGGTCACGCCACCCTTGGCGAGGGCCGCGGTCTTCCCAGTGTCCTGCATTCCTTCCTCCTCCTCGGCCGTAGCCCCGTCGCCGCGGGTCGGCACGCCGGCCGATCCTCCTTCTCGCACGGCTCGGAGTTCTTGACATTCGTTGGTGTTGTGGGTGTGGAGGTCGTGGTACGACAGCATCGACCGCCCTTGGAAGACTCGGGCTGATCTTCGCCCGCTTGGTGTCTGGTTACGCCATGAGCACGGCAGCCCCTTGTGCTTCACATCCTTGGCCTTGGGTTTCTTCTCATCCGGTCTGCGGCGAGCTCGAGGAGGGAGAGACGCCCTTCTCACCTGGCGCACTTGGTCGCCAAATTGAACAGACTCAAGGAAGTGCACAAGTCTTCATGCATTACCAGCTCCTCCTTCATCTTGACGTCGCAGACACCGTCGGAGAAGGCGGAGATGATGGCCTCCTCGGTCACCTTGGGAATCTTGAGGCGTGCGTTGTTGAAGCGCTGGATGTATTTCTGCAGGGTCTCCCCTAGTTGCTGCTTGATGCGGCGCATGTCGCTCACGGCGGGTGGCCGGTCACGAGTACCTTGGAAGTTGGCGATGAAGCGGGTGCGCATCTCATCCTGTGAGGAGATCGCACTGGGGCCGTGTTCAGAGCCAAAGTAGCTCCGGCCCTGAGCGCCATGGGAAACCAGTTCGCCATGACCTTCTCGCTCTCCGTTGGCGGCTTTGATGCCTAGCTCAGAGCTGGAGGAACTCAAGGTCGGTCATTGCCATCGTAGCGAGGAGGCATGTCTGGCTTGAACTTGCCGGGCCACGCGACGCTGCGCAGCTCGGTGGTGAAGGCACGGCAGCTTGCTGTGGCCACGGGAGGCCTTGGGTGATGAAGATCTTGGTCCTGCGGGTCCCCATGCGCTGCAGCTGGGAGCAGCACGGGGTCTTGACGAGCCGGAGCAGGAGCGTGGTCGCAACGAGCTGGAGCAGGGAGCACTCGGGCAGCTTCTTGCGGGCGAGGGACTTCCTGGCAGCTCTGCTCTTGCAGCGCTGGCGCCGGGCGGAGTGGGTACCGCCCAGGGACCACGCGCCTTGGGGCCAGGGCGCCTTCTTGAGGAGGAGGCGGTGGGCGCCCGAACCGTTGCCACGCAGGCGGGTGCGGTGCGTGGGGACGGACGGCGCGGGGGAGCCCCTTGCGGCGCGGACGAGCTCGGCGACGCGGTCGAGCCACTCTTCAGACGCCGTCGGCCGATCGGTAGCGCAGGAGCTCATTTGCCGCTGATGACCGCAGCTCGAGCCTCCATGGCGCTGAACGCGCGAGACGAAGAACCACCGGGGTGAGTGAGGGGTGGCAGTCTGCAGCCGTCTTGCCTCACGGAGGGATGCTTTGGGGACGATGCTGCTCGTTTCGCCGGGCCGGTGGCGGCGTTGACGGCAAGCGGACGAGGAACGACGAGGGCACCCGCCGACGGAGCCGTCTGAGCGACGCAGAAGCGAGCGGCCTGAGCGCTGGGCCCGGCGAAGGCCGACATGGATGCGGTGGTCGACGGAGAACAAGGCGGCGGAAGGCAATTCAGCGCACCCTACGTGGCGCGCCAAATGTCGGATTTCGGGTTCCGCAGACCCTTGAGTTTCGAACACTTTGGGGTGCACGCGAGATCTCGCCTCTACCTACTCGCACCCGCCGCCTCGCTAAGATCTAAGCTATGAAAGGAACATCACAAGAGACACAAGGTTTATACTAGTTCGGGCCACCATTGTGGTGTAATACCCTACTCTAGTTTGTGGTGTGGTGGATTGCCTCTTGGGCTGATGGTGATGAACAATACAAGGAAGAACAGCCTCGCGAGGGTCTGTTCTTGGCTGGGGCGACGAACTGCTAGGAGGAGTTCGGTCGCCTTTCTCTCTCTCTCTTTGATTCCGGATCCCCTGTTCTTCGTGGCTCTACCCTGTGGGTGGCTAGTCCTATTTATAGGCAAAGGCCCTGGGCCTCTCCCCAAATATTGAGCGGGAAGGGTGCCAACAATTGGCCATTTTGAAGGGGAACATCTGGTACACTTATCCTGACTAAAGTTGCTCCTCGCTTTGTCAAAGGCTCTGGTCGTGGCCGCTTGGGCTCCACAATGACTTCCTCGCCGTTGGGCTGGTCTTGGTCTTGTTGCACCGAAATGGATGCCTTTGCTTGATGCTCTCGCCTGCGCTTGCTCCCTTTGCACCAAAGAGGAAAGGAGGACACTGCGCGGGCTGGCGCCTGCCTGGCAACTTTGGTCATCATGGCTTGCGTCATGGGCACCTCGTGAGGTACCCCGCCTTGATCTCTCCGCCTCCTCGCGAGCCAGCCTGATGAGGCCGTGCCTGAGGAAGCTCCCTGTCGTCCACCCCGCGAGGCTTGGCCCCTCTCGAGGGTCTTGAGCTTGTGTTGATGAAGATGGGCCGTGCTGGGCCCCCTTTTGAGCCACGCCGCAGGCCGCAGGCAGGCAAGTCTGGGGACCCCCGTTCCCAGAACGCCGACAGCAACGGATGAGGGTTCTCGTCCAGAGGCATTGGGTCTTCGTCATTCGGCATTTGATCTGCAAAGTCCGCACCAAGAACATAGCAAGCAGCAGTCCAAGAAACCTGGGCACCTCCCCACTCTGCATAATCTCCAAAAACCACATCGCGTGGAACCAAAGGCGTATCAGGAAAACTAGCCTCAACCAATGTTCGGACAAGGTAAGGATCCTCACTGTCCCAAGAAATAAACTTCCTGAAAGTGCCAACAACCTGAGAGATGTATTCAGGAGTACGATAATCTAGAGGAATTCCAATAAACATCAACCAGCCCTTGCGAAAACCATGCGTCCCCTTGAAGTTTTCCCCCTCATCATGCTTCATAAATCTAACAAATCAATCATTGCCCAACGGAAAAGGAGCATGCTGAATCAAGGTGTATCTAACTGACGGATCCCTCACTTGGAACAAACCAACCCCATGAAACCACAACTGAGCAGATCGGACCAAAATACCTCTATCTTGCAGAAACTGAACAACTTCCTCCCGCACCGGATCGAGAGGTCCCTCAGGCGCAGGCATCACCTCCACAACCATGTAGTCCTCATGACGACGAGGCGGATGAGCAGCTGGCGTGAAGATGGTGCGAGGAAGGTGACGATCACCGCCATCGATGATGTGGTGACCAGCAGGCACAAAGCATTGAGGATCGAGCTCATAGTTCGCCATGGAAGAGCAGGAAGCTTGTCGGGGGTTTTCTTTGGGTTGGGGAGGGGGAAGATGCAATGAGGGCGGCGACGATGGGACTGGGCAGTCTATCCCAATAACTCCGGCTCTCTTCCCATGAGAAGCAGCAGATTCCGATAAAATCTTTTTTTGTTGCACCGAAATTGGCTTCCAAACCAATCCATTGGAGCGTGCTAAATCATTACATTCATGACTAGAGTGAGCTGGACGGGAGCAAGCCGCATAGACCACTCGCATTCCGCAAGCCGCTGACAAGTGGCCCCTCTGTGAGCAAGGAGTGCATGTAACCACACGGTCCACCATGTCATCGACCGTAGCTTCAAATAGGCTCGCAGCCTCTTGTGAGGAAGGAATATGTTGACCACTATCCAAAGGGCTCAAACCAGAAGGGCTAGAAGGCCCATGGGCAATTGGGTTATGCAGCAAAGGTGGGCTAGCGACCGACCTCTCAGCCTCTTGTGAGGTGGGAATATCTTGGCCACTATCCAAAGGGCTCGGACCAGAAGGACTAGAAAGCCCAAGGGCAATTGGGTTATGCAGCAACTGCGGGCTAGTGGTCCGGCGAACCTCCAAAGAAACTAGGTCAGAATCATCACCAGTATTTTGAAAAGAAGGCAATCCCGCCTCCGTGATTCGTGCGGGTGAGATCCCAGCATGCACGGGGGACAGTTCCTCAGAAACCGGATCACTCACCAGAGCAGGGGTTGCCGGCCGGCTCAACTCCAGTAATGGAGTGACCGTGCCAAACATGATAGGCGGACGAGCCACCGTCCAAAGCAATTCTGTGGGAGGAGATTGATGAATGACTACTCGCTCTTGAACAGGAAGATCATACCCAGCATCCCTAGTTGTATCAATACACTTTTGCGTAGCCGGATATCTATATCCCTTGCAAGCAGAATATCGTTCGAACGTGGCAAAAGAAAGCTTCTTCTTAGCAGATGCCGCGGACTTAATAGCAGATCTAATAGGAGGTTGATGCATGGCCAAAAGACCTGAACATGATCGACGCTTAGAAGGACTAACTAGAAACCATTCGGCATTGCACTCTTTCCTCCAGATCCTGAGCTCTGTAATCCAATTAGGGCCCCCATTACCCCACAGATGAAAGTAGCACTTGAACAAATCACAAGCAAAAGAACGAAGGTCCATAATAATAAAACCAACTTGCTTGCAAGAAACTTGGAAAGAGTAAAACTTTTCCTTGATGTGATCCACATGAAGGTCAATTGCCGAGCCCCCAATTGCAGCTTCCAAAGCCGCCGCCACAGAATCTTCCGAGAGACGGAAGGCGTGACGGCTAAAGGAGACAATCAAAGTAAAAGGCCTTCTGTGCCCCAAAGGATGAACTGTGTGCCCCATTGATTTGAAAACCGCATCCGAAAAAGCCCTACCCTTAGAGAAATCCAAGCCAAGGGTAGATCCACCAGAAGAACCCATGAAAGATGGGTATTGCCTTGATCCAGAGATGACACCGGAGTAGATGGCCGAAGAGGATCCATAGATTAGTGGAGGAGGAAGGAGATCGCCGGGGAAGGAGTCAGCGCCATGGTGGGTGGTGGGAGCACCATGTCATAGGTATCCTCACGGCGGCCATTGCCCATGATGTTCCTAGTTACATCATACTGTACGTGGCCAACCCACGCTATCACCATATTTCTTGCGACACCTAGCTCTAGTAATCCACCAGCCCGTATCGCTTCTCGCTCCTCGTCTCTCTCAAAGTGCGGCAGGCTGGCGTTTTTGCCGTCTATTGAGGTCGGTTAACTCATCACATGTTAGCGACATGCCAAGAGAATTCTAAAAAAAATTCTGTACTCTATTGTTATGCCAAGAAGAGGAAGCGCTTTGATCGACGGACCAAACGAGACAGGCGTGCCGTGCCGTGAGTGGGTCCAGTTTCTCGTTTTGAACTTGTTTGGTGTAGTAGTAACACTTCATTTTGACTATTGGTAAGATTTTATATACTCCCTCCATCTAGTGAATAAGTCATCTTAGATTGTGCACCGTGACCAAGGAAGAGGGGAAAACGAGAGAAATTAATATTTATTTGCTAATTAATAGCACTGCATGCAATGAACTAACCATAGCATGTCGTGTTTGGTAGTCTAAGTCATTGAAAACATGCACGCCCCACATCTCTTATTGGTGGATATGTCAAGAAACAAGAAACGAGGTGGGAGTTAATGCACTGCACCTAAGTATTTTGGGATTATTTGGTTTTTGTAAGGTGACTTATACACCTAGACGGAGGGAGTAGGGCCTAATGTATTCTTCGAGGATGCCTTTGACTATTGATAAGATTTTGTATAATTTGAAAATTATATCATTCTAAGATCATCTCACGTTTCGTTTTCAAAAAGAAAAAAAGATCCTTTCACGTACGAATTTGATTGTATGCTTTGAGCAACTTGCATGTCCTATACTGCTCCTGTTTGGATACTCTAACTTAGCTAGAGGTTAGACTAACTCATGACTAACCCTGAACTAACTGTAGCCAAAGAGGTGTTTCGGTGACAGGGTTAGATTGATAATAAATGCACTTGATGGAGAGAGAAAAGTGATTTTTCAGTGGGCCCAAGGAGGTACTTACTGTGGGAAAGGTGAAGTGATGGTTGCTTCGCCCAAGCAACTTATTACTCTGGGAATATGGGAGTACCAGCAAATTCAAGGAACAGAGAAATGATGGTTGCTTCATCCGAGCAACTTACTGTGGCGAAGGTGGGGCTCTGTGATTTGACTGCTCACTAGTCATTACTAATGCGTCGCAACACTCATGGTGAATCTTTCCCTGCAGTTGTGCACTCAATATTGCTGCATGGCAGGTGGAGCCGAATGAAGGATGTCCCACATGTCGGCAAAACAAAGTTGAATTGTTTCTGGCATTGCTATCAATCCTTCAGGATTTATTTATGTGTACACATAATTTTAATGAAATTGTACTGTGATGATATGAAGGTTTCAACTTTGGTTCCCGTAGGAAAAAAGGTTTCAACTTAGGATTCATGTGTCCTCTTGCCTCAAGATTATCTCGTTACAACATTCCATCAAATACAAATGAAACTACCATGGCTGCTAATGCATCTCAATGGTTCGCATATCAGCACCAATATTCACATCACAACTGAAGACAAAGTTGTGAGAAGGTGTACAAATAAAGAAAAATATATAATTGATCGATGTTGTTCGTAGGCATGGGTCCATTTCCTGGGCACAGTGTTCATTGTTTGGCAGCTAGTTTCACCCAGCGCTGTAGCCAGAAAGGGGGCGTACGGAGGACACCACAATCCGATCATTTTGTGCAGCTCCACTAAAATCGAGCTGACCATCCCTGTCTGCAAAGATATCAGTGTGATTACAATAATAGTGGAAGTAGATGATGAAACATAACACACACAAATAGAAGCCGATCACCTCTGAGATCTGTCTTTAGGACTAACTACTTGTTGGAGAAGATTAGGCAGGGGTTGGATGAGGAGGATAGCAAAACAAATCTCCCTTTCTGCAGTCCCACAGAAATGTAAAAACGTTGCCCGTGTGACATTTTGGCAGAACTGCACAAAACACTCTTAAGAAAAAAAAAGTGATTTGTGCAGTTCACCAAAAGGTCGCAATAGCAACGAGGTGAAATGGCTAGCCCTGTTTGCAAAAAAGAGGTAGAAAGGAAACAATTACTGGCGAATAACACTAGTTGAAGACACATACGCCGACAAAAAAGAAGCATATGCCATGTAATAAGGGAAAGATAGCAGCATGGTGGCTTATCAAAAATGGTTTGAGGACGAGATTGCAAGTTGGAAAGTACGTCGGCCGAGATATGTTTTAAGCAAAGAACTAAATAAGATCCACATGCAGCAATGTGGGAAGATGGGCAGTGGAGCAAGGCCGGAGGAAGCTATACCTGAGGGTCGCCGGGATGTTACAAGGAGGGCACCGGCGGCCGGGATCTTCCCATACTGCGGCGGCGAGCAAGTGGCGAAGGCCCTACCGCACCGGAGCTTGGTCAGAGAGAACGGCGGGTACCGCAGATCGGGACGTGCTGCCTCAACGCTGTCGAACGGAGAAGCGATGCACATCCTCCCTTTCCGCCGACGGACAGGATGTGGCCGGATCACTGACCAACAGTGAGAGAGAGAGGCCACCGCCGCCTTGTGTGAGAAGGTGTGACGATAGACAAACCCCGGCAGGCAGGCTCCGTTGTATATAGTGGAGCGGATTTTTCCATTTTCTCCACGACAATCGTTTTATATTCTATACTACGCACCATTGAGGAGGAATATATAAATTTATTTAATACAAACGCGTCAAGTCGAACTTTGTTCCGTCTAGGCATGGTACCCGACCCTCCTTCGAGTAAACAACCACTACACGCATCAAAATATCACGTGGGCTGCCTTTTCGTATAGAAACGAACTCCACCGTGTACCCGCGCGGGTGTGGCCGGGAGCGAGACGTGAGTACCTGCGTCCTGCGTGCACCTCTTCTTTAGGTGCAGGTAGGTACGTGGGTGGGTGTGAGAGAGATGGTTTGTGTGAAACTGAGGCAATGTGTCGATGATATCTCAAACAAAAAACATAACATATGCAATGTGTGTGAAGTAGAGTCATGGATATATCATATATAGAGGGAGCGGTCCATGAGAAGAGAGTTGAGGGATCATCGGCGTGAGATATCGATAGAATCAAAAATAGGGATGAAGTGTGTGACTGTCGGATGGATAAAGAGTGCCATCGAATTTGTGTTTGCCCACGTCAAAGATACAGGACAGCTGGCCTACTGGAATTTGAGAGGGCAGAGGTGCAGTTTTTCTCTGTGGCATGGATACCTACCTACAACATTCGACTATCAGTGGGGGGGGGGGGGAGGGGGCAGAGACCTAATGTGACGCCCCCGATTCAATCGTACACTAATCATACACACAAACGTGTATGATCAAGATCAGGGACTCACGGGAAGATATCACAACACAACTCTAAAAATAAAATAAGTCATACAAGCATGATAATACAAGCCAGGGGCCTCGAGGGCTCGAATACAAGTGCTCGATCATAGACGAGTCACCAAGCAACAATATCTGAGTACTGAGACATAAGTTAAACAAGTTTGCCTTAAGAAGGCTAGCACAAACTGGGATACAGATCGAAGAGGCGCATGCCTCCTGCTGGGATCCTCCTAAACTACTCCAGTCGCCGCCGCCGCTGCACGTAGTAGTAGGCACCTCGGTGTAGAAGTCATCATCGACGGTGGCGTCGGCTCCAGGCTCCATCGATGCAGTTACTGACAATCGAGTAGAGATAGGGGAAAAGGGGGAACAAGGCAACCGTGAGTACTCATCCAAAGTACTGCAAGCAAGGAGCTACACTACATATGCATGGATATATGTGTAAAGGGACATATCGATGGGCTGAACTGCAGAATGCCGAATAAGAGGGGATATCTAATCGTCAAGACTACGCTTCGCAGCCTCCGCCTTTGCAGCATGTAGAAGAGAGTAGATCAAGTCCTCCAAGTAGCATCGTATAGCATAATCCTACCCGGCGATCCCTCCTCGTCGCCACAGTTAGAGAGCGATCACCGGGTTGTATCCGCACTTGGAAGGGTGTGTTTTATTAAGTATCCGGTTCTAGTTGTCATAAGGTCAAGGTACAACTCCAAGTCGTCCTGTTACGAAGATCACGGCTATTCAATAGATTAACTTCCTTGCAGGGTGCACCACATAAGCCAACACGCTTGATCCCATTTGGCCGGACACACTTTCCTGGGTCATGCCCCGCCGCGAAGATCAACACGTCGCAGCCCCACCTAGGCACAACAGAGAGGCCAGGACGCCGGTCTAAACCTAAGCGCACAGGGGTATGGGCCCATCGCCCATAGCACACCAAGACGCTATGTAACGTGGGCCGAAGCAGACCCTAGCAACCTCCATTACAAAGGAAGTCACGTTACGCGGTCCAATCCGGGCGCAGCGCCCGCTTTCGATTCTTGACGTCCACGAAGGCTTTCGGTGATACCACGACGCCGGGATACCCATAACTACTCCCACGTAGATGGTTAGTGCGTATGGACCAAATGGCCGACTCGCATCAAATACCAAGAACTCGTTAAGCGTGTTAAGTATCCGCGAACGCGAACAGGCCAGCCCACCTCTCTCCTAGGCGGTCTCAACTCGCCTGCCGCCCGCCACAAAGATCCATCCAGAGGGTCGGGACAAAGGTCCTTTCAGCCCCCAACTGCGTGAATCACTCATGGGTACTCCTCGAGGCGACCCGACTTTAAGCACCACATGTATCATGTATAAAGTATATAGTATATACCGTGATCACCTCCCGAGTGATCACGGCCCGATAGTATAGCACAAACAGACGGACAAGAATGTAGGGCCACGAGATGGAAATACTAGCATCCTATACTAGGCAAGTAGGAATGCGTAAGGTATCAACAAGTAGCAAAAACAAAGCTATGCATCGGGATAGGAATAACGGAAAGCAAGAACATGCTACACTACTCTAATGCAAGCGGTATAGAGGAGAGTAGGCGATATCCGTGATCAAGGGGCTTACTGGTTGCTCTGGCAAGAGAGAGGGTCGCCAACTCCGTAGTCGCACCGGGCAGCAGCAGGCCGGTCTCGGTGTCTAGCGGAAGAAGAGGGGGAAGAAACAATGAATATTTAAGAAAACAGATGCATGACGATGCATGACAAAGCAAAGCGTGATGCTAGGCGTGCCCTATCGCGGTATGTGGTGATACCGGTGAAGGGGGGAAACATCTGGGAAAGTATTCCCGGTGTTTCGCGTTTTCGGGCAAAGGAGCCGGAGGGGGAATGTTGCGAGTTCGATAGGTTAGGGGTGTGTGGCGGACGAACGGACTGCGTATCCGGATTCGTCGCCGCTCGTTACGAGCAACTTTCATGTTGAAAATATTTTAATCCGAGTTACGGATTAGAAGATATGATTTTCTAAAGATTTTATTAATTTCTGGAATTTAATTAATTACTTAAATCCAACATTATCCAGAATAGTAAATGATGACGTCAGCATGACATCAGAGTGATGTCAGCAGTCAACATTGACCATTGACCTGGTCAACCTGACGTGTGGGTCTAGTGGGACCCACCTGTCATTCTCTGTTTAGGTTAATTACAGATTAGTTAATTTAATTACTATTTAATTAACCTAACTAGTTAATTAAATTAATTAAACCGATTAATTAACTTAATTAATTCATTAGATAATTAATTAATTAATAATTTATTTTATTAAATCATTTTTATTTTTAGTTTTAATTCTCTTTTTTTTCTTAACGTTCTGGGGGCGGGCCCCTGTGGTCAGTGGCCCATGGGGCTAATCGGCGCGCGGGTGCGGGCGCTCGCCCGAACGGGGCGCGGGCAAGGCCGTGGCCGGCGGCGCGGCGCCGGCAAGGGGAAGCGGGGGCGAGGCCAGACTCAGTGGTGGCCGGGGCGGCCGACGGAGAGCGGGGAAAGACGGGCCACTGCAGCAGCGGGACACCGGCCGAGGCGGGCGAACGCGCTGGCTATGGCGTAGCCTCGGCCATGGCGAAGCGGTGGTCGGGCGATCGCCGTGGCTGCAAATGCGATCAGCAGAGGAGGTGCGGATTTGGAGTTCAGTATGCGTCACATGAGGCAGAGGCAGGGACGCCTTGTTGGAGGCGAGGCGACTGTGGGGGAGAGGGCGCGCCACGGAGGTCGCGGGCGCGGCGTGCGTCTGGGCGCGGTGAAGCTCGACGGGTCAGTGGTGGAGCCGGGTCGGGAAGGAGAGGCGGGGCGGACTGTCCCAAGCAGGCGCGTCGAGGGGAGAGCGGTGAGCTGCCAAGAACGAGTGGCGCCGAGCGCCGACTGTGGGCGGGAGGGCGGTGACCATGGCGACCTAGGGGAGAGGGGCGAAGGGGAGCTCACGGGGGAGTAGGGTTCGTGGCGTGGTGCTCGGTGGAGGTCGGGAGGCCGATGGGGACGCGCTGACGGAGTGGATCTGATCCGCGAGGTGGCGGCGAGCTCCGGCGGCGTCGGTGGTGGCGCCTCCTCCTCGATCCCGATCCAATCGGGAGAGGGAGGAGATATTTGGGAGCGGGGAAGTGTCCGTGGGGGGGGCGTGGGTTGGACCGAGGGGGAGTGGGGGAGGCTTATGGGGGGGTGCGGGGGTGGGCCGGCCTGGCCGGCCTGGTGGCCGGCTGGCCCGGTTGGCCCATCGGGTGGGGGTTTCTCTTCTCCCCCCTTTTTTTTGATAGTTTTAGGTTTTAGTTTTTCTGGTTTTTTTATTTATTTTCTTTTCTGTTTTAAATCAGTTTAAATTATTTAGACATTTTCTAAAAATGTGTTTACTTCACCACAATTACCTTTGTAATATTTGACAACCACCGAACATTTTAGTTTTAATTTTTGAAAACTTTTATTGTTATCATTAATTTGAATTTGAATTTGAACGGTTCCGAATTATTGCGCGGATAGCAACAGTAACCGAGGTGTCATGGCACGATTAGCGTGGGATTACTGTAGCATGATTATCCGAGCGTTACAAATCTCCTCCACTACAAGAAATCTCGTCCCGAGATTTAGGAGGTAGAAGGAAACAGTCTGGGGGTATTCATCACGCAGCGATCCTCGCGTTCCTGTGTGGCTTCATCTTCGTAATGGTGCGACCATCGGACTTTGAGGAACTTGATCGCCTTTCCGACGCAGCGGCGTTCAGCTTTGGTCGAGAATGCGGACCGGATGGTCTTTATAGGAGAGGTCCTGCTGCAATTCGAAAGCACTTCATGATCCATCGCCGGATTGGGTCCTTGAAGCAGCGAGCCGGGACACGTGGAACACATCGTGAACACGAGAAAGGTTCGCCGGAAGCTCGAGTTGATATGCCACTTTTCCACGCCTTTCCGTAATAGTGAATGGGCCAATATAGCGAGGAGCTATCTTGCCCTTGATCCCGGCGGTGAGCAACCTTCATTGGTGTAACGCGAAGATAGGCCTTTTTCGCTGTGGATAGACCATGTCTTTATGATGACGGTCATAATTACTCTTTTGACGTGGATCGAGCAGTCTTGAGATTCTCGTGAATAATGCGGACTTGTTCTTCGGCATGTTGGATAATATCCGGACCAAGAGTGGACGTTCCCCGATTCGACCAGTTTAGAGGGGTTCGCACTTTCGTCCCATATAACACTTCAAGGGGGCCATCTTCAGACTAGCTTGATAGCTATTATTATAAGAGAACTCAAAGCATACGGGAGAGATTCCTCCCATTTCTTGTCAAGGAAATAACACAAGCTCGAAGCATGTCTTCGAGAACTTGGTTGACACGTTCAACTTGCCCTTGTGGATCATGGATGAAACGCAGATCGAAAGATAAGTGAGTCCGTAGCTTCTTGGAAACTTGCCCGTAATCTTGAAGTGAATAAGCTGCCACGGTCCAAGCCGATAACCATGGAATACCGTGAAGTGAAACAATTTCGGACATATAGAGAGTTGCAAGTCGACTAGCGGTGATCGCTTCTTTGACCGCCAGAAAATGTGCAACTTTAGAAAGCCGGTCAATGACGACAAGAATAGCATCATTACCTTTCTGCGACTTGGGAAATCCAAAGGATTTAAGTCCATTTCAACATGGTCCCATTTCCATTCAGGAATAGAGATAGGTTGCGAGTTCCAAAGAGGCCTTTGATGCTCTGCTTTGATACGACGGCAAACATCACACTCAGCAACATAGCGAGCAATGTCTTGCTTCATATTAGACCACCAGAATCTCTGACGGATGTCCTGGTACATCTTTGTACTACCAGGATGGATACTTAGAGGCGTATCATGAGCTTCCTTCATAACTTTCTGAGTCATATTCAGGTTTTCCTTCTTACACGTCACCACTAGGCGGCCTTTGAAGTACAAGGCGCCATCATCAGCAATAGTGAAGAATGAGGGCTTTCCTTCTTTGAGGTCGCGCTTAATCTTGTGGACTTCAGAGTCATATCCACTGTATTGTCTTGATGGAGCTCACGAGATCAGGTTCGACGACCCGGGGTAAAGAGGGAACCACGGGAAACAACACGGAGATTCATCTTGCGAAACTCCGGAGGAGGGGGAGCGAAAAATCAGAAGGAACAATATGGAGGTTCAAATTTTGAATTCTTCAACAAGTGAGGGCTGAACCTTGTGAATCTGGAGGTGGTTGCGGTAAGACTTGCGGCTTAAAGCATCAGCCATTACATTAGCCTTGCACGGTGTATAGGAAATACCCAAGTCAAAGTCTGCAACAATCTCCATCCATCTCTGCTGACGGAGGTTCAGGTCTGGCTGAGTGAACAGATACTTCAGACTTTGGTGGTCGATGAAGATCTCGCAACGATTACCGAGAAGGTAATGTCGCCACTGTTTTAGCGCATGAATGACAGCAGCAAGTTCGAGGTCGTGAACTGGGTAGTTCTCTTCGTGAGGGCGTAATTGCCGAGAGGCATAAGCAATCACTTTGCGCCTCTGCATTAGGACACGACCCTAATCCTTGACGGAAGCGCCGCAAAGAAATGACGTAAGTCCTTCTTAGTATCGTGGAGCTAATCTTTGGGGCAGAAGTCAACTTGTCTTTGAGTGCTCGGAAGCTTTCACGACATTTGTCTCGTCCATTGGAACTTGACGCCTTATGCAATAGGTTAGTCGAGGGCTGGCGATCTTGGAGAAGTTCTCTTTAATCGACGGCAATAGCTGGCGAGACCGAGAAAACTTCCGACTTGCTTGACATTCTTCGGAGGAGTCCAATCAAGAATAGATTGAACTTGTTCAGGGTTGACGGCAATACCATCCTTAGAGATGACATGCCCAAGATAGGTTACTTCGCAGCCGAATTCACATTTGGAGAACTTGGCATAAAGTTGATGCTCTCGTAGCTTTTCCAAAGACAAGACGAAGATGTTCAAAGATGTTCTTCTTCGTTCTTGGAAAATACCAGGATATCATCCAGATAAACCATGACGAACTTGTCGAGGTAATCCATGAATATATAATTCATCAGACGAGAGAAAGTGGCTGGAGCATTGGTTAAGCCGAAAGACATGACGGTGTACTCATATTAACCATATCGAGTCACAAATGCGGTCTTGGGGATATCCTCCTCACGAACACGGATCTGGTGGTAACCCAACCTCAAGTCGAGTTTAGAGAACACCGATTTAACTAGCTGTTGATCATACAGATCATTGATCCGAGGAAGAGGATACTTATTCGAATGGTAGCTTGGTTTATAGGACGGTAGTCTTGGACCAATCAGTTTGTCCCATCCTTCTTCTTGACAAAGAGAGAAGGTGCTCCCCAAGGAGAGCAACTTGGGTGAATGAAACCACTTCGAAGAGATTTGTCGATTTCCTCCTTAAGCTCAAGGAGTTCATGCGGCGGCATCTTGTAGGGTCGCTTGGCTATAGGAGTGGTGCCTGGTTTCAAGTCGATGACGAATTCGACAGCTCTCGCAGGGGGAATCCCTGGAAGTTCTTCAGAAAGACGCCCGGAAGTCGCGAGCAGTGAATGTTTTCAATGCCCTCGAGTGGTGCGGCGTTCAATGCATTCAGTGCATAGAGCCTTGCCTCGGCATTTTGAACCAGACGAGCATTGTAGCTTACTATTTCATCAGAAGGGTGTAGCAGATGGACGGTCTTAGTGGCGCAAACTATGGAAGCAGTATGCGCCTTTAACCAATTCATTCCCAGAATGAGATCAATGCTACAGGACTTCAGAACGATAGGAGAGACAAGGAATTCCAGTCCTTCGATTTCAACAGGAACGTCGTGACTAATCATAGAGGTTTGACATTGACCCGCTAGAGTGTGCACTACTAGCGCAGTGTTCGTCTCTTCATATTTAATGCCATGCATGAATGCAAACTCTGCTGATATGAATGAATGCGATGCTCCCGAATCGAGTAAAACAGATGCCGGCACTGAATTAACGAGGAGTGTACCCATCACAGTAGCCGGCTGGTCTTGAGCTTCGTTGAGATCAACGTGGTTGGCATGAACACGACCATAAGACTTGGCATTGTTGTTGCGGGGCTGGTTGCTTCCACGGCCATATGGGAAGGGCCGATTGATTACGGTTCTCGATTCTGATAGCAGTTCCTGGCAAGGTGACCTAGTTGACCACACTTGTAGCACAGACCATTATTGGGAGTGGGAACAGGAGCTCGCGGTGGTGGAGTTGGAAGTCTTGGCTGCCTAGATGGTGGAGGAGGCAGACGAGGTGCAGCATAGGTCTGCCTTAGGGCAGGTGCAGTTGGCTGCTAGTACATGCTGTTGGGGAATCCATATCTTACGCTCGCGAGGACGGGTTCAAGATGAGCCCGTGTCACGGTTGCGCTGTTAGAGCTCTGGTATTCCTGCAGACCAGTTTCGACATTGATAGCTTTGTTCACCAAGGTGGCAAAATCAGCAAAGTCGTGCACTAGAAGTGCGAGCTTGATGTCGCCTTGAAGGCCGCCACGGAACTTCTCCTGCTGCGTGCATCGGTTGCAATGTCCTCTTCAAAGATAGCGAGACAAGTCCAGGAACTCCCACGATAAGCTTCAACAGTCTTGTTGCCTTGGGTGAGGTTATGAACTCACGCTTCTTCCGTCCACGACTCCTTGAGGGATGAAGCGGCACGGAAGGCAACTTGGAAGTCCGGCCAGTGATGATTGTTCCACTGGCCGAGTATCGCCTGTGGTGTCCCACCATTGAGCTGCGGGTCCCTTCAGGAAGAAGGAAGAAAAGGTGACATAGTTGGCGGGGCTACATCGCCAGACTCCATCTCATAGGTGATGTCACGGAGCCACCATCGCATCCGAGGGCTAGGTTGAGCTGCGGTACACACTTGGGTTGAGGCGCATGAAATCCTGGGCAGATTCTTGTGTTTGGGCTGCTGGTCCATATTGGGGCGAGGAAACCGAGCCATCATGTTCTCCATGAACTGGCGATTCATCTCAAGTTGTTGGATCATACCAGCCATGTACTCAAAGCGGTGGTGGAAAGTTGCCACCCGACCACGACCAGCTGGTCTAACCATCCCGCTAATATAACAGGGGTAGTTCAAAGATTTGAGAAATTTTGCAAAGGACAAGAATCATTCATGATGAAACATGCATAATGAAAACAGGACGATAGAAACTACATAGTAGTCGGCATATCTTACAAAAGGGATCATGCATAGAGTTCGGTACACAGAGTTCAGTACATAGACTAAGACATCATAGGCGGCACGCAGGCTCGCGACGAATGCATCTAACACTAACAAACAAGCCTACATCAGTCCCACGCAGATGCGGAGGTAGTCAGAGCCTGAAAGCTGGTAGTGTGGCATCGAGAACTCCACGTCAGCAACCTGGGGTCCGCGGATACTCTGGTGCGGAACCCGACGCCCAAGTGGCAGAAGAGGACCAAGTGCGGGAGAGTAGCCTCCCACCTCTGGCCAACCGACTCCCTGTGGCATCACGGTCCTGGCTGGGTAGATCGCAGATTGCGGCAGCTCTCTGGACCGGACAAAGGGGTGCAACAGCGTCAGAGCACGGTAAAGGTGCTGACGGGTGGTGTACAACTCGTGGCGAAGAGCTCGGTTAGCTCGATCCAGCTCATCAGCATGCAAAATAAAGTTCTGATGGTAGAAGGGCTCTCGGTGACAAAGGAGTAGGCAGCGGTGTAGTAACCCTCCTCGCCAACATCAGATGCGATAGCAATGTGCCTGAAGGGGGAGGTGTCCAACTCCCGATACTCTCCACGAAGACGGGTAAGAGCAGCATAAGCATCATCGTGGACGGCCATATCGATAGTCACCCCAACACCATGTGCGGTGTGCAGCACAGTAGTGGAGTCATACTCCCGAGAGTAGAGGTGGACGATGGCTCGGTATTGCTCCTGGTTAAAGTCCTGGTACTCCTCAAAGACGGTGTACTCAGGGTGCCAGCGATAACCCAGATAGGTCATCATCTCTGCTAGCACCGCAGGTGATCCCGAGGCACCAATGGTCGTCGTGTGGCGCACGACCTGCCTCGTGGGTTCCATCTGAAAACAAAGATGTTCCAAAGGAGTCAAATGACAGTGTGGAAATTGATCAAAATACAATTCCAAGTAATAACTATGGCTTTATCCAAGTTTGGGGTGAATGTGGTCACGGGATCCTAGTGTTAGTTAGTAAATCTGTTTAACCCGAGTAGAAGAGAGTTCAGAGTCCCAGAGTAAAGGTCGAGGAGTAAAAGATCCTAGTACCACCCGATGGCGACGTGGGCCCGTAAGGCACACAGCCAAGTTAGTAAAAGTTTTTGCAATGTCTAGACTCGACTTCGGCCAAGGAGTGTGGAAGGGCGATTCTACAGCAAATCGGCTCGATACCAACTTGTGACGCCCGATTCAATCAGACACTAATCATACACGCAAACGCGTGTACGATCAAGATCAGGGACTCACGGGAAGATATCACAACACAACTCTAAAAATAAAATAAGTCATACAAGCATCATAATACAAGCCAGGGGCCTCGAGGGCTCGAATACAAGTGCTCTATCATAGACGAGTCAGCGGAAGCAACAATATCTGAGTACAGACATAAGTTAAACAAGTTTGCCTTAAGAAGGCTAGCACAAACTGGGATACAGATCGAAAGAGGCGCAGGCCTCCCGCACAGGATCCTCCTAAACTACTTCGTCGGCCGGGCTGCACGTAGTAGTAGGCACCTCCAGTGTAGAAGTCATCATCAACGGTGGCGTCTGGCTCCTGGGCTCCATCGTCTGGTTGCAGCAATCGAGTAGAGATAGGGGAAAAGGGGGAACAAGGCAACCGTGAGTACTCATCCAAAGTACTCGCAAGCAAGGAGCTACACTACATATGCATGGATATATGTGTAAAGGGACATATCAGTGGGCTGAACTGCAGAATGCCAGAATAAGAGGGGGATATCTAATCCTGTCGAAGACTACGCTTCTGGCAGCCTCCGCCTTTGCAAAGATGTAGAAGAGAGTAGACCAAGTCCTCCAAGTAGCATCAGATAGCATAATCCTACCCGGCGATCCTCCTCGCCGCCTGTTAGAGAGCGATCACCGGGTTGTATCTCGCACTTGGAAGGGTGTGTTTTATTAAGTATCCGATTCTAGTTGTCATAAGGTCAAGGTACAACTCCAAGTCATCCTGTTATCAAGATCACGGCTATTCGAATAGATTAACTTCCTGCAGGGTGCACCACATAACCCAACACGCTTGATCCCATTTGGCCGACACACTTTTACGGGTCATGCCCGCCGCTGAAGATCAACACGCCGCAGCCCCACCTAGGCACAACAGAGAGGCCAAAGACGCCGTCTAAACCTAAGCGCATAGGGGTTCCGGGCCCATCGCCCATAGCACACCGCACGCTAAGTAACGTGGGAAGCGTACCTAGCAACCTCCATTACAAAGGAAGTCACGTTACGGCGGTCCAATCCGTGTAGCGCCTTCGCCGACGTCACAAATGCTTCGGCTGATACCACGACGCCGGGATACCCATAACTACTCCCACGTAGATGGTTAGTGCGTATGGACCAAATGGCCAGACTCAGATCAAATACCAAGAACTTGTTAAGCGTGTTAAGTATCCGCGAACGCCGAACAGGGCCAGGCCCACCTCTCTCCTAGGCGGTCTCAACTCGCCTGCCGCCTCCGCCACAAAGATCCATCCAGAGGGCCGTCGGGACAAAGGTCCTTTCAGCCCCCAATCCGTGAATCACTCATGGTACTCCTCGAGCCGACCCAACTTTAAGCACCACATGTATCATGTATAAAGTATATAGTATATACCGTGATCACCTCCCGAGTGATCATGGCCCGATAGTATAGCAATGCACAGACGGACAAGAATGTAGGGCCACAGATGGAAATACTAGCATCCTATACTAGGCAAGTAGGAATGCGTAAGGTATCAATGTATAGCAAAAACAAAGGCTATGCATCGGGATAGGAATAACGGAAAGCAGGTAACATGCTACACTACTCTAATGCAAGCGATAGAGGAGAGTAGGCGATATATCCGTGATCAAGGGGGCTTGCCTGGTTGCTCTGGCAAGAGAGAGGGTCGCCAACTCCGTAGTCGCATCTGGGCAAAGCAGCAGCTGGTCTCGGTGTCTAGCGGAAGAGAAGGGGGAAGAAACAATGAATATTTAAGCAAACAGATGCATGACGATGCATGACAAAGCAAAGCGTGATGCTAGGCGTGTCCTATCGCGGTATGTGGTGATACCGGTGAAGGGGGGAAACATCCGGGAAAGTATTCCCGGTGTTTCGCGTTTTCGGGCAGAGGAGCCGGAGGGGGAAAGTTGCGAGTTCGATAGGTTAGTGGTGTGTGGAGGACGAACGGACTGTTTATCCGGATTCGTCTCGTCGTTCTGAGCAACTTTCATGTTGAAAATATTTTAATCCGAGTTACGGATTAAAAGATATGATTTTCTAAAGATTTTATTAATTTCTAGAATTTAATTAATTACTTAAATCCAACATTATCCAGAATTGTAAATGATGACGTCCAAGCATGACATCGAGTGATGTCGAGTCCAACGCTGACCATTGACCTGGTCGACTCCGACGTGTGGGTCCAAAGGGGGACCCACCACATTCTCTCTGCTTAGGTTAATTACAGATTAGTTAATTTAATTACTATTTAATTAACCTAACTAGTTAATTAAATTAATTAAACCGGATTAATTAACTTAATTAATTCATTAGATAATTAATTAATTAATAATTAATTTTATTAAATCATTTTATTTTTATTTATTATTTTTATTTTTAATTCTCTTTTTTCTTAACGTTGGGCGGGCCTGTGGTCGATGGGCCCATGAGGCTATATGGGCGCGGGTGCAGGCGCCGCCTCAACGGGCGCTGGCAGGCTGCAGCGGCCGGGCAAGCAAGGGAAGCGGGGCGAGGCCAGACGCAGTGGTGGCCGGGCGGCCGACGGAGAGGCGGGGAGCACGGGCCACTGCAGCAGCCGGGCACCGGCCGAGGCGGGCGAACGGCGCTGGCTATGGCGAGCCTCGGCCATGGCAAGCGGTGGCCGGGCGATCGTCAGGGCCAGCGGTCAGCAGAGGAGGCGCAGGACGGGTCTGGGGATGCGTTCAAGGCGAGGCGAGGCAGTGAGGCCGGTTGGAGGCGAGGGCGACTGGGGGAGAGGGCGCAGCCACGGAGGTCGCGGGCGCGGGCGAAGCGTGCCCGGGCGTGGTGACGCTCGCCGGGGTCCGGTGGTGGAGCCGGGCGGGGACGGAGCGGCGGGGGCGGGACGGTCCGGCGCGGCAGGGCGCGGTCGAGGGGAGCGCGGTGAGCGCGCAACGGGTGGCCCCGGAGCGCCGATCATGGGCGGGAGGGCGGTGACCGCGGGCGACCTAGGAGAGGGGGCGAAGGGGAGCTCACGGGGGAGTAGGGTTCATGGCAGGGTGCTCGGTGGAGGTCGGGAGGCCGACGGGACGCGCGACGGAGTGGATGCAATCCGTGAGGTGGCGGCGAGCTCGGCGGCGTCTGGTGGGGGCCCTCCTCCTCGATCCCGATCCAATCGGGAGGGATGGAGGAGATATTTTGGGAGCGGGGGAAGTGTCGGTGGGGGCGTGGGTTGGACCGAGGGGAGTGGGGAGGCTTATGGGGGTGCGGGGTGGGCGGCTGCCGGCTGGCTGGGCTTGGGCGGTTGGCCCATCGGGTGGGGGCTTCTCTTCTCCCCCCTTTTTTGATAGTTTTACGTGTTAGTTTTTATGTTTTGTTTTTATTTATTTTCTTTTCTGTTTTAAATCAGTTTAAATTATTTAGACATTTTTTTTAAAAATGTGGTTACTTCACCACAATTACCTTTGTAATATTTGACAACCAATTAACATTTTAGTTTTAATTTTTGAAAACTTTTATTCTTATCATTAATTTGAATTTGAATTTCGAACGGTTCCGAATTATTGTGAGGATAGCAACAGTAACCGAGGTGTCATGGCACGATTAGCGTGGGATTACTGTAGCATGATTATCCGGGCGTTACACCTAACTATAGAGAGGTAGATCGACTAGTATATGTGTGGAGAAGGAGAGAGACCTAGCTATGTATAGAGGAAGATCGATCGACATCCATGGATATGTGTAGCAGAGGAATAAGGTTGGGAGAAAGAGAAAGGTAGAGTGTCAGAGGGTTGGTGGTGGAGTGGCGTCTCACAAATGATGGGAGAGGCCTGCTAGACAAATGGAGGGTACGAGTGCAATATCAATAAGAGAGGGCGGGGATGTCTGTCTGTCTATGCACGTGCGTGTGAGAGACGGGTCGGGAGGTATGCAAGGATTATGAGGGGAGACGATATGGTTGTGGTAAGCATACATAACTACATAGGAAGATCAACTGTCGTGTGTCCGAGAAAGGGATAGACATAACTAGTGAGGTAAGTCTATCGGTGCGTGGGGAAAAGAATTATAGTCGACCTAGTTATATGTAGGGAGATCAGTACGTATACATGCATGCATGTGTTAGAAGCAAATAAGTTCCGGAGAGACAGACAGGGGGAGAGGGGTGCGGCTAGGAGGTGGTGCGAGAGGCCGACTATGTCGCGGGGGGAGGAGTGTGCTACTATGAGATCGATGAAAAGAGGGGTGAGAGTGTGCACCTGTGTGGAACCGTATTGGACATAGGGGGCATGGACGGTGAGAAGAGAAGAGGGGAAGTATGTGTTTGTGGTAGGCACACTTGGCTAGAGAGGTATATCGACTGGTGTGTGCTGGAAAGAAGGAGTCGGGGGGCCTACACACACCACGGGTGAACGACCTAAAGAGAGATAATGAACGTGCGCGATGGAGGGGACGCTGAGGGAGGGTGAGAGGGGGTAGGTGTGTGCATGCACGATAGAAAATTAGCGCTAGCTAGCTACAAAGAGAAGAGGATCGTGAAGGTGTTAAAGACGAACATAGATCATAATTCATTATAAAAAAGTGGATACGGATACTTGAAGAAGATATCATAATGTAGAACATTGATTATAATTTGGGCTAATGTGTGGCTTTTGCAGCTCAGGGCTAAATACTTATCATAATGTAGGGGGCGAGGCACTATACTTTGTGTGATAAACACGGTGTACGTTAGATTATGAATATCTAGTTATTACATCAAATATACTATTATTTGGAATCAACATCAAGTGTATTCAAAAAATTGAATTCGAGTTCATATAGTACACACAGTTCATATCTATCTCTATAGTAATCATGTGGTGCGTTGTTAAGGTAATACACGAATGATGGTTGAAGTTGGCAACAATCATGATTGTAGATTCTTATTGAAATAGAGAAACGAATTCAAATTCAGTTTGAATTGCAGCGGTAGTATAGACATTTGGAATGCACTAAAATGTTGGCATGAGTAGGTTACATGCATTATACATCCAGCGAAAATATTTAATTGGACACAACATGGATCCATACTCCCTCCTTCCATCTATAGAGGGCCTAATGCGTTTTGTAAGACCGCCTTTGACTATTGACAAGATTAATAGTACATGACATGCACAATGTGAAAATTATATCATTAAAAGCTCCTTTCACACACGAATTTAACGGTGTGCTTTGTGTAAGTTGCATGTCATATATTATTGCTCTAATATTTGGTTGGTAAAATTTAGCCTTTGAAAAAACGCATTAGGCCCTATATAGATGGAAGGAGGGAGTAGCTTTGAATAGCATTTGTATAGTAAAACGGGACAAGACTCTCTCTTTGTGTGGTGTGAATAGTTTTTATTTTTTTCATTTTTTTTCATTGAGGGAAGTGCGAATTGATTTGGTACGTACAAGTACAATATTACATGTTAGGCTTGTCCCTAAAATTCAACCCGCGCCTTGTTATATCCCAAAAATTTAGATATCGTGCTCCCAAAACTGGCGCCTTCAAAACCCGCGCCTTGCTATCCCGAACTTACAACGCGCGCGAAAACTCCCTCCAGCTGCCAAATCCCGACACACAAAATCTCCGTTCTAATCTTGAGCCGGAAGGGCCGCTAGTTCAAATCGGCGGGGGTACTTTTGTAACACACCCTACATTTTGGACAAGCGCGTCCCTAAGTCATGGTTCCCCCCTCCCATTGCATCATTTTTGCCATTCGAAATCTGGCCGCCATAACCTCTCCACTCCAGCCGTGAAAACCCACCCTCCTCCGTCCGCCACCTCACCGCTGCCCAGCCGGAGCCTCTTCCCTGACGACGTCATCCACCGCAACAGCTCGACGTCCCTCATCCGCCTCCCCGGATGAGGATCCCTCGTCCATCCTTTCGTCCCGCCGGTTCAGCCACCCCGTCCTCCACCTCCAAGGAGCTGCTCCGATGATCGCCTTGTCTATGGCGGCTGCTCCATCCCCACAGCGTCGCCTTAACCTGCTCCACCGGAACCGCAGCATCCTCACCGACTCCTCGGACGAAGCCGAGGCCTACTCGGCGCTACCAAAGAGGTTGTACACTCATCGCATCGCACCTTCTCCTTAACTCGACCTCCCGGCACCGACGGTGCTCCATCCCGCACCCCCATGGAGCGGCTACCTCGAAGCCGGCACCGCGGGCGACATCTCCACGGCGGCTCTCCCCAGTGTGAGGCCCCTTGGCGTGGCGTCCATACCCGGCCGGATCTGCTGCTGCTCTGGTTGTCGCTTCAGCTTCTTCTTCTGCTCTGCTCTCGCTTCGCTCACCCAATTCTGCTGCTCCAGCTCTCGCTTCTTCTGCTGCTGCCCAGGCTCTCGCTTCGCTTCGCTTCGCTCACTGCTGCTGCTCGGCTCTTGCTCGCTTTCGCCTTTATTCTTCTGCTGCTCAAATCTCTCGCTTGCTCGCTCGTGCTGCTGCTCTCCCCCTCGTTTGTGCTGCTGCTCTGCTCTGATCTAGCTACACTTCAGTCGACTGAATACTTTTGGGTCAGTCGATTTTCAGGGGGTGGTGGGTCTCGTCGGAGTTAAGGAAGAACCACCCGCAGCGGGGAGGGGGGCTCGCCTGAGAGGTACCCCACTATCTATCTTAGGGTTCTGGGTGGGGTGCTGCTCGTCGGTAGTTTGTGGATGCGGTGGTGGGGCGGTGGCGTGGGGATAGCCGGAGAAAATGCTTGGTGCCGGGGGGAGGGGGCTAGAGGGTTGGCCGGGGCGGCGGTGGACCGACGGTGGGGAGTTGTTTCGGGGCAGCGAGGCGGCGCGGACCGGCGGTGGGGAGTTGTTTCGGGGAGCGAGGCGGCGCGGACCGTTGGTGGGGAGTTGTTTCGGGGTGGCGAGGCGGCGGCCGACCGGCGGTGGGGAGTTGTTTCAGGGAGGCGAGGCAGCGGTGGGGAGTTGTTTCGGGGCGGAGAGGCAACGCGGGATTTGGCCGGTGGTGGCTGGCGGCTCAGGGGGGTGCAGGTTGAAGATGAACTGCAGGCCCTCCCTAAACTATCCCATGTGAAGTGCCTCTCTACTACCATTGCGTGGGCCGACAAGAATATTCAGATTCCATAGTAAATTTCAGTTTCCGAGTTAAGTTCAGAGTCAACAGTTTTTACCTCATCTGTTGTAGTCAGTGGTTTTGGTGATGTAAATTTTACATCTATCACTTTTTGGTAATGTATTTTACATCATCTATTGGAGATGCTATTAGAATCTCACTTGAGATTAACGATGTCTGTCTTGTGCTGCTTCAGCCTTGACGTCTTATGGCTCACCGGAGCTGCTCCAACGATGGAATGATCCATCACAACAGAGTAGTGCCCTGGACGCCGTCTAGAGATTCCTCATATCTTCCTCCACATCTCCGACAGCCACCTCTGCCTCAACTTCTTCAAATGACCAAAAAATGATCTTTGAGGTCGCATTACACGACTACAAAGAAAGAGGTTGTACACTTGTCACATCACTTATTACTCTACATTCATGTCGGTCCATTAGGGCTATTGTGGTTCAACGGAGAAACATAGCAATAGGAAATTTTCCTATGGCACTCTACTATTCAATTATTCATGCATTTTGTTGAAAGGAATGGAGCAAAAGATCCACCTGGACCTACTTTTCAAAATCCTATGCATGAAAACAAGACCAAGTGCATTAATGGCACAATAAAATTCTAACTGTACATGCTTTCATATGGTTTCACTTTATTTTGGCGATGTTTCTTTGCATTCCTCTGCTCCTCCTTTTCCTGTGAACCAAACACCCAAGTTGACAGAAATCCTGTGTTCACAAATGCTTTGTTACCCATGTGCATTCCTATCCTATTCCAGTGTTTTCCTCCTATCCCAGCGTTTTTAGAATCATGCAAGCCAAATGAGCCCTCATGTAATTACTTGATTACATGTGTAGGTGTCGAAGAAAACTTTGTGTTGTTTGTCCTGCTCCTGCCTCGATGTCGTCCACCTCACCTGAGCTGCTCCATCGATAGAAGCATCCACCAAACCAGACATCACGACTCCTGACCGTCTTTCGCCGCCTCAGATCTCCTTCCCTGCCATCGGCACCCACCGCAACGGCATCACCATCATCGACTCAGCAGATGAAACTGAGGAGTACACGGGTTCACAAGAGAGGTCGCACTCTTTTGTTTCTGCTTATGTTCTGCATTGCTTAATATTACCTGCCACTTTATTGTCATGTTCACCTCTTAGACTCCAATTCAGGTCCAAATTTATGTTCAAATTTGAGTTCTAAATTAGTTGTGGGGCACATATCGAGGCAGCAATGAATAGTATCTATGTCTAATATCTGGTTCACCTAGGGTATGCCTATGTTGTTCATCTTGGGTGGGAAACAAATAGTAAATCAATCATCATCTGTTTTTTAGTAAATTAAAGCAATCATTAGCCTACTATCATTATTTTTGGATCCATCCACTGGTTGTTACCATTACTCTAGATTTCTGCATGCTCTCCTTACATAATCTCACTATATTTTTTGTATGCATGTCATATATTGTACACAGTCATGCTGAACATGTAGATAAAAAGAGAAGAGTTTTGCGCAGCAATACAATGTCATGCAGACATCGCTCCATGGTGGGTTCAATGGCAAACCCTCCCCTCTCCGCATTGTAATCCAGAGGAAGATATCTGCTCGAGGCGGATTCGCACTCGGTGACCACTCCTATTTACCCCCAAGGTGTTTTCTCTAACTTGGCATGATGATGTTAGTCATATCATGCATATGTTGCCTTGCAGTGCCTACTTTCGACATCATATATGTCATCTGCTTAGTTTAGACATGTTATGTAATGCCACTGCTTAGTTTCAATATCATATATGGGAATTATGTAGTCTCATGTGTTTTAGCCAGCCATAATATATGTGAAATGTGCAATGCCATCCTGTTTAACCAGGCATCATATATTTGAATGATATCTAGCCCATTCTTTTCTTCATTAAATTTCCATTTGTCGATTATGTTTGTACATTAAACTACTCTTCCTGTGAATCAGCCATTTGAGTGGGTGATGGAAAAACCTGGAGTGAAAATAAGGCCTTCAAAGCAGACAGTGCTACCTGTCGAAGCAGATCTCTTGCTGGGTCCCGATAGCTCCTCAGAGATGGATTCAGAGACAGATGACCAGTCCTATTCCCCCACCGAGGTGCATGCTCTAACTTGGCACGGTTCTACTGCTCATATATCATGCATATGGTGTCTTGCATTGCATAGTTTAGTCATCATATACACAATATTCAACACCATGTTCTTAGTTCGGACGTCATATATGCGAATGCCCTCCGCTTAGCATATAAATCACATATGTTAATTAAATCATGCGATCCTGGTTACTTAGATAACATGTATGTGAATTATGTCTAGCGATCCTGTTTAGTTAGTCATCATATATTTGAATTATGTTGTGCTATGCTATCTAGTTTAGATAGACATCATATATGTGAAATTATGTCATGCTATCCGTTTTAGTTAAACAATATACATGTCAATTATTTAATGCCCTCTTTTTTTCACACTATCTATTGCATCTGTCTCTCATACAATGTTTGTACATTCAATTATGTTTCCTGTTTATCAGCCATTTGAATTGGAGCGGGTGATGGCAGTATCTAGCGGAGTAAAAACACGGTCTTCAAATATATAAAACAGTGCTACCTCTTGGTGGAGATAGCACCCCGGTTGTACATGCACGAGAACCAGCCCTACCACACATAACCCAGACTCTTGCAGATTTTACACCTACTCCGATGGACAGAGAACCAGCTTCACCCAATCTAACCCCAACCCCAGCAGATAGTAACCCAGTTCTTGTTGACACAGCACCATTTCCATCACAGAGCTCCCAAACAAGAGTAGTTAGTAAGGCAGCTCCAGTGCCCAAAGCGCCAGTACTACCACGGCGAACCCCAACTCCACCAGTTAGTACACCTCTTCCTGTGGAGGAAGCACAACCAGCCATTCATAGTTTAGCATCTATCACATTTGATGTTGTTAAATCATATGTGCGTATCTTCCCATCATGGAAATATTATACTAAAATGAAGGAAAATGCCAGTTGCAGGTGTTTGTCCAAGAGTTATGTGTAAGTAATGTTATTCATGGCAATTACTTTGCTTTGTCCCATACATTCTACCTCCACGATGGTTATAATACAGCAAATTTTCCCATTTTTCTCTATAGAGAAGGACCGATTTGGAAACTCAGGATGAGGTAACTGTTCTAATACCTCTGCTATCTTCAAGAATGCTTGGTGGCAGGATCGGAATTACCTGAAGAAAACGTACTTCACTGGCAAAGAAACTCATCAAATTCCCTTACGTTTTCCTGAGACACATTTATCGGACGATGGTAGGAACGGCTTGTTCTTTCTTGGTCCCGAACCAAGAATGTGGTAAGGTCTATGAGCTCATTTTATTTTAAGTACTATATGCTTGCGTCTTACTGTACTCCGTTCATGTAGAACAAGTGCTTAAACCTGAAGAACAACTGTTCTCATTTAAGATTCCATTGCTATGGTGCATACTGCTTTCTGTTGTATCATTGTATTTACTCATACAAACTTATTTTTAAATTGAACTATCCAATGGAAACTCCAATGGCACAATAGGTATGTTTACGCATGTTTATTTAACAGGTTTGCTCTTATGAATAGCTCTGTTGATTTCAATTTCAATTGTGTATACAGTTGACTTCTCATATCACGCACATTACTAGCATCATAATAGGGCCAATAGTGTTGTTGTGCATGTAGACCCGTGGTACCCATCTGAAATCTTGTTGTGCCGTTTAGTTTCCCACGCTTTGTATTCTTTCGGTGCTGCTTTCTCTTGAACTGATATGATTTGAACCATGTCTCTATTTTGATTTGGCAAGACAATGCAGTGATCATAGGACATAGATATATGTTTGTTTGATGCTTTTATAATGTACTACTTGGCAATAGAAGAGTTGGTAGTTTAATCTTGTCCACCTTACTAATGAACTGGTTCACCGAAATGAGTTTCATATACTAGTACATGCTAAATCCGTTATGTGTCTGCTTGTTTCTTCTTTTAGAATGCTGATAGAATATTGGAGAAGAGTGCTTTATTAAGCAATGATAAAGGAAGTAATGCAGATAAGGTTCAAGATTGTGAGACATCCTTGTTGGTCTCCAATAAAGCTGATAAAACAGCTAAGGAAAACTATCTTGAAGAAAGTGAGGCAACCCCAAAGTCCTGTCTTGGTTTCTTTGTTCAAATCGGCCACTACCGCTTGCACAAGCTATTCAAACTCACTTTATGCGAATCAGTTCGGTTTCTTGAGTCTCAACTACAAGCTGAAAGACATCGATCATTTGTCTTTGCGACAAGAAGCGGAAGGACTACGGAAGTCCCTGGAGCATTCAGATGCATACTTTCTGGTGCAACAGCAAGCATTGGAGGATTTTAGTGCCAAGCAGGACAAAGCTAATAAGCTTGCTAAGCTTATTACCAGCATGGTGGATACCCAGGATAATTTTCTTGAGCTCTTCTGAAGTTGTTTCTGTTATGGACTTATTTTGCTGCTGCGTTTATTTGCACTGGTGGCCAATTTTGACGGCCAGTGTATGTAATATGCTGCTTTGTTCCCTATATTTGCAATCGGTGGCGAACTTTGATGCCCAAAGGATGTAATATGTGTAATAGCTGTAATAGGCTAGCGTTAGTTGCTTGCTTATTTATTTCCTTATGGTCTTGTTTAGTTGTTTGCTTGTAGTCACTGCAGTTCTTTTTCCGCATTTTTTTAGTGGCCACAATAACCTAGTTTTGGCAACTAGGCCACAATAATCATGGCAACACACGGACTGTTGTAACCATGGGCCTCCTGCGGGCCATAGGATCCATGGGCCTTCTACGGGCCGTAGGATCCATGGGCCTTTTACGGGCCGTAGGATCCATAGACTTTCTACGGGCTGTATGATCCATGGGCCTTCTACGGGCCGAGGATCCATTAGTTTTCTACGGGATGTAGGATCCATGGGCCTTCTACGGGGCGTATAATCATTTCGCCAAACATGGGTCGTACTATTCGTGGACCATAACGGGCCGTTAATAGGCCGTATTTGATAACACTATGAAAACAGCCCAACGGGTTAACGGGCCACAAACGGGCCGAATGTAACCACGGGCTGTATTTGGCCCACAAACGGAACAGGCCAGTAATGGACCATGTCTAACTTAATTCTAGAAATGAGCCCAAGAATAAATGAGCCCTTAGAAGGCCGAAAGTTAACACGGGCTGGAAACGGCTGACGGAATAATGGGCCGTTAATGGGTATAAAGCGATACACTGTTCATTATGGGCCAATTTCATCTCGGGCCTTTAATGGGCCGAGAGTTACAAAGGGCCTCATATGGGCCAAAAGACGTCATGGGCCATACATGGGCCAGAAGTTACAACGGGCTGGAATCATATTGGACGACCCAGATGAAGCTACTGGGCTTAATTTTGATTGGCCGCAACGGGCCGATAGTAAGCGGGCTGTAAATGGGCTATATACGAACATGTCGTTAACAAGCTTTCCCTGGGCCGACTCGTTACCTTTTGACCAAGTCAAACGGGCCGGCCTTTTCACCGGAATGGGCCTCTGTTGGGCCGTGCCACGTGTCGACGTATCATAGGCGCCTCCTGTCCAATGAGTGGATGACATCTGTTCGAACGTTGAGCTGACACGTGTTTCCTCCAGCCAATGAGAATTTTACACGTGGAAAATTCCCATTGGTCCAGGCTGTTAATGGGTTATCGGATCCAAAACCAGACCTGATAGCTTAACGGCGCCCCGTTATGATGGATGCCACGTGTCGGTCACCCTTGACGAAAGCACTTCTATGATGCACGATTTATCGTCATGGAAGTAGACACTTCCGTGATGATAATTTTGGTAATGTCATGGAACACTTCTACGACAGCACAGGTATGAATGTCTTGATTCTGTCATAAATTTGTCATGGACATACATGCATGACAGGAAACGTGACCTACTGTGACAAACACGTATCATCACGGAAGTGTCTTTTTTTTGTAGTGTCACGTTTGGACTTTGTTTGATATGGATTTTGTATGAAACAAAAAACATGCAACAGACAAGGACTGGCACAGGGTACTAGATCAATACGCTAGTCCAAATAAATCATATAAAATGTTGCCAAAAGTGTATAAAAGTTGTATAATATTAGCATGAAACAATCAAAAATTATAGATACGACAGAGATGTATCAATAAGCTCCTGCCAATGGATTGTGTGCTAGCAATTCAAGAGGAAATTGCGGGATTTTTGCTCGACCAGGTCATAAATCCCAAATGAGAATACCATCACACCTAATGCCTCCAATTTATGATTTGCAAATTGTGGGAGAAATTGTGTGTGTGTGTGTGTGTCTATATGTGTGTGTGTGTGTGTGTGTGTGTGTGTGTGTGTGTGTGTGTGTGTATGTGAATGGTTCTACGAGAAATTCGAGGATATATATATATATGATCGGTTCTACGAGAAATTCTATTTATATATATGCATAACGTGTACAGTATGTAGTAGCGTAAAATATGTTTGAAATGAAAAAGAATTAAATGGAAAACAGAAAATTAAAAGGAAAAATAAACAATAAACCCATAAACCCCTAAATCTTTTAGTCCCAGTTGGTGTAACCAACCGGGACTAAAGGCCCCCACCCCCCGGGCTCGTGCCATGTGGTGGGCCTTTGGTCCCGGATCGTGATGAACCGACACTAAAGGGGGAGGGCTTTACTCCCCAGCCTTTAGTGCTTGTTGGTGAACCGGGACTAAAGGTCCTTACGAACCGGGACTAAAGCCCGATTCTGCACTAGTGGTGTTTTGGCTCTCGACGAAGAGCCTGGCACCCGACGTATACGAAAATTCCAGTAGTAAGTAGCCAGTCACAACAGCTGCACGAGGCTTGATCAACACGCCCCCCGCAGGGATGAACCAGATTAGGAGCAGCCCTGCCCAGACGCGCTCAGGAGACCGCCATGCTGTCAACAAGGAGCACCATCCACCAGGTGGCGTGCCAGAGGAGCTGTGCTGCCCGAGCAACACACTCCACCGCTCGCCACCGCGCCAGGGGAGCGGCGCTGCCACATCCGAACCTAGGCTACCGCCCCGGATTTGGGCTCCGCTACCACGAGAGGACAACAAGAGGTCCACGCACCCTTAGGGAATGAGGCCCGCCACCACTGCCGATGCAGCCGTCGGCCGGGGAGGGCGGGAAACAGGGTCCGACGGCGGCTCGGTTTAGGCTTCCTGGACCTCCCGGGCCTGTAATCTAGTCTAATCTAATATAATATTTATGCTATGTAAAATGCACAACTGCACTTTGAAAGTATATCTGAGAGTGAAAGAAATAAAGAAAATGACACACTTGCAGCAACTAGGCATGAGTCAGATCTCCACATTGCTATCCATGTTAAAAAGGGTGCGTCTGCACTATTAGTAGTTGGGGGAAAAGAAAACGACTCTTGCGACTAGTTTCATTAAACATCGTCTTGATGTTCAACAAAACTCGGGGGATCTCTTGGCGCCTTCAGCCTTGCTGACATTAGCTACCTTCTCCAAGGCAGTTGACCTATGAATTAAAAATGTTAAGGACAACATTTAGCTCGGTTGATCATATATAAAGGTAATATATTAACATCACGAAGATACCAGGAGCACTAGTAGAAAACATGGCTTTGATTCTAGCGGATCGAAGCATTAGTCCCGGTCGCGTGACGAACCGGGACTAATGTGAGTATCAGTCCCGGTTCGAGCGCTAGGACGTCGGCCGGGGCTCGGGAGGCATCATCCCTGGTTCGAGTGGGACCATTAGTCCCGGTTTCCACACACCAACTGGGACTAAATGGGTTGCGGCAGGCATGATGCCCTTTAGTCCCGGTTAGTGTCTGGAACCGGGACTAAAGGGTAGGTCTTTAGTCCCGGTTTTAGACACAAACCGGGACTAAAGGTTTGCCTATATATATCCTCGCCCCTGCCCGCCCTCTCCTATGTTTTTTGGCCATAGAAGGTGGGAGGTGTGTGCGCTACTCTGTTATCCCTTCCTATGCACATGAGTTGTTCGATGAAATGCCCGAGCCACACTTAAGCTTTCTCCTCTGTTGTTTCTCCAAGCTCGACCTCCAAGGTCCATTTTCCCCAAGATTTGTCTAGAATTTGGCGTTGCACCAACTATCCAAATGTTCTAAAAGGTTATCAACTTCATCCTTTCATCTCTCATTGCTAGTTTAGCTCATTTCATGCTCTAGAAGTAGAGTGGTTTGTGAGTTTTAGTGGAGGTGTGTATGTGGGAGTTTATTTGATTTAGATGCACAATTTGATCTCAAATTAACTTCTTACTTTGCACATATGTAGGGTTCTATCCCATCCCTGTCCCCGTCCTCACTGCCGTCGGTCACCCGCGCAGATCTCGTCGCCGGCACCACCATGGTGAGCCTCTTGTTCTTATCTTTTTTAGCCAATTTTTTTACTTGTATGATTTAGATAGCTACTTGTATAGTTTTCTTACTTGCATTATTGTTTTCTATTATATAGTGCCATGACTTTGATATCCTCCCCGTCGGCTCTCGTCCGTTCTATGATTCTGATTTGGTATATTATCTTTTATAACTATTTGTTTCATTTAGTGTTTATGATAATTATGTGGACCAACTTGACATAGATATTTTTATCTAGGAGGTATGTGAATCAGAAATTCCAACCGACCCTCTTGTCGAGAGGTTAAATTGAGATACTAAAACAATTATTTGAAAGAAAAATTGAAAAGAATTGAAAAAGAAAAGACCAAATTGGAGTTGCATGTTGCCGATGTCGTCGATCTACACAACATCCAGATGGATGCAATGCGCTTGAAGATTAGAAAGATTAGAAAATATGCCATTGATAAAGAGGCTTGGTATCATTATGTTGTTGGATCAATTGTTACCTTAGTTGCGATTTTGATCGCATTTGTCATTGCATTTAAATGTTTTACATAGTTTTATGTTAGTTTCGATGTATGTTTTAATTAGATGCTCTATATTGATGTATGTTGCTCTATGAGAACTATGTATGAACTTTATGTATTTAGTTTTTTCAGTGATAACATTTGATTACTACTACTTTGGTTTTAATGTGATGATGAACTTGTATAAATTTGGTCATTTCTCTATTCATGATATTCTGTAATAGTTATTGATATACTTAATTATACTCCCTCCTTTCCGGTTTATAGGGCTCAATTTAAAAATCTCACCAACCAAGGTAGATGGTGAGTGGTGGAATATTTTTTGTAGTTTGCAAAAGCACCCAATTAATGCTCTTATTTTCCTCAAAAAATTATGTTTACCAATGCATTAATTGCAATGCATGCATGCATAAAGTACATGCATTGGTCAATTTTCTCTTCATAGTTGCATGCAATGATTTAATGCACCTTGGAATCTGAACATGTGATGGGGAACAACCAAATTGAGCCTTATAAAATGGAAAAACTAAAATTTAAGATAAGCCCTATAAACCGGAAAGGAGGGAGTATAATGCATGCAGATGAACTGGCAATGGATGTACGGTGACCGACACACTTCCGTGTACATTACAGGCTTGCATAAATTTATTGATGTGGCTGAGGCAAACAAGCAGAATGGTTTTATGTATTGTCCATGTACTGTCTGTGAGAATACGAAGGATTACACTTCCTCGAAAACCCTTCACTTCCACATGCTTAAGTCCGGTTTCATGCCCCACTATAATTGTTGGACGAAGCACGAAGAAAGAGGGGTTATGATGGAATACAATGAAGAAGAAGAGGATGATGACAACTATCCTATGTTCCCTGAATACGGTGATACTACAATGAGGGAAGCTGAAGATCAAGAGGCACCAGATGTGCCCGCTGATGATCTTTGTCGTGTCATTGTTCTTGCACAGAGAGAATGCGAAAGTCAAAGGGAGAAGTTGAAGTTTGATCGCATGTTAGAGAATCACAAAAAACGGTTGTACCCAAATTGCGAAGATGGCAACACAAAGATCGGTACCACACTAGAATTGCTACGATGGAAGGCGGAGAATGGTGTATCTGACAAGGGATTTGAGAAGCTACTGAAAATAATGAAGAAGCTTCCAAAGGATAACGAATTGCCTGACAGTATGTACGAAGCAAAGAAGGTTCTCTTCCCTCTAGGATTAGAGGTGTAGAAGATGCATGCATGCCCTAATGACTGCATCCTCTACCACGGTGAGGATTATGAGAATTTGAATGCATGCCCGGTATGCGGTGCATTGCGGAGTAAGATCAGACAAGATGACCCTGGTGACATTGAGGGTGAGCGCCCCAGGAAGAGGGTTCTTGCCAAGGTGATGTGGTATGCCCCTATAATACGACGGTTGAAACGTCTGTTCAGAAACAAAGCACATGCCAAGTTGTTCCGATGGCACAAAGAAGACCGTAAGAAAGACGGGATGTTGAGACTACCCATTGATGGGTCGAAGTGGGGAAAAATTGAGAGAAAATAGCCGGAGTTTGCACATGACCCAAGGAACTTATGGTTTGGTATAAGTGGAGACGACATTAATCCTTTTGGAGAGCAGAGCAGAAATCATAAAACTTGGCATGTGACTCTATGTATCTATAACCTTCCTCCTTGGTTGTGCATGAAGCAGAAGTTCATTATGATGCCAGTGCTCATCCAAGGCCCTAAGCAACCCGCCAGCGACATTGATGTGTACCTAAGGCCATTAGTTGAAGAACTTTTAAAGCTGTGGGGTATCAAAGGTGTACGTGTGTGGGATGAGCACGAACAACAGGAATTCGACCTATGAGCGTTGTTGTTTGTAACCATCAATGATTGGCCTGCTCTTAGTAACCTTTCAGGACAGACAAACAAGGGATACAATGTATGCACACACTGTTTAGATGAGACTCAAATTATATATTTGGATAAATGTAAGAAGAATGTGTACCTGGGACATCGTCGATTTCTTCCGACCAAGCATCCCTTAAGAAAGAAAGGCAAGCATTTCAAAGGTGAGGCAGATCACCAGAAGAAGCTTGTCCCCCGTACTGGTGATGATATATTTGATATGATCAAGGATTTAAAAGTGATCTTTGGAAAGGGTCCTGGTGGACAATTTATTCCGAATGACGCTGACGGACACGCACCCATGTGGAAGAAGAAATCCAATTTTGGGACCTACCCTATTGGAAAGACCTAGAGGTCTGCTCTGCAATCGACGTGATGCACGTGACGAAGAATCTTTGCGTGAACCTGCTAGGCTTCTTGGGCGTGTATGGGAAGACAAAAGATACACCAGAGGCACCGGAGGACCAGCAATATATGAATGAAAAAGACGGCATGCATCCAAAGCAGTATCAAGGTCCTGCCAGCTACGCTCTTACCAAAGCAGAGAAGGAAATCTTTTTTGAATGCCTGCTTAGTATCAAGGTCCCTTTTGGCTTCTCGTTGAATATAAAGGGAATAATAAATATGGCAGAGAAAAAATTCCAGAACCTAAAGTCTCATAACTACCACATGATTATGATGCAATTGCTTCCGGTTGCATTGAGTGGGCTTCTACCAGAAAATATCCGATTAGCCATTGTGAAGCTATGTGCATTCCTCAATGCAATTTCTCAGAAGGTAAACGATCCAGAAATCCTACCAAGGTTACAAAATGATTTGGTCCAATGTCTTGTCAGTTTCGAGTTGGTGTTCCCACCATCCTTCTTCAATGTAATGATGCATGTCCTAGTTCACCTAGTTGACGATATTGCCATTCTGGGTCCTGTATTTCTACACAATATTTTCCCCTTTGAGAGTTTCATGGGAGTCTTAAACAAATATGTTCATAACTGTGCTAGGCCAGAAGGAAGCATTTCCAAGGGCCATGAAAAAGAGGAGGTTATTGAGTTTTGTGTTGACTTTATTCCTGACCTTAAGCCGATTGGTGTTCCTCAACCGCGGCATGAGGGGAGACTGAGTGGAAAAGGCACGCTAGGAGCAAATTTAATAATATGTAGGGATGGGCATTCTTCGGCGCAAGCACAATACACAGTTTTACAAAATTCTACCTTGGTGGCCCCGTATATCAATGAACGCAAGAATATCAACTCTCCCAACACCAGGGGCAGTCTGACGACTATATTACATATGCACACATGACGAATTTTGGTGGTTGGTTGCAAACACATCTCATGAGGAACATCGTTGTTGGAGATGAGCTGTACTTGTTGGCCAGGACACCATCTTCGACTGTATTCACTTTCCAAGGGTACGAGATAAATGGGAATACATTTTCGCCCAAGATAAAAAGAGTACCAACCAAAATAGTGGTGTCCACTTTGATGCAGCAAACACCAATAGGTCAAAGGACACATATTATGGTTACATAGAGGAGACATGGGAACTTGACTATGGACGTGATTTAAAGTCCCTTTGTTTCGGTGCAAATGGGTCAATCTGATAGGAAGCGGGGTATAGGTAGACCCACAGTACAGAATGACAATAGTGGATCTCAATAATCTTTGGTACACAGATGAACCATTCGTCCTAGCCAATGATGTGGAGCGGGTTTTCTATGTGAAGGACATGTCTACCAAACCGAGAAAAAGAAAAGATAAGGAAGCAAATACATCATAACATGAGCCAAAGCGGCACATAGTTCTTTCAGGGAAAAGAAACATCGTGGGAGTGGAGGAACAAGACAGACATGTCAGAAGATTATGAAAAGTCTCATGAAATTCCTCCCTTCACAGTGAAGACTGACCCAAGCATCCTGTTAGATGATGAAGATTATCCATGGTTATGGCGCAATAAGCAAGGGACACATGCAAAGAAAAAGTTTTATACCCCAAGATCCCACTCTAGTATGAGTTTCCGGACTTATAGCTGGAAAGTGCCACTTCGGACAAACTGGAGGGAGTCTTTATAAGAGCTAGCTAGGCAATTTTGGCATTTGAAGCATGATTTTAGATTAATTATTTATTAAGTTATGAAATTTCAATTATTCCTATCCTTTTACTATTTTAATTATGAGAGAAATGTTGTATGACATAAATTTGGAGGTACTATGTGGTTTCTCTGATCGGAGGACTCCTTATGCCTGCCAAGTCTAGATGAGGAATTCTGGTTGCTTTCTGGTGAAACTGAGGACAACATATCAGATGGTAGGATTGTTCAACTAACTGTTCGACATATACGAGAATCACTTCAGTTACATGAAGGCAATGTGTTAACTGGCAAAATTAAGAATGCGAATAAAAATAGGTTCATAGGTTACCTAACATGCATGCAAGCAGAGTGAAATTAAGAGATGGCCTTTCTCGAGAAATAACCATGATCCATTGGTGATGAAACTTTTGAAAATCTTGATGAGGTTGGTTTACATACAAGATGTTTTCCATAGCAATTTTTTCTGTAGTTACATTCAGGAAAGGGTTAAAAGGGGAAGTTGATGATATGTTGAGGGCTGACAAATCACAAAATCCTATGAGGGTAGTCAATTATTTTGGCATATCTCATGAACATCCAGGCACCTTCATATTATCTTACATCAGGAGTTCAAACCGACATCACGAGTATGTTGGGTTATACCCAAAGGGCTTTAGATTCCGGAAGAAATATTTTGACAGCATTGATCACCTTGGGTCATATTTTGAACAACATATTGACAAACCACCACCTGATGCTAGCCCTTCAATGCAAAATGTTGTGGCAATGGTACCTATGAAAAATAACTTGATAGAACTATTTGTCACTCTCTGATGACAATCTGTATAATCAGACATTGCATTCAATCACTCTAGCAAGCATTCTAGCAATAAAAATACAATCAATGAATAAAGTAATAAAGAAAACAACAAGAAAAATCAAATATAAAGGAAAACAAAGTTTCAAGGAAATCCAAATAGAAACTCCTAAGGGCCAGAACTGTAGGACTTAACTACAAATAACAAAAATAGTTTTTGTCCTAAATAAAACTTAGCAGCAAAGAAAAATACTAAACTAATAACTTAACATAAAGGAAAATATAACATTATTAGGTTAACAGAAAATACTAAATCTAAAATAAAACCTAGCTTCAGTCCTAGTTGGTGGCACCAACCGTGACTAAAGGCCTACCGAACATTTTCACACCCGTAGTAGGCCCACCTCGGCAAGTGACAAGTTAGTCGACCACCTTAAATATCAGGGTCATCCAGAAGGGATAAGATTCTCACATAATTACATCCTTTGTTAAGGATATGGACTCTTACTATGAATCCTCTAGAAGATTCATAGTAAGTGTCTATCTCCTTCACATAGGGAACATTGGTGTCGGCTTTTTTTGAATCACTATGTGTCTATGCATCAAAATAAATTAGGTTACCAAAAAGTATTAGTTTAAACTCATAACTTAACTGAAAAGAAAATATAACATTATTAGTTTAATAAAATTTATTTTATAATATTCTTCATAGCAAAAAGAATCAACTAAAAAGCTTTTATAGAACTCTAGTTATGATCAAAATAATATTAACTTAAAACTATATAAAATTTATTCAACTAAAATTTTCATAAAGTATTTTTTCTTAAAAACTTCAATAGCAAAAAGAACTACATGAAAACTAGGCATGTATACTACTATTTTTGAATCTGATTAAAAGAAAACTAAAAAAATATATCCTAAAAAGCTCTAAAACCAAAAATAGGAAAATAGCTTTAGTCCCGGTTGATGGCTAGCACTGGGACTAAAGGCCTACCTTTAGTCCCAGTCGGAGCCACCAACCGGGACTAAAGGCCTAACCATTCACGCCCTTTTGGCTACTGAAATTTAGCTTTGATAACCCACAAGTATAGGGGATCGCAACAGTTTTCGAGGGTAGAGTATTCAACCGAAATTTATAGATTCGACATAAGGGGAGCCAAGGAATATTTGTAAGTATTAGCAGCTGAGTTGTCAATTCAACAACACCTGGAGATTAATTATCTGCAGCAACGTGATCAGTACCAAAGTAATATGATAGTTTAACAGTGATAGCAGTATTTTTGTAGCAAGTGCAACTGTAACAATAGTAGCAGTAACTTAGCAGAAACAATATAAGATAAGTTCATAAGCATTGGATCGCTAATTTGTTGGATGATATTCATCATGTGGCAGTCATAAGTTAGGGCAATACAGCACTAGCTCCAGTTCATAAATATAATGTAGGCATGTATTCCGTAAATAGTAATACGTGATTATGGAAAGAACTTAGATGACATCTTTTGTCCTACCCTCCCGTGGCAGCGGGGTCCATATTGGAAACTAAGGGATATTAATGCTTCCTTTTAATAGAGAACCGAAACAAAGCATTAACACACGGTGAATACATGAACTCCTCAAACTATGGTCATCATCGGGAGTGGTCCCGACTATTGTCACTCTGAGTTTGCCGGATCATAACATGTAGTAGGTGACTATAACTTGCAAGATCGAATCTAGAACATCAATATAATGTTGATAACATAAACGGTTTAGATCTAAAATCATGGCACCCGGGCCCAAAGTGACAAGCATTAAGCATAGCAAAGTCATAGCAACATAAATCTCAGAACATAGTGGATACTAGGGATCAAGCCCTAACAAAACTAACTTGATTACATGATGAATCTCTTCCAGCTCCTCACCGACCAGCGAGCCTATGAAGTAATTACTCACTCCCGGTGAGGAGCATCATGGAATTTGCGATGGAGAAGGGTTGGTGATGACGAAGAACGAACCCCTCTCCAGAGCCCCAAACGGACTCCAGATCTAGCCTCCCAATGAAGAACCGGAGGTGACGGCGGCTCCATCTCGTGGATCGTGATAATTCTTTCTCCCTGATTTTTTCTGGAAAAATAGAATTTTATAGCATCGGTTTCAGGGTCTATGGGGCCACCAGGTGGGGACAACCCACCTGGGAGCGCCTGGGAGGGCAGGCGCGCCCTGGTGGGTTGTGCCCACCCAGGTGCTCCTCTCCGGTGGCTCTTGGCCTCAGAAATTCTCTTTTATTGTATAAAAAATCCTCATAAAGTTCTGTTCCATTCCGAGAACATTTATTTCTGCACAAAAACACCACCATGGTAGTTCTGCTGAAAACAACGTCAGTCCGGGGTTAGTTTCATTCAAATCATGCAAATTAGAGTCCAAAACAAGAGGAAAAGCGTTAGGAAAAGTAGATACGTTGGAGACTAGGACTAAATCTTGATACATGAGTTGCTGATTTCTGCATGTTTTTTACATCACAAGAAATCAATATAAGACGGAGTCCAAATGCCACGAAACTTTACGGAGATTTTTTTTGGACCAGAAGGAACGTACTGGGCCCTGGCTGCGCCTAGAGGGTGTCCCGAGGAGGTCACAACTCACCAGGGCGCGCTAGGAGACCCAGGCGTGCCCAGGTGAGTTGTGCCCACCTAGGGTGCCCCCCGGACCGCCTCTTTGCTCTATAGATACCCCAATATTCCAGAAACCCTAGGGGAGTCCTCGAAATATTCATCCGGCCGCCGCAGAGTCCAGAACCACCAGATCCAACCTTGACACCATCTCAGATGGGGTTCACCACCTCCATTGGTGCCTCTCCGATGATGCGTGAGTAGTTCTTTGTAGACCTTCGGGTCCGTAGTTAGTAGCTAGATGGCTTCCTCTCTCGCTGAATTCTCAATACAATGGTCTCTTGGAGATCCATATGATGCAACTCTTTTGCGGTGTGTTTGTTGGGATCTGATGAACTTTGAGTTTATGATCAGTTATATCTTTCTATATCCATGAAAGTTATTTAAGTTTCTTTGGTCTCGTATATGCATGATTGCTTATAGCCTCGTATTTCTTCTCCAATATTTGGGTTTTGTTTGGCCAACTTGATCTATTTATCTTGCAATGGGAAGAGGTGCTCTGTAGTGGGTTCGATCTTACGGTGCTTGATCCCAGTGACAGAAAGGGAAGCGACACGATGTATCATTGCTACTAAGGAAAAAACGATGGGGTCTATCTGTACATAGATAGATCTTGTCTACTTCATGTCATTGTTCTTTTTGCATTACTCCGTTTTTCCATGAACTTAATACACTAGATGCATGCTGGATAGTGGTCGATGTGTGGAGTAATAGTAGTAGATGCAAGGAGGAGTCGGTCTACTAATCTTGGACGTGATGCCTATATAACGATCATTGCCTGGATATCGTCATGATTATTTGATGTTCTATAAATTTCCCAACAGTAATTTGTTCCCCCGCCGTTTGCTATTTTTCTCGAGAGAAGCCTCTAGTGAAATCTACGGCCCCCGGGTCTCTTTCTGATATATTTGTCTTTGCGATCTACTTTTTCCTTGCATTTATTGTTAGATCTATTAAACCAAAAATACCTTGCTGCGTTTTATTTAATATGCGATCTATTTATTCAATCTATTACAACTTTCTTCCGTCCGCACGCCCTTTCTGGCACCGTTACCCGAAAGGGATTGACAACCCCTTTAACATGTCGCATTGCGAGGTGTTGTTATTTGTGTGCAGGGGCTATTTACGTTGTGTTGCTTGGTTCTCCTACAGGTTCGATAACCTTGGTTTCATATCTGAGGGAAATACCTACTGCGGTTGTGCTGCATCATCCCTTCCACTTTGGGGAAATACCGACGTAGCTTCAAGCGACATCAGAAGGAATTTCTAGCGCCGTTGCCGCGGAGGATCTTCAACACATACTAGGTTCCTAATCACAAATCTCATCTCCTTGCAGTTTACATTGTTTGTCATTTGCCTCTTGTTTTCCTCTCCCCCACTTCACAAAAATTTGCCGTTTTATTCGCCTCTCTTTTTCCGTTCGCCGTTCTTGCCGGATAGAATTTGAAAGATGCTTGGCATCACCAGTTGTTATAGATTCGTCCTTCATACGATTACCGGTGGAAATTTCTTGATGTGTCTTTCTCTTGATGCTTTTAATGCTATGGGAAATTTAGTGGGCTCGCCACCTCTCATGATTAATGAAACAACTTTGACTCTTGAGCATGTTATGGAAAACTAGATGCTATTGAAAAGGAAATGCTCACCGAAGATCATGTGGAAATTATAGATAAAAAGATGCATAATTTTGCCACCAATATTGGGTCAAAAGCGGGAGATATTTTTAAGTTGTTAAAAGAAAAGGGTACCATAATCCATGAAAGAATAGAAGAAAGCCCATCTCAGATTGATAAATTGGAAGAAATCTTTGATAATCTAAGCACGGCTTTTGCTTCCGCTAAACTATCAAAAAAACTCCCGTAAAGAGTGGCAAAGTTACTCAAGTAACCAGGAATAAAGGTGCAACTTCTAGTAATGGTAATAAAGGAGATCTTAAGATGATTAGTGTTCACCCGGATTTTGTTGAAATGATAAGAGATCCTTTTTACAAGAATGAATTCTTTATATTTCCTATGAGTGTTGTTATCATAGATCTTTATGCTAAATCTTTGAAATATTCTAAGTGTTTGATTGAAGAGTTAGATAACGATGACAAAACTTAGATCCTTGCTTTATGCCTAGCTAAGGGCGTAAAACTATAGCGCTTGTTGGGAGGCAACCCAATAAGTAAAATTTATTTTTGCTTTTTGCTTTCTGTTCTTGTGTGTTTGCACAATTATGCTACTGTTATAATTGTGTTTTTTGTGTTTTAATTAGTATTTGTGCCAAGTAAAGCCTTTAGGATCTTCTTGGGTGATAGTTGTTTGATCTTGCTGAAAAAACAGAAACTTATACACTCACGAAAATAATTTTCATAAATCATAGAAAAGTGCTTTTGCCCTGATTATTTTTGCAAAATATTCATATACAAATTACCCAGGTCGTCCTAAGTTTTCATAATTTTTGGAGTTACAGAAGTATTCAAAATAGTCAGATTGGTACAGACTTTTCTGTTTTGACAGATTCTGTTTTCTTTGTGTTGTGTGCTTATTTTGATGGCTCTATGGTTTTCATTGATGAGTTTTTGCCATAGAAAAGTTGGAATATAGTAGATATAATACAAAAATAAAATATGAATTGGTTTGATACAGTAATTATAGTAGTGGTTTGCTTTCTTATACTAACGGATCTCACGAAGGTTTTGTTGAGTTTTGTGTGATTGAAGTTTTCAAGTTTTGGGTTATCTTATGATGGATGAAGGAAGGATATGAGAGCCTAAGCTTGGCGATGCCCCGGCATCCCAAGCTATTATCCAGCAATGAGCAACCAACTAAGCTTGCGGATGCACTCGAGTGGCATCACCTCTTTCTTCTAACGACCATCGGTATTTTGCTCGAAGCTATATTTTTATTCGTCACATACTATGTGTTTTACTTGGAGCGTCTTGTATGATATGAGTCTTTGCTTTTTTTACTTTGTGTTTTAAGTCTTGATCCCTTGCTGGACACACCTATTTGAGAGAGCCAAAATTATGTCATGACTTGTTAGAATTGCTCTCTATGCTTCACTTAAATTTTTATGAGCTATGGACTTGCTCTAGTGCTTCACTTATATCTTTTTGAGCATGGTGTGCTTTAGTATTTTTGAAGAAATTCTCTCTTGCTTCACTTAGATTTATTTGAGAGTTAGTAAAATTTTCAAGAAATTCTCTCTTGCTTCACTTAAATTATTTTGAGAGAAAGAAAAATTATGCTCACGATCTTCACTTATATTTGTTTGAGCTTATGAAAAGCAACACAAAAAATTAGTCCCAAAGTGATAGATATCCAAGAAGGGTATAATATAAACTTTCATGAAGATCATTGGACAAAATAAAATTGATTCCTTGTAATAGTTTTGAGATATAATGATGTGATATGTGAGTTGTGTTGATGAGTAATTATGCTTTAGTAAGAATATTGGTGTTAAGGTTTGTGATTCTCTATGCAAGCACGAAAGTCAATAGCCATGCAATGAAATTATATCCTACTTATGGTGCATTATTCGGTGTTAATTATGCTTAATGCTTGCTTATGAGATTTTTCATTTCTTGGTTGGTCGCTTCTCAATCTTTTGCTAGCCTTCATTTTGCACTAATTATGATCTCTACTTGTGCATCCAAAATCCTTTAAACTAGTTTTGCCACATGAGTCCACTATATCTACCTATATGAGGTATTATTTTGCCGTTCTAAGAAAATTTGCATGTGACATCTCTAATTTTCAAAATAAACTTCTCTTTTGTGTGTTTGTTTCACTCGCGAAGCGATGAGGGATGGCTAATATTTTCCATGTTGGATGTGTTATTCTCACGATGAGTGTTTATTCACTTGTCATTGCACGAGAGTAAGGCAAAGGTTTTAGGGATGCCCAGTCCCGAAATGCAAAAATGAATTTACTTTATGTTGTCAAATAATAAATTCCTTGGAAAGTGTTGGTATGGAGGGCAACCGTGGATACGGCTAGCCATGGATAGTGAAAGTATGGTGGAAAAAGGAATAAAGTTTATTTTCTATTTGGGAACCGCCTATGATATATCTAGCATGGAAAGTGTTGGGAACTCTAAGTCGTTTTTATTGGTGGGATGGATACACCTCCCAAAATGTTTTTATCTCTAATTTTTTGCTTTGAGCTCTGGCACCTCTACAAATCCCTATTTCCCTTTGCGAAGGGCCTTTCTTTTACTTTATGCAATTTTTATTTTGAATTTGATTCTCCATTAAGAAACAGTAAAATGGGGCGAGCTACGAGCCACCACAGCGCTTTGATTCATTGGCCATTCGATTTCATCTATCGCACATCGTCTGGCCATCTGCATCCGTCTCTTGGGTAGCTGCTCCGCAGAGTTACCTGGGCTTCATGTCATTTATCGGGCCAAATTGGGCTGGGAAATCTCTTCTCTTTCGCGAGCCCGTGTTGAGGAACACGGCGTCTCCTCACCTTTACCTTCCCTGTGGCGGCGGCGGCGTTCGGCATGACTAAGTCAGCCATCCTCCTAGACGTGCACATAGGGCCTCTATAGTCTCTCCTCCTTCGCAGGATTGTTTCCTCGCTACACCTCAACATTGGAGCATCGTCTCCGCTTCACAGTCGGCCAATGGGGACGACAGCTGCTGCTTGGACCGCCTCCAGGATGCTCAATCTCCCCCTTCCCGGCGACGCAGGTGCCCCACGGAAGCATGTTCTTGTCGTCAATCTCGCTGTTCCTCCAATCCTCCCTTCCCAACGACGAGGGTGTGCGGTGGACACGCTCTGGCGGTGCAGTGAAGCGCGTATGGAAAGGAGATGCAATGAACCTGATGGTTGCCGCAGACACCATCTCCTCCGCCCGCAGAAGCTTGTTCAAATTGTCACATAATCCCTCTCAACTCACAGAGCTTCCTTTGCATTGCCCATTTATTAATATACAGATCCGATCCATGCAAAATAGTAGTACTACCCAGCTATCTGACCAGTAGTTTCTTTAGCTGTAGTAATTTGATTGTTGCATTTTTCAGTGTTTGACACATCTCAGAAGCAGAATTCTAAGTTTGGTGTTGATGATGAAGAGGGATGGATAAAACAAATGTCATCAACGAAAATCAAGTAGGCTTTGTTCTCAATACATTACTTAATTCTGCAAGTTCCCAATTGCTAAGTCGTTTCTTCACTAGATATCTTATAGCTCGACCACTAATGCCTATACTCGAATGTCTCTTCCATGTTCTACACTATTATTCATACATGTTTTTCTAGAAAACTTTATTCATATCTGTTACTTATAGATTATAATAATTATTCATCTGTTGTTAAACTCACAATTTCACCTGTGATGTATATATTTTTCATTTTACCTTGATGCAAAAGTAGTTGATGATTTGCAGGTTGACTCTCCTGAAACGAGAACAATTCCTCACCTCTGCTCCGTTGGGCTACATCGTATTTTGCCTTTGCAAATGCATTTCACATCATTTTGTATATCTACACATTTTTATAATATCCTCAGATGTCGTCAATCAGACTATCATAGCTGAACATGTGCCAGCCAAAAGAGTAATATTAGTTTGTTAATTAACTTCTCTTTTGCCTTGCTTATCCCCTCCCCATGGGTTTTGTGCTTCCCGCTGCCTCAGTTTCAATCACCACCTCCCGTTAGTGCTACAATTGCCAAAGGTGCCAAGGCAGGGAAATCTCCACATGTGATGTTTTTTCTCCTTATCATATTAAACATAACAATACCATATTTTCTAGCTATATCAGTAAGGAAATGTGTATGTGCGTCCACTTTAATGTTAAACCATTCAGCTTATATGCTTTCGTTCTTGTCGAATGCACATTTTTTGCTTTTTATCATGTGGATGGTGTAGTGTCCGGATTGTCATATTTTCTATATGCTCCATGAAAAGATAGAATCTATACAAGGTTTCTATCACAAGTTGTCTCGTGGTTTTGTATTAAGGTGGTATAATTTGAATCTTGCCTATACCTTTATGTTCAGTTTTTGTATTATTTCTATCATTCTTTATTGAAATGGACGAGCGCAGCAACGCGCGCCTCTTTGTTCTACTCTTATCTTATAAAAGCACCAACTAGGAGGCAATATGATCATACTTGAGTATTGGGTGTAGCTAATATGCGAGTGTGCTTCATGAATGAATCAATGGTTGAGCATGATGGGCCAGGAATAACTTATTTTAGCGTTAATGTTTTGAAAGACATGGTTGCTTGTTGACATGCTTGAGTATTTAAATTATCATGTCAAAACTAGACTATTGCTTTGAATCACATAAAAGTCCAAATGTCCATGCTATAAAGAAAATAATATGAGATGACCTGTTAGGCAGCATTCCACGTCAAAAATTCTATTTTTATCACTTACCTACTCGAGGACAAGTAGGAGTTAAGCTTGGGGATGCCGATACGTCTCCAACATATCTATAATTTTTGATTGTTCCATGCTATTATATTATCAACCTTGGATGTTTTATAATCATTTTATAGTCATTTTATATCATTTTTGGAACTAACCTATTAACATAGTGCCAAGTGCCAGTTGCTGTTTTCTGCATGTTTTTTACATCGCAGGAAATCAATATCAGAAGGAGTCCAAATGCCACGAAACTTTATGGAGTTTTTTTTGGACCAGAAGGAACATAATGGGCCCTGGCTGTGCCTGGAGGGTGTCCCGGGGAGGGCACAACCCACCAGAGCGAGCCAGGAGGCCCAGGCACGCCCTGGTGGTTGTGCCCACCTCGGGTGCCCCCCGGACTGCCTCTTTGCTCTATAAATACCCCTATATTCCAGAAACCCTAGGGGATTCATCGAAATATTCATCCAGCCGCCACAGAGTCCAGAACCACCAGATCCAATCTAGACACCATCTCGGATGAGGTTCACCACCTCCATTGGTGCCTCTCCGATGATGCGTGAGTAGTTCTTTGTAGACCTTCGAGTCCATAGTTAGTAGCTAGATGGCTTTATCTCTCTCGCTGAATTCTCAATACAATGGTCTCTTGGAGATCCATATGATGTAACTCTTTTTGCGGTGTGTTTGTTGGGATCTGATGAACTTTGAGTTTATGATCAGTTATATCTTTTTATATCCATGAAAGTATTTGAGTTTCTTTGATCTCTTTTATGCATGATCTCTTATAGCCTCATATTTCTTCTCCGATATTTGGGTTTTGTTTGGCCAACTTGATTTATTTATCTTGCAATGGGAAGAGGTGCTTTGTAGTTGGTTCGATCTTACGGTGCTTGATCCCAGTGACAGAAAGGGAAGCGACACGATGTATCATTGCTACTAAGGATAATACGATGGGGTCTATCTCTACATAGATAGATCTTGTCTACTTCATGTCATTGTTCTTATTGCATTACTCCGTTTTTCCATGAACTTAATACACTAGATGCATGCTGGATAGTGGTTGATGTGTGGAGTAATAGTAGTAGATGCAGGAAGGAGTCGGTCTACTAATCTTGGACGTGATGCCTATATAATGATCATTGACTGGATATCGTCATGATTATTTGAAGTTATATCAATTGCCCAACAGTAATTTGTTCACCCACCGTTTGCTATTTTTCTCGAGAGAAGCCTCTTTTGAAATCTACGCCCCCCGGGTCTCTTTCTCATATATTAGCCTTTGCGATCTACTTTTTCCTTGCATTTATTTTCAGATCTATTAAACCAAAAATACAAAAATACCTTGCTGTGTTTTATTTTATTTGCGATCTATTTATTCAATCTGTAACAACTTTCTTCCGTCCGCACGCCGTTTCTGACACTATTACCCTAAAGGGATTGACAACCCCTTTAACACGTCAGGTTGCAAGGTGTTATTATTTGTGTGCAGGGGTTGTTTATGTTGTGTTGCTTGGTTCTCCTACTGGTTCGATAACCTTGGTTTCATATTTGAGGGAAATACCTACCGCCGCTGTGCTGCATCATCCCTTCCTCTTTGAGGAAATACGGACGTAGCTTCAAGTGACATCAGTGTCCCCAAAAATAAGCATTTCATATTTCTTTTTAACAGTAGGAAGGGGTAGTTGAAAACTTCCAATAGTGATTGTCGGAGATTTTTCAATAACATTAATACCATTCACTTGGAATTGTTTCTTCGGAAAGTGCAGCGTATGCTCATTACCATTGATATGAAAAGTGACTTTGCTTTTATTGCAATCAATAACAACCCCTGCAGTATTCAAGAAGGGTCTAGCAAGGATAATCAACATGTTGTCATCCTCGGACATCTCAAGTATAACAAAGTCAGTCAAAATAGTAACATTAGCAACAACAACAGGCACATCCCCACAAATACCGATAGGTATGACAGTTGATTTGTCAGCCATTTGCAAAGATATTTCAGTAGGTGTGAGTTTATTCAAATCAAGTCTGTTGTATGAAGAGAAAGGCATAACACTAACACCAGCTCCTAAATCACATAAAGCGGTTTTCACATAATTCTTTTTGATGGAGCAAGGTATAGTTGGTATTCCCGGATCTCCAAGTTTTTCAGGTACTCCATCTTTAAAAGTATAATTAGCAAGCATAGTGGAGATTTCAGCTTCTGGTATTTTCCTCTTATTGGTGATGATGTCTTTCATATACTTTGCATAAGGAGGCATTTTCAAGATATCAGTCAAGCGAGTACACAAAAAGACTGGCCTCGACATTTTAGCAAAGCATTCAAATTCTTCATCATCTTTATTTTTAGTTGACTTGGGTGGAAAAGGCATAGGTTTTTGAACCCACGGTTCTCTTTCCTTACCGTGTTTTCTAGCAATAAAGTCTCTTTTATCATATCGTGTATTCTTGGGTTGTGGGTTATCAAGATCAACAGCTGGTTCTATTTCAATATCATTATCTGGTTCTTTTTCATTGTTTGGTTGAGTATCTTCATGAACATATGCATTATCTTTTTCATTATCACTAGGTGAATGTTCATTACCATATTGAGTTTTAGCATCAGAAATAGAAACATCATTATCATTATCAGGAGGTTTTTCTATTTCAGGTTCACTAGAAGCATGCAAAGTCCTATCATTTTTCTTTTTCTTCTTCCTTTTAGAAGGACTAGGTGCAGTGGTGTTGTTCCTTTGTGAATCATGTTCAATTCTTTTTGGGTGTCCCTCGGGATAAAGTGGTTCCTGAGTCATTTTACCTCCTCTGGTTGCAACTCTAACAACAAAGTCATGTATGTTGTTATTCATTTCATCAAGCAATTCTCTTTGAGATTTAGCAACTTGTTCTAACTGGGTTTCTACCATAGAAGCATGCTTTCCCACACCCCTAACATCATTTGATATTCTAAATAATAAGTCACTCAAGCGAGAAATAATATCAGAATTGTATTTCAATTGTTTCCTAATGTAGTTCTCAAACTCATAAAGGCATTGGCTAGGGTGCATATTGTGAGGATTGTCATTATCATTGAATTTCATTAGAGAATTTACCTCTACCACCTTAGGCAGTGGTGGTGTATTAACACTGGTACGCATCGGTCCTAAACAAACGGTTTTAACCCCTTTCCATGACGGCATTTGGAACCGTCGCCAAGTGAGTGTGAGCGATAGGGGGGGTCCTTCCCACACGACCTAGAAACCGTCGGGGATATGCCCTCCTGGCACACACGCTATAAAATGAGGTCGTAGCGACGGCGAGCGCTTAAATACGGAAATACGTCTGATGAGAGCTAAAAAATACAATTATACGGCAAAATTGTTTCCGGTCGCAAGTACATCCCACACAGTCAGTCCCCGCTAAAAGTTTTCGTTCGTATGTACATCCCACACAGTCGCTCCAAGGAAAACGTTTCCGTTCACAGGTACATCACACAAAATTTTCCCGTTAAGTCATTTGCATTATTGCATGTATCACACACGGTCCGTAGAAGAAACTGTGTGGCAAAGGCTGTCCATCTCACACAATTTTTATGTGGTAAACGTTTGCGCAAGGTGGCCTAATGCAAACAATTTTCAAGAGAAAGTCGTGTGTGATTGTTCATTGATCCAACACGGTTTATTCCTAGAAACTGTGTGCGTTGCCTGAGGTCATCGACCACGGTATTTTTTCAATAACAGCTTGCAATATCAAAACCCAATTAGCAGGCTAATTCGCCATTAGCAGGCTAATTGCCCTATTATTAATAATCCATTTATTAATCTAATTGACATCCATATTAAGCACACAATATATTTCATTTCCATATTAAGGAACCAGAATTTCATAATTGAAATACATCAGAGTACAACATGATATAGCTTCAAAGACTCGGCTACCCCATTACACAATCAAGACTAAAGACCAAGTTCCACATGCAACATGTAGAACCTTTCAAATTAGCATCATAGGCAGTATATAGACGAAGCATCTCATCCGGAAAATTGCTCAAGCGGAAGGCGAATATTGAGCCTTCATTCATGTTGAAGGTCTTTGCAACTTTAGGCCGGTGCTCGTGGATGATTGACCGTCATTCGCCGTCCTCTTCAGAACACTTCAATATTGAACCGTGGGTGTTATATGAAAACCTTCCTCGCCTCCTGACCATAGAGGTGGTTTGAGAGGTAATCGTCAGTGAACTGCTTTGGAAAGGCCTGAAAACAAGGATGTGCATAAATATCTTCTCTATATTGGAAATGGGGCAAAGGAATAAAAAAAGGCAAGGTATAATAGTTAGTACCATCTTATAGTGAAGTGATGTCTTCTTCATTGTGTAGACAAAGATATTGTTGGCTTTTGTCGCTAATTTGTTTATCCTAACAATCTTTATGAGTTTCTTGATTTTATTGATATTCATGGACAACTCATTTCCGCATATGCAAAAAGGGTCAAACAGTGGGTCAAAACCTCTGACATTAGGACCTACATGTGCAAGACCAAATTGTTAAAAACCAAAATATTAGAATGGTTCCTGCAATTGCACAATAATGTGCTATTACAGAACGGACCATGCATGTGCTAACCTCGATTGTAAACCTCAATGCTTCCCTTTGTTTCCCTGCAACACATAGAGGGGTAGTTACTCATCAGGTTAAGTAAGGGTTCGCATGCTATCAGTAAAATATGTTGATGAAAAATAAGCACATTGCAGATTCATCAGATTAATTCAAGTCACACGGAAAACCCATTTATCCAAACCAAGCATAATTAGGAACTAGGAAATATAGCACTTGTATATGTTTCTCATGTATTAAGTGCAGCCAAATTCGACTTATTCCTCACATGCACAACAATAAAAAATTCTACCCACGACAATTGGATATCGCATTGTAGAATTGAACCAAGTAGTTAACTAAACACCACAACAAATGAACCAAACATTAATTGAGCACCACATTGCACAATATAACATACACGTAATAGAAGATCAGACAGTTAACCAAACAGTTAACTACAGCCAATTGTAGCAATTGTATTTGTTTGTCATGTATTTACTACAGCCAAATTCAATTTATTCCTCACATGGTATACAATAACAGAATGCACCCACAACTATTGAGCATCGCATTGCAGAATTGAACCAAACAGTTAACTAAACACCACAACACAAATGAACCAAACGTTAACTGAGCACAATTTGCACAATGTATAACCAAACCAAGCATGCTTGACAACTTGGAAATATAGCAATTGTATCCGTTTCTCATGTATCTTGTAAAGATAAATTCGATTTATTTCTCACATGGAAGACAATACAAAATTGCAGCCTGAAGAATTGAACATCACATTTGCAGAATTGAACCAAGCAGTTAATCGAAGACAACAACTAATTAACGAAACAGTTAATAAGTGAGCACGACACTACACAACATATAGAACATATACACTAGAGCAACAGATTGCATGGTAAAATTAGATAGCACAATTCACTAGAATTTCTGAAGGAAAGGCAGGAGCAGCACACGCAACGGGTACACCGAGCATGCTTAACCGGCGTAGCTAGCAAATGGCAAGGTTCTCCTCCAAGATCTGGGGTCGGCATGAATGGCAGCCATCGCAACCTCATCCATGCGTGCAGCCGCGATTTGCTTCTCCGCTGCCAAATGCTCCGTGAGATATTGGCTATACTACGTGCACCATGGATTAGGGCGGCGCATATTTGGTGGAGGGGTCGATGATTTGGGTGGAAAGTGTCGCTCTCGCGCCGGCAGTCGGGGCATGTGGGATGTGGAAGGAGGAGGAGGATGGGAGTCGGGTGTGGATTACCTGCCTGGATAAATGAGGCCGAGGAGCGTGAAGGAGGGTCACCGACGAGGAGGTGGTGCTGCAAGCAAGGAGTGAAGGTTTCAACTTGGAAAGGAAGGCAGAAAGAGGGGAAATGTGGCTTTTGGTAAGGGGGAGGGGCGGGGAGGTAGATATTTCCGCGGAAGCCAAAAATTTGGAATCGCTTCGGCCACAAAACTGGCGCGCAAAGTGTCATCAGACACGGTCCCTTATTCAGAACTGTGTACGATATGTGAACATCACAAACGATTCAGATAGCTTCACCCGTGTGTGATGAGTTTGAACGTCAAAAGTTTTGGTTTGAATTTCCATGGTTACAGTGTCATCCACGTCATTGCATAATTTGGGTACACAAAGGAGACTACAGCACACCCACACTTCTTAATCAAGCAAGTTGAGCAATTAAACAGAGCTAGCTGACCTAAACATTACTCTAACAAATTAAAGACCGGCGCTCTTAATTAAACAAAACAAAGAGTACTACTACAGCTGGTGCTCGTTGATCTCCAATGCTGCCTCCTTGTCCAGCTCCGCCCGACAGTCTCCTAGGGAAGGGGCTCCATGGCATCCATCGCACCATACTCGGCAAGCATCTCGCCATCCGCATCCGCCATCTCTTTGGAAAAGGCCGCCACGAGCTGGGCATGGGCGGACGCAATCTGGGCTTGGACGAGCTCCGTCATCGCAAGGTATGCGGCGGAGGAACGGACGGCTGCTCAAACATTCTCGGCGATTGCCAGCTCGTCGGCCGTGGGTTGCCGACCGTTGTCGGAGAAGCTTCGTGTGATTTTTGCGGTGACTGCCAGGAGCTGGGCGTGGGCGGCCTCGACATGGTCGTGGGTGGGCTCCATCAGGGTTAAGGCCGTCGCTACGGGATGGACAGCTGTTGTGCCGCTCTTGCCAGTTGCTATCCCCAAGACAGATGTTGCCGCCGCCACCTGAGAAGCAACAGCGGCCGTTTGGGCTACCTTTGCCGCCCACTCATAGATTGCGGCCGCGCTCATGCACCTTGTTAGCACGAGCATGGCGGCTGCGTCCGCGCTCTAGCCAGAGTAGGCCACAGAAGTTTCCCTCACGACGCGGGTCCATGTGCCCATCTTTCACCGGCGACAATTGAACAGTGAAATGATATTTGGGGAGCGAGCTGGTGTGCTTGAGACGCCGGCTGTGGACTGTAGCCGACGCACCTTCTCGCGTAAGCCATAGGCGTACTATACACCGACGGTGCTCCAGGATATTTTGTGCTGCATCTCACACAATTGGTGTTAATAAACTATGTGCCATCTACTTGATTTTTCATCTTGATTTGAATTACATAATGGGGTCACAGCGGCAATGGATGGTGTTTGAATTGCTAGACCTTTTTTCTGGTGTGAACATGCAACTATATGGAATTGGAATTATTCAGGGTTCGTTTGAACATTTTATACATTAAATTGGTTTTCTAGCCATTTCAGGTGCACAATTAAAAATTAAACTACATGCACATGCTCCGGTGCACCAACATGGGTTGTAAAATCATATATGTGTCTATGGGTTTATGCTTATCTCCCATGCAAGAAATGGGGATAAAATTCGAACACCAGGGCACCGTGGCTCTCCGGCAAACATCGACGTACTTGCTTTTGTAATTCTAGTAAATCCAAAATTCGTTCGAAATTCATGAAACTTGGCATGCTATCATGGAGAGGCATCAACATGCCGTGGTAAAAATGATGTCCCCTTTGGGGCATGTTTGGGTATAAGCTTCTCATAAATCAGAGCTTCTCACAACAAGTGTGATGGTTTCGGTAGGGAACGTCCCACTTTTGAGGACGAAATGATATCCATTGCCTCTTATTGCTTCCAAAATTTTTCTCGTATCAACATAGAACAACAGGAGTGTTGTGTCAATTTTTGTGATTTTTCAGGGTTCGTTTGGACATTTTTATGCATTAACTGAGTTTTCAATGCATTTATGCGCATAATTAAAATTTGAATTACATGCACATGCTCCAGTGCATATAAATTGGTTAAAAATCAAAATTGTGTCCTTGGGTGCATGCTTAGGTCCCATGCAAGAAATGGGAATGAATTTCAAACACCAGGGCACTGTTGATTGCCGGCAAAACATTGAGATGCCTGGTTTTAAAATTCTAGTAAATTCAAAACTCGTCTGAAATTCATGAAATTGGCATGCTATCATGGAGCGGCATCAACATGCCGTGGTAATTTTTTTGTCCCATTTGGGGCAAGTTTGCGTATATGCTTCTCACAAACCAGAGCTTCTCACAAGCATGATGGTTTCGGTAGGGAACGTCCCACCTTTGGGGACGAAATGATATCCATTGCCTCTTATTGCTTTCAATTTTTTCTCGTGTTAACATCGAACAACAGGAGTGTTGTGTAAATCTTTGTGATTTTTCGGGGTTCGTTTGGACATTTTTATGCATTAAGTGAGTTTTTAATGCATTTTTGTGCATGATTCAAATTTGAACTACATGCACATGCTCCAGTGTATATAAATTGGTTGAAAAATCAAATCTGTGTCCTTGGGTGCATGCTTAGGTCCCATGCAAGAAATGTGAATGAATTTCAAACACCAGGGCACCGTTGATTGCCGCCAAAACATTGAGATACTTTATTTATAAATTCTAGTAAATCCAAAACTCGTCTAAAATTCATGAAACTTGGCATTCTATCATGGAGCGGCATCAACATGTCGTGGTAAATTTTTTGTCCCATTTGGGGCAGGTTTGGGTATATGCTTCTCACAAACCAGAGCTTCTCACAACAATCATGATGGTTTCGGTAGGGAACGTCCCACATTTGGTGATGAAACGATATCCATTGCCTCTTATTGCTTCCAAATTTTTTTCTCGTGTCAACATAGAACAACAGGAGTGTTGTGTCATTTTTTTGATTTTTCGGGATTTGTTTGGACATTTTTATGCATTAACTGAGATTTCAATGCATTTATGTGCATAATTCAAATTTGAACTACATGCACATGCTCCAGTGCATATAAATTGCTTGAAAAAATCAAATCTGTGTCTTGGGTGCATGCTTAGGTCCCATTCAAGAAATGGGAATGAATTTCAAACACCAGGGTACCGTTGATTGCGGCAAAACATTGAGATGCCTGGTTTTTAAATTCTAGTAAATCCAAAACTCGTCTGAAATTCATGAAACTTGGCATGCTATCATGGAGCGGCGTCAACATGCCGTGGTAAATTTTTTGTCCCATTTGGGGCAGGTTTGGGTATATGCTTCTCACAAACCAGAGCTTCTCAAAACAAGCATGATGGTTTCGGTAGGGAACATCCCACCTTTGGGGACGAAACGATATCCATTGCCTCTTATTGCTTTCAAACTTTTTCTCGTGTCAACATAGAACAACAGGAGCGTTGTGTTAATTTTTGTGATTTTTCGAGGTTCGTTTGGACATTTTTATGCATTAACTGAGTTTTCAATGCATTTATGTGCATAATTCAAATTTGAACTACATGCACATGCTCCAGTGCATATAAATTTGTTGAAAATCAAATCTTTGTCCTTGGGTGCATGCTTAGGTCACATGCAAGAAATAGGAATGAATTTCAAACACCAGGGCATCGTTGATTGCCGGAAAAAGGTCGAGTACTTTATTTTTAAATTCTAGTAAATCCAAAAGTCGTCTGAAATTCATGAAACTTGGCATTCTATCATGGAATGGCATCCGAAATGCTGTGATATTTTTCTTGTCCATTTTGAGAGAAGGCGCACTCGAATAATGATAGCCAAGAAAGGCATTTTGAAAAAAAGCTGCCACTTTAATATCTCAAGCATTTGTATAATTAAAACCATGTGCATTCTCTTAACCATTCACGTGACGCACGTGTCTTGGTTTTAATGGTTGTAGGAGGTGTCGTGCGGACAGCTGCTTGAGCTTGACTGAACGGGAGGCGTGCGAGCGCTGTCCGGTGCGTAGGCTGACCGAGAGGCGTGCAAGCTGTCCTCGAATGCGCAGGCTCACCAGGAAGCGTATGAAGCATAGCCGCTGGGCTCCAGCAAGCGAGCCCTTTGACTTCCATGGCTGGCCGCCTTGCTCGCATCCTCTCCATTAATGGCGCCCAAGCCACAGTTTAATTTGGTTTTTAAATATAAAAACTCATCGCAAACATTTTAGTTAGAACACCCGTATGCAAACAACAGCTTCCCTAGGAAGCCAAGAGAAAATGTGCCGAGCAAGATTTCTGCAGCTCTTGATCGCAAACGTTTTAGATAGAACACCCGTATGCAAAGTGAGAGCAGCACAGGATTTGTGCATCCCTTCAATGCAAACGGTTGTTTTGGATGACCCGTGTGCAACCACGTACAAACAATTTGGTAAGATTTGTCAATCCTTGTAACACTGCGATTTGTAAAAATATGAAGCTAAAAATCACTAGAAGTATCTAATTTTTGCAACTAAAATTCAGTAATTAATCATAGAGTTCATTCATAGATTAAGCAGTCATTCTTAATTTGTACAAACAGTTCAACTCGACAGCTGAACCGACCAAACTTTTTCCCAATTGTTGCCAACCACGTACTGAAATAGCTAGTTCAACTATATATACTAGCTTATTTTAAGTACATTGTACGCCCACCACATCTATAGTCGATGAACTGAACAAAATAGCCCCTAAATACTACTACTACTACATCGCCATCGCCATCGCCATCGCTATCACATCGCCATCGCCATCGCTATCGCTATCGCTATCGCCATCGCCATCGCTATCACATCGCTATTGCTACCATCGCTTCCTCCTACTCCCGCTTCCTACTCGCCCTACCTCCGCCTTTCCCTACTTCCTGCTCCTACTCCGCTATTCCCGCCATTCGCTACCTCGCTTCCTCGTCCTTATCATCATTGCTACTCATTCTCGTCAAGCATTCGCTCTATCATCACATCGCTATCGTCGTCATTGCTATCACATCGTCATTGCCGCCGTCATTGCTTATCATTGCCGTCACATCGTCATTGCCATCACATCGCCATCGCCATCGCTATCATCGCTATCGCCATCGCTATCATATCGCCATCGCCATCGCCATCGCTATCGCTATCGCCATCGCTATCGCTATCGCTATTATCACATCCCATTACTACTACTATTACTATTACTACTACTATTACTACTACTACTACTTAATATTACTACTATTATTACTATTACTACTACATTACTACTACTATTACTACTACTATTACTACTACTACTACTACTATTACTACTACTATTACTATTACTACTACTACTACTACTATTACTACTACTACTACTATCGCTATCACATTACTACTATCGTTATATCGTTGCCATCATTGCTATCATTGCTACATTACTACTACTACTATTATCATATCGTCATTGCATTACTACTACTACTACTACTATCACATCACATTATTACTATCATCATTGCTATCATTGCCATCATTACATTACTACTACTCTACTACTATTATCGTCATTGCATTACTACTACTGCTACTGCTACTACTCCTGCTACTGCTACTGCTACTGCTCCTACTGCTACTGCTACTGCTACTGCTACTACTACTACTACTACTACTACTACTACTACTACTACTACTACTACTACTACTACTACTACTACTACTACTACTACTACTACTACTACTACTACTACTACTACTACTACTACTACTACTACTACTACTACTACTACTACTACTACTACTACTAGTTCCGGCTCGCTATGGAGGGCTTTGTACTAGTTCCGTCGCTTCTCTCCGCCGAAGCGCCAAGAAGAGGCAGAGAAGGAGGAGCTCTACCGACGAGCTGGCAACCGCAATCCGTGCTCGCCAATCGCTGGTAGCCTTCAAGTGACACTCACCTCGAACACCCTCTGCCGCTCCAGAAGACCCCTCTCGAAGCGGTGGTTCTCCTCGTAGATCTCCTGATTCCTCGCCTCTGAGGCGGCGGTAAGGCTCTTTGCGTGCTCGACGAGGCGCTCCCCCTCCTCCCACAGGAACTCGGTGTAGCGCGTAAGATTGCTGACGCACGTGCGGGCATCCACCTCCACCTCCCGCCTTAGGGCGGCAGTAGCGGAGCGGGTGATGACCCCGGCGGTCGATGATGGGCTGGCGGCCATGGCGGCGACGACAGGGTGGCGTCCACGACCACCACCGCCTGCCTTCATGCCGCGGTGGCGGAGCGGGTGATGGCCACAGTGGCCGGCAGTGGGGTGGCGGCCACGACAGCCACCTCTAGCCTTTGGGCCGCGGCGGTGGAGCGGGCGATGGCCCTGGCTTTTGATAGTGGTGTGGTGGCAACGGCGGCCGGCAACAGCTACCGATGGGTAGCGGCGGCGGAGCGTGTGGTGGGTGTTCCGCGCACACCCAACAGGGACACCACTCGCACTACACTACGCCGGGGACTGCACCGCCGCCGCGGTGTAGTCTCCCAGCTAGAGCTATCCTCTGATGATGGCGGAGTGGCTGAGCGACGATGACAGACCGGTGCCATTGGCGATTGTGGGAGAAGCAGACGAGATAAGCTACAGGGAGGGAGGGGAAAATGCGACGCAGGACTCACCGGCCATGAGGGGTTTTATGGCAGGCCGGTAAGCATTGGGATTTTGGGTGATTTCACTGTCAAGGGAAGCTTATGCTGGAACCTGAAAGGTTGCGAGAATGTGCTCACCGACGATTCATTGGCGCCACCGTTTGGCCAAAAGGACACCTCAGCTGCGCACAAGCTATACTTGTAAGCCGTCTGCGGCAGTGGGGTGACAAGACGTGCGAGAGGAGGACGAAAGGCCACATACACATACGGTTAATAAAAAAACGTTTGCGATGTAGTTACCTACTATACCACCGCATGTCCTGGTTTATAAGTATGATTTAACTAATAAAATACGAATGCATGTCGCCAAAGATTATATAGTTGGATTTGTATGTGAACATAGTTTCCAATTATATAATATTTAAAACATGCATTAACATTTTTTTGGTTAAATTTGAGGGCAAAGTATGGCACAAAATATAAAGGAGACTATAGACTAGACGGAGGTGGTAGCACACGTCAGCTCTCTCACGCAGCCGACGCAACTGTCGGGCCGACTTGTAGGTGACCATTTCTGCGTGTTCAATCGCTTCTATGCATGTGGTTGCTTATGCAGTTCGAGGCTTCAGCTGGCGCTGCTTTCGGCCAAGGCTGGGCTCTCGCGTCCCTCCTGGTGCTCTGTGAGGGAGTCCTGGACTAAGGGGTCCTCGGGCGTCCGGCCTGTTAGCCATGGGCCGGACTGATGGACTGTGAAGATACAAAGACCGAAGACTTCACCCGTGTCCGTATGGGACTCTCCTTGGCGTGGAAGGCAAGCTTGGCAAACAAATATGAAGATTTCCTTTCTCTGTAACCGACCTTATGTAACCCTAGATCCCCCCGATGTCTATATAAACCGGAGGGCTTAGTCCGGATAAAGATATGCATTACCATAGTCATGCAGGCTAGACTTCTAGGGTTTAGCCATTACGATCTAGATCAACTCTTGTAATACTTATATTCATCAAGATCAATCAAGCAGGAAGTAGAGTATTACCTCCATAGAGAGGGCCCGAACCTGGGTAAACATTGTGTCCCCCGTCTCCTATTACCATCGATCCTAGACGCACAGTTCGTGACCCCCTACCGAGATCCGCCGGTTTTGACACTGACATTGGTGCTTTCATTGAGAGTTCCACTGTGTCGTCGTCTAAAGGGTTGATGGCTCGCCTTGTTGTCAAGGAAAACATTACCTCTGGAGGAACCCTGGCCCCAGGCCATACCCTCCGGTTGGGCGGCTTCGTCATGACCGCCTGTCCGGACCTTAAGCCGACGATGACCTCTCGAGTCATCGAAAATCGCCTCCGCGTTGACCTGAACACTCCAAACGGATGGATCCGACGGAGCTGTCATCCTTAAACGAACTCTTAGATCGCATCGCCGCCTTGGGAGTCGCTACAGACTACGATCAGATTGTGCTTAAACCCGACCAAAGAGAGATTAAAACTCCGCCGATCACCCACCAGATAGCGGTAGTCGAGGAGCAAGACAACTCTTCCTCTATGTTGAGGATGAACTATGTTCTGATCTCCGATCTCGAAGAGCCGGACACCCACCGGCTAAAAGACACACCTTGTACTCCAAACATAGAATCGGATGGCAAGCCTGAAAAATCAGTTAATATCTCGGAGCCCGAACTGTTAATTCCAGAAGATCTTCAAACTCCAGATCTGAAGTTGGGCCAGGGTTCGGATTTAAATCCACCCACCCACCCGAACATAAGCGCTCTCATGAGCACACAACAGCAATCTGAGGCAACGGTCCATCACTTCTGGGCCAGATTCCTCCTTGTCAAAGACAAGATAAAAGATTTCCGCGACGAAGACGCGATCTTAGCGTTCCGCAACAACTGCACGGACGAAGGAATCCTTAACGCCATCAATCGTCGCCGCATTTTACACTTTGCCGACTTGGCAACTATCGTACAAAAGTACAGCGCAATGGAAAGCGCCTGGAAGACTCAGGCGGCATGCTGGGAATCATCGGTCCCCAATCAACCCCTCGTTCAGGCAAAAAGGGCGCACCCTCGTGGCATGTCCGGTCCAAGAGTAAAGAAATACAAGCCCATTATGGGGCGTAACTGCGTTCTGGAAGGATGGCTCGATGGGCCATGCAGGATACATACAACACCGGATAACACGCCTTTCACGGCCTTAGAGCATGTTGGGTACTCCGACAAGTGGCTAAGCGGCGAGGATATCCTCACCAAGAGCACCCTAGAACAACACCCCCCAGAAGACAACAACCTCAAAGTATTAACGGTCTTCGAGACATTTGCTTCAAAGAATAGGCGCAAAAGGGCATTCCGCGAACTCGCCGAAGTCTGCCAAATTGCAGCAATAAACCCTTGGAACGACACGTCTATAACTTTTAATGCCGGTGGCAAACCAAAGTACAAGACAGTCCGAGCACCAGCCGCCTTGGTCCTCATTTCAATTGTAGACGGCTGTCGGCTCACCAAGGTCCTCATGGACGGCGGCAGCGGACTAAACCGCATCTATGAGGATACATTCTGATAAGCACATTTCATATATACAATTTTGGCATGGAAATATATTATTTATTGAGATATGACCATCAATTCTTGCTGTGAAATATTGAATATTTGCATGAAAATTATATAAAGTATCATTTACTAGTCTTTGGTCTATTTTGCAGAAATGTGCGCAAAGGCACTATAAATCTTCAAGATCCGGACTAAGTGGCTAAGAGAACGAAGACGAGGAGGAAGAATGGACCCGACCGTGTAGAAAAGAAGTAATCAGAGGGGCCAAGCTAAAGTTGGAGGGATCGTCTTGTGAACAAAGAATAGAAGTGGAAGGGCAAAAGAGCAAAAGTGGCAGATCAGAGGAGGGGGATCAAATCCCTAGCGCAACCTCCATTTTCCCCTCGGGCCTGGCCACATCTTCATCTCTCTCCCCCTCACCACTCCTTCTCCACCTCCGGCCGCCGCCACGGCCAGGCCGGCGTGGTGGTGCGCCTCCGCAGCCCATCCACCCAGCACCACCATCACCTCCATCCACCTGCGCCACCCAGCCATCCATCCACTCATCTCCACCAGCGCCACCATCTCCACCAGTGCCACCATCTCCACCACAGCGCCATCACTCCACCGCCGCACCTCGCGCGCCCGACCAGACGGGTGTCTGGGTACCCGCACGACCCTGCCTTCTGCTGCTGCTCCTCTTCCCCATCCCTACTGCTGCTTCTTCTCCCCTTGTCCCGTTGCTCCTCCTCTCAAAGTCCTCTCGCTGTTGATCTTCTCTGAACCCCAACTTGCTGCTTCTCCTCCCTTGGCTCCTTCTGTTGCTCCTTCTTCATGTGCTACAACCTGCTGCCCCATCTCTCCTTGCGCCCCTGCTGCTTCTTCTTCCCCAAACCTTGCTGCTGCTTCTCTCTTCTTCCCAAAACTGCTGCTGCTTCTCTCTTCTTCCCAAAACTGCTGCTGCTTCTCTCTGAACCGAACTGCTGCTGCTCCCTCTCCCACGAACCTGCTGCTGCTCCTCTCTCCCTGATGCCCCTACTTCTTCTCTGAATTCCAAACTATTGCTGTTCGTCGTCTCTCCCCCTCTCTGTGTGTGAGTGAGTGTGTGCGTGTGCGTGTGCGTGCGTGCGTGTATGTGTGTGTAATTTCTGTGAACAATTAGAGTGGAGACTTGATAGATTGTACTCTGTTTTACACTATTTCAATATATGTGAATCGCCCGTTCGTTATTTGTCTGTTACATTCAGGTTACTAGTTGCGAATCTTGTGTTGTAACTGTTCATTGTTAAGTCAGATGTATTAACATGTTTGATTCTTTGTCCCTGTGATAGGTTCCAGTACATGCGTTTCTTTTATGTTGTCTCAGTTTCTTGAGATATACATGATAGTGATATGAACCATTTCTGTTCCTGTCTTACAATCTTGCACTAGATCTTTTCTTACTTTCTAGCTTTTATATTATATTTGAAGTCTGCTTGTGTTAGCATTTTTATTTCTCAAGTAAAACAGAAAACACCAAAAATATAGTGTAGATAATCTGAACCTTTCTGTGTTTTTTTGTTTGCATTTTCTTTGTCGACGATCTTTGGGAACGACCTTGTTAGTTTAGGTTTCATTTTCTGCATTCGTCTCTTAAAATTGTGTTACCTAGATTTAGCCGAGCTTAGTCGTTGTCGCCTAGTCGAAATATCCCGCTGTACTTACAATTGATCACACTCCGTAAAATGGAAATAGACAGGAACCGCATCAAGCAAAGCAACACGACCTTCCGAGGAATCATTCCCAGTCGGGAGGCTCGGTGTGCGGGTAAAATCACACTTGACGTGGTATTTGGCACGCCAGAGAATTAACGGTCCGAAGAGATAACCTTCCAAGTGGCCCCTTTCAACAGCGGATATCACGCTATCTTCGAGATGCATTTACACGCTTCCAAGCTATACCTCATTACGGGTACATGAAGCTTAAGATGCCCGGGCCCAACGGCATAATTACTCTTGCCAGTGATCCAGACATAGCACTCTGCGCCGAAAATAAAACTGCAGCCTTAGCCCTTGAGGCATTATATGAGGCCCTCGCGTCAAGAATTAACCAAGACCGTGCTCCACGGTGGGATGTGGACGACATAATCCTAGACAAATGACCCAAATCCACCTCCTTCAAACCGGCAGAAGAAATAGTCAAATTCCAAGTCCATCCAACGGACCCCAAGAAGATAGCATCCATTGGTGCATAATTAGACTTAACGGTTGAGGCCGCGCTACAAGAGTTCCTGCACGAGAACTGGGATATATTCGCCTGGCACCCTTCTGATATGCCAGGAATCCCACGCAAGTTGGCGGAACACATCCTCAATATATTGAAGGGATATAAACCGGTCAAGCAAACACTGAGGCACTTTTCAGAACCTAAACATCAAGCTATGGTGGAGGAGCTAGCCAAGCTAATCGAGGCCAGATTCATTAGAGAAATAAAACACCGGGACTGGCTAGCAAACCTGGTGATGGTGCCAAAGAAGGATAAATCTCGGCGCTGTAAGGCCGATTTTAAAGACCTCAACAAGGCACGCCCTAAGGATCCCTTCCTCCCCGCATCGATCGGATCATTGATGCTACCGCAGGGCATGACTCACTATGCTTCCTCGACGCATACTCCGGATACCATCAAATAAAAATGAAGGAGTCCGATCAAGCCGCAACGACATTCATTACCCCATATGGGCCTTTCTGCTTCAACACTATGCCTTTTGGGCTCAAAAACACTGGCGCCACTTACCAACGCATGATTCAAACATGCTTGGAGAAACAGATCGGCAAGACAAATTGAAGCATACGTGGATGACGTTGTCATCAAAACTAGGCACGTCGAGTCACTAATAGATGATCTATGTCTCACATTCGACAACCTCCGTGCATATTACATCAAGCTCAATCCAGAAAAATGTGTTTTCGGCATCCCCGCCAGAAAATTGTTGGGCTTCATCGTTTCCAATAGAGGAATTGAGGCAAATCCAGCCAAAATCCAAGCTTTGTCACAATTGGCTACGCCAACGGACCTTAAACAGGTCCAAAAGCTTGTGGGATGTGTGGCAACTTTAAGCCGCTTTATCTCCAGATTGGGAGAAAAAGCCCTGCCACTCTACCGTCTTCTCCGACGCACCGACCACTTCGAGTAGACGACACGACAATGGCCAGACTGGAGGAAATAAAGGCCCTTTTGGCAAGCAACCCAATCCTGGCCGCGACGAACATCGGCAAACCCATATTATTATATATATCGGCAACACACTGTGTGCCGAAGCGCGTTTCGTTGTCGAGCGAGAACAGGATGGACACAAATTCCGCTTCAAAAGCCAGTATATTACGTGTCCACTGTCCTCACACCATGCAAATCCCGATACCCTCATTACCAAAAGATAGCATACACGATCTTCATGGCATCCCGGAAGCTACGACACTACTTTCAGGAGTGTTCGATCACGGTGGCCTCTGAAGTACCACTCAATGACATAATAAACAACCGCGATGCCACGGGCCGGATTGCCAAATGGGCCATTGAGCTCCTTCCATTTGACATAACATACAAACCGCGCCGAGCCATTAAATCCCAAGTACTAGCAGACTTCGTTGCCGAATGGACAGAGGCCGAACTCCCTAAAGAGTACAGCACATATTCCAACTGGGCTATGTACTTCGATGGTTCCAAAATGCTAGCGGGATTAGGGGCGGGCGTTGTCTTAACGTCCCCCACCGGAGACGAAAAGAGGGTACTCCAAATATTATATACAGACTCCAACAACGCAGCCGAATATGATGCCTTATTACATGGACTTCGTATGGCCGTCTCCATTGGCATACAATGCCTGGAAGTGCGCGGGGACTCAAACCTCGCAATATCTCAAATAAATGGAGACTTTGACGCCAAAGATCTAAAGATGGCAGCTTATCGTAATGCCGTGGTTAAAATGTCAGCTCAATTCGAGGGGCTTGACTTCCATCATGTGGCTCATGAAAGCAATCAAGCGGCGGACGTCCTTGCTCGCATCGGCGCCAAGCGTGACCCCGTCCCACCTAACATCTTTCTGGAAAGGCTTTTTAAACCTACCGTGGTGTGGCAAGCGGAGAGCGGCAACACCAGTTCGGATCCGACCACATCCCCAGATCTCGAACACACTGACACCATCGGGGGCTCAGCCACCGAAATAACACCATCGGCCCATCTTATCATGCCAGTCATTGCCCCATGGACCGAACCTTTCTTGGCCTACCTTAATAGGCGAGAACTCCCTGAGGACCAGAATGAGGCCCGCCACATTGTTCGGTGTTCGAAAGCCTACAAAGTTCATGACGGAGAACTCTACAAGAAGAGTGCTACCGGAGTACTTCAAAGATGTATCTCTGAGGACGAAGGGCGGCATCTCTTGGTTGAAATTCATGCTGGTCTTGGCGATCATCACGCCGTGGCTCGGGCCCTCGTAAGCAAAGCCTTTCGTACAAGTTTCTATTGGCCAATGGCCCGAGCGGACGCACAAGACCTTGTCCAATGTTGCGTCGGATGTCAGCTTTTCGCCAACCAAAGCCATATGTCACCCACCGCCCTACAAACGATCCCCATCACTTGGCCCTCGCGGTCTGGGGGCTCGATATGGTCAGATCCCTTAAAGTGGGAAGCCATAAGAAAAAGTATCTGCTGGTTATGGTGGATAAATTCACTAAGTGGATAGAGGCCAAACCATTTAAAACGGTCGAGGCCGGGCCGGTGATAGAATTCATATCCGGCGTTGTGCACCGTTATGGTGTTCCACACAGCATCATCACCGACAACGGCTCCAATTTCACAGCCGACGAGGTGAAGAATTGGTGTGCTAATCTGGGCATTAAGCTCGACTACGCCTCTGTCTATCACCCGCAAACAAATGGCCAAGTAGAAAGGGCCAACGTTCTTATTATGAGCGGCATTAAACCCAGACTAGTGCGGTGTTTGAAAGAATCAGACAAGCACTGGGTTGAGCAGCTTGACTCCGTACTCTGGGGGCTGCGGACCACACCCAACTGCACTACTAGATATACACATTTTTTCATGGTGTACGACGCAGAGGCTGTGCTACCCTGCGACATTATTCATTACTCAATTCGAGTGCGCATGTACGAAGAGAGAGAGGCAGAGCTTGATCGGCAGGACAACCTAGATGCCCTGGAGGAGGAGCGCGACATTGCAAAAGCCCGTTCCGCATTTTATCAGCAGCATGCTCGCATGTATCAAAGCAGATAAGTGCGGGCCAAGACTTATAACGTTGGCGAACTGGTTCTACGTCTACCAGAGAAGAAAAAGGACAAACTCAAGCCCAAGTGGGAGGGTCCCTTCATCATTGACGAAGTTCTCACCGGAGGAGCATACCGCCTGCGTGATGCGTCAGACAACCGCCTAGAGCCGAACCCATGGAATGTGGCCAGACTCCAAAGATTCTACGCCTAAGCGCCGAACTCTTTGTTCGTCTCCTTCTCTCAATTGTTTCTATTATTTTTCCTCTCTTTTCACCTTTTCTTCCTTTTTTAGCCTTCAAGCTTTTTCGTATGCTCGACCGCACACCAAGAACGTAATACATACTCAACTATGTACGTCCACTATACCTGGGGGCTTCTTTAACAGAAGCCTAGTAATGTTATTTTCCGAGTATCAAGCTTATCACATATGTGTTTCTTTTTTTTTTTCATATGTACCTTTTCTTCGCCATTATATGCATCGATATGACTTAAGTTTTGGCCAAGCTGGGTTGCCTGGCTCCTATGCTTATGCCCTACGTTCCCGTTAGTTCGGCTAGGGCATAAAGGGAGCACCTCTGCGATTGTTACTGCCGGGTCATACGGATGTGTACCTTAGACTGGGTGAAGCCGAAAGCTAGCATTCTTAAGTGAATATTCGGTCGGTGAACTAAAGATGTTCTTGCACTCACTCCATTGTGAACCCCCAGAAGTTACATATACTGCGATTTTTCAATCACAGTTCAAACATGCATGTTAACGCATGTACACCCAGGGAAAGGAACCCTTAACGGAACTATCTCTCTGGAAGATGTTTCTTACAATTTTAATGTAATATAACATAACTAGCTGGATACTTGTCTGTTCAAGCAACTATGACCCCTACGCCTGGTTTCCAAGCATACCCTGGTCTACTCGGCCGCACGGGTATTCGGAAACACTCCGCGCCTTTCAGCCCAGAGGTTGAAGTGAAAAGGTCTGCCATGCAAATGTTTTACAATTCAGCTAGAGTTACATACGAAACGGAAAGTACATAGTCATTTAAGACTCAAGAACTTCCTGTTCTATGCCGTCCAGCAGGCTATCTAATTTGCAATCCTGCTGAGAATACCTCGCGGCTACTTCTACTTGGTTATACACCAAACTCACGGGAGTTTCCTTCCCATCTGACCCTAGAGGCCCGACCCAGGCCATACGACTTGGATCAAGCTTGGTATACCGTGTCTTCACCATGGCCCAGGCTTCTCGCGCACCCTCCCGGCAGGTCGATATCTTCCATAATCGGATACACCGTCGTGCTCCCTTGTATAGCTCTACAAGCTCCTCCATACTTCCTGGAGGGGAGGCGGATGGCCATAAAGCCTTGGCAACACTCCGCATTGCTCGCCGAGCCTGCCGTGCATTTGGGACAGCCCTTGAAGCAGATCGCTCGACGATCCCGGATACCTCACACGGACGGCCAGTCAACATACCTACAGACATAACTCTGTTAGTTCCTTTCCTTGCCGAATTACACGGTGGTAAGTTTGAACACATACTAAATATGACGCCTCGCAACCTCTTATTTTCCCTCACGGAGTCGGCTAGCTGAGCCCACACGTCCTTCAGCTCTTCGCCCAGATGGGTCTTGGAATCCTGGAGCTGATTTTTCGCTACAATGGCTTGTTTCAAAGACACGTCGCGCATGACACATAGCCTTTGGCTTCTTTTTCATTCGCCAAGACGACTTCCAAAGGTTCTCCGCCAGCTTTATCTCGACGATCATGCCATGATACATGCAAAATTGTTAGCATTACTGACATATACTTATATTTCCTCGCTGGAGGGGAATGTTACCAGGTGACGCCTTCTTGGATTTCTCCGATTCGTGATGGCAGTAAAGGCTTTAGTGCGACACTTCTCCGACTCTTGATACAACAAATTGCTTTTCTCTCTCACAACACTGGTACACAGCGATCCTTAAATCAGTTGTGCCAACTACTCCAAGTCTCGGGGGCTACTGGTATATAACCATTGCATTTGGACGAAGTAAAATTACCTGCACATCTTTCAAATATTGGTCCGTGGCTCCGGCAAGCCCGTCTCGGCAGTCCAGATGTATGCATCAGCTGAGTTGAAGGCATTGAATGCCTCCGTTGAAAAGCCGGGGTCACGAGGAACGGCCGTCCGGCGCCGATGATTCATGGCGCTCTCCACTTCCGAGTTGGTGACGGACATATTGTCTGAATCCTCGGCCGGAGGACAATCTGGTGTCACCCCCATATCAGCCCCCGTTGTCGGTGTTCTGGGAACGAGGGTCCCCAGACTTGCCTGCCTGCGGTGTGGCTCAAGTGGGGGCCCAGCGCGGCCCAACTTCATCAGCTCAAGCTCAAGACCCTCGCGAGGGACCAAGCCTTGCGTAGGAACCTTCCTCAGGAGCAACCTCGTCAGGCAGGCTCACGAGGAGGCGGAAAGATCACGGCCGGGTACCTCCCGAGGGTGCCTCGTGACACAAGCCATGACGATCGAGACCAGGCGGGCGCCTGCCTGCGCAGTGTCCTCATTTCCCCTTTGGTGCAAGGGAGGCAAGCACAGGCCAAGGCATTAGGCAAAGGTTACTGTTTTGGTGCAACAAGACCAAGACCAGCAGAGCGGCAGGAAGGAGGTCATCGTGGAGCCCAGGACGGCGTCACCGTCAGAGCCTTTGGCAGCCGAAGACCAACTTTAGTCAGGATAAGTGTACTAGATGTTCCCTTTCAAAATGGCAAATTGTTGGCGCCCTTCCCGCTCATTATTTGGGAAGAGGCCCAGGGCCTCCCTCTATAAATAGGACTAGCCACCACAGAGAGAGGGACGGGTTGAACCGACCAGAGAGAGAGAGAGAGACGCGACTGGATTCACCCAAGAAGTCCACCGCACCAGCTCAAGAACAGCCCCTCGCAAGGTTGTTCTTCCTTTGTACTGTTCTTCATCAGCCCCAGAGGCAATCCACCACACCACACACTGGAGTAGGGTATTACACCACAACGGTTGCCCGAACCAGTATAAACCTCGTGTCTCTTGTGTTGTACATCGTTCCTAGTTTAGATCCCTTGCTAACCATCGACGCGTGAGCTGGTAGGGGAAAGATCTCCGCGCGCACCCCAGTTTTCGAACCTCAAGGGTCTGCCGGAACCCGAAATCCGACATTTGGCGCACCAGGTAGGGGTGCGCCAGAATCTTTCTTCCGCTGGTCGCGTGAGATCTTCCGTCGTGTCCATGGCTGACGCTCGCCGAGCCCGCACCGAGCGACGGGCTGCTCGCGCCGCTCGAGTCTCCCAGACGGCTTCGCCGGGCCGGCACTTCGCTGCTCCTCGTCGCCGCCGCTAACGCCGCCACCGCCCGGCGGGAACGAAAGAAGCAGTTCTGTTGGGAGCTGCACGACCTCTACCTCGCCCAACGCGCCGAGCCAGCGCCCCCGGTCGTCACAGCTCCCCTGGGCGGCTGACTGGCGCCACCTTCGAGCCGCCACGTCAAGCCGTTCACCCGCCAGATCGCCACCGCCTCCAAGCATCAGGGAGCCCCGCCGGGCTGGGTGGCGCCCGAGGCCGACCTGCTCTTCAACTCGGACGATCACCCCTCCAACCCCGCCGGTTCGGGAGCACTTCCGATGTTGTGCACCCCCACCATCTGCGAAGTGGTAGTCACCAGGACCCTCATCGATAGCGGAGCTGGCCTCAACGTGCTCTCTGTGGAGGCCTTCAGCCTCCTCCATGTGCCACTAGAGCGGCTCCAGCCCAGCGGGCCTTTTTCGGGAGTCGGAGCCGGTTCCCACCGCCTCTGGGCAAATTCGCCTCCCGGTGACCTTTGGCACCCGCGACAACTTCTGCACGGAGCTGATCGACTTCGACATCGCCCCCATCGGCCTCCCCTACAACGCCATCCTCGGCTACCCGGCCTTGGCCCGGTTCATGTAGCAACTCCCCCGGCGTACAACCTCATGAAGAAGCCTGGGTGTAGCGGCGTCCTTACCGTGTCAGGAAACACCGGAGATGCACTACAGGCGCTCAAGCTTGTTTTCAAGGCGGCAGCAATGGCACGGCCCACCAGCACTGACACCCCTGAGCCCAAGGGGGCTGCGCCGTCCAAGAAGAAGCAGCTATTCACTAAAAACAAGGCGGAAACCAAGCAGCTACCAGTCGACGAGGACGGGTCCACTGATGCCACCTTCACCATAGGTGCAAACCTCGAACCCAAGCAGGAGGAGGCCTTGGTGAAGTTCCTGCATGCAAACAAGAAGGTGTTCGTGTGGGGACCTGATCAGTTGGCGGGGGTCCCGACGGGGTGATTGAGCATCACCTCAACGTGTGCCCCAACGTGTGCCCCATGAAGCAGAAGGTGAGGCGACAGTCCACAGAGAAACAAGCTTTTATAGTCCAAGAGACCCGCAAGCTAGAGGCAGCAGGGGTTATTCGCGAGGTCCGCTACCCGGATTGGCTGGCCAACCCAGTTGTCGTGCCAAAAAAGGGGGAAAGGAACGTATGTGTGTCGACTTCACCAACCTCAATGAGGCCTGCCCACAAGATCCATTTCCGCTTCCTCGCATTGACCAGATCGTCGACTCCACCACTGAGTGTGACCTGTTGTGCTTCCTGGATGCCTTCTCAGGCTATCACCAGATCAAGATGGCGGTAGAAGACGTGGAAAAAACTGCTTTCCTGACCCCGTGCGGAGTGTACTGCTATACCTGCATGTCGTTTGGGTTGCACAACGCAGGCGCGACCTTTCAGCGGCTGATGCACATCGCCATGGGCCGACAGCTCGGGAGGAATGCTGAGGCGTACGTCGATGACATTGTTGTGAAGTCTCGGGAGGCGAAAACCCTGATACAGGACTTGGAAGAAACCTTTGCGAGCCTTGATAAAGTGGATCTGCGGCTCAACCCGGAGAAGTGCGTATTTGGAGTCCCCTTGGTAAGCTCCTGGGTTTCCTCATGTCCCATAGGGGCATCGAGGCCAACCCGAAAAAGGTCAAAGCAACAAGACATGAGCCCGCCAAAGACCCTCAGAGAAATGCAGAAACTCACCGGGCGGCGTGACCGCTTAGGACGCTTTCATCTCCAAGCTGGGGAACGAGCACGCCATTCTTCAAGCCGATGAAGAAAAGGGCCCTTTGAATGGATCAAGAGGCCGACAAGGCATTCCAAGAACTCAAGAGGTACCTTACCAGCCCTCCGGTGATGGTAGCCCAGCCCTCGGGAGCCTCACGGTCTGCTGTACCTCGGCCACCCCTACTCCGCCAAATAAGAGCCCTGGTAGCGGTCAGGGAGGAGCATCAGGCCAAGGCTGCAACTGCCCTCCAGGCAGGAGCGAAGAGAAGCCAATAGAGCCTCACAAAGACAGCGGTCGCGGCCGAAGGGGATCAGTCGCAGCAGGAAAGCGCGCCCAGAGCAGGAGAGGCCCCGCCGAGCGACCAGGCGCTGGGGGCTCCGCCGTCTCGGGAGGCACCCCAACCTACGAAGGACGCGAACAGCACGCTCACAGCCTAGTCGAGCACCCCATGTACTTCGTCAGCACGGTGCTACGGGACGCGAGGGCGCGGTACCCCATGCCCCAAAAATTCCTCCTCGCGCTATTGGTAGCCTCACGCAAGCTGCGGCACTACTTCCAAGGTAATCCCATCAAGGTCGTCTCAGCATACCCTCTGGAGAAGGTGCTCAGGAGCCCCAACTCAGCTGGGAGAGTCGCCGAGTGGAACATCGAACTGCAAGCGTTTCAGCTAATTCAGCACAACCAGAGTCATCAAGGGGGCCGCATTGGCAGATTTCATGGCAGAATGGACGGAGGCACCCGGCCTCGAAGCAGGCGAAGACCGATCACTTTCCACGGGGAGCGAGGCACCGGACGGCTGGGTCATGTACCTCGACGGGGCATTCTCTCGACATGGCGCGGGGGCTGGCACAGTGCTCGTATCCCCTACTCGGGACAAGCTCTATTACGCAGTGCAGCTCTATTTCCAGCACGGCGAAAAGGTCTCCAACAACATAGCAGAATATGAAGGCTTGATAGCCGGCCTGAGAGCCGCAGTCACTTTGGGAGTAAAGCGCCTCATCATCAAGGGCGATTCACAACTCCTCATCAACTTCTCCAACAAGATATACGAGCCGAAGGACGAGCACATGGAAGCCTACCTCGTGGAGGTTCGCAGGATGGAGAAACAGTTCTGGGGGCTGGAGCTGCAGCATGTGCCTCGCGGTACCCATCAAGAGGCGGATGACATCGGTAAGAGGGTGTCCAGGCGGATGCCTCAGGAGCCTGGCGTCTTCGAAGAGCGACTCTTCAGGCCCTCTGCGGCACCATCACTATCAAGCGCGGTGCAACCTCGGGAGGAGCTCCCCCAGCCGCCTACCTCGGGAGCCCCGGCCTACGGCCCGGCCTCAGGGGCACGCCTGCTCCTGGCGTTGGAGCCTCAGGAGGGGTGCTGGATCACAGAGCTCAAGGGCTACTTGACACAGGGAACCCTGCCAGAGAAGGAGGAGGAGGCGGAGCATGTGGCGCGACAAGCCACGGCCTACTGCATTAGGGATGGAGAGCTTTACCGGAGGCGACCGAATGACGTGTCCCTACGTTGCATTCCCAGAGAGCAAGGGAAGGAATTGCTGGAAGATATACACGACGGAGACTGTGGGCATCACTCATCGTCGCGAACCCTCGTCGGCAAGGCATTCCGCAGCGGGTTCTACTGGCCCACAGCACTCAGCGATGGTGTCGAGCTGGTAAAGGCTTGCGAGGCCTGCCAATTCCACGCCAAGCAGATCCATCAGCCGGCGGGAGGTCTGCAAACTATACCCCTCTCATGGCCATTCGCATTTTGGGGGCTGGACATTCTGGGCCCGTTCCCTCGGGCGCCAGGGGGCTATCGCTACCTCTACGTCGCCGTGGACAAGTTCACCAAGTGGGCTGAGGTAGAAGCTGTCCACACCATCCCAGCGGGCTCTGCGGTCAAGTTCATCAGGGGCCTCGTGAGCCGGTTTGGGGTGCCTCACCGCATCATCACCGACAACGGTTCGCAGTTCACCAGTAATCTCTTCAAAATGTACTGTGCTAACCTTGGAACGCAGATTGCTACGCTCGTGGCGCACTTCGAGTAACGGCCAGGCCGAAGCGAGCTAACGCGGAGGTCCTCAAGGGCCTCAAAACCAGGACCTTCAAGAAGAAGCTGGAGGCCTGCAGCAGGGGCTGGCACGACGAGCTCCAGTCCGTGTTGTGGTCCATCCACACGACCGCAGCCAAGCCGTCTGGCGAGAGCCTGTTCTTCCTCGTCTACGGAGCAAAAGCCGTCCTCCCTCACGAGGTCAAGTCGCCCGCACGGGTCTGGCGTTCGACGAGGCGCAGCAGACGCCATGCGGGGTCGGATCTCGTGGCCGGGGAGGAACATCACAAGAGGCGGGCCATGAGCGGCAAGGTATCAAAAGCACCGCGGGCGATACCACCGCTGCAATATCCGCCTGTGACTCTTGAGGTAGGGGACCTTGTGCTCAGACGGGTCCTCTCCAGGAAGGGTTGCATAAGCTTTCCCCATGTGGGAGGGCCCGTATAAGGTTGTTCATGTTTCCAGCCCGGCCCGCGACGCTTGGAGACTCGGGAGGGGGTGCCCATCCCAACGCTGCGTGGAACATCTAGCATCTCCGTAAGTTTTACCCTTGAAGAAAGGCCCGAGCTCGTGAAGAAGGCAAACGCCTGTGAAGCCTATTTTCCCGAGAAAGGCCGGAGCTCGTGGAAGAAGGCAAACGCTGTGGAAGCTCATTTTCCGAGAAAGGCCCAGAGCCTGTGAAGAAGGCAAACGCCTGTGAAGCTCATTTTCCCGAGAAAGGCCCGGAGCCTGTGAAGAAGGCCAATGCCTGTGAAGCTCATTTTCCCGAGAAAGGCCCGGAGCCTGTGAAGAAGGCAAATGCCTGTGAAGCTCGCCGCCCGTGACACTCTCACGTAATAATGAGTTGGGGCTGTACACGCCCAGGAGTCGCCGGAGAGCCGCCCTCGGGCCTCGGGGGCTCCCGCCCACGCCTGATGGCAGCACTTAGCTCGCTACTGGTGAGAAGACGTCGAAGACTAGATTAGGTGTTGGACGTGGCTTTTTCATTTGCTTTCTGTAGTTGGCTTGTTCATTCCTATTCGAAGTTTTATCGAAGTTGTTGTCGTCTTTGGCTTGTGACTCTTTGTCTTTTTCGCTCACTTTCCTCGTTTTCTCTCGTGCAAGTCTCGTGAGGGAGCAACGCGGGCACCCTCATGAAAGTGTTTTCGCCCTGTCATTTGAAGCTTTCCTATCCAGGTCCACTACGGGAGCACCCCTCCCAGTCCGTGCCCCATGGGCATCACGACACGAACATAGAACCTGGGTCGGTCGCCTCAACAACCGAGACCGGAAGCTACCCCTCCTGACTGATCCTTGCAGGACATGAAGCGCGCGACGAGGCCTCAGCCTCGGGAAGCGGAGACCGCGACAGGACCACCCCCCCCCCCGAGCTAAGTAATTCCTGCACGTGGGCACGAGACACAAAAGCACAACACAGAAATAGCGGAAACAACATGATAACTAACAGCAACAGTTCAGCACGCCCCCCTTGGGGCCCTACACTACTTTCTCTCTATGCAGGGAAGGGAGAAAAACAAAATAGGCACAACTTGCTTGGCGCCAACTCGCGGCGAGGGTTCGTACTGCCTCTGGAGCTCAGTCAGACTCCTCCTCGTGCTTCACCGAGGCGCGACGGCAGGCCGACCCGCTACCTCCCTCCAGGCGGACACGACGGCACGGGGGCTGATCGCGGCCACCGCTGGAGGAGCTGCTGTCCGAGGGAGAGCCGCCGAAGCTCGACGAGCCCGAGCGCCGCCGACCACGCACCTGCTGTCATCTTCATCCCGATCATCGCTGGGGCTGGGTACACGGCCGCGGTCATCGTCTTCGGGGCAGCACCCAGCACGGCGACCGTCTTCTCCAAACACCCTCACGTAGAGGGTGGCGTCGCCGTCGAACTTGAAGTGCAGGGTGCACCGCCGGCTCAGGCCACGCACGCGGGCAAACGTTTGCCAGCCGTGGGTCAGGGCCACACTCCCGGTGACAGAGACCTCCAGCGAAGCCTAGGAGGCCCTGCTGCAACAACCGTCCGCCTGATGCCAGAGGCCGCCCGGAGCGCTGGCCGGAAGTTCACCTACAAAGAAGCGGGGAAGCTGGAGCCAGGTGTTGGTCGGCTCCACCGACCACACGACGAACTCCGGCAGCACCTCCGCCGAGTGGAAGCGCGGCCTAGGGGGCCGCGCAGTCATGGCGCGCCCCCCATCGACAACCTGGCGCCCATCACCGCACAGGGGATCGCCTCCACAACTGCGGGAAGCCGCTATGGGAGCCACAGGACGCTTGCGAGGACGGCCTCGGCCGCGCTTGGCCGGGGGAGAGTCAGGCCCTACCTGGAGGGCCTTCCCCTTCTCCGCGATCGAGAACCTCTTCGACGGAGCCATGGAGAGAAAGGAGTAGCAAGAGAGGGTGGACTGGAAGGGCTTGCGCCGTTCCGTACTTATAGCTGGAGGAGGCCAACCGTCGGCCTCCACGATCACAGGTAATCATGACCCATTTCTGCATGCAGGGACATGTCAAGTCATGCGGTTGCCGAGGGATCGTGGGGAAGCGGAGACGCCCACGACCAATCAATCGCCACGCGGTGCCCAAGGTCACAGGGTTGTTGGGGCCCGCTGACGAGTCGTGACTTGCCCTTCGCTTATCTGCTAAGCCAAGCCCGGCGCGCGCTTTGGGCACGGGGCTCTTGTCGGCGTTTCCGGGAACGGGGTCCCCAGACTTGCTCAAGGCGGCGTGGCTCAAGTGGGGGCCCAGCGCGTCCCAGCTTCATCAGCTCAAGATCAAGACCCTTGCGAGGGGCCAAGCCTCGCGGGGCAGACGACAGGAACCTTCCTCAGGAGCAACCTCGTTAGGCAGGCTCACGAGGAGGCGGAGAGATCAAGGGAGGGTACCTCCCAAGGGTGCCCCGTGACGCAAGCCATGACGATCGAGACCAGGCGGGCGCCATGCAGGCGCCTGCCTACGCAGTGTCCTCATTTCCCCTTTGGTGCAAGGGAGGCAAGCATAGGCCAAGGCATCAGGCAAAGGTTACTGTTTCGTTGCAACAAGACCAAGACCAGCAGAGCGGCAGGAAGGAGGTCATCGTGGAGCCCACGACGGCGTCACCGTCAGAGCCTTTGGTAGCCGAAGACCAACTTTAGTCAGGATAAGTGTACTAGATGTTCCCCTTCAAAATGGCCAATTGTTGGCGCCCTTCCCGCTCATTATTTGGGAAGAGGCCCAGGGCCTCCCTCTATAAATAGGACTAGCCACCACAGAGAGAGGGACGGGTTGAACCGACCAGAGAGAGAGAGAGAGAAGCGGCTGGATTCACCCAAGCAGTCCACCGCACCAGCTCAAGAACAGCCCCTCGCGAGGCTGTTCTTCCTTTGTACTGTTCTTCATCAGCCCCAGAGGCAATCCACCACACCACACACTGGAGTAGGGTATTACACCACAACGGTGGCCCGAACCAGTATAAACCTCGTGTCTCTTGTGTTGTTCATTGTTCCTAGTTTAGATCCCTTGCTAACCATCGTCGATGCGTGAGCTGGTAGGGGAAAGATCTCCGCGCGCACCCCAGTGTTCGAACCTCAAGGGTCTGCCGGAACCCGAAATCCGACACCCGTCTTTATGGCAGGATTTGGATCCCGGCTGCGGGGAGTCCGACCGGCCGAACGCCCGGACATAGTCCGGCTTACTTTTTTCTGCCTCTTGGACGAAGGCTCGGATTGCAATTCGATGCAACTGCTGAAGCACATATTTGCAAACCCATACCTCTTGGACGAAGGCTCGGCCGTGTCTTTGTCTGCCTTCCTCTTCGAAGGCTCGCCCGGCATGGGGACCGCTCTCTTAGGAGACGCCCCTGGTGCGGCACGGCGCGCCATATGCCTCCCCTTTTTATCACAGGATGGTGCGGTGGGTGAGGCGGAATGATAAAACCCTTTTAGGGAAAATATCTCCCGATTACTTACATGGGAGGCGGGAAGAAGACCAGGGTAGTCGGTGATGATGGCCACTTCCGTGCCATTGTAGCTCGCCTGGTAAAACATCCCGTCCGCGAGCATCACGAATATATCCGGATCCTCCTCGAATCAAGGGTCGAGGTCCCGGTTGTGGTCCTCTGGCTGGGGGTGGGGCTGTGAAGCCCCTCGGAGACCTTTCGCCAGTGCTATAATAAACAGGCGGATTACTAATTCATTAAAAATGACTTGAGGAGGGGAGTAAGCAGAACGGGGCAGAGGGGTTAAGACTTACCCAACTAGGTGGATTGTACATGGAATATCCATCTCGGCGCTTGATATGAAGGAACTCCTCCTCCTCCCCTTTGAACAGTTCGGCCAATATTTTTGCCAGAGCGGCAGGGGTGTCCGGACCCTTCCTACCATAGCGGGAGGCGTCATCTTCCCTGTTGCAGTGCCACACGGGAAGCCCTCGATATTGGAGTGACTGAACCCCCCTCACTATTGAAGTCGCCATTACTTTGGCTATTGATAATCCGGACTGGGCGAGCGTCTTTATCATACCATGAGTTGACAAACTTCCGCGTTGTCATCTTCTTCAAGACTCCAGGGGCGCCAGCTATGGCGTTTCTTCAAAGGAACTCTCACAAATCCGGGAAGACCCCTCTGAACTGGTTCCGAAAGCGTGACGTCCTCAATATAAAACCATTCGGACGGTCACTCTTCGGATGCCTTCTTTGGTGTGCCGGATAGGTATCCGGTCTCAGCGATGCGCCATATTTTGGCTCCGCCCACTTCAAATATTGATCCCTCGTGGTTGCGCGGGATAGGACAGAATAACTTTCTCCACAATTCAAAATGGGCCTCACAACCCAGGAATAGCTCGCAAAGGGCCACGTAGCCCGCGATATGCAGGATGGAGGCCGGAGTAAAGTTGTGAAATTGGAGTCCATAATACTCCAAAAGCCCGCGGAGGAATGGATGAATTGGAAATCCTACACCTATTAGCAGATAAGGGACAAAGCACACCCGTCCCCCCCAGATGGATTGGGGAAATCTTCAGCCTAAGCCCCGCCATTGAAGACGGTCAATCCTGCTCGAACAGGGACTAGATCTGCGGGGGAAAGAAATCCGTGTGTTTGTAGCTTCTCCAGCTGACCATGGGATACGGAACACCCCTCCCACTCGCCTTTTTCTGGGCTGGAGGGATGGGGGGAAGAGCTGGGTGCGCTCGCCATGTTGGGATGCTCTTTTTTGGTCGTCTCTGAGGATTTCTTTCGTGTGGTGCCGAATGGATCTAGGATCCAATCTCTTTAAATGGAGGCTCTTTTTCATGGCTAGGGTGTTATATGCAAAAATACTCTGACCTCTCGCATTTTCTCGACACATGGAAGCTGAAGCCGTTGACGCACAGAAGTCGAGGGGTACGACATTAAATGGAAGGCCAGATACATCAACTTGAGGTCATCGGAAGAAGAACCCGCCTTGCAATGTCTAAGATAATATGCGTGCCGGACACCTCGTCATTGAAGCCTGGTTCGGGGGCTACTGAGGGAGTCCTGGACTAAGGGGTCCTCGGGCGTCCGACCTGTTAGCCATGGGTCAGACTAATGGGCTGTGAAGATACGAAGACCGAAGACTTCACCCGTGTCCGGATGGGACTCTCCTTGGCGTGGAAAGCAAGCTTGGCAACCAAATATGAAGATTTCCTTTCTTTGTAACCGACCTTATGTAACCCTAGATCCCCCCGTGTCTATATAAACCGGAGGGCTTAGTCCGGATAAATATATTCATTACCATAGTCATACAGGCTAGACTTCTAGGGTTTAGCCATTACGATCTCGTGGTAGATCAACTCTTGTAATACTCATATTCATCAAGATCAATCAAGCAGGAAGTAGGGTATTACCTCCATAGAGAGGGCCCGCACCTGGGTAAACATTGTGTCCCCGTCTCCTGTTACCATCGATCCTAGACGCACAGTTCGGGACCCCCTACCCAAGATCCGCCAGTTTTGACACCGACACTCTGCCCTCGTACCTCTACGCGTGCTGCCAGTGTTTGGGGCCGGCACACGATCATGCACGTTCATGTGAAAGCGGTTGCGCCGGTCGCGGCACGACGATGCAGTTATCCGCTGCAAAAACTGCCATGCGGACGCGTCAAGAATCCACGCCGCCCGTGTTGGAAATATGCCCTAGAGGCAATAATAAATTGGTTATTATTATATTTCCTTGTTCATGATAATCGTTTATTATTCATGCTATAATTGTATTGATAGGAAACTCAGATACATGTGTGGATACATAGACAACACCATGTCCCTAGTAAGCCTCTAGTTGACTAGCTCATTGATCAACAGATGGTTACGGTTTCACGACCATGGACATTGGATGTCGTTGATAACGGGATCACATCATTTGGAGAATGATGTGATGGACAAGACCCAATCCTAAGCCTAGCACAAAGATCGTAGTTCAGATGCTAAAGCTTTTCTAATGTCAAGTATTTTTCCTTAGACCATGAGATTGTGCAACTCCGGATACCGTAGAAATGCTTTGGGTGTACCAAACGTCACAACGTGAATCGGGTGGCTATAAAGGTGCACTACAGGTATCTCCGAAAGTGTCTGTTGGGTTGGCACGAATCGAGACTGGATTTGTCACTGTGTAAACGGAGAGGTATCTCCGGGCCCACTCGGTAGGACATCATCATAATGTGCACAATGTGACCAAGGGGTTGATCACGGGATGATGTGTTACGGAACGAGTAAAGAGACTTGCCGGTAATGAGATTGAACAAGGTATCGGTATACCGACGATCGAATCTCGGGCAAGTGCAATACCGTTAGACAAAGGGAATTGTATACGGGATCGATTGAGTCCTTGACATCGTGGTTCATCCGATGAGATCATCATGGAACATGTGGGAGCCAACATGGGTATCCAGATCCCGCTGTTGGTTATTGACCGGAGACCGACTCGGTCATGTCGCAAGATGGTTCCCGAACCCGTAGGGTCTACACACTTAAGGTTCGATGACGCTAGGGTTATAAAGGAAGTTTGTATGTGGTTACCGAATGTTGTTGGAGTCCGGATGAGATCTCGGACGTCACGAGGATGTTCCGGAATGGTCCGGAGGTAAAGATTTATATATGGGAAGTCCTATTTTGGTCACCGGAAAAGTTTCGGGTTTTATCGGTAACGTACCGGGACCATCGAGAGGTTTCCGGGGGTCCACCAAGTGGGGCCACCAGCCCCGGAGGGCTGCATGGGCCAAGTGTGGGAGGGGACCAGCCCCAGGTGGGCTGGTGCGCCCCCCCCACAAGGGCCCAAGGCGCCTAGGGTTTGGGGAGGGGGCGCCCCACCTAGCTTGGGGGGCAAGTTTCCCCCTTTCCCCCCTTGGCCGCCACCCATAGATGGGATTGGGGCTGCCGCACTCCTTGGGGTGGAAACCCTAGAGGGGGCGCAACCCCCTCCCTCTCCCCTATATATAGTTGAGGTCTTGAGGGCTGCCAACACATGAGTTTCACCTCTCCCTGGCGCAGCCCTACCCCTCTCCCTTCTCCTCTCCCGCGGTGCTTGGCGAAGCCCTGCAGGATTGCCACGCCTCCACCACCACCACGCCCGTTGTGCTGCTGCTGGACGGAGTCTTCCTCAACCTCTCCCTCTCTCCTTGCTGGATCAAGGCATGGGAGACGCCACCGGGTTGTACGTGTGTTGAACGCGGAGGTGCCGTCTGCTCGGCACTAGGATCTCCGTGATTTGGATCACGACAGTATGACTCCTTCAACCCCGTTCTCTTGAACGCTTGGCTTAGCGATCTACAAGGGTATGTAGATGCACTCTCCTTCCACTTGTTGCTGGTTTCTCCATAGATAGATCTTGGTGACACGTAGGAAAATTTTGAATTTCTCGCCACGCTCCCCAACATGGCATCATGAGCTAGGTCTATTGCGTAGATTCTTTGCACGAGTAGAACACAAAGTAGTTGTGGGCGTTGATTTTGTTCAATATGCTTACCGTTACTAGTCCAATCTTGTTTCGACGGTATTGTGGGATGACGCGGCCTGGACCGACCTTACATGTACTCTTACGTGAGACAGGTTCCACCGACTGACATGCACTTGTTGCATAAGGTGGCTAGCGGGTGCCAGTCTCTCCCACTTTAGTCGGATCGGATTCGATGAAAAGGGTCCTTATGAAGGGTAAATAGCAATTGACATATCACGTTGTGGTTTTGGCGTAGGTAAGAAACGTTCTTGCTAGAAACCCATAGCAGCCATCAGAAAACATGCAAACAACAATTAGAGGACGTCTAACTTGTTTTTGCAGGGTATGCTATGTGATGTGATATGGCCAAGAATAATGTGATGAATGATATGTGATGTATGAGATTGATCATGTTCTTGTAATAGGAATCACGACTTGCATGTCGATGAGTATGACAACCGGCAGGAGCCATAGGATTTGTCTTAATTTATTGTATGACCCGCGTGTCATTGAACAAACGCCATGTAATTAATTTACTTTATTGCTAACCGGTAGCCATAGTAGTAGAAGTAATAAGTTGGCGAGACAACTTCATGGAGACACGATGATGGAGATCATGATGATGGAGATCATGGTGTCATGCCGGTGACGATGATGATCATGGAGCCCCGAAGATGGAGATCAAAAGGAGCAAAATGATATTGGCCATATCATGTCACTATTTTGATTGCATGTGATGTTTATCATGTTTCTACATCTTATTTGCTTAGAACGACGGTAGTAAATAAGATGACACCTCATTAAAATTTCAAGAAAGTGTTCCCCCTAACTGCGGCACCGCTAAGTAAAGTTCGTTGCTTCAAGCACCACGTGATGATCGGGTGTGATAGATTCTTACGTTCACATACAACGGGTGTAAGCCAGATTTACACACGTGAAACACTTAGGTTGACTTGACGAGCCTAGCATGTACAGAAATGGCCTCGGAACACAAGAGACCGAAAGGTCGAGCATGAGTCGTATGGTAGATACGATCAACATGAAGATGTTCACCGATGGTGGCTAGTCCGTCTCACGTGATGATCGGACACGGCCTAGTTGACTCGGATCATGTTATCACTTAGATGACTAGAGGGATGTCTATCTGAGTGGGAGTTCATGAGATGAACTTAATTATCCTGAACATAGTCAAAAAGATCTTTGCAAATTATGTCGTAAGCTCGCGCTTTAGTTCCACTGTTTAGATATGTTCCTAGAGAAAAATATAGTTGAAAGTTGACAATAGTGATTATGCGGACAGAAGAAAGCTTATGTCCTTAATGCACCGCCAAGGTGCTTTGAACCCCAAACGTCATCTCGTGGATGTTATAACATCGGACATACACGTTTTGATAACTACGTGATAGTTCAGTTAAACGGTTTAGAGTTGAGGCAGCAAAGACATTTTTCAAAACATCGCGGAACATATGAGATGTTTCGAGGGCTGAAATTGGGATTTCAGGCTCGTGCCCACGTCAAGAGGTATAAGACCTCCGACGATTTTCTTAGCCTGCAAACTAAGGGAGAAAAGCTCAATTGTTGAGCTTGTGCTCAGATTGTCTGAGTGCAACAATCACTTGAATCGAGTGGGAGTTGATCTTCCAGATGAGATAGTGATGTTTCTCCAAAGTCATTGCCACCGAGCTGCTAGAGCTTCGTGATGAACTATAACATATCAGGGATAGATATGATGATCCTTGAGCTATTCGCAATGTTCGACACCGCGAATGTAGAAATCAAGAAGGAGCATCAATTGTTGATGGTTAGTGAAACCACTAGTTTCAAGAAGGGCAAGGGCAAGCATGAGTACTTCATGAAACAAAGAAATCAGTTGCTGCCCAAAGGAAGAAACCCAAGGTTGAACCCAAACCCGAGACTAAGTGCTTCTGTAATAAGGGGAACAACCATTGGAGCAGAATTACCCTAGATGCTTGGGAGATGAGAAGGCTGGCAAGGTCGATAGAAGTATATTGGATATACATTAAGTTATTGTGTACTTTACTAGTACTCCTAGTAGCACCAGGGTATTAGATACCGGTTTGGTTGCTAAGTGTTAGTAACTCGAAATAAAAGGCTAGGAGACTAGCTAAAGGTGAGCTGACGATATGTATTGGAAGTGTTTCCAAGTTTGATGTGATCAAACATCGTACGCTCCCTCTACCATCAAGATTAGTATTAAACCAGAATAATTGTCATTTGGTGTTTGCGATGAGCATAGACATGATTGGATTATGTCTATCGCAATACGGTTATTCATTTAAGGAGAATAATGGTTACTCTATTTATTTGAATAATACCTTCGATGGTCTAGCACCTAAATGAATGGTTTATTGAATCTCGATCGTAGTGATACACATTTTCATGCCAAAGGTATAAGATAGTAATGATAGTACCACTTGCTTGTGGCACTGCCATGTAAGTCATATTGGTGTAAAACGCATGAAGAAGCTCCATGTTGATGGATCTTTGGACTCACTTGTTTTTGAAAAGTTTGAGACATGCAAACCATGTCTATTGGTGTATACGCATGATGAAACTCCATGCAGATGGATCGTTTGGACTCACTTGATTTTGAATCACTTGAGATATGCAAATCATACCGCATGGGCAAGATGACTGAAAAGCCTCATTTCAGTAAGATGGAACAAGATCGCAACTTGTTGGAAGTAACGCATTTTGATGTGTGCAGCCCAATGAGTGCTGAGGCATGCAGCGAATATCGTTATGTTCTTACTTCACAGATGATTCGAGTAGATGTTGAGTATATTTACTTGATGAAACACAAGTCTGAATTATTGAATGGTTCAAGTAATTTCAGAGTGAAGTTAAAGATCTTCGTGACAAGAGGATAAAATTTCTATGATATGAACATAGAGATGAGTATCTGAGTTACGAGCTTTGGCACGCAATTAAGACATTGTGGAAATTGTTTCACAATAAATACCTACCGGAACACCATAGTGTGATGGTGTGTCCGAACATCATAGTTGCACCCTATTAGATATGGTGTGTACCATGATGTCTCTTATCGAATTACCACTATCGCTCATGGGTTAGGCATTAGAGACAACCGCACTCACTTTAATAGGGCACCACGTAATTCCGTTGAGACGACACCGCTTTGAACTATGGTTTGGAGAAACCTAAGTTGTCGCTTTCTTAAAAGTTTGGGGCTGCGACGCTTATGTGAAAAGGTTTCATCGTGATAAGCTCGAACCCAAAATGGATAAATACATCTTCATAGGATACCCAAAATGGTTGGGTATACCTCCTATCTCAGATCCGGAAGCAAAAGTAATTGTTTATATAAATGGGTCCTTTCTCGAGAAAAGTTTCTCTCGAAAGAATTGAGTGGGAGGATGGTAGAGACTTGATGAGGTTATTGAACCGTCACTTCAACAAGTGTGTAGCAGGGCACATGAAGTTATTCCTGTGGTGCCTACACCAATTGAAGTAGAAGCTTATGATAGTGATCATGAAGTTTCGGATCAAGTCACTACCGTACCTCGTAGGGTGACAAGGATGCGCATTTACTTCAGAGTGGTACGCAATCCTGTCTTAGAGGTCATGTTGCTAGACAACAATGAACCTACGAGCTATGGAGAAGCGATGGTGGGCCCGGATTCCAACGAATGGCTCAAGGCCATAACATCTGAGAGAGAATCCATGACTTTGGAAGAAATACTTGATGGTCGTAAGGACGTTGGGTAAAGATGGATTTTAAAAGGAAGATGCATAATGATGGTAAGTATCACCATTAAGAACGCCGACTTGTCGTTAAAGATGTTTTCCGACAAGTTCAAGGAGTTGACTACGGTGAGGCTTTCTCACTCGTAGCAATGCTAAGAGTCTGTTGGAATTGGATTAGCAATTACTGCATGATTGATGAAATCTTGCAGATAGGATGTCAAAACATTGTTTCCTCGACGTTATACTTGAGGAAAGGTTGTATGTGATACAACCAGAAGGTTTTGTCAATCTGAAAGATGCTAACAAGTATGCAAAGCTCGAGCAATCCTTCTAAGGACTGGAGTAAGCATCTCGGAGTTGGAATGTACGCTTTGATGAGATGATCAAAGATTTTGGGTTTATACAAAGTTTGTGAGAAACTTGTATTTCCAAAGATGTGAGTGGGAGCACTATAGAATTTCTGATAAGTATATGTGAATGACATATTGTTGATCGGAAATGATGTAGAATTTCTGGAAAGCATATAGGGTTATTTGAAAAGTGTTTATCAATAGAAAACCTGAATTAAGCTGCTTGAACATTGAGCATCAAGATCTATGAGGATAGATAAAAACGCTAAATGGTACTTTCAAATGAGCACATACCTTGACATGATCTTGAAGGTGTTCAAGATGGATCGACCAAAGAAGGAGTTCTTGCCTGAGTTGTAAGGTATGAAGTTAAGAGTTAAAGCTCGACCACGGCGTAAGAGAGAGAAAGGATGAAGGTCGCCCCTATGCTTCGGACATAGGCTCAGAGTATGCTATCTTTGTGTACCTCACTTTGGAAGTGTGCCTTGCCATGAGTCCGGCAAGGGGTACAAGAGTGATCCAGAATGGATCATTGCACAATGATCAAAATTGTCCTTGGAGTAAATAAGGACATGTTTCTCGATTATGGAGGTGATAAAGAGTTCGGCGTAAAGGGTTACGCCGATGCAAGCTTTAACACCGATCCGAAAGTGACTCTGAGTAGCAAACCGGATAAGTATACAGGACCAACCAATTGGAATAGCTACAAGTTTAACGTGGAAGCAACATTTACAATATGACATAGAGATTTATGAAGTACATACGGATCTGAATGTTGCAGACCCGTTGACTAAAACCTCTCTCACAAGAAAAACATGATCAAACCCCAGAACTCATTGAGTCTTAATCACATGATGATGTGGACTAGTTTAGTGACACTAGTAAACTCTTGGATGTTGGTCACATGGAGATGTGACCTATGAGTGTTGATCACATAGCGATGTGAACTAGATTATTGACTCTAGTGCAAGTGGGAGACTGTTGGAAATATGCCCTAGAGGCAATAATAAATTGGTTATTATTATATTTCCTTGTTCATGATAATCGTTTATTATCCATGCTATAATTGTATTGATAGGAAACTCAGATACATGTGTGGATACATAGACAACACCATGTCCCTAGTAAGCCTCTAGTTGACTAGCTCGTTGATCAACAGATGGTTACGGTTTCTGACCATGGACATTGGATGTCGTTGATAACGGGACCACATCATTTGGAGAATGATGTGATGGACAAGACCCAATCCTAAGCCTAGCACAAAGATCGTGTAGTTCAGATGCTAAAGCTTTTCTAATGTCAAGTATTTTTCCTTAGACCATGAGATTGTGCAACTCCCTGATACCGTAGAAATGCTTTGGGTGTACCAAACGCCACAACGAATCGGGTGTCTATAAAGGTGCACTACAGGTATCTCTCGAAAGTGTACATTGGGTTGGCACGAATCGAGACTGGGATTTGTCACTGTGTAAACGGAGAGGTATCTCTGGGCCCACTCGGTAGGACATCATCATAATGTGCACAATGTGACCAAGGGGTTGATCACGGGATGATGTGTTACGGAACGAGTAAAGAGACTTGCCGGTAATGAGATTGAACAAGGTATCGGTATACCGACGATCGAATCTCGGGCAAGTACAATACCGTTAGACAAAGGGAATTGTATACGGGATCGATTGAGTCCTTGACATCATGGTTCATCCGATGAGATCATCATGGAACATGTGGGAGCCAACATGGGTATCCAGATCCTGCTGTTGGTTATTGACCGGAGAACGCCCTGGTCATGTCTGCATGGTTCCCGAACCCACAGGGTCTACACACTTAAGGTTCGATGACGCTAGGGTTATAAAGGAAGTTTTTATGTGGTTACCGAATGTTGTTCGGAGTCCCGAATGAGATCCCGGACGTCACGAGGAGTTCCGGAATGGTCAGTAGGTAAAGATTTATATATGGGAAGTCTTGTTTTGGTCACCGGAAAAGTTTCGTGTTTTATCGGTAACGTACCGGGACCATCGGGAGGGTCCCGGGGGTCCACCAAGTGGGGCCACCAGCCCCGGAGGGCTGCATGGGCCAAGTGTGGAGGGGACCAGCCCTGTGGGCTGGTGCGCCCCACAAGGGCCCAAGGCGCCTAGGGTTTGGGAGGGGCGCCCACCTAGCTTGGGGGCAAGTTCCCCTCCCCCCTTGGCCGCCACCCATAGATGGGATTGGGGCTGCCGCACCCCTTGGGGTGGAAACCCTAGAGGGGGCGCACCCCCTCCCTCTCCCCTATATATAGTTGAGGTCTTGAGGGCTGCCAACACATGAGTTTCACCTCTCCCTGGCGCAGCCCTACCTCTCTCCCTTCTCCTCTCCTGCGGTGCTTGGCGAAGCCCTGCAGGATTGCCATGCTCCTCCACCACCACCACGCCGTTGTTTTGCTGCTGGACGGAGTCTTCCTCAACCTCTCCCTCTCTCCTTGCTGGATCAAGGCATGGGAGACGTCACCGGGCTGTACGTGTGTTGAACGCGGAGGTGCCGTCTGCTCGGCACTAGGATCTCCGGTGATTTGGATCACGACAAGCACGACTCCTTCAACCCCGTTCTCTTGAACGCTTCCGCTTAGCGATCTACAAGGGTATGTAGATGCACTCTCCTTCCCCTCGTTGCTGGTTTCTCCATAGATAGATCTTGGTGACACGTAGGAAAATTTTGAATTTATGCTACGTTCCCCAACAACCCGGCCTCTTTTATTCATGCGGCCATTTACCTTCATCTCTCGTCTCACATGACACAATAAGGACACCCACGAGGACACATACAGAGAGGACATCCGGTGGTTCCAATGGTGCTCCTCGTGGCTCCAATGGTGCTCCCAGCGGCCGACGACGACAACGGCGGGCAGTTCACCACGCATCACGTAGTGGACACCCACGTGAGGGGGAAGGCCCTCTCGGTGGTGTACACGAATGATCCGGCCTCGGTGGAGAGCTCCATCCAAACTATTGAGTAGTTCCTTGCCGAGGACAAGTACCGAGTGGTCGGCTTCGACCTCGAGTTCACTATCGGTCGTGCCGGGCATGATCAGAAGGTTGTCGTCGCCCAGTTGTGCATGCGACATGACGTCTTCATCTACCACTACCACCTTGCCACAAGGCCTTGCGAGCGTTTCTCCAGGTTTATCAACAGCTCCGACTACAGTTTCGCTATGGTGGACACCACCAACAATCTAAAAGCGCTCGAGGTTTCAGACTTGAAATGCCCGAATCTTGTCAACAGCCAGCACCACTACAAGGTCTGGGGCAGAGACAAAAAGAAACCGAACTCCCTGGTTGACCTCGCCTCGGTCATCATCGATCCCTACTACGCGAAGATGAAGGAAGAGAGCAATAAGGACAAAAATGCCTGGCAAAGTGTGTGGCATGAAAGACGGGATGAACAACATGTCAAGTACGCGACCATGGACGCGTACATAAGCTATGAGATGTACAGGCGGGTCGTTGACATGAGGAATTGTCTTCTTCCTGACCCAGACGAGGGATCGAGCCACATAGCAGTGATGGGAGCGTCATAAGAAGTAATGACTAGACGATCGTTTCTCCTACTTTAGAATGCATGCAATTGTTTATTGAGGTGTGTGTGAATGATCTGTATAGTCACTTATGTAATTGGATGTTTATTTTAGTTATATATATATATACATGTTATTCTACTTTAGACAGAGCAATTCACACGGCTTATTAGCAGCAATCGCCCTGTTATTATTGGTCTTCACACACATTTACGATTACGCACTGTTTGGCCAGTATCACACATCTTGTTCAGTTGAACCGTTTCCATTGTGTTGCCTAATCACACACAATTCATCCCAGTGAACCACATGTTGTATATCGCACATGCCTTCATTTGGCTACCCGTTTCTTTTGTTCCTCCTCATCCCAAACAGTTAATTGAGCTGAACCGTATGCCCTGCATCGCACACGAAACTAAATTCTGAACTTTTTTGATGCATCTGTCATCGCAAACGTTTTGCACCTTTTTTGACGGTTTTTTTACACCATCGTTTGCAATTATGGCATCGCACACAGTTTCGTCGAAGGGTCTCTAATCGTAGTGTCACGTTTGGACTATCCTGCAGCAGTGTAAGCCCAGGTATTTCTTCAATAGGAGGTAAATTTTTAACATCCTCAGCTTTAATACCTTTTTCCTTCGTAGATTTCTTTGCCTCTTGCATATCTTCAGGACTGAGATATAATATACCCCTCTTCTTTGGAGTGTGTTTAGGTGGTGGTTCAGGAAGAGTCAAATCATCATAATTTTTCAATATGTTATTCAACAATTCTTCAGCTAATAGTTCGTTCCCTAAAAATATAACCAGCACAACTATCTAGGAAATCCCTAGAAGCATCGGTTAGTCCATTATAGAAGATATCGAGTATTTCATTTTTCTTAAGAGGATGATCAGGCAAAGCATTAAGTAACTGGCAAAGCCTCCCCCAAGCTTGTGGGAGACTCCGTTCTTTAATTCGCACAGAGTTAAATATTTCCTATAAGGCAGCTTGTTTCTTATGAGCAGGAACATATTTTTTAGAGAAGTAATAATCATATCCTCGGGACTACGCACACAACCAGGAGCAAGAGTATTGTACCAAGCTTTAGCATCACCCTTTTGTGAGAACGGAAATAATTTGAGAATAAACTAATAGTGAGTTTTATCATCATGAGTAAAAAGGGTGGCTATGTCATTCTTTTGAAAGCTTGGGACAGTGGGGGAACCCCCCACTGACTTGTATTAAACCTCAACACAAAAGTTACATGGATAAATTACATGGGGGGTAGGGGTTAGGAGAAGACCTATACATCAATGGTATAGGGGAACTGACTAGGTCAGATCAGCAACCTGCTCAACAAATGGCACTAGGGCCTCTTTGACTTTGTGTCTCATCATGCCAAAGTCAAGCTTGAACCTCTGGCTCCATCCTTCCACTGTGGGCACTATACCCCTGAAATGTTTATTGTTACGTTCCTTCCAGATACTCCAAGACGCTATGATGAAAATATCCATGAACATTGGCTTTGTCCACGTACTTTTCGCTGCATGCAGAAGCTGCAGCCTGTTGCCATGCATTGGCCACGTGATCCCCTATCTTCTCCAACATGACCTACTGAATTCACACTGGAAAAACAGGTGTTCTACTGACTCTTCAGGGGGTCAGCGGCATAGCAGGCAGGCAAAGTTGTCATCTCTTAGTTTCATATTCTTCCTTTTAAGCAACCCTCACGTGTTTAGTCTATCTGCAAGGAGCAGCCAAGCAAAAACCTTCCACTTGTTGGTGCATTTTCTTTTCCAGATCCACTCAAAAGCTTTGTCTGCCTCCCCGTCTCGGAAACGGTGCAGATAGAACTTGTTGGAGTTGAGCCCCTCCGATATCCAGACAGGTTTCCATTCATCATTCCTCTCTGTCAGCTCCATCGAGGACAAGGTGTTCTGAAGGTCCTCGAGCTCTCCTCTAGCCTGAATCAAGAGTGGTAAGTGGAAATTTTGGCCAAGCGTAGGCGCTGTCAACAGCTTCTGGACGGAGATATCTTCGTGTTTAGAGAAGGAGAACAGGCGGGGGTGGCTATTGGCCAGTATCTCCATGCCAGTCATCTTTCCAGAACAGAACTGTGCTCCCATCTCCCACCTCAACGGATGTGACCCCTCTGTATATTGGCGCAAGGTTCATGACATCTTTCCACCAAAATGATCCCCATGGGTCAGAAGCATGCGGGACATGGCCCTCATAGTATGTGCCCCAAACAAGCTGAACCCACAGTATATCCATGCGGTTATAGAATTTATGCAGTTGTTTTAGCAGCAAACCTTGGTTTTGGACTTTAAGGTTGAGCACCCCGAGCCCCCCTTTGTGTTTGGGTCTGTAAACCAGCCCCCAAGCCGCCATAGAAACAACTTTCATACAATCGTCCGTGTTCTTGGCCCAGAGACAGTAGCGTCTCAGTTTGTCCAGATGATCAAGTATCTTCAGCGGCAGTCTGATGGAGCACATAGCATAGATCGCAAGGGAGGTGATCACCGAGTTTACCAGGGTAAGTTTTGAGCCGAGTCAAGAAGCATAGCTGCCATAGAGAGTTTGCGCTCGACCGACGAAACGAGAGGCATGAGGTCTGTCACTGTCGGTCTGGTAGTGCCCATGGGCAACCCTAGGTACATAAACGGCATGGAGCCGATCGAGCATCCAAAGACCTGAGCCAGGCACGAGGTCGTGTCTGCATCTGTGTTGAGGTGATAAGAGTGGATTTTTGGAAGTTGATGCGCAACCCTACCGACGACGCATAGTCCTGAAGGATTGACTTGATGGTCTCGGCTTGGGTTCTGTCAGCGGGCATCACAAGGATTGTGTCGTCCGCGTACTAATTAATGGGATAGTCATCTTCTGAAGCAGGGATGGGAAAACGGAGATCACTCGTGCGAAGCATCATTGATAGCAGATCGGCTGCGAGCACAAAGATGAGTGGAGACAACGGGTCTCCTTGGCACACACCACATAAGCAGAAGAATTGCCTGCCTGGGGTCCCATTAAGGAGGACAAAGGACTTGGCCAACAAAAACAAGCAGTTGATCCGTCCAAGCCATCGATCATCAAAACCCATACACCTGATAATCTCCATCATCGTGGCATGTTCGACCGTGTCGAACGCCTTAGCAAAATCCAACTTCAAGATAGCAACCTCTCGGCCCGACGCTTGAAATTGGTGAATGATTTCGAAGGCCCACGCAACACAGTCTTGGATCGATCGACCTTTCAAGAAGCCGTATTGATTTTGGTGGATGATTGTAAGAATCACGCGTTGCAGGTGGTTTGTGAGGAGCTTCGTCAAAATCTTAAGGCAACAGTTCAACAGAGTTATCAGGCGATAGTCATTTGCCATCTCCGGGGATTGGATTTTAGGGATGAGAGTGATAAACCCCGTGTTCAAGCTTTCAAGATCCAGATTACCTGCATGAAACTCAAAACAAAGACGATAAAAGTCTTCTTTAATGATATGCCAGCATGATTTAATGAAGTTGCCACTGAAGCCATCGGGGCTCGGAGCCCGATCAGTTGGCATTTCTTTGACCACTTGATCAATTTCTTGACGGGTGAAAGGAGCAGACAAAGATTGGAGTCCTTCCACCTTTTTGATGATCCGTCTCAAATCAAACTTCATGCTGGTTTGGTTGGAGCACCCGAGTCTGTCCTTAAATGCCTGAAAGGGTGCAGCCTCTTTGCTCAAGTGATCATGTATAACCGAGTCATCGGACAGTCTAAGCGAAGCAATGTTGTTTCTACGGTATCGCCCAGTGGACACCCTGTGAAAGAACTTTGTGTTGCCGTCGCCAAACTTGAAATATCTGATAGTGCAATGTTTCATCCAGTACACTTTCTTGCAGTCCAGCAAGTCGAGGAGGTGCTATTTTAATATCAGTCTGAAGTTAGCCTCTAGGACAGACAACCTTCTCCGTTCCTCTAATCCGTCAATCTCCAGGAGTGTTTTATTGCAATTATCAATCATCATCGAGAGTTTGGATATTTTTTGCTCCACTGCTTTAGGTCATAACACAGGTTTTTTAGCTTCTTGCATAGAATTGCAGCTGCGTTCGGGGCATAGAAACGCTTGGCCCAGGATGGTTTCACCACATCGAAGAACCCTGGTTGATTAATCCAGAAATCTTCGAACGAAATAATTTGGACTTGGGTATTTTGGATTGGATGCTCACATAACAAGGGACGTGATCGGACGTGGGCTTACCTAGGGGCATAACAACAGTGTTCAGGTATTGGCTGCCCAGTTAACGGAAGTGAAATGCCAATCGAGCTGCTCAAGCAATGGGTCAGATTGCATGTTACTGCAGGTAAACGATCGCCCTTTGATCGGTAGCTCAACCAGAGACTGTCTCCGGATGAATTCATTCAAGAGTAACATATCGTTTGCGTCTCCTCCTCCTCTGTTACGGTTGTCAGGTGCTCGAATGAAGTTAAAGTCGCCAAGGATAAGCCAATCTTCACTATTAGGAATGTCAAGTTCAAACAGCCAGGTAGTGAAAATCGACCTATTTGGATCAGCGCATGGTCCATAGATATTTACTAACGTCCATGAATCGTTAGATTGCGTTGAGGTGAGTCTGACGCCGAGCGCAAAAGGTTCAGAAAAAACCGCAACGCCAGAGAAAACCGAGCTCATCCACACTGTAATAAGACCACCGGAATTCCCAACAGAGGGCACATATTCGAACATATCAAATTTTTTAGGACAGAACTGCTTAACAAACGAAATATCAAAAGAAGTGTGCTTAGTTTCTTGAAAACAAACGAGTGAACAACCACTAATATCAATCGCATTCCAGGTCGCCAGTTGCTTCTTGTCTGAGTTGACCCCGCGCACATTCCAGCAAAGAACGTTCCACTGTTTATTCTACGAAATCGCACCTAGTGCTGCTCAGGGGGCTCTCCTGATCTCCCGCTAGGAGCTTCTGGGGACTGAGATCGTCAGGCGGGATCCCACATAGAGTAGTGCCAACAAACTGTAGCTGCTGGATAGGGGTCGGGGGAGGCACCTGGTCGTTTGACACGGGCGGGATGTTGATCAACAATTTGGTGCACGGATCCGTCGCCTTTGAGGAGCAGGCAATCGAGGGTGCACCCCTCGGCTTGACCTTGGACTGCTCCTTCTTCATGTTAGTGACCTGGGGAATCCTGAATCCATCATATTTCGTGGAACGAGTACTGCGTCGTAGGCATGCCGTATCAACTGGAGCTTTTTCTGCCGAGACCATCTTCTAAAGATACTGATTGCGTGGTATGGTAGCAGACACATCAGGCAGCATAGCCTATGGGGTTTCAGTAATCACAGTGGACACCAAGCCGTCACTATCAGTTTCAGGCACAAAAGTTCGTTCCGCATGCATCTCCCAAATGTCTGACGGAATGAAGATTGGCAGATCAAGGCAAACAGAAGGGACCATGAGACGACCAAAGCTAGCATCCACTTTGCACCTCCCTCTGATGATAGCGTGAGAAATTGCTAGGCAGAAGGCGAGAGGATTTATCGGTAGCAATCCATGGCTCAGAGTTGGAGCAGAGGCCTCAGGCCCTTCAGTACAGCGAGTAAACCTGCCGAAGGAGATCATCCAGAGAAATTGCAGAAATGACAGTCCTTCCTCTGTCCCCACCTCCAACGAGTGAGAGACACCCACAACACGAACAAATTGAACTCCGGGTATCTGTCTGCCATTGATCAGAGCATCAGCAACTTCTTCAATTTCAGTATAAACAGACTATTCGTCCTGCAGGTCATCATAGATGTTGCTTTCCTGTTCCACTCTATCCATGAGCGAGGGGCCGGTGTACTTAAATATAGTTCTGAAGCTAAAACCTTTGTAAGGTGGGGGTGCGACAGGCCAAACCCCCCAGGCATCATACTGCATCTATTGCTGCTCTGGTGCCTGTTGTTCCCACGCTGCATCAACCTGCTGTTGCAACATCTGCTGGTGATCCAGCAGCCACTGCTGTGCTGCCGTCAGATAGGTCAACTCATATGGATGAGGAGATGCATTCGTGGGAGGGGCCTCATCTTCGTTGCAAACAAGTCCAGGGATGGCGTTTCTTCCATTAAGAACGTAGACAGGGACCGACCATGATCTACCCATGCCCGGTAGGGTGCCGATGCGCTTGACAACAAGACTGTGTAGCACCTGAGCAATGTTACTGATGAGGACACGGACTAAAACCCTCTGTTTGTTCTGCCCCGGTCCGTGCCAAAGATCCAATTTGCCAAAGCATGAAACAACTTTATTGATATAATGGTCCATTTGGTAGTCCATTGGGAAGGCCAAAAGCAGAACCAAGGCAACATATTGAAAAGGGCACTGACGCATATTTTCTCCTTCATCATGCGGCACAAAAGAGAAAGTCATCTCATCATCCAAGGGATCTAACTGATGCGGGCTTTCCTGGATAAATTGATCTCGTAGTGCTACATCCGCAAACGCAACCATGCCAACCCCAATAGGATACACAAAAGCATCTGTCACTTCTAGATGGAAGTCCTCGGTCATGATGCGGACTACCTCATTCAACACCAACTGCTTCTGATGATCTGGCACTGTGGGGGGTAGCAGTGACAATGGCATACCTTTCATGGCTGAGCGGCGGGTCGTCCACCACAATCATACTACATGCCAGGCGATGGTCAGGACCGCGCTCGATCTGGGCACCCATCGGCACGAACTGGAACGGACGGACCGGGAAGTTGGCCATGGCAGAGAGCTCGACGGTGCGTGCTTCCTCTGTCGACGGAGACATAGTGCAGAGAGGTGGGTTTCCTAGCTGCTCGTTGGTCGACTAGGGTGTCAGAATAGGGAACTGGTGTGGGGCTTGGAACGGAATCGTCAAGCCAATGACATTCGAGGGAAGGGCCCCAGATTCTGGCTTCTTTTTGGGTCGCCAAATCTTTTTATTTTTTGGGAAGTGAGGATTCCGCTTACGTGTCTTAGGCCTAGGATTTGTGGTGGGGATATGCTGCCGCTCCAGCTTCTTCTTGCGCCAAAATAAACGAAGAGTACTTTTTGCAGAGCAGTGTTGCGGCCCATGGCTCATGAACGAATAGCACGGGCAGCGTAGAAGGCCTAGGCAGGAAGCCTTTTGATGGGCCGAACTATTGCATATTCCACAGGCCTTGATGGGCTGGTCAGGGGATAGCATAGTACAGAAGCACGCTCGCTCAAAATTATGACACAAGTCACAAAGTTTTGCACTGCAATTAGCCACCGTGTGGTCAGTCGCACCACACCTTAAGCAACGACCCAAAATATCATGTATGATCTCCGAAGGTGGCAGATCATATAAAGCGCAGATTTTTTGCATGCTTGTCTCCTCATAATGAGCCTGCCAAAGATCCAAGATATTCTCCAAGAGAGTAGATGGAATGTCCCGCCAATTGCGCTCTCGGTGGTCCTTTCCAAAAAACTTTTTGGAAAAAATATTATGGTTTTCCGAGTAAAAAGGAATTTCCAAACTTCCAAATTGCACTGTTGCATTGGTCGGAATCTCATCGGAGCAAGGATGATCCCGATCAACATTTGTGTGACAAGAAACCTCTTCAAAGGATTTTAGCAAGTTGGTGGAAACCTGTTTGGACAAACCAAATTTTGCCAATTCACTGCTAGAAGAATTATCCTTAGAAGCACTTTGCTCAAGAGAACCTAGATTGGAACGAATGCCTTTGGGTGCTCTAGCCCATAAAACATTGATTTCATGTGGCGTGGTCCAACCAACAGACCCATCAAATGGAGCAGTCCATGGCTGTCTGAATAACCCAAAATGGCATACAAAATCTGGCCAAACTCTATCCCTTAGGGCATAGATGAAATGACCCACTTTATTCGAGGCCACGGATAACCAAAAATTCTTTGCACCAATATGGGTCACATTGAAACCAGAAGCAAGTCCCTCAATGCAACATTGAAAAGCCTATCCAACCGAAGCATAGGATAGGGGGGAGGAAGCTGAAGAAAAGGTGACCACCAAGAAGAATTCCTTGGAGGTAGGAGAGGGAGAGAAGTGAACCGTGGATTTGAACCGCCTACGGACCTGGTCCTCGACCTTGAGGCTGGGGTTAAAGTCCCAATGGAGTAGACCTTCCATGACGCAAGCCAGGTGCTCGTGATCCCCGGGGGTGGGGTAGATCGCTGGAGGTGGTGGTGGTGGAGATGGAGGGGGAGGGGGAGGTGGGAGGAGGATCCATCCGTAAGCTGCTTGGGTTCTATCTTGTGGCTATGTCACTCAACTTAGTAAGATGTGCCACAACAGTTTCAGTTTCAAATCCATGGAAAAGATCAGATTCAACAAAAGTAATTAAATCTCGGTCGACAGAGAATTCATTGTCCTTATCATCAATAAAGATAGGCGAGGTAGCAAACTCAGGATCATTTTGCATTCTAGCATTCAAAGATTTTTCCTTATACTTGCATAGCAATTTTTCTAGATCATCTCTATCCTTACAAGCAAGAATATCTCTAGTTGTCTCCTCATTCATAACATAACCTTCCGGTACCTTAGGCAATTCATATCTAGGAAGGCTAGTTCTAGCAGGTGTTTCAAGATTTTCAGTTTCAAGCTCATCATCAGATTCAACAACATCATGTTGTATTACTCTAGCAATTTGTTCATCAAGAAATTCACCAAGTGGCACATCATCATCAAGAAAGGTACTAGCATCATCATAAGTATCATTCATAGCAGAAGTAGCATCATCAATAACTTGCGACATATCAGGATTAATAGCATGTGGTGGTGTTGCAAGTTTACTTATAACAGAAGGTGAATCTAAAGCAGAACTGGATGGCAGTTCCTTACCTCCCCTCGTCTTAGAGGCATAAATCTTAGTCTTAGCATCCTTCAGATTCATGATAGTGATAAATTGATAATAATCCCAAGTGACTCAACAAATATAGCTATAGCTATGCTCCCCGGCAACGGCGCTAGAAAAAGGTCTTGATAACCCACAAGTATAGGGGATCGCAATACTTTTCGAGGGGAGAGTATTCAACCCAAATTTATAGATTCGACACAAGGGGAGCCAAAGAATATTTGCAAGTATTAGCAGCTGAGTTCTCAATTCAACCACACCTAGAGATTAATTATCTGCAGCAACATTATCAGTATCAAAGTAATATGATAGTTTTGATAGTAGTGACAGCAGCAATAGTAACGGTAACAGTGATAGTAGTATTTTTGTAGCAAGTGCAACAGTAATGATAGCAGTAATAACTTAGCAGAAATAATATAAGATAAATTCGTACGCATTGGATCGGTAATTTGTTGGATGATATTCATCATGTGACATTCATAACCTAGGGCGATACGACACTCTCTCCAGTTCATAAATAAAATGTAGGCATGTATTCCGTAAATAGTCATACGTGCTTATGGAATGAACTTGCATGGCATCTTTTGTCCTACCCTCCCATGGCAGCGGGGTCCATATTGGAAACTAAGGGATATTAAGGCCTCCTTTTAATAGAAAACCGGAACAAAGCATTAACACACGGTGAATACATGAACTCCTCAAACTACGATCATCACCAGGAGTGGTCCTGACTATGTCACTCTGGGGTTGCCGGATCATAACACGCAGTAGGTGACTACAACTTGCAAGATCAGATCTATAACATAGATATAATGGTGATAACATAAACGGTTCAGATCTGAAATCATGGCACCCGGGCCCAAAGTGACAAGAATTAACCATAGCAAAGTTATAGCAACATCAATCTCAGAACATAGTGGATACTAGGGATCAAGCCCTAACAAAACTAACTCGATTACATGATGAATCTCATCCAACTCCTCACCGACCAGTGAGCCTACAAGGAATTACTCACTCCCGGTGGGGAGCATCATGGAATTGGCGATGGAGAAGGGTTGGTGATGACAAAGAACAATGATCCCCCTCTCCGGAGCCCCGAACGGACTCCAGATCTGGCCTCCCGATGAAGAACAGGAGTTGACGGCGGCTCCGTCTTGTGGATCACGATAATCCTTTCTCCCTTATTTTTTTCTGGAAAAATAGGATTTTATAGCATCGGTTTTAGGGTCTGCGGGGGCACCAGGTGGGGAAAACCTACCTGGGCGTGCCTGGGAGGGCAGGCGCGCCCTAGTGGGTTGTGCCCACCCAGGTGCCCCCCCCCCTCCGGCGTCTCTTGGCTCCAGAAATTCTCTTTCATTGTAAAAAAATCCTCGCAAAGTTTCGTTCCATTCCGAGAACTTTTATTTCTGCATAAAAACAACACCATGGTAGCTTTGCTGAAAACAGCGTCAGTCCGGGGTTAGTTTCATTTAAATCATGCGAATTAGAGTCCAAAACAAGAGGAAAAGCATTAGGAAAAGTAGATACGTTGGAGACGTATCAAGCTTTAGTCCCGGTTGGTGGCTAGCATCGGGTCTAAAGGCCTCCCTTTAGTCCCGGTCGGAGCCACCAACCAGGACTAGAGACCTGGGGTATTTAACCGTGCCTTCTCCCTCCCCCCAATCTTCCTTCTCCATTTTCAATCCCTCCCTCGACGCCGAACACCACCACGACGCAGCCAGGCTGCCGGAACTCGCCGTCGCCTCTGAGCCATCCCCGAGCCTGCTGACCGTCGCCGGACCTCCTCGCCCTCCTCCCCGAGCATCGCCGCCCCCGAGCCCTCCCACGTCGCCGACCCCGCTCACTCGACCTCATCATCGGACCTCCTCACGTGCCCCCCCCCCCGGCTCGAGAATCTCCATGTGCCGGCCTCGAGCCCGCCCCGAGCCCACTCCTCATCGCCGCCACGACTACACGTCGCCGCCCCCGCTTGTTAGACCTCCTCGTCCTCCTCCCCGAGCCTCGCTGCCCCCGCTCCCCGGCAACGCCGTCCCCGCTGTGAGCCGCCGCCACAATTCCCGTCCTTACTACCATTGTTGAGACAGAAAAAAATCAAGAGCAGAGAAATTTGTGTAACATGTGTGTTTGATGTTGGTGTATTTTTGGTAAGGTCTGTGTTTGATGTTAATCAAGTGGGCACAGTCATCACGATGCAACTCATGACATGTCATTTATGTTTTTTAGGGTCACATGTATGTTGTGGCACATATTTACATTGTAAAGAAGTGCAAAATAATTTCATTGTCTTGGGGTGTTTGATTTCTAGTAAATATTAATGTGTATTAATGTATTAACTTGTTGGCCCCGATGATCGCCGGACGAGTCCCTGATGTTAAGTGATAATGAAATGGGGCCGACCGAAGGGCTCACCGTGGGGAGGGGGCCCCAACGATCACCGGAGGAGTCCCGACGATCGCCGGTGACGAGTCCACGACCACCGTCGAAGGAGACCTCGACGATCGCCGGAGGAGTCTTCGATGTGAAGTGCTAATGAATGGGGGCCGGCCGGAGAGCTCACCGTGGGGAGGGGGCCCCGACGATCGCCAGAGGAGTCCCTGACGATCACCGGTGACGAGTCCCCAAGGATCGCCGAAGGAGGCCCCTACGATCGTCGGTGAGGAGGCCCCGACAATCGCCGGAGGAGTCCCCGATGTTCAGTGCTAAGGTAAGGGGGCCATCCGAAGAGCTCACCGCGGGGAGGGCCCCGATGATCGCCGGTGAGGAGGCCCCAACTATCGCCCGTGAAGTCCCCGATGTTAAGTGCTGAAACTGATAAAACTTGCCATTTTGTAATTTTTGTATGATTTAATGCAAGCATAAAATGAATAAACTTTGTACATGTGTTTGGTGCATTTTCATGTCTATTTGTTGATGGTATTTTTCCCATGCCATTGTAAACATGTTTAGGGACTGTAACAAGCTTGCAAACATGCTATGATACTGTTGCTGTTTTACACTTGCTGAAAAACTGCCAAGTCTGAAACTGGCTGTTATAAAACTTGTCAACTTTGCATGATGTTTGCCACTAATCTATTGCTCATATGCATATGATTCCTTCTTGTGATTTGGTATATGTTATGTGTACTTTTATTTCATGCCCTTGGTTTCCATGTAAAGTTGTTGTAGCATGACTGAATCTTGCTCTCAAGTTGTCATCATAATGTTACTGTTTTACATTCCCAGATTTTATTGTCTGAAAAACAGCTTATCTCTCATTGTTGTATATTGCCATGTTGTATTATTTGCAGAAACTATGGAACACGATAGCGACAAAGAACAAGAAGCAACATTGGATGAAATAATCTGCGACGGAGATGATGATATCACCTCACAGTTTGTGAACGACTCCGGTGGTGAGGGAATGGAGGGAGAAGATGACAGCTCCGATGAGGGAATGGAGGGAGAAGATGACGACTCTAGTGTTGGAGCCTTAATTGTTGCAAAGTCCGGTGAGGTATATTAGTTAAGCCTTTGCTGACTACATGCATTAATTGATTTGTATGTACATATATTAACGCTTCTTTCTTATTTTATCCCTCTGGATCGAGCCAACCTTCCATAAAGAGATGAGGCCCAAAAAAAAGGTTGGGTGAGAATGAAAAGTTCACGATCGAATAAGTCAGTGCAGATGGAAAATTGACTCTTCCCAAGCGGACCTCAGACCGATTTATACATCAGTGCGGAGTTGTTGTTAGGGAAAGCATCCTGATAAGCATCCAAGAATGGAATAAGCCAACGAAGGACGATGGAGTTTCTTATGTCGACGATAGATCCAAGGATGAGCTTCGGAATACGCTCATGACAAATTTCACCCTACCGCTAGAGGTGGATCCAAATAACAATGTTATAGAGCGAAAAGTCAAGGCATGGGCTCTTAAGAAGATGGCCCAACAATTCAACAACTCGAAGAAAAGATTGCACGAAAAGTATGTCCTGAAAGAGAAGACTCCATCATTCACCGGAGCAGATGAGAAGTTGAAAGACCACTGGCCCGCATTTGTGGCGTACAAGACATCAGAGGTAGATAAGAAAAGGTCAAAGATAAAGCAAAATGCGGCAAAGAAGAAATATCACCATGTTATGGGGTCAGGTGGCTACAAGTTTGCCAGGCCTAAGTGGGAGAGAGGTGAGAACGACCTGCTTGATAAAAGGATCCATCCAAAGCCATTGGAGTGGAACCAATGGCAAAGGCTTGGTTCTACGGGCATGGGGGACGTTGAACCAAGAAACAAGGAAGTATGTTTATACAAAAGCTCAACTTGCAACACCCGTCAAAGCCGTTCAAGATGAAATGAAGGTCGTGCAGGAAGGGGAGTTCCATCCCGACAGAGAGAAGGACGAGCTAACATGCGCCCTCGGGAATCCTGAACACCCTGGACGAACACGAGGCACATCAGGCTCTGTTCCGTGGAAGGTTGGGTTTCCCGATAGCAGGGACACTTATAGAAGTCGAGGGAGAAAGAAGAAAGAGGATGCAGACCGGCTGCAGATGGTAGAAAAAATAGTAGCGTTGCAGCAGAAGCAAATAGATGCTCTTACCAGCCAGCGAGCTATTGGACCACCACCTCAGCGGCACGAAGATCCTTCATTCGGTACTGTCCATGGAGCTACCCCACCATCTCAGCGAAAAAAAAGTGTGGCTTCCACGGAGCTCGTTCGGCCCATAGATGATATCATGGTTCCTTGCTACCCCGTGGATGATATCACGCAGAGGGAACATTGTGATCTAATGTGAAATGCATGAACATGTCCATGAAGGCGGCGGTCGGCTATGCCTTACCTCGTGGGCATGACGGAACTCACCATTTCTCTCCGGTTCTAGATGGCTATGCTATTGTTGGGGTGGATGAAGTTATGAATGGATTTGAGCACCTGGATCTTGAGTACCCTACAGGTGAAGGGGAGACTCATCTGGGAGATGCTAGAAGGACTACCATTCTATGGAGAAAGGAATACATCATGCTTCCACATTGGACGTCGCGTCAACAGACTCTGCCTCAACCGTCTCCGCCACGGCAGCAGACTCCGTTGCCTCAGCCGTCTCCACCGCGTCAGCAGACTCTGCCTCAGCCGTCTCCGCCGAGTCAGCAGACTCCGCTGCCTCAACCGTCTCCTCCTTGTTAACAGACTCCACTGCCTGAGCCATCTCCTCCGCTGCCTCAGCCATGACGGAAGAGAACAGCCGTTGTTCCGGTGGCTAGTAGTACAACTATGAAGGAATCCAGAGCAGGTACAATAAGCGTCAAGAAGGCTCCTGCCAAGTTACCATACGACATGACTGTGGAGGAAATCAAGGAGATCGTGGATGCCGACATGAAGCGCCAGCTTGCACCGACCCGTCCAGATCCAAAGGAGAAAATAGATCTGGTAAAGTGAAGCGCTGTCTGGATAACCTTACGCGACCACCGCCGCCTCCGCTGCCATCAGACTATGTCCGCTCTATTACCAAGTCACATAAATCACACCAGCAGTCAGGAAGTAGTAGTAGTGCAAGGGGGAAAACAATTCCCCAGCTCGGCAAATAGAAAAACCAATCGTTCCCCTCGCTCAAGGTGTTTACCGATATCACCAATGATCCGGGGGTAACGGCCGTTGATCTTGGTTTCACTCTTGGTGATTACTTAGGCGACGAGGTACAGTTCCCCATGGCTGAGTTAGCCTTTAAATTCGAGCACGGGAAGCCTCTCGTCAGACCTGAGGAGCTCCCGCATCTACTAACACAAATGCAAAGATTGCATTAGTGGTACATGGAAGCCTCAAAGAAAGGGGCCAGCTATATCATTGCGGGAATTAAAGATGAGCATTACTTCAATGGAGACGAGAAGATTTACATTGAATTTGAAGAATTGTTTCAGTTATACAATGAAGACGCCATCGACAAGTCAATTGTCAGTTGCGATTGTTTGTCAGTATCATTTATGTAATTAAGTCTCTAGCTCAGCTCGTTCATTGCACATATAATTATCGTCACTATATTATGCAGAAATAAGATCCTCGAATGCAAAAGAGTACAAATCTATGACACTGGATTCATTAAGCCAAATACTATTCATGAAGTTACGATACAATTGAACGCCAGGGATACAGATAAGATCTTGCTAAGGGCGTTACTTGAACAACAAACCAAAAGCGAAATAATTTTTCCTTACGACTTCAAGTGAATGTTATACTGTCTTGTACACATTCTGTTTCGCTTACTCGATGTTAAGTGTAATTGATGAGTTATGCATGTGCAGGTTCCACTTTATTCTGCTAGTCATTCAGTTTGACGTGGGAAGAGTACCTGTCATGGACTTGAACCGTAAAGACCTTGAGTAGAATGCTCCAGAGGTAATTTCAATCATTATCGAACTATATCGGCAACTTTTGTTCATTTCCTGATATCAAGTAATTAATAACTATTCTATTCAATTTTTTTGACGGACAGGGTTTGGAAAGAGTTCACCAAGAAGGCTAGGGGTGAATGGAAAGAGAAGTTGCGATTTCGACAACTCAATGTAAGTAGTACTAGCTAGGTCCGCGCATCTCTTTGATTCTAGTTTCAATACCATTATCATGCTGGATTATTATTTTGATTGAACTCTATATTCTCGTAAAGTACTCGAGGCAGGGAGACGAGAATAATTTATGTGGATACTACGTTTGCGAGTTCATTCGTCAGACGACCTGTGAGACGGGCAGAAGTTTACAATAACTTGAAGTACATAAACAATATTCACAATTTTATTTTATTACCATCAATTGTGTTGAGTTTCATCATTCATATATATATATATATATATATATATATATATATATATGCATAAACACTATTCTGATCACAGGATGAGGATAATATTATGATCACAACCTGAACTTCCTGAGTTACACGCCTGAACTTCCCTCTGTACAAACCCGACCTTCGGTATCGTCGCAACCGTGACTTCCCCAGGGAATTATTCCGGTCAGTCGTGTTGTTTGTGATGTGAGTGCAATCCAAATACCCTTGCTTGCATCTAAATGCTCATTTTGATTCGGAATTTTGCATTTTGGCAGATTTGCTCTCGGGGCGGATGAACTTGTGTCTGTTTACAAGTTTAATGCATGCACTTCATGTACTCGAACCTCTAACATGATGGGAATTTGGTGTAGGTACGAGTTTCGTGGACAATTTGTCGTTAATTTCAATGGATTTAATTTCGGGTTTTGTGTTCTTCGTCCGCGGGAGTGGTTTGCGCAGCTTCTGTGGATTTCTTTTTTTTCTGTGAAGATAGACGGCGGATTTGCTTCCAGTAGTGAGATTGGATCCTTCATAAGTTGTTAGTTTGGTCGGGTAGGCACATACACCCTGAAATTGGGCGATTGGATCTCGTTTCCGCCCGCGTTGGTTCGGTTCTTCGAAGAGACAGCTTGGTGGCTTTATCGTTTTGATGTTAGGGCGCAGTAGGATATCGTTCGAGGTCGCGGACTGAGAAGGTGTAGTCACCCAAGTGATTAAATCTGAAAATCAAATTTGATAGTGTGTATTTTTCCAACGATTCTACAGTCTGTTTTACAAGTTGGACTTCTGCACCTTTTGTGTTAGAACTTCCATCATTTTTATGCATGTTTTTTTGGTGCTGCTACAATACGATCTGTTCGGTTGGTGTTGTTCTAAAAAATTTGTGTACGCTTTTTGTTTTTCAGAGTATATATATGTGTAAATGTGGAGCTGGTCCATAGACACACGGATCCTGTTTTTTTATATTTAATCTATCGTCGGTATTAGTTTTTTGGATCATCCACTGTCTGTCGAAGAAGTTCGACTTCTATGGTACCAGTGACTGAACTTCCTGGTTTCCGCATTGCAAGGCGGTGCAACATTGCGCTCTATATTTTCTTTGTTTTTTTGTAATTTTCAATATTTGAATTTGGTTTTGAGTTTGTTCCATGGGCAACCATGGGATTATTCCCAAATATGCATGCATACCTTTTTGTTTTTTAGTAACATGTTTGCATACTTCGAACAGTGGTAGAACTTCAGTATGTGTTTAACCTGAACTTGTAAGATTTTTGCTCCTGTATAATTTGTTTTTTTACATGTTCATTTGATATTTTTTCAATCCCCCGAACTTCTGTGTTTTTACAATTTCAACTTCATCAGTAATTGTTGATAAATTTTTTTGGATTTAAAATATTTTTAATCATTGATGACCGCATTGCGTCCTGTCAAAACCTAGCGCGCAGCAATGTGGTAGCGCAAGGCCGAGCAGGGGGGAGGGGGGGTCGGGACCCCCTCCCCTCCCCCTACGAGGCCGAGACAGGAACAAGCTGGAGCAGGCGACGACGCGGTGTGCCGCGTCGTCGCATGCGGAGGCGAGTCCGTCACATCCGTGACCCCACTATCTATCTTAGGGGTGTGGCTTTGGAGTGCGTGCGATGGGGGTGGAAACAGAATAACCGCATTGCATCCTGTGAAAAGCTAGCACGCAGCAATGCGGTAGCGCGAGGCCGAGCAGCGGGAGGGGGGTCGGGACCCCCTCCCCTCCCCATGCGAGGCCGAGACAGGAACGAGCCGGAGCAGGCGACGACGCGGCGTGCCGCGTCATCGCATGCGGAGGCGAGTTAGGCGAGTCCATCACATCCGTGACCCCACAATTTATCTTAGGGGTGTGGCTCTGGGGTGCGTGTGGTGGGGGTGGAAATAGAATAACCGCATTGCGTCCTGTCAAAACCTAGCGTGCAGTAATGCGGTAGCGCGAGGCCGAGCCGCATGTGTACTTTGTATGTATTTGAATTTTGAACTTCTATATTGTTTTTAAGTTGTGTATTTTAGTTAGATATGGACTTCATCTGTTTTTTTTGAACTTCTTCTATTTGTTTCTTAGTGTTTATTTGTTCACATGCCTTTACTTCGCTGATTAGTGTACTTGAACTTCTGTTCTTTATTTTTTGAACTTCTTTCTCTTGTTTGTAGGTGCTTATTTGTGTATGTATTTTTCTTCCCTTGGTAGTATACTTGACCTTTCTGTTTGCCATCACTTTTTGGTTTTAAGGATACCAGCAGATTTGTTATATGATCTTATCTTTTTAAAATAGATGCATTCAAATGGTGCATTCATTTATCAAAAGATGCATTTACGTTTTTAGTTGTTTTGCGGGGGGGGGGGGGGGGTAAAACTGTTATTTTGCCGGCGCTGCAACACCCATGACAGGAAGGCATTAAGTATCCATCTCTCTCACAACCAACTGTCAGAAACTCCCCCTCCCTGTCGCTTGCTCTCTTCCCCCTCTCCGTCGATCCGCTGCCTTCGTCCACTCAACTCTCCCCCGATTTCTTCGCCGTTGTCCCCTGTCCTCGTGAGTGGAGTAACCGGCGCACGGCCCCGCTCCTATTTCTGGCCCACGCCCCGCTCTTCCTCCCTCGGGCCGCTCTGTTCTGCTCTGAAGCAAGGGAGGCAACTGCCTGTGCGGTTCCAAGATTCTCGTGGCGTCGTGGGGAGTGGAAGAACCGCCGCGGATTCGTGTGTTCGGGGTCGTTTGGAGAGGTACAAATGCTGCCTCCCCCCTTTCCTTGCTCTTAGTGTTCGCCAGATCTGACGAGGCCTCTCTGTTTCTTCTTTGAGCGCTCGCATCCGCCTCCTACCCCTTCTTCTGATGATTGGGTTGGAGATTAGGTAGGGTTCATGTGCGTGTGGTCGATGGATTCCATTCCCCCGTGGTTAGATTTATCTGTGAGATGCTTGTTTGTGCTTTTTCTCCCTTCAGACTTGTGTATATTTCATTTTTCACCTTCTGTGATTTCACCAGTTAGATGCATGTAAGAAGGGTGTGGTATTACGATTGATACTGGATCTGATGCATCTAAATGCATTAGTGATATTGATTTCTAGTCTAGATTGTGTTTGTCACATGCTAGTCAGTTTATGAGTACTTTTTTTGTTGTGCTTGCCTAGATGTGCTTCTGTTCTTCTTTCATAATTGTTGATGTGTTTTAGTTATTTCATCCTAGGGTTTGATTTAGTTGCTTTTTGTATTGTTGTATGATTCTGTAATTGCTAACTATATGTAATTTCTCCTCTGTTTTTTGTAGGTTGATCTAGGGTTTGGAGTACCATTCATCAAGGGGGTTGTGTTGTCATGGCTTCAAAACCTTCTCCAGATATTTTAATGTAGTTGCATCTTGTATTTTAAATATAAGTTTGGTTATATATGTCTGCCCATATCTTCAATTGGTTGTCTTGTTGGACTGCCCATTCTTAAAAGTGTGAACTTCTAACAAAGGTGATGTGTATGCATTTTACCCTTAGGTTAAGTTAGTAGAGTGTTTCTTAATTTATATTTGATAAATTGTTGGTGAACTATGTCACCAAGTGTTGTTGGACTTCCCAAATGTTTCATATTTATAGTGTATATCTTTGTTTTATTGTGATCAGTTTCATGGTATTGATAATTAGTTTGGCTGTGAAATAGTATTTCAGCTCATGCTACACCTTTTTTATGTGCTACTTGCTTGGGTCACATAGTTGAACTTCTGGTTTTAATTATTTTTGTTTATAATGAAATTTGGTTGAACTTCTATTCTGCGCATTTGTTTTACTGCTTTTTTATATATTGTTGAACTTATGGACATTCATCTTATATGTAGTACTCCCTCTGGTGTAGTTTGCTATATCTTTAGTATGTATAGATTGTTCATTGTTTTACTGCTTTGTTAGGTATTGTTCAACTTCTGGATATTGGACATTCATGTATAAGTAGAACTTCCTTTGATGTAAGTTTGTGTATTAGAACTCAGCTGCCTTTTTAGTTCCATTTTTTGTAGTTGGTGATGAATTGACTAGTTTTGAACAAAATGCCTGTGATGAAGATGGAGCTTCAGAAGTTAATACTGATGCTCCAATATCTGATGCAGCAAAAACACCTATTATTCCTTTGACTGTGATTGCTGATGTTGCTTTGAGCCTTGAGGAAAATTTAAGCCTTGAGGATCATGCTTTTGCAGCTCTTGCTTCACCAAGTATGTGCAACTCCTTTTATTTTTATTTTAAATTCTTGAGCAATGTTTTTTGAACTTGTTCTTGTCGTGTGTTTCTGTATTTGTTCCTGACTATTATTCCTTTTTGCTATGTTTTTTGTGTTCTTGCAGATGTATCCACAGAGGAGGAAGTTGGGAACACCATTTACGATGTACTATCTGACTTGGGTGTGCCGGAAAACACTACTGCCGCCGAGCAGGGGGCTCCATCAGTCGAAGGTTGTGATTCTGTTCCGGAGCCTTTGTGCTCTCTTCAGATGTCAGAGATGCAGTCCCAGTCTGTTGATGGCACTGAACCTGTCACGCAAGCTGAGGATGTGCCCCTCCAGCTTCTTCTATAGGATGAATGCAAGAAGCTTTCGACAAGAAGATGGCTGCCCGCTGAGGGAGTCCTGGATTAGGGGGTATCCGGACTGCCGGACTATATACATCGTCCGGACTATTGAAGCGTGAAGATACAAGACTCAAGACTTCGACCCGTGTCCGGATGGGACTTTCCTTGGCGTGGAAGGCAAGCTTGGCGATCCGGATATTATATTTCCTTCCTTGTAACCGACTCCATGTAAACCCTAGCCCTCTCCTGTGCCTATATAAACCGGAGAGGTTGGTCCTTAGAAGGCCGATCACAATTACAATCATACCATCATAGGCTAGCTTCTAGGGTTTAGCCTCTAAGATCTCGTGGTAGATCTACTCTTGTACTACCCATATCTTCAATATTAATCAAGCAGGAAGTAGGGTTTTACCTCCATCGAGAGGGCCCAAACCCGGGTAAACATCTGTGTCCCTTGCTTCCTATTACCATCGGCCTAGACGCACAGATCGGGACCCCCTACCCGAGATCCGCCGGTTTTGACACCGACATTGGTGCTTTCATTGAGAGTTCCTCTGTGTCGTCGCTACAGGGCTCGATGGCTCCTTTCAACCATCGTCAACAACACGGTCCCGGGCGAGACCTTCCTCCCTGGACAGATCTTCGTGTTCGGCGGCTTCGCCCTGCGGGCCAATTCGCTTGGCCATCTGGAGCAGATCGACAGCTACACCCCTGGCCACCAGATCATGATCGGAAACCTGAACTACACAGCGGACATCCGCGGAGACTGGATCTTCGACGGATTCGGGCCTATGCCAGGAGCACCGGACAGTCGCGACGAGCACGGCTTAGACCTGCTGTCGGACAAAGCTCGGGGTATCACCCCCGCAGTAGCCTCGGACCTAAATCCGGAACAGGCTGCGTTGCCTAAGGACGGAGGGCTGGACCTCGCCCCGCAGGTCGCACACTCATCAACGATGGAGCCGAACACGGGCCTTACCTCTGTGGTGGCCTGTAACTCCAGACCCCCGGATTCGTATCCGGATGTTGGTTCCGGTCCGCGCACTCCCGAGCCAGTCGAGCCAGGTTGGGCTCCGGTAATGGATTTCACCGTCATTGCCGATATCTTTTCAAAGACTCGCCCTTTGGCGACATGCTGAACTCGTTAAAAACTCTCTCTTTGATAGAAAATTCTGCGCCAAACTATGTCCGGCTCGAGTGGGAAGCAGGCGACGAAGAAATTCGTTGCCCACCCACCACCCACTTCATAGCCACGGTCGATGATTTAACCGACGCGTGCGACTTCGACTCGAAGGCATCGACGGTATGGACGATGATGCAGGAGAAGATTCGGAATCTATGGGTATTTGGACTTACGCCTCGTCACACGACATATACATTGTGGATACGCCCAGAGAGGACAAAGGCGACAATCCGGAAGATAAAACCCCCGGGCAAAAGCCAAAGCAACGGCGCAGACGCCGTTCTAAGTCCAGCAACAGTAAAAATAGCGACAAGAGCACCAGAGGGATCGATACTACAGTCAACTCCGAAGGCAACAACGACCATACGGACCCAGCGATGCAGCAGGGCGAACCAGGCCACCCCGAACACAGTTCGGAGCAGACGCTCGAGGACAATGATCCCGACGGACGAGGTCATCAAACCGAACCAGCATAAGAAAACAGTCCGGATGATGATGCATACATCATCCCGGAAAAACGCGTGGAACAAGATAACCTCCACAGAAAGCTTATGGCCACCGCAAGAAGTCTAAAGAAGCAGAAGCAATGGCTCAAAGCCGCACAGGAAACGCTCAACCGTAGATGGAATAAAGTGCTAGACATCAAGAAAGATCTGACGATGATCGCCATACAAAGAGCTATCCAAAACGCAAGCTACCGCCAGAATTGACGATGAAGCCGTGCCACTTCATATGACAACAAAGCTGACTCGACGCGCGCAAGACGATCTTCGTGAGAACCTGGATAAGAAAGTTGGCGCGGCTAGGTCCATTTATGGATCTAAAGGACAGACCCCGGCGAGGGACTATGGTCACCAAAACGATTATGCCAATCGAATACCAGTTCGGAATAAACACCGGACACAACAACAATGACGGCATGCCACAACACATCCCGACACAGAGGGGCTGCTCACCCCTCGTGCTTTCTACGAAGAAATCTTGGACCATGAATTTCCACGGGGCTTTAAACCTGTGAATATAGAGGCATACGACGGAACAACAGACCCAGGTGTCTGGATTGAGGATTTTATCCTGCATATACATATGGCTCGTGGGGCTGACCTCCACGCCATCAAATACCTTCCCCTCAAACTGAAGGGACCAGCCCGACACTGGTTGAAAAGCCTCCCCGAAAATTCAATTGGGAGTTGGGAGGAACTCGGGGATGCTTTCAGGGCCAATTTTCAAGGGACCTATGTCCGGCCTCCGGATGCTGACGATTTAAGTCACATAATCCAACAACCCGGATAGTCCGCCCGCAAGCTTTGGAACAGATTCCTCACTAAGAAGAACCAAATTGTCGATTGTCCGGACGCCGAAGCTTTAGCGGCATTCAAACACAGCATCCGTGACGAGTGGCTCGCCAGACACCTCGGCCAAGAAAAGCCGAGGACAATGGCAGCCTTAACAAGCCTCATGACCCGCTTTTGCGGCGGGTGAAGATAGTCAGCTAGCCCGTAAAGGCACCAACGACCCCAGCACATCCGAAATAAGGGATGACAACGGGAAGCCACGGCGTAATAAAAACAAACGCCCAAACAAGGAAGAGAGCCTGGATAACACAACGGTTAATGCCGGATTCAGGGGCTCTCGACCTGATCAGCAAAAGAAGCCATTTAAAGGCAGTAAAGAGGGACCGTCCGGTCTGAATAGAGTCCTAGACAGACTATGCCAAATTCATGGCACCCCTGACAAACCTGCGAACCACAAGCACAGAGAGTGATGGGTCTTCAAGCGGGCCGGCAAATTAAATGCCAAACACAAGGGAAGGGAAACACCAAGTGAAGACAAGGATGAACCTCGCCAGCCGAACACTGGGGGACAGAAAAAATTCCCGCTAGAGGTTAAAACAGTGAACATGATCCACGCGACTCACACATCCATGAGGAGGCACGAACGCACGCATAGAGACACGCTCGATATAGAGCCCATCGAACTCACACCCAACCACTGGATGTCTTATCCGATCACCTTCGGTCACTTGGACGACCGAACTAGTATTCGGCGCGGAGAATCAAAGGCCTTGGTGCTTGACCCGATAATCGACGGATACCGTCTCACCCGTGTCCTCATGGACGGCGGCAGTAGTCTCAATTTAATATACGAGGACACTGCCCGCAGGATGGGGATAAACCCATCCAGAATTAACCAAAGCAACACCACCTTTGAAGGGGTGATACCAGGCGTTGAAGCCCACAGCAGGGGCTCCGTGCATCGAGGTAACATTCGGCTCTCCAGGCAACTCCAGAAGCGAAGAGCTACTCTTCATCATCGCACCCTTCCAAAGCGACTATCATGCATTGCTTGGAAGAACAGCCTTCGCCCGCTTCAACGCATTGCCGCACTATGGCTACCTTACACTCAAGATGCCCGGTCCACGGGGCGTCATCACCGTTAGCGGAATCACGGAGCGATCTTCATGCGTAGAGGAACTCACGACGGCCCTAGCGGCCGGACTATAAGCGGCCTCCAATATCAGAAAACATGACTGGTCATTAAGACCACAGAACCGCAGTTAGACGAAGTCCGTGCGCCGGATAAAACTGAATCAGGGCACCGTATATGTAATCCCATAGTGGACACCAGGGGCTACACATATTTAATACAGCCCCAAACTTGGCTCAACCTTATTGGCAGGCCAACATCTTACACTTTTACTATCCATCGCATACTTACGTTGTACTCTCCTACGAGTTTTATTTTTTCACAGACAATGTTCGCGTGATACCCTTCCAAGATATGGCACAACAGAGACAAAGGCGCAGACGTGCAGCAGGGCCCCGTTCAACATGTTTCTTTTTATATTAAGCCCTTGTGTAAACCTTTTCTATTGCCTCTTGTTGTTTAACCATCCCATGGGTTCCATACCCACAGAGGATACTGCCGTTATTGGCATTTCGCCACGACAGATTAACGACGCGTGCTCGGAAACAGGGTTTATAATGAATGGGCATTCTTGAGCCCATCGTCTATTATAAAGTCCGAATACCTTCGGAGTGTTCGACGTCACGAGTTTGGCCTTATATGCAGCAGCTCGAATCATGTCTTTGGTCAAATGTTGGGTTTGCCCGGCTCCGGTTTGCCGCCTTTACGTTCCGTTATTATCGGCTAAGGTGGCCAAAGGAGAACTCTGCGATTGTGCCCTGGTTATGTCGGACGAGCACCTCGAGAGAAAGCCGAAAACTGCTGTCATGATACAAATGAGAGACTGTTCAACCACTCGAAGACTTATCGGAATCTTTAGGATCCCTCCGCATTAACGAAGGACCGTTTCCCGGTCATGTACACACGCGCCCGTATTCGGATGCACGCGAAGGTACCAGGGGCTACATAGTAGCCCCAACGTTAGACTCCCATGGCTAAGCGAAAGTGTTATAGCTATATAGTCCGGTTGCCTAGTTCGACGTGCGATCACCTCCTTAATGGACCAAGACGTTGGATCAAGTGTGATTAAGCATATTCGTGAACACCCCCGCATTGTCTGCGTGGGCGCTGAAGCCAATGACTGCTAACTTTCGGATTACATATTCATATTCATATATATATATATATATATATATATATATATATATATATATATATATATACATCCCAGCTATTCTGCAACCCATTCCTAAATAAGCAATTCAGAAACCGTTCCTAACTGTTCGAAAACAGATAAGCTAACTGTGCGTCATATACTAGTTAACTGTCGGTCGGACTTTTTCTGGCACTCTTTTTTTGCACTATTTTTTTATCGTAATTTTTGAACCGTTTATCGGAATGATGCAAATGACATAGCCTTGGATAGCTACTGAATAGGCGGAATTACGTATGTTGATCGTTGTCCCAAAATCCTTACAATTTTTAAACAAAATTCAAAAAACTAGAAATTCTTCGAACACATTTTTGGTGTTTTTGTGAAAGAATTTTTCAAACCGTTTGTCGGAATGATGCGTATGATACACCATTGGAAAGCTATGGATTAGCCCGAACTTTCGTATATAGAACTCCTTTTCAGATTCGCCATGGTTTAAGAGTAGTTTTCAAAAAACTAAAGATATGTTTGTCATTTTTTTACGAATCGCTCTGATTACATGCTAATCGCCCAGCAGAATAGCTAATCGACGATGACGACAGAGTTAATCGCCGTGACTTAAGACACTTTTTCCTGGTTTTCCCGGATCAAGCTAGCTGCTCGTATTGAAATAGCTAAGCTATCGAGGATTGCGGCGATTAACAACAAGTTAACGGCAGGATGAAGGTACTAATTTTTATTATTTTATTTTTTTCCATGGGTCATTCCAAGCTGCAGGGCTGAAATAGCTAACTGTCGGGACTGCGGCGATTAAGAACTCTTGAATCGCTTGTTGAAGATATCAACTTTTTTTTCTTTCGTTCTTTTTTTGCCAAGGTCACGCTAACTACTCAAGGGCGCATGGCAGTTAAGTGTTCAAGTTAACTTCCACAACTCGCCCACTTAACTGCCATCTGCAATAAAAATTGGACTAACATTATAAAAAAAACTTTGTTATATTGTCATTTCTTTTGAACTGCTACAGTGCATGCTAACTGCCCGACCGGAATAGCTAACTGACGTATAACGACCAAGCTAACTACAGCGAATTAAGGCACTTTTTTCCTGGTTTCCCGGATCAAGCTAACTGCCGGTATTGAAATAGCTAACTATCGAGGATTGCGGCAGTTAACAACAAGTTAACTGCAGGACTGAAGGTACTAAATTTTTTATTTTTTATTATTTTCCCTGGGTCATTCCAACCGCAGGGCCTGAAATAGCTAACTGTCGGGACTGTGGCAGTTAAGAACTAGTGAATTGCTTACTGAAGATATCAACTTTTTTTTCTTTCGTTCTTTTTTTTGGCCAAGGTCACCCTAACTGCTCGAGGGCGCATGGCAGTTAAGTATTCAAGTTAACTTCCACAACTCGCCCACTTAACTGGCATTCCTAAATAAGCTCTTCATGAATCGTTCCTAACTGCTCGAAAACGGATAAGCTAAATGTGCGTCATATACTAGTTAACTGCCGGGCGGACTTTTTCTCGCATCGTTTTTTCGCACTATTTTTTATCGTAGTTTTTGAACAGTTTATCGAAATGATGCAAATGGCCTGTAGACCCGAGCTCACTCGCTCCCTCGCTCGCTCCCTTCGGGAAAATAAACAAGTTAGGAGGGGGTGGTTCCTAAATAAGCTTATTTAGGAACTCTACAGGGGGGTATCTAAATAGTCCCACCCTATATATATATATATATATATATATATATATATATATATGTATGTATGTATATAAACGGCCGCACAGGGGACACAATCATATTTTCAGGCAAACAGTATAATAAATACTGTTTCATAATCAAAATAAACATTGTTTTTTACAATGATTCGATTCATGACTCGAATAAGACATTCTTCGAGCACTGCGCCTCTATTAGGCGGGCACCTTCTGTGACCTGCGCCAAGTAGTGCTTGGCCAGATATTGGCCCCCCGCTGGATCCTGGGTTGCTATAATGGTGGCCTCCATATCCGTCCAATAGGCTTTAACGCGGGCAAGAGCCATTCATGCACCCTCTATGCACGCCGACCTCCTCATGGCGTCGATCCGAGGCACGGCCCCAAGGAATTTCTGCACCAAGCCAAAATAACTGTACGGCTTAGGCCCCTTTGGCCAAAGATGGTCTATCACAGCCTGCATTGCAAGCCCGGACAGCCTGTGAAGCTCCGCTACAGCAGCCATCTTGCCACTTAACGGCAGAGGGCGAGTGGGAGCATTGAATTGCGACCAGAAAAGCTTCTCCACTTCCTTATCACCCTGATCCTCGAAGAACTTGGCAGCGTCAGCTGTACTCTTTGCCAAATCCGCATACGTGTCCGAAGGACTCCAGCGTCCTTCCAGGAGAGCGTACTTTGGATCGAAAAACTTTGTCCGCAGCAAGTAGGAGCCTCCAGCCGCTATTTTACCGGTCGGTTGAAGTTCCTCCCGCGCACCCCTGAGCGCGGTCCGTATTTCCTTGGTAGCATTAAGTGCCTTGTCCAGCTCGGCCGAACTATCCCTATGCTCCTTTTTAAGGAGCTCATACCGGTCAGCGGCATTTTTTAACTCCACAGCCATTTCGGCTATCTTTTCCTCGCTTTGGCGATGAGCAGCCTGTTCGGCTCTCAATTCTTCGGCCGCCTTTAGGGCAGCCGCATTGCTAACCCGAGCTTGTCCCTTGGCCTGGACAAGTTCTCGCCCTCGAGGCCTCCACGGCAGCAGCACCACCATCTGCAGTCCGAACATATTACATTAATATCATGTCGCCTCCATATTTTCCTATACAAAGGAAGGCAGAGCACATACCTTGTGATTTGTCCAGCCGCTCGTTCACCAGCGTGATATCGGCATCAATCGGTCCAATCTGCACAGTTAGTTCGGCAACTTCAACAGATGGTCGGTGGCCGGACCCACAGGTGTACCTGCGTATTTACACCGTAATCATTGATTTATGATCCCCGTTTGCCGCCTAGCGAACAACGAGTCTCGAGGGCTACTATCTATATGGAGCACACCTAACGCGTGCCTCACAGCCAAAAACAGTGTATTCTTCACTACATACCTCAAAGCCTCTGAGCAGACTTGTAAATGCTTCATTCAAACCACTTGTAGCGGATGAAATCTTCTTGAGCACCACGCCCATTAATAAGCGGTGCTCCTCCGAGAGCGCAGCTTGCTCTAGTAGGCCTGTCAGTACGTCCGACCGGACATCGAACTGTGCCGGACCCTTCCCATCGCCCCTCGTGGGAGCCAAACGCTCCAGGCTCAGGGCGGCTGACGCATTGGCTTACGGCTTCGGCAGATCCGGACTCCTCCGTGACGACACCTCGGTGTCGCCCGCTTCATGAGCCGGAGAGGTGGGTGGGGTCTCGCTCTCCATCATCTCCGGAGGAAGATCCCCTGAAGACGAACTCTGTTGAGAAGTGCTGCTAGCCGGACTGCGAAAGACGAATCCTGGTTATTGATCTAGGAGGAACGCAATACCTTTGAATTAAAAATTAACTTACAGCTCGGTGGAGGGTTGGCCCGTTGGTGGGCACGACGCGGTGAGGGTGCCCGTCGGGGCAGAGCCCCCTAGTGATATCTTTTTCCCTGGTTTGGGCATCTCCGTCTCTGAGTCTTCGGAGGCAGCCCTCTTCTTCCCGCGCGGGGAGGAGGCCTTGGCCTCCCCTTCCCGACTATCCTCCTTAGGGGAGGCAACAATTCCCCCGGTTCGGATGCGTAGCGTGTGAAGTTCGGTTTCTTTGTTATTCCCCTTGTCTTTCCCTGAGGGCATTCTGCTGAGTACCCAGTCAAGCATCTTGGCCATGGTGGGACCAGGCGAGCCTTCGGGAAGTCTTTGCGGACACTGATTCTCTCCGCCTTGCTGAGCCATTCACAGCCACGGATGATTTTCAGAATAAAAAAATTATGACAAATACAAAATAAGGTGTCCGGTATCAAGTTTACTTACTTGGGTATCTAGGCGGTTGAGCTTAGGCCCGCATCCTTGGTGGTGTCCGGACACTACTTTCGGTCCGAAGAATAATTTGCACATCCCTTCGAGCTTTAGGCCGAAGAAGTGCTTAACAGTCCACGGACCCTCTGGATTGAACTCCCACATCCGGAGAGGCCGACGTTGGCACGGCAACATCCATCGGATTAACATCACTTGCATTATGATGACAAGGTTAATATCCCTCTCAAGAAGCTCTCGGATGCGGCTCTCTGATCTTGGAACATCACCGGGGCCCCAATTTAATTCCATCCTACGTCTGTCCAAGACGCTAGTTAGACGGAGGGCCCGAAAGCGGAACTCAGGGGCGGCCACCCACTTTGTGCCTCTGGGAGCCGTGACATAAAACCACCTCCGTTGCCATACATCGGATACTTCTGGGAAAGAACCCTCTGGCCATGGGGCATCGGCATTCCTGCTTATTACGGCACCTCCGCACTCCGCGTGTCGCCCCTCGATCATCTTCGGCTTCACATTGAAGGTCTTGAGCCATAAGCCGAAGTGTGGGGTGATATGGAGGAAGGCCTCGCACACTATAATGAACGACGAGATATGAAGGATAGAGTCCGGAGCTAGATCATGAAAATCCAACCCATAATAGAACATGATCCCCCTCACAAAAGGATCGAGGGTGAGGCCCAAGCCACGGAGGAAGTGAGGAACAAACACGACGCAATCATTAGGCTCCGGTATTGGGATGACCTGCCCTGGAGCAGGAAGCCTGTGCTGGATGTCGTGATCGATATCCGACCTCCCTAAACCGCAATGTCCTCCGCTTGAATCGAGGAGGCCACCCACCGGCCTTGAGGGTCGGATCCGGACATATTGAAGGACATGGGGTGTTGGAGCTTAGATCTCGGGTGTTAGAACTCGAGGTGCGGAAAGGCGTGAGGGAGGTGGAAAAGAGGCATAGGCCTCGGCCCCTTTTATAAAGGGGGTGAATATCAAGAGTCCTTAGGGCGATCGCTTGAAGTTTACCTGACGGCACACGGATTCATACCAACGGTCGTCATGGGGCCACGCACGCCCGCATTAATGGAAGATCCCGTAATAAGAGGGACACAATCTCTGCCTCGACAGGACGTGCCAATAAAACCGCCTCGCAACGCGAGTCGAGGTGGGGCAAGAAATGCCGGTTCGCGTTGGACCTGGCCACGATGTAAGAGCACGACGTACGAAGATTGCCAGCAGATCGGATTTACGCTATGTTCCCTACAATGGTATGTGAAGATCATCTTGCAGATCCAGACACGGTTTGAGTGTTTGATAATTACTTTGGAGTACTCGGAGAAGGAAGCTGCCCTGCAATGTCGAAGACAAGACTACGCGCCGGACTCATCGTCATTGAAGCCTGGTTCAGGGGCTACTGAGGGATTCCTGGATTAGGGGGTATCCGGACAGCCGGACTATATACATCATCCGGACTATTGAAGCGTGAAGATACAAGACTCAAGACTTCGACCCGTGTCCGGATGGGACTTTCCTTGGCGTGGAAGGCAAGCTTGGCGATCCGGATATTTTATTTCCTTCCTTGTAACCGACTCCATGTAAACCCTAGCCCTCTCCGGTGCCTATATAAACCGGAGAGGTTGGTCCTTAGAAGGCCGATCACAATGACAATCATACCATCATAGGCTAGCTTCTAGGGTTCAGCCTCTACGATCTCGTGGTAGATCTACTCTTGTACTACCCATATCTTCAAAATTAATCAAGCAGGAAGTAGGGTTTTACCTCCATCGAGAGGGCCCGAACCTGGGTAAACATCTGTGTCCCTTGCTTCATGTTACCATCAGCCTAGACGCACAGATCGGGACCCCCTACCCGAGATCCGCCGGTTTTGACACCGACACCCGCCTTCAGAAAGGTTCTGATGTTCCTGAATCTGGTGATGTTGCTGAACTCATGGTTGGGCATTGCTCTGTTGCTGAAGAAGATGTGTCGTGTGGCACTGATGGCGTGGTTGTCCCTGAGAAGAAGGGAATCAAGAAGACAGCGGCGAGGAAGCATTTAGTTGGTGAAGTTACTCCTCAGAGGAGCCCACATGTTTCAAGGGCTCCAGAACTTGCTGAAGAGGAAGGGCTAGCCCTCGGTGGTACGCCACGTCGTAGTCCTCATGTGCTTGCCACTGCGGCGCCTACACCTTCTCCGCTTGGTGCTGGTGCATCTGGGAAGGGCAAGAAATGCGGCGTTAAGCGCAAGGTTGCACCGGCAAAGGTTAACAAGGGTTGCAAGAAGCATGTCATGTTAATCCAGAGGACCAGGATGATGCTGATTTCAACACTGGTGACGAGGATGACGATGATGATGATGCTGCTGATCAGGTATGAATCTGTCATGTTTACTGCTTTTGAGTACATTTGTAGATTTGTTGTTATATTTGTGTTTGTAGTACTGCCTTGGTGTACATAGCTGACCTTCTGCTTCATATAGACGAATAAATTAGCTGAACTGCTTGGCTTATATGGTATGACTGCCTTTGTGTACATAGGTGAACTTCTGGATATATACATGACAAAATTAGCTTAAGTTGTTGGTATACATGTTTTTAATGCCTTGGTGTACATGGTTGAACTTCTGTTGTGTAAATTTCAATCATTTTGAAAGCATGTTAACTTCTGGTCATACATGGTTGTACTACCTATGTAAACGTACTTGGACTTCTGAAATGTACTGGCTATGTAGGCCTTAGTGGAATTTTGGTGTAGTTTGTCTATCTCATTGTTCTGCCTTTTTTCCTTGTCATTGTATTTTTTTTTCATACCAGATTGTGGAGCGACCTGAGAGGAGGAAGAGAGGAGGCAAAGTAGCTGAAGAAGGTGATGAAGGAGGAGATGAGGCGAAACATTTTAACAAGACGGTTCGCTGCTCACTGAAAGAGGTCAATACGTGCGCGAAGTTAATACATCTTAGGCACAAGGCTAGGGTTATCAAGGCTGGTTTTGCTTGTGTGTTTGACTTGAAGGTTGATCCAACATTTCTTATCCTTTGATGGGCCACATCTACACGAGGATTGACCCTACAACTATGATTCTGGACATGGGTGAGGCGAACAAGGTTCTGCATATTACAAGTGATGCTATTCACCATGTTTTTGGATTCCCTCAAGGTGATCGTACCCCTCCTAGGCCCTCGGAGGATGGGTTTGATGATGTTGTCATGAGGCTGAATGCCAAACTTGGCTACGCTAGGAGTGATCAAGGATATGCGGAATATCTTCGGGGAACTTGTGAAGGATGAGATGAAGGATGATCTGGCTCTACAGGTGTTTTACCTGATTATTTTCATGAAGGTTGTTATTCCTGGTACGTCTACACGAGTGTCCAGGGAGGCAGCAATGTCTGAGAATCTTGTCTTTGAAGATATGGCAAATATGGAGAAAGTGCTAGTTATTGACTAGAGGGGGGTGAATAGGCGATTTTTATGAAAGTCTTCAAAACACTGAGGCTTTGAAGACAAACCATTGAAATGAACATATTGACATGCAGCGGAAGGTAGACTACCCTAGACAAGCCATAGTCAAATCAGTAATGAAGAGAATGCATGAAGACTATCAGCAGCTAGATAGTATGGATCAGGATGGAAGATAGTATGAAGCCAAACAACAACAGTCTTTACTCAGTGAAATCAATCAGATAATGCAAGCAGGCAATGACTTCATGAAGACAAACTGTAAGTAAAGAGAGATAAGAGATAGAACCAGTTGCTTGGGGAGGACAGGGATTTGTTGGACCAGTTCCAGTTGCTATGAAAACTGTACGTCTGGTTAGGGAGGCTGAGATTTAACTCAGAAGACCGCGTCTTCACCTTATTCCATTTGAGCTAAGGACACTTAGTCCTCGCCCAATCACTCTGTTAAGTCTTCAAGGTAGACTTTCGAACCTTCACAGACTTCGTTCACCGGCAATCCACAATGACTCTTGGATGCTCAGAATGCGACGCCTAATCGGCTGGAGGATTCACAGTCCTCAAATGTAACAAGTCTTCAGATCACACGGACAGAAAGACTTCAGTGATTCCTAACACTCTTTGTCTCTGGGTGTTTTGGGATTTGTCCTCGCAAGGATCTCTCTCTCAAATGCTTCGGAGGTGGGTTGCTCTCAAACGACAAAAGCCGTGCACTAACTCTGAGCAGCCACCAATTTATGGTGTAGGGGGTGGGCTATTTATAGCCAGGAGCCAACCCGACCTGATTTGTCCGAAATGACCCTGGGTCACTAAGGAACTGACACGTGTCCAACGGTCAGATTTCAAACACACGCGGCAGCTTGACTTGGGCTACAAGTAAAGCTGACTCATCCAGCTCTAGATAAGGTTTGCTCTCATTGTCTTCGCTTGAGGACATAGGATTTGGTTGAGCATCACATCAGTCACTCTGACTTTGTTCACTGGGACCCCACTTCACAGTGCGATGGTTCCTATGACTCAACAAAGAAGAAAAGGAAACTACGAAACAACTATGTCTTCGCACTCCACGGTCTTCACGTGAATGTCTTCTCAAGTCATAATCTTCATTGTGAATATCTTCACAGACCACCATTGTCTTCAATGTCTTCACACATTTTTAGGGGTCATCTCTGATAGGTAAACCGAATCAATATGGGACTACTACCTGTGTTATCCCGCAATTCTCACAAACACATTAGTCCCTCAACCAAGTTTGTCGTCAGTACTCCAAACCCAACTACGGGTGGCACTAGATGCACTTACAATCTCCCCCTTTTTGGTGATTGATGACAAACTGGTTGAAGTTTTCAACGGGGATAAAAGTATGTGAAAGTTTAAGGATTAAGGCATTATCTTCATAAGTAGCAAAAGGCTCCCCCTGAAGATGTGCATATAAGTAGTTTGCTTTTGAATGCAAATGCACATGGCAGATTTTACTTTGTGGAGATCCTCTTCAACTTATGAAGACAATTCATCATGCATATAAAGATATAACAAAGATAATGACATGCATAATGAAAAATGGACGTCTGCTGAATGACTTCATGTGGAATTTATCATCGCATCACAAAGTAGCAGAAAAAATAGCAGCCGGCCATCGAGTTTAAGTGTTACAACCCGAAGAATCAATTGTATCAAAAGATGAGAGTTGTAAACACTTGGCAAAATATAGTGCGACCACCCATAATGACCCGCTTGAAGACTATCAACTCATATGCTTCTCCCCTTTTTGTCAGTAATGACCAAAAAGGTTTGAAGACATAGAGCATCTACTCGTTCCCAGAAGGAGAAGATGATGGCACAGGGTCGACGTTGGAGTTTGGTGGTGAAGAAGGGCCTGACGCAGTGTCAAGATGAAGTGCAGCCATGGTCAGTGAAGTGGTGTCGTCTTCTTCATCGACGACTCTCGCAACAACAGTTGCAGCCGAAGATGAATGCTCATAATCTTCAATAGATGGGGTGCGGCACTAGCTTGCATTGCGTGGAGGTCTGGAGTCAAATTTAAAGCCCTCATTGAAGCCATCTTCGCGAAGATCTTCTTCAGGGCATGGCAGTGTGAGACTCTTCCAAGACCACTGACACACTTCATGAGCTACGAACGAGTTCTTGGTGGCCAGATTTTTGATGTGATTGACGTCCACCAAGATACTCTTCATCTGACGCTTGAGCCAGACATGGTGCTAGTCCTGCTTCTGATGTAAGGCAACAAGAAGCTCTCGATCATTGAGAATGCGAGAACGCTTCCGAGGCCTTTGAGCGAGCATACTGGCAGTGGCTTCAGTGTTGGCACGATGTGGCTCATGCATATTGCCAGCCAGAGGGTAAGCATGATTAGCAGCATTAGGAACATGAATCCCTTCAATTGGTTGAGTGAAGCTTTGACAATAGACATTATGAAGATATAGGGGTTCTTTGGCAGGCTCGTGGTATATGGCTTCAACTGACAGATCAACCTTAGGCATAAATATAACATGGTTGCGTGCTGAGGGTTAATAGTTAACAGAGGAATGTAGTTTGATCAGGCGCATCACCCATGGAGCATAAAACTTCAAGCCAAATAGATTAATCCCTGATGAAGCAAGTTGCCTGATGAAGAAATCATGGGTATTGAATCTGATGCCATTCACAATATAGAAAACCAAAGTCTTCATGGTGCCTTCAATTTTGGCTTCAGAAGAATATCCCTTGATTGGCCATAGAGTCCGCCTCAGAATATGATAAATTGTGCGGGCAGGTACTCAAGGTCTTTGACGAAAAATTCCTTGGGATATTCAGCATCTGGAGGCAATGGCTTCATCATACTGAGCATCTCACTCATATTTGGCTCTGGCTTCTGAAAGATACTCTGCAGCTCATTCCTGTGTAGCTAACAACCAGGTTCATAGAGCTCACCTGGAGTGGGCAGGGAAGTAAGCTCGATGATGTCATGAGCTTTGGCTTCATGGTGCACATCTCCTGTCATCCACTCAAGGATCCAAGTCTTCGGATCCCTGTTGTAGCCACTAATGTGAAGAGTGGCATAGAACTGCAGCAGAAGCTCTTCATTCCAGTGCTCTTTATCAGTGACAAATTGTAGAAAACCAGCATCCCTAAAGCAATCCAGTGCTTCTTCAAGACAGGGCAGCCCGGCAATAGCTTCACAATCAAGACGCATGTGAGGAAAGATCTACTCTTGATTGTATAAAATGCAGGAGTAATAGTTGCACTGCTGATAGCTCCATAAGTGATCAGATGAGATCTTTGGCTTCGAATATGGATTCTTGGCGCTGACAAACTGTGCTCCCTGAAGCTGTTCACCTAAAGGATCCTGGCGATGTAGCAGCACCTGGAAGCCTTTTGAACCTGAGGCCTCTGCTCAATGTGGTAGTCGTACTGTGGTCCTGGAGCAGTTGGAGGGACCAAAATGGGCCATCTCACTATGACAAGCTGGCGACGATTGTAAGCTTGTTCCATGGTGTGTGGCCTTGGGGGAGGAATAGTGGCTTCAGCATTCATGGTGGCTTCAGGCTGTACATGAGCTTCAGGCACAACATTGGCTTCAGGCTCCACAGTGTCTTCAGCCAAGACAATGTCACTGGCTTCAGACGTGTTTGTTGTGGCAGCCTCAGTGTTGTTAACCTCCGTTTGTTCAATGATAGGAGGGTCGGGCATAGTCACATTCTCCTCGAGAATGACTTCTTCAGTGACAGGGGGTGTGGCAACTCGTGCTTCTTCTCTTGTTTCTTGACTTTCTTTGACTGATGCAGCCGGAATGTCTTCAGCAGCTTTTGCTTCAGACTCAGAGACATTCGCGGTATGGGTGGCTTCAGGAAACACTTGACGTGCTACTGAGCTTTGTGGCACTTCCCCTTCCGGAATGCTTGACATGGTGACCTGTGGCATGGGGCCTTTGCGAAGCCTGCGGAAAGCGGGCGACGCCTGTGGTGATGGAGTGGTCTGCACTATGTAGTTATCGTCGTCAAGCACCGGAGTGGTGACTTGAGGTGGTGGAGTTCTGGGAGTTTCATCGTGACTTGGGGTGTCTTGTCGAGGGCGATCAGCCCATGAATCATCCTGAGCAATTGACGTCAAAGGACGACCAATGCTGATGAGTTCGCTGTTCGTAAGAACAGGCGATGATACCAATTGGTGCTTGAGTTGAGGAAGGACTTCATCATCTTCAACATTGTCTTCATGACCAATGTCTTCAGCTGTGATGGGGTCAACAGCTGGTACTTCTTCATCTTCATAAGCCTCTGTGGAAGCAGGCTTGTGGATTACAATTCGATGGTCTTTGTTTGTGAAAGCAGGACGGCAACAGAAATGGGCTCAACAACAAGGGGCTGAGAAGCCGCAGCACACTCTTTCTTTGAAGACGTTGTTTTCAATTTCTTCTTCGATGGGGCATCATCAGAAGCATTCTTGTGTTTGCGTTTCTTGGCTTCGGCTTCAGCTGCCCTTGTCTTCTCCAGCTCAGAAGCTGCTGATGTGACCTTAGGCTTCGAGCCAGTCATGCTGACTGGGAAGACAATGCTTGGTTCTTCCCGCCTTGATGCTTCAACTTGGACAACAACAGACTTCTTCTTCTGTTTGGTAGCCTTTCTGGGGTCGATGTCAGGACGCCCAAGAGCTTTGCGTTTCTCAGCTTCGTTGTGGGCTTGAACACATTTCTGAGCAAAATACTTGATGCGCTCTCTTGAACCTTTTGCTTCTTCACGCTTCTTGTGAAATTGTTCCTTCATCTCACGCAACATCTTCTTGAAGGTCTAAACGTCTGCCACGTTGAGCTTGTTCATGTTCTTCTTGAAGTGGGCCTTCTCAAAATCAGTTTTGTTCTTGAGCTCAACTATCTTCTGAGCAAGGCCAGCTCATTTGCAATGGCTCCGTGGAATGTGACACTGATGTCCACAGGAAGCTGAAGATCATCAATACTGATAGTCTGGTCATCAAACCACTCATCGATGAAGTGGTTCAGAATTTCCACATCAAAGAGGGGCAGATCGTTGAAGACCTCCGCCTCTTGCTTGCTTTTGATAAGAATCTCAAGAGCTTCATCACCAAGATCTTCATCACTAGACAGATCAATGGTGGCATCCTCATTCCGCAGAACGGCAGCTGGGGTCAGTTCATGCTCACAAATCTTCATGGGCTTCTTCTTCTTGGACTTCTCAGTCTTCTTGGAGACACGAGACAAGTCTTCATACTGCACACTGGGTTCAGGAGGTGCAGTGGCCAATGGCTTCATAGTCGAAGCTTTTGGTGTGGCAGAGGGCTTTGAAGCCTTTGTCTTCTTCTTCTTCTGCGGCTTTGGTGGTGCTCGCGCTTCGTCAGAGTCAGCATCATTAGCAGATTGATCCACAGTGGCCCTCTGAGCAGCGATGTAGGAGAGGAGGCAATCAAAGCTTCCAAAGGGGCCGATGACATTGGGATTTTCATCGCGTGTGCCATCAGGCCTTGGAGCAGACGGACCTGGGTTGAAGTTGATTTTAAGATCTTTCTTGTTCTTCACAGCAGAATCTTTTGCAAATTTATTGTTGCGCTTGAAAAGATTGTCTTCACGACACCATAACATGGATGATGGGTCGGCATTCTCTGGCTTTGCTCCTCGGACCATGCATGGGTAGAAGCCTTGAGCAATGGCTTCAGACTTGGACTTGGGCTGAAGATTTCTGTATAGAATATCTCCCTATGGGCACTTGATTACGTTCTACATATTCAGGGGTCACAAATCTATATTAGAACCACTCCTCTGCCCAATATCTTCGAATCCATTAGATTCGAGTCTTGCGCTGGCCATAGCTCTCCTCAGGATCAGTTTTGTACATTTCAAATAGGTCAGGAGGTAAATCCTTAGATGTATCTCCACGGCGCTGCCTGCCGCCTTTCCTTGCAGATTTTTCCGTTGCCATTATATTCAGACTGAATGGCTTCAATACAGTGAATGGATTCCTCTTGCTGGACAGACAGGAACTGGCTTCAGGTGAGTGAATATGATGCTGTAAGAACTCTGCAAATGAATGCAGACAATGAGAACCAAGGGATTCTCCCACAGACATGTACTTCTGACAGCATTAGAGGTGCGAGGGAAGCGGAAGAGGTCATATGCATTCTCAAAATATTTTGAAGATAAATCAGTTTGAAGACATTGACCTCCTATTGCAAAGACATTCACTTATTTGAAGAGAGTTGGTTCCAGATTTGTACGAATCCATGAATAAGTACACGTGAGGAATCTAACTTGAGATGAGGCATAAGTGAACATTCTTAGCATGTTATGATATGCAGACAAGGACAGATCCAGATTTGGAAGATAAGAAACCACATTTGGCTGGAGTGGATGGATTTGACGGATCAAAAAGGCAGTAAAAAGTAAGTTTTATTCACCCTTTGACGAACTGCTAGACGACGTAAAGAGAGAGATAGAGAGGCCGAGCAGTTCAATCTCCCATGCCCTAACTCGGCGACGGAAGACACCTACGGCGGTGGTGGAGAGGACGAGGTCCGCGGCCGGCGTGAGGATGGCGTCAAAGAAGTCGCAGCAGCTAAGCGCTTCATCTCTGGCGTCGACGCGAGCTAGCAGAGGTACTAGGGTTTGGCGAGGTGGCGAGGTGGAAGAGGAGATAAGTACCGCGGTGAGTTGTGTATTTATAAGGAATGGGACAACACAGCGTAATTACACAGGTGCCCCTGGCGGTTCACATCTGAAGGACACATGGCATGCATGCAACTTATTGGAAGTTGTTCCATGTTCCCACGCACGCCTGGATTGTCGGGTGGTCGTTCCGGCTTCGCCAGTTTTCAAGCAATCAGGATATAGCATTAAAAACGGATTCAACTTTTGTCTCTGTGTCTTCTGCTGACAAGGATTCAGAGAAGACAAACGACAGTTTCAATAGAATGCATATGATTTGGATAGATAGACTTGAGGTAGAAGCATAGAAGGGGTTAGGGTCCGATCACATTCACTTAGTTCGAAAGAGATGCAAACATGAAGACATAGCTATCAGTGAATGTTGTAGAGGAAAGAACACGAATATATGTATATATCAGCATAAGTCCAAATCAACATTGTGAAGATAAACATCACTAGTAGAAAAAGGGTCAAATCTTCAGCTCATTAGTCCCGGTTTGTATTTGAGCCGGCACTAATGTGACCATTAGTGCCGGTTCCAACGGCTAGGCGGGCCGCTGTCATTAGTACCGGTTCGTGCCTAACTTTTAGTACCGGTTCGTGCCACGAACCGGTACTAAAGAGAGTGGTGCCAGGATGTTGTCAGTCTGGGGCCCTTCCAGCACCTTTAGTGCTGGTTCGTGGCACGAACCGGTACTAAAGGTCCTCCAATATAAACCCTTCGTCCACCCGAGCTCGCTTCTTCCCCCTTTCTCCTCTCCTCTGTTCTTCCCTTCCTCTTGAACTCATCACAAATTTTGCCCAAATTTTGTCAAGATTTGAAGGCCCCCATCCATTCAAATGATCACAAAGGTTAGCAACTTTGTCATTTCATCTCTCATTGCTAGATTAGCTCTTGTAATGGTTTATATAGCGATTAATTTGTGGGTTTTAGTAATTTGGGAGGAATTATATGTGGTAGTATTTGATTTATATGCAATTTGAGGTCAAAATAACACTTAGTTTACATATATAGGTGTGGTTTACTTAGTGCCTTCTAAATCTCCGTTGTAACCACCGTCGATCGCCCGCACCGTCCCGTCGCCGGCACCACCTTGTGGTGAGCCTCTTGTTCATGAATTTTTTATATAAAAAATTCATGTTTGTGTGATTTGGATATATAGTTACTTGTATAATTATCTTACTTGTACGTTGTTTGTTATACATAGTGCCATGGTTTTGATATCCGTCCCCATCGGCCCTCGTCCTTGTTATGATTCAGATGTGGTATATTATATTTTAAAACTATTTCTTGCATTTCGTGTTTGTGACAAATTATGCCCATCAAGTTGACATAGATATTTTTATCTAGGAGGTATGTGAACCGGAAATTCCAACCGACCCTATTGTCGAGAGGTTAAATTTAGTTGAAAGAGAAAACAAGTATCTGAAAGAAAAATTGAAAAGAATTGAGGAGGAGAAGATGGGACTGGAGTTGCATGTTGCCGATGTCGTCGATGATCACAAGATCAAGATGGAGAAAATGCGCTTGAAGATTAGAAAATATGCCATTGATAGTGAGGCTTGGTATCATTATGTTGTTGGTTCAATTGTTACCTTAGTTGCGATCTTGATCGCATTTGTTATTGCATTTAAATGTTTTAGCTAGAGATTTATTTGTTTGGTGCAAGTGTTGTATGAACTTTATGTATGAACTTGTATTAATTTGGTCTCCCGAATTCATTAATGGCATGCATACTTTTCTGCTTGCGGCTGAGGCAAACAAGCGGGCAGATGGTTTTATGCCTTGTACATGTGCTGGCTGTAAGAATGGTCACAGTTACTCTAACGTAAGAGCCATTCACATCCACCTGTTTGAGTCTGGTTTCATGCCCCACTATAATGTTTGGACCAAGCACGGAGAAAGAGGGGTTATGATGGAAGACAATGAAGAAGAGGAGGACAACGACAGCTATCCTAGACATGGGTTCCCTGTATACGATGATACAACAATGGGGGAAGAAGCTGAGCTGGCAATGCGGGAAGAAGCTGAAGAAGAGGCATCAGATGAGCCCGCTGATGATCTAGGTCAGGCCGTTGCCGATGCAAAGAGAAACTGCGCAAGTGATTTGGAGAAGAAGAAGTTGCAGCGCATGTTAGAGGATCACAAGAAATTGTTATATCCAAATTGCGAAGCTGACGAGAAAAAGCTGGGCACCACACTGGAATTACTGCAATGGAAGGCAGAGAATGGTGTATCTGACAAGGGATTTGGAAAGTTGCTGGTAATGATAAAGAATATGCTTCCAAAGGACAACGAATTGCCCGAGAGTACGTACGAAGCAAAGAAGGATGTCTGCCCTCTTGGGATAGAGGTGCAGAAGATACATGCATGCCCTAATGACTGCATCCTCTACCGTGGTGAGTACGCGGATTTGAACGCGTGCCCGGTATGCGGCGCATTGCGCTATAAGATCAGCCGTGATGACCCTGGTGATGTCGAGGGCGAGTGCCCTAGGAAAAAGATTCCTGCCAAGGTGATGTGGTATGCTCCTATAATACCACAGTTGAAACATTTCTTCCAAAACAAAGAGCACCCAAGGCGATGCGATGGCACAGAGAAGACCGTAAGAGGACAGAAAGTTGAGAGTGCCCGCTGATGGGTCACAGTGGAGAAAAATTGAGAGAAAGTATAGGGAGGAGTTTGCAGGTGACACAAGGAACGTATGGTTTGGTCTAAGCGCAGATGGCATTAATCCTTTTGGGGAGCAGAGCAGCAACCATAGCACATGGCCTATGACTCTATGTATGTATAACCTTCCTCCTTGGTTGTGCATGAAGTGGAAGTTCATTATGATGCCAGTGCTCATCCAAGGCCCTAAGCAACCCGGCAACGGCATTGATGTGTACCTAAGGCCATTAGTTGAAGAACTCTTACAGGTGTGGAATGGAACAGGTGTACGTGCGTGGGATGAGCATGGACAGGAAGAATTTGACCTAAAGGCGTTGCTGTTCGTGACCATCACTGATTGGCCTGCTCTCAGTAACCTTTCAGGACAGACAAATAAGGGATACCGCACATGCACGCACTGTTTGGATGATACCGACAGTATATATTTGGATAATTGTAGGAGGAATGTGTACCTGGGACATCGTCAGTTTCTTCCGAGCAGGCATCCCATAAGAAAGAAAGGCAAGCATTTCAAAGGTGAGGCGGATCACCGGACGAAGCCTCGCCATCGTACTGGTGCTGATGTACATGACATCGTCAAGGATTTGAAGGTAGTCTTTGGAAAGGGTCCTGGCGGACAACCTGTTCCGAATGATGCTGACGGACACGCACCCATGTGGAAGAAGAAATCTATATTTTGGGACCTGCCCTATTGGAAAGACCTAGAGGTCCGCTCCGCAATCAACGTGATGCACGTGACAAAGAATCTTTGCGTGACCTTGCTTGGCTTCTTGGGCGTGTATGCAAAGACAAAAGATACACCGGAGGCACGGGAGGACCAGCAACATATGCACGGAAAAGACGGCACACATCAGGGTCATGCCAGCTACGCTCTTACCAAATAAGAGAAGGAAATCTTCTTTGAATGCCTACTTAGTATTAAGGTACCGTCTGGCTTCTCGTCGAATATAAAGGGAATAATAAATATGGCAGAGAAAAAGTTCCAGAACCTAAAGTCTCATGATTGCCACGTGATTATGACGCAACTGCTTCCGGTTGCATTGAGTGGGCTTCTACCGGAAAATGTTTGATTAGCCATTGTGAAGCTATGTGCATTCCTCAATGCAATCTCTCAGAAGGTAATCAATCCAGAAATCATACCAAGGTTAGAGAATGATTTGGTGCAATGTCTTGTCAGTTTCGATTTGGTGTTCCCACCATCCTTCTTCAACATTATGATGCACGTCCTAGTTCACTTATGCGAAGAGATTAACGTTTTGGGTCCTGTATTCCTACACAATATGTTCCCCTTTGAGAGGTTCATGGGAGTCTTAAATAAATATGTTCATAACTGTGCTAGTCTAGAAGGAAGCATCTCGAAGGGCCATGAAAATGAGGAGGTCATTGAGTTTTGTATTGACTTTATTCCTGACCTTAAGCCGATTGGTGTTCCCGAATCGCGGCATAAGGGCAGACTGGATGGAAAAGGCATGCTAGGAGGGGATCAAATAATATGTATGGACGGGCATTCTCTCACTCAAGCACACTATACAGTTCTACAGAATTCTGCCTTGGTGGCTCCGTATATGGAGGAACACAAGAATTTTCTACGCTCCAAACATTCGGAGGCGGTCGGACGATCGGATTACACGTGAACAAACGGGGACTTTCGCCGGCTAGTTGCAGACACGTGCCATGCATGACGCCGTTATTGAAGATGACATGTACTTACTGTCCCAGTTACCAACTTCGAATATAATGACTTTCAAAGGAGACGAGATAAATGGGAATACATTTTATACTATCGCCCAAGATAAGAAGAGCACCAACCAAAACAGTGGTGTTCGCTTTGAGCACGAACCAAGACGGGAAAGGAAACATATTATGGTTACATAGAGGACATATGGGAACTCTACTATGGACGTGGTTTGAAGGTCCCTTTGTTTCGGTGCAAATGGGTCAATATGACACGAGGCGGGGTAACGAAAGACCCGCGGTACGGAATGACAACAGTGGATCTCAACAATGCGATGCGTATGCGAACGAACCATTCGTCCTAGCCACTGATGTGGCACAAGTTTTCTATGTGAAGGACATGTCTACCAAGCCAAGAAAAAGAAAAGATAAGGAAGTGAATGCATCATACGATGAGCCAAAGCGCCACATAGTTCTTTCTGGGAAAAGAAACATCGTGGGAGTGGATGACAAGACAGACATGTCAGAAGATTATGAAAAGTTTGATGAAATTGCTCCATTCACAGTGAATATTGACCCGAGCATCCAGTTAAATGATGAAGATTGTCCATGGTTACGGCGCATAGGGACTCACGCGAAGAAAAAGTTTCACACCCAAAGATCTGGGATGTGATCGGCTTCAGTGTCATCACTTTCTTCTGTGTTTCACACCCAGGAGGGAATCTTTGTAATAGTTAGGGTACTTATGTGTTTTGGCATTTGAAACGCGAAGAAATTTTATGTGCAAACCAATTCTTTCATGCATTTATTGTTTTCAGCTAAATAACCCTGAAATTGAAAAACACTTCGAATGAACTCCAAAAAGGTTGAAAGTTGGCATGGTATCATAATTTCACCCACATCGCATGTGCAAAAAAGTAGAGAGGGTTATGGCAAAAACTGGATGCACTTCGTGTACAAAATGGACAATCTCTTTCGAAGTATCAGGGTTTTGAACGAAAACTCGTCTGTTACAAAGGCATTTCATTTTTTAAATAACCTATGTATTACCAAATTGAATATAATGATAAAACACACTAATATTAAACATAAGAAAAAAGAATCACTGAAAAATCTATTTTTAAAGCTAAGTTATTCACGAACTAGTAATTCACACAAATTTCAAATAATTCAAAATTTAAACTATTAAAATTTGAAAACTGCCAGTACTAATAGAAAGTTTGTAATTTTTTGTACCTAAAGCAAAAATATTCACAAAGAAACTCTAAATACAGCAAAAAAACAACTCAAAAATAAATAAAACAAAATAAATAAAGCAGAAAAAATAAGAAAAAAACTAAATAAAAAAAGCCCGCCTACTAGGCCACTGCGGCCTGCATACGACTAGAAACCCAAATTCTAGTTGGGCCACGATCTGTTTGGCTACTATACATGTATGTCTTGAAACTTGGACTGCTTACCTGGACTTCATCTTTTATTCTACATGAACTTCATTTTTATATTTTTTTTGCTTGTGTATTTTGTTTCTGTATTTTTTCCTTTCATTGCTTACTTGGACAGGAGCATTTCTTCTACTTGAACTTCAGAGATGATACCTTTTTATGCTTTTGTTAGCTGTAGTTGAATGTTTTCCCATTCATCAGATTATCTTGAACTGTGCCTTGGGTTGTGCCTGAACTTCATTTAGTTTTTAAATGCAACACATTTTTTAGGTCAGCTTGAGTAGTAACCATGTCATCTATATTTGTTGGACTGTACATTGTGATGTACCTGAACTTCAGTTATATTTAATGGACTTTTTTCTCTTCCTTTTCTTTGACGGTGGAGCCGTTGGACTTGACCGATTACCACTACTCATTCCTTGGGTCACAGGAATACTAGCCTAGGAAGGAATCAATGAGTACAACTCTGAGAGAAGATGGCAGCTCTCGAACCCTTATTCCTTCCAAGTTGGGGAAGCAGGCTGTCGGTATTTGTGCTGCTCCAAACACCCCTTGCTCCAGGAAGGTTGGTGCAATCAAAGCAGTCGAAGCAGAGGTGATTTCGTCGGATGATGATTTTGAGAAGATTGCTTACCCGAAGAATGGTAAATCTGCTATTGGTACTGTTGTTGGGAGCAGGTGGAAAAAATGATGTCATCACCAGGAGGAAATCTGTCGGTGTACAAAAGTAGGGCTATGCTTTTGACCCCTTTACTTGTGCACGGGCAGTCAGAGCCTCCCGCCACAACCAGGAATAGACATAGCAGGAAAGGGGAGCTAGAGAGGAGCCAAAGCCATGAAGACAAATGAAGCAACGACAAGGAACAAGGCCACAAGGATCGGATGGGCGAAGCAGGTTTTCCCGGCAAGGACCCTTGCAGGGCAGTTTAGCGGCCCGGCAAGACCCTTGCCGGGTAGCCCGCCCACGCCAAATGAAGCGAGCCACCCTTGAGCCCACCAATGCTCAGACAAATGCGTTGGGACAGGGCTCGGGAGGCACCTCCGTGGTGGCATGCGGATCTTTGTGAAGACATAGAATGCTCAAGATCAAATGAGGATAAGAGGGCAACCATCCTCACCAAAGAAACCCACAAGACACCTGGCAAGACCCTTGCTGGGGAGGCCAGCGCGCCACGGCAACACCCTTGTCGGGCTACCCGGAAAGACCCTTGCCAGGGAGGCCAGCGTGCCACGGAAAGACCCTTGCCGGGCCACCCGACAAGGCCCTCACCAAAGCGCACCAGCTGGGCCACTGCCAGGCCCGCACCAGATAAGTCTTTGCCGCCGTTCGCATGCGGCTGCCGACCCAACCAGCTGGCCAGGCACCTGCGTGGCGGCATGCAATCCTTCATGGAGGCTCCACCACCACGCCACCTCAGCTGCCTGCCTGCCTACATGGCACCACATGCGCCGTCGGCCGTGGGCACGTGTCGAAGCAAGGAGGAGCGGCGACGGATGGGACGGGCCTCGCTCCCGTCCCCAATAAAGCGAAGGGACACCTAAGCCTCGCATTAAATGCATCTTGTCCTGTAATGCGAGGGATAACCTCACGACACTGTAGCACTTTCCACCTCCTATGTGCCACTGTGGCAGCCCCTTTCGCCTATAAAAGGAGGCCCATAGTGCACAGAGAAAGGATTCAGCTCTTTGGAACCTCGCAGCACCTAGAGCTAGTTCGAGAGCTCAAGAACACTAAATACATCCACCAAAGGTGGACTAGGGTTTTACGCATCCTTGTGGCCCGAACCTAGGTAAAATCCCTTTGTGTTGTCTGCTGGTCCCGCTCTTCTCATGATTCCTGCGCCCCGCAACCGTAGAAGGGATTCCAGTGATCCCATAGGTGTCGTTTCCCACCGACATCTTTGGCGCGCCAGGTAGGGGGCGCAATTGTGAGAATCTGGTCTAGCAGTTGACCTAGCTGTTCTTCATCGCCATGGCTCCTAAGAAGAAGGCGACCACGGCGATCGGTTCGTCCGGAACCGGGTTGGTACCGGCACGGACCGGCAGCGGGCCAGTCGCGTAGAGGACCCCTGGCGCGGCCTGCGAACATCCACATCGCCCTGATGGTCCGGACCTGGAGAGCGGTGTCGTTCGCGCGCCCGGCGGTGAGCCACCAGTCGCGGGCTCTGGATATGGAGTCGGGCCCCCTGCAGGCGGCGTGGGGCCCTCCAGGGGTGCCGCCAGGCGGCGGCATGGCGATCTCCAAAACGCCAACACCGGCGCCCACGACGCGCTCCTCTCAGGTTGTGCGTGATGAGCAGCGTCACCCTGCTGGTGACCCTTCGTGCCACCCTGGGAAGAGTCCCGTGCGTCCGTCACATGAAGGTGAGGGCCAGCATGCGCGCCGAGGTGGCGAACGGCTGCGGAGCCGCGACGCAGCTCCTTCTAACGTGGTTAGGAGTTGAGGCGCATCGCGGTCCACCCAGCTTTCGCCGCCACCCACGCCAGTGGAAGCCCTAGCGCGCGCACAGCTGCTCCTCGATTTTCCTCCCGCCGCGGAGAAGCTCGACGAATGGAGGGCCACCGTCCGGAGCCTCGTCGGCATCTCCAATGACGACAGGCTGCGGCCGGCGGAACCCGTTGGCCGTCGCTCCGCCGGGCTGCCACCTGCTAGCGGAGGCCACGCCGGAGGTGATGCGGCCACGGTGTACTCCCCACATCCATCCCGACCGCCCCGGGCGTCGGCCCATCGCGGCGACGCTCGTGATGATATATCCATCGCGTCGTCCGACCCGCGGACCAACCACGATCAGCGCCAAGTCCTTCGGGAGCGGGCTCACGAGGACGCTCGAACTACGATCGAGCGCCAACGTGACGCCACGCCACCGGTCAGACAGGCAGGCGGGGCCGCTCACGGACCACCCAGCGCCGGGAGGCTACGGTGGCCTACCTTACGAGGTGGGTTGTCCGGCCTTCACCCGTGAGCTGCGGCAGTTCCAGTGGCCCTCCCACCGTGTGTTCAAACCCGATGTTGGCGAGAAGTACAATGGCAAGACTCACCCGTTGGAGTTCCTCAGCATTTACACCATCGCGATGCAAGCTGCCGGGGCCTGCAACGACAAGGTGCTTGCCAACTACTTCCCGTTGGCACTCAAGCCTAATGTTATGTCATGGTTGATGCACTTGCCGGTGGATTCTATCTCTTCTTGGGCGGATTTGTGCCATGAGTTTGTTGGCGCCTTCACCGGAGGTCACCAAACTCATGGCCAGGTGAGTGATTTACACATCATCCCCTAGAAGGAAGGAGAAAACCTGCGAAGTACATCCAAAGGTTCAGCCGGGTGCAGTACAACATCCCCGATGTTCATCCCGCCGCTGTGATCAGTGTGTTCCATCGGAACGTGCGCAATCCCAAGATGCGTGAAGAGCTGGCGATGAACAAGGTTAAGGATGTGGCCGAGCTCTATGTTCTGGCCGAGGAAGTACCCCGGCGAAGATGCCGGTGCGGAAACCGACTCCACTGACGATACCGCCACCCCAGCAAAGAAAGGCCGACGCCGTAATAGGAAGCGCAAGGGCAAGGCCATGCTTGCTGTTGAGGGATCCAACGACACCAGTACCACCAAGAAGACCAAGGCGAGCGACCCCGGCAAGGAGATTGCCGGGTGTAACGCTTGCCGGGCCTTGGCGGTTGCCGACAAGCCAGGAGGATCCGACAAGCGATCTTGCAAGATCCACCGCACCAAGGGCCACGACCTCCAAAACTGCCGGCAGTAGAGCTGCTTCGCCGAGAAGCGAAAGCCGAGTATGAGCGGCGGACAAGGAGAAAGGCCGGATGGTGCGAAGGATCCGGCAAGAAAGCGTGGCGGCTAAGGAGGCCACCGCGGCAAGGAGAGTCAGCAAGAGAGGCCCGCCCGGGGCCGCTACAAGAAGCAGGAAGACGATGATCATGACGAGGACCGCGAGTCCGGCGACCACGAGTTTCAGAAAGCCACAGAGGCCATGTGCGTCCATGGCGGCGCCTCGCTGCACACATCCCACCGCCAACTCAAGCAGTGGGCGCGTGAGATCATAGCGGTGGAGCAATCGTTTGACGCACGGAAGCCGCTGAAATGGTCCAGCACGCCCATCATCTTCGACACCGAGGACCACCCTGACCGCACCACTGCGGTCGGGTGCTTGCCATTGTTGGTTTCACCAACAATCCGCAACCTCAAGGTGACAAAGATATTGGTTGACGGCGGGGCCGGACTGAACTTGATCTCGCCGGTTGTGGTTAGAAGGTTGCAGATCCCTGATGGAGACCTCGAGGAGACGGGTACATTCCAAGGGGTTAACCCGGGGAGGAGCCAACCAAAGGGAAAGATCACACTGCCCATGACATTCGGAGGCGAGCTGAACCACAGGACGGAGAGGATTGTTTTTGATTTAGCCGAGATCCCCTTGCCTTACAACGGGATCCTCGGCCGCCCGGCACTGGCCAAGTTCATGGCGGCTTCGCACTACGCCTACAACATGTTGAAGATGCCCGGGACGATGAACATCATCACCGTCCCCTCCGACAAGAAAGATGCGTTGATCTGCGCTGACCAACTCTACCAGGAAGCAGTTGCAGCAGCTGCCGCTAAGGTACCTGCTCCTGCCGATGGAGCCCCGAGGGGGAAGAAGACCGGAGAGACTCCTAGCACCCACTCCGGCAAGCGCACCTCTTTGGGGTGTTGTGCTCCCGTTGAGGACATGCCAGAGAGCTCCGTCGGCAAGAGCAAGAAGTCCAGAGCCACGCCACCAGAGACCAAGAATGTGCCCGTCAAGGAGGACGGTATGGGGGGAGTTTTTACCATAAGCTCCACCCTCGACAGCAAATAGGAAAGCGAACTCGTCGCCTTCCTGCGGGCGAATGTCGATGTGTTTGCATGGCAAACCTCCGACATCCCCGGCGTTCCCAGGGAGGTGATTGAGCACCACCTTGCTGTTTGTCCTCATCTTGTGACCCGTCAGCGAAAGGTCGGGAAGCAAGCTACGAGAGGCGGGAGTTCATCATGGAGGAAATCAGAAAGCTAGAGGAGGCAGGCTTGGTGAGAGGAGTACTCCATCCAACGTGGTTGGCCAATCCGGTAGTGGTGCGCAAGGCAAATGGGAACTAGAGGTTGTGTATTGATTACACAGACATCAATAAGGCCTGCCCAAAGGATCCTTTCCTGTTGCCGCGCATTGACCAGATTGTTGACTCCACGGCTGGGTGTGACCTCTTATCGTTCCTGGACTTCTACTCAGGATACCACCAGATCTTCATGACAAAGGAAGACGAGGAAAAGACAGCATTCATCACCCCATGTGGTACTTATTGCTTTTTACGGATGCCTTTCGGGTTGAAGAGTGCTGGCTTGACCTTTGCAAGAGTAGTCCAAATTGGTTTTGAGCCCCAGCTACATAGAAATATGGAAGCTTATATGGATGACATAGTGGTCAAAACCAAGGACAAAGCAACGCTCGTGCAAGATCTGGAGGAAACATTTGGGAACCTGCGCAAGATCAACCTCAAATTGAACCCTGAGAAGTGTGTATTGGGTGTCCCGTCCGGCAAGCTTCTCGGGTTCTTTGTGTCCCACCGTGGGATTGAAGCAAACCCAGATAAGATCAAGGCTATCGAGCAGATTGAGGCACCCAAACGGATCAAGGACGTGCGTCGGCTCACTGGATGCGTTGCTGCCATGAGCCGGTTCATCTCCAAGTCCATGAGCGTGCCGTTCCTTTTTCAAGATCTTAAAGAAAGCAGGGGCCGATGGAGTGGACCCGGAGGCCGAGGCAGCACCTTGCAAGATTTGAAGAAATACCTCTCTTCTACCCGTCTTTGGTTGCGCCCAGACCACAAGAATCGTTCTTTGCTTTATCTAGCGGCAGCGAATCGAATGGTTAGTGCATGATAGTGGCGCGAAGAGAGGTTGATGAGGAGGCAGCAGCGGAAGAGTCGACGATTGGTGGGCGGAACCCTTCCGGCGAGGCTCAGCCCGGCAAGGCTGAGCCCGGCAAGGACCGGCCTCGGCAAGCAGCGCCCGTCTGACCAGGGACCCACGCGACCGGTGAAGAAGCGCAGAAGAAGAAAATGGTGCAGCACCCAGTTTACTTCGTCAGCTCCCTTTTGCAGGGGGCTAGGTCGAGGTACTCAGGTGTGCAAAAGCTGCTCTTCGGCCTCCTTATGGCTTTGAGGAAGTTGCGTCATTACTTCCAAGCGCACGAGATCACAGTGGTCACCCGCCTCCCGTTGCAACGGATACTGCATAACCCAGATGCAACAGGGAGGATTGTGGAATGGGCCCTGGAGCTATCAAGTTTCGATTTGAGGTTCGAGAGTACCTCGACAATTCAGAGCAAAGTCTTGGCGGAGTTCGTTGCAGAATGGACCTCGACGCCCGACGAAGAGGTACAGGAGACCACTCTCCCCGGCAAGGAAACGAGTATAGCTGGATCATGTACTTTGATGGTGCCTTCTCGCAAAGGCGCCCGGTCAGGTGTCTTGCTTGTCGCGCCTAATCGGAGAGCACCTCAAGTATGTCGCCCAGATGCACTTCCCGGAGATGTCAACCAACAACACCGCCGAGTACGAGGGTTTACTTGCCGGTCTCAGGATCGCGGCAGACCTCGGAGTTAAAAAGCTCATCGTTAGGGGCGACTCATAGCTCGTCGTCAGGCAGATCGACAAAGACTATCAAAGCCTGTTGATGGAAGCTTACGTAGATGAGGTGAGGAAATTGGAGGAGCGCTTTGACGGTATATAAGCGGACCATGTCCCTCGGGCGGAGAACGACATCGCCAACTACCTGTCAAAACGCGCTGCCCTCAAGCTACCTGTGGAACCAGGTACTTTTGTGCTTCAGTTAACCCAGCCGTCCATTGAACCATCGACCGGGCAGAACAAGCAGAGGAAGCTAGGCCCCGGCAAGTAGTTCCCCACCGAGCTCCCCAGAGCCGCCGGCGAAGATGTTGCCATGGATGCCGATCCTGCCACGGGGCAACCGACTCCGGCAAGACCTCAGGTCATGGCCGTGGAGGCGGCCGCTCCCCTGGCAGAAGAGATGCCTTTGGTCCTTTTCGTCGAGCCACAGGCTCCGGCATGGGCACAGCACACCGTCCAATTCCTTCAAAAAGGAGAGCTTCCTGAGGAGCAGGAAGAAGCAGAAAGAGTAGCCTATCGGTCTGCTCTGTACCAATTCGTTGACAGCGTATTGTACAGAAGAAGACCGAATGGGGTGAAATTGATGTGCATCTCCCGGGAGGAAGGACTAAAGCTGTTGGCAGAGATACATGGAGGCATATGTGGCTCCCACATAGGGTCGAGGGCCCTTGCCGGCAAGGCTTTCCGGCAAGGTTTCTTCTGGCCCACCGCCCTCTAGGATGCGACGGCACTAGTAACCAAGTGTGAAGCATTCCAGTTCCATTCGAAGAAGCTTCATCAACCAGCTCAAGCCCTCCAAACCATCCCTCTCTCCTGGCCCTTCTCGGTCTGGGGGCTCGACATACTGGGCCCTTTCCCCCGTGCCATCGGGGCTTCAAGTACTTGTATGTCGCAATCGACAAGTTCACAAAGTGGCCAGAAGTGGAAGCGAAGGGAAGGTGACGGTGATCAGCCATCAAGTTCTTCAAGGGACTAGTGTGCCGTTTTGGGGTGCCCAACAGGATCATCACCGACAACAACACACAGTTCACAAGCCACGCCTTCATGCGATTACATTGAGGATCTCGGCGGCGGGGTTTGTTTTGCTTCGTGGCACATCCACGGAGCAACGGCCAAGCAGAAGAGCAAATGATGATGTCTGCGAGGCTTGAGACAAGGACTTTGATGACCGCACAAAAGCGGGAGGCGCTGGATTGATGAGTTGCCGACGGTTCTTTGGTCGATCGAGCAGCGCCAAATCGAGCCACCGGCCAAACACCCTTTGCCCTGGTTTTACGGGATGAGCAGTTCTCCCCACGGAACTCATATCACGGGTCACCTCGAGTGCTCGCTTATGATGAGCTTGAGCAAGAGCGATTGCGGCAAGATGACGCGACGCTCCTTGAGGAAGATCGTCTCCGAGGCGGTGTGAGAGCAAAGACGCTACCAAAGAAGCCTTGTGTCGCTACCATAGCCGCAAGGTTCATGCCCGGACCTTTGAGGAAGGCGACCTTGTTCTTCGGCACGTTCAGTCGTCCAAGAATTCCAACAAGTTGACGCCGAAGTGGGAAGGCCCTTATCGAGTAACACGAGTCACCAGGCCCGGCGCAGTCCGGTTGGAGATCGAAGATGCCATTCTAGTGAGTAACTCCTGGAACATCGAGCATCTTCCCAAGTTTTACCCATAAGGCGCGGCTGTCGGGCCTCCCGGCGAGCCACCCTTTTGTACAAGCCTTGTCGGCAAGGCATGTAACCCTTTGTACAAAGCCAGGCGCAGACCCTGTGTCACGCCCAATATGCGACCCTATCCAAAAGGAACTCAAAGGTCCCACCAAGGATAGACCCGCATATTGAAACGCTTTTGCAAGGTGGATATCATTACATCAACATTACATAATAGATGGGGATACATACATAAGGCATACAATGTCACACGAATACAACAATACATCTTCCATAAGATCAACATCCGACTACGGATGAAACACAAACAGAAGCTCAAACGACATCCACCCTGCTAGCCCAGGCTGCCGACCTGGAACCTATCCCCTGATCGAAGAAGAAGCAGAAGAAGAACTCCAAAACAAGCAAACATCGCTCTCGCATCATGATCATCGCTTGAAACCTGTACACTGCAACTGTTGGTGTAGTAATCATGAGCCACGAGGACTCAGCAATCCCATTACCATGGGTATCAAGACTAGCAAAGCTTAAAGGGAAAGGAAGGGGTAAAGTGGTGAGGTTGCGGCGACTAAGCATATATGGTGGCTAACCAACGCAAATAAGAGCGAGAAGAGAGCAAGCGGAACGGTCGACAACTAGTTATGATCAAGAAGTGATCCTGAACTCCTACTTACGTCAGACATAACCCAGAAACCGTGTTCTCCTCTCGATCCACCCCAAAAAGAGACCATCACGGTTACGCACTCAGTTGGTGTATTTTAGAAGAGTTTACTTCAAGTTTACTACAACCGGATATTAACAAATTCCCATCTGCCACATAACCGCGGGCACGGCTCTCGAAAGTTTATACCCTGCAGGGGTGTCCCAACTTAGCCCATGATAAGCTCTCGCGATCAACGAAGGATATTCCTTCTCCGGGAAGACCCAATCAGTCTCGGAATCCGGCTACAAGACATTTTGACAGTAATAAAACAAGACCAAAGAAGACCGCCCGATGCGCCGACAATCCCGATAGGAGCTGCACATATCTCGTTCTCGAGGCAACACCGGATGAGACAAACTCTGAGTAAAACCAGGCCTCGAAGTTTCCCAGCGGTGGCCCAAGAAAGGCTCGGTTCGGGCCAACACTTAGACAAGCATTGGCCGGGGGGGGGGGGGGGGGGAAAATAAAATTTACCCTTGGGTTAATTAAACAAAAGGGAAAGTGGGTGGTGGTGGGGCAAATGGTAAAACCAAGGTTGGGCCTTGCTGGAGGAGTCTTATTCAAAGCGAACTGTCAAGGGGGTCCCATAAATCACCGAACCGCGTTAGGACGCAAAATTCGGGAACATAATACCGATACGATGGAAACTAGGGCGGCAAGAGTGGAACAAAACACCAGGCATAAGGCCGAGCCTTCCACCCTTTACCAAGTATATAGATGCATTAATTAGATAAGAGATATTGTGATATCCCAACATAACATAATCCAACATGGAGCAATCTTCATCTTCACCTGCAACTAGCAACGCTATAAGAGGGGCTGAGCAAAAGCGTAACGTAACCAAACAACGGTTTGCTAGGAAGGGTGACAAAGGTTAGAGGTTCATGGCAATTTGGGAGGCTTGAGCAGCAAGTGATAGGTAGCGCATCATAGCGAAAGAACGAAGCAACTAGCATAGCAATGATAGTAATGAGATCCAAGGTGACGGTCATCTTGCCTGAAATCCTGCAAAGAAGAAGAACGAGTCCATGAAGAAGATGAAGCCACGAAGACGAACCAAGCGTGAGCGAGCGAATCCTCACGATCGCATAGCAAGCAGGAACTATCGAGAAGAAGCACACAACATGGTAAACACACCACACAAGAACAAGGCATGATGCTCAACCAATTATGATGCATGACGAGGCTACATGAAGCTACTCATGGCAAGAGATGATGCATACAAGAGCAACACATCAAAGCAAGTTTAAATGAGGCCGGAAACAACATAGAACAACTCCGGTAAGTCCTCATATGCAAATTTCAAAATTGGTCCAGATCTGAATAAACCTTATGTTCAAGTTGTTAAACAGCAAGTTAAGATGCACCACGATGAACTACACGAAATTTTAGTCAAGTTACATATAAAGTTTATTTAATCCGGAGCTACGGCCTAGAAGATATGAGCAAAACAAGTTAAGCATGGCATTGATGCAGAACGCATACAAACATCAAGCAAACACCTCAAAACAAGGATGCAACATGGTAATATGAAACTACACGCAAAACTAAGCAAATTTCATATAGAGCACACTCAAAACGGAGCAACGGTTCAACACATACACTATACAAGACATAACAACAATCTGTCCAAAACAGCAACTAGGCATATTGCAAGCATGAAAACACTATGCTACAGCATCTCAGAGTGAAAACAAAAGGCATGGGCATGAAGTACAGGTAAAACATGACAAAACATGAACACTGAGCTATCTCCAGAAATCACCAGAACATGCTCAAAATGACATGGCAAAATTGCAAATACTAACAGTTTCAGACTTTGCAGAAATAACATCAGGTTGCAATGTTTAGAGCTATCAAACAACATGCTACAGGAACTTATCATGGCAAACAAAGGCATTTAATGAATCTACTAAAGGCATAGAACAAAAGTCCTTTACAGACCATGAGCCAAAAGGGCACAGAAAATATGCTGGCACCCATGTAAACATGGAAAATGATATGACAGATTCATACATGGCAGGAACAACAATAAGTAGACATGTTGGTGAGCTTGAACCACTCACCACAGAGCAATACATGGCATGGCAAGGCAACTCACAGTAATAAGACATACTTATGAAGCTAAGAATGGCAAGAGCAAGTTCATAGAGTGCATGGATCACTAACAACAATCATGGCAACATTGAACTTAATGATAACAGGCTGACAGCAACATTATTTAGCAACTTTGAGGGCAAGATAACAACAAGTTACAGAAGGCCATAAATGCAACAAGGGGAATGAATGGATAGAGCATGACATGTATAACAAATCATCCTTAGTGAACATCTCCAGATTATGCATAGAATGACTTGTAGAAGCAGGTTTACATAGCATCATAATATAACAGAATCAGCCTAGCAAAACAGCAACAGCAAGTACCCTACTTAACAAGCTTGAATCACTCAGTACAAGATTCCGAAAAATACATGTCAAGCACACCTGTAAAGATGGAATAACATAGCACAAAACACATGTAGAGCTCATGCTCATAAGAAAATGACACAAAAAGATACAAAAATGACAAATGAGCATGTTCTGTTAACAGATCGCAGTTAACATCATATAGCAATTTTGCAACGATGATTAGGGCATCTAGATGAACTCAAATGAACATGACACAATGGAACAGAATGTACAGCACAACCAGATGAACATTTCGATATATTATATGCAACAATCGGAGCACAGAGCAAGAAGTTATGGCATGGTGAATATGTGCACATATGATGAGTTTTTAGGGACTTAGCGGCGGGACGGCAGGATTCCGGGGACGGCGGTGCAGCAGCGCGTTTGGTTGAGAATGCGGGACGGATCGGGACTGGCGATCCCGGCGGTTGGCGGCGACCATGGCGACGCCGCGGCAAACGGGGCGGGCGAGGCGCGGGCGCCGGATCGGGCGAGGCCGGATCTGTCATGGGCGATGTGGGCGCAACATCTCGGCGAGAGGTGCCGGCCGCCGCAGAGGGGTCGGACGGCGCTTCGGAGGAGGCCGGCGCGCAGCGCGGGCGGGTGGCGAGGGCAGCGGCGGAGGCGCGGGCGCCGGCGCAGGGCGCGCGGGCGCGGGTCCGGCGGCGGCGTAGGTCTCCGATGGCCGGGCGCGGCGGCGCGAGGGTCGGCGGGCGAGGGCGTAGGCGGCGGCGACGCCAGGCGGCGGGCGGCGGCGGGCAGGGAGGCCTCGAGCCCGACGGCGAAGCGGCGGCGCGCTGGCCCGAGCGGCCCGGTTCGCCTCGGGCGGGCCGGATCTGGCCCAGCGGCGCGGCGGGCGCGATGGCGCGGTGGAGGTGACTGGCGGCGTCCCATTGGGCGTGAGGCGGCGGTGGTGATGTGGCGGCTCCGGATTGGCGGAGTGAGGTGGCTGGGGCGGTGGACATGTCCGGGTGAGGTTGGACGTGTCCGTGGTATGAAGAAGGAAGGCTAGGGTTGGACTGCGCGAAAATTGGAGGGGATGCACATATTTATACATAGAAGGAGGTGGGATTGTCCAAATGGGGTGTGGTTTTCGCCCACACAATCGTGATCGAACGACCGATGGGATGGAGGGGGTTAGGATGGGTTTTGGGCCACTTTGAAAGGGGTGTTGGGCTGCAACACAAGAGGCCTTTGCGGTTACCCGGTTAACCGTTGGAGTATCAAACGACCTCCAAATGGAACGAAACTTGACAGGCGGTCTACCGGTGCTATACCAAGGCCACTTGGCAAGCCTCGGTCCATTCCGAGACCGTTTAACACCCGCACACGAAAAGAGGTAAAAGGGGGCGCCGGGGGACATAGGAGTGCCGGATTGCAAAACGGACAACGGGGAAAATGCTCGGATGCAAGGAACGAACACGTATGCCAATGCGATGCACATGATGACATGATATGAAATGCAGATGATGACATGGCAAAATGCAACACGCAAGCACATGACATGGCAAGGATGGCGAATAACTGGCGGACACCTGGCGCATCGATCCGGGGCGTTACACCCTGAGCATAAATAAACGAAGCGCTGGCGCCCTAAGTTATTGCATGCATGCTAGGTTGAGTCTCTTCCTTGGTTAGGGTTGATAGTGCTTAGCGGCGGCTAACCCCTAGCTTAGAGGTCGAGTGCGCGTCTCTTTGTTCTTCTCTGTCTCCTTTGGTTCGCAGGGCACGTAAGTATTCTTGCCGAGCTGTTTTGGAAGAAAGGGAACAGACCGGCGCCAAGGCCCCGGCAAGCCAGAGTTGCCGGGGGCTGCAACAACAAGGGTCCCTCCGCGGCAAGCCAAGATCGCCGGGGGCTGCAGATCCAGATAATTCCTTTATCCTCTATCATGCATTTCATTATGGACTGAGATACATGAAACCCCGTTCTATCTCTGAGCTACCATGCTCCCCCTTCTCGGCACCCGAGGATTATCCCCTGGGTCTGGATTTGGTCGTAGCCGCGGCAGCAAAGAGAAGGAATGGGGGGTCTAAGCCCACCTCATCCCTGCCTCCACCAAGAGCGTGAGAAATGTTGAGCGAAGTGGGGAAATGGCAAGGCCTGTTGCCTGGCGAGAAAACGTTTGTCTTAAAGCTAACAAGGACTCACTCCTTGTCGTGGGTTCCTCCCGCGAACGAAAATCCCGGAAAACATCCATTTTTCATTAAAAAACATCCCGTACAGGTATAGTTCATACGAAATGAAAAACATGAGCAATGGGATTACGAGCTTTAAATTCTACTAAGGCCCGAAGGCTTACAAACTAAAAAGAGATAAGGTTCCCATAATCCCTTTCTTGTCCCTCTCCTCAGGAAATGGAACAAGAAAAGCAGGAGGGCAAAAGGGGCGCCTAGGCGAGCTACGGGTGGCAGAAGACACCAAGAGAATATCTTGGTGGCCGTCCAAGGCTGGATGGTGATGGCGGTGCGGAGGCAGAGCTCGAAGCAGGCGGCGGAGACGTCGGTCTGGCGATGAAGGCGTCGGTGCCCGCGTACTCCGACTTGACGGCCTTGCCGCCTGCCCTCTTCCTCTTTCGCAGCCTCCCAACGCCAGCCGCCCAAGGAGATGACCCCGAGAAGTTCAAGGAGCCAGCGACACAGATGATGGGGTCACCGGTGCCGCCCGGAGCGGTGCCCGATGCCTAGTCGGACCCGTCATCCTGCCGCCTGCTAGCCTCGTCGTCGCTGCCGTTGTCCTCCTTGTCACTCTCGCTCGAGGAGCAATCTTAATCATCAGAAGAGCTCTCCACGCAGCACCTCACGTGGGTCCCGAAGTGCCCGAAGATTTTGACGGGGAGAAGGCTGCCCTCCATTAGTTTGAAATGGAGAGCGAGCCCATCCATCAAGCTGTGGAGGCGAGCGAAAGTCTTCCACCCTCGGTGAAGATACATGACGTGAGGGGCGGGGAACTCGACGTCGACCCATGTGTCGTTGTTCCCACAACCCCTCATGTGCAGCCCATGGCGCTATGGCGGATCCAGCTCCATCTCCCAGCGCAAATGGGGTCGAGGCGAAGGCGGCAGTGCGGTGGATGGCGTGACTGAAGATTGCTGAGGTTGTCCCCGGCGTGGCCCTCCATCGGAGGAGGGGCTGCTGGGGGAGGCGAGGCCGATCTGCCGCCCCGTCCTCCTCTCCCTTGAGCACCGCGACGGCCTCGACCTCGCCCCCTCCCCCTCCCTTTAGCGGCCGGCTCCGCCGCTACGAGCTCTTGGGGAGGAGCGACATGTTGTCTGGCCGAAACCCTCGCCACCACCGATGAAGCGTCGCCACGCCCCCTCACCATGGCAGGAGAAGAAAGGAAGCAAGAATGGAGAGAGCGGGGTGGCGAAAGATTGAGGGGCACCGCTCCTCCCACTCCCCTCTTTATAAAAGGGCGGGGGCAGGGCTCGGCCGCCCCCTCTCGGCCAATCCGACTTCCTGAAGTGACAGCAAGCGGGGCCGTCGACCACCCTCCCCGCTCCATTGAAGGCACGTGGGAGTCGACCCACACGCGCGCGACTACCCACGTCTCGTGCGCCTGTCACTGGCTCTGCGTTATGCATGCGGCGAACGTGGCGCCAAAGGCGGTAGCGATGGGACACATGGAGCAGCGGTTCCCGGCGAGGCGATAAATGTGAGGTGCCCCTGCGGTTTCAAAGAGACACGCAAGCCGCCTCTTTACTGTCCACCACAAGGTGACGCCAGCATGCTTCCGTCATTCGCGCGCGCACGACCCCCACACTGCTCATTAAACATGGGTAGTGGGGAAGCGCAGACGGAGCGATGGTCATGGTAAAAATCCGCTAGCGCCGGCGCACCGTTACGGGCCTGGCCCAACAACGTGTTGCGCTTATGTGTGGCCCAGGGGGCTCTGACCGATTGTACAAAAGTAGGGGCTCTGCTTTTGACCCCTTTATTTGTGCACGGGCAGTCAGAGCCTCCCGCCACAACCACGCATAGACATAGCAGGAAAGGGGAGCTGGAGAGGAGCCAAAGCCATGAAGACAAATGAAGCAACGACAAGGACCAAGGCCACAAGGATCGGATGGGCGAAGCAGGTTTTCCCGTCAAGGACCCTTGCCAGGGCAGCCTCAACGGCCCCGACAAGACCCTTACCGGGGCAGCCCACCCACGCCAGCCGAGCGAGCCACCCTTGAGCCCACCAATGCTCAGACAAATGCGTTGGGAAATGGCTCCGGAGGCACCTCCGTGATGGCCTGCAGATCTTTGTGAAGACATAGAATGCTCAAGATCAAATGAGGATAAGAGGGCAACCATCCTCACCAAAGAAACCCACAAGACCCCCGGCAAGACCCTTGCCGGGGAGACCAGCGCGCCATGGCAAGACCCTTGCCGGGCCACCCGGCAAGACCCTTGCTGGGGAGGCCAGCGTGCCATGGCAAGACCCTTGCCGGGCCACCCGACAAGGCCCTCGCCAAAGCGCACCAGCTGGGCCACTGCCAGGCCCGCACCAGATAAGTCTTCGCCGCTGTTCGCATAAGGCTGCCGACCCAACCAGCTGGGTAGGCACCTGCGTGGCGGCATGCAATCCTTCACGGAGGCTCCACCATCACGCCACCTCAGCTGCCTGCCTGCTTACATGGCACCGCATGCGTCGCTGGCCAGGGCACGTGTCGAAGCAAGGAGGAGCAGCGACGGATGGGACGGGCCTCGCTCCCGTCCCCAATAAAACGAAGGGACAACTAAGCCTCGCATTAAATGCATCTTGCCCTGTAATACGAGGGATAACCTCGCGACACTGTAGCACTTTCCACCTCCTGTGTGCCACTGTGGCAGCCCCTTTCACCTATAAAAGGAGGCCCACGGTGCACAGAGAAAGGATTCGGCTCTTTGGAACCTCGCAGCACCTAGAGCTAGTTCGAGAGCTCAAGAACACTAAATACATCCACCAAGGCAGGACTAGGGTTTTACACATCCTTGCGGCCCGAACCTGGGTAAAATCCCTTTGTGTTGTCTGCCGGTCCCGCTCTTCTCACGATCCCCGCGCCCCGCAACCGTAGAAGGGATTCCAGTGATCCCATAGGTGTCATCTCCCACCGACAAAATCGGCAGTTGAGTCTGGCAACATAACTTCCTCCAAGAGAGCATCAAGATTGCCTTTGAAGTGGCGTTCTGCTGTCGCTCCCCTAAATAAATACAGTTACCCTCATCTTTCCGAGGCCCGGAGGCTGAGACAGTATGTGCTTAGTGAACATGGTCTGAAGAAGTATTCTGAGTGAGTTTTTTTCCTCTTATGTTTGTTGTTGCCAGACATGCTACTTTGTTGTGAATTTCTGTTGTTATAGTATCTAAACTTCTGTTCATTTCTCCTTGCCTTGGAGTTGCTCTTCTAATATTTTTCCCATCCTTTTAAATCTGCAGCACAAGCTACTGCATGTTTACCATCCCTGGGAATGTGATTGACCTCACAGGACGTGTCCTTTATACTCTTTTCGGTGAAGGGCTGCACATGGAAGGAGACTTAATGGATTATCTCACAAACTTGTGGAAGGATAAGTCGGAGACCTCTGAGATCTTCTCTTCTGCTGACAGGGTTGTACTGAGTCCCTACTTCATACAGGTTTTAGTTCTTTGCACCCCTATCTCCCTTTTTTTCTCTAGTTTTGGTGTAGTGGCATTTGGGAGGTGTTTTAATTCTGTTTTTGTGAATGCAGTACTGCTTAGAGTATGATTTTTTCCCTGCAACAGTTCCAAAATTTGATGCAAAACATTCAGCTAAACTCCTCCCAATGTTTGTTCACAAGGGAGAAGACCTTACGCAAAGCTGGTTAGGTTTTCATAACTCTTGCTTTTTTTAATATTATGTACATCCTTTTGCTGAGTTTGTCAAAAAGTTTTTGTTCATCCCGGTTGTTCAATACCTATGCTTTATAGTTTGTGTTCACCATTTCTTTCATTCTTGGCAGGTTTTTTGATACTATTCAAGCCAATTGACACAATAGCGCACTACAGTGTGTATGTGCTGAATAGAAATCGTGGGAGCATTGACATCCTTGATTCACTTCCTTACACTAATATGGGAATGTCACGAACAAGTTTCCATGGAGACTGCCAAAATATCGTGAGTGTTTCTTATCCTGAACCTCCTTTCATATTCTCTTGTTTGACATGAAGTTTATTATGCCTTCTGTTGACAAAATATTTTTCTGTCTCTGTTTTGGTAATACTGCTTGAGCTGAGTATCATTTGACAGTTGAACTTCTGGTATTGTTTAGCTGGATTTTATTCAAGTGCAGCTTTATGTATCTGAACTTAACTATTTTGGTTAACATGTTTTTGACTTCATCTTATTTGTCATTTCTGGCAGATCAAGAGACTTGTTGGGTTGCTCGAGGAGGTGTACGGCAAGGATGCGTACAAAGCGAGCAAGCAGCCTGACTTGGTGAATATTGCAAAGAGGCCGGCTTTTATCGATGTTCCTAAGAAAGTGAATAATGATTGTGGTTTCTTTGCCGTGATGTTCTGCTCTACATATGATGGCGATGAGCTTGTTGAAGATTTTGGTGATGTGAAAGTATGTTTTGTCCTTGTTCTTGTCTCATCATCCTTTCATTTTTCTTGTGTGTTTTTGCCAAGACACTCCTGCTGTGGTTTTAGTTATCCTTTACTAGACCATCATTTCATTTCTTGTTTGCAGGCTACTGTAGATGACTGGAAGGCCGAGTTCATGCACACTCTAGTCTTTAGCGAGAAGAATGAAATTGTGTGTATGGGGCTTCCTGCATAGATCCGGTCCTTGGGCCCGTGAATTCGAAGCATTAGTTTTAGTGTAGATTTGATTTCGTAAAGATTTAGGTTTGATAATGATTGGAACGATTTCGTAAAGATTTGGTTGTAAGAATGGTTTACTAATTTGTGTATCTATAGCTGCAGCACTATTATTTATGATATTGAGGACAAAGGTATATGGTATGAAAAATGATTTTGCTTGTGAATTTCAATGTACTGCATCGTTTTCAGTATCCATGTGTTGTATGTTTTTTCCCAGCATATGTACTTGAACTTCTGTCTATGTTATGGTTGAACTTCTGGTTTTCTTGTGTTGTTTAATTTTTGGCCCCAGCATATGATCTTTGACTTGAACTTCTGCTTGAGATCTGGCTGGGCTGCTTGTTTCAGATGGAGAGGATTTTCTGTGTTGTGTAATGTATTGTTATTTTTGAACTCAACCAATATGTAGCCTTTTGCATAGAATCTACATGTGCTTTTTGTGATTTTTCAACTGCGAATGGTTTTCAACTATAACTTTGTGCAAAAATATTCTCATACATCCCTTTACGTTTCTTTATGTTTTGTCGGTATTCTACATGAACTTCTCCGCGTATCCAAACAGAACTTCATATCTGAACGCGTTGTCTTAGGCTTGCTACCTTAGTTCATACGGCAATACTTATTTTTTTAAGCATAGTTTTGCCTGCATCAATTTATATACCAGAACTTCTTCTGTAAGCTGACCTGAACTTCAAACTGTATATTTTTTTTCATTTTATTGCTGCTTTCTCTTTTATGGAATACAACACCAGCACCTCCTTTTATAATATACCAGAACTTCTACTATAAGCTTACTTGAACTTCATAGTGTATATTTTTTATTTTTATTCTTGCTTGCACTTTTATGGAATACATCACCAGCACAACACTTCCTCTCATAATATACCAGGACTTCTGTCGTAATATTACTTGAACTTCACAATGTATATTTTCATTTTATTACTGCTTGCTCTTTCATGCAATACATCACCAGCACCTCCTCTCATACTATACCAGGACTGCTGCAATAATCTTACTTGAACTTCTACTGCAACAATAGAAGTTCAAGTAAGCTTCTCCTAAAATACTATTTCAAAAGTGGAATAACATTCTGCACATTGACATGACATAAGTTTGCTTTGTTTAATTGACCTAGTCTGACTGTTCATCAGCCTTGCGCTCCTCCTAGGCTTTGCTCGTAGTGGTTTTTGCTTGACATGTACCTCTTCCTCTTCCTCTTCCTCTTCCTCTTCATCTTCCTCTTCCTCTTCATCAATCATGTCTTCATCTTCGTCTTCCTCATCCTCCTCTTCATCTTCCACCACCCACTTTAGGCTGGCTCTAGGTTTTGCTTTCTGTTTATTTTCTTGCTTTTGGCTTTTCTTTTCAGCATCTGCGCGCTTCGGGCATGTTCTTGCATTGTGTGGTTCATACTCCTTGCATATGCTACAAAGCCTGATGCTTGCTTTCTTTGGGTGTGGTCCCTTGTTTTGTTCTATAACTTTGGGCTGCTGTTTTTGAACTTTGGGTTTCTTGACCTCCTCGGCATCGTTTCTTTCTATGAGTGTTGGGCAGGTGAGCTTGTTGTGTCCTGCAACCTTTTTGCACACACTACATTGCATGTGTCCAAGTGGCACCCCGTTCTCATCGAGCACCATGACTCTATCTGCAGATGGTGCCTTTATTTGAGCTCTCTTGTCACTTTTCTTTGCTGTAGAAAGTTTCTTCCTACCCTTTGTTTTAGAGTACAGTGGCAGTTTCATCGTCTCTTGCTGCCGCTGCTGCATTAATTGGTCAACACCCTGCTTGCATTGGTTGGCTTGAGCGGCGCTCTGGAGCATTTCAGCTTCATAGTATTGAAGGTGATCTTCATTTTCAACATCCTCTTCAGCCATCCTTTCGTCAGCATCCGCTCGATTTGCTGAATGTATTGCATAAAGTTCTTCCACGAGCCTCTTGAGAACATAGAAGGCTCTGTCATATTGCTGGTCACATCTCATCGCTTTCTTGTTAACCATCAAATTTAGCTGCAGAAAGATGTCTTGCTTTGATAGTCTTGAGCTACCATCCGATGCAGTTGTGTTGTAGTCCCTTGTATCAAATGTTGGTTGTGATTTTGCAGTCTTTGTGTACCGTTTGAGGATATACTTGTCTGGAAATTTGCCAGGCTTCAGGTAGTCCAGTATGTTCATGATGTGAAGGCAGAACAGGCCTGCATTTTGTGATGAATGCATAATACATAGTTTGTGAGCCAACAATGAGTTTCATATATTTTGATATGATACTACTAGTTTAGCTATTTAATGAGTTTGTTTTTCCGCTCACCTGTGTGTGTCCAAAGATTGCATTCACACTCGTATATTTCATTATCTGGCTCGGCTACAACCTGGAATTCAAGCTTTGACCAGGCAAATCTTTCTTCATCATCATGGCCAACCTTGTTGTGGTAGTACACAAGGTACTTAGTGGGCTTTGTTGTAGGCTTTGCACGAAATAGTGTGGCTTTTCTCATCCTAGTCCTCATCTCGCTATACACGGCTCTCGTGTACTTGATAGCCATGTCTTCCTCATAGCCGTAAGTTGTTTTTGTCACAGGACTGTCAAAAAATAAGATATTAGTCGAAACAGAGTCATATGTTTCATTTTTTAAATACAAAGTGCACATGTTGAAGGAAGTCAAAATATGATGGGGGTGTTTTTTTTGTCTTAATACCATGATGGTCATTGTTTGCTCGTTCTCCTTCTGCATCCAAGTTTGTATGCAAGCATTTACCCGCCTAGCAAACTTGTGTAGGTTCTAGGTTCCCTTGACAAACCCTCTCTTGAGCACGTGATTCATGCTCTCGCTTCGTTGTGTAGAAGTCATTTTAGCACAGAAAATGTTCTTGTAATATGCTGATATCCACATTTTCCTATCACTCCACAGTTGCATCATCATCTGGTTGTTCTGCAGGTTGTACTTTTGCACAAGTGCAGCCCAAGCAACTTCAAACTCCATTGGCATTAGCGGCCAGTTTAAGATTGTTGTGAACTCCTCTTTGAATTTTTTTACTTTTTGTACAGCAACGCGAGGTATTCCTGTTGGAAATATGCCCTAGAGGCAATAATAAATTAGTTATTATTATATTTCCTTGTTCATGATAATTGTTTATTATCCATGCTATAATTGTATTAATAGGAAACTCAGATACATGTGTGGGTACATAGACAACACCATGTCCCTAGTAAGCCTCTAGTTGACTAGCTCGTTGATCAATAGATGGTTATAGTTTCACGACCATGGACATTGGATGTCGTTGATAACGGGATCACATCATTAGCGAGAATGATGTGATGGACAAGACCCAATCCTAAGCCTAGCACAAAGATGCGTGTAGTTCGTATGCTAAAGCTTTTCTAATGTCAAGTATCTTTTCCTTAGACCATGAGATTGTGCAACTCCGGATACCGTAGGAATGCTTTGGGTGTACCAAACATCACAGCGTAACTAGGTGGCTATAAAGGTGCACTACAGGTATCTCCGAAAGTGTATGCATTGGGTTGTACGAATCGAGGTAGGATTTGTCACTCCGTCTGACGGAGAGGTATCTCTGGGCCCACTTTCGATAGGACATCATCATAATGTGCACAATGTGACCAAGGGGTTGATCACGGGATGATGTGTTACGGAGCGAGTAAAGAGACTTGCCGATGCTTGAGATTGAACATGGTATCGGCATACCGACGATCGAATCTCGGACAAGTACAATACCGCTAGACAAAGGGAATTGTATACGGGATTGATTGAGTCCTTGACATCGTGGTTCATCCGATGAGATCATCATGGAACATGTGGGAGCCAACATCGGTATCTAGATCCCGCTGTTGGTTATTGACCGGAGAACGTCTCGGTCATGTATGCGCATGGTTCCCGAACCGTAGGGTCTACACATAAGGTTCGATGGCGCTAGGGTTATAAAGGAAGTTTTATGTGGTTACCGAATGTTGTTGGAGTCTCGAATGAGATCCCGGACGTCATGAGGAGTTCAGGAATGGTCCAGAGGTAAAGATTTATATATGGGAAGTCTGTTTTGGTCACCGAAAAAGTTTGGGTTTTATCGATAACGTCTGCAGGATCACCGGGAGGGTCGAGGAGTCCTGAGAGTGGGGCCACCGGCCGGAGGGCTGCATGGGCCAAGTGTGGGAGGGGACTAGCCCCAAGTGGGCTGGTGCGCCCCCCCACAAGGGCCCAAGGCACCTAGGGTTTGGGGAGGGGGCGCCCCACCTAGCTTGGGGGGCAAGTTTCCCCCTCTCCCCCCCTTGGCCGCCACCCTAGATGGGTTTGGGGCTGTCGCACCCCTTGGGGTGGAAACCCTAGAGGGGGCGCACCCCCTCCCTCTCCCCTATATATACTTGAGGACTTTGGGGCTGCCAATACAAGAGTTTTGTCCTCTCCATGGCGCAGCCCTGCCTCTCTCCCTCCTCCTCTCCCGCGGTACTTGGTGAAGTCCTGCAGGATTGCCACGCTCCTCCACCACCACCACGCCGTTGTGCTGCTGCTGGATGGAGTCTTCCTCAACCTCCCCCTCTCTCCTTGCTGGATCAAGGCATGGGAGACGTCACCGGGTTGTGCGTGTGTTGAGCAGCGGACGTGCCGTCCGTTCGGCACTAGGATCTCCGGTGATTTGGATCACTGACAGTACGACTCCTTCAACCCCATTCTCTTGAACGCTTCCGCTTAGCGATCTACAAGGGTATGTAGATGCACTCTCGTTCCCCTCATTGCTGGTTTCTCCATAGATAGATCTTGGTGACACGTAGGAAAATTTTGAATTTCTGCTACGTTCCCCAACTGTGGTATCAGAGCTAGGTTTATTGCGTAGATTCTTTGCACGAGTAGAACACAAAGTAGTTGTGGGCGTTGATTTTGTTCAATATGCTTACCGTTACTATTCCAACTTGTTTCGACGGTATTGTGGGATGAAGCGGCCCGGACCGACCTTACGTACACTTACGTGAGGCGAGTTCCACCGGTGACATGCACATGGTGCATAAGGTGGCTAGCGGGTGCCAGTCTCTCCCACTTTAGTCATAACGGATTCGATGAAAAGGGTCCTTATGAAGGGTAAATAGCAATTGGCATTTCACGTTGTGGTTTTGCGTAGGTAAGAAACGTTCTTGCTAGAAACCCATAGCAACCACGTAAAACATGCAAACAACAATTAGAGGACGTCTAACTTGTTTTGCGATGTATGCTATGTGATGTGATATGGCCAAGAAGAATGTGATGAATGATATGTGATGTATAAGATTGATCATGTTCTTGTAATAGGAATCACGACTTGCATGTCGATGAGTATGACAACGGCGGGAGCCATAGGAGTTGTCTTTATTTATTGTATGACCTGCGTGTCATTGAAAAGCGCCATGTAATTACTTTACTTTATTGCTAACGGTAGCCATATTAGTAGAAGTAATAAGTTGGCGAGACAACTTCATGGAGACACGATGATGGAGATCATGGTGTCATGCGGTGGCGATGATGATCATGGAGCCGAAGATGGAGATCAAAAGGAGCAAAATGATATTGGCCATATCATGTCACTATTTGATTGCATGTGATGTTTATCATGTTTATGCATCTTATTTGCTTAGAAACGACGGTAGTAAATAAGATGATCCTCATTAAAATTTCAAGAAAGTGTTCCCTAAGCGTGCACCGTTGCGAAAGTTAAATCGTTTGAAGCACCACGTGATGATCGGGTGTGATAGATTCTTACGTTCACATACAACGGGTGTAAGCCAGATTTACACCGTGAAACACTTAGGTTAACTTGACGAGCCTAGCATGTACAGACATGGCCTCGGAACACAAGAGACCGAAAGGTCGAGCATGAGTCGTATGGTAGATACGATCAACATGAAGATGTTCACCAATGATGACTAGTCCGTCTTACGTGATGATCGGACACGGCCTAGTTGACTCAGATCATGTAATCACTTAGATGACTAGAGGGATGTCTATCTGAGTGGGAGTTCATAAGATGAACTTAATTATCCTGAACATAGTCAAAAACCCTTTGCAAATTATGGCATAGCTCGCGCTTTAGTTCTACTGTTTTAGATATGTTCCTAGAGAAAATATAGTTGAAGGTTGACAGTAGCAATTATGCGGACAGTAGAAGGCTTATGTCCTTAATGCACCGCTTCGGTGTCTTTGAACCTCGAGCGTCGTGCATGGATGTTGCGAACATCTGACATACATGTTTTGATAACTACGTGGTAGTTCAGTTAAACGGTTTAGAGTTGAGGCACCAAAGACGATTTCGAAACGTCACAGAACATATGAGATGTTTCGAGGGATGAAATTGGGATTTCAGGCTCATGCCCACGTCAAGAGGTATAAGACCTCCGACGATTTTCTTAGCCTGCAAACTAAGGGAGAAAAGCTCAATCGTTGAGCTTGTGCTCAGATTGTCTGAGTGCAACAATCACTAGAATCGAGTGGGAGTTGATCTTCTGATGAGATAGTGATGTTTCTCCAAAGTCATTGCCACCAAGCTGCTAGAGCTTCGTGATGAACTATAACATTTCCGGGATAGATATGATGATCCTTGAGCTATTCGCAATGTTCGACACCGTGAATGTAGAAATCAAGAAGGGGCATCAATTGTTGATGGTTAGTGAAACCACTAGTTTCAAGAAGGGCAAGGGCAAGAAGGGTACTTCATGAAGCAACCGTCGATTCTTTGCTCGGTGAAGAAACCCGAGGTTGAACCCAAACCGAGACTAAGTGCTACGTAATGAGAGGAACGGACGAAGCGAGAACCACCTGGATACTTAAGTAGATAAGAAGGCGAGCAAGGTCGATAGAAGTATATTGGATATACATTATGTTAATATGTACTTTACTAGTACTCCTAGTAGCACCAGGGTATTAGATACCGGTTCGGTTGCTAAGTGTTAGTAACTCGAAATAACAGCTACGGAATAAATGGAGACTAGCTAAAGGTGAGTTGTCGATATGTGTTGGAAGTGTTTCCAAGGTTGATGTGATCAAGCATCGCACGCTCCCTCTACCATCGAGATTGGTGCTTTGAACACGAATATTGTTATTTGGTGTTTGTGTTGAGCATAGACATGATTGGATTATGTCTATTGCAATGCGGTTATTCATTTAAGGAGAATAATGGTTACTCTAATTATTTGAATAATACCTTCAATGGTCTTACACCTAAAAGAATGGTTTATTGAATCTCGATTGTAGTGATACACATTTTCATGCCAAAAGATATAAGATAGTAATGATAGTACCACTAACTTGTAGCCTTCGCCATGTAAGTCATATTGGTGTAAAACGCATGAAGAAGCTCCATGTTGATGGATCTTTGGACTCACTCGTTTTTGAAAAGTTTGAGACATGCAAACCATTTCTATTGGTGTATACGCATGAAGAAACTCCATGCAGATGGAACGTTTGGACTCACTTGATTTTGAATCACTTGAGATATGCAAATCATACCACATGGGCAAGATGGTGAAAAGCCTCGTTTTCGATAAGATGGAACAAGATAGCAACTTGTTGGAAGTAACACATTTTGATGTGTGCAGTCCAATGAGTCTTTGAGGCATGCTGATGAATATCGTTATGTTCTTACTTCACGAGATGATTCGAGTAGATGTTGAGTATATTTACTTGATGAAACACAAATCTGAATTATTGAATGGTTCAAGTAATTTCAGAGTGAAGTTAAAGATCATCGTGACAAGAGGATAAAATGTCTATGATATGATCATAGAGATGAGTATCTGAGTTACGAGCTTTGTACGCATAATTAAGACATTGTGGAAATTGTTTCACAATAAATACCGCCTGGAACACCATAGTGTGATGGTGTGTCCGCACATCATAGTTGCACCCTATTGGATATGGTGCGTACCATGATGTCTCTTATCGAATTACCACTATCGTTCATGGGTTAGGCATTAGAGACAACCGCACTCATTTTAATAGGGCACCACGTAATTACGTTGAGGCGACACCGTTTGAACTATGGTTTGGAGAAAACTAAGTTGTCGTTTCTTAAAAGTTTGGGGATGAGATGATTATGTGAAAAAGTTACAGGTTGATGAGATCGAACCCAAAGCGGATAAAATGCATCTTCATAGGACACCCAAAACAGTTGGGTACACCTCCTATCTCAGATCCGGAAGCAAAAGTAATTGTTTCTAGAAATGGGTCCTTTCTCGAGGAAAAGATTCTCTCGAAAGAATTGAGTGGGAGGATGGTGGAGACTTAATGAGGTTATTAAACCATCACTTCAACTAGTGTGTAGCAGGGCACAGGAAGTTGTTCATGTGGCACCTACACCAATTGAAGTGGAAGCTGATGATAGTGATCATGATGCTTGGATCAAGTCACTCTGGGACCTCGTGGAGTCGACAGGGACGCGTACTACTTGAGTGGTACGCAATCCTATCTTAGAGGTCATGTTGCTAGACAACAATGAACCTCTGAGCTATGGAGAAGCGATGGTGGGCGGATTAGGCCGAATGGCTCGAGGCCATAACATCCGAGAGAGGATCCATGACTTTGGAAGAAATACTTGATGGTCGTGGGGCGTTGGGTAAAGATGGATTTTAAAAGGAAGGCAGACAATGATGGTAAGTGAGGAGTCCGGAATAGGGGGTGTCGGATAGCGAACTATCACCGTTGGCGGACTCTGGACTATGAAGATACAAGATTGAAGACTTCTTCCGTGTCAGGATGGGACTTTCCTTGGGGTGGAAGGCAAGCTTGGCGATACGGATATGTAGATCTCCTACCCTTGTAACCGACTCTATGTAACCCTAACCTATCCGGTGTCTATATAAACCGGAGGGTTTTAGTCTGTAGGACGAACAACAATCATACCATAGGCTAGCTTCTAGGGTTTAGCCTCCTTGATCTCATGGTAGATCTGCTCTTGTACTACCCATATCATCAATATTAATCAAGCAGGAGTAGGGTATTACCTCCATCTAGAGGGCCCGAACCTGGGTAAAAACATCGTGTCCCTTGTCTCATGTTACCATCCGCCTAGACGCTTGCAGTTCGGGACCCCCTACCGAGATCCGCGGTTTTGACACCGACATTGGTGCTTTCATTGAGAGTTCCTACGTAGCCGTTGCCGTCGGTAGGATGCCTCATCCCGTCTTTAAAGGCGATACTATCGCCAAAGGAGCCTTGGCGGCTGGTGAGACTCTTGACTAGGTGGTTTTCTTATGACCGCCGGTTCGCCAGCGCCGATGATGACCTCTCGAGTCATCGAAACCAATCTCCATGTTAATTCGAACTTGCCGAGCAGTTAGATCGATCGAGCTCTCCTCGCGTAGCGAGCTCTTGGATCGCATTGCCGCCCTAGGAGTCGCCACAGGACTACGGCCGGATCGGGCCTAAAACCGATCCGAGAGATCAACTCTCCCGGGCTACCCATCATGTTGCTATGATAGAGGAGCAATGCGGCGATTCTTCTTCTATCTTAAGGACTAGCTACGTCCGGATTCCGTTCCCTTCATGCCGGATTCCGAGAGGGGCGGATGTCGATCAAGCCACGAACTTAAAGTCGGACGGCGGGTTGGACTCATTGGATAACACTCAAAAATCCAAACTTCCGAGTTCGAAACTTCTCGGCCCTGAGTCCTAAATTGGACGGGGTTCGGATCTAGTTCCACCGCCCACCCAAACATTAGCGATCTCTCTCAAATTCGGCAAGAGCCCGCTGAAGCGATTACATCATTCTTGGGCGATTCCTCCACAGTTATGAGCAGGGATAAAGGACTGCCGAGAGGAGGACGCAATCCCAATTTTCTGCAATAATTGCGGACAAGGGAATCCTAAATGCCATAAGTCGTCATTGAAATTACACGCTTTCTTGACTTGGTGACCATAGTACAAAAGTCTTGTGCGATGGAGAGCACACAGAAAACCGAAAGTAAATTTTGGGATAATCCGGCCCGAATACATCCCTAGTCCAAAAATAAAGGGTGCATCATTATCAAGCACCTGGGTTAAATACCAAAAACCAAAACCCCTAAAAGTGCGGAACCGTCTTTGGAGGGTTGGCTAAGCAGACCCTGCAAAATTCATAGCACAGAGGGCGCCACTCCAACTCATAGCCTTGAGCATGTTGGATAATTCGGCAGTGGCCAAAAGTGGCGAAGAGCTTCTAGCTTTAATCCCAGCCCAGCAACACCGATGCAGTGTTAACGATGTTCGAGACTTTCGCATCAAATAACATGTGTAAACGAACACTCCGCAACCTTGCCGAAGTCTACCAAGTAGCAACAATAAATCCATGGAGTGACACGGCTATTACCTTTAATGCCAGCGACGAACCTAAATTCCGAACAGCCCGAGCACCAGCCGCATTGGTCCTCAGTCCGATAGTGGACGGCTTTCGCCTTACTAAGGTACTCATGGATGTCGGCAGCAGACTAAACATCATCTATGAGGAAACTCTCCGAAAAATGGAAATAGACTGGAACCGCATTGAGCGAAGCATCACAACCTTTAGTGGAATAATCCCTAGCCGGGAAGCATCTTGCCTGGGAAAAATCACATCGACGTAGTGTTCGCTCACGGACAATTACAGGTCGAGGAGGTCACATTTCAAGTGGCCCCGTTCAACAGCGGATATCATGCTTTGTTAGGGCGAGAGGCATTCATAATTTTTCAAGCTATACCCCATTATGGGTACATGAAGCTTAAAATGCCGGACCTAACGGAATCATCACTCTCGCTAGTGATCCGAACATAGCACTCAGCGCCGAAAACAAGACAGCCGCACTAGCCCTCGAGGCACTATCCAGAAGCCCTAGCGGTGAAGAACTCACCGCGATGTGCTCCACGGTGAACAGGGGCGATGTGATACTTGATAAAAGATCCAAGTCCACCTCTTTTAAACCAGCGGATGAAATAGTCAAATTCCAAGTCCACCCAGCGGACCTGCAAAGATGGCCTCCATTGGGGTACAATTAAACCACGATGTCGACGCGACTACGAGAATTTCTAAGAAAAGCTGGGACATCTTTGCACGGCACCCTTGAGACATGCCAGGAATCCCGTCGGTGGCCGAGCACAGCCTAAATATCCTAAAAGGCTTCAAGCCAGTCAAACAGAGCTCTTGGCGCTTTTAGAACCCAAGATACTGAGCCATGGGAGAGGAGCTAGCCAAACTTTTGGAAGCAGATTCATTAGAGATATAAAACATCCGGATGGCTAGCAAACCTGGTGATGGTACCAAAGAAGGATAAATCCTGGCGCCTATGTGCTGATTTTAAAGACCTTAATAAGGCTTGCCCAAAGGATCCCTTCCCCCTCCCTCGAATTGATCAAATTATTGACGCTACAGCTGGACACGACTCATTGTGCTTCCTCGACGCGTACTCCGGCTACCACTAAATCAAGATGGCGGAGCCAGACCAAGCTGCAACAGCACTCATCACTCCATACGGCTCGTTCTACTTCAACACAATGCCCTTTGGGCTCAAAAACGCCGGCGCGACATATCAGCGCATGATTCAGACATGTCTGGCAAACCAGATCGGCAAAACAGTGGAAGCATATGTAGATGGCGTGGTCGTCAAAACCAAGCACGTCGAAACTCTAGTAGACAACTTGAGGCTCACATTCGACAATCTTCGAAAATATGACATCAAGCTCAATCCGGAAAAATGCGTCTTGGCGTTCGGTAGGAAAGCTCATGGGCTTCATTGTGTCCGGTAGAGGAATTGAAGCAAACCCAGCCAAGATCCGAGCTCTGTCACAATTGGATATTCCAAAAGACCTCAAACAAATACAAAAATTGGCCGGGATGCGTGGCGGCTCTAAGCCGCTTTATTTCCCGTTGGGAGAAAAGTCGTTACCCTTTACCGCCTCCTCCGCCACACGAACACTTCGAGTGGACGGATGCCGCCTGGCCGGACTCGAAGAAATAAAGGCCATTTGGCAACAAATCTGGTCTGGCCGCATAGCGTGGGCGAACCAATGCTATTATATATCGCGCAACACATCAAGTTGTCATTAGCGGTGCTCATTGTCGAACGAGAAACGGAAGGACACCGGTTCCCTCTTCAAAAACCGGTTTACTATGTGTCCACTGTCCTAACTCCATGCAAGTCCCGGTACCCACACTATCAAAAGATAGCGTACACGGTGTTCATGGCATCCCGGAAGCTGCGACACTAGTTTCAAGAGTGTTCGATAACGGTAGCCTCCAAAGTACCTCTTAATGACATTATTAACAACCGCAACGCGACGGGCCGGATTGCTAAATGGGCCATAGAGCTCCTTCCATTCGACATAACTTATAAGCCACGACGATCTATTAAGTCGCAGGTTTTGGCCGACTTTGTGGCCGAATGGACTGAAGCCGAACTCCCTAAAGATTACGGCGCATACTCCAATTGGATCATGCACTTTGACGGCTCCAAAATGTTGGCGGCACAGGGGCTGGCGTCGTCTGACGTCCCCAACCAGAACCACAGTCCAATACGTCCTTGAGATAATGTATACGGACTCCAACAACGCAGCCGAATACTGAGGCCCATACACTTTTGACGGCCTCCGGATGGCAGTCTCCATGGGCATTCAACGCCTAGAGGTGCGCGGGGATTCGAACCTTGCAATATCTCAAATAAACGGGGACTTTGATGCCAAAGATCTGAAAATGGCAGCATACCGCAATGCAGTCCTAAAAATTTCAGCACGGTCCGAAGGGCTCGAATTTCATCATATAGCCCGGGATAACAACCAGGCGGCGGATATATTGGCATGCATCGGTGCAAAATGCGATGCCGTCCCACCCAATATCTTTCTGGAACTGCTGTTCAAGCCATCCGTACTATGGGAAGGGGACTCCGGCAATAACAATCCGGACCCAACCGCACTGCCTGACGCCGAACACTGTGACACAACCGGAGGCTCTGCCCCCGAGATAACACCCTCCGCTCACGAAATAATGGCGATTGTCGCCCCGTGGACGGAACCATTCCTAGCCTACCTAACTAGGCAGGAACTCCTCGAAGACCAAAATGAGGCTCGCTGCATAGTACGGCGATCTAAAGCCTATAAAGTCCATGAGGGAGAGCTTTATAAGAAAAACACTACCGGAGTCCTTCAAAAGTGTATCTCCGAAGAGGAAGGGCGAAACCTCCTGGCCGAAATTCATGCCGGACTGGGTGGGCACCACGCCGCAGCCCGGGCCCTTGTAGGCAAGGCCTTCCGTCTGAGGATTTTATTGGCGGCGGCCGAGGCAGATGTGCAGGACTTAGTCCAACGATGCGTCGGTTGCCGACTTTTTGCTAACCAAAGCCACATGCCACCCACCGCCCTTAAAACTATACCCATCACCTGGCCGTTCATGATGCAGGGGGCTTGACATGGTTGGACCCCTTAAGGGAGGAACCCACAAGCAAAAATACCTATTGGTCATGGTGGATAAATTCACCAAATGGATAGAGGCCAAGCACATTAAAGCGGCGAATCCGGACCGGTGATAGACTTCATATCGGGGTAGTGCACCGTTACGGTGTCCCCACAAGATATCATCGATAATGGCACCAACTTCATGGCTGATGAGGTCAAATTATGGTGCAAAAACATGGGCATCAAGCTCGATTACGCCTCGATCTATCACCCTCAAACCAACGGCCAAGTCGAGCGAGCAAGCGGTCTAATCATGAGCGGCATTAAACCCGGACTAGTGCGGTCCCTCAAGGAATCTAACACGCCTTTGGGTTGAGGAGCTCGACTCCGTACTACGGGGGCTGCGGACCACGCCGAATCGTACTACGGATTCACACCATTCTTTATGGTGTACGGCGCAGAGGCAGTCACGCCTGCGACATAATACATGACTCACCTCACGTGCGCATGTATGAAGAAAGAGAAGCCGAGCTCGATCGGCAGGGCAGTTTGGACGCATTGGAGGAGGAGCGCGACGTGGCAAAAGCTCGTTCCGCATTCTATCAACAACAGGCTCGAAGATATCAAAGCGAGGAAATGCGGGCCAAGGCTTATAACGTTGGCGAACTAGTTCTCGCTGCGGACAAGAAAAAGGACAAACTCAAGCCCAAATGGGAAGGTCCTTCATCATCGACCAGTGTCTGACCGGCGGAGCATACCGTCTGTGAAACGCATCGGATAACCGACTCGAGCTGAACCCATGGAACGCAGCCCGTCTACGAAGATTCTACGCCTAAGCGCCGGACTCCAAGTTCGTCTCCTTCCTCCGTCCACATTTGCTATTTTTGCTGTCTTTTATTTGTCTCGTTCCTCCTCCTTCTTGAAGCCTCTAGAGGCTCGTTTGCACTTTTTTCAAGACATACTTGACGCGCTGTCCACGCTCATTATACAGGGGCTTCTTTATGAAGCTTATTTATCTGGGCTTCATGCCCAACACATGCGTTAAACTTCCGCATGTACCTTTTATTCACCATTGTATGCATCGATATGACTTAAGTTTTGGCCAAGCTGGGTTGCTGGCTCTGTGCTTACCCCTCGTTCCCGATTGTTCGGCTAGGTGGTAAAGGGAGCACCTCTGCGATTATTCTGCCGGTCGTCACCGGATGTGTACCTCGGTGGGTGAAGCCGAAAGCTAGCGTTCTTAAGGGAATATTCGGTCGGTGAACTGAAAGATGATTTTAATTATTTACCCATCTGCCCCAGATGATTTTCTACTTTCATAGCAGCTTTGACATGCACTTTAGGGCATGCATCCCAATGAAAGGAACCCTTAACGGAACTATTCTCCTGGAAGATGTTTCTTACTACCCATGTAATATAACATAACTAGTTGGGCACTTGTCCGATACAAAGCAACAATGACCCCTACGCCTTGTCTCCATGCATACCCCGGTTCTTATATAACCACGAAGGTATTCGGACACACTCCGGACTATTGGGTCCTGAGGTCAAAGCGAACAGGTCCGCTATGACAAACGATCTACAATCCGGCTAGAAGACATTTTTTTTCATGTCATATTTTTACATAGTCAACTCGACTCATTGTATTCCTCCTCAATGCCATCTAATAGGCTATCTAATTTACAATCTTGCTGGGAATACTTGGCGGCCAATTCTACTTGGCCGTACACTAAGCTTCTGAGGATCTCCATCCCATCAGGCCCCACAGAGTCCGACCTCGGCCATGTGGTTTGGGTCGACAACCGTGTACAGCGTCTTTACCATGGCCCAGCCTCCTGGCGCCTGACGGCGAGCCGATATCTTCCATAGCCGGAAGCGCCGCCGTGCTCCTTGAAGCAGCTCTGCCCGGCTCCCAATGCCTTCGGGCGGGGAGATAGATGGCCACAAGGCACGGCCGATGCCTTTGATCACCTTGGGACTCGTTAAATGCGGTGGCATGGTCGGGAAGAAGATCACCAAGAACTGGGCATCTCCTCCTCGGACGACACGTGAGCAAACCTACATACATGTTTATGTTAGTCGCCTTCCTCGCCGAACTCTTTCAAAGTTCGCTCAAGCACTCTTGAAAATGCCGCGGCAAGCCGCTGATTCTCCTTCTGGTCGGACAACCGGGCACGAACATCCTTTAGTTCCTCACCCAGCTTGGTGTTGGCATCTTGGAGGTTATTTTTCTCTGCCGCACCCTTGTAAGCATGCTCTCGCCCGACCTTTAGGCGCGCAAGAGCTGTTGCTTGTCCGGATCTAGTCCGGCGCCATCTGCAATGTTTTTGTCAGATTTACACACCCGCCGCACTTCATAAATTATTTATCTTCTGAAGCGTATATTACGAGAGGGGGTCTCTGTGGCTCCCCCCGTAGCGGCTAGTGCGGCCTCAAGTTGGGCCCTGCATTCTTCAAGCTCACAGGACGATCGGGTATTCTTTTTGTAAGATCCTCAGATAACAAATGATCCTTAAATCAGTTATTCTAACTATTTTAAGTCTCGGGGCTACCGGCATATATAATCATCAAATTTCCTTACATTATGTCCTTTACATACTTGCTCCGTGGCTCTGGCTAGACCATCTTGAGTGGCACGGAGGTGCGCATCTCGAATTGAAGGCATTCAAGGCCTCTTGGGAGAAACATGCGTCCACGAAGAAGCTGTCTGGCGGCCTTTGTGATTCAAGGCGCTCTCCACCTCGGAGTTGGTGGCGGACAATCTGTCGGCATCCTCTTTCGGAGGAGCGTCCGACGACGCCTCGTGTTCGCCTCCGCTTGGACCCGGCTTTGGAGCACAGGTGGCGGAGGTTCGATTGGCAACCTCTCGGACTCGGTCCGGCGCTCTTTCTGAAAAGAGCGTCGGCGTTAATCGCCTTCGAGAATCAATCCTAGGAACATGGTGACACGCCATACCGCTTGGCGGAGTTTCGATCCGGACCGCACTCCTTTTGCTTCTGCGGGCGTCTTGCCTTGTTGGCTAGCTTGTGAGCTCGGCTTCTGCCTCGAAGGTACCCCTGCGAACCACCATTGGTATACGGTGATCAAGAAATAAGCACGGATGGGTCATTATCGGAATATTGGGATCTTGGTCTCGATTACATGTGAGGTCGGAAGTATTCCGGTAATCGGCCGTGATGGCAACCAAAGCATTGTCGATGCTAAGTTGGTGGAATACCCGTCGATCAACTCCACCTTTATATCCGGATCCTCTTGGAGGTCGGATCGAGGGACCGCCCGGATCCTCGGGTTGTGGGGCGGGTTGTGTATCTTCTCCTGATCCGGCGATTCTGCGAAAACCACGAAATGAGATATTTAACCATGGGAACATGGATCGGACAGGTCACAAAGATGTTTGCTTACCCAACTTCGAGGATTATTCGAAGAAAACTCCTTCAGTGGATTGACGTGGAGGAAATCCTCCTCCTCCCCTTTATACATGGCAGACAAGATCTTCACCAGTTCGGTGACCGATCCCGGCCCTTTGCGGCCATGGCGGATGGCATCGTCCTCCCCGTTGAAATCCCACATGGGGTGGCCCCTATATTGGAGCGGTTTCACTGCCCTCATAATGCAGATTGCCATGACTCCAATCATGGTCAATCCAGCATGAGCCAGTAACCTTATTCGGCTCATCAGATAGAGGACATCTCGGTCATTTTCTCCGGAACTCCGAGGGCGCCGGCTTAGGCGCTTCTTGAGGAGCATTCTTGAACTCGGAAGGCCGATCCGAGCAGGATCCGGCAGCGGACATCCTCCATGTAAAACCATTCCGAAGGCCGGTCTTGGACGCCTTGTTCGGGGTTCCGGATAGGTATCCGGTCCGGCGATGCGCCATAGCTCGGCTCCGCCCACTTGATATATTGACCCCTCATGAGAACGGGGTACTAGGCAGAATAATCTCTTCCACAGCCGAAATGAGCCTCGGCGCCAAGAACAGTTCACAAAGGGCCACGAAGCCCGCGATGTGCAAGATGGAGGCAGGAGTAAGGTGGTGCAACTGGAGGTCGTAGAACTCCAAGAGCCCGCGGAGAAACGGATGGACTGGAAATCCGAGTCCTCTTACTAGATAAGAGATGAAGCATACCCGTTCTCCTTTAGAGGGATCGGGGACACTCTCCGCTTGCTTTCCGCCCTTGTAGGTGGCAAGTTCGGCTCGAACCGGAACCATGAAGGTCGGGGGAAGAAATCCCTTGGCTTGGAGTATAACTAGCTCGCTATGCAGATCGAGCATCTCTCCCAATTTCAGTGAGGGCCTTGAGCGAGAGGAGGAGCAGCGTCGTCCCATGATGGAATGGGCTTTGGTCAGAGGCGCTCCGATGAAAGCTCGCGAAGGGGGGATGGTGTGACTCAGATCTAGAACCTCGCCCCTTTTATAGGCAGCTCATTTGCGCAGCTAGGGGGGTAATTGTAAAAATACCCTAGCTTTTCGCATTCATTCAAACACATGGAAGATGGCCATTATTGGGCGTAGAAGCCAAGGAGCGCAGCATTTATCAGAAGCCGGACACTATTCGACAAGTATATGGAATTTGGAGAAGAACCCGCCTCGCAATGCCGGAGACAATCAACGCTACGGACTCATCGTCATTGAAGCTTTGGTTCGGGAGCTCTTGAGGAGTCCCGGATTAGGGGTATCCGGATAGCGAACTATCACCATTGGCCGGACTCCTGGACTATGAAGATACAAGATTGAAGACTTCGTCCCGTGTCCGGATGGGACTTTCCTTGGCGTGGAAGGCAAGCTTGGCGATACGGATTTGTAGATCTCCTACCATTGTAACCGACTCTGTGTAACCCTAACCTATCTGGTGTCTATATAAACCGAAGGGTTTTAGTCCGTAGGACGAACAACGATATACCATAGGCTAGCTTCTAGGGTTTAGCCTCCTTGATCTCGTGGTAGATCTACTCTTGTACTACCCATATCATCAATATTAATCAAGCAGGAGTAGGGTATTACCTCCATCGAGAGGGCCCGAACCTGGGTAAAAACATTGTGTCCCTTGTCTCCTGTTACCATCCGCCTAGACGCACAGTTCGGGACCCCCCACCCGAGATCCGCCGGTTTTGACACCGACAGTAAGTATCACCATTAAGAAAGCTCGACTTGTCGTTAAAGATGTTTTCCGACAAGTTCAAGGAGTTGACTACGGTGAGGCTTTCTCACTCGTAGCGATGCTAAGAGTCTGTTGGAATTGGATTAGCGATTCTTGCATTATTTATGAAATCTTGCATATAGGATGTCAAAACATTGTTTCCTTGACAGTTTTCTTGAGGAAAGGTTGTATGTGATACAACCAGAAGGTTTTTGACAATCCTGAAAGACGCTAACAAGTATGCAAAGCTCCAGCTATCCTTGTAAGGACTGGAGTAAGCATCTCGGAGTTGGAATGTACGCTTTGATGAGATGATCAAAGATTTTGGGTCTATCTGAGTTTATGAGAAACTTGTATTTCCAAAGAAGTGAGTGGGAGCACTATAGAATTTCGATGAGTATATGTTGTTGACATTTTGTTGATCGAAATGATGTAGAATTCTGGAAAGCATATAGGGTTTTTGAAAAGTGTTTTCAATGGAAAACCTGGATTAGGCTACTTGAACAATAAGCACCAAGATCTATAAGATAGATCAAAATGTTTAATAATACAAATGAGCACATACCTTGACATAATCTTGAAGGTGTTCAAGATGGATCAGTCAAAAAGAAGGAGTTCTTGCCTGAGTTGTAAGGTATGAAGTTAAGATTTAAAGCTCGACCACGGCAGAAAAGAGAGAAAGGACGAAGGTCGTCCCCTATGCCTTAGACGTAGGCTCTACAGTATGCTATCTTTGTGTACACCTTTTGATGTGTGCCTTGCTACATATCGGCAAGAGGGTACAAAGGTGATCAAGGAGTGGATCACGGATAGCGGTCAAAATTATCCTTAGAGGAATAAGGATATGTTTCTCGGTTATGGAGGTGATAAAGAGTTCGACGTAAAGAGTTGCTCGATGCAAGCTTAACACCTATCCGGATAGCTCGAGTAGAGATACCAGATCACGTATAATGGAGCAACAATTTGGAATAGCTCCAAGTGGAGCGTGGTAGCGACATCTACGATATGACATAAAGTTTTGCAAAATACATAGGGATACGAATATTGCAGACCCGTTGACTACAACCTCTCTCACAAGCATAAACATGATCAAACCCATAACTCATTGAGTGTTAATCACATAGTGATGTGAACTAGATTATTGATTCTAGTAAACTCTTTGGATGTTGGTCACATGGCGATGTGACTGTGAGTGTTAATCACATGGCGATGTGAACTAGATTATTGACTCTAGTGCAAGTGGGAGGCTGTTGGAAATATGCCCTAGAGGCAATAATAAATTATTTATTATTATATTTCCTTGTTCATGATAATCGTTTATTATCCATGCTATAATTGTATTAATAGGAAACTTCAGATACATGTGTGGGTACATAGACAACACCATGTCCCTAGTAAGCCTCTAGTTGACTAGCTCGTTGATCAATAGATGGTTATGGTTTCGACCATGGACATTGGATGTCGTTGATAACGGGATCACATCATTAGCGAGAATGATGTGATGGACAAGACCCAATCCTAAGCCTAGCACAAAGATCGGTGTAGTTCGTATGCTAAAACTTTTTTAATGTCAAGTATCTTTTCCTTAGACCATGAGATTGTGCAACTCCGGATACCGTAGGAATGCCTTGGGTGTACCAAAGCGTCACAACGTAACTGGGTGGCTATAAAGGTGCACTACGGTATCTCCGAAAGTGTCTCATTGGGTTGTACGAATCGAGACTAGGATTTGTCACTCCGTGTGACGGAGAGGTATCTCTGGGCCCACTCGGTAGGACATCATCATAATGTGCACAATGTGACCAAGGGGTTGATCACGGGATGATGTGTTACGGAACGAGTAAAGAGACTTGCCGGTAACGAGATTGTACAAGGTATCAGCATACCGACGATCGAATCTCGGGCAAGTACAATACCGCTAGACAAAGGGAATTGTATACGGGATTGATTGAGTCCTTGACATCGTGGTTCATCCGATGAGATCATCGTGGAACATGTGGGAGCCAATGTAACATCCCAAATTCTCAATTTGGAATGTTATACATAGAGCATAATTGCATATCATATTTTTCATTGCATTTTTGCTCGATATTAGAAATTCTACACAACTCAAGGACCCACGGAGAGAGTTGGGGATCTTCGTTATTTTCATATTTGAGTTTTCTCAAATTTTGAAAATAGGGTCATTTGATTTTAATTATTTTATCTTCAATTATTTCTACTACCAAAATATGAGAGGGGGAATAAAATGACTTTCCCAAAATAAAGAAATAATGAAGATTTAATAATAAAATCAAATAAGATTTTATTTTGGAGTTTTTCGCCTTTTTATTTGAATTTAGGAAAAATGCGCGTTTTTCAAAATTGCATTTAGGCATCAAATAAATGTTCATTAAATCTGGCTTGATTTTAGAAGCCGGGGAAAATTTATTTCGGGATTTTTGGAGTCCGTTTAGTATTTCTTTTTATTTTTTTCTGCGCGTAATTTTTTTGTTAAAAAAAGGAACGAACCGATCTTGGGCCGTGCCCGAGCGGGACTCCGCTCGGGGGGCACTTTAAATAGCGCCGCGCCTCCCACCCACCCGAGCCGCCTGAGCCCACCTCATGCCCGCCGCCCACCCCGCCAAACCCTAACCCTAGCGCCGCCTCGACCCGCCACCGCCGACGCTGCTGCCGCCATTGCCGTCGCGGACCTCACACAAGACGCCGCCGAGGTTCGCCGCCGCCTCGTTTTCCACGCCGGTTTTTTTATCAAAACCGAGCGGTTTTTCTTCGGTTTTATTTTGGTTTTTTTTATTTTCGTTTTTTTATTAGTTTCGGTTTTTTCGGTTTAGGCTAATTAACGAACATTCGTTCGTTAGTTTGTTTAAACAAACGTGTTCGTCAGATTAGTTTAGTTAACGAACGTTCGTTCGTTAACCCGTTCGTCGTTTTTCTTTTTCTCGATTTAATCCGCGATTTTTCTGATCGCCATTCCAGATCCGATTTTCGTTTTAGTATAACTTTTCGCTCGTTTATCGGAATCAGGCGATTCAAGCGCCTAGAGATTCGTCTCGAAACCCTCTTTCCAAATAACCCACTTAAACAAGTTTTTGCTTCTGTAAAATTTGACCTAGATCCAGATTAGTAACACGAAGCTGTTTTCTTCCGCCGTTTGACTTTCATTGCTTCGTTTGATTTGATTCTTTTTTCAAACCGGAGTTCTTAAGTTGAACTATCTGGTTAGATCTATTTGAGTTTTACCTGTGCATTAGATGAGTACTTATTGTATGCTTGTTTGTTTGTCTGCGATAGAATACCCGGAGTGCGTCGCATGTTACTTCGAGTCTCTAGGTTTCGCGGATCATCAGCAAGGCAAGTATCACTTTGATCATACTTCTTGTCATACCCAGTTTTTATGCATTAGATCTATCCTCAAACACTTGCATGATTAGGATCTAATTAAATTGTGGGTTTTGGGAAGTAGATTGAGGTAGTACCTATTACCTGTTTTATTATCAAACCCTTGGGAGTTACTTCTACGTTTGCTTATTATGCCATGTTATGCTAGTAGACGTGGATTGGGTGAGTGAATCCATGACAGATGTGAGATTGTTATTTAATGGTTTATTTTAAGGTGGCAACTTAAATACACATCTGGGTGGATTGAGGCACCTGGTTTCTATCAGGACTTGCCTGTATTTCTTCGGACCGCCACCGGTGCTCAAAGGGATCATGAGATTATTCAAACTAGAAACTTCCGTGCAACCACAAGCCATTATGGGCTCTGGCATAGTTGATTAAGTTGTGTGAACTCTTACGGGTAGGCTAGCTGATGTAGGGGATGTAGGTTGGTACGGTCTACCCACATGTAAGGTGCTAGCGCTTCTGAAAGACTATGTCTCGGCCATCCGTCTCTCAAACACCATGTAGTGCGAGAAACCAAACGGAGGCGATCGAGTCTTGTGGGGAAAAGTGCAAAACCTCTGCAGAGTGTATAAAGTAATCATGGTTAGCCGTGTCCCCGGTTATGGACATCTTGAGTATCTAGTACTTGGATATCATGTGAATCTCATCATGTTACTTCTAAATTAATATTGTTGGGTTTGTTAATGAGTACTTTTAATTGGGATTGAGGATCATCAACCATTCTCAATGTTTCACAACCACCATGATAGTTAAATAAATTTATTCCTTTGCAAGAGGGAAAATTTGGCTTTATGCAAGCTGTAACCATAGAGCTTTCCACCAGCCATATATGCATGTAGTATAGCTTATTTTTCATTACTCTCTATGTGTTACATTGCCAAAGATATTCCATGTCTTGACCGTTTTCGGGCTGCAACGTTTCATGTTGCAAACTTTTCAGACGACGAGTAAGGTGCTTAAGTCATGGTTCTATACTCAGTGATGCCGTTGGAGTTGATGGACTCGCTTATTCTTCCAAGCCTTCCGTTGTTATCGTATTAGATGGCCTTAAGCCATATTTATTTTTAGTAAGTTCTCTCTTGAGACATTCGATTATAATAAGTGTGTGATTGCTACTCTGTTATGAATCCTTCGAGTACTGTGTGGTGTCAGCATTACTGATCCAGGGATGACACTGAGCACCGAGATCAGACTGTTTGAGGTCTGGTCGCTACAAAGATGGTATCGTCGAGCACCACTTGTTGAGGGACCACGACCATTAAGCTAAAACCCTAGATCACTACTCTCTCTTCTCATTTCTAACTCCTCATCTTTTCTACTCTTTTAGGATGATGGAAGCGAGGATCAAGTTCACTCGGCCGGATGAAGATATACCCTTTGGACGACACCTGAAGGAAGTCACTAAGTACCTTAACATCAGATTACCAAGCTTCACCGGGACCTACAATTCCACTTTACCCGAAGAAGAGCGCTGGAAGATTCAAGCTCAAGTTCCCGGAAGGACGTTTGCGCCAATCACGGAGAACATAGAGTGTGTTTTCAATGCACCAACCTGGAGTTTGGGAAAGAGCATGGCAGCTCACATAACCATGGGGCGCATTAGAGAAGTTTACAAAGAAGACCTCAAGGATACTATCTATCAGATTTGTGGGCGCCGAGATGAACAATGGGAGATAGGTGGCACTAAGAAGGATCTATTCATTGCAGCTTTCATCCAGGAGTTAAACCAGCACATTCGGCCTTGAGAAAACCCGGATGTCTTGTGAGAGACATGATGGAGTTGAAGACAGCAAAAGCCAAGATTATCGAACTAGAGGGAGAACTGAAGGCCACTCGCAAGGACTACATGGAGGAGATTGTAGCCCTAGTGGGACAAAACGGCGATCTTAAGGAGAAGATTGAAGAACTAATGGGAAATTCAAAGACCCGGAGGAAGCAGATGAAGATAGCACTGTCGAGAGAACTACATCATCATCGGCGACACCGATTTCGATCCTAGTGATGATGATTACGAAGATGAAGTTGGGCGAGATATCATGGAGTCTTCATCGGAGCAGCTTTTTCTAGTTGACCACCATAACAGTAGTAGATTACCCCCATGTTATATTAGTTTTAGTTTCAGCACTTTGTAACGATAGATAGACCGTTGTATGCCCTTGTTTGAATTGATTGGAGTGATATTGTGTGATTTGTCTCATGTGCATATGGGTAGTATTTCTCTCTAGGCCTCATTCTATTCTAAATTCTCGTCTTTTCTTAAACCCTCAGATGCCTCCGAGACGCGACCCCGGATTTGTTTTCCCGCCAGAGATCACTCAGTTGATTCAGCAGCAGAATGCCTTGATTCAAACATTGGTACAGAACCAAGGAAACAACAACAACAACAACAACAACAACAACAACAACAACAACAACAACAACAACAACAACAACAACAACAACAACAACAACAACAACCCACCGCCACCCCACCTGTTGACCATTTGACCCGGTTCTTAAGGCTGAATCCGCCGGTGTTTTCGAGTAGCACCGAGCCTATTGTTGCAGATGATTGGCTCCGTAAGATAGGGAGGGAGTTGACCACTGCAGGATGTCTGAGATGGAGAAAGGGTGAAATTTGCCGCACATCACCTTGAAGGACCCGCATGACATGGTGGGATAATTTCTGACCACTTACCCTCAGAGACACCATCACATGGGATCGATTTGACAAGCTTTCCGTCGCCCATGTTTCAGCAGGAGCTATGGCCATGAAGAAGCGTGAGTTTCGCAACTTACGCCAAGGAGGACGAACAGTTGGCGATATGTAGATGATTTGACCAAGCTAGCACGTTATGCCCCGGATAGCGTTACTCTGAGATCTGACTAAGCGAGGAGAAGTTTCTAGAAGGACTAAATGATGAGCTGAGCATGAAGTTGATGGTAGCCTACCAGGAGTTAGTAGACCGTGCTCTCATGATTGAAGGTAAGCAGCAGCAGATTGACAATCGCAAGAGGAAGTATGGACAGGGGAAGAATAACTCTGGAGCTCAGCAGAAACTTTGCTTTACACCAAAGATAGGAGGACAATTTCAGCATACCCATGGAGGAGGTAGCTCGCACAACCATAATGGCACCAATAATGGGAACGGGAATGGAGGAAGCAATGGACAAAACCGCACCAACACGTCAACACCATCCAAGGTAGACCTGAGCCATATCACTTGCTTTAAGTGCCGCAAGACTGGGCATTATGCAAATGATTGTCCGGAAGGCCAAAATGGAAATGGCAATGGAAGCTCAGGAAAGAAGCCGAACCCTTTCAACAAAGGACAAGTGAACCACGTCACCGTGGAGGAGGTTGAAGCTCAGCCAGATGCAGTAATAGGTAAGTTTTTGGTTAAGTCATTTACTGCAGTTGTTCTTTTTGATACTGGTGCATCGCATTCATACATATCAAGGGGATTTGTGGATAAGTATAAATTACCAACCCAAGCCCTTAGGTCACCCATGCTAGTAACCTCACGGGAGGCAGAATACATGGCTAGTATATGGTGTGATCGATCGCCCTTAAGGATTGGACACTATGTATTTCCCTCGGACCTAATAGTTACGGAATCCCAAGGATTGGATGTGATATTAGGCATGGATTGGTTATCGAAGTATGGAGGGAACATAGATTGCGCCAGTAAGTCAATTTTGCTTACCACCCTAGAAGGGAGAAGAATCAGGTTTGTATCACGGCATGAGCCGAGGAGAGCACATGTAAATTCCTTAACAGGAGTTGTGCAGGAGGAAGTACCAATGGTAAGGGATTTCCTGGACGTGTTTCCGAAGAGTTGCGAGCATGCCATTGGGCAGAGACATTGAATTTCTGATTGAACTCTTGCCGAGGTGGGCCGATATCTAAGAGACCGTATAGGATGCCAGCCCAAGATTTGGAGGAAATTAAGAAGCGATTAAGGAGTTCTTGGATAAAGGTTTTATTCGCCCAAGTTCTTCGCCTTTGGGGATCACCAAGATTTCTAGTAGAGAAGAAGGATGGATCATTAAGAATGGTTGTTGATTATCGGGGATTGAATGAAGTGACCATTAAGAACAAGTACCCACTACCGATGATCAATGACTTGTTTGACCAATTACAAGGAGCTAAGGTGTTTTCCAAGATCGATTTGCGATCAGGGTACCATCAGTTGAAGATTCGAGAGCAGGATATACCTAAGACGGCTTTTACCACTGTGCACGGGCTGTATGAGTATACCGTTATGTCATTTGGTCCGACTAACGACCTGCCTATTTTATGAACATGATGAACAAAGTGTTTATGGAGTTTTTGGATAAGTTCGGGTGGTGTTCATTGATGATATTTTGGTTTACTCAAAGAATGAAGAGGAACATAAGGAGCATTTGTGTTTGGTACTCGAGAAGCTCGAGAACACCGGTTACATGCCAAGTTCAAAGCAAGTGTGAGTTTTGGTTGAAGGAAGTTGGATTTCTTGGACATGTTATATCCGGTTAAGGTATAGCATTAGACCCCACTAAAGTTGTCACAGTAACAAACTGGTAAGCGCCAACAACTGTTGGAGAGATCCGGAGTTTCCTTGGACTCGCAGGATACTAATGGAGATTCATTGAGAATTTCTCAAGGATTTGCGAAGCCTATGATGTAATTGTTGAAGAAGGATACCAAGTTCATTTGGACCGAGGAGTGTGAAGCTAGTTTCCAAGAGTTGAAGAAACCTTTGGTTACCTCACCAGTGTTAATCCTACCAGATCAGACCAAGGATTATGAGGTGTATTGTGACGCTTCACGTCGAGGACTTGGAGCAGTGCTTATGCAGGAGGGAAGAGTTGTTTCGTATGCTTCACGACAGCTTAAGCCTCATGAGCTAAATTATGCTACGCATGATTTGGAGTTAGTAGCCGTAGTGCATGAGTTGAAAACTTGGAGACATTTCCTCATTGGAAACCATTGTGATATGTATACGGATCACAAGAGTTTAAATACATCTTCACGCAGAAGGAGTTAAATCTCAGGCAGAGGAGATGGTTGGAGCTCATCAAGGATTACGATATGAGATTACACTATCACCCCGGAAAGGCTAACGTTGTAGCAGACGCGTTGAGCCGTACGAGTCACGTCAACACAATATTGACGGGAGAAATACCAATGGAGTTAGCCGAGGATCTTCGAGAGCTATGTTTAGAAATAGTTCCGAGAGGCTATGTAGCAGCATTGGACATTCAGTCAACTTTGATGGATAAAATCAGGGAAGCCCAGAAGACTGACAAAGAGATTGCCTCTATAAAGGAGAGAATGAGCGAAGGAAAAGCAAAGGGATTTCGTGAGGATGAGAACGATACCCTATGGATTGAGGACCGTGTTTATGTGCCCAATGACCCGGAGATCAGGAAGTTGATTCTACAAGAGGCACATGATTCACCGTATTCGATTCACCCAGGAAATACCAAAATGTATTTGGATTTGAAGAATACTTTCTGGTGGACCGAAATGAAGAAGGATATTGCAGAGTACGTCGCAGTTTGTGATGTATGTCAGAGGGTGAAGGCAGAACATCGAAGCGGCGAGGATTATTCTGACCATTGCCTATACCCGAATGGAAGTGGGATAAACTAGGTATGGATTTCATCACGGGATTGCCCAGTACTCGTTCAGGCTATTACTCGATTTGGGTTGTAGTCGATCATTTGACGAAGGTAGCTCATTTCATTCCAAAGAAAGACTACCTCTGCGGTGCCAAATTGGCTAAGATATACATGACGTGGATTGTATGTTTGCATGGAGTACCGAGGAGTATCGTATCAGATAGAGGAACCCAATTCACCTCAAAGTTCTGGAAACAGTTGCACGAGACTTTAGGAACAAGGCTGGAGTTTAGCACAGCTTTTCATCCACAGACAGATGGACAAACCGAGAGAGTCAACCAGATTTTGGAGGATATGCTTGGAGCTTGTGCTTTGGATTATGGATCAAGTTGGGATGACAATTTGCCATATGCGGAGTTTTCTTATAACAACAGTTACCAAACTAGTCTGAAGATGGCACCTTTTGAAGCCTTGTACGGAAGGAGGTGCAGGACCCCGTTGTTGTGGGACGAAGTTGGAGACCGCCAGTTGTTTGGACCAGATTTGATTAAGGAGTCTCAACGAAAAGTAAAGTTGATTCGCGATAGGCTCAAGGTAGCCCGATCAAGACAGAAGAGTTATGCGGACTCAAAACGCAAGGAGACAGAATCTGAAGTCGAGACGAGTTTATCTTCGAGTATCGCCGCCGAGGAGTTAAGCGTTTTGGAGTTAAGGAAAGTTAACACCCGATTTGTAGGACCTTATCGTGTTTTGGAACGCATGGGAGGAGTTGCGTACAAGTTGGAATTACCCGAAGGATTGTCAGGAGTTCATGATGTGTTTCATGTTTCTCAGTTGAAGAAGTGTCACGCAGAGATGGCCGATATACCACTGAGAGATACCGTGCCACTGGAAGCGATTCAGTTGAATCAGGATTTGACCTACAAGGAGAAACCGGTTAATATTCTGGAGTATGCCAGTCGAGTTACTCGCAGCAAGGTCATTAAATTTTGCAAAGTTCAGTGGAGCCACCACACTTAGGATGAAGCCACCTGGGAGCGAGAGGAAGATTTGCTTAAGGACCATCCTCACCTATTTTCTAGCCAACCCGAATCTCGAGGGCGAGATTCATCTTAAGGGGGTAGGTTTGTAACATCCCAAATTCTCAATTTAGAATGTTATACATAGAGCATCATTGCATATCATATTTTTCATTGCATTTTTGCTCGATCCTAGAAATTCTACACAACTCAAGGACCCACGGAGAGAGTTGGGGATCTTCGTTATTTTCATATTTGAGTTTTCTCAAATTTTGAAAATAGGGTCATTCGATTTTAATTATTTTATCTTCAATTATTTCTACTACCAAAATATGAGAGAGGGAATAAAATGACTTTCCAAAAATAAAGAAATAATGATGATTTAATAATAAAATCAAATAAGATTTTATTTTGGAGTTTTTCGCCTTTTTATTTGAATTTAGGAAAAATGCATGTTTTTCAAAATTGCATTTAGGCCCCAAATAAATGTTCATTAAATCTGGCTTGATTTTAGAAGCCGGGGAAAATTTATTTCAGGATTTTTGGAATCCGTTTAGTATTTCTTTTTTTTTTTCTGCGCGTAATTATTTAAAAAAAAGGAACGAACCGACCTTGGGCCGTGCCCGAGCGGGACTCCGCTCGGGAGGCACTTTAAATAGCGCCGCCTGGCCTCCCAAATTTCACCCGAGCCGCCCGAGCCCACCTCGCGCCCGCCACTGCCCACCCGCCAAACCCTAACCCTAGCGCCACTTGGGCCCGTCGTCACGGCCGACGCCGTCGCCGGGACCCGCCGCCAAGACGCCGCCAAGGTTCGCCGCCGCCTCGTTTCTGCGCGGTTTTTATAAAAACGAGCGGTTTTTCTTCGGTTTTATTTCGGTTTTTTTTTGGTTTATTTGTTTTTTTGTTAGTTTCGGTTTTTTTGGGTTTAGGCTAATTAACGAACATTCGTTCGCTAGTTTGTTTAAACGAACGCGTTCGTCAGATTAGTTTAGTTGACGAACGTTCGTTCGTTAACCCGTTCGTCGTTTTTCTTTTTCTCGATTTAATCCGTGATTTTTCTGATCGCCATTCCAGATCCGATTTTCGTTTTAGTATAACTTTTAGCTCGTTTATCGGAATCAGGCGATTCAAGCGCCTAGAGTTTCGTCTCGAAACCCTCTTTCCGAATAACCCACTTAAACAAGTTTTTGCTTCTGTAAAATTTGACCTAGATCCAGATTAGTAACAAGAAGCTGTTTTCTTCCGCCGTTTGACTTTCGTTGCTTCGTTTGATTTGATTCTTTTAGCAAACCGGAGTTCTTAAGTTGAACTATCTGGTTAGATCTATTTGAGTTTTACCTGTGCATTAGATGAGTACTTATTGTATGCTTGTTTGTTTGTCTGCGATAGAATACCGAGTGCGCCACTTTGTTACTTGAGTCTCTAGGTTTCGCGGATCATCAGCAAGGCAAGTAACATTTGATCATACTTCTTCTCATACCCAGTTTTATGCATTAGATCTATCCTCAAACACTTGCATGATTAGGATCTAATTAAATTGTGGGTTTTGGGAAGTAGATTGAGGTAGTACCTATTACCTGTTTTATTATCAAACCCTTGGGAGTTACTTCTACGTTTGCTTATTATGCCATGTTATGCTAGTAGACGTGGATTGGGTGAGTGAATCCATGACAGATGTGAGATTATTATTTAATGGTTTATTTTAAGGTGGCAACTTAAATACACATCTGGGTGGATTGAGGCACCTGGTTTCTATCAGGACTTGCCTGTATTTCTTCGGACCGCCACCCAGGCTCAAAGGGATCATGAGATTATTCAAACTAGAAACTTTAGGTAATGCAGCCACAAGCCATTATGGGCTCTGGCATAGTTGATTAAGTTGTGCGAACTCTTACGGGTAGGCTAGGCGATGTAGGGGATGTAGGTTGGTACGGTCTACCCACATGTAAGGTGCTAGCGCTTCTGAAAGACTATGTCTCGGTCATCCGTCTCTCAAACACCATGTAGTGCGAGAAACCAAACGGAGGCGATCGAGTCTTGTGGGGAAAAGTGCGCAAACCTCTGCACAACTAATCATGGTTAGCCGTGTCCCCGGTTATGGACATCTTGAGTATCTAGTACTTGGATATCATGTGAATCTCATCATGTTACTTCTAAATTAATATTGTTGGGTTTGTTAATGAGTACTTTTAATTGGGATTGAGGATCTTTGTCAACCATTCTCAATGTTTCACAACCACCATGATAGTTAAATAAATTTATTCCTTTGCAGTAGGGAAAAATTGGCTTTATGCAAAACTGTAACCATGGAGCTTTCCACCAGCCATATATGCATGTAGTATAGCTTATTCTTTCATTACTCTCTATGTGTTACATTGCGGCATATTCCATGTCTTGGCCCGTTTCGGCTGCAACGTTTCATGTTGCGAGACTTTCCGCAACAGTAAGGTGCTTAAGTCGTGGTTCTATACTCGATGATGCCGTTGGAGTTGATGGACTTGCTTATTCTTCCAAGCCTTCCATTTGTTATCATATTAGATGGCCTTAAGCCATATTTATTTTAGTAAGTTCTCTCTTGAGACATTCGATTGTAATAAGTGTGTGATTGCTACTGTTATAAATCCTTGAGTCGTGCGGTGTCGGCATTCTTGATCCAGGATGACCGAGCACAGAGATCAGACTGTTTGAGGTCTGGTCGCTACAACCAACATGGATATCCAGATCCCGCTGTTGATTATTGACCAGAGAACGTCTCGGTCATGTCTGCATGGTTCCCGAACCCGTAGGGTCTACACACTTAAGGTTCGATGACGCTAGGGTTATAAAGGAAGTTTGTATGTGGTTACCGAATGTTGTTCGAGTCCTGGATGAGATCCGGACGTCACGAGGAGTTCCGGAATGGTCCGGAGGTAAAGATTTATATATGGGAAGTCCTGTTTTGGTCACCGAAAAAGTTTGGGTTTTATCGGTAACGCACGGGACCGGGAGGGTCCCGGGGTCCTGAAGTGGGGCCACTGCCCCGAGGAGGCTGCATGGGCCAAGTGTGGGAGGGACCAGCCCTGTGGTGGTGCGCCCCCACAAGGGCCCAAGGCGCCTAGGGTTTGGGAGGGGCGCCCACCCAGCTTGGGGGCAAGTTTCCCCCTCTCCCCCTTGGCCGCCACCCTAGATGGGTTTGGGGCTGCCGCACCCCTTGGGGTGGAAACCCTAGAGGGGGCGCACCCCCCTCCCTCTCCCCTATATATACTTGAGGACTTTGGGGCTGCCAATACAAGAGTTTTGTCCTCTCCATGGCGCAGCCCTGCCTCTCTCCCTCCTCCTCTCCCGCGGTGCTTGGCGAAGCCTGCAGATTGCCACGCCTCCACCACCACCACGCCGTTGTCTGCTGCTTTGGATGGAGTCTTCCCCGACCTCTCCCTCTCTCCTTGCTGGATCAAGGCATGGGAGACGTCACCAGTGTCTGCGTGTGTTGAACGCGGAGGTGCCGTCCGATTCGGCACTAGGATCTCCGGTGATTTGGATCACGGCAATTAGCACGACTCCTTCAACCCCGTTCTCTTGAACGCTTCCGCTTAGCGATCTACAAGGGTATGTAGATGCACTCTCCTTCCCCTCGTTGCTGGTTTCTCCATAGATAGATCTTGGTGACACGTAGGAAAATTTTGAATTTCTGCTACGTTCCCCAACAATTCCTTGAACTTCTTCAGGATGTGCCAACGGCATAGCTTGTGGACGGTGTTTGGGAATGATTGTCGTATAGCTTTCTCCATCAACGGGCACTGATCTGCATGAATTGAAAAAATGAAACTTGCATCTTTTGCACTGATGGTGAACTTATGTTGTACAAGTACTTGAACTTCACAGGTAGCAGTATGACTATCTAAAAATGTCACATATATTTTTCCTTCCAGCAGTGTTGTTGAACTTCTGTGGTACTAGTGCTTGAACTTCACAGGTAGCAGTAGGACTACTTAGTAGTGTCACACAAAATTTTCTTACAGCAGTGTTGTTGAACTTCTGTGGTACCAGTGCTTGAACTTCACATACATAACTAAATTTTTCTGAACATGTTACATATATTTTTCTTACAACAGTGTCCCTGAAATTCTATGATTCCTGTATTTGAACTTCTCCTCCTGAACTATATTTTTCTAAATATGACACATATAATTTTGCTTCCTGTACCTTTTTTGTTGGACTTTTGTGCTAACAGAACTGCTTGCTTTACATTATTTTTCAGATAAAACCAGTGTACCCAAATACAGACCCATAGACTGAAAAATTGATGAAACTTGAGTTTTTTTTAACTTACCTGTTAGAATGCAAGTTGGGTGTTGTTGTTCATGCATCGTACAAATGTATCGAACAACCACTTGAATGACTTTGCATCTTCAGATTCGATCGGGCAACAAAGAAATATCATTGACTGCAAGTGATGGTTTGTTCCAACAAACACTCCCAGAGGCATATGAAATCTGTTGGTCTTGTAAGTTGTGTCGAATGTTACACGATCTCCAAAGTCTTGATACACTCCTCGACAGCTTGCATTGGACCAGAAAATGTTTTTAAATGATTTGTCGCTGTCTACTTGTATGTCATAGAAAAACTCATCATTGATTGCCTTCATGTCTTCAAAGAAAGATACAAGTTTCAATACATCATCCAAATCATCTTTCCTTACATTCATGGCTTTACTGCAAATTATATGCAAACATGCATTTGTTATTTTTTCTAGCAAAGGGTTGTGACTTAGGATGCTATGTACATTGTTGTATGTGCATTTTTGAATACTTACTGGTTTAGTAGGTATCGTCCGGTCATACTTAGGAAGTAGCTTCCATCTTCATTTTCAGATAGCATGGACATGATTGTTGTGTGCTTGACATCATGGTACTGCAGGAGCTTTACGTACTCCAAAATAGTGGGGTCATAACTCTTGTGTGAGTGCAAGAATACCAGCATGTCATCAGTTTGCATGAGGTGGTGATTATGATTGTACTCAATGTCCACTACCACACATGTGTTATCCTCCTGCACCTTCACCCTCATTCTTGCATTACAGCCTGTCCTCTGCGATGTTTTGTTTCGTTTCCTATCAGCCTCTGAAACAGAAGTTGTGTGTTTCCCTTGGAACGCGCAAACAAAATACTTGTGATTGTCATTCCCTCCCATCTTCCTGATTCCAAAACCAGCGTGTCTGCCGTATCTGTTATAAAATTCCCTTGCTTTCTCTACATTCTGGAATTGCATCTTTAGTCTTGGTATTAGATAATCCGAGAGATCCGGCATCTGCAGAAAAAAAAATCCAAACGGCACGTTAAAATGCAGTTTATAAACTTGTTATCCTGGAGGGAGCAGAAAATTTGCAGATCATACAAGATGAATATATAAATACCTAAATTTTTGTTTCACTTATGTGTGTGTATGATCGCAACTCCACCGGAGTCTGCTGCTGGCCCTCTCGGATGGGGCACGGCGGAGTTACACTACAAAAAAAACACATCTGTGACATTTTGGGCCGAACGAAAAAAAAATTTGTCATACTTATGACACTTCTATGACGGTAATTGTGACAAAACCCGGTATCATCATAGATGTGGTGGGGTCCTACTTCTATGACAAAAAATCATGATAGAAAATGGGCTTTTAGTCCTGGGCGGGCCGGAGACGCAGCTGCATGACATTCTTTGGGCCGTCCATGACAGAAAAAACCATGGTAGAAGCGAGGCGAGGAAAATATCGGGAGTTCCGGTTACGATGGGTGGTCGGGAAGCGATGCGCTGCTTTCTCTCAGACGACGCTGCGCATGTGTGCGAGGCGTTGGGCTCTAACTGAACCCGAGCGAGGCGTTGAGCTCTAATTGAACCCGAGCGATTGCACTACAGGCTACGCGTTACTGAACCAGAGCGATCGATCGATCCCTTGCTATTAACTGAACCCGAGTGATTCCTTCGCTACTGCTGCTAACTGAAGCCGATCGATGCTGCCTCTGGATGAACATTGGGCGTTGTTGGGGGGGGTGGATGAACAATCCCGGTGGGGTTGGATGAACAGGACCCCGTGGTAGTAGAGGCCGTTGCCGCTGGATGAACAGGACGCCGATCGATCGAGCTGGTTGGGGGTGGATGAACAGGACCCCGTGGAGGGCTGGATGAACAGGATCCCGTGGAGGGCTAGTTGAACAGTAGACGGTGGAGGGCTGGATGAACAGTAGCCCGTGGAGGGGTGGTTGAACAGGACCCCATGGAGAGGGCTGGTTGAACAGTAGCCGGTGGAGGAGCGCGCGGTGGAGGCTGGATGAACAGGAGCCCGTGGATGAACAGTCGCAGGTGGAGGCTGGAGGAGGTCGACGGTGGATGAACAGTAGCCCGTGGAGGCAGTCGACGGTGGAGATGAACAGTATCCCATGGAGTCCTGTTTTGCGGTACGCCACACCCCTCCCAATGAACAGGATCCCCATTTCGACCGTAGCGCTCCAACACAAGTCCGTTTCCTCCGTTTTGCGGTATGGCACACCCGTCCCGATCAACAGGACCCCGTTTCGACCGTTTTGCAGTACGCCAGACCCCTCCCGATGAAGAGGATCCCGTTTCGACCGTGGCCGGTCGAACACAAGGCCGTTTCCTCCGTTCTGCGGTACGCCAGGCCTCGTTTCCATCGGTTGTTCCGTCCAAACCGGTTGGCTCCCGATGAACAGCACGCGTTTCGTTGCCTCTCGATGAACACGACGCATTCTGTTGCCTCCCCATGAACACGACGACGACGCAGTTTCTCCGTTCCGACCCAGAGCCTTGGCCGTACGTATGCGTGAGTAGGCGTTCGAGACCCCGCCCGTATGTACGTATGTGGCCGTATTTACTTTCTTGCACCCTGGCCGTTGTACGTACATGTACATGCTACGCGCACGCCTCTACTACGACACGTGCATGCCTCTACTATGACACGTGCCCTTCCTTACACGGCCACGGTTCATCGCTGCAGCCTGCAGACAGACCGATCGTATGTACGTACACGTTCTCGACCAGAATGACAATGCTACGCGCTTCGACCAGGTGGGTCCCAACTGTCAGGCACTTCCTTGCGTGCGAAGATGTATCTGGTGGCTCCCAGCAGTCAGGGGGGCGAATCATTTTTTTACCCGTAATATGGGCGCACTTCCTTGCGTGCGAAGATGTAGCTGGTGGGTCCCAGCAGTTAGGGGGAAACGTTTTTTTTTCAGAAAATACGGTGGCCCATCCGGTGGGTCCCTGATATCAGGTGGAGGAATCATTATTTTGCGTGTAATAAGGAGGCACTTCCTTTCTGCGGTTGTGGACCCAGCTGTCAGCCTCTCCACGTACAGTACTCTTCCGATGGGAGTCGTTCGTTGACCACATTGACCATGCCGCGCCAAGAGCACCAAGGCGGTGGATGACGGTGAGGGCTAGGAAGGGGACGACGCGGAGCCGGGGAAGACGCGGCAGTGGATGCCCACGCGGAGAGGAGTACGAGGGTTTAGTGGTTCGGCTGCGGTGTGAGGCTGCCGTCGCAGCAGGGCCTGGCCAGCGGCGGGAGTAGTAGGGGCAGTGAGGCCTCCGCGGCAGCACAGCCATCCACGGGAGGCAGGAGCAGGCGGAACAACCGGCGCTGCTTTGGGCGGCTAGAGCAAGAAGACCAGAGGTTGAAGAAGCACTACGACCGTTGGATGGACATCGCACGGTCACTAGAGCTAGAATTGTTCATATTGACTAAGTTGACAAAGCCCTCCGTCCCCGTCAACTTAGTAGGCCCACATGTCAGCCTCCCACTATCTTTGGGTCTCGGCTAGCGTGGGGAGTATTCATTTTTTATGCGTAATAAGGAGGCACTTCCTTGCATGCGAAGATATAGCAAGTGGGTCCGACCTGTCAGCGGGGGAACGTTTTTTCGTGAAATACAGAGGCCCTTCCAGTGGGTCCTAGATGGCAGGTAGAGGAATCATTATTTTGCGCGTAATAAGGAGGTATTTCCTTTTGTGTAGCCATGGACCCAGCTGTCAGCCTCTCCACGTACAATCCATGTCCGATAGATGCCGTTCGTTGACCACGGCGCACCGAGAGCACCAGGGCGGTGGACAATAGCGAGGCCTAGGAAGGGAACGACACAGAGCCGGGGAAGACTCGGCAGTGGTTTCCCATGCGGTTGGGAGTACGAGGGTTCTTGGTCGGTTCTTGCGTCGCCGGAAAATAACAGGAGGTGTGGGTGAGTAGAGGAATGGCTGGCCGACAATGGAGTAGGGAAGGGCGACTGTGCGGCAAAGACAATCCCACGGTGGCGGGAGCAGCAGTCCACCGGCGCTGGTTTGGGCGGCTGGAGCAAGAAGATCAGATATTGAAGAAGCAGCACGGCCGTTGGATTAACATCCAATGGTCACTGTTGCTAGAATCATTTGTGGACTAAGTTGACAAAGCCTTTCGTACACGTCAACCTAGTAGACCCACAAGTCACCCTCCAAATCTGTCCCAAATAGCATACAGCCCGAAATTTCTAGCCAGATTCAAATTAATTTAAGAACTAAACATACCTTAATTTAAATCCAATGAAATTTTACCCGCACAAAAACAATGAAATTTAAAATATCAAATCCGAAAGAAAAAAGTATTTTGGAACTAATTGCATGTTTGCTGTATTTTTTCATTTTGCAGCCCATTTAATATTACTTATAGCCCATTTCTTATTATTTATAGCCCATTTTCTGCGCAAAATGCATCCCTCCTCGTCTTGAAAGATTTCCGGCCCAGCAGGGCATAGAAAAACAAGTAGGCCTACATTGGTTATTCTGCAAAAAAACAAAATAGCTGGGCTAGCCATTTTCAGAAAGGAAAAAAACAAATTGGGCTGGTCATGTGCTAGACGAGCCATAGCTCCCGAACAACCAAGTTGATACCCTTCTCCGTCCCGAAAAAACAAAATTACTACGCGCGCTGTTGGGTCCCTACTGTCATCCTCACCATGTACAGCCATCTCCTTATTCCTCTCGGTTGTTGACCATGTTGACAACACCAGAGGGCGGCACCGCGGTGGGCGAACCAAGGCGGAGGACGATGGTGAGGCCTCATACGGGAACGAACAGGAGCCGGGGAAGATGCGCAGAGTTCTAGGGTGCAATGTGGCCATGATGCATGCGCGGCTGACCTGACCGGCCGTGGGAGGCGAGGCGGTCCCGCCGGTGCTGGTTTGGCTTTGGCGGCTGGAGGAATAAGAGATTGAAGAAACACGGCAAACATTGAATGTCAATCCAACGGTCAAGGTTGGCACAATCATTTGTTGACTAAGCTGACATCAAGTAGCATACTTTTTTATATATAGGAAGAACAGAAAAACTGGGCTCGTTCGCCTGATAACATTCCCGAAACTTCGACTGTTTGATCTTGCGTCGCAACTAAAACTGCGAGGAAAATGTGTTTGTGTGCCGTCCTCCTCCCAGGGAACATTCGCCACATAAGTGACTAGCACCCTTGGTTTTCAACCGAGAGGTCTTGGGTTCGAGTCCCAGGAACTCTCAATTTTGTCCTCCTTCATTCCTCGCAAAAAAAAGAAAGAAAATCAAAGACTTGAGAAGGCGTACAGAACAAGCTAGTGTACCAGTAAAGAGACGTTGCTGAGTTTTAGAAAACAGAGAGACGTGCTCCTGTAGTTGGTTCGAATCCAAACCTAGACTATGACTATATGTGGTGCTATGCTACTCTTCAAGTAATGAAACTGACATATCCAACGTTCACTTCTCCTCTTCTCTACTTACTCTGCCTAGCATCAGAAGCTCTGGCCGCAACAACCATGTCCGCTGGCTCCTCGTCCACCTGCTCTTCAAAGCAGTAACAACCAGATATGCGCCAAGTCGCCACGCATACCATCGCTGTGGGTCTCATCACACCGCCAGACACGCACCGCATGATCGGTTGCTCATCGCAACACATCGTCGTTGGTGTGGTGCCACCGCCGCAAATCACGCAGAGTCATCCGTCGCGTCTCAACCACAATCCTCAACCCTGGCCGAGTCTTCTACAAATGCCCGAACCATGGGGTAATAATATGTTTAAGTGTTTTTCTGCTGCTTTCAGTTGCTGATTTTTTTTAATAGTTTGGTTGATGATCTTCCAATTTGATTTGTGCAGAAAAGGGAAGATTCATGTGGTTTGTATTTCTGGGAAGTTGTTGATGTGGGGGAATGCAACTACGCTGATTATTTGGTTAGCCGAGGAATCCCAATACCAGTAGGTTGGGGTGTTGGGCAAGTAACTAAAGGAACGATAGAAGAGGAAAATGCAGAGCAGAAGGTTAAGGATGCAGTTCCTCTGATCATGGCCAAGCAACAATCATTGAACGCCTCTTAACAAAGAATGAGGAGATGAAAGAGCTTGTGAAGATAATGGGAAAAATCAATGTGCTCAGAGGGATGATTGTCTCTTTATTTGCAGTGTATGCACTCGTGATGTATTAGGTGGCTATGACATGAGCACTTTCTTTGAAACTAATGAATGAAACACATGTAGCGAAATTTGGGCGTAGTGTTGTGAACATCTAATGATTTCTATTAATGTAAATCGGGGTATCTCCTTTTGCACATAAATAAATAAATAGCATAGGCCCTTTTGGTAATAAATAAATAAATTAGCGAGAGGCCACAGCCGCTGGTCACCTTTGTTCCCATTCAAGGCGTCCGAACAAATTGCAGTCCAACGACAAACTATGTCATCAAATTCAAGTTTCATACCAAATATGAGTACAACTAAACAACAATGTCATCATGTTTTAGTCGTCATACAATCACCAAACACAAATTAACATACATAACAAGTGATGTTCTCACAAAGAAAATACTAAACAACACGTTCATCAGGTTTCAGTTGTCATAGCAAACACAATTTCACATAGTAGATAAAAAACGTCTTCTGACAAGCAAATACGACAAAAGCAATCTAATCATCATCTGCAGCAGCAGCGTCAACATCTTCGCCATGTGTATCAGTCTGAATCTTAATCCCCAGAGTGTCATCTTCTTCTTCATCCTCAATGTCCTCGAACATTGGCTTCTTCTTGATCAACTCTTGTATGTCCACAGCACGACAGGCAATTTTTTCGCCAGCGTCATTGACGTGATGGTTCTCAAAGATATTAGGAACATCTGTGGAATCTTGTACATCAGGAGTAGTGTAAGCATCATCTTGATGTGCAACTTCATTAAACGAATTCCTCTGCTCAAAACTTTGAAAAACTCTCCGCCATCGCTACGTGCAAATGTGTCTTCCAAGAAAAATACGTGTTGCTTGATTTGCCAAGATAAAAGGCTCGTTGGTGCAGTACGCCGCCTTGACATTGATGGATTTGAAATGATCATCACTACGGGTTTTGCAATCCTGGAAAACAGGTTATACCAACGACAGCACAACAGAACCACACACCGATGATCCTCGAAACTGGAGATATACTACAACTGAACAATGTATGTTATGTTAGCATGCATTTCATTTGTCTCTCTGTCGTACGTATCCATGCTCATGATGACACTGTTTTGTGTCTTCCTGCCTTCGTCGCGTGCAAGGGTGTTGTAGTGCACATCTCCAACAACACAAGATTCATAATGTCTTACCTGAGTATCAGGACCCATAGCTAGTGCGTAAAGGGCATCATCAACTGTCTGCCCATCCTCCCGTATCTTCTTAACCTATGGTTAGAAAACAGACAAGCTGATCATCTTATGTACTCAATATATTAAAAAAACTGACATTGCAATTCAAAAGCTTACATGGCTCTTGAACCATTTCACAAATCCTGCCATAACCAGTTTGTCAATGTTTCTTGGATTTTGCGGCGGTAATTCCTTTTTGTAGATGCTGCACAACATAGTGATCATGTCAAACATCTAAATATATAAGAATGTGCTGCAAGTTTAGTAGATTACGATGTATAAGCTGCGGTACTTAGCACTTACTTGATATAAGGTAGTATCTCGTGATGCTTATTCAACACATACCAAACCATTTTGTCCAAATCTTTAGGTTTGTCCTCTTGTCGACGCTTCCCGTAACTTTCGAGCAGAATAATCGAAAACATTGAGCCCGGATTGTCTTCACCCACCTCTTTGCTAAGTCGATGATCGGCTATTTCAATGTATTTTGAGCGAGAATGTTAACGCTCAGTAGCAATGTAGGACTCTACAATGGAACCCTCGGGTCTAGCTCTGTTCCTAACATAGCCCTTGAAAGTGCCTAGCTGCCTTTCAATAGGGTACATCCGACCATACTTGTCTTGGACCTCTAAGTAGTGCCTCATCAGGTAGATGAACATCCAAATGCACCATCACATCAAATAAGGTTGGAGGATATATCTTCTCAAGGTCGCATAGGATAGTTGATATCTTGTCTCTAAGACTCTCCAAAGCATCTACCCTAATATTTCTACTGCAGAGTTCCCTGAAGAATTGTCCCAACTCTTATCGCTTTCTGTATAAGTCAGGCGGCCCAATCCTCTAAGGATAACAGGTAAAACCCTTTGAAGTAGGACGTGGTAGTCATGAGTTTTCAATCCTTGTACCTTGTTTCCATCTTGACCGACTCTCCTTTCGTGGTTGGAAGCAAATCCATGTGGGAATCTCACACGTGGCGGGACCTCGCAGAATTCTTTTATTTTTACCTTGTCCAAGACGCATTACAACCGGTGCCATATCCCATGGTTTACCTTCATCTTCCACCTGCAAATCCTTTCTGATACCTAGGTGTGTCAAATCAATCCTAGATTTTAAGTTATCTTTCGTCTTGCCTTCAATATTAAGAAGTGTGCCGATAATGTTGTCACATATATTTTTCTCGATGTGCATCACATCAAGATTATGCCGCAGATCCAAATCTTTCCAATAATCCAAGTCCCACAAAGTGGACCTGCGGGTAAACAATAATCTCTCTTTTGCCCTGCCATGCTTCCTTTTCCTGCTACCATTACCAGGATGGTTTCCTGGTGTAATATTCCTAACCTTCTCTAATTCCACTTGCAACTCATCAGCGGTGAGCCTCTTTGGCGCATCGCGGTTTTCATGCTTTGCATTGAACACATTTCTTCGGTATTTTGTAGGACGCGGCTTGTCCTTGGCAAGTACACGGCGCTGTCCAATGTAACAGATCTTGCTAAGTATTACGTATGACAGCGGATTCCTGTCACAGTGAACACATGCATTGTAACCATGTGTCGTTCGCCCTGACATAGTGCCCAAAGCCGGATAATCATGGATGCACCAAATTATAACAACACGCAGAAATAAATCAGCTGGTGGGCTGCTATATAGGTCTTGAGTGAGAACACCCCTCCATAGTTGTTGAAGTTCCTCCACAAGAGGCTCCATGAATAAATCAAAATCCTTTCCAGGACTTTTTGGACCTGGGATGAGAAAGGCCATCATGTAGTTTGATTCTTTGGTGCAGACATTTGGAGGCATGTTGCAAGGATAACAAGCTAATCGCCACATGCTATATGTGGCGCTCTGGTGGCCAAATGGATTAAATCCATCCGAAGCTAAGCCAAGTCTAATGTTTCTCGGTCAAGACAAACTTTTGTGTTTACGATTGAAGCTTTTCGGTCACTACCATGTGATGGATGGCTCATTACATTACGATCTCTGTACTCTGGTTCCTAGAATGCCACAAGACATCCTCTCTTGTTTCAAAGATCATGAAACAACCTCTGCAATCTTGGTGTAATTGGAAAATGTCTCGAACATTATGAGGAATCCTCTTCACAAAGCATGCATCGCCATCTTTCCATCTTGATGATTTGCATTTGGGCATTCACTTAAGTTGGCATAATCCTTCCTAGCAGAACACAATTATTCTTACAAACATGGATCATATCATATCCAATTCCAACCGCATCGAAGTAAATTCTTCATTTCTTGTAGGTGTGTGGCAGCTCGACGCTTGTCTGGGAAAGCTTTATGAAAGCAGCCAACATCGCATCGAATGATTTGTTGGTCATCCGCTCAGATGTCTTCACCTGAAGAAAGGTGACTATAGCTGAGAATACTGACAGCTTATTTCCTAGGGTGACAACCATGTTGCATTGTTCCAACATGCGGGCCCACCGTTTTTCTTCTGCAGGTCAAAGTTCGCGAAATGCACGAGCATTTCGTAGCATTGTTTCAATGTTGGTCAAACTCACTGGCTCCGCCACCACCTCCTCCTCCTCCTCTTCCACCTGAGCATCAGGCAGATCAAGATGGTGATCTGCTGCTTCCACGTAGTCAGTAACATTGACGTTCACAGCTTCACCATGATGAACCCACCTATTATATGTGATCGACATCCCATACAAGTGTAGATGATTTTGCATAGTTGACTGCGGTCTTGTAACTGAATTCATAGGACTGCTACACGGGCAGAGCACATCTGATTTCGGACCACCGTACTCAGCTCTGATAAAGTTCATGAAGTTTTCAACCCCCTCGACATATGCAGCGGAGAATCTTGAGCGAAGTTATCCAAGTCATGTCCATCTATTAGACATACAAATTAGTTCTTCTACTAGATATTACAGGAAAAACATATATGCTTTTTTATGAAGTCCAAGAAAAAATACCTAGGTCGATGTCTAAAGCTATGGCAAGATATTTGGACGAGCAGATCTAAGTAACGAAATATATTTAAAGCTAATTCAGCAGACAGATTTGAGTGCTAAATTATGACAGGCTATTTCAGCAGTGAATGAGGCCAAGCACACAGCCATCGAACTATCGAAGGCCATCGCAGCAACAAAGATCGAGTATAAAATGGTGTAGAGCTATTTCACCTAACAGATTGGCTACTAGACCATGGCAATCTACGTCACAATAAATATATGGCAGGATATTTTAGCAACTAGTCAGACATGGCATGCCATCTCAGCTAAGCAGATTGAGTGCAGAACCGGGCAAGGAAGCTTCTTAAGCAGAGAATATTGATTGTAAACTACTTCGGCAAACAGTGAGATTAACAACGTCTATCAACTAACATTCAGCGATACACCGACATGCACGGGGCCTCGGTCTAGAATGCGCGTACCGTGGGAGAAGCTGACCGTTGTGCGTCTCCACACGAACGTCGCTAGCGGTGGCGGCGCTGACCGTTGTGCGCCTCCACAAGAACGTCGCCAGCGGTGGCGGCGCGGCTCGAGGACGGCAGTCTACAAAAGCGTATTGTGGGAGCGAGAGGATCGCCGTGCGTCCCCTCGACGAACCGCGGCGCTGACGTATCGGCGCGGCGGGGAGGGCGGCTTTGGCGGAGCGAATGGAGTGGAGGGGGACGGGGGGAGGGGGGTTTGGGGAATATTATTGGCTAGTTGGCCGAAGGGCGGTTGAATTTGGGATTTGGGGGGAATTTTGGGGGGGGGGGGGGTTCGCGCGGTGGGCGGGGGGAGTTTGGCGCATGGTCGGTTTCTCCAAGTGCAGTCCCACGTGTCAGTGAAGAGGCAAGCCAAAGCGTGTTCCGTTTGCGTGAGTTGTGTGCAGGACCTAACGTGTGTGGGGTGCAATGCGACCGCGACATGGGTGTTGTGAGTGTACCCCCTTTTTCCTTTTAAACTAGGTGCTTCGCCCCCTAAAAAAACTTGGTGCTTCGCGCGATCCATCGATACTACTACTAGTAATCCGGTAATCCCGACTAAAACGGCGCGGCCGGGTCTTTTCCCGCGCGATATGCTGGGAGGTTGGCTTAGCTAGGGTTTTTTGGACGAGTAATGCTACACCTACGTAATCCCAGTTACGTAATTAACATAATGTGGAACGTGTGAGCTGTTAATTGTAGATTGGGGGGAGGAAGGGGCCCAACACCATGAAAATCAGGGAGGAGAGAGAGAGAGAGGCAATTTACATTAACCCTTTCGTAGGTTCCCGTAGATGTAGAAAGATGTGAAATGCGTGAATGTGTAGTGGACGTACTATTGGAGTGCCTAAGAGAAATTGTGTATGTAGACCCTATGTGTTTATTTACTTCGCATGTTAGTGTAACGCCCACGATGCGGCTATATCTCCCACGTGTCGAGGCACGACTTAGAGGCATAACCGCATTGTGGTTTTGTCGCAAGAAGGGTCATCTTCACACAATCCCATGTAATGAACGAGAAAGGGATAAAGAGAGTTGGCTTACAATCACCACTTCACACAAAGAACATATAATTCATACATCATTCAGAGTACACATATAGTCCGACTACGGACAAATCCAAATGAAAAGAAGATAACCCCAAATGATAGATCCCCGATCGTCCCAACTGGGCTACACTACTGATCATCCAAAAAAGAAACATAGCAACGATCAAGTCCTCGTCGAACTCCCACTTGAATTCGATAGCATCACCTGCACTGGCATCATCGACACCTGCAACTGTTTTGGTAGTATCTGTGAGTCACGAGGACTCAGCAATCTCAAAACCCGCGATATCAAGACTATTTAAGCTTATGGATAGGATGTGGTAATGAGGTGGAGTTGCAGCAAGCGCTAAGCAAATATGGTGGCTATCATACGAGTACAAGAGTAAGATGAGAAACTACGCAACGGTCGTGAAGCTAGAAGTGATCAAGAAGTGATCCTCAAAACTACTTACGTTCATACATAACCCAAACCATGTTCACTTCCCGACCTCCACCGAAAAGAGACCATCACGCCCCCACACGCGGTTGATGCATTTTAATTAAGTCAAGTGTCATGTTCTCTACAACCGGATATTAACAAATTCCCAAGTGCCACATAACCACGGGCACTGCTCTCGAAAGTTTATACCCTGCAGGCGTGTCCCAACTTAGCCCATCAAAAGCTCTCACGATCAACGAAGGATATTCCTTCTCCTGAAAAAACCCGATCAAACTCGATATCCCAGTTACAAGACATTTCGACAATGGTAAAACAAGACCAGCAAGACCGCCCGATGTGCCGACAAATCCCGATAGGAGTCGCACGTATCTCGTTCTCAGGGCACACCGGATGAGACTAAGGATGGCAATGGATCGGGTTCGGCTCGGGTTGAACAATATCAAATCCATATCCAGATCCATGAAGGTGTTCTTCGCCCATCCAGAATAAATCCATGGGTAGAAAATTGTATCCATGTCCAAACCGATGGATATCCATCGGGTATGGATATCCACTGGGTACTCTCAACAATGTATGTAATATCTTATAAAACAAAACAAAAAAACGCATACCAATTATAAGACTAGCACTTCAAATAAGAACAAGTGCATAATACATTTATTATCTGTCTAAGTTCTCACAAAAGGGCATAACTACATCGAAAACCCCCAAAATTCTCATAATAGCATACCACAAAATCACATAATCACAAGTACACAACTTTCAATCTCAATGACAAAGCGGTAGGACAACATCATATTCCGGTCTTACTTTCTTACAAAATGACATAGCACGGCATCAAATAAGCCAAGTACATCTGTGAGAGATAAGCCCATCACGTTCAGCTTTATTTAAATAACTGAAGGTAGACTTCTGGGCATCATCTTTCGTTCTTCACCTCCTGGTAGACTATGCTTCAGTCATGATAGATTCAGACTCATCCCTTGAAGTGAACAGATCAAAAGCACAATAATTAAATTCATGGAAATAAAAGGACGAGACATTGCAATATGTACTTTGACTACAAGGAATGAGATATGTTACCACTACACTGACCAAAAAAAATTCTTCAGTTTCAATTCAAGCGAACCAATGTATGGTAACTAGCAACTAATTGACCATAGTTTGACCAAACATGCAATAGTATAATGCTAACTGGACACATTAGATATATCAAATAATTTATGAAATTCAAATATACCAATAATGGATTCCATGAAATATTTTGCTCAAAGCCACAGACAATCATATATTTTAGTTTTTATTTGCATAACATCGAACACGTATAATGCATCAACTCTTGCACAAATAGACATAGTCAACTGGGGCTCTGCACATGCTCATGGAGGGGAGAGAGAGAGAGAGGTGCATGGGGTGGGGGATTAGCAACGACGGCTGTAAAGCATGCTCACGAGAGAGAAAGAGAGAGAGAGAGAGAGAGAGAGAGAGAGAGAGAGAGAGAGAGAGAGAGAGAGAGAGAGAGAGAGAGAGAGAGAGAGAAACAATAAAGAGTCAAGGCCACGACTGCCGCATAAGCATGTGCTCCGCAAATCCCAGGAATACTTTGAACAAAAGAATCTCCACGTACAAGAACACTACAGTACTAGACGTACATGAGCAGCACGAACAAGAAGATTACCCGAACGCCGCATGTTTGGCATGGCTGTCGTCTCGTCGGTGCGGTCCTGCTCCTCGCCTTGGTCCACGTCCTCGTCTGCAACGCTCTTGTGTGCCCCCACGCTCAATGTCGAAGTGCTCCGCCTTCCAGACCTGACCTTTCTTGCCCATCGCCATCGCGTGTTACTGCGGAGGAGCGAGCAATCCAAGGAGACGAGATGGTGAAACTTTTAATGAGGAGAATGTGAAGGGGCGGATGAGTCAACTAATCTTTTAATGAGGAGAATGAGAAGGGGTGCACACTGATTGTTGAGTAAATTATGGTTTTCCTTTGCTTTTTATATTCATTATTAAAGAAACTACGATGGGGAAGGCGGGGTAGGCACAATATTGCCCCATAAGCAAGAATATCGGGTCGGGTTCGGGTATGCCCGCGGCTACAAAAATATGTCCAAGCCCTATCCATAACTAATCGGGTCGGATTCGGGCACTGCCTATGGACACAAAAATGTATCCAAACCCTATCCATTCGGTTCGGGTATCCACGGGTATCCATGTCCATGGATAAAATTGCCATCCTTAGATGAGACATCCTATGAGTAAAACCAGCCCTCAAGTTGCTCCGAGGTGGCCTTGCAGTCTACTCAGTTCGGACTAACACTCAGAGGAGCACTGGCCCGGGGGGGTTAAAATAAAGATGACCCTCGAGTCTGCAGAACTCAAGGGAAAGGTATAGGTGGCAGGTAGGCAAATGTTAAAACCAAGGTTGGGCCTTGCTGGAGGAGTTTTATTCAAGGCGAACTGTCAAGGGGGTCCCATAACCCCAACCGCGTAAGGAACGCAAAATCAAGGAACATAACACCGGTATGACAGAAACTAGGGCGAAAAGAGTGGAACAAAATACTAGGCATAAGGCCAAGCATTCCACCCTTTACCAAGTATATAGATGCATTAATTAAAATAAGAGATATTGTGATATCCCAACATCATCATGTTCCAACATGGAGCAATCTTCAACTTTACCCGCAACTAACAACGCTATAAGAAATTTGAGCAAAAGCGGTAACATAGCCAAACAACAGTTTGCTAGGAAGATGGGTTAGAGGCTTGACATGGCAATATGGGAGGGATGATAAACAAGTGGTATGTAGTGCGACATAGCGATAGAACGAACAACTAGCAAGCAAAGATAGAAGTGATATCGAGGGTAATGGTCATCTTGACTGAAATCCCGCTAGGAAGAAGAACGAGTCCATGAAGTAGGCAAAGCAACATAGTCGAACGAATCCTCACAACTCCGAAACGAAACCAAAGCTAACAAGAGAAGCAAACCGGAAAGAAGCAAACAACAAGGTAAACACACAAGCATACACATGGCATGATGCACAAACAAGTATGATGCATGTCTGGTTTAATGGGGCATGGCATGGCAAAATGCACAAACAATACTACAAATTAAGTGGAGCTCAATATGCAACGAGTTGCATATTGACAAAACACCACATCAATTATTTAGTTCTCTCTCGTTTATGTACCCAACAATATTAAATGTTTTTAAACATGGAAAGGGGTGAAGCATTTGAAAACTATCTATCTAGGCAAGCTTAAATGAGGCTGGAACAACAAACAACAATTCCGGAAAATCCCCATGCCCATATTTCAAATTAGCTACTGTTATGCCCTAAAACATATTTTAATGTTGTTAAACAGTAAAACAAACTGCACCATGTTAAACTATGCATTATTCCACCCCATTTACATATAAAGTTTATTAAATTCAGAATTACGGTTATTTAGTTATGAAATAAATCATTTTAACATGGCATTAAGCAAATTAATGCAAACAACAATTTAAGCATTTCAAACTTGGATGAAAGTGGGATAATATGAATCTACACCAAATTCTAAGCATTTTACATATATAAGTTATTCACATATGATGCACGGTTCTGGAGTTATTAAATGCATGATCTAGAGGGGCTTTTCTGCAAAACTGAAGTTCCTGGATAATTAGTAAATCGCTCCGCGGGGAAAAAAACACGGGTCAAGCCGAAACTAGCTGGCCCAACAGGAGCATACAGAGGGCGGGGGCTGCTCACCCTGGGCCAAGGCCCGGTCGGCACAGCAGGCCGGCTTGGGTTGGCAGATCTGGCGCGGTTGCTGGGTCCGCGGAGGAGCAGGTGGCCCACGTGCGGGCGGTGCACGCGAGCGAGCGCAGGGCTCGAGCTGCTGCTCGACACAGAGGAAGCAGGGGACCGAGCAGAGGAACTTGGCGCTGCGGAGCTTGCTGCCGGCGAGGCACGAGGAGGGGAAGCTGAGAAGGCCGCGGGCTCCTGGAAGAAGATGGTGGCGGCTTGACGAGTTTCCCATCGCAGATCGAGGGAGTCAGGCGGCGCTCCGGTTCCTGTGGAGAAGAGGCAGGGAGATGCGCTATGAGAGAGAGAGTAACCCGGAGGGAAACGACAGGAGAAGGAGGGGAAGCTGGAGGGCGGATCAGGTCCCTGGGCCATGGATCTGGCCGGAGACGGGAGAGGGAGGCGCGGTCGTGGAGCTCCAAGCGGCGGCGCCATGGATCCCTGTGAGAGAAACAGGACGAGGGGGTGGTCAGGGAGAACTTCAGCGAAGAAGAGAAAAGGAAGGGAGCAGGGGCGACAAGGACGGCCTGCTGGTGCTCATCGGCGTCGGCTCGCCAGCCGGCGCGGGGGTGCTCGGGCGGACGAGGTTGCCTCGACCCAGATCGGATCGAGAGCTGCGGGGAGGAAGAGGAGCTCGGGCATGGGTGGAACCGCGGGGCTGCGGGAGGCTCTCTGGGCCGTCGGATCTGAGATCTGGCGGTCCAGATCGAGTGGGGTTTGGCTGGTGGATCTGGCCAAGTGGAGGCAGGGAACTGGTTGCATGCGGATTGCGAGGACAGAGCGGCGGCGGCTGCGGGATAGGGTTAGGAGCTAGGCTATGGTTTGGTTTAGCCATATTTGATACTAGATCGGGAGCGCGTCTTGGCGCGAGGGTGCCGGTCCCAATATTTTGATCGAGCATGTAGTGCTAAGTTAGTAGGAATTCAAGTTTAGCATCGAGTTTAGTGCGTTCATAAGCCACAAAAGATAGCAACTCGACATGAAGTTCGATACCGAAAGCGCAGCCACTCGACATGAAGTTCAATAGCAAAATTGTGAATATAGGAGAGGGAGTAATAAGAGTATGAATATTATAAAGGAGAGACAATTATGAAGCCATATATACTAAGCACACTAATTAGTGGCTTCATCCAACCGCCTTGTCGATCAACTTCACAGGTGTCACTTCATACTAATAAGTGGCTTCATTCAACCGTCTTTTTTCGATAAACTTGATAGGCGCCGCTTCACATGAACCTGATGCAAATAACTTGTGAGATATACGGTATATCACGATTTCTATATAGGAGGATAGGCTGTGAATTTTTCAATCCAGCAAAAAAAGTTACATACACTTGCGGGCTGTTGCATGCATTGTACAAAAAATAATGGCCAAGGTAGTATTTACAATCCATTTAGTTTGCTGCAAAGGAAATCCCAAGGACAATCTATATGCAGTTGTACTCCAACATCAACTGTATTATCTTGAACTTTAAGCAAAGGCTAATCAAAATCAACAGGGTAGGCCAAGCAGCACTCGGTTATTATACTGAGAATACAAATTAGACAGTGTCTTGTCCAAGGTGACTAAGTAGGAAGTGCGGCTTGCCGCACCCTGCGGGTGCTATCATATCCTACCCGGTAGCAAAACAATTGAAAGTGTGTCTTGCCACACTCCTGACGAGTGCAGATGTATCCAATCCAATGTTAAAGCAAATCTTAACCAAACAAATATAGTGATCCAGATCAAAGATGCAGGAGAACATTAAAAGCAAAACATAAATAAGCAACAATCTAATAAACTTTTAGACAGAAAACAACACAAACAAGGCATGATAACTTCAGCCATGTCCAAGCAGGCATGATGGGATTTGATAGGTTTACAAAGCATAAGGAAAAAGTGAATGGGCTCAGGACGTTGTACAAAAAGCAAAGTACTCCCTCTGTTCCTAAATATAAGTCTTTTTAGAGATTCCTCTACAAACTACATACGGATGTATATAGACATATTTTAGAGTGCAGTTTCACTCATTTTGCTACGCATGTAATCCATAGTGGAATCTCTAAAAAGACTTATATTTAGGAACGGAGGGAGTACATCACATTGCATGACAACTTGTTTACAATGCCTGTACAAAGCAGAGCAACATCAAACACATGCATCACCATGAAGACCCTAAGATCACATATATAAGTTTTGTCTAATCATCAGCACTATCCATGACAAAGAGGTTACATTGAGTAGCATACTAACTGCAGCATGTGCTTAATCTTCAACAAAATAACAACATGAACTAACCAGATGCGTCAAATAAATAAATAAATGTATATCAGACAACAAGACGCAATAAAATCGTAGCTAACAGAGCCACATGACACTATCCTAGAACATCCGAAGAGACACTCCCTTAGCCAACCATCCTTTCTTCACGCATCCACAAACAAAAGGATAAGGTCCTGCATATATACATATCCAACCCGTACATGATCAAGATGCTCATCACAAGAGTCATTGAAGTGAGAAAGAGAAGATCAAACAGGCATACAAAAAAGGAGAGCACATAACAACATATGACCTCTCTGGTTTCAGTGGCGCCTGGCCATTTTGGTTTTAATGGAGAGCACATCACTAGCCAACAGCACATCCCTCAGTTCAGTACGGAGAGGGAAAACAATCAGACCCACTTATGAAGTACTGATGGATCAAATAGGAAGCACCGGAGGCAAGTAGAAGCATATACCTTGAAGTACCATCCACCTCGTCACCTTGAAGGCCCACTTATGTTGTAGTGAAACTTCTGGCATCGTGCTTGGTGCACCAACCTGCCATGGATCAAGAAGATTTTATCAAAGATACAAATGTTTGAACTATGCACACAATGCTAAATAGCTAGTCAGCAACTTAACAGGAAAGATGGTGAGCAAATACGCATATCAAAGGAAGGGACAAATGCATTGCTTGCTTCACGCATGCACAAGGCATATGTTTCACCCTCCCCACTCTTCTGCAGGCCTTCTCATCTACTCCCTCCGTTCGGAATTACTTTTCGCAGAAATGGATGTATCTAGACGTATTTTAGTTCTAGATACATCCATTTTCGTGACAAGTAATTCCGAACGGAGGGAGTATCAAACAAAAAACCGTAAAAGTCACAATCAAGTAAGAACAGTATCCTAATTTGGGAACTTCAATCCAGAACCGGCAAAACCTAGGAATGAGTTATCCTTTAATGTAGAGATAGCTTTGGTTATTAATCGGTTTGTTGTCCTATAGATTCTAAAGACATAAACAAGAAATAAAAAACAGTACCCTGATTTTGGAACTTGAATCTGCCAACATGGTGTCTAACTAAAAATCAGAGTCATGGTCAAGATAAAGGTGCACCTCAATAGATTCATGTGGGCTGGCTCTTGCTGTAGTTGTAGATCGTTTGGTCAGATCCAGAAAAAGCTCAGAATTTAGCCAAAATAAACACACTGATTGAAAGCACAAGATTCACGGCAGATAACTGTACATCTAACAGAAACTAAACACCAAAATTTCTCTCGACACCAACATAACAGGGTATCAAATCGCATCGTTCTTCCAGCCATTTGTTCTCAAAGTAAACTGTTCTAATATGCTAAACATGATTACTGGTGCAAACACAAATAAAATTAAGTGATTCCCTTTTTATTACCCGTTCCAAGTATGCACTACTGAACCTGGGAAATGACCACCGCTGTCATCAATTCCTCCAGTAGGATGCATCCCTAAGGAGTCCAGATGAAGTACAATTGGTCATGAATTACTCTTTTTTGCAGGAACACAGATAATCACGAGGCTCCAGTGTGCCCTAATAAACAAAGGCAAAATAACATTTAGCAGAAATACCAAAAGAAGTATGCATAATGTATTAACCTCATAGCCTCATAGGGGACAACACAACGCTTGTAAAACAATTCAGATTACTAAAGGATTGATACTTAGGCATTTGAAACTGCAGATCCAGATGGAGCATGTAGTTATAAAACTTACCCAGGAGTGTCATGATGTCGGCTACATGCACATTGTGTGGTCGCTGCAGCTTCGCTAGGGGATCGCCCAGGCTAAAGCACCTATCCAAGGCGCGATCCTATGATTATAGGACCTCCATATTAGGGCGGTATCACACTAATGGCTGATTTGTACCCACACACAATCTTCACCCTGAAATAAGTAAAATCAGCACCAATGAGACCAATTCCCTGAAATAAGTAAAAGCAAGGAAATTACGTCCTCGCTACCTAGCACACACATGCTCAATAGAATGTTTTTAACAGAAATAAAACCTTCTCACCACTAACGCAGCTAGAATAGGAATGAAGAAGTGCAAGTATAGTAGGTTCGTCGGATGCAAAAAAAATCTCAACAAGAATATTTGCATTAATCGCAAAGACACTTGCATGATATGAAGTTATCTCGATGCAAAAAAATCAGCATCGACAAGAAGGATAGTAATTAGAGAGGAGCGGTGGCTACATCAATGTTGTCCATCCGAGCTGCTGCACACACGCCAAGCACACACCGCCTATGTCGACCAAGACAAAAAAAAGATCGTAATGTAGATAGAGAGGAGGAAATGGGGAAGCGGAGGCGCCACCGCCGCACCAAGGATCCGAGCCGTCTCGAGCAGTAGGGGTCGATGGTTGGGGAGGAGGTCGCCGACAATCGTGGAGGCCGCTCCTTCCTCCACCACCGCAGGGAGGGATGGCCGCGCCTCCATCATCGCCAAGCTTGGGAAGGCGGAGGAACCATCGGGCGCCGCGTGACTTGCCGGGATCCAGAACCCCACGCCGCTTAGCGACCGGATCCACGGATGTGTCCATCTCTGGCGGGCGCTAAGAGTCTGGCGAGCTCGGCGAGGAGAGCGGCGACAGCGAAGCTTAGCGAGGAAGCGGCGTGAAGCTCAGTGAGGAGAAGCGGCAATGACGGCTACCTACTCGATCCCGATGGGGAGGAGGAGAAAGGCGTGAGGGATGGGGAGGAGACGATGGGCGGCGTCAGTGGAGGATGGGGCGGCGAGTGCCAATGACGTCGGTGGTGGCGCGGCGAAGGTGTCTTGGTATGACGGCTAGGGTTTCAGGAGGGAGGAAGAGAGGAGAAGCGGCGGGAGGGAGGGGGACGACCCGGTGCTCGCTCTCCACAGTCTCGCCCGATCGCTATTGGGGACTTTTTCAGCCACACGAAATTACGAAAATGCCCTCGGTGGGGCGCGCGATTTACGTGCGGTGGCACGAGATCTTTACCGCGGGAGTAACTATTCATTGCAACAGTGACACCTCTTCGATCCGACGACCGAGGTCTTCCAAGCACTCGATCCGACGGCCCAGATCAGATCAAGCAACCAGATCCGACGGACAGGGATCCAAAGCGGTGAAGAGCCGGGAGAATGACTGCCATCCTTATTTCTCGATGTAGGTGGACTATTATCCCCAATAAGAGTCGCTATAGGTGCGAACGCTCGTGTTGTCCACGTGGCGCCAGAAACAGTGCTCGGTGGAAAAACTCGTTCCAGATTGGCCCATCGAATTACAGCAAAGAGAGAAGAGGGCCTCACATTTGCTTCTGATTCCACGCAACTTCCCATCTCTCTCGTTCTTTCCACCGCCCCCCGCCGCTAGGGTTGCCGCCGCCGCCAACGCCGCCCCAAGCCGTATTCGCCTCGACGGGTCTCAACCTGCCACGCGAAGCGACTCCCCGATGCCGGTGCTCGAGGGCGAGCGGAGCTTCAAGAAGCAGGCTGAGGAGGCGTGGTTAGGCCATTAGGGTCTGACCTGGTGTTGGGAGACGGGGCAGGATTGGGGGAGGTTTCGAGGGAGGAGGGGACGCGGATGAGGGCTGCTGCAGCGTCGAGGACACCTCGCGCGGGGACCATTGTGTGGGTGCGGCGGAGGAACGGCTACTGGTGGCTCTGACGGGATCTTGGGCCAAGGCGAGTTGCCGCTATCGCTGATCATGTCTCCCAGGTCTGGCACGCCGGACAAGCTTCTCGGCTGCGAGGACGCCAATATGTAAGTCTCCACTCCTGTGTTTTCCCTTTTGGTTTTGTTCTGGAGCAGACGAACTGTTCGATTAGCCGTTGTTTGTGATGCTTTTTGGTACGCTTGAGTTTGGAAGTGGAACTTGCGCTGCGTGTCGGGAGCTCGCCCTTCGGAAGACCAATCCTTGCCAACAATCTCGCCGTCCTTGTCCTTCGCCCAGAGTTTTGGGCACAGCAGCAGCACCCATCCTCATAGTGGTACTCATTGTTTGGTCTTGTTCGTCAGGTCCTCGCTCGCTTCACAATCCATACAGGAGGGGGAGTGCATACTGTAAGTGCCTCAAAATGTTATCTGTACCTAATCCTAATCCTAAGCAATCCCTTTTTTGAAGAATATCCTGCTATTTTCCTCTCTAAGATGCAGTATCCTGCTAATTTTGATGGTTTGTTAAATAATTTTCTTGTATACAGGTTGCGGCTGATCTAGAGATGGTCTCCATAAAGAGAAAATTGGGCCAGTTGACCTTCCACGGGTGTGCATATCATGATTGAATCAAAAGCCGCAAATTTTAGTTTTGCCTTTTTCACATAGCTTTTAAAGATAAACGAGGATCTGCCTGATGCAGATGGCACATGACAGGTACTTCCTTTTGAGTGCTCTTGCTATGTACTCCCTCTGTTCGGAATAATGGACATGGTTTTAGTTCAAATAACTGAAGTAATAATACACTATAATAATTTCTAGGATTCTGACTATGACTGTAATTATTTCATTCACCTTTTTATTTTGCGGGTATTATACACTGGGAGTTCATTTTTTCTGTGTTTCTTACCAGCTTTTGATTAATTAACTAGCGCGAAGGATTCTGGTGAATTAGTTGGCCATCAGTGAAGCCTAGCAGGTAGGCTAGTTGATGAGTGAACCTGTTCAATTTTTATTATGCCATTGATATCAAAATCTTGCATGAGTTTTTGTTGATTTTTGGTGACTAAGCCTATGTTGGTTAATATGAATTTGAACTGTACTCTAGATCAAGTGATTCTCTGATATAGTAACTCATTTCTAAAAAAATTGCCCATTCTGATTTAAAAATGAAGCAGTAACGAATCGGTTGTGATGGTTCATGCAGGAAAAAACTAAATGTAGCCCATTTCATCAGAATTTGTACAAGAAGGCGGGGATGAGCGTATGGCAGCAAGGGAGGCGGCTCGACTCGGACCGGCCATGGCGCTAGCACTACTGATTCCCCACCGGCCTCCTTAGTTCCCTAGCCACAACCTCCAATCCCCCGTCTGCTATGGTGTTGTGGGAGGAAGAGGAAGAGTAGGCATGTTTTCTGCTGCATCCAGCATCCACACGGTCAGATTGACGAGCCTAAACTCTGGGTGAGCTCCTTCACGACCATTTTGTTTACTTTACTCAGTAGCGAGAACTCAGGCAAAGCTGTGGAATTTTTTTTATGTTTCGGTTTACATTTAGATTGGAGAATAGCTCAAACTCAAGTAGAGTTGTTTTTGTTAATTTTTCAGTTTACATTCAGATTGGTTTTGCTTTCTGAATTCGGTTTAATTTGTGTCTACTCTGTATCCTCCTGATTTCTATACATGGTTGATTTCTGCATTCGGGTTGGTTATACTGTGATCACCAGGTTATGAAAATTTGTATTTTAAAAAAACATGATCTTGGTTTATTTCAGGCTTTGAGAAGGCTTCAATTTTCAGAAATTGTTGCCCAGAGAGATGTCGATGAAGCACTACGCCTGCTGCAAATGTCAAAGTACTTGATCTACTTTGATGACCGCCAGCGGTCTAGCCTTGATGTGATCTCTGACATATACTCCATCCTGAGAGATGAAGCAGCAAGGACTAGCAACATGGATGTGAAATATGGTCATTCTCTTAACCTTATCTCCAGAAATTTATAATCTCTACCTATAGCTACATTAATTAGTCCATTGCTGGGCATTGATTTCTAACAGAAATTCTTTCTTGCTCCAATGTTTGTGAAAATAGGGGTGCACTGAGGCTCAGCTGAAGGAATGCCTGGAGGAGTATGCATCCTTGAACGTGTGGCAGATCCACCCAAGCACATTCGCCATACACTTCAGCGACGCCTGATCCAGGAACAAACATTCCATCATAATCAGACGATTGTGATGCATGATTAGGGCGTCTGATGCCATTGTTTGGGATCTATTAAGTTTGAAAGACCTTAGTGATAGCACATGCAGATTGATTACAGTTTTACAGATTTTTATGCATAAATCGAAGTACAGTAGTAGACCTGAGAAGGTTTGAACATTTATTTCATAATTGGGGAATCAATTGTTGACCAAGTTGCTCCATTCTAATTCCTGCCGATAATTTTATTCTGCTCACTCCTTTTTTTGGGTGTTGTTAATGATGCTGGTTGTTTGCATATTGTCTAAAGATATAATCGTCACTCCAGGTGAAAAGGCTGGAACTACTACTCACAGTGAAAGAATCTGCTATGGATGTTACTTCAAATCTTGAAGCCAAAAGGCGTCTTACCTTTTTCACCAACTCTTTGTTTATGGATATGCATGATCCTCCTAAAGTCCGAAACACGCTTTCATTTTTGTAAGCCCTTATATATAACTTGGACATTAATTTTACCAACCCTCTTTGACCTCGCACGTACCACGTTTTTTCTCAAACTGTGGTCAAGTAGATATATATATATATATATATATATATAATTATTATTATTTCTGTAAGTTGCAAATAGAAATGTAGCACTAAAATGATAAGGTTGTGTTAACTTCCTCTTTCTTTTCTTTTCATCTGCTTTTGATTCATATTTCGGTTATTTGCTGTTACTAATGATAAGATTTTATTTTGTGTGTAGTTCATTGACTCCTTATTATAACGAGCATGTCCTTCTTTCCATAAAAGAGCTTGAGGAGGTAAATGAAGATGGTGTTTCCACTCTGTTCTACCTACAGAAAATTTACCCAGGTTGAGGGAAGAGGAAGAACATTTTCTCTTTGACCAGTCACGAATAACAATGTATATTCTGAAGCAAGATGTCATTTACTGTCTGTCTATGCTTATATATGCAGATGAAGGGATGAGGTAAATGAAGATGGTGTTTCCACTTTATTCTACCTACAGAAAGTTTACCCAGTTGAGGGAAGAGGAAGAACATTTTCTCTTTAAGTAGTCACAAATAACAAAGTATATTCTGAAGTGGCCTGGCATTTACTGTGAGTGCCTATGCTTATGTATGCAGATGAATGAGCTTCCAAGCAAGGGTTCTTTGGGAGGAAGAACTTGAAGAAAATGAAGAACCACTGGAGGAAGAGCTTCGTCCATGAGCTTTGGATAAAGAGGTCAAACAGTAACTTGAACAGGTACTATTGATTAACACTATTTTGTTGATTTAACCTACACGTATCACCCAACAACGCTTGATAATGTGATTAATCTGAAAACGCATGAAGTTCACCTATGTGTTATCATGCCAGCAATTTGGAAATGACAAGTGTTCTGGTCATTCTAATGCCGATGTAAGTGTAGCTCTTCTAATCTTATTAGATTTGCGCCATGCTCCATTTCTGTTCAATAATTGAGCACGCAATGATCTTAAGCTTACTTAAATTGAGAAGGAAGCTTAACATGTAGCTTCCACACCCGTCTTGATGTAGTTAAAGATGTAGCTTCCACACCCGTCTTGGTGTAGTTAAAACTTAAAACAAATGCAAGGGAAATTCGGGGATATAGTTTGCTTTGCTTCATTCTATTTCTTGTTCAACTTTAACAAATGATTCCTGATGAATATTCTCTCTTTAATATTTATCTTTATCATTCTAGCTGATTTGTGCTGACACTGACAACCTCCAATTGCAGTACATATCCAGAGTCTTTTAACTTCTCTTTTTAGCTTTTGGTTTTCAATTCTGTTACATAGGAATGATGGGTTTTTCTTGTATATTTGTTGTTTAAGAAAAGCTAATAACTACTCATATTATTATGATTGTTGATTCCATTCAATACAAATCCTTTTAGGGAATTTAAATCTCAGCGAATGTGGTATTTCACTAAACATGCGCTCAGATTCTTTAATAGTATGAATTCAATTGGATCGGACCACCGGAAAATATTTTACTTGTAGTTCCCATTGCTACAGATATTGGTTCTTCCTAAATTTATTCATTAGGTAGTCAATGCTTTTCTTATTACTACATTTTGCTCATAGCCAGATTCTTTAATAGCCACCATAGTACTTATTAAGTTATTTGTTCTATTTCAGGCAATAAGAGCATACCTCCTGTGTTGCAATGTTCAAACCAGAATTAGGCATGATTTTGGGATCGTCCAGTGAAACTTTTCAGGTCTACCACGTATATTCTTGGTGCTTGGATTTAGTATTAGACATGGAGATTCTACATAAATACAAATGACGTGTGGATTTTCATGTTGAAACTGCTTCTGTGTAATAATATTTCTCGAATGACATTGTCAGTACTGCATTTTTGCTGGTCTTGTAACAAATGAAAAATGCGGCCACCTACCTAGCATCGTACATGCAGGCCTCTCAGAGATATGCAGTGTCAATTTTGTTCCCTATTTCAGCAAGTGTATTAGATGAGGAAAATTGACGCTCATTTGGACTGTATAAACACGTTAACAACTACATCAACATGATTAGTACGCAGAGTTACGCCCAGGAGGGAAAGGAGAGGGGTTTGGATCATCCGATCGAAATCGGACGATCAAGAATAAATAGGTTGGGAAGTCCAACTAAGAAAGCGGAGTTGTTTAAGGGATGTTAGGGGATGATCTGGACCAATCGGTAACATCAACTCGGGTCGGGTTTGGGACAGCTTTCGGACGTGCGCAAGGGGTCTGAGTAAAGTGTAGAGAGGGTCAAACGGTCAGACAAGAGGGAATCGAAAACCTGGTTGGACTCGGATCGGTCAACGAAGGCAAGGGGGAACGCGACAACTATGAACGGATGCAAGCGTTATGAAAACATGCAGATGCAATGCGTATGATGCTACGAGATGAGATGCATGACATGAAAAAAATACAAAACAAAAGACAAAAACCCAACCACGAAGGAAATATCATAACAGATAGCTAGAAATGGCAAGAGTTGGAGTTACAATTATGGAAAGTTACATCCGAGGCGTTACAACACTCCACCACTACAAGAGGATCTCGTCCCGAGATCTAGGATGGCACCGGAGAGAAACGGAAGAGGAAGAGAAGAGGTAAATCTAAGTTGCTTCTTGTACAAACGAGTGAAACCAAAGAACCTTGACAGGTTGAAAAGTTGAAAGAAAGAACACAACGGAATTGAACACAATTGAGAGAACTACGGTAGAAAATAGAAACAAGGAACACCATGCGAACCTTGGAAGTTGCAAAGCTATGAATGACGAGCTCCGGCGACAAGGAAGGACAAGTAACCACTCCGGTTGAAACGGAATAAGCAAGGAATGAGAACGAAAGAATGCAGGAAGCACTCCGGTAGATAAGAGAAGCAAAACTTGACAAAATGGGAAGAACTTGAAAAGATGACACGACACTCCGGTTAAATGGATAAGCACGAAAAGAATGCGGTCCTTGCAATTCGAGATGATGAGTGAAGAGAGCAACATCACAATGCCACCGGAAGAAAGAATAGAAGATAGATCATTGGCATAACCTAATGGAGAAAAAAAATGCCAGCTTCAGCCACAAATGAGCTTGGAAAGAACCCTTCCAAGAAGGTTATAACGGAGTTGTTGGAAAACCAACAACGAAACGAAAAAAGCTTGTAGTGGGCTTATGGAAAACTTCTCAAAATTATGAGGTGACAACCTGCCACTCGCGGGAAAAGAAGATTTGATTGCGACCAACAAGGGATTAAAACTTCTTCCGCCAAGAGGATAAAGAGAAAACTCGGCTCATAGATATGCACCACAAATAGCAGCATTTCCAATGGAAGGCTTTAGGTGAAATATGACACAAGATAATTCCAACGAAGAGATTAATGGATTTAAAATACCTCATACTTGACGACATGTGAATCACGAAACATGAATGGAAATTGTCAATAAGGATATAACGCCATCTCAAAAGATAAGGTAGAAAGAATTGCACTTTGGAATGCAAGATGAAGAATACTTGAACTCCTCAAAACAAAACATGTGTTGAGCACCACGTTTAATTTTGAGTATAGCTTGGCGGATCATAACTTTGACAGAAATCTTGAAGAACAATTGAAGAATGAAAAGAATCCTTGACGAACCACCATGCAGAGCCTTCGTCAGAACACCAGTAACAAAAGAATGATCAAACGAAATGAAAGAGAAGTTGAAGACACAAGGTGAAGCCTTGCAATGATTTAGATGGAGCTTTGTGACGAGATAATGAGAAAACTTTGAACTCTGGAAAAGAAAGATGAACAACTAGAAACCGGGAATTTGATATCATGAACGAACTTCGGAAGAAGGAATTAATCACTTGGATGAAATGAGAATAAGAATTATATTGTGCGTGTCCTTCATCAATTTAAATTGATGAGAAGCAATGGATTTGCATACTACTTATTTTCGTTGAAAGGGGTTAAGAGAGATATAGCGTAAACTTGAGAAAGTCTTCCACGAACCATCTGTAGGATTTGGAAAGAGCGAATGAATTGGTACGATAACAACGGAAGAGGAATGTTGGACGAACCACCGTAAGGATTAAAAGAACGAACGAAAAAACAAAAGAAAACAAACGCATCACCAGGAAGAATTGGAAAATGAACGAAGATTCTTGAGAGAATTTAGATACAAGTGAACGAATAGATCACGAGCTGATTAGAGGATACTTGAACGATGCATCGGTAAGATTTGGAGAACGAGAGCTGAAAGCTGGAGTGAATAATTCTGAGATGATGGCTCCGGAAAATCAAACTGAAAAGACTCCTGAATTGCTCCGGATGGGTGAAAAGAATTCTCACAATCGAAAACAATTATGAGAGGATGGCATCGAGCTCGAACTTCTCTTCTTTGAGAGAACGAATAAGATTTGGAGGAGAAACTCTTCTTCGGTCTTCAAATGTTGAGAAAGATGCTGAGAAACACCGCCATGAATTGTTGAGATACTACGGAATGACAATTAGAAAGATTGAACGAACGATGAAAAGAATTTGAAAGATCTTGGAGAAAGACATTTGACTGATGATAATTCATTCTTACGTCAAACTTTGAAATGAAATTGAGAATAACTCTGGAAAAGTTAGAAGAGTCAGGTAAGATCCTGGAAAAAGACCTGTGGGTTAGGGCCCACTCAAAAGAAACACCGTTGAACGATTTAAAGATAGATTGCGCCGGTTGAAGTAAATGGCTTGAATAAGGTAAGACCTCGAAATAGCTTGAAAGGATTACAAATAGAAACTTGAATATTATGGGATACCTTCAGCACTCCAGATAAACATGAATAGCAAGAGGTGGATGATTAAGAGGTGCACCGGCATGAGGAAATATTTGAAATGAGGAAAGGATATGATCGACAAAGCTTGAATTGAATCCACCGGAGAAGAAAAGAGAGCGAAGAATGATAAACTTGAAGCTCTGTTAGTATCTTCATGGGAAATCACCGGATAAGAACATTGAAAGAAAAGAATGGAGAGACTTCTCACAAATAAAAGGATACATGATTGAGAAATCTGAGTTCTTGAAGAAAAGGGTGGGAGGGCGGGAAAACAAAGGCAACTTGGGTCAGATGAAACGAACACCGTTGTGAAAAAGCTTAGAATTGATCTTTCGAATGTTGGAATGATCGGATGCACTTGAAGAGAAGCACGCCGGTTGGAAAAGAGTTGACATGACAACCTCAGTGATAAAGAAGGATTAGTACTCCCATAGAAATATGAGAGCACTGTTTAGAAAAGATATGGAATCACACTTGACATTGAAGCAACTCGAATACCACAACAAAAACAAAACAAGGATTTGGCTCGCAGAATAAGCCAGAACAGATACATATGATAGAGATTTACCCAATCCCATATCATGCATCTGTCAGAAAGATATTCTAGGAGCTACTTGAATTCCCACCTATAAACTCCCGAAACTTTCTGGTCATGCAATCTGGTGTTGGGGATACATGGGAAGCAATATATCTCACCCAAACTAAACAATCCCTACATCCAGCTGTATCCATCCGTCTACACATAACCAAGAAATCTCCGGAAATCGTGTACCTCAACCTTCGAAAAGCATCTGTTATACGAGCTATGGCAATACTTCCGAACTCCCGCCCCAGTACTGGGTGGCGTCGAGGTTATCTCACCACTAGCTGCATAAAAGAGATTTTCGATGTCGGCGAACTCAGGTATTCCAGAACTGCAACGATAAAATTGTGACGACAACACCTCGGAGCTCAACTCCCCGGGACATTGCCACAACCCCTAAATGTCATGAGGCACCAAGAACAATGTTCTCATCACAAGAATATCGGAATGATCCCAAGATACCCGCGTGATCCTAACAAAAAATTTCATGAAATTTGAGGAGAGGAAAGTCAAAACATCTACATCAGCAGGCCTCACCAGAGCAATGAAGGGGGAGAGGAGTAAAAAGAATCCTACTCTCCGATATATATAATCCTAAGACTCAAAACATTTTGTTCTAGACTCAACAACGTCGGCGATTCGATCAAGGAGGGGGCTCCTAAGTCTGGGATGGCTCTGATTACCAACTTGTAATGCCCACGATGCGGCTATATCTCCCACGTGTCGAGGCACGACTTAGAGGCATAACCGCGTTGTGGTTTTGTCGCAAGAAGGGTCATCTTCACACAATCCCATGTAATGAACGAGAAAGGGATAAAGAGAGTTGGCTTACAATTGCCACCTCACACAAAGAACATATAATTCATACATCATTTAGAGTACACATATAATCCGACTACGGACAAATCCAAATGAAAAGAAGATAACCCCAAATGCTAGATCCCCGGTCGTCCCAACTGGGCTCCACTACTGATCATCCGGAAAAGAAACATAGTAACGACCAAGTCCTCGTCGAACTCCCACTTGAGTTCGATAGCATCACATGCACTGGCATCATTGGCACCTGCAACTGTTTTTGTAGTATCTATGAGTCACGAGGACTCAGCAATCTCAAAACCCGCGAGGTCAAGACTATTTAATCTTATGGATAGGATGTGGTAATGAGGTAGAGTTGCAGCAAGCGCTAATCAAATATGGTGGCTGTCGGTGTCAAAACCGGCGGATCTCGGGTAGGGGGTCCCGAACTGTGCGTCTAGGCGGATGGTAACAGGAGACGAGGGACACGATGTTTTTACCCAGGTTCGGGCCCTCTCGATGGAGGTAAAACCCTACTCCGCTTGATTAATATTGATGATATGGGTAGTACAAGAGTAGATCTACCACGAGATCAGAGAGGCTAAACCCTAGAAGCTAGCCTATGGTATGATTGTTGTTCGTCCCACGGACTAAAACCCTTCGGTTTATATAGACACCGAATAGGGTTAGGGTTACACAGTCGGTTACAATGGTAGGAGATCTACATATCCGTATCGCCAAGCTTGCCTTCCACGCCAAGGAAAGTCCTATCCAGGACACGGACGAAGTCTTCAATCTTCTATCTTCACGGTCCAGAGCCGCCAAAGATGATAGTTCGCTATCCCGGACACCCCTAATCCAGACTCCTCTGTAGCCCTCGAACCAGGCTTCAATGACGACGAGTCCGGCGCGCATATTGTCTTCGGCATTGCAAGGCGGGTTCCTCCTCCGAATCCTTCATAGAAGATTTTGAACACAAGGATAGTGTCGGGCTCTGCAAAACAAGTTCCACATACCACCGTAGAGAGAATAATCTTCTACACAGATCTGCTGACGTATTCCGTGGCGTGACATCACACCACGGCCAGGCCTTTATTCGAATCGTTTTTTGCCGTTCCATCTCAGCGCGCTTAGCGAGGCGGTTTCCTTGGCACGTCTTATCAAAACGGAGATCGTGCCCCCTTATTCCGGGGTTCTCATCAATACGGGCGTGGGTAACCCAACCGCGCCATTGATTACGGCGCTTGGGAGGCAAGCGAGTTTTACCAGGCTGGTGGGGGACGCATAGCTTCGTCCGTCCATATAAGGGGATAAGGATCCATCCTTTTCACCTAAGCCTTCTTCCTCCTTTGCTCATCCATTTCACAAGACTCGAGCTCCAATACCAAATCCGCACATCCCTCCTCGACCTTCTCCAGCCATGTCCGAAGCGGGAGGCAAGTGGATGGTCTCCTCCGTCACGGAGGGTCAAGTAAAAAAGCTACGGAAGGCCGGATACTTGTCCAGCGACATCGCGCACCGGATCACCGACGAGGGGCAGCTCATTCCCACCCCCAGGCCTCATGAGAGGGTGGTGTTCCTCACCCACTTCCTCCGCGGACTAGGTTTTCCACTTCACCCATTTGTCCGGGGGCTCATGTTCTACTACGGCCTGGATTTCCACGATCTGGCCCAATTTCATCCTCAACATCTCGGCGTTCATCGTCAGGTGCGAGGCCTTTCTCGCATCCAGCCCCACTTCGCTTATGGTCAAGACCTTCAATGTCAAGCCGAAGGTAGTGGGCGGCCGCCAAGCAGAGTGCGGAGGCGCCATGGTTGGCAAGATGGCCAAGGTCCTATGGCCCGAGGGCTCCTTTGTGGAGTTAATAAAGGGGTGGCAATCGGGGTGGTTCTACATCACCGAGCCGCGCGATCCCAAATGGGCAGCGGCCCCCGAATTCAGATCTGGTTTCCCTACGCGGCTTACCTCTTGGAAAGAGATGGGCCTGACGTGGGGCAATTCGGAAGAGCTAACCGGACTCCAAACCTGCATGCAAACCCTGATGAACAAGAATCTCAGGCTTGTCAACGTAGTCCAGGTTATGCTCATCCGCCGGATCCTCCCATGCCAACAACATGCCTTCAAATTGTGGGAGTTTGATCCGGCACAACACCAAACCATGAAGAGGCTCTTCGACACTTCGTACGAAGACGCCTGGAAGGTGCTGTTCAAGGGCGCCGAGGCTCCCTCATCCGCCATCAAGACCGCTGGATTCAGCATGACGTCAAGCTAGCGAGGTAAGTTATTTTGCCCTTTTACGGGACTCTTGTTTTTCATAGTTTGACTCTATGTGGGATCTAAACTCCCTTACCTTTTCGACAGATGGCGTAACACGTCCCCGGGCAGTTAACTGTCCGGCTCCTTGCCGAAGACCAATGGACGCCCGCTGACGGAGCCGGCTCCCGCACCTCACATGGTGCCGGAGAAGAAGGCCAAGAAGAAGGCCACGGGGACTCGAAAGAGCGCCCGACGCTGGTGTTGCTCGGACTCATCTTCCCGACGACTGAGGCGGAATCCTCCTGAAGACGCGAGGAGGAAGAAGCCTCTCCCAGCCGTGGGAGAGAAGAAAGGAAGGCCGCCCGGCTGGGAGGCCGGAGGGTCCAAGAAAGGAAGGACCCTTCCTCCGGACTTCTCCACCAACACCTACAATGACGAGGAGGAGTGGCCACCGAGGGCCAAGCCCCTGGCGAGATCGTAAGTGTCCGGACTCCGGAATAGTTCATGACTTTTTATTTGTCGCATGGTGTCTTCTAACGCCGAACTCAACCATGTAGCCCACCCAAGGACGAGCTCGCCGCTTCGTCGAGCGGCTCCCTGGATTCGTCGGATGTGAATACCACTTCACTTCCAACGGCCTCCTCCCCTCGTGACGCGGTCGACGCCGCGGTGGAGTCCCAAAAGGGGGCCCAGCCAGGAGGAGGTGGTCCTGGAGGCACCGCAAGGCGACCTCCCGGACTCCGGGCACAAAGGGGGCGAGACCCCAGAGGGTTCTGAGTCCGGCCTTGTGCCGGACTGCACTCGAACCTTCAAGGTTCCAAGTCCGCAAGCGCCCTTCAGAAGAAGGGTAAGACGCCGTGACCTCCATCCAACAGGAGGCACGGATAGCTTCTTTGGAGGCGCCAAGCGCCTCCATCAAGGAAGGAGCACCGCACTGCTATGAGTGTGGTGATCCAAAGTTCGATCCGCCAAGAGCGGATCGACTGAAGCTTCTGCAATGACCTTCTAACGGGCTTTGAGGTAAGTTTTTAATATATGTAAGAAGATTACCGCAGACAAGAGTAGCCCTCGATGTTTAGTTCGGTGTTCGGAAAGAAAAGGCGAACTAAGGATCTAAAAGATATACGCAGGAGTCTAACATAAGTATGTCAATATGGGAATGCATTGCTTCTTGACCTCTGCCAAGACCGATCATGGAGGTCAATGCATTGAAGCAAAACCTCGAGCGGTCCGAGAACGAGCTCGGCCTTGCCAAGAAGCGGCTCGAGGACAAGGAAGGTAAGTAATACCTTATTAAAATAGTACCTTGTAGAAAGGGTTTGGTTGCAAAAATGACAGGACTAACGTGGGTATTATAGGGGCCACGAACGAGGTGGCGACCCTGAAAGAAGCGGTGTCCACGGCCGAGAGCAAAGCGGCCGTGGAGCGCACCGAGCGAGAGAAGCAGGAGGCGCGGGTGGCAGAGGTGCGGCAAGAGCTCCAGGCTCTCGTGAAAAAACACGAGAGTTTGGAGCGTGACTCGAAGACTCGAGAGTCCGAGCTCGCCTCGGCTCTTGAGAGTGCCAAAGCCGCTAAGGACGAAGCCCAAAAAGCCCTCCAAGAAATTGAATCATTAAAGAAGATAGCGGCGGTAAGGCATTCTTTATGCAAAGCAAGCATGTGAAAGTGAATTATCTATTACTTACCCGAATCAAAGCTCTCTAGGAGCATTCGCAGATCCGCCTGTAGTGTATGCGATGTTGCTGCGTTCTACCGCGCCCTAGGAGGGGAGCTCGACGGAAAAGGTGTTACGGTCTCGGTATCACGAGGCCGGACATCCGGCAGTTTCGAGCGACCAAATTGAAGCCGGGTCGAGCTCCACAAGGTCGCCGAACAGGCCATGAAGGGCCTCATAGTTCGGCCGTGGCCTCTGAAGCCATGCACAGGAGCTACTTGGGCTAGTCTGGTACCGGTGGACGCCTTTGTCCATGGATTGAAGTCATCAAGCGCCCGTCTGCATTGAAGGTGCCGGTCGGGCCCTCGCCTGCTAAGGTGCACTGGGCAAGATGGATCTCGAGAAGATTGTGACCAGACGGGCCACCACGGGCAAGGCATCGCAAACCCGAAATGTACTATGAGGGCGTCTGAAGGGTGCTCGCCTTTATAGCGGTGAATGCTCCAAAGATGTAATTTTGAATAGACTCGCATTTGTTATCCTCTGTTGAAAACTTGTTCATATGCGCTAAGCAACGCTTGTGAGTTTAAAATATTACCTTCAGGCGGCCGTTTATCAAATTTGAGAGATGGCAAGTCGTTATTTCAAATTTCATGCCACGAAGTCTTTGGGGTGTTCGGGATAAACTTGAGCGCTCTTGTTCCCATTCTTGGGTCCTTCGAGGGAGGCGCTCAACGCAACGAACAAGGCAACCGGACTATAGTGCTTGAATACTCTCACTTAGCCATAGAATTCTATAATTTTAAATTTCGGCGAAGCCCCTAGTATTCGGAAGACCGAGTTCGGGGCGCTATCCACGCCTTCACGGCAATGCCGACTCCTCGCTCTAAGCGGCATAAGTCTTTAGGGACCCGAAAAAACCTCTCTAACAATGATCGGCTCTCGCCTCTATCATGACCAGTCGGGTTTTAGCTTTCTCCACCGAGGTGCTCAACCCAGCTCAACCGGCACAATCGTGATGGTTCTCCCGCTACCTTAGCCGATATATAACGGAACGTAAGGTACCAAAACATGGGAGCCGCAAACCCAACTATCGACCCAAGACATGATTGAAGCCGATGCATATAATGCTATAAGTTGGGTGCCGCACTTGTGAAATGTTCGGACTTATCACACCATATTTTTGGGGTACTTAAGCCCTCGGTGTATTGGCCGTACCAAAGTGTACGGGTGCTATATGTCCTGAATGACCATATATATAGATAAAGAAAAGAGTGCAATAATAGTCGAAAGCTATGTATTGTTTATTAAAAAAGTTACTGCAATGAAAGCAGAAAGATACAAATAGTGCGATAAGCAAGGGATGGGACTATTTAACATGTCCCCTCCGTGGGTAAGCCGTGGAATATTATGTAAAATGTATACCGCTTCGTAATAGAGACCACGGACACTCGGCGTAGCTTTCCACTTCCCTATTTGTTGCATCGTGAGTTCGGCGATTCTAATCTTTGACAGGGCTTCTTTGAGAACGGAGTCCTGAAAATAAGAATAAAAAGAAAATAAAAAAAGGAATGACACATTCGGGAGCCCCCAGTGCGGTTAAGCCGCATGCTGGGCATGCCGTGGTCGTTCCCCACCCCTTATGTCCATGGTATTTCCAGAGCGTAGTTATGTACACGTAGTACTGGTTTCGCAATTTCGCGAGGGTTGGGGTTGGGGCCGCATTGCTACGCATGTTCGGAACCTACGCTCTGGAAATACCATCAAGCGCGCCCGGAGTAACCTACGCTGTGACGGATGCTAGTGGGGTGGTCCCTTCGATCAAAAGTGATCGGGCAGGAAGACCACGGGTTGAACTTTGGGGCGACTGGCTCCATCGCATATACGTCCCTTAGTGCACGCTTCCGCTCCCTTTTGGGTATGTGGGTTGCGTATATCATGTTCACCGTCCGCACTTGTGGGGGAAGCCCTTCGCCCTCTCGTTGTTCGGCACCGGGGCTCCTCCTCGTCATCGCTATGCACCCCTTGCATTGTTTTCGGTGTTTAACTTGCTCATTGCTTGAACACCCAACAATCCTATTGGTGTGGTTGGTGGTTTTTGAAGTGCCGTGTATCCGCACGAGCGATCGGTATTCGGTCCAAGTTGGGCCAGGCCCCGGTATTTCTCTTGAATGGCTTTTTCCACCGACCGGATTTAGAGCCTCGAATCCGGCATCGATCGTCAGATCCTCAAAGATTATCGCCGCACGCGGCGCTTTTGCTTGTTTCGACGCTGACACCGCCATTCTTGTCCTTGGTATCCGGACTACCGGTGTTTTTGGTCAAGTTGTTACTCGAGCTAGCTACCGTCTCTCTCCGCAAAAGCGGGTCATGAGTGTGGTGAGGGCTGCCATGGATTTCGGCTTTTCCGCCCTAGGTGCCGGGCGAGCCACTCGTCATGGATGTTGTGTTTGAAGGCGGCTAGTGCCTCCGCATCCCGGACATCGACGATTTGGTTTTTCTTTGTTAGGAACCGTGTCCAGAATTGTCTGGCCGATTCCTCTGGCTGCTGAATTATGTGGCTAAGGTCATCGGCGTCTGGTGGTCGCACATATGTGCCCTGGAAGTTATCGAGAAATGCGGCTTCCAGGTCTTCCCAACAACCTATTGACTCTGCTGGCGAGCTATTGAGCCAATGCCGAGCTGGTCCTTTAAGCTTGAGCGGGAGGTATTTGATGGCGTGTAGATCATCACCGCGGGCCATGTGGATATGAAGGAGATAGTCCTCGATCCAGACCGCAGGATCTGTTGTGCCATCGTATGATTCAATGTTTACGTTTAAAACCCTCGTGGATTTGATGATCCATTACGTCATCTGTGAAGCATCGGGGGTGTGCGGCGCCTCTTGATTGGGCTATATCACGACGTACCTCAAGTGAGATTTGTCTCACCGTGTTCGCCCGACCAAATTCTTTGTATCCGGCGTGGCGGTTGTCATCACGTGTCGGGCGCCCACGCCGATCCGTAGATCGATCTTGTTTGCCTTGCCTTATCCTCCAATATATCTCGCAAGTCCGGCGCATTTTCCGTGCCTTGGTACTTTTTGAGCGCGCGAGAGGTGCGGCTTGAGTGGAGGGGCCGAGAGGCCTCCGTCATGACCATGAGGTGGCGGTCGGCCGCATTGTATCTTTGGTGATGTAGGTTTGGGTGCTTCCTCCTCTAATCGGGTAGTAGCACTGAGTTTTGGGTAGCTCTTGGAGGGGCGCTCGAGTTCGTATTCTTGGCCGCAAGGACTTCACCATCCGCCGCCCAGCGTGTCTTGGTCAACTCTAATTCTTGCTTTTTCTTGAGGTCGCTTGTCGTGGCCATAAGCCCTGCGTTTAAAACGCTCTTGTTCGACGGGATCCTCGTGCACGACAAATTCATCGTCGCCGAGGCTTGCCTCGCCTTCGGAGGAGGAATATAATTATCGCCCTCTACCTCTTTGTCTGCCGCTTTGTCATGCGGTGGCTTCTCAAATCCTCTGTCAATCCTGCCGGAGGAGGTTATCTTCAACCGTCCGGTGTTATTATCTCCGTCTGGAATCACCGCTTTCTTGTGGCGGATTTAGAGCGGCGCTTGACGTCGCCGCTTAGGGTCATTTCTTGGAGGGGTCATCCTCCATTGTTCCATCGCCATTCCCATCTTTTGGGATGTCCACCATGTATATATCGTATGACGAGGTGGCCTTCCGTGCCTCAGAGGGCGCCGGTTCTTGGTCGTCTCCAGCATCGTCGTCCATACCGTCGATGTCTTCGGAGTCGAAGTCGAGCATGTCGGTTAAATCATCGACAGTGGCTACAAAGTGGGTGGTGGGTGGGCGTTGAATTTCTTCGTCGTCCACATCCCAACCTTCCTGACCGTAGTCCGGCCAGGGCTCTCCTGATAAAGAGAGAGACTTTAGTGAATTCAGGATGTCGCCAAAGGGCGAGTCTTTGAAAGATGTCATGGCGATGAACTCCATAACCGCGCCCAATTGGATTCGATTGGCGGGCGCCAGGTTCGAGTCCCGCACCTTGGAGTCACGGTCTTCGCAAAGCGACGAGGATGAAGTTCGGCTCAATCGCCAGAGAGATCATAGCCCCGAGGCGGTGTCCACCACTCGCCCTCGATCGTGAGTCCGGCCCGAACTAGAGGCCGGAGCGGGCTCAAGCGACCTCCGTGGCAATCGCTCGCGGCAGAGCTAGATCATGCCCATCGAGACAGTGCGGCGCGCTCGGCTGTGGCTCGAATCCGTCGAAGATCAAGTCTCCGTGGATGTCGGACGTGTAGTTCAAACTCCTGAATCTGACCTGATGGCCAGGGGCGTAACTTTCGATCTGCTCCCGATGGCCTAACGAATTGGCCTGCAGTGCAAAGCCGCCGAATACGAAGATCTGTCCGGGGAGAAAAGTCTCACCCTGGACCGCGTCGTTGTTGATGATCGAAGGAGCCATCGGGCCTAGAGGTGACGACACAGAGGAACTCTCAATGAAAGCACCAATGCCGTGTCAAACCGCGGATCTCGTAGGGGTCCCGACGTGCGTCTAGGCGGATGGTAACAGGAGACGAGGGACACGATGTTTTACCTGTGTTCGGGCCCTCTCGATGGAGGTAAAACCCTACTCCCGCTTGATTAATATTGATGATATGGGTAGTACAAGAGTAGATCTACCACGAGGTCGAGAGGCTAAACCCTAGAAGCTAGCCTATGGTATGATTGTTGTTCGTCCTACGGACTAAAACCCTTCGGTTTATATAGACACCGAATAGGGTTAGGGTTACACAGAGTCGGTTACAATGGTAGGAGATCTACATATCCGTATCGCCAAGCTTGCCTTCCACGCCAAGGAAAGTCCTATCCGGACACGGGACGAAGTCTTCAATCTTCTATCTTCACAGTCCAGGAGTCCGGCCAAAGATGATAGTTCGGCTATCCGGACATCCCCTAATCCAGGACTCCCTCAGTGGCTATCATACGAGTACAAGAGTAAGATGAGAAACTACGCAACGGTCATGAAGCTAGAAGTGATCAAGAAGTGATCCTGAAACTACTTACGTTCATACATAACCCAAACCGTGTTCACTTCCCGGACTCCGCCGAAAAGAGACCATCACAACTACAGACACGGTTGATGCATTTTAATTAAGTCAAGTGTCAAGTTCTCTACAACCGGATATTAACAAATTCCCATGTGCCACATAACCGCGGGCACGGCTCTGGAAAGTTTATACCCTGCAGGGGAGTCCCAACTTAGCCCATCACAAGCTCTCACGATCAACAAAGGATATTCCTTCTCCTAACAACCCGATCGGACTTTAATCCGGTTACAAGACATTTCGACAATGGTAAAACAAGACCAGCAAGACCACCCGATGTGCCGACAAATCCCGATAGGAGTCGCACGTATCTCATTCTCAGGGCACACCGGATGAGACATCCTACGAGTAAAACCAGCCCTCAAGTTGCCCCAAGGTGGCCCCGCAGTCTACTCAGTTCGGACCAACACTCAGAGGAGCACTAGCCCCCGGGGGGGGGGGGGGGGGGTTAAAATAAAGATAACCCTCGAGTCTGCAGAATCCAAGGGAAAGGTATAGGTGGTAGGTAGGCAAATGTTAAAACCAAGGTTGGGCTTTGCTGAAGGAGTTTTATTCAAGGCAAACTGTCAAGGGGGTCCCATAACCCCAACCACGTAAGGAACGCAAAATCAAGGAACATAACAACGGTACGGAAACTAAGGCGGCAAGAGTGGAACAAAACACTGTGCATACAGTAGCCTTCCACCATTTACCAAGTATATAGATGCATTAATTAAAATAAGAGATATTGTGATATCCCAACATCATCATGTTCCAACATGAAGCAATCTTCAACTTCACCTGCAACTAACAACACTATAAGAGGGGCTAAGCAAAAGTGGTAACATAGCCAAACAACGGTTTGCTAGGAAGATGAGTTAGAGGCTTGACATGGCAATATGGGAGGGATGATAAACAAGTGGTATGTAGCGCGACATAGCGATAGAACAAACAACTAGCAAGCAAAGATAGAAGTGATATGCCTGAAATCCCGCTAGAAGAAGAACGAGTCCATGAAGTAGACGAAGCAACGCAGTCGAAAGAATCCTCACAACTCTGGAACGAAACCGAAGCTAACGAGAGAAGCAAATCGGAAAGAAGAAAACAACATGGTAAACACACAAGCATGCACATGGCATGATGCATAAGCAAGTATGATGCATGTCTGGTTTAATGAGGCATGGCATGGCAAAGTGCACAAACAATACTACAAATTAAGTGGAGCTCAATATGCAACAAGTTGCATATTGACGAAACACCACATCAATTATTTAGTTCTCTCTCATTTATGTACCCAACAATATTATTTTTAAACATGGCAAGGGGTGAAGCATATGAAAACTATCTATCTAGGCAAGTTTAAATGAGGCTGGAACAACAAACAACAATTCCAGAAAATCCCCATGTCCATATTTCGACTTAGCTAATGTTCTGCCCTAAAACATATTTTGATGTTGTTAAACAGTAAGACAAAGTGCACCATGTTAAACTATGCATTATTCCACCCATTTACATATAAAGTTTATTAAATTCGAAGTTACGGTTATTTAGTTATGAAATAAATCATTTTAACATGGCATTTAAGCAAATTAATGCAAACAACAAATTAAGCATTTCAAACATAGATGAAAGTGGGATAATATGAATCTACAAAAAATTCTAAGCATTTTACATATATAAGTTATTTACATATGATACACGGTTCTAGAGTTATTAAACACATGATCTAGAGGGGCTTTTCTGCAAAACTGAAGTTCCTGGATAATTAGTAAATCACTCGCGGAAAAAAACACACGAGTCGGGCCGAAACTAGCTGGCCCAACAGGAGCTTACAGAGGGCGGGGGCTGCTCACCCTGGGCTAAGGCCCGGTCGGCACAGCAGGCCGGCTTGGGTTGGCAGATCTGGCGCGGTTGCTGGGTCCGCGGAGGAGCAGGTGGCCCACTTGCGGGCGGTGCACGCGAGCAAGCGGAGCGCTCGAGCTGCTGCTCGACACAGAGGAAGCAGGGGACCGAGCAGAGGAACTTGGCGCTGTGGAGCTTGCTGCCGGCGAGGCACGAGGAGGGGAAGCAGAAAAGGCCGCGGGCTCCTGGAAGAAGATGGTGGCGGCTCGAGGAGTTTCCCATCGCAGATCGAGGGAGTCAGGCGGCGCTCTGGTTCCTGTGGAGAAGAGGCAGGGAGATGCGCTGAGAGAGAGAGAGAGTGACCCGGAGAGAAACGACAGGAGAAGGAGGAGGCATGGGGCGCGAGGCACTCATCTCCGGCAACGGCGGGGAAGCTGGAGGGCGGATCAGGTCCCTGGGCCATGGATCTAGCCGGAGACGGGAGAGGGAGGCGCGGTCGTGGAGCTCCAAGCGGCGGCGCCATGGATCCCTGTGAGAGAAACATGACGAGGGGGGTAGTCAGGGAGAGCTTCAGCGAAGAAGAGAAAAGGAAGGGAGCAGGGGCGACGAGGACGGCCTGCTGGTGCTCGTCGGCGTCGGCTCGCCAGCCGGCGCGGGGGTGCTCGGGCGGACGAGGTTGCCTCGACCCAGATGGGATCGGGAGTTGCGGGGAGGAAGAGGAGCTCGGGCATGGGTGGAACCGCGGGGCTGCGGGAGGCTCTCTGGGCCATCGGATCTGAGATCTGGCGGTCCAGATCGAGTGGGGGTTGGTTGGAGGCAGGGAACTGGTTGCATGCGGATTGCGAGGATAGAGCGGCGACGGCTGCGGGATAGGGTTAGGAGCTAGGCTAGGGTTTGGTTTAGCCATATTTGGTACTTCCTCCGTTTTTTTTTACTCTGCATATTAAAATTCTTTGAAGTCAAACTTCACAAAGTTTAACCGTATCTATATAAAAAAATATCAACATCTGCCTTGCTAAAGTTATACAATATGAAACTTGAAGTCATGACACATCTATTGGTATTGATTTCAGATTGTGAATGTTGGTATTTTTTTCTATAAAGTTGGTCAAACTTTACGAGGCTTGACTTCAGTCAAATCTTATATGCGAACTAAAAAGGACCGGAGGGAGTATGTAGGTAGACTATATATAGGGAAAGGAGAGAGGTTTGGATCATCCGATCGAAATCGGACGATCAAGAATAAATAGGTTGGGAAGTCCAACTAAGAAAGCGGAGATGTTTAAGGGATGTTAGGGGATGATCCGGACCAATTGGTAACATCAACCAGGGTCAGGTTTGGGACAGCTTTCGGACGCGCGCGAGGGGTCTGAGTAAAGTGTAGAGAGGGTCAAATGGTCAGACAAGAAGGAATCGAAAACCCGGTTAGACTCGGATCGGTCAACGAAGGCAAGGGGGAACGCGGCAACTACGAATGGATGCAAGCTTTATGAAAACATGCAGATGCAATGCGCATGGTGCTATGAGATGAGATGCATGACATGAACAAAATGCAAAACAAAAGACAAAAACCCAACCACGAAGGAAATATCATAACACATAGCCGGAAATGGCAAGAGTTGGAGTTACAATTATGGAAAGTTACATCCGGGGCGTTACAGTTAGCTTTGTCTCGGTTCAATAAAAAGCAGAGTTGGTGATCATGGTGTGCCTGCCATCCTGCAATATATGCCGTCCGATCTAGGTCTAACGGATAGGAAGGAAACTATGGCAATTTACTCGCACTCCTCACCACATTTGCAGATAAGGCCTTCTCTCGTTCATCATTTTCTCCCACAAGATCTTGATGTTCCGTGCAACGCACGGGCATCTTGCTAGCACTCCTACAATATACTATGTTATTGTAAAAGTTCATATACACCGGCCGAGATTAATGCAAACACGGCAGATTTTCATTACATTTCGAACTTTTATATGACAGAAAAATAAAAGAAACCAGACCCTAAACCTATTCTATGGCAGCGACCGACGTCCTCCATCTGCGATCTCCATGTACGGGGGCGGGATTCAAGACGAAAGTGCGGTCTACGACGAGGAAGAGTAGAACACGGGAGACGGACCGGCCAGTTGGCACACCATGCACTACCGCCTCCCATGCCCTACTCATCCTCGGAGGAGTCCCCGACCTCGGCGGTGCCAGACGTTGGACGGCGGCAAGAAGGACGCGTGGTTGACGGTGCTCCCGTCGTCGGCCGCCATCGTGGCCACCGCTTGTGCGGCCGCGTCTGCGTCCGGCTACGCCGCTATTGCGTCTCGAGCGGCGACTTGAGTGAGGGCGGCGACCTCGAGCTTCATCCCCGAAGACAAAGCTCTCCTTCAGAGCGTTGGCGCTCGCAGTCATGGCGGATGTGGTGCCAGGTAGCAGGACGATGCGCTATGGTGTGGAGGTTAGCTGGGCATTGCCGCTTTAAGTAGCGCATTCCAGTGAGGCAAAAGCATCCGGGCGCCTCATTAAGTCGCCAGAGTTCGTTCCTCGGGCACCGAGCCTCTTAACGACGGCATACGAACGGACGACATGAATGCGGGTAGCTGGCGCCGGCTGGGAATGCACCGCACGACAGCGCGAGGGACGAGGGTTTTTGGTGTGCCAGGGTAGTCAGCTGCGGTCGTGGCAACGTTGGAGATGCCCTTTGCTCACATGCGACCTCACATGTCATTGAAAAAGCAATATGACCCGGCATGGTCTCAGGTCCTAGGGATGCAAATGGCCGCGCTATACCACTCCGCGGACGCGTCGCGTCTGTGCGCGGACTTCGGCGCCCCGTGTACCCTCGACGAGCCGGGTGTTGATCTGTTGGTCGTGCCACAGCGCTAATGCCACCCTCGGCACACAAGTGGCACACTGAAACCGACCGTGTCCAGCGACGATGAGCGTGTCGCTCACTGCCTTCCCTCGTTCATCCTTTTCTCCCACAAGATCTTGATGTTCCGTGCAAGGCACGAGCATCTTGCTAGTTTTCTATAAACTTGGTCAAATTATGAAGTTTTACTTCAGTCAAACCTAATATGCAGAGTAAATAAAAACAGAGGGAGTACCTTACTCCGTGACCAAGATGGAACGGAAAACGAGACAACTTATTGTTTATTTTAGCCGTTCAAGTATAATCATGCGGCGTTGCTTATTTCTCATTCCTCTCCAATCCTCTTCTCCATCGATCATGCCGCCCTCCGGTCGAGTCCATCCTCCCGCATGCGTCATTTGAACATTCCGCCGAGTATCATTCGCATGTGGGCCTAGACCATGCTTGTATTTCCAATATTGTAATTTGTCCGACATGCATACAAACAAACGGTTCTGTAGGATCAAAAGTATGTCTAGAGGGGGGGGTGATTAGACTACTTGACCAAATAAAAATCTAGCCTTTTCCCAATTTTAGTTCTTGGCAGATTTTAGCAACTTAGAACAAGTCAAGAAATCTTAACACAATTCAAGCAAGCATGCAAAGAGTATATGAGCAGCGGAAAGTAAAGCATGCAACTTGCAAGAATGTAAAGGGAAGGGTTTGGAGTATTCAAACGCAATTGGAGACACGGATGTTTTTGTCGTGGTTCCGATAGGTGGTGCTATCGTACATCCACGTTGATGGAGACTTCAACCCACGAAGGGTAGCAGTTGCTTGTGAGTCCACGGAGGGCTCCACCCATGAAGGGTCCACGAAGAAGCAACCTTGTCTATCCCACCATGGTCGCCGCCCACGAAGGACTTGCCTCACTAGCGGTAGATCTTCACGAAGTAGGCGATCTCCTTGCCCTTACAAACTCCTTGGTTCAACTCCACAATCTTGTCGGAGGCTCCCAAGTGACACCTAGCCAATCTAGGAGACACCACTCTCCAAGAAGTAACAAATGGTGTGTTGATGATGAACTCCTTGCTCTTGTGCTTCAAATGATAGTCTCCCCAACACTCAACTCTCTCTCACAGGATTTGGATTCGGTGGAAAGAAGATTTGAGTGGAAAGCAACTTGTGAAGGCTAGAGATCAAGATTCATATGGTAGGAATGTAATATCTTGGTCTCAACACAAGTGTAGGTGGTTCTCTCTCAGAAAATGTAGGTTGGAAGTGTAGGCTCGTTCTGATGGCTCTCTCCACGAATGAAGAGGAGGTGGAGGGGTATTTATAGCCTCCACACAAAATCTAACCGTTACGCACAACTTGCCAAACTCGGCGGGACCTAATTGGTAAACTCGGTCGGACCGATTCAACAAATCTAGTGACTGTTAGGATTTTCGGTGGGACCGACATGCAACTCGGTAGGACCGATATGGTTAGGGTTAGGGCATAACGTAATCTCGGTGAGACCGATTACACAAACTCGGTGAGACCGATTTTGGTAATAAGATAACCAGAGAGTTGGTCAGGTAAGTTCGGTGGGACCGATTCGCTCATTTCGGTGAGACCTAAATGTTACAAAAGGAAACAGAGAGTTTACATTGCAATCTCGGTTGGACCGATCGCTCATCTCGGTGGGACCGAAATGTTACGAAGGGAAACAGAGAGATTACAACCCCATCTCGGTGAGATCGAGATCCCTATCGGTGAGACCGATTTGCCTAGGGTTTGTGGCAGTGGCTATGACATCTGAACTCGGTGGCGCCAGATAGAAAGAATCGGTGGGGCCGAGTTTAACTTTCGGTTCGGGTCAAATGTGGATGTGAGAAAGTAGTTGAGGGTTTTGGAGCATATCACTAAGCACTTTGAGCAAGAGCCTCATTAAGCAACACCTCATCCCTCCTTGATAGTATTGGGTTTTCCTATAGACCCAATGTGATCTGGATCACTAAAATAGAAAATGTAGAGTCTTGAACTTTTGAGCTTGAGCCAATCCTTTTGTACTTAGTATTTTGAGGGTTCCACTTTTCTCATCCATGCCATGCCAATCATTGAGCTTTCAAAAAAATTAGTCTTGAAATAGCATTAGCTCAATGAGCTATATGTTGTTAGGAATTACCAAAACCACCTAGGGATAGTTGCACTTTCAATCTCCCCCCTTTTTGGTAATTGATGACAACATATAGATCAAAGCTTCGACAAATGATAATAAGAGTGAAAAACATTGTCGCTTTGAGAAGTATGTGAAAAGCAAGAGCTCCCCCTAAATTTGTGCATAGTTTAAGATTTTCTTTGGACTACAAATGCACAAAGAGTTAGGGTTACTCTTCCATGTCACATACATCTTGGTGGAGCGCTCAAAATGATAATAATTGAAATACATGCACTCATCACCAAGCAAAGTGAGTGATCATATGGAATATAAAAGGATAATGTCATCCAACAAGCATAAAGGTAGCATATGATCATACACATGATCATCCAAGTATCACACACAAGCATAAAGTATTTCAAACAAGCAAATAACAAAGTTCAACCACCAAAGAGAAACACAAGAGAGAATAAAAGCAACACTCTCTCTCGAAGCCTATGATCTATACATTTTCTCCCCCTTTGGCAACAAGTTACCAAAAAGTTCATAAAAATGCATAGTGCTAGATCGGCACTCAGGCTTGGTCTTCAGGTGGTGGTGTAGACAGAACTCCAAGGACGAAGGCACCAGTCGATGTAGATGGTGCTGGAGGAGTAGGTGCTGGAGCCGGTGGCACTGAAGCTGTAGCTGGTGCAGATGAAGTTGATCTGGTGTCTGTGACAGGCACAACAGCAGATCTCTGACCTCTGGGCACTCTAGCAAAAGCATCAGTGATTGTCTTGCCCTTCTTCTCCTGCACTTCCTCCTGAAGTTGCTCAACAACAGACTGTATCTCAGTGACCTTCACATCTAAGTCCTAGAACTTTTGCTCCATGATCCTCTCCAAGATCTCCTGGTTTTTTGAGTCAGGGTGGCCAATCCCTTCTCAACGCTCAGAGTGGAGGCAAACAAGTAGCCAAGCTGATCTTGCTTGCTCTTCAGAAGATACTGAGATGCCTCATCCATGGTTGGCATCTTTGCAGCTTTCTCAGTCTTTGCTTTCTCCCTCTTTGCTTGTGCTTGCACAGAAGATGGTTCATTTTCATCCATCACCACAGTGATCCTCAAAGTCTCGGTAGATGGGCAGGTGCTCCTTGTCCAGCAGATATGTGCCAGTTCCCATCTTGGAGTTGACCAGCTCCTGAATCTGTGGGGCATACCCACAACTCCTCTTCTGATCTGCAGCTGTCCTCTTTATGGTCTCCACAATTAGGCTCATGACCTTGAATTTCTGTGGAACATCAAAAATGTGCAGCAAGTTGATGGAGTGTCCTATGATCATTCTGTGATCACCTAACTTGGGCAGAAGAGTGTGCCTGAGGATCCAGTTGATTGTGGGCAGGCCTGATAGCAAGTGTTTCACTGAACCAAATTGGTGAGTCTCAAGATCTGCATTAGGAATCTCCTTGTACATGCTAGCCATGGAGTTGTGATCCTTCTTCTTCTTGGCATAGACATCCAAGTCATCCTCACTCTCCTCAGGAGCATTGATCAATTTTGCCCATTCTTCAACAGTTGACTGGTACCTAGTACCTTCAAACATCCAGACAATCCTTCCATCTGGGTAGAAGTGAGCTGTGGAGTAGAACTGCATGATGAGCTCATCATTCCACTTTGTGAGCTTCTGAGCCACAAACTCATCAACTCCACAAGCCTTGAAACTATCATAGACTCCAGGATAGTGCTCTTCATTCTCCTTGATGTACTCCCAGTTGACCCATCTCATGTCACACACTATTGGTTTCTTGTCAAGCAACACTGTCTCATAGAAGTCCTGTTGTTCCTTGTTATGGAACCTGTAATCCACAACAGTTCTTCTTCGGGTGGCATATGGATCTGACTCTCTCCATAGCCTCAATCCTGAATCCATCCTTATCTTCATGTTCTCAGCTACTGGATGAGCATCATTGTGATATGGAATTTTGGCTTCAACTTCCTCAAGACATGTGACTCATCATCATCTTCTTCCATTGCAGCTTTAGGCACTGGGGCCTTGTTCTTCTCTGCTGCTGGGATGTTCCTGGTGCTCCTCTTGGGTGCAGTTTTGGGTTTTGGAGCAGCTGGCTTGGGAGCTTATTTGGGCTTAGATGGAGCAGCCCATGATCTTATGGCATCTCCCATGAGCTTCTGGGCTTTAGGTCTTTGGTGCAGCAACCTCTTCCTCTTCCTCTTGAGTCTCTCATCATAGAGGACTTGCCTAGAACTCTGGCCGGTGGTCTTCTTGACCCTCTCTTTCCTCTTCTTGCCATCTCCAGCTTCCTTGGGTTCAAGAGTGAACACCATTTTCTCCCCTATGGCAACTTTCCTTGGCTTAGACATTGGCTGTCTTCCTGCCGGCCTCTTGGTCTTCGTGACACTGGCTTAGTTGCAGGTGTGCCATATTCCTTTTTGAGCACCTTCTTCTTTGAGGTGGCTTCTTCCTCCTCAGCCACATAGTCCTCATCCTTTGAATCTGAGGTTCTTTTCTTGCTGGCCCTTGTGACAGCCTTTGGCAAGTTGCTGGGTGTGCTCCTGCTTCCATCATCTGAGCTGCTGGAGGGACTAGTGCCCTCACTCATGTGAACCTGCTCCTCAGACTTGTTCTCGATCACACTGATCCGAAATGATGCAAACACCGACGGTGACCTCGTGAATAGATTATAGATGAGGTAGAGTGGATGAGCATCACAAAGTGCAGAGGTTTTTGCAAAAGAATGAATCAAAAGTTAGTTTTAGTTTTCCACGTAAAGCATTTCGGATCTACCGATTTGAAATCTCGGTGATACCAAGCCGTTGGAACCTAAACTAGTGAACTCGGTCAGACCGAGTCACAGTTCGGTGGCACCGAGACTGCTAGGGTTTCACAAAGACTTGAACTCGGTCACACCGATTTGCAATTCTCGGTCAGACCGAGAATCACATGTGCAATGGCCTGAGCCAAATCGGTGGAACCGATTTCAACAACTCGGCCGGTCCAAGATGGTTTCGGCGGAAACCTAACCCTAAATTTTCAATCCACAACTAAACTACAGAGTGTTTTCAATGGATAGAGTGATTTCAATTGTGGAAAGATTCATGGCAAAACAATGTGCTGAGGAATCGGAGTGAGATCAGCACAAGGATCAAGTCCATACCCTAGTGCGGCAATGGACTTGCTACGGCGGCAACGGCGGAGACGATCCCGTTGACGGCAGCGGAGACCAGCGACTGGAGGCAGCTGGCGATGAGGAGGACGATCCGGAGACCCACGGAGGCAGGGCAGGCTTAGCGCGGGCGAAGAGGTTCGGAAAGTTTTCCAAATTTTGGCCCATGGGTATATATAGCCTGACCCTGTCGGTGTGACTGAGTGGAACAACTCGGTGGCACCAAGATTCATAATCGCAAGAAGCATCGCAACTCGGTGTAACCGAAAGTTCAAATCGGTTGCACCGAGATTGAAAACCTAGATCGACTTAGTGATCTCGGTATGACCGAAATGGATGAATCGGTCGAATCAAACGCACAAAGAAGTTTTGGAAGTTTAAGTATATGACGAATCGGGGACTCCGAGTGCTCCTCACACAGAGTGGTTCGAATCTGACTTGATCAAACTTAGTGATGCAGCATGAATAGAGTTTGAGACGAGCAGAGCATAGATTGCTAGAGAAGGTTCTTAGGCATTCTTGTCCATCCACTTGGCAAGAGAAAAAGAAATCAATCAATCAAAACAACAAGTGGATGTCCTTGAATGAGTAAATTATGCAACCAACATGCTCACACAATAAAATGGCAAATGAAATATGTGGCAAAGCATGCACAAACAATTCTAGCATCTATCAAGCAATTGGCGATGACTAGGTCATCTATATATGAGTATATTGACTTAGGAGTCAAATGAGAACATTTGATCATAGGTCATACTCATCATTTAAGCACAAGTGGGGTTACCACTTTTACATAAAGCATTGTTGTGTTCACACCATTAGAGTTGCTATAGCTCAATCCTTAGAGTAAAGCTTCCCTAGATGTGAGATCCCCCCTAAGAGGGATGAACTAACCTTGGGTTTTGTTGATGATGACTTCATGTAGGTGTTGAAGATGTGGATGCTCAATGTTGATGTAGATCATTTGGAGTAATCCTTTGGAGTGAGTTGTACTTTCAATACCTACACGGGTTAGTCCCACAAGGAACAAACAAGGAATATCCATAGACATAGAGTGGTGCATACACAAGATGATGTCTATGAAAGCATTTGGTTACCTTGTCCCTTGCCTTACCAACAAGAGGGTTTGTGACTCCTTGAACTAGTGCAAGATGTGGAGGTTGATTGCACTTGTTCTTGCCAAAATGATAAGAGTGAAGTATGTTGGCGGAGTCACCCTCAAGAACTCTCTAGTTCTTCTTCTTCGGGATCCACACCATCTTGATGGGAATCCTCGGAGTTGTAGTTGTACTTGATGAAGCGGAACTTGATGTAATCTTGGGAACCCACTTGACCAAGGCCTTAGGAGCTTCTTCAAATGCATCAATTTCCTCTTGAAGCTTGTCCTTGCCTTTTTCTTTGTAGTCTTGTGGTGGTAGATCATCTTGAGCTTGTGTCCCTTTGAAAGAAGTAGGATCATACTTCTCTTGTTGAGGAACAAACTTCGTCTTGGGGTATTGATGTTCTTCCCACTCAACTCCATTGGCATTGAACTTTCGTTCAAAACCAATACCTTGGTTCTTCCGGTGCCTTCCTTGCTTGCGTTCAATTTCCTCGTATTGCTTACTCCCGGCAAGGCTCTTGTAAACACATTTCTCTATAATTCCCTTCAATAAGCTATTTTCTTGCTCAAGTGTAACTTGGCTAAGAGAATTATTAGTGGAATCAAGAGAACTACTAGAAGCAACAATATTGGGTTTAGCATGATTATTGTTGCTACTAGAGGAAGAATCCTTCTTGTTCTTGTTACTAGACTTGACTTGAGGCATGTAAGTGGATAAGAGTAAACGCTTGGCAATGTAAGAAGAACTTTTCTTGCGAAGATCATCATTGATTGCCTTTAAGAACTCATGCTCTTGCTCAAGATTGAGCTTCTCAAAACGTAATTCTCATGAGTCCTTAAAAGTTCTCGTTGATCTCCTAAGATAGTTTCATGAGCTAACTTAAGAGTGTTTAGTTCTTTAGTTAGAGACTCAATCTTCTCCTTATAATTTTCATTCGTTTCATCTTGATTAGCATGATTAATTGACGTTTCATCATAGTATTCATCACTAGAGTTGTCAACAAGTAAATCATCATCACCTAACAAGTCATCTTCATCACTATTGAAATCAACATACTCGGGGTGTGATACCTTTGGTCCTTTGGCCATGAAGCATCTTCCGATTCCTTCATTTGGTGAATCAAATATGTCGTAGGAGTTGGTTGACACAAGTGCTAGACTGGCAACACCTTCATCTTGAGTATATTCGGAGTCGGAGTGATAGCTTCTCTAGGAGTGATTGTTGGAGTCGGAGCCGGATACCCATTCACCAACATGAGCTTGATGTCTTCGTTTTGTGTAGCTCCTTGATGACTTGTCCTTCCTTTTCGAATCCTTGTTTCTCCGAGAGGGTCTTCATTCATAACGATCATCTCTACTCCTTCTCTCTCTTGATGGTGATTCTTCTCTTCTACTTCTTCTTTTGGGAGAATCTTCTCTTCTTTTGTAGGGGGTCGTACACTCATTGGAGTAGTGTCCGGGTCTTCCACAATTGTAGCAATTACGCTCTCAACTAGAAGATATTTTGTCATTGTAGGACCTTGACTTGGAACTTCTATCTTTGCTTCTACTCTTGTAGAACTTGTTGAAGTTCTTCACCATTAGGCTCAATTCTTCATTGAAGGTTTGTTTCTCACTTGAAGATGTGGGAGCTTCACATGAGGCTTTGTAAGCACCACTTGACTTGTTATGGAGCTCCTCCTTATCCTTGAGTGACATCTCATGAGCAACAATTCTTCCAATGACTTCTGTTGGCTTGAGATCTTTGTAATTGGGCATCATTTGGATCAATGTGCATACAGTATCATATTTTCCATCCAAGGCTCTTAGGATCTTCTTAATGATGAATTTGTCGGTCATCTTTTCACTTCCTAAGCCGGCAATCTCATTTGTGATAAGAGCAAGCCTAGAGTACATTTCAGCGACACCTTCACCATCCTTCATTTTGAACTTGTCAAGTTGACTTTGAAGCACATCCAACTTGGATTCCTTGACAAGTCGGTACCTTCGTGCATATCAATCAAAGTATCCCAAATTTCCTTTGCATTCTCAAGACGGCTGATTTTGTTGAATTCTTCGGGGCACAATCCGTTGAAGAGGATATCACAAGCTTGAGCATTGTATTGCAGCATCTTCAACTCTTCCGCGGTAGCTTCACGGTTTGGTTCTCTCCCATCAAAGAATTCACCTTGCAAGCCAATACACACAATAGCCCAAACGGCGGGGTTATGTCCAAGAATATGCATTTTCATATTATGCTTCCAACTAGCAAAATTTATACCATCAAAGTAAGGACCTCTACAGTGGTAATTTCCCTCGCTAGACGCCATACTCTCCTAGGATGTGAAACCAAGGCTATGACTAGCAAAAGCTATGGAAATCAAAGCAAATGGAGACCAAAGCTCTGATACCACTTGTAGGATCAAAAGTATGTCTAGAGGGGGGGGTGATTAGACTACTTGACCAAATAAAAATCTAGCCTTTTCCCAATTTTAATTCTTGGCAGATTTTAGCAACTTAGAACAAGTCAAGCAATCTTAACACAATTCAAGCAAGCATGCAAAGAGTATATGAGCAGCGGAACGTAAAGCATGCAACTTGCAAGAATGTAAAGGGAAGGTTTGGAGGATTCAACCGCAATTGGAGACACAAATGTTTTTGTCGTGGTTCCGATAGGTGGTGCTATCGTACATCCACGTTGATGGAGACTTGAACCCACGAAGGGTAACAGTTGCGTGAGTCCACGGAGGGCTCCACCCACGAAGGGTCCACGAAGAAGCAACCTTGTCTATCCCACCATGGCCGTCGCCCACGAAGGACCTGCCTCACTAGCGGTAGATCTTCATGAAGTAGGCAAACTCCTTGCCCTTACAAACTCCTTGGTTCAACTCCACAATCTTGTCGGAGGCTCCCAAGTGACACCTAGCCAATCTAGGAGACACCACTCTCCAAGAAGTAACAAATGGTGTGTTGATGATGAACTCCTTGCTCTTGTGCTTCAAATGATAGTCTCCCCAACACTCAACTCTCTCTCACAGGATTTGGATTTGGTGGAAAGAAGATTTGAGTGGAAAGCAACTTGGGAAGGCTAGAGATCAAGATTCATATGGTAGGAATGGAATATCTTGGTCTCAACACAAGTGTAGGTGGTTCTCTCTCAGAAAATGTAGGTTGGAAGTGTAGGCTCGTTCTGATGGCTCTCTCCATGAATGAAGAGGAGGTGGAGGGGTATTTATAGCCTCCACACAAAATCTAACTGTTACACACAACTTTCCAAACTCGGTGGGACCAAATTGGTAAACTCGGTCGGACCGATTCAGCAAATCTAGTGGTCGTTAGGATTTTTGGTGGGACCGACATGCAACTCGGTAGGACCGATATGGTTAGGGTTAGGGCATAACGTAATCTCGGTGAGATCGACATACAAACTTCGGTGAGACCGATTTTGGTAATAAGCTAACCAGAGAGTTGGTCGGGTAAGCTCGGTGGGACCGATTCGCTTTCACTCATTTCGGTGAGACCGAAATGTTACAAAAGGAAACAGAGAGTTTACATTGCAATCTCGGTGGGACCGATCGCTCATCTCGGTGGGACCGAAATGTTATGAAGGGAAACCGAGATATTACAATCCCATCTCGGTGAGACCGAGATCCCTATCGGTGAGACCGATTTGCCTAGGGTTTGTGGCAGTGGCTATGACATCTGAACTCGGTGGCGCCGGATAGAAAGAATTGGTGGGGCCGAGTTTGACTTTTGGTTTGGGTCAAATGTGGATGTGAGAAAGTAGTTGAGGGTTTTGTAGCATATCACTAAGAACTTTGAGCAAGAGCCTCATTAAGCAACACCTCATCCCTCCTTGATAGTATTGGCTTTTCCTATAGACTCAATGTGATCTTGGATCACTAAAATACAAAGTGTAGAGTCTTGAACTTTTGAGCTTGAGCCAATCCTTTTGTCCTTAGTATTTTGAGGGGTCCACTTTTCTCATCCATGCCATGCCAATCATTGAGCTTTCCTGAAAAATTAGTCTTGAAGTAGCATTAGCTCAATGAACTATATGTTGTTAGGAATTACCAAAACCACCTAGGGATAGTTGCACTTTCAGGTTCGTTTAAAGTTTCACTTTGCCTCCACTATGTGTCGCTTCCCGTCTTAGTTTTGACATCCCATTCGGTTCATGCCCCGACACATCTTGACGAGATCGATTGCATGTCATGCAAGGAGATAAAGGTTTGGTTTGTTTCAATGAACGAAATGACCCATGGGGAGGGGTGTGGGGATCGAGGGAGTATATTGTATGTTCATAAGCGAAACGAATGTATTGTACCCACCCTAGTCCTCTTTCAATCGATCTCCAGACCCCGAGATGAAATCGAGAGAAAACGAGTGGGTACATGTGTGATACCTAAGGCGGATTAAAAAAATTGGACCGGTGATCATAGCATCTGCAAATCATATATAAAGGGTATTCAATGTTCGTTTCGCTTTTGAACGTACAATATACTCCCTCCGATCCTTTCTAGTTTACATATAAGTTTTATGTGTAGTCAAAGTATCACTACTTTGATCAAACTTACAGAAAAAAGTATCAACATTCAACAACGCCCAATCAATATTGTTAGATTCGAACGTACTCCTAGATTTGTATTCAAACAGAGATGGTTTCCAATTTGTTTTCAACCACGTGAATGTGCTTGTTCGCGCGCATGCTCTTCCTACTAGGATTTCTCCACGTATAGCCAATCCAATAGTAACTTTTTAAGCTCCCTGTCCAATAGTACTAGTGGAGTACTGACAACATATGTAGTAGAGTATGCAGTGCTCATAGTACTCCCTCCTTCCATTTATATAGGGCCTAAGAGCAAGTCTAATAAGGCCTAGTCAGCAGGCTATAAGACTTGTCATGTCATTAAAATCCTACTTGGAGGAGTGAGAAGAGAGGAGAGAGAGAGAGTGAAGCGGGCTCTTATATTCTACAGCCCGGCCATAACACATAGATCAAGAAAAAATAGTATGCATGCAACTCTCTTCCAATCATATACCTTGCTCATGCAAATATTAAATGCTTAGAGCCAACCTAATAGCCATTCTAAGAGCAACCTTACATGGCACTTTTGCCTATGTGAAGGAGAGAGATGTGAAAAAGTAAGGGGAGTGAGCTCTCATGGAAGAGCCTGGCTATATGCGCATTCCTAGGTAAATACAATAAATATGAAGAAAGAGATAGAGAGGAGATGGGAAAAAGTACTAATACAATAGCCAACCTTTTATTTTTTTTGCGGGAAATAGCCAACCTTATAGCCCACACTATTGTAAGTGCATATAGATGATGGCTATAGATGATATGGCAGTTCCTTATAGCCATCGGCTGGCTATATTATTAACCATGCTCTAATGTGTTTTCCAAAACCGCCTTTGACTATTGACAAGATTAATAGTACATGAGATGTATAATGTGAAAATTATATCATTGAAGCTCCTTTCACATAATGAATTTGACCGTATGCTTTGTGCAAGTTGCATGTCATATATTATTACTCTAACATTTGGTCAAAGTTAGCCTCAAAAACGATTAGGCCCTGTAGATGGAAGGAGGGAGTAGTAGTGGAAGTGGATCCTCCGACGTAGGTATCCTCGCCTTACCCTCCCTTTCGATCACTTACTGGCGGACCCCATGCTTGCTAGGCCCCGCATGCCAGTTACTCAATGGGTTCGGCCACGTCAGGGGATCCTCATCCAAAGTATACTCCCTCTGTTTTTATTTACTCCGCATAAAACGGAGGGAGTGGTAGTATAAATGACGCGGGCGGGGGAGGGGGAGGGACGCCAGTTTGCTCTCAACTGCGGTCCCACAAGCGAGCAAAAACGCAAGACGAAGCGCGTTCCATTCGGTGAACGACGTGGAGGGTCCAGCGTGCCGGGATTCAACGCGAACGCGACAAGAGCGATGTACAGTCAAAACCGATTGACCTTCGCTGCTCGGCTGGAACCACTATTCACACCAGAACCTTCGCTTCTCGGCCTACGCCAGCCACTGCCTCAAAATCACACCTCCTCTCTAGCCCATTCCCCCACCTTTCGATCCCCTAGCCCGCATCAAGCATCCCCTAGTTCACCGGAAAGCCATGGTGCACTGTCACATACTACAAGATGCTGACGCCAGAGCGCCGCGCAGAAATCACAGCGGCTGTCGGCGCCACAGACCTCCGTTCCCAAGCTCGCTTTGCGGCGGGCCAATCCCCGAGTTCTCTGGCGCCAAGCTATGAGAAGGAGGAAGCCAATCCAATGTTCTTGGCGGAGGTCGCGGTGCAGAAGGCCCCCGATGGGTATGAGACGATGGACGTAGACTTCGTGCCGGCGTCCGGGTCCCCCATGGTGCAGGCGGACTAGCGGTTCAACCTAGCGATACTAAAGGAGGACTGGGAGGCAGAGGCTCAACTCAACGCGGAGCGTGCGCATGCTGCTGCCATCGAGGCTCTCCTACAGGCGGAGCCGGATGTCGTGGATGTGAACTGGGCGGTGGAGACTCAACTCGACGCGGAGCGTGTGGATGTCGCTACCATCGAGGCCCTCCTGTAGGCGGAACCTGACGTCCTGGACTTGGACCGGGCGATGGAGTCTTAACTTGACGCGGAGTGCGCGGATGCCGCTGCCATCGAGGCCCTCCTGCACGCGGAACCGGACGTCCTGGACTTGAATCGGGCGGTAGAGGCTCAACTCGACGCAGAGTGCGCGGATGCCGCTGCCGTCGAGGCCCTCCTGCAGGCGGAACTGGACGTCCTCGACTTGAACCGGGCGGTGCTCTCGTCCGTGCAGAGCGCCCGCACGCTCCGCGTGAACAAGTAGCTGGAGGCCGAGGACAACCACGATGCGGAGACACACATCAGCAGCTATGACTGGTTCGTGCCGGTAGCCAAAGACGACGAGGCCGTCTCGTTCCGCAAGCAATGATAGTTTTTCTTTATGTTGTTGTTTTTAGGGATCTTTTGCTGTGTAAAAACATATATTGTTATGCAAGTCGCCTGACTTTCATCATTTGGGTCAGTCTACCATTTCAGGCGGTTGGATGAAAATCTTATGTCTCCTAACCCTTCTTCCTCACCTCTTCTTCTTCCCCAATGCATCACCGCACGGGTCAGACGGATCCAATTCCCCCAACATGCGTTTGGATAAACATAATGTATGAACGAAAATTATCTGTCAGCATTAGCACGCGTCAGTGAGGGTGCGCTCCCTTGGTTGGGTTTGTGGCATGCAGGAGCGACTGTGTGAGGGTGCGGTGCGATCGCGGCGTGCAGGAGCGACCGTGTGAGGGTGCGGTGCAACCGCGACAGCCGTGTGCAAGTGTACCTCCTTTTCATTTTGAAAACTTTAGGCAAGCTTGGCAAAAAATGTGTGGTGAAGTATGGCAATGCAAGGCCTAGACCCAAACAGGATAAGTACGTACGTACTAGGAGTACTAGTGTTAAAAAAGAAAGGCGGGGTTTTCCTTCGCGGGATTAATCGATACAAATCCTTGTTTGACGTGTCAATTAATGCGTATTTTTTCTCCAAAGCCCAAAGAGCTAACCATCTCACTCCTCATCGCTTGATTAATGCAGCGCCATGCAAACAAACCTTCTCACTTCCACATGCATGCAAGGGTATATTAATGTCCTTGGTTGCTAGTACGAGGCAAACCCCATCAATTTCGCCCCGATTAGTGTTAGTGGCCTTTTGCAAATTGTAATTTTGATATACTGGCCTTGTGTACAAAAAAATGGAGGAGGTAGCAACTATTTGACTTCCCTCCCCATTGCGGTGACGTTGATGATATCTCGAACATTGTGGTTTGGCGAAGTGCGTTCGAGGGAGAACACCATTGAGGGAGACCACGGTAAGTCATTCGCAAGTGCCGCTTGCAAGCCGAGACAACCACCTTATTTGCATCCAGGAAGTCTGTTGAACCAAAGGACGCATAAATGTACTAGTACTACTAGTACACAATGGCGTCATCCGTCCAGCTTAGTGCGGTGAGGTGGTTTCTCGAAGAAGACAATGGAGAAGCGGAGTCAGCGAAGAGTGAAATGATGGTTGCTTCGTCCGTGCTTTGTGATTTGATGCCTTACTGCTTTGTGATTTGTGATAGAAGGGACAGGGGAGTAGACTTTGTGCTCTATACTGTACATGCGTCCAAGCACGGGAGAAAGAGGAGAGACGTTGCATTTTTCTATTCCTTCAATCAATCCATCAGGGAGCTTCGGTTCCATCTTTTTGGCTTTATAAAGACCGTCCACAATGGTTCCCATCGATGACAAAAGCTATTTTCACATTTGGCTACACATTGTGGATGCCCTTAACCGTATCACTTGGTTTTGCTCCTGTGTGCTATCTATACAAATCTCAATTATATCGATCTAAAAAATTATAGAATCAAGATTAGTAAAAGGAGGTGATTTTGCCGCTGGATGGCGGAGGAGGTTTCTTATTTTTAGAGGACGCTATTCTGGCGGTTTGTTAACATGCAGTCCCATGTGTCAGTGCTTTACCAAGCCGATCCGCGTCCCACATGAGGCAGAACAACGGCAGAAGCAACACGTGGTTAACTTGAAGAAGATGAGGAAGAAGCGGATTCAGCAATGAGTGAAATGATGGTTGCTTCGTCCCTCCAACTTCTTTTTTTACTAGCATTATTATTACTTCGTCCCTCCAACTTAACTGCGGGAAAGGTGCAGCTTTGTGATTTGACGCCTCATTGCTCATTACTACGCCGACGCCATGACTGAGGTGCTTAACCCCTGCTGCTCTGCACTGTATTTCGGTATGGCACGTGGACCCGGTAGCTTGATGTCCCACATGTCGACGAAAGGGACTAGAACATTTATGAAAGCGAGCGCTCCACTTTTACGACGGAGGAGTACACGACACGGCGGCCCAGTGAACTGTTACTTGTACTATATAGTACTATAGTTTTGCTGTTTCACACGATCCATCGATACAAACCCGATTAAACAGGAAAGGGCGGATTTTTTCCCGCGCGGTAGATGATACTGGCCATCATTTCAAAGGCAATTTTAATGTATGCAAACTGAATAATTAAGTGACAATATGATATCTAGTAAAACTAAAAACACATATGATTTGTTGTGTTAGAGTGTAGTAGTAGTGTTGTATTGCATAGTTGTTAGATCTAACATGCGAGAACGTGTAGAGATGTAGTTTTGGAGGGCCTACAGAGAGAAAGCATAATACGGTCACCGAACTTCAGAATACGCTCATTACGGTCACTATATACGTTTTGCGGTGATTATATGGTCACTTGCTCACCGTTCAACATCGGGTTGCACTCTGTTGCCCGACCAAATAGTCTGCATGGCACCATGTTGACTAGTTAAATTGACCATGTTCCTTGTGGGTCCCACCTGTCAGTTCGCATAGGAAAAAGGTCAGATAAATAAAATTTACGCAGGAATCACCCGGCTGTGTATGTGTCTGTCAGGGCCTGATGTGTGCGCATGCACGTGTAGGTTGAGCACTTGAGCGTGAGAGTGTGGGTTGGTCGTGTGGTGTGTGCATGCATGTGTGCGTGGCTGGGTGTGTATGCGTGAGTGTTGCATGCTTGCGTGGCTGCATGTGTTCGTGTGAGTGTTGCGTGGATGCAGTTCGTGCATGCCTGCCTGCGTGTGTGTATAATCACCACACTAGCTCCTGTGTGTTAAAACAGACGGTTCGACATAACAAACAAGGCCACCTTGTCTGCTGTGCCCGCGGTCATGACTTCGAACCACCGTCCAATATTTTTTTGTCGTTTGTTTTCATTCTTACTAGCAAGATGCCCGTGCATTTCACCTAACATCAAGATGCATTTGTATGACTAGTTTATCTTGTGAGAGAAAAGGATGAACGAGGGAAGGCCCTATTTGCAAATGTGGAGAGGTGTGTGGGTACCTTTTTGCAAAATTGCCATAGTTTCCTTCCTATCCGTCAGATATAAATCGGACAGCCTATATTGCAGGATGGCAGGCACATCATCATCACCAACTCTGTTTTTTATAAGAGTGTAGAAGAGTAGATACAAGCCGATAGGTGGGCCCAATGTAGTGAGATAATGTGATGCAACACTAGAGGTGCCACGTGGAGCGTTTAACTGGTCAACTAGTTGTGTCTTGAGCAAATACAGAGCTGTACGGTGAGCCCGTGACTGTATAATAACGACAAAACATAAATAGTGACCGTAATGAGTGGATTCTGAAGTCCAATGTATAGAGTCAGGTTTTCGCTCCAAATACAATGATCGCCATCAGTATATATCGCGAGAGAAAGATGAAACATGCGTGAATGTGCTGGGGCTTACTTTTAGAGGACCTGGAGATAGTTTGTGTGCGTACGTGAAAGGGGCATAGAGGGGGTGTATGCGATGGGGAGAGAGACGCTCTCGTTTCTCTTTATTATGACTAACTTTATATGTAGTATAAAAATGTAAAAATTCACAGTGCGGAATAAATATCATTGTGGGCACCATGCAATGCAAATTAACGTTCATACTCCTCCATATAACTTTGTAATGTTGTATATATGTAGAAATTCTAAAATAATTTTTGGCCGCACTTTATTCAAAAAGGAATGTTGTATGCGAAATAAACGTGAAGAGAGGGCTTTTTAGATCAATGGGGTACGTGATGTAACATGTGTGAATGTGTAGTTGATGTATTTAAGGTGGCCTAGAGAGGTATGTGTGTGTATTACATAGTCGAGAGAGGCATGGATAGAGGGGCCGGCGGGGGGAGGGGGCATGAGAGAGATAGCACGAGAAATGAGAGAGGTCTAGAGAAGAGAGACTAATATTATGTCATGGCGAGAGATTCCCTTGAGTGTGTATATGCAAGGGGGGAGGGGATAGAGGCACGAGGAGATTTTTTGTGTGTGGTGTCTGTGTTGGTATGTGTGGGTGTGAGAAGATAACGAGACCCGGGGGCAGAGGGTGTGTCACCACGTGAGGTCTGGTGTGTCGAGGTGAGGCCCTTGGTTCGGTTCCGTCCTCCGCCACATTGGTCGGCCCGTGACGCATTTAGGGAGACCCATGGATGACTTGTCGTACAAGACAACGATAGCAGAATTGTGAAGGACTCTGTGTCCACTGACAAAGCCGACTAAGATTTGTAACCACGGTTCTCTGACTAAGGTAACCCCTTATCTCCTCGATATTACTATTCATCCAACCTAACTTTAAGGGGCATCCTACAGAATGCTCTGCTAGAATCATACTCGTCGATTAGGAAGAGAGGTGTGAGACAATGCGTGAGGACAGGCCTAAAGATAATGTGCGTACAGGAGACATGTAGGCAGGTCTATGTATATAGAAAGGGTTGATGGGGATTGTGCGTGTGTATGCTTGTGAGAGGAAGAGTGCTTGTGATAAAGGTTAGTGAAAACACTCGTAAATGGTTACGAGAGGGAGGGAGGGTTATATCAAGAGCATGTCTGCGAGAAAGATACCTCGGGAGAGAGTGTGTGAGCATGTGTGAGAGACCACCGATGGAGAGTGAAACTAAACGTAAAAGACTGATGTACACATTGATTAAAGATATGAATTGTATCCAAATATTAGGATGTGATCATGATATTTTCAATTAGCGTAAGGAACGGTCATTGATCCATCAGACATCTAGATTCTATCGAATTTGAGCTTGTCTATGTTATTATTCGACATAATTGATCCACATAGTTAGTATTTTGAACTCCAAACAATGCATCGCTTTAGAAATCGAATATAAACGTGAGTATAGTTCATGTTGTGTGTGTAAAGCACATTATACATATGAAAGTTACACAATGAACATTATAAATAGCTAGCTATGAACTAGCATATATTTGAATTCAACTTAAGGTGGTTTAAAAAATCGAATTCAACATGAAGTCCATTCAATTATTTGAATTTGATATCATGGCATTTGTAAATCATACCTAAATTATGGGGGCACCAATCTTTGCTCTGATTTTGTACATAATAGCATATATAGTCGTGTACAAAATAGATTCAAATTTAGCTCCTCCATTCCAAAATAATCATAGTGATAGGATTATCAAGTGTCAAAATTTCAAAAAGAAGCGGATAATTTAATGAGGTTTTCAAACATACAAGGTCAAATTTAACATTTTTTATTTAGGTCAATCCTCAAAGTTTAAGAGTACTCTAAACGTGAATGCTTCTGTTTCAGAATTTCAAACGAAGCACCAAAAGAGCCTCTACTCGCCCGACACTGCGTGAGACCAATGTTTGGTAGTAGAAGGAAATTACTTTTCTAACTCCGACCCGTGAAACCTACCGGCCCGACATCCAAAGGTCTAAACCGGGGTAGGTTTGTAGCTTCATCTAGATGCCACACAACCGCCTCCGTAAAACATTCATACACAATGGCCACCTAAGCACACATGCGCGCGGCCGAAATCGCTCCCGCCCACTATTTGGAACACCTGGGATTACCATCCTACCCCTGACCAGCAGTTGGTTTGAAATTTAAGAGGGGGTAAAGTTTGTACTTTCCCCAAATTTCAAACAAGCACGTCCCATCTGTTCAAAAAAGCCAAAAACAAGCGCATCCCAGACCAAAACATGGTTCTCCCTTAGCTCCCCTGTCCCCTGGCCCCCGTCTGATTCCCCATTCATACTTTGTGGGCGCCAAAACTACCTCTCCACCAGCTGTGAAACCCCGGCGTCCTCCGTCTGCCACCCCATCGCACCCATCAACCGCCGCCCTCCTCCATCACGCCGGAGCCGATACCCCGACGTCGTTGTCCACTACAACCTCAACCACAACGCCCTCCATGGATAGAAGTTAAAGCCGAGGCCGAGCCGTCTGTACCCGAGCCAGTTCAACCATGCCATCCTACGCCTCACCGCTGCCGCTCCAACTTCGCCACCGTCCACCGCACCAGAGCTGTTCCTGCTACACCGTCCTTCGCCGCCTCGGATCTGCTTCCCCTTCGCCGACATACGGCCACGGCAACACAGTCAACAATTTGGCCTTGGGTTCGTCCAAGCCTGCTGTTGGGGAACGTAGTAATTTCAAAAAAAATTCCTACGCACACGCAAGATCATGGTGATGCATAGCAACGAGAGGGGAGAGTGTATGTCCACGCACTCGTGAGACCAGAAGCGAAGCGTTATAACAACGCTGTTGATGTAGTCGACGCCTTCACGATCCGACCGATCCAAGTACCGAACGTCACGGCACCTCCGAGTTCTCGCACATCGCTCAGCTCGATGACGATCCCGGACCCGATCCAAAGAAAGTGTCGGGGATGAGTTCCACAAGACGACGGCAGGACGATGATGATGCTCCACCGACGCAGGGCTTCGCTTAAGCTCCGCTGACGATATGACTTCATCGCGAGGGCTTCGCCTAAGCCCGTGACGATATGACTTCACCGGCGCAGGGCTTCGCCTAAGCTTCGCGACGATATGACCGAAGTGGAATATGGTGGAGGGGGGCACCGCACACGGCTAAGGAACGATCCGTAGATCAACTTGTGTGTCTATGGGGTGCCCCCTACCCCCGTATATAAAGGAGTGGAGGAGGGGAGGGCCGGCCCTCTCTATGGCGCGCCCTAGGGGAGTCCTACTCCCACCGTGAGTAGGATTCCCCCTTTCCTAGTCCAACTAGGAAACCTTCCATGTAGTAGGAGTAGGAGAGAAGGAAAGGGAAGGGAAAAGGAGAAGGAAGGAAGGGGGCGCCCCCCTTCCCTAGTCCAATTCGTACCAGACCAAGGGAAGGGGTGCGGCCACCCTTGAGACCCTTTTCCTTCTTTCCCGTATGGCCCAATAAGGCCCAATACGTATTCCCGTAACTCTCCCAGTACTCAAAAATACCGAATCACTCGGAACCTTTCCGAATTCGAATATAGTCGTCCAATATATCGATGTTTACGCCTCGACCATTTCGAGACTCCTCGTCATGTCCCCGATCTCATCCGGGACTCGAACTCCTTCGGTACATCAAAACTCATAAACTCATAATATAACTGTCATCATCGAAACCTTGTTGCAAGCGGACCCTACGGGTTCGAGAACTATGTAGACATGACCTAGAACTATTCTCGGTCAATAACCAATAAGCGGGACCTGGATGCCCATATTGGCTCCTACATATTCTACGAAGATCTTTATCGGTCAAACCGCATAACAACATACGTTGTTCCTTTTGTCATCGGTATGTTACTTGCCCGAGATTCGATCGTCGGTATCCAATACCTAGTTCAATCTCGTCACCGCAAGTCTCTTTACTCGCTCTGTAATGCTTCATCCCGTAACCAACTCATTGGTCACATTGCTTGCAAGGCTTATAATGATGTGCATTACCGAGAGGGCCCAGAGATACCTCTCCGACAATCGGAGTGACAAAACCTAATCTCGAAATACGCCAACCCAACATGTACCTTTGGAGACACCTGTAGTACTCCTTTATAATCACCCGATTACGTTGTGACGCTTTGGTAGCACCCAAAGTGTTCCTCCGTAAACGGGAGTTGCATAATCTCATAGTTACAGGAACATGTATAAGTCATGAAGAAAGCAATAGCAACATACTAAACGATCAAGTGCTAGGCTAACGGAATGGGTCATGTCAATCAGATCATTCTCCTAATGATGTGATCCCGTTAATCAAATGACAACTCATGTCTATGGTTAGGAAACATAACCATCTTTGATTAACAAGCTAGTCAAGTAGAGGCATACTAGTGACACTGCTTGTCTATGTATTCACACATGTATTATGTTTCGGTTAATACAATTCTAGCATGAATAATAAACATTTATCATGATATAAGGAAATAAATAATAACTTTATTATTGCCTCTAGGGCATATTTCCTTCAGTCTCCCACTTGCACTAGAGTCAATAATCTAGTTCACATCGCCATGTGATTTAACATCAATAGTTCACATCTATATGTGGTTACCACCCATAGTTCACATCGACATGTGACCAACACCCAAAGGGTTTACTAGAGTCAATAATCTAGCTCACATCGCTATGTGATTAACACCCAAAGAGTACTAAGGTGTGATCATGTTTTGTTTGTGAGAGAAGTTTAGTCAACGGGTTCCGCCACATTCAGATCCGTATGTATTTTGCAAATTTCTATGTCTAAAATGCTCGCACGGAGCTACTCTAGCTAATTGCTCCCACTTTCAATATGTATCTAGATCGAGACTTAGAGTCATCCAGATCGGTGTCAAAACTTGCATCGACGTAACCCTTTACTTCTAACCTTTTGTCACTTCCATAATCGAGAAACATATCCTTATTCCACTAAGGATAATTTTGATCATTGTCCGATGATCTACTCCTAGATCACTATTGCTGAGTACACAGCATGGCATACTTTATAGAACCTATGGCCAAGGCATAGGGAATGACTTTCATTCTCATTCTATCTTCTGCCGTGGTCGGGTTTTGAGTCTTACTCAATTTCACACCTTGTAACACAGGCAAGAACTTTTTCTTTGACTGTTCCATTTTGAACTACTTCAAAATCTTGTCAAGGTATGTACTCATTGAAAAAACTTATCAAGCGTTTTGATCTATCTCTATAGATCTTGATGCTCAATATGTAAGCAGCTTCACCGAGGTCCTTCTTTGAAAAAACTCCTTTCAAACACTCCTTTATGCTTTGCAGAATAATTCTACATTATTTCCGATCAACAATATGTCATTCACATATACTTTATCAGAAAGGCTGTAGTGCTCCCACTCACTTTCTTGTAAATACAGGCTTTTCCAAAAGTCTCAGATAAAATCATATGCTTTGATCAACACATCAAAGCGTATATTCCAACTCGAGATGCTTGCACCGGTCCATTGATGGATCATTTGGAGCTTGCACATTTTGTTAGCTCCTTTAGGATTGACAAAACCTTCTGGTTGCATCATATACAACTCTTCTTTAATAAATCCATTAAAGAATGTAGTTTTGACATCCATTTGCCAGATTTCATAAAATGTGGCAATTGCTAACATGATTCGGACAGACTTAAGCATCGCTACGCTTGAGAAAATCTCATTGTAGTCAACACCTTGAACTTGTCGAAAACCTTTTGTGACAAGTCGAGCTTTGTAGATAGTAACACTACTATCGGTGTCCGTCTTCCTCTTGAAGATCCATTTATTTAACATGGTTTGCTGATCATCGAGCAAGTCAATCAAAGTCCATACTTTTGTTCTCATACATGGATCATATCTCGATTTTATGGCCTCAAGCCATTTCATGAATCTGGGCTCATCATCGCTTCCTCATAGTTCGTAGGTTCATCATGGTCTAGTAACATGACTTCGAGAACATGATTACCGTACTACTCAGTGCGGATCTTACTCTGGAAGACCCACGAGGTTTGGTAGCAACTTGATCTGAAGTTTCATGATCATCATCATTAACTTCCTCACTAATTGGTGTAGGAATCATTGGAACTGATTTACGTGATGAACTACTTTCCAATAAGGGAGAAGGTATAATTACCTCATCAAGTTCTACTTTCCTCCCACTCACTTCTTTCGAGAGAAACTTCTTCTCTAGAAAGGATCCATCTTAGCAACGAAAAACTTGCCTTCGGATCTGTGATAGAAGGTGTACCCAATAGTTACCTTTGGGTATTCTATGAAGACGCACTTCTCCGATTTGGGTTTGAGCTTATCGGTGAAAACTTTTTCACATAAGCATCACAACTCCAAACTTTTAAGAAACGCATGACTTAGGTTTACTTTGTTAAACCATAGTTCATATGGTGTCGTCTCAACGGATTTAGATGGTGCCCTATTAAATGTGAATGCAGCTGTCTCTAATGCATAACCCCAAAATGATAGTGGTAAACCGATAAGAGACATCATAGATCGCACCATATCAAATAAAGTGCGGTTACGACGTTCGGACACACCATAACATTGTGGTGTTCGGTGGCGTGAGCTGTGAAACTATTCCATATTATTTTAATTGAAGACCAAACTCGTAACTCAATTATTCGTCTTTGCGATTAGATCGCAGAAACTTTATTTTCTTGTTACGATGATTTTTCCACTTCAATCTGAAATTCTTTGAACCTTTCAACTATTTCAGACTTATGTTTCATCAAGTAGATATACCCATATCTTGCTCAAATCATCTTGTGAAAGTCAGAAAATAACGGTACTAGCCACGAGCATCAACACTCAAAGGATCGCATACATCGGTAAGTATTATTTCCAATTAGTCAGTATCTTGTTCCATTGTTAGGAGAACGGAGTTTTAGTCATCTTGCCCAAACGGCACGGTTCGCAAGCATCAAATGATTCATAATCAAGTGATTCCAAAAATCCATCAGCATGGAGTTTCTTCATGCGCTTTACACCAATATGACCTAAACGGCAGTGCCATAAATAAGTTGCACTATCATTATTAACTTTGCATCTTTTGGTTTCAATATTATGAATATGTGTATCACTATGATCGAGATCCAATGAATCATTTTCATTGGGTGTGTAACCATATAAGGTTTTATTCATGTAAATGTAACAACAATTTATTCTCTTACTTAAATGAATAACCGTATTGCAATAAACATGATCAAATCATACTTATGCTCAACACCAAATAACACTTATTTAGGTTCCATACTAATCCCGAAAGTATAGGGAGTGTGCGATGATGATCATATCAATCTTGGAACTACTTCCAACACTCATCTTCACTTCCCCTTCAACTAGTTTCTGTTCATTCTGCAACTCCCGTTTCAAGTTACTACTCTTAGCAATTGAACCAGTATCAAATACCGAGGGGTTGCTACGAACACTAGTAAAATACACATCAATAATCTGTATCTCAAATATACCTTTGTTCACTTTGCCATCCTTCTTATCCGCCAAATACTTGGGGTAGTTCCGCTTCTAGTGACCAGTTCCATTGCAGCAAAAAGCACTTAGTCTCGTGCTTAGGTCCAGACTTGGGTTTCTTCACTCGAGCAGCAACTTGCTTGCCGCTCTTCTTGAAGTTCCCTTCTTCTCTTTGCCCTTTTCCTTGAGACTAGTGGTCTTGTCAATCATCAACACTTGATGCTCTTTCTTGATTTCTACCTTCGTCGATTTCAACATCACGAAGAGCTCGGAATTGTTTTCGTCATCCCTTGCATACTATAGTTCATCACGAAGTTCTAGTAACTTAGTGATGGTGACTAGAGAATTCTGTCAATCACCGCCTTATCTGGAAGATTAACTCCCACTTGATTCAAGCGATTGAAGTACCTGCATAATCTGAGCACATGCTCACTAGTTGAGCGATTCTCCTCCATCTTTTAGCTTTAGAACTTTGTTGGAGACTTCATATCTCTCAACTCGGTATTTGCTGGAAATATTAACTTCAACTCCTCGGAACATCTCATATGGTCCATGACGCTCAAAACGCCTTTGAAGTCCCGATTCTAAGCCGTTAAGCATGGTGCACTAAACTATCAAGTAGTCATCATATTGAGCTAGCCAAACGCTCATAACGTGCGCATCCGCTCCTGCAATAGGTTTGTCACCTAGCGGTGCATCAAGGACATAATTCTTACGTGCAGCAATGAGGATAAACCTCGGATCACGGATCCAATCCGCATCATTGCTACTAACATCTTTCAATACAATTTTCTCTAGGAACATATATAAAAACATAGGGAAGCAACAACGCGAGCTATTGATCTACAACATAATTTGCAAAATACTACCAGGACTAAGTTCATGATAAATTAAAGTTCAATTAATCATATTACTTAAGAACTCCCACTTAGATAGACATCTCTCTAGTCATCTAAGTGATCACGTGATCCAAATCAACTAAACCATAACCGATCATCATGTGAGATGGAGTAGTTTTCAATGGTGAACATCTTATGTTGATCATATCTACTATATGATTCAAGCCGACCTTTCGGTCTCCGTGTTCCGAGGCCATATCTGCATATGCTAGGCTCGTCAAGTATAACCTGAGTATTCTGGCGTGCAAAACTGGCTTGCACCCGTTGTAGATGGACGTAGAGCTTATCACACCCGATCATCACGTGGTGTCTCTAAGCACGCATTTAACTTTGGCAACGGTGCATACTCGGGGAGAACACTACTTGATAATTTTAGTGAGAGATCATCTTAAAATGCTACCGTCAATCAAAGCAAAATAAGATGCATAAAGGATAAACATCACATGCAATCAATATAAGTGATATGATATGGCCATCATCATCTTGTGCTTGTGATCTCCATCTCCGAAGCACCGTCGTGATCACCATCGTCACCGGCGCGACACCTTGATCTCCATCGTAGCATAGTTGTCGTTTACGCCATCTATTGCTTCTACGACTATCGCTACCGCTTAGTGATAAAGTAAAGCAATTATGTATGCGTTGCATTTCATACAATAAAGCGACAACCATATGGCTCCAGCCAGTTGCCGATAACCCGGTTACAAAACATGATCATCTCATACAATAAAATATAGCATCACGTCTTGACCATATCACATCACAACATGCCCTGCAAAACAAGTTAGACGCCTTCTACTTTGTTGTTGCAAATTTTACGTGGCTGCTACGGGCTTAAGCAAGAACCAATCTCACCTACGCATCAAGACCACAACGACATTTCACAAATAGACTCCGCTTTTAACCTTCTCAAGGACCGGGCGAGCCACACTCAGTTCAACTAAAGTGAGAGAGACAGACACCCGCCAGCCACCTTTAAGCACGAGTGCTCGTAACGGTGAAACCAGTCTCGCGTAAGCGTCTGGCGTAATAATGTCGGTCCGGGCCGCTTCATCTCACAATACCGCTGAACCAAAGTATGACATGTCGGTAGGCAAGATGACTTGTATCGCCCACAACTCACTTGTGTTCTACTCGTGCAAAACATCAAACCATAAAAACCTAGGCTCGGATGCCACTGTTGGGGAACGTAGTAATTTCAAAAAATTCCTACGCACACGCAAGATCATGGTGATGCATAGCAACGAGAGGAGAGTGTATGTCCACGCACTCGTGAGACCAGAAGCGAAGCGTTATAACAACGCTGTTGATGTAGTCAGACGTCTTCACGATCCGACCGATCCAAGTACCGAACGTCACGGCACCTCCGAGTTCTCGCACACGCTCAGCTCGATGGCGATCCCCGGACTCCGATCCAGCAAAGTGTCGGGGATGAGTTCCGTCAAGACGACGGCGTGGTGGCGATGATGATGCTCCACCGACGCAGGGCTTCGCTTAAGCTCCGCGATATGACTTCACCGCGCAGGGCTTCGCCTAAGCTCCGCTGACGATATGACTTCACCGGCGCAGGTTTCACTTAAGCTTGACGATATATGACCAAGTGGAATATGGTGGAGGGGGCACCGCACACGGCTAAGGAACCATCCGTAGATCAACTTGTGTGTCTATGGGGTGCCCCTACCCCGTATATAAAGGAGTGGAGGAGGGAGGGCGGCCCTCTTCTATGGCGCGCCCTAGGGGAGTCCTACTCCACCGAGTAGGATTCCCTTTCCTAGTCCAACTAGGAAACCTTCCATGTAGTAGGAGTAGGAGAGAAGGAAAGGGAAGGGAAAAGGAGAAGGAAGGAAGGGGCCCCCTTCCCTAGTCCAATTCGTACCAGACCAAGGGAAGGGTGCGCCACCCTTGAGACCCTTTTCCTTCTTTCCCGTATGGCCCAATAAGGCCCAATACGTATTCCCGTAACTCTCGGTACTCAAAAATACCCGAATCACTCGGAACCTTTCCGAACTCCGAATATAGTCGTCCAATATATCGATCTTTACGTCTCGACCATTTCGAGACTCCTCGTCATGTCCCCGATCTCATCCGGGACTCCGAACTCCTTCGGTACATCAAAACTCATAAACTCATAATATAACCGCCATCGAAACCTTAAGCGTGCGGACCCTACGGGTTCGAGAACTATGTAGACATGACCTAGAACTATTCTCGGTCAATAACCAATAGCGGGACCTGGATGCCCATATTGGCTCCTACATATTCTACGAAGATCTTTATCGGTCAAACCGCATAACAACATACGTTGTTCCCTTTGTCATCGGTATGTTACTTGCCCGAGATTCGATCGTCGGTATCCAATACCTAGTTCAATCTCGCCACCGCAAGTCTCTTTACTCGCTCAGTAATGCTTCATCCCGTAACCAACTCATTGGTCACATTGCTTGCAAGGCTTAAAATGATGTGCATTACCGAGAGGGCCCAGAGATACCTCTCCGATAATCGGAGTGACAAAACCTAATCTCGAAATACGCCAACCCAACATGTACCTTTGGAGACACCTGTAGTACTCCTTTATAATCACCCAATTACGTTGTGACGTTTGGTAGCACCAAAGTGTTCCTCCGTAAACGGGAGTTGCATAATCTCATAGTTACAGGAACATGTATAAGTCATGAAGAAAGCAATAGCAACATACTAAGCGATCAAGTGCTAGGCTAACGGAATGGGTCATGTCAATCAGATCATTCTCCTAATGATGTGATCCCGTTAATCAAATGACAACTCATGTCTATGGTTAGGAAACATAGCCATCTTTGATTAACGAGCTAGTCAAGTAGAGGCATACTAGTGACACTCTGTTTGTCTATGTATTCACACATGTATTATGTTTCCGGTTAATACAATTCTAGCATGAATAATAAACATTTATCATGATATAAGGAAATAAATAATAACTTTATTATTGCCTCTAGGGCATATTTCCTTCACCTGCACCCTCCTCTGAAACATCGGTTCCCCTGGCAAAAAGAAGAAGATCGCGCGACATATGGAGGAGATCACACCGGCAACCGAAAATGGTACTCCTCTTCCCTTATTCGTGCAAATCTTACGTGTCTGCTTGCACGGTATTCGTCGCACAAAAGACACTAGTTGACCGCTTCTTCTTGATACTAGATGTTCCTAGTAACTCGCATGACGCATACGTGGTTTCTCCTCATATACTATTTCACCTTAGCTAGAGGTCCGTCACCCCCTGGATTTCAATTCCTGGTCAGTTGATTCCCAATTAACGGAAGCATTCCCCGTTGTAACAGGCGCTAGTCCGCCAATTATGCCGGGGAAACAACGCCTCAGTGTTTATCTTAGGGACGTGTGGGGCCTAGAGCTGCTGGCACCCAATCTGGAGGTCGGCCAGGATTAAAGGGATGGCCTGGGGGCGCTGCCAAGCACAACGGTGGTGTGAGGTCGAGGGAGGCGGGCGGCGAGGCAGGGGTCTGGGCGGTCAGCCGGGCAGTTCGAGAAAGGTTGTCAACAAAGGATCAAGGGAGGTAGACGAAGGTCATCTGCCTGTTCCTTATAGATCGGACGGTTCAGAAAAAAATCGACTGACCTATTTATTTTTAGTCGACTGTTATCTTGATAGGACCATATGTGGCGGTGTGCTGGAGGAGTACCTGCATTTCCTGTGCTCATATATTACAAAATCATACGGAGTAGAATCTAATTTTGTTTGTCATGCAATGTTATAGAGCTAACATATGTCCCCTATCATTTATTTTTCAGCCACCTACTATCTGCTACTTTTAAAGTGCACTAGTTCTGCACACACTTCACCCATACTCTCACTATTGTGTTTTTATGCAAGGGTATTTCAGACTCTGCTGCCATGAGAGAAGCAAAAAAGAAAAGAGAGAAGTCGCTCCAGCGTCGTACGCGGATAGGCAGACACGTTTCAGCACTTTAAAGGGTGCGGTGTCAGCAGATGGAGACGGTAAATGTAGCTCTGGAGTTGATGATCTCGTTTGCCGTGAACCACCATCCCAGGTGCTTGCTTTAACTTCGCGATGTCATGTGTGGTTGCATGTTGCATATGGTGTCTAGCTTGTATTCAAAAGGCCGAAGTCGGTCTTTATTAAGATAAGGAAAGATATTTTTGACATGAAACACCATTCCGTGAGCACCAGAAGACAAATAGCTAGTGAGGGCACTGGCCGAGCCAGTGACAAGCCCAGCACAAACAGGCACACCTGGAAGCCAACTAAAAAGCCACGATGGTGGCGAAGCAGCCCGCCTCCCACCAGGCTCTTAGGTCCTAGATGATCCTGCTCACCACTCCAGCCGAATGTCTAGCTTGTATTGCTTCCACTTTGGTTAAATTGCATCTGCTTAGCTTACACATTATACCTTTGAATATGACATGCCTTCCTGTTTTTGGTACATATTAGTACATATTTCTATTAACCATGTTCTTACATCAAACTAATGTTCTTGTGTATCCCTCATCAATCACTTATGATGAGGCAGTCGAACGATGGACTATCGTGAGTAAAGATCCTCATTTAAAGAATGAAGCGTCAGCCTCCCGACATGATTCTCAAGAAACAGCAAGGCTAGATGAATATAGTGAACGTAGCTCTGTAGTTGATTACCGCATTTCCCCTACACTAGCATCGCAGGTGCTTGCTCTAACTTGGCAAAGGATATATGGTTGCATGTTGCATATGGTGTCTAGATTGTAATTCTTCCAATCTGGTTAAATTGCATGTGCTATTCTGCTTAGTTTATACATTATACCTGTTAATGTGACATGCCTCCCTGTTTTTAGTACATAGTACATCTGTCTATTAAGCATTTTCTTTGCATAAAACTATTGTTTTTTTGTATCCCGCATCAATCAATATGATGAGACACCTTTAGTATATGCAGTGCGATATTAGTTGCATCTTTCATATGATTTATAGCATGCGCTGCTTCTAATTTGTTGAAATGCCATTTGTGATGGGACGCTTTTAACTTGGCGAGTCATATTGGTTGCATTTTCATGTGGTGTCTAGCTTGCATTGCTTTTTATTTGTTGGAATGGTTTCGCTTAGTTTACACAAACAGTTGTGAATATGCCATGTCGCCCTGCTTTTTCGTACATATTCCATCCTGGTATCATGTGTTTGCCTTACATCAAAGTAGTGATTGTCAAGATCATGCATGAATGAGTTCCGAAGAGAGAATTTTATTGCTTTTTCTTGTCGGTTTTACTTGACAATTCAAAATCAATAAAGCGGAAGGAAGTTAGCAAGGCAGCGGATAAAGGTGCTCCTTCCAAACGGAGGGCCTCTACAGATTCTACGCCTCCATCCCCCCAAGATGACTTGCAAGACAACACATGCATAGACACTCAACGTAGTTGTGTTGATGATGAGCACGTATCCCCTAGTGCACCATCACTGGTGCTCCCTCTAACTTGGCACTGTTATATGTGGTTGCATGTTATGTATGATTTCTAGCTTGTATTGATTCTAATTTTGATACATCAACATTCACAATGCGAAATTTATATCATTTGATCCATCATGAAAAGTAGTTTCATATTTTACCTACTAGGTATTGCAAATGTTGTTATTTTGTTCTATAATCTTGGTCAAACATTCAAATGGTTGACTTGCACGGAAACCAATACACCTTATATTCTGGAACGGAGGGAGTAGGTTACATCTTGCATTCTTTTCTAGCTTGTACTACTTCTAATTTGTTGAAATGGCACTTATGACGAGACAATTTTAACTTGGTAGAGTGATATTCGTTGCATCTTTCATATGGTGTCTAGCTTTCATTGCTTCTAATTTGTTGAAATGCCTTCTCCTTAGTTTACACATCATACGCTGTGAATATGCAATGCTGTGAATATGCAATGGCACTAATGACGAGAGACCTTTAACTTGGTACTGTGATGTTGTTTACACCTTGCATATGATTTATTTCTTGTACTGCTTCACATTTGTTTAAACGCCATTTATGATGAGACACTGCTAACTTGGCAGAGCGATATTTGTAGCATCTTTCATATGGTGTCTACCTTCCATTGCATTGCTTCTAATATAGTGAAATGTCTTCTGCTTAGTTTACACATCATAGTTCTGGTTATCTCATGTCGTCCTGTTTTTCGTACATATTACATCCTCCTATCATGTGGTTGTCTAACATCAAAGTTCAGTTCATCTGTATCACACATAAATTTGTTCTGAAGAACTAAATTCTTATTCGTTTTTCTTATCGGCTTGACTTAACATGGCACAGAGAAAGAGGAAGCAACACAGAAAGACAGGGAAAGGGAAGCGGGAGAATCCTGTAGATTCTGCTAGTACTGATGGTGCAATAGAAGGTCAAAGTCCAGCGGAAAATTGTACACATAGGGTATCCCGTGCTACACGAGCTACAAAACAAGCCAAACAAAAACAAATAGCTGCCACCAAACAAGCAGAGACAGCCCTAGTTGTTGCAACACCTTCCACAGTACCAGCAGCTGCACGAGTTACTCGTTGGTCAACTCAGCTAGCAGCACATTCCCAAGCTCCCTTGCCACCTGACACTTGATACGTCTCCGTCGTATCTACTTTTCCAAATACTTTTTCCCTTGTTTTGGACTCTAACTTGCATGATTTGAATGGAACTAACCCGGACTGACGCTGTTTTCAGCAGACTTTCCATGGTGTTATTTATGTGCAGAAACAAAATTTCTCAAAATGACCTGAAACTCCACGGAACATCTATTTGGAAAATAAGAAAAATACCGGAAGAAAAATCCACGTCAGGGGGCCCACACCCTGGCCACGAGGGTGGAGGGCGTGTCCTCCCCCTAGGGCGCACCCCCTACCTCGTGGGCCCCCTGGAGCTCCTCCGACCTCAACTCCAACTCTATATATTTGCTTTTGGGGAGAAAAAAATCAGAGAGAAGGATTCATCATGTTTTACGATACGGAGCCGCCGCCAAGCCCTAAAACCTCTCGGGAGGGCTGATCTGGAGTCCGTTCGGGGCTCCGGAGAGGGGGATTCGTCGCCGTCGTCATCATCAACCATCCTCCATCACAAATTTCCTGATGCTCACCGCCTTGCTGGACGGTGATGGGTTGGATGAGATCTATCATGTAATCAAGTTAGTTTTGTTAGGGTTTGATCCCTAGTATCCACTATGTTCTGAGATTGATGTTCCTATGACTTTGCTATGCTTAATGCTTGTCACTAGGGCCCGAGTGCCATGATTTGACATCTGAACCTATTAAGTTTTCATGAATATATGTGAGTTCTTGATCCTATCTTGCAAGTCTATAGTCACCTACTATGTGTTATGATCCGCAACCCCAAGTGACAATAATCGGGACCACTCCCGGTGATGACCATAGTTTGAGGAGTTCATGTATTCACTATGTGTTAATGCTTTGTTCCGGTACTCTATTAAAAGGAGGCCTTAATATCCCTTAGTTTCCATTAGGACCCCACTGCCACGGGAGGGTAGGACAAAAGATGTCATGCACGTTCTTTTCCATAAGCACGTATGACTATATTCGGAATACATGCCTACATTACATTGATGAATTGGAGCTAGTTCTGTGTCACCCTAGGTTATGACTGTTACATGATGAACCGCATCCGGCATAATTCTCCATCACCGATCCAATGCCTACGAGCTTTTCATATATTGTTATTCGCTTATTTACTTTTCCGTTGCCACTGTTACAATCACTACAAAACACCAAAAATATTACTTTGCTACTGCTACTTTTGTTACCGTTACCACTACTATCATATTATTGTGCGAGTAAATACCTTGCTGCAGATATTAAGTTATCCAGGTGTGGTTGAATTGACAACTCAACTGCTAATACTTGAGAATATTCTTTGGCTCCCCTTGTGTCGAATCAATAAATTTTGGTTGAATACTCTACCGTCGAAAACTGTTGCGATCCCCTATACTTGTGGGTTATCAAGACTATTTTAGGCGCCGTTCTTGGGGAGCATAGCTCTATTCTTTTAGTCACTTGGGATTTATATCTGCTGGTCACTATGAAGAACTTGAAGGACGCTAAGACAACAATTTATCCCTCAACTATGAGGGGAGGTAAGGAACTGCCATCTAGCTCTGCACTTGATTCACCTTCTATTTTGAGTAAGCTCGCGACACCTAAAACTGCTTCTGCTATTCATTCTGATATGTCGCATGTTATTGATGATGCCACTTCTGCTATGCATGATACTTATGCTGAGACTACTTCTATGCTTGATACTACCATGCCTCTTAGTGAATTTCTTGATGAACAAATTGCTAGGGCTAGAGAGAAAGAAATTATTGAAACTGATTATATTGATGAAAGTGATGATGAAGACTTGCCTGTTATTCCTGAGGGTTATGTTTTTGATAAATAAGCTTCTTTAGCTATTTTAGCTTGCAAAGATAGATATGAGCTCAAAATGTTATTAGCTAAATGGAATCAGCAATCTCTTAATGATAGAATGAGACCTGACCCTGCTTTTGCAACTTCACCTATCTGTGTTACCGATAAGGATTATGAATTCTCTGTTGATCCTGACATAATTACTTTGGTTGAATCTGATCCTTTTCATGGCTATGAATCTGAAACTGTTGTGGCACATCTTACTAAATTAAATGATATAGCCACCCTGTTCACTAATGATGAGAGATCTCGCTACTTTTATATCCTTAAAATATTTCCGTTCTCATTAAAGGGTGATGCTAAGATACGGTTTAATTCTATTGATCCTAGTTGTGTGCATAGTCCCCAGGATATGATTTATTACTTCCATGCTAAATATTTCCCTGCTCATAAGAAACAAGCTGCTTTAAGGGATATATACAACTTTGTGCAAATTGAAGAAGAGAGTCTCCCACAAGCTTGGGGGAGGCTTCTCAAGTTACTTAATGCTTTGCCTGATCATCCTCTCAAGAAAAATGAAATACTTGATATATTTTATAATGGACTAACCGATGCTTCCAGAGATTACATGGATAGTTGTGCTAGTTCTGTTTTCAGGGAAAGAACACCGGATGAAGCTGAAATTCTATTGAATAATATGTTGACAAATGAAAATAATTGGACACTTCCTGAGCCAATTCCTGAGCCTATTCCCAAACCAACTCCGAAGAAGAGAGGTGTTCTATTTCTCAGTCCTGAAGATATGTGATACGTCTCCAACGTATCTATAATTTTTGATTGCTCCATGCTACATTATCTATTGTTTTGGACTATAATGGGCTTTATTTTCCACTTTTATATTATTTTTGGGACTAACCTATTAACTGGAGGCCCAGCCTGTAATTGTTGTTTTTGCCTATTTCAGTATTTCGAAGAAACAGAATATCAAACGGAGTCCAAACGGAATGAAACCTTCGGGAACGTGATCTTCTCACCGAACGTGATCCAGGAGACTTGGACCCTACTCCAAGAAGCACCAGAGGCGGTCACGAGGGTGGAGGGCGCCCCCCTGGGCGCGCCCCCCTACCTCGTGGGCCCCCTGACGCTCCACCGACGTACTCCTTCCTCCTATATATACCTACGTACCCCCAATAGACCAGATACGGAGCCAAAAACCTAATTCCACCGCCGCAACCTTCTGTATCCATGAGATCCCATCTTGGGGCCTGTTCCGGAGCTCCGCCGGAGAGGGCATCTACCACGGAGGGCTTCTACATCAACACCATAGCCCCTCCGATGAAGTGTGAGTAGTTTACTTGGACCTTGGGTCCATAGCTAGTAGCTAGATGGCTTCTTCTCTCTTTTGGATCTCAATACAATGTTCTCCCCTCTCTCGTGGAGATCTATTCGATGTAATCTTCTTTTTGTGGTGTGTTTGTTGAGACCGATGAATTGTGGGTTTATGATCCAGCTTATCTATGAATAATATTTGAATCTTCTCTGAATTCTTTTATGTATGATTGAGTTATCTTTGCAAGTCTCTTGAATTATCCGTTTGGTTTGGCCAACTAGATTGGTAGTTCTTGCAATGGGAGAAGTGCATGGCTTTGGGTTCAATCTTGCGGTGTCCTTACTCAAAGGATGTAAACAGCTTGCAAGGAACGATTGTATTGTTGCCATCGAGGATAACAAGATGGGGTATTTATCATATTGCATGAATTTATTCCTCTACATCATGTCATCTTGCTTAAGGCGTTACTCTATTTTTAACTTAATACTCTAGATGCATGCTTTGGATAGCGGTCGATGAGTGGAGTAATAGTAGTAGATGCAGAATCGTTTCGATCTACTTGTCTCGGACGTGATGCCTATATACATGATCATACCTAGATAACCTCATAACTATGCTCAATTCTATCAATTGCTCAACAGTAATTTGTTCACCCACCGTAGAATATCTATGCTCTTGAGAGAAGCCACTAGTGAAACCTATGGCCCCCGGGTCTATTCTCATCATATCAATCTCCATTATTTTATTTACTTGCTTTGTTTTTGCTTTGCTTTTACTTTTCACTTTGCATCTTTATATAAAAAATACCAAAAATATTATCTCTATCAGATCTCACTCTTGTAAGTGAACGTGAAGGGATTGACAACCCCTAATCGCGTTGGTTGCGAGTAGCTATCATTTTGTGTGTACGAGGGACTTGGCGTGACCTCCTCTTGGATTGATACCTTGGTTCTCAAAACTGAGGGAAATACTTACGCCTTGTGCTGCATCATCCTCTCCTCTTCGGGAAAACCAACGCAAGCTCGAGACGTAGCAAGAAGGATTTCCGGCGCCGCTGTCGGGAGGTCTACGCAAAAGTCAACATACCAAGTACCCATCACAATCCCTATCTCTCGCATTACATTATTTGCCATTTGCCTCTCGTTTTCCTCTCCCCCACTTCACCCTTGCCGTTTTATTTGCCCTCTCTTTCTCAATCTCCTCCTCTCTTTTTCTTGCCCTTTCGTTTCTCGTTTGGTTGGTTTAGATGCTTATTTATTCCTAAACAAAGAAGCCAATATCTATGGATCCTGATCCGCTTGCCAATCTTTTTAAGGGATCCAATTATGATGAACCAATTCCTAGTAATTTGGATGCACTAGATTATCTTTACAAGGTTTTGCCTGAAATCCATGAAGTGACTCACGATAGATCTTTGAATAAAAAGCATGATTGGAATGATTTTATTATAAATTCTTTTGTTGTCAATTGTGCTAATAAGATGCAAAACCCTAAGCTTGGGGATGCTAGTTTTGCTACGTCTACTACTTGTTGCAATGATCATGATTGGGGTGATTCTTCTTATGATCTTGAAAATATATTTAAGCCCCATGATGAATATGAGATTGATAATATTGTTTGCAATAATATTGAAAGTGGGTTTGGGAGAGTGTCAACTTTAGATCCCACATATTTGGATAACATTCAATCTTATGAATTTTTTGATAAAAGTGGGCTTGGAGAAATCATGACTTTAGTTAATGATAATCCCACTATTTTGGAAGAGTGTCAACTTTGCATACATGTGGATCATGTTAAGAATATGTTATGTGATAGCTATTTTTTTGGATTTGCTTATGATCCTACATGTAATTATTATGAGAGAGGAAAATATGGTTGTAGAAGTTTTCATGTTACTAAATTACCTCTCTTCATGTTGAGATTGCTATCGTCACCTTCTTCTTCCTTGCATATGCTAGTTTTTGCTTGCCTTGCAAATTTGTTTGCCTATAATATGCCTATGCATAGGAAGTATGTTAGACTTAGATGTGTTTGTCACATGCTATATGATGCTCTATTTGTGCTTCAATTCTTGTCTTTCATGTGAGCATCATCGAAATCTCAATGCCTAGCTAAAAGGCTTTAAAGAAAAGCGCTTGTTGGGAGACAACCCAATATTTATCCTTTCTGCCTAGTAATAAATAATCCATCTAGATTATGTTTAGATGTGGTTTTATCTTTTAATTAGTGTTTGTGCCAAGTTAAACCTATTAGATCTTCTTGGGAGATAGTTATTTGATCTTGCTGTAATTTCCAGAATCTTTGCGCTCAGTGCCCGAATTGTTAAAAATCACCAGAACGTGATAAAATAGTAATTCCAATTTCTGATGATCAATAAACAAATTTCTCAGGTCCTCTAATTTTGGTAGAATTGTTTGGGTTCCAGAAGTTTGCGTTAGTTACAGATTACTACAGACTGTTCTGTTTTTGACAGATTCTGTTTTGCGTGTGTTGTTTGCTTATTTTGATGAATCTATGGCTAGTAAAATAGTTTATAATCCATAGAGAAGTTGTAATACAGTAGGTTTAACACCAATATAAATAAAGAATGAGTTCATTACAGTACCTTAAGGTAGTCTTTTGTTTTCTTTCTATAACGGAGCTCACGAGATTTCTATTGAGTTTTGTGTTGTGAAGTTTTCAAGTTTTGGATGAATTCTTTTGATGGATTATGGAACAAGGAGTGGCAAGAGCCTAAGCTTGGGGATGCCCATGGCACCCCCAAGATAATACAAGGACACCAAAAAGTCAAAGCTTGGGGATGCCCCGGAAGGCATCCCCTCTTTAAATCGATTCCATCGGTAATTTACTTGGAGCTATATTTTTATTCACCAACATGATATGTGTTTTGCTTGGAGCGTCTTGTATTATTTGTGTCTTTGCTTGTTAGTTTACCACAATCATCCTTGCTGTACACACCTTTTTAGAGAGCCATATATGATTTGGAATTTGTTAGAATACTCTATGTGCTTCACTTATATCTTTTGAGCTTGATAGTTTTGCTCATAGTGCGTCACTTATATCTTTTTGAGCGTGATAATTTTTGCTCTAGTGCTTCACTTAGATATTTTAGAGCACGGTGGTGGATTTTTTTTAAAGAAACTTGATCTCTCATGCTTCACTTAGATTATTTTGAGAGTCGTTAATAGCATGGTAATTTGCTTAATGTTAATATACTTGGTATTCAAGATATGTGAAACTTTCTTTTGAGTGCGTTGAATACTAAGATAAGTTTGATGCTTGATAATTGTTATGAGATATGGAGGTGATAATATTAGAGTCATGCTAGTTGAGTGGTTGTTAATTCAAAGAATACTTGTGTTGAAGTTTGTGATTCCCGTAGCATGCACGTATGGTGAACCGTTATGTGATGAACTTCGGAGCATGATTTATTTATTGATTGTCTTCCTTATGAGTGGCGGTCGGGGACGGCGATGGTCTTTCCTACCAATCTATCCCCTAGGAGCATGCGCGTAATACTTTGCTTTGATAACTTCTAGATTTTTGCAATAAGTATATGAGTTCTTTATGACTAATGTTGAGTCCATGGATTATACGCACTTTTTCCCATCCTTCCACCATTGCTAGCCTCTCTAATACCGCGCACCTTTTAAGCGGTATCATACACCCACCATAAACCTTCCTCAAAACAGCCACCATACCTACCTATTATGGCATTTCCATAGCCATTCCCAGATATATTGCCATGCAACTTTCCACCATTCCGTTTATTATGACACGCTCCATCATTGTCATATTGCTTAGCATGATCATGTAGTTGACATCGTATATGTGGCAAAGCCACCATTCATAGTTCTTTCATACATGTCACTCATGAATCATTGCATATCCCGGTACACCGCCGGAGGCATTCATATAGAGTCATATTATGTTCTAAGTATCGAGTTGTAATTATTGAGTTGTAAGAAAAATAAAAGTGTGATGATCATCATTATTAGAGCATTGTCCCAAGTGAGGAAAGGATGATGGAGACTATGATTCCCCCACAAGCCGGGATGAGACTCCGGACGGAAAAAAAGAGGCCATAAAAAAGAGAAAGAAAAGGCCCAAATAAAAAAAATGAGAGAAAAAGAGAGAAGGGACAATGTTACTATCCTTTTACCACACTTGTGCTTCAAAGTAGCACGATGATCTTCATGATAGAGAGTCTCTCGTTTTGTCACTTTCATATACTAGTGGGAATTTTTCATTATATGACTTGGCTTGTATATTCCAATGATGGGCTTCCTCAAAATGCCCTAGGTCTTCGTGAGCAAGCGAGTCGGATGCACACCCACTAGTTTCCTTTGTTGAGCTTTCATACACTTATAGCTCTAAGTGCATCCGTTGCATGGCAATCCCTACTCACTCACATTGATATCTATTGATGGGCATCTTCATAGCCCATTGATACGCCTAGTTGATGTGAGACTATCTTCCCTCTTTTTGTCTTCTCCACAACCACCATTCTATTCCACATATAGTGCTATATCCATGGCTCACGCTCATGTATTGCATGAAGATCGAAAAAGTTTTGAAAATGTTAAAGTATGAAACAATTGCTTGGCTTGTCATCGGGGTTGTGCATGATTTAAATACTTTGTGTGGGGAAGATGGAGCATAGCCAGACTATATGATTTTGTAGGGATAACTTTCTTTGGCAATGTTATTTTGAGAAGACATAATTACTTTGATTAGTATGCTTGAAGTCTTATTATTTTTATGTCAATATGAACTTTTGTCTTGAATCTTTCGGATCTGAATATTCATACCATGATTAAGAAGATTTACATTGGAATTATGCCAAAGTATCGCTCCGCATAAAAAAAATTCTTTTTATCATTTACCTACTCGAGGACGAGTAGGAATTAAGCTTGGGGATGCCTGATACATCTCCAATGTATCTATAATTTTTGATTGCTCCATGCTACTTTATCTATTGTTTTGGACTATAATCGGCTTTATTTTCCACTTTTATATTATTTTTGGGACTAACCTATTAACCGGAGGCCCAAATTTTAATTGCTGTTTTTGCCTATTTCAGTATTTTGAAGAAACAGAATATCAAACGGAGTCCAAACGGAATGAAACCTTTGGGAACGTGATCTTCTCACCGAACGTGATCCAGGAGACTTGGACCCTACTCCAAGAAGCACCAGAGGCGGTCACGAGGGTGGAGGGCGCGCCCAGCTACCTCGTGGGCCCCCTGACGCTCCACCGACGTACTCCTTCCTCCTATATATACTTACGTACCCCCAATAGACCAGATACGGAGCCAAAAACCTAATTCCACCACCGCAACCTTCTGTATCCACGAGATCCCATCTTGGGGCCTGTTTTGGAGCTCATGGGAGAGGGCATCTACCATGGAGGGCATCTACATCAACACCATAGCCCCTCCGATGAAGTGTGAGTAGTTTACTTCAGACCTTCAGGTCCATAGCTAGTAGCTAGATGGCTTCTTCTCTCTTTTTGGATCTCAATACAATGTACTCCCCCTCTCTCGTGGAGATCTATTCGATGTAATCTTCTTTTTGCATTGTGTTTGTTGGGACCAATGAATTGTGGGTTTATGATCCAGCTTATCTATGAATAATATTTGAATCTTCTCTGAATTATTTTATGTATGGTTGAGTTATCTTTGCAAGTCTCTTCGAATTATCCATTTGGTTTGGCCAACTAGATTGGTAGTTCTTGCAATGGGAGAAGTGCATGGCTTTGGGTTCAATCTTGCGGTGTCCTTACTCAGTGACAGAAAGAGTTGCAAGGCAGGTATTGTATTTTTGCCATCGAGGATAACAAGATGGGGTATTTATCATATTGCATGAATGTATTCCTCTACATCATGTCATCTTGCTTAAGGCGTTACTCTGTTTTTAACTTAATACTCTAGATGCATGCTGGATAGCGGTCGATGAGTGGGGTAATAGTAGTAGATGCAGAATCGTTTCGATCTACTTGTCTAGGACGTGATGCCTATATACATGATCATACCTAGATAACCTCATAACTATGCTCAATTCTATCAATTGCTCAACAGTAATTTGTTCACCCACCGTAGAATATCTATGCTCTTGAGAGAAGCCACTAGTGAAACCTATGGCCCCCGGGTCTATTCTCATCATATCAATCTCCATTATTTTATTTACTTGCTTTGTTTTGCTTTGCTTTTACTTTTCACTTTGCATCTTTATATCAAAAATACCAAAAATATTATCTGTATCAGATCTCACTCTCGTAAGTGAACGTGAAGGGATTGACAACCCCTAATCGCGTTGGTTGCGAGTAGCTATTGTTTTGTGCAGGTACGAGGGACTTGCGTGTGAACTCCTACTGGATTGATACCTTGGTTCTCAAAAACTGAGGGAAATACTTACGCTACTATGCTGCATCATCCTCTCCTCTTCGGGGAAAACCAACGCAAGCTCGAGACGTAGCAATATGCAAGAGGCAAAGAAATCTATGAAAGAAAAAGGTATTAAAGCTGAATATGTTAAGAATTTACCTCCTATTGAAGAAATACATGGTCTTAATCTACCGCATGTTAAGAAACATATGATCTTAATCCATTACCTACTGAAGAACCTCATGGTCTTGATAACCCGACACAGGTAGTAAAGGTAAATTCTGTCTATAGATATGATAAAGCTGAAATCCCTCCTACTAAAATTGCTAGCCAGTGCTTGGGTGAGTTTGATAATTTTATGGTTAAGCAAGAAGATTTCAATGCTTATTTTGGTAGACAATTAAAACAAAATGCTTATACGCTTGAACACTTGGGTAATTACATGGCTGAGGTTAGAGGTGAACTTAAACATTACTAAACATGCTTCTATGGTTACCACTCAAGTAGAACAAGTACTTAAAGCTCAAAATGATTTGCTCAATGAAATGAATAGTAAGAAAAATGATTATGCTGTTAGAGTGGCTACTAGAACTGGTAAAATGACTCAGGAACCTCTGTATCCTGAAGGCCACCCTAAGAGAATTGAACAAGATTCTCAGAGAAATAATATTGATGCACCTAGTCCTTCTAAAAAGAAGAAAAATAAAAATGATAGGACTTTGCGTGCTTCTAGTGAACCTATTACTGAACCACCTGAGAATCCAAATGATATTTCTATTTCTGATGCTGAAACACAATCTGGTAATGAACATGAACCCAATGAAAATGCTAATGATGATGTTCATGATGATTCTCAACCTAGTAATGATAATGATGTAGAAATTGAACCTGTTGTTGATCTTGATAACCCACAATCAAAGAATCAACGTTATGATAAGAGAGACTTTGTTGCTAGGAAACATGGTAAAGAAAGAGAACCATGGCTTCAGAAACCCATGCCTTTTCCTCCCAAACCATCCAAGAAAAAGGATGATGAGGATTTGAGCGCTTTCTTTGAAATGATTAGACCTATCTTTTTGCATATGCGATTAACTGATATGCTCAAAATGAATCCTTATGTTAAGTATATGAAAGATAGTGTTACAAATAAGAGAAAGATACCGGAAGCTGAGATTACCACCATGCTTGTTAAGTATACTTTTAAGGGTGGAATACCTAAGAAACTTGGAGATCTAGGAGTACCAACTATACCATGCTCCATTAAAAGAAATTATGCTAAAACTGCTTTATGTGATCTTGGAGCCGGTGTTAGTGTTATGCCTCTCTCTTTATATCATAGACTTGACTTGAATAAGTTGACACCTACTAAAATATCTTTGCAAATGGCTGATAAATCAACTGCTATAATTGCCGGTATTTGTGAGGATGTGCTTGTTGTGGTTGCAAACGTTACTATTTTAACGGACTTTGTTATTCTTGATATTCCCGAGGACGATAGTATGTCTATTATTCTTGGAAGACCTTTTTTGAATACTGCAGGGGCTGTTATTGATTGCAACAAAGGCAATGTCACTTTTCATGTTAATGGTAATGAGCATACGGTACACTTTCCGAGGAAACAACCTCAAGTTCATAGTATCAACTCTATTGGAAAAGTTCCATCGATTATATTTGGAGGTTTTGAATTTCCTCTACCTACTGTCAAGAAGAAATATGATATTCTTATTATTGGGGATGTGCATATCCCCGTTGAGGTAACATTGTGTTATTCGAAATTTGTTAACAAGACCTGATCAACCTTGTTAGTGGATTCCTTTTGATGAGCATGAGATGGATGAAACTAGAAGGCACAACCTTCTGTACCCTCTTTCTACTTTCTGTTATTTAGTTGAAATAAAGTAAAAATAGTATTTTTCTGTCTGCTTTCTGATTTATCCGTGCAATATAAAAATACCCCGAAAATAAAAGTTCTCCAAATGCCCTGAAAATGGAATATGATTTTTTTAGAGTTTTTGAGAATATCTGGCACTGAGAACACATCAGGAGGGGCAAGCACCTGGCCACGAGGGTGGAGGGCGCGCCCTACCCCCAGGGCGCGCCCCCTGCCTCATGGGCCCACGGTGGCCCTCCTCCACTTATTCCTGCACCCATACACTCCTTCTTCCTCCCACAAACACCAATATCCAGCTCAAGCACGAGTTCTAGCTCATTTTGCTGCGATTTGCGATCTCCTTGCTCAAAGCACCTCTCACAAAACTGCTTGGGGAGATTGTTCCTTGGTATGTGACTCCTCCATTGGTCCAATTAGTTTTTGCTCTAGTGCTTTATTCATTGCAAATTTGTGCTGCATAGGTGACCATGTTCTTGAACTTGCATGTCAAATTTATATGGTTCCAAGTAGTTCTAATGCATGATATAGGCTCTAGGCACTTGTAGGAGTAGTTGCTATCAATTTTGTTGAGCTTGGTTTACTTTTGTTTGAAGTTACTAAAAATTTCAGAAATTTTTCAGAGGAGGAAATATGCTTAGGAAAATGTTCCAAGGTGGTTCTTCAAGGAAGCAAGGACCCAGGCTTGCAATGCATGATGCTGACGAGGAGCCACCAAGGGACGCTCCAGTGCGGCATTGTGAATGGCCTTCAGAAAATTTTATGGATCGAGCGGGAATCAAGGAAGAATTTAACGCATATTTGCGTAACACTGATCTTGTGAGCTTCGAGGCATACAAATGCCGCCAGTACCACTATCTCACTAGTACATTTTTGAGGAGGTTTGAATTTTCATCTCACGTAATTCTCCAACTGTCCTGTTTGATCTTTATGAAAAATCTTATACCATGGACTTAGAGGATTTTACTTCTGCTTGCAAACTTCCACAATGGGGTAGTGTTAGTGAACCCCGCAAATCTGAATTTAGAAATTTTCTTGCTAGTATAACTGTGGGGGAATCTAGAGATATAGCACAAGCCACCATAGGGAGCATTCACTTTCCTGCTATACATTATTTTGCTCTCTTCATAGGTAGGTGCATAAATGGTAAAGATGAAGCATGTCATATGTGTGCTCCTGATCTCAGTATTCTTAGGAGTGCTGTGTTAGGAGACAAATCTTATAATTTGGGAGCCATTGTTGCACGTAGGTTGCATAATAATAGATTTAATGGAGATTTCTTTGGCGGAATTTATGCAACCCGCTTAGCTAATTTTCTTGGTGTGGACGTTCATGAGGATGATATTGAGTTGCCTCCTACTTATTTAGACTATAATTCTATGGTCTACCACCAGTTTGTCGAGAGGAATGAATCACCTCTTCATTAAAGCTTAATCTTTGACAGACGTCGTGCTGTCTGTCTTACTCTCCCTGCTCCTGCCTTCTTTGATTATCAGGCAAGAGGAAGACATTTCATTACTAGAGAGGAGGCAGCTGAGTACGAGAGGAGGGCGGAGGCAGCTCGCCGCCATGCTGCAGCTCAGGAGGCGATAGCCGCTACATCTCAGTATGACCCCGGCTACAACTATGGGTATCCGCCAGGCCATCCGTGGCAATAAACCAACTTAGGCCAAAAGCCTAAGCTCGGGGGAGTACGTATTTCCCACCGACATTACATTTATGTTTACACACTCATTGCTAGATGTCGGTGCTCATACTCTTTCACTGTAATATCCATGCTAGTTTATTTTATTTTCTTGCTTTCTTCTTGTGTGTTTGATAAACTTTAAGAAAAACCAAAAAAATTAGTAATAGCTTTAGCTAGTTTACTTTTCTTGTCGTAGTAGTAATAATTAAAAGAAAACCCAAAAATATTTCCCGTTCTTCTTTTGCTTTGGAGCTTTCCCGTGTAAATAGTTTTTATTTCTTTTCTTTTCTTTGGGGGTCGATAGGAGAAAACCATGATTAAATTGTTGAAGTGGCTCTTATATGCATTATTGCTGATTTAACCAAGAGCCCATATTTCCTTGTCTTCTCTTGTTTATATGAATGCTCGCAGATTCCAGCTTAGTCCAATGCACGTGCACTCTTATTATTATTCACATCGTCCAGTCATGCAAGTGAAAGGCAATTATGACAATATATGATGGACTGACTAAGATGAGAAAAGATGGTATGAACTCGACCTCTCTTGTTTTTGTAAATATGATGAGTTCATCGTTCCTGATTCAGCATATTATGAATAAACATGTTTGCAGTGACAATTAGAGATCATAGTTGCTTATGCCATGCTTGATTAGCTATGAGTTATAATGGTTTAGCTTGCGTGCCAACATGCTATTAAAATGGTTGTGATGTGGTATAGTGGGGTGGTATCCTCCTTTGAATGATTTAAGTGACTCGACTTGGCACATGTTCACACATGTAGTTGAAACAAATCAACACAGCCTTCACGATATTTGTGTTCATGGTGGATTATATCCTACTCATGCTCGTACTCAATGTTTATTAATTTTAATGCATGTTCATGACTATTGTTGCTCTCTAGTTGGTCGCTTTCCAGTCTTTTGCTAGGCTTCACTTGTACTAAGCGGGAATACTGCTTGTGCATCCAATCCCTTAAACCCCAAAGTTATTCCATATGAGTCCACCATACCTTCCTATATGCGGTATCTACCTGCCGTTCCAAGTAAATTTGTATGTGCCAAACTCTAAACCTTCAAATGAAATTCTGTTTTGTATGCTCGAATAGCTCATGTATCAACTAGGGTTGTCCGTATCTTCCATGCTAGGCAGGTTATTCTCAAGAGGAGTGGACTCCGCTCCTCACTCACGAGAAAATGGCTGGTCACCGGGATGCCTAGTCCCATAGTTTATGCAAACTAAATCAAAATAATTTCAAACAAAACTCCCCCTAGGACTGTTGCTAGTTGGAGACACTCGTTGTTTCGAGCAAGTCATGGATTGATGCTTGTTGGTGGAGGGGGAGTATAAAATTTACCATTATGTTTGGGAACCGCCTATAATGTGTGTAGCATGGAAGATATCGCCATCTCTTGGTTGTTGTGTTGACAATGAAAGTATGCTGCTCAAAATATTATTTATCTCTATTTCAAAACTGAACTCTAGCACCTCTACAAATCCCTTCTTCCCTCTGCGAAGGGCCTATCTATTTACTTTTATGTTGAGTCATCATCCTCTTATTAAAAAGCACTAGCCGGAGAGCGCAGCTGTCATTTGCATTCATTACTATTAATTTATATTGGGTATGACTATGACTGGATCTCTTTTACCATGAATTACAATGTCTAGTCAGTCCTTGATTTTTAAAGGTGCTCTGCATTTATGTTTTGCGGTCTCAGAAAGGGCTAGCGAGATACCATCTTATTATATCATATCATGATTGTTTTGAGAAAGTGTTGTCATCCGAGATTTATTATTATGGCTTGCTAGTTGATTATGCCATTGATATGAGTAAACATGAGACCTAAGAGTTATTGCAAATATGGTTAGTCATAATCTTTGCTGAAAACTTGAATGCTGGCTTTACATATTTACAACAACAAGAGCAAACCGAGTTTGTATAAGTTTTTCTTTATCACTTTCAGTTTGTCAACTGAATTGCTTGAGGACAAGCAAAGGTTTAAGCTAGGGGGAGTTGATACGTCTCCGTCGTATCTACTTTTCCAAACAATTTTGCCCTTGTTTTGGACTCTAACTTGCATGATTTGAATGGAACTAACCCGGACTGACACTGTTTTCAGCAGACTTTCCATGGTGTTATTTATGTGTAGAAACAAAAGTTCTCGAAATGACCCGAAACTCCACGGAACATCTATTTGGAAAATAAGAAAAATACCGGAAGAAAAATCCACATCAGGGGGCCCACACCCTGGACACGAGGGTGGGGGGCGCGCCTGCCCCCCTAGGGCGCGCCCCCTACCTCGTGGGCCCCCTGGAGCTCCTCCGACCTCAACTCCAACTCTATATATTTGCTTTCGGGGAGAAAAAAATTAGAGAGAAGGATTCATCGCGTTTTACGATACGGAGCCGCCGCCAAGCCCTAAAACCTCTCGGGAGGGCTGATCTGGAGTCCGTTCGGGGCTCCAGAGAGGGGGATTCGTCGCCGTCGTCATCATCAACCATCCTCCATCACCAATTTCATGATGGTCACCGCCAGCGTGAGTAATTCCATCGTAGGCTTGCTGGACGGTGATGGGTTGGATGAGATCTATCATGTAATCGAGTTAGTTTTGTTAGGGTTTGATCCCTAGTATCCACTATGTTCTGAGATTGATGTTGCTATGACTTTGTTATGCTTAATGCTTGTCACTAGGGCCCGAGTGCCATGATTTCAGATCTGAACCTATTATGTTTTCATGAATATATGTGAGTTCTTGATCCTATCTTGCAAGTATATAGTCACCTACTATGTGTTATGATCCGCAACCCGAAGTGAAAATAGTCGGGACCACTCCCGGTGATGACCATAGTTTGAGGAGTTCATGTATTCACTATGTGTTAATGCTTTGTTCCGGTACTCTATTAAAAGGAGGCCTTAATATCCCTTAGTTTCCATTAGGACTTAGCTGCCACGGGAGGGTAGGACAAAAGATGTCATGCAAGTTCTTTTCCATAAGCACGTATAACTATATTCGGAATACATGCCTACATTACATTGATGAATTGGAGCTAATTCTGTGTCACCCTAGGTTATGACTGTTACATGATGAACCACATCCGGCATAATTCTCCATCATCGATCCAATGCCTACGAGCTTTTCATATATTGTTCTTCGCTTATTTACTTTTCCATTGCCACTGTTATAATCACTACAAAACACCAAAAATATTACTTTGCTACTGCTACTTTTGTTACCGTTACCACTACTATCATATTACTGTGCTAGTAAATACCTTGCTACAGATAGTAAGTTATCCAGGTGTGTTGAATTGACAACTCAGCTGCTAATACTTGAGAATATTCTTTGGCTCCCCTTGTGTCGAATCAATAAATTTGGGTTGAATACTCTACCCTCAAAAACTGTTGCGATCCCCTATACTTGTGGGTTATCAACACTACTTTCGAAGCACTCCTGACACAAGATGAGTTGGCAAGATCAGATGGACTTTGTGAGCTTCAACAGCAAGAAGGTAGTTGCTGGAGGCAAGTTACAGTTGCATGCTTCTTTATATGTAGTCTCCCAGTTTGATGTACACTAACACTTCCTATGTTCGTTGTTGGACTAGCACCCAGGCGCAAGAGGAAACAAACATCAGGGATAATGCTTGATAGGTTAACTAAATCTAGAGGAGGAAGAATGGAGATCCGTTTTGAGGCAGGTTTAAAAAGGCCACCTGATGCTACAGAGTCAGCCAAGTTAGTATCAGAGGCAACGGTTGCCGTTAGGTGTCATGTACGTATCCTGCCAACATGGATTTAGTACAGGAATGACAAAGACGAAACCCAGTTCAACACCTTCCTCGACCATTTATCTGTAAGTATGGTTATGTATGGAAACTAGTAATATCGTCTTGCTCTGTCCCATACTTTCTAGGTTGCGTATAATGAGACTCCCATAATTTTCAACAGATGAGGTTCAAGTTGCACTGGTACAGCGACGTGCTAAACAAACGATTTTTAACCCCTTTCCGCGACGACATTTGGAATCATCGCCAAGTGACTGTTGGCGATAGGGGGGTCCATCCCACACGACCCAGAAATCATCGGGGATAGGCCCTCCTGGGACCCAGGCTGGGGCCGTGTGCGATCGGGCGAGGCATCGAAACCTGATCAAATTCGTAGGTATGTACATCCCACACGGTAATCCGAGAAAATCATTTCCGTAGGTATGTACATCCCACACGTTAATCCCAAAAAATCATTTCCATAGGTATGTACATCCCACACGGTGAATCCCAGAAAATCATTTCCATAGGTATGTACATCCCACACGGTGAATCCCAGAAAATCATTTCCGTAGGTATGTACATCCCACACGGTGAATCCCAGAAAAACATTTCTGTAGGTATGTATATCACACACAGTTCTTTGTGTGGAAACGTTTGTGCAAGGTGGTCTAACGCAAACAGTTCGCTGCCAGAAGCCGTGTGTGATTGTTAGTTGATCGAACACGCCTACTTTCTAGAAACAGTGTGGGTTGTTTGAGTTCATCGCCCACAGTGCTGTCTGAGTAACCGTTTGTAATAGAAAACCCCAATAAGCAGGGTAATTAGCCTATTATTGATAATCCATGTACTAATCAAATTGATATTTCTTATAAAACACGCCAGATATTTCATATCCGTATAAAAGCAACCAGGATTTCATAATCGAATTACATCAGATAGCTTCGGCACTCAGTTACACCAGTACACAACAGCACCAAGTTTCACATGCAGCATCAAAAACCTTCGGAAAGTAGCATCATACACGGTAAATAGACATATGAATCCCATCTGGGAAACTGCAGAAGCGGAAGGCAAATATTGAGCCTTCAGTGATGTTGAATGTCCTTGCAACTTTAGGCCAGTGGCTATGGATAATTGCCCGCCCAACCTTTGTCCTCTTCAGCAAGACTTCAATATTGTACCGTGGGTGTTGAATGAATACCTTCCTAGCCTCTTGACCATGCAGGTGGTTTGAGAGGTAATCATCAGTGAACTTCTTTGAAAAGTACTAAAAACAAAGCTATGCATAAATCGCTGTTGTAAATTTTGAAATGGCGAAAGGAGTAAAAACAAGGTAAAAGAGTTGGTACCATCCTATAGTTGACTGATGTCTTCTTCATTGTGCAAACAAAGATCTTGCTATTATTCGTCGCAAGTTTCTTCATCCTAACAATCTTTCTGAGTTTCTTGACTTGAATGATATTCATGGACATCTCATTTCCCCATATGCAAAATGGGTCGAATAGTGGGTCCAAGCCTCTGACAGCAGGACCTACATGTGCAAGACCAAATTGTAAGAAACGTAAATATTAGAATGATCCTGCAACTACACAATAATGTGTTATTAGCCAAAGGACCATGCTTGAACAAACCTCGATGGTAAACCACAGTGTCTCCCATTGTTTACCTACAACACACATAAGGAAGATCTTGATAAGGTTAACTGAGAGTTGCCATACTATCAGTAGAATATGTATTGAGTACAGCCAAATTCGATTGGTGTCACATGCATAACAATAAAAAAATGCACCCACAACAAATGAAAATGAAATGGCAGAACTGAATCAAACAGTTAAATGGACAGCAAACCAAATGAACCAAAATAGTTAAATGAGCACGACATTGTAGAATAGAAACATGTACTAGAAGATAAGACAGTTAACAAAACAAAGAATGCTTGAGAACGGTACTACGAAATGTAGCAATTGTTGGACCAAAGTGTTAACCGAACAATACATTTCAGAGGACCAAACTATTAACTAAACATCAGATTGCATATTAACATTACAGAGGACAAATCACTAGAAGGCACTGGCGGTGGCCTCGAGAAAACATCACGAATTTTAAAGTAGACAACTGATAATCCCCAAGTGTAGGGAATCATCGTAGCAATTTCCAAAGGTGGAAGTGATAAGTATGGAGTGTCGAACCCACAAGGAGCTAAAGGTAAGATCAATATTCTCTCAAGCCCTATCTGCCATCGACACGACTCTACGTACACCGAACGTTTGCTTCCAACTAGAAACGAGAAATAAAACTATGTTGTGGGTATGAAGAGGATAACATTGCATGATATCGGAGAACTAAAATATAAAAGTAGTTGCTGTTATCATAAAGTTAGAATATACTACTAAATATAATAAATAGCGAGTGTGGAATAATGATGGATCGGTGTGCGGAATTGTCCTAGGCAATCGTTAACAAGACAGATAGTCGTCATTGCAATTTCATATGAGGGAGAGGCATAAGCTAACATACTTTCTCTTCTTGGATCATATGCACTTATGATTGGAACTCTAGCAAGCATCCGCAACTACTAAAGATTATTAAGGTAAAACCCAACCATAGCATTAAAGCATCAAGTCCCCTTTATCCCATACGCAACAACCCCCTTACTCGGGTTTATGCTTCTTTCACTCAAGCAACCCACTATAAGCGAATCATAAACGTATTGCAACACCTTACAGCGGGTATCCCTCACGCTTGCGCGACACGGAGGGCACAATAGGACAGCACCAAAATAAAACATACAACTCATACCAATCTAGATCATCAATCAACCCAAAGACAAAGGATATCTACTCAAAACATCATAAGATGGCAACACATCATTGGATCATAATATGTGGCATAAAGCACCATGTTCAAGTAGGGGTTACAGCGGGGTGCGGGAGAGTGGACCGCGTAAAAGAGATGAGGATGGTGATGATGATGGTGATGTTGATGAAAACGATCATCGCGGCGATGATTCCCCTCCCGATGGCAGTCCAACGCCACCGAGAGAGAGGAGGAGAGGTTCTCCCCCTTGTGCTTCCTCCTCCATGGCCTCCCCCCTCTTGTCCTTGTCCTTCATGGTGATGATGGCCCCTCCGGGATACTCCACCATGGCCACCGGTGATGATGGCCCCCTCCGGCAGGGTGCCGGAGAGGGCCTAGATTGATTTCTCGTGGCTACAGAGGCTTGTGGCGGCGTCGGTCTAGGTTAATTTTCCGAGGTTTCTGTATTTATAGGAATTTTTGGCGTCGGTCTCACGTCACGGAGGTGCTCGAGGCGTCCACGAGGCAGGCCCACGCGCCTGGGGGGGGGGGGGGGGGGGGTTGGGCGCGCCCACACCCTCGTGGGCGTCCCTGGATTCTCCTGGCCCTACTCTTTTACTCCGGGGTCTTCTTTTGGTCCATAAAAAATCGTCAAAAATTGGCACGTCAATTGGACTCCGTTTGATATTCCTTTTCTCAGAAAACTCAAAAACAAGGAAAAACAGAACTGGCACTGGGCTCTAGGTTAATAGGTTAGTCCCAAAAATCATATAAAATAGCATATAAATGCATATAAAACATCTAAGATGGATAATATAATAGCATGAATACTTCATAAATTATAGATATGTTGGAGACGTATCAACAACCGCACGACGGTGTCGACGGTGGCCTCGAAGACGAGGTGCTCCTCCAAGATCTGGCGGTCGACACGCATGGCAGCCGTAGCAACCTCATTCGCGTGTGCGGCCGCATGCTACTGAGCTCCACGTTATACTGTGTGCAAAATGGCTGTGGGCGACGCTTAATTGGAGGAGGGGGGCAATGATTTCGGTGGAAGGTGTCGCTCCGTCGGTCGGGGCATGTGGGACGGGAAAGGAGGAGGATGGTGTGGGTGGGGTGTGGATTACCTGACCATATCGATGAGGCCGCGCAGCAAGAAGAAGGGTCGACGGCGAGGAGGCCACGCAACAAGAAGTAGGGTCGCCGGCGAGGAGGCGGCGCTGCAAGAAGAAGGGTCACCGGCGAGGAGGGGGCGCTGCAAGAAGAAGGTTAGTCAACGAGGAGGTGGCGCTGCAAGAAGAAGGGTCGCCGGCGAGGAGGCTGAGCTGCCAGTAAGGAGCAGTGAAGCTTTGAACTCGGAAAGCAAGGAGCAACAGTGGAAATGTGGCTTTTGGTAGGAGGGAGGGGGCAGGGAGATAGATATTTCCGCGATGGCAATTTTTTTTCGCTCGGTGCCGCGAGAAACTGGCGCGCAAGTGTGGTTCAAGCGGGGGTGGTGGACTGTAGACGACGAAGCTTCTTGCGTAAGCCAGACAAGACGGTGCGCCAAGATATTTTATATCGCATCCCACACGATTCTTGTGTTATACCTAGTTTTTTCATTATGTTTTGAAAGACAAAATGGTGTTACGGAGGGAAAGGATGGTGTTTGAATTGCTAGAACATTTACGTAGAGCGAACATGCAACTAGTACATGACCGTATGGTTTAAATTTGGAATTATTCCGGGTTCGTTTGGCATTTTTATGCATTAATTGAGTTTCTGGGCATTTAATGTGCATAATTCAAATTTGAACTACAAGCACATGCTCCAATGCACCAAAGTTTGTTGAAAAATCACATGTGTGTCTTTGGGTGAATTTATAGGTCCCATGCAAGAAATGGAAATGAAATTCAAACATCTCAAGGCGTGGGTTCTCGGAATGATTGAGGAACTTGGTTTTTTAATTCTTGTAAATCCAAAACATGGCTGAAAATCATGAAACTTGGCATGGTGTCATGACATGGCACCAACATGTTTGAGTAATTTTTTTGGCCGAATTGGGACAAGCTTTGGTGTAAGCTTCTTGCAAACCGGAGCTTCCCTTAAGAAGGCTCTTGGTTCGGAGAGGGAACGTGTCACCTCCGTGTGCGAAACGATATACGTACACTGCCTTCTCCCACCTTAATTTTTTTACACTGGTAGATTAGACCAAATAGAAGTATCGTGCTAAATTTTGGAATTATTCCAGGTTCGTTTGGCCTTTTTTATACATTAATTTAATTTCTATGCATTTAATGTGCATAATTCAAATTTGAACTACAAGAACAGGCTCCAGTGCACCAAAGTTGTTTGAAAAATCACATGTGTGTCCTTGGGTGAATTTCTAGGTCCCATGCAAGAGATGGGAGTGAAATTCAAACATCTAGGCGTCGTGGCTCGGCCGGAAAGATTGAGAAACTTGGTTTTTTAATTCCTGTAAAACCAAAACACGCCTGAAAATCATGAAACTTGGCATGGTTTCATGACATGGCACCAACATGCTGCGGTAATTTTTTGGCCGAATTGGGACAAGCTTTGGTGTAAGCTTCTTACAAACCGGAGCTTCCCTCAAGAAGCCTCGTGGTTCCGAGAGGGAACGTGCCACCTCCGTGTGCGAAACGACATACGTACACTGCTTTGTCCCTGCTTAATTTTTTTACGCAGGCAGATTAGACCAAATAGAAGTATCGTTCCAAATTTTGGAATTATTCTGGGTTCGTTTGGCCTTTTTATACATTAATTTAGTTTCTGCGCATTTAATGTGGATGATTCAAATTTGAACTACAAGCACAGGCTCCAGTGCACCAAAGTTGTTTGAAAAACCACATGTGTGTCCTTGGGTGAATTTATAGGTCCCATGCAAGAAATAGGAATGAAATTCAAACATCTGGGCGTCGCGGCTTGCTCGGAAAGATTGAGAAACATGGTTTTTTAATTCCTATAAATCCAAAACACGTCTGAAAATCATAAAACTTGGCATGGTGTCATGACATGGCACCAAAATGCTGTGGTAATTTTTTTGGCCGAATTGGGACAAGCTTTGGTGTAAGCTTCTTGCAAACCGGAGCTTCCGTCAAGAAGGCTCATGGTTCCTAGAGGGAACGTGCCACCTCCGTGGGCGAAACGACATACGTACACTGCCTTCTCCCGCCTTAATTTTTTTACACATGCAGTTTAGACCAAATAGAAGTATCGTGCTAAATTTTGGAATTATTCTGGGTTCGTTTGGCCTTTTTTATACATTAATTGAGTTTCTGCGCATTTAATGTGCATAATTCAAATTTGAACTACAAGCACAAGCTCCAGTGCACCAAAGTTGTTTGAAAAAACCCACATGTGCGTCCTTGGGTGAATTTCTAGGTCCTATGCAATAGATTGGAATGAAATTCAAACATCTGGGAGTCATGGCTTGGTCGGAAAGATTGAGACACTTGGTTTTTTAATTCCTGTAAATCCAAAACACGCCTGAAAATCATGAAACATGGCATGGTGTCATGACATGGCACCAACATGCTATGGTAATTTTTCTGTCCGATTTGCCAAGGCGCACACATTAACAATCAACAAAGTCATTTTGGAACAAGTGCTGTCACGTTACAAATCGGGAACACAAGTATTATTGAAACCGTGGGCTTTCTACTTACCAATTACGTGTCGCCAGGCGTCTCCTTTTTTTATTGGCTAGCAGGTGACGTGCGGGGTAGCTACTTGAGTATGGGAGGCGTGCAATCAGACCCCTGCGCGTGCTCATCGGGAGGAGAGCCCTTTGACCACTACCCGCCGCGCACCTCCCTCCCAACGTCCCCATTAATGGCGCCCGAGCACCTGTTCTACAGCGTGGCTATATGTCTCACTGGACTGAGATTTAAGAGAGAAAAATGAAAATATGAAAAGAAAGTTTTGCACGGATCTTGATGTAAGATGCGACGGACCTATATAGCATCGACTGCGACTTATAGCAAGCATGATGAATATAAGGACGATGGCAGTGGATAATAATTGTCTTACATATTTAGGAACATAATTAAAAAATCCACATGCGGCAACGCCCGAAATACACAAGGGCAAAAGAAGAAGGAAGACAAAGATCTGGCTCGTTGATATCTACTTTGTTGATGCGTTGCTGCAGGCCGCGGGAACTAGTCTCTGCGGCGAGCGGCGATGAGCTCTTTCTTGTCCTCAAGATGCTGCTTGAGAGCAACCACGGATTCCTCCACCAGCCTTCTACGCTCGATGTGCAGCATGGCATTATCGTCCATAAGTTTCTCGATGATGACACCGGTCCTCTTCAACAAGGCAGTGGTCTGCTCCTGCTGCTCCGCAATTCCGACGATCTTCGCCCTCAGCAGGTCACGCTCGGCCTGGAGCTTCGCATTGCTCCCATTTAGTTGCCGGATGACACCGGTAGACTATTCAAACGAGGCTTTCAGGTCATCCTGCAACCTCGCCCACCTGGAGATCTGATCCATCTGCCTAAGGACGAGGGCACGCATGCGCCTGTAAGAGTCCTCGCCGCTTGAGACATTTTCCCAAAGCGCCGCGCGGGAGGACATCTCTGCTGCATTCGCGGCGCGGCGGGACATCTCTTCTGCTTCCGTGGCGCGGCCGGACCAGTCTGCTGCATCGACAGCGCGGTGGGACCTACGTGATGCTTCGGCGGCGCGGCGGGACCTCTCTGCTGCTACGGCCGCGCGGTGGGACATGTTGGCTGCTTTCGCTGCGAGGCGGGACATCTCTCGTGCTTCCGCTTCCAGTCTCGCCTCTCCCTGGTGGCAATCTCTCGACCCAGAACTCACGCTGGCCATGGCAGACACAAGGGAACGATGATGAATGACTTGTTTGTTTTTGTAGATGAGGAGTTGAGGAGGATTGTGCAGTCATCTTGGAGTAGTAGTATTTATAACCGAGTAGTAATACGCTCCTAAGTGGGAAACCGTTTAGGTTTTGATCGGTGTGAACAGGTTTGCTATTTGGAATGTGACGGGACGCAGGCTCAAAATTTACTGATGGTTATAAGTGTGGCACTATTCCCGGAAGGCGTAACATGGGCACGTACGCCTTCTCGGCCGCGTACGTGGCGTTTGCACTCTAGGGTGCACCGCAATAGGCAATGTCAGCACACGTCTTGTTCCAACAATCGTGCTCGCTCGTTATTACCATCGCGCACGCTTCCTTTAATTAGAATGTGTGTGCCCGTCTAGCGCACACACATTGATCTATCTAACTGTTTCAGTTTGTGGCTAATCGCAAACAGTTCATCCATGTGAAGTGTATGCCATCAATCGCAGACATTTTGATTTGGCTGATCCCTTTCTGTTCTGTTACCTAATGGCAAACAGTTAATCCTTCTGAAGCCTATGCCCTCAATCACACACACCTTCATCTGGCTGCCCATTTCTTTTGTGTTGCCTAATCACAAACAGTTCATCCGAATGACCCGTACGCTATGTATCGCACAAGCCTTCATCCGGCTGCCCGTTTCTTTTGTTCCTCCTCATCGCAAATAGTTCATTGAACTGAACCGTATGCCCTTAATCGCACACACAACTAAAACCAGAACCGTGTTTGATGCATCCGTCATCGCAAATGTTTTATACATTTCTGACGGTTTTCATACACCACCGTTTGCAATTATTGCATCGCACATAGTTTTTCGAAGGGTCTCTGATCGTAGTGTCGCGTTAGCAGCATCCTACAGTAGTGTTGGATAGCCAAGATGATGCAACCAGACAAGGTTGCACCGATGTTTTCAAGTCTGCTCTACGACAGTATCGGTATAACTTGAGGAAAACTAACTTTGAAGGCAAGGCTAACAGTGAACTTGCCCAAACATCTCCAGTGGAAAATATATCGGATGAAGACTGGAGAGGCCTCGTTAAACACTGGTCTGATCCGAAGTATCAGGTACATTATATATATGTGATCAGATCACATGTTGAAGTCCTATTTACGCATGTGCCACACAAATCTATCTTCTTGTAGGTGAACTGTTCAAAGAACAAGGCCAACCGTACGAAAGTTAAAGTCCAATAGACGACATGATCTCGTAGCTATATTGCACACTACAAGGCTCTTGAAATTAGCTGTTGTTTCACTCTTTTCGCTGTAGTATATTATCAGATCTATATTGACTCGTTCCAAATGCAGAGGAAAGCCCACAAGGACCAAAAAGTACCTGAACCAAATGTTGTGGAAATCTTCAAGGACTGTCACACCAGCAAGAAGAAGGGCATGACTACACAAGTCAAAGCCGCTGTTGTAAGTCCTTAATCCTCATGCCTTTTAACTACTACTTACTCTGACTTGTGCCTTGAACTGCATGGTTTGCAACCAATGTCTATTACTCTTTTCAATTTTATACACAATTGTCTTAGCGTATCATTGCACCTTACAAGGTTTAAAAGAGAGGAGTGATGTTCCTTTGATCTTGACCTGTAATCTAGTTCCGTGCTGGACTTGCCCACACAACGTTACAATTGCATGTTTATGCATTCTCAGTTGTTTTGTTATATTAATGATGTCATACTATACTTACCGATTATAAACTTTGTCTCTTTATCCTTAGCTGTCAATACAATGTGAAGAAATAAACAATACATTAGCCATGGTACATGGTCATATGTTTGGAACCTGGTTTTATTATGTACTTTGCAGTAAAATACAACTAATATTTTACATGGGTTCACCAGAATAAGTTATGTATATAGACCAAAGCTATTTTGTTTGGTTTTGGTGCCTCCTTAATATATTCTGTTCTCGTACTACTAATGTAAAAACTCAAATTTTCAGCAAGCTATGGAAAAAATGGTGGAACCGCCACCTTCTGAAGGTGGCGAGGCAACTATAACCGCAATGTGAGCTCTTGTTGCAGTGGGTCAGTACCTGTCCACTAACAGTGCCAAAAGCACGTACCTCCGTAAAACTGGGTTGGTTGTTAAGGCAATCTCGTCCAAACTGCCTCGTGATCAAGATATGCAAGCTCAAAACAATGTTATATCTGCGCTCTAGACACAAGTCCATTCCCTAACAGAGACCCTTTGTGAAACAAGGATAGACATTGTTCGATGTCGTCAAGATATGCATGGTTTTGAAACCAGATTATCAGACATTTGCTATGTTGTTTAGGAGCCTAGGAGAAATGAAGGCGAAGGTTATGGTGCTCCATCGGGCAATACAGCATGAAAACGCAACAGTCAGGTCAAATGAACCGAGCTTCTGAACTTCTGGTGGTGCATTTATCTGCCAGACTATTAACTTTTATGCCAACCTTCCTTTTTTTATAGTTGTAATTTGTTCTTAACGTGCAGCCACCGGCTGAAGAAAACAACAAGCCATTTTTGTTTAGTGTAGGGTGTTCCCTATATTTGCACTGGTGGCGGTCTTTGATGCAGAGTGGATGTAATCTGTGCAATCGCCTTAATAGCCTAGCGTTAGTTTCGGGCTTATTTATTTCCTAGTCTTCTTTTCCCCTGGTTTTCTAGTGGCCGCAACAACCATGGGCCATATACAGACCATGGTAACCTTGACCCTGCTATGGGCCGTAGGATCCATGGGTCTCCTACGGGCTGTTGATAAATGGGCCTCCAACAGGGCCGTAGAATCGGTGGGCCTCGGGCCGTCAGATAAATGGGTCTACATGGGCCGTGGCAGGCGTGGTGGTATCGGCCCAAAGACGGTAACGGGCCGTTAACAGGCTGGAGAACAGCAAAGGCTTAATTCTGTCACAGGCATAACAGGTCGTTAATGGGCCAGAATATAGGACGGGCTGGAAACGGCACAACGTGTTAACAGGCGAGAAACGGGCCGACTGTTGCCATGGGCCGAATTTGGGCCGATTTCTGGTAGGCCTTAACGGGCCGTGAGTTACCGGGCCGTAAAATGGGCTATTTGCGAAGAGACCGTTAACAGGCTTTTCATGGGCCAGCCCGCTAACTTTTGACCAAGTCAAACGGGCCGGCCTTTGTAAGCTAAATGGGTCAGTGGTGGGCCGTCAAACATGTCAACATATCATAGGCGCCTATCTGACCCACTGACAAGCTGACACATGTTTCCTCCGGCCAAACAGAATTTTACACGTGGAGATGTCCCATTGGTCCGGGCTGTTAACGGGTTATCGCGTCCCGTTATGGTGGATGCCACGTGTCGGTCACCCTTGACGAAAGCACTTCTGTGACACGCGATTTATCATCATGGAAGTGGACACTTCCGTGATGATAATTTTGGTAATGTCATGGAACACTTCTACGACAGCACATGTATGGCTATTTTGATTTTGTCATAAAATCGTCATGGATGTACATGCATGACAAAAAACATGACCTACTGTGACAAACACGTATCATCACGGAAGTGTATTTTTCTGTAGTGTTATCATAGCAGGATGCAGGAGTGGATCACGAGGAGGAAGGAGGGCTGAAGATGGCCTCTCTCTTGTTTGCGTCCTTTTTGCTTGTGGTGGTTGTGGTGAAGGCAATATGCCCTAGAGGCAATAATAAAGTTATTATTTATTTCCTTATATCATGATAATTGTTTATTATTCATGCTAGAATTGTATTAACCGGAAACTTAGTACATGCGTGAATACATAGGCAAAAACTGAATGTCCCTAGTATGCCCCTACTTGACTAGCTTGTTTGTTAAATATGGTTATGTTTCCTGACCATAGACATGTGTTGTCATTTGATGAACAAGACCACATTATTAGGAGAATGATGTGATGGACAAGACCCATCCTGTGACGCCCCCGATTCAATCGTACACTAATCATGCACGCAAATGTGTACGATCAAGATCAGGGACTCACGGGAAGATATCACAACACAAATCTAAAACATAAATAAGTCATACAAGCATCATAATACAAGCCAGGGCCTCGAGGGCTCGAATACAAGTGCCCGATCACGCATTTAGTCAACGAAGCAACAATATCTGAGTACAGACATAAGTTAAACAAGTTTGCCTTAAGAAGGCTAGCACAAATCGGGATACATATCGAAGAGGCGCAGGCCTCCCCGCCTGGATCCTCCTAACTACTCCCCGGTCGCCGTCGGGCCGCTGCACGTAGTAGTAGGCACCTCCAGTGTAGTAGGAGTCGTCGTCGAAGGTGGCGTCTGGCTCCTGGGCTCCATCGTCTGGTTGCAGCAATCGGGTAAAGAAAGGGGGAAAAGGGGGGAACAAGGCAACCGTGAGTACTCATCCAAAGTACTCGCAAGCAAGGAGCTACACTACATATGCATGGATATATGTGTAAAGGGCCATATCGGTGGACTGAATCGTAATGCCGTAATAAGAGGGGATAACTAATCCGTCGAAGACTACGCTCGGCGACCTCCGCTTTGGCAAAGATATAGAAGAGAGTAGACTAAAGTCCTCCAAGTAGCATCGCATAGCATAATCCTACCGGCGATCCCTCCTCGTTGCCCTGTTAGAGAGCGATCACCGGGTTGTATCCGCACTTGGAAGGGTGTGTTTTATTAAGTATCCGGTTCTAGTTGTCATAAGGTCAAGGTACAACTCAAGTCGCCCCTGCACCGAAGATCACGGCTATTCAATAGATTAACTTCCTTGCAGGGGTGCACCACATAGCCCAACACGCTTGATCTCATTTGGCCGGACACACTTTTCTGGGTCATGCCCGGCCGCGGAAGATCAACATGTTGCAGCCCCACCTAGGCATAACAGAGAGGTCAGCACGCCGGTCTAAACCTAAGCGCACAGGGGTTTGGGCCCATCGCCCTTAGCACACTTGCATGTTGCGTGGCGGCGGCAGAACCTAGCCTAGCAGGCGTTCGATCCAATCCGACGCTACGCTTCGATCGGCCGATGTCACGAAATGCTTTGGGCGATACCACGACGCCGAGTGCCCATAACTGTTCCAGCGTAGTTGGTTAGTGCGTATAGGCCAAGAGCTGACTCGGATCAAATACCAAGATCTCGTTAAGCGTGTTAAGTATCATAAGCGCCCGAACAGGCCAGGCCCACCTCTCTCCTAGGCGGTCTCAACCTGCCTTGTCGCTCCGCCACAAAGTAACGATCGGGAGCCGGGGAACCTGTGCCTACCTCTCTGGGATGGAGCCACTGTCCTTTCGGCCCCCATCTCCAAACAGTATCACAGGTAATGTAACAATGTAAAGTATATAGTATATGCCCGTGATCACCTTCCAAGTGATCACAACCCAAAGATTATAGCATGGCAGACGGACAAGAGTGTAGGGCCTTGATGGAACACTAGCATCCTATACTAAGCAAGAGGATGGCACGTAAAGGTAACAACAATAGTAGCAAGGACAAAGCTATGCGAAAGATAGGATTAACGAAAAGCAAGAATATGCTACACTACTCTAATGCAAGCAGTATAGAGAAGAATAGGCGATATCCTGGTGATCAAGGGGGGCTTGCCTGGTTGCTCTGGCAAGAGAGAGGGTCGTCAACTCTGTAGTCGTCTTGGGTAGCGGCTGTCGGTCTCGGTGTCTAGCGAGAGAAGAGGGGGAAGAAACAATAAATATTTAAGCAAGCAGATGCATAGCGATGCATGACATGACAAGTATCGGTGCTAGAGGGGCCCTAACGCGGTATGAGGTGATACCGGTGAAGGGGGGAAACATCCGGGAAAGTATCCCCGGTGTTTCGCGTTTTCGGGCAAAGGAGCCGGAGGGGGAAAGTTGCGAGTTTGATAAGTTAGGGGTGCGTGGCGGACGAACGGGCCGCGTTTCCTGGTTCGTCTTGTCGTTCTGAGCAACTTTCATGTACAAAATATTTTAATCCGAGTTACGGATTAAAAGATATGATTTTCTAAAGATTTTATTAATTTCTGGAATTTAATTAATTATTTAATTAATTCGAAAATGAATTAATGACATCGACATGATGTCGCCGACATCGCCAGTCAATGAGTTGATTGGTCAACTGACGATGGGTCCCACCGTGGGTGACACATTTTAATTAAATAGATTAATTAAACTAATCATAATTAATTAGGGGTGGGCCCCCTTTGTCATACTAATTAATTAGCTAATTAACAGTAGTTAATTAGGTTAATTAATCATTAGGTTAATTAATCTTAATTGGTTAATTTAATCATAATTCATTAAGTTAATTACTTAGTTAGTTAATTAATTAATTATTTTTATTACTTATTATCACATTTTATTTTATTTTTATTCTCTTTTTTTATTATTATTAAAACGTTCTGGGGCTGGGGGCCCTATGTCATTGGCCCCAGGGGGCCTTGCGGTTTGGCGCATGGCCTTGATTGTCGCCTCGAACGGCGTAATCTGCCAAAGACTCCGCACTGCTCGGCGCACTGAGGCGGGCGGAGCCGCAGTCACCGGAGTGGGGTTTGGTGACCAGGCTGGGCTCGGGCGCCAACCGTAAGTGAGGACGGGATGGCGACTACAAGACGGGACAGGTGGTGGACGGAGGAGGAGCGGGCTCGGCAGGCGCCGCCGATCGAGCAGCGGCAGCCAAGGGATCTACACAAGGCATGCATGGGGCGCAGGGCAGCGACAAGGGGGGGCAGGCGCGGTGAGGGAAGAGGCAAAGCATCGGCGCCGGCTGGCAGGCTGTGGGCACGCCGGGTGGGGCGAGGCCACGGTGAGCGCGGCCGGGGCATGGTCGGGTCGCACGGTGCACTAGACGAAGTGCGGGACAGAGAGGAGGGGAGGGGCGAGGCGGAGCTCACATCAAGGAGCAGGGACGGGGCAATGGGCTCGATGGAGGTCGGGGGACGACGGGAGGCAGTCCTGCAAGGCGGCGGCGGCCCTGGCGTGGGGAGGGGCGGCGAAGCCTGGCGCCATGACGGCGGTGTTGACGAGGCGGCGGGGGCGTGCCCCGATCCGATCTGGATCGGGGAGAGGGGGAGAGTGGGGGGGGGGTGGGGATCGGTAGGTTAGGGTTTCGGGGGGGAATGGATAAGGGGAGGGGGCGTGGCCGCCGGCTGGGCCGGGTGGGTGAATGGGCCGGCCCGTTGGGTCTGCTGGCCCGGGGGGGGGGGGGGGTCTTTCTGTTTTGTTTTTGTTTCCTGTTTTATTTTTTTTTATTTATTTACTTTTATGTTTTATTTCTAGTTTATTTTAATATTTAGTCTTTACAAAAATCACCACTAGTACCTAAAGTAGTATTTATAAACAAACCGTCACATCAATTCTTAACCCATAATAAAATATTTTTAATATTTTATAAAATCCAATAGGTATTTGTTTAATTGTTTTCACCACTGTTTTAATTAGTTTAGAGCCCTTAAACATTTTATCTAGGTTTGGTTTCTCCATCGTATTTACACATGATTTATCTATCCCACCTTGAACATTTCGTTTTCATTGTTTGAAAACTTCTATTATTTGCCTTTAATTGAATTTGAATTTGAATCGGTTTCGAACTAACACGAGATTAGCGATAGTAACCGAAGTGACATGGCATCATTAGCAGAGAATTACTGTAGCTTAATTATCCGAACCTCACAATTCTCCTCCACTACAAGAAATCTTGTCCCGAGATTTAAGAGGGGAGTAAGGGGGAAAGTTCTGGTTACGATATTCTAATGGATCTTCTCGAAGAAGTTAATCCCTTTCGTTGATGTCTTCAATTCTTTATTCCAATGCATCATGATAAACTTGTCATCATTTCTTCGAACTCCATCGCATTTCTACGAAAGGTTAAGGGCAGCTCAGCTACGTCAGAATGCTTTTGAGGGAAACAATCTGGGGTTAACCCATGAATGAGTATAAGATTATGTTTCGAGTTGAACATATGAAATACATCGAGAGTAAGGTACGAAGGTACAATAAGAGGTTCCAAGCGGATAGATAGTTGCTCGAAGTCTGAACCAGAGTGAGAAAGAGGTTCAGAGTAGCAAGAGTAAGTATTGCGTACGATACCAGAATAGAGCACTAGGAAGGTGGCCCATGAATTAACTACGAAGCCAAACATGGAGAATAACCATTAGAAACTGGGTTGTACAAGAGAGTCAGGTTTCGATCCTGTGGAACGGTGGGTTATGGGCCCACCATGTGGTTAAAAGTAGGAAAAGCGTTGATATCTTGCACGGTCATGATAACAGGACATGTCAGAGGGTAGCCTATCAGTTATGTTGGCAACAATGTCGATACCAAGGGCGAGGGACGAAGAGAACCATTTTCCCGCTTTCGTTGAACGAGGCGGACCATTAGGCAAAGTTCTCGCCCATCGATGGCTACCGAAATGTCATCAATTATAGTAATAGGGTCTTCTTGGCAGTAGTTGTACCACGAGGTGCTTACCTAAGGTGGAATTACCACTGCTCGATTAAGTAGATTATAAGAAAGTTTGAACAAAACAACGGAAAGGAAAATGTGTTTAAACACATATATCGGGTATATCCTTCCCAAAGTCAAGCAGAGGATGATATCCAAGACAGGATATAAGGTAGAAAAGCCTCTAGGTGAGGGGAGAGAAATTTTCATGACATTATCCACACAATGGTGTTTGGATAATTGAGCAAGAAACATTTAGCATTGGGCTTCAAATGTTCTTGTTGAAAAATTGGAGTACCATAGACATGCTTCGAGATAGCATTGACATGGTCAACAGGTGAAGATCAGACTTCGGAAACAAAAAGGGTCCATCAGGAAGAACTTATAAAATAAGTGTTACAATTTCCTCATGGAAGAAAGGATAGCCTGACTGAAAAGGAAACTATAACAATAGGGCCTCCGGCCAGGTGTGCTAGGCACGACATCACCTTACCGGGTCACATAAAGACCATTGTTATAACTCTTGGAAATATGTTCTAACCATCATATCTGACCGAGATTCAGATCTGATTGGTGTCAAGATAACTCAGACTCAGGATGCCTTAGAAGAAAGGTGCAACACAAATTGCCGAGATGTCATTGTAAGATTCTCGGGAATTGAACTATGGAAGCAAGTTTCGAAACAAGAGTTCATCATTTAACCAAGGAAAAGATTTAGGAGTGGCCGATGAACTCAGCAACAATTCATTGAGATTTTCAAAAGATGGATTTTCACACTTATGTGAACAAGGAGATAACATTTGTCAGATCAAATGATATAATGTGGTATGCTCGAGAAAAACATACACAATTTGAACATTGGTTGAAGGGTGTACCCGAAATATGGGCATAGGTAGCCTGATCAACTGTTAGAATGGGGATTCAATAATAGATAGGCTAAGAATGAACTGTCGATCATCAACTTCAAAGCAATAGGGTTGCTAGAAGTGTAAAATTCAAACAGCACCCATCACTTGTTGATATCCCGGTTAGAATCAACACAGGGACCAAGGAAGAATGGTGATGGTGAGAAGTATCATCATACCGAGAATTTCTAAGAGGTGGAGCAATTCTCGCGACCTTCTTGTCACAAAAGATGGTAATACTCCAAGGTAGAGCATAACATAAGTAGGATAGCAACGAACTTAAGGTACAACGCAAAAAATAGAACAAGTTTTGTGTTGCGGAAATGCAATAATGTTGTCGATGGTAGCCCAAATCATCGAGGGCAAAGGATGGCATTTCTCATCAAAATTCGATAGATCTCTTGGAAGAGCTCAGAATGTTGACGATATTCACGACACATTTGTCACGAGAGTTCATGAAGATGTAATCGATCGGGGATGACATCAAGTTAAAGGAACGATGAAGCGAAAGGTTATTGGAACCATGGGTACGAAACAAACTCAAAATCAGTTTTGTTGTTCAAGGAGAAATGATAAGATGAGGAAGATCGACGTAAGCTTAGCTCGTCGTCAGAAGTTGTGCTCCAAGAAGAAGGACCAGGTAGCACAGTTAAAAGTTGCACGATAATGGTACAACCGATCAAGCTATGAATAACTTGAAGGATTATTAAACTCGTAAGCAATGAAAATTTACTTAGAGTTATTGAATCAGAGTGCGGAATTGATCCACTTATCGGTGTTCTCGGTTGACCAACAACCCAGAACCCATGAAGTGACATTGACAGGGAAATGTAGTACTTCATCAAAAGTTCGCAAGATGTAGTGCAATGGCATGATATCCTCGAGATACCAGGGGTAATACTCGAAGGTAGATCGTAATCGAGGTTGGGCAGGCATATTGATCTCAGAGAAGACAAGTGCTTTAACTTGTCCGAGAAATGGATCAAAGAAGAACAATCATGGCCGGAACCACGGTTGCAAAGGATCAATTCACAGATACCAGATGATATCTATCAAGAAAATAGTTATTATTACAAGAAGCTTCTATGATAGGATCTACATCGTGTCCATGGGCATGAACACAAAGTTCAAGGTCGACTCCCACTTCTTTAATGCATAACCTTTCATTCACTTCTCGCCTTCAACGAAATTGTGTGTTGAAATTTTATCTGACATAACACTAGTAGAGTATGACCCGTAGTAGTTTCTGGGTTCACACAGTTTAGAGAAGGCATATGTCCAACCCATCGGGGCCTCTTAGGAACATATACCACAAACTTCAGGAGTAAATAACACAAGCTCGATAGCGGAGCATGGTTGACAAAGCAGGGGATACAATTTACCAAAGGCGGTATATTTCCTAGGAAAGGCTCAAGGTTATTGAATATGAAGGACATTGTCGGATAAAATCCAACAAAGGATCTGGGGTGAGTATCAAAGACACAACCGAGAGGAAGAAGCAAGGCAAAGACATTGGATTATAGAAATAACTGAATAACTTAGAGCTCAATTGCTAAGGAATTATGATTTACAAAGCGAAGGATCAGAAGCAGACGCTCTGATCAAGGATGGATAAGTTCAATAGACTTGGGGGCACGATCGATTTACAATTTAATTGGCGAGAACCAGCTCATGATTAAAGCGACGTCCCGAGCCGGAAGGATGAATTCTAGGATCTGTTTGAGGATTGCGAGCATTCGCAACAAATCGAATCAACGGACTCAAAATGACAATGACAATGGATGTCAACAAGATTACTAGACTTATGGGATTAACCATAATGCAAGCAATCAAGAATTTCAAGAGCAATAGGATGCTCAAGATTTTCGGAAGATTGAATGATATTTCGAGGATTGGTGACATACAATAATCAACTAGGGATGAATGGATACTCGGTAAGTGCGAGAAATTATCCGTAGGGGTATTCATGTAGCAAAAAACTGCAAGGCAGTAGGCACAAAGTATTCTCGGAACATAAGAGAGAATTTTGAGGTATCTTCTAATAACAAGATCGACTAGGAAGCATTGTATGAATGGTGAGTATGCGTGGTTATCCATAGGGGTTTATCGATGGAGGGGAATTGCAAAAGCGACGCCATAAAGTCTCAAGAGAACATCAGAGAGTATCTTCGGATCCTTCTGGTGCAGCAGACGATCATCTGAATAAGGGGCTCTCCGGGAGAAAGTCTTTCGAGAACCTAAAGTTAGTCTTTTTTAGCAAAATCATTTAACCCGAATAGAAGAGAGATCAGAGTCCCAGAGTAAAGGTCGAGGAGTAAAATATCCTAGTACCACCCAATGGCGACGTGGGCCCGTAAGGCACACAGCCATGTTAGTAAAAGTTTTGCAATGTCTAGACTCGACTTCGGCCAAGGAGTGTGGAAGGGGATTCTTACAGGCAGTTGGCTCGATACCAACTTGTGACGCCCGATTCAATCAGACACTAATCATGCACGCAAACGCAATACGATCAAGATCGTGGACTCACGGAAGATATCACAACACAACTCTAAAACATAAATAAGTCATACAAGCATCATAATACAAGCCAGGGGCCTCGAGGGCTCGAATACAAGTGCTCGATCACGCATTTGAGTCAAAGCAACAATATCTCGAGTACGCATATAAGTTAAAACAAATTTGCCTTAAGAAGGCTAGCACAACCGGGATACATATCGAAGAGGCGCAGACCTTCCGCCTGGGATCCTCCTAACTACTCCTGGTCGTCGCCGCTGGCTGCACGTAGTAGTAGGCACCTCCAGTGTAGTAGGAGCCGCCGAAGGTGGCGTCTGCCCTGGGCTCCATCGTGCAGTTGCAGCAATCGGGTAAAGAAAGGGGAAAAAGGGGAACAAGGCAACCGTGAGTACTCATCCAAAGTACTCGCAAGCAAGGAGCTACACTACATATGCATGGATATATGTGTAAAGGGCCATATCAGTGGACTGAACTGCAGAATGCCAAAATAAGAGGGGGATAACTAATCCTGTCAAAGACTATGCCTGGCAGCCTCCGCCTTGCAAAAGATGTAGAAGAGAGTAGATCAAGTCCTCCAAGTAGCATCGCATAGCATAATCCTACCCGGCAATCCCTCCTCGTCGCCTGTTAGAGAGCGATCACCGGGTTGTATCCGCACTTGGAAGGGTGTGTTTTATTAAGTATCCGGTTCTAGTTGTCATAAGGTCAAGGTACAACTCCAAGTCGCCCTGTTATCAAGATCACGGCTATTCGAATAGATTAACTTCCTTGTGGGTGCACCACATAGCCCAACACGCTTGATCCCATTTGGCCGGACACACTTTTCTAGGTCATGCCCGCCGCTGAAGATCAACACGCCGCAGCCCCACCTAGGCATAACAGAGAGGTCAAGACGGTCCTAAACCTAAGCGCACAGTGGGTCTGGGCCTATCGCCTTAGCACACCAAGACGCTATGCGGCGGAAGGCAGACCTAGCCTAGCGGCGTTTCAGTCCAATCCGGCCAAGGCCGCCAGCCGACGCCACGAAATGCTTCGGATGATACCACGACGCCGAGTGCCCATAATCAAGCTTCCGTAGTTGGTTAGTGCGTATAGGCCAAGAGCGACTCAGATCAAATACCAAGATCTCGTTAAGCGTGTTAAGTATCCGCGAACGCCGAACAGGGCCAGGCCCACCTCTCCTAGGCGGTCTCAACCTGCCCTGCCGCCTCCGCCACAAAGTAACTGGGAGCCGACGGGAACCCAGTGCCCACCTCTACCGGGATGGAGCCACCGTCCTTTCAGCCCCATCTCCTAACAACAGTTTCACGGGTAATGTAACGGTGTAAAGTATATAGTTTATGCCCGTGATCACCTCCTCAAGTGATCACAACCCAAAGAGTATAACATGGCAGATGGACAAGAGTGTATGGCCACCGATGGAACACTAGCATCCTATACTAAGCAAGAGGATAGCAGGTGTAAAGGTAACAATCAGATTAGCAAGGACAAAGCTATGCAAGACTATAGGATTAACGGAAGCAAGAATATGCTACACTACTCTAATGCAAGCAGTATAGAGAAGAATAGGCGATATCTGGTGATCAAGGGGGGGGCTTACCTGGTTGCTCTGGCAAGAGAGAGGGGTCGTCAACTCCATAGTCATACTGGGTAGCAGCGGCGTCGGTCTCGGTGTCTAGCGAGAGAAGAGGGGGAAGAAACAATAAATATTTAAGCAAGCAGATGCATAGTGATGCATGGCATGACAAGTATCGGTGCTAGAGGTGCCCTAACGCGGTATGAGGTGGTACCGGTGAAGGGGGGAAACATCCGGGAAAGTATCCCCGGTGTTTCGCGTTTTCGGGCAGAGGAGCCGGAGGGGAAAGTTGCGAGTTTGATAAGTTAGGGGTGCGTGGCGGACGAACGGGCCAGTGGGTCCTACTGGTCAGTGACACATTTTAATTAAACAGATTAATTAAACTAATCATAATTAATTAGGGGGTGGGCCCCACTGTCATACTAATTAATTAGCTAATTAACAATAGTTAATTAGGTTAATTAATCATTAGGTTAATTAATCTTAATTGGCTAATTTAATCAAAATTAATTAAGTTAATTAATTAATTATTTTTATTATTTATTATCACATTTTATTTTATTTTTATTCTCTTTTTTATTATTATTAAAACGTTAAAATTTGGGGCCCCATGTCGTGTTGAGGGCCCTGTGGGCCTTCAGGCGCATGGGCGCATGCTGATTTGTCGACAGGCGTGGCAGGCGCAGTGCCCGGCACCCGTTAAATCTCGGCGCACTGGTATGGCGGGCAGGTCGCCGGAGCAGGGTTGGTGACCACGGCGGGTTCGCCGGGCGCCAACCGGGCGGAGGACGGGATGGCGACAGCAAGACGGGACAGGGGCGACGGAGGAAGGAGCGGGCTCGACAGAGCCGCCGCCGGCTGGAGCAGCGGCAGCAAGGGACGGCGACAAGGCGTGGGCGCACGGGTGCTGGCGGCGGCAGGGGGGTGGGGCACGGTGAGGGAAGAGGCAAAGCATCGGCGCACGCCCGGCAGGCTGTGGGCACGCCAGCGGGCGAGGCCACGGCGAGCGCTGGCCGGGCGCGGTCGGGTCGCAAGGTGCACGGGACGGCGCGGGACAGAGAGGAGGGGAGGGGCAAGGCGGAGCTCACATCGAGGAGCAGGGACGGGGCAATGGGCTTGATGGAGCTCGGGGGGGACGACGGGGACGAGCGGCGGAGCGGGAGGCAGTCCTGCGAGGCGGCGCAAGGCCCCGACGGGGGGAGCCCGGCGGCGCAGGGTGTGGACGAGGCGGCGGGGTCGTGCCCCGATCCGATCTGGATCGGGGAGAGGGGGAGAGTGGGGGGGGGGGGGGAGTGGGGATCAGTAGGTTAGGGTTTCGGGGGGGAATGGATAAGGGGAGGGGGCGTGGCCGGCCGGCTGGGCCGGTTGGGTGAATGGGCCGGCCCGTTGGGTCTGCTGGCCCGGGGGGGGGGTCTTTCTCTTTTTTTTTGTTTCCTGTTTTCTTTTCTTTTTATTTATTTACTTTTCGGTTTTATTTCTAGTTTCTTTTAATCTTTAGTCTTTACAAAAATCACCACTAGTACCTAAAGTAGAATTTATAAACAAACTGCTGTCACATCAATTCTTAACCCATAATAAAATATTTTAAATATTTTATAAAATCCAATAGGTATTTGTTTAATTGTTTTCACTACTGTTTTAATTAGTTTAGAGCCCTTAAACATTTTATCAAGGTTTGGTTTCTCCATCGTATTTACACATGATTTATCGACCCACCTTGAACATTTCGTTTTCATTGTTTGAAAACTTTTATTATTTGCCTTTAATTGAATTTGAATTTGAATCGGTTTCGAACTAACACGAGATTAGCGATAGTAATCGAAGTGACGTGGCATCATTAGCAGAGAATTACTGTAGCTTAATTATCCGGGCGTCACACATCCGTTAGCTTAGCATAATGATCGTTTAGTTTTATTGCTATTGCTTTCTTCATGACTTATACATGTTCCTCTGACTATGAGATTATGCAACTCCCGAATATCGGAGGAACACCTTGTGTGCTATCAAACATCACAATGTAAATGGGTGATTATAAAGATGCTCTACAGGTGTCTCCGAAGGTGTTTGTTGAGTTGGCATAGATCAAGAGTAGGATTTTTCACTCCGTGTATCAGAGAGGTATCTCTGGGCCCTCTCGGTAATGCACATCACTATAAGCCTTGCAAGCAATGTGACTAATGAGTTAGTTGGAGGATGATGCATTACGGAACAAGTATAGAGACTTGCCGGTAACGAGATTGAACTAGGTATGATGATACCGACGATTGAATCTCGGGTAAGTAACATACCGATGACAAAGGGAACAACATATGTTGTTATGCGGTTTCACCGATAAAGATCTTCGTAGAATATGTAGGAACCAATATGAGCATCGAGGTTCCTCTATTGGTTACTGACCGGAGATGTGTCTCGGTCATGTCTACATAGTTCTCGAACCCGTAGGGTCCGCACGCTTAATGTTCGATGACGATTTGTATTATGAGTTATGTGATTTGATGACCGAAGATTGTTCAGAGTCCCGGATGAGATCACGGACATGACGAGGAGTCTTGAAATGGTCGAGAGGTAAATATTCACATATTGGAAGGCTTTATTCAGACATCAGAAAGGTTCCGAGTGATTTGGGTATTTTTCGGAGTACCGGGGAGTTACGGGAATTCATCGGGAGAAGTAATGGGCCTTATTGGGCCATACAGGAAAGGAGGAGGCATGCCAAAGGGGAGGTGGTGCCCCCCATGGGTCCGAATTGGACTAGGCGAAGGGGGCGGCGCCCCCCTTGCCCTTTCCTACTCCCTCTCTCTTTTCCTCTTTCCTTCTGTCCTACTCTGAAAAGGGAAAAGGATTCCTACTAGGACTTGGAAGTCCTAGTAGGACTCCATACTCTTGGCGCGCCCCTAGGGGGCCGGCCTCTCTCCCTCCCTCCTTTATATACGTGGGAAGGGGGCACCCCAAAGGCACTCAAGATTTGTTGTAGCCGTGTGCGGTGCCCCCTCCACAGTTACACACCTCGGTCATATCGTCGTAGTGCTTAGGTGAAGCCCTATGCCGGTAACTTCATCATCACCGTCGCCGCGTCGTCATGCTGACGGAACTCTCCCTTGTCCTCAACTGGATCAAGAGCTCGAGGGACGTCATCGTGCTGAACGTGCGCTGAACACGGAGCTGCCGTACTTTCGGTACTTGGATCAGTTGGATCGTGAAGACGTCCGACTACATCAACCGCGTTACTAAATGCTTCCGCTTTCGGTCTAGGAGGGTACATGGACACACTCTCCCGTCTCCTTGCTATGCATCTCCTAGATAGATCTTGCGTGATCATAGGATTTTTTTTGAATTACTACGTTCCCCATCAGTGGCATCCGAGCCAGGTCTATGCGTAGACGATATATACACGAGTAAAACACAAAGAGTTGTGGGCGATAATAGTCATACTACTTACCACCAACGTCTTACTTTGATTCAACGGTATTGTTGGATGAAGCGGCCCAGACCTACATTACAGACCGCGTTCATGAGACTGGTTCTACCGATATGCTTCGCACACAGGTGGCTAGCGGGCGTCTGTTTCTCCAACTTTAGTTGAATCGAATTTGACTACGGCCGATCCTTGTTGAAGGTTAAAACAGCACACTTGACGAAAAATCGTTGTGGTTTTGATGCGTAGGTAAGAACGGTTCTTGCTAGAAGCCCGTAGCAGCCACGTAAAACTTACAACAACAAAGTAGAGGATGTCTAACTTGTTTTTGCAGGGCATGTTGTGATGTGATATGGTCAAGACGTGATGAGATATAAATTGTTGTATGAGATGATCATGTTTTTTAAAAGGTATCGGCAACTGGCAGGAGCCTTATGGTTGTCGCTTTATTGTATGAAATGCAATCGCCATGTAGTTGCTTTACTTTATCACTAAGCGGTAGCCATAGTCGTAGAAGCAATAGTTGGTGAGACGACAACGATGCTACGATGGAGATCAAGGTGTCAAGCCGGTGACGATGGAGATCATGACGATGCTTTGGAGATGGAGATCAAAGGCACAAGATGTTGATGGCCATATCATGTCACATATTTTGATTGCATGTGATGTTTATCTTTTATGCATCTTATTTTGCTTAGTTCAGCGGTAGCATTATAAGATGATCCCTCACTAAATTTCAAGGTATAAGTGTTCTCCCTGAGTATGCTCTGTTGTTACAGTTCATCGTGCCGAGACACCACGTGATGATCGGGTGTGATAAGCTCTACGTTCACATACAACGGGTGCAAGCCAGTTTTGCACGTGCAGAATACTCGGGTTAAACTTGATGAGCCTAGCATATGCAGATATGGCCTTGGAACACTGACACCTAAAGGTCGAACGTGAATAGTATAGTAGATATGATCAACATAGAGATGTTCACCATTGAAAACTATTCCAACTCACGTGATGATCGGACATGGTTTAGTTGATTTGGATCACGTGATCATTTAGATGACTTGAGGGATGTCTATCTAAGTGGGAGTTCTTTAGTAATATGATTAATTGAACTTTAATTTATCATGAACTTAGTCCTGATAGTATTTGCATATTGCTACCTCTTGAGCACTGCGTTGGTTTTCCCTTGAAGAGGAAAGGGTGATGCAGCAAAGTAGCATAAGTATTTCCCTTAGTTTTTGAGAACCAAGGTATCAATCCGATGGGAGGCCACATACGAGTCCCTCGCATGTACACAAAAAAATAAATCCTCGCAACCAACGCGATAAGGGGTTGTCAATCCCTACACGGTCACTTACTTAGAGTGAGATCGATAGATATGATAGAATAATATTTTGGTATTTTATGATAAAGATGCAAAGTAAAATAAAAGCAAAATAAAAGGCAACAGAAATAGCTAAGTGTTGGAAGATTAATATGATGGAAAATAGACCCGGGGGCCATAGGTTTCACTAGTGGCTTCTCTCAAGAGCATAAGTATTTATGGTGGGTGAACAAATTACTGTTGAGCAATTGACGGAATTGAGCATAGTTATGAGAATATCTAGGTATGATCATGCATATAGGAATCACGTCTGAGACAAGTAGACCGACTCCTCCCTGCATCTACTACTATTACTCCACACATCGACCGCTATCCCGCATGCATCTAGAGTATTAAGTTCATAACAACAGAGTAACGCTTTAAGCAAGATGACATGTGTTGGGGAACGTAGTAATTTCAAAAAAAATCCTACGCACACGCAAGATCATGGTGATGCATAGCAACGAGAGGGGAGAGTGTTGTCCACGTACCCTCGTAGACCGAAAGCAGAAGCGTTAGAACAACGCGGTTGATGTAGTCATACGTCTTCACGGCCCGACCGATCAAGCACCGAAACTGCGGCACCTCCGAGTTCTAGCACACGTTCAGCTCGATGACGATCCTCGGACTCCGATCGAGCAGAATGTCGGGGAAGAGTTCGTCAGCATGACGGCATGTTGACGATCTTGATGTTCTACCGTCCCAGGGCTTCGCCTAAGCACCGCTACAATATTATTAAGGACTATGGTGGAGGGGGGCACCGCACAGGGCTAAGAGATCTCAAGGATCAATTGTTGTCTAGAGGTGCCCCCTTGCCCCCGTATATAAAGGAGCCAAGGGGGAGGGGGCGGCCGGCCAAGGATGGGCGCGCCAAGGGGAGTCCTACTCCCACCGGGAGTAGGACTCCCTTCTTTCCTAGTTGGAATAGGAGAAGGGGGGAAGGAGGAGGGAGAGAGGAAGGAAAGGGGGGGGGGGCGCCGCCCCCCTCTCCTTGTCCTATTCGGAATAGGGGGGGGGGGAGGGACGCACGGCCCAGCCCTTGCCTCCTCTCTTCCTCTCCACTAGGGCCCATGTAGGCCCATTTAGCCCCCGGGGGGTTCCGGTAACCTCCCGGTACTCCGGTAAAATCCTGATTTCACCCGGAACACTTCCGATATCCAAATATAGGCTTCCAATATATAAATCTTTATGTCTCAACCATTTCGAGACTCCTCGTCATGTCCGTAATCACATCCGGGACTCCAAACAAACTTCAGTACATCAAAACTCATAAACTCATAATATAACTGTCATCGAAACCATAAGCGTGCGGACCCTACGGGTTCGAGAACTATGTAGACATGACCTAGAACTGTTTCCGGTCAATAACCAATAGTGGAACCTAGATGCTCATATTGGCTCCTACATATTCTACGAAGATCTTTATCGGTCAAACCGCATAACAACATACGTTGTTCCCTTTGTCATCGGTATGTTACTTGCCCGAGATTCGATCGTCGGGATCTCAATACCTAGTTCAATCTCGTTATCGGCAAGTCTCTTTACTCGTTACGTAATGCATCATTCCGTAACTAACTCATTAGCTACATTGCTTGCAAGGCTTATAGTGATGTGCATTACCGAGAGGGCCCAGAGATACCTCTCCGACAATCAGAGTGAAACAATCTAATCTCGAAATACGCCAACTCAACATGTACCTTTGGAGACACCTGTAGAGCTCCTTTATAATCACCCAGTTACGTTGTGACATTTGGTAGCACACAAAGTGTTACTTTGGTAAACGGGAGTTGCATAATCTCATAGTTATAGGAACTTGTATAAGTCATCAAGAAAGCAATAGCAACATACTAAACGATCAAGTGCTAAGCTAACGGAATGGGTCAAGTCAATCACATCATTCTCCTAATGATATGACCCCTTAATCAAATGACAACACATGTCTATGGTTAGGAAACATAACCATCTTTGATTAATGAGCTAGTCAAGTAGAGGCATACTAGTGACATTTAAGTTTGTCTATGTATTCACACATGTATCATGTTTCTGGTTAATACAATTCTAGCATGAATAATAAACATTTATCATGATATGAGGAAATAAATAATAACTTTATTATTGCCTCTAGGGCATATTTCCTTCACTCTCCCACTTGCACTAGAGTCAATAATCTAGATTACACAGTAATGATTCTAACACCCATGGAGTCTTGGTGCTGATCAGGTTTTGCTCGTGGAAGAGGCTTAGTCAATGGGTCTGCAACATTCAAATTTGTATGTATCTTGCAAATCTCAATGTCTCCCATGTGGACTTGGTCCCGGATGGAATTGAAGCGTCTCTTGATGTGCTTGGTCCTCTTGTGAAATCTGGATTCCTTTGCCAAGGCAATTGCACCAGTATTGTCACTGAAGATCTTCATTGGTCCCCATGCACTAGGTATGACACCTAGATCGGAAATGAACTCCTTCATCCAGACTCCATCATTTGCTGCTTCCGAAGCAGCTATGTACTCCGCTTCGCATGTAGATCCCGCCATGATGCTTTGTTTAGAACTGCACCAACTGACAGCTCCACCGTTCAATATAAACACGTATCCGGTTTGCGATTTAGAATTGTCCGGATCAGTGTCAAAGCTTGCATCGACGTAATCATTTACGACTAGCTCTTTGTCACCTCCATAAACGAGAAACATATCCTTAGTCCTTTTTAGGTATTTCAGGATATTCTTGACCGCTGTCGATGATCCACTCTGGATTACTTTGGTACCTCCTCGCTAAACTTATTGCTAAGCTTACATCAGGTCTGGTACACAGCATTGCATACATGATAGAGCCTATGGCAGAAGCATAGGGAACATCTTTCATTTTCTCTCCATCTTCTGCTGTGGTCGGGCATTGAGTCTGACTCAACTTCACACATTGTAATACATGCAAGAACCCTTTCTTTGCCTGATCCATTTTGAACTTTTTCAAAACTTTATCAAGGAATGTGCTTTGTGAAAGTCCAATTAAGCGTCTTGATCTATCTCTATAGATCTTGATGCCCAATATGTAAGCAGCTTCACCGAGGTCTTTCATTGAAAAACTTTTATTCAAGTATCCTTTTATGCTATCCAGAAATTCTATATCATTTCCAGTTAACAATATGTCATCTACATATAATATCAGAAATGCTACAGAGCTCCCACTCACTTTCTTGTAAATACAGGCTTCTCCAAAAGTCTGTACAAAACCATATGCCTTGATCACACTATCAAAGCGTTTATTCCAACTCCGAGAGGCTTGCACCAGTCCATAAATGGATCGCTGGAGCTTGCACACTTTGTTAGCACCTTTTGGATCAACAAAACCTTCCAGTTGCATCATATACAACTCTTCTTCCAGAAATCCATTTAGGAATGCAGTTTTGACATCCATTTGCCATATTTCATAATCATAAAATGCGGCAATTGCTAACATGATTCGGACAGACTTAAGCATCGCTTCTGGTGAGAAAGTCTCATCGTAGTCAACCCCTTGAACTTGTTGAAAAACTTTTGCAACAAGTCGAGCTTTGTAGACAGTTACATTACCATCAGCTTCAGTCTTCTTCTTGAAGATCCATTTATTCTCGATGGCTTGCCGATCATCGGGCAAGTCAACCAAAGTCCATAATTTGTTTTCATACATGGATCCCATCTCAGATTTCATGGCCTCAAGCCATTTTACGGAATCTGGGCTCATCATCGCTTCCTCATAGTTCGTAGGTTCGCCATGGTCAAGTAACATGGCTTCCAGAATAGGATTACCGTACCACTCTGGTGCGGATTTTACTCTAGTAGACCTACGAGGTTCGATAGTAACTTGATCTGAAGTTTCATGATCAATATCATTAGCTTCCTCACTGATTGGTGTAGTTGTCACAGGAACCGGTTCTTGTGATGAACTACTTTACAATAAGGGAGCAGGTATGCACTACCTCATCAAGTTCTACTTTCCTCCCACTCACTTCTTTCGAGAGAAACTCCTTCTCTAGAAAGGATCCAAATTTAGCAACAAAAATCTTGCCCTCAGATCTGTGATAGAAGGTGTACCCAATAGTCTCTTTTGGGTATCCTATGAAGACACATTTCTCCAATTTGGGTTCGAGCTTATCTGGTTGAAGTTACTTCACATAAGCATCGCAGCCCCAAACTTTAAGAAAAGACAACTTTGGTTTCTTGCCAAACCACAGTTCATAAGGCGTCGTCTCAACGGATTTTGATGGTGCCCTATTTAACGTGAATGCAGCCGTCTCTAAAGCATAACCCCAAAACGATAGTGGTAAATCAGTAAGAGACATCATAGATCGCACCATATCTAGTAAAGTACGATTACGACATTCGAACACACCATTTCGTTGTGGTGTTCCGGGTGGCTTGAGTTGCGAAACTATTCCGCATTGCTTCAAATGTAAACCAAACTCGTAACTCAAATATTCTCCTCCACGATCAGATCGTAGAAATTTTCTTGTTACGATGATTTTCCACTTCACTCTAAAATTCTTTGAACTTTTCAAATGTTTCAGACTTGTGTTTCATCAAGTAGATATACCCATATCTGCTCAAATCATCTGTGAAGGTGAGAAAATAACGATACCCGCCGCGAGCCTCAATATTCATTTGACCACATACATCAGTATGTATGATTTCCAACAAATCAGTTGCTCACTCCATAGTTCCGGAGAACGGCGTTTTAGTCATCTTGCCCATGAGGCACGGTTCGCAAGTAACAAGTGATTCATAATCAAGTGATTCCAGAAGTCCATCAGTATGGAGTTTCTTCATGCTCTTTACACCAATATGACCCAAATGGCAGTACCACAAATAAGTTGCACTATCATTATCAACTCTGCATCTTTTGGCTTCAACATTATGAATATGTGTATCACTACTATCGAGATTTAATAAAAATAGACCACTCTTTAAGGGTGCATGACCATAAAAGATATTACTCATATAAATATAACAACCATTATTCTTTGATTTAAATGAATAACCGTCTCGCATCAAACAAGATCCAAATATGATGTTCATGCTCAACGTTGGCACCAAATAACAATTATTTAGGTCTAAAACTAATCCCGATGGTAGATGTAGAGGTAGCGTGCCGACCACGATCACATCGACTTTGGAATCATTTCCCACGCGCATCGTCACCTCGTCTTTAGCCAATCTTCGCTTAATCTGTAGTCCCTGTTTCGAGTTGCAAACATTAGCAATGTAACCAAAGATCAAATACCTGTGCTACTGCGAGCATTAGTAAGGTACACATCAATAACATGTATATCACATATACCTTTGTTCACCTTGCCATCCTTCTTATCCGCCAAATACTTGGGGCAGTTCTGCTTCGGTGTCCACCGCTGCAAAGAGAAGCACTCAGTCTCAGGCTTAGGTCCAGATTTGGGTTTCTTCTCTTGAACAACAACTTGCTTGTTGTTCTTCTTGGAGTTCCCCTTCTTCTTCCCTTTACCCTTTTTCTTGAAACTGGTGGTCTTATTGACCATCAACACTTGATGCTCCTTCTTGATTTCTACCTCCGCAGCCTTTAGCATTGCGAAGAGCTCGGGAATAGTCTTGTCCATCCCTTGCATATTATAGTTCATCATGAAGCTCTTGTAGCTTGGTGGCAGTGATTGAAGAATTCTGTCAATGACACTATCATCGTGAAGATTAACTCCCGGTTGAATCAAGTGATTATTATACCTGCACATTTTGAGTATATGTTCACCGACGTGAACTATTCTCCTCCATCTTACAACTATAGAACTTATTGGAGACTTCATATCTCTCAATCCGGGCATTTGCTTGAAATATTAACTTCAACTCCTGGAACATCTCATATGCTCCATGACGCTCAAAACGTCATTGAAGACCAGTTCTAAGCCGTAAAGCATGGTACACCGAACTATCGATAGTCATCGACTTTGCTCGCCAGACGTTCTTAACGTCGCTGGCCAGCATCTGCAGCAGTTGGCACCCAGCGGTCCTTCCAGACGTAATTCTTACAGGCAGCAATGAGGATAATCCTCGTTACGGACCCAGTCCGTGTAATTGCTACCATCATCTTTCAACTTAGCTTTCTCAAGGAGCATTAAAATTCAACGGAACAACAAAGACGAGCCACCTATCTACAACAAACATAGACAAGCAAAATACTATCGGTACTAAGTTCATGATAAATTTAAGTTCAATTAATCATATTACTTAAGAACTCCCACTTAGATGCAGACATCTCTCTAGTCATCTAAGTGATCACGTGATCCAAATCAACTAAACCATGTCCGATCATCACGTGAGATGGAGTAGTTTCTATGGTGAACATCACTATGTTGATCATATCTACTATATGATTCACGTTCGACCTTTCGGTCTCTGTGTTCCGAGGCCATATCTGTATATGCTAGGCTCGTCCAAGTTTAACCTGAGTATTCAGCGTGTGCAACTGTTTTGCACCCGTTGTATTTGAACGTAGAGCCTATCACACCCGATCATCACGTGGTGTCTCAAAGACACGAAGAACTTTCGCAATGGTGCATACTCGGGAGAACACTTCTTGATAATTAGTGAGAGATCATCTTAAAATGCTACCGTCAATCAAAGCAAGATAAGATGCATAAAGGATAAACATCACATGCAATCAATATAAGTGATATGATATGGCCATCATCATCTTGTGCTTGTGATCTCCATCTCTGAAGCACCATCGTGATCACCATCGTCACCGGCGCGACACCTTGATCTCCATCATAGCATCTTTGTCTTCTCGCCAATCTTATGCTTCTACGACTATCGCTACCGCTTAGAGATAAAGTAAAGAATTACAGGGCGATTGCATTGCATATAATAAAGCGACAACCATATGGCTCTTGCCAGTTGCCGATAACTCGGTTACAAAACATGATCATCTCATACAATAAAATATAGCATCACGTCTTGACCATATCACATCACAACATGCCCTGCAAAAACAAGTTAGACATCCTCTACTTTCTTGTTGCAAGTTTTACGTGGCTGCTACGGGCTGAGCAAGAACCGTTCTTACCTACGCATCAAAACCACAACGATAGTTCGTCAAGTTAGTGTTGTTTTAACCTTCGCAAGGACCGGCCGTAGCCACACTCGGTTCAACTAAAGTTAGAGAAACTGACACCCGCTAGCCACCTCTGTGCAAAGTACGTCGGGAGAACCGGTCTCGCGTAAGCGTACGCGTAATGTCGGTCCGGGCCGCTTCATCCAACAATACCGCCGAACCAAAGTATGACATGCTGGTAAGCAGTATGACTTGTATCGCCCACAATTCACTTGTGTTCTACTCGTGCATATAACATCTACGCATAAAACCTGGCTCGGATGCCACTGTTGGGGAACGTAGTAATTTCAAAAAAATTCCTACACACACGCAAGATCATGGTGATGCATAGCAACGAGAGGGAGAGTGTTGTCCACGCACTCGTGAGACCAAAAGCGGAAGCATTATAACAACGCGGTTGATGTAGTCGTACGCCTTCACGACCCGACCGATCAAGCACCGAAACTACGGCACCTCCGAGTTCTAGCACACGTTCAGCTCGATGACGATCCCTGGACTCCGATCCAGCAGAATGTCGGGGAAGAGTTCCGTCAGCACGATGGCGTGGTGATGATCTTGATGTTCTATCGTCGGAGGGCTTCGCCTAAGCACCGCTACAATATTATCGAGGACTATGGTGGAGGGGGGCACCGCACACGGCTAAGAGATCTCAAGGATCAATTATTGTCTAGAGGTGCCCCCTTGCCCCCGTATATAAAGGAGCCAAGGGGGAGGGGGCGGCCGGCCAAGGAGGGGCGTGCCAAGGGGAGTCCTACTCCCACCGGGAGTCGGACTCCCTTCTTTCCTAGTTGGAATAGGAGAAGGGGGAAGGAGGAGGGAGAGAGGAAGGAAAGGAGGGGCGCCGCCCCCCGCTCCTTGTCCTATTCGGACTAGGAGGGGAGGGGCGCGCGGCCCAGCCCTTGCCTCCTCTCTTCCTCTCCACTAGGGCCCGTGTAGGCCCATTAAGCCCCCGGGGGGTTCCGGTAACCTCTCGGTACTCCGGTAAAATCCCGATTTCACCCGGAACACTTCCGATATCCAAATATAGGCCTCCAATATATCAATCTTTATGTCTCGACCATTTGGAGACTCCTCGTCATGTCTGTAATCACATCCGGGACTCCGAACAAACTTCGGTACATGAAAACTCATAAACTCATAATATAACTGTCATCGAAACCTTAAGCGTGCGGACCCTACGGGTTCGAGAACTATGTAGACATGACCTAGAACTGTTTCCGGTCAATAACGAATAGCGGAACCTGGATGCTCATATTGGCTCCTACATATTCTACGAAGATCTTTATCGGTCAAACCGCATAACAACATACGTTGTTCCCTTTGTCATCGGTATGTTACTTGCCCGAGATTCGATCGTTGGTATCTCAATACCTAGTTCAATATCGTTACCGGCAAGTCTCTTTACTCGTTACGTAATGCATCATTCCATAACTAACTCATTAGCTACATTGCTTGCAAGGCTTATAGTGGTGTGCATTACCGAGAGGGCCCAGATACCTCTCCGACAATCGAGTGACAAAACCTAATCTCGAAAATCGCCAACTCAACATGTACCTTTGGAGACACTGTAGAGAGCTCCTTTATAATCACCCAATTACGTTGTGACGTTTGGTAGCACACAAAGTGTTCCTCCGATGGCAGGAGTTGCATAATCTCATAGTTATAGGAACTTGTATAAGTCATGAAGAAAGCAATAGCAACATACTAAATGATCAAGTGCTAAGCTAACGGAATGGGTCAAGTAAATCACGTCATGCTCCTAATGATGTGATCCCGTTAATCAAATGACAACACATGTCTATGGTTAGGAAACATAACCATCTTTGATTAATGAGCTAGTCAAGTAGAGGCATACTAGTGACATTTAAGTTTGTCTATGTGTTCAAACATGTATCATGTTTCCGGTTAATACAATTCTAGCATGAATAATAAACATTTATCATGATATAAGGAAATAAATAATAACTTTATTATTGCCTCTAGGGCATATTTCCTTCAACATGATGTAGAGGGATAAACTCATGCAATATGATATAAACCCCATCTTGTTATCCTCGATGGCAACAATACAATACGTGTCTTGCTGCCCCTACTGTCACTGGGAAAGGACACTGCAAGATTGAACCCAAAGCTACGCACTTCTTCCATTGCAAGAAAGATCAATCTAGTAGGCCAAACCAAACTGATAATTCGAAGAGACTTGCAAAGATAACCAATCATACATAAAAGAATTCAGAAGATTCAAATATTGTTCATAGATAAACTTGATCATAAACCCACAATTCATCTGTCTCAACAAACACACTGCAAAAGAAGATTACATCGAATAGATCTCCACGAGAGAGGGGGAGAACATTCTTTGAGATCCAAAAAGAGAGAAAAAGCCATCTAGCTAATAACTATGGACCCGAAGGTCTGAAGTAAACTACTCACACATCATCGGAGAGGCTATGGTGTTGATGTAGAAGCCCTCCGTGATCGATGCCCCTCTGGCGGAGCTCCTAACAGGCCCCAAGATGGGATCTCACGGGTCTGCAGAAAGTTGCGGCGGTGGAATTTGGTTTTGGCTCCGTGTCTGGTAGTTTGGAAGTACGTAGGTATATATAGGAGGAAGGAGTACATCGGTGGAGCAACAGGGGGCCCACGAGGGTGGAGGGTGCGCCTGGGGGGGGGGGGGTAGGCGCACCCTCCTACCTCGTGCCTTCCTGGTTGATTTCTTGACGTAGCGTCCAAGTCCCCTGGATCACGTTTGTTCCAAAAATCACATTCCTGAAGGTTTCATTCCGTTTGGACTCCGTTTGATATTCTTTTTCTGCAAAACTCTGAAATAGGGAAAAAAATCAATTCTGGGCTGGGTCTCCTGTTAATAGGTTAGTCCAAAAAATAATATAGAAGTGTATAATAAAGCCCAATAATGTCCAAAAACAGAATATAATATAGCATGGAACAATAAAAAATTATAGATACGTTGGAGACGTATCACATATCTATGTTGTAGATCAATAGCTTGCGATGTAGTTCCCCGTTTATTTTTTGATATGTTCCTAGAGAAAAATAAGTTGAAAGATGATAGTAGCAATGATGCAGACTTGGTCCGTGATCCGAGGATTATCCTCATTGCTGCACAAAATAATTATGTCCTTGATGCACCGCTTGGTGATAGACCTATTGCAGGACTAGATGCAGACGTTATGAACGTTTGACAAAGCTCGGTATGATGACTACTTGATAGTTTAGTGCGCCATACTTTACGGCTTAGAACTGGGACTTCAAAAACATTCTGAATGCCACGCAGCTTATGAGATGTTCCAAGAGAGGAAATTAGTATTTCAGTCTCATGCCCGTGTCGAGAGGTATGAGACCTCTGACAAAGTACTTTGCCTACAAGATGGAGGAGAATAGCTCAACCAGTGAGCATGTGCTCAGAATGTCTGAGTACTACAATCGCTTGAATCAAGTGGGAGTTAATCTTCCAGATAAGATAGTGATTGACAGAGTTGTCTAGTCACTATCACCAAGTTACTAGAACTTTGTGATGAACTACAATATGCAAGGGATGACGACTACGATTCCCGAGCTCTTCGTGATGCTGAAATCGACGAAGGTAGAAATCATGAAAGAGCATCAATTGTTGATGATTAAAAAGACCACTAGTTTCAAGAAAAGGGAAAAGGGATAGAAAAGTAACTTCAAGAAGAATGACAAGCAAGTTGTCACTCCCGTGAAGAAGCCCAAAGCTAGACCTAAGCCTGAAACTAAGTGCTTCTACTGCAAAGGGAATGGTCACTAGAAGCAGAACTACCCCAAATACTTGGCGGATAAGAAGGATGGCAAAGTGAACAAAGGTATATTTGATATACATGTTATTGATGTGTACTTTACTAGTGTTCACAATAACCCCAAGGTATTTGATACCGGTTTAGTTGCTAAGATTAGTAACTCGAAACTGGAGTTGCAAAATGAATAGAGACTAGTTAAAGGCGAGGTGACGATGTGTGTTCGAAGTGATTCCAAGGTTGATAAGATCACCATCACACACTCCCTATACCTTCGGGATTGGTGTTGGACCTAAATAAATGTTATTTGGTGTATGCGTTGAGCATGAATATGATTTGATCATGTTTATTGCGATACTGTTATTCATTTAAGTCAAAGAATAATTGTTGTTCTGTTTACATGAATAAAACCTTCTATGGTCATAAATCCAATATAAATGGTTTATTGAATCTCGATCGTAATGATACACATATTCATAATATTGAAGCCAAAAGATGCAAAGTTAATAATGACAGTGCAACTTAATTGTGGCACTGCCATTTAGGTCATATTGGTGTAAAGCGCATGAAGAAACTCCATGCGGATGGGCTTTTGGAATCACTTGATTATGAATCACTTGATGCTTGCGAACCATGCCACATGGGCAAGATGACTAGAACGCCGTTCTCCGGAACAATGGAGCAAGCTATTGACTTATTGGAAATCATACATACTGATGTATGCGGTCCAATGAGTGTTGAGGCTCGCAACAGGTATCGTTATTTTCTGACCTTCACAGATGATTTAAGCAGATATGGGTATATCTACTTGATGAAGCATAAGTCTGAAACATTTGAAAAGTTCAAAGAATTTCAGAGTGAAGCGGAGAATCAACGTGACAAGAAAATAAAGTTTCTACGATCTGATCGCGGAGGCGAATATTTGAGTTACTAGTTTGGTCTTCATTTAGAACAATGTGGAATAGTTTCACAACTCACGCCACCTGGAACACCACAATGTAATGGTGTGTCTGAACGTCATAATCGTACTTTATTAGATATGGTGCGATCTATGATGTCTCTTACCGATTTACCACTATCGTTTTGGGGTTATGCATTAGAGACAGCTGCATTCACGTTAAATAGGGAACCATTGAAATCCGTTGAGACGACACCATATGAACTGTGGTTTGGCAAGAAACCTAAGCTGTCGTTTCTTAAAGTTTGGGGTTGCGATGCTTATGTGAAAAAGCTTCAGCCTAATAAGCTCGAACCCAAATCGGAGAAGTGCGTCTTCATAGTATACCCAAAAGAGACTGTTGGGTACACCTTCTATCACATATTCGAAGGCGAGATCTTTGTTGCTAAGAATGGATCCTTTCTAGAGAAGGATTTTCTCTCGAAAGAAGTGAGTGGGAGGAAAGTAGAACTTCATGAGGTAATTGTACATACTCTTGAATTGGAAAGTAGTTTATCATAGAAATTAGTTCCAGTGATGCCTACACCAATTAGTGAGGAAGCTAATGATGATGATCATGAAACTTCAGATCAAGTTACTACCAAACTTCGTAGGTCAACCAGAGCACGTTCGCGCACCACAGTGGTACGGTGATCCCGTTCTAGAAGTCATGTTAGTAGACCATGACGAACCTACGAACTATGAGGAAGCGATGATGAGCCCAGATTCCACAAAATGGCTTGAGGCCATAAAATCTGAGATAGGATTCATATATAAGAACAAAGTGTGGACTCTGGAGGATTTGCCCGATGATCGGCAAACCATTGAGAATAAATGGATTTTCAAGAGGAAGATGGATGCTGATGGTAGTGTTACTATCTACAAAGCTCGACTTGTCGCGAAATGTTTTCGACAAGTTCAAGGTGTTGACTACAATGAGATTTTCTTAGTCGTAGCGATGCTTAAGTCTGTCCGAATCATGTTAGCAATTGCCGCATTTTATGAAATCTGGCAAATGGATAACAAAACAGCATTCCTTAATGGATTTATTAAAGAAGAGTTGTATATGATGCAACCAGAAGGTTTTGTCAATCCTAAAGGTGCTAACAAAATGTGCAAGCTCCAGCGATCCATCCATGGACTGGTGCAAGCATCTTGGAGTTGGAATATACGCTTTGATGAATGGATCAAAGCATATAGTTTTATACAGACTTGCGGGGAAGCCTGCATTTACAAGAAAGTGAGTGGGAGCACTACAACCTTTCTGACAAGTATATGTGAATGACATATTGTTGATCGGAAATGATGTAGAATTTTCTGGTATGCGTAAGGGAGTATTTGAAAGGAGTTTTTTCAAAGAAAGACCTCAGTGAAGCTGCTTACATATTGGGCATCAAGATCTATAGAGATAGATCAAGATGCTTGATAAGATTATTCAATGAGTACATACCTTGACAAGATTTTGAAGTAGTTAAAAATGGAACAGTCAAAGAAGGAGTTCTTGCCTGTATTACAAGGTGTAAAGTTGAGTAAGACCCAAAACCCGACCACGACAGGAAATAGAAAAAGAGAATGAAAGTCATTCCCTATGCCTCAGCCATAGGTTCTATAAAAGTATGCTATACTATGTACCAGACCTATTGTGTACCTTGCCATGAGTTTGGCAAGGTTGTACGATAGTGATCCAGGAGTGGATCACTGGACAATGGTCAAAGTAATCCTTAGTTACCTAAGAGGACTAAGGAAATATTTCTCGGTTATGGAGGTGATAAAGAGTTCGTCGTAAAGAGTTACGTTGATGCATTTTACACCGATCCGGATGACTCCGAGTCACAATCTGGATACGTATTGAAAGTGGGAGCAATTATCTAGAGTAGCTCCATGCAGAGCATTGTAGACATAGAAAATTTGCAAAATACATACGGTTCCGAATGTGGCAGACCCGTTGACTAAACTTCTCTCACAAGCAAAACACGATCACAGCTTAGTACTCTTTGGGTGTTAATCACATGGTGATGTGAACTAGATTATTGAATCTAGTAAACCCTTTGGGTATTGGTCATATGGCGATGTGAACTATAGAGTGTTAAATCACATGGAAATGTCAACTATTGGTGTTGAATCACATGGCGATGTGAACTAGAGTATTTACTCTAGTGCATGTGGGAGACTGAAGGAAATATGCCCTAGAGGCAATAATAAAGTTATTATTTATTTCCTTATATCATGATAAATGTTTATTATTCATGCTAGAATTGTATTAACCGGAAACTTAGTACATGTGTCAATACATAGACAAAAACAAACTGTCCCTAGTATGCCTCTACTTGACTAGCTTGTTTGTGAAAGATGGTTATGTTTCCTGACCATAGACATGTGTCGTCATTTGATGAACAGGATCACATCATTAGGAGAATGATGTGATGGACAAGACCCATACGTTAGCTTAGCATAATGATCATTTAGTTTTATTGCTATTGCTTTCTTCATGACTTATACATGTTCCTCTGACTATGAGATTATGCAACCCCCCGAATACCGAAGGAACACCTTGTGTGCTATCAAACGTCACAACATAAATGGGTGATTATAAATATGCTCTACAGGTGTCTCCGAAGGTGTTTGTTGAGTTGGCATAGATCAAGATTAGGATTTGTCACTCCGTGTATCGGAGAGGTATCTCTAGGCCCTCTCGGTAATGCACATCACTATAAGCCTTGCAAGCAATGTGACTAATGAGTTATTTGCAGGATGATGCATTATGGAATGAGTAAAGAGACTTTCCGGTAACGAGATTGAACTAGGTATGATGATACCGACAATCGAATCTCCGGTAAGTAACATACCAATGACAAAAGGGAACATCGTATGTTGTTATGCGGTTTGACCGATAAAGATCTTCATAGAATATGTAGGAACAAATATGAGCATCCAGGCTCCGCTATTTGTTATTGACCGGAGATGTGTCTCGGTCATGTCTACATAGTTCTCGAACCCGTAGGGTCCGCACGCTTAATGTTCGATGACGATTTGTATTATGAGTTATGTGATTTGATGACTGAAGTTTGTTCGGAGTCCCGTATGAGACCACTGACATGACGAGGAGTCTCGAAATGACTGAGAGGTAAAGATTCATATATTGGAAGGCTATATTCGGACATCGGAAAGGTTCCGAGTGATTCGGGTATTTTTTGGAGTACCGGGGAGTTACGGGAATTCATAGGGAGAAGTAATGGGCCTTATTGGGCCATACGGGAAAGGAGGAGGCAGGCCAAAGGGGAGGTGGTGCCACCCCATGGGTCCGAATTGGACTAAGGGAAGGGGACGGCGCCTGTCGGTGTCAAAACCGGTGGATCTCGGGTAGGGGGTCCCGAACTGTGCGTCTAAGGCGGATGGTAACAGGAGGCGGGGGACACGATGTTTACTTAGGTTCAGGCCCTCACGATGAAGGTAATACCTGTCGGTGTCAAAACCGGCGGATCTCAGGTAGGGGTCCCGAACTGTGCGTCTAGGCGGATGGTAACAAGAGATAAGGGACACGTTGTTTTTACCCAGGTTCGGGCCCTCTCGATGGAGGTAAAACCCTACTCCTGCTTGATTAATATTGATGATATGGGTAGTACAAGAGTAGATCTACCACGAGATCAGAGAGGCTAAACCCTAGAAGCTAGCCTATGGTATGATTGTTGTCCGTCCTACGGACTAAAACCCTCCGGTTTATATAGACATCGAAGAGGGTTAGGGTTACACAGAGTCGGTTACAATGGTAGGAGATCTACATATCCGTATCGCCAAGCTTGCCTTCCACGCCAAGAAAAGTCCCATCCGGACACCGGACGAAGTCTTCAATCTTGTATCTTCATAGTCCAGGAGTCCGTCCAAAGATGATAGTTCGGCTATCCGGACACCCCCTAATCCAGGACTCCCTCAGTAGCCCCTGAACCAGGCTTCAATGATGACGAGTCCGGCGCGCATATTGTCTTCGGCGTTGCAAGGCGGGTTCCTCCTCCGGATTCTTCATAGAAGATTTTGAACACAAGGATAGTGTCCGGCTCTGCAAAACAAGTTCCACATACCACCGTAGAGAGAATAATCTTTACACAAATCTGCTGACGTATTTCGCGGCGTGACATCACACCACGGCCAGGATTTTATTTGAATCGTTTTTACTGTCCCACCTCAGCACGTTTATCGAGGCGGTTTCCTTGGCACGTCTTATCAAAGCGGAGATCGTGCCCCCTTATTCCGGGATTCTCATCAATACGGGCGTGGGTAACCCGACCGCGCCATTGATTACGGCGCTTGGGAGATAAGCGAGTTTTACCAGGCTGGTGGGGACGTATAGCTTCGTCCTCCCATATAAGGGGATAAGGATCCACCTTTTCACCCACGCCTTCTTCCTCCTTTGCTCATCCATTTCACAAGACTTTCGAGCTCCAGGCGCCAAGTCCGCACATCCCCCCTCAACCTTCTACAGCCATGTCCGGAGCGGGAGGCAAGTGGATGGTCTCCTCCGTCACGGAGGGACAAATCAAAAAGCTGCGGAAGTAGGGCTGGGCGTTCGGTATAAACCGAAAATTAGGTTTCTACCATTCGTTTTTTTTTAAAATTCGGTTAGACAAACTAAAAACCGAAAATGCTAGCTGAGATTAGCTAACCGAAAATTCGGTTAACCAAAATTTTGGTGCGGTTTTCAGTTTTATGCCGAATGACCACGCTTCAAGTATTCTTGCTCCGATTGCACTACCCGCACCCTCTTATATAGGCAAAAAATCTGGCTAATCTCCGCGGTTGGGCGAGGTGGGACTAAAGGAGCGAATGGCCTGGTCAGCTGTTCGCATACTCGTACGTGCATGCACACCGTTCACCAAAAAAAAGCCCACGTGAGCTGGGCCTTATCCTTGCTGGCACTTTGGTCAAGCAGACCCACGTTATGTGAGATGTGCGCGCCGCGTCGGTGGGCGATCGTGGGAGGCTGGTCGCGTGACTCCCGGGAGATGACGTTGCACGCGTACAATCAGCCACGTCTGTTCGGTTTTTGCTCGGTTAACCGAGATGAAAACCGAACCTACCGAATTCTGTTAGGTTAGTGGACATGAAAACCGAATTTTTCTATGACAGTCAAAAAAACCGAAAATTCGGTTTATTCGGTTTCGGCATCGGTTCGGTTTTTGGTTCGTCGGTTTTTATGTCCACCCCTATGCGGAAGGCCGGATACTTGTCCGGCGACATCGCGCATCGGCTCCCCGATGAGGGGCAGCTCATCCCCACCCCCAGGCCCCATGAGAGGGTGGTGTTCCTCGCCCACTTTCTCCGCGGACTGGGTTTTCCACTTCACCCATTTGTCCGGGGCTCATGTTCTACTACGGCCTAGATTTCCACGATCTGGCCCCGAATTTCATCCTCAACATGTCGGCGTTCATCGTCATGTGCGAGGCCTTTCTCTGCATCCAGCCCCACTTCGGCTTATGGCTGAAGACCTTCAATGTCAAGCCGAAGGTAGTGGGCGGCCGCCAAGAGGAGTGCGGAGGCGCCATGGTTGGCAAGATGGCCAACGTCCTACGGCTCGAGGGCTCCTTTGTGGAGATCGTGAAGGGGTGGCAATCGGGGTGGTTATACATCACCGAGCCACGCGACCCTAAGTGGGTGGCGGCCCCCGAATTTCGGTCTGGTTTTCCTACGCGGCTCACCTCTTGGAAAGAGACGGGCCTGACGTGGGGTAATCCGGAAGAGCTGACCGGACTCCAAACCTGCATGCAAACCCTGGTGAACAAGAATCTCAGGCTTGTCAACGTAGTCCAGGTTATGCTCATCCGCCGGATCCTCCCATGCCAACTACGGGCCTTCAAATTGTGGGAGTTCGATCCGGCACAACACCAAACTCTAAAAAGGCTCTTTGACACTATGTACGAAGATGCCTGGAAGGTGCTGTTCAAGGGCGCCGAGGCTCCCACATCCACTACCGAAGACCGCGGATTTAGCTCGCAGCGTCAAGCTACCGAGGTAAGCTATTTTACCCTTTACGGGACTCTTGTTTTTCATAGTTTGACTCTATGAGGGATCTAAACTCCCTTACCTTTGAAAGGACTGGCAGAACACGTCCGGGCAGGTTAACTATGCGGCTCCCTTGCCAAAAGACCCAGCGGACGCCCGCTTGACGGGGCTGCTGGTTCCGGCACCTCACGTGGTGCCGGAGAAGAAGGCCAAGAAGAAGGCCACGGGAACTCGAAGGAGTGCCCGGCGCCCGGTGTTGTCGGAATCATCGTCCGACGACTCTGAGGCGGAATCCTCCTGTGAAAATGAGGAGGAGGAAAAAGAAGCCTCTCCCCCAGCGGGGGGAGAGAAGAAAAGGAAGGCTGCCCCGACTGGGGAGGCCGGAGGGTCCAAGAAAGGAAGGACCCTTCCTCCGAACTTCTCCACCAACGCCGACGACGGCGAAGAGGAGTGGCCATTGAGGGCCAAGCCCCTGACGAGATCGTAAGTGTCTGGATTCCGGAATAACCCATGGCTTTTCATTCGTCGCATAGTGTCTTCTAACGCCGAATACAACTATGCAACCCACCCAAGGACGAGCTGGCCGCTTCGTCGAGCGGGTCCCTGGATCCGTCGGATGTGGAAAGCGCTTCACTTCCGGTCGCCTCTTCTCCTCGCGCCGCCGCCGACGCCGAGGTGGGGCCCCAAGAGGGGCCCGGTCAGGAGGAGGTGGCCCAAGAGGTGCCGCAAGGCAACCTCCCCGATTACAGGCGCAAAGGGGATGATACCCCCAAGGGCTCTAAGTCCGACCTGGTGGGACTCCGTCTGGAACAACCGATGGTTCCGAAGTCCGGCAGCGGCCCCTTCGTAAGAAGGGCAAGATCGCAACGCCGGTGACCTCCGGCCCAACCGGAGGCACCGGATAGTTATTGGAGGCGCTTAACAGCGCCTTCATCGACGAGGAGCACCGCCTTGTTATGAGTGTGGTGATCCAGAAGTTCGATCCGCCAAGAGCGGGCCGATCAAGCTCGCAACAGCCTTCTAACGGGGTTTGAGGTAAGTTTTTAAGATATGTAAGAATATTACCGCATAGACAGTAGCCCCTGATGCTTAATTCGGTGTTCGGAAAGAAAAGCCGAACTGAGGATCTAAAAAGATATATGCAGGAGTCTAACATAAGTATGTCAACATGGGAATGCAGGCTGCGCTGCTGACCTCTGCCGCACTGACTGCGGAGGTCAATGCATTGAAGGAGAGCCTCGAGCGGTCCGAGAACGAGCTCGGCCTTGCCAAGAAGCAGCACGAGGACAAGGGAGGTAAGTAATACCTTATGGGATTATATATATAAGAAATGTGGCTGCAAAAATTAACAGGAATAACGTGGGTATTGAAGGGGCCACGAACGAGGTGGCGACCCTGAAGGAAGCGGTGTCCGCGGCCGAAAGCAAAGCGGTCGCGGAGCGCACCGAGCGAGAGAAGCAGGAGGCGCGGGTGGTGGAGGTGCGTCAAGAGCTCCAGGCTCTCATGGAAAAACACGAGAGTTTGGAGCGTGACTCGAAGACTCGAGAGTCCGAGCTTTCCTTGGCCCTTGAGAGTGCCAAATCCGCTAAGGCCGAAGCCCAAAAAGCCCTCCAGGAGATTGAGGCGATAAAGAAGATAGCGGCGGGTAAGGCATTCTTTATGCAAAGCAAGCATGTGAAAGTCGATTATCTGTTACTTACCTGAATCCGGAGCTCTCTAGGAGCCTTCGTAGATCTGCCCCGCAGTGTGTCCGATGCTGCCGCGTTCTACCGAGCCGAGGAGGGGAGCTCGACGGAGAAGGTGTTCTGGTCTCGGTATGCTGAGGCCGAACACCCGGTGCCCTTGAGCGACCAGCTGAAGCAGTTGGTCGAGCTCCACAAGGTCACCGAACAGGCCCTGAAGGGCCTCATAGTTCGGTTGTGGCCTGAGGAAGCCATGCCCGGGAGCTACTTCGGGCTAGTGCGGCGGCTGGTGGACGCCTGTCCACGGATTGAAGTCATCAAGCGCTCCGTCTGCATTGAAGGTGCCCGTAGGGCCCTTGCCCGTGCTAAGGTGTACTGGGGCAAGCTGGACGCTGAGAAGCTTGTGACGGACGGACCACCGCCGGGCAAGGAGTATCGCAAGCCCGAGATGTATTATGAGGGCATCCTGAAGGGTGCCCGTCTTATAGCGGGTGAATGCTCCAAAGATGTAATTTTTTAGTAGACTCGCATTTGTTATCCTGTACGCTGAAAACTTGTTCATATGCGCTAAGCAACGCTTGTGAATTTAAAATATTACCTTCTGTGCGGCTGTTTATCAAATTTGAGAGATGGCAAGTCGTTGGCTTGACCCCCATGCCGAGTCTTTGGGGTGTTCAGGATAAACTTGAGCTCTTGTTCCCATTCTTGGGTCCTTCGAGGAGGCGCTCAACGAACGAACCAGGCAAACTGCACTACAATGCTTGAACACTCTCACTTAGCCATAGAATTCTATAATTTTAAATTTCGTGAAGCCCCTAGTATTCAGAAGACCGAGTTCGGGGCGCTATCCACGCCTTGGCCGGACAATTCCAGTTCCTCGCTCTAAGCGGCATAAGTCTTTAGGGATCCGAAAAAACCTCTAGAACAGCGACCGGCTCTCGCCCTATCATGACGGTCAGTTTTAGCTTTCTCCATTGAGGTGCTCGACCCAGCTCAACTGGGGCACAATCGCAGTGGTTCTCCCGGTGCTACCTTAGCCGATATAACGGAACGTAAGGTACCAAAACTCGGGAGCCGGGCAAACCCAACTATTGACCCAAGACATGATTCAGAGCCGATGCATATAATGCTATAAGTTCGGGGTGCCGCACTTGTGAAAGTGTTCGGACTTATCACACCATATTTTGGGGTACATAAGCCCCTGGTGTATTGGCTGTACCAAATTGCACAGTTGCACAATGTCATAACTGAACATATGTAGATACAAAAAGGAATGCAATAATAGGAAAAAGCTATGTATTGTTTATTCAAAAGGTACTGCAATGAAAGCAGAACGATACAAATAGTGCGATAAGCAAGGAACGGGACTTTTGACATGTCCCCCCCCCCAGAGGTAAGCTTGCGGGATTTTATGTAAAACAGGTATACTTCTCGTAATAGAGACCACCTGGACACTCGGCGTAGCTTTCTACTTCCCTGGCTGTTGCATCGTGAGTTCGGCGATTCTACTGCCAGACAGGGCTTCTTGAGAACGGAGTCCTGAAAGTAAGAGAAAAATAAAAAAAAGAATGACACAATCGGGAGCTCCTGGTGCGGTTGAGCCGCATTCTGGGCATGCCGTGGTCGTGCCCCTCCCCCTATGCCCATGGTATTTCCAGAGCGTAATTATGTACGCGTAGTACTGGTTTCCCAATTTTGCGAGGGCTGGGGTTGGGGCCGCATTGCTACGCGTGCTCGGGACGTGCCAGGCTGTCTTGTTGTAGGTTACTCCGGGCGCACTTGACGGTGTCCGGACGTTTAATAGCCGGACTCGAGAATTGCCTTGAGAGGCTGCTTTGCATTTCTACCGCGAGGGCCGCCGTATGCTCCTCCGTTCGGAGAGAGCGCTCGGTGTTTCCATTGACCGTAATTACTCCTCGAGGGCCTGGAATCTTGAGCTTGAGGTACGCATAGTGCGGCACCGCATTGAACTTTGCGAATGCGGTTCGTCCGAGCAGTGCGTGATAGCCGCTGCGGAATGGGACTATGTCGAAGATTAATTCTCGCCGGAAGTTATCTGGGATCTGAAGACCACTTTGAGTGTGACCGAGCTGCATAGGTTGGCCTCTACACTGGTATGACGCCTTTAAAGGTCGTCTTTGTGGGTTTAATCCTTGAGGGTTCTATGCCCATTTTGCGCCTTGTATCTGATAAAGCGAGTTCAGTTTTGCCGCCGTCCATCAGGACTCTAGTGAGGTGAAATCCGTCAATGATTGGGTCTAGAACCAATGCGGCGAATCTGCCGTGACGGATGCTAGTGGGGTGGTCCCTTCGATCAAAAGTGATCGGGCAGGAGGACCACGGGTTGAACTTTGGGGCGACTGGCTCCATCGCATATACGTCCCTTAGTGCATGCTTCCGCTCCCTTTTGGGTATGTGGGTTGCGTATATCATGTTCACCATCCGCACTTGTTGGGGGAAACCCTTCTGTCCTCTATTGTTCGGCGGCCGGGGCTCCTCCTCGTCATCGCTATGCAACCCCTTGTCATTGTTTTCGGCATTTAACTTGCCTGCCTGTTTGAACACCCAACAATCCCTGTTGGTGTGGTTGGCTGGTTTTTCGGGGGTGCCCTGTATCTGGCACGAGCGATCGAGTATTTGGTCCAAATTGGACGGGCCCTGGGTATTTCTTTTGAATGGCTTTTTCCGCTGACCGGGTTTAGAGCCTCTAAATCCGGCATTGACTGTCGTATCCTCAGCATTATCGCCGTTAATGCGGCGCTTGTGCTTGTTGCGACGCGACCTGCCATTCTGTCCTTGGTATTCGAACTACCAGGGTTTTTGGTCAAGTTGTTACTACGAGCTAGCCAGCTGTCCTCTCCCGCGCAAAAGCGGGTCATGAGTGTGGCGAGGGCTGCCATGGATTTTGGCTTTTCCTGTCCTAGGTGCCGGGCCAACCACTCGTCGCGGATGTTGTGTTTGAAGGCCGCTAGTGCCTCTGCATCCGGACAGTCGACGATTTGATTTTTCTTTGTTAGGAACCGTGTCCAAAATTGTCTGGCCGATTCCTCTGGCTGCTGAATTATATGGCTAAGGTCATCGGCTTCTGGTGGTCGCACATATGTGCCCTGGAAGTTATCAAGGAATGCGGCTTCCAGGTCTTCCCAACAACCAATTGACTATGCTGGCAAGATGTTAAGCCAATGTCGAGCTGGTCCTTTAAGCTTGAGTGGGAGGTATTTGATGGCGTGTAGATCATCACCACGGGCCATGTGGATATGAAGGAGACAGTCCTCGATCCAAACCGCAGGATCTGTTGTGCCATCATATGATTCGATGTTTACGGGTTTGAAACCCTCAGGGATTTGATGATCCATCACTTCGTCTGTGAAGCATAGTGGGTGTGCGGCGCCTCTGTATTGGGCTATATCACGATGCAACTCAAACGAGCTTTGTCTACTGTGTTTGGCCCGGCGGGAATTGCTGTGTCCGGCGTGACGGTAATCATCACGTGTCGTGGGGCGCCCACGCGATCCGTAGATCGATCTTGTTTGCCTTGCCTTGTCCTCCAATATATCTCGCAGGTCAGGCGCATTTCCCCGTGCCTTGGTACTTTTTGAGCGACGCCGGGGTGCGGCTTGAGTGGAGGGCCTAGAGGCCTCTCTGTCGCGGCCACGAGGTGGCCGGTCGGCCGCGTCATGCACTGGTGATGTAGGTTTGGGTGCTTCCTCCTCTAATCGGGGTAGCAGCCTGCGTTTTGGGTAGCTCTTGGAGGGGTGTTCGAGTTCATACTCTTCGGCTGCAAGGACTTCAGTCCATCTGTCAGCTAGCACGTCTTGGTCAGCTCTAAGCTGTTGCTGCTTTTTCTTGAGGCTGCTTGCCGTGGCCATAAGCGTGCATTTGAAACGCTCTTGTTCGACGGGATCCTCAGGCACGAAAAATTTGTCGTCGTCGAGGCTTGCCTCGTCTTCGGAGGGAGGCATATAATTATCATCCTCTGCCTCTCTGTCTGCCGCTCTATCATGCGGGCTGGCTTCTCCATCCTCCTGTGCTGAATCCTGCTGGAGGAGTTTGTCTTCGGCACTGTCCGGGGTGTTATTATCTCCCATGCCGGAATCACTGTTTTTGCTGTGGTTGGATTTAGAGCGGCGCCGCTGATGCCGGCGCTTAGGCTGTTTCTTGGAGGGGTCATCCTCCGCTGTTCCATCGCCATTCCCATTTTTGGGATGTCCACCATGTATATGTCATATGTGAGGTGGCCTTCCGATGCCTCGTAGCCTTTGGTTCTTGGTCGTCTCCGGCATCGTCGTCTATACCGTCGATGTCTTCGGAGTCAAAGTCGAGCATGTCTGTTAAATCATCGACAGTGGCTACAAAGTGGGTGGTGGGTGGGCGTTGAATTTCTTTGTCGTCCGTATCCCAACCATCCTGACCATAGTCCAGCCAGGGCTCTCCTGATAAAGAGAGAGACTTCAGTGAGTTCAGGATGTCGCCAAAGGGTGAGTGCTGAAAGATGTCCGCGGCAGTGAACTCCATAACCGGCGCCCAATCGGATTCGATTGGCAGGGGCGCGGAAGGTTCGGAGTCCGGAGAGGAGTCCGGCACCTTGGAGTCACGAGCTTCACAAAGGACAGGGATGGTGTTCGGCTCAATCGCCGTAGAGATTGCAGCCCCCGAGGCGGTGTCCAACAAATCGTCCTCGATCGGCGAAGTCGGCTCCGAGATGAGGGTCGGAGCGGACACTGGTGCGGCCTCCAGGGCACTGTTCGGCGGCAGAGCTAGATCGTGCCCATCGAGACAGTGCGGCGCGCTTGGCTGTGGCTCGAATCCGTCAAAGATCAAGTCTACACAGACGTCGGCCGTGTAATTCAAACTCCCGAATCTGACCTGATGGCCAGGGGCATAGCTTTCGATCTGCTCCAGATGGCCTAGCGAATTGGCCCTTGATGCAAAGCCGCGAATCACGAAGATCTGTCCGGGAGAAAAGTCTCACCACAGGCTGCGTCGTTGTTGATGATTGAAGGAGCCATCGGGCCTAAAGGTGACGACACGGAGGAACTCTCAATGAAAGCACCAATGTCGGTTGTCAAAACCGGCGGATCTCGGGTAGGGGGTCCCGAACTGTGCGTCTAGGCGGATGGTAACAGGAGACAAGGGACACGATGTTTTACCTAGGTTCGGGCCCTCTCGATGGAGGTAAAACCCTACTCCTGCTTGATTAATATTGTTGATATGGGTAGTACAAGAGTAGATCTACCACGAGATCGTAGAGGCTAAACCCTAGAAGCTAGCCTATGGTATGATTGTTGTCCGTCCTACGGACTAAAACCCTCCGGTTTATATAGACACCGAAGAGGGTTAGGGTTACACATAGTCGGTTACAATGGTAGGAAATCTACATATCCGTATTGCCAAGCTTGCCTTCCACGCCAAGGAAAGTCCCATCCGGACACGGGACGAAGTCTTCAATCTTGTATCTTCATAGTCCAGGAGTCCGGCCAAAGATGATAGTTCGGCTATCCGGACACCCCCTAATCCAGGACTCCCTCAATAGCCTACTTCCCGCTTGATTGATCTTGATGATATGAGTATTACAAGAGTTGATCTACCACAAGATCGTAGAGGCTAAACCCTAGAAGCTAGCCTATGGTATGATTGTTGTCGTCCTACGGACTAAACCCTCCGGTTTATATAGACACCGGAGGGGGCTAGGGTTACACAGAGTCGGTTACAAGGGAGGAGATCTACATATCCGTATTGCCAAGCTTGCCTTCCACGCCAAGGAGAGTCCCGTCCGGACACGGGACGAAGTCTTCAATCTTGTATCTTCATAGTCCAACAGTCCGGCTGTCCGAGGACTCCCTAATCCAAGACTCCCTCAGTAGCCCCTGAACCAGGCTTCAATGACAATGAGTCCGGCGCGCAGATTGTCTTCGGCATTGCAAGGCGGGTTCCTCCTCCGAATACTCCATAGAAGATTTTGAACACAAGGATAGTGTCCGGCTCTGCAAAACAAATTCCACATACCACCGCAGAGAGAATAATATTTCCACAAATCTAATCTGCTGACAGCTTTTCATAACGTGAAGTTCTGCCGTGGTCTGGTCATGACGAACCGTTTTTCCGAGCCTGCCACTGCGCGTGTTGCGAGGCGGTTTTATTGGCACGCGGTGTCAAAGCGGAGATCGTGTCCCTCTTCACGGGATTCTCATCAATACGGGTGTGGGTAACCCAATCGTGCCCGCTGGTATGACTCCTCGATTTTAGGCAAGTTCCAAACAGCCACGCGGAGGACGCTTGCTATTCACCCTTTTTATAAAGGGGCGAAGGCCTATCCTTTTCTTATCGCACTCAATCGAATCCTTCCCCCACCGTGAGTTCCAACACCCAAGGCTCAGGCCAGGCGCTCCGGACCTTTAGTCATGTCCGGATCCAACCTTCAAGGTCGGTGGATGCCCTCCTCTTTCACAGAGGAGGACATCAAGAAGCTAAGAGAAGCTGTGTCGACCGCTGAAATCTCAAGACAGGCTGCACCGCTCGAGGGCAGGTCATTCCCACTCCTGAACCCGGCGAGAGTGTCGTATTCGTCTCCCACTTCCTCCGAGGGCTAGGCTTTAGTCTAGATCCCTTTGTTAGAGGGCTCATGTTCTATTACGGGCTTGATTTCCATGATCTGGCCCCGGATTCCATCCTTCACATCTCGTTGTTCATCGTCGTGTGTGAGGCCTTCCTCCACGTCACCCCACACTTCGGCTTATGGCTCAAGACCTTTAGTGTGAAGCCAAATATGATTAATGGTCGACACGCAGAATGGGAGGTGCCGTAATAAGCAAAGGCGCCGATGTTCCATGGCCAAAGGGTTCCTTCCCGGAGGTGTCCAGCTTATGGCAACGGGAGTGGTTTTACATCACAGCTCCCCGGGGTACTAAGTGGGTAGCCGCCCCTGCCTTCCGCTCGGGCCCCCCATCACAACTGGCGTCGTGGGTCAACAAGGGGCTGGATTGGGGGCCAGTAAATGATGTGCCGATATTGCAGAGTCGCATCTGAGATCTCCTCGAGAGAGATGTCAGTCTTGTCAAGGTAATGCAAGTCATGTTAGTTCGTCGAGTCCTGCCTTGCAAACGTCGACCTCTCCATATGTGGGAGTTCAACCCGGAAGGACCGCGAACTATTCAGCACTTCTTCGGCTTGACGCTCGAATAGATGTACAGATTGTTCTTCGGATCACAAATAGAGTGTCCGGACACCACCGAGGATGAGGGTCTGAACTGCAATCGTCCAGACACCCAAGTGAGTAATTCCGCGACCAAACACGTTGTCTTTTAATTTATCACAACATCATTCTGAAAATTCGCCTTTTGACCAGGACTGGACAAAAAGGGCGAAGATGATCAGGTGTCTGGCCCCCCTTCCCGAAGGCTCACCGGATCATGTACTAGCCAGGATGCTTGAGCTTGCGCCTCATCAAGCGCCATCAGGGGAAGATAAACGGAGGAACGAAGAAGCCGAAAGCGAGCCTCACTCATTATTCATCCAAACCGGGGGAATTAGTGCCTCCGCGAAGGAGGATAACCGGGGAGAAGAATCTAAAATTCCCTCTCCCCAAGGAAGGAAGAGGGCCGCTTCTGACGACTTGGGAACAATGGTTTCCAAACGAAGGAAGAAACCTTTGTCAGGGGGCCCTACTCCGGGGGGCATCCTTACCGCACAGTACCCGCAAGGGGACCAGCCCTCCACCGAGCTGTAAGTAAACAAAAATACTTTATAGTAAATATATCTTACTTTATTTCCGAGGACAATAACCGAGACGTATGTCTTGTAGTTCGGATCGTAGCCCTTCTCGACAGAGCTCATCTTCGGGGGATCTTCTTCCGGAGATGATGGAGAGCGAAACGCCTCCCTGTGCATCCCCGCCTCATCAGGTGGACGACCCTGAGGTGTCGTCACGGAGGATTTCTCCTGACCCACCGAGGCTAGAAGGTAACCCTTTAGCCACCCGAAGTCCGGAGTATTCGGCTCCTAAGGAGAGCCACAAAAAGAGTCCGGGACTGTCCAGCACACGACCGGACGCACTGATGAGTCTTCTGGAGCAAGCGGCTATCTTGGAGGCGCATTGTACTCTAATGGGTACGGTGTTTGAGAGAATTTATCCGTCGAAAGTGGGTTGTGATAACCCACAAGTATAGGGGATCGCAACAGTTTTCGATAAGTAAGAGTGCCGAACCCAACGAGGAGCTAAAGGTAGAACAAATATTCCCTCAAGTTCTATCGACCACCGATACAACTCTACGCACGCTTGACGTTCGCTTACCTAGAACAAGTATGAAACTAGAAATACTTTGTAGGAGTTTTCGGATAGGCTTGTGAGAATATAAAGAGAGAGAAAATAAAAGCTAGGGGCTGCTTAGATAAAAACACAACTAAAGTAACTATAGCGAGTGTGGAAAAGTGGTGGTAGGAGTTGCAAAATTGTCCCTTAAGCAATTGACTACTTTACTAGACTGATAGCAGGTATTATGTGGGAGAGGCCACTGCTAGCATGTCATCCCTTACTTGGAATTCTATACACTTATGATTGGAACTATTAGCAAGCATCCGCAACTACTAACATTCATTAAGGTAAAACCCAACCATAGCATTAAGATATATTGGTCCCCCTTCAATCCCGTATGCATCAATTTCTATGCTAGGTTGAAGCTTCTGTCACTCTTGCCCTCCAATACATAGTCCTATCAACATACAACTAACCTATGGTGTGATCCACACGCGCGCTCATATGATGGGCACCAAAGGATAGCAACATAACCACAAGCAAATTAAATCAATCATAGCAATTCATCAACCACCGGTAGGACAACGAAAATCTACTCAGACATCATAGGATGGCAACACATCATTGGATAATAATATGAAGCATAAAGCACCATGTTCAAGTAGAGGGTACAGCGGGTTGCGAGAGAGTAGACCACTGTAGATAGAGGGAGGAAGGTGATGGAGATGTTGGTGAAGATGGCGGAGGTGTTGGCGAAGATCGCGGTGATGATGATGGCCCCCGGCGGCATTCCGGCGCCACCGGAAGCGAGGGGGAGAGAGCCCCCCTCCTTCTTCTTCTTCCTTGACCTTATCCCTAGATGGGAGAAGAGTTTACCCTTTGGTCCATGGTCTCCATTGCGTGGGAGGGGCGAGAGCCCCTCCGATATTGGATCTGTCTCTCTGTCCCTCTCTGTTTCTGGATTCTGTTCTGCTGCCCTTTCACCGTTTCTTTTATATCCGGAGATCCGTAACTCCGATTGGATTGAAACCTTCGCCATGATTTTTTACCAAAAATTAGCTTTCTTGCGGCCGGAGGAGGGCATCAACCGCCTTACTAGTGGGCCACGAGGGTCAGGGGCGCGCCCCCCTACCTCGTGCCCACCTCGGACTCCGTTTTGCGATGATCTTTCATCCAGACTTTCCAAATATTCCAAAAAAATCTCCGTCCTTTTTTATCCCGTTTGGACTCCATTTGATATGGATATTCTGCGAAACCAAAAATATGCAACAGACAGGAACTGGCACTGGGCACTGGATCAATATGTTAGTCCCAAAAATAGTATAAAAAGTTGCCAAAAAGTATATGAAAGTTGAATAATATTGGCATGGAACAATCAAAAATTATAGATACGACGGAAACGTATCAGCATCCCCAAGCTTAATTCCTGCTCGTCCTCGAGTAGGTAAATGATAAAAAGATAATTGTTTATGTTGAATGCTACCTAGCATAATCTTGATCATATATCTAATCATGGCATGAATATTAAGACATGAGTGATTCAAGGCAATAGTCTATCATTTGACATAAAGACAATAATACTTCAAGCCTACTAATAAACCAATCATGTCTTTTCAAAATAACAAGGCCAAAGTAAGTTATCCCTACAAAATCATATAGTCTGGCTATGCTCCATCTTCACCACACAAAATATTCACATCATGCACAACCCCGATGACAAGCCGAGCAATTGGTTCATACTTTTAACGCTTCAGCATTTTCAACCCTCACGCAATACATGAGCGCAAGCCATGGATATAGCACTATAGGTGGAATAGAGTATGATGATGGGGGTTATGTGGAGAAGACAAAAAAGGAGAAAGTCTCACATCGACGCGGCTAATCAACGGGCTATGGAGATGCCCATCAATTGATGTCAATGTGAGGAGTAGGGATTGCCATGCAACGGATGCACTAGAGCTATAAGTATATGAAAGCTCAAACTGAAACTAAGTGGGTGTGCATCCAAATTGCTTTCTCATGAAGACCTAGGGCATTTGGGGAAGCCCATCGTTGGAATATACAAGCCAAGTTCTATAATGAAAATTCCCACTAGTATATGAAAGTGATAACTCAAGAGACCCTCTATATGAGGAACATGGTGCTACTATGAAGCACAAGTATGGTAAAAGGATAGTAACATTGCCCCCTTTTCTCTTTTTTTTCTTCTTTTGTTTTGCGGGCTTTGCCCCCTTTTTTATTTAGGATTCTTTGGCCCCTTTTTTTTGATGGGGAAATGCTCTAATAATGATGATCATCACACTTTTATTTACTTACAACTCGATACTAGAACAAAGATATGACTCTATAGGAATGCCTCCGGCAGTGTACCGGGATGTGCAATGATCTAGCGTAGCAATGACATCAAAAAATGTACAAGCCATGAAAACATCATGCTAGCTGTCTTACGATCATGCAAAGTAATAAGACAATAAATGCTCAAGTCATGTATATGATGATGATGGAAGTTGCATGGCAATATATCTCGGAATGGCTATGGAAATGCCATAATAGGTAGGTATGGTGGCTGTTTTGAGGAAGATATAAGGAGGTTTATGTGTGATAGAGCGTATCGTATCACGGGGTTTGGATGCATCGGCGAAGTTTGCACCAACTCTCGAGGTGAGAAAGGGCAATGCACTGCATCAAGAGGCTAGCAATGATGGAAGGGTGAGAGTGCGTATAATCCATGGACTCACATTAGTCATAAAGAACTCATATACTTATTGCAAAAGTTTATTAGCCCTCGAAGCAAAGTACTACTACGCATGCCCCTAGGGGGATAGATTGGTAGGAAAAGACCATCGCTCGTCCCCAACCGCCACTCATAAGGAAGGCAATCAACAAATGCCTCATGCTCCGACTTCGTTACATAACGGTTCACCATACGTGCATGCTACAGGAATCACAAACCTCAACACAAGTATTTCTACAATCCACAACTACCCACTAGCATGACTCTAATATCACCATCTTTATATCGCAAAACTATTGCAAGGAATCAAACATATCATATTCAGTGATCTACAAGTTTTATGTAGGATTTTATGACTAACCATGTGAATGACCAGTTCCTGTCATCTCTCTAAATAGATATAAGTGAAGCAAGAGAGTTTAATTCTTTCTGCAAAAGATATGCCCACGCTCTAACAAATATAAGTGAAGCAAAAGAGCATTCTACAAATGGCGGTTGTCTATGTAAAGAGAAACAGGCAATCCAAGCTTCAAATGATATAAGTGAAGCACATGAAGCATTCTATAAAGCCATACTCAAAAGATATAAGTGAAGTGCAAAGAGCATTCTATAAATCAACCAAGGACTATCTCATACCAGCATGGTGCATAAAAGAAAAATGAAAACTAAATGCAAAAGACGCTCCAAGATTTGCACATATCACATGAATGAAACGAATCCGAAAACATACAGATACTTGTTGAAGAAAGAGGGGATGCCTTCCGGGGCATCCCCAAGCTTAGACACTTGAGTCTCCTTGAATATTTACTTGTGGGTGCCTCGGGCATCCCCAATCTTGAGCTCTTGCCTCTCTTCCTTCTTCTCACATCGAGACCTTCTCGATCATCGAACACTTCATCCACACAAAACTTCAACAGAAAACTCGGTAAGATCCGTTAGTATAATAAAGCAAATCACTACTCTAAGTACTGTTGCAAACCAATTCATATTTTTTTTGCATTGTGTCTACTGTAATATAACTTTTTCATGGCTTAATCCACTGATATAAATTGATAGTTTCATCTAAACAAGCAAACTATGCATCAAAAACAGAATCTGTCTAAAACAGAACAGTCTGTAATAATCTGAACATTCACCATACTTATGATACTTGAAACATTCTTCCAAAATTAGGACAAATATACAATTTGTATATAAAGACAGTGCAAAAAGAATCATAACCATTTGACGTTCCAGTAAAAAACTAAAATTCGCGCACTACAGCCAAAGTTTCTGTCCTGCACCGCACAAACCAACAAGCATTGTAAACATCCTAAAGGCAAACCTTGGCACATTATTTTTATAATACAATGGAATTGTACAAGGGATAATTATTTTTGTTGAAAAGTTTCTGTAATCAAGATTCACAAAGTTTCCGTGAGCATGAACAAAGTTCAAGGCTAGCTCCCACTTCAACAATGCTTGTCTCTCTCACTTTCACTTTCCTTTTTGAAAAAGTTTTGGGTTCCCCTCTTTATTTTTGTTGTTTTTAAAATATATGAAAGAAATCAACAGAAATAAATGACTCTCTAAAAGTTCCGGGTTGTCTCCCTGGTAGCGCTTTCTTTAGAGCCATTAAGCTAGGCATATAGTGCTCAAGTAATGGATCCACACGGATCCCAAGGTATATCAAAGCCAATTTTAATTAGCAATGATTTGTAATTTACTAGTGAGCACAAAGTAACATAATCATGTAATGACGAAGTCTAACTCTCTTGCTATGCATCGGCATGTCATAAAAGAACAAGTGATGCACACATAGTAAAGGCCAATGCATAGTATAAGCAGTTTCTTGCAATTTTATCGTGTTGGAAACATAGAGAGGTGGAGATATAGTTCCTCTCTCATAATAATTGCAAGTAGGAGCAGCAAGCACATGCATATTATACTCATCAAAATCATCATGTGCAACGGTAAAAGGCAACCCATCAATATAATCCTTAATAAGTGCAAACTTCTCCGATATAGTGTAGTTTGGAGAATTCAAAAAGATAATAGGACTATCATGTGTGGGTGCAATATCAACAATTGCATGTTTAACATAAGGAACTATAGCAAATTCATCTCCGTAAGCATAATTCATATTTGCATCTTGGCCACAAGCATAGCAAGCATCATCAAAAAGGGATATTTCAAAAGAATCAATGGGATCATAGCAATCATCCTTCGGTAAGCATGAAGGGAAATTAAACAATGTATGAGTTGGAGGGTTACTCTCATTAGAAGGTGGGCACGGGCAGCTAATCTGTTCTTCCTACTTTTGTTCTTCGCTCTCCTCATCATCTTTTTCATCCAATGAGCTCACAGTTTCATCAATTTCTTCTTCCATAGATTCCTGCAAAATATTAGTCTCTTCTTGGACAGCGGAGACTTTCTTAATAAGTGCATTAATATAGGAACTATATTCATAATTATCATATCAATATTTTAGGATAGCTAAATTTTCAGGCCTATAAACATCATCATCAAAAGCTTCATACTTTTCAAACATAGATTCAATTTCATAAGCACCCTTGAAAGCAGCAAATTCTTCTATTTGTTCCACATCATAGCAATCATATATACCATTAGCATAAGAAGCTAAGGTTTCATTATCATTAAATTTGCATGAAAAGGGAAGGTGTGGGGCATTCATCCTAGAGCAACAATTATAATCATAATTCAAGCATACTTGCCGAGCATACCACTTCAATATATAAATTTGATCCCATAATAGTTTCCCTTTTTGTGTCAAGCGATAATCCCTAAAGTTCTCACGTTGATCCAACGTTACTCCCATTATCAAATTGAATGAGGTTTTCTCAGGATTATCAAAGTGGTACATAATATTTTGCACATATTGAGCATCGAGGGTTTTAGGAGGTTCCTCATCTCCATGAGTAGCAAGTACACCAATTTTTTTTGGTGTTTCGTGTTCCATATCCATAACTAAAGATAAAGAACAACTAAAGCACACACGAGAATATTCACCCCATGCTATTGCTCCCCGGCAACGGCGCCAGAAAAAGGTCTTGATAACCCACAAGTATAGGGGATCGCAACAATTTTCGATAAGTAAGAGTGTCGAACCCAACAAGGAACTAAAGGTAGAACAAATATTCCCTCAAGTTCTATCGACCACCGATACAACTCTACGCACGCTTGACGTTCGCCTTACCTAGAACAAGTATGAAACTAGAAGTACTTTGTAGGAGTTTTCGGATAGGCTTGCGAGAATATAAAGAGCGAGAAAATAAAAGGTAGGGGCTGCTTAGATAAAAACACAACTAAAGTAACTATAGCGAGTGTGGAAAAGTGGTGGTAGGAGTTGCAAAATTGTCCCTTAAGCAATTGACTACTTTACTAGACCGATAGCAAGTATTATGTGGGAGAGGCCACTGCTAGCATGTCATCCCTTACTTGGAATTCTATGCACTTATGATTGGAACTATTAGCAAGCATCCACAACTACTAACGTTCATTAAGGTAAAACCCAACCATAGCATTAAGATATATTGGTCCCCCTTCAATCCCGTATGCATCAATTTCTATGCTAGGTTGAAGCTTCTGTCACTCTTGCCCTCCAATACATAGTCCCATCAACATACAACTAACCCTATGGTGTGATCCACGCGCCGCTCATATGATGGGCACCAAAGGACAGCAACATAACCACAAGCAAATTAAATCAATCATAGCAATTCATCAACCACCGATAGGACAACGAAAATCTACTCAGACATCATAGGATGCCAACACATCATTGGATAATAATATGAAGCATAAAGCACCATGTTCAAGTAGAGGGTACAGCGGGTTGCGGGAGAGTGGACCGCTGTAGATAGAGGGGGGAAGGTTATGGAGATGTTGGTGAAGATGGCGGAGGTATTGGTGAAGATCGCGGTGATGATGATGGCCCCCAGCGGCGTTCCGGCGCCACCGGAAGCGAGGGGGGAGAGCCCCCCTCCTCCTTCTTCTTCTTCTTCCTTGACCTTCTCCCTTGATGGGAGAAGGGTTTCCCCTTTGGTCCATGGTCTCCATTGCGTGGGAGGGGCGAGAGCCCCTCCGAGATTGGATATTTCTCTCTATCCCTCTCTGTTTCTGCGTTCTGTTCTGCTGCCCTTTCACCGTTTCTTTTATATCTGGAGATACGTAACTCCGATTGGACTGAAACCTTCGCCGTGATTTTTTTACCAAAAATTAGCTTTCTTGCGGCTGAAGGAGGGCATCAACCACCTTACTGGTGGGCCACGAGGGTCAGGGGCGTGCCCTGGGGGGTAGGGCGCGTCCCCTACCTCGTGCCCACCTCGGACTCCGTTTTGCGATGATCTTTCTTCCAGACTTTCCAAATATTCCAAAAAAAATCTCCGTCCATTTTTATCCCGTTTGGACTCCGTTTGATATGGATATTCTGCGAAACCAAAAACATGCAACAGACAGGAACTGGCACTGGATCAATATGTTAGTCCCAAAAATAGTATAAAAAGTTGCCAAAAAGTATATGAAAGTTGAATAATATTGGCATGGAACAATCAAAAATTATAGATACGACGGAGACGTATCAGGTTGCATGCAGCTTTTATGAGCCTGCTGAGAGGCTTTGAGGTACGCAAAGTAATATGTATATTTTTGATGGTACCACACACGCTGGATGTGCCCTATGCAGATAGAGACTCTGGTTGCTGTTGAAAAAGGCGGCAAACAGAGGATCATAGTCCCAGGTGATGATCATGCCACTTTCATGTGCAGGCGGCTGAGGGTCCGGTGGCTAGCCGGACCGGTGAGTTTGACGAACTGAGGCGGCAACTTGATGCGGCATATGCCGACATTGTGCTTGTAAACAAACGGCTTGACGAGGCACAGGGTATGTATTCTCCGGTGGCCAACATATATTAAGAGGAGCATGATGCTAGTATCTATAATATGCTGTAACTGCAGATGGAGCTGCCGCCGTGGAGACCCTTCGGGCGGAACTTGCCCGAGCCAAGGAACAAGCCAGGTGGAGTGATGCGGCCTCCCTAAAGGCGGTCGAAGAGTTAAGAGCCGAGCAGGCTGCGCATTGCCAGAGCAAAGAGGAAATAGCCAAAATGGCTGTTGAGTTAAAAGATGCCGCCGACCGTTATGAGCTTCTTGAAAAGGAGAGCTAAACAAAGATGGCGGACCTGGAGAAAGACACAGTGGTAGCCAAGGAAGCCCGCTCTAAAATCAGAGCGGCGAAGGAGGAGCTGCGTCAAGCCGGAGATATCGCGGCTGGGAAGCCATTTTTGTTGCGGACGAAGTTCGGAGATCCTAAGTATGCCCTTCTGGATCAATTATGGAGTTCTCGACGCGTGCACTGGATTTGGCAGCAAGTGCTTCTTGATGCGACTCAAGTTTTTCGAAGATGAAAAGATCACAAAGTGGAAAAGTTGTGGGTCGCGATTCAATGCTCCGTGGCGTCGCTGTTGTTAAATGAGCAAATGGCCGAGTAGGCCGAGCTCCATAGGTTGTCCGGGCTTGCCATGAGGTCTGTTGTGGATCATCTTTGGCCGGAAGGACCAAGGCCGAATAGTTATTTTGGCTTAGTGCAACGATTCCTTGGTGTTGTGCCGCATATCGACGCTGTGAAGAGGTCGGCGTGCATAGAGGGTGCGCGGATGGCTCTTGCCCGTGTCAAGACATACTGGGCAGAGATGGAGGCCACCGCTACTTCAACCCAGAGTTCGGCCGTAGGCCGGGTATAGGCCGAGCACTATTTTGAAGAAGACTTAGAAGGCACTCGTTTAATAGAGGCTCAGTGCTCGAAGAGTATCATGTTCTAGTGACATGTATCCCAATTGTAAGAACAATGTTATTTGAATTATAAAGGTTGTGTTTATACTTTTGCATGAAAGTATTATTATGCCTCCTCTAAGGTTGTTTATGTATGTATGTATATATATATATATATATATCCTGAAAGTATCCTGAAAGTATATATATAATGCGGGGGTGTTCGCAAAAGCGCGTCTTCACACTTGATCGAACGTCTTGGTCCACTAAGGAGGTGGTAACGCGGTGAACGAGGCAATCGGACTATATTGCTTTAACACTTTCACTTAACCATAGGAGTTTGACAGTGGGGCTACTATATAGCCCCTGGTATTTCCGCGGCGATCGGAGTACGGTGCGCGTCACAGACGCATGACCGGGAAAACCGGCCCTTCGTTAATGCGGAGGAATCCCGAAGATTCCGATGAGTCCTCGAGTGGTTGACCAGTCTCACGCTTTATCATGATAGTCAGTTTTCGGCTTTCTCTACTAAGGTGCTCGTCCGGATGAACCAGGGCACAATCGCAGTAGTTCTCCCGGTGCCACCTTCGCCGATAGAGCGGAACGTAAGGTAGCAATACACGGGAGCCGGGCAAACCCAACATTTGACCAAAGACATGATTCGGAGCTGATGCATATAAGGCCAAACTCGCGACGCCGAACACTCCCTAGGGTATTCGGTCTTTGCAACATATACCGGGCTGAGTTACGCCCTTGATAATGAACCCTGAGTGTCCAGGTACGTGCACTTATTCTGACGTGGCGAAATGCCAATAATGTCAGCCTCCCTCGCAGTTATACTGAGTATCCGGAGGATGTGAAGCAACAAGAGACAGTAAAAAAGGTTTACACAGGGTCTTAATCTAAAAAGAAACCTTTGAGCGGGGCCCTGCTGCACGTCTGCGCCTGTGTCTCCATTGTGCCGTATCCTGGACGGGTGTAGCACGATTATCATCTGTAAAAGGGAAAAACTTAGGTGAAAGTTGTCGTGCGAAAAATTGGTTATTCTCAATAAACCATTAAAATTCAAGATAAGTAAGGTTGAGCCGAGCTGTAGTCCTTTTTACATGCGGGAAGCCCCTGGTACCGCCTATGGGGGTATATCCATCAATCTCAGGTTTGTCTAAGTTGTTACAGCTAGTGATGCGCTGGACTCGTCTAGCCATGTCCGCGGTCTTGACGACCGATCATTTATTCTAGTTGGAGAGGCCGTTTAGTGTTCGGCTGCTAAAGCCGCCACACGTTCTTCCGCGCGTAAGGAATGCTCAACATTTCTGCTAACTGTGATGATGCCACGTGGACCGGCATCTTAAGCTTAAGAGAAGTGTAGTGCGGTACTGCATTAAAATGAGCAAAAGATGTTCTTCCGAGTAGTGCTTGATAGCCGCTTCGGAATGGAGCGATGTTGAAGGTTAACTTTTCACTTCGGAAGTTGTCGGGAGAACCTAATACAACCTCTAGCACTAGAGAGCCCGTACAGCGGGCCTCTGGGCCTGGTATTACTCCTTTAAAGGTAGTATTGCTTTGGCTGATTCTTGTCGGGTCTATCCCCATTTTATGGATCGTGTCACGATATATCGATTAAGACTCATCGCCGCCGTCCATGAGGACTTGGGTGAGATGGTACCCGTTAATAATTGGGTCTAGCACCAAGGCCGATCCTCCGTGTCGGATACTTGTCAGGTGATCCCTGCAATCAAAAGTGATCGGGCAGGACGACCAAGGGTTGAACTTAGGGGTGACGGGCTCTACGGCGTGCATGTCTCGGAGTGCATGTTTGCTTCTTCTTTGTGTTACGTGAATCATGTTCACTATTTTGACCTCTGGTGGGAACTTTTTCTGCCCCCCAGTGTTCTGCTGGCGAGGCTCATCCTCGTCTTCACTTGGTGTCTCCCTCCCCTTGTGTTCGGCGTTTAGCTTACCGGCCTGCTTGAAGACCTAGCATTCTCTGTGGGTGTGATTTGCAGGTTTATCGGAGGTGTCGTGAATCTGACATAATTTGTCTAGAATCTTGTTAAGGCTGGACGGTCCATCTCTGTTGCCTTTGAAAGGCTTTTTCCTTTGACCGGGTCGAGAGCCCTAGAATCCGGCGTTTACCGCCGTGTTGTCTGGGCTGCCCTCGTTATTTCGGCGCTTGCTTTTACTGCGTCGTGGTTTTCCATTACCATCCCTGACTTCAGATGTGCCTGGGTCGCTGGTGCTACTCGATAAGTGCCAATATGCAATGGGTAACTTGGCCAATTTGGAAAAAATGAAGAATAGATCGCTACCCCTCTTTGTTTACTACGGGCCAGCCAGCTATCTTCGCCCGTGCAAAAGCGGGTCATAAGGCTTGTTAGGGCTGCCATTGTCCTTGGTTTTTCTTAGCCGAGGTGTCTGGTGAGACATCCGTATCGGACGCTATGTTTGAAAGCTGCTAAGGCTTCGGCGTCCGGGCAGTCGATGATTTGGTTCTTCTTAGTGAGAAATCTGTTCCAAAGCTTTCGGGCTGGCTCTCTGGGCTGTTGAATTATATGACTTAAATCGTCTGCATCCGGAGGTCGGACATAGGTCCCTTGAAAGTTAGCCCTAAAAGCATCCTCAAGCTCCTCCCAACTTCCAGTTGAATTTTTGGGGAGGCTCTTCAGCCAGTGCCGAGCTGGTCCTTTCAGCTTGAGGGGCAAGTACTTGATGGCGTGGAGATCATCTCCGCGAGCCATATGGATATGGAGAATGAAATCCTCAATCCAGACCCTAGGGTCTGTCGTTCCGTTGTACGCCTCTATGTTCATGGGTTTGAATCCCTCTGGAAATTCGTGATCCAGCACCTCATCGGTGAAACATAGGGGGTGCGCGGCACCCCTGTATTTGGATATGTCATGGCGTTCTGACGGTTGTAGTGTTCGGTTTTGATTATGCGCTGGTGCGCGCTTCCTAGATCCATAGATGGATATGGTCACGCCGGCCTTTTGATGCAAGCCCTCGCGTGGGTCATGTGCTGACTTATGTGCGGCCTCGTTAGTCGCCCTATCGCGGCCACGTGGTAGTCGATCCGACAGGTCGGCCGTTTTATTTTTCGGCTGTGTGGGCTCTAAGGCCTCATCATCGAATTCAGGCAACAGCTTGCGCTTTGGATATCTCTTTGTGTGGCAACTACCACCATACTTTTCTTCAGTGTCGAGCACTTTGTTCCATCTACTGTTGAGCGTATTCTGTGCGGCCTTAAGCCTTTGCTTCTGTTTCTTCAGACTCCTCGCAGTGGCAATAAGCCTTCTACGAAGGTTCTCTTGTTCCAAGTGCCTTTCCGGGATGATGTGTGCATCATTGTCCGGACTGTTTTCCTCTCCGGAGAGAGGTTGATGAGCCTTATCCTCGACGTCGACGTGATCGGACAACGGCTTCGTACTATGTTCGCCGTCCGCTGGTTCACCCTGCTTTGTCGCTGGGTCAATGTGGTCGTTCTTTCCTCTGGAGTCGACCGGGGTATTATTTTTTCTTGCGCTGTTATCGCTGTTTTTGCCGAGGCGGGATTTGGAGCGGCGCCTACACCGTCGCTTTGGTTGCTTCTCGAGGGAGCTATCCTTCACAACACCCTTCCGTTCCTCGTCATTGTTTTCTTTGGGTGTATCCACCATATATATATCGTGTGATGAAGTGGCTGTCCAGCGCCCTGTGGGTGGTGGTTCCTGTTCGTCTCCCGCATCACGTCCATACCGTCGATGTCTTTGGAGCCGAAATCGAGCATGTCGGTTAAATCGTCGACAGTGGCTACTAAGTGAGTGGTGGGTGGGGAGCGAATTTCTTCGTCGTTCGCATCCCATTCTAGCCGGACATAGTTCGGCCAAGGTTCTCCTGACAAGGAGAGAGACCTTACGAATTTAGCACATCGCCAAAAGGCGAGTGCTGAAAGATATCCGCGGAGGTAAACTCCATGATCGGCGCCCAATCAGATTCGATGGGCATGGACGCAGGCGGTTCGGGGCGTGTGGCCGGGGATGAATCCGAGGACCCGGCGACACAGGTCTCATTGGAGGTGAAGTTAGTATTCAGCTCTACCGCCACAGAGTGTGTGGCCTCCGAGGCGGGGTCCATCCACCCGTCCTCGGACGGCGTAATCGACTCCGGAGCAAGGGCCGGAGTAGGCACAGGTGTGATCTCCCGTACATCGTCTAGCGGCAAAGCTAAGTCGTGCTCGTCGTGACTGTGCAGCGCACCTGACATGTGCTCGAATCTGTCAAAGATCAAGTCTCCGTGGATATTGGTAGTATAGTTCAAGTTTCCAAACCTGACCTGATGGTCAGGGGCGTAGCTCTCAATCTGCTCCAGATGGCCAAGCGAGTTGGCCCGCGGTGTGAAGCCGCCGAACACGAAGATTTGTCCGGGGAGGAAAACCTCACCCTGGATCGCATCGTTGCCGATGATCGAAGGGGCCATCAAACCTTGTGGTGACGGCACAGTGGAACTCTCAATGAAAGCACCAATGTCGGTGTCAAAACCGGCGGATCTCGGGTAGGGGGTCCCGAACTGTGCGTCTAAGGTGGATGGTAACAGGATGGAGGTAATACCCTACTTCATGCATGATTGATCTTGATGATATGAGTATTACAAGAGTTGATCTACCACGAGATCGTAGAGGCTAAACCCTAGAATCTAGCCTATGGTATGATTGTTGTCGTCCTACGGACTAAACCCTCCAGTTTATATAGACACCGGAGGGGGCTAGGGTTACATAGAGTCGGTTACAAGGGAGGAGATCCACATATCCCAGACGCCAAGCTTGCCTTCCACGCCAAGGAGAGTCCCATCCGGACACGGGACGAAGTCTTCAATCTGGTATCTTCATAGTCCAACAGTCCGGCCAAAGGATATAGTCCGGCTGTCGAGGACCCCCTAATCCAGGACTCCCTCATCGCCCCCTTGCCCTTTCCTACTCCCTCTCTCTTTCCCTCTTTCCTTCTCTCCTACTGCGAAAAGGAAAAAGGATTCCTACTAGGACTTGGAAGTCCTAGTAGGACTCCATACTCTTGGAGCGCCCCTAGGGGGGTGGCCTCTCTCCCTCCCTCCTTTATATACGTGGGCAGGGGGCACCCCAAAGGCACTCAAGATTTGTCTTAGCTGTGTGCGGTGTCCCCCTCCACAGTTACACACCTCGGTCATATCGTCGTAGTTCTTAGGTGAATCCTTGCGCCGGTAACTTCATCATCACCGTCGCCACGCCGTCGTGCTGTCAGAAATCTCCCTCATCCTCAGCTGGATCAAGAGCTCGAGGGACGTCATCGTGCTGAACGTGTGCTGAACACGGAGGTGCCATACGTTTGGTACTTGGATCGGTTGGATCGTGAAGATGTTCGACTACATCAACCGCGTTACTAAATGCTTCCTTTCGGTCTACGAGGGTACGTGGACACACTCTCCCGTCTCGTTGCTATGCATCTCCTAGATAGATCTTGTGTGATCGTAGGATTTTTTTGAATTACTATGTTCCCCATCATGTAGAGGTATTGCGATACTGGTTTTGGTTTGCTCTTTTGTTCTATGAAGCAACCCATCTACCTTATGTCCCATACAATTCTGAGTTGAGCATCCAACAGTGGTAGTGTGCAGAGTACTCTCCTCTGTGTGTGTGTGTGTGTTCCTGTTGGATTTTTCCTAGGATCTGGTTTAGTTGCTGGCCTTTGGCATTGACGAGCCACATCAGGATAACCTCTAGAGTGACACGCATGACTTGAGCTAACCCCCTCCTCTATCGGTGTGCTTGGAAAGTCTGCTGGTGGATATAAAGAATCCGCGGGGGATTTCCGGCGTCACCCAATTAGGTGGAGGCGCAAAGTGGTGCGGATAGGGCTGTGACCTAGCGTCTTAGTAGTCTGCATGTGTTTCGAGTGTCATCCAATTTTGGTGTGGATCAGGTTGGTAATGCTGTTGGTGCGCTTGAGGTGTGCTCCATTGAGGCGGTTGCGCAACGCGTACAGGCTTTGGATTGTGTACTTGCTCCTGGGAACTTCTAAGCTTCTTCATGCGTCTCTCGTCTTGCTGCCATAAAAGAAAAAAATGTTTATTAGCACACAAGTTACATCTGCCTATACCTTTGTAACTGAACTGAGCATTATTCACAGCCTGAACCTCTCATATAGAAGTGGTGTTCATGTACAGCCTGAACTAAGGTGAGCATCTGCCCATACTTGTGTACCTGAACTGAGCACTCTTCACATAATGAACCTCACAATTATTTATTCTACACTATTTTGATTTCTTACGTACCTGAACTGAGCACTCTCGACATACTGAACTTCTTGTTTGCAAAGGGGAAATACTGTCTAAAGTTAAAAAACCTGACCTTCATGAGTTTGAATGGTTGAACCACTAGTGCGGACCTACCTGACCTTCATGTGGTCATTTGTATGTTCTATTTTCCTTTTACTGTTTGCACACAAACCAGATACAGACCAACTTGAACTCTAGCAGACTTACTAGTTGAACTTCACATTTGTTTTTTACATATGAATGCATGCAGATTTTCTAATGTTTGTAGCCTGGACTGAGGCTCACACACTACCAGAACTTCACATGGTTGTAAGAAAATAACAGACAGAAGGAAGTTCAACCATACCTTAGCTAGAAGTTCGGCCAACCTTTTTCCAGCAGTAGATAGGCCACCTAGAGAGCAATTCGTTGGGGAGATAGGAGAGGAATTCCATGGCAATCCATGCCTTGCATAGGGCACGAAGTTCATCTGCATGAAGCAAGAAGGTCAGGCAAGGCAAGATTGAACGAGAAGGCAAGAAGAGTGAGGAAGTTCATCTACCGTTGGTAGATTTGAAGGCGCCAACGATGCGGCCTCCGCCGCCGAGATGCTTCCTTGGCCGCGCCGTTTGCCGTAGGTTGCGCCTTGGTCGTCATGAGCTCTGCTAAGCCGTTGGGCGGTGAGGATGGACCGAGGAGGAGGCTTCCGGAAGTCCATGGCGGCCGTTCCTCGCAGAATTGGCAGCTGGCCAGCTCCTCGCCAAGCATCCGCCGGCCACTGCCACGGCCGCTTTCTGGACAAGAGGTGGCGACGAAGGGGATGGAGCTGGATCCGTTCGGCGACGGTGGTAGAGGGGACGACGATGGTGGAGCTAGATCCGGTCGCCGGCGGCGAGTCCCGGCAGAGGCGGGGGTTGGCAGCTGCTCGAGGGGAGGAGAGGGGAGATGGCAGGGGGAAGGATCTCGACGGGGTTGTCGGGTCCGTGTCGGCCACCTAGTTAGGAGGTGGGGGTTCGGGAGGTGGGCTTCGATAAGTTCGGGAGGGGTCAATCGGGACCTTATAGGACTGGTTGTGATCCAAATAGCTATTCTAATCATGGCATTAGAATAACGTAGCTCCGGCCACTTCACGCCCAGCCGCCTGCTCCCCTGGATCCGCACCTGCACAGGCTACCTCCAGGTGGTCTCCGCGTGTGCAACCGCCATTGTTTTGGTCACCGCCGACCGAGCTCCGACGAGAGCCGACGTGACGAGGCCATTAGGGACTGACAGCGGGCCGCACAGCAAGGTCACAGCCACTGACAGGAGGCTCCACAACAAGGTCAAACCCTAGTCAGCATTAGGTTTGACTGGGCTTAGCTCTGGGTCACTGACTAGTGGATCCCACTAGTCAGGTTTGACCTGGGTCAACCCTGGGCATTTTGGATAAATCAGAAATGATTTATAAATTTCAGAAAATATTGCAAATTTTGAAAAAACATAGAAAATAGTCTATAACTCCAAATGAAATAAATTATATATGAAAAATTATAATAAAAATCCAAAGAATCTGTTTATGGCATTTTCATGCATGAAAAATCAACTTAACCTTGCGGCTATGTGGCTATATGTATTTTTTTTCATATATGTGGCTATATGTATTTTTTTTGTTCATAGCATTTTTCCATGTATGTATGTGGCTATGTATGTATGGATGGAGAATTTTTTTCCATGTATGTATGTGGCTATGTATGTATGGATGTTCATAGAATTTTTTTTATATGTATGTGGCTATATGTATGTCGTTGTCGGTATAGCCCCTCCCCGATAACTTCAACATGAGGGAGGGGGGTCGATATACCCCCTCCCCGATAACATTTTTTCCATGTATGTATATGTCGTTGTCGATATACCCCCTCCCCGATAACTTTGACATGAGGGGGGGTCGATATACCCCCTCCCCGATAACATTTTTTTCCATGTATGTATATTGTCGTTGTCGATATACCCCCTCCCCGATAACTTCGACATGAGGGGGGGTCGATATACCCCCTCCTCGATAACATCTTTTTTCTAAGTTACTAATTAAGGTAAAATGTTTCTATCGTGCATAGACCAATTTTAGACCACGGGAGCACACCCCCCCCCCCCATTAGCATTTTAGAGCGGCTCTAAAAAATAAGAAGAGGAAGAAGAAGAAGAAAAAAGAGGAGAAGAAGAATGAATAGGGGAGAAGAAGAAAAAAATAGAAGAAGAAAAATATTTTTTCTTCTTCTCCCCTATTCCTTCTTCTTCTCCTCTTTTTTTTTCTTCTTCTTCCTCTTCTTATTTTTTATTGGGAATGACGGTGTCGAGGATCGCCGAGCAGCCGAGAGTCGGGAACTAGGGTAGAGGGTCGAGGGTCGAGGATCACCGAGGGGTAGAGAGGGGGACGTCGATCAACCCCCTCTCACTCGACCAACTCTCGAGGACACCCAAACCCTAGAAAAGAAACGTTTTCTGTCTCCTACCCCCTCCCGCCCCTACCCGACAAACTCTCTCGAGATTTATAAGAGATTTATCAAGAATGCCCCCATTATGGATATGCATAATTAAGTTGATCCATATTTTTCCTGATCTCATCTACCATTCTATATGTGCTCGTTCTCTTGTGTTAAAGTATTGAAGAAATCCATGGTTTCATAATTAGCCGGAAGTAACAGGTGCATGATGGTATGAAGCTCTCCAAAATTATTTTGGAACGAGTCCTGATAGGATAATTTGCTTTTTGGTATAAAGTTTAGCAAAGGCCTTCCAAATAGAGATATTCGAAAGGCTCTTGCTGAACTTCTAACAAAAAAACGAATTATCCTATCAGGACTCCGTTCCAAAATAATTTTGGAGAGCTTCATACCATCATGCGCCTGTTACTTCAGGTTAGTGATGAAGCCATGGTTTTCTTGAATCCTTTGACACTAGACAACGTGACATATAGAAGGGTAGATGAGATCAGGAAAAATAGGGACCATTTTCTGCACATCCAGAATGGCGCCATTTTGTTAAATCCCATGTTTAACATTCATGAGAGAGGCGGTCCGGACGTCGGACATTCATGAGAGAACTCCGATAACTCTTCAACATGAGGGTGGATGTCGATCAACCCCCTCTCGCCTAACTAAACCCTAGAAGCGTCGAGGCCACCCCAAACCCTAGAAGCATTGTCGAGGCCACCCCAAACCATAGAAGCGTCAAGCTAGCTAGGTCTACGTTTGCCACTAATATATCCATCTGTCATGTTTGTATATTAATTGCCATCTTGTAATATTTGCAGAAACTATGGAGCACCGAGACTTGGAAACAGAATAGTTGTTAGGGACATAATCCTCGGCGGAGGTGATGGCATGCCGTATCTCAACAACACCGATGGTCTAGAAGGAGACGGTGAAGGCTCCGGTGATCAAACAATGGAGGATGAAGGACATCATGATGTCCGTGATGACGGCTCCGTTGAACGAACGGAGGAGGGAGGTGTTGCAAAGTCCAGCGAGGTATATATATTAATTAAGCCTGTGCTGACTAGCTAATTGATGAATTAATTGTTTTGGTATGTACATATATTAACTCTTCTTTCTTCTTTTATAGCCCTCCGGATCGAGCCAAACTTCGGTAACGAGACGAGGCCCGAAAAAAGGTTGCGCCAGGATGAAAGGTTCACGATCATAGCAATCGCGAACGATGGCCAACCGATTGAACCCAGGCGGACCAAGGAAGCATTTTACGCTCGCTATGGGCTATTGTTAGGGACATGATCCCGATCAGCATCTAGCTATGGAATCAGCCTAAGAACGTAGACCCTCAAGTTCCTTATGTCAACGTTAGATAGAAAGATGATCTTTGGACAGCGCTGAAGGCAAATTTCACCCTACCGCCAGAGGAGGATCCCGATAAGCCAGTTATAGAGCCACTGGTCAAGGCTCATGCTCTTAAGAAGATGGCAGATCTATTCAGGAGGTGGAAGAATGAGTTGAAATCAACGTATGTCGACAAAGGGAAGACTCCACAATTCATCGGCCGATTTGAGAAGATAAGAGATCACCGGCCTGCATTTGTGGCCTACAAGACATCGTACAGGAGTAAGAAGATGTCAGAGACAAACAAGAACAATGCTGCAAAGAACAAGTTTCACCATCGCACGGGGTCAGGTGGCTACCTCAAAGCCGGGCCGTTGTGGGACAAGGTTGAGAAAGACCTGCTTGCTAAAGGGGTCGAGTCAGAGACATTGAACTGGCCAGACCGTTCAAGGACTTGGTTCTTCGGGGTTGGGGGAACCTTGGACCCTAAAACAAGGAAGTGCCGTTGGACGAAGGAGCAACTTGAAATACCCGTCAAGAAGCTTCAGAAGTGTATCGCCGCAACGCACCAAGGGACATTCGTTCCCGACAGAGAGAATGATGAGCTCACCGAGGCCCTCGGGAATCCTGAGCACCCTGGATGAACACGAGGCACGCCAGGCTCCGTTGCATGGAAGGTTGGGTTTCCCGGCGCAGGCGGTTACAAAACCCAGGAGAGGAAGAGGAAACTGGAGCAGAGCGAACTGCAGAAGCTGAATGCAAGGGTACGAAAGCTAGAGGAACAAGTTGAGATCCAGCGAGGTGCCGAAGCTACCCTAGAAGCTACCCCGCCATCTCAGCGGAGAAGCAGCGTGGCTTCCACCGAGCTCGTTCAGCAACCTGACTTCACGGCTCCTAGCTACCCCGTGGATGCTATCACGGAGGCTCAACATTGTCGGCTTATGACGCAATGGCAGCACCTCAAAGCCAAGGCGGTTGTCGGCTCTGTTGCACCTCCTCAACCCAACGCAACTATTCACTGCCGTCCGATTCCAGAAGGCTATGCCGTTGTAATGGTGGATGAAGTAACAAAGGGATTTGAGGAGCTCGAGCTTGATCATCCTACAGGTGAAGGGGATACTCAGCAAGGTCTTGCACTGAAGACTCCATGTCTATGGCGGAAGGAGCACATCAAGCTTCCGAACTGGACGCCTCCGCCTCCTCCTCCTCCTCCGGCGAGTCAGGGCACTCCGCCTCCTCCTCCTCCTCCTCCGGCGAGTGATCAGGGCACTCCGCCTCCTTCTCCGGCTGCTCTAGCGCGTGAGGGCAGCACTCTGCCTCCTTCTCAGCCTGCTCCAGCGCGTCCAAGCAGCCCGTTTCCTCCTCCGCCTTGTCAGCAACGGTGGAAGACAGAAGCCGCCGCTCCAGCTGCTCCGGCACGTCGGAGCACTGCGCCTCCTTCTACTACTCGTTAGTAGCAATGGAAGAGAGACACCGCCGCTCCGGCGTCTAGCAGTACAGCCAGAGGAGGGAGGCAATACAAATTCGGTCCATCTCTCAAGCCTCTAGAGAATTTACCATATGAGAAGACAGAGGAGGAAAACATGGAGATCAGTAAAGCTGAAGTGAGGGAATTTTTTGCAAAGAAACCTCCACCTCCGAAGGAGATGATAGATCCGGTGAAATTGAAGCGCACTTTGGATGCCCTGAAGCGACCACCACCGCCTCCGCCAGATGACAACCATGTCTGCACTCTTAAAAAGGCAGTGCAAGAAGCGCGCCGGTTGGGAACTACTTCAAGTGGTAAAAGGTTAGAAGAATGAAGAAGAGGGGAAAAAATTTCCCAGCTCGGCGAACAGGCGAACCAATGGTGCCCCTCGCTCAAGGTGTCTAGCGATATCATCACAAATCTGCCGGGGATGCTGCCAGGTACCAATCCTGGTGATTACCTGCCCGACGATGCACATTTTGATACAAATGGAGGTGGACAAATTCAGATACCAGTACGGGAAGCCTCTCGTCAAAGATGGAACTCCTCCTCTAACAACGATGATGCGAAGATTCCATCAATGGTACATGAAAACCTGCAGTGAGTCTGGGAAGGATGCTTTGACGATGAGACTTAAAGATGACCACGACTTAATTCGACAAGATCTGTTAACTGTTGATTTTGATGAGTTTTTCCAGTTCTACAATCTAAAAGGCCCTCGACAAATCACTTGTGGCTTGCTACTATCTGTAAGTACTACTTTGTGTAATTAAGTCTCTATACATAGCTCAGCTCTTTCATTGCATGTATATACAATTATCCTCACTATATTATGTAGATTAAAGATCGTCGAATGGAGAAAAGCACAAACATGTGACATTGGGTTCATTAACCCAAATATCATACATGAATGGACGGTTAAACACGATGTCTCAGAAACCGAGGACAACTTGCTACAATCGTTGCTAAAAAATCAATGCAATGATAAAATACTCTTTCCTTACAACTTCAAGTGAGTGTTACTGTCTTGTGCACATTCGGTTTCCCTTATTACTCGAGGTTATTGTAATGTAACTGATGAGTTATGCATGCGGGGAGAAGTAACCGTCTTAGACTCCGGACGAAAAGATCCCGAGGAGTATGCGGACATGACTCGAATGCTCGAGAAGTCAATCGATCATTATCGCACCATATCGGCAACTTTGTTCATTTCCTGATATCAAGTAATTATTTTCTTTGTATGGCAGGGTTTGGAAAGAGTTCACCACAATTTCTCCGGGACTGCCGACCGAGCTGCGATTTAAACACCCGAAAGTAAGTACTACTACCTAGTTCTCGTGATCTCGCCATTGATTCTAGCTAGTTTCATCAATACCATTTAGCATGCTTTCTTATCAGTTTGATTGACCTCTATTTCTCGTAAAGTGCTTGTGGCAGGAAGCCGGGAATGATTTTTGTGGATACTACATTTGCGAGTTCATCTACAACGCGACGGCCTCTAATAAGCGGGGCTACTCTAAAAAACAATATGAAGTGCGTAAGAAAAAATATTCACAATTTTATTTTATTACCATCATTTGTGTTGAGTTTCATTCATACACATGTATTGACCCCCTTCTTTAAATTAGCTCTGGCAGCTGCGGGGTGAACTCCTACCACATGATCGCATAAAAGCAACTAAAGAGGAATTGGCGAGATTCTTTCTTGACCACGTCATCAATAAAGCCGGAGAATACCATGTGGCACTTGACTTCAGATGTTAGGGATTGTAAGAGATCTTATATTGTATATATGTAGCTAGTAGCGTCGGACAGATATACGGAAACTTGTTGTTCGACCAATCTCTCGGAGAAGGAGGAGGTCGATCACTTCTCTCTGTATATGTTCATGACGATCTTGTGTACTTAATGGTTTCCTTCATTTGCTTACTAGCTACCGTGTCGAGTCCTCTCTATACATATAGTACGTAGTGTCGACCAAACACGGAGATAAGAGAGGTCACTTCTCTCGATTAGCTAGCTAACACAATATATGAAACCCCTAAATTAACCTTCCAAAACCCCCAACCCCCCTCCCCTTCAAAAAAAAACCCCGCTCCTGAGCTGCTGACGCGTGGATGCTTTTTGGTCTCGGTTGGTGTTACCAACTGGGACCAAAGGCCCTCCTGCCTGGGCTCGCCGGAGCGGCCACGTGGAGCCCCACCTGTCCCGGTTCATAAGCGAATCGAGACTAAAGGTCATGGGCTTTAGTCCTGACCCTTTAGTCCCAGTTCCAGAACCGGGACAAATGGGCCTCTGGAACCTGGACAAATGGGTTTTTTTTCTACTAGTGCAGGCATTAAAGACGAGGAGAGATTATGTCCCGGCGGTGCATCTGGATTGCCGGACGGCATGTTGAGGTATGTCTCTACGAATCTCACGGGATTTTGTTGGTGATTGTCTTTGGTGGGTATGTGTTGATCCGGTCTTCGTTCATCTGCGTTCTTGAGTCTACAGGTTCGATATTTCGATCTATGCTTCTGTTCATCAATGACAATTGTTATTCTGATGCGCTGGCCCTTTGGAGCCTTAGTACGATGAATTTCCGGTTGTCTAGTACAAGAAAGTGAGAGACGGGTGATGATGGCGGCACGCTTTCGGCTCGCGCCAGTGCTTGTAGTCATCGCAAGGTTGTTTAAGGACATGGATGTAATTTTTTTACTTCTCGTGTTATGCGTACTACCATGATGTTTGACTAATACAGTGGAAAATTTTCCGGCCAAAAAGATGAGGGGAGATTAGGTACACAAATTGATATTTTCTGTTCAACGCATTACATGATTGATTAATTTTCGAGTATTCCTAAACTATGAAATGCTTTGTTTTGGAAAGGAGCAAAGAAATCAGCTACCTAGTGGACATAGGAATTCTAACTTGCTGCTGTGAGCTCAAGATCAAGCAATTTGTGTTAGTACTAATCTTGATGCATGTAGTTAGTTGGTTAGTGGATTGACTAGTCATGCGTGCATGCATTAGATGGATAAGTAGCGTGTGTGCGCGCTCAGTCTGTTGAGCTGCCCGCGTCCGGCGCATTGTGCGCGAGGCCGAGCGGATCGCTCGGGTGCAGCAGCCAGGCGCGCGTGTGTGCGCCGGTCTGTTGCCGCGCCACGGTGATGGTATGTCCCGAGCCGAGGGGAGGGGCCTAAGAAAGATGTAGTCTCCGTTGGTACCGTGGTATGTGCCCGGTCGATGTGAGAGTTCTTCCGGGGTTGTGCTGCGTGTGTACCTTCATGTATTTGTGTTTGAGTAGTTGAGTTGAATAGAAGCCAACATACAGGCCGTTCGGCGGCAGGGGCTTTCGTCGCCGAAAAATTCTGTTCATCTTCTTCTACCTTCGTCCGGCGTTCGTCGCCGGAGGGCGGTTCGGCTTATGTCGCCGGAGGGTTTGTCCCAACAATTGGTATCATGAGCTTGGTGTCTTGGGCGTGCTTGCCGTGCCGGAGGTGTGGCAACGATGGCGGCGCCCGCCGGCGGCTGCGCGATGGAGCTCCGGGCCGTGTGTCGACCCATGGAGGTGGGCGGCGCTGTGGCCCTCATGGCGCGTGGCGGATGCGGCGGGCGGTGACGTGACGCGGCGGCGACCGCGGAGGCCGCCGAGGCGCTGCGTAGTGGCGCGGCGGTGCAGCACGGCATGGCGGCATGAATGCCGCGACCGTGCAGGGCAATAAGACGCGGCGGCGAGCCGGGCGCGACCGGTGCGTGTTATGGGTACGCACTGGACGCGTCGGGCGCGTCGGGACCGCGGGAGTGGACCGCGTCGAGGCGCTTGACCTGGTAGCGCAGATTGCGTACGTGCGCGGCGGGAGCGCGGGCCGGGAGCATGGGGACGTGGGGAGTGCGCGCGAAGGGCACGGCGGTCACGGAGACGAGGAGGTCGCGAAGGACCTGCGTGGTGGCGCAGGGTCGCGACGGCTCGGGACGACAACCGTGGAAGGTGCGTGGCATGGAGGCGCGACGTGGCGGCTGCCATGGCGGACGCGGAGGAGGCACGCGGTGAGCGTCTGGTGCTGTCGGGCTCGTCGGGCGCGTCGGATGCGCTGCTGGACGGCGGGACGACCGCGCGGTCGGGCTCGTCGGGCGCGTCGGGTGCGTGCGGGACGTGCGGACGCGGAAGGACGCCAGGCGTGTGTCGCCGGCGGAAATGGAGCTCGGCGAGTGCGCCAGGTCGGGTCCGTGGCGGTGCGACCGGCGTCGATGCGCCAGGTCGGGTCCGCGAGCTGGGTCACGGTCGTGGCGACATCGAGGACGGGAGCTGCAACAACTCCGAGGACGGCAAATCAAGATTAGAAGGGAAAATGTTAGTACTAATCTTGATGCATGCAATTAGTTGGTTAGTGGATTGACTAGTCATGCATGCATGCATTAGATGGATAAGTAGCGTGTATATGTGCTCAGTCTGTTGAGCTGCCCGCGTCCGGCACATTGTGCACGAGGCCGAGCGGATCGCTCGGGTGCAGCAGCCAGGCGCGCGTGTGTGCGTAAGTCTGTTGCGAGCCGGTCGCGGTTGTGCCTGTCGTGGGCGTGCGCATGCAGCTCGTGGGCATGCAGCAGGGCGGGGTGGGGTGCAGTGTGGATGAGCACCAGCCCGGGTATAAAACCCGTAGACTGCTCCATGTTTGTGTGGTAAAAAAAGGGTGTTGAGCCGAGAGAGCCAGCGATATAGCCATTGTAAAAATAAAGAAGATTAGGGCGTGTGTGCGCCCACGGCGGTGTTCGTGCACCGGCACGAAATTTTTTGTGTCTTGTGTCTTCTTCTACCTCTAGCCGAGAGTGAGAAAGGGTTGCGGTTCCAACAATTTGAATCAGTTTATTCTTGAGAAATATAGACTGCCAAGTTTATTGCGCGCTCTTGGTTTATGCTGGGCCATGTAACCCATGTGTGGAAGCTAGCCCGTATTTGACAATGTACATCTGCCAGATGGCCTACCTCGGATGCTCAGCCAATTGTTATTTTATGTGGTGAGCTACCAAGCATGGTTGGGAGATCTGCGACTTGCAAGGTCTCACATGGAGTTCAGTGAGCACTTGTAGATTTAAACGGTAATTACTGGCCGAAGTTCCGCTTCTGTCCCTGAAATATATAGGGGACCCATAGGCGCCGGCGCGCCGGCCCAAATTTGGGCCGGTCGCACCCCAGCCCTTGGATACGTCATTCTCGAGCCGTCAGATAAGCCCCGCCTTCGTCCTCGTTTCAGTCCGCGCTTGCAGGAAAAACAAATCGCGTCAACGCGTACCATGCAGCGTGGGTGTGTGTGTGTGTGTGGGGAGGGGGGGGGGGGGGTACCAGCAGCGAGTGCATCCGTTCCCGTCATGGAAGCGCACCGGTCAACCTTGAAACACCGCTGGCTCGTCCACCTCATCGCCGCCCTCACGATGCTCGTCGGCTGCTTGCAGCACAAGCTTTGCCTCCGATTCCCCCATTGCAGCTTTCCGACGACCGGTTGCAGCTTTTCGACGAACGGTTGTAGCATCTTGCCGGACGCCTAACGGTCGTAGCCGACAGTTAACTGGTTCCAGCAAACAACGATGCCTAATGTATCGAAAAATGATGCCGGATGTAGCAAAAACCCGGGGTGCATTTGAGGCGCTGGCTCCAGCAAAAATGCATCATCGCTGGCTCCAGCAAAAATCATTGATGAATGTAGCAAAATTCGTTGGTGTTTGTATCAAAAAAAAGGCCTCGCTAATTTCTCATGAGCGATGAAAAGAAAAGGCAGTGGTAGCAAAAAAACTCGCTGGTCGTAGTAAAATTTGATGATGATTGCAGCTAAAAAAGACCGCCAATTCTCATGAAGCATGAAGAAAAAGATGGTGGTAGCAAAAATACTAATCGGTTGTAGCAAAAATTGATGCCGGTTCCAGCAACCACGGTGGCTGGTTCCAGCATGGGTGGGCGTTAGTTCCAGCATGCGGCAACAACGGCCATGGCGGAGCTCAGCAGAGCTGCGGCTGCAAGCAGATGCATGGTGGCTCCCCCATCGCACATCGGCTCGCCTCTGGCACACATCACCGAGGTCGCCGCCGTCGCCATGAAGCAAAAAGAAGAGATGGGATCAAGAGATGGAGAAAGTAGAGGCACCCGCGTGAGAGGATATGGCTAGCGGGACGCGGGCATGGGCCAGCTAGCCCATGTGGGCCGTGGTCTTGGCACCCCCTGCGTGAAAGGATCTAGCGCGGTCCGATTGCACGCGCCCGACTTGCATGTGACCGGCCGAAAAGCTCGGCCGGCGCACCGTAGGGAAATGTTTCCCAAATATATAACGGTCCAACCTTGTTTGGCTTGAACATTCAATTTGGCTAATTCTTTTTCTTGAGAAAACTTCCGATCTATTCATCAACTGTCAAGGTAGTATAAACAACACTAGAAGTAAAATTTACATCCAGGTCCGTAGACCACCTAGCGACGACTACAAGCACTGGAGCGAGCCGAAGGCGCGCCACCGTCATCACCCCTCCCTCGTCTCAGCCGGGCAAACATTGTTGTAGTAAACAGTCTGGAATTCGTCGTGCTAAGGTCCCATAGGACCAACGCACCGGAACAGCAACCGCCGCCGATGAAGAGAAACATAGAGTGGAAGGATCCAACCTGCAGACATACAAATGTAGACGAACGAAGACCGTATCCAGTCAGATCCACCGAAGACAAACGCCGACCGGATCCCACAAGATCCGTCGGAGAAAAACCTCCACACGCCTTTCAATGATGCTTGAAACATCACCGGGACGGGGCCTAAGCGGGGATGACCTTATTCCATCTTCAAAAATCCCCTGCCGCCTCATCTTCTTGAGCATGGCACAAACTCTTAACAAAACTCAGAAAAGCATCTAAAAACGAAGCCCTCCCGTCGGCAAGGGCTGGGATCCACCCTTCCTCCATGGTCCAGGGATCATAGGAGATGAGGTCACTACTAGGAAAAGGGCTATAAATAATATGGACACTATTGGCGCATCACACATGTGATGCGCCACTACTATATACTAATGACGCACCGTGTGTTGGTGCGTCATTAGTGTCCAAATACTAATGACGCACCACATCCACGGTGCGCCACTACTAACAATTTTTTTCAAAACTAGTAATGGCGCACTATCCCTGGTGCGCCATTACTAGTTAAACTAGTAATGGTGCACCACACCCTTGGTGCGCCACTACTAATTTTTCTTCAATTTTTTTATTTTCTTTTTTCAAAACTAGTAATGGCGCACCAGCGGATAGTGCGCCATTACCACACCCTCGGTGCGCCACTACTAATTTTTTTTTCAAAACTAGTAATGGCGCACCGTGGGTGTGGTGCGCCATTACTAGTTGACTAGTAATGGCGCACCACTCCCACGGTGCGCCATTACTAGCTTTGACCAAAAATCCACCGAATGCACCCCGCTCCCCCCGGTGGACCGCCTTTTCAGTTTTAAAAATATGAATTTCGACTTTATTTGCAAAATCTTTCGGGAATTTGTAAAATGGGCATAACTTTTGCATACGAACTCGGATTAAAAAGTTTTTTATATGATAATCATCTACTCGAAAAGTTACATCCGAATTTAGTCGGAGGAACCCCACTAAAAATTTTCAAAATCCTCAAAAACCTAACAGAAAAAAAGTTACGGGGCTTTTAAGATCTAGAGGGCAAAAAATGGAAAAAAAATCAATCTTACTAGTGGCGCACCATTTGCTAAGTGCGCCACTAGTAACAGAAAAAAATTGGTTTCGAATTCTTTTTTGAATTTTTTTTAAAAAATGATACGTAATATGACCGGGAAGTTTGAAATATTTTTTAAAATTTCATCATACTCATGAATATGAACAAATCCTAGACATCAACAAGGTTTAATAGGATTGATATGATAGATATATCAACAAGTGCACATTAAGTGAGGTGGTCTTTGGGATTGGATAGAACTGCGAAGTTAAGCGTGCTCGGGCTGAAGTAGTGTGAGGATGGATGATCTTTCGAGAAGTTTGACCACTTAGTGCGATTTGACTTGAGATTAAGCATATCAACCTGAGATTAAGCCATAGTGACCCGATATTAAGAAAAAAACAAAAAAAATTGAAAAAAAAATTGAAAAAAAATCTGAAAAAAATTTGAAAAAAAATTGTTAGTAATGGCGCATTTCTATGTGATGCATCATTACTAAGTCAGATAGTAATGACGCACCATGTGATATACTAGTGGCGCACCTGTGGTGCGCCATTAGTAGGCAAAACAGGTGCACCACTAGCAGGCCTTTTTCTAGTAATGGGTGGATCGGCGGCGTCAGCGAGAGGCAAGGAAACCCTAGATGGGAGTTCGCACGTGGGCTGCGAAGGATATGACTCAGTTTCTGATTCAATTTGGCTAATTTAATCCCGTTGCTTAGCCGCCATGGGGTTCCGAGCACTGCCAGGCTGGTGTGGGGCCGTCCTCCAGTCAACCAATGACACAATACAGTTTAAGCAAATTGGACTCGTTTGTCAGTACTCCATTTCAATTATGTTGCAACAATCAAACCCAAATGATACTTATTTTTAGTTTTCCAGCCATGTGTTGAAACCCAAGTAGAAATATGCTCTATTAAAGTTCAATGATGAAATTTCCGCGAACCAACCTCTGCTTGAGTTGGTTATGTGGACCGTGGTATTCCCAACCCATCAGGGTTCAAATCCTGGTGCTCGCATTATTCCTGGATTTATTTCAGGATTTCCGGCGATGCGCGTTCAGTGGGAGGAGACGTTCCCATCGACGACGAGGCGCCTACGGTGACTTCGTAAATCTCAAGATGATATGTCGGCTCAGTCTCTCGGAGGTACTCATAGGAGTAGGGTGCCTACGGTGACTTCGTAAATCTCAAGATGATATGCCGACTCAGTCTCTCGGAGGTACTCATAGGGGTAGGGTGTGCATGTGTGCGTACATAGGGATGAGTGTATGCGCGTGTATATGAGCGCTTGTGTCTGTACTGATGCTCAAAAAAAATGATGAAATTTCCACTATAGTCAAAATTTAATGATGAAAACTGTTTTCTTTCAATTTCCAATTCTCTTCAAAATTATTAACGTCGAGAAGGCATATTCTCAGCAGTTGGATGCGCTCATGCATGATAGTACTATAACTAACCACCATGCATTCATTGACTTCACTTTTTATCACGAAATTAAATCTCCGGCAAAATAGCCGAGATAGTTGCGCCGTAGATGCTCGGGAGCCTCGCTGCCACGCTATGTCTGCGGCCGAGAAATCCTCCACAAATTCGTTTAAACGACTTCAAAATAGTCAAAACCTCTAGAAATCATTTCTCCCACCTGAAAAGTTGCCACTATCGCCGCGATAGTCGGCGGCCGCTATAGCCGATGGGAGAGGCCGTCACAAAATCGTTTCTCCTGCGATTTTAATCTTTGCTTTTTGTAGTCCATATATAGCGTTAACCTTATTCTCATGATGCTACTATAAATTTCGTTTGGCTGGTATACCATCTTCCCTTTTTTTTAATGATCACGTCATTTGAGCTGCCCTTAGCTTTTTTTCTCAGCAAGTAGGAGCAACGCCATATTTGACTTTCATTTCGTAGAGGTCACACGCTTATAAGTAACGCTGCTCTCTTGGTACTACTGCTTTCAATGCTCCATTGTGAGATCTCACGGATGAGTTCATGAAACACTGGTGTGCATGATATCTGAAAAGAATTGACCATCGCTTCTGATTCAGGTATGCACGTAGTTCCTATTCGCTCTTCTTTCAACTGACTGAATTATCTGCTCTCATTTACCCCCTAGGATAGCTCAAAGAAACAGACACAACTACTACTGTCACATGCTAAACTATGACCTTCATATGTTTGGTATTCTCTTACTGAGATTGACTGAATACGGAGAACTGAGCGTTAGCTCAGTGGCTGGAGTTTGTAGTGGCAAACACGCATACCCGCGTTTGAGTCCGCACAGCGTACTCCGCTAGAGTGCTATAAGCAATTTAAATCGTGAAGAGTTCTCATCTGCTGTCTAAATAATAGATAGTGTTTTTTTTTGCGGGTGAAATAATAGACAGTTAATGGAGGGGTTCTTCCCCTTTACCCGACGTCTCTGATTACTACAAAAATAATTTCCAACTTAATCAGTACGTGTAGGAACAACACTCGATCGACTGTTTTATCCATACCATCAACATCTTGTTGTGTCATGTCTACATCTGTGAAATCAACTTCAGCCATATAGGCAGTTCTGCTAGGGGACAAACTACGGTTTCCCTTATCTCACTTCTTCCCAAAAAAAAAATTCCTAACAGAAGTTTCCTTAGAACTTAGAGATGAACTCTTTTTCTGCGAACCAAGCGGAACCATGTCAAAGCTCTAGCTCTTTTTTTTTAAGCAAATAGGCATATGGCCTGCCTTAAACTGAGGCCCTTAAGAGTCAAAAACTAAACTAAGCTAAGCTCCAGCTAGCAGAGGTAACTAGTTCGATACAAGCCACAAGGGAAACAAGATGATGCTGCATCTGTAGACATAAACGAAGCTCCTCTGCCTTTCGTTTTTTTTCTTTTGACTACCGCTAAAAAAAAAGCCATAATCTTGACTTAATTAGCGCGTGCGTTAGCGGACGTGTGGCCGTGACGAGTGGAGTCTCCGAGTCTCCGTGCGGCGGCTCCTGTATGTGCGCTCGTCGCAAGGTTGTGTGGCCATTTGTGAAGCTGCGCAAATGCTGGATCGTGCATGCATGTAGGACTTACTGTATACGTTCGTTAGTGCATACGTGCATGTAGGCCTTAGGTTTAGGTGTGGCACAAAATCTGGGTTGGTTGGTTGCAACCAGCTAGCTGCGTGCATGAAGGAGTGCATGCACTTCGTGGCTTAGTTAGTTGTGTTAGTGGCCGGTGTGACCGGCTAGTATGTGCGTGAGTCCACGTATAAAAAGAGGTGTGGTGCGGTCTAGAACGACTAGTAGCTAGGAGAAACAATTTAGTCTCCAGTGGTCTCTCGTGTGAGTGTGCCCGTGGTGGTTGTCGCGGCTGCCTTCTATGTCGTCAGTCGTAGCGTCGAGTCTTTGTACGTATATGCGTTAGAGCATTTTCAATAAACGGTCCAAATATAAAAATATCCACCTTTTGAATCGTCTGAGAAAAAAAAATGCTATTTTAACAGACGGTTTATATGTAAAAAAAATAGACCGTGGCCTTTGGATGATGTAAAATACAACACCTCGCGGTGCAAATTTACATCACGAGATACAACTGGTTCAAATTCGGCGACCACCCGCCAATGCCCAGCCGCCCTTCATTTCATTTCACAGCCGCGCCCGTCCGCCCGCCCGAACACCAGTTGGCCGGAATCCGTCGCCGCCACCGCCCAAATCCCCGCCGCCGTCGCCGCCACCACCGCCCTAATCCCCGCCGCCGTCGCCGCCACCGCCCCAAATCGCCCGGCGCCGCCCTCCGCCGCCCTACGCCCGTCGCCTCCCTTGTCGGAAGCATCTCCACGGCCGCGGTTGAATCGGGAGGCAGCGGTGGGATTCGGCGCCTCCGGCGGTCTGGCTGCCCATGTAGGCCCCCGCCGGGTCCTTAGGCCGCCGCCGCCTCCGCCGCCCGCCTTTCATTGGCCGCCCGTTACCACCGCCTCCCGCCTCCGGTCCGCCGCCGCCGCCCGACCACATCGCTGCCGTCGGCTGCTGGCCCGTCTGGCGATGCTGTGCCGCTGCTTTCGTGGTGTTCGCGTCGGCTGCTGCCCATCATTCGGCTGGCAGCGGCAAAGGAGCACGTCTGAGGAGGTCGGGCTCCGGCCATGGCGACCACGGACGAGCACGGGAGCGGTGGCAAACGACACCGATCAATAGGGGGATTGGGAGAGGAGCTCATCATGGGGAGGATGGCGCGCTCGGGGAGGTCGGGAGAGCTTGATGGCGACGGATTTGACGAAGGCGGCCGACGTCCCGAGGTTGAAGAAGACGATCAAGGCGATTTTACATCTTCGTTTTGGACCATTTGTTGGAGTTGCTCTTTTACATCTTCGATTTGGACCATCTGTTGGAGTTGAGCATTTTTCGAAGCTCCAAAACGTATTTTTTGATAGTTCATATTTTACATCTTCGATTTTGAATCGTCAAAATTTAGACCATCTATTGAAGATGCTCTTGGTGCCGGGTGTTTGTCACCATGTTTGTGAGTGAGAATACATGTCAAGATACAGGCGTTTCGCGCTGCGGCGTTCGTTGCCGACAAATCAATCTTTTCTACTGTCCATCTTCGTTTCTTCCATCCGATGTTCGTCGCCGGAAGGCTGGTTCGGCGCGTGTCGCCGGAGGGCAGCCCCAACAATCGGATACTGACACTCAAGCGCTCTAGCTGCTGCCGGTCCTTTAGTCTCGCTAGAAACCTCCATAGCTGTAACAGGATCACCATTTTGTAGGTTAAGTCAGCAGAATGTTTAAGGACTTTTCCCTCAATAAGTGCTTTAATACGTGTCTTTTTTTTTTGGGAAGTGCTTTAATACGTATCATCCACAACGTCCAAAACACTGCCGCAAGTCCTACCCAAGTAACAATTTGATCCTTACCATTAGTTCCCCGAATGAGACCATGCAATTCTGCAAACCCCAAGGAATTCCAGCAACTTCTGGTGGCCTCTCTAATGACACTTCTCGCAAAACGAGACATGATGCACTGGAGTAGGATGTGGTCGCAAGTCTCGTCCTGGCCACACCACACACACTTGACATCACCCGGGCCATGTCGTTTGATTACCTGGTAGACACTAGGGATGTAATTTCAAACTCTAACCCTTAATTTCAATTGATGTAACTTTAAACATTTAGTTAAACGAAGAGGGTCAAAGAATACCCTAAAGGCCACACATTTGCACCCTTAGGTAGCCACTAGGGACCCAATTTTGTGACTTGGGGTACCCTCTTACCCTTTTACTTCAACCAATGAACTATATTTTCATTTGGTGACCTTCTGAACATTTAGTTAAACAAAGAGGGTTAAAGAATACCCTAAAGGCTACCCTTCGCACCCTTACATGCAACGGTAAGTTCCTACAAACAAAGCAATGCTGGCAAATGGGCCCTAATCTCCGCATGGACCAATCAGTCTCACTATAGGATATAGATCCTGAACTGGATATTCGGAAACAACAATAAGGTATTTATGTTTTGTTGCCCGACCATTTTGTAATAGATAAGCAGAACAAAACAGATTGTGACAGGGCTGCTTTTCTTGATATTGTCACACACACGCACCCACGCACGCACGCACGTGAATTTTTTTTTTCGAATATGCACGAGTGTGCATATCATATATTAAAGAAGAAGGGCAAAGCATGCCTCCACAGTTACATTACAAGCCTGTTCGGCCTTACAATACGTACACACTCCACTCACATCCACACATCCTACTCCTCCCTAATCCTCCACCTATGTAATCCACTTAGGAACTCGTCCAACCTTCCTTTGAACAGCCCCGCTGATACCCACAGCGCGCTTTCAGATTTGATCTTGTCTATGAGCCTCTCCACCGAAGGTGACGCGCCGTCAAACACGATTGCATTGCGATGCTTTCATAGCTCCCACAAGACCAGCAATAACATGGTATGTATGTCCTTGTTGCCTAGGTAGTTGTTTCCTTTCTTGGCACACATCCAGGTCCCAAGCTCATCCTCGCTGCTTGGCCCCCAACCAATTTTACCCAGGGCCTCTCCCACCACTGCCCACACTGTCCTGGCAAAAACGCACGTGAGCAGCACATGGTTTAAAGTCTCCGGTTCCTGATCACACAACGGACATGCTGATTGGTGCGGTAAACCTCTCCTCGCGAGCCTATCTGAAGTCCAACACCTGTTTTTCAGGGCTAACCATGCAAAGAAGCGGCATTGCGACGGCGCCCTGCATTTCCAGGTCAACCTTGCCGTGGGCACCACTTCCCGACCCCAAAACCTTCCTGCATACGTTGAGCACACCGAGTACTTCCCACTCGCATCCCAGGACCACGAGAACTCATCTTGCTCACCGGGCATTGGTTCCCATGCCGCGACCCTCTGCCAAATCTGGAGAAACTGGTGTAGAGCTGCCGCATCCATATTTGGGCCGATGTCCAACGCCCACTGCCCATTGGCTACCACTTGCCCAACCGTCCTAGACTGCCGGACCCTCTTTGGAATCCTACTGTATACGTCCGGGGCCATCTCTTGCATCCTCATTCCGTCCAGCCATCTGTCTTCCCAGAACATAGTGGTTTCCCCGCTCCTTGCGTTGACTCTCAAAGCAGCTTGGCATAGTTGTAGTGACTCGTCCGACACCTGAATAATGAATTCGCTCCATGGCCTGCTCCCATCAGCACGTTTCAGCCACGGCCATCACGCTTGCATCGCCAGATTCATCCAGCGCAAGTTGGGGATGCCAAGGCCACCCGCCCACTTGGGTGCACATATTGTTTCCCATGCAATAGAACAATTGCCACCGTTGGCCTTCTCCTTGTTGCACCAAAGGAATCCTCTGCAAACTTTGTTCATCTCCGTAATTGTTTTTATTGGCAAATCCAGAGCCATCATCGCATGTATCGGCATGGCACATAACGCTGACAAGACAAGCGTCAGTCTTCCACTCTTTGGCATTAGTGCGGCCTTCCATTTAGGCAAGCGGCTCGCCATGCTGTCCACAAGGTATTGCAGCTGCGCCGCGGACTGTTTCCTTAACGCAAGCGGCGGACCAAGATACTTGATCGGAAAGGACCCAACCGGGCACCCGAGCTCATTCACGGCCAATGCGATCTCCTCCTCCGTGCACCTAATCGGCAGAGCTGCCGATTTTGTGATGTTAATGTGTAATCTGGAGGCTTCTCCAAACATGTCCAAGATTGCTCTACATGCTTCCAAGTCCACCAGCATCGGCTTGACGAACAAGACCACATCATCCGCATATATTGACAGCCTTTGCTTCATTCCTCTCATGGCCAAAGGTGCCAAAATTCCTCTGTCTACGGCCACGTCAAACAACCTCTGTAGCGGTTCCATGGTGAGTATGAACAACATAGGTGAGAGGGAGTCTCCCTGCCTCATCCCCTTGCAATTGTAGATTGTTTCCCCCGGTTCTCCATTCACCATCACTTTTGTAGTTGAAGTTGCTAATATTCCACAGATCCAAGCCCTCCACTTGGAACCGAATCCAAGCTGTTGCAAAACCTCCAGCAGAAAAGGCCATTGGACTGAATCAAAGGCCTTGGATATATCCAACTTGAGCAACACCTCAGGCCTCTTTAACACATGCAACCGCTGTGCCATACATTGTACGAGCATGAAATTATCATGCAAGGACCTCCCTTTCACAAACGCACTTTGATGATTTCCCACCAGATTGGGAAGCTCCACCGCAAGTCTAGTCGAGAGTACCTTCTCAAAAAATTTGATCGCTCCATGCACAAGATTTATTGGCCTGAAATCACCCACCTCCAACGCTCCTTCCTTCTTCGGCAGAAGAGACACCAGAGATTTATTGATTGCTGCCATACCCCTCATATCCTCTCGGTACATGCAGTCCATAGCTTTCATGAAATCCACCTTGATAATGTGCCAGCACACGGCGTAGAACCTGCCTGTAAACCCATCCGGCCCTGGTGCCTTATCCAAAGGCATGGCCTTTACCACGTTTTCCACTTCTTCTGACGTGAACGGCTCCTCCAGGTGCATCAGATCCCTCTGTGGTAGGCCCATCTCATCAAGATTCAGGGTATACTCCCGCTGATCACAACATCCAAAGGCCTCCCCGTAGTACGCGTCCACCGCGGATGCGACCTCCTCCTGCCCCGTATACAGCCTCCCATTGTATCTAACCGAGCGCATCACATTTTTCCTTTGCCTATGGCTCGCCTGCTGATGAAACAATCTTGTGTTCCCATCTCCCTCCTTTAGCTGCAACAATCTCGACCGCTGCCTTGCAATTGACCTTTCCAACGAACATAGCCCCAGGAGTTTTTGCTTCAACGTCTTCCTCACCTCCCTTTCCTTGTTTGAAAGATTCCTCAAATCCATTGCCACATCCAGCCTCAAGATCACCTCCATGGCAATGGCAATCTGCAACTTGACATTGCCAATCCGCCGATCACTCCAACTTTGCAGGGCCTTCGTCGTGGCTCTCAATTTATTGTGCAGCGTGACATAGTCATTAGCAGCTGCCGGTGTTGAGCCCCAAGCCCTCTGCACAGTCTCCAAAAAACTTGGCGCTCTGACCCAGAATGCTTCGAACTTGAAGCGCTTATGCATGCCAATCTCCACATTCATATCCAACATAAGAGGGCAATGATCCGAGATCGCCGTCCCAAGGGCAGAAAGGAAACATGCCGGGAACGCAGCATCCCACTCATTGGAAACAAAAGACATGATCGATCTTCTCGAGGGTTGCATTCTGCCTCTCATTAGACCACGTGTACCGGCGCCCATTTAGATACAGCTCCTTCATCTCAAGTCTATTCAGCCTCGACCGAACCCTTGCCAACATCCTTCTATTAATAAGATCATTGCTCTTGTCTTCCTGCTTTGCTATTAAGTTGAAGTCTCCCGCGATCAGCCATGGCCCTGCGTGCAAATCCCTGATGTTCGCAAGCTCTTGTAAGAACTCCACCTTTGCCCCATCCTCATGAGGGCCATACACACATGTCATCCACCACTCCGCAGCACCCGACGATTTTACCAACGCCGTGAGCGAGTTACTCTGGAAGTGTGGATTGGATAGCCTTGTTACGGTCTCATCCCATGCTAGTAAAATTCCGCAACGCGTTCCCATCGCCGGAACATAATAAAAGTTGCCAAATTTATTCCCAAGGCATTGTTGTACAATCGATAGAGATATCTCCTGCAACTTGGTTTCCTGGAGGCAAAAAATGTCCGGACTCGCTGCAAACACCACTTGGTGCACGACATTTCTACGCGTGGGGGCATTCAACCCCTGCACGTTCCACACGATAACTTTCATGGGTAGCGCACACATCACAACATCCTACCTAGTCCACCCGCGCTCCCCACCTAGGCCACCATGGCCTCCACGGGAGACGCCTCCAGACCAGGTGTCGCCGTCGACTCCCACCCAAACAGGGCCAGCACGGCCGCAATGTGCACCTCTGACAGCGGGCGAGAGAACAACTCCATGTACATGCTGAGTGCTTCATCTGAAATGACTTCCCCCTCATGCGCCAAGCAGAGCCTCCGAATGAGCACCTGCTGAGGTTTACTTGCCCCATGCCTTGCAATCCTAGCGCTCCTCCTCGGGGTGATATCCAGCTGCCTTTTCTTCCGGGGCCGCCGAGCACATACATCCTGCGTACGTGCCTCTGGCCTCGCCAAAATGGGTGCCAACGACTTGCACATGCTCTCACAAAGCCGCACCACATCCTCATGCCCAACTCCCTCCTGATCAACAGCCTCTGGCGTGCATGGCGGAACGTCGCCTGCATGCGGCTCCTCGTCCTCCAATAAACAAACCTTAAAAAAATCCCATGCATGCACCTGGCCAACGGGTCTCTCAGCTTGTTCCACCACCTCCGTCTCCTCCCCAGAAAAACTAGCCACCGGCACAGCGGAATCATCCACTTCTAATTGACGATCCCCCAAGGCTTGCATGAGATCCGTCACCTCCAACTCCTGCTGGCAATCCACAACTGCCATTTGTCGCTCTCCCATCGTCTGCATGGCAGGGCCGGGCTCATAGTTGTATGAAATGTGCGGCCCGCACAAGGCCCATAAATTTGGAGGGCCCCAAAAATTTTATATGCCCTATATATTTTCTGGGTTAGGCGCTGGGCCGCACAAAGAGTTGGGCCGCTGCCCGCTGACTCCGCCCGCGTGAGTAAGACTCAGGCCACGAGCGACTCAGCCCGGTGCGATGCCTCGATGGCTCCATGCCAGCCGCCAGGATCTTGTGTTTTCCTGATCTGCTCTATCGGAAACCGAATGGCGACTCCACGGCGCATCCTCCTGACTCCTACCATCAAGACTTCCAGATCCGCTGATCCTGCGACGCCGCGATGGACGATACGATGAAAGGTACAGAGAACGGCAGGTTCAGGAGACGTAGTACGGTACAGTAAAGTCTTCATTGGTTCGCAACATCGCATCCATCAATTATCCCTCACGTGATCTCAGGTTCTCAAAGAGTCATAGAGGAATAACGTTGGCTTGCACTCCTAAATTCTACTCCTATTCTCCTAATTCCTATTTCCTAATTAACTTTTCGCAAGCATCATTAGTTCTTGCATGATTGCCTTCTCGATTAAAGATCATAGTATAGCAGTTCAACCGGATAGGACACGGGACTAGGTGAGTTAGATGGTTCGTTTATATATCGTTGTTTAAATAAATATTATGCAACCAGAAGTTGAATAGGTATGACTACTTATATATTTAATTTTTATGTAAGGCATTATATCACATGCATTATAATTTCTCGACAGTTTATTTTTTTCTAGTGAGATAGAGCCCCATTTTTTAGTTTCGCACAGGGCCTAGATTTTGCCGGCCCGGCCCTGCTGCATGGCAACAGTCCCATCCTGCCTCGGATGCCAATCACTGGAACCGGACTGCATGCGAACAGACCCAACATGCCGCGGCTGGCCATTGCTGCCCTCCACTTGGCCCGGCAACAGGCCAGACCCCAGCCACGACCCAATCGGCAGCTCCACCGTGCCAACCACCACATTCCAATCATTGCGATCCCCTACCACGGAGACACTCAGCGCCGATCCCAACTGCGTCTACGGGCCCCCCGTCCGCCAACGGGGGAGCGTAACTGATGGCGGCGAACCCACGTCGAAGCAACCAGCCACCTGCCTCTCCAAACCCAAACCCGATGCACAAGACGACACCGGTTGGGCCGCTCCAGAAGCCTCCACCAGGCTGTCCAGCCCCACACCGGGCACCTGGCTCCCTACCGTTGGCCCGACAGCCCCGACCGACAAGCACTGCCCGCCAGCTACAGATTCCGCGGCCCATCTTCCTGCCTTACCCGCACGTCATGCTCCCTTTGGTGACGCAGCTCAGCTTTATTTTGAATGCCACTTTGACCCGCCGCCGGGGATGGCGCCGAGGAGCATGCCGCCGACGGCGACGACCCAGCCGGTCCACCAGCATCTCCACCATACCCTGGACGCCCTCTGCCGTCTGCCACACCCCCATCCGGAGGCGCCGGCGGGCTCGGCGGCGGCGACAGCTCGGGATCATCAACCTCATCCACCACAGGCTCGGCCAATCTGACGATCCGACCGAATGTTGTACCACAACATGGACGCCCTCGCCGCACGGGCCAGATCCTGCCTCGCCTCCGACGCGGCTCCTCGATGAACAGCCGACGCTGCTCCGGGATGCACTCCGGCCGATCAGTCCGCAACCAAACCTTGAAGCTCGACATGTCATGCCGCCTCGCCGTGCTGTCCATCACACCAACCACCAGCCCCAGGCCCTGGAGCACTGAAGTTGCCGTCCGCCTCGACCACGCATGCGCCGGCACGCCCACCAGCGCGACCGGCACCAGAAACGACAGCGCTGCTCCGGTGGCCTGCGCCTGCCTCAACCATGGACGCAGAGACAAGGTGAACCCGGTCGACAACGACGGCGAAAGACCTCCCTGCCGCACCATCCTGTCACGAACACTCTGCTCCCGGCATAACATCAGAAAATCCTCCGGGAAGAACGCACGAATCATGTAACAGCACTCCACAGCATCCACGACCGGGCGGCGCTCCGGCAATGCCGCCCGGACCTCACCGACCGGCTCGAAGGGCACCGAGAAGCTCAGACCCACCACACTCTCCACCGAGCCCTCCCGAACCACCTGGCTCCACGGCCTGTCCGACCTGCGCGCACACGGCGGCGGCGGCCCCGGCGGGGACGGCGGAAGCACAGCCGGAGCGGGAGCAGGCCTGCAATCCACACGCGGGTGAGCGAGACGCGCGCCGGTCCCCAGCGAAGGAGAGCGCCCCAACGGCACCACCGGCGAAGGACTCCGCCGTGCCTCACACTCCCGGGCGATGTGCCCGGTTCCACCACAGCGCACGCACAGCGTCTCGTTCATGCAGAAGCGAGAGATATGCCCATCATCACCACAGTTGTAACAGCAGCCATGCAGGGAAGCCGGGATGCGAGTCCTCGGCGGCCTCGAGGTAGGCAGCGGGGGCGAGATCCGCCGCCGGGAGGTGGGCCGAGGCGGGGGAGAGCCCGGGCTGCGGGAACGGCGGCCAGTCTTCGTCTGCCATGCCGGCTCCATAGCCAGCGCAGCCCCACCTCCAGCGCCCCCAGCGCCCCCAGCTCCGCCTTGGACGATGGGGCCGAACGCCGTGCCCAGCACCTCCGGGACGGCAATGGCGGAGCGGAGGGCAGGCCTAGGCGAAGATGGCGAAGCCTCCGACGCCGAGGAGGCCGCCGCCGAAAGAGACACCCGCAAGGCCATGGGACAGGTGGACGCCGGCGCCGGAGCGGCAACCGGCGGGGGGTGGCCGCCGGCGCCGGAGTGGCCGCCGGCGCAAAGGAGAGAGGGGAGGCGCTCAGAGAGGAGAGGCGCTCTTTCACCAATTCACATGTGAAAATGGTCCATGAAGTACATATGAGATCTCAGTTATGTTAGTATGTGGCTTCGATGTTTAGTCTCTAAAGAAGAAAACAAATTAAAGGGTAAAATATCACAATCTTATATAGATTAGCACAATCTTGGGATTGCTTTTCCAGTCTTGCATTGTGCGACCCGAGAAATCAACCGAATAGCAATATGAAATCACCTAACTAGTTAAATTCACATCCATTTTTTCATGTCTCAAAATTTATAGATATATGCATATCTGACCTACTACCTCAACACGTGTTCATGTTTTTGCAGCGTCGGACATATTGGGTACCTAGTTGGCTGGCTACATAACTATTCACAATATTATGGAGATGCTGGCAACTAGAGCCACATGGTTGGCCATGGCTATCTTTTTCGTAACTGTTGTAGCCACCAAGATTTCAAGATGGAAAAGAAATGTCCATCCATTGTCCACAAGACCACTTCCACCTGCCGTGAATGTCCTTGCTCTCTTACCTTCAATTTTTAACAAGGGATTGGGAATTACAATCAGTGATATGTACACAAGGCTCGGCAGCGTATTTACAATAAATTTGTTCGGGCCAAAGATAACCTTGTTGGTTGGACCAGATATCTCAGCTCATTTCTTCCAAGGTCTAGAATCAGAGATTAGCTTTGGCAATTTTGCCGAGGTTACCGTTCCCATCTTTGGCAAAGAAGTTTTTTATGGTGTAGATACCGCAACTCGCAGTGAGCAAATAAACTTAACCGTTGATGTATTAAAGCCATCCAAGTTGTGGAGCTTCGTTGATCCCATGTTGCAAGAAGTAGAGGTAAAAGATACCTTCACTTTAATTTAACTCCCTATGGCATTTTTCAACCTCACTCTTTTATTTTTGTGGTTTCACATATTCTCCAATACACATCTTCTAAAAGCTCTTTGCTTGCATAAATTATCTCACCTAAACTAAGTATATGCTTAAGCTGACTATACATGTTCTGCATGTGTTTTCTCAGAAAAAAAGGGTCATATAATGCAATGATGATATATAATTTTACATCCTTTAAGTGTAGATACAAGAGAAAATAATAGGGCATGTGTCGTTAAGTCACCTTACAAGACAAGCGTCAACTCTGCGTAAAATAACACATTAAATTAGCAACATGGTGTATGTGTTGTACCTGATTTCATAATTTGTGATTAGTTCTGGATAGAATATGTAGATGACAAGAGTAATGATACCGCGCATGTTCATCGCACTTGATTGATAGCTTTAATATACTTTTATGCAGGCCTACTTTGCAAACTGGGGCCAAGGTGGCATAGTCGATCTTAAACATGAACTCGAGCAGGTGCTCATGTTTATCACAAGTCGATGCCTACTCGGATATGAGGTCCGGGAGATGATGCTGGAAGAAGTATGCTCATTATTCCAGGAACTTGAGAATGGCTTAAACCTTTTCAGTTTCTTGTTCCCATATATTCCAACCCCGACAAACCGGCGACGTGACAAGGCACACATCAGACTAAAAGAAATATTCACTACAACTATCAAGTCACGTAGGAGCTCTGGTCGAGTCGAGGAGGATGCATTGCAGAGGTTGATGAATTCCAAGTATAAAGATGGTCGCTCAGTAACCGAAGCAGAGGTTTCCGGCATGATAATTGCCGTTATCTTTGCTGGAAAACACACGAGTTCTAGCACTAGCATATGGACCGGAGCTTTCATACTGAGCAACCCTAAGTTCTTAATAGCTGCATTGGAGGAGCAAAAGCATATCATTAGCAAGTACAAGAACCAAATAGGCTATGATGCCTTGTTAGAGATGGATACCCTACAAAGATGCATCAAGGAGGCACTTAGGATGCATACTCCAGTGCAATTCTTAGCTCGCAAGGCACATAAGAAATTCAAAGTTCAGACCAAGGAAGGCAAGGAATACAACATACCCGCAGGGCATAATGTTGTAGTCCCTACTGCACTCAATAATAAACTAGCACATGTTTATAGTGACCCTCAAGAATATGATCCCGATCGGTTTGGTCCTGGAAGAGAGGAGGATAAAGTTGCTGGCAAGTACTCTTTCACGACATTTGGTGGTGGGAGGCATGTTTGCGCTGGCATGGCTTTGGCTTACCTGCAAATTAAGATGGTATGGAGTCACCTGTTAAGAAACTTTGAGCTCAAGCTAATATCTTCATTCCCTAAGGCAGATGGGAGCAAGATGGGTCAAGAGCCAAAAGGAAAAGTAATGATAAGCTATAAGAGACGTCAACTCTAGTGCTGCTAGTCATTACTAGTATTTATGTACCTATTAGTTTGTTTGCATGCAAGCATTTTTTGTCTCGTGCAAATTATATGTAATTTATCGTATATATTTTGATGTGAGGTGCCACGTACCAACAATGGAGGAGGACCAATTCGTCCACACAAGGAATCCAGGTCGCTGTATTTCTCATTATCCTTAGTTAATATTTTCTCATTATCCTTAGTTACTATTAGTTTAGAATATAAATTTGGGTATGGAAAGGTTCGTCCCGAAGAAGGTTTTCCTGCTATTTCCAAATTTAGTTAGATTTATTTTTCTTTAATCCAAGTTGTAATTGGCTTTATTAAGCCCTCCCTAGTTGATCAATACATGTAGCCAAGTTGAATCTATTTTACCTACCTTGTCTTCTCTCTCACACGCACCTTGTTATTGATGCTCCCATGGCGCCTATCCAGGAGCGGTTGTAAGCCCTAATTTGCCAATAGATGCATGGAAGGAAAACTTCCACACCTTGCAAGAGGTGCATGGAGACATATAAAACAATTCAAAAAGTAAATTATATGAAGAAGTGCATGGAGACTTATAAGACATTTCGAAACATAAATTTCTGATAGATGTAAGCAAGGCATAACCCAACACCTTGCAAGTACACCGCAAGATACACAAACATGAAAAATAATGATTCTAGCTCACTCAAGAAAAAACTACGGCAACGAACAAGTATGTGAATTAGGAATATAACAATGGACAATGCTAGGGGTGCGACGTGCCATGATTACCTTCAATCCGGTTTCAGATGTAGTAATATCCTTCTTCCCTAGAGAAGTACGATTTATTGACTCCATGAAGTGATTAAGATTGGCATGAAAATTTATCATCAAAGAGTTTATATTTAGTTAATGATAGAATATGTAAAAATTAAAGTGAAGAAATACATAGCAAACAGAAGGAACTTTTTGTCTAATAACAATCATTTACGTCAAGTTCAGTCCTTGAAGCAAGAAAATATGCATAATGGGTACTATGAGTCACCAACGCATTTCTTTTCATATTTGTATTCAACGATCTTCAGTCCGTACCCTCATAGTTACTTGTAGTGTCGGATATGTGGAACCTTTAGCTTCTAGAGTTTATTTCTATCCGTCGGAGCTAAATTCGACAGATCGCTCGGTAGGGTGATACGTCTCCAACGTATCTATAATTTTTTATTATTCCATGCTATTATAGTATCAATCTTGGATGTTTTATATGCAATTATATATCATTTTTTAGGACTAACCTATTAACTTAGTGCCAGTTGCTGTTTTTTTTGCCAATTTTATTTTTTCAGGAAATCAATACCAAACGAAGTCCAAATGCCATGAAACTTTTTGACGATTTTTTGCTGGACGTAAGAGACACTTGAAGCTTTGGGAGGAGGTCAGATGACGAAGGAGTGGCCCACAAGCCACCAGGGCACGCCCAGGGGGTAGGCGCGCCCTGGTGCCCCATGCGCCCCTCGTCCCTCGTCGCTCCGGTTGACCTAATTCCAGCTCTATAAGTTCTCTAAATTCGGGAAACCAATAGAGAGCCACCCAAAAGACTTTTTCCTCCGCCACATGCTTCTGTTCTCGCGAGATCTCATCTGGAGGCCTTTTTCGGCACTCTACCAGAGGGGGAATCGATCACGGAAAGGATTTGCATCAACCTTGTTGCCCTTCCGATGATGTGTGAGTAGTTTACCATAGACCTACGGGTCCATAGTTAATTAGTAGCTAGATGGCTCCTTCTCTCTCTGTGATCTTCAATACAATGTTCTCCTCGATTTTCTTGGAGATCTATTCGATGTAATTCTTTCTGCGGTGTGTTTGTTGGGATTCTATGAATTGTGAGTTTATGATCAGATTATCCATGAATATTATTTGAGATTTTGCTGAACTCTTTTATGCATGATTATTATAGCTTTGTATTTCTCTCCGATCTATCTGTTTGGTTTGGCCAACTAGATTGATGTATCTTGCAATGGTAGAGGTGCTTTGTGCTGGGTTCGATCTTGCGATGCCCAATCCCAGTGACAGAAAGGGACATGTCACATATTTGTATCTTTGCTATTAAGGGTAAAACGATGTGGTTTATTCATATTGATTGAGTTTACTTTTTCTACATCATGTCATCTTGCTTAAGGCACTCCGTTCTTTATGAACTTATAATACTCTAGATGATTGCTGGATAGCGGTCGATGTGTGGAGTAATATTAGTAGATGCAGGCAGGAGTCGGTCTACTTGTCTCGGACGTGATGCCTATATACATAATAATTTCCTTGGATTTCGTCATGATTATTCGCTTTTCTCTCAATTGCGCAACCGTATTTTGTTTACCCATCGTATGCTATTTTCAAGAGAGAAGCCTCTAGTGAAAACTATCGCCGCCAGGTCTTATTTTTATCATATATTAAAATCCAAAAATACCTTGCTGCAATTTTATTTACTTCATTTTATTTTGTGTTTTTGTTTATCAATCTATCACTACGAGATTTGATCATTGCAATTAACCGTCAAGGGATTGACAACCCCTTGTTTGCGTTGGGTGCAAGTATTTGTTGTTTTGCGTGTAGGTACTACTAGCGAGGTGTTATGTGATTCTTCCACTGGATTGATAACCTTGGTTCTTAACTGAGGGAAATACTTATCTCTATTGTACTGCATCATCCTCTCCTCTTCGAGGAAATCCTAACGCAGCTCACAAGTAGCAGGAAGAATTTCTGCCGTTGTTGCCAGGGAGACATCATCAACATCTATCAAGTACCATCGCATAAAATTTTTCGTCTTTGCTTGTTCACGTGCTTGCTTACTTGTTTACCTAGTCACGATGTCTCAAGAAAATACAAAGTTGTGTGATTTTTCCAATACTAATAATAATGATTTTATTAGTACTCCGATTGCTCCTCCTGTCACTAGTGCGGAGTCTTATGATATTAATGCCGCTTTGCTAAATCTTGTTATGAAAGAATAATTTTCTGGTAGTCCTAATGAAGATGATGCATCCCATCATAATACTTTTGTTGAATTATGTGATATCCAAAAGTAAAAAGATGTGGATAATGATATTATCAAATTGAAATTATTTCCATTCTCACTACGAGATCGTTCTAAAACTTGGTTTTCATCTTTGCCTCGAATAGTATTGATTCTTGGGATAAGTGTAAAGATGCTTTTATTGCCAAGTATTTTCCTCTCGTGAAAATTATTTCTCTTGGAAATCAAATTATTAATTTTAAGCAACTTCATCATGAACATGTTGCCCAATCTTGGGGGAGGATGAAATTAATGATAAGAAATTTCCCTACTCATGGCTTAACTTTATGGATGATCATACAAAAAAATTATGCAGGATAGAACTTTGTTTCTAGAAATCTTCTAGATTCTGCCACGGGTGGTACTTTTATGGAAATCGCACTAGGAGAAGCTACAAAATTGCTTTATAATATTATGGCAAATTATTCACAATGGCATACTGAAGGAACTCCTTCTAATAGAAAAAGTGAATTATGTTGAAGAAATTAGTACTTTGAGTGATAAAGTAGACACGCTTATGAAAATGGTTGCTAGTACGAATACTCATATTGATCTTAATGATGTGCCATTTTCTACTATGAGCCCATAGATGTGAATTTTGTCTCGCGAAATAAATTCAACAGTAATGCTTATAGAGGTAATTTTAATCCTAGGCCGTTTCTCGGAAATTCCTCCAATAATTATGGCAATACCTATGGTAGTTCTTATAATAATAATAATAATAATAATAATAATAATAATAATAATAATAATAGTAATAATAATAATAATAATAATAATAATAATAATAATAATAATAATATGATGCCCTCTGATCTTGAGTGTAATATTAAAGAATTTATTAATGCTCAAAAAGTTTTCAATACTACGATACATGAAAAATTGAGTAAACTTGATGATATGTCTAGGAGCATAGATAAAATTGTTCATGATGTGGAAAATATTAAGTCTAAATATTTTCCACCAAGCTTGATATTAATGAGTCAATTAAAGCTCTTTATGTTTCCATGGATAAAAGTAAAGAAAGAACCACTAGGTTGAGCGCTAAGCGAGAATTCTTAGAAAAAGCAATTCCGCCCGGTTTTTATCGCAATCATGATGAAGGTATTAAAATGATTGGTGTTACACCTATTGAATCTTTGTTTAGAAATATAAAACTTGATGAAAAGGGGACAGAAGATGAATCAACTTTAGCTAGAAGGTGTCCCCATTGTTCGGAGGGTGATGATTTTAATGAAAAAAAATGATAAAAGTGGGTTTGAAGAGGTCAAAACTTAAAATAGTGATGTGACCACTACTTTGGATTCAAGGACTTTAATTATGATAGTTTTTATTTGATTGAGTGTATTTCCTTGTTGCAATCCATGCTTAATTCAACCAATGCTTATGAACAAAATAAGGCTTTTACTAAACATATTGTAGAAGCTATGATGAAAGCTTTAGAAGAAAAGCTAGAATTGGATATTTCAATACCTAAAAAATTATATGATGTGTGGTAACCTACCATAAACATTAAAATTAAAAATTATGAGTGCAATGCTTTATGTGATTTGGGTGCTAGCGTTCCACAATACTTCTCTATGTGATGTGTTAGGTCTCACCAATATGGATGAATGTTCTCTTAATTTGCACTTAGAAGATTCCACTATTAAGAAACTTTTCAGTAGAATAAATGATGTTCTTTTTCTTACAAATAGGAGTTATGTACCCGTTGATTTCATTGTACTTGATATTGATTGCAGTACGCCTTGTCCCATAATACTTGGTAGACCGTTCGTACATACCATAGGTGCTATCATTGATATGAAAGAAGAGAATACAAAATTTCATTTTCAATTAAAGAAGGGTATGGAATAGTTCTCTAGAAAGAAAATTAAGCCACCATATGAATCCATTATGAGGGTCACCTATGAAATTAACTTGAAAGATGACAACACTTGAAATCGTGCATTACACCTACCTAGGGGCGTAAAACAATAACGCTAGTTGGGAGGCAACCCAATAGTTATCTTAGTTTTTCTTGTTTCTTTTTCTGTATTTTTGTGTGTGCACAATGTTGCTACTGTTATGGTTGCGTTTTTGTGTTTTAATTAGTATTTGTGCCAAGTAAAGCCTTTAGGATGATCTGGATGATAGTTGATTTGATTCTTTGAAGGAACAGAAACTTTTGCGCCCAGTAATGGAATTCTCTAAAATTCACTAGAACGTGCATTTGATCTGAATTATGTTCTAGAATATTGATATACAAATTTCCCACGTTGTTCTAATTTTTCAGAATTGTTTGAGTTACAGAAGTATAGTCATAATTCAGATTACGATGGACTATTCTGTTTTTGACAGATTCTGTTTTCGTTGCATTGTTTCCTTGTTTTCATGAAACTATGGATTGTATGGTGGGATATAAGCCATGGAGAAGTTAGAATACAGTAGGTATAATGCAATAATAAAATATGAATGGGTTTTCAACAGCACTAACGTTTGTGATTTGGCTATTATACTAATGGATCTAATGAAGGTTTTGCTGAATTTTGTGTGCTGAAGTTTTCAAGTTTTGAGTGAGATCATGATGGATGAAGGAATAAGAAGTGGCAAGAGCCTAAGCTTGGAGAATTCCCGAGGAACCCCAAGGTAATATTCAAGGACTTCCAAGAATCTAAGCTTGGGGATGCCCCGGAAGGCATCCCCTCTTTCTTCTACCAACTAACGGTAATATTACTTGGAGCTATATTTTTATTCATCACATGATATGAGTTTTGCTTGGAGCGTCGTGTATTATATGAGTCTTTTATTTGTTTGCTTTTTAGTTTGTCACAATCATATCTGCTGGACACACCTTTTTGAGAGGGACACACATTTATCATGATTTGTTAGAATACTGTATGTGCTTCACATATATGTTTTGAGCTGGGCAGTTGCTCTAGTAATTCACTTATATCTTTTTTAGCACGGTGGTGACTATATTTTGAAGAAATACATGCACCCTCATGCTTCACTTATATTACTTTGAGAGTTGATAATAGTAATGGCAATATGCACAAGTTATGAATTTGGTCCTGATGTGATAGATATTCAAGAGGGATATAATAAAAACGTTCATGTAGATCACTGAATATGATAAATTTGATTCCTTGCAATAGTTTTGCGATATGAAAATGATGTTATGTGGGTTGTGCTACTGAGTAATTGCGGTTTAGTAAGAATATTGGTATTAAGGTTTGTGATTCCCTATGCATGCATGTAAAGTCAATAGTTATGCAACGAAGTTATATCCTACTTATGGTTCATTATTCAGTGTTAGTTATTCTCAATGCATGTTTATGACCATTTTTGTTTTCCAGCTGGCCGCTTCTCAATCTATTTTCTAGGCTTCACTTGTACTAAGCGGGAATACTGCTTGTGCATCCAATTCCTTACCTAGAGCTATGCCATATGAGTCCACCCTACCTACCTATATGCGGTATTTACATGCCGTTCCAAGTTAATTTGCACGTGCCAACTATAATCATTCAAAATAATTATCTGTTTTGTGTGCCCGTACCACTCACGGAGCGATAGGGGGTGGCCAATATCTTCCATGCTAGATGGGTTATTCTCACGATGAGTGTTTACTCACTCGTCATTGCACGAAAATTGGCAGGTAATAGGGATGCCTAGTCCCATAATGAATTAAAATGAAAAAATAAACTCCCCCTTGGAAAGTTGAAAGTTTGGAAGGCAACCGTGGATACGACTAGCCATGGATTGTGAAAGAATGGTGGAGAGGAGTAAAACTTTATTTTCTATTTGGGAATCTCCTATAATGTGTCTAGCATGGAAGATATTGGAAACTTTCGGTCATGACGTTGACAGGAAAAGCATGCCTCTCAAAATAATATTATCTCCGTTTTAAGCTTTGGACTCTGGCACCTCTGTAAATCTCCGCTTCCCTCTGTGAAGGGCCTATCTATTTTATTTTCATGTATCTTTTTATTTTTATTTTGAGTCTTCACCTTCTCTTATAAGCACCAACCGGGGAGCACTATTGTCATACTTGTGCATTGGGTGTAGTCAATATTGAGTGTGCTTCACGAATGGATCAATGATTGAGCATGCAGGCTAGGGATAACTTTCTTTAGCATTGATATTTTTGAAAGACATGATTGTTTTATAGTATGCCTGAGTATTTATGCCTTTATCTCAAATTATAGACTATTGTTTTACATCACTCGGATCTCAATATTAATGCCACAAAAGAAAGATTACATGATGCATATGATAGCTAGCATTCCACATCAAAACTTTTGTTTTTCATCATTTACCTACTCAAGGACAAGCATGAACTAAGCTTGGGGCTGCTTGATACGTCTCCAACGTATCTATAATCATTATTGTACCATGCTATTATAATATCAATCTTGGATTTTTTATATGCAATTATATATCATTTTTAGGACTAACCTATTAACTTAGTGCCAAGTGTCGGTTGCTGTTTTTTGCTTGTTGTTGGTTTTCCAGGAAATCGGTACCAAACGAAGTCCAAATGCAACGGAACTTTTAATGATATTTTTCTAGACATAAGAGAGACTAGAAGCTCTAGGAGGAGGCCAGATGACGAAGGATTGACCCACGAGCAACCAAGGCGCGCCCTGGTGCCCCATGGGCCCCTCGCGGCTCTGTTTGACCTAATTCCAGTTCTATAAATTCTCTAAATTCGGGAACCAACAGAGAGCCACCCAAAACACTTTTTTCGCCGCCACAAGCTTCTATTCTCGTGAGATCCCATCTGGATCTCTTTTCCAGCACTCTACATGATTTTACTTTGCCACCTTTAGACACTGGAGTGCCCACCGCAATCCTTAGCCCATTCCCTAGCAACCAGATCTAGGAATCCCTCTTTCTCAAACCAACTTAGTTCAAAAGAGAAGGTGTTCTTGTTACCCCTATGAGTCGCTTCTCCTGAGTCAACCACCAAAGGGGTGTGATCAGAGATAGCCGTTTGTAACGCTTGCACCGTTACAAGGGGGATTTTTTGTTCCCAATCAACACTCGTGAGCACGGTGTCTAACTTTTCATATGTGGGATTAGGTAACATGTTCACCCAAGTGAACTGTCTACCTAATAATTTGACCTCCCTTAGATTAAGGATCTCAATAATCGTATTAAACATGAACGATCACCTTCCATCAAAGTTGTCATTATTCTTTGACTCTTTTCTCCTTGTGATATTAAAATCTCCTCCCACAAGTTTTGGTAACCTTTTCATCCCCACATATTCTCACAAGATCAGCGAGGAAGTCTGGTTTGAACTCTGGTTGAGCTGCACCATATACAGCCACCAAGGCCCACCGAAACCCGTTGAGTTTCAACTTAACACGAAACTTCACGGCATAATATTCGTGGATAACGTTCATCACCTCTAACGTTTCAAACTTAGCCCCATGTAAAATCCCTCCGGATCGTCCCCTTGGAGGGATACAGTTGATACGTCTCCAACGTATCTATAATTTTCTCCATGTTGTTATATTATCATTCTTGGATGTTTTATATTCATTTTATAGCAACTTTATATCATTTTTTGGGACTAACCTATTGACATAGTGCCAAGTGCCAGTTGCTGTTTTTTGCTGGTTTTTTACTTTGCAGAATATCCATATCAAACTGAATCCAAACGCAGCAAAACTTTTTGGAGATTTTTTTGGACCAGAAGACAACTTAGGAACCAAGGAAGTGGAAGTGGGAAGGCCCGTGGGGCCCATGATACGTCTCCGTCATATCTATAATTTTTGATTGTTTCATGCCAATATTCTACAACTTTCATATACTTTTGGCAACATTTTACATTATTTTTGGGACTAACATATTGATCCAGTGCCCAGTGCTAGTTCCTGTTTGTTGCATGTTTTTTGTTTCGCAGAATATCCATACTAAACGAAGTCCATACGCGATAAAAATTTACTGAGATTTATTTTGGAATATTTGTGATTTTTGGGAAAAAGAATCAACGCGAGACGATGCCTGATGTCTACTACACAACCTTCTTGTTGTAGACGTTGTTGGGCCTCCAAGTGCAGAGGTTTGTAGGACAATAGCAAATTTCCCTCAAGTGGATGACCTAAGGTTTATCAATCCGTGGGAGGTGTAGGATGAAGATGGTCTCTCTCAAACAACCCTGCAACCAAATAACAAAGAATCTCTAGTGTCCCCAACACACCCAATACAATGGTAAATTGTATAGGTGCACTAGTTCGGCAAAGAGATGGTGATACAAGTGCAATATGGATGGTAGATATAGGTTTTTGTAATCTAAAAATATAAAAACAGCAAGGTAACTAAAGATAAAACTGAGCACAAACGGTATTGCAATGTGTTGAAACAAGGCCTAGGGTTCATACTTTCACTAGTGCAAGTTCTCTCAACAATAATAACATAATTAGATCATATAACTATCCCTCAACATGCAACAAAGAGTCACTCCAAAGTCACTAATAGCGGAGAACAAACGAAGAGATTTTTATAGGGTACGAAACCACCTCAAAGTTATTCTTTCTGATCAATCTATTCAAGAGTCCGTAGTAAAATAACACGAAGCTATTCTTTCCGTTCAATCTATATAGAGTTTGTACTAGAAAAACACCTTAAGACACAAATCAACCAAAACCCTAATGTCACCTAGATACTCCAATGTCACCTCAAGTATCCGTGGGTATGATTATACGATATGCATCACACAGTCTCAGATTCATCTATTCAACCAACACAAAGAACTTCAAAGAGTGCCCCAAAGTTTCTACCGGAGAGTCAAGAAAAAAACGTGTGCCAACCCCTATGCATAGGTTCATGGGCGGAACCCGCAAGTTGATCACCAAAACATACATCAAGTGGATCACGTGATATCCCATTGTCACCACAGATAAGCACGGCAAGACATACATCAAGTGTTCTCAAATCCTTAAAGACTCAATCCGATAAGATAACTTTAAGGGGAAAACTCAATCCATTACAAGAGAGTGGAGGGGAAGAAACATCATCAGATCCAACTATAATAGCAAAGCTCGTGATACATCAAGATCGTATCACCTCAAGAACATGAGAGAGATCAAACACATAGCTACTGGTACATACCCTCGGCCCCGAGGGTGAACTACTCCCTCCTCGTCATGGAGAGCGCCGAGATGATGAAGATGGCCACTGGTGATGGATCCCCCCTCCGGCAGGGTGCCGGAACAGGGTCCCGATTGGTTTTTGGTGGCTATAGAGGCTTGCGGCGGCGGAACTCCCGATCTATTCTGTTCCCCGATGGTTTTAGGGTATATGGATATATATAGGCGAAAGAAGTCGGTCAGGGAAGCCACGAGGGCCCCATGAGGGTGGAGGGGGCGCCCAGGGGGGTGGGCTCGCCCCCTGCCTCGTGCCTTCCTCGTTGCTTCCCTTACTTACACTCCAAGTCTTCTGGATTGCTTCCGTTCCAAGAATAACTCTCCCAAAGGTTTCATTCCGTTTTGACTCTGTTTGATATTCCTTTTCTGCGAAACACTTAAACAAGGAGAAAAACAGAAACTGGCACTGTGCTCTGGGTTAATAAGTTAGTCCCAAAAATAATATAAAAGTGCATAATAAAGCCCATTAAACATCCAAGATGGATAATATAATAGCATGAATACTTCATAAATTATAGATACGTTGGAGACGTATCAGCATCCCGAAGCTTAATTCCTGCTCGTCCTCGAGTAGGTAAATGATAAAAGAAATAATTTATGAAGTGTGAATGCTGGTAGGTGCATAAGTTTGATCAATGATAATTTCAATCACCTTTTCTAGCATCATTATATGTCATAACAGTAGCTCAACTCATAGAACTTTTCATGATCAAGTAACAAGCTATTCACATGGTAAAGTATAGATCATAAACTTTCTTGAAAACTAACAAACTATGTTCTCAGTCATCAAACAATTGCAATTCATCTTATTTTCAGGAAGAGTCTATGTCAGAGCTTTGATTTAGCAAATCCCACATACTCAACTATCATATAGTCTTCCATGATTGCTACCACCAAAGCATATTTTTAGAACAAATAGCATTCATCGAACACAGAGAAAGATAGGGGCTTAATGTTTTTCCTCCCAACCTTTTACCTCAAGGGTAATGTCAACAATAATAATTCATGATCAAATATATTTGAATGGCCATATATGCTTAGATTTTTCCCCAACACATGATGCTTGCCAACTAAAGAGTAGGTTGGAATGAGAAGGAATACTACTGACTCTTGCATAAAAGTAAAAGATAGGCCCTTCGCAGAGGGACGCAGGGATTTGCAGAGGTGCCAGAGCTCGAAGCAAAAACAGAGATGAAAATAATTTTGAGAGGTATGCTTTCATTGTCAACATAACGACCAAGAGTTCCCAATATCTTCCATACTAGATACATTATAGGCGGTTCCCACGCAGAAAGGTAAAGTTTTTACTCCCCCTCCACCAACATTCACACTCCACGGCTTGTCCAAAACAACGGGTGCCGTCCAACTATCAACATTCCTGGGAGAGTTTTGTTTAAATTATTTGCGAATTTGTTTTTAATCTTTTGATCATAGGACTGGGCATCCCATTTACCAGCCATTTTCTCGTGAATGATGAGCGGAGTCCACACATCGTGAGAATAACCCACCTAGCATGGAAGATACTGACAGCCACTAGTCGCTACATGAGCGATTCGGGCATACAAAACAGATTATTATTTGAAGGTTTAGAGTTTGGCACATGCAAATTTACTTGGAACAGCAGGTAAATACCGCATATAGGTAGATATGGTGGACACTCATGGAATAAACTTGGTTCAAGGAATTTGGATGCACAAGCAGTATTCCCGCTTAGTACAAATATTTTGGCTAGCAAAGTATTCTAAATAGCAAGCACCACATGTTAGAGGATCCATAACAATATAACTTCTATACAAATATACCCTAGCACAACTCATTATGTTGTCTTCCTTGTCCAACTTCAACTAATTTGCTCAGGTTTGAAAATAATTAATGGGGCTCATAATCATAGAAGATGTCCAAGATAGTATATTTATATGTGAAATCTTTCTTCCTTTAATATTCTTTCATGAATTGTTCAAGTGACCTATACAATGTTTGCTAACCTTCAAAAAATTTACCACCTCTACTTCTTATATGTGAAGGCATTACTCCCCATGGGAAAGGCATATAAAACATATATAAGTTCAGATTTATGACATTCAAATCATTCATCTATTTACTCATATGATATAAGTGAAGCACATGAGTAAATGACAAACTACTCCAAAAGATATAAGTGAAGATCAATGAGTAGTTAAATAATTATGTAGCTATGTGAAGACTCTCTCTCATTTAAGAATTTCAGATCTTGGTATTTTATTCAAACAGAAAGCAAAGCTAAAGAAAATAAAATGACGCTCCAAGAAAAACACATATCATGTGGTGAATAAAAATATAGCTCCAAGTAAAGTTACCGATGAACGAAGACGAAAGAGGGGATGCCATCCGGGGCATCCCCAAGCTTAGGCTCTTAGTTTTCCTTGAATATTACCTTGGAGTGCCTTGGGAATCCCCAAGCTTAGGTTCTTGCCACTCCTTATTCCATAGTCCATCGAATCTTTACCCAAAACTTGAAAACTTCACAACACAAAACTTAACGGAAGATCTCGTGAGCTCCGTTAGCGAAAGAAAACAAAACACCACTTCAAGGTACTGTAATGAACTCATTATTTATTTGTATTGGTGTTAAATATATTGTATTCCAACTCCTCTATGGTTTATAAACTATTTTACTAGCCATAGATTCATTAAAATAAGCAAACAACACACGAAAAACAGAATCTGTCAAAAACAGAACAGTCTGTAGTAATCTGTAACTAACGCAAACTTCTGGAACTCAAAAAATCTACCAAAATAGGACGACATAGATAACTTGATTGTTGATCTGCTGCAATTGGAATCAGTATTTTATCACGTTCTGGTGATTTTAAACAATTGTTTTTGTGAACAGAAAGTTTCTGGAATTTTCAGCAAGATCAAATAACTATCATCCAAGAAGATCCTATAGGTCTTACTTGGCACAAACACTAATTAAAACATAAAACCACATCTAACCAGAGGCTGGATCAAATATTTATTACTAAACAGAACCAAAAATAAAGAACAAAAATAAAAATTGGGTTGCCACCCAACAAGCGCTAACGTTTAACGCCTCTAGCTAGGCATGATGATTTCAATGATGCTCACAAACGAGATAAGAATTGAAACATAAAGAGAGCATCGTGAAACACATGGAAAGCACATTTAAGTCTAAACCACTTCCTATGCATAGGGATTTTGTGAGCAAAGAACTTATGGGAACAATAATCAACTAGCATAGGAAGGCAAAACAAGTATAACTTCAAAATTTTAAGCACATAGAGAGGAAACTTGATATTATTGCAATTCCTACAAGCATACATTCCTCCCTCATAATAATTTTCAGTAGCATCATGAATGAATTCAACAATATAACCAGCACCTAAAGCATTCTTTTCATGATCTACAAGCATAGAAATTTTATTACTCTCCACATAAGCAAAATTCTTCTCATTCGGAATAGTGGGAGCAAACTCAACAAAATAACTATCATGTGAAGCATAATTCAATTGAAAATCAAAATCATGATGACAAGTTTCATGGTTATCTTTATTCTTTATAGCATACGTGTCATCACAATAATCATCATAGATAGGAGGCATACTTTCATCATAATTAATTTGCTCATCAAAACTTGGGGGACTAAACATATCATCTTCATCAAACATAGCATCCCCAAGCTTGTGGCTTTGCATATCATTAGCATCATGGGTATTCAAAGAATTCATACTAACAACATTGCAATCATGCTCATCATTCACATATTTTATGCCAAGCATTCTATGTAATTCTTCTTCTAGCATTTGAGCACAATTTTCCTTTCCATCATTCTCACGAAAGATATTAAAAACATGAAGCATATGAGGCACCCTTAATTCCATTTTTAGTTTTCTTTTACAAACTAAACTAGTGATAAAACAAGAAACTAAAATATTCGATTGCAAGATCTAAAGATATACCTTCAAGCACTCACCTCCCCGGCAACGGCGCCAGAAAAGAGCTTGATGTATACTACACAACCTTCTTCTTGTAGACGTTGTTGGGCCTCCAAGTGCAGAGGTTTGTAGGACAGTAGAAAATTTCCCTCAAGTGGATGTCCTAAGGTTTATCAATTCGTGGGAGGTGTAGGATGAAGATGGTCCCTCTCAAACAACCCTGCAACCAAATAACAAAGAGTCTCTTATGTCCCCAACACACTCAATACAATGGTAAATTGTATAGGTGCACTAGTTCGGCAAAGAGATGGTGATACAAGTGCAATATGGATGGTAGATATAGGTTTTTGTAATCTGAAAATATAAAACAGCAAGGTAACTAATGATAAAACTGAGCACAAACGGTATTGCAATGTGTTGAAACAAGGCCTAGGGTTCATACTTTCACTAGTGCAAGTTCTCTCAACAATAATAACATAATTAGATCATATAACTATCCCTCAACATGCAACAAAGAGTCACTCCAAAGTGACTAATAGCGGAGAACAAACTAAGAGATTATTGTAGGGTACGAAACCACCTCAAAGTTATTCTTCCTGATCAATCTATTCAAGAGTCCATAGTAAAATAACACGAAGCTATTCTTTCCGTTCAATCTATCATAGAGTTCGTACTAGAATAACACCTTAAGACACAAATCAACCAAAACCCTAATGTCACCTAGATACTCCAATGTCACATCAAGTATCCGTGGGTATGATTATACGATATGCATCACACAATCTCAGATTCATCTATTCAACCAACACAAAGAACTTCAAAGAGTGCCCCAAAGTTTTTACCGGAGAGCCAAGACGAAAACGTGTGCCAACCCCTATGCATAGGTTCATGGGCGGAACCATAAGTTGATCACCAAAACATACATCAAGTGGATCACGTGATATCCCATTGTCACCATAGATAAGCACGGCAAGACATACATCAAGTGTTCTCAAATCCTTAAAGACTCAATCCGATAAGATAACTTCAAAGGAAAACTCAATCCATTGCAAGAGAGTAGAGGGGAGAAACATCATAAGATCCAACTATAATAGCAAAGCTCGCGATACATCAAGATCGTATCACCTCAAGAACACGAGAGAGAGATCAAACACATAGCTACTGGTACATACCCTCAGCCCCGAGGGTGAACTACTCCCTCCTCGTCATGGAGAGCACCGGGATGATGAAGATGGCCACCGGTGAGGGATCCCCCCTCTTGCAGGGTGCCGGAACAGGGTCCCGATTGGTTTTTGGTGGCTACAGAGGCTTGCAGCAGCGGAACTCCTGATCTATTCTGTTCCCCAATTGTTTTACGGTATATGGATATATATATATATATATAGGCGAAAGAAGTCGGCCAAGGAAGCCACGAGGGCCCCACGAGGGTGGAGGGCGCGCCCAGGGGGTTGGGCGCCCCCTGCCTCGTGCCTTCCTCGTTGCTTCCCTTACGTACACTCCAAGTCTTCTGGATTGCTTCCGTTCCAAAAATAACTCTCCCGAAGGTTTTATTCCGTTTGGACTCCGTTTGATATTCCTTTTCTGCGAAACACTGAAACAAGGAGAAAAACAGAAACTTACACTGGGCTCTGGGTTAATAAGTTAGTCCCAAAAATAATATAAATGTGCATAATAAAGCCCATTAAACATCCAAGATGGATAATATAATAGCATGAATTCTTCATAAATTATAGATACGTTGGAGACGTATCAATGCCCGAGGGGGGCACAAGCTCAGGGTGCGCACCCCGTACCCTGGGCGCGCCTAGAGTGCTTATGGCCACCCCGTAAGGCGGTTGGTGCCCTTTTATCACTACTAGGGAAAAGCCTAGCAGCAACGCGGGTTTTAGGCCTATCAGTAGCACGGGCAGGAGCGCTACTGGTACGGCGCTACAACTAAAGGTTAGCAGTAGCGTTGGTTAACCGACGCTACTGCTACACCGACTTAGTAGTAGCTCTTTCTCCACACAGCGCTACTTGTAATTACTAGTAGCGCTTCTCCCAGCCCGCGCTACTACTATTATTCCGTATTTTATTTCTTTTTTATTTCATGTTGTATTCATACACCTCTATACAACTTTTCATACAGCAGCAATTTAGATATTTTTTACATCATAATGAGTTATTACATCACTGGGTGAAAGAACCTTGGACTAGTTTCAAGTGGATGGACATCCACTTGAAACTAATCTGCGGTTCTTTCACGCAATGATATAATAAATATCATCATCATCATCATCATCATCATCATCATCATCATCATATCATTAACAACTTACCATCATAATACGTCATTGTCATATAATACCTCCTCATGATCATCGTTTTCATCGATGAGACATCACATAGCAAGTTGGTCACTAGTCATAATCACAACTACTCCTCATCATCAACTCTAACACATTGTACCACATAATAAACATATTGTACCTCATAGGACCTATTATATTCTCTAAGGTAAAATAGCAAAAAACAAGATAGCCCATGGCTCTCCATTATGGAGAATGGAGATTATCCTGTCTTCAATTCTTGCCTTTCGCTTAATGTTGCTTCCAAGAACCTCCTTACGAATGTCCAAACATTTTTCCATTCTTTGATTAGCATGTGTTCACCAGTTTCAGAAATCCGATATGCATAGGTGAGATCTGTAGGATGACCTGGCTGTATGTTCAGAACTTCAAGGCGACCATTACGATACATCGATGAGGCACACAATCCATCGGGATTTTTTGTTGAAAAACATAGTAATAACTTCGTAGTTAGCAATGATGTACTAGTTTTAGAAGTATGCAAAAGATGCACGGATGTCATAATAGTAAAAAATCTTACCAGGGTATCTCCATAGAAGTTATGCATTGGTTCAACACGTGCACTAGTGGCACGTATTCACCATAATTTGGAGGAGTTCGATAATAGGTATTGTAATTCTCAAAGTAAGTGCAAAATGCGATCAGATGATTTTTCTCCTTATAAGTTAATTCGGAGCCATCAGTGTAGTGGGTTTTGTCTACCATCTTCCGCACATTCTTTGAAGAATGAAAATAAGTTGTCAATGGAAATATGCTGTTAACTATTTTAAAATAAACAATATAAATTAGTTAATAACTATGTTTGAGAAACTCACATAGCGGTAGAATCGGAAGCGTATCAACAAGGACCCAAATGTCCATATTGTTTTGCTCGATGTCAGGATCACCAAGATCCATGGTTACAATCATGCCCTCATAAAAACCATACATTTTGCAAAGTGCTTCCCAATTTTGGCAACCAAAATGGGTTACGCTCTGAGAATTGTACAGATTTACTTCAAAATCCATATCATGATGGGTCCTTAGTTGTATTTTCTTTGTTTCAAAATTTTCATGGTCTTCAAAACCCATCCTCTCCAAGACATAGCGTCTTGCATGGCATGGGATAAGCTAGTCGAATTGTAAAAGATGAAAATTAGACGTAGAAATAGTTGAAGTCGTGCTTAATTATGAAAAAACACTTGTCATCATTGCGTACCGTTTCAACGTCGAAGGTCTCCTCGAGCTTAATGCTGAAGCACCGATCTTCGTCCATGTGAGGACACCTGTCGCACAGACCTCGATCATCGTGGCACCAGCTGCACTCCCCCGGGAGATTTTCGTCATCCAAGTACGACATTTCCTACATTCATAATTCAAAGATTAAACTTGTACAGTTAAATATATGTACTAAAAAACCTAAATTAGATCATTATTTTCGAGAAAATCCAGGCCACTCGATATTTCCTACATACTCTAGCACAAGTCATGCCAGAATTCATGAAAAAATCCGGCATGACCTTTGCTATAAAAGGGCATATCGAGTGCCTGAAATTTGCCGGAACGGAAATTAATCAACACTCCAGGGCCACTCGGAGGTGTAACCTGAACATGACCGGCCACTTGGGCAACCACATATCCTATTTGAGCAACACAGGATATACATGTTTTTATCTACATCATATATATCTTATAGGACTCATATTGACATGGAGATTTGGCTGGTCTCACCTCGAGGTCGGAGGGGGTCGGTGGCCAGGGGGACGGCGGGGGATGATGGAGGGCTCCTTGATTTCTGCAAAAGCAAAAACCCTATAAGTTATCACTAATACATCCCGAATAATTGCTTAAACTAAAAAAATAACAACAAATATGACATGTTCAACTAGTTCTATTAATTCAACTAGTTCTTACTAAATATAAACTTAATATAAATAGAAAAAAACTAGTTCTTTCTAAAAATAAAGTAGTTCAACTAGTTATATTAATTTTCTTACTAAAAACACATTAGTTCTATTAATTCAACTAGTTCAACTACTTTATTAATTTACTTACTAATTATTTTAAACACTTACTAAAAACAGTAAACAAAACTACATTATACAATAGTAAAAAATATCTACTATTAACCATACTGCCCTAGTTAACTAGTACGATCACTACTACTAATTAACATCTACTACTACTAAAAATCATTATCGATGAACCCTAAATTAACATCTACTACTAAAAAACATCTACTAAGTAAGCAGAGAGAGAGGGGATGGGGGAGGGGTAGGGGCTTATAGAGAGGGGAGAAACGGTGGCGGGGAGGTGCTCGGCGACGGAGAGGTAGGGGCGGCGAGGGCGGGCTCGTGATCGGGAGGCGGCGGTCCTGGGCGGGCTCGGGCGGCGGCGGTGAGGTCGAGGGCGGCGGTGGTGAGGTCAAGGGCGGCGACGGTGAGGTTGAGAGCAGCGATGGTGAGGTCAAGAGCGACGGCGAGCGGCGGCAGTGAGGTTGAGGAGGGCCTCAGGCGACGGTGGTGAGGGCAGGCTCGGGCTCGGGCGGCGGTGACAGAGGAGTTAGGGGAACAGGCGGAGAGGAGGGAAGCAGGACTTAGTGAAATTTTGAGCCCGCGGGTGGTTAAGTCGAACTAGCAGTAGCGCACTTTAGGAAACACGCTATAGCTAATTTAGCTATAGCGCGTTTTAGAGAAAACGCCATCGCTAAGTCTAACCACGCATCAAAATATACATTGGTCATTATTGATCTTTTGTGTAGAATCTAAATAGTCAACATGAATCCTCACAAGACTGTGATAGGTACCGTGAAGATTCATATTGCAGCCACAAATCCTACACATATAGTTCAATGAAGACCAAGTTCTCGACATAGTTTGAGAAGTAACATATTTAAGGTGGTCAACACCTTGTTCGCTTAGCAGTATGGGACTAAACTTAATTAGGTGCAATACTTAGCAGCAGCGAGTTTTGAACAAAAACGCTGCTACTAAGTACTTTAGCAGTAGCGCGTCCAGGGAAGGGCGCTACTACTATATCTAGCCTGGAGGCAACGCCGTGGTAATTATAGTAGTAGCGCTGGTTTCACCTAGAGCGCTACTGCTACCGGATTATTAGTAGTGCGGTTTTCTCGAGCACGTTACTGCTAAGTAGCAGTAGCGCTTCTTTTTGGGCCGCGCTGCTGCTAAGATTCTATGTATAAGGTTTTCCCTAGTAGTGTATATCACTTCAAGAAAGATAATATCCGGATAAAAATCATGTTAAAATTTCATCCCAATCGGAGTTACCGATATTCGGGAATTTAAGAAACGGTGAAAGGCCAGAAACAGGGTTCGTAGAAACATAAGGAAACAGAGGAAGAGATCAAATCTCGGAGGGGCTCCCGCCCCTCCAGCCACGATGGAGGCCAAGGACCATAGGGAGAACCTCTCCCCGTCTAGGAGGGATGCCATGGAGGAGGGAGCACAAGGGGGAGACTCTCCCCCCTCTCTTGGTGGCGCCGTAGTATCGCCGGGGGAACCATCGCCGCGGTGATCGTCTTCATCACCATCACCATCTTCATCACCTTCCTCATCTCTTTTCGGCGGCACACTCTCTGCTACATCTTGAGCTTGCGTTGGTTTTTCCGTTGAAGAGGAAAGGGTGATGCATCAAAGTAGAGATAAGTATTTCCCTCAGTTTGAGAACCAAGGTATCAATCCAGTAGGAGACAACGCACAAATCACCGAATACCTGCACAAATAATCAAACAACTTGCACCCAACGTGATAAAGGGGTTGTTAATCCCTTCACGGTTACTGGCAAAAGTGAGATCTGATAGAGATATATAATGGATAAGGTAAATATTTTTGGTTTATAGATCGGAAAGTAAAAGATTGCAAAATAGTAGATCGAACACTAATATGATGGAAAATAGACCCGGGGGCCATATGTTTCACTAGAAGCTTCTCTCAAGATATGAAATAATACGGTGGGTGAAAAAATTACTACCGAGCAATTGATAGAAAAGCGCAAAGTTATGACGATATCTAAGGCAATGATCATGAATATAGGTGAGGGAGTCCTGGATTAGGGGGTGTCCGGATGGCCGGACTATAGCCTTTGGCCCGACTCCTGGACTATGAAGATACAAGATTGAAGACTTTGTCTCGTGTCCGGATGGGACTTTCCTTGGCGTGGAAGGCATGCTTGGCGATACGGATATGTAGATCTCCTACCATTGTAACCGACTCTGTGTAACCCTAACCCTCTTCGGTGCCTATATAAGCCGAAGGGTTTTAGTCCGTAGGACGAACAACAATCATACCATAGGCTAGCTTCTAGGGTTTAGCCTCTCTGATCTCGTGGTAGATCTACTCTTGTAGTACCCATATCATCAATATTAATCAAGGTGAGTAGGGTTTTACCTCCATCGAGAGGGCCCGAATCGGGTAAAACATCGTGTCCCTTGTCTCCTGTTACCATCCACCTAGACGCGGACCCCTTACCCGAGATCCGCCGGTTTTGACACCGACATTGGTGCTTTCATTGAGAGTTCCTCTGTGTCGTCATCTTTAGGCCCGATGGCTCCTCCGATCATCAACAACGATGCGGTCCAGGGTGAGACTTTCCTCCCCGGACAGATCTTCTTATTCGGCGGCTTTGCTGCGGGCAATTCGCAGGCCATCCGGAGCAGATTGAAAGCTACGCCCGGCCATCGTGTCGATTTGGAAGTTTGAACTATACGGCCGACGTCGCGGAGACTTGATCTTTGATGGATTCGAGCCACAACCAAGCGCGCCAGACCATCACGATGGGCATGATCTAGCTCTGCCGCCAAGCGGTGTCTCGGAGGTCGCATTGTCCGCTCCGACCCTTAGCTCGGAGCCGACTGCGTCGATCGAGGACGGGTGGCTGGACACCGCCTCGGGGGCTGCGATCTCTACGTCGATTGAGCCGAACACCATCCCTGTCCTTTGCAAGGCTCGTGACTCCAAGGTGCCGGACTGCTCTCCGGGCTCCGAACCTTCCGCGCCCCTGCCAATCGAATCCGATTGGGCGCCGGTCATGGAGTTCACCGCCGCGGACATCTTTCAGTACTCGCCCTTTGGCGGCATCCTGAATTCACTAAAGTCTGTCTCTTTATCAGGAGAGCCCTGGCCGGATTATGGTCAGGAAGGTTGGGATATGGACGACGAAGAAATTCAAAGCCCACCCACCACCCACTTTGTAGCCACTGTCGATGATTTAACCGACATGCTCGACTTCGACCAAGACATCGACGGTATGGACAACGATGCAGAGATTTACCAAGAACCAAATACCACGAGGAACTGGAAGGCCACCTCGTCGCACGACATATACATGGTGGACATCCCAAAAGATGGGAATGGCGATGGAACAGCGGAGGACGACCTCCAAGAAACAGCCTAAGCGCCCGGCGCCAAGGCGCCGCTCTAAGTCCCGCCACGGCAAAGAAATGGTGATTCCGCACGGAGATAATAACACCGGACAAAGGTCAAGACAACCACCTCCAGCAGGATTCAACAGATGAGGATGGAGAAGCCTGCCCTCATGAGAGAGAGCGGCAGAGAGGTAGAGGACGATAATTACATGCCTCCCTCCGAAGACGAGGCAAGCCTCGACGACGACGAATTTGTCGTGCCTGAGGATCCCGTCGAACAAGAGCGTTTCAAACGCATGTTTATGGCCACGGCAAGCAGCCTCAAGAAAAAGCAGCAATAGCTTAGAGCTGACCAAGACTTGCTAGCTGACAGATGGACTGAAGTCCTTGCAGCCGAAGAGTATGAACTCGAACGCCCCTCCAAGAGCTACCCAAAACGCAGGCTGCTACCCCGATTAGAGGAGGAAGCACCCAAACATACATCACCAGCGCATGATGCGGCCGACCGGCCACCTCGTGGCCGCGACAGAGAGGCCTCTCGGCCCTCCACTCAAGCCGCACCCCGGCGTCGCTCAAAAAGTACCAAGGCACGGGGAAATGCGCCAGACCTGCGAGATATATTGGAGGACAAGGCAAGGCAAACAAGATCGATCTACGGATCGCGTGGGCGCCCCATGACACGTGATGACAATCGTCACGCCGGATACAGCAATTCCGGCCGGGCCGAACACAGTAGACAAAGCTCATTTGAGCTGCGTCGCGATATTGCCCAAAGACAGAGGCGCCAAGACACCCACTATGCTTCACAGATGAAGTAATGGATCATCAAATCCCCAAGGGTTTCAAACCAGTAAACATCGAATCATATGATGGCACAACAGATCCTGCGGTATGGATCGAGGACTACCTCCTTCATATCCACATGGCCCGCGGTGATGATCTACACGCCATCAAATACCTCCCACTCAAGCTTAAAGGACCAGCTCGGCATTGGCTTAACAGCTTGCCAGCGGAGTCAATTGGTTGTTGGGAAGACCTAGAAGCCGCATTCCTCGACAACTTCCAGGGCACCTATGTGCGACCACCAGACGCCGATGACCTAAGCCATATAATTCAGCAGCCAGAGGAATCGCCGGACAATTACGACATGGTTCATAACCAAGAAAAATCAAATCGTCGACTGTCCGGATGCAGAGGCTCTTGCAGCCTTCAAACATAACATCCGCGACGAGTGGCTTGCCCAGCACCTAGGACAGGAAAAGCCGAAATCGATGGCAGCCCTCACAACACTCATCACCCGCTTTTGCGCGGGAGAGGACAGCTGACTAGCTCGTAGTAACAACTTGACGAAGAACCCTGGTAATTCGGATACCAAGGACAGCAATGGCAGGTCGCGTCGCAACAAGCACAAGCGCCGCATTAACGACGATAATGCTGAGGATACGGCAGTCAATACCAGATTCAGAGGCTCTAAACCCGGTCAACAGAAAAAGCCATTTAAAAGAAATACTCCGGGCCCGTCCAATTTGGACCGAATACTTGATCGCTCGTGCTAGATACACGGCACCGCCGAAAAACCAGCCAACCACACCAACAGGGATTGTTGGGTGTTCAAGCAGGCAGGCAAGTTAAATGCCGAAAACAATGACAAGGGGTTGCATAGCGATGACGAGAAAGAGCCCCGGCCGCCGAACAATAGAGGACAGAAGGGTTTCCCCCCACAAGTGCGGACCGTGAACATGATATACGCAACCCACATACCCAAAAGGGAGCAGAAGTGTGCACTAAGGGACGATCTGGCGATGGAGCGATCGCCCCAAAGTTCAACCCGTGGTCCTCTGCCCGATCACTTTTGATCGAAGGACCACCCCACTAGCATCCGCCATGGTGGATTCGCTGCATTGGTTCTAGACCCAATCATTGACGGATTTCACCTCACTAGAGTCCCGATGGACGGCGGCAAAATGAACCTGCTTTATCAGGATACAGTGCACAAAATGGGCATAGACCCCTCAAGGATTAAACCCACAAAGACGACCTTTAAAGGTGTCATACCAGGTGTAGAGGCCAACTGTACAGGCTCAGTTACACTTGAAGTGGTCTTCGGATCCCCGGATAACTTCCGAAGCGAGGAGTTAATCTTCGACATAGTCCCGTTCTGCAGTGGCTATCACGCACTGCTCGGACGAACCGCGTTCGCAAAGTTCAATGCAGTGCCGCACTACGCATATCTAAAGCTCAAGATGCCAGGCCCTCTAGGAGTCATTACGGTCAACGGAAACACCGAACGCTCTCTTCGAACGGAGGATCATACGGCGGCCCTCGCGGCGGAAGTACAAAGCAGCCTCTCAAGGCAATTCTTGAGTCCGGCTATTAAACGTCCGGACACCGTCAAGCACGCCCGGAGTAACCTACAAAAAGACCGCCTGGCACGTTCCGAGCACGCATAGCAATGCGGCCCCAACCCCAGCCCTCGCGAAATTGCGAAACCAGTACTACACGTACACAATTACGCTCTGGAAATACCATGGGCATAGGGGGAGGGGCACGACCACGGCATGCCCAGGATGCGGCTCAACCGCACTAGGGGCTCCCGATTGGGTCATTCTTTTTTTCTTATTTTCAGGACTCCGTTCTACAGAAGCCCTGTCCGGAAGTAGAATCGCCGAATTTACGATGCAACAGCCCGGGAAGCAGAAAGCTATGGCGAGTGTCCAGGTGGTCTCTATAACGAGCAGTATACTTGTTTCACATATCATCCCGTGGCTCGCCCCTGAAGGGGGACATGTCAAATAGTCTCGTCCTTTGCTTATCGCACTATTTGTATCGTTCTGCTTTTACCGCAACCCTTTTGAATAAACAATACATAGCTTCTACCTATTACTGCATTCCTTTTTTTATCTATATATGTTCACTTATGACATGTTGCACCCGTACACTTTGGTACGGCCAAATACACCAGGGACTTAAGTACCCCAAAATATGGTGTGATAAGTCCGAACACTTTCACAAGTGCGTCACCCCGAACTTATAGCATTATATGCATCGGCTCCGAATCATGTCTTGGGTCAATAGTTGGGTTTGCCCGGCTCCCATGTTTTGGTACCTTACGTTCCGTTATATCGGCTAAGGTAGCGCTGGGAGAACCACTGCGATTGTGCCCCGGTTGAGCTGGGTTAAGCACCTCAGTGGAGAAAGCTAAAACTGACCGTCATGATAGGGATAGAGCCGGTCGCTGTTCGAGAGGTTTTTTGAGTCCCTAAAGAGTTATGCCGCTTAGAGCGAGGAGTCGGCATTGTCCGGCCTAGGCATGGATAGCGCCCCGAACTCGGTCTTCCGAATACTAGGGGCTTCGCCGAAATTTAAAATTATAGAATTCTATGGCTAAGTGAGAGTGTTCAAGCATTATAGTCTGGTTGCCTTGTTCGCTATGCGTTGAGCGCCTCCCTCGAAGGACCCAAGAATGGGAAAAAGAGCGCTCAAGTTTATCCCGAACACCCCAGCACTCGTGGCATGGGGGCAGAAGCCGACGACTCGCCATCTCTCAAATTTAATAAATGGCCGCACAGAAGGTAATATTTTAAATTCACAAGCGTTGCTTAGCGCATATGAACAAGTTTTCAAGCGTACAGGATAACAAATGCAAGTTTACTCAAAAATTACATCTTTGGAGCATTCACCCGCTATAAGGTGGGCACCCTTCAGGACGCCCTCATAATACATTTCGGGCTTGCGATACTCCTTGCCCGGCGGTGGTCTGTCCGTCACAAGCTTCTCAGCGTCCTTCTTGCCCCAGTGCACCTTACCACGGGCAAGGGCCCTACGGGCACCTTCGATGCAGACGGAGCGCTTGACAACTTCAATCCATGGACAGGCGTCCACCAGCCGCCTCACCAGCCCGAAGTAGCTCCCATGCATGGCTTCCTTAGGCCACAACCGAACTATGAGGCCCTTCATGGCCTGTTCGGCGACTTTACGGAGCTCGACCATTGCTTCAATTTGGTCGCTCATAAGCACCGGGTGTCCGACCTCAAAGATATCGAGACCAGAACACCTTCTCCGTCGAGCTCCCCTCCTCGGCTCGGTAGAACACGGCAGCATCGGACACACTGCGGGGCAGATCTGCGAATGCTCCTGGAGAGCTCCGGATTCGGGTAAGTAACAGATAATTCAATTTCACGTGCTTGCTTTGCATAAAGAATGCCTTACCCGCCGCTATCTTCTTCCATGCCTCAATTTCCTGGAGGGCTTTTTGGGCTTCGACCTTAGCGGCTTTGGCGCTCTCAAGGGCCGAGGCGAGCTTGGACTCTCGAGTCTTCGAGTCACGCTCCAAACTCTCGTGTTTTTCCACGAGAGCCTGGAGCTCTTGCCGCACCTCCGCCACCCGTGCCTCCAGCTTCTCTCGCTCGGCGCTCGCATTGCTGCGTTTTCGGCCTTGACACCGCTTCCTTCAGGGTCGCCACCTCGTTCGTGGCCCCTGCAATACTCACGTTATTCCTGCCATTTTTTGCAACCACATCCTTTATACACTTCCATAAGGTATTACTTACCTTCCTTGTCCTCGAGCTGCTTTTTGGCAAGGCCGAGCTCGTTCTCGGACTGCTCAAGTCTCTGCTTCAATGCATCGACCTCCGCAGTCAGTGCGGCAGAGGTCAGCAGTGCAGCCTGCATTCCCATATTGACATACTTATGTTAGACTCATGGGTATATCTTTTAGATCCTCAGTTCGGCTTTTCTTTCCGAACACCAAACTGAGCATCAGGGGCTACTGTCTATGCGGTTATACTTTTACATATCTTAAATACATACCTCAAATCCTGTTAGAAGGTCGGCTTGATCAGCCACCCGCTCTTGGCGGACTGAACTTTCTGGATCACCACACTCATAGCAGTGCGGTGCTCCTCGTTGATGGAGGCGCCGTTAAGCGCCTCTAGCAAATCATCCGGTGCCTCCGGTTGGACGGAGGTCACCGGTGTCGCAGTCTTGCCGTTCTTACGAAGGGGCCGCTTGCCGGACTCCGGAACCACTGAAGGTTCCGGTGCGGAGTCCGGCCCAGGGCCGGACTTGGAGCCCTTTGGGGTTTTATCCCCCTTGCGCCTGGAGTCCGGGAGGTTGCCTTGCGGCGCCTCCTGGACTACCTCCTCCTGGCTGGGCCCCTTTTGGGACCCCACCTCGGTGTCATCCACGGTGCAAGGAGAGGAGGCAGCCGGAAGTGAGGTGCTATTCACGTCCGACGAATCCAGGGAGCCGCTCGTTGAAGCGTCGAGCTCGTCCTTGGGCGGGCTGCAGGGTTATATTCGGCGTTAGGAGATACTGTGCGACAAATGAAACGCCATGAGTTATTCTGGTATCCGGACACTTACGATTTCGCCGGGGGCTTAGCCCTCGGTGGCCACTCCTCTTCGCCGTCGTCGGCGTGGGTGGAGTAGTCCCAGGGAGGGTCCTTCCTTCTTGGACCCTCCGGCCTCCCCGATTGGGCGGCCTTCCTTTTCTTCTCTCCCCCCGCTGGGGGAGAGGCCTCCTTTTCCTCCTCCTCGTCTTCACGGGAGGAGCCCGCCTCGGAGTCATCCGACGATGAGTCCGACAACACCTGGCGCCGGGAACTCCGTCGAGTTCCCGTGACCTTCTTCTTGGCCTTCTTCTCCGGCACCACGTGAGGTGCCGGAACCAGCAGCCCCGTCAATCGGGCGTCTGCTGGGTCTTCTGGCAAGGGAGCCGGACAGTTAACCTGCCCAGATGTCTCCCACCTATCCTGTCAGAGGTAAGGGAGTTTAGATCCCGCATAGAGTCAAACTATGGAAAACAAGAGTCCCGTAAAGGGTTAAATAGCTTACCTCGCTGGCTTGACGCTGCGAGCTGAATCCACGATCTTCGGTAGCGGATGTGGGAGCCTCGGCGCCCTTGAACAAGACCTTCTGCATCTTCGCACGTAGTGTCAAGAGCCCGCTTCGTGGTTTGGTGGTGCGCTTGATCAAACTCCCACAAGTTGAAGGCCCGTTGTTGGCATGGGAGGATCCGGCGGATGAGCATGACCTGGACTACGTTGACAAGCTTGAGCTTCTTGTTCACCAGGTTCTGGACGCAGGTCTGCAGTCCGGACAACTCTTCTGAATTACCCCACGCCAGGCCCATCTCCTTCCAGGAGGTGAGCCGTGTAGGGAAGCCAGATCGGAATTCGGGGGCTGCCACCCATTCAGGGTCACACGGCTCGGTGATGTAGAACCACCCCGATTGCTACCCCTTTATGGTCTCCACGAAGGAGCCCTCGAGCCATAGGACGTTGGCCATCTTGCCCACCATGGCACCTCCGCACTCCGCCTGGCGGCCGCCCACTACCTTCGGCTTGACATTGAAGGTCTTCAGCCATAAGCCGAAGTGGGGCTGGATGCAGAGGAAGGCCTCGCACACGACGATGAACGCTGAGATGTTGAGGATGAAATTCGGGGCCAGATCGTGGAAATCTGTGCCGTAGTAGAACATGAGCCCCCGTAAAAATGGGTGAAGTGGAAAACCTAGTCCGCGGAGGAAGTGGGTGAGGAACACCACCCTCTCATGGGGCCCGGGTGGGGATAAGCTGCCCCTTGTCGAGGAGCCGGCGCGCGATGTCGCTGGACAAGTATCCGGCCTTCCGCAGCTTTTTGATGTGCCCCTCTGTGACGGAGGAGACCATCCACTTGCCTCCTGCTCCAGACATGGCTGGGGAAGGTTGAGGCGAGATGTGCGGACTTGGGCGCTGGAGCTCGAGTGCGCGGAAATGGATGAGCACAGGAGGAAGAAGGCGTAGGTAAAAAGGTGGATCTTTATCCCCTTATATGGACGGACGAAGCTATGCGTCCCCACCAGCCTGGTAAAACTCGCTTATCTCCCAAGCGTCGTAATCAATGGCACGGTTGGGTTACCCACGCCCGTATTGATGAGGATCCCGGAATAAGGGGACACGATCTCTGCTTTGACAAGACGTGCCAAGGAAACCGCCTCGCTAAACGTGCTGAGGTGGGACAGTAAAAACGATTCGAATAAAGGCTCGGCCATGGTGTGATGTCACGCCAAGGAATACGTCAGCAGATCGAATTTTTGCAAATATTATTCTCTCTACGGTGGTATCTGGAACTTATCTTGCAAAGCCGGACACTATCCTTGTGTTCAAAATATTCTATGAAATATTCGGAGGAGGAACCCTCCTTGCAATGCCGAAGACAATATGCGCGCCGGACTCGTCGTCATTGAAGCCTGGTTCAGGGGCTACTGAGGGAGTCCTGGATTAGGGGGTGTCCGGATGGCCGGACTATAGCCTTTGGTCGGACTCCTGGACTATGAAGATACAAGATTGAAGACTTCGTCCCGTGTCCGTATGGGACTTTCCTTGGCGTGGAAGGCAAGCTTGGCGATACGGATATGTAGATCTCCTACCATTGTAACCGACTCTGTGTAACCCTTACCCTCTTCGGTGCCTATATAAACCGAAGGGTTTTAGTCCGTAGGATCTAACAACAATCATACCATAGGCTAGCTTCTAGGGTTTAGCCTCTACGATCTCGTGGTAGATCTACTCTTGTACTACCCATATCATCAATATTAATCAAGCGTGAGTAGGGTTTTACCTCCATCGAGAGGGCCCGAACCTGGGTAAAAACATCGTGTCCCTTGTCTCCTGTTACCATCCGCCTAGACGCACAGTTCGGGACCCCCTACCCAAGATCCGCCGGTTTTGACACCGACAATAGGCATCACGTTCGTGTCAAGTAGACCGAAATGATTCAGCATCTACTACCATTACTCTACACATCGACCACTATCCCGCATGCATCTAGAGTATTAAGTTCATAAAGAACGGAGTAGCAAATTAAGCAAGATGACGTGATGTATAGGAATTAATTCAAGCAATATGATGAAAACCCCATCTTTTTATCCTGGATGGCAACAATACAATACGTGCCTTGCTGCACCTACAGTCACTGGGTAAGGACACCGCAAGATTGAACCCAAAGCCATGCACTTCTCCAATTGCAAGAAAAACCAATCTAGTTGGCCAAACCAAACTGATAGTTTGAAGATAATTACAAAGATATCAAATCATGCATATAAGAATTCAAAAAGATTCAAATAATATTCATAGATAAGCTGATCATAAATCCACAATTCATCAGATCTCGGCAAACACACCGCAAAAAAGTATTACATCGAATAGATCTCCAAGAACATCGAGGAAAGCATGGTATTGAGAATCAAAGAGAGAGAATAAGCCATCTAGCTACTAGCTATGGACTCGTAGGTCTGTGGTAAACTACTCACGCTTCATCGGAAGGGCAATAGATTTGATATAGAATCCCTCCATGATCGAATCCCCCTCCGCCAGGGTGCTGGAAAAGGTCCCTAGATGGGATCTCACGGGTACGGAAGGTTGGGGTGGTGGAAAAGTGTTTTCGTGGATGCCTCTGCTGGTTTGGGGATATATGGGAATACATAGGCGAAAGAATTAGGTCAGGGGGTGCACGAGGGGCCCACAAGAGTGGGGGCGCGCCCTACCCCCCTGGGCGCGCGATGCAACGGATGCACTAGAGCTATAAGTTTATGAAAGCTCAAAAAATAAACTAAGTGGGTGTGCATCCAACTCGCTTGTTCACGAAGACCTAGGGAAATTTGAGGAAGCTCATCATTGGAATATACAAGCCAAGTTCTATGAAAAATTCCCACTAGTATATGAAAGTAACAACATAGGAGACTGTCTACCATGAACGTCATGGTGCTACTTTGAAGCACAAGTGTGGTAAAAGGATAGTAGCATTGCCCCTTCTCTCTTTTCTCTCATTTTTTTATTTGGGCCATCTCTCATTTTTTTGGCCTCTTTTTTTTTTCGTTCGGATTCTCATCCTGACTTGTGGGGGAATCATAGTCTCCATCATCCTTTCCTCACATGGGACAATGCTCTAATAATGAAGATCATCACACTTTTATTTACTTACAACTCAAGAATTACAACTCGATACTTAGAACAAAATATGACTCTATTTGAATGCCTCCGGCGGTGTACCAGGATGTGCAATGAATCAAGAGTGACATGTATGAAAAAATTATGAACGGTGGCTTTGCCACAAATACGATGTCAACTACATGATCATACAAAGCAATATGACAATGATGGCACGTGTCATAATAGACGGAACGGTGGAAAGTTGCATGGCAATATATCTCGGAATGGCTGTGGAAATGCCATAATAGGTAGGTGTGGTGGCTGTTTTGAGGAAGGTATATGGTGGGTCTATGGTACCGGCGAAAGTTGCGCGGCATTAGAGAGGCTAGCAATGGTGGAAGGGTGAGAGTGTGTATAATCCATGGACTCAACATTAGTCATAAAGAATTCACATACTTATTGCAAAAATCTATTAGTTATCGAAACAAAGTACTATGCGCATGCTCCTAGGGATATCTAGGGCAATGATCATGAATATAGGCATCGCGTCCGTGTCAAGTAAACCGAAATGATTCTGCATCTACTACTATTACTCCACACATCGACCGCTATCCAGCATGCATCTAGAGTATTAAGTTTATAAAGAACGGAGTAACGCATTAAGCAAGCTGACATGATGTAGAGGAATTAACTCAAGCAATATGATGAAAACCCCATCTTTTTATCCTCGATGGAAACAATACAATACGTGCCTTGCTGCCCCTACTATCACTGGGAAAGGACTCCGCAAGATTGAACCCAAAGCTAAGCACTTCTCGCATGGCAAGAAAAACCAATCTAGTTGGCCAAACCAAACCGATAGTTTGAAGAGAATTATGAAGATATCAAATCATGCATATAAGAATTCAGAAATGATTCAAATAATATTCATAGATAGGCTGATCATAAATCCACAATTCATCGGATCTCGGCAAACACACCACAAAAAAGTATTACATCGAATAGATCTCCAAGAACATCGAGGAGAACATGGTATTGAGAATCAAACAGAGAGAAGAAGCCATCTAGATACTAGCTATGGACCCGTAGGTCTTTGGTGAACTACTCACGCTTCATCGGAAGGGCAATAGAGTTGATGTAGAAGACCTCTGTGATCGAATCCCCCTCCACGAGGGTACCGGAAAAGGTCCCTAGATGGGATCTCACCGGTACAGAAGGTTGCGGCGGTGGAAAAGTGTTTTCGTGGATGCCTCTGGTGGTTTGGGGATATATGGGAATATATAGGTGAAAGAATTAGGCTAGGGGGTGCATGAGGGGCCCACAAGGGTGGGGGGCGCGCCCTCCGTCCTTGTGGCTGCATCGTGGCTCCTCCGACTTTATCTCCAAGTCTCCTGGTTTTCTTCTGGTCCAAGAAAAATCATCGCGAAGGTTTTATTCTGTTTGGACTCCGTTTGGTATTCCTTTTCTGCGAAACTCAAAAACAGGGAAAAAGAGGAACTGGCACTGGGCTCTAGGTTAATAGGTTAGTCCCAAAAATAATATAAAATAGCATATTAATGCATATAAAACATCCAAAATAGATAATATAATAGCATGGAACAATGAAAAATTATAGATACGTTGCAGACGTATCACTCTCCCGCACCCCGCTGTAGTGCCCTACTTGAACATGGTGCTTTATGCCACATATTATTATCAATTGATGTGTTGCCATCCTATGATGTTTGAGTATATCTCTTTTGTTCTTTGGGTTGATTGATGATCTTGATTGGTTTGAGTTGTATGTTTTATATTGGTGCTGTCGTATAGTGCCCTCTGGGTCACGCACACGTAATGGATTCCCGCTGTAGTGTGTTGCAATACATTCTTGATTCGCTTATGGTGGGTTGCTAGAGTGACAGAAGCTTAAACCCGAGAAAGTGGGTTGTTGCATATGGAGTAAAGGGGACTTGATACTTTAATGCTATGGTTGGGTTCACCTTAATGATTTCTAGTAGTTGCGGATGCTTGCTAGAGGTCCAATCATAAGTTCATATGATCCAAGTATGGAAAGTATGTTAGCTCATGCCTCACCCTCATATAAAATTGCAATAATGATTACCGATCTTGTTAACAATTGCCTAGGACAATTCCACACACCAATCCATCATTATTCCACACTCGCTCTCTCGTATCATGCAAAGATATCCTCTTTATACCCACAACGTAGATTTATTTCTCCTTTCTAGATGAAAGCAAACGCTCGGTGTACGTAGAGTTGTATCGGTGGCAGAGAGGACTTGAGAAAATATTGATCTTACCTTTAGCTCCTTTTGGGTTCGACACTCCATACTTATCACTTCCATCTTTGGAAATTGCTATGATTATTCCTTGCACTACGTGATTATGAAGCTCTTTTCTAGCGCCGTTGCCGGGGAGCAATAGCGTGGGGTTAATATTTTCGTGTATGCTTGTTTGCTTTCTTCACTAAGTAGATTTTCTTTTCCCTTTTGTTTTTTCTTTCTTTAGTTATGGGTGAAACAGAAAAATATACATATAGGCAGACCAAAAATTTCTTCAAAAAGATAAGTGAAATAATGTGATATTTTTCTGTTTGCAAATTTCTTCAAGGAGCTCCCGTTGAAGTGGGGGAGCTCCTTGAACTTTGTTCATGCCCATGGAAAGTTTGCAAATCTTGAATTACAGAAACTTTTCAACAAAAATAAGTATCCCCTTGTACAAATCGATTGTATTATAAAAATAATGTGCCAAGTTGAGTCATGGGAGGTCTATGGTGATAGTTGATTTGATTTTGCTGAAAAACAAATACTTTGCCCAAGCTATGGAATTTTCATAATTCATAGAAACGTGATTTTAATCTAAATTTTTAACACAAGATTGATATACAAATTTCCCAGATTGTCCTAATTTTTCAGAATTTTTGGAGTTCCAGAAGTATACAAAATTTCCATATTGCTACATATTGTTCTATTTTTGACAGATTCTGTTTTCTTTGTGTTGTTTGCTTATTTTGATGAATCAATGGGTAGTATCGGGGGGGTATGAGACATGGGGGAGTTGGAATGCAGTAGATATTACACCAAAATAAATTTAGAATGAGTTCACAATAGTACCTAAAGCAGTGATTTGCTTTATTATACCAATGGATCTCACGAGGGTTTTGTTAAGTTTTGTGTGATTGAAGTTTTCAAGTTCTCGGTGAGATCACAATGGATAAGGAATAAGGAGTGGCAAGAGCCTAAGATTGGGGATGCCCCAGGCAACCCAAGGTAATATTCAAGGACTCCCAAGCAACTAAGCTAGGGGATGCCCCGGAAGGCATCCCCTCTTTCTTCTAACGACCATCGGTAATTTTACTTGGAGCTATATTTTTATTCATCACAAGATATGTGAAAATTCTTGGAGCGTCTTTTGTGTTTACTTTTCCTTTTTATTTTATGCACCATGCTGGTAGGAGATAGTCCTTTGTTGATTTATAGAATGCTCTTTGCACTTCACTTATATCTTTTGAGTATGGCTTTATAGAATGCTCTTTGCACTTCACTTATATCTTTTGGGTATGGATTTATAGTATGCTCTTTCCACTTCACTTATATCTTTTGAGTATGGCTTTACAGAATGCTCTTTGCACTTCACTTATATCTTTTGAGTATGGCTTTATAGAATGCTTCATGTGCTTCACTTATATCATTTGAACTTTGGATTGTCTGTCTCTCTACACATAGAAAACAACCATTTGTAGAATGCTCTTTTGCTTCACTTATATTTGTTAGAGCGTGGGCATATCTTTTGTAGAAAGAATTACACTCTCATGCTTCACTTATATCTATTTAGAGAGTTGACAGGAATTGGTCATTCACATGGTTAGTCATAAAATCCTACATAAAACTTGTAGATCACTTAATATGATAGGTTTGATTCCTTGCAATAGTTTTGTGATATAGAGATGGCAACATGTGGGAGGTACTAGTGAATGATTATTGTTTTTTAAGAATATTGGTGTTAAGGTTTGTGATTCCCGAAGCATGCACGTATACTCTCTCGTTATGCGATGAAATTAGAGCATGATTTATTATTGATTGTCTTCCTTACACTGGTACAGAGACGTGCTATACAAACGGTTTTTACCTCCTTTCCGCGACGGGGTTTCAAACCATCGCCTAGTGAGTGTGTACGATAGGGGGGTCCTTCCCACACGACCCAGAAACCATCGGGGATATGCCCCGCGGCCACACACGCGGGGCAAAATGAGATCGTGTGCAATCGGGCGAGGCAGCGAAGCCCAGTCATTTCCGTTCGTATGTACATCCCACATAGTGAATCCTGGAAAAACGTTTCCGTTCTTATGTATATCACACACTGTTTTTTGTGTCGAAACATTTGTGCAAGGTGGCCTAACGCAAACAGTTCTCCGTCGGAAGCCGTGTGTGGTTGTTAGTTGATCCAACACGCCTACTTTCTAGAAACTGTGTGGGCTTTTTGAGTTCATTGCCCACAGTGTTGTCAGAGTAACTGTCTGAAATAGAAAACCCCAATAAGCAGGGTAATTAGCCTATTATTGATAATCCATGTGGTAATCAAAGTGACATTTCTTATAAAAGGCACCAGATATTTCATATTTGTATAACGACAACCATGATTTCATAATCGAATTACATCAGATAGCTTCAGCACTCAGTTACACAAAGAGGAATATAGCTAACTACGCCATTACACAAAAGCACCAAGTTTCACATGCAACATCGAAAGCCTTTCGAAACTAGCATCATACAAGGTAAATAGATAGATGAATCTCATCTAGGAAACTACAGAAGCGGAAGGCGAATATTGAGCCTTCAGTGATGTTGAATGCCCTTGCAACTTTAGGCCAGTGGCTGTGGATAATTGCCCGCCCAACCTTCGTCCTCTTCAGGAAGACTTCAAAATTGTACCATGGGTGTTGAGTGAATACCTTCCTCGCCTCTAGATCATGCAGGTGGTTTGAGAGGTAATCATCAGTGAACTTCTTTGAAAAGTACCGAAAATAAAGATATGCATAAATCACTATTATAAAATTTGAAATGGCACAAGGGGTATAAACAAGGTCAAATAGTTAGTACCATCCTATAGTAGACTGATGTATTCTTCATTGTGAAAACAAAGATCTAGCTGTTATTCATCGCAAGTTTCTTTGTCCTAAATTTTTTTCTGAGTTTCTTGACTTGACTGATATTCATGGACATGTCATTTCCCCATATGCAAAATGGGTCGAACAGTGGGTCTAAGCCTCTGACAGCAGGACCTACATGTGCAAGACCAAATTGTAAGAAACCTAAATATTAGAATGATTCATGCAACCGCACAATAATGTGCTATTAGCGAAAGGATCATGCATGAGCAAACCTCGATGGTAAACTACGGTGCCTCCCATTGTTTCGCTGCAACACATATAAGGAAGATCTTGATCAGGTTAACTGAGAGTTGTCATACTATCAGTAGAATATGTATTGAGTATAGGCAAATTCGATTTATTTCTCACATGCATAACAATACAAAATTGTGCCCACAACAAATGAAAATCAAATTGCAGAATTGAACCAAACAATTAACTGGATAGCAGACCAAATGAACAAAACAGTTAACTGAGCACGACATTGCAGAATATAACATATACTAGAAGATAAGACAGTTAACGAAACCATGAATGGAACAGTACTATGAAATCTAGCAATTGTCAGATCAAACTGTTAATTGAACATTACATTTTAGAATATCAGATTGCATATTAACATTACAGAGGACAAATCACTAGAAGGCATTGGCGGTGGCCTTGAGAAAACAGCACGAACTGTATTTTAATATAGACAATCGTGTGGCAGTGTCGACGATGGCCTCGAAGACGAGGTGCTCCTCCAAGATCTGGTGGTCAGCACGCATGGCAGCCATAGCGACCTCGTCCGCGCGTGCAGCCGCGATTTGCTTCTCCACTGCCAGATGCTACTGAGCTCCACGTTATACTGCATGCGAAATGGTTGTGGGCGGCGCTTAATTGGAGGATGGGGCCAGTGATTTGGGAGGAAGGTGTCATGTCGTAGGCCGGGGCATGTGGGATGGGGAAGGAGGAGAATGGTGCTGGGTGGGGTGTGGATTACCTGAGCATATCGACGAGGCCGCGCAGCAAGAAGAAGGGTCACCGTCGAGGAGGCAGTGCTGCAAGAAGAAGGGTCGCCGGCGAGGAGGCGGCGCTGCCAGTAAGCAGCAGTGAAGGTTTGAACTTGGAAAGCAAGGAGGAATAATGGAAATGTGGTTTTGGTGGGGGCGGGGAGATAGATATTTTTGCGGTGGCAGAAAATTGTCACTCGGTGCCGCGGGAAACTCGCGCCGAAGTGTGGTTCAATCGCGGGCAGTGGGTTGTAGACGATGAAGGTTCCTGCGTAAGCCAGACTATACGGTGCGCCAAGATATTTTATATCACATCCCACACGATTCTTGCTAGTAAACTGTTAGTGGTATACCTGATTTTTTTTCATTCTGTTTTAAACGAAAAAATGTTGTTACGGAGGGAAAGGATGGTGTTTGAATTGCTAAAACATTTATGTACAGTGAACATGCAACTATATGAGTGTCGTGTTAAAATTTGGAATTATTCCGGATTCGTTTGGCATTTTTTATGCATTACATTAGTTTCTAGGCATTTAATGTGCATAATTTAAATTTGAACTACAAGCACATGCTCCAGTGCACCAAAGTTTGTTGAAAAATCACATGTGTGTCTTTGGGTGAATTTATAGGTCCCATGCAAGAATGGGAAGGAAATTCAAACATCTGGGCATCGTGGCTCGACCGAAAACATTGAGAAACTTGGTTTTTAAATTCCCGTCAATCCCAAACTCGCCTGAAAATCATGAAACCTGGTATGGTGTCATTTCATGGCACTAACATGTTGTGGTAAAAAAATTGGCCAAATTGGGACAAGTTTTGGTCTAAGCTTCTTGCAAATTGGAGCTTCTGACAAGAAGGCGTGCGGTTTCGAGAGGGAACTTGTCACCTTTGTTTGCGAAACGACACACGCTACCCCCATCGCCTCTTATTTTTTAGGGAGCAAACATAGAACTATATGAGTGCCGTGTTAAAATTTGGAATTATTCCAGATTCATTTGGCCCTTTTATGCATTAATTAATTTTTTGGGCAGTTACTATGAATAATTCAAATTTGAACTACTAGCACACGCTCTAGTGCACCAAGGTTGTTTGAAAAATCACATGTGTATCCTCGGGTGAATGTCTATGTCCCATGCAAGAAATGGGAATGAAATTCAAACATCTGGCGTCGTGGCTCGACTGGTAACATTGAGAAACTTGGTTTCTTAAATTCCTGTAAATTCAAAACTTGCCTAAAAATCATGAAACTTGGCATGGTGTCATTTCATGGCACCAACATGCTGTGGTAAAAAATTTGCTGAATTGGGACACGTTTTGGTATAAGCTTCTTGCAAACCAGAGCTTCTCTCAAGAAGACTCGTGGTTCCGAGAGGAACGTGTCACCTTTGTGTGCGAAACGATATACGTTGCCTCCCCCCCTTGATTTTTTACAGAGGCAACATAGAACTATATGAGTGTCATGTTAAAATTTGGAATTATTTCTGGTTTGTTTGGCATTTTTTATACATTAATTGAGTTTCTAGGCATTTAATGTGCATAATTCAAATTTGAAGTACAAGCACATGCTCCAGTGCACCAAAGTTGAAAAATCCCATGTGTTTCCTTGGGTGAATTTCTAGGTACCATGCAAGAAATGGGAATGAAATTAAAACATCTAGGCGTCGTGCCTCGGCCAGAAATATTGAGAAACTTGGTTTTTTTAATTCCTGTAAATCCAAAACACGCATGAAAATCATGATACTTGGCATGGTGTCATGACATGGCACCAACATGCTTTGGTAAATTTTTTGGCCGAATTGGGACAAGCTTTGGTATAAACTTCTTGCAAACTGGAGCTTCTCTCAAGAAGGCCCGTGGTTCCGAGAGGGAACTGATATGTCTTCAACGTATCTATAATTTTTTTATTGTTCCATGCCATTTTATTATCAATCTTGGATGTTTTATAATCATTTTATAGTCATTTTATATCATTTTTTGGTACTAACCTATTGACATAGTGCCAAGTACCAGTTGCTATTTTTTCCATATTTTTTACATCGTAGAAAATCAATATCAGACGGACTCCAAATGCAACAAAACTCCACGATGTTTTTTTATGGGCCAGAAGGAAGGGAAATGGCCCTGGTTGCACCTGGGGGTGCCCCGAGGGGGGCACAACCCACCAGGGCGCGCCAGGAGGCCCAGGCGCGCCCTAGTGGGTTGTGCCCACCTCTGTTGCCCCCCGGACCGCCTCTTTGCTCTATAAATACCCCAAAAATCCCACAACCCTAGGGGAGTCGACAAATATCCATCCAGCCGCCGCAGAGTCGAGAACCACCAGATCCAATCTAGACACCATCACGGAGGGGTTCACCACTTCCATTGGTGCCTCTTCGATGATGCGTGAGTAGTTCTTTGTAGACCTACGGGTCCATAGTTAGTAGCTAGATGGATTCCTCTCTCTCTCTTTTGATTCTCAATACAATGGTCTCTTGGAGATCCATATGATGTAAGTCCTTTTTGCGGTGTGTTTGTTGGGATTTGTTGAACTTTGAGTTTATGATCAGTCATATATTTTTATATCCATGAAAGTTATTTGAGTTTCTTTGTTCTCTTATATGCATGATCTCTTATAGCCTCGTATTTCTTCTCCGATATTTGGGTTTTGTTTGGCCAACTTGATCTATTTATCTTGCAATGGTAAGAGGTGCCCGGTAGTGGGTTCGATCTTACGGTACTTGATCCCAGTGACAGAAAGGGAACCGACACGTATGTATCGTTTCTACTAAGGATAAAAAGACGAGATCTAATATCTGCCGTAATAGATAAATGGATCTTGTATACATCATGTCACCGTTCTTATTGCATTACTTCGTTTTTCCATGAACTTAATACACTATATGCATGCTGGATAGCGGTCGATGTGTGGAGTAATAGTAGTAGATGCAGGCAGGAGTCGGTCTACTAATCTTGGACGTGATGCCCATGTAATGATCATTGCCTGGATATCGTCATAATTATTTGAAGTTCTATCAATTTCCCAACAGTAATTTGTTTACCCACTGTTTGCTATTTTTCTCGAGAGAAGCCACTAGTGAAACCTACGGCCCCAGGGTCTTCTTTCTCATATATTTGCCTTGCGATCTACTTTTCCTTTGCGTTTTTTTATTCAGATCTATTAAACCAAAAATAAAAAAATTAGTTTGTTGCACTTTATTTTATTGGCGATCTATTATTTCAATCTATTACAATGTTCTCCCGTCTCTTCGCCATTTTCTAGCACCGTTACCCGAAAGGGATTGACAAACCCCTTTAACACGTTGGGTTGCGAGTGGCTGTTATTTGTGTGTAGGGGCTATTTACGTTTTGTTGCTTGGTTCTCCTACTGGTTCGTTACCTTGGTTTCATAACTGAGGGAAATACCTACCATCGCTGTGCTACATCATCCTCTCCTCTTGGGGGAAATATCGACGTAGTCCTAGCAGACATCATCAAGGGAATTTCTGGCGCCGTTGCCGGGGAGGATCTTCAACATATACCAGGTTCCTAATCACAAATCTCATCTCCTCCCAATTTACATTATTTTCCATTTGCCTCTCCTTTTCATCTCCCCCACTTCACAAAAATTTGCCGTTTTATTCGCCCTCTTTTTCGTTCGCCTTTTTCTCGTCAGATCTCATGTTTTCTTGTGTTGCCATGTGCCTTCTATTTGCTTGCATATTTGCTTGCTAAAAATCTGTTGATATGGATCCTCATCCATTGGCTAATCTTTTTAAGAGAACCAATTGTCGTGAACCAACTGCTAGTGATTTGAGTGCACTAGATTATCTTTATGAAGTTTTGCTTGAGATTTGTGAATCTGAAAATTGTGATGAAGAAATTTATGAAGTGATTCGTGATAGCTCTTTGAACGAAAAGCATGATTGCAATGATTTTACTATAAATTCTATTACTGTCAATTGTGTTAATACTATGCAAAACCCCAAGCTTGGGGATGCTAATTTTGCTATGTCCACTACTTGTTGCAATGATCATGATTGGGTGATGATTCATATGATCTTGAAAATTTATTTAAGCCTCACGATGAAAATGTTTGCAACAATATTAAAAGTGGGTTTGGAAGAGTGTCAACTTTAGCTAAAAATAATCCCACATATTTGTAGAGTGTTCAATCTTATGAATTTTTTAATAAAATTGGATTTGGAGAGGTCATGACTTTATTTGATGATAATCTCACTATTTTGGAAGAGTGCCAACTTTGCGTGCATGTGGATCATGAAAAATATATTTTATGTGATAGTTATATTGTTTGATTTGAGTATGATCCTACATGTAATTATTATGAGAGAGGAAAATATGGTTGTAGAAATTTTCATGTTTCTAAATTACCTCTCGTTATGTTGAGATTGCTATAGTTTCTTCTTTCTTGCATATGCTAGATGTTTCTAGTCTTTATAATTTGTTTTCTTATAAAATTCCTATGCATAGTAAGTATGTTAGACTTAAATATGTTTTTCACAAGTTTTATGATGCTCTCTTCGTGTTTCAATTATTATCTTTCATGTGAGCATCATTAAAATTATCTATGCCCAGCTAAGGGCGTAAAACTATAGCGCTTGTTGGGAGGCAACCTAATGAATATAATTTATTTATGCTTTTTTGCTTTCTATTCTTGTGTGCTTACACAATTATTCTACTGGTATGATTGTGTTTTTTGTGTTTTAATTAGTGTTTGTGACAAGTAAAGCCTTTAGGATCTTCTTGGGTGATAGTTGTTTGATCTTGCTGAAACAGAAAGAAACTTTGTGCTGACACAAATAATTTTCATAAATCACAGGAAAGAGATTTTACCCTGATTCTTTTTTCAGAAGATTAATATACAAATTACCCTGGTCGTACTAATTTTGCTGAATTTTTTGAGGTACATAAGTTTTCGAAAGTTCCAGATTACTACAGACTGTTCTGTTTTGACAAATTCTATTTTCTTTGTGTTGTGTGCTTATTTTGATGGCTCTATGGTTTTCTTTGATGAGTTTATGCCATAGAAAAGTTGGAATACAGTAGATATAATACAAAAACAAAATATGAATTGGTTTGACACAGAACTTATAGTAGTGGTTTGCTTTGTTTTACTAACGGATCTCACCAAGGTTTTGTTGAGTTTTGTGTGATTGAAGTTTTCTAGTTTTAGGTTATCTTACGATGGATGAAAGAAGGGTAGAAGAGCCTAAGCTTGGGGATGCCCCGACATCCCAAGCTATTATCCAAGAATGAGCAACCAACTAAGCATGGGGATGGCCCCGAGTGGCATCCCCTCTTTCTTCTAACAACCATCGGTATTTTACTCGAGACTATATTTTTATTCGTCACATGATATGTGTTTTGCTTGGAGCATCTTGTATGATATGTGCCTTTGATTGTTTTATTTTGTGTTTTAAGTCATCAATCCTTGCTGGACACACCTATTTGAGAGAGCCAAAATCATGTCATGACTTGTTAGAATTGCTCTCTATGCTTCACTTAAATCTTTTATGAGCGAGGACTTGCTCTAGTGCTTCACTTACATCTTTTTGAGCACGGTGTGCTTGTTATTTTTGAAGAAATGCTCTCTTGCTTCACTTAGATTTATTTGAGAGTTAGTAAAAATTTTAAGAAATTCTCTCTGGCTTCACTTAAATAATTTTGAGAGAAAATTTTATGCTCATGATCTTCACTTATATTTGTTTGAGCTTATGAAAAGCAACACATGAAAATTAGTCCCAAAGTGATAGATATCCAAGAATGATAAAGTAAAAGAAAAAATGTCATGAAGATCATTGGACAAAATAAACTTGATTCTTACTAATAGTTTTGAGATATGATGATGTGATATGTGAGTTATGTTGATGAGTAATTGTGCTCTAGTAAGAATATTGGTGTTAAGGTTGTGATTCCCTATGCATGCACGGAAGTCAATAATCATGCATTGAAAATTATATCCTACTTGTGGTGCATTATTCGGTGTTAATTATGCTTAATGCTTGCTTTACGAGATTATTCGTTTCTTGGTTGGTCACTTCTCAATCTTTTTGCTAGCCTTCATTTTGCACCAAGTATGACCTCTACTTGTGCATCCAAAATCCTTTAAACCAGTTTTACCACATGAGTGCACTATACCTACCTATATGCGGTATTCTTTTGCCGTTCTAAGCAAATTTGCATGTGTCATCTCTAATTTTCAAAATAAACTTCTCTTTTGTGTGTTTGTTTCGCTCGCAGAACGGTGACGGGTGGCTAATATTTTCATGCTGGATGTGTTATTCTCATGATGAGTGTTTATTCACTTGTCATTGCACGAGAGTAAGGCAAAGGTTTTAGGGATGCCCAATCGCGAAATGCAAAAATGAATTTACTTATGTTGTCAAATAATAAATTCCTTGGAAAGTGTTGGTATGGAGGGCAACTGTGGACACGACTAGCCATGGAAAGTGAAAGAATGGTGGAAAAAGTAATAACTTTTATTTTCTATTTGGGAACCACCTATGGCATATTTAGCATGGAAAGTGTTCGTAGCTCTACGTCGTTTTCGTTGGTGGGATGGATACACCTCCCAAAATGTTTCTATCTCTATATTTTTCACTTTGAGCTCTGGCACCTCTACAAATCCCTACTTCCCTCTGTGAAGGGCCTTTCTTTTACTTTATGCAATTTTTACTTTTGAATTTGAGTCTCCATCTTCTCTTACAAAAGCACCAACTAGGAGGCAATATGGTCGTGAGTAAGTACTGGGTGTAGCTAATATGCAAGTGTGTTCGATGAATGGATCAATGTTTGAGCATGATGGGCTAGGGATAACTTATTTTAGCGTTGATGTTTTGAAAGACATGGTTGCTTGTTGATATGCTTGAGTATCTAAATTATTATATCAAAACTAGACTATTGCTTTGAATCACATAGAAGTCCTCATGTCCATGCTATAAAGAAAAGAATATGATATGACTTGATGAACATCACTCCACATCAAAAATTCTGTTTTTATCACTTACCTACTCGAGGACGAGCAGGAGTTAAGCTTGGGGATGCTGATACGTCTCCAACGTATCTATAATTTTTGATTGTTCCATGTTGTTTTATTATCAATCTTGGATGTTTTATAATCATTTTATAGTCATTTTCTATCATTTTTGGTACTAACCTATTGACATAGTGCCAAGTGCCAGTTGCTGTTTTTCCATGTTTTTTACATCGTAGAAAATGAATATCAGACGCAGTCCAAATGCAACGAAACTCCACGATGATTTTTTCTGGTACAAAAGGAAGGCAATGGGCCCTGTTGCACTTGGGGGGTGCCCCGAGGGGGGCACAACCCACCAGGGCGCGCTAGGAGGCCCAGGCGCGCCCTGGTGGGTTGTTCCCACCTCGGGTGCCCCCCCGACCGCCTCTTTTCTATATAAATACCCCAAAAATCCCATAATCCTAGGGGAGTCGACGAAATATTCATCCAGCCGCCGCAGAGTCCAGAACCACCAGATCCAATCTAGGCACCGTCACGGAGGGGTTCACCAATTCCATTGGTGCCTCCCCGATGATGCGTGAGTAGTTCTTTGTAGACCTATGGGTCTGTAGTTAGTAGCTAGATGGCTTCCTCTCTCTCTTTTGATTCTCAATACAATGGTCTCTTGGAGATCCATATGATGTAAGTCCTTTCTGCGGTGTGTTTGTTGGGATCTGATGAACTTCGAGTTTATGATCAGTCATATATTTTTATATCCATGAAAGTTATTTGAGTTTCTTTGATCTCTTATATGCATGATCTCTTATAGCCTCGTATTTCTTCTCCGATATTTGGGTTTTGTTTGGCCAACTTGATCCATTTATCTTGCAATGGGAAGAGGTGCCCGGTAGTGGGTTCGATCTTACGGTGCTTGATCCCAGTGACAGAAAGGGAACCGACACATATGTATCGTTGCTACTAAGGATAAAAGGACGAGATCTAATATCTGCTGCAATAGATAAATGGATCTTGTCTACATCATGTCATCATTCTTATTGCATTACTCCGTTTTCCCATGAACTTAATACACTAGATGCATGCTGGATAGCAGTCGATGTGTGGAGTAATAGTAGTAGATGCAAAAGTGTGAGTCGGTCTACTAGTCTTGGACGTGATGCCTATGTAATGATCATTGCCTTGATATCGTCATAATTATTTGAAGTTCTATCAATTGCCCAGCAGTAATTTGTTTACCCACCGTTTGCTATTTTTCTCGAGAGAAGCCACTAGTGAAACCTACGCCCCGGGTCTTGCGATCTACTTTTCCTTTGCATTTTTTATTCAGATCTATTAAACCAAAAATACAAAAATACTTTGCTGCACTTTATTTTATTTGTGATCTATTATTTCAATCTATTACAATTTTCTCCCGTCTCTTCGCCAATTTCTGGTGCCATTACCCGAAAGGGATTGACAACCCCTTTAACACGTCGGGTTGTGAGTGCGCTATTATTTGTGTGCAGGGGCTATTTACGTTTTGTTGCTTGGTTCTCTACTGGTTCGATACCTTGGTTTCATAACCGAGGGAAATACCTACCGTCGGTGTGCTACATCATCCTCTCCTCTTGGGGGAAATACCGACATAATCCTAGCAGACATCATCAGGAACATGTTACCTCAGTGTGCGAAACAACATACACTGCCTTCTCCCGCCTTGATTTTTTACATAGGAAACTTAGACCAATAGGGGTTTCGTGCTAAATTTTGGAATTATTCCGGGTTCGTTTGGCCTCTTTTATACGTTAATTGAGTTTCCAGGCATTTAATGGACATAATTGAAAATTGAACTACAAGCACATGCTCCAGTGCGCCAAAGTTAGTTGAAAAATCATTGATGTCTACTTGGGTGAATTTCTAGGTCCCATACAAGAAATGGGAATGGAATTCAAACATCTGGGCGTCTTGGCTCAGCCAGAAACATCGAGAAACTTGGTTTTAAAATTCCTGTCAATTCAAAACTCGCCTGAAAATCATGAAACTTGGCATGGTGTCATGACATGGCACCAACATGTTGTGGTAATGTTTTTGTCCGATTTGCGAAGGCGTACACATTAGCAATCAACAAAGTCATTTCGGAACAAGTGTTGTCACGTTACAATCAGAAACACAAGTATTATTGAAAACGTGGGAGTTCTACTTAACATTTTACTTGCCGCCAAGCGTCCCCCTTTTTTATTGGCTAGGAGGTGCCATGCGGGGTAGCTATTTGAGTACGGGAGGCGTGCGATCAAAACCCTGCGCATGCTTATCGGGAGGAGAGCCCTTTGACCTCCATCCGCCGCCGACCTCTCTCCAACGTCTCCATTAATGGCGCTCGAGCAACTGTTTAATGGTGTGGCTATGTCTCACTCGATTGAGATTTAAGATAGAAAAAAGAAAATCTGAAAACAAAGTTTTTTGTGGATCTTGGTGTAATATCCGACGGACCTATATAGCATCTACTGCGACTTATAGCAAGACTGATGAATATAAGGACGATGACAGTGGATAATAATTGTCTTACATATTTAGGAAGATAATTATAAAAGCCACATGCGATAACGCCCAAAATACGCAAGGGCAAAAGAAGAAGGAAGACGTAGACAACGATCTGGCTCACTGATCTCTACTTTCTAGATGCGTTGCTGCAGGCCGCGGAGACTAGTTCTTGCAGTGAGCGGCGATGAGCTCTTTTGTGTCATCAATACACTACTTGAGAGCATCCACAGATTCCTCCACCAGTCTTTGGCTCATGATGCGGAGCATGGCATTCTCGTCCATAAGTTTCTTGAGTATGACGCCCGTCCACTTCAAAAAGGCAGTGGTCTCCTCGTGTTGCTTCGTCGTTCTGGTGATCTTCGGCCTCAGCAGGTCGCGCTCGGTGCGGAGCTTCTCCTTGTCTTCCCCTACTCCCCGGATGTCGCTGGTAGCATTTTCAAATGAGGCATTCATCTCATCATGCAGCTTCATTCAGTCGGAGATCCGACCCATCAGGTCATCGAGCATAGCATACATGCGCCTGTGAGAGTCCTCGCCTTCTCGCGAGATATTTTCCCGGTGCGGGAGAACATATCTGCTGCATTCGCGGTGTGGCGGGACATCTTTGCTGCTTCTGCGGCGCGGTCGCACAAGTCTGCTGCATCGACGGCGCGACGGGACCTCTGTGCTGCTTCGGCGGCGGGTGGGACCTCTGTGTTGCTACGGCGGCACAGCGGGACATGTCGGCTGCTTTTGCGGCGAGGCGGGACATCTCTCGTGCTTCCGCTTCCATACTCGCCTCTCCCTAGTAGTAATCTCTCGACCTAGATGTCACATCCTGATTTTCATGCCACTACAGTTAAGCTAACAATCATGATAAAATGTGGTTTGACAAAAACTTTTGAGTGTTTTGGACCTTGCCTTGATTGGATTTTGTCTGTTGTTTGCAAGTGCTCTAAAAATCAAATAAATCCTCCAGCTCCTATACTTCATCTCCTTGCTCCAAACTCTTGAACCAATGATCATGCCATGTGTATAGTACATTATAGAATTTTCTTAGAAAAATAATTTGGCCAAAAAGTATTTTCTAAATTTAGTTTTCCAAAAACCCCTGAATTGAGGTTTGCACACCAAGTACTTGATTTGGGGTATGAAAAATCTTTCAAAGAGTATGTTTGACTCCTATTAGGTATAGGACTACCAAAAACCACAAAAATATAATTTTAGAAGTTATTTTCTTATTTTATTTAAAGGATTTTTCTTTAGGCCAGAAATGGTCTTTAATAGGTTAAAATTATTTTAATGCTTTAAAAATATTTGGGAAAACCTAGGGAAACTCAGTGGACATATATTGTCTATATATAAGAGTTTCAATACATGGTCATGTTCAAAATATTGGTCAAATCCCTAAAAAACCCTTTCTGGATATTTCAAGCTTTTGAAATATTTACAAAGGAAATATTCCCCAAAAATTCCAAGAAAATTCTAGCATGCCACATATGACATGTTTGATGATCTTGCCAAGCCTCATGTCATGGAGAATAGTATAACCCCATGAAATCCCCTCAAAACCATTTCTGTCCATTTTGAAGTTTGAACAACTTTACATTGGCAACTTTCTCCTTTTGATCTCAACTTTTGTGGACATGTTCAGAACATCAAATGATGACACTACACTAAGTGGTGCATCTAGGAGAATAGCTTTGCATGACTAAATCTTGGAAAGTCCATTTCTGTTGATTTCTTGGGTTTACAAAAGTTGCATTGGAAACTTTGCCCAAATGAACTCAATCTTGGTGGAACCTCTTATTTTCTCATGGCATTTGACCCTGTCAAGCCTAATGACAAGGGAAGTCCATTTGATTGCCCAAACCTACATCAAACACCTTCTGGCGGAAATTTAAAATGCATGTTTTGTACATTTCGACTAATCTCCATGAGCTTAAACTCTTCCCACAACCTCATCTAGTCCTCCTCTAACTCTTACATGCTTTGCTGCCCAAGGAGCAATGATTAAGGGGGGCAGAGAGACATTTTTCTTCTCTTGACAACCACTTTCCCCTCCCTTTCTCATCTCTCTCCCACTCCTGGCAAGTTCCAGAGCATCCAAAGCCTCCCTCCCCATTGTTTACTCCCACCTACAGCCACTAGACACAAGTGGACGCGCGAGTGCACGTGGAAAAGCCACGGATGCCGGCCAAAGACGCGCTCTGGAGCACGAAGCGGAGCGGGCGACAGTTGACGCCGCATCCCCCGACCACCTTGAGCCTCCCCCTTGCGCCAGTCGAGGTGCCTCGACATCCGCAACACGCCACCACCCTGTCCCCCTCCTCTCTCTTCCTCCTGCTGCCTCCTCTCGCACGCGCACCGGTAGCCCGAGGGCTCCAATGGGCAGCCTCACACGCGCGATGCCTCTGACCCGTCCCCGCTCCCTCTTTTCTCTCCCTTGACCTGGACCACGCCCACGAGCACCTCAGACACGCCCCAAAGCGCTCGTTTGGCCCCTGGCGACGCCCTGGGCCGTGGCCGTGAGCTCCGCCCACTGTGCTCCTAGCCGCGCCCATATGAGGCCGTTACGAGCCCTCCTCTCCACTCCATTTGTCCCCTCTCCCTCCTAGAAGCATCCTCGACCCAGCCAACCCTCTCGCCGAGCCCTCCGTCGCTCCCCATGGCCGGAGCCGAGCCGCCGGACTCCGCCTAAATTCGCACCCACCACTCCTCCTCCTCCCTTCTAGACCGAACCAGAGCACCTCCACCATCACGGCGGGCCCCTCCCGCGCTTCTCCTTCTCCTCCCCGTGGCCGTGCCGTGTTCCCTGGACTCGCCGGCACCGCCATCTGCCGTGGCCATGGCCCCGCTCATATCCGTCCTCCCATGGACGCGCTGACAAGGTTAACGGATGCGGCCCGTCTCCCTGAGCACGCCGGTGGCCGGATCACCGGAAACGGTGGCCGGTAGTGCCGGCAGTCGACATCCCTCTGCCTCGCCTCCTCTGCTTCGGGCGGGAGGTTGAGGACGGCACCGCATCAGCTCACCGGCCCCTTCTGTCGGCGGTAGCGGCAACCGAGCCGGCCCCGCAGGTCTGGTTAAGTGGAGGCGGGACCAGGGAAGCCGCTTGCCCTGCAGGGACGCGTACTGGGCTAGTACGACTTCAGCGTGGCCCTTCTTAGCCGCATGGCCGTGCAGCTGGGCCGGCCCAGTGCGCCGAAGCGCTATGCTGCGCCCAGTGCGCAATATAGGTATAAACCCCCTTCCTTTGTCTTTTTCTTTTTTCCAGAAACTTGTAAAATCTCCCGAATATTCATATTACCTCCAATTTTGGTGATTCAAATTTCTAGTAGTTTATAAATTCGTTATCTATCACATGGTGCTTTTTGCACATCTTTCCAGAAATATTTCCTTCACAAATGTTTATGAAATCCTACTTTTCCATTTTCTGTCATAAACTTTAGAAAATCACAGAGGGCTCAGATTTCATCCAAATACAGTTATTCAAATTCCTAGGTGCATATAAGTTCATAACTTGGGTTATGAACATTTTTCTTAAAACTTTCTGTGCCACACAAAATACTGAGCCATTTCTTCATATTTGTCAACTTTGCAAATTCATAGGAAAATCATTTGAACTCCAAATCCAGTGAAACCAACTCCTAGATGTTTCTAAAATTATGATTTGTTAAATGGGTGCCTTTGCTCATTTTTCAAAAATATATTTCTGCACACTTCTTGCAAATCCATAAATCCATTGATTCTATCATATTGAAATGTTCATAAATAACCACTGATCCAATTCCAAGGAAACCACTCTGGTTATTTTTCATATAACCAGGGGAGTCCTAGAAAAGTCAACTTCATATTCTTAGAGCACTTTTATTTTCTGCCTTGTTGTGTTGCTTATTATGGTTGCTTTCGACGATACTTGACGAAGTAGACGAATTGTCGGAGTTGGACCAGAGATATTTGAAGACCTCGAAGACTTTGTTTAAACAGGCAAGCAACCCTTTGACCATGTCTATGAAACCCTTTTTATGCATGTCATAAAACACTTCTATTGCTTGCATCGGAGTCATGATGATGAGGTGACCACTTGGGGTGGTTTGCCTTCGTTACTTCCTCGTTGATACTTGCATTGTGCATGACCCTACCTTCTTATGAGGGTTATGCCGGTGGGAGTAGATAGGATGCTAAAGTAGTTGCTACGCAAAAAGGGATGGGAATATGCATGGTGATGGAGACAAAGTATTTTCAAAAGACTTTTCGAAAACCCTGTCGGGTGCCACTTATGCCCGAGGGAGATAATGAGTTGGATAACCACTTGATGACGAAGTGGTGTACCGATGCAAGTGTGTGTGTTGTTTTAAAAAAGGGATTGGTTTAAGTTGCGACCGTTATTCCAACCTTAAATGCGCAACCACTCTACCCTTATATGGGAAAGGGCATTATTGATTACCTAGGCCGATACTAGCTTGGAGCCTGCATTACTAGTGACGGGAGATTCATTGTTGCGCTCTCTCGGGGCGGGGTCATGCCAGGTAGGACGGCCATGACTGTTTTTACAGGGCATCGGACACACCGTTGGTACCCCGTGCTTGTCGTATGTGATGAATCTGGGAGCATGGCTCCAAAATCTTAAGATGAGAAATGTTGGGCACGGGAGTTACTACCAATCGAGTGGACTCTATGTTAGTGTCATCTAGGGAAAGATAGTGATCGGGTGCTTACCCCGGGTACTTAAGGTACGACAGGTCGTGGATGACACGGAAGTTCCACGGATCTTGTGGGTAAAGTGTGCAACCTCTGCAGAGTGTAAAACTATTCGAATAGCCGTGTCCATGGTCAAGGACAGTTGGGTAACCGCTCTTTGGCTACGTCCACATGTTTACAAACCAGTGTGTGTGTTTGGATAAGTGGGAAGAACTACTTGGGTCAAGACAAAGGACTTGACATGATTTGAGTTGGGTTGATACCCACTCCATTTATGTTGATATATGTAACCAGTCCCTATGGTTACTTGTATTTGTATGATGCATGTTTTACCAATTGTTGAACATGCCATTGCACTCAAAACTAGTTTTCTGCAAAAATTTACCTATATCATGCGTTTTTGTATCTTGAACCAAAACATGGGTTGCTTGCGAGTACATTCAAAGTACTCATTGGCTCGCCACTGGTTATTTTATTGGCCAGGCATGAAAGACAAGATATATTTAAGAGTTCTTTGGTGACGATCGTGCGCGCTAGGATGCTTCCTAGTTAGAATGCCTGTAGGGTTAAGGCAGATGGCATGAGTCCAAGTTATCGACGAAGATTCCCGCTACGAAGTTATACTCAAGACTTGACCATAATGGTCATAATTTATGTAAGATGGTATGTATGGATGCAAGACTCTTGTTATACAGCTTCTGTGTGTTCAGTGAGCATTGATCTCTGGGATCACTATACACGTGCATTCGGTGATCACGACTTATGAGTCGGGGTCCCCACAGAGCTGGTATCAGAGCCATCCTGACTATAGGAAGCCTTAGTTAGCATGGTCGTCAGTTTGGGTAAAACTATTTCCAAAACTATTACTAGTTTTCAAAACTATCTATACTTCTCTTCCCTCTAAGTTTTTCTGAAAAACTAAGGTATATTTTCCCTATCGATCTCTTCCCCTTCAAAACTATTACAACGGTCGCTAGCACCCTCAAGCCCCTGACCACGGGATTCCTTGTAATCCTCAAAGGAGTACACCTTGCCAAACACTCACCCAACTCTTCTGAACACAAGATTGGCGACACCACGGCAAGACGATGCCAACAGAAGACACGTCTTCGAGGAATGAGGACATGAAGACCTAGAGGATGGTGATACCTTTGAATTTGCCCCAGGATGATGCAACCTTGTCCTATGGCGATCAGGGTGTAAGATATGCAAGATCATGATATACATTGCTAATAGAGCAACCATGTTCCTTACCATTGTTGTATCGGCAACCACCAGTGGATGAGAACCTCGCCATTTGGTCCGTCTCACTATAGTGAGCAGGAAAACGGTTCTCTTCATCCCCTGCTCTCGGTGACGATATTGTCAACAATGTGTCCGACGGATTGGACCTCTATTGTACCTTGTCATTGCATAAAGGATGGCCACCTGGAACCGCCGACGCCTTAGAAGGCAAAATGGATCGTCATGACTAAGAAGACAAGAGAAGACCAAGTCAATGCCGGCTACGAGGAGCCACCTTCACCCCATCACTTCAACAGGAGAGAAGTTGTTGAAGACTCTTTAGGCTCAACCCGGATCATTTCATCGAAAAATTACAAGAAACGTAGCGACACCTGAGGAAAACCCAGATGACTGCATGAGGCACGGAGCAAAGCACGACTACTGAATCCGAGAACCCCTAGGCTAGGATGAGTCATGTACCCCCTATGCGCAGTTGAGTCCGTATGATGGTTGTTTTTATTTGTTTGTGTTTTGATATAGGTCGCACTTTTGCCCTAGGCAACAAGTATGCGACTATATCACCTTCCTTACCTTGTTTCTTTTGTTTGGCCCTTTTTGGCACCCGTTTGTTTACACCTGCACTATAGAACCCCCTTTAGGCATTCCCCTCCTCTATGCTACTTCTCCCTCTCATCTCTCTCATCAACTGAAGGCTAGCAAGACAAGATGCACCAAGAATTCCACCTCCGCAGCCAACTAGCAATGAAGACTTTTGCTACAACCTCCACGACCGAGTGCTACCCCGTAGAGTTATGTTTAACCCTCCAGACTAGAAACCCATTCCTAGACCCTTTGAGACTTCACAAGACACCCCAGCTCGAATCCTTAACCATGTGCTTAACCCACAGAGTTGTAAAAGAACTAGTTGAGCCCCAACAACCTTTGCTTAGTACAGGGCTCATTATGGAACTAGTGGACATAGCGAACTAGCACATTATTATCCTAATATAGCACAAGAACTGACGATGCCATAGGGAAGACGAATTTGAGGATGTAGGAATAGAGGACCAATGACTTGATGGGTTTATACCAGTGACCTTGAGGAATTATCTGAGACTTTGGTGGATTATGAGGCTTTCATATTGGTAGATGAACCTGGTAGGATCGTGTTAATAAAGTGGCATAACTTTATTTTCCCCTGAGTAAATTGGATTTAGTAGGACAATTATGATCGCAAGCTGTACTTCTTGAAACTATAGGGATTTGTTTTAACCAGGGGATATTGATAGGAGATAGTTGATATTACGATGATGACTTAGGGGAAACATGTAGGATTCCTCTTTGGACAAGAGATTTGGATTTAAATAGGTGATCCTATTTGAGTATAGATGTTGAGTAAGTCTACAGGATTCGGAGTAAATTGGATTTAGACTGATGATCTTGATCATGATACCATGTTTCTCGATGGACAATAAACTAGGAGATTGGAATTGATTTAAGGATCTATATAAGCTTGAGGTTGGAAGTTACTTGACCCCGATAATGGGAATTGGTGGACTGACTATAGTGAAGATAACCCTTTTCAAGTATTTGAGGATTATAGGACATTAGAAGATCGTGTGGAACACCATATACATTGGATTTGTAGAATTAAATGGATTATGTAGTGATTGATGGAAGTTAATGGGCTGTTGGAGTTGATTCATAGGAAGGAAACAAGATCTTGGAGTGGCATACGACGTGTTTCCTGAGGGTAGAAATGCACTATCATGGACCTTGGAATAATAGGCCGAACACTTGGATTGTGATGTTTAATTCAAACTTAGCAGCTTGTACGTTCTGCCCATAGATTATTTTTGGATAGCCATGAGTTTGGGGATAGTTGACATGTATAGTTTTGTTAGACCTCCTCTTGGGAGTCATGAGGATATGAATAGCATGAGTAGTGATTGGAGTTGACCTATACAAGATAATGATTTCGGTGGAATAAGGTGATTTGTTTGAAGGACTAGGTAGAACAGTTGGCGTCTCAGAAATTGTGCCCAAGGATAAGATAATGAACGTTCACTCACACCCTAGAATCCCTGAAACCCTTAAGCCCTACCAAGACACAACATGGTTGGGTCCGGACCTTGGGCCTTGAATCAAGGTCGAGAAGACCTTGGCCAACACTCCACCATGACCACCACCAGTACCCCAGCCTACTTTATGTACCTCGTGAATAAAGTCATCATAGAGTACATGGACAAGTTGGGTGTCATCTTTATTTGATGACATACTTGTCTACCCGAAGACAGAAGAATAACCGTTCAGTTGGTTAGGGAACATTTGAAGACCGCCATGTCAAGGAGGAAGAACTATACCAACCACCGTCGTCAAGAAGTAAACATCCGCGTCAAAGACCAGGTATATCTGCTACCATGTTAAAAGGAAGCTCACACCAAGATTTACCGTCCCCCTTCGAGATCACTGCAAGACGAAAAGTAGACAACTACCAGCTGGAGTCACCACGTGAGTTACCCACTATGCGTAATTTTTCCACATGACACAACTCCGGAAGTGTTTTCGACTTCCTAACTAGCCCGATCTCTATGAGGGTTTCGACCACCGAGCCATCGACCCCTAGCCCAATCTAACCTACCGCGAGCCACCCATTAGCAACCTGGATCAAGAAGAACATCATACACGAAGGCATATCATCAAGTACTTCAAGTTCAATGGAGCACCACACGGAAGCAGAAGCAACATGAGGACTTGAAGACTACCCCATATCCAAGTTTCTGTATCCCTTTCCGCGCCTAGTCTGGGAATCTCGGGGACCAGATTCTTGTAAGGGGGGTAGGTTTGTCACACCCTGATTTTCATGCCACTACACTTAAGCTAACAATCATGATAAAATGTGGTTTGACAAAAACTTTTGAGTGTTTTGGACCTTGCCTTGATTGGATTTTGTCTGTTGTTTGCAAGTGCTCTAAAAATCAAATAAATCCTCCAACTCCTATACTTCATCTCCTTGCTCCAAACTCTTGAACCAATGATCATGCCATGTCTATAGTACATTATAAAATTTTCTTACAAAAATAGTTTGGCCAAAAAGTATTTTCTAAATTTAGTTTTCCAACCCCTGAATTGAGGTTTGCACTGCAAGTACTTGATTTTGGGTATGAAAAATCTTTCAAAGAGTATGTTTGACTCCTATTAGGTATAGGACTACCAAAAACCACAAAAATATAATTTTAAAAGTTATTTTCCTATTTTATTTAAAGGATTTTTCTTTAGGCCAGAAATGGTCTTTAATAGGTTAAAATTATTTTAATGCTTTAAAAATATCTGGGAAAAACCTAGGGAAACTCAGTGGACATATACTGTCCATATATAAGAGTTTCAACACATGATCATGTTCAAAATATTGGTCAAATCCCTCAAAAACCCTTTCTGGATATTTCAAGCTTTTGAAATATTTAGAAAAGAAATATTCCCCAAAAATTCCAAGAAAATTCTAGCATGTCACATATGACATGTTTGATGATCTTGCCAAGTCTCATGTCATGGAGAATAGTATAACCCCATGAAATCCCCTCAAAACCTTTTCTGTCCATTATTAAGTTTGAACAACTTTACATTGGCAACTTTCTCCTTTTGATCTCAACTTTTGTGGACTTGTTCAGAACCTCAAATGATGACACTGCACTAAGTGGTGCATCAAGGAGAATAACTTTGCATGACTAAATCTTGGAAAGTCCATTTCTGTTGATTTCTAGGGTTTACAAAAGTTGCATTGGCAACTTTGCCCGAATGAACTCAATCTTGGTGGAACCTCTTATTTTCTCATGGAATTTGACCCTGTCAAGCCTCATGACAAGGGAAGTCCATTTGCTTGCCCAAACCTACATCAAACACCTTCTGGCAGAAATTGAAAATGCACGTTTTGTACATTTCCACTAATCTCCATGAGCTTAAACTCTTCCCACAGCCTCATCTGGTCCTCCTCTAACTCTTACATGCCTTGCTGCCCAAGGAGCAATGATTAAGGGGGGCAGAGAGACATTTTTCTTCTCTTGACAACCACTTTCCCCTCCCTTTCTCATCTCTCTCCCACTCCTGGCAAGTTCCAGAGCATCCAAAGTCTCCCTCCCCATTGTTTACTCCCACCTGCAGCCACTAGACACAAGTGGACGCGCGAGTGCGCGCAGAAAAGCCGCGGATGCTGGCCAAAGACGCGCTCTGGAGCACGAGGCAGAGCGGGCGACCGTTGACACCGCGTCCCCCGACCACCTCGAACCTCCCCCTTGCGCCAGTCGAGGTACCTCGACGTCCGCAACACGCCACCACCCTGCCCCCCTCCTCTCTATTCCTCCTGCTGCCTCCTCTCGCACGCGCACCGGCTGCCCGAGGGCTCCAATGGGCAGCCTCACACGCGCGATGCCTCTGACCCGTCCCCTCTCCCTCTTTTCTCTCCCTTGACCTAGACCACGCCCACGAGCACCTCAGACACGCCCCAAAGCGCTCATTTGGCCCCTGGCGACGCCCTGGGCCGTGGCCGTGAGCTCCCTCACGGTGCTCCTAGCCGCGCCCATATGAGGACGTTACGAGCCCTCCTCTCCACTCCATTTGTCCCCTCTCCCTCCTAGAAGCATCCTTGACCCAGCCAACCCTCTCGCCGAGCCCTCCGTCACTCCCCATAGCCGGAGCCGAGCCGCCGAACTCCGCCTAAATTCGCGCCCGCCACTCCTTATCCTCCCCTCTCGACCGATCCAGAGCACCTCCACCATCACCGCGGGCCCCTCCCACGCTTCTCCTTCTCCTCCCCGTGGTCGTGCCGTGTTCCCTGGACTCGCCGGCACCGCCGTCCGCCATGGCCATGGCCCCACTCATATTCGTCCTCCCATGGACGCGCTGACAGGGTTAATGGATGCCGCTTGTCTCCTCGAGCACGCCGGTGGCCGGATCACCGAAAACGGTGGCCGGTAGCGCCGGCAGTCGCCGTCGACGTCCCTCTGCCTCGCCTCCTCTACTTCAGGCGGGAGGTTGAGGACGATGCCGTGTCAGCTCGCCAGCCCCGCCTGTCGGCGGCAACGGCAACCGAGCCGGCCCCGCAGGTCTGGTTAAGTGGAGGCGGGACCAGGGAAGCCGCTTGCCCAGGACGCCAGACTGGGCTAGTACGACTTCAAGTGGCCCTTCTTAGCCGCATGGCTGCAAATTGGGCCGGCCCAATTCAAGGGCGCTATGTCGCACTCCAGGCGCAATATAGGTATAAACCCCCCTTCCTCTGTCTTTTTCCTTTTTCCAGAAACTTGTAAAATCTCCCGAATATTCATATTACCTCCAAATTTGGTGATTCAAATTTCTAGTAGTTTATAAATTCGTTATCTATCACATGGTGATGTTTGCACATTTTTCCAGAAATATTTCCTTCACAAATGTTTATGAAATCCTACTTTTCCATTTTTGTCATAAACTTTAGAAAATCACAGAGGGCTCACACTTGATCCAAATACAGTTATTCAAATTCCTAGATTCATATAAGTTCATAACTTGGGTTATGAACATTTTTCTTAATACTTTCTATGCCACACAAAATACTGAGCCATTTCTTCATATTTTTCAACTTTGCAAATTCATAGGAAAATCATTTGAACTCCAAATCCAGTGAAACCAACTCCTAGATGCTTCTAAAATTATGATTTGGTAAATGGGTGCCTTTGCTCATTTTTTGAAAAATATCTTTCTGTACACTTCTTGCAAATCCGTAAATCTATTGATTCTATCATATTGAAATGTTCAGAAATTACCACTGATCCAATTTCCAATGAAACCACTCTGGTTATTTTTCATATAACCAGGGGAGTCCTAGAAAAGTCAACTTCATATTCTTAGAGCACTTTTATTTTCTACCTTGTTGTGTTGCTTATTATGGTTACTTTCGACGATAGTTGACGAAGTAGACGAAATGCTCAGAGTTGGACCAGAGATATTTGCAGACCTCAAAGACTTTGTTTAAACAGGCAAGCAGCCCTTTGACCATGTCTATGAAACCCTTTTTATGCGTGTCATATAACAGTTATATTGCTTGCATCGGAGTCATGATGATGAGGTGACCACTTTGGATGGTTTGCCTCCGTTACTTCCTCGTTGATACTTGCATTGTGCATGACCCTACCTTCTTATGAGGGTTATGCCGGTGGGAGTAGATAGGATGCTAAAGTAGTTGCTACGAAAAAACGGGTGGGAATATGCATGGTGGTGGAGACAAAGTATTTTCAAAAGACTTTTCAAAAACCCTGTCGGGTGCCACTTATGCCCGAGGGAGATATTGAGTTGGGTAACCACTTGATGACGAAGTGTTGTACCGCTGCAAGTGTGTGTGTTGTTTTCAAAACGGATTGGTTTAAGTTGCAACCGTTATTCCAACCTTAAATGCGCAACCACTCTACCCTTATATGGGAAAGGGCATTATTGATTACCTAGGATGATACTAGCTTGGAGCCCGCATTACTAGTGACGGGAGAGTCGTTGTTGCGCTCTCGCGGGACGGGGTCGTGCCAGGTAGGGTGGCCATGACTGTTTTTACAGGGCACCGGACACACCGTTGGTACCCCGTGCTTGTGGTATGTGATGAATCTGGGAGCATGGCTCCAAAATCTTAAGATGAGAAATGTTGGGCACGGGGGTTACTACCAATCGAGTGGACTCTATGTTAGTGTCATCTAGGGAAAGATAGTGATCGGGTGCTTACCCCGGGTACTTAAGGTACGACAGGTCGTGGATGACACGGAAGTTCCCCGGATCTTGTGGGTAAAGTGTGCAACCTCTGCAGAGTGTAAAACTATTCGAATAGCCGTGTCCACGGTCAAGGACAGTTGGGTAACCGCTCTTGGGCTACGTCCACATGTTTACAAACCAGTGTGTGTGTTTGGATAAGTGGGAAGAACTACTTGGGTCAAGACAAAGGACTTGACACGATTGAGTTGGGTTAATGCCAACTCCATTTATGTTGATATCTGTAACCAGTCCCTATGGTTACTTGAATTTGTATGATGCATGTTTTACTAATTGTTGAACATGTCATTGCACTCAAAACTAGCTTTCTGCAAAAGTTTACCTATATCATGCATTGTTGTATCTTGAACCAAAACATGGGTTGCTTGCGAGTACATTCAAAGTACCCATTGGCTTGCCACTGGTTATTTTATTGGCTAGGCATGAAAGACTAGATATATTGAAGTGTTCTTTGGTGACGATCGTCGAGCTAGGACGCTTACCAGTCAGGATTCCTATGGGGTTAAGGCAGATGGCATGGGTCCAAGTTATCGACGAAGATTCCCGCTGCGAAATTATACTCAAGACTTGACCATAATTGTCATAATTTATGTAAGACAGTATGTATGGATGCAAGACTCTTGTTATACAGCTTCTGTGTGTTTAGTGAGCACTGATCTCTAGGATCACTATACACGTGCATTCTGTGATCACGACTTATGAGTCGGGGTCCCCACACTAGAACTCATGCGGGCCATGGCAGACGTAACGGAAAAACAATGAAAAACTTGTTTATTTATTTGGATTAGGATTTGAGGAGGAATGTGCAGTCTTCTTGGAGTAGGTACGTAGTATTTATAACTGAGTGCTAATACGCTCCTAAGTGGGAACCCGTTTAGGTTTTGATCGGTGTGAACAGGTTTGCAATTAAATATAGCTTGGTAGTAATTTGGAATGTGATGGGACTCATGTTCAAAATGGTTCTATAATTTCTAAGTGCGGCACTATTCCAGGATGGGGTAACGTGGGCACGCGTTCTCGGCCGCGTACGTGGCGTTTGCCCCATAGGGTGCACCACAATAGGCGATGTCAGCACACATCTTGTTCCATCAACCATGTGCGCTCGTTATTACCATCGTGCATGCTTCTTCTAATTAGAATGTGTGCCCGTCTAGCGCACACACGTTGATCTATCTAATTGTTTGTGTTTGTTCTGGCTAATCACAAACAGTTCATCCGTGTGAAGTGTATGTCGTCAATCGCAGACACCTCGATCTGGCTCACCGTTTCTGTTGTGTTGCCTAATCGCAAACCGTTCATCCATCTAAAGTGTATGCCTTCAATCACAGACACCTTGATTTGGCTGACCGGTCTGTCGTGTTGCCTAATCACAAACAGTTAATCCGAGTGAACTGTATGCCGTATATCGCACACACCTTCATCTGGCTGCCCGTTTCTATTCTTCCACATCATCGCAAATAGTTCATTGAACTGAATCGTATGCCCTGCATCGCACACGCAACTAAAACACGAACCGTTTTTGATGTATCCACCATCGCAAACGTTTTGCATCTTTTTTGACGGGTATTTTATATCACCATTTGTGATTAATGCATCGCACGCAGTTTCATCGAAGGGTCTTTGATTGTAGTGTCGTGTTAGCAGCATCCTGTAGTAGTGTTATGAGTGGCGATCAGGGACGAGCGATGGTCTTTTCCTACCATTCTATCCCCCTAGGGTCATGCGTAGTAGTACTTTGCTTCGAGGGCTAATAAACTTTCGCAATAAGTATGTGAGTTCTTTATGACTAATGTGACTGCATGGATTATACACACTCTCACCTTTCCGCAATTTACTAGCCTCTTCGGTACCGTGCATTACCCTTTCTCACCTCGAGAGTTGGTGCAAACTTCGCTGGTGCATCCAAATCCTGTGATATGATACGCTCGATCACACATAAGCCTCCTTATATCTTTCTCAAAACAGCCACCATACCTACCTATTATGGCATTTCCATAGCCATTCTGAGATATATTGCCATGCAACTTTCCACTGTTCCATTTATTATGACAGGCTCCATCATTGTCATATTGCTTTGCATGATCATATAGTTGACATCGTATTTGTGGCAAAGCCACCTTCATGATTCTTTCATACATGTCGCTCTTGATTCATTGCATATCCCGGTACACCGCCGGAGGCATTCACATAGTCATATTTTGTTCTAAGTATCGAGTTGTAATTCTTGAGTTGTAAGTAAATAAAAGTGTGATGATCATCATTATTAGAGCATTGTCCCATGTGAGGAAAGAATGATGGAGACTATGATTCCCTCACAAGTTGGGATGAGTCTCCGGGCTTAAAAATAAAATAAAAAGAGGCCAAAGATCCCAAAACAAAAAATGAAAAAATGAGATAAGGGGCAATGCTCCTATCCTTTACCACACTTGTGCTTCAGATTAGCACCATGTTTTTCATATAGAGAGTTCCTATGTTGTCACTTTCATATACTAGTGAGAATTTTTCATTATAGAACTTGGTTTGTATATTCCGATGACGGGCTTCCTCAAATGTCTGAGGTCTTCATGAGAAAGTTGGATGCACCCCCACTTAGGTTTCAGTTTGAGCTTTCATACACTTATAGCTCTTAGTGCATCCATTGCATGGCAATCCCTACTCCTTGCATTGATATCGATTGATGGGTATCTTCATAGCCCGTTGATCCGCCTAGTTAATGCGAGACTTTCTTCCTTCTCCTATTGATCCCTACCACCGCATTCTATTCCACCCATAGTGATATATCCATGGCTCATGCTCATGTATTGCGTGAAGTTGAAAAAGATGAAGCGCCACTGGTATGCGTGGGTGCTATACAAACGGTTTTAAACCCCTTTCCGCGACGGCATTTGGAACCGCCGCCAAGTGAGTGTGGCGATAGGGGGGTCCTTCCCACACGACCCAAAAACTGTCGGGGATAGGCCCTCTTGGCATACAGGCTGGGGAAAAATGAGCTCGTGTGCAATTGGGCGAGGCATCGATACCCAATCATTTCCGTTAGTATGTACATCCCACATGGTGAATCCCAGAAAAAACATTTCCGTTCTTATGTATATCACACACAACCAATCCAAGGAATACTTTTCCGTTCTTATTTACATCCCACACAGTCAATCCAGGGAAAACATTTCCGTTCATATCTATATCACACACAGTCAATCCAAGGAATACGTTTCCGTTCTTATGTACATCCCACATAGTCAATCTAGGGAAAACGTTTCCGTTCGTATGTACATCCCACACAGTTTTATGTATAGGCTCGTGTGTGAAAGGTATAAGTGTAACTATCACACGCGCTCTGCCTTGGTTAACCGTTTGCTTTTATCAACTACATCACACATGATTTGATGAAGAAAACTGTGTGGCATTGGGCTATCCATTACAAGCGCTTTTACTGCCAGAACCATTTGCAAAGTTCCATGACCCATTTAGCAGGTTTATTAGTTTACAATTAATAATTCCAGTATTACGCTAATTCACATTTCATATCAAACAGTTGTTTGCCAATTTCATATCAGGCACATAAATATTACAATATCATCAAGAACAAGAGAAAGAACTAATATCCTATTTTGGGATTTCGATTGAAATCCCCCTTATGGGTGTTTTACGTAGAAATACTATTTTTGCTATTTTAACATCACAGTATGATAGCTACCTGAAAACAACACAGTACAGAATATAGCTAGTTCAACTTCATAAGAACAATATTAGAACAATATATACATTTCCCTAATCAAGATCATTCAGGCACGTCTTATCAACCTCTGCTTTTAGTTCAGTAAGAACCTGTTTTGCACTGTCCAACTGGGAAAGTGCCTCCTCATTCGCCAACACGGTCTTAGCAAAGGCTGATTTAAAAAAATCTGAGCTCATTCTCCACCTTCCTCGTTTTATCCCGCATCTTCAAATATTCTTCAGCATTGACAACACTTTCTCTAAGCCTACCTCTGTTCTGTTCCTCATACATGCTCCAGAGCTTTGCTAGGCACATCTTCAAAGACTGTAGCCACTCTTGATCAACCCACTCCAAGTAAGAACACTTTTGTTCATCCTATAATATTTAAAACTAGATCAGTAACAATTGTAGGGGAAATGGGTTTATAGCAACATACAAAATCACCAATACTTATTTTGAAAAACTGAAGAAACATGTTAATTATGACATATCTTCTCAAAAAGATCAATGTGCAAATGAATTAATTGCTACTGAGACAACAACCAAATTTTGAAACATCAGAAGCTATAATTAACTACAACAACGCTAGAAGTTCATACTCATGTACTATAAATAACAAATTGAACATTTTATGAGGAAGGTAAATATAGTTGCAACAGCATAGCGACAGTGTTTGGATGACAACAAATTGATACTAACAGGTGTGTACATGCACAAATTTAGTAATAGAGAACTAATGGCACTAAGGCCGTCCACTATGTTTGCCCTGCACTGGCGAGCCGATGCAGCCAAAAAAAATCAGGGACCCGGACTCCGGAGCACCTAGTTGCTCTGATGCCCAGTTCCTTCGTGCCATAAAGAGTTAGTATTTTACTGCTTGGCTGCTCGGATGTGTGGACCAAAGTAGGTTGCACAAACTGCTGAAGCGGTGCCAAATAATTTTCTAATGGCACCGCTGATGAGATGGCAACATTTTTAGATACTAGGTACAAACTGTGACACTGTCATAGGATACGTCTAGTTGAAGGTGTGGTATGAATGAGTTGGTACCGTGACAGTGTCCGAATTACATCTAACAAATGATTTGTAACAACCAAAGAGGGTCTCGCCTTCTCTGCACATGCCAGAAACTTCCTCCCATTGTCCACAGATTCAAACGCAACTAGCTTCACGCATGGAGATTGATGGTGACAACGAGCAGATAGATCTTTAGCCACCCCGCTCCTTTCGTTGCAACTGATGGTCCTAGGGAGCTACAAGAGGAAGAAATGACTCAAATAGACCACCGGGTTAAAATCCTTCATTCCAAGTCATAGCCCGAGAGAGAGAAGAGAGGCATACCCGGGTGGTGAAGGAGTCGGAGGAGGAGGAGGAACCGCTGAAGAGGTCATTGAAGAAGATCATGGCGACCCCGGCGGTAGGATGCGAGACAGCGAGAGAGAGGAAGCAAGCGATGAAGCGGCTATAGCTTAGGAAGGAAGGAAGGAGGAAACAGGGGAAATATGACTTGTGGTCGGGGAGAAAGGGGGTGGGGAAGGGGGGAGGGGGCGGGGGTAGATATTTTGGCGGTAGGCCAAAATTTTGGAAATGTGGAGGGAAACTTTGCACGCAGTGTCACCGGACACCATTCACCTTGAACGATTGTGTGCATCGCAAACGATTCTTCTGCTTTACGCACATGGGATGAGTTTGATAATTCAAATTTTGGTGGAAATTTCCCCGGGTACGTCATTGCATAATTTAACATTGCTTGCTAATTTGGGCACACAAAAGAGCACAGAGCACACAGACCACACTTACTGAATCAAGCAATTTATTAATTAAACAGAGCCAATATACCTAAACATTGCTCTAACAAAAGACCAGCATTAAAAACAAGCCTAAGTATGCATAATTTTATAAAATCCGCCGCCGCGCTGGCCTATGCACCGCCGGTGTGAGATGAGAGGTCGGTGACTTGTCCTGGCGAAATGCCGTTGGTGGACTTCGCGTCCGCCAGCTGAAGTTGACCACGTCGTCATCCTCATCCTCGGCGCCGTCCTCAAGGTTGTAGTACTCGTAGTAGTGGCTGCACCAGAGCTCGCGTTGGTACTCCACTGCCGATTCCTCGACAGACAGACTCTTCTCTACCTCGACCTTGACCACTCGCAACTCCTCCTCCCGGCGCTCCTCGATCTCCGCCACCTCCTGCATCTCAAGCTCCCGCTCGGCGATCTCATGAGGAAGCAGGTGCTCCATGGCCACCGCCGTATTTCCGTACGCGGGTTGCTTCCTGGATTCCGAGGTGGCCTGGAATATCTTGGCGTGTGCGTCCTCGATCTTTGCGTGGATGGCCTCGACCCGGGCCAGGGCAACATCAGCGGCACGGGTGGCAGCTCGAGCGCTCTCGGCATCTGCAGCCGCCATCGCAGCAGTAGCTACAGCTGTCTCGGCTGCTGCAGCTGCCACAAGCACCCTGTCAGTGGTTGCACCCGCGCTCAATGGGGATGCGGCACTCGGCCAGAGGGCGGTCAAGGCGCTCGCAGCGGCGGCGCTTTGGGGAGGACAAGGCCATCGTACGGGCATTCACGAAGCGTTTCCATGGTGTCGTCTTTGCAAGAAGGGGGCGGGAATGGGGATCGGGATTCATGGATTCGGGGGTTGCCAGCACTAGAGCACATGAGCTGGCGAAGCTTAAGGAGGAAGACATAAATAGACCCAGAAATTTTCATCGCAAACAGTTCCTACAAAAAATTGTGTGTGATGTTGTGGATATTTTTCATTAGTTGTGAAAGACGAATTTGGAGTAAAGTGGCAACCGATGGTGTCTTAAATGTACGAGAGAATTTGTAGTACTAATACAACTGTCATGTAAAATTTTGGAAAATTTCAGGGGTCATTTGACCTTTTAAGACATTTATGTGATTTTCTAGCCATTTAATGACCGTAATTCAAATTTGAACTACATGTACATGCAACAGCTAACCATAAAAGTTTGAAAAGTCATATTTTGTGTACTTGTGTGTGATTTAATTCCATGTGCAGTAAACTGGAAGGAATTTTCAAACATATTGGTCTAACGGCTAGGACACAATTAAGAAGGGAGTGCCATAGCATTTAAATTCCAAAATATTAAAAAACAATGAGAAACACATGAAACCTTGCTTGATGTAATGTCATGCCACCAAGATGATGTGGTAAATTTTTTGCCATGTTTGACAAAAGTTTGCACACACACCCCTCAGGAACCGAAGCAACTCACTAGAAGGCTCGTGGTTTCCAGAGGGAACAATGCATGTTTGATGACGAACAGGAGATAGCTTCCCCTTACGGCCTTCAAATTTTTTCTACATTTAACGTGCACTAATACAACTGTCATGTGAAAATTTGGAAAATTTCAGGGGTCATTTTACCTTTTAAAGATATTTAAGTGAGTTTCTAGCCATTTAATGACCGTAATTCAAATTTGAACTACATCTACATGCAATGGCTAACCATGACGGTTTGAAAAATCATATGTGTGTACTTGTGTGTGAGTTAATTCCATGTGTAGTAATTTAGAAGGAATTTTCAAACATATTGGTCTCACGACATGGACACATGCATGGGGTGCCATGGCATTTTAATTCCAGAAAATTAAAAAATGATCAGAAAAACATGAAACCTTGCTTGATGTAATGTCATGCCACCAAGATGATCTGGTAAAAATATTGGCCTGTTTGACAAAAGTTTGGACACACACCCCTCACAAACCGGAGCAACTCACTAGAATGCTCATGGTTCCGAGAGGGAACAATGCATGTTTGATGACGAACGGGAAATACCTTCCTCTTACGGCCTTCAACATTTTTCTATGTTTATTAACGTGCACTAATACAACTGTCATGTGAAAATTTGGAAAATTTCAGGGGTCATTTGACCTTTTAAAGACATTTAAGTGATTTTCTAGCCATTTAATGACCGTAATTCAAATTTGAACTACATCTACATGCAACAGCTAACCATAACGGTTTGAAAAATCATATTTGTGTACTTTTGTGCGAGTTAATTCCATGTGCAGTAAATTAGAAGGAATTTTCAAACATATTGGTCTCACGGCATAGAAACATGCATGGAGTGCCATTGCATTTAAATTCCGAAAAATAAAAAATGATGAGAAAAACATGAAACCTTGCTTGATGTAATGTCATGCCACCAAGATGATGTGGTAAAAAAAATTGGCCTATATGACGAATGTTTGGACACACCCCCCTCACAAACCGAAGCAAGTCACTAGAAGGCTCGTGGTTCCGGGAGGGAACAATGCATGTTTGATGACGAACAGGAGATAACTTCCTCTTACGGCCTTCAATTTTTTTTCTACATTTAACCTGCAATAATACAGGTGTCATCTGAAAATTTCGAAAATTCCAGGGGTCATTTGACCTTTTAAAGACATTTAAGTGATTTTCTAGCCATTTAATGACCGTAATTCAAATTTGAACTACATCTACATGCAACGACTAACCATAACGGTTTGAAAAATCATATTTGTGTACTTGTGTGTGAGTTAATTCCATGTGCAGTAAATTAGAAGGAATTTTCAAACATATTGGTCTCACGACATGGACACATGCATGGAGTGCCATGGCATTTTAATTCCAAAAAATTATAAAATGATCAGAAAGACATGAAACCTTGCATGATGTATTTTCATGCCACCAAGATGATGTGGTAAAAAAATTGGCCTGTTTGATGAAAGTTTGGACACACACCCGTCACAAACCAGAGCAACTCACTAGAAGGCTCGTGGTTTTGAGAGGGAACAATGCATGTTTGATGACGAATGGGAGATAGCTTCCTGTTACGGCCTTCAATTTTTTTCTACGTTTAACGTGCACTACTACAACCGTCATGTCAAAATTTGGAAAATTCTAGGGGTCATTTGACCTTTTAAAGACATTTAAGTGATTTTCTAGCCATTTAATGACCGTGATTCAAATTTGAACTACATCTATATGCAACGGCTAAGCATTGTTTGAAAAATCGTATTTTTGTGTACTTGTGTGCGAGTTAAAAAATGATCAGACGATGTAAAAATCTAGTGTTCAAAAAAGAAAATGTAAAGATCTAGAAGACAACCGGCCCCCACACGATTATCACTCTATTTCGCGGCTCGAGGTTTGGTAGGTGAGTGGCAGGGGTCATTAATCAGACACGGTTCTGTATTGGAAACCATCAGCTATTAAGTTCATACACGGATTTTGCTGCGGGAATCGTGTGTAATTCAAACTACAGTACTCGTAAATTCCGGCGACCGGTGTGTGTACTATTCCCGTCGATCTAGATTCCGGCCGCCAATAAATACTAACTTGCTGACGTCGTCCCTCCCGCATTCTCATCTACATCCTCCCCTCTCTCGTACGCTCTCTCTCTCTCTCTCTCTCTCAAATATCTGCCATGGCGCAGCTGGTCTGCCCATGCGCCGACGAGGAGTCGCCGCCCCCGAGGACGCTCACTCGAATAGCAGCGACGAGGACCCCTACGCGCCGTCGGACGAGGTTGCGCCGGACTCCCCAACTTTCGATTTGTTTTGGGGCCAGTAAAATCTTTGTCTGTGGAAGTCGCTGCCACCGGCTGAGAAAGCGAGGCAAGTGTCGTTCAAGAAGGAGATGGCGGAGGAGGAATCCAGGTACCAGGCGGCCTGTGAAGCCCATGATGCCGCCTAGAAAAAGTAGGCGGCAGAGCTTTGGGGGCGGGCGCGTCATCATGCGGAGGAGGTGTACGAAGATGGGTACTTCGCAAGGAAGGTCAAAGGCGGTGGGTGCCTTATCACTGCTTGGAGGTGGGCCGATAAGCTCCAGCGTGCCACCGACGAGGAGCTCCGGTGGGCGCCCAACAAAATGGCAAGATCGTCCGCGCTCGTCCCGCCAAAGAAGAGGCAGATCGATCACGTCAAGCGCCATGAGGCGGAGGAGGCGGAGTACTGCCTCCGCATTGGGAAGATGCCACGCACTGGGAGCTGCTTTGGCGAGGGTTGCCGAACATTGGCCCCAGGAGGGATTATTAGTTTTAGTATTGTTCGTTTTCAATTTTATGCATTGCACCTAGTAGTTAAGTATCATCACGTATATGTGATGATATTATATATATTCTGTGATGAACTAATGAACAACTTATATATATATATATATACATATATATATTATGAATTCAATTTTCTATATGTTTTTGTATACTAATTTGAACCTAGCTATTATCATCCACATATACAGAATGGAAAGCGTATATACACACATTGAAACAGAACATATAAGAACGGAAAACAAAGTATACACATTGAAACAGAGCAATAAACAGAGCAATAATATGATTGCTGGGAATACATAGCTATCCACGTCGAAACGACTCAACAAAATAAAACGCATCCATGAGACCATGACCAGCAGCCCTTGCCTATGGTAGCTCTTAGCTCTGCCTGAACTCGTGCAGGCGTTCATCCAAGTGGTCGACATGCTCGTGGTACATCTGGAGCATGATCTCGAGCTCCAAGTTGGCTATTTCATCGGAGATCACCAGCTCGAGGATGCGATGGCCATGTTCCTCTACTGCGCCCAGGTGGACACCTAGGCCAAGGACACGGTCGAGCCTACCGACCAGCGCGTTCGCATCGAGTGGGCCGCAGACAAGGCGAACGGCGCAACCATGCGAATGGTGCGGCGGGCGTCCGGTGTAAGTACGTCGTGGTCGGCCTCTAGTGCAAGTACGGCGCAGAGGGCCTCTGCCCACTCCTGGCGAGGAATGGGTGTACTGACGGGACGTGTACCCAGCGGCGACGCCCTATCGATAGCAGGGAAGCGCCGATGGATCCACTCTTGTTGTGCGGCGCGCCACGCCCCTCACTCTACGGTGCTCCAACGGTCTCGGCGTGCGGCGAGCCGCAGCCTATCGACGCGGACGCGCCTATCTTGCTCTGCGGCGCGCCACCGACCATGTTGTGCAGCGAGCTGCTGCCTGCCGGCGCTGACATGCCTATCTTGATCCGCGGCGCTGAAGCGCCATGCGCCAAGGGTCTGCTCAACCCTGGCGATGACGCGCATCATGGCGTCATCCATCGCGTTGCTGGGGAGTGCCTCGGCCTCGACGGGTCGTGGTGCCTGCTCGTTTTCCTCGTCGACGAGGTTGATGGCAGAGGCGGCGCTTTGATGGGTTGGCATGCTTGGAAAAGATTGATGTGCTACAGGTTGCGCTTGTTGCCTCCGTGCGTCGCACGCCGCCTAGGTTTATGCGCAATATCACAAGGTGGTGGGAAACCGGTGAGGAAATGGCGGGAAACAGTGGCGTGTTCATCAAATGCCATCAGTTAATGGAAACTTAGCATAGAAGGAACTTCGAGCTAGCCCAAGAAGTACCTGATAATCAGATGATCGTTTATCCTAGTTAATTATGCATGTAATAGTTTACTTTGTTGGGTGGAAATATCATGTGTGTATTAGCCACCTATGTAATTTGATGTTTGCCACGTTTCTGTTCTCTTGGCTCAACACAAACAGTTTATCGAAATGAACTATATGCCCTCCATTGCACACACCTTGATCTTGTTGAACCATTTCTATTGTGTTGCCTAATCCAAAACAGTTCATCCGAGTGAACCGTATGCCGTATATCGCACACACCTTGATCTGGCTGACCGTTTCTTTTGTGTTTCATAATCACAAACAGTTCATCCGAGTGAACTGTATGCTGTATATCGCACACACCTTCATCTGGCTGCCCGTTTCTTTTGTTCCTCCTCATCACAAACTGTTCATTAAACTGAACTGTATGCCCTGCATCGCGCATGCAACTAAAATCTGAACCATGTTTGACACATCCGTCATCGCAAATGTTTTGCACCTTTTTTGAAGGTTTTTTTACACCACCGTTTGCGATTATTGCAGCCCACACAGTTTCGTCGAAGGGTCTCTGGTCGTAGTGTCGCGTTAGCAGCATCCTGCATTAGTGCGCGTTAAAAAGTATGAACCAATTGCTCGGCTTGTCAACGGGGTTGTGCATGATAAATACTTTGTGTTAAGAAGATGGAGCATGACAAGACTATATGATTTTGTAGGGATAACGTTCTTTCGCATTGATATTTAGAAAAACATGATTGTCTGTTGGGATGCCTGAGTATTGATGTCTTTATGTCAAAAGATAGACTATTGCTTTGAATCACTCGTGTCTTAATATTCATGGCATGATTAGATTATATGATCAAGATTACATTAGGTAGCATTCCACATCAAAAAATATCTTTTTCATCATTTACCTACTCAAGGACGAGCAGGAATTAAGCTTCGGGGTGCTGATACGTCTCTGTCGTATCTATAATTTTTTATTGTTTCATGCCAATATTCCACAACTTTCATATACTTTTGGCAACATTTTATATTATTTTTGGGACTAACATATTGATCCAGTGTCTAGTGTCAGTTCCTGTTTGTTGCATGCTTTTGGTTTCACAAAATATCCAAACCAAACAAAGTCCAAAAGCGATAAAACTTTACGAAGACTTATTTCAGAATATTTGCGATTTTTGGGAAAAAGAATCTACATGAGACGATGCCCGAGGGGGCCAAAAGCTCAAGGGTCGCGCCCCTACCCTAGGTGCGCCTAGTGGGCTTGTGGGCACCCTGTAAGGCACTTCATACCCTTCTTTCGCCACAAGAAAGATAATATTTGGATAAAAATCGTGTTAAAATTTCAGCCCAATCGGAGTTACGGATCTCCGAGAATTTAAGAAACGGTGAAAGGCCAGAAACAGAAGGAAACAGAGAGAGAGATCCAATCTCGGAGGGTCTCCCGCCCCTCCGGGCACCATGGAGGCCAAGTACCAGAGGGAGAACCTCTCCCATCTAGGGGGAGGCCATGGAGGAGGAAGCACAAGGGGGAGACTCTCTCCCCCTCTCTCTCGGTGGTGTCGGGGTACCGCTGGGGGTACCATCGGCGCGGTGATCGTCTTCATCACCTTCCTCATCTCTTTTCGGTGGTCCACTCTCCCACACCACGTTGTAATCCCCTACTTGAACATGGTGCTTTATGCCACATATTATTATCCAATGATGTGTTGCCATCCTATGATATTTGAGTAGATCTCTTTTGTTCTTTGGGTTGATACATGATCTTGATTGGTTTGAGTTGTATTATTTATATTGGTGTTGTCCTATGGTGCCCTCCGTGCCGCGCACATGTGAGGGATTCCCACTGTAGGGTGTTGCAATATGTTCATGATGCACTTATGGTGGGTTGCTAGAGTGACAGAAGCTTAAACCCGAGTAAGGGAGTTGTTGCACTACAAAAAAATACACTTCCGTGATGATACGTGTTTGTCACAGTAGGTCACGTTTTCTATCATGCATTTACATCCATGACAATTTTATGACAGAATCAAGATAGTCATCCCTGTGCTGTCGTAGAAGTGTTCCATGACATTACCAAAATTATCATCACGGAAGTGTCCACCTCCATGACGATAAATCGCGCGTCACAGAAGTGCTTTCGTCAAGGGTGACCGACACGTGGCATCCACCGTAACGGAACCCCGATAAGCTATCGGGTCCGGTTTTGGATCCGATAACCCGTTAACAGCCCGGACCAATGGGGATTTTCCATGTGTAAAATTCTGATTGGCTGACTGAAACACGTGTCAGATCCGCGTTGACACATGTGTCACTCATCCAATGGGCGAGATGCGCCTATGATATGTTGACACGTGGACCGGCCCAAAAGTGGCCCATAAAGTTTAAATGGGCCGGCCCAATTAAAGGCCCGCAAGATTTTGCGGACCATAATGGGCTGGCCCAGCTAAAGGCCCACGAGATTTTGCGGACCATAATGGGCTGGCCCAGCTAAAGGCCCACAAGATTTTGCGGGTCATAATGGACCGGCCCAGGTAAAGTCCCACAAGATTTTTGCGGGCCATAATGGGCCGGCCCAGGTGAAGGCCCACAAGATTTTTGTGGACCATAATGGGCCGGCCCAGCTAAACGCCCACAAGATTTTGCCGACATTAATGGGCCGACCTAGCTGTAGGCCCACAAGATTTTGAGGACCCTAGTAGGCCGGCCTATTAACTGGCTGCCATGTTTTGGGCCAAATGCCGGCCCGTATTTGATCTGGTCCCTTAATGGCCTGCCACGTTCCGGGTCTAACAATGGCCCATATGAGATCCGACCCGTTAAAATCCTACCACATTCTGGGCCAAATTACGGCCCAGATCAGGTCCGGCCCTTTAAGAGGCCTTGTGCTAAATTATGGCCCATATCATATTCGGCCCGTCAACTGGACGCTATGCTTTTGCGCCCACTTTCTAAAGGCCCATTTAGTAATTCGGCCTGATATTAGTTTCGGCCTGTTAAGGGCCCGTTTAACATTTCGTCCCTATATTAATTTCGGCCTGTTAAAAGCCCGTCATATAGTTGGGCCTAACTACAGCCCGGTTTGCATCCGGCCTGCTCGCAGCCGATAATCTGATTAGGCCAAACAAGGACCAAGACAATTTTGGCCTGTTAAAAGCCCGTGATTTGATTGGCACAATCATGGGCCAGGGTGCATTTCAGGCTTCTGCCGGCCCGTGAGCTTTTCGGCATGTTTCAGGCCCAACCTACTTCTCAGCCTCCTAAAAGCCCATTGAGTTTTCTTGCGAAAAGAGGGCCGGCAGTTTACTCGGCCTATTAAATGCCCGAATCTACTAGTGGGCCAGTTTACATTTAGGCCTTCTAACGGACCAAGATGATGGGGCCCACGATGCGGATCATACATTGTGATTGCATGACGGCCCGATTATGTACCGTAATTTTACGGTTTGGCCGGTTTACTGCGAAGACAGGATATATATAGAGTAAAATTACTGCAACATTGTGAATAAGAAAAAACCTAGACTATACAATAAAGAAATTACGACATATTACATCCACTGGGCATCAAAGTTTGCCACTATGATAATAAAGCACAAGCAGACAGCAGATTACATACACGGGGCATCAAAGATCGCCACCGGTGCAACTAAACACGCCGACAAAATAATATACAAACCCGACAAAGACTTCAATAGAGTTCAAGAAAGGTTAGCCTCATTGGGAGCTGCAGCGCAAGTAACTGAGCAAGCTGATGAGACTGCGCTTGTTTAACACTTATATCCTCCTCATTCTGAAAGATAAACAAGCAGACAGATGACAGGTTTTGCACATAAAAGTATCAGTGCTAACAATTCATCACATTTCTTACTGACGAATAAAGTGACACAGTTTAAAATTGCATTAACACAATATGGTATTGTTCAGGTCAAGACATGGCAGGAAATGACATTGTGAAGGAGTTGGCAGCTTCACGACACCACTCGATTACAGATCAAGAACTCAGAAGTATCAATGGTTAGTGTGCTGTCAATTTATCCCATTTCAGATTGGCAAATAAGAGACGGTTTAAATAATAGTAGAATGATATGACATTGGTCATAGTTAAGACATTGCAGAATATGACATTGTGTTGTAGTGGGTAGGTTCACCACACCACTAGATTACGGATCAAGAACAGAAGCATACATGCAGTGCAAAAGAAGATCACTTGCTCTGTATAGTTTAATTTACATGCTATGAAGAAGGAACTTGGTTGTACAACTGAAAACTTAAATTGAGAAGGACAAACTTTTGTCTATGAACTACATAATAAACTTTAAACATGCAATTTAATGCAAACACCAAAAATAAACAGTTGTTGCAGTCATGCCTAACCAAATATACACAACAAAGTTTGAAGGCTTGAGAAGGACAAACTTACATTATTGGTGAAGGCAGGCTCTATAAAGCCCTTGTACATGCTGATGGGGGGGGGATTCAAGAAGTTTACCACATAATCTTCTTCATAAGCTTGCCTTTATTCTACATTTTGTTAAGAGTAAATATAGATGTGACAATATAAGAAAAAATGGAGAATATTTAAGATAAGATGAAGAGTGATGCTACATAAACAAGTAGCTATAAATGTAAGTACAGTGATACAGGCAAAAGGTACAGCCAAGAGCAATGCAGAGCTAAACTTCTTCAGTACCGTCGGTGTTATCCGACCTTATGGTAAGAGTAAATATATATCTTATGTGTAGAAAATGGAGGGCAAAGGAAAATAAGCTGTAGAGTGATGGTACATGAACAACTACCTGTCAATATAAGTACACTGATAAATGACAGCAGGTACTTACAAGAACAATGCAGAGCTAAAAAGTTTCATTGGCATTGGATATATTCTACACTAATGTAACCATTCATACAGATCATATAATTTGGAGAGAACAATTGATAAGCAAGCTATCATGCATACTGCTGTCACATAATGAACCAGGTATGTATGCAAGTACAGTGATACAGGACAACAGGTACTAACAAGAGCAAAGCAGCGGGCAGCATATTTGGGATATCATGTCGTTCTTTTCAAACTGGAATTCCTTTTCGAGCAGATTCCCTGCCAAAAAGATCCGTAAGGCACATGCAGAAAAGTAGAAGTTCAAATTGTCATGCGATAACATAGACAGTGCCTCATCCTCGGAACGAGGTCAGTGCATAACAAGGTTTTTCCATTCAATGTCTTCTAAATTTAGCACAGGAGACTTCACCAGAAATTCATTTATAGACTTGCCATCAAAGTGTGATTTCCTCAGGTAACACCAATCTTTGTTGCAATGCTTCCTTGAAAAGCGCAAGCAAGCTTTGCTCGTCATGACTATCCAGATTGACCTCGCCTACTTACAACAATGTAATGTAAATCATTGATGTGTTCAATCAATGTAAAACAGGAAAATAATCACCATGAATAATAGCACTTACACGTAAGTGGGACAGGAACATGTGAAAATGGTGTTTGTCTTCACTATAATCTTGCCATGATGGGAATATATGCACGTAGTCCCTAACAACATTGAAAGCATTGTCTTTTAAACTGCGAATAACTGGAATGAGGTTCCAATCTGCAGGAATTGGCCGTCTCTGCAGTTGGGATTGGTCTTCGGCCGGTGGACTTGCTGTACTTTTTGCTGGAGTGGGATTTTTCTGTGGTATGGCTGGTGCTATGCCAACTGAAATCAGCATACCTTTTGCTAGAGTGAAGGTCATGTGTGGTGCGGCTAGTGGTGTGGCCAGTGAAGTATGGGTACAGTCTGCTGGAGTCGGTCCTACGTTTTGTGTCATTGGTTGTACAACCAATATAAGTGGGGTGTTGTCTGATTTCTCCGACACAACCATGTTTTTCAAGGACTTTGCTGGTGCTCCTTCTGGTTCGGCAATCACCCTCTTCCTTTATGATGTCTGATACGCAAGAACAACATTTGAGTGGAAAAACATGGTATGATGACAGATGGAATATGTATTGATAATGGATGGGCATGACATCTCGACATATATGATAAGTAAACTAAGCAGATGGCGGTGCAACAAAGTAGAAGAAATGCAAGACAACATATGAAAGATACGCACAATCAATAAAACCTTGCCAAATTAGAACAGGCACCTTGATGGGTGAATAGGACAGGCCATCTGCCTTTGACTCCTCGAGGTTAGAATAGTCATTAGGATCATATTCTGAACAAGAATCAACAGTGGGGAGCGTAAGAGTTTCATTGCATCCGTAATGGCACTCAATGCCTTGGTGCCAATTTTGTAAGTCATTGCGGTGTTTAGCTTCAAGAGTGGACTGCGCTAGTGCGACACAAAGTAGCTACACAGATCATAGTGTAGATATAACGGAAAACCGTAAGCATCAGAGTAAAATCAGCAAAGTGGAACTTGCTGGAATATATGTGCTAGTATTGCGATGCGGCTAGAAAGGCTTCGGATACCAGCTCTCTTCAATGAAGGTGCGGTGATCGTTAATATCAGTGTAACTCTCAAAGGCAACACAACTCCCCGCATTTCCTTGCTATTCTTATAGGATTCAAGTGGGCAGGCCACTACAAATCATATTCCCATGTTTACAAAATCCTATGAATCAAAGAGGCCCGATGAGTTCAAAGTGTCCATACCAACCGAATCAGATAGACCTCTACACTGCAAATGTCCCTGCTCATCTTCACTACAAGGAACATACTGTACTACTATCATACTCCCTCCGTTCCAAAATATAAGTCGAGATTTCCACTATGGATCACATACAGATGTATCCAGATATATTTTAGAGTGTAGATTCACTCATTTTGCTCCATATGTAGTCCATGGTGGAATGTATACAAAGACTTGTATTTAGGAACAGAGAGAGTACTTATTAAAGAAGAACGGAAGACGAACATTCTAAAGAAGAGCAAGCAAATTTTGGATAATAAAATGTTCGTTGCGCAATGCCCACACATGATGAACCAGAGCGCATTAAGAAAGCAACTCCCTGTTGTCTCTCTAGATGTGGTGCACGTGCTTTTTCGAAAGTAAAGTAGGAACATTAGCTGACCAATTAAATGTTATCTGTTTTAGTAATATCGCATCATATCGATTCGTACTTGAGCAACAAGTTTGGAATTATGAGTGGCACGTTGTTTAGCTTGATGGATTCAGGGAGCAAGCTAAGGTGCGATGATGGTACTGAATATAAAGGTACGTCTGCATGCAAGTCGCGTGACTTTTGTCATTTGGGTCAGTCGACCATTTCAGGCGGTTGGATGAAGATCCTACATCTCCTAACCCTTCTTCTTCCTTGTCTCTGATTCTTCCCATACAGAACACCGCACGGGCCGCCGGCCGGACCACCAGCCCCCATAGCCCGCGTTCCTCCACCACCCCCACCCCCACCCCCGCCCCCACCCGCGTCGAGTTTTCTTCGTTCAGCGAGGCCCCACCACCGCCCCCCCACACAACCAAAGTCCCCACCCGAGCCCCTTCGTTCGCACCTGCGAACTCGTAGCTCAAAAAATCGATGACCCAATTTTGAAATTTAGTCTACTATGATTTAACTAGTGTGGAATATAAAAGGCGAAAACCATAAGCATTGGGAGTATAGTGTTGAACGTGCCATGGCAGATCTGAAGGTGCAAACCGGACAAAGGTAACTTCGCAACCAATGTTTGCTTTCAAATAGCAAGTAAGTGATGGACAAGAAATCAGAGTAAAGCAGTGGCGATATATTTTCTTGCTGCGATAAATAAGTTGAGCAGATATGAAAGAGTACCGCCTGTGCAGTGCGCCGATGTATGCATCTGCTGAGAATTTGACGGTGCTGCGGTAGCGATGGCTATCGGCGGCGTGGAAGCAGATCTAGGAGGGTGGACGGTGGCGGCGGGGCGCGATGGACGAGATGATCGTAGGAGCGGCACCAACAAGGATGACGATGACGGGGATGAAGCGAGAGGACGGGATCCAAGGATCCCGGTCCGAAGCTGTGGATGAGAGAGGTCAATCTCTTGTAATGGATGGCGGCGTCGGGGTATCAGCTCCGGCATGGTGGAGGAGGATGGCGGTGGATGGGGTGGCGGACGGAGGAGGCTGGGGTGGAGAGGGTGTTTTGGCGCCCATGGAGTACAAATGGGGAAATGGAGGTGGAGAGGAAGGGGGGAACCATGTCTTCAGGGCGCGCTTGTCTCAAATGCGAGGAAATTTACAAACTTAGCCCCCGTTTCAAATTTCCTACATCACAGCAATATTAGTCGGTTGGGGATAGGAAGGTAATCTCGCATACACCAAATATTTGCCGACGAGAGTTTGTTTTTGGCGCCTACTGTGTATGAATCGGGGAGGGAGTCGATTTTAGCCGTGGACACACTGTGTTTTGACGCCCATCGTGTATGAATCCGGGTGAGAGCCGGTTATGTCACGTTTGAGTGAAATTACAAACCTACCCCCATCGAAACCTATAGAAATCGAGCAGATAGGCTTTGCGTGGCGGGGATAGGTAGTAGTAATTTCCATCTCGCAGATTTTGGTTTCGGTGATTCTGCGACTTTCCCCGCTTCGTTCAAATTTTGCAGAGTGCATGTTTACCGTGCCAACTCAATTCGAATCCCGTTTGTATTCTATTTTTTCGGGCGGGATCCATTTCTGATTCGAATAAAATTCTATATACATCAGTTTTTATATATACTTTCAAAAGCACAACAAAGAATTCTGCTCCTTCATATGTATAATATGATTTACAAATACAATGATCTCAAAATCATAAGGTTGGATTCAAAAAATTAAACCAAATTATGTTCTACTAAAATGTATGGATCAGTAATATCTACATATTAAATAACATAGATGCGCGTGAATTCATATGAGTATGCTTGTTTGATAGATCAATTTTGGTTCGAGTATGGATTACATGTATCATCATCTCGAATTCAAATATTTGAATCCCTTTTATGTTCACTCCTTTCATGCCCATCTCTCTCGCATGCATGCCCCTTCATGTAGCTATCACTCTCTTTTCTCCAGCTCACCCGCACGCTCACTTCATGTTTCTCCTATCCTTGCAAACATGGTCTCTCGACGTCTCCCTTGAGAAGTGTCACACTCTCCCTATCATTATACATTACACGGTTTTCATTATCTCTCACGTCTCTACTGTTCTCTCGTATCACTAGGTACCTAAGCTTTCTTTTTCACCGCCACACACACAGTCTCCACTCGTCTTTCACTTTGTATTTCTCTCTATGGGATTCTCTCACACACCCTATATGTCTCTAGATATGAATCATATAACTAAAATTAATCTCTCTCTCTCCTGTAGACACAACATTTGTTGCGGTTTCCTTTTCATCTCCATCCCAGACTAACATTATTCATTTGTTTACCGATCAGACAAAACCCCCCCTCTCTCTCACACACACACAACTCCTGGTTCCACTCCCCTTCCCGACTACCGTCTCTCTCTCACACACACAAAACTCTCGCTTTCGCACCCCCGACTCATATTTCTCTCACAAACATTTATCGGCTAGCCTCTAGATAGGTTTATACACCCGCACACTCGTGCTTCCGCTATTGCATAGATGTCTCTCTCCCACTCCTTGTATCTATGTAGATTTTTCTTCCCTTCTTGAGACACGCCCTCTCGATCATGCACACACACACTATCGCCTCATTTTAAGCTGATACCTTTCGCACACACACTCTTTGTGTCTTTGTCACACATGCACTCCGTCCTCCTCCTCTCTCCCTCTCTCTCGCACATGGGCTTTTTGCAACAACTAGCAAGATGCCCATGCGTTGCACGGAACATAAAGATGCATTTGTATGAGTAGTTTATCTTGTGGGAGAAAAGGATGAACAAGGGAAGGCCTTAGTTGCAAGTGTGGAGAGGGGTGTGGGTATCTATTTGCAAAATTGCCATAGATCCCTTCCTATCCATCAGATATACATCGGACGGCCTATATTGCAGGATGGCAGGCACATGATCATCACCGACTATGCTTTTTATAAGAGCAAGGATAAAAAATAGAGTTGGTGATGATGGTGGGCCTGCCATCCTGCAATATAGGCCGTCCGTGTGGCATCCCGGCTCAGAGCGATCGGTTTACCTTGCATTGCCAGCCCAGAGACCTTGTCTTCTAGCAACACACAACAACATGGCACAGAAAACAACTGCTTTATTCATGCTAGCGGAGCATAGTTTATATTACAACAGTTAGCGAGGCCAAGCGGCACACATGGTGCGGCTGAACAATATGTACATTATTTAGTGTACATAAAGGGGCCTCGATCATGATAACTACTCGGCAGCGGAACAACGTCAGAAAGGTAATCAAGATAGCACAAGGACACCGATGTGGACACGGTTTAGACTCGGACAAAGACTCCTTCCCAACGAGACTTTCACGAAATCTGGCATGACACGCCAGGTCAATACATTGAATGTACTTGCAAGCTCACAATAAGCATAAACATAGTGACAAACAACATCATGATATTTAACCATTTAATCAACAATGCAACCATACATCTAACATGCCGTGGCTATGCTCAACTGGTACTTGTTCCACGTGACGCAGCTTTCCGGACGTGATCATTTCCAGACCACAAACATGATAATCTCTACAACACACATGTGATCCTTTCGGCGATCACTACCCGACCAATCCATGGCCTATGATCCTTACGGCGATCATAACCCGACCAACTCTTGGCCCGTGATCTTTACAGCGATCACAACCCGACCAATTCATGGCCAAACTCAACATGATGGCCTCACTGCCATCCTTAGTACAAACTTAGTGTGCATATTTTATTAAGTGTTGACCCATGGTGTACCCTACTTTCGAGCGTGTCCTTAACCGTGGACTCGGCTATCGATAGATTAAAAACACTCTGCAGAGGTTAGTACACTGTACCCACACTACGGAACACATGGCCTCGCACTCCCATTCGGATGGACCAACAGCGTTCCGATGAAACCATTTCATTGTCATGACATTCTCCCGGCCCTTTCGACTCAGACCCCACCGGGCTAGTCCTGGGTGGCCCCGTGTCTACCTCCAGACACCTCGACCACCGTCGTGGCCATGATCCACTCTGGGATCCGGTACCAAAATTAACTTAACAACGGGCTCACAAGGTTATGCTTGCCTACCGTGCCGTGGTACAAAGACGCCTTAACCTTCCCTAAATGGAGGCACCGACTAGAGGCATGACAATGAAACGCATTAAGGCCGTCCCATACCGGCAAATGTGGTTGCCTTTGGGAAAGACTTCGTTTCATGACACCATGACCCGGTCAACAACATATTCAAGTTGAGTTATTAATCAGGTTCAACTTAATGTGGAAAATAACCAGTGTCATCATGCCATACTTTGCATCACTTAACATATGCATCACATAACCATGTAAACAACTGAATCAGCCACGCTCCTATGGAGCCATCATCTACTCATGCTACTACTCTGGTTAAGTTCACACCTCACTTATACCAGAATCATTACTAGCGATCTCATCATTTTTCATCATGCAAAAATAATAATTAAACTAATTATCAAACTCTATGACCATATCATTTATTCATCATTTGCAACTAGGTTCTCCTTAACTTACCAACAAAATTCACTTCAAACATTCTGTAGTTCAAGTATTTTAACATAACAAGTATTTAACAGAATATAATCATTATATAACCAATTTAAATGCATCAATATTCATAAGTTCAAGTAGGGAAAATCACAAATATTGAAGTGGCATCATGAAAATGTTACTGTGGATTGCCTTAGTCTTGATGAGGTTCACAAAGCTCTGGTGATCCTCAAGACAAGCTGGCTCTTCTGAAAATATTCAAAACCACAAAAAGAAAATATCAAGAAACCTTCTGAAAATTACCAGAAAATCTAGACAGCAAGGAAAAATCCCATCTTTTGGGTGCTGTTAGCTTTTTGGACACAGAACACAATGCAAAAAGAATCAATGCATTTGGACTTATAGATAAAAAGTTATGGCCATTTGAAGTTTCCTGGAATTTAAATGAATTTGAAATAATTAAACAGAGGGGGGTGACGTCGAAAGCGTAAAGTCCCGGGGCGCCACCACTCATACCGCTTCGCGTGAGTAATGAGTGGCTGACTAGCGGGCCCTACTAGTCAGGCCGGAGGGAGGGGAGAGAGAAACAGAGGGAGGCGGCGCTTCGCCGGAGCTCACGCCGGCGGTGAGGCTTCTTGGAGGCAAACGAGAGGGAGGGATCGACGGAGAAGATGATTGCGCACCTGCCCGTACCCGTTGCGTAGCTAACGGTGACCGGACGGCGTCGGATTTGACATCTCCAGCGGCGGTAGAGGGCAGAGGTTGCCGGAGTTGAAGAAGACGGCGGCTTGGGGCGGCTCCAGGGGCTCTAGGGGGTTGGGTTGGCTTCACGGAGAAGAGGCGGAGGCCCTGACAGGGTCGCCTTGGCTTGGGAGGGGCCAGAGCTGCAGGAACGATCCGGAGGGGATCGCTGGCGAGCTCGGCTCCGGGACGGCAGCCCGCAGCCTGCCCGGCCGGGCTACGGCTTCTACTGGCTCTAGGAGGGAGTGGGAGTGGCTGAGGTGCTCCGGGAGGCTGCGGAGGGGCTGCTTTTATAGGCGGGGCGGCGAGGAGGGCTCGGGCTCACGGGAGGACACTGCCCCCGCTACCGACGGCATTTAACGGTGCTGTGAGAGCGATGGAGAAGGCGATGGAGGTCACGCAGAGCCTTTGTCTTGTGGGCGCGGACGAGCACAGGAGCAAGGGGGAAAGAGAAACACAAAGGCTACAAGACTGCGTTGCTGGCCGGACTGTGCCTGCTTCGCGGCAAGCTCGAAAGGCCGGGCGAGCGGCAGGGGGGAGTTATGGAGGTGGAGACGAGGATGGTGGCGAGGGGTGGCACGCTCTGGCCAGCTGGGCAGCGAGCACGCGGTCAACAGAGGCGCTGGCGACGCACAGAGCGCGCGTATGGCATGCCAGCACGCTCGGACGAACGCGGTCACCGCGTGAACCATGACATCATGCCACCCTACGCACTAACAAAGATGCCTGGCGTGTAGTCCTTAGTAAACTGAGATGTTACCACGGTTTAGTTAGTATCCAGGTGCAGTAGAAGTAAAGTTGTGCTGCTGACGAGTTACTGGACAGTAACTTTGGAAAGTTACTGTGGTCAAACCACTGGGGTTCAACGGCTGAGCTTTGGGGTTTTACTACCTCTTCCTAAGGTAAATAAGCACAGGGAAAACCAGCTACAATGGAGCTAGTAAAAAGGTAGTTGCTGTAGAAACTACCATTTCAGCCCAGAAGTGACTTTATTTTATGTAGCCAAAATATTCCAAAAAGTGGTGAAATATTTTTCTCGTAAAGGTGCCCTAGGGTCCAAAGAATATTTAGGATTTTTCTCAGGATTTTTGGGGCAAGAAAAATTAGGGTTGCTTTGGAGCTCAAAGATTTAGCTAGGGTTTTGGGAGGCCAAAATGAATATTTTTCATTAAAGAAAAATATTCCAAGCAATATTGTTGGGTTGGCCTGGGGTGAAATGATGGTTGTGAGAAGGAGAGGGAACACTTGGGTGAAAATCAAGGGGTACCCAAGTGGTTAAGTCCAAATGAAATGATTCAAAACTCCAAATTCCAAACCAACTCAACTGAAAATCAAGCAAAGGAGAAGAGGGCAAAAACCTGGCTGTCAGAGTCCGATTTATATCTGATGGATAGGAACAAAACTATGGCAATTTACTCGCACTCCTCTCCACCTTTGCAGATAAGGCCTTCCCTCATTCATCCTTTTCTCCCACAGGATCTTGATGTTCCGTGCAACACACGGGCATCTTGCTAAGAGTAGAAATTAGACATATACCACTTCTCGAATCTAGAAACCAACAACATTCTTCCCTTATCTCATCAAAACCGCCAAAGGAATATATTTTGAGTGAAACATAACATTTTTTAGTGATATACGTATTTCAAAACTAGACTTTTTTCTATCAAATCGGTGAATATGTATTAATCTACTCTCATCGTATTTCAAAACTAGACTTTTTTTTATCAAATCGGTGAATATATTTTGAGTGAAACATAACATTTTTTAGTGATATACGTATTTCAACACATTGGCACATTGCTAGTAGTTATTATAATTTTTTGGACACCAGAAAAACGGTGGAGTACATATACGAAGAGAAGAGGCGCACGCACGCAGTCGGTCTCTCGCTGTCTCTCACACATGAGTGTTACGTAAAGGCAACATTAACAAATAAACCCTAAAACTCTAGGTGCACGATTGCTGCATTCGCGGGTACCGGGTACATTGTGGAGCGCACCTTTGTAGGAATAGTCAGCTCGCGTGATAATTTGATCCGTAAGAGTTGATGGCCGGGGCCACAGGTGAACGACTTGGAGGCGGTGGCTCGTCAGTTGCCACAGTTCGAATAGCCACGTTTAAAATATCATTTTTTAGCGGGGTTAAGAGTTCCGATTTTCAATGGCGCATTATAAGTACTAAGTAGTTTTTAGAACGATTGGTATGGAGCGAAAATTGAATTCATAGTACTACGTACCTCCTTGGAATATGGTTGTATGGGTTTATGTTGCAAGATGTTGATCCTGTTAGTTCTAGGGCAAATACTATTTTTAGATTTAGATGTTGGTTTTCAGTAATGAAAATCGGAAGGGGGAAACCCTTCTTTGATTTAAAAAAATTACTACCTCCGTTCCGGTTTACTAGTCCCCATCGTATTTTGGGTCAAAGTTTGTCCACAAATTTTACTTGTAAAATGTGAATGGAAAATGAGATTTTGTTATACGCAAACAAAAAAGGACTGGAGGGAGTGATTGCTCTGACACGGACGTGACCTCTCATAGCGCAGGCATTGAACCGGCGCGCCAGCCAAGAGGGCCCCACTCGCTGCAGGCCCGGCTGAACACGCCTCCTCGCCGCATGCAATCGGCTTCAGACTGCCCCGCCTGCCTTCATTGAATCCACGCGTGTGCCGGCAACACGTCCTTCCACGAGCCGGCCGGCATTTTAGAACACAAAAAATGACCAAAATATAATTAATTACGCATGGTCTTGACTTGTTGTGCTTGCACTGGTAGCAGGAACTAGAGGTTTTTCTTTATTCATAACTCTCCTCAAAAAAAATTTGGCTTTGAAGTGAATCATGGTTGTGGACATTATGTATGAATGTGGAGATATCTGTGAACATGAGTTTGATGTGGAAGTTGAACTTGGAATGTCGGGCTTGCGCGTGAACTATACCATGTCCAATGCTTCATTTGTTATTGTTTGGAAAGTAATTGCTATTATTACATGACCTGGAAAAAAAAAATTTTGCCACATCAGTAGATGCACGGACATCACAACAGGCATGCTGACTGGATAAAGATTTGAACTTAGCTACTATGAAGGAAATTTTGTATTAACAACAGTTTTAGATAGCAGGAGACGCCTAGCCTGCTCTGCCTCTGCTAGCTTATTTCTGGCTTCTTCCATCTCTTCTTTGGCATGGGTTAAGAGAGCATCTGATTGCTCTTTTCGCTTCTTCAGGAACTCAGCTACATTCTCAAGGGCTGCTGCACGCTTTCTTTTTGCCTTTACTAGACCACGAGGACACGAACAGCTGACGACTTCACCTGGCTTGTGTGTAATCCAGCATCATCTAGGAATTTGCACCTTGTGTCTAATCCAGCATTGTTAGGGAACTGGCACCTTGTGTGTAATCCAGCCTCATTCTAGAAACATGATCTCAAGGTTGACCATAATTCCCTCCTCGCAGGAACTGCATCCTGACATGAAGTTACTTCTTTATTAGATCAATACTCAGAGCAACCCAGATCCATTTAGTAGAAGCGGATAAAATGTAATCGGGAGAAGTGAATTCAAAAGGAAAAAATATAAAACAGACTACAAGGTGAGAACACCCACTTCCTACATCAAGCTAAAAACGAAAGCATTAGGATGATTAAGACTCTTCTTATGACACATCGAAGAACATGTGGCTTAAGAGAAACACAAACTACAACATATATACATCGAAGAACACGAGGCTAAACGAAAGTAATTGAAAGGGTGTTACTTACCAAAGCTCGTTTTACAGGTTTGGTGCAGCTCCTCTTTAACTTGCCACGCTCCTTGAAGATGTCCCCAATATCCCGTGCTTGGTCTTCATTCCTCCTCTGCATGTTCGCACTCGTGGTTATAAAATCTCAACATGGCAAGAAAAATATACTACTAGTAATACTCGCGCATCTTGTGGGCAACATTAAAGCACTCAGCTGCCATGTTAGAGCATCTTCAACAGAATCTCAATGCGCGGCGCTTTAAAAAAGCATTTACACTGCTGAGATCGAGAAGTACAGATAGAGAGTAGAGACTAGAGAGTAGAGGATAGTTCTCAGCCTAGATAGATAAAAAATAGATTATTCAACTACTCCTCCTCGTCCGACTCCTCCTCGGTGATGTCCTCCTCCAACGTCTAACTGTAGGTGTGAAGATACAGATCATCGTCGGATTCCCAGGGCGATGTTGCTCCTAGCCTCATCTTGAATTGAGCGTCCGCTTTTCGCCTACGCTTGTCCTCGCGATAGGCGGCCCGCTCCGCCCTCCTTTGCTCGTAGAACTCGCGCTCGTTAATAATGTCCTATGGGAAGCGTTGGTGCCACAGCGCCATGGCTTCCTCGTCCATCTCGGCGATGCCGAGACGGTGTTCCTGCCTCTGGTTGTCGCGACGATCCTCCTTGGTGATAAGCCGCGGCAGAGGCGCAAGCTCCTATGCCCGCTCCCGCGTCGGCACGTTGGGGAAGTTCAATGTTCTATGAAGCCACCGGAGGCGCCACGCCGCCGCGTCGTACGTGCGGGCGGCCTCATTGGCGGTGTCGAAATTGCCGAGGCTGAGGCGCATCCCGCGGAACCGGATCTCGGCGGAGAAGCTGCCGGAGGGGCGCGCGCGGACGCCGTGGTATCCCCAAGTTTCCCGGCGATGCGGCGGCATGGTGGTGCGGCGGCAGCGAGGCAAGAAAGAGCGGGGAGAGAGCGGTGGAAAGGCATAGAGCGGTGGCAAGGTACAGAGCGGTGGGAGGGTGTTGGATTTTATAAAGCGTGTCGGACGCCGCACGCCAAAACTAGCGCACGCCCGACCGCTTTTTCCCGCGCGCACGCAATCCTTTCCCGACGTCTGTTCTATGTCTACTCTCTTCTCTACTGTTATATTTATTATTTATCTCTACTTCTCTACTCTCTACTTTTTTTCTCTACCTTTTCCCTACTCTTATAAAAAACAGAGTTGGTGATGATGGTGTTCCTGCCATCCTGCAATATAGGCCATCCGATTTATATCCGACGGATAGAAAGGAAACTATGCTAATTTTGCAAAAAGATACCCACACCCCTTTCCGCATTTGCAAATAAGGCATTCCCTCATTCATCCTTTTCTCCCACAAGATAAACTACTCATACAAATGCATCTTGATGCGTGCAACGCATGGGCATCTTGCTAGTTCTAAAAAACTTTCCATCAATGGCCACACTACTGGTTGCAGATGAAAAACCTACCCAAGCAAAGCGTGATACAGGAGCGACGCACAATTACAAGCTGATATTCTGTTGGACAATGGAGGCTATAACCAATTAGTTTTACGGGAACAATAGCACCCAGGAAATTTGAAGGGTAGGTATGAACAAAATTGGAACTACACATGTACTGCTAAGTGATTCAAAACACACATTACCAATCGAGGAGGAGAACGATGGTCGCGGCGGCCTCTGTGATTCATGGTCGGCAACGGGAGTAAGTTCATTGTCCACGAAGTGGTGCTTCTGCGCTTGGCGTCGGCTTCCTGGAATCAGATCCGAGACCGTGGAAGACGGTGCCGGGGAAGAGGCTCCGTGTACGACGATGACGGTGGACCGGCTCCAGTGCGACGTACGAGGTCGTCGATGAGGCAGATGCGCTGCGGTAGACGAGTGCGCCGATGTAGAAGGGGAGGAGCACGAAGGCTGCGGTGTCGTGGAGAAGTCTATTTTGCGGTGGGGATAGAAAATGGGGAGTATTCAGGTGTACTACTCTGGGTGCCGGGGTGGGGTTGGCTGGGTAGGGTGAACCTGAAGTTACGAAAACAGCCCTACCAACCGTCATCCGTAGGCCTGTTCTGAAGGCTATGCTGGTAACTTCCCACTGCTCGAATCAGGGTCATGGGAGATTTTCCCGTCGACCTCAAAATTTTGTGACACTAAACTCCCCGTGTGGCGTGTTGGGTGATTCGGCTAAGCAACTAGCGAGTAGTACTAGTAAACTCTGCATATTAGGTTTGACCAAAGTCAAACTTCCTAAAGTTTGACCAAGTTTATAGAAAAATATAAACATTTACCATAACAGATATGTATGATGTGAAAGTACATTCAATAATGAATCTAATGGTATTTATTTGTTATTGTATATGTTAATATTTTTGTTATAAACTTTCTGAGAGTTTACAAAACTTGACTTTGACCAATGCTGATATGCAGACTTAAATAAAAATGGAGGGTGTACACACTTGTTTTCTTAGTATGTAGTGAATTAATCATTTGTTGAAATTGTGAAATAAATATATTAGGCTACCGACTTGAATGTAATGGTCTATACAATTCAATAGTTACAATCATTGTCGAATTCCAAGATGTATACGAGGTCTATAGTACTTCACAACATGCTCAAACTCGCATAATCCCAGTCAAATGACAATCAAAATGCATTTCATAGTTATTAATTTGTAGGATGCAACAAAACCAACAATAACTCTACATCAGCCATTATAAATGCAACATTTTGAACATATCCCAATGTGTGAATGAAAAGTGCAGAGAGATCTTGCGAAGACGGAGCAGATAGGGCGGGAAAGATTGTATGTATGTGGACGAGAGAGTACGAGACAAACCTAACGAAACAGAGAGAGGGAGATAGAGAGAGAAAGAGAGAGGAAGAAGTTAGGTCTATGAGAAAGATGGAGACATGTAATATATGTGAGATGCGTGTGCATCCGGATTCTATACACGTGGAAGGAGAAGAGAAAACAGGTTTGATGAGAGAGCTGGAAAAACATGGACGAGAGGGGAAGGATCTCGTGGGTTGAGGGATTGATAAATTTGTGCGGGGGAGAGAGGGATTGGTAATTTTGTGCGAGAGAGAGAGGGTGGGGAGGAGTCAGTCAGCCGTCGTCACACCATCTGTCGGTGTACTAAAGTAGGGGTACCTTAGTACCCCGAACTCGTGCACGGGCAGTCGCAGCGTCCCCGCGTCAAGCCTCGCCGGGCGTCCGCCAAGACCCTCCGAAGCCATTCTGAAGGCAAGACCCCGACAAGAGGAGCTTGCCGGGAAGGCCACTCCAGGCACGCAGAAGACAAGGCCCCGGCAAGAGGAGCTTGCCGGGAAGGCTCGGAGCGCGACAAGTCTCCGAAGCGACAAGGATTCGCCGCGGCAAGGCGCTTGCCGCTGCATGCAACCTCTCTCCGTCTCCGCTCCAGCTCACCCAGCGACGTGTCGCCATGGGACCGTTCTCCATGGGCGGCGTGTCGGCGGGTCAGGCAGCCAACGGAGAGCAGCGATAAGCGGCTGACAGGCTTCGCCATCGTGGCGGCAGAGGCGCTACCGACGGTCTGTTGCCTTTGTTTGGGCGACAACGACGGGCATTTATTGCTTTTTGTCCCTTGCCGTCGAGTTAGATATTTTGCACCTTACCTTTGTTCAAGTAGGTGTACCAACCCCTATTTTTACATTTGTACCCCGCCTATGTTGCCACCGCCGGAGACCCTTGAGCATATAAAAGGAGGCCCGAGTGCAACGTGAAAAGGGTTCGCTCCGTTCGATTCGATTGGCGAGGTTCGTCTCGTTGGGTTCATTCAACCCACTCGAGGCCGATACACTCACGCTTAGGTTTTGTAGCTCGTTGCTCCCTAGCAAGAAGAGAATAGATCAGACAAGGAGCAATAGGAGTTTTATCTCTCCGGAGAGCTCCGAAGCTGGGTAAACCGCTCGTGTGCATCGCCTCGATCCGCTCTTCGTGCGACCTCCGCCCCCCTCCGAACCACAAGGGGCCTGCTCCGCCGGCCCCATAGGTGTCCGTGGGTACGATCAGCCTTCCCCGACATCTCTGGCGCGCCAGGTACGGGGCGTCGAGACCGTGTGAATCCGATCCAGCGTTCACACGAGCAGTGTCATCAACATCTTCCTCAACATGCCACCGAAGAAGAAGGCTTCGGCGGCAGCGGAGCCGTCCGCGTCGTATCCACCCTCACCGCAGCAAACGGGTGGTGGGGCAGACGCTGGCGGAGGAACGGGCGCCGACGAAGGTGCTCGCGACGTTGCCAAGTCCAAGGACAAGGCACCGCAGACCTAGGCGTCCGTGCATCCCCCACGTCCATCTCAGGAGACGCGGGACCAGCAACGTCATGGCGTTCACAACGCCATACGTTCGTTGGATCGAGACCCTCAAGACCAGCATGCGCGCCAACATCCGGGCGCGCAAGTGAGATCTGATGCGCTCGGACGGGCGCTGCTCCTTCTAACGTAGTTAGAAGTCCGGCGTGTCCCGCCTCGCACCGTTCTCCAATGCCGCCTACTACACCAGCAGATGCTGCGGCGAGAGCCCAGCTGCTCTCGACTACCTCCAACGGCCGACAAGGTCGACGAGTGGAGGGCCACTATCCAGAGCCTCATCGGCTTTGCCAACGGTGACGCCCCGCGGCAACCAACCCCATCGTTGCCGTGGCGAGACGACAAGGCACGGGCCGGTGGCGACGAGACTGTCGGAGGTGCAACCACCGTGCACTCTCCGACAAGAAGGCCAAGATCGCCGAGCCAACGGATCCATCTCAACAGCGACTCCACTGCGTCGTCCGGATCCGGCGACTCGCCGCGATCAGCGCCAAGTTCTTCATGGCGACAACAAGAGGACGCCGAACTTCGCATCGGCGCCCGAAGAGAAACGCGACGTCGATCCGGCTGCGCCGCTGGGCCTTCTGTTGACATGCACGCGCCGGAGGCCAGCGACTTTGCCGTGACGCGGTAGGTTGCCCTGCGTTCACTCGTGAGCTGCGGCAAGTCCAAAGGGCTCACCGGAAAAACTTCAAACCAGACGTGCCGGAGAAGTATGACGGCAGGACGCATCCGTCCGGAGTTCCTTAGCATCTACACCATCGCGGTGCAGGCTGCGGGGACGGACGACAAGATCCTCGCCAACTACTTCCCGCCGTGCTCAAGCCCAACGCCGATCTTGGCTCATGCACTTGCCGGACAGCTCCATATCCTCTTGGGCAGATCTGTGCCATCGGTATGTTGGCGCCTTCACAGTGGCCACAAACCCCATGGTCAAGAGAGTGACCTTCACTTGCTCGCCTGAAGGAAGGAGAGTCCCCGCCAAGAAGTTCATTCAGAGATTCAGCCGTGTGCACTACAACATCCCGTGACGTCCACCCCGCCGCGGTGATCGGCGCATTTCATCGTAATGTGCGGAACCGCAGGATGAGGGAGGAGATGGCGATGAGCAAAGTCAAGGACGTCGCCGAGCTGTACGCCTGGCCGACAAGTGTGCATCGCGAGGAAGGGAGGAGACTTCGGAGAGAATGCGTAGCAGGATCGGACGGTGATGACACCGCCCGGCAAAGAAGGGCCGGCGGCGAGGCGACAGGAAGAAGAAAAGCAGAGAAGTGCTAGCTGTCGAGCAGTCCGGCAACGGAGGCGGCGACAAGAACGCCAAGGCTGGTGGCTCCGGCAAGGAGGTTGTCGCTGACGCCAACCACCAGTCGGTGGCCGCCGCCGACAAGCAGGACAGCTCCGGCAAGCAAGATTGCAAGATCCACCGCACCAAGGGCCACGACCTCCGGACCTGCAAGAAAGTTGAGCAGCTTGTCGAACAGCAGAGCTGAGTACGAGCGGCGCGACAAGGAGAAGGCCCAGGAAGGTGCCGGGGAGCAAGCAAGAAACGCCCCGGCCGGGAGGACGCCGCGGCAAGGTCAAGCAGCGACAAGGAGATCGACCTCCCAGCGCCGCGACAAGGATGAAGATGATGACGACGACGAAGATATGGAAGACGCACGACGCCGACGAGCAGGAGTTTGAAAGCCACAGAGGTTCTTCGCGTTGACGGAGGTAAGCTTCTCGCATACCTCCCACCGCCAACTCAAGCAATGGATGCGGAGGTCAATGCAGCGGAACCATCCGTAGAGTCACGCAAGCCTCTCAAGTGGTCCAAGACGCCTATCATTTTTGATATTGAGGACCACCTGATCGCATAATCTGCGGTCGGGTGCTTGCCGATGTTGGTCTCACCAACCATCCGCAACCTCAAGGTCACAAAAATGTTAGTTGACGGCGGGCCGGCTTGAATCTGATCTCCTCCGCGGTGCTCCGAAGCTTCAAATCCTCGACAATGAGCTCGAAGTGACCGGTACCTTCCAAGGAATCAATCCAGGAAGGAGCAAGCCGAAGGGGAAGATTACGTTGCCAGTCACATTTGGCAGCGAGCTGAACTTCAGGACTAAGAGGGTTACGTTTGACGTCGCCGATTTCCCATTGCCTTACAATGGGATACTTGGCCGTCCAGCACTCGCCAAGTTCATGGCAGCTTCTAACTACGCCTACAACCTACTCAAGATGCCGGGCCCGATAAGCGTCATCTCTGTCCATGGCGACAAGAAGGATGCCCTTATCTCATGCCGACAAGATCTTCCGGGATGCAGCAGCCGCGACAGATTGCCGTGACACTTGCACTGAAGCTCCCGGGGAGAAGACCAAGTCCAAGTCCGGCAAGGGCTCTAATGCTCACTCCGCAAGCGCACCTCTTCGAGTGCTGCGCTACCGTCGAGGACGCACCATCGAGCTCCACCGCAAGTGCAAGAAGATGGTGGCTCCGCCAAGACCAAGAAGGTGCCCGCCAAGGAGGACGGGCGCCGATGGTACCTTCACCATCGGTGCTTCTCTCGACCCCAAATAGGAAGGCGCTTCGTTGCTTTCCTGCGGGCGAATGTCGACGTGTTTGCATGGCAACCGTCTGATATCCCCGTGTTCCTGTGAAAGTGATTGAGCACCGCTGGCCGCTTTGTCCTCATCTTGGCGGCTTTGTCAAGCAAAAAGTCGGGGAAGCAAGCGGTGGAGCGCCAAGAATTCATAGTCAAGAGATCAAGAAACTGGAAGCAGCAGGCCTTGTCGAGGAGTGCTCCATCCTACGTGGTTGGCCAATCTCGTAGTCGCGCCAAGAAGGCAAATGGGAAATGGAGGCTTTGTATTGACTTCACGGATGTTAATAAAGCTTGTCCCAAAGATCCATTTCCCTTGCTGCGCATTGACCAGATTGTTGACTCCACGGCTGGATGTGATTTGCTTTCGTTTCTTGATGCCTACTCAGGATACCATCAGATCTTCATGGCTGAAGAAGATGAAGAGAAGACCGCATTCATCACACCATGTAGCACGTACTGTTTCATACGGATGCCTTTCGGTTTGAAGAATGCCGGTTCGACATTTGCAAGGGTAGTCCATGACGCTTTTGAGCCGCAAATGCACAGAAATGTAGAAGCCTACATGGATGACATAGTGGTCAAGAGCAAGGACAAAGCAACTTTGGTTCAAGATTTGGACGAGACCTTTGCAAATCTCCGCAAGATCAACCTCAAGCTCAACCCCGAGAAGTGCGTGTTTGGAGTCCCTTCCGCAAGCTTCTCGGTTCTTCATGTCTCAAATGAGGGATTGAAGCTAATCCCGACAAGATCAAGGCCATTGAGCAGATTGAAGCACCAAAGCGCGTCAAGGATGTCACGAAGACTTGCCGGTTGCGTGGCTTCTCTCAAAGAGGTTTATTTCTAGGTTCTGTTGAACGCATACCGCCATTTTTCAAAATTTTGAAAAAAGGCAGGTCCAAAGAAATGGACTCGAAGCGGAGGCTGCTACCGCAGGACTTGAAGAGATACCTGTCCTCTACTCCAACACTTGTCGCACCTAAGCCACAAGAAAAGTTGCTGCTGTACATAGCGGCAACCAATCAAGTGGTTAGTGCTGCGCTAGTAGCGGAGAGGGAGGCGGATGACGAGCCAGCGACCACGGCAAGCACATCCAGCGACAAGGTGGGGCTTCACGACAAGCTCTGGTCCCGACAAGGACGAATCCGCGACACAAGAACAGTCTGAGAAAAGGATGGTGCAGCGCCCGGTCTACTTTGCAGTTCCCTCTGCAGGGGCTAGGTCAAGGTACTACTGGTGTGCTGAAACTGCCGGCCTCCTCATGGCCTCGAGAAAGCTGCGCCATTACTTCCAAGCACATGAGATCACGATTGTCACTCGCTTTCCCCTCAAGAGGATACTGCAGAATCCGAAGCGGCTGTGCGGGATTGTCGAGTGGGCACTGGAGCTGTCAAGCTTTGGTCTTAAGTTTCAAAGCACATAAACTATCCAAAGCAGAGCATTGGCAGAATTCATAGCAGAATGGACGCCAACGCCAGATGAAGAGATTCCGGAGACGAGCATTCCCGTCAAAGAAGCAAGCAAAGAGTGGCTGATGTACTTTGATGGTGCCTTCTCGCTGCAAAGCGCCCGGTGTAGGCGTCGCTTATCGCACCCGGAGAGCACCTCAAGTACCTCGTCCAGATGCACTTTCCCAAGGAGCAAGCGACAAACAATACTGCAGAGTATGAAGGTTTGCTTGCCGGTCTCAGGATCGCAGTGGACCTTGGGATCAAGAAGCTTATTGTCAGGGGTGGCTCGCAACTCGTCATCCGCCAAGTCAACAAAGATTACCAGAGTCCGTTGATGGAAGCTTACGTCGATGAAGTGAGGAAGCTAGAAGAGCACTTTGACGGCCTGCAAATGGAACATGTTCCAAGAACTCAGAATGATATTGCTGATGGCCTGTCAAAGTGCGCCGCACTCAAGCTACCTGTGGAACCAGGGATCTTTGTGCTCAAGCTGACTCAACCAACCGTAACACCATCAACCGGACAAAGCAAGAAGAGGAAGTTGGCCTCTGGTGACTACTTTTCGACAGAGCTTCCCGAAGCCGTCGTTGCAAAGGTCCCCAAGATCAACACCAACAAGAAGCCGAGGAGCGATCTGCTCCGGACCCTGTGGTTTGTTTCGTTGAAGCAAACGCGCTCGACAAGTCTTGCTCCGGCAACCTTGTCGGGGAGCATCTAGCTCGGCAGGCCGCATGCTCTGCCGTGGACGCCGATGTTCCCGCAGCAGCAGATATGCCTTTAGTCCTTGTTGTCGAGCCGCAAGCTCCAAAGATGGGCGCAGCAGATTGTCCATTTCCTCCAGACAGAGAACTTCCCAAGAGCAAGAAGAAGCAGAAAGAGTAGCCCGGCAGTCAAGTATGTACCAGTTTGTCGACAGATACTGCATGTAAGAAGACTCAATGGTGTGAAATTGAAGTGTATTCCTGTGGAAGATGGATGAAGTTGTTGGCGAGAGATACATGGAGGCATATGTGGTCACCACATTGGCAAGAAGAGCACTTGCCGCAAAGCTTTCCGGCAAGGTTTCTTCCGCCGACAGCCCTCCGGGATGCAACCGCACAAGTAACCAAGTGTGAAGCGTGCAGTTCCATTCCAAACAGATACACCAGCCAGCTCAAGCTCTCCGCACGATCCCTTTATCCTGGCCATTTTCGGTCTGGGGCTCGACATCCTCGGCCCCTTCCCCGAAGCTGTCGGGGCTTTGAGTACTTGTACGCCGCCATCGACAAGTTCACAAAGTGGCGGAAGTGGAAGCGATGAGGAAGGTGACAGACAACAAGCAGTCAAGTTCTTCAGGTCGATTGTCTGCCGTTTCAGAATCCCTAACCGGATCATCACCGACAACGGCACACAATTTACGAGTCGCACCTTCATGCAGTACGTCCAAGACCTTGGCGCCAAGGTCTGCTTTGCTTCTGTTGCTCACCCGAGAAGCAACGGTCAAGCAGAGAGGGCAAACGCTGAAGTGCTGCGCGGGCTCAAGACCAGAACTTTCGACAAGCTGCACAAGTGCGGAAGAAACTGGATCGAGGAGCTGCCGGTGGTTCTTTGGTCGATCAGGATGATGCCAAATCGAGCCACTGGCCAGGCACCCTTTACTCTAGTCTATGGAGCAGAGGCAGTTCTCCCCACGGAACTTCAGATCACGGGTCGCCTCGAGTGCTCGCTTATGATGAGTTTGAGCAAGAGCAGCTGCGACAAGATGACGCTACCGCTCCTTGAGGAGGATCGTCTTCAGTCTTTGCCATGCGAGCCGCCGCTACCAAGAAGCCCCGTGCATCGCTACCATGGTCGCAGGGTTAATGCCAAGTCTCGAGGAAGGCGACCTTGTTCTTCGCTGCTCAGTCCGCCAAGAATTCAAACAAGTTGACGCCGAAGTGGGAAGGCCCTTATCGGGTGAAACGAGTCACTAGGCTCGGCGCTGTCCGCTTTAAGACCGAAGATGGCATTCGGTGAGCAACTCCTGGAACATTGAGCATCTTCGTAAGTTTTACCCATATATGCGCGGTTGTCGGGACCCGTCCCGCAACCACCTTTTGTACAAGTCTTGCCGCTTGTTGCATGTGATCCTTTATGCAAAGCCGGGCGCAGACCCGTGCATCAAGAAAGCCCATGTGTTGCGCACAACCCGTCAAGTTCATGCTTTCATCAATTTATTGCATGTTTTGGCTAACACTTTGTGCAGCAACCACACCTGGTAAGCAGAATCGAGCAACTGGGCTCCATAACGTTATTTCCTCTCCTTTCTCTTGTCACAAAGAAAGGGAGGCTCCCTCGCGCACAAGTTAACCAGGGGGAAGGAGGAGATAATATTGTGGACCAGAGCACCGCTCGAGGAAGTCTCACCTCATCGGGAAGCAAGAGACTGAAAAGCTAAGTTGCCAAAGTCTGAGCAATCAATTTTTAAATTTTCAAGTTATCTTCCTCGAACGGTAGTACTTTGTATGGAGAACCCGTCCTTGAGAGGAGCCAACTCGCCCGGCTAGTCGCGCCCTTACTTTGTTTCGAGTCCGCTCAACAACTTAAGTGAGCTGCGACTAGTCGCGACAAGGTTGCTTGTCGGAGGCGGCCTTGCCAAATAGGCCGACGTTCCGCACTCGGCCATGCGGCAAAAGTGCTGCACCGGAAAGTCCCCTAAATGCGCAGGCGTAAACGCATAAAGGAAGGAATCAAGTAGAGGAAATAACATTGCATTGTTCGATCAGTAATAAATTTTTAAAGTTATCTTCCTTGAACGACCGCGCTTTGTATGCAAAACCCGTGCGGAGAGGAACCAAATCGTGACTGGTCGCGCACTAACTTTGTATCGAGTCCGCTCAACAACATAAGTGAGCTGCGGCTAGTCCGTGACAAGGATGCATGTCGGTCGCGACCCCTCCAGCAGGCTGCTGAAGTTACGCACTTTCGGCCATGGGCAAGGGTGCCTGCACCGCAAGTTTCACGAAAGGCGAGGGAAATAACATACAAAGCCAAGAGTCGAGTAGAGGAAGTAACGAGCTTAATGTTGCCCGAGAATAAAGTTATATTACAAAAATAACTTATCGCGGCCTTTGGCTGAATCGTTCGAATCGAGATAACAATGAAGAGGAGAAGGGCGCTGCTGGTACCCAAGCCCGGCAAGCCAGGGTTGCCGGGGGCTGCGGTAAAGCGAGGAGTTGCCGGGGCTGCGGACAAGCCGAGTTGCCGGGGGCTGCGGCAAGCCAGAGTTGCGGGGAGCTACGGCAAGCCAGAGTTGCCGGAGGCTGAGATATCAGATAAGACCTTCGTCCTTTTTCAAGCATCCCTTTTTCATTAAAAACATTCTACTCGGATACAATCCGTGGGGAATGAAAAACACGAAAGAGAGGATTACAAGCTTTAAACGCGGATAAGGCCCGAAGGCTTACAAATTAAAAAGATAAGATGCCCGTAATCCCTTTTCCTGTCCCTCTTTTCAGGAGGTAGGTCAAGGAGGCGAGAAGGGCAAAAGAAACGCCTAGGCGAGCTACAGGTGCCAGAAGGCACCAAGAGAACATCCCGGGAGCTCCCCGAGGGCTTGACGGAGATGGCGGCGCCGGAAGCGGGGTTCGAAGACGGGGCGGCAAGACGTCAGCATGCTGTCGAGGGCACTACGCCCTCGTACTCCGACTTGACGGCCTTGTCGCCATCCCTCTTCCCCTTCCGCAGCCTCCCTACGCCAGTCGCCCAAGGAGCCGGCGACACGGATGATGGGGTCGCCGGTGACGCAAGCGGCGCCCGACAACTAATCGGGCCCGCTACCCTCGTCGTCATTGTCTCTCTCCTCCTCGTCACTCTCGCCGAGGGGAATCTTATTGTCGGAGGAGCTATCCACGCAGCACTTCGCCCGAGTGCCGAGATCCCCGAAGACCTTGACGGAGAGGAGATCACCCTCCATTAACTTAAAATGGAGGGTAAATCCCGCCCTTAGGCTGTGGATGCGAGTGAACGTCTTCCATCCACGATCGAGATACATCACATTAGGGGCTGGGAATACAACACGGTCCCGCATGCCGCTGATTCCACAGCCCCTCATGTGCAGTCTCAGCGTCTCGGGCGGATCCGACTCTATCGCGCTCGCGAACGGAGCTGGAACCCGGAGGCGACGACGAGGCGCCCGGCGCAGCCTGACGAAGAACTTCGCAAGGTCGTCCCCTGTATGGACCGCCGCGAGAGGGGAACCGCTGGCGGAAGCGGAGACGGCGCGCCGCCCCATCCACCTCTTCCCCGAGCGCCTCGACCTCGTCCACGACCTCGCCCCTCCCTCTTCCTCTTGGGGCTGGCTCTGCCGCCCCGGACGTGGGGTTGGGAGGGGAGCGCTGTCTAGCGGCGACCCTCGCCGCCACCGATGAAGAACCAAGGTTCCTTTTCTCCATGGCGGATGAGAGAAAGGGGAGCAGGAACTAAGTAAAGGAGGAGGTGGGAGAGTGCGGGCTTCTGCGCTCCCCTTCCGCTCTTTTTAAGGAAGCAAGGTGGGGGCTCGACCGCCCCGCTCGACAAATCAGGGCATAGGAAGAGCAGGGAATCGGGGCCGACCTGCTGCCTCTGCCCGTAACGGCCCAGTTTTCCACTTCCACCGTCCGCGACCCCGAGAGCATGGGAACCACGTGGCGGGGATCTGAGCAGACGACGGGTGGAGCGACCAAGACGCCGCCCACTTCCCCCACGACACCGCAATTGACGCGTGCCGTTACGGAGGGACGCGGCGGATACGGAGTGGGTTTGGTTTGGACCCAGGACGCGCGTGCCCATGCCCTGTTTTGGGCCTGGCCCAACAGCACTCGGCACCGTGTATGGCCCAAACCCGGGGGCTCCTGTCGGTGTACTAAAGTAGGGGTACCCTAGTACCCCGAACTTGTGCACGGGCAACAAGGCGTCCCAGCTGCAAGCCTTGCCAAGGCGTCGCCAAGACCCTCCGCCGCCTTTCAGAAGACAAAACCCGGCAAGAGGAGCTTGCCGGAAGGCCTCTCTAGGCACGACACGGTCCCGACAAGAGGAGCTTGTCGGGAAGGCCTCTAGGCAAGACAAGGCCCGACAAGAAGAGCTTGTCGGGAAGGCCGCCTGTGCACGCAGAAGACAAGGCCCGGCAAGAGGAGCTTGCCGGGAAGGCTCGAGGCGCGACAAGGATTCGGCGCGGCAAGGCGCTTGCCGCGGCATGCAACCTCTCTCTGTCTCCGCTCCAGCTCACCCAGCGACGTGTCGCCATGGGACCGTTCCATGGGCGCGTGTCTAGCGGCTGTGCAGCCAGCGGAGAGCAGCGATAAGCGGCGCTGACAGCCTCGCCATCGTGGCGAGCAGAGGCGCGCCTGACGGTCTCTGTTGCACTGTTTGGGCGACAACGACGGGCATTTATTGCTTTTTGTCCCTTGCCGTCAAAGTTAGGTATTTTGCACTGTACACTGTTCAAGTAGGTGTACCAACCCCTGTTTTTACATTTGTACCCCCGCCTATGTTGCCACCTGTCGGAGACCCCTTGAGCATATAAAAGGAGGCCCGATTGCAACCTAGAAAGGGTTCGGCTCCGTTCAGTTCAGTTGGCCAGGTTCGTCTCGTTGGGTTCATTCAACCCACTCGAGGCCAGATACACTCACGCTAGGTTTTGTAGCTCTCGTTGCTCCCTAGCAAGAAGAATATAGATCAAACAAGCAGCAGTAGGAGTTTTATCTCTCCGGAGAGCTCCGAAGCTGGGTAAACCGCTCGTGTGCATCGCCTCGATCCACTCTTCAGGCGACCTCCGCCCCCTTCCCGAACCACAAGGGCCTGCTCACTTGACCCCATAGGTGTCCGTGGGTATGATCAGCCTTCCCCGACATCTCTTGGGTGTACTAAAGTAGGGGTACCCTAGTACCCCGAACTTGTGCACGGCAACGATCGCTGGCGTCCTTGGGCAAGCCTCGCCGGGCGTCCGCCAAGACCCTCCGCCGCCTTTCAGAAGACAAAACCCCGGCAAGAGGAGCTTGCCGGGAAGGCCTCTCTAGGCACGACACGGTCCCGACAAGAGGAGCTTGTCGGGAAGGCCTCTCTAGGCAAGACAAGGCCCCGACAAGAAGAGCTTGTCGGGAAGGCCGCTCCAGGCACGCAGAAGACAAGGCCCCGGCAAGAGGAGCTTGCCGGGAAGGCTCGGAGCGCGACAAGTCTCCGAGCGCGACAAGGATTCGGCTGCGGCAAGGCGCTTGCCGCGGCATGCAACCTCTCTCCGTCTCCGCTCCAGCTCACCCAGCGACGTGTCGCCATGGGACCGTTCCATGGGCGTGTGTCGGCGGCAGCCATTGAGAGCAAAGGAGAGCAGCGATAAGCCGACAAAGCTAGCCATCGTGGGCGAGCGGAGGCGCACTGACGACGGTCTCCTGCCTGCTTTGGGCGACAACGACGGGCATTTATTGCTTTTGTCCCTTGCCGTCGAGTTAGGTATTTTGCACTGCATACCTTTGTTCAAGTAGGTGTACCAACCCCTGTTTTACATTTGTACCCCGCCTAGGTTGCCACCGTCGGAGACCCCTTGAGCATATAAAAGGAGGCTGAGTGCAATGTAGAAAGGGTTCGCCCGTTCAGTTCAGTTGGCCAGGTTCGTCTCGTTGGGTTCATTCAACCCACTCGAGGCCAGATACACTCACGCTAGGTTTTGTAGCTCTCGTTGCTCCCTAGCAAGAAGAATATAGATCAAACAAGTAGCAATAGGAGTTTTATCTCTCCGGAGAGCTCCGAAGCTGGGTAAACCGCTCGTGTGCATCGCCTCGATCCGCTCTTCGTGCGATCTCCGCCCCCCTCTGAACCACAAGGGGCCTGCTCCGCCGGCCCCATAGGTGTCCGTGGGTACGATCAGCCTCCCCGACACCATCCTGCTTCCAAATGGCCCCGCATTCTCTAGCGCAGTGTGGTCGCCGTCTTCGATCTCCTCGATGCCCTCTTTGAAGATTGAGGTGTTGTGCATGCTGGGGTGTAGAGAAGCACAAGCGAGAGTGGTCGCCATATAACCTTGGATGGGGATGAATTGTGTGCTCGGGGGAGGGTGTGTGTGTGTTGTGTGTTGTGTGTGTGTGTGTGTGTATGTGTGTGTGTGTGTGTGTGTGTGTGTGTGTGTGTTTGTGTGTGTGTGTGTCAGATATTGAGAGAAAACAAACCTAAGGAGAGAAATGTGTGTGTATTTGACGGAAAGCTACTTGCTAAATAGGGTATTCACGAAGAGATTGTGCGTGCGAGATAGAGAGCGATGTGCGGGCCTTGAGGTGGGCAGGGGCCGGGTGAGGGTGTCAAAATGTGCGTGTTGATGCATGTGTTACATGCGATCGTGCGAGGGATGTATGAATCGAGAGAGATGGTTGTTGTGTTACGGATGCTCTCTCTCTCTCTCTCTCTCTCTCACACACACACACACAAGTAAAATAGAAGACCGTTCTCTCATGTATACACAACGTATCGGCATCTGTCTATGTCTCACTTATGCATGATCATTTGCACATTCACACCTCTCTATGTCTCTATCACACGCACACGTCTCCACATTGCCCTTCCGCCACAACACACATATGGACACATACACACGTTCTCTCTCAGTCACACACACAAAATCAGTATTAAAAACCAGTAGCACCTAAAACGTCCAAATCCAAATAAACACGAACTAGAGCTAAATTAAAATATATTGAAATATTGTAGCGTCAAGAACTTTTCCCGGAAAAAAAGTTGAGTAATATTCGGGGATTGTTTTCACACACACAAAAAAGTTAGGTGGATGTCCTTCGAGCGCGACACGGTGACGCACCGTTCGATCGACTGCGCGGCCGCGGTTCACGTGCTTGCACAGGATTCCATATCGTGGCTGTGGTAACTAATAAAAGCACTGCCTAAGTCTAATGTTTACGTGTACTAGTACAATTTTCTTTTAAGTTTGACCAACCCTATATAAAACTAAACTAAGCTCCCATACGCGCACTCATCAATATGCCGCCGCCGTCGTTGCGCATGCCAGCGCCTACCGCTCCGCCAACAATTTCTTGCCCATCACCGGCGGTGTCACCGCCAAGTCAAGGTTTCGCCAGCTCACGTCGCCCTGCGCAATCCCTCCTCGTGATGCCGCCGCGCTGCCAAGCACGCGAGCAGCTGGTGGAGCCACGTCTATGCACGCAGCGTATGAAGAAGAGGACAAGCGCGTGCTCCAACATGCCCGCGGGGAGGAACTAGCGTGTCATTGTCGTCTCCGCCCGCGCGGAGGAGGCGCGCATGGTGGCTGTCGCGGCGAAGCTGGTCGCGCGTGCGTCGAGCCCGCAAACCGGGTGCGGACGCGGAATCTACCTTCGAGACCTTGAATGTCACGTGGATCCTGCAATCTGAAGGAGCAATTTGGGTCAGTCGACTCTTGTGAGCCATTTGATGCAACATGGATGGCTAGAAGGGCTCTTCAACCTCTGAAATAGATGCATGTTTCATCTTCTCAGCCCGCCACACGCCTAACCGCTTTGCTTGCCGCTTGGCCTCTCCCTGAACACTTTGCCACCACCATGCTCCCCCCAGCCCCGCCATCCGTTTAACCCCGGGCATGATCCATTTTTTCCGGTGAATTGCATTCCACACCCAACACTCATAAGATAGATCATGGGCACCCTACCGTCTTCTTCCTTCACTCCGTCGAACTTCTTTCACAAATCGACTGACCCAAATTATACTACTAGTACAAATGTATTAAGTACAGTAGGAACATGAAGATACGAGCAGTAGTACAACTGCAAGAAGAACAGTAGTAATACATAGTACTAGTACTACTATACGTACTAAAGAGTTCAAATAACGAGAAAGAACATAAATATAGTTCTGGGGCCTCAAAGACAACACACCCTTGAAAATAAACTAAGCAACTAGTCCGCTTGACACTGCAGTAGAACCAGCATGAGCGACGCCATCGCCACCTACTCGAGTCCGAGTCCACGCCCTCGACTTCGTCCTCGTCCCTCTTCCTCTTCCTCTTCGCCGACGCTTCTTTGCTTGAACTGGACACTGGGCTCTGCTTCTTCATCCAACCCTTGTAGATATTTAAACAAAGTAGGCATCCATTGCTGTGTACAGGATGTGATCTTCATCTAATGTCTTCGACTCCCATGCATGATGAAATTCGTGGTGAGGTTTCTTTAGTTTAGCGTACTAAGGATCAATCATGGCTGCTGCCAGGGTCAGCATTGAAGGCTGAGAGGAGGACACTAGGCTTGCCTTCTGGAGATCGAAGGGCTGGCCTACAACGAGGCCTATCCGACCTGTGACATCCTGTCATTCCTAAAGTCTACAGTAACGAATTTCACTCTTTCGTCCTTGAGGAAGTTCTTAAAATCCTGGCACTCAACGTCGGCATGGCATATGTGGTAGACCAAGCACACGTCATGTACGCAAACCTGGATCATGGTGGGCTTCGTCTTCTCTGCCTCCTTTAGTTTCTTCTCCTTTGCAGGACTGTGGTGTACTCAACATCTAGCCCAGCGACCCACTCATCCGTTGAACTGTTGAACATGTGTAGGAAGCGAGCAAGGCATGCTTTCACCGTCGCGGATCCACGTGTGTAGATGACGAAGAACTCATCGCTGGTGATGGCTCTAACCTGGTACTCAGCAGCGACCATGGAGATTTGGGAGGCCATGGATTTTGGAGGAGGGTTAGGAGAAGTTGAACTGGTGTAATGTGAAAGGACGGGACGACTGGGAGCGAACTGTTGTAAGGTACTATACTAGTTGAACACAGGGACGAGTAGGGCGTGCGAACGGCGTGGGGTTGCTGGCTTGCACGGTGGATAAACGGCTGCAAGCCCCCAAAGAGTTCTCGAGAACTATGCGGGACCCACTAGATGTCATCTCTACTAGACCCATATCGTAGGCCCGATGGTATAGCTTCTGCCTATTCGCACACCATGCCGGCGCGTGGGTAAGTTCACTTAATTCAGTCAACCATCGCGCCTCCCACGACCTTCGCCTCCCTCGCGTGGTCGCGCCCTTTGAGACTTTGACCGGCTATAAATGAGAATTTTTTTGCCTACTTCGCATGCATGATACTCCCTCTAGTCCTTTTTACTTCTGTCAACCATTTGCAAAGTGTTTGACCAAATTTATACTAAAAATATCAATATCTACAATACTGATTATAATGAGTATAAGAACTACTATTAGATGAGTTAAGGATTCTAATCCTGAACTAACCCTGAAGTAACTCTAGCGAAAGAGGTGTTTGGATGACAGGGTTAGATGGAGCGCGGATACAGCGAGGTGCCTTCATGGGTGGTGCGAGAGGGAGGGAGGGAGGGAGAGGATGAGAAGCTTCGAGGAAGTGGGGAGGGATCTGTGCTACCTCTTGAGCACTGTGTTGGATTCCCCCGAAGAGGAGAGGATGATGCAGCAAAGTAGCGTAAGTATTTCCCTCAGTTTTTGAGAACCAAGGTATCAATCCAGTAGGAGGCCACGCACAAGTCCCTCGTACCTGCACAACGATAGCTCCTCGCAACCAACGCGATTAGGGGTTGTCAATCCCTTCACGGTCACTTACGAGAGTGAGATCTGATAGAGATGATAAATAATATTTTTGGTATTTTTGATATAGAGATGCAAAGTGAAAAGTAAAAAAGCAAAGTAAAAAACAAAGCAAGTATTAAAGTGATGGAGATTGATATGATGAGAATAGACCCGGGGGCCATAGGTTTCACTAGTGGCTTCTCTCAAGAGCATAGGTATTCTACGGTGGGTGAACAAATTACTGTTGAGCAATTGAAAAAATTGAGCATAGTTATGAGTATATCTAGGTATGATAATGTATATAGGCATCACGTCCGAGACAAGTAGACCAAAACGATTCTCAAGATCTACTACTATTACTCCACTCATCGACCGCTTTCCAGCATGCATCTAGAGTATTAAGTTAAAAACAGAGTAACGCCTTAAGCAAGATGACATGATGTAGAGGAATAAATTCATGCAATATGATAAATACCCCATCTTGTTATCCTCGATGGCAACAATACATAATCTGGATCATAAACCCACAATTCATCGATCTCAACAAACACACCGCAAAAACAAGATTACATCGAATAGATCTCCACGAGAGAGGGTGAGAACATTGTATTGAGATCCAAAAAGAGAGAAGAAGCCATCTAGCTACTAGCTATGGACCAAGGTCTCAAGTAAACTACTCACACTTCATCGGAGGGGCTATGGTGATGATGTAGAAGCCCTCCGTCGTGGATGCCCCTCCGTGGAGCTCCTAATGTGCCCAAAGATGGGATCTCGTGGATACAGGAAATCGCGGCGGTGGAATTAGGTTTTTGGCTCCTGTTCTGATCGTTTGAGGGTACATAGGTATATATAGGAGGAAGGAGTAGGTCGGTGGATCAACAGGGGGCCCATGAGGCAGGGGCGCGCCCCCACCCTCGTGACCGCCTCTGTTACTTCTTGGAGTAGGGTCCAAGTCTCCTGGATCACGTTCCGTGAGAAAATCACGTTCCCGAAGGTTTCATTCCGTTTGGACTCCGTTTGATATTCCGTTTCTCAAACACTTTGAAATAGGCAAAAACATCAATTTCGGCTGGGCCACCGTTAATAGGTTAGTCCCAAAAATAATATAAAAGTGGAAAATAAAGCCCAATATAGTCCAAAACAGTAGATAAAGTAGCATGGAGCAATCAAAATTATAGATACATTGGAGACGTATTGCATCCCCAAGCTTAATTCTTGCTCGCCCTGAGTAGGTAAATGATAAAAAGAGAATTTTTGATGCGGAGTGATACTTTGGCATAATTTCAATGTAAATCTTCTTAATTGTGGTATGAATATTCATATCCGAAAGATTCAAGACAAAAGTTCATATTGACATAAAAATAATAATACTTCAAGCATACTAACTAAGCAATTATGTCTTCTCAAAATAACATGGCCAAAGAAAGTTATCCTACAAAATCATATAGTCTGGCTATGCTCCATCTTCCCCACACAAAATATTTAAATCATGCACAACCCCGATGACAAGCCAAGCAATTGTTTCATACTTTAACATTTTCAAAACTTTTTCAATCTTCACGCAAGACATGAGCGTGAGCCATGGATATAGCACTATATGTGGAATAGAATGGTGGTTGTGGAGAAGACAAAACGAGGTAAGATAGTCTCACATCAACTAAGCGTATTAACGGGCTATGAAGATGCCCATCAATAGATATCAATGTGAGTGAGTAGGGATTGCCATGCAACGGATGCACTAGAGCTATAAGTATATGAAATCTCAACAAAAGAAACTAAGTGGGTGTTCATCCAACTCACTTGCTCACGAAGACCTAGGGCATTTGAGGAAGCCCATCATTGGAATATACAAGCCAAGTTCTATAATGAAAAATTCCCACTAGTATATGAAAGGACAAAATGAGAGACTCTCTATCATGAAGATCTTGGTGCTACTTTGAAGCACAAGTGTGGTAAAAGGATAGTAGCATTGTCCCTTCTCTCTTTTTGTCTCTTTTTTTTATTTGGGCCTTTTCTCTTTTTTGAGGCCTCTTTTTCTCTTTTTTTATTTTTTTTATTTTTCGTCCGGAGTCTTATCCCGACTTGTGGGGGAATCATAGTCTCCATCATCCTTTCCTCACTGGGACAATGCTCTAATAATGATGATCATCACACTTTTATTTACTTACAACTCAAGAATTACAACTCGATACTTAGAACTAAATATGACTCTATATGTATGCCTCCGGCGATGTACCGGGATATGGAATGAAACAGGAGTGACATGTATGAAAGAATTATGAATGGTGGCTTTGCCACAAATACGATGTCAACTACATGATCATGCTAGCAATATGACAATGATGGAGCGTGTCATAATAAACGGAACGGTGGGAAGTTGCATGGCAATATATCTCGGAATGGCTATGGAAATGCCATGATAGGTAGGTATGGTGGCTGTTTTGAGGAAGATATATGGTGGGTGTATGATACCGCTAAAAATGCGCGGTATTAGAGAGGCTAGCAATGGTGGAAGGATGGGAAAAAGTGCATATAATCCATGGACTCAACATTAGTCATAAAGAACTCATATACTTATTGCAAAAATCTAGAAGTTATCAAAGCAAAGTATTACGCGCATGCTCCTAGGGGGATAGATTGGTAGGAAAAGACCATCGCTCGTCCCCGACCGCCACTCAAAAGGAAGACAATCAATAAATAAATCATGCTCCGAGTTCATCACATAACGGTTCACCATACGTGCATGCTACGGGTATCACAAACTGCAACACAAGTATTCTTTAAATTCACAACTACTCAACTAGCATGACTCTAATATCACCATCTTCATATCTCAAAACAATTATCAAGCATCAAACTTTTCTTAGTATTCAACGCACTCAAAAGAAAGTTTCACATGTCTTGAATACCAAGTATATTAACATTAAGCAAATTACCATGCTATTAACGACTCTCAAAATAATCTAAGTGAAGCATGAGAGATCAATAGTTTCTTTAAAACAAATCCACCACCGTGCTCTAAAAGATCTAAGTGAAGCACTATGAGCAAAACTATCAAGCTCAAAAAGATATAAGTGAAGCACATAGAGTATTCTATCAAATTCCAATTCATGTATGGCTCTCTCAAAAGGTGTATACAGCAAGGATGATTGTGGTAAACTAACAAGCAAAGATGCAAATAATACAAGACGCTCCAAGCAAAACACATATCATGTGGTGAATAAAAATATAGCTCCAAGTAAATTACCGACGGAAGTAGACGAAAGAGGGGATGCCTTCCGGGGCATCCCCAAGCTTTGACTTTTTGGTGTCCTTGGATTATCTTGGGGGTGCCATGGGCATCCCCAAGCTTAGGCTCTTGCCACTCCTTGTTCCATAATCCATCAAAAGAATTTACCCAAAACTTGAAAACTTCACAACACAAAACTCAATAGAAATCTCGTGAGCTTCGTTAGAGAAAGAAAACAAAAGACTACTTTAAGGTACTGTAATGAACTCATTCTTTATTTATATTGGTGTTAAACCTACTGTATTCCAACTTCTTTATGGATTATAAACTTTATTTTACTAGCCATAGATTCATCAAAATAAGCAAACAACACACGAAAAACAGAATCTGCCAAAAACAGAACAGTCTGTAGTAATCTGTAACTAACGCAAACTTCTGGAACTCCAAAAAATCTACCAAAATTATACGACCTAGAAAATTTGTTTATTGATCAGCAGCAATTGGAATCAGTATTTTATCACGTTCTGGTGATTTTTAATAATTCGGGCACTAAGCGCAAAGTTTCTGGAAATTACAGCAAGATCAAATAACTATCATCCAAGAAGATCCAATAGGTCTAGCTTGGCACAAACACTAATTAAAACAAAAAACCACATCTAAACAGAGTCTAGATGGATTTTTATTCCTAAACAGAAACAAAAATAAAAAAAACTAAAAATAAAATTGGTTTGCCTCCCAACAAGCGATATCGTTTAACGCCCTAGCTAGGCATAAAAGCAAGGATAGATTTAGGTATTGCCATCTTTGGTAGGCAATCCATAGGTGGCTCTCATGATAGATTCATATGGTAATTTTATTCTTTCTAGGAAAGTTTTTCATGCCTTTATTTAATGGAAATTGGAATCTAATATTCCCTTCCTTCATATCAATAATTGCACCAATCGTTCTAAGGAAAGGTCTACCAAGAATAATAGGACATGAAGAATTGCAATCTATATCAAGAACGATAAAATCTACGGGCACATAATTACTATTTACAACAATAAGAACATCATTAATTATTCCCATAGGTTTTTTTATAGTGGAATCCGCAAGATGCAAGTTTAGAGAGCAATCATCAAAGTCATGGAAATCTAGCAAATCACACAAAGTTTTGGGAATAGTGGAGACACTAGCACCCAAATCACACAAGGCATGAAACTCATAATTTTAATTTTAATTTTAATAGTAGGTTCCCACTCATCATAGAGTTTTCTAGGATAGAGACTTTCAACTCAAGTTTTTCTTCATAAGATTGCATCAAGGCATCAACAATGTGTTCGGTAAAGGCCTTATTTTGACTATAAGCATGAGGAGAATTTAGCACGGATTGCACACAAGGAAATACAATCAATTAAAGAGCAATTTTCATAATTAAATTCCTTGAGATCCAATATAGTGGGTTTAGCAACATCTAGGTTTTTATTTCTTTCAATCCCACATTTATCAATTTCATCATCAAGATCTAAAAACTCAGTATTCTTAGAACGCCTTCTAGGTAAAGGAAGATCATATTCAGTTTCATCAAGATTCATATTGCAAAAGAAAGATTTAATGGGGGACACATCAATAACTTTTAGATCTTCATCTTGATTTTCGTAGGAATTCGGTTTAGCAGCCATCTTATTGACTAAGGTAGCTTGCATATCCGAAATTTCAGCGGTCAACTTTTCAAGACGAGCAATTTGGAATCTTATACCATCAAATTCTTTAGACATATCATCGAGCTCTTTATTCATAAAACTCATAAAACCTTTTTGTTCCTTAAGCTCGTTTTTAAAGAAATTATTATGCTCAAATTGCAGAACCATAAACTTCCTGACATTGGTTTCGATCTCCTCTAACCTTTTAAGGCGAAGATCACCAAATCTAGGTAGAGCCATCGCGACAAACAAGCAATCCAACACACGAGCAAACAAGCGGACGAGGAAAAGGCAACGGGAAAGAGAGGAGGAGATTGGGAAAGAGAGGGCGAATAAAACGGCAAGGGTGAAGTGGGGGAGAGGAAAATGAGAGGCAAATGGCAAATAATGTAATGCGGGAGATAGGGATTGTGATGGGTGTCGGTGTCAAAACCGGCGGATATCGGGTAGGGGGTCCCGATCTGTGCGTCAAGGCTGATGGTAATAGGAAGCAAGGGACACAGATGTTTACCCAGGTTCGGGCCCTCTCGATGGAGGTAAAACCCTACTTCCTGCTTTATTAATATTGATGATATGGGTAGTACAAGAGTAGATCTACCACAAGATCGTAGAGGCTAAACCCTAAGAGCTAGCCTATGATGGTATGATTGTAACTGTGATCGCCCTTCTAAGGACCAACCTCTCCGGTTTATATAGGCACCGGAAAGGGCTAGGGTTTACATGGAGTCGGTCACAAGGAAGGAAATATAATATCCGGATCGCCAAGCTTGCCTTCCACGCCAAGGAAAGTCCCATCCGGACACGGTCCGAAGTCTTGAGTCTTGGATCTTCACGCTTCAATAGTCCGGACGTTGTACATAGTCCGGCTGTCCGGATACCCCTAATCCAGGACTCCCTCAGTAGCCCCTGAACCAGGCTTCAATGACGATGAGTCCGGCGCGCAGTATTGTCTTCGGCATTGCAGGGCGGGTTCTTCCTCCGAATACTCCAAGGTAATTATCAAACACTCAAACCGTGTCCGGATTCACAAGATGATCTCCGTATGTCACCGTAGAGAGAATGATGCTTCACAAAGGCAATCTGCTGACAACTTTTTAGGCAACACGACGTGTCACTATGGTCGGGTCATTATGCGAACCGTCTTTTCACAACCAGCCACATCGCATATTGCGAGGCGGTTTCCTTGACACGTCTTGTCAAAGCAGAGATCGTGCCCCCTCATTACGGGATTCTCATCAATATGGGTACGGATAATCCCACCACATCATTAATCGTGGCGCTTGGGAAGCAAGCGACTCCCAACGGGCAAGTGGGGAGGCGCACCGCTTTCATCGCCTCTATAAAGGGATAAGATTTCCTCATTTTTACCCACGCCTTCTTCCTTCTCTACCCATTCTTGCCCCCTCGAGCTCCAACGCCCAAGCCCAAGTCTCCTCCGTATAGCTAAACATGTCCGGAGCAGGAGGCAAGTGGATGCTTCCACCGTCAAGGAGGAACACATAGAAAATCTTCGGGCGGCCGGATACTTGGCCGCAGACAGAGCGCACCGGCTACCGGACGCTGGGCAGGTCATCCCCACCCCAGGACCCCACGAGAGAGTCGTGTTCGTCGCCCACCTCGTCCGTGGACTGGGATTTCCACTCCATCCCTTCGTCCGCGGGCTCATGTTCTACTATGGGCTAGATTTCCATGATCTAGCCCCGAATTTTGTCCTCAACATCTTGGCGTTCATTGTTGTTTGCGAGGCTTTCCTCCGCATCTGGCCTCACTTCGGCCTGTGGCTGCAAATCTTCTGCGTGAAGCCGAAGGGGGTGCGGAGGGGCCATAGTGGGAAAGATGCCTAAAGTCACCTGGCTGGACGGCTCCTTCGCGGAGACCGTAAAAGGATGGCAATCGGGGTGGTTCTACATCACCGAGCCGCGCGGCGCCAACTGGGCGGCGTCCCCCGATATCCGATCCGGAATCCCTATGCGGCTCACCTCCTAGGAAAAGAAGGGCTTGTCCTGGGGTGATTCCACGGAGCTAGCTGGTCGGACTTCAGGCATGCATCAAAAGCATGAAGGACAAGAACATCAAGCTTGTCAATGTGATCCAGGTCATGCTCGTTTGCCGGATCCTGCCCTGCCAGAGGCGGGCGGTAAATCTGTGGGAGTTCGTCCCGGCCGAACACCAGACGCTCCGGAAGCTCTACGACATGACGCACAAAGGCGCATGGAAAGTGTTGTTCAAGGCCTTCAAAGTACCTCCTCCCTCATCCGAGGACCGCAGACTTCATGCAGCGCGGCCCCCGAATCCGGTGAGTTTTGGGACCTCCACTGGGTTTAGTCTTTTCCAAATACATTCGTGGGGGCAGTTTTAAGTATTTGATAATATTTGCCTCAGGATTACGTGAAGACAGCGGAACAGATTGACTGTCCGGCTCCGTTGCCGGAAGATCCAGCCGATCCTCTCCTGACGGAGATGCTAGTCCCGGCGCCGTACGAGGTGCCGGAGAAGAAGGTCAAAAGAAGGCCCTGTGGGACCAGGAAGGGTCTCCGCCGAAGGTTGTGGCAAGCCTCGTCCGAAGACGACGAGGCGGACTCCTCCCACGAAGGGGAGGAGGAAGAAGAAGAAGACGCCCCATCCGGGAAGGATGAGGGGCCTGGCGAAGCGGGCCAGGGGGCCGGAAAAGGCCCTCGGCGCAAGGCCGTTATTCCTCTGTCGTCCGATGACGACGAGACACATTCCTCCCGCGGAGGCGGGGGGAATCAAGAAGAAATTCCACCTCCCCGCACTAGGGGGAGAAGAAGAGAAAAGCCGCCCCGGAGGGGAGGATGGGCGCCAAGAAGGAAGGTAACCCTTCCGGACTATTCCGCCACGGCCGCCATACGAGGGAGGGTGGCTGCCCGGGGGGAAGCCCCCGGTGCGATCGTAGTATCCACATCCTATCACGGTTTCACTTTGTAGTTTTTATACTTATAGTGCCGAACATATATGCAGTCCGGCCAAGGTTCACCCCGAGGAATCCTCCTCCGGGTCCCTAAGCGATTCGGCGATAAATCCGCTCCTGACGGCCACTACCCCTCCACACGCGGATGACATGGAGGTGTTGTCCCGAAGGCCCTCAGAGTAGGGGGAGGTGACTCTGGAGACGCCCCACGGCAGGATCCCAGATGTCGGGCATGCGGGGGTCAAGATCCCCGCGGATCGCGTCGATGAGAGCCGCAACAAGGCAAACTCTCGACCGAACACTGCTCCGGAACCCCCAACGGTTCCGGACTTGGGCGGGCAGCCCCCCGTTAGGGAGGGCGATCCGCCCGTGCCGAGGACTTTTGGTGCATCAACGGCGCCGGATAGCATGGTGGAAGCGCTTCGAGGCGCTTCCATGGAAGAAGAGCACCGTACTCTTGTGAGTGCGGTGATTCAAAAGGTCCTGTCCGCCAAAAGCAGACTGACCGAAGCCTGCTCAAGCCTCCTAACGGGCTTTGAGGTAAGTAAAAAATGTATGAAATTACCACCCGATAGGTAGTAGCCCCTGATACTCTGGTTGGTGTTCTGAAAGAAAAACCAAACGGAGGGTCAACTAAAATCCGCAGGAGTCTAATAATAAGTATTGTTGTGAATAAGCAGGTTGTGCTGCTTGCTGCTGCTACCCGTACTGCCGAGGTTGCCGAACTGAAGCGGCACCTGGAACATGCGCAGGGAGAGCTCATCCTCACGAAGGGCAGCTCGAAGAGAACAAGGGTAAGTAATTCCCGCTCTTAAACGTTGAAGGATAGGAAAAATTGATGAGTCTAACACCTAAGTGTCGTGACCATGTAACAGGGGCCACCGCCGAATTGGCGACCCTGAAGAAGGCGTTGTCCGAGGCCAAAAACAAGGCGGCCTCGGAGTGTAAGGAGCGTGAAAAGAAAAGTGCTAGGGTGGGCGAGGTACAACAGGAGCTCCAGGACCTCGGCAAAAAGTGCGAGTCCGTGGAGCATAATCTGAAGATGAAGGAGGCCGAGGTTGCGAAGGCCCTTGCGAATTTGAAAGATGCCAAGGCCGAAGCCGAGAAAGCACACCAGGAGATCAAGGAGGCCAAAAAGATAGCAGCGGGTAAGAAATTCTTTATGCAAAGCAAACATGTGGAGGAGGCGTTTCTTTTACTTACTCGAATACGGAGCTCTCCAGGGGCATTTGCAGATCTGCAACACAGCGCCTCAGACGCTGCGGAGTTCTACCGTGCCCAGGGGGAGCTCAACGGAGAAGCTGCTCGGTCCCGATGTCGGGGCCGAACATCCGGCAGCCTCTCGAGCGACCAATCAAGCAGTTGGTCGAACTCCACTGTGGCGGCCGAATCGCTATGAAGGACTCCATAGTCGGATGTGGCCCGTGAGCTAGTGCCCAATAGCTACTTTTGGCACGATCAAGCGGATGGTGGATGCTCGCCCACGGCTTGAAGTGATCAAGCGTTACATTTTGCATCGAAGGTGCCCGCCGAAGCTTTGTCCGCGTCAAGGTGCATTGGGGCAAAATTTGGATGCGGAGAAGCTGGTCAGGGCCAGACCCCTTTGGAGGGCAAGCGCATCGCCATCCCGAAATGTACTACGATGGCGTGATGAAGGGTTCTCGGCTCGTCGCTAATGAATGTACCAAGGACGCCATATTTGAATGAATTCACTTCTGTCATGTTTGTAATTAAAGACGAAGTTACTTGCGCTATGTAGCGCATTTGTTATTTAAAATATTACCTTCTGTGCGGATGTTTATAAAATACTGAAAGTAGGCCAGTCGTCGGCTTCCTCCCCCACGTGACTAGCACTGGGGTGTTCGTGGAAAACCCGGACACTCTTTACCCAAATGTTTGGTCTCTTAAGGAGGTGTTCGGCGCAGCGAACAAGGCAATCAGACTATGCGGCTCTATAACTTTCACTTAGCCATAGAAGTCTACAATTTTAAATTTCGGCGAAGCCCCTAGAATCCGAAGGCCGAATTGGGGCGCTATACACGCCTAGATCGGACGAAGCCGATTTATCGCCCAAAATGGAAGATCTTTAAGGATTTTAAAACCTCTCGAACAGCGACCAGCTCTCGCCACATCATGCCGGTCAGTTTCAGCTTTCTCTACTGAGGTGCTCGTCCGGATGAACCGGGACACAATCGCAGTAGTTCTCCCTGCGCTACCTTAGCCGATATAACGGAACGTAAGGCACCAAAACAAGGGAGCCGGGCTATCCCAACTGTAGACCCAAGACATGATTCAGAGCTGATGCATATAGTGCTATAAGTTCGGGGTGCCGCACAGTTTAAAGTGTTCGGACTTTAGTTGCCATATAGTGGGGCGCCATAAGAAGCCCCTGGCAAATCGGCCGCACCAAGGTGTACGGATGCAATATCAAATAAACATTTATAAGAGAAAAATGCTCGAATGAGAATAATAAGCTGACGCTATATATAATCTCTCATTGACAAAAAATACGTTTAAGCGTACATTTACAATGGATGCGTTAAGCTAATATAAAATAGGACTATTTGACATGTCCTATCCAGGGGCAGGTTGTGTGTAGGTAGATAAAGTAGGTATAATGATCGTAAATAGATTCCACCTGGGTATTTTCTTCTGTGCACAATGTCTATTGCCTCCCTGGATGTCTCTTCCCTATAAGTCCGGCAATTCGGCTCTTTTGAGGATGTTGCGCCAACGCGGTGTCTTGAAAGGTAAGAGGGAAAGAGTATGAAAGTGTTTGGCGGTTACCCGCACTGTTGACTGAGTCGTTGATGCGCCTCTGCATATGCCCATGGTATTTTAAGTGCGTAATTGTGTGCACGTGGCACGAATGCTGCTTTGATGGGGCTTAAGCAGAGGCGGGACTGCTAGTCGCGCTCTTGGCGTGCCTGGTGGTCCTGATGCAGGGTGCTCTGGACTCGCTTGACTGTGCTCGAAGTTGTTGTCGCCGGATTGGTTTGTCGGAGAAGGCCGCATTGTACGTCCCCCGTGAGGGCTGCGCAGATGTTCTTCGCTCGTAGGGAGCAGTCCATATTTCCGTTCACCGTTATGACCCCACGTGGTCCTGGCATCTTGAGCTTCAGATATGCGTAGTGTGGTACCGCATTGAATCTGGCGAATGCGGTTCGGCTGAGCAGTGCATGGTAACCACTGCGGAAGGGGACGATATCGAAGATTAACTCTTCGCTTCGGAAGTTATCCGGAGATCCGAAGACCAATTCCAACGTTATAGAGCCCGTACAGCGGGCCTCTAATCCGGGAATTACACCTTTAAAGGTGGTTTTAGTGGGTTTGATCCTTGAAGGGTCAATGCCCATTTTGGCGACCGTGTGTCCGGGTAAAGCGTGTTCAGTTGCTGCCGCCACCGTCCCATAAGGACGCTGCGTGTGAGGTGGAATCCGTCAATGATTGGGTCTAGGACCAATGCGGCCGAGCCGCCGTGACGGATGCTAGTAGGGCGATCCCTACGATCAAAGGTGATCGGGCAAGCTGACCAAGGGTTGAATTTGGGGGCGACTGGCTCCATCACGTAGACGTCCCTTAGTGCCCACTTTCGTTCCCGCTTGGGGATGTGCGTGGCGTAGATCATGTTGACTGTTTTCACCTGGGGGGGGGGGATATCTTATGTCCCCCGTGTTCGGACGTCGGGGCTCATCGTCATCGTCGCTGTGCAGCCCCTTGTCCTTGTCTTCGGTGTTTATCTTGCCGGCCTGTTTGAATACCCAGCAATCTCTATTTGTCTGGCTGGCTGGCTTGTCCGCGGTGCCATGGATCTGGCACGGCGCCCAAAGATATGCAAGATGCATCAGACGGTCCCTGATTATTTCTTTTGAACGGCTTCTTCTGCTGACCGGGCTTGGATGCACTGAATCCGGCATTGACTGTCGTGTCTTCAGTGTTGTCGCTGTTGTTTCATCGCTTATGTCTGTTACGCCGTGGCTTGCCGTTATTGTCGCGGCCATCCGAATTGCCAGACTGTGGCGTAGTGCTGCTGCGAGCCAACCAACTGTCCTCACCCACGCAAAAGCGGGTCATTAATGTTGTGAGAGCTGCCATGGACTTGGGTTTTTCCTGGCCGAGGTGTCGAGCGAGCCACTCGTCACGGATATTATGCTTGAAAGCCGCTAGGGCTTCGGCGTCCGGACAGTCAACTATTTGGTTCTTCTTGGTTAGGAACCGAGTCCAGAATTTCCTGGCTGACTCTCCGGGCTGTTGAGTGATGTGGCTCAAGTCATCGGCATCAGGTGGGCGCACATGTGTGCCCTGGAAGTAGTCGAGGAATGCGTCCTCTAGGTTTTCCCAACTGCCAATGGAATTTGCTGGCAGGCTGTTTAGCCAGTGTCGGGCTGGTCCTTTGAGCTTAAGTGGAAGATACTTGATGGCGTGTAGATCGTCTCCACGGGCCATGTGAATGTGGAGAAGGAAATCTTCGATCCATACTCAAGGGAGTGCATTGTGCCATCGTATGATTCGTTGTTTACGGGTTTAAACCCTTCTGGGAATTCATGATCCATTACTTCATCACTTAAGCAGAGGGGGTGCGCGGTGCCTCTGTGCCGGGCTATGTGGCTACGCAGGTCGAATTGCTCTGGATGGCTATATTCGGCCTAGACGGACTTGTTGAAGGTGTGTCCGGTGTGACGGTCCTCGTCGCGTACCAAGGCGCGCCCCCGCGATCCATAGATCGATCTTGGCTGTCCTGTTTTGTTGCCCCGGGCCGTAGTATGTTGGCGTGGGGGTGTTGGCTGGTATGCGGACTGGTATGTCGTTTTATCTCGGCCACGAGGTGGCCGGTCAACCGTATGGTGCTCGAGCCTGTATTCCTCGGCTGCCAGGACTTCCGTCCATCTATCTGTGAGCAGATCTTGATCAGCTTGGAGTTGCTGATGTTTCCTTTTCAGGCTCCTCGCAGTGGCTATAAGCCGACGCTTGAAGCGCTCCTGCTCTACGGATCCTCGAGCACGCCCGAACTTCGCTGCCGCCGAGGCTAATCTCGCCGGAGGGCATGTAGCTGTCCTCCTCCGGGTAGTCCCCGTCGCTTTGTTCATCTGGGCTGACCTGCTCATCCTCCTGCTCGGCCTGCTCAAGGCGGGCTGTTCAGTGGTTGTATTCTTCTTCGGCACCATTCGGATTGTTTTCGTCTCTCGGGCGGTATTGGTGTGGCGGGCTTGGAGGAGGCTGACGGCGGCCCATTTTTGCTTTTTGCCCCGAGGTTTTATCCTCCGTTGCCTCATCGCCATTTGTTTCCTTTGGAGTGTCCACCATATATATATCATAAGAAGAGGTGGTTGTCCACCGCCTAGTGTGCGGTGTTTCATGTTCTTCTCCTGCATCGTCGTCCATGCCGTCGATGTCTTCGGAGTCGAAGTTCAGTACCTCGGTTAAGTCATCGACCGTGGCAATGAAGTGGGTGGTGGGTGGGCAACAAATTCCTTCGTCGCCTGCTTCCCACTCAAGTCGGACATAGTTCGCCAAGAGCCTCGACAAAGAGAGAGACTTTAATGAGTCCAAAGATGTCGCCAAAGGGCGAAGTCTTTGGAAGATATCCGCAGCGGTGAACTCCATTACCGGAGCCCATCCCGGCTCGAGAGGCTCGGGGCGGCGGATGGAACTAACGTCCGGATCTGAATCCGGGATTCGTAGTCACAGCCACCGCAGAGGTAAGGCCGTGTGTTCGGCTCCACCGCCCGATGAGTGTGCGGCACAGGGGACGGGGTCCATCCTCCGATCCTCAGCGCCTTGATCTCCTCCGGATCTAGGTCCGGGGACGATGCTGGGATGATACCCGGGCTCCGTCGACGCAGTCTAAGCCATGCTCGTCGTGGATTGTCCCGGAGTGCTCTGGCATAGGCCCAAATCCGTCGAAGATCAAGTCTCCGCGGATGTCCGCCGTGTAGTTCAGGTTTCAAACCTGACACGGTGGCTGTGGGCGAGCTATCGATCTGCTCCGGATGGCTGCGAGTTGGCAGCGGCGGCCGCCGAACACGAAGATCTGTCCGGGGAGGAAAGTCTCGCCCTGGACAGTGTCGTTGTTGATGATTGAAGGAGCCATCTAGCTTGACAGCGACGACACAGAGGAACCCTCAATGAAAGCACCAATGTCGGTGTCAACCCGGCGGATCTCGGGTAGGGGGTCCCGATCTGTGCGTCAAGGCTGATGGTAACATGAAGCAAGGGACACAGATGTTTACCCAGGTTCGGGCCCTCTTGATGGAGGTAAAACCCTACTTCCTGCTTGGTTAATATTGATGATATGGGTAGTACAAGAGTAGATCTACCACGAGATCGTAGAGGCTAAACCCTAAGAGCTAGCCTATGATGGTATGATTGTAATTGTGATCGCCCTTCTAAGGACCAACCTCTCCGGTTTATATAAGCACCGGAGAGGGCTAGGGTTTACATGGAATCGGTTACAAGGAAGGAAATATAATATCCGGATCGCCAAGCTTGCCTTCCACGCGAAGGAAAGTCCCATCCGGACACGGGCCGAAGTCTTGAGTCTTGGATCTTCACGCTTCAATAGTCCGGACGTTGTACACAGTCCGGCTGTCCGGATACCCCCTAATCCAGGACTCCCTCAATGGGTACTTGGTATGGTGCTTGACTTGCTCTTGCGTGAGCCTACCCCGGCAACGGCGCCCGAAATTCTTCTTGCTACCTCTTGAGCACTGCGTTGGATTTCCCCGGAGAGGAGAGGATGATGCAGCAAAGTAGCATAAGTATTTCCCTCAGTTTTTGAGAACCAAGGTATCAATCCAAAGAGGAGGCCACGCACAAGTCCCTCGTACCTGCACAAAACGATAGCTCCTCGCAACCAACGCGATTAGGGGTTGTCAATCCCTTCACGGTCACTTACAAGAGTGAGATCTGATAGAGATGATAAATAATATTTTTGGTATTTTTGATATAGAGATGCAAAGTGAAAAGTAAAAAGCAAAGTAAAAACAAAGCAAGTATTAAAGTGATGGAGATTGATATGATGAGAATAGACCCGGGGGCCATAGGTTTCACTAGTGGCTTCTCTCAAGAGCATAGGTATTCTATGGTGGGTGAGCAAATTACTGTTGAGCAATTGACAAAGTTTAGCATAGTTATGAGTATATCTAGGTATGATCATGTATATAGGCATCACGTCTGAGACAAGTAGACCGAAACGATTCTACATTACTACTATTACTCCACTCGTCGACCGCTCTCCAGCATGCATCTAGAGTATTAAGTTAAAAACAGAGTAACACCTTAAGCAAGATGACATGATGTAGAAGAATAAATTCATGCAATATGATAAATACCCGATCTTGTTATCCTCGATGGCAACAATACAATACGTGCCTTGCAACCCTTTACATCGGGTAAGGACACTGCAAGATTGAACCCAAAGCTAAACACTTCTCCCAATGCAAGAACTACCAATCTAGTTGGCCAAACCAAACGGATAATTCGAAGAGACTTGCAAAGATAACTCAATCATACATAAAAGAATTCAAAAAAGATTCAAATATTATTCATAGATAATCTGGATCATAAACCCACAATTCATCGGTCTCAACAAACACACCAAAAAAGAAGATTACATCGAATAGATCTCCACGAGAGAGGGGGGAGAACATTGTATTGAGATCCAAAAGAGAGAAGAAGCCATCTAGCTACTAGCTATGGACCGAAGGTCTGAAGTAAACTACTCACACTTCATCGGAGGGGCTATGGTGATGATGTAGAAGCCCTCCGTGGTGGATGCCCCCTCCGGCGGAGCTCCGGAACAGGCTCCAAGATGGGATCTCGTGGATACAGGAAGTTGCGGCGGTGGAATTAGGTTTTTGGCTCACCTGTTACGATCGTTTGGGGGTACGTAGGTATATATAGGAGGAAGGAGTACGTCGGTGGAGCAACAGGGGGCCCATGAGGCAGGGGGCGCGCCCTAGGGGCGGGGGGCGCCCTCACCCTCGTGACCGCCTCTGCTACTTCTTGGAGTAGGGTCCAAGTCTCCTGGATCACATTCGGTGAGAAAATCACGTTCCTGAAGGTTTCATTCCGTTTGGACTCCATTTGATATTCCATTTCTTCGAAACACTGGAATAGGCAAAAAACAGCAATTCTGGGCTGGGCCTCCGGTTAATAGGTTAGTCCCAAAAATAATATAAAAGTGGAAAATAAAGCCTAATATAGTCCAAAACAGTAGATAAAGTAGCATGGAGCAATAAAAATTTATAGATACGTTGGAGACGTATCAATCTGCTGCGGGGAGAGCGAGAGAAAAATGTGTTTTTTAGTGTCCCGAGAAGAACTAACCCAAATAAGCACCTCTTGGGTGGGTTAGATTTTTTTGGATTAGTTGAGTTCAAACTAACCCAAACTAACTCTAACACATGGATCCAAACAGGGCCAAGGTTAGCTATTAGCGTACTACTACCTCCCTTCTAGTTTAAAGGGCTCTGTCGGATCACGGGTTCCGGCAAAACCCTTGAGGTTCGAACACTGGGGTGCGCGCGGAGATTTCCTCCCTACCGATCTACGCCTTAGCTCGCTAAGATCTCGCGGACGAACTCACAAGAAACAGACACAAGATTTATACTGGTTCGGGCCACCGTTGTGGTGTAATACCCTACTCCAGTGTGGTGGTGGTGGATTGCCTCTTGGGCTGATGATGAACAGTACAAGGGGAAGAACAACCTCCTAAGGTTGAGGTGTTCTTGTGCTTGGCGAACTTGTGTGCGTGAGATGCCTCACAATGGGTTATCAGATGCCCCCTACTGTGGTGGCTAGTTCTACTTTATATAGGCCCTGGTCCTCTCCCCAAATATTGAGCGGGAAGGGAGCCAACAACGGCCAATTTGAAAGGGGACAGCTAGTACAAATTTTAGCCCGACAAAAGCGGTCTTCGCTGCAAAAGGCTCACAGTAGTACTGTCTTGGGCTCCATGGTGACCTCCATCCTGCTGTCCTGCTGGTCTTGGTCTTGTTGCACCGATATGGAAACCTTTGCTTGACGCCTCGGTACCCTGCGCCTGCGCTTGCCTCCTTAGCACCAAAGAGGAAACAAGGACGCTGCGCACGCTGGCGCCCGCCTGATCTTGATCGTCATGTCTCACGTCACGAGAGCCTCGCGAGGTTTGCCCTGCCTTGATTTCTCCCCTCCTAGTGAGGAAGCCTGGTGAGGCTGCTCCTGAGGAGGTCTTGCGTCGTCCGCCTCGCGAGGCTTGTCCCCTCGCGAGGGTCTTGAGTGCCTTGTCGATGGAGATGGGCCGTACATGCCTACTAGCACAGCCACGCCATGGGCCGCAGGCAGGCAAGTCTGGGGACCCCTGTTCCCAGAACATCGACAGTAGCCCTTGGGCCCAAGGCGCGCTCGGGCTTGGCTTTGAGGTGAAGGCAAAGGTCAAGCGCGGAGCGCCGCGGGCCCCAAAAGCCTGCGGCCTTGGTCCACGCGTGGCGGTTGATTGGACGTGGGCGCCTCCGCTTCCCCACGCTGCCTTGGCAACTGCTCGACTTGACAATTCCCTGCGACTTGCAAGGAAACCCATCATTACCTATGATCGTGGGAGGCGCCAGTTGGCCTTCTTCCGCTATAAATGGGAGGGGGCAGAGCCCCCGTCGCCCATCTCTTCCTTGTTTGCTTGCTTCTTTCCTCCTCTGCTCCATTGCTAGTAGCAGCTCCGATGGCGCCGATCCGAAGGTTCTCCGTTGACGAGAAAGGAAAGGCCCACCATGATGATCCAGGGCTGCTCCCGCCAAAGAAGAGGCCGGTTCATCGCCGTGATGAAGTGGCGATGCAGGTGGTGACGAGGCCTTGGTGCGAGCGGCCTCCTCCAGGGTATCCGCTACCCTTGTATGCCCGAGCCAAGGGCTTAGGAGGAAGGAGCGATGAGCAGCGCCGCTTGGCCTTGGCGTCCGCATGATCGCCCGTGCGATGGCAAAGACGCTGTATTGCTTCCCGTAATCCACGTCGTGGATTCTTCGCGCGAGCTTGTGCTATTGGCGCCGATGCCCCCAAGCTCTTGGATCTGTTTCCCACGGTTCTTCTTCGACGTGATGCCACCGCGGGGGCCCCTCGAGCTCTGGTTGCAGCATGCTGGCTGCGATGCTCTGGCGACCGGAGCAGAGGTCGAGGCGGTCCCCACTGGCAAGTTCTTCATGACTCATTGCTGGGGCGAGGTCGCACGGGTCTGCCATGCGAAGGGCGCCCTCGCGATCCACTTCGAGTATGACGGTGCCTCCATGCTTTTCTTCAAGGTCTTCGACACGGAGGGCTGCCGCTTGGAGTGTTGCCCTGGAGGGGAGCGCCAGGGTGACGCGAGCTCCGCTCGTGGATGCTCCAGCAGCAGCGACCTATGGGAGTCCAGCGGTTTTCCTGAGCCCTACGAGACTCCGAAGACGAGCGACGACAGCTACGTGCCCCGAGCTCTCGCCGGGCTCGGAGCAGGGCTGCGGCATCTAGCCACCGCTGATCTGGATGGGGTTGGCGTCGGCCTCCCGAGGCCCACTGTTGGTGATGGTGTCCGCTGTGGGAGGGTGTACATAGGATTCCCCTAGGTTCTCTCCTCCTGTTCCCTGCGAGGAACCAAGAAGTGCCCATGGGGGCGCGTAAGGGTCTCTGATGTCTTTTGTGTATATCTTCCTTATTATGACAATCTGCGGACGCATGTCCTGTTAAGGCTCGGTCTCCCCTTTCCAACCTCGCAATAGCTTGTTGCTCTATGCTGACAGGTCCCGGTCCCCAGGTAGGCTGCAGCCGTCGATGGTATGCCAGGTCGCGTGCCGTGGTCAAGGCCAGGGGGTGAGGGCTGGACAGCCAGTAAGAGCTCCTGAGTCACGATGCTCAGGAGCCCCCCTTTTAACGCGCAAGCGAATTGCATGAGAGAGGGGTGGACCCGTGGCAGGTGGCAATCGAGCTGGTGATAATCACAGGTAGATTACACATGAAGGGCAGATCAGCTTGGGTAAATATGGAAAGATACATGCCACTGGGTCAGGCCCGAGCGGCTTGGGGATGATGCAGCCCGAAGGGGCGCCCCCAACAGGGTAAGCTAAAGACATAAAAAGGGATACATGCCACAGGGACGGACCCATGTGGCCTGGGAATGATGCAGCCCGAGGGGCGCTTCGAGCTGAATGAACTTGGGAAATGTCACCTGGTTCTGTTGATGAAGGGTTGTCGGGGCAGCTGAAGGTGGTTCCCTGAGGACCATCTCCATCTCTGCCAGAACGGCGTGGTGCCTGGCCTCCTGAGCCGCTAGGACACGCCGCAGGTTGCGCTGATAGGCTGACGACACGCTCCGCGGGCCAAAGGGCATGCGAACGTAGATGTGTGGTGGACCCTCACAATGGCCCACACGCGAAGGCCATAAAAGCTCCTGAGAAGCGGCCCTGTTCAGCCCTAGGACATCGATGCAGCCACGCAGCCCGGCATCCTGGCCTGGATAGGGACATGCGCCTCGTGAGTGGCGGTCGCCGCGCATGGCCCTTGCGTCCTGCAATTCCTGAGTGGTCTTGGTGATGAACTTCTGAGCGGTGGGCGCTCCTTGCCCTGTGTCCTCCTGAGGGAAATGTGCCTTGAAGCACGCCTCCAAGTGGTGCCCGAGCACCTCCCTCGTGATGTTGGCAAGGTCTAAGGCCCTCCAAAAGAGAGCCCCCGAGCCCTGCCCGAGGAGGGCATCAGGCACGCCTTCCTATGCGATGGAGGGAGGCGCCCCTGGAGCGGGCGCTGATCCTGACGAGGTTCCAACCGCGACGCCACCCTCCTGAGGTCCGGCACGACGCAACTGTTTCTTCTTCTTGGGGATGGCCTTCGGAGGGCCATCGCCCTGGTTGTCAGGGTCGTCGATTGCTGCAGCTTGAAAGACATGCTCGAGGGAGCACACCGCGTCTCTTTCTTCGCATGGGACCGTGATGATTCCGCCGCTTCCGGGCATCTTGAGGACGTTGTAGCCGTGGTGTGTTACCGCCATGAACTTGGCCAGGGCTGGATACCCTAGGATGGTGTTGTATGCCAGGCGGATGTGCGCGACGTCGAAGTCGATGAGCTCGGTGCGGTAGTTCTTGCGTTCCCCGAAGGTGACAGGGAGGCGGACCTGCCCTATCGGTGTGGTGGAACCATCGGTCACTCCTGAGAAAGGCTTGGTAGGCTGAAGCTGGTCATATGGCACTTGGAGGTTGTCGAACGTGTCGACGGACAGGAGTTGAGCCCTATGCCGTCATCGATGAGGGTCTTGGTAACTTGCACGTTGCTGATGACTGGTGAACAAAGCATCAGGAGGGCGCCAGCGGTAGCTGCGCACTTGAGCTGATCTGCCGAGTTGAAGGTGATGGCGCATCGACCACTCGAGCGGGCGCGTGGCCTCTAGCTTGGGGAGGACTGCATTCACTTCACGAGCAAACTGTTTGAAGTTGCGCTGCGAGGCTGGGGCCTGGGCTCCGCCCAAGATGCAGGTGATAGCGCGCGGCTCCTGGAGGCCCCCAGCCCCCTCGTCCTGATGGTGGTCGTCATTCCTTCTTGGCGGCGGCGGTAGCGGGGGAAGACCGGCGTTGCCCTGAGGACGATCCCCACGACGCTGCTCCCTCCAGGCACCCTCACGAGGATGATCCTGCCAGTGGTCCTCACGAGGCCGATCGCGCCACTCCTGGCGCAAGCCACGGTCGTCCCAGCGCCCGCCTCCACGTCCTCCTCCCCGACCGTAGCCCCGGTCGCTGCGCTCGGGGCGTCGACCGAAGCGTCCTTCGCGAATGGATCTGAGCTCTTGACAGTCGCTGGTGTTGTGGGTATTCAGGTTGTCGAAGGCACATAATGGTCGGCTGTTCTTGGATGACTCAGGCTGGTCTCTGCCTCGCTTGGTATCCGGCTCCGCTGCGAGCACAGCTGCTCCCTTGCGCTTCACGTCCTTGGCCTTGGCTTTCTTCTCCTCCGGGTCCGTAGCCGGCAGCTCGAGGAGGGAGAGGCGCCTTCCTCGCCTCTTGCGCGCACTTGGTCGCCAGGTTGAACAGCTCCTGAGATGTGCACAACTCCTCATGGATAGCGAGCTCTTCCTTCATCTTGACATCGTGGACGCCATCAGAGAATGCGGAGATGATGGCTTCGTCCGTCACCTTGGGGATATTGAGACGAATGTTGTTGAAGTGCTGTATGAACTTCTGGAGGGTCTCCACCGGTTGTTACTTGACGCAGCGCAGGTCACTCGTGGCCGGCGGGCGGTCGCGAGTGCCCTGGAAGTTGGCGACGAAGCGGTCGCGCATCTCGTCCCAGGAGGAGATCGAGCCTGGAGGCAGGTTCAGGAGCCACGAACGGGCGCCGTCTTTGAGCGCCATGGGAAACTAGTTCTTCATGACTTTCTCATCGCCGTTGGCCGCCTCGATGCTCAGCTCGTAGAGCTGCAAGAACTCCGCGGGGTCGGGGGTGCCGTCGTAGCGAGGAGGCAGATCCGGCTTGAACTTGCCCGGCCAGGCGACGCTACGCAGCTCGGGGGTGAAGGCGCGGCAGCCGGCCGTGGTCGCCGGGGCCCGTCTTGGAGGTGGATCTTGGTCTTGACGCCCACGTGCCGCCACAGCAAGCGGCGCGGGGTCCTGCCGCGGTGGACAATCCTGGCGCGGCGGTGCGAGGAGCGGCAGAGTGTTCTCTTGCGGTGGAGGGACTTCTTGACAACTTCTTTCTTCGTGCGCAGGCGCGGGACACGGCGGGTCGCGTCGTGGGGCCGCGCGCCTCGGCACCAGGGCGCCGTCTTGGGAAGAGGTGGTGGAGGTGCTCCGTGAGCTACGTCACCCGTAGCCGATGGAGGGTGAGGCGGAGAGAGGGACAGCGCAGGGGAGCCCCCTGCGGCGCGGACGAGCTCAGCGATGCAGTCCAGGCAGTCCTCGTAGAGATCGTCGACCGGGCGGTAGCGCAAGAGCTCATGCGCCATGAGGAGCGCAGCCCGTGCGTCCATGGGAGCATGATGAGCGTGGGACGAGGAACCGGCCGGGGTCAACGATGGAGGGGCGGTGCGACCGTCCCGCCGCACCGAGGGGTGCAGCGAGGACACTTGCTGCTCGTTCCTCGCCGGCCCGGTGGCGGCGTTGGCGGCAGGAGACGGGGAACGACAAGGTGGCCCACCGACGGGAGCCGTCTGAGCGACCCGGGTGGCTAGGGCAGCCCGGCGCTCAGCACGAGCACGACGAGCGTCTGCCATGGAGGCGACGGAGCGACTGGACGCGAGACGACGGAACGGAAACTTCGGTGCACCCCTACCTGGCGTGCCAAATTTTGGATCACGGGTTCCGGAAAAACCCTCGAGGTTCGAACACTGGGGTGCACGCGTAGATTTCCTCCCTACCAATCTACGCCCTAGCTCGCTAAAATCTCGCGGACGAACTCGACGAACTCACAACACAGATACACAAGATTTATACTGGTTCAGGCCACCGTTGTGGTGTAATATCCTACTCCAGTGTGGTGGTGGTGGATTGCCTCTTGGGCTGATGATGAACAGTACAAGGGGAAGAACATCCTCCTGAGGTTAAGGTGTTCTTGTGCTTGGCGAACTTGTGTCCGTGAGATGCCTCACAATGGGTTATGAGATGCCCCCTACTATGGTGGCTAGTTCTACTTATATAGGCCCTGGTCCTATCCCCAAATATTGAGCGGGAAGGGAGCCAACAATGTCCAATTTGAAAGGGGACATCTAGTACAGCTTATTCTGACAAAAGTGGTCTTCGTCTGCAAAAGGCTCTGGTGGTGACGCCGTCTTGGGCTCCATGGTGACCTCCGTCCTGCCGTCCTGCTGGTCTTGGTCTCGTTGCACCGATATGGAAACCTTTGCTTGACGCCTCAGTACCCTGCGCCTGCGCTTGCCTCCTTAGCACCAAAGAGGAAACAAGGACGCTGCTACGCTCGGGCGCCCACTCGGGCGCCGCCGATCTTGATCGTCATGGCTCACGTCATGAGAGCCTCGCGAGGTTTGCCCTGCCTTGATTTCTCCGCTCCTCGCGAGGAAGCCTGGTGAGGCCGCTCCTGAGGAGGTCTTGCATCGTCCGCCTTGCGAGGGTCTTGAGTGCCTTGTCGATGGACATGGGTTGTACAGGCCTGCTAGCACAGCCACGCCGTGGGCCGCACGCAGGCAAGTCTAGGGACCCCCGTTCCCAGAACGCCGATAGGCTCGATTCAAAATTTCACCTACTCTTAGCAAGATATAGGCAGTGGAATAGTTTTTGTAGTCTGCAAAAGTACTCAACTAATGCTATTGTTCTTCACAAAAAAATGTGTTTACCAATGCATGCATGAACACTAGTTACTCTAACCCCCCCTTTCTTCTTTAATTCTTTGCCACATCAGCATGTTTGCTATTCCCGTGTGCATGATACTAGCTAAGATACCACTATTATGGCCAGCCTTAACCATCGCATGTAATAATTTAGTGCACCTTGAAATATGAACATGTGTGGGGCGTGTATGTTTTTAATGACTTGAGAGTATACCTAGACCGGCATGCAAGATGAGACTTATTATGCACCGTTCCCCATACCTGCAGGAAGCCCATTCGTCTCCAAATCTTTTCCTCTCCATGTGTGGAAACAATATGCCTGCTAGACTCTCCTTCTCCCTCCGGCGGTCCCACCATTCTAGCCCGTCTGGGAAAAATCTGCATGCATGACTCTCCTCCCCCCGCGCTCGTCCAATCCGTTGTGACCAGCAATATTTCCACCCCTTCCCTCCCTCGTAATTTACTCCAACAAATATGCCCACGTAGCTGTTACTACGTTAATCACGCAACATATCTTCCAGGACGCTGCTTCAGTTACTTAACTGCATGTGCATTGGGTCACTGACATATGGTCCCAACAGGGGTCTGGCCCACATGTCAGTGATGCAACTGGACCTGCAGTTAAGTCAGTGCAGCTCAGTCCATATCTTACACAGTTGTGCCATTGCTCGCTCTAAATACTGTGCCTCCCACGACATTCGGAAGAACGCTCACGGTCATCGCTATCTCCTCCCCCTCCCTCTCACGTTGACCACCATGGCATTGCCCCTCCCAAGCCCTAGGCGCCCCTTGCTGCACCGCACGGACGGTCAAGCGTCGTTGTTCCTTTCCTCGCCGCCACTAGTCGAGGAGGACGCGTCGGCGTTCCGCTCCTCGCCACGACGCTTCGAGGTGGACGCATCGCCGTTCCGTTCCTCGCCACCACTAGTCGAGGAGGACGCGTCAGCGTTCCGCTCCTTGTCGCGACACATCAAGGTGGACGCGTCGCCGTTCCATTTCTTGCTACAACAAGTCAAGGAGGACGCATCGGTGTTCCGCTCCTCGCCGCGACGCGTCGAGGTGGACGCCTCGGCGTTCCCAATCTCGCCAGCACGCGCGTCGGAGGACGCATTGGCTCCCCACTACAAGGAGAACGCCGCGGCGCCCGCCGAGCCCCCCAGCCTTGAGGAGCTTTGGAAAGAAATGGATTTTTCCTTCTGGGAGGCTTTGCCTCCAGCAGAGCACGCCAAAATAGAGGTGGAGAAGAAGGCCGAGGAAGAGAAGCGCACCGCGGGACAAGCTGCCTGGCAGGCCTATGTCATGTTAGAGAGAGTCAGGCAATTGGCTCTTTGGCAGAAGGCTCGTGCGAGGGCCGTGAGGGTGGCGGAGGACGCATGTGCCAAAGCCCTGAGTGCAGTCGGGCCCAAGCGCCTCATCTATGCTTGGCGGTACATGGACTGGGTGCACGCTTCCAGCGAGGAGGAGTAGCTGTTGGTGCCGGATCACCACACCGGTGAGATCGCGCTACCGCAAGAAGCCGCCAATCAGCACCTCGCGAGTTGCGAGGCTGAGGAAGAGGCGTTGTGTCGGCACGCTGGGAAACGGCCGCGCACCAGGGCACTCGTGGCGCACCACAAGCGCTCCTGCGAGCGCCGTGGCTTTTAGTAGGAGTATAATTTTTGTTTCGTAAGGCGATCTCATTAGTTTTGGGACACAAATGATAAATCTCGAACGTTCAGGAATTATTAGCATCCTTAATTAAGTATGTAAAAGGGACAGTTTGGAAACCTTGTGTATTCGTACGCATTTTGTAAGTACGTGCATATAGCACAAATTTTACTATATACTATCGCACTACACGTCTCTCTCTCTCTCTATATGCTTGTACACTGTGCTACTCCCTCCGTCCAGGTCAATAAGTCATCTTTGGTTGTGCACCATGACCAAGAAGGAGGGAAGACTTATACACCTAGACGGAGGGAGTACTACTATTACTTATGTACGTGCAAATGCACGTTTTAACAATACAATGCAGTTTTTGTAAAAGAAGAAAAACAGCACTAGTCAAGCTTGTGAAACGATTAAATGCAAAACAAATGCAAAAATGCTCGTCTGATTGTTTACTTTTAGCTTCCTTCTCTATGGTTATTTCTCTGTCGTACTTTGTACGGAGTATCTCACTGGTCGGGAAGGCATGCAAATTCCCAAACCGCTTCCTACACCCTGTATCGAATTTTTTTCCTAACAAGTTGTGTCGTGCAATTGGAATTCCAACTTGAGTACTACTAGTAGTAGGAGTTCCAGGGCCGATTCTTTTAGGGTTCTAGATTAGTAATCCCATAACTACTACCTCCGTCCTGGTTTATTGGTCCCCATTGTAATCTGTGTCAAATTTTGATCATAAATTTAACTAATGAAATGTTAGTGCATGTCACATGCACTAACATTTTATCAGTTAAATCTTTGGTCAAAATTTAGCACAAATTACAATGGTGAGGAATAAACCAGGACGGAGGTACTACTACTCCCTCCGTCACGGTTTAGAAGGCGCGCTTGGAAATTCTCTGGGACCTAGGTGGTTATCTATTGGTTGTGAGATGGGCTAAAAATAGCATTCACACAACGCATGCATATAGAAATAGTATATCGGAGTACTAATTAGGTACTAGAAATAAATGCAATGTGCCCTAAACCTTGTCTATTGTGGAAACGCACGCAAATTTAACTGTGCCTTCTAAACTGTGATGGAGGGAGTAGTAGTAGTTTAGAAGCCCAAATAAATGAGTGAGGCGCCTTAATGTTACTCTCCACTGTGACTAGTCTTATGGGAAAAGTTGGGGAAGCCGCAAAAAGAACTGGCCCTAGGAGTAGTAGCTAGGGATACTAGGAGTAGTAGCTAGGGATCAAGTGTGCGAGATGAACCGGAGAAAGTAAATGCAGAGAGATGAAATGCAAAAAAGATGGAGGGATGTGATGGTTTCTTGTCCGTTTATTTTACCAGGCCGCTTATTACTTGGATTGGTTGGGTTTTGTGATATGACGGCTTTACTGCCGCGCCACGAGCGGGGTGAGACTCCTGTGCAGCGCCGCCCTCTACACTAGTACTACATTGGTCGTTGTTTATCCACCATTGAATTTGACTGAAGATTTAACTGACAAAATGTTAGTGCATGTCAACAAAAACAATATCGTTGGATTCGTATTTGAACATAGTTTTCAATGATATAATTTTAGGTGACATGCGTCATCATTTATCATACTATATATAATGTTAGTTCAAGTTTTGGTCGTACTAATCTATAGTAAGGTGTTCGTATGCTGTACCGGAAGAGTGAAATGCATTGATCGGGAGTTGTTTATTTTGACGAAGGACGTGGGGTCATCTCATGTAACGGGTATCGATAGGTTTGTTCGGATATTATTTCATCTCTAGAGCTCACAAACATCCGGGTGAAATAGATAAAAAGTATCTTTGCAAACAAAAGCGTTCAACTGTTCAACCTGCATCCAAAACTTGTGAAGAAATAACTCTTATTGTGCTTTGCAGGAAATGATCTTCAAGAATTAGTTTTTGAGTATCCATTGTTATACATGTTGGCTACAGATGACATGGCACTTTCTTATAGTCAAAAGTTGGCTATACTATTTAAGTTTAGGAGGGATTAAATCAGGATGACTTGGAAGGGGGCAGAGGATATGTAAGAAATGGTTCATCATAAGTCTATCACCAGTATTGTAGTAGTAAAAAAATCATATATGGAAGATTCTAGACTAAACCATAAATGGATACACTTTTATTCATGCGCGATACTCCAATAGAGCAAGATCATGCATGGAAGTCTCCACATGCTTAGACAGCGGATTACATTGAGGGAAGACTAATGATCAACATTTAACGTGATAATACAGATGTCCAGGTGAACCTCCTTGGAGTCCCCGTGCACATTGTTGGGGGTCAGACAATACCGTGCGTCTTCCATGTCCACATCGGCGGGAAGGTCTCAGCTCGGCAAAGTCAAGTCAGCTTGACGTAGCCAGTGTCGCCGCCCACGTACCTCCGAGGGGTAGTAATAGCGAGCACGCACCCGTACATTGGCCTCGTGGTCGCTGTCCACAAGAGCCGCCTCGACGCATACTACAGAGACGGGGCGGCGGCCTGCGCGGGCCTCGCCGGTGCCCATGATCAAGAGGAAGACGCTACAGTCCTCCTCGGAGACTAGCAGGCGGCGGTGATCCTCCAGCAACTCCGGCACAGTGAACGGGTAGCACGTCTCGTACTTGATGTTCTTCGCCAAGGGCCAATAGTGATCGCTGCACGCCTATGTCAGGTGATGCACAATGTCCGCCGGCGAGCCCCAAAACGGCACCGGGCACTCATAGCAGTAGACGAAGGGCTCCTTGGAGGCATCGACCAGTCCGTCCGTGAAACGGGAGTGGCTGTAGGGGATGTTCTGCCAGTTGAATATATGAGCAAGTTACTACGAGATTTAGTCCGAATAAGCACAAAATAAATCATGACGACTATAACAGAGATTAAACTAATCATGCGGACTAGCATAGTAGATGAACAGATCGAATCTAGGACACAGTCTAGAAACATGAATTCTACCACGATTTCGAACAGGAAGGATAGAAACACATATGGTGCAACAGGAGCAGCACCATTGGCGTTGAGGTTGTCGCCCATGTCGTTGAGGAAGAGGTTGCCGAGGTCGGGGAAGAATTCGTCGTTGGTGAAGTCGTCGCTGCTAGTAGTCGTGAGAGTGCGCTCTCCAAATTTCAACAACGCCAGCCGAATGGAGCGCAGGAGGGAGTGGCTGTAGGGGACGTTGCGGCTGCCGAATGGAGCGCGGGAGTAGCCCACAAAGTAGTAGATGGTGCTCCTCCCTAGTCTCTATTCTTATCTCTATCTCTACTACTCTTCTTTGTTTTTTATAATATACTAGTTTTAGTTGTCAAATTGAATAGTACTGCGCCGTCCACTGCACGCCCGGCTGAACACGCCTCCTCACCTCCATCAAACCCCTCCGTTAAACCCGCATGCAAACCGAGAAACCTACTCCGGCCCACGGGAGGAAGTTTGCCGGTTGCCATTAGAGAATAATAGAGTCACGTCCAATCCATTTGAGTTAATTGCGTGTATGATTCTCCCTCTTAAAAAATTAATTGCATCCTTAATCTTGTATTCTAAGTACTCGTTCCACTGTCAGTACAGTCTACATGACTTGCAGGCTGGCTACAGATTCTTACAAAAAGTTAAAAAGAAACAAATCCATCCTTAATCCTGTATTCTAAGTACTCTCTGGGTTCCACTGCCAGTACAGTAGCGAAAGAAGTAGTATATATTAAAAAAATAAAAAGCTAAATTTTAGGAAAGAATTCGAAATCAGGTTATCGGGTCATGAGCATCCTGCCTTGACCAAGACACTAGGTGTTGGGTGCGGAGAATGCAAGAGATAAACCTTTATAACAATGAGCCCGTCCGTTGCAACGGATCCAAAGTAGAATAATACATATTCACAAATTTGAAAGAAAATAGTTTACTTTTGATATACATATCACTAAAAAATCTTAAGTTTCACTCCAAATATATTCTTTGGGCTGTTTTGATGAAGTAAGGGAGGAATGTGGTTGGTTTCAAGATACTAAGGGGTTTTGTGTAAACTGGAGCAAAGAAGTGGGAATTGTTGCAAAAGGCCATAACTTACATCATATCCATTAGATGCAGATCTAATGGTCAGAAATGGCGGATGGCAGACACACCATCATCATCAACTGAGTCTTTTATAGGAGTAGGAGTAGAGAAAAAACCGAGTTGGTGATGATGGTGTGCCTGCCATCTTACAATATAGACTGTCCGATCTATATCTGACGGATAGAAAGCAAATTCTGACAAATTTACAAAAGATATCGCACCTCTCTCCACATTTACAGATAAGGCCTTCCCTCGTTCATCCTTATCTCCCACAACCTCATTGCTGAGAAATTACAAAAGGAAGTATTTGGAACAATCTGGCATGGCGGCCGCTGCCGGTGCCGTCCATCCCCATGCCTCCGCCCAGTCCGACCACCAGTCACCACCACGCCCCACTCCTCCTCACCTCTATCATCTTTCTCGACATATCGTTTTTTCGATGAAATGGTCGACATACCATTTTCCAATAAAATTCTCAAGATATCATTAGTTTTTACACATGGGATTACTCCTGCATGGGTCAATCACAATAGGTGTTTTGTAAAAAAAATGCATCTTGATGTTCCATGCAATGCACGGGCATCTTGCTAATTTTTTGCATATAATTCCAAACACCACGTAGACACGGTCTTTGACCATTTTACAACTATGTTAGTATCATTGTTAGTGGTCAGCCGGTGCAAGTTATAGCCCCGGGTGTTTTAACCTTTTTTTCAAGAATACGCAAAGCTTGCGTATCATTCATTGATAGGGAGAAAAGTTTTCGTACAGCATGGGAAAAGATGGGGTGCTAGGCAGAAGCGTGCTCAACTATCGGCGCTAGGCCTAGCACGAGCATGATGGAGATTGGGTGTGCTCAAATTTCCGAGAACTAGCCCCTCCTATGGCAAGATGGTGGCTAAGCCCTTGGCTCCGGCCTTGGCCCATAGGTGAGCCTCCTCCTGGATGTCAAGGAAAAGCTTGGTGTGGAGGGTGCGGCGCCGTCGAAACGCAGGAGTTGCGATGCTTCCATATGGACCAGCTGATCAGGAGGATGAGCGAGGAGATGCCTTTCCTATGAGATTACCGGCGTGGCCTCGAGTGGTAGCATGCCACCAGTTCGTGGAAGAGTCGGATGGCGCAGCGCGGCTGGCTCGGGGGTAGCACCGGTGAAGCCTCTTGCCAAACCTGCCGCGAGAAAGGGCAGCCCACAAGCAAGTGCTCCATGGACTCGCCGGCCTGGTCACCACGAAGGCACGAGGCGTGGTGAGGCAGGCCATGTCGCGAGGCAAGGCGGTCCAACACCTGTCTTGAAGTGCCAGCCCGGTGAAGAACTTGATCCGGAGGTGCTCACCGCGCCAAGTAAGCTCCCAAGGCGCGCATGACGGACCCAAATAAGAGAGCGGAGTAGCACGAAGCCGCAGAGTACGCACCATTCTCAGTCCAGCGCCAATGAAGGCGGTCTGGCTAGTCAGTGAAGTTGACGACGGTGTTGTGAAGGCGTCGCCAGAGGTCGACGTACTCGACCATGGCAAGAGGAGTCAAGGCCCCCTGGATGTCTCTTACCCAGGCGCACTGATGAAGTCCCTCGGCCACGCAGCGGGATTTGCGGCGGTGGCGAGGAACAAGGGAGGCGATGGTTAGCGCGAGATCCATGATGGAATGTCCATCAAGCCAGCAATCGGTCCAAAAGCGACAAGCTTGCCCGTCTCCAATGCGCCAGAAGGTGGATGACTGGAAGATTGCGCGGGCTTCCGCATCGTCCGGCAGCTATAGGTGCGTCCAGGGGCGGGAACGACCGTAAGGCCTTGCGCTGAGCCACCGCATGCGCAGTGCCAGCCCGAACCTGCGCAAGTCCAGGATCCCGAGGCCACCATACTCAAGCGGGTGACAAACCCGCTGCCAGTTGACCAAGCAATGGCCACCGTTGGCGTCCCGTCGGCCGTGCCAGAGGAAATCTCGGATTATGCGATTGATGCGCTTGAGGACAGGTTGGCAGATCACCAAGGCCATGAGGAGGTGGATTGGCATTGCGGAGAGCACGTACTTGACCAGGGCTAGACGTTCACCCCGAGAGAGCATGGAAGCACGCCAAGTGGAAAGCTTCGTGACCATGCGATCCACCAGTGGTTGCAGGGCCGAGGCGGGCACCTTGCGCACCGAGAGAGGCATCCCAATGTAAGGGATGGGGAAGTGCATGATAGGACAAGCCAGGATGGCGGAGATGGTTGAGACCTCGTCGTCGGTGCAGTGGATGGGTGTGGCGGAGCACTTGGCGAAGTTAGTGTGCAGGTCGGACGCATGCCCGAAGACACGCAGGACGGAGCGCGCCGAGGAAAGCTCGGACGTGGTCGGATGGCAGAAGATGGCGACGTCGTCGGCGTAGAGCGAGACGCTGGGCACAGTGTGGCGGGGGTGAGCTGCCGAAGGATGCCCTCCTCCATGGCGTGGAGCATGAGCGAATTGAGGGCGTCGATCACCATGGTGAAGAGCATAGGCGACACCGGGTCCCCTTGGCGAAGCCCCTTGACGTGGATGATTGCAGGGCCCGGGTTTCCAATGATGAGAACACGAGTGGGGGCACTGGAAAGGAGGATGGAAATCCACTCACACCACCTCCTGCCGAATCCTAGGTGCCGCAATACCTCGAGCAGGAATGGTCAAGAAACGGCGTCGAAAGCCCGGGCGATATCCAGTTTGAGAAGGACGCGGTAGGCCTTGGAACGGTGCAGGTGACGAGCTGTTTGCTGGACGAGCATGAAATTATCGTGGATGCAGCGGCCTGCAATGAATGCACTTCGGCTCGAGGAGACCAGCTCGTTGAGCCGTGGTGCCAAGCGGAGAGAGAGGACTTTAGCCACCAGCTTAGCCATGAGATGAATCAGGCTGATGGGCCTATAGTCGCCAAGAGCAACAGTGTCAGCGCGCTTAGGGAGAAGCGTGATGAACGCCTCGTTGAGGCACTAAAAACCTCGCCCGTTCAAGTGGTAGATCTTGGCGAACGCGTCCATGATGTCGGTCTTTACCATATCCCAGCAAACAGCGTAGGAACTCGGCGGAGAAGCCGTCGGGGCCGGGAGACTTGCTGGTGGGTAGCTGCTTGACGGCGCCCCATACCTCCTCTTCCGTGAAAGGCATCTCGAGGGATGAGAGGTCGTAGGATCTCTGGTCGATCCTACCCAAGTCAAGCGTGTAATCGTGCGAGTCCGCGGAGCCAAGGACCGCCGAGAAGTGCTGGAAGGCAGCCTCCGCCATGGCCGCATCGGAGGAGATCATGGCGTCGCCATGGCACAGGGAGACAATGCGGGTGCGCTGCTTGCGACGGGAAGCCTGGATGCACAGAAAAGCAGTGGACTCCTCCACATCCCGGAGCCAAGCAAGCCTGACCCATTGGCGCAGGATGGAGTGTTCGAGCGAGGCCTGTCCCAGGTATGCCTGCTTGAGTCGACGGCGCAACCACGTTTCGGCGCAGGAGAGAGGCCGCAAGTCTTGGGCCGAGTCAAAGCGGGCAATGAGTTCACGCGCCACGAGGAGTTGCAGGGAGATGTTGCCGATGGATCTAGCACTCCAACTCTAGAGGCGGCACGCGGTGAAGTGAAGGCGCTCGAAAATCCGACGAAACGGATCAGGGTCAGGGCTGACGGCGCTCCAAGCCTCGGAGACGACCTGCGTGAAGCCTGGCATTTTTGTCCAAAATTTCTCAAAGTGGAAGCGGCGTACACCCGGAGATCGCGGGGCGCAGTCCACCATGAGCAGGCAATGATCGGATGCCGCATACGATAGGCAGCATAGCAGGCAGTTTGGGTAGGCCAATTCCCACGTAGAAGTGCATATCACTCTATCGATGCGCACCAAGGTGGGAGAGTCCCGCTCGTTGGACCATGTGTAGCGCCTGTCGTGTAGGTACATATCTTGCAGCTCAAGATCAGCCATGAAACGACGGAAGCGCCTAATGAGGCGCATGTTAAGCCTCGAGTTGCTCTTGTCCGCTGCGGCCGTGATCATGTTGAAGTCTCCGCCAATAATCCACGGTCCAGCGCAAAGGTCGCGCACGTCTTGCAGATCTTGCAGGAAAAGCATCTTGTCAGAGTCCGCCTGCGGCCCGTAGACGCCGGTGAGCCAGAAGGGATGTTCGGCAGAAAGCGAGGAGACCACGGTAGTGATGTGGTGCACCCCGATGGTCGGGCTAGAGATCGCGAGCTCGGAAGCACGCTAGGCGAGTAGGATCCCGCCATAAGTTCCGGATGATGAAGTCATGTACCTGGGGTAGGGTCATAGACCTGCCCAAAGGTACCCTCCACAAGGACACTCACAAGAGAAGCAGCCTTCCAGTCGACTGGTAGCCTTCCACTCGACAGATTCAAAAGACACTTTCGACTATGAAGACCCACTCGACCATCAAGAGTCCAAGAGCCACTCGGTGTCCAAACGGTCTGTAGTTAAATAGTCTTTATGACCTTAATGACATTTTATGTAATGCGTTACCAATAACGCCTAGCTTTAACGCACCTTAAACCCTCTACTACGTGGGCTGGCTGGGTCCTGGCGCACTCTATATAAGCCACCCCCCTCCACAGGTAGAAGGGTTCGCACCCCTGTAACACATACGCAGATAATCTAGTCGACCGCCTCTGGGCTCCGAGACGTAGGGCTGTTACTTCCTCCGAGAAGGGCCTGAACTCGTAAATCCTTTGCGTATACAACTACTCCATAGCTAGGATCTTGCCTCTCCATACCTACCCCCATTCTCTTGTCAGACATAGAACCACAACAGTTGGCGCCCACCTTGGGGCAGGTGTTCTAGCGAATTGTTGGAGAAGTTGGGATTCTCTCGATCTCCGGCATCATGGTTTCAGGTGGAGTTCTGGTCGACGGCCACGAGATCCGTCTCGGTGCGCTCACGTTCGTCGCCGACGACTCCGCTTGGCTTCAGGAGGCTCCACTCGACGTGGACGCGCTCCCCATCCGCGGGGCGACGTACTTTGTGGCGTGTGTCCATGGCGTCCTCTGCGGCAACCGTCGACCCAAGTATGGAGTCGGCTCCTGCGCTATCTTCACTCCCAGCCTCCCACCGGCGCAAGCTGCCCGGCCGGTCGAGGCTTAAGCGGTGGGTGAGGCATGCGGTGGCCCGCCATCGGCCATCCCCAAGTCGCGGCGATCGAGCCCGACGAATCTCTCTACGGCCTGTTCGACCTGTCGACTGGCTCCGTAGAGCCCGCGTCCGAATGCGATAGCAGTGACCCGGCGGCAGAGGTTCTGATGGTCGATGGACCACGCAGTCCCCATGGATTTACCCACACCAACGAAGGTGGCGGTGGAGGCGATCCGGTGCAAGCCCACGAAGAGTACTTGCCCGAGCCCCTCACTTCACTCTAGAGGGAGGAGCTTCGTCGTTGGAACATGGATGCACTTCACACTCCTATCGTTGGAGAAACCCCCAAGGCTCGCGCCTTGGAGGATGCGCGCTTGGCTAATAACCTGGCCGAGCGACTCGATCGAGAATCTTCAGCGAGTACTGACGAGCGACGTGACCGAGGGTTCCGTAATCCGGTCGACGCCAAATTTCTTTCAACCGCCAACCTGGTATATCGAACTCCGATTCAGAATTTAGCATTGCCGCCCATATAGCAGAATCAATTCAGCCTTCGATCGGAGGCGTAGAGGTTTCTGACAAATCGTGATTTGCCGGCGGCAGGAGATCAAAACTCAGTTGTATCCCAGTCGCGGAACAGGGTTCACAGCCGATCCGTCGCTGTGAATTCATTCCAGTCGGCCCATAGTCCAAGATCGCCCCCGAGGCGTGAGGAACGTGGGGGCCGGCGTGATGATCAATACAAGGGCCGCGAGCAGTATGAGCACCGATTCGATCGCAACGATCGACGTCGAGTGCCCACTCCTCCCCAAGGGGTGGATCATACGCTCCTCGGCGGCCAGACGTGACGCCAAAAGCAGTTGTTGGCGAAGAGTTCCAATCGACCCTGTGGAACCGAGCTTTGATGCGAGATCCATTATCGCTCAAGGTTTGGTCGACAGAATGAGCTCACCGAGACGGCCATGATAGAGATGTTCCTTCCAAAGAGTAGAGTTCATGTCTCGGGACCAGTGTTTCAAAGAGAGCCATCAGGCCACAAAGTGATTCCTCCCAACTTCAGGTTGGCGACCGGAGTCGACAAGTTCATCTGGAGAATCCAAGCCCGACACTTGGCTTGAAGATTACCGAGTGGCCGCTCAGATCGGGCGGTGGCAACGATGAGGTAGCCATGAAGCATTTACCTCTTATGTTGGAGGGTTCAGCTGTATGGTTGAATCAGTTAGCACCCAACAGATTTACACTTGGGAAGATCTTGCCCGAGTGTTTGTCAGACATTTGAAGGAACTTGCAAAGCGACGGCAGGTTTGACAGAGTTGCGATCGTGCGTGCAAAAGTCGAGTGAAACCTTGAGAGATTATATCCAGAGGTGGATCACTTTGCACCACAGTCGAGAATGTATCTGATCACCAGGCAGTCTGTGCCTTCAAGGAAGGTGTCAAGAACAGAGAATTGAGTTTGAAATTTGGTCGAACCGGAGATATGACCCTGAGTCGGATGATGGAGATTGCCACCAAATATGCAAATGGTGAAGAAGAGGATCGGCCCGGAGTGGTAAATATAAATCGGCCGCCAATGAGACCAAGTGGAGGAAATTCCAATCGGAAGCGAAGCGCAAAAGCCGAGCCAATGGCTCCCGGGAGGCCTTTGGCAAGGACCCCTGTGAAAGTTCAAGAAACCCAAGGGTCCTTGGAACCCTAAGAAGGTGAAAGACCAGGATGGGAGCGAAATGTTGGATTTACCATGTCATATTCATACAAAGAAAGATGAAGAGGGTAAACTCATTTACCCGAAACATACCACTGACAAAGGTCGGCTCTTGATTCAGCGGTTCAAGGGAAACAACCCAAGGATAAGGATAAGGAGATGCATAAAGTTGAGGATAGAGATGACATGATGGTGGATATCCCCTGTGTCAATTCCACTCGATGATTTTTGCCGACGCCGAAAGCAAAAGTCGATTGAAGGTTATCAATCGGAAGTAAACTTGGTTGCTCGGCGACTCCCAATTATCTGAAATGGTCCTGCATCGCCATCACATTCGACCGCCCGATCACCCGATGCACATTGCCACCCCCGGAGGCAAGCATTGGTGGTCGACCCAGCTTGTCGAAGGCACTCGACCGACCAAAGTCCTGATGGATGGTGGTAGTGGTTTGAATATATTATACGGCGGAGACGTTGAAAGGGATGGGCATTCCGATGTCTAGACTCGCATTACCAAGAACATGAGCTTTCACGAGTCATTCCTCGGAAAGAAGGCCGAGTCACTCGCCAAATTGCTCTTGATGTAGTTTTTGGGGATTCAAAGCATTTCCTGAACGAAAAGATGACCTTTGAGGTGGTGGATTTCCAGAGCGCAAATCACGCGATTCAGGGAAGACCAGCTTATGCACGTGTCAGGGCCCGCCCCTGTTACGTGTATCTTAATCGGAAGATGCTCGGTCCCAAGGGCGTGATCACCGCCACGGCAATCGGAAGAAGGCGGAAGAGTGCTTCAGAAAGGCTCTAAGATCGCCCGATGCTCGATTGGCGATGGTAGAGCTACAAGAGTATCGTAAAACAGCAGATCCAAGTGATTTGTTGCGAGCTAAGAAGCCCGCCACGAGTCAAGATTCCAAATGACCGGCGAGACGTAAACAGGTTCACATTCACCCGACCGATCCCGATGCTGCTCCGACCAACATCTCAACAACACTCGACTCAAAATAGGAAGAAGCGCCATCCGGTTCCTCCGTGTGAATCGGGACATCTTTGCATGGAAGCTGGCGACATGCCGGTGTTCCCTGTGGGGCTGGCTGAGCATCGCCACGAGTCGACCCAAAATTCAAACCAGTTAAAGAGTATCTTGGCGGTCCGCCGTCCCGGAAGAGAAAGGCCATTGGCGAGGAGGTGGCTCGGCTCTTAGCAGCAGAGTTCATCCGAGAGATCTACCACTCCAAGTGGCTCACCAACGTTGTCATGGTCCCCAAGAAGGACAAGTCGTTGCGCATGTGCATCTATTTCAAGCATATCAATCGGGCCTGCCTGAAAGAGTCCTCGCATCGACAAAATAGTCGACTCAACTGCGGGATGCGAGAGGTTGTCTTTTTTAGACGCCTATTCCGGGTACCATCAGATCCGTCTGTATGGACCCGATGAGATTAAAACAGCGTTCATCACTCCATTCGGTGCTTACATTATGTCACCATGCCATTCGGTCTCAAGAATGCGGAGCCACATTCATGAGGATGATTCGAAGTGTTTGCTCACTCAAATCACCGGAATGTGGAAGCATACATGGATGATATAGTGGTCAAGTCACGAAAGGGTTCCACCTGTTGGTGACCTTGCTTTGAAACATTTGCCAATCTCGGGAGGTATGATATCAAGCTTAATCCATCAAAGTGTACATTTGGAGTCCCCGTGGAAAGTTACTCGGTTTTCGCTTCTCGGCGATGAATCGATGCTAACCCGTAAAAGGTTGGCACCATACTCCGAATGAAGCGCCTCGTATGCAGTGCACGATGTCCGTAAACTTACTTGGATGCTTGGCCGCTTTTAAGTCGATTCATCTCTCGCCTCGGTGAAAAGGCATTGCCTCTTTACCGATCGATGAAGAAGTCGAGACAAGTTCGAGTGGACTCTAGAAGGCGATGCAGCGTTTGCAGAGGTCAGCTCGCTCTCCACCCAGCCGGTGCTTGCTGCTCCTATCAGCAAAGAGCCTTTGTTTCTTTACATTGCAGCCACTGGACAAGTCGTCAGTACTGTACTTATGGTCGAGCGGGAAGAAGAAGGAAAAGCCTTCAAAGTTCAACGCCCAGTTTATTATCTTTCTGAAGTGCTGACCCCGTCAAAGAAAAGATACCCTCACTATTAGAAGCTTGTTTATGGGATCTATATGACCACGAAGAAGGTTGCTCATTATTTCTCTGATCATTCCATTACAATCGTCGTGACGCCCTTTGTCGGAAATTCTTCATAACAGAGATGCAATCGGTCGAGTGGCAAAATGGGCGATTGAACTCCTTCCCTTGATATCAAATTCAAGGCAAAGAAAGCCATCAAGTCCCAAGCAATAGCAGATTTCCTCGCCGAAAGTGGACTGAACACAACTTCCGACCCAAGTTCACTCGGAACACTGGACTATGTTTTTGATGGTTCCAAGATCTTTGAACGGTTCAGTGCAGGGTTGTATTGGTTTCCCCGAAGAGATAGGCTCAAGTATGTTCTCCAGATTCACTTTGATTCTTCCAACAACGGCAGAATATGAAGCACTCTGTATGGGTTGCGCATGGCCATTTCACTTTCGGCGTCCGTCGCCTTATGGTCTATGGCGACTCGGATCTGGAATTTGTTAATCAAGTGATGAAGGAGTGGGATGTCGGAAGCCCAGCTATGACATGTTATTGTAATGCGTGAGAAAGTCGGAGAAGAAATTCGAGGGGTTAGAGCTTCATCATATACCCCGACCGAAAAATCAAGTCATTGCGGATGATTTGGCGAAGATAGGGTCCAAGAGGGAAGCCATTCCCAAAGAATGTATTTTTGGAACACATTCATGCTCCATCGCAAGGCAGGAGGATCCTTTCACAAAAGAAGCCCCGCAGCAAAAGAGTGCCAATGATATGACTGAAGTTGAGGTCCCGGCCGTGGTCGACTGATTATGGAAGTTGTGGTCATCACTCCGGCTGGACAAATGCAAGTACATCGCATATATCCTAAGGAAAGAGCTCCCGAGAATGAAGAAGAGGCTCGACAGATCGTCTGGCTCGATCCAAGGCCTTTATAGTGATCAAGGGACAATTGTACAGAGAAAGCTTATCGAGTCGGCCGAAGTGTATCACGCCGTAAGAAGGTCGATAATTCTTGAGGATATCCACTCGGGGACCTGTGGCCATCATGCGCCCTCTCGGACCATTGTGGCTAAAGCATACCAGCGGGATTTTAATGGCCGAAAGCAAATGAAATGGCAAAAGAAATAGTCGACAAGTGTGAAGGATGTCGGTTCTATTCCAACATGTCGCACAAGCCAGCCTCGACCTTTGAAGACCATTCCACTCGTTTGGCCCTTATTTGTTTGGGGATTAGACATGATTGGACCGTTGAGAACTGGCAGAAGCTGTTTCTGCACCCATTTGCTAGTAGCGATCGACAAGTTCACCAAGTGGATCGAAGCCAAGCCCATCAAGAACCTCGATGCATGCAATCGCTATCAGTTTCATAAGAGAGTTGATATTCAGATATGGAGTTCCACATAGCATCATCACCGACAATGGGTCAAACTTCGATAATGACAAGTTCAAAGACTTCTGCGCCTCTCAAGGCACGCGGGTCGACTATGCTTCAATGGCTCATCCTCAGTCAAATGGACAAGGTAACGTGCAAACGGCCTCATTCTCAAAGGGCTAAAACCTCTACTGATGCGTGATCTCAAACACACTGCAATGAGGAGCTTGGGTCATTTAACTTCCATCAGGTTCTCACGGGGATTGAGGACCACTCCTAATCGGTCGATCGGGAGAACTCCATTCTTCCGGTCTATGGAGCTGAAGTAGTTCTGCCAAGTGACCTGCTTCACAATGCGCCGAGTCGAGCTATACTCAAGAAGAAGCGGAACAAGCCCGCAAGATGCAATCGACCTCTTGGAAGAGGAGAGAGAGATGGCCTTGATCCGCTCGACTATCTATCAGCAAGACTTGCGCCGATTCCATGCCAGAAATGTGAAGAGTCGAGCCTTCCAAGAGGGAGATTTGGTCCTCCGAGTGGATCAACAGAAACCACACAAGCTTGCTCCCACTTGGGAAGGTCCCTTCATAGTCACAAGAGTCCTCCACAACGGAGCATATCATCTCTACAACGTTGATCGCCAGATCGACGAGCCTCGAGCTTGGAACGCGGAGCTGCTCCGCCCCTTTTACACTTAAAAACTCACTCGGTTGAGATGTAATAAAAGTGCTTTTGAAGTTTGTTTATCCAAGACAAGAATGTTATAATTTTCCCAAAGAATTGTTATTCCTTTTTGTTGAAATTTCCCCGAAGGGTGGCTTAGTCGCAAATCCGATTCGCCTAAGTTTGTAAAAAAATCCTTTCAAAAGTGCGAGCCAGGTCCTCTCACTGGGGCTTAGCAGCGAATCCGCTTCGCCTAAGTATTCAAAATCCTACCGAGTGGCGAGCCAGCCTCCCACTCGGAGGCTTAGCTGCAGTCCAAGTACTCGCCTAAGTATTCAAATTCCTACCGAGGGGAGAGCAAACCTCCCACTCGGGGGCTTAGCTGCAGCCCAGTGCTCGCCTAAGTAATAAAAATCCTTTCCGAGTGTGAGCCAGTCTCTCACTCGGGGGCTTATCTGCGAATCCGCTTCGCCTAAGTATTCAAAATCCTACCGAGTGGCGAGCCAGCCTCCCACTCGGAGGCTTAGCTGCAGTCCAAGTACTCGCCTAAGTATTCAAATTCCTACCGAGTGGAGAGCAAACCTCCCACTCAGGGGTTAGCTGCAGCCCAGTGCTCGCCTAAGTAATAAAAATCCTACCGAGTGGAGAGAAAACCTCCCACTCGGAGGCTTAGCTGCAGTCCAAGTACTCGCCTAAGTATTCAAATTCCTACCGAGTGGTGAGCCAGCCTCCCACTCGGAGGCTTAGCTGCAGTCCAAGTACTCGCCTAAGTATCCAAAATCCTACCGAGTGGCGAGCCAGCCTCCCATTCGGAGGCTTAGCTGTAGTCCAAGTACTCGCCTAAGTAATAAAAATCCTACCGGGTGGAGAGCAAACCTCCCACTCGGGGGCTTAGCTACAGCCCAGTGCTCGCCTAAGTAATAAAAATCCTACCGAGTGGAGAGCAAACCTCCCACTCGGGGGCTTAGCTGCAGCCCAGTGCTCGCCTAAGTAATAAAAATCCTACCGAGTGGAGAGCAAACCTCCCACTCGGGGGCTTAGCTGCAGCCCAGTCCTCGCCTAAGTAATAAAAATCCTACCGAGTGGAGAGCAAACCTCCCACTCGGGGGCTTAGCTGCAGCCCAGTGCTCGCCTAAGTAATAAAAATCCTACCGAGTGGAGAGCAAACCTCCCACTCGGGGGCTTAGCTGCAGCCCAGTACTCGCCTAAGTAATAAAAATCCTACCGAGTGGAGAGCAAACCTCCCACTCGGAGGCTTAGCTGCAGGCCAATGCTCGCCTAAGTAAGGAATTCATCCCAATCCGCAAGGACGACGAGGTGCAGGTCGACTGCTACCTCCTCCTTCGGAGCTTCGCCACAAGTACAACGTGCGGTCCATCCCAATCCACAAGGACGACGAGGTGCAGGTCGAGTGCAACCTCCTCCTTCGAGCTTCGCCATTAAGCACAACATGCGGTTCGTCCCGATCCGTAGAAGGACGACAAGGTCGATCGCGATCTGTGTTCCACCTCTACCTGCAGGATAGATGAAGCACAAGTCGATTGGAATTTCAACGGAATATCTTCCGAATTAGGAATAAAGTTCTCTCGAATGCAAGCAAAGCATGTTAAAGGAAAAACCGAGTTCGGATAAATGTCCTATGGATCCAAAGGCGCTCAGGCGTTAAGCCTGTTAAAGTTTATCGGTTACAGAAACCACTCGGCATTCCGAGGCGAATTTAAAGTGGGACTCAGAAGTTTTTTACTCCTCCGGCGGAGGACTGGAAGGTGCAACAAACTGGTCGAGGTCGATTCCATCAGCAATACGGGTAGCAGCAGCGATGAAAGTCTCCATGAAAGATCTGAAGTCGTGCTTCCTGGTATTGACAACCTTGAGAGACACCGCTTGTCCTCTTGCGCTTCTTTGCAAAGTGACACGTAACCGTAGATAGAGCAACATCAACACCACACCGCAGATGAATTTTTCCATTCTTGCACTCGACTTGGAATCTCATTCAATGAGTCATCGTGATTCAAGATCATTACGAGAGTCTGCTCGCCAGAGAGTCGAGTCGATCCGCGATAATCGCAACTTTCAATCGAGCAAGATAATCCACCACGCTTAGCAACACGATACTCCAGTCGGAGCACATTCATAGCAGCTTTGTCCTTCACAGGAGAGTTGATGGGGTCCAAGCTGGTTTCCACCTGACTGGTTTCTTCTTCAAAGTTTTGGCAGAATTCTGAAAACACAACTCAGACTCAAAATAAAGATCATGTGATGAGCCGGTGAGAGCAAGATCATTGGATAAAAGAGATTACCTTCAAGCATGAGAAACAGCTTCTGGCAAACCCTCCAAGATAAATCTCTGTGTCGCTTTCGCTTCCCCGCCACTTGGCCAACCTTGTCGACGTAACATTCTTGTCGTTCTTCACCGACCGACTTCCTTGTTAGTCACACAAGAGAGGCTTTCACCTTGGCATTTTCATCTTCAAGTTTGTCGATCGAGGCAAGTTTCTCTTCAAATGAGCTTTGTTTTCTCCAAAGCCGCCTTTCCGTGCTCTCCGCAAGGTCAAGGTCCTTCTTCTTCAAAGTCTCTTCCAGTTTATACGCAAAGCAACAATGAGAACAGAGTTGAGAATGAGCAGAAAAAAGAGGCAGTCGTCAAAAATTCTCACCAGCCATACCTTTTGCTTCATCCTTTGCCTTCTGCAAAATTCTCCCGAGCAAGCTTCAAATCGAGGTTGAGCTGAATCGCTTTTTCTCTAATCTCAAGATAGCGAGCCCCAACCTCGCAAGATTTCTACAAAGTGTCAACCAACGAAAGACATCAAAGACAGATCACTTCCGAGTGACTAAGGAAAAATAGTAGCATTTCTAAGACTACGGTCGAATAAAAACATTCGACAGTAGTCTCGGAGACTACACCCAGTGGGTGCACTCAGCGTGCTCCCACTGGTTTACCAATTTGGTTCAATCAGTCGACCAAAAAAGGCAAAAAGGTTATGATTCTAAAAACATGGCTAATTGTCAGCGGTCAGCCGCAGTAAAAAAAAACAGTTCTTTAGACTATAGTCAACTGCACGCAGTCGACCATAGTCTGGGATTACACCAAAGGGTGCACTTAGCGTGCCCCCACCGGTTTTACGGGCCCATTCGACTTGGTCCGTCTGTGTCGAGTGAAGAAGATCACATCATAAAGATTATAGCCGATCGCACGCAATCGACCATAATCTCGGGACTACACCTGGGTGCACTCAACGCCGGCCCCCACAAAAGTTCAACGACACACACACCCGGTGGGTGTACAGATATGGAAATCTCCGTAAGAAAGCAGTTTCAGATAGTATATCCTAACAAAGCAAGCGACGATCGACTTATTTGGACATTGCTCGAGAGCTGAATCGGCATCATAAGTCACCGACTTGCCTCTCGAGCCGCTTTCACCGCTTCCATCATGGTCCCCGCGGCGTATGGCCTCCTTAGCAGCACTTACTTGGTCTTCCGGACGTGGTGTGTAGCAAAGAGAGATGGTGGATCAGCAATGACGAAGTGGGTCGGGCACTTGTCGGCCGTACAAATGAAGAATCTGAAGTCCGAGTGGGGTTGCCTCCCTCGGAAATCAGCGTCTCAGGAGTCGCCGCGACTTGAGCAGCCTTGCCAGCAGGCACTCTCTTGTTCCTCCTCTTCCTCAATGGCTCTTCCTCATCATCATCGAGGAGATCAATGACGTGAGGCGGAACTACAAGAGAGATTCAGAAGTAAACATGGAAGCCCAATCGACTAAAAAGCTCCAGTCGGCTAAAAGTGAAACCTCAAAGATCTTACCAAGATTGGAAGTGGCCGCATCCTCCATTTCTGATCATCGTGGCTTTGTGAAGTCTCGGAGGTAGCGTCAGTAGATTTCAAGAGTCGGCTGATCACCATCAAGTCGACCAAAAGTTCACTCATGTTGAAAAAGGAAATACAAGGTTCTGTTGGTTACCCGGAGATGGTGGGGATGACCATTCAGATCTTGGGCAGGGCCTTCACGGGCTTTGACGACGCCGCCGAGGTTGCTTCGGGCGGCTTCTCACCGGCTGGAGAAGTTTTCCTAGGTCGCTTCGTCGACTGACCGGTGGGCACAACAACTTTACCGCGCCCGGCCGCCAGGTCGTGCGTCAACTTGGACCTTCCCTCCGAGCGAGGAGGGTCGACGTCCTCCTCCTCTTCTTCCTCCTCCTCCTCATCATCAGAGCCATCATCCTCCTCATCCTCCTCGCCGTTGGACTCCCATTCCTCCGGACTCTCACCTCCACTTCCTTCTTCTTCTTCGGCTGTTTCCTGCGCCCCCTTGGGCATCGAGTACATCTCAGTGGTGACCTAGAAGACAACAAAACAAGGTGAAAGTCAACAATTAAATTGACATCAAAACAGAATGAATGCAGCAGAATCACAGTCGGAGATAAGTGGTGATACCTTGTCTGGTTGGTAACTCTGGTCGAGTGGTGGAATCCTCCTACCTCCGCGAGGGTTGTCCTTATTTCCTGTGATGGCAGTCATCCACTTCTCTAGTATGGCGTCATCAACCTCCTCCGGATAGACCCGAGTGGTATCATCCGTACCAGAGTACATCCACATCGGATGACCTCGGTATTGGAGTGGCTGAATACGCCATCGGAGAAAAACCTCCAGGAGATCCATGCCGGTCACCCCATCGCGAATAAGCTGGACTACACGCTCCATCAGCAGCTTTACTTGGGCCTTCTCCTCTGGTAACACCTTCGTGGAAGATGGCTTGTTCACTCGAATCATGGAGAAAGGAGGGAGATCAATGAATGCCCGGCGTCGGCTGGTCTTGGCAAGAAAACCAGGTCGATCGCCACCCTCTAACCGAGTCGGGAGAGTCATAGCTGGAAAGGCGCTCTTCCCCCTCATCCGGACCCCGAGTCCCCCACACATTTGGATTACTTGGGTCCTCTCATCATTCGGCTCGCTTTTCTTCACCGTCGAGAGCGACAGTGAATATGTGCTTGAAAAGACCCCAATGCGGTCGACAACCCAAGAAATTTCGCAGAGCTTAAAACGAAAGCAAAGCAAGATACACAATGGAGTTTGGAGGAAATGGTGGAGTTGCGCTCCAAAAAGTTCAGAAACCCCCGGAAAAACGATTTGGCGGCAGAGAAAACCCCTATCTACGCAGGTGGCCAGGAGGACGCACTCACCCTCTTCAGCTGCGGTTGCCACTCCGCGTCTGGAAGCCTCGCCGACCCATGGGGGATCAGTCCTTCGTTGGCGATCGGTGAGATCTTTCTCGGTGATGGTCGACCGGATCCGCCTCCTTGGACCCAGCCCTACGGCAGCTTGGACCGCCAAGAGGAACCGCCTGACCGGGCGCTCTCCCTTGGCCTTCACCGCCTTCTTCACTCGCTCCAGGCGGCAGTCTTGTCCTTCACCATGGTCGCTAAGCAGAAAAGGACCGAAGCTTCAAGGCCGGGATGACGGAGAGCGTGGCGAGAAAGTTTTGGAGGCGGAGAGAGGAGAAGTCCGAGGACGACTGCTCAAAATGCCCGGTCCAACGCTTTATATGGGGTCGCTTCCGAGTGGCTGACCGGTAGGCCTGTGCAATCCTGGCCACAATCCTCAAGAATAAAGCGCCGCACGATACGCGGGCGAAAAAGGCGGCGCTGAGGATCGAGGCGTCATCGTCTTATCCCATCCGAGTGCCGCAGTTTTCTCCGCTTCGCGCGCTTCCCAAAATTCGGATCCCGCGAAATCCGCTAACCACAAAGCAACTCGTCCGACAATGTATTTCCTCGAGATCCGTCGCCGGAAATCCTCGAGTTCACAAAGTTCACTCAACAAACGTGAAGAATGGATCAAAGGCGATCGAAAGAGAAGTTGATGCCATCACTAAAAGGTCGTTGATCCAGTAAGACGCACTCACAACACGAAGAACAGGTCGGAAAGATTATCAACTCCTTCCTCACTCAAACCTCGATCCATTCGGGGCTAATGATGAAGTCATGTACCGGGGTAGGGTCATAGACCTGCCCAAAGGTACCCTCCACAAGGACACTCACAAGAGAAGCAGCCTTCCAAATGACACGGTAGACTTCCACTCGACAGATTCAAAGACACTCGACTATGAAGACCCACTCGACCACCAAGAGTCCAAGAGCCACTCGTGTCCAAACGGTGCAGTAGTTAAATAGACACTTTTATGAGCGTTATGCTATCAAGAACGCCTAGCTTTAACGCACCTTAAACCCTCTACTACATGGGCTGGCCGGGGTCCCAAGCACTCTATATAAGCCACCCCTCCACAGTAGAAGGGTTCGCACTTCGTAACACATACGCAGATAATCCAATGACCGCCTCCGGGCTCCGAGACGTAGGGCTGTTACTTCCTCCGAGAAGGGCCTGAACTCGTAAATCCTTTGCGTATACAACTACTCCATAGCTAGGATCTTGCCTCTCCATACCTACCCCCCATTCTACTGTCTGACTTAGAACCACGACACAGGCCGCAGGGAGGAAGTGGAAGGCGTCGAACGCTGGCCCAAGGGTCTCCGAGATCAAGGGAGGGGTGATGAGCTCGAGCTTCGTTTCCTGCAGGCAAACTATGGCGGGAAGATCGGAGGTGATGACGCTGCGAACGGTAGCACGCTTGGCGCCGGAGTTGAGGCCACAGACATTCCAAAATATAATTTTAAGGTTCCGATCCATAATAACGGTTTAGTCTGTGAAGAGAACGAAGCACGAGCGACTTGGGCAGCCGAGGTGACCGGCGAGGCCGGTGGAGTAGCTGCAAGCGGCAGGCCGCACGGCGGCACCTCCTAGCCATAGAACTCGGCAAACGCCCGGATCACGTCCGGGGCAAGGGGCTGCTGGAAGAGCCTAGCATACTTCTCGAGCGCCGCGGAGTCCACCGGCTCATCATTCTTCAAGAGACCAAGGCGGCAAGAGGGACTCGCTTGGCCTTCATTCGAGTCTAGGCGCGGTCAGCCTTGGCGATCCGGCTGCCCTCGGGGGTGAAGTTGGCTGGATCTCACGCTGGCGCCACAAGGTGGCCGGGCCTGCATCAATGGTGACACGCCCTCCGAACCGATTGGATGAAGCGCAAAACCCTATCTTGAGAGGATCATTTGGCGGAGGTGAGCGACGTCCGGGACGTGGTCTTGTCGCTGCATGATCTGCATGGGCTGCATGGAAAGCAGCTCGCCAGTTGTCGCCATCCCAGCGTGCGCAGCCGTTTGAACAGGAGTTGGCGTGGCCGGGACCTCCGTGTCGGCTGGAGTGGGGGAGGCAGAAGAGGGGTCAGCGGTGGGGCCCTCTAAGCAATTTGGAGCAGGCGAGGCAATTGGCCCCAAAGACGAGGAAGTGGCGGGGTCCTCGGGGCTGACCTGGGCGGGGTGGGGGAGCCCCGAGGGAGAGGCAGGAGGGGATGGCCCCCTTGGGCCCTGGCCAAGGCGCATGCCTGGGCTGGAGAGGCAAGAATGGCGCAGAGCAGACCGGCAAGACCGGGTCAGGCGATGCAGGTTGACCAAGGGCGAGTTGCCCGTTGTCCACTCCTGGGACAAGAGGCTCAAGAGGGGGATCCGAGGTAGGGGAATCTGTGTTCAGAGGGCCCGCAGGGGGGGAAGCCGCCGAAACCGCGGCAGGGGAGGGGCCCAGAGGCAGCAGCGGGCCAGCCGAGGTCAGCGGCGGAAAAGTCACACGACTGAACACAGGGGGGGGCGCCAAGGCAGGGACGGCCCGATGGGCGGGGGCCCAGCACACCGCACTGCATGCTCGGGCCAGCGGTGGCGGCGACGCATGCCCATGCTGGCTGCCGCGGGCGGGCTCGGGGATCGGCACGGCCGGAGCACGGGGGGAAGTCATGCCGACGCGGGTAAGGGGGCGGCACCAGCGGTGAGGGAGATGTGGACGCCTTGCCGTTGTCTGTGCTGGGCGGTGGCGATGGCGCTGCAGGGAGCCTGTAGTCCTCGGAACGAGAGACGTGGATGGAAACAGGAAAGCGGAGGAGAGGGTGCCCGATGTGGGTGACCATGTTGGGATCAAGATCCACAAGAACCGCGTCCGCGGCCACGGAGAAGCAGCTCAGAGAGGCGGGGAATGGCGTCAGGGTTGAGAGTCCACGCGGAGAGGCGGAAAATGGTCATGTCTGACATGTCCGCCATCTCCGGCGCGAGCTCAGAGATGTCGCAAAACGGCGAAAGCAGCGTTTCAGTCGAGGCGCGATCCCAGGCGTGATCCGGAATACCCACCATCTTGATGCGGACATGGAAGTGCGCAGTCACGGGCTCGGCACCGGCCAGCCTACTCCAGGGGAGGATCAACAGCCAGAAGCGACCTTCCCTGACATTCCGGGCGGCGACGTGAGCGCGGTCAGCCGTGTCACGGAACCACAGGAGGAATTCGGCATCGCGGCATGGGTTGACGGAGATCGCTCCGGTCGCAAGATGTAACCGCCTCGAGGAGAGCAAGGACCTCAGACAGGCGACGCCAGTGAGCGCCGCGACGACCGCTGTGGAGGGCGCTGCTGCTCGAGGCTCGCCCGCGCCACTATCACGGAGAACGCGGCAAGTAGCACACCGCAGCGGCCGGCCGCAGAGAAGGGTGGCCAGACATCAAGGAGACACTGGAGGCGGAGAAGACTGGCGAGGAGGCCGACTGTGAGGGCGTGGTCGAAGGCCGCAATGTGGACGCAGAGGAGGCTGGCGAGGCCGCCGAGGGGCGGGGCGATGAGGAGGGCGGCGGCGCGGTAGCGGACTGTGTGGCGGACCCGGACCTGGAGGACGTAGGCCGGGAGCCACCACTCGAGCTAGAAGCACCAGACGCAGGTGGCGACGGGCCGTGGGGCGCTGGGCCAGCGGCACGCGTCGGAGGACGAGTGGGCGGGGAGCATGGTCGCGGCAGAGGCGGACGACGTGCCAAGAAACGGCAACGCCGCAAGTAACGCACACTGTGGCGACACTCGGAATGTCGATGGTCGTGGGCGGGGTCGAGGCACCGGGGCACTCCGGGAGGAAGGAGGGTGCGGCGGGCGATGGCCGGGCACAAGCGAAGCCGAGGGCGACGCAGACGAGCCACCGACGCTATGGGAATGTGGCAGCTCCCACCCGTCGTCCGCAGGGAGGGGAGGGCGCTGCAGACCTTAGAGATCTCGGACCGCTGCCCCAAGACGGGGAGCGGGCGCGGCCGCCAAGCAGGAGGGGACACCGGGTGGGGACTCCGGCGGCGAGCGCAGCACCACGCTGAACGAGGGAGGTGGGCAGCTGCGAGGAGCTAGCCTCACGAGGAGGGGCTAGACTCCTGCCAGCGCAGCGCGCGGGGTCGGCCGCCGGAGGGGGTGGGCGAAGCCATGGACGGAAGTGGCCGAGAGGAGGAGAGCTCAGTGGGGTGGTCGCCAGGGCCGGAGTGGCCGGCAGCGAGGCGCGGGAGTGTGTGGTGGATCCGTTCCCAGGAAATACCTCTGGAACAATGTTTCTTTAACCTTTTTTTAGTAATGATATCTGGCGATTGTTCGGCACGAGCTCAATCCTTGCGAATCCCACGTAACTGTCAGATTTCCATCCGATGGTGGCCTGTTTTTAAGCCATTGTATTTGACAAAACCGCCACCCTTACACACGTACTGTAACTGCGTTACGGGCGTTTGCAACTGCCATGTCTCCCAGCGAACGTTTGCTGGGGATTGGAGTTAGCACCGATGGCGGTTCGTAGTCGTTCCATGCTCGGGTATTGAAGTTTGTAACAATTTTAGATTAGAACATACTACTCCTCCGGTGCTAGTAGTAGAGCAGAGTCCTACTCCACTAGTACTCTACTCAAGCAAGTTAGGGCATACTAGTAGGTACTGTAGGGAGTACCAAGATCTTGTGGATCACTCAAGCAAGTTGTCCGACTTCAATATGACCTCACACCGGTATGTGTCTCGTAAGTCAAGCGGCATGCTGTAGTCATCATCACATGTCCGCTTCCCGCAGCACATATTCGCTTCTCCATTTTTGTCCGCTCTTCCATCCCCGCTAAGGCGCCTCCCCCTTGTCCAATCTTGCATCCCCGCTAAGGCGCCTCCCCCCTCGTCCGAAACCCAAGCACTAACAATGGCAGAACCGAGCAGCGTCCGCCGAAAGAGTGGCTGGAATTCACTCCCCAAAGAGGTAATCAAGCTCATTGTTTTGCGTGTGGACAATCTCAGTACCATGCTTGGCCATGGCGTGCTCGTCGGGGCTGTCTTGTTTACTCAAAGCCCTTAGGCCGGAGATTTTAAGCCAGCTCCTTGCTTGCCGATGTCGCCGATCTTCGTAAATGGCGTGTCATGCAAAGATAACGATCGTAGGGTGGCGAGCATCAACCCCTCGATCGCAATCCGATCCCCGTCAGCCTCAACTACATTAACGGTATGTACTGGGTCGGCATGAACACATCTTGGATGGTGCTCGTCGACGGTCGCGGCAGCTGGATGCTCGTGGAGGTCTACACCCGGCGATTGATCCCCCTTCCTTCGATTAACACTCCACTGCTTTGGCACCGCCGCCTAGAATACTCGGAATCTTACAGTAGCCAACATGATACCAAGTTTGATTTGCTCAAGGTTGTAATTTTCCAAGTGCCCACAAGATCTGCGAATTATAAAGACTCCAGGCTAATTGCATTCTTCAACCACGGGCTCGCCTATCTGACAGGTCACTGCGGCAAGTGGATAAATCTGCATGTCCATCGCAGGATCATACATCCTCCATGGTTCTCTGATACCATTGAACACAAGTGCTTCATTTATGATGTCGACTCCTTCTACGGATGGACGTATTTCTAGCCTACTCCAGTCATCGCTACAAACGGTCACATAAAAGAAGATGTTACTTTCCTATGATATCATGATGGCTTGCTTATATTATTGTCAACATTCTTGAAAAAATATTCATGCTCATAACATGTTGTTCTTAAGATTGACTACATCAAGAGCCTTTTTATTTGACTCCAACTTTTTTGAGGGATATTTGACTCCAACCGGATATGCTTTGTTGTAGGCTGCTGGTGTCCCTACCCTTCCTAATCCCGTAACCTTTCAAAGAAAAGCGGCATGGCGCTTGCGGTGGTTCTGGCTCGATGAGACGAGGCGAACGATTGATGATCGTCAGACGCATCGGACGTGTTGTTTCGCGGAATACAATCACGATCCATCGCAAGGTCTTTTGAGCGGTGATCCCGGCTTCTCCGGGCCTTCGTGGAGTTTTTGATCGGAGGTTGGTAAGTAGCCTTGGTACACGCTCTCATTTGTCGGACCGAACTATCCGATTAACTGTGAGATAAGCCGATGCAAGGATCATGATGGCAGCGCAGTTTCGTTCATCAGGCAAAACTGTGTGTACACAACATACCATGCATCTCTGCATGCACCATACCCTGATATGTGCTGCCATGCTCTGCAGCCAAAAGTAGGAGAGAGGGTCGCAAGTATCAGACTTCGACCTGCTGGCTGGAGTTTCCCCCATCAGGCTTCCATCTAGATCAAGCCATCAGCCAATCTCCATAGCTTAATAAATAGTAACGTCTAACTGAGCCAGTTAGTTAGATGCGTACACTTGGTGTAGTAGGATCTTTATTTAGTTTGATGCATACACTTGTTCTTTTTTGGTAGCCCTTTTGTAATGATGGCTGATGTTTGGTTTGGACGAGAGAGCTGCGTCTTGATCCTTTCGCCTGCTATCGCTTCTATTGCACCCCAAATTTCGTTGTTGCTGCCACTGCTTTTCAATGTACAATCAGTAGTATATTTAAATGCATTGATTGAATAAATGTGTTGTTATAACGACAAACACAATGTTTTGGAAGTCGCTGCATGGTTCGATCCTTTAGTGCCCTGCATCAGACGTAGCGCATACTATTTTTCACGAACACATTGTCCACTTGTTGATAGCATGCAGCCCATCGATGAAGGCCCAATAGAGAAGCCCATAATTAACTAGAAGGGAGGCTCTCACATGAATCCGCCCGATGTCAGGACCACGATCCTAAGTCACACCGATCTAGCATGTAACACATCATATCACTTTGCGGATCACGCATGCAGTATTCCCACAGGTGCCACCTTACCTGGCTCGGGACCATTTGCGCCTTTTGGCTCACGTATATGATAGTGTCGCTAGCATCCATATGACAAAGAACCCGGGCCGACATGACTAGTCGTAAACCCAAAGTGGCACTAACTTAGGGGGACAAACATACATGACCCAGCAACGAACGTGTCGATCATCAGCGAGTGAATTAGGGCTGTAGCAACTGGGCTAGCAGGACTCCGGGAATTTGGGCTGTAGCAGGCTAACAGGACTCCTAAGACACCGCATGACATTTCCCCGAAGGGACAGGCACATGATCGAAGAAGGACACATGCGGGCCGCCTAAGTGTTTTGAGCAAGAGTAACTGGCTAACAGGACTCCGATAAACCGGTGTAGCAGACTACCATGGCTCAAAGGAAGCACTAGACTACATTTCCCCATAAGAGAGGCTACCAAGGATAGACTACTAGGTTGTCAGATCCCACACATACCAAGCATTTCAATCATACACACAATATGCTCGATATGTGTAAATACAACATGGCATCACAACAAAACTCTATGACTCAAAGTATTTATTCATAAGACTCCGAAGAGTCAGATATTACAAACATGGGTCTCATGACCCAGCATTCAAGTCATACAAGCAATGAGCACATGCGGAAGCTTAACTTGTCTGAGTACAGACAACTACAAACGAAAAAGGCTAAGAAGCCTGACTATCTACAAGACCCTCCCAAGGGTACAAGATCATAGCTAAGGTAACAAGCAAAACGTCGAAGTCCACGCGAAACTACTAGCGAGACTGAAGTCTATCTGCAAAAACATAAATTAAGCAAACGTGAGTACAAATGTACCCAACAAGATTTACATCAGATCTAGCTACATATGCATCGGTATCAACAAAGGGGTGGTGGAGTTTAACTGCAGCAAGCCAGCTTTGACTCAGTGGCTATCCTGAACTATGACTGCTGGTAACTCTTTTGAGGTGGCACACACGAGTCCACATATTCACCATATCAATACACCACTATGGATCCGCTCTCGTCTCCCTACGAGAATGCCATCCATAGCACTCACACTTATCTTGCGCATTTTAGAGTATCCACTTTCACTTGTCTATGAACTGCATGACAGCAACCCAGAAGTCCTTTACCGCGGACACGGCTATTCGAATAGATGATGTTAACCCTGCAGGGGTGTACTTCTTCACACACGCTCTCGCCACTTACCACCATGTACACGTCGTGTATCTCGGCAACCTTCAAGCAAAAGCCTGGCAAGGGAGTCGGCCACGATCTGACTAACCACACAAGTCTCTAGTCCAGGTTTATCGCCTATTCGGGTTCCATACGCAAGGAGATCCGGCCGGGGTGTCGCTCACGGCCCCAAATGATGTGTACTGGGTTCCAAGCCCAACAAACAGGCAACGCTTGGCATACCCGGCCACAGTGCCTAGTCTGTTCCAAGCCCACCTGTATCGGGTGCCACTTGGTAGACTACTAACACTACCTACAAACACCAGAAACTAGTTGCAACCCCTGGACAGAGATCGAGTTGATTAATAAGCCGAGAGGGGTCGAGTTACCGGAACCCAATGTGTGGTAGTAAATATTCATGGATCACAAAAACAGAACTCAGTTCCTGAGGACGGTTTCAATGAGACAACCCACCATGCACTCCTACATGGCCTCTCACCGCTACCTTTACCAAATCGTGTTCACACACTTAGCTCTCAATAGTAGGACATGTTCACAATTTTCCAACTCATCCCTGATGCATCAGACCCGACTCAACTCTAAGCAGTAGCAGGCATGACAACAAGCATGAATGAGTAGGCACATCAGGGCTCAAACAACTCCTACTCATGCTAGTGGGTTTCATCTATCTACTGTGGCAATGAGAGGTCATGCAAAGGAAAGGGGTTCAACTACCGCAACATGTAACAGTTGAATCATTGTTGTCCTAATGCATTAAAAGAGAGCAGAAGCGAGAGAGTGGGATTGTATCGGAATGAACAAGGGGTTTTTGCTTGCCTGGCACTTCTGAAGATAGTATAGTTCTTCATCGGTGTCATCGATCTCATTGTCGGAACCACGTCTACTGAGAGGGGACAAACACCAGCAACAGAGAAAGAACACAATCAATGCAATGCTCAATATGATGCATAATCAGGACATGGCAAAATGCTGTGATTTGGCCTAATGCAGCTAGCAACGATTTAAATGGAGTTTGTTTGAACATAAGATTCAAATTCAAACTCCACATAAGGCATTTCAAATGCCATTAATTCAAATTTTCATGTAGAGTAGCATTAGGTTGCTCAATCATGCATGAAAAAGGTACATATGGATAGATTGGATTTTTCTGATTATTTTTCATATATAAATTATTTCATTTGGAGTTAAGGTTGAATTTCTGTGAATTTTTGAAGTTTTGGATATTTTCTGAAATAAATAAATCATCTCTAATTTATTTAAAATCCCAGAAAATATTTACTGCGTCAGCATTACCTCACTGTGACGTCAGCAGGTCAACGGGGATGTCCAGGTCAAACCTGACGTGTGGGGTCCACACGTCACTGTCATAGGGTTAATCAGGTGTGTCTTTAGCCTAATTACAAGATTAGTGGGCACTGGGGCCCACTGTCAGTGGCAGTGAGGTGGCTAATTAGGGGGGATTAGCGCTAATGACCGCGCCACGTCGGCTCTCGTCGGTGTTCCGCTGGCGGCGACCAAAACTACGGTGGAAGCTCGTCAGGGCTGCGCTACAGGCAGCGGGTGGACGCGCGAAGGCCACCAGAAGATAGCCCGCACACGCCCGCATCTAGCTGGCTGCTCGGGAGGCTGTGGGGTCGCCGGAAACGACGGCCATGACCACGGAGGCGGCGACCGGAGTTCGGTGGTGCACAGGCACGGGGCTACGGAGCACGGGGAGCCCGACTAGGGTTGTCTACGGCTTCCTGGCGTAACCAGGAGCACGACCGTGCGCTTGGGTGCGACTACCGCGAACTAAAATGCCGGCGGCAAAGAGGACACCGGCGGTGAGCTCACGACATAGTGGGGATCGGAGTTAGAGAGCACAAATGAGAGAGGGAGGAGACGGGTTCGACGTGGAAGCTCACAGAGAGGCTAACGGAGGGGTCGGCGGGCGCGGGGATGGTCGGTGGGCACCGAATCGACGTCGAGGATCTCCGGGCACCGAGGTTGAAGAAGACGTCGGGGACGGCATTGTGGTGCTTCCCCGGTTGCTTGGCTCGGCGTGGATGAAGAATACGATGATGCCGAGCTCGAGGTCTCATCGGCAGGGAGTGGGGTGGCCGGTGGCCATGGCTACAGGGAGCGGTGGTCTCGGGTGTGCTCGGCGGCGCGAGGAAGAGAGGCCAGAGGAAGGGGCGAGGCAGAGGAAGGAGGGGAAAGTGAGAGGGGGTCGTCCTCATCTCCTGGGCGTGCAGGTGGACTCGGGGAAGGCTAGCCAGCGCGAAGCAGGAGGTGGCGCGCTTGGCCGCGTGCGAAGTCTCTCCCTCTGCCTACTGGCAGAGGTTGAAGATGACTGGCAAGTCGCCAGGTGGGCTGTGTCGGCCAGTGGGCCGCCAGGTAAGTGGCCCATGGCCTTTCTCTCTGTCTCTCTTCTCTCTTTTATTTCTGTTTTGCTATTTTATTTTTCTGTTTTGATTTGGTTTCTAAACCAAATCATTTTTGTGGCTTCTGAAAATTATTATGTGGCCTGATATAAAATATTCAGAGCCACTCACAAGTTTTCAGAATTTTTGGAGTTATAGAAGTATTTATAGGAATTTATATCTCAATTTCAAATAAGTATTGATTTAATTCAAAAAGCCCAAAATAAACATCTCTGAGACTCCAAGAATATTGGTTTGAATTTTACCTCTTGCCAATATTTTTGTAGCTTAGCAGGAACATTTTCTTGGGTTTAATTGAAGCAATTTTTTTATGTTGATCATTTTTAGAAATGCTTTCTGAGGCTTACCACTTCCCCAATTCAAATTTAAGTGGAATTTAAAAAAGATGCATGGATGCTGATGCAACTAATTACAAACAATTCTAGGGTTGTGACACCCAGGTACATGCTCATGGTCCCCTAAACATAGATAAGTAAATAAATAAATAAAGCTAAATGCTCATGCACCAGTTCTTTAAATTCACGATTTAACAGGAGGATATTATTTCCTATGATAGTGTCGTTACATTCAGTCGATATTATTCTTCGGCAAAGATAGCGACCAGTCTTCTTTCTCCCAACATTTTCTTCCTGCAACCAGTGGACCCATGCAAATCTCAACGTTGTAAATAGATCCGGTCCATTTTTATTTTACAATAAGAATGTCCAACCCAGCCCAGCACATTGGTGACAACACTTTATCCTCCGCCTTGGTGCGCTCGCTGCGGCGCCACCGTCCGGCCCTGTCAACATAGTTTTTTTCGTAACATTCCCTGTCAACATAGTGAATCGGGAGAGGACTGTAGTTGTGAGTATGAAAGTACGGACCCACCAGGTCAACTTCCGAACACAAGCAAGCGCCTCTCTTACTACTCAGATGAACCCCTCGTTTCTTTACTCTAATCCACCCTGCTGATATCTGGGACCCACATCATTTTCAACGTATAGTCAATTAACGCATGTAATTGCACAACATTTTTTAGTAGTAATTCGGAGGAGCAGGCTATAACCTGGGTTGTGCGGTCTCTGTGGGTCTGCCTAACAACATGACCAGCCCGGCAGTTTTTCTTTGGGAAAATAGGTAGCCCAGTATTTTTTTTGAAGAATACCCAAGATAGGTCTATTTGTTTTCTCTGACTTACTGGGCTGCAAATCTTTCAGGTAGAGGAGGGATGCATTCCGGACTGGCCAAAGAGTATGGTTAGTGTCTGTTAAAAGTAATATCAAAAGGGGTTGAAAATTCCAAAAAAATTATAGCAAATGGGATATTAGTTTCTTTTTTTGTTTTTGTTCTTGACTGATATCTTATACTCCCTCCGTCCCAAAATTATTGTCTTAGATTAGTCTAGATACGGATGTATCTAATACCAAAACGTGACTTGATACATCCGTATCTAGACAAATCTAAGACAAGAATTTTGGGACGGAGGGAGTAGTTCATTGGATCTAACATGACATAGTACTAATTTATTTTTAAATTTGTTTTAGTATAGCTACTAATTTTTTGATTAAGAATATTTTGTTCCCTAGCAAAAATTTGCGAATTTTCAAAATTTCCCACATATTTAGATAATTTTTTTAACCCTTGTACTGACCAAAAAATGGGCAGCAATTCTAAAAATGGAAAACGGGCTGCAATTAATTCCATATGAATTAGAAAATGATTAAAAATATAAAAATAATAGCAAATGGGGTGTACACGCCACATATTTCGAGGCTGACTTGTTTACGCAAGGCTTTGTCAGTCAACACACAATACTAGCACCAGTGACTGTTGGATGTCCATCCAACGGCCGACGTGCTTCTTCAATCTCTGATCTTCCTGCTCCAGCCGCCTAAACTAAGCGCCATGGACTGCCTGCTCCCTCCTCTTGTGGCCCGCTGTGATGTCGCGCAGGCATCCCCGGCCCACCCTACTCCCTCCGCTGGCCTAGCCGCACGCAATCAACTGTCTCCTTATTACGTGAAAAAATGATTCCTCCCACTGACATCTGGGGCGCACCGGTTGGGAGGCTGACCTGTGGGCCTACTAAGTTGACGCGTACGTAGGGCTAGTCAACTTAGTCAACAAACGATCCTAGCAGCATTAACCGTTAGATTTGACTCGAACGGTCCTCCTGCTTCTTCAATCGCTGCTCTTCTTGCACCAGCCGCCCAAACCAGCGCCGGCGAGACCGCCTGCTCCTGCCTCCAGTGGTAGGTTGTGCTGCCGTTGAGGCCTCACCGCCCCCTACTAGTCCCATCGCTAGCCAGTCCCTGCGGTGACGGCAGCCCCACACCGTAGCCGAACCAGTGAACCCTCGTACTCCTCTCCGCGTGGGCATCCACTATCGCGTCTTCCCTAGCTCTGCATCGTCCCCTTCCTAGGCCTCGCCGTCGTCCACCGCCTTGGTGCTCTCGGCGCGGCGTGGTCAATGTGGTCAACGACCGACTTCCATCGGAAGAGTACTGTACGTGGAGAGGCTGACAGCTGGGTCCACGGCCGCAGCTGGGTCCACGACCACAACCTAGTTTTTTGTGATTTGCCAAGTAAGTCGCTTTGTCAGGCCTATTGGGCTGCAAATCTTTCAAGACGAGGAGAGCTTTAGGGCTAGTTCTTTTGCTAGCTTTTTCGGGCTTCCAGAATAAGCTGCCCCCTACCCAGCTTATTCTAGAAGCCCAACTAAAATTTTCCTTTTAGAAGCCTATTAGTTAATTCTTAACTACTAGGCTTCTAAAAAATAAATTTGGTTGGGATTTTAGAATAATCTAGGTAGGGTGCAGCTTATTGCAGCTTATTCTAGAAGCCACCAAAAGAACTTGTCTTCATTCGGTTGGCCAAGAAAATGGCCTATCAGTAATGAGAAATGGGATGTACATTTTTAAAACACATCAAACCGGCAATTAGTTTCAAATTTCTTTTTTCCATTTCGAGATTTTAAATTGAATTGATTTTTATGCGTGGACAATTTGTTGGATTTTATATTGATTATATTTATTTTCAAAATCAGTTTGAGCGTGACTCGAAATTTTGGGATTAAAAACAGTTTGGACCGCACCGAAATATGCAAAATTTCGTATAATTTTTTAACCGTGGCCACAATATGGGTGTAATGCTAACAAAAAGAATATGGGCTCAAAAAACCTTAAGAATTAGCAAATGGGCTATAAATTATTAGAAATAATGGCAGATGGGTTGTATGCTGTTTTCCACATATGTGAGGATTTCCTAAAAAAGGTTGACGCACAAGCAGTGACTATTGGATGTCCATCCAACGGCCTTCGTGCTTCTTCAATCTCTGCTCTTCCTGCTCCAGCCGTTCAAACAAGCGCCGGCGGGACTGCCTGCTCCCTCCTCCCCCGGCCGGCTGTCTTTGCCACAAGCAGCCTCACCGCCCCACCAGATTCCCATCGCTGGCCTAGCCATCCCTCTACTCACCCACACCTGCTCTTATTCTCAGCGACGGCAGACGTAACCAAGAAACCTCAGACAACAGATTCTCCGCGTGGGAAACAACTACCGAAGTCTTCCACGGCTCGTGTCGTTCCTTCCTAGGCCTCACCGTCGCCCACCGCCTGGTGCTCTCGGCGTGCCTGGTCAACGTGGTCAACGACCGACATGTGTCTGAAGTGGACTATACATGGAGAGGCCGATACCGGGTCCATGGCCGCACGCAAGGAAATGCCTCCTTATTACGCCGCAAAAATTATGATTCCTCCACCGACATCCGGGACCCACCGAAAGGGCCTCTGTATTTCATGAAAAAACGTTACCGCCGATACCGGACCCACCAGCTATATCTTTGCACGCAAGGAAGTGCCTCCTTATTACGCACAAAAAAATGAATACTCCCCCTGCTAGCTGGGACCCAGTATAGTGGGAGGCTGACTTGTGGGTCTACTAAGTTGACGGGGACGGAGGGCTTTGTCAACTTAGTCAATATGCACGATTATAGCTCCAGTGACCGTACGTTGTCCATCCAACGGCCGTAGTGCTTCTTCAACCTCTGGTCTTCTTGCTCCAACCACGCAAACCAGCGTCGGTCGTGCCTCGTGCTCCTGCCTCCCGTGGCCGGCTGCGATGTCGTGGAGGCCTCACCGCCCCCTACTACTCCCACCACTGGCCAGGCCATCCCTGTACTCACCCACACTCCCTGTTATTCTGCAGCGATGGCAGCCTCACACCGCAGCCGAACCAGTGAACCCTCGTACTCCTCTCTGCGTGGGCATCCACTGCCGCGTCTTACCTGGCTCCGCGTCGTCCCCTACCTAGGCCTCGCCATCGTCCACCGCCTTGGTGCTCTCGGCGTGGCGTGGTCAATGTGGTAAAGGACCGACTTCCATCGGAAGAGTACTGTACGTGGAGAGGCTGGCAGCTGGGTCCACGGTCGCAGCAAGGAAGTGCCTCCTTATTACGTGCAAAATAATTATTCCTCCACCTGACAGCAGGGACCCACCGGACGGGCCACCGTATTTTGTGAAAAAAAGTTTCCCCCTGACTGCTGGGACCCACCAGCTACATCTTCGTACGCAAGGAAGTGCCTCCGGGCAAAAAAAAATGATTCGCCCCCCTGACTGCTGGGACCCACTAGCTACATCTTCGCACGCAAGGAAGTTCCTGACAGTCGGGACCCACTTGGTCGAAGCGTACGTAGCGTTGTCATTCTGGTCGCGAACGTGTACGTACATACTGGTCGATGTAGAGGCGCGCACGTGTTGTAGTAGAGGTGCGCACATAGCATTTACACATACGTACAACGGCCAGTGTGCAAGAAAGAAAATACGGCCACGTACGTACATACGGGCAGGGTCTCGAACACCTATTCGCACATACGTACGGCCAGGGCTCGTGTACATGGCTGGTAGGAACGGAGAAACTGCGTTGTCGTCGTGTTCGTGGGGAGCCAACCGGCTGGGTCGGAACGGAACGCGTTGTCGTGTTCATCGGGAGAGCTTTGACGAAACAGCTGATGGAAACGAGGCCTGGCGTACCGCAGAACGAGGGAAACGGCCTTGTGTTCGACCGGCCACGTTCGAAATGGGATCCTGTTCATCGGGAGGGGTTTGGCGTACCGCAAAACGGAGGAAACGGACCCCCTACGGTTGAAACAGGGGTCCTGTTGATCGGGAGGGGTGTGGCGTATCGCAAAACGGAGGAAACGGACTTGTGTTGGAGTGCTACGGTCGAAACGGGGATCCTGTTCATCAGGAGGGGTGTGGCGTACCGCAAAACTAGACACCACGGGATACTGTTCATCTCCACCGTCGCACCCTCTAGCCTCCACGGGCAACTGTTCATCCACCGTCGACCTGCTCCAGCCTCCACCTGCTACTATTCATCCACGGGCTCCTGTTCATCCAGCCTCCACCGCGCGCTACTCCACCGGCTACTGTTCAACCAGCCCTCTCCATGGTCTCCTATTCAACCACCCCTCCACGGGCTACTGTTCATCCAGCCATCCACCATGTACTGTTCATCCAGCCCTCCACGGGTGGTCACATTCCTCTGACCCTCCATGGGGTCCTGTTCATCCAAATTTCAACCGGCTCGTCGATCGGGGTCCTATTCATCCAGAGGCAACACCACGAGGTCCTGTTCAACCACCCCCACCGAACCGCTTCATCCAACCCCCCAAAGACAGACTCACTATTCATCCAGAGGCAGCATCGATCGGCTTCAGTTAGCAGCAGCGAAGGAATCGCTCGATCGGGTTCAGTTAACAGCCATCGATCAATCGCTCGAGTTCAGTAACGTGTAGCCTGCAGTGCAATCGCTCGGGTTCAATTAGAGCCCAATGCCTCGCTCGGGTTCAGTTAGAGCCCAACGCCTCGCACCCACGTGCGTGCGTGTATGACAGAAACGCGCATTGCCCTCGCTTCTACCACAGTTTTTTCCGTTATGGACGACCCAAAGAATGTCATGCAGCTGCGTCTCCGGCCCGCCCAGGACAAAAAGCCCATCTTCTATCATGATTTTTTGTCATAGAAGTAGGACCCCACCAGATCTATGATGATACCGGGTTTTATCACAATTATCGTCATAGAAGTGTCATAAGTATGACAAAAAAAATTTCGTTCGGCCCAAAATGTCACGGATGTGTCTTTTTTTTGTAGTGTTGCGTATGGGAGTAAAGGGGACTTGATACTTTAATGCTATGGTTGGATTTACCTTAATGATTTCTAGTAGCCGCGGATGCTTGCTAGAGGTCCAATCATAAGTTCATATGATCCAAGTGCGGAAAGTACGTTAGCTCATGCCTTGCCCTCATATAAAATTGTAATAATGATTAATGATCTTGTTAACAATTTCCTAGGACAATTCCGCACACCGATCCATCATTATTCCACACTCGGTATTTTTAATATATTGTAATGTATTCTAACTTTATGATAGGAACACCTATTTTTATAGTTCAGCTATCCGATATCATGCAAAGCTATCCTCTTTATACCCACAACGTAGTTTTATTTCTCGTTTCTAGATGAAAGCAAACGCTCATTGTACGTAGAGTTGTATCAGTGGCAGATAGGACTTGAGAGAATATTGATCTTACCTTTAGCTCCTTGTGGGTTCAACACTCCATACTTATCACTTCCATCTGTGGAAATTGCTATGATGATTCCTTGCATTTGGGATTATCTACCCACAACCCACCAGGGCGCGACAGAGGCCTCAGGCGCACCCTGATGGGTGGTGGGCCCATAGAGCTCCGTTGCACCGCCTCTCATCTCTATAAATATCCAAATATTCCAGAAACCCTAGGGGAGTCAACGAAACACAATTCCAGCAGCCGCAAGTTCCAGAACCACGAGATCCAATCTAGAGCCCTATTCCGGCACCTTGCTGGAGGGGAACCCGATCATAGAGGGGTTCATCATCCTCATTGGTGCTCCTCTGATGATGCGTGAGTAGTTCACCATAGACCTACGGTTCCATAGGCAGTAGCTAGATGGCTTCTTCTGTCTTTTTGATTCTCAGTACAATGTTCTCCTCAATTTTCTTGGAGATCTATTGGATGTACTGACTTTATGCGGTGTGTTTGTTGGGATCCAATGAATTGCGTTTATGATCACATCTATCCATGAATATTATTTGAGTCTTCTTTGATCTCTTTTATGCATGATTGTTATATCATCGTATTTCTTCTCTGAATCTTTGGTTTAGTTAGGCCGACTAGATTGATTTTTCTTGCCATGGGAAGAGGTGCTTTGTGATGGGTTCGATCTTGCGGTGTCCTCACCTCGTGACAGAAGGGGTAGTGAGGCACACATGTATCGTTTCTATTAAGGATAAAAGATGGGGCTATTCCTACATGAATAGATCTTTTTTACATTATATCATCGTTCTTATTGCATTACTCTGTTTCTCCATGAATTTAATACACTAGACGCATCCTGGATAGTGGTCGATGTGTGGAGTAATAGTAGTAGATGCAAAATTGTTTAAGTCTACTAACCTTGGATGTGATGCCTATATACACGATCATTGCCTTGGATATCGTCAAAATTATTTGCTGTTCTATCAATTGCCTAACAGTAATTTGTTTACCCAACCGTATGCTATTTTCTTGAGAGAAGCTACTAGTGAAATCTACGACCCCCGGGTCTATCTTTTATCATATTGTTTTAATATCTATATTTGCAAAAACCCAAAAATACCTTACCACACTTTTTCTTTACTTATTTTATTTCATATTTTCGCAAGATCTATTTATCCAGTCTACCACAATTTTATCTATCTTTTTATCGTAGGGGGATTGACAACACCTCTTACGTGTCGGGTTGCAAATATTTGTTCTTTGTGTGCAGGTACCGTTTACATAGTGTTGCTTGGTTCTCCTACTGGATTGATAACCTTGGTTTCATAACTGAGGGAAATACTTACAGTAGTTGTGCTGCATCACCCCTTCCTCTTTGGGAACTTACCAACATAGTTTCAAGCCACATCAACAGTGCAAGTCAAAATCTATACCACCAGATAAAGTACAAAGAAATTGTGATGTGAAGTTATCCCTACCCGTTTCTATTATGGCAATAAATTCTAGATTGTGCTCTAGTGACACTTCCGCAAGGAAGCTTTTTTTAGCCAAGTCTGCTAGACCTCTGCTATTCCGAAAGAGTCCTTTCATTTGTCATCATGGAATTGTTTCTTGAATTTGATTATCGCACCTCGATGAACTACTGATACAGGAGAAACCTTCCTCTTCCAGGATTGTTTCGGTTTATCATGCACCTCCACCGCGCCAACTTGACCAAGAGCAGCCAATATTGTGCGTTCCAACGACAGAGGAGCCGCATACCCCTCTGACTCTGTTTTCTCTACCTCAGCATCGCCCTCCGAAGAGGGTATGAGATCCTCACGGAAACTCACAAGTGTTGTGATCCCCAAATTATTAATCTCATCATCATTCATAGGCCTCACCGCTGCAATATTACGGACCATTTCTAATGTCCTCTCAACTTCTAAGTCTAACAGGTCATTAACTGATTTTGCTATTTCCTTCACGTTAGAACCTAGAGATATCCCTAAGTTGCCCGCATTAGGAATAATAACATTTTCTAAAAAATGTAATAAGGAACAACTCGTATTAACTGACATACATGTAGTCGCTTTGATATCACGAAGTTTGGCGGCCCACATAGATCGCCCCAACTGCAAGTCGTTAGCATCCAGTTTGGCCTGGACCTTGTGGCTAATGCGTTTGTCGCCGGACGTCGGGTCCAGGATCCAACCAAAGGCAATCACCTCCTCTATCGTCCTCCCAGCCTGGACAGTGGCACCTGCCACATGCCCGGCTGGTTCCACGCGCGTAAACTGGCATGCCCACCGTGTGACCATGGTATTGCCACGTGTTATGGGCGCCTAGGATGTCTGGTGGGTTGGGCACTCCCCCGGTAGGTGTTAGGAAGAAGAAGACAACAGAAGAATCTCACGAGGAGACTGGACTAAGCCCAAACATGAATTAGCATCCAAGTGTTTGATTAGTGGTGGGGAAAATGCACATGGCCAATGGGCCTGAGTGTCGGCCAAGCTTGATCATTTACTAAGGAGATTGTCTTGGCAAATTTGCAGCTCAAATGGAGGAGCCTAGGTGTCACTTGCTTTGCAAAGTACCACACTGGATAGAAATATGAATGTTGAAGCTGGGCTCAAATGAATGAATGGATTGAGCTGAAATTTGGAGGAGGATGATAATTTGGGCATATGAAGGCACTGTAAAAATTTCATACCATTTGGAAAAATAAAAATGGTACTTCCTTCACAGTACTCTCCACTAAATAGAAAATTGGGGAAAATATTGAGGGAAACATGCTAAATTAAATGAGCCAAAATTTGGTGGAGGGAGGTTCTATGGGTAGGGTCATGACCTGCTAAATTTTCAGCAATTATAAATTAATATAAAATATAGTTGCTTCACAAACTGATAATATTACCAGAAACAAAGATTGGATGGTGAGCTCACATTGATTGTTAGATGGGGCTCAAATTTTGTGGAGAGCTGTGATTTGGTAATACAGAAGATGTGGCCAAAATTCAACTAATTAGGATATGCCTAGCTAGTACGTCCTTCACCATGGTTCTAGTTGAACAGAAACTTTGGAAATTTGCTAAGGAAGATTTACTAGGCAAATGGAGCTGAATTTTGTCATGGGGCAATGATTTGGATAGTAAAGAGTGCCCAATTTTTTGGGAATTTTGGGAATGGCGGAAATATAGGCTGCTTCACAACCTAGGGAAAAAATTGACACATGGACATGACACATAGGCAAAACTAATGATGTGGCACCTAGTCATAGAAATGCACCACGATTTACACAGCTATGAACATCTATATTGGCCGTGATCAGCTAGAAATAAGGCAGCGGACCAGTGGTGACTGCTTTAAGACCATTTCGTGTAAGGAAATTACGACATTTCTGACCAAAATGGTCATTATGGTTAGGGTTTGGAGCCCCCCGGATAGCTTACGACCAATTGGTCTCAAATGTTTGTAGATTTACGATCATTTCTTCCAGGGTCACTGACCGAAGGTCACAAGTTGACATATTTCTTGTAGTGGAATTTCCCTTTCTTTCCCTGGCCCTTCTTAAAACTGGTGGTCTCTTATTGATCATCAACACTTGATGCTCTTTCTTGATTTCTACCTTCGGATCCTTAAGCATCGCAAAGAGCTCGGGGATCGTTTTATGCATCCCTTCCATATTATAGTTCATCATGAAGCCCTTGTAGCTTGGTGGCAGCGACTGGAGAACTCTGTCGATCGCTACTTCATCTGGAAGATTAACTCCCAACTAATTCAAGTGGTTGTAGTACCCAGACATTATGAGTACATGCTCTCTAATGGAGATACTCTCCTCCATCTTGCAGCTAAAGAACTTGTCGGAGGTGTCATGCCTCTCAACCCGGGCTTGAGCTTGAAATACCAATTTCACCTCCTGAAACATCTCATATGCTCTGTGGTGCTCAAAACGTATTTGGAGCCCCTGTTCTAAGCTGTAAAGCATGGCGCACTGAACTATCGTGTAGTCATCACTTCTAGTCTGCCAGCCGTTCATATCGTCCAAATTTGTGGGAGCGGGTGGCACACCTAGCTAAGGACATAAGCCTTCTGTGTAGTAGTGAGGAAAATCCTCAAATTATGGACCCAGTCAGCATAGTTGCTTCCATCATCTTTCAACTTAGCATTCTCTAGGAAGACATTAAAATTGAAGGGAGCTACAATATGAGCCATTGATATACAACATAATTTGCAAAGACTTTACACCATGTTCATGATAAAGGGTTCAGTTAATTAAAATACTAGTGAAATCTATAATGACCCGACCCAAATGGATCAAGTCTCTGTGCTTAAGTGTCATCCCTGGATCGGTATGCTGACACACACAGTACTCGAGGATTTATAACAGAGTTCAATCACATGTACAATGTAACGTAAATACTATTACCTCAGTCCATATAGCGGAAGTAACGACAAAGTTGTGGAGTCCCAACAACACCAACGACAAAGTTGAGTGTAGACATCATAACCCTAACGTATCACTTACTCGTCGTAAGATTCCTGCAACATGAGACGTTGCAGCCAGGTAGGTCAGTACGTTGAATGTACTGGCAATTTCACACCATAGAAAAATGATGAAAATGTCTATCTCTATATGCATATTTGGCTGGTGGAGGCTCTAAGTTTAATTTTGGATAAAGCTAATTTTTTTCCTACAACAAAGGAATACATTTTTATTCTACTACGAAGTTTATGCCATTATTGAGAAGATTCCTCCAACTCAATCTAAAAAATTACCAAGTATAAATAATAACCCAATTCATTAATTAAATAGAGTGATGAGATCAATCAATAATTCACTTCTAGATACTCAAGTTGTCCATAACCGGGGACACGGCTAATCATGATTAGTTTGTACACTCTGCAGAGGTTTGCACACTTTTCCCCACAAGACTTGATCTCCTCCGTTGAATTACTCGCACTGCCTGATGTTTGAGAACCGGATGATCGAGACATAGTCTTTCCGAAGAGGTCCCCTTAACCGATAGATAGGCCGGTACACCTACAATTCCCCTACATCTTCTAGCCTATCATGGAAAGGTTTCCCACAACTTACTCAACTACGCCAGAGCCCATATTAGCTTGTGGCTGCACACGGAAGTTTCTAGGCATGAAATATCGTATGATCCCTTTGAGCCTGGGTGGCATTCCATAGGGTGATCACACGGGTCCTCCAGGATCCCCTTGGGCAAGCACTGGGTTCTCCAGTGTAACACCCCAAATTTTTGACCGTGTTTGATTAGTTAAAATTTGGCCTGTAAATTTAATTTTCATTTTTTTGGATTTATCTTTTGATTTCAGAACCACTCTTTTCCTTGATATTGTGAAGTTTTCACCCTAAGTGGAAACCTTTCAAAAATATTTTTGGACTTATATACCCTCTCAAGAAACATTTCTTTTATCAGTGGAATTATTTATATAATTATTTTCCCTGAGCTTTATTTCTTTAAAAATGATTTTTCATAAGTTTTAGGGTCCCATTTGCACTACAACCTTTTTAAATATTTCTTTAAAACTTCCACCAAAATTAGGGGATGTTGCTAGTAGTGTATAATTCAACTTTATGCAAAAACCCATTGGTGTCCTTTGAAAATTTTGAGCAAATCATCCTCATCTTCATTCTGGGCCAGCTTGGTGTTTTGTACTGCAACCATGTTTTATCTTGCCATATTGCTCTTGATTTCTTTTCCTGCTCGTAGACCACTCTACCAAACCCTTAAGTCTAGGAGATTGGACCCATTGGAGTATTTTAGTCCATGCAATAATAGCCTTTAGTCTCTGCCGAGATTTGGTTTTCTCAAAAACTTGCACTAACAAGTTTCTGTTCTTGCCAAACTAACCTTGCCACCATCACCTACATCTAAAGAGACCATCATCTGGAGTTTTTGGCCACCCCAAGAGATGCCTAGATGACCATAGCATTCTGTCAAACACCTTGAGTGCATGAACAGAATTGGCATGAACCCTAGTTTGCATTTTTAACCTGCTTGCTTTGCCTAACCAGCATGTCTCATGACTCTACCTTAGTCTATAGCCCCACCCTGCTACACCTCATATGGATTAGAGCCCCTGGCAAGCATTGGCATTTTGCCGAGCGCCTCGCGTGCGTGCTCTGGGCGCGCCCAGAGCGCACGTTTTGCACGCGCGCGCACCGAGCCGCCGCGTCTCGCTGCCGCCCTCTCCCGCGCCCGTTCTGATCCTTGGCCATTTGCCGCCAACGCGCCCGACCCCTCCCTCGTCGCAGAGCCACCCTGGCCCCTCCTGGCGCCCTACAGCACCACCACCGCAAGCCGCCATCGTGCCGCCCGGCCCTACGCCATGGGCGGCGCCGAAAACCACTCCAGCGCCCGGTTGCCAGCGAACAGCTCAAGCTCATCCATTCGCCGCTGCCAAACCCCGCTTGACCATCGCCACGCGCCCCAGCTCTGAGCGGCGGTTCGCAAGCGATCTTATCCCATTGCCGCATGAACCGACCTCGACCGCTATAAATAGGGACCCCCGAGCTCCTCCAAAACCCCAGGCAGCCTCAGGCCATCCCTATGATGCTCCCATAGCCGGCAATCGATGGGGAGAGGCCGTCTTCCCCATCTCCGGTCAGTTCGGCCGCCGCCACGCTCCGGTGCCGTTCGCCGCAAGTAGAGCCTCCCCAGCCCACCTAGTGCCACCGTCCGACTCCCCTCGGCCTTGCAGAGCCGCCCGACCTCTCAGGTTCGACGGGGAGCCACCGTATCTCGAAGCCCCAATTCTTCCCGAAGTTGCCGTCCGTCGCGGAGCTCGCCGCCGGTGACTCCATTCGTCCCCACCAGCCTTTCGACCACCGGGAGGACCGCCCTGGACCAGCGGATCCATCCCTGCCCTTGGAACCCAGGAGCCGCATCGTTAAATCGGCGGCAATCGCCGAAACCCGCCTCCGCTTCAGACGAAGGAGGAAGGAGGCAGGCGGCGATGGTCAAACCTGACCAGTGGGCCCAATGGACCCACTGTCAGTGACCCAGCCCCGCCGCTACGTGTTTTAAGTGGAAGTGTATCCCTCCAAATACGCCTTCACTGAAAGGAAAGCGTAAGCTCCCCGAAACGTTTTGTTTTTCTGATTTTTATTAAAAACATGATTTTGACTAAACTTTGACTGGCTATAAATTTTTAAATATAAGTCCAACTGATTTGATTCTTTTTCTGTTGTTTCCCAAATTTGGTCTAGTTTATTTTCATATTTAATTGAAAATTTTCCAAACAACTATTTTGTACTGTTTTGAAACTATGTGTTGATTTGAATTTTCTTAAAATAGGATTTTGAAGAAGGAAGCAACTTTCAAAAAATGCACCCCACTTGCATACTCTTGAAGGCAAGCATTCTGGACCCTGGCATAATATTGTTGTGTGTTGTTTGATACAGTTACAACACCACCTTAACACGAAGTATTCGTTATTTTATGTGATGATATGATCATACTCATGAGTGCATAATGAATGTTTCTTGCTGTTGGAATTTGATATGCTTGTGATAGTAATCACCCTCGTATGCCTTTCATGCCTATCAGAAGGAATTCGGGAAAGCCTCTGTCTTGGGTAGACACGAGCTTTGTCGGGGATATACCCCGTGGCGTAAACCGGCCGGAAGTATAACCTGGCCGGACTTGGCGGTTTACTGAGATCCGGCTGGCACTTGGCGATTCACTGGCGACCCACCCTGACCTGGCGGTTTACAAGCAACCCACCTGGTCATTATGACTCACTGGTGATCCGGCATACGGAGACAGACGGATGACAAGGCCCAAGGCCCGAAGGCCGGTTCACGTTTAATGGTGGGCCGGTTTATGAGGAAAGCGTAAGGACTATTCTCCTACGAAGGAAGCAAGACTAGGACTCCACTTGTAATAGAGTAATCCTAATCCTAATAGGACTCCACATGTAACCCGCCCCTTCAACATATATAAGGAGGGGCAGGGCTCCCCAAAGGACAGGCTACAAGCAATAAGAAACAATCTTAGGGCTAGACACAAAGAGGAGAGCCGGTTTACGGCGACTCCCTCGTGATGATAATGAGACCTAGCCTCAAACAGCATGTCGGGTTTTTACTGGGATGTTGTTTCCGGGGCCCAGCTGTCTAAACCCTGTCTTGCGTTGCGTCTCTCGATTCCGCTCAACCCCTCTCAAGCTACCACATAGATGCGTTGGCCTCACGACTAAGTCCTCACATTAGGACATCGGCGTGACAATTCCACGACGGTTGGCGCCCACCGTGGGGCCAGCGCCGCAGTGGTGTTGAGATCTTGTAGGGATCTCATCGAGGATTGAGAAGTTCGTGATTTCTTTGGATGGAAAAGAACCGGTAGAAGTTTACATCGTCGACGAACAGTCAAACGGTATATTCGAGATTCAAGATCAAGAGAACATTAGGGCTGGATCGTTACTACCGCCATAACTCGCCGAGATCAAGAGCAGTAATTATTCTCGTCGAAACCAAAATTACTGCTACAAGGGCTTTCAGCGGAGAATCGGCGAGCGGGTCCGATGACTACTGTGTCGGGCGGCTGTCCGATCGGCCACGTACGAGTGGTTGCCGTCCACGAAGATTTCAATATCCCAAGAAAGTCCGACACGGTTCGTGGAATACGATTGAAAGTGGCCAAAGATTGCAGCGTTTTCCTTAATTAGTATGGAGGGACCCACATCAGTCAGAAATTACCAAGGCAACGTTTTCACCAAGGCAACGTTTTCACCGGCGGGTCAACCCTGGTTGAACGGCCGCACCAAGCCACCGTCGCTTCATTGCAGTTTCGTCTGAACCGCCGGTCTGTTCCGAGTCATCTTCGCGTTTCTAAACCGGATCAACTCCGAATCGCTGCTGCTCTACGTCCACAAATCCCAGGCCGTAGCAATCAACCGTGTACTGCTGCCTTTTCTTACGCCCGCGAAGGCACTACTGAGATCACAGAAAAAGACAGTCTATCACATCAAGTCAACATGACACGGATGTTGTTACTAGTACGCCAAGGAGTCAAAGGGCAAAATACTATGGATCGTTGGCGGTCATCTACATTAAAATAGAAAAAGGCTGCGGCGACGGTGTCCCGTGTCTCCATGGCAGTTACTTTCCAAAGACTTGCTACTAGTGCTAATTGAAACAGAATTACAATGGCACAATCTCCCAGAAGGACCATCATCCATCAGGTGAAAGACAAGACTAGTCAAATCCAAGTACTACTAGTACCCGGTCACGTGATTACGTGAAGCTGCAATCAATTTCAGGCAAATACCACTGGATGAAGGCGTTTAAAAAAAGGGGGGGTGTCAAGGCTAGCCGCAAGAAAAATCGATTAAGCACAAACCACCAGGACTATTATTCGTTATAAAGGTGTGCAAAAGGACGTGCGCCAATATTATTTTTTGCACTAGCGTGGACGAGAGAGTTGTCACCCCCGCTACATCAACGCACACGGTTGACTCGTCGTCCGTGCCCGCGGCCGATTCGCACGCGTTTGTGCCGTTTCCAACGCGGCGGCCGACTCGCTCGTTAGCGCCGGTTTAAAACACCACGGCCGGACCATTCGTCTGCTCGTCTGGCCGACTCGGCCGTGATTAATTTTAGCATCACTGTGGTGATAATCAACTCCATGGCGGATATTTTCTGGCCTAACACATAAGGTGATATCCATCTAAAATATATTTTATTAGTGCATATTATTTTTGTCAAAGAGCAGTTTATCTTTGCCTTGGTCTGCAATATTGTATGCAGGATAATTATTCATTATAAACGTGGTTTATACCATGGGAGCAAACGCAGCGGCAGCAGCGTCTGCCCGGTGTTCGTCCGTGCCACATTACACGGTGAATGGGCCAGCGTGCAAGAAGCCGCCCTTACGGCCCGGTTTACATCAACTTGCGGGACCGTGCCTGCGTTGACTTCGCCCGTCGAACGGTTTACAACACCGTGGCGGTTCATCTGTCCAAGCCACCTCTAATCGTGGACGTCTGTACCGTCCATTTATTGCGGCTGGTCTACATCAACATACCGAGCCGCACACATCTACATGAGCAAGTCACGGCTTGGGTAGCCCGGTTTTCTTTCAAAATGGAGGCAAATTATCATATACTATCAACCGCCGTCTACACTTTGGATGGCTCAATGGGCGGCGCACAAGTCGCCGCCACTACAATTTGGTTAACTTCAAATCGCCATTGGAAGGAACCATTGGCGAGATTCTTGACACGGCTCATACGGGATCATTTATAACCGCGCGATCGTCACAACCTTACGTGGATTCACATCGTGTTATCAACACCAATGATATACAAGTTATGCGGTTTATATCACGGTCAAATATGGAGAGTTTCAAGCCAACTCCTCGAGTCACCTTGAGACTCGGGGGCTCTGATGACATGACTAAGCAAATCTTGCCAGCAAATTTAAGAACCCGGGGCGATGGAGGGAAAGATAACCCGGTCACAGAGGCTCTGTTATTTGAAGGCCGTCGAGAAAATTTCCGGCTTAGTAAGTATATAGCGATTACAAAATCGGCTCAATGAAGAAGTTCGGATCATCGAGAAAGGATTCCGGTTTAAAATCCAGCTCAAGGGAAGTCGGTCTCCTTTGAAGCTCTCAAGTATCCGGTTTACAATCCGGTTCAAGGGAAATATATTCTCCCACAAAGCTCTCAAGCGCTCAAATCTGGTTTAAAAATGTCCGGTTCAAAAGGAATTAACTTCTAAGTTCGAGTTGAAAGGCCATCGAAAATTTCTTTGAAAATGAAGATTCCGGTTTACAATCCGGTTCAAGGGAAAGATGTCCCCCACAAAGCTTTGAAGCTCTCAGTATCCGGTTCAAAATCCCGGTTCAAGAAGGATTTATCTCTTGCAAAAAGTTAAAGGGTGCCAAAGAAGACTTGCTGCCATGATGCACGGTCCAAACATGGGTATCATGCCTTATTGACTTATAATATTATTGGTCACTTGGGGGCTTGGTCGTATCCGAACCATAGCCACGCCTCTTGATCGGCCTAGTGCCACAACATCACTTAGGGGCTTGGTCGTGTCCGAACCAATGCAACACCTTTTGATAGGCGAAAGCCACCAGATCACTTGGGGAAATGGTCAAGTCTGAACCAGTCACGCCTCTTGATCGGCCTAAGGCCATAGAGTCACTTGGGGCTTGGTGAACCCGAACCATTGCCACGCCACTTGATCGGCATAATGCCACGGTTTGATTGGGGACACAGGCTGACTTGAACCATAGTTACACCTTATTGGGAGCTTGGTGGTGTCCGACCATGGTAACACCATCTGATCGGCTCGATAAAGCCTCTTTTGCAAGCGGTATTATCATTGCCTTTGCTTCCATATTTTTTCATAACTGTTATTTGGTTTTTGTTGCGTTTTTAAACCGACATTGTTAATCGATTTCAAGCATCAATTACAAATTGGCGGAACACGGTCAAATCCTAAGCCGGAGATTATACGCGGTTTGATTTTATGTTACCATCTTATTATGGAGTAAACCGGTGTTCATTAATCCGACTTGACTTTCAATTACAAATTGTCGATTACTTGATCAAATCATAATCCGGAGACTATCCGCCCGGTCTGGTTTGACTACGAGTCGCCAATATTATATATGGTTAAACCGGTGTTTATCACAACCCGGTACGGTTTTATCATAAACCGACACAGTATGAAAGGAGTTATCATTACTCAAGATTGGGGTTATCACCCTTACTACAAAAAGTTGGTAAACCAATGATGTGATTCAATGTCGATATATTTCATTGATTATTCTGAAGTGCAGCCTTGGTTATAAACTTTGGGTTATATGTTGGGCATTATGACCCGTCCGTGATAAACCGCTGAGACACTTTAAACTTGTTGTATGCGAGACAGGTTGAATAAAGCATGATGATAAATTATCCGGTGTTTATTAAACCGGCTGGCTTTAAGATGATAAGTCGCCGGTATATGATGAGAAATTATCGGTGCTTGTTAACCCGGCACGGCTTTGGACTATAAGTCGCCAGTACATATTTGGATTGCGCCATTGGAATCATGCGATTATAAATCATTGGGTTATATTATTCAAATAGCCAAACTTGGCTGAATTTTCATTGTGATATTGAATGAATAAGGTTTTTCATACCAGATTATATTATCTTGAATAGCCAACATGGCTAGATTTTTATTATGGTTATCAATAACCAATATTATGATTGAGGTTTTCAAAGTCGCCAGTATAAATGGCTACTATTTTATCAATGGGTATGATTTATTCTACAATGGAGGGAATAGTCCCGAGTCGCTGCAGGCTTCTACATTATTTAAGTTTAGATTATATCAAATATGCAAGTCTCATGTCGCTGAAAGCATGCACCATGACACTTGGGGGCTAATGCAAAGTAATTTTTTGTTCATATTATTGAAGACCCGACTCATCACTTTATAATGAGTCGGCCCTTGGGGGCTACCAATTGCTCCTGTCAACAGTTGAAGGTACAAGGCTTTTTATTCATTATATTGAAGAGTCCTTTGCTTTCGGTTGGTAAAGCACAAGGCTCTTAACCTTGTGGACGTGGATTCAAGTCCCATGATGAGGGTTACATCATATGATGTTATTTTCATTGAAGTATATATTAAGTCCCAGCTCAATATTATCTTCTTGAGCGGCCCTTGAGGGGCTACACATCATTGCTCAAATCTACATGATTATACCTACAAAGTCCTGCTCATTATTGCATAATGACCCGGCCCTTGGGGGCTACCTTTGGTTGAAGTTTTTATGAGTATAAGACAATTACAAGTCCCGAGTTCTTTGCAAACATGACAACCCGGCACTTGGGGCTACATAGTATGGAGTATTCAGTTTTTACTAGTCCTTTGGGATGAACAACATGGATTTCTTTGAAATGGCGGTATTTATCTTTGGGGCAAAGTCTTAAGCCACCACTTTGTTCTGCTCAAAGACTTGGGAGCTACAACCAGCGTTGGCAACAATCATGAACCGGTGTCTGCAACGATCATGACTCGGAATTATCAATTTTATAACCCGACAATGGTGGTAATCATAAAGCGGCAAGTTTTACATCTTCAAGCCGACTGGATATCAGTTGAATATTTCAGAGACTAATATTTTTTTCAAGTTAGAGCATTGAAGGCCAATTCAAATGGATTCTTCATTTACAATATTTTTTCTGCAAGCAAATTGATTATGAAGCTGGTCTATTGACTTGGATTTTCTAAAAGGAGGAAATGACAAGGATTTAAGGATGATCAGGTGTCGGTCTACAAGAATTCTTAACCCGGAGCACAACCCGCCAAATTTGTTCTTGTGTTTATGTTGCAGATTAGTTTAACAAGGACAAATCCAAATTAAACTGGGGGCTAATGTCGGGGATATACCCCGCGGCGTAAACCGGCCGGAAGTATAACCTGGTCAGACTTGGCGGTTTATTGAGATCCGGCTGGCACTTGGCGATTCAGTGGCGACCCACCCTGACCTGGCGGTTTACAAGCAACCCACCTGGTCATTATGACTCACTGGTGATCCGGCATACGGAGACAGGAGCGGATGACAAGGCCCAAGGCCCGAAGGCGGTTCACGTTTAATGGTGGGCGGTTTATGAGGAAAGCGTAAGGACTATTCTCCTCTGAAGGAAGCAAGACTAGGACTCCACTTGTAATAGAGTAATCCTAATCCTAATAGGACTCCACATGTAACCCGCCCTTCAACATATATAAGGAGGCGGGGGGCTCCCCAAAGGACAGGCTACAAGCAATAAGAAACAATCTTAGGGCTAGACACAAAGAGGAGAGCCGGTTCTGGCGACTCCCTCGTGATGATAATGAGACCTAGCCTCAAACAGCATGTCGGGTTTTTACCGGATGTTGTTTCCCGGGGCCCGAAGCTGTCTAAACCCCTGTCTTGCGTTGCGTCTCTCGATTCCGCTCAACCCCTCTCAAGCTACCACATAGATGTGTTGGCCTCACGACTAAGTCCTCACATTAGGACATCTGACGTGACAATTCCACGACAAGCTTGTCTCCAGTCTTCGTCGAGATGGTTGTGTCCGGTATGGCATAGTGAGGTATGATGAGTGGTGATTCTGTCTCTTGGTTGAAACACATTTGTTATGCTAATCATGAAGGGAATACTTAAACCTCCTGAGTCGGCCGTAGATCGAGTCTTGTTCCAGTAACCCCCATACTTGTTTCGTACTACCACTTGTCCCTGCCATAGGTAGGGTACGGTTTAGTAAGTTGTCAACCCCTTTCTAGCACACACGTCTGAGAGAGGCCATGGTGAAAAATACCGGCTTGCTGCGGTAGGCAAACTCCACACGGTCCGGGGCATGGGTGTTTCGGTTGGAGCCGAGGGGGTAGCTCCCCTAGTTTCTTGTAGCGTTATAAATTTTGTGATCCCATGCTAGCCGAGGTTGTAGCCTCCCCACTTAGAGTTTCTCTTAACGGGTGTCGTGGGTGATTCCAGACACCGGTAAATTAAGCTGGTGTGTGCGAGTCAGGTGTGTTTTCAATTAAAAGACCGTAAGCGGAATTAGTCCCGATGACTAAAGAAATCCGTTGCTCGTGGGTAAAGAGTACACCCTCTGCAGAAGTTATATCTATTCGAATAGCCGTGTCCATGGGTAAGGACTACAGCCTGGGATGGGTCAAGTGTTGGTCTTAGTGTCGGTCTTCGGAGGAAAAATTGCTAAACCAGAACATGGACCGTGACTTGTGACTAATGATGATTATGATTACTATTATTATGGACTAACCATTTACGTTATTAGAATTATTGAGTATCCTTGGGACGGTACTACCTCCTGGATATTCACTGTGATTATTCTCTTATAAGCCTTTTATGCGGTGTCGCTCAGACGCCTGACTGTGGCATGCTTGTTACTTAAATTACTTATAAGCCCTTTCTGTGGCATCGCACAGACGCCCGACTGTGGCACGCTTGTTATTTCTTTTATTTATAAACCCTTTATGTGGCGTCGCCTGCAGGCCTATCTTTAACACACTTGTTATTTCTTTTATTTATAAGCCCTTTAAGTGGCGTCGCACAGACGCTCGACTGTGGCACACTTGTTATTTCTTTTATTTATAAGCCCTTTATGTGGCGTCGCTCAGATGCCCGATCGAGGCATGCTTTATATTATTATCCTTTCGAGGCGTCGCTTCAGACACCCGATAGGTGCATTCTATTTCTACTCCCTTATTGCATATTCATGTTATATATAAATAACCCTGCTTGCGTGCATCATGGATTGTTATTTCGTGGTGACGTTGTGAACATAGACTATTTGAGCATGATTATCATTTGTTATATTATACCTGTGTTCATAATGTTTGAGAGTACATTAAAAAGTATTCACTGGCTTGTCCCTGGCTATTGTCTTGGCCATATTTCTTGCATGGAGAGGAGCGTTGCGATGACAGCCCCGGAACCCACGCAATGGTGACAGCAGCCTCGCGAAGATAGGAGTTACCCTGGTCAGCTGTTCCTGTGGGAAATGGAGTCCCATAGACGCAGATGAACCACAAACCGCTTCCGCCATCATCAAGTTGGTGCCTCATCAGCTAACAGTAATCCTGGGGCTGGTGAGCATAAGGGCCATTTTCTGGGAAATTGATATCCCGAAAATCTGGTCCCGACAACCTTGGTATCAGAGCCAGGCTGACCATTGGCTAATCCTATCTTAGCCAGGTCGATAAACCTTGGTTAACCAACCCACCAGACCTTAACCTAAACCCACCCAAGATTCTCGTGTAAGATAGCCACACAGTGACCCCGACACCTTTTGGCAGTCGGTGCCCAACCTATCAGCCTAGCCTGTCGATCACGCGTCAATGACCGACACCTAAATTGTCTCTTTACATGGCGTGCGAAGGAAGACTCCGTCCCCTTTTTCTATAAAAAGGGCACGCTAGCCTCAACCCAGCACAGCACAACCTCTACCCCAAACCGAGCTATAATGCCTGGACCCATTGTTCACAATGAGACCATAGCAACCAACCTTGGAGGTTTTGTGACCATGCTCGCAAACCTCACCCGCCGTGCCTTTGCATTAGAAGAGCCCCCAGAATATGTTGTGTACCAAGGGCCCATGAGCGGCGAGAGCCGTCAATTCTGGGCCACTGTGCACGTCTATGGTAGGGGTCTATTGCCAGAACGCACCTACAGGTTCACCGGAAGGATAACTTAATTTGAGCCACAAGCCATCCAACTAGCTGCTCGAGAGGCTATAGTTCTACTCTGGCACTTGTCGCTCAGAGTTAACTATCGCTCGTTCTACTACTACCCCAGCAGTGACGGGTATGGTAGGCCACCCCAGATTGCCAACGGAGATCACGAGACGGATCCTGCATTGTTGCATCTGGTGCGCTATGTAAGTGCACTAGAGGAACTGTTCGATCAAATCACCACGGATCGTCGCAGCTCGTGGAGAACTGATCCGCCGAGCCCCAGCAAGAGGAGAAGATGAGCTCGACGCCGACAACCCAGTTGTTCTGTTCGGACAACCGATCGAGTCCTTGAGATCTGCACCAGCCATCGACCAAAATACTTTAGTGTCCCCAGAAGTGCTTCGTCGCCTTTTGGGAACACGCTCCAACGGGATTGTGGACAATAACCCCCGCGATGGTCATCATCACTACCCCGACCCTGCAGCCCCTCAATTCCATCCAGCTAACCCCAACGGTGAAACCCATGGAGAAGCCTCGACGTCCACAAGGCACGCCCGCTTAGATATTAACGAGGTAGACTAAGTCACTCGAGTAGTACCGAGCCTTAGTATTTCTACGCCCCGTAATTGTGTGATCCTGTATCGCCATAATTAATGCAGCCGGCTTGTGTGCCTCTGTTTTGCATAGTAACCATACATAAGTATGTTGGCGTGCGGTTGCATTTTTTAAATTCCAGGCACATATACCAAAAACCACCCCGACGACACCCACAGTAATGCATCACTTTTGTGAGATATGTGTATCTGTAGCATTGACCCCGACCCCATAGAGCAGAACCGACAAACTAGTTACCCTTCACCACGATAAATGACCCCGCCCAGATGCTATATAAAAGGCCACCTCGTGACCTTGCCAAGTATCCCTCATCTGGTGCACAACTTTCACATCCATTTCTTTGCCATGCCGAGCCCTAGTATTTATCTCGAGAACTCGGATCGACCCAGGTAGCTTTGTTAAAATATTGTGGGACTTTACTGCGGTACCATGAGTGCCATCCATCCACCCTAGTATGAGTTGCTCAAATTGAGGATCACCCCATCCACCTCGAAATATTGGGTAGTGGTGCACATCCCTCCTAAACCCAAACCAAGACCCAACAAAAGTCTCCTTTGTGGGGAAATCTATGCCGACTCCATAAATGGCCATAGAAGCTGCTGCGTCTGAAGCTGGCTCGCCTTTGATTTGCGGTACCCTATGCCAATGACGAGGGTATTATTAGTTCCAGTCGCGGCAAAGACCCGGAGAAGTAGCATCTTTTCCCGGTGGATGAATTGAGAGAGACCCGATCTTGGCCAATCTTGCCCGATATGTCATTGCTCAAGAGCGTTTGACCCATCGAGTAATGGGTTATCTCCAGAGCCTCGCTGATTTAAATCCTCAGATCGCCATCGGCAGACCACTGAGGCTCGACCAGGAGAGACGCATTCATCGACTAGTCAATCCGCTTCCCCCGATAGAAGAAGAGTGTGCCCCAGTACCAGAGACGTTTTCTCAAGACCCTGTCTATTTGCCATTTTCATTGTAGACGTCACTACTATGTTTATTGTCCCGGCATTTATTTATGTGTTGCAACTTATGCGTTGTACCCTAAGTTTGTGCTATGAGTAAACTTTTTGGTTTCAGCTAATGGGAGTATTATTTTCAAAGCAGCCCTTAGCAAATCTTGAGGACGAGATTTTTCTTAAGGGGGGTAGTGTTGTAACACCCCAAAATTTTGACCTTGTTTGATTAATTAAAATTTGGCCTGGAAATTTAATTTTCATTTTTTTGGATTTATCTTTTGATTTCAGAACCACTCTTTTCCTTGATATTGTGAAGTTTTCACCCCAAGTGGAAACTTTTCAAAAATATTATTGGACTTATATACCCTCTCAAGAAACATTTCTTTTATCAGTGGAATTATTTATATAATTATTTTCCCTGAGCTTTATTTCTTTAAAAATGATTTTTCATAAGCTTTAGGGTCCCATTTGCACTACAACCTATTTAAATATTTCTTTAAAACTTCCACCAAAATTAGGGGACGTTGGTAGTAATGTATAAGTCAACTTTATGCAAAAACCCATTGGTGTCCTTTGAAAAATTTGAGCAAATCATCCTCATCTTCATTCTGGGCCAGCTTGGTGTTTTGTACTGCAACCATGTTTTATCTTGCCATATTGCTCTTGATTTCTTTTCACCTTTCGTAGACCACTCTACCAAACCCTTAAGTCTAGGAGATTGGACCCATTGGAGTATTTTAGTCCATGCAATAATAGCCTTTAGTCTCTCGCTTGATTTGGTTTTCTCAAAAACTTTCACTAACAAGTTTCTGTTCTTGCCAAACTAACCTTGCCACCATCACCTACATCTAAAGAGACCATGATATGGAGTTTTTGGCCACCGCAAGAGATGCCTAGATGACCATAGCATTCTGTCAAACACCTTGAGTGCATGAACAGAATTGGCATGAACCCTAGTTTGCATTTTTAACCTGCTTGCTTTGCCTAACCAGCATGTCTCATGACTCTACCTTAGTCTATAGCCCCACCCTAGTACACCTCATATGGATTAGAGCCCCTGGCAAGCATTGGAATTTTGCCGAGCGCCTCGCGTGCGTGCTGCAGGTGCGCCCAGGCGCCGCGTTTTACATCTTGTGGCGCACCGAGTCAGCTTGCGTCTCGCTGCCGCCCTCTCCCGCGCCCGTTCTGATCCTTGGCCATTTGCTGCCAACGCGCCCAACCCCTCCCTCGACACAGAGCCGCCCTGGCCCCTCCTGGCGCCCTACAGCACCACCACCGCAAGCCGCCACTGTCGCCCCGCCGGCCTCTGCCATGGACGGCGCCGCCCAAGCCACTCCAGCGCACCAGCTGCCCCTGGAACAGCTCAAGCTCATCCATTCGCCCTGCCAAACCCCGCCAGCCATCGCCACGCGCCCCCTGGCTACAGAACGGCGGTTCGCCAGCGATCTTATCCCCGGCCGCCGCGGAACCGACCTTGACCGCTATAAATAGGGACCCCCGAGCTCCTCCAAAACCCCAAGCAGCCTCAAGCCATCCCTCTGATGCTCCCATAGCCGGCAATCGATGGGGAGAGGCCATCTTCCCATCTCCGGTCAGTTCGGCCGCCGCCACGCTCTGGTGCCGTTCGCCGCAAGCAGAGCGTCCCCAGCCCACCCAGTGCCACCGTCCGACTCCCCTCGGCCTTGCGGAGCCGCCCGACCTCTCAGCTTCGACGGGGAGCCACCGTAGCTCGAAGCCCAATTTTTCCAGTTCTTTGTCCGCGTGAGCTACGCGCGGCGACTCCGTCGTCCCCACCAGCCTTTCGACCACCGGAGGACCGCCTGGACCAGCGGATCCATCCCTGCCCTTGGAACCCAGCGGGAGCCGCCGTTAAATCGGCAAATCGCCGAGCCCGCCTCCGCTTCGGACGAGAGGAGGAAGGAGGCGCAGGCGATCGGTCAAGCTTGACCAGTGGGCCCAATGGACCCACTGTCGGTGACCCAACCCGCCCATAGCGTGTTTTAAGTGGAGGCGTATCCCTCCAAATACGCCTTCACTAAGAGGAAAGCGTAAGCTCCCCGAAACGTTTTCTTTTTCGATTTTTATTAAAAACAGGATTTTGACTAAACTTTGACTGGCTATAACTTTTTAAATATAAGTCCAACTGATTTGATTCTTTTTCTGTTGTTTCTCAAATTTGGTCTAGTTTATTTTCATGTTTAATTGAAAATTTTCCAAACAACTTTTTTGTACTGTTTTGAAACTATGTGTTGATTTGAATTTTCTTAAAATAGGATTTTGAAGAAGGAAGCAACTTTCAAAAAAATGCACCCCACTTGCATACTCTTGAAGGCAAGCATTCTGAACCCTCGCATAATATTGTTGTGTGTTGTTTGATACAGTTACACCACCACCTTAACACGAAGTATTCGTTATTTTATGTGATGATATGATCATACTCATGAGTGCATAATGAATGTTCCTTGCTGTTGGAATTTGATATGCTTGTGATAGTAATCACCCTCGTATGCCTTTCATGCCTATCGGAAGGAATCCGGAAATCCTACATCTTGGGTAGACACGAGCTTGTCTCCGGTCTTCGTCGAGGCGGTTGTATCGGTATGGCATAGTGAGGTATGATGAGTGGTGATTACATACATTGGTCGAAACACATTTGTTATGCTAATCATGCAGGGAATACTTAAACCTCCTGAGTCGGCCGTAGATCGAGTCTTGTTCCAGTAACCCCCATACTTGTTTCGTACTACCACTTGTCCCTGCCATAGGTAGGGTACGGTTTAGTAAGTTGTCAACCCCTTTCTAGCACACACCGTACAGAGAGGCCATGGTGGAAGATACGGGCTGCAGCCGGTAGGCATGCCACCTGGTCCGGGGGCATGGGTGTTTCCGGTTGGAGCCGAGGGGGGTAGCTCCCCTAGTTTGCGCGCGTTATAAATTTTGTGATCCCATGCTAGCCGAGGTTGTAGCCTCCCCACTTAGAGTTTCTCTTAACGGGTGTCGTGGGTGATTCCAGACACCGGTAAGTTAAGCTGGTGTGTGCGAGTCAGGTGTGTTTTCAACTAAATGACCGTAAGCGAAATTAGTCCCGATGACTAAAGAAATCCGTTGCTCGTGGGTAAAGAGTAAACCCTCTACAGAGGTTATAACTATTCGAATAGCCGTGTCCATGGGTAAGGACTACAGTCTGGGATGGGTCAAGTGTCGGTCTTAGTGTCGGTCTTCGGAGGGAAAATTGCTAAACCAGAACATGGATCATGACTTGTGACTCATGATGATTATGATTATTATTATTATTGACTAACCATTTACATTATTTGAATTATTGAGTATCCTTGGGACGGTACTACCTCCTGGATATTCACTATGATTATTCTCTTATAAGCCCTTTATGCGGTGTCGCTCAGACGCCTGACTGTGGCATGCTTGTTACTTAAATTATTTATAAGCCCTTTCTGTGACGTCGCACAGACGCCCGACTGTGGCACACTTGTTATTTCTTTTATTTATAAACCCTTTATGTGGCGTCGCACAGACGCCCGACTGTGGGACGCTTGTTATTTCTTTTATTTATAAGCCCTTTAAGTGGCGTCGCACAGACGCCCGACTGTGGCACGCTTGTTATTTCTTTTATTTATAAGCCCTTTATGTGGCGTCGCTCAGATGCCCGACCGAGGCATGCTTTATATTATTATCCTTTCGAGGCGTCGCTTCAGACACCCGATAGGTGCATTCTATTTCTACTCACTTATTGAATATTAATTGTATATATAAATAACCACCTTGCGTGCATCATGGATTGTTATTTCGTGACTAACGTTGTGAACATAGACTATTTCAGAGCATGATTTTCATTTGTTATATTATACCTGTGTTCATAATGTTTGAGAGTACATTAAAAAGTATTCACTAGCTTGTCCCTGGCGATTGTCTTGGCCAGATTTCTTGCATGGAGAGGAGCGTTGCGATGACAGCCCCGGAACCCACGCAATGGTGACAGCAGCCTCGCGAAGATAGGAGTTACCCTGGTCAGGTGTTCCTGTGGGAAATGGAGTCCCATAGACGCAGATGAACCACAAACCGCTTCCGCCATCAGCAAGTTGGTGCCTCATCAGCTAACAGTAATCCTAGGGCTGGTGAGCATAAGGGCCATTTTCTGGGAAATGGATATCCCGAAAATATGGTCCCGACAACCTTGGTATCAGAGCCAGGCTGACCATTGGCTAATCCTATCTTAGCCAGGTCGATAAACCTTGGTTAACCAACCCACCAGACCTTAACCTAAACCCACCCAAGATTCTCATGTAAGATAGCCACCACGGTGACCCCGACACCTTTTGGCGTTCGGTGCCCAACCTATCGACCTAGCACTGTCGATCACGCCGCCAAATGACCGACACCTAAATTGTCTCTTTTCAAGCGTGCGAAGGAAGACTCCGTCCCCTTTTTCTATAAAAAGGGCACGCTAGCCTCAACCCGACAAAGACAACCTCTACCCCAAACCGAGCTATAATGCCTGGACCCATTGTTCACAATGAGACCACAGCAACCAACCTTGGAGGTTTTGTGACCATGCTCGCAAACCTCACCCGCCGTGCCTTTTCATTAGAAGAGCCCCCAGAATATGTTGTGTGCCAAGGGCCCATGAGCGGCGAGAGCCGTCAATTCTGGGCCACTATGCACGTCTATGGTAGGGGTCTATTGCCAGAACGCACCTACAGGTTCACCGGAAGGATAACTTAATTTGAGCCACAAGCCATCCAACTAGCTGCTCGAGAGGCTATAGTTCAACTCCGGCACTTGTCGCCCAGAGTTAACTATCGCTCGTTCTACTACTACCCCAGCCGTGACGGGTATGGTAGGCCACCCAGTTGCCAGCGGAGATCACGAGACGGATCCTGCATTGTTGCATCTGGTGCGCTATGTAAGTGCACTAGAGGAACTGTTCGATCAAATCACCCTGGATCTGATCGCAGCTCGTGGAGAACTGATCCGCCGAGCCCCAGCAAGAGGAGAAGATGAGCTCGACGCCGACAACCCAGTTGTTCTGTTCGGACAACCGATCGAGTCCTTGAGATCTGCACCAGCCATCGACCAAAATACTTTAGTGTCCCCAGAAGTGCTTCGTCGCCTTTTGGGAACACGCTCCAACGGGATTATGGACAATAACCCCCGCGATGGTCATCATCACTACCCCGACCCTGCAGCCCCTCAACTCCATCCAGCTAACCCCGACGGTGAAACCCATGGAGAAGCCTCGACGTCCACAAGGCACGCCCGCTTAGATATTAACGAGGTAGACTAAGTCACTCGAGTAGTACCGAGCCTTAGTATTTCTACGCCCCGTAATTGTGTGATCCTGTATCGCCATAATTAATGCAGCCGGCTTGTGTGCCTCTGTTTTGCATAGTAACCATACATAAGTATGTTGGCGTGCGGTTGCATTTTTTAAATTCCAGGCACATATACCAAAAACCACCCCGACGACACCCACAGTAATGCATCACTTTTGTGAGATATGTGTATCTGTAGCATTGACCCCGACCCCATAGAGCAGAACCGACAAACTAGTTACCCTTCACCACGATAAATGACCCCGCCCAGATGCTATATAAAAGGCCACCTCGTGACCTTGCCAAGTATCCCTCATCTGGTGCACAACTTTCACATCCATTTCTTTGCCATGCCGAGCCCTAGTATTTATCTGAGAACTCCAGATGCGACCCCAGGTAGCTTTGTTAAAATATTGTGGGACTTTACCTGCAGTACCATGAGTGCCATCCATCCACCCTAGTATGAGTTGCTCAAATTGAGGATCACCCCATCCACCTCGAAATATTGGGTAGTGGTGCACATCCCTCCCACAAACCCAAACCAAGACCCAACAAAAGTCTCCTTTGTGGGGAAATCTATGCCGACTCCGCAAATGGCCATAGAAGCTGCTGCGTACGAAGCGCTGGCTCGCCTTTGATTTGCGGTACCCTATGCCAGCGAACGAGGGTATTATTAGTTCCCGAGTCGTGCAGCACCCGGAGAAGTAGCATCTTTTCCCAGTGGATGAATTGAGAGAGACCCAGTACTGGCCAATCTTGCCCAGTATGTCATTGCTCAAGAGCGTTTGACCCATCGAGTAATGGGTTATCTCCAGAGCCTCGCTGATTTAAATCCTCAGATCGCCATCGGCAGACCACTGAGGCTCGACCAGGAGAGACGCATTCATCGACTAGTCAATCCGCTTCCCCCGATAGAAGAAGAGTGTGCCCCAGTACCAGAGACGTTTTCTCAAGACCCTGTCTATTTGCCATTTTCATTGTAGACGTCACTACTATGTTTATTGTCCCGGCATTTATTTATGTGTTGCAACTTATGCGTTGTACCCTAAGTTTGTGCTATGAGTAAACTTTTGGTTTGACTAATGGGAGTATTATTTTCAAAGCAGCCCTTAGCAAATCTTGAGGACGAGATTTTTCTTAAGGGGGGTAGTGTTGTAACACCCCAAAATTTTGACCTTGTTTGATTAATTAAAATTTGGCCTGGAAATTTAATTTTCATTTTTTTGGATTTATCTTTTGATTTGAACCACTCTTTTCCTTGATATTGTGAAGTTTTCACCCCAAGTGGAAACTTTTCAAAAATATTATTGGACTTATATACCCTCTCAAGAAACATTTCTTTTATCGGTGGAATTATTTATATAATTATTTTCCACGAGCTTTATTTCTTTAAAATGATTTTCATAAGCTTTAGGGTCCCATTTGCACTACAACCTATTTAAATATTTCTTTAAAACTTCCACCAAAATTAGGGGACGTTGGTAGTAATGTATAAGTCAACTTTATGCAAAAACCCATTGGTGTCCTTTGAAAAATTTGAGCAAATCATCCTCATCTTCATTACGGGCGACTTGGTGTTTTGTACTGCAACCATGTTTTATCTTGCCATATTGCTCTTGATTTCTTTTCCTGCTCGTAGACCACTCTACCAAACCCTTAAGTCTAGGAGATTGGACCCATTGGAGTATTTTAGTCCATGCAATAATAGCCTTTAGTCTCTGCCCAGATTTGGTTTTCTCAAAAACTTTCACTAACAAGTTTCTGTTCTTGCCAAACTAACCTTGCCACCATCACCTACATCTAAAGAGACCATGATATGGAGTTTTTGGCCACCGCAAGAGATGCCTAGATGACCATAGCATTCTGTCAAACACCTTGAGTGCATGAACATAATTGGCATGAACCCTAGTTTGCATTTTTAACCTGCTTGCTTTGCCTAACCAGCATGTCTCATGACTCTACCTTAGTCTATAGCCCACCCTGGTACACCTCATATGGATTAGAGCCCCTGGCAAGCATTGGCATTTTGCCCGAGCGCCTCGCGTGCGTGCTGCAGGTGCGCCCAGGCGCCACGTTTGCATCTTGGCACAAGACCGCCAGCGTCTCGCCGCCGCCCTCTCCCGCGCCCGTTCTGATCCTTGGCCATTTGCCGCCAACGCGCCCGACCCCTCCCTCGATACAGAGCCACCTTGGCCCCTCCTGGCGCCCTACAGCACCACCACATAAGCCGCTGTCCGCCTCACGCCGCCTACGCCATGGGCAGCCTTTGCCGAGCCACTCCGGCGCACCGGCTGCCTGGAACAACTCAAGCTCATCCATTCATACTGCCAAACCCCGCTTGACCATCGCCACGCCCACAGGTACAGAGCGGCGGTTGTGGCGACCTTATCCCGGCCCGCATGAACCGACCTCGACCGCTATAAATAGGGACCCCCGAGCTCCTCCAAAACCCCAAGCAGCCTCAAGCCATCCCTCTGATGCTCCCATAGCCGGCAATCGATGGGGAGAGGCCATCTTCCCATCTCCGGTCAGTTCGGCCGCCGCCACGCTCCGGTGCCGTTCGCCGCAAGCAGAGCGTCCCCAGCCCACCCAGTGCCACCGTCCGACTCCCCTCGGCCTTGCGGAGCCGCCCGACCTCTCAGCTTCGACGGGGAGCCACCGTAGCTCGAAGCCCAATTTTTCCGAAGTTCTTTGTCGCATGTGAGCTTCGCCACGGCGACTCCGTCGTCCCCACCAGCCTTTCGACCACCGGGAGGACCGCCTGACCAGCGGATCCATCCCTGCCCTTGAACCCCACGGGAGCCGCCGTTAAATCGGCGGCAATCGCTGAAACCCGCCTCCGCTTCAGACAGAGGAGGAAGGAGGCGCGGCTGGTCAAGCTGACGATGGGCCCAATGGACCCATTTGTTAGTGACCCAGCCCGCATAGCGTGTTTTAAGTGGGCGTATCCCTCCAAATACGCCTTCACTAAGAGGAAAGCGTAAGCTCCCCGAAACGTTTTCTTTTTCGATTTTTATTAAAAACAGGATTTTGACTAAACTTTGACTGGCTATAACTTTTTAAATATAAGTCCAACTGATTTGATTCTTTTTACATTGTTTCTCAAATTTGGTCTAGTTTATTTTCATGTTTAATTGAAAATTTTCCAAACAACTTTTTGTACTGTTTTGAAACTATGTGTTGATTTGAATTTTCTTAAAATAGGATTTTGAAGAAGGAAGCAACTTTCAAAAATGCACCCCACTTGCATACTCTTGAAGGCAAGCATTCTGAACCCTCGCATAATATTGTTGTGTGTTGTTTGATACAGTTACACCACCACCTTAACACGAAGTATTCGTTATTTTATGTGATGATATGATCATACTCATCAGTGCATAATGAATGTTCCTTGCTATTGGAATTTGATATGCTTGTGATAGTAATCACCCTCGTATGCCTTTCATGCCTATCGGAAGGAATCCGGGAAATCCTTTGTCTTGGGTAGACACGAGCTTGTCTCCAGTCTTCGTCGAGACGGTTGTATCCGGTATGGCATAGTGAGGTATGATGAGTGGTGATTACATACATTGGTTGAAACACATTTGTTATGCTAATCATGCGAGGAATACTTAAACCTCCTGAGTCGGTAGTAGATCGAGTCTTGTTCCGATAACCCCATACTTGTTTGGTACTACCACTTGTCCACGCCATAGGTAGGGTGCGGTTTAGTAAGTTGTCAACCCTTTCTAGCACACTGCATGAGAGGTCATGGTGGAAGATACGGGCTGCAGCGGTAGGCATGCCACAGTCCGGGGGCATGGGTGTTTCGGTTGGAGCCGAGGGGTAGCTCTAGTTTGCGCACGTTATAAATTTTGTGATCCCATGCTAGCCGAGGTTGTAGCCTCCCCACTTAGAGTTTCTCTTAACGGGTGTCGTGGGTGATTCCAGACACCGGTAAGTTAAGCTGGTGTGTGCGAGTCAGGTATGTTTTCAATTAAAAGACCGTAAGCGAAATTAGTCCCGATGACTAAAGAAATCCGTTGCTCGTGGGTAAAGAGTAAACCCTCTACATAGGTTATAACTATTCGAATAGCCGTGTCCATGGGTAAGGACTACAGTCTGGGATGGGTCAAGTGTCGGTCTTAGTGTCGGTCTTCGGAGGAAAAATTGCTAAACCAGAACATGGATCATGACTTGTGACTCATGATGATTATGATTACTATTATTATGGACTAAACATTTACATTATTTGAATTATTGAGTATCCTTGGGACGGTACTACCTCCTGGATATTCACTGTGATTATTCTCTTATAAGCCCTTTATGCGGTGTCGCTCAGACGCCTGACTGTGGCATGCTTGTTACTTAAATTATTTATAAGCCCTTTCGGTGGCGTCGCACAGACGCCCGACTGTGGCACACTTGTTATTTCTTTTATTTATAAACCCTTTATGTGGCGTCGCACAGACGCCCGACTGTGGCACGCTTGTTATTTCTTTTATTTATAAGCCCTTTAAGTGGCGTCGCACAGACGCCCGACTGTGGCACGCTTGTTATTTCTTTTATTTATAAGCCCTTTATGTGGCGTCGCTCAGATGCCCGACCGAGGCATGCTTTATATTATTATCCTTTCGAGGCGTCGCTTCAGACACCCGATAGGTGCATTCTATTTCTACTCCCTTATTGCATATTCATGTTATATATAAATAACCCTGCTTGCGTGCATCATGGATTGTTATTTCGTGACTGACGTTGTGAACATAGACTATTTCAGAGCATGATTATCATTTGTTATATTATACCTGTGTTCATAATGTTTGAGAGTACATTAAAAAGTATTCACTGGCTTGTCCCTGGCTATTGTCTTGGCCATATTTCTTGCATGGAGAGGAGCGTTGCGATGACAGCCCCGGAACCCACGCAATGGTGACTGACCTCGCGAAGATAGGAGTTACCACGGTCAATTTGTTCCTGTGGGAAATGGAGTCCCATAGACGCAGATGAACCACAAACCGCTTCCGCCATCAGCCACTAGAATCCAATTGTTGTACTCATAGGCCAGAATGGTCTTGTACTACACATTTTGTATTTTTCTTGGAATTTCTGTATCAAGTTGGTGCCTCATCAGCTAATAGTAATCCTGGGGCTGGTGAGCACAAGGGCCATTTTCTGGAAAATTGATATCCCGAAAATCCGGTCCCGACATCCAGGTGCCCGGGCAAGCCACTGGTTTCTCCAGGATGCCCCAACCATTCCACCTAGATGTATGATGATGTTGCCACCTTAAGTTAACACTTAATTATTATTTCTCTCATAACTTGCATGAATCTCACATACCAATCCTCGTCTACGAGCGTGGCTAAGCAATATATATAAGCATAACGAAATTTTCCCAGGGTGATAAAAGGTAATAGGTTCCTACCTCATGAACTAGATAGCAATGCCACAACCCACAATCCTATTCATGCAAGTCTGTAAGGGTGGAACTAATGCATATTAGAAACTGGGTATAGAAAAATATGATCAAAGTGTGAACTTGCCTTGTATTGTCGATGAAGATTCTTCGCACTCATAATTCTTGATAGTTCTACTCATCACACTCTGATCAATCTATCGTAAGCAAACAATCATTTGCACACATAAGCAATCATTCTAAGATCCAAAAGAACGAATAAAATACTTCAGAAAACTTCAAAACCATCAAATAAAACTCTTGGACATAAACATATTTTTAATAGTAGCAAAATTATGTGATTTTGATCTTAACAGAAACTACATGTCAAGACCTTCTATTTGCAAAAGGAATCAACTAAATCAGAATTTTAAAACTCAAGTTACAGCCAAAACAAGTTTAAATTTGAATCTGATCTAATTCAAATTTTAAAATTTTCAAAAGTTGATTTTATATGTTCTCTGGATAGTTGAAATTATGATTAAGAATTTGGCATTGGTTTCACTGAATTTGGACAAACGGTTTAAAAGTTGTGAGGGTTTGAAAATCGGGGGCTAATGTGAAAAAATTAAACTACAACTAGGTCCCTGGCCACGTGGTAGAAAATGACAGGCTAAAACCCGTTCGCTACGGATCTAAACCAGAGAACATTCGCTACTTAGTGCATACAGGTTCGAAATAAAAAAATAGATCGATCTAATCTGGGCCGTCTAATCTAGATCGAACGAACGAGGGGGTCTGGTGGCGTACCACGGTGGTGGTCGTTGATGTCACCGGAGAAGACGCCGCCGAAGGATCTCGGCTTCGAGCGGGCGGCGGCTCCGGTGTTCTATGACAGCGGGCGATCGGGAGAAGCGGCTCGGCAGCGGTGGCAACGGAGAAATCGGCGAAGTCGGCAGCGACGCGATGGAGCGGGCGGCGGCGACAAGATCTCGTCGGCGGTGGCGGCGGTTGGCGAGTGCGGCGGCGGTGATACTTCGGTTTGGGGGAAGAGAAGAGGGCCGGGGCCTCGGTATTTAAAGAGGGAGGCGAGGGCGTTGCATGGGCGAGGGGCAAGGGCGAGATGACGGTCTCCCGCTCGGACACGGCGGTGACCGGCGATGGCGTGTGCGTGCGGGACTCCGGTGGGAGGTCGGTGACGAACTAGACTGGTGGGTCCCACCTATCGATGGTGGCGGCCAGGCGAGTGGCGGAAAGCAGCCAGGTGGCGAGGCAGAGTGGTTGAGGCGAGTGAGGCGTGCGAAGTCTAAATCTGCATTGGGCGGTTGGTTGTGGCCCGATCTGGTGAAGTTTTTTTGAATAAGTCAGAGAGTAAAAGTTAGAAAAGAAAAATAAATATAAATTTTTCCTAGACAAGAAATATATCAACATTCTTAGAACATAATAAAGAAATGAACATTTTTTCAGAGGCAATAAATTACTAAAAAAACATATTATTTTACAATAGCTGCAAATTGGATTTGAATTGAATTTTCAAATCCTTTGCAAATAGTTTTCTATTTTATTTATCAAAATACTTGATAAGCACATTTCATATATACAATTTTGGCATAGAAATATATTATTTATTAAGATATGACCATCAATTCTTGCTGTGAAATATTGAATATTTGCATGAAAATCATATATAGTATCATTTACTAGTCTTTGGTCTATTTTGTAGAAATGTGCGCAAAGGCACTATAAATCTTCAAGATCCGGACTAAGTGGCTAAGAGAACGACGAAGAGGAGGAAGAATGGACCCGACCGTGAAGCAAAGAAGTAACCAGAGGGGCCAAGCTAAAGTTGGAGGGATCATCTTGTGAGGAATGAATAGAAGTGGAAGGGCAAAAGAGCAAAAGTGGCAGATCAGAGGAGGGGGATCAAATCCCTAGCGCAGCCTCCATTTTCCCCTTGGGCCTGGCATCTCATCTCTCTCCCTCACCCCTCCTTCTCCATCTCCGGCCGCCGCCACGGCCAGGCCGGCGTGGTGGTGCGCCTCCGCACCATCAGCACACCCACCATAAACATCCACCACTCACCACCAACTTCATCCACCAGCGCCACCATCTCAAGCCACCGCCGCACCTCGCGCGCCCGACCAGACAAGGGCGAGCACGGGCGTCTGGTCCTCCGCGTGATCTCCCCCTCTCCGCCGATCCTCTCTTCCTGATGCCCCTGCTGCTCCTTCTCTTTGTGCCTCCTTTGCAGATTCTCTGCTCTGAACCTCAAGTTGCTGCTGCCACTTCTTCTTCTCTGAACCCCAACTTGCTGCTTCTCCTCCCCTCGCCCCTTCTGTTGCTCCTTCTTCATGTGCTACAACCTGCTGTCCCATCTCTCCTTGCGCCCATGCTGCTTCTTCTTCCCCAAACCTTGCTGCTGCTTCTCTCTTCTTCTCTTCCTCTCTGCTGCTGCTGTTCTCTAAGCCCCCCACGCTGCTGCTGTTCCTCTTCTTTCCCACGTCTCTGCTGCTTTCTTCTCCCTAAAACTGCTGCTGCACCTTCTCCCTAATTCCCCTCTTCTCCTAACCTTGTTGTTGTACTTTTCTGAACCCCTACTACTGCTGTTGCCCTCATTATCTTTCTCTGAATTTTCTGTAAGCTGAGATGTGTAATGCTTTGTAATGTTCAGATTTGAGTAGTGCTTGACACTTGTTCAGTTTCAGACTTGTCCTTGATTAATAGTACTTGTCTTGTTCATCTCAGAGTACTAGAATTATGTCTTGTAACCTCCCCCTGTTTGCATATGTGTGATGTGTGTTCTGTAGTGTTATTGTTAACTTTGTTCATGTGAAAACATATATGTTTGTGTTGTGATATATTTTTGTCCCTATCATATTAGCTTGTTTCTTTCCTTCTGTCATTGCTAGTTATATATGTGTGAGTGTTTGTGTTGTGAGAGTTGTACTGCTACATTGTGACTCTCATTTAGAATGTATGAGTACTAACTATATATGTCATATATATTCTGTGTCATGTATGATAGTTATATGTGTTCTTGTCTAGCAGGTTTCCCTAATATTGATTCTCGTTTGTGTTAGTGTTTTAGTTTCTCAAGGATTACAAAAATACCAAAAAGAAAGTTAGTAAAATCTGAATCTACCTTTGCTTATCCGCATTTTCATTGGCGACAATCTTGATAGTTTAGGTTTATTTTCTGTTCCCTTCATCTGAATTGTATTACCTAGCTTTGGCCGAATATAGTTGCCGTCGCCTAGTCCCTGAGGAGAACACGACACTCGTAGTTTGGGGCGTAAAAACCCCGCTATATTACAATATATCATTTTGGCGCCGTTGCCGGGGACTAGCGTCGAGTGATTTTGTTAGGATATAGACTAGGTTTTTCTTGTTTTTCCCTTTGTGCTATATATATGTGATATATCTTTAACTCCTAACCCTTGTTCCAGTTATTTCCTCTTTGTTTTCTTTTCCTTTTTGCAGGTTAATTAGAACCATCTTCTCAGTTATGGCTTACTATTCAGATCATCATGCTTATGCGAGCAACACTACAAACAGCACAGAAAGTATTCAAGAACTGATAAGTAAGATTTCCCATCGATTAGATGATTTAGCTCGGCAGCGAGAAGTAGTTTTTGAGGATAGGCCTAGCTCTTATGATCCTTATTCTAGAGGGCATCCTTATGTTGCTCCTACCTGCCATATTTGTGGATTTCAGGGCCATTTGCCTGCTGAATGTCAGCATGGTTACTCTCACCCTCCAGATTGTTTTGGCATGAGCTTCGCCCCACAACATAGCTCATACCAAAACAATTACTCACATGGGTGGCCTGAAAACCATAATATGTCATATAGGAGCAACAACCCTAAGATCTCATCGTTTGCTTCTAGTAATCATATGCAAAGGTATGAAGAGGAGAGCCACAACCATGCACCACAGCAGTTTTATTCACCTCCTACTCATATACCTCAATACTAGGAGATGTGTCCAATGGAGTTAAATGGTCCTCCATTTGGTCAACCAACAACTCCAGCACCTGTTTAGCAATCTCATGTGCAAGTGCCCACACAAGATGAGTTCGATGACATAGACAAGCTCACATTGCTTAGTCTCGAGTTCACTTGGAGTGCTGAAGATGATCCAATTAGGCCGGTGATACTAGATGAAATGAAGAAGATCAAGAGTGGGAATGATCTAGTGGAAGAAGTAAAGAAGATTGAGAAGAACATCAACGCTGGCAGTACTATTTCTTCACAGCTTGAGCTGAGTAATTCTGGGACTCCCCTTGATACATGTGAGGTTCCAATACCGTCACATCCAGCTGAGCAAGATAGCAAGTGCCTTGAGCATGAGATACCTCAGATTGAAGATGAACTAGAAGACAAGGAACAAGATGATCAAGAGCTGCAATTTCCAAGTGATCAAGTTGAAGACTCATCATCTACTATTCCTGAAGAAGCACAAGAAGCTGCTGTAGATGAAGATGAAGAACCAGAAATTCATTTACCCATCGTCATACAAGAGCGTGATGTAGCAGGTTTATCTAATCCTCTTGATGACATGCGTCCATATGATCTGTTTGCTACTACTTTGCATTGCATGATACCATCAATTAAGCTAGACTTGAAAAACTGTTTGCTTGGACATGATCATACATACCCTGTTATTGGCATTTCTCTCATTTATGATGACACTTATTCTCCTTATGCTAGTCCTATGCTAAATGAAACATATCATTCCCATGCTAGTCTTGAGCTTAATGATAAATATCATCCTCATGTTAGCGTTGACCTTGCCGATTTCTACCATCCTAAACATGTGCTTTATAGCTATGCTTATGTAATTGGATATTCGATTGATGACTTGGAGGGTATTATCCCTACCACTTGCATTGTCTCTTTCGTTGAGAGTTCTTTCAGGTTTTTACTTCTGCACGATCCACTACATTCTGACCAGGTTCGAGGTGACATTCCTTGGGACCCTGGTGGACTCAGAGCATGGGGATGAGGAGAAGCAAGTGGGCACACATGAAGAAGAGTGAAGCTGGAGCATCCATGAGGAAGCAAAGGAGAAGAGCTGCAGTTTAGAGAGTGATCGAGCGAGTGCTACAGCAAAGCCTGGTGAGTTGTTTCATGACCCCAATCTTAATATATCATCCATTGATACATGCTGAAATTAAATTGCTATTTGGGTTGCTTGTGCCATTTCTTAAATGTTGTCCCACAGATTTTCACCTTTGACATATGGTGCTTGATGAGAATATGCGAACTGATTGTTGAATGCCATGTAAACTAGTGATCTACATATTGCTTGCTTTGCTGAAATTAGTGAAAGTTATTAGTTTTGAGTGCTCAAATCCCTAGTACACTAGAAAACTTAATCATTTTCTGCTTTTACCTCGATACACCTAGATCATTAAGTGTCAGATGCTGAGTTTGTGCCTAATGTGTTCCCATTGAGAGCAATCACCTAACCACTATGGATTAGCATGCTATGTTCCCTGGATCGGTAGCATGTGAACCAGACATGGAGAAGTGATGATTCCTATTTTTGTGCTTATGCGTTGTTCATTTAAGATAAGTGACAATGAATAAATAAGTCTGACTACCTACAGTAGCATGTCATGTTCCCGGGATCAGTGGCATGTGAAATCGGGTTAGCTTGGGCAATAATTAATAATTAAAAAAACTGTAATTGTCGAACCAGGTGTATACCATGTTCTCGGGATCGGTGGTATGTTCCTTTGGGGAGACAAACAAAAAAACTAATAATTGATCGAGCCAGGTGTATACCATGTTCTCGGGATCGGTGGTATGTTCCTTTGGTGAGATCGATAAAATATTATCATTACTTCCTTCAAATTCAATAAGTGCTTCAACCATAATGTTATGTTCCGGGTAATAAGTTTTTTTGGGATCATGCTCTCTTTAGGAACCCTTTGGCGCAATCAGCATTTGAACTTGTTGATCCACTTTTATCTTTGTAAAAGTTTAAAATGATTGAGTTTACTAGTGTCCTATTGCTCTGTAGCACTCTTAACCATTGATTTTCACTAGCTAAGTCCAAAGCATGCATTGTTTAGAGATCTACTTCACTTGGACATTCTCTAGTCAGCTCACTGTTCACATTCTTGCTCTTGTCATATGCCTTTGCTTGAGGACAAGCAAAAGTTTAAGTGTGGGGGAACTTGATAAGCACATTTCATATATACAATTTTGGCATAGAAATATATTATTTATTGAGATATGACCATCAATTCTTGCTGTGAAATATTGAATATTTGCATGAAAATCATATAAAGTATCATTTACTAGTCTTTGGTCAATTTTGCAGAAATGTGCGCAAAGGCACTATAAATCTTCAAGATCCGGACTAAGTGGCTAAGAGAACGAAGAAGAGGAGGAAAAATGGACCCGACCGTGAAGAAAAGAAGTAACCAGAGGGGCCAAGCTAAAGTTGGAGGGATCATCTTGTGAAGAAAGAATAGAAGTGGAAGGGCAAAAGAGCAAAAGTGGCAGATCAGAGGAGGGGGATCAAATCCCTAGCGCAGCCTCCATTTCGACTTGGGCCTGGCATCTTATCTCTCTCCCTCACCCCTCCTTCTCCATCTCCGGCCGCCGCCACGGCCAGGCCGGCGTGGTGGTGCGCCTCCGCACCATCAGCACACCCACCATAAAAATCCGCCACTCACCACCAACTTCATCCACCAGCGCCACCATCTCAAGCCACCGCCGCACCTCGCGCGCCCGACCAGACAAGGGCGAGCACGGGCGTCTAGTCCTCCAGCGTGATCTCTCCCTCTCCATGATCCTCTCTTCCTGATGCCCCTGCTGCTCCTTCTCTTTGTGTGCAGATTCTCTGCTCTGAACCTCAAGTTGCTGCTGCCACTTCTTCTTCTCTGAACCCCAACTTGCTGCTTCTCCTCCCCTCGCCCCTTCTGTTGCTCCTTCTTCATGTGCTACAACCTGCTGTCCCATCTCTCCTTGCGCCCCTGCTGCTTCTTCTTCCCCAAACCTTGCTGCTGCTTCTCTCTTCCTCTCTGCTGCTGCTATTCTCTAAGCCCCCCACGCTGCTGCTGTTCCTCTTCTTTCCCACGTCTCTGTTGCTTTCTTCTCCCTAAAACTGCTGCTGCACCTTCTCCCTAATTCCCCTCTTCTCCTAACCTTGTTGCTCTACTTTTCTGAACCCCTACTACTGCTGTTGCCCTCATTATCTTTCTCTGAATTTTCTGTAAGCTGAGATGTGTAATGCTTTGTAATGTTCAGATTTGAGTAGTGCTTGACACTTGCTCAGTTTCAGACTTGTCCTTGATTAATAGTACTTGTGTTGTTCATCTCAGAGTACTAGAATTATGTCTTGTAACCTCCCCCTGTTTGCATATGTTTGATGTGTGTTCTGTAGTGTTATTGTTAACTTTGTTCATGTGAAAACATATATGTTTGTGTTGTGATATATTTTTGTCCCTATCATATTAGCTTGTTTCTTTCCTTCTGTCATTGCTAGTTATATATGTGCGAGTGTTTGTGTTGTGAGAGTTGTACTGCTACATTGTGACTCTCATTTAGAATGTATGAGTACTAGCTATATATGTCATATATATTCTGTTCATGTATGATAGTTATATGTGTTCTTGTCTAGCAGGTTTCCCTAATATTGATTCTCGTTTGTGTTAGTGTTTTAGTTTCTCAAGAATTACAAAAATACCAAAAAGAAAGTTAGTAAAATCTGAATCTACCTTTGCTTATCCGCATTTTCATTGGCGACAATCTTGATAGTTTAGGTTTATTTTCTGTTCCCTTCATCTGAATTGTATTACTTAGCTTTAGCCGAATATAGTTGCCGTCGCCTAGTCCCTGAGGAGAACACGACACTCGTAGTTTGGGGCGTAAAAACCCCGCTATATTACAATAGATCAATACTTCACAAATCTTCTCTGAATTTTGAAGGGTCATGTTTCCTTCACTCAGTATTTATATTCAGAGAATTTTGAGATGATTTGAAATTCCAAACGAAAAGTCAAAATTCCAAATAGTCTTCAAATAAGTTTTGAAAGCGGTACTCATTACTCCACACTCTATTTTTCATAAATTTTGAAGAAGTTCTATTATCTTCTCTCCTTGAAAATCCTTGAGTGGAATAAAGCTTCTGAGTTTTAAAAAAAAATTTCAAATGGAAATCAAATATTTCAAAACCCCTTTTTTCAAATGGAAGAAGTCATGTTATCTTCACTCTAGAGTTTGTTTTGAAATTAAATTTTGAATTCCATGGAACCAAAAGCAAGAATGAAAGTTTGCGAAATTCCTTTTATTCCCTCTCATTTAACTATCAAAAAGTTTCAAATTCCACTCAATTTCACACAACTAATCACACAAGCAATCATTATCACTTAAATAATATAACATTCCAAAATTTAGAATTTTGGGATGTTACAAACCTACCACCCTTAAAATGAATCTCTCCCTCGAGATTCGGAGAGGCTAGCAAGAAATAGGTTAGGTTCAGGGGTCTCCTGAAAATCCATCAATCGTCACAAGGGTCTAGAGTTCTACCACCCGTAGAAGTATGGTTACGGTTCCATCCAAGACTCGGGTGCTTCCGATTGACAGTGCCGGTCTTCTCAGATTCTCGGGAGAATTCCTACTCTGGCTCTTCCGGTAGTGGCATAACCTTTTCCTCAATCCTTCTATCCTTTCATCTTAGTAAGGTCCTTCTGAGACTGGGTCTTCTTAGCTGACAGGTCTGCCGCCAATACTAAACAACTATCGACATCTCATGGTGGTCAACAATTTATGGTTTCTCCTGTAGGAAATGGGTCTGGGTTGAATCTCACCGTATATCCTACAATTGGCAACGACTGCCTTGTACAAGGGAAAATTGTCATACCATTCTAAGGTTCAATTAGGCTTAATATCGCTGTCTCTCTACTATGAGTAAGTCACTCAGATTTACCATCCCATATAGTAAGGCGAATAATAAGAGTAAGTCAGCATGGTGATCAATCCATTCCGCACCCAAATCATTACCTTGTATATGGTTTAGCGAATCTCACATTCTAACACTCGGTCATCCTCACAAGCATTGTAGAATTTCACTTGTCCATGAACTGGGTTCAGAAAAATCCACTCTCAGGTTTTGCGTAAGTCCTATAAGATCGTCTATTGTTAAAGTCATAACTTCTTCCAGGGTTTTTCCATCTGCAAGAGTGTGCTTGCTTCTTGTCAGGTCCTGGAGCCTGTGGGTTATGACCCATCTCATCACTTGTAAACCTTGAACCCATCATCGGGTTACCACTGATCATTATTCCAACCTCCAGCTTCCTTAGAATTCCATCCAATTGTACTAGATCACTTCTTTCTGTTGGTACAAAACTAAGATGTAATTACTTAGAATCATCATTGAGTGGTCCATTCCAAGGTCTGACGTAGCTAACCACTAGCTCTTGTATTCGGTAACGGTGTTGGGTTCTACTACCCATAAAATGTATAGACACCAGTTTCTTCAAAATCTTATTCCATGCATCATGATTTCACTCATTGCTTATATATATTGTAACAACTCATAAAATCCAAATCAATACCAATGATGCTAACTTTATTGATTCTCATATTATTGCAATCTCCTGCATTTCCATTACATGCCTCAACTCAACACCTCAATATAAGACTGTTCCCACTATCTAGTGCAATTTTTTTTTACAAACTCAACTATTTAGCACAAGTCTCCTTCTGATTGGGACAATCTCTGGCAAAGTGCCCTGCTTCATTACAGCGGAAACATATTACTTCTGACAAGTCCCGCGGTTTCCTGGTGATTACATAGCCTCCTTGGGTCCTCAGCTTCCTTTTTGGGCAACCGCCGAAGTAGTGCCCTGAATCTTTGCACCTGAAACATGTGATATGACTCAGGTCCTTCTTTGTAGAAATTGGGTTGTTCTGGGGATACATTCTATTTCTCTTCCTGGACTTTTCCGTACCAATCAGAGCTTCTATTTCCTGTGGGTCATACTCTACTTCCACTGTCGGAATTCTACTAGATCCTCCTTTGGACAATTTTGGGAGATGTGTCCTTCTTCTCCACATGAATAGCTTGACTTGGTGCAGGGTTTAATTGGGTTTTTTCGGGTGTGTCCTCAACATCTTCCTTCATCACGGGTTTTTTTCTAAAATTTCCCTGAGGGCTTCTTTCTTCTGCTGGATGGTTCGTTGTACCATGGGGTAAATATGACACTGAGCAGGGTAGTGGGTAGTCCCTTCACACAAGAAACAAGTAATCTGCCTAGTTGGGCATTCTTCAGCTGGGTGATTTTCTCCACAATGAGGGCATTCATCCTTGTGGTCTTTATGGTTGTGTCCTATTTCTCCACAAAGCATGCATGCACAAGGTTTCTTCATATCATTTTCATAAGACTTTAATTTTTGGGACACAAGACGAGACCATAGCAGAGTCAAGTTAAATTCTTCCCAAGTGGTTGCTCCTTGCCATCCGTTGATAGATTGATACATACTCAACCAGGTAGCGGCACTTTTTTCAAAGTACTGAAGAACATGCTGGGCCATATCCTTTCTGGATATAGTGTTATTCTTCATGTGATCCTCCATGTTCTGAATCGATTTGTCCGTCTCCAATTGACTCATCGGTCCAGAAAATGTGAGTTCATCTCCATTCATCATCTATTGGGTCCAAGGATTTTGGGTAAGGACGGGATAAGATTGGAGAGAGGGAGATACCCGTACAAACAAAAGACACCACATCTAAAATATGGAATAACTCCACACATTCATCCAGTTCAATCAATCCTATAGTACTTCCACCCACATAAGTTGGTATGGTCAGATACTCTAATTGCAAAAACATTTATCTTTATTCACTCATGGTGGGCTATAGCTAAACTAGCTTATTCAGGTCTTGTTCATGTTTCTGATGGTCTTCTTCTGATCATGCTTGATCTTCTCAAGTTCTTCTTCCTGGTCATCTATGTTGACGCGAAATCTCTTGTGACATCCTTGAATATCCTGGAGTTGCATTCGAAGCTTCTGGATTTAAACATCCTTGGCATGAACCATGGTCCTACTGTCCTTTAGTTCCTGATGAATCTTCAGTATCTCAAGGTTTTGCTCCTCCAGCTTGGCTACTTTCAGATTCTGGGTCCTGAGTTCTTCACGAAATGCTTCCTTGTCAAATAAGGCTTCCAGAAGGTCCATCAGAAAATTCTTGATGTAATACTCCTAGTGATACACAAGATGAGGTGAAAACTTCATATTTTGCTCATTCGTCAAGGTGATAGGTGCTCCATTAGCTTTCTGCCATCCAATCCTTCCGAAGAAATGCATGCTTAACTCAGTACAGTGACGATAGAACAAGCGGGCAATAGCATCATGGATAGCCGTGATTATGCCCATGTCTCTGCCACGAGCTATTATTCCGTAGATGATATCTCTTGTCTTAGGGTTTTCTTGAGGACAAAAAACTTGAGTCTTGACGCTCCATGTTCCGGTATTTCTCCGACACACCTTGATCTCAGGTATCGGCAGCTTCAATAGTCTGACAAGTTCCATAAGGGTTGAACCATAGGAAAAGTCTTCGTAGTGTTGTCTTTGGTTCAGGGTGACACTCTTCATCTAAAATTTTGAAGCCAGGGGTTCTTCAACAAAGAATTTCAGAAGGGTACGAGAATAACTTAAGTGGATCCTATCAAAGCCTTCCTAGCTCACTTCACTTTGGGAATTCTTCAGAGCCTTCAAATTCTTCGAGTCATCGGAGTCTTCAATCGTTGTAGTTTCAATTATGCTAGTGCACGGTCAAATCCTCTTTATTCCAAAGTGGTCTTAGTTGTCTGATATCTTGTCCTTCTCGGAGTGATCTCATCAGCTGAATCTTCGCATGGTCAAAAGGGGAAAGGGGTATAGTCTAACTACTTGAGATGAGAGGAAATATTTGGAAAGGCCTAGAAAAGATGAGAGTTAAGGGTTCACTTTTGAAAATAAATTTTTAGAGAAATCATTCCCTAAGGGCTTGCCAGTTTCTAGGGGTCACGTCCTACAGTCAACATGTGCTCTAATACCATCTTGTAGCGACCTGACACAAATGGATCCAGTCTCTGTGCTTAAGTGTCATCCCTGGATCGGTATGCTGACACATACAATACTCGAGGATTTATAACAGAGTTCAATCACATGTACAATGTAACGTAAATACTATTACCTCAATCCGTATAGCGAAAGTAACGACAAAGTTGTGGAGTCCCAACAACACCAACGACAAAGTTGAGTGTAGACATTGTAACCCTAACGTATCACTTACTCGTCGTAAGATTCCTGCAACATGAGACGTTGCAGCCATGTAGGTCAGTACGTTGAATTTACTGGCAGCTTCACACCATAGAAAAATGATGAAAATGTATATCTCTATATGCATATTTGGCTGGTGGAGGCTCTAAGTTTAATTTTGCATAAAGCTAATTTTTTCCTACAACAAAGGAATACATTTTTTTACTACCAAGTTTATGCCATTATTGAGAAGGTTCCTCCAAATCAATACCAAAAATTACCAAGTATAAATAATAACCCAATTCATTAATTAAATAGAGTGATGAGATCAATCAATAATTCACTTCTAGATACTCAAGTTGTCCATAACCAGGGACACAGCTAATATGATTAGTTTGTACACTCTGCAGAGGTTTGCGAACTTTTTCCCCCAAGACTCGATATCCTCCGTTGAATTCCTCGCACTGCCTGATGTTTGAGAACCGGATGATCGAGACATAGTCTTTCCGAAGAGGTCCCCTTAACCGATAGATAGACCGATACAACTACAATTCCCCTACATCTGCTAGCTTATCATGGAAATGTTTCCCACAACTTACTCAACTACTCCAGAGCCCATATTAGCTTGTGGCTATAGACGGAAGTTTCTAGGCATGAGATATCGTATGATCTCTTTGAGCCTAGGTGGCTGCTACCTCTTGAGCATGCGTTGGTTTTCCCTTGAAGAGGAAAGGGTGACGCATCAAAGTAGCGTAAGTATTTCCCTCAGTTTTTGAGAACCAAGTTATCAATCCAGTAGGAGATAACACGCAAGTCAGCTAGTACCTGCACAAACAATCAAGAACCTTGAAACCAACGCGATAAAGGGGTTGTCTATCCCTTCACGGTCACTCGCAAAAGTGAGATCTAATAAAGATAGTAAATTAAATATTTTTGGTATTTTTTTGTTGTATAGAATGGAAAGTAAAGATTGCAAAATAACAGAACGGCGACAGAAATTGGCAAGTTGACATGAAACTAATATGATGTAAAATAGAAGATTATATGATGGAAATAGACCCCGGGGCCATAGGTTTCACTAGTGGCTTCTCTCATGATATCATATATTACGGTGGGTGAACAAATTACTGCTGAGCAATTGATAGAAAGGCACATAGTTATGAGAATATCTAGGCAATGATCATGAATATAGGCATCACGTCCGTGTCAAGTCGATCGAAATGATTCTGCATCTACTACTATTACTCCACACATCAACCGCTATCCAGCATGCATCTAGAGTATTAAATTCATAAGAACAGAGTAACACATTAAGCAAGATGACATGATGTAGAGGGATAAATTCAAGCAATATGATATAAACCCAAAATTTTTATCCTCGATGGCAACAATACAATACGTGCCTTGCTGCCCTAACATCCTTTGGGAAAGGATGCCGCAAGATTGAACCCAAAGCTAAGCACTTCTCCTATTGCAAGAAAGATCAATCTAGTAGGCCAAACTAAACCGATAATTGGAAGAGACTTGCAAAGATATCAAATCATGCATATAAGAATTCAGAGAAGAAACAAATATTATTCATAGATAGACTTGATCATAAATCCACAATTCATCGGATCTCGGCAAACACACGGCAAAAATTATTACATTGAATAGATCTCCAAGAACATCGAGGAGAACTTTGTATTGAGAATCAAAGAGAGAGAAGAAGCCATCTAGCTAATAACTATGGACCCGAAGGTCTATGGTAAACTACTCACACATCATCGGAGAGGCTATGGTCTTCATGTAGAAGCCCTCCGTGGTCGATTCCCCCTCCGCCGGAGCACCGGAAAAGGCCCCAAGATGGGACGGGTACAGAAGGTTGCGGCGGTGGAAAAGTGGTTTCGTGGCTCTCCCTCATGTTTTTAGGGTATAAGAGTATATATAGACGGAAGAAATAGGTCGGTGGAGCTCCATGGGGCCCACGAGGGTGGGGGCGCGCCTACCCCCTTGGGCGCTCCCTCCTGCCTTGTGGCCACCTCGCGGAGTTTCAGACTTCAACTCCAAGTCTTCTGGATTGCGTTTGTTCCAAGAAAGATCATCGCAAAGGTTTCATTCCATTTGGATTCCGTTTGGTATTCCTTTTGTGCAAAACACTGAAATAGGCAAAAAAATAGAAACTGGTACTGAGCCTCCGGTTAATAGGTTAGTCCCAAAAATAATATAAAAGAGCATATTAAAGCCCATTAAACATCCAAAACAGATAATATAATAGCATGGAACAATCAAAAATTATAGATACATTGGAGACGTATCAATGGCATTCCATAGGGTGATCACACGGGTCCTCCGGGATCCCCTAGGGCAAGCACTGGGTTCTCCAGCAACACGGGCAAGCCACTGGTTTCTCCAGGGTGGCCCAACTATTCCACCTAGATGTATGTTGATGTTGCCACCTTAAGTAAACCCTTAATTATTAGTTCTCTCATAACTTGCATGAATCTCACATACCAATCCCCGTCTACGAGCATGGCTAAGCAATATATATAAGCATAACGAAATTTTACCGGGGAGATAAAAGGTAATAGGTTCCTACCTCATGAACTACATATCAATGCCACAACCCACAATCCTATTCATGCAAGTCTGTAAGGGTGGAACTAATGCATAGCAAAAACTGGGTGTAGAAAAATATGATCAAAGTGTGAACTTTCCTTGTACTGTCGATGAAGATTCTTCGCACTCATAATTCCTGATAGTTCTACTCGTCACACTCCGATCAATCTATCGTAAGCTAACAATCATTTGCACGCATAAGCAATCATTCTAAGATCCAAAAGAAAGAAGAAAATACTTTAGATAACTTCAAAACCATCAAATAAAACTCTTGGACATAAACACATTTTTAACAGTAGCAAAATTATGTGATTTTGATCTTAACAGAAAGTACATGTCAAGAGCTTCTATTTGCAAAAAGAATCAACTAAATCAGAGTTTTAAAATTCAAGTTACAGCCAAAACAAGTTTAAATTTCAATCTGACCTAATTCAAATTTTAAAATTTCAGAAAGTTTATTTTATTTGTTCTATGGATAGTTGAGATCATGATTAAGAATTAGGCATTGGTTTCACTGAATTTGGACAAATGGTTAAAAAGTTGTGAGGGTTTGAAAATCAGGGGCTAATATGAAAAATCAAACTACAACTAGGTCCCTGGCCACGTGGTAGAAAACGACAGGCTGAAACCCGTTCGTTGAGGATCTAAACCAGCGAACGTTCTCTACTTAGCGCATACTGGTTTGAAATAAAAAAAACAGATCGATCTAATCTGGGCCGTCTAATCTATATCGAACGGACGAGGGGGTCCGGTGGCCTACCGCGGCGGTGGTCGTTGATGTCGCCGGAGAAGACGGATGAGGGCTTCGAGCGGGCAGCAACTCTGGTGGTCTGCGGCGACGGCGGAGCTGTCGGGGAGGGGCGGCTCGATGCGGCGGTGACGAAAGTGAATCGACGGGGGTCGACGGCGACGGGATGGAGCGGGCGGCGACGACGAGATCTAGTCGGCGGTGGCGGCGGTGATGCTTCGGTTTGGGGGAAGAGAAGAGGGCCGGGGCCTCAGTATTTAAAGAGGGAGGCGAGGGCGTTGCATGGGCGAGGGGCAAGGGCGAGAGGACAGTGTCCCGCTCGGACACGGTGGTGACCGGCGATGGCATGTGCGTGCGGGACTCCAGCGGGAGGTCGGTGACGAACCCGACAGGTGGGTCCCACCTGTCGGTGGCTGGGTGAGCGGGCGAGCTAGCGAAGAAGCCGCGGGCCGCGGGCCTAAATGCCAGCTGGGTATAGAAAAATATGATCAAAGTCTGTGTGGGGAGGCAGCCGCAGGCCTAAATGTCAGCTGGGCCGGTTGGTTGGCGCTGGCCCGGCGCGGCTGAAGTTTTTTTGAATAAGTCGGAGAGTAAAAGTTAGAAAAGAAAAATAAATATAAATTTTTCCTAGACAAGAAATATATCAAAATTCTTAGAATAAAACAAACAAAAATATGAACATTTTTTCAGAGGCAATAAATTACTTAAGAAACATATTATTTTGCAATAGCTTCAAATTGGATTTGAATTGAATTTTGAAATCCTTTGCAAATAGTTTTCTATTTTATTTATTAAAATACTTCTCAAATATTCTCTGAATTTTAAAGGGTCATGTTTCCTTCACTCAGTCTTTATATTCAGAGAATTTTGAGATGATTTGAAATTCCAAACGAAAAGTGAATATTCCAAATAGTCTTCCAAATAAGTTTTGAAAGCCGTACTCATTACTCCCCACTCTATTTCATAAATTTTGAATAAGTCCTATTATCTTCTCTCCTTGAAAATCCTTGAGTGGCATAAAGCTTCTGAGTTTTAAAAAACATGTTCAAATGGAAATCAAATCTTTCAAAACCCCTTTTTTCAAATGGAAGAACTCATGTTATCTTCACGCTAGAGTTTGTTTTGAAATTAAATTTTGAATTCCATGGAACCAAAAGCAAGAATGAAAGTTTGGAAAAGTCCTATTATTCCCTCTCATTAACTTTCAAAAAGTTTCAAATTCCACTCAATTTCACACAACTAATCACACAAGCAATCATTATCACTTAATTAATATAACATTCCAAAATTTATAATTTTGGGATGTTACAAAATCCCACTTAAATCAACATCCTTGAAGTTGTCTAAGTGTTTACATGATCCAAATCAACTACCCATGTGCAATCATCACGTGAGATGGGGTTGTCATCAATGGTGAACATCTGCATGTTGATAGTATCTACTATATGACTCATGTTCTACCTTTCGGTCCTCCGTGTTCCGAGGTTGTACATGCTAGGCTCGTCAAGTTTAACCTAAGTATTCTGCATGTGTAAAACTGGCTTACACCCGTTGTATGCGAACATAGCGTCTATCACATCTAATCATCATGTGGTGCTTTGAAATTAAGTCAAGGGGTCATCTTATAATGCTACCGTTGTCCTAAGAAAAATAACATGCATAAAAGATAAACATCGCATGCAATCAAAAAATATGTGACATCATATGGCCATTATCATCTTGTGCTTTTGATCTCCATCTACAAAGCACCGACATGAGCTCCATCGTCACCGACATGACACCATGATCTCCATCATCGTGTCTTCATGTGGTAGTCTCGCCAACTATTGCTAACGCATAGCGATAAAGTAAAGCAATTACATGGCATTATTAATTGACACGCAGGTCATACAATAAATTAAAGACAACCATATGGCTCCTGCCGGTTACCGTACTCATTGACATGCAAGTCGTGAACATATTAAAAAGTGATCATCACATACATCAACATACATCACATCACATTTTGGCCATACCACATCACAACATGCCCTGCAAAAACAAGTTAGACGTCCTCTACTTTGTCGTTGCAAATTTTACGTGGCTGCTATGGGCAACTAGCAAGAACCATTCTTACCTACGCAAAGCCACAATGGTGATAATCAAGTTGCCTTTTAACCTCCTACAAGGACGACCTTTGTCAAATCAAATTCAACTAAAGTAGGAGAGACAGACACCCGCCAGCCACCTTATGCAATACAAATTGCGTGTTAGTCGGTGGAACTGTTCTCACGTGCGAGGACATGTAAGGTTGGTCTAACCGCTTCATCCCGCAATACCACCGAATCCAAATAAGACAAGGGAGGTAAGCAATCTGAACTTCAATGCCCACAACTTCTTTGTGTTCTACTCATGCTTATTCATCTATGCATAGACCTAGCTCATGATGCCACTAATGGAGAATGTTGCATGATAATCAAAAGAATTCCTACGAATCACCCAAGGTCTATCTATGAGAAGCATAGCAACGAGAGGGGAGAGTGTGTCCACGTACCCTCGTAGACCATGCTACTTCTTGATCTTGCATTGGTTTTTCCCTTGAAGTGGAAAGGGTGATGCAAAAAAGCAGAGATAAGTATTTCCCTCAGTTGAGAACCAAGGAATCAATCCAGTAGGAGGAACACACAAGTCTCCAATAATTGCACCTACACAAACAAACAAATACTTGCACCCAACGCGATACAGGGGTTGTCAATCCCTTCACGGTTAATTACAAGGATGAGATCTGATAGTGATAGATATAAAAGATAAGTAAAAGTGTGAAATAAGATAAAAGTAAATAAATTGCAGCAAGGTATTTTTTTTTGTTTTTTTGATTGTATAGATCTGAAAATAATATGAGAAAAATAGACATGGGGGGCCATAGTTTTCACCAGAGGCTTCTCTCTTGAAAGAAAGCATATGGTGGGTAAACAAATTACTATTGAGAAATTGATAAAAAAAGTGCATAGTTATGACGATATCTAAGGCAAGGATCATGTATATAGGCATCACGTCCGTCACAAGTAGACCAACTCCTACATGCATCTACTACTATTACTCCACACATCGACCGCTATCCAGCATGCATCTAGTGTATTAAGTTAAGAAGAATGGAGTAATGCCTTAAGCAAGATGACATAATGTAGAGGGATAGATCCAAACAATATGAACAAACCCCATATTTTTATTCTTAATGGCAACAATACAAATACGTGTCATATCCCTTTCTGTCACTTAGAATAAGCACCGTAAGATTGAACCCATTACAAAGCACCTATCTCATGGCAAGAAAAATCAATCTAGTTGGCCAAACCAAATCAATAGATTGGAGAGATATACAAAGCTATCATAATCATGCATACAAGAGTTCAGAGAAGACTCAAATAATATTCATGGATAATCTAATCATAAACCCACAATTATCGAATCTAAACAAATGCACCGCAAAAGAAGATTGCATAGAATAGATCTCCAAGAACATCGAGGAGAACATTGTATTGAAGATCAAAGAGAAAGAAACCGCCATCTAGCTACTAGCTATGGACACATAGGTCTATGGTAAACTATTCACACATCATCGAAAGGGCAGAAAGGTTGATGTAGAAGCCCTTTGTGGTCGAATCCCCCTCCGTCAGAGTACCGGAAAAGGCCTTCAGATGGGATCTCGTGGTTCTAGAACTTTTAGCGGCCGAAAAGTATTTTGGTGTGCCCTCTATTCTATGGGGAATATTTGGGAATTTATAGAAGAAGAATTGGGGTTGGAGGTTCCATGGGGGGCCCACAAGCTTGTGGGGCGCCACCCCCCTAGGGCGCACCCTACGAGCTTGTGGCCATCTCTGGCTCCCCTGGCCTCCTCCTGAAGCTTCCACGGTGTCTTGTGGTCTAAGAAAAATCGTCAAAATGTTTTGTTCCGTTTGGTATTGATTTTCTGTAAAGACAAAAACAAGGAAACAAAACAACTAGCACTTGGCACTAGGTTAATATGTTAGTCCCAAAAAATCATATAAAATAACATAATAATGCATATAAAACATCCAAGATTGATAATATAATAGCATGGAACAATAAAAAATTGTAGATATATATGTTGGAGACGTATCAAGCATCCCCAAGCTTAATTCCTGCTCGTCCTCGAGTATGTAAATGATAAGAACAAATTTTTTGATGTGGAATGCTCCCTATCATGTTTATCATGTAATCTTTCTTTATGTGGCATGAATATTCAGATCCGTAAGATTCAAAAGAAAAATTTAATATTGACATAAAATCAATAATACTTCAAGCATACTAAAAAGCTATCATGTATTTTCAAAATATAATGGCTAAAGAAAGTTATCCCTACAAAATCGTATAGTATTGTTATGCTCCATCTTCTTAACACAAAGTATTTATCATGCACAACCCCGATGTCAAGCTAAGCAATTGGTTCATACATTTTAACACGCTTCAGATTTCTTAGCTCTCACGCAATACATGAGCGTGATCCACAGATATAGCACTATGGGTGGAATAGAATATGATGTTGGAGGTTGTGTGGAGAAGACAAAAAAGGGAGAAAGTCTCACATTGACGAGGCTAATCAACGGGCTATGGAGATGCCCATCAATTGATGTCAATGCAAGGAGTAGGGATTGCCATGCAACCGATGCACTAGAGCTATAAGTGTGTCGGTGGAAACGACACCAATGGGATCACAGGAATCCCTTCTATGGTTGTGGGCGCGGGGTTGTGCAAAGAGCGGGTCTAGTAGTTAGCACAGGGAGATTTTATCCAGGTTCAGGACGCGAGGATGCGTAATACCCTAGTCCTGCTTTGGTGTATATTTGAGCGTAGTCCAAAAAGTCCAAGTCCTCTCATAGTACGCCGCGGGCCTCCTTTTATAGTGAAAGGGGTTGCCACAGTGGCACACAGGAGGTGGAAAGTATGTACAGTGTACAAGATTACCGCCTGTCATTACAGGACAAAACACATTAAATGCGCTACTTAGGTGTCCTCTTGCTTTATTGGGGACTGTAACGAATCCCATCATGTCCGTCGCTGCTCCGCCTTGCCCCGACATGCATCCAAGCCAACGAGGCATGCTGCGCCATGTAGGCTGGCAGGCTACTGAGCTAGTGTGGTGGTAGGGTCTTCACGAAGATCTGCATGCCACCACGCAGGTGCTTGACTAGTTGCATTAGGAGCCATGTACTGCCACGTGGGTACTTGCTTTAGTTGGTGAGTTGGCCGCTGAGCTGGGGCGGCGGTGGGGCGGCAAGGTCTTGCCGCGGTCTTGCGTATATCCCCGGCAAGGGTCTTGCCGGGGCCTTGTGAGCGCCCTCGGCAAGAGTCTTGCCGGGGCCTTGCGGGCGCCCTCGACAAAAGTCTTGTCGGGGCCTTATGGGTGTCTTCGGCAAGGAGCCTTGCCGGGGCCTTGTGGGCATCATCGGCAAGGAACCTTGCGGTTGTATCATCTTCGGCTTTTCATCTAGGCTTTGTAGGCTCTTTGTCTTCACAAAGATCTGCATGCCACTATGCAGGCGCTTCCCGAGCTTTGGTTCTAACGTTGTCGATGGCATCGGAACTCTCAGGCTCAATGGTGGCTGTGATGCTGGCATTGGGTGAGCTGCCCCGGCAAGGCTCTTGCCGGGGCTGCGTAGGCCCCCCCCGGCAAGGGTCTTGCCAGGGGAAAGCCCATCTTGTTGCTCCGTCTTCTGCGCCCTTGGTTGGAGCGCTGTTCTGGTAGCCTTGCATACGCTTCTTTCCTCGCCTCGCTAAGTGTGGCAGCTTGGTGCGGCTCTGTTGCCGATGCACAAGTAAAGGGTTATAAAGAGAGTCCCTACTTTTGTACACCGGCAGAGCCCGGGCTGGGCCACACATAAGCCTTGACAGCGTTGTTGGGCTAGGCCCGAGCGGTCTTGTGAGCACGCTGGGCCGAGTTTTACCGCAGTAACTTTCCCGCTGGTTGCGCTTCCCCACGATCCGCGTTGAATGTGTGACGTGGGGGTCATGCATGGAGCGGTTGCTACAGCGGGCGTCACATCGTGGTAAATGGTAAAGAGACGGCCCGCGTCTTCCCCATAAAGAAGGAAAAAACCATGCGCGCGCTGCTCATTTACCCTCTGCGCCTCTTCCAATCTCGGAGACGCTGTTCCCCTTTTCTTCCTCCGGTGAAAGATTCGAAGCTCTCGCCTCTACTTGCTGCCGCTACACCTCCATTGCTCTTGATCCTTCGCCCTCTCCCAGTCCTCATGGCACCCAAAACTAGCAAGGGCAAGGGAGCGGCCAAGGACGCCAGGGAGGAGGCGCCGGAGAGCGAGTTGGCGGTGCGGCGGACGTAGCTTTCCCACTTCCCTTTGACGGTCGATGCGGTCCACCTCAGGGACTACTTTTTTCCCCTGTGGGGGATGAAGACGGCGGGGTACCCTGCCACGCGCGTTGTCCCTGCCGATTTCGCCAAGGTCGGCCCAAATCGGTACCCATTTTCGTTGATTTCTTCTCTTGCGGGCTATGCCCCCTTTCTCTGACTTCTTCAACAACGTCATGCACACCTATGGATTCCATCTTCTGGATCTTACGCCGAATGCCGTGGCGTGCATGAATTTCTTTGCCCATCTCTGCGAGGGCTTCGCCGGGGTGCTCCCTAGCACGACGCTCTTTCGCCACTACTTCTTCCCTCACCTCCAGCCAGGGGGCGCCATCTCCGGCTGCATCACCTGAATCGCGAGGACCCAGGAGAAGGGCACATATCCGGAGGGTCCTCAAAAGGAGAGGTGGGAGGAATGGTGGAGCCGGTGGTGCTGGATCAAGGAGGAGGACCCGCGGGAGTTCTGCCGGGTTCGTCAGAGTCCGCCGACCCGCCGCAGGGACTGGAGCGACCTCGACGCTAACGACGAGAAGCTCACGGTCGCCACCACCAGGATCCATCGCCTCACCATGGCCGTGCTCACCCTCGAGATGATGGGGGCCGACTTCATCCGGCGCTAAATCGCCCTGCTGCACAACAAGGGGAGGCTGGCCTGGGATTTCAGGAACGCGGCCGATATCATGAGGCTCCGCCCTAGCCTGAAGCATAACTTTACGGTGATGGGGCATTCCCATTTCTGTCAAAGGCTTTTTCAGCTTGACGTGGACGGCGACGGCGGAGCTGAGCAGACCGGCAGGGCCACGAAGGCCGGCAAGACCGTCAAGGGGCCTCTGTTCGGGTTGCCGGCGGGAGTGGTCCCGCTGAGCAACAACTCTCGCCAGTCCTCCATCATCTCCATGATGCCGGACTTTAATGCGCATGGCCTTGACCCGGCCTGGGCCGAGCCGCCAGCGGAGAAGGTGTAGGAGTTCTTCGACACTTTGTCGGAGAGCTATGTCCGTGACGAGCCGCTGCTCATCCAAGACACCACCAAGGTGGAGCTGGACTACATTCGCCGCCAGGGCGGCGGAGGCGACGCTTGCCGGGGCCGTGGAGGACGAGGCCGACGCGACCGCGAAGGATAAGGAGCTCGCCCAGTGGGTGGAGTCTGCAGGGAAGGCCAGCGGCGCCGGCACCGAGGCCCCCCTTGTTGAAGACGCGGGCGACAAATCCTCCGAAGAGGAGGTCGAGGTGAACGACCCCCCGACCGCGGGGGCGGCTTGTCGTGCGGCGGGCCCGCTCTGGCGAGCCGGTCCGGCCCGGCAGGACCACGCAGGGGCAGCCGGCCCAGGGGCAGCTCGTGCGCGAGACGAGGGTGATGAAGGCCGTGGCAGCGAAGAAGGCGGTGAAGGCCGCGGTGGTGAAGAGGCTAGCGACTGCTTCCTCCTCATCCAAGCGGCACCGGACCCCATCCCCTCCTCCTCCTCCTCCTCCCTCGGACAACACCTTGGAGGCCGAGTTTGACCTCAGATCTTTTAGCCCGACAAGGAAGAGGAAGCTAGTGGAGGAGGTGGTGGAGGACGAGTAAGTATTTCGCCCCCCACATCATCTCCTGACCCCTGTTATTCTTATTTGACTTGATGTTGTCTTGAGAAGGAAACGGAGACGCTGGCCCAGAGGGTGGCGAAGAGGGCCAAAGCCTCGACGGGTGATGGGCCCCCGACAGATACTCCGCATACGCTGGTGTTTGTGGAGAGCAGCTCAGACAGTAGCCCCCGACGAAGCCCCCGCTTCAGCCCCCGACGTGAGTTCATTTACTCATTCCTCATCGATAAGCGCTGGGGTATGATTCCTTGGTGCTGACCTTGCCGTGGTTGCAGGAGGAGGACGGCAGCAAGAGGAGCCGCTGAGGGCCAACCCCAACACGCCGCCCCCATCAACCACACCGCCTCGAGTGGCATCCCCGGCAAGGGCACCAAGCACCGAACATGCGCGCATGGAGGAGGAGGAGGAGGCGAACTTGGGTGGCTCCATCCCGGCAACGAACATTGGCGGGGAGGGGAATACTTCTTGCCAGCTTGGCACGGGTAAATGGCCGGTTTTCCGTCCCTATCTTTTCTTCTTTTCTCCCTATGTGTTTTGATCTTGACTTCGTTCCATCCTTTCTTCTGGCCTTCAGATCCTCCCTCGATGGACCAGGAAGATGTCGACCTTTTCATCGAGGAGGTCGCCAAGGACGCCGAGGCTGAAGCCGACAGGATCACTGCCAAGGAGGCCGCCAAGACTGCCGCTGAGGAGGCCGCCAAGGGGCCTGCCGGGGAGGCCGGCAAGGCTGCTGCCGAAGGGGCCGGCTAGGCCTCCGCTGGGGAGGCCGACAAGGCTGCCGGCGAGGAGAAGGTGGCCAACGACCAACCTCCCTCCCCTCCGGCCCCCGCCCCGAGCAGGTATTTGAAGGTGGGCGACGGCCTGTTCGTCCACCTCCCAGGGGTGGCGGGCACCAGGGCGTCAGCCGAGGGGGAGGTTTTCGACGATGAGGAGCTCGCCACCGCTGGGCTCCAAGTTGTTAACGAGCCGAGCCCTGGCGACAACGGTTCCCAAGAGGAGCAACTTCTCCGGGCCATGAGCGCTAACTTCCAGAAGCTCCAGGCGCTCCACCGTGCCTGCTCCGACAAGGCGAAATCCAAGGTGGCAGTGATGGACAAAGCGGAAGCAGATTTCAAGGAGCGCGTCACTGAGACGCAAGCCTGGTTCCGCTATGCCCATCAAGAAATGAAGGCTATCCAGGGTGAGCTGGCTGAGCACAAACAAGAACTCATCCTGAAGCAAGATGACATCGAGAAGGCTCAGGAGCTGGCGAAGGAGCATGCCGCCAAAGATGAGGCCGCTCGACAACAGCACCAGGATCTGCAGAACTCTCAGGAGGAGGATCTTGCCGCCCGTGAGGAGGCGCTTGCCGCCACACTCCGCGGCAAGGATGAGTAGATCGAGAAGCTCGTTGCACAGTGGACCCAAGAGCTGGAGCAGAGGCACAAAGAGGCACGCAATGCTCAGGCCCTGGTCCATGTCGACAAGGTGAAGGAGCTGGAGCTGGAACAGGAGGAGCTGAAGAAAAGGGTCTTGGAGCTGACGAAGGAGAGGGACTCGATCAACGGTGCTCTGGTGGAGGCACAGGCTGCAGTCTTTGGCAAGGCCGAGCTACTCTCCAAGGCCAACGACTCCATCAATGACCTGAAGCTGAAGCTGGATGGCTTGGAGGGGAAGCTTTTGGAGGCCAGGACCCGTGAGCAGACCCTGAGCAAGTCCCTGGAGGACGAGAAGCAGGGGCGGAGCAACGACGCCGCCAACCATGGGGATTACATGAAGAGCGTAAACCTCTGGATCAGCCGCCTTGTTGACGTCGCAGAGAGGATCACCATGCAGCTGGCCGCCATAGGCATGCCGAACTTCAGGTACTCTCCGAAGGGGAACGTATCCCCTAACGCTAGGTTGACCCTGTTCTTCGAGGGCGTTCTCGAGGCCATGGGGTAGCTCCGTTCCAACCGCGCAACTTATCTGGCCAACGAGTCCCGGAGGCTCTGCCGGGGTGCCTTGACTAAGGTGCTCACCAAGGTGGCGTTCTGGAACCCTACCATCAACTTCGCCAATGCGCTAGAGAGCTTGCCGGAGGAGGCGGACCTCGCGGCGCTCAAAGAGCGTATCAAGCAGATCGTCGACTGCGTCAACGGAGTCCAGAGGGTGGAGGGCCAGCGCTGGGACAAGGCACCCCGTTTCTCGTTGCCGCTGCGAGTTCAAGGCCAGGACAATTTTATCTTAAGTTAGAGCCACAACGATTATTTGATGTAATATAACTCTCTAGTACTTTGAAGTGATGCATGTTAGTTTCCTGTTTGATCTCCCTTTGTATGTCCACCCTACGTTTAATTGGATAGGCTTGCCGACACGTAAACCCAGGCAGCGACACCTTGAGAATGGATCCTCAATAGCCTGCCGGGTGTGCTTGCTGCCGGGCAAACCACCTTACCGCTCTCAGCGCGGCCGCTTGAACTATTGAGCGGACTCGAAACAGAACAAGAGCGTTGCCAATAGCGGAAAGGCCACCCTGCCGTTCTCGACGCGGCCGCTCGAACTGTTGATCAGACTCAAAACAGAACAAAGGTCTTGCCAATAGTGAAAGGACCCCATTGCGTGCAGGTTTTCCATACAAAGAGGAAGATCCTCGAGGGGAATAACCTTATATAAAAAGGAATTGCTTAAAGTTTCGCATGACTTAGCTTTTCTATCATCGCGCGGACTGTCACTGCGTCTGTAGATGATGCCACTCGCTCCGTCATCTTCTTCCTTGGAGCGGCGACCATGATGAAGCCGCTGCGCCAACTAGACCAGATTTTCACAACAGCGACCCCCTACCTGGCACGCCAAAGATGTCGGTGGAAACGACACCTATGGGATCACAGGAATCCCTTCTAAGGTTTGCGGGCGCAGAGTTGTGCAAAGAGCGGGTCTAGTAGTGTCGGTGTACAAAGATAGGGGCACGCTTTTGTACCCCTTTACCTGTGCACGGGCAGTCAGAGCCGCGCCCACGACCACACCAAGCAGAACGAGGGAGGTGAGCCAAGGTAAGATCGAAGCCCAATACAATCAAAGCAAACGCCAAGGCCAAGACCATGAAGAGCAGAGAGACGAAGCAGGTTCCCCCGGCAAGACCCTTGCCGGGCGGCCTCAGCAGCCCCGGCAAGAACCTTGCCGGGGCAGCTCGCCCCGCACCAACAGAGCGAGCCACCCTTGAGCCCACGGCCCCCAGCGCCATCATCAGCGTGGGGCCAAGGCTCGGAAAGGCACCCCTGTGGTGGCATGCAGATCTTTGTGAAGACATATTCAAGATCAGATGAGGATTAGAAGACAACGATCCTCGGCAAGATCCTTGCCGAGGAAGGCTACCAGACCCCCGGCAAGACCTTTGCCGGGGACGACAGCGCGCCACGGCAAGACCCTTACTGGGCCACCCGACAAGGCCCTCACCAAGGACGCTAGTGGGACCACCGCCAGGCCCGTGCCAACCAAGCTTCCACCACCGTTCCCATGCAGCTGCCAGCCCAACCAGCTGGGCGGGCACCTGCGTGGCAACATGCAGCTCCCAGGCTGACTCGTCAAGCGCCTGCGTGGCGGCATGCAGATCTTCGTGAAGACTCCACCATCGCGCCACCTCAGTTGCCTGCCTGCCTACATGGCGCTGCACGCAACGCTGGCCAGGGCGCGTGTCAAAGCGAGGAGGAGCGGCGACGGACGGGGCCAGGCCTCGCCCGTCCCCAATAAAGCAAGGGGACACCTAAGCTATGCATTTAATGTGTCGTGTCCTGTTATACGAGCGATAAGCTCAGGGCATTGTACGCCTTTCCACCTCCTGTGTGCCACTGTGGCAGCCCCTTTTGACAATAAAAGGAGGCCCATGGCATACTGGAGAAGGATTTGGCTCTTTCGAACCACGCGCTGATCACAGCTAGTTCGAGAGCTCAAGAACTCTCTGAAATACACCCACCAAAGCGGGACTAGGGTTTTACGCATCCTCGCGGCCCGAACCTGGGTAAACGATCCTTGTGCTGTCTACTAGCCCTGCTCTCCTCGCAACCCTGCGCCCCGACAACCGTAGTAGGGATTCTTGTGATGCCATAGGTGTCGTTCCACACCGACATCTTTGGCGCGCCAGGTAGGGGGTGCAATTGTGAGAATCTGGTCTGGTAGTTAGCCTAGCAGTTCTTTGTCGCTTTCGGTTTCTGAGAAGAAGGCGGCTGGAGAAAGACGCCGGCTCGGCAACAGAAAAGCTAAGTTATTCAGAGCTTTGAGTTATTTCCTCTTTTACCTAAGGTTATCGTCCTAGAAGATCTCACCTATGCATGAGAAACCTGCACGCAAAGGGGCCCTCCCGCAATTGGCAACGCCCTTGTTCTGTTTCGAGTCCGCTCAACAGCTCAAAGCGGCTGCGTCAAGAGTGGCAGGGTAGCCTTCCGCACTCGGGAACGCTCCTGACTCTGACTCGAGTCAAGCTCGACAGTTCGGGCGGCCATGCTAAGGGCGACAAGGTGGTCCACCCGGCAGCAAGCACACCCGGCAGGCCAATGGGGATCCGTCCCCAAGACGCCGCCTTGGGTTTACGCGCCGGCGAGCCTACCCAGTAACGTAGGGTGGACATACAAAGGAAAATCGAACGGGAAATAACATGCATAATACTGAAAGTGCTGCAGAGTTATATTACATCAAATTGTTGCTGCGGTTCTAACTAGAGATAGCGATTGTCTTGGTTGTGAACTTACAACGGCGATAAAGGACGGGATGCCTAATCCCGGCGCTGGCCCTCCACCCTCTGGATTTCACCGACTCGGCTGATGATGGGCTTGATGCGCTCCCTGAGCGGCGTGAGGTCAGTACCCTCCGGCAAGCTCTCCAGCGCGGCGTCAAAGTCGAGGTCAGGGTACCAGTGCGCCACCATGGTGAGAACCTTGGTCATGGCACCCTGGCAAAGCCTCCGGGACTCGTCGGCCAGTGAGGCCGCCCGGTTGGCGTGGAGCCGCTCCAGAGCGCCGACGACCTTCTCAAAGAACATAGTCAGGCTGCAATCGGCGCTCACGCTCTGCTCCGGGACATACCTCACGTCCGGCATCCCCATGATGGCCAACTGCGCGGCGGCCTGGTTGGCGACGGTGGCAAGGCGATTGAGCCAACGATTCTCGCCCTCCATGTGGTCCGCGAAGTTGAGGCCCTCGTTCCTCCGCAACTGCTTCTCGGCCTCCAGCTCCTTGGCCAGGGTCCCCTCCCGGATCTGGCCCTTCGACAGCACCTTCTCGAGACCCTCTAGCTTCAGCTGGAGGTCTTTGATGGAGTTGTTGGCCTCGGAGAGCTCCCCAGCCTTGCTGACGACCGCGCCTTGCGCCTCTGTCAGGGCACTTTTAAGTGTGTCCCTCTCCTGGGACAACTTCAGGGCCTGTTCCTTCAACCCGTCGCGCTCTGCCTCCAACTCCTCCACCTTGCCGGCGTGAAACTGGGCCTGGGCATCGAGTGGCTCTGCTCTAGCTCACTGGTCCGCTGCAAGACAAGCTTCTCCACCTCTACATCCTTGCCGTGAAGCATGGCGGCAAGCTTCCCCTCGCGTGCAGCGAGGTCCTCCTCCTGGGAGTTCAGCGCGGCCTCGTGCTGGGTCCGGGCGGCTTCGGCGGCCGCGGCCAAGTTCCTCGCCGTCTCTTAAGCTTTCTCGATGTCGGCGAGCTTCATGGTGAGCTCTACGTCGCTCCTAGCCAGCTCGCCCTGGGCAGCCTTGAGCTCCTTGTGGGCCTCGCGGAACCAATCCTGCGTCTCGACGACGCGCTCCTGGAGGTCCGCCTCCGCCTTCTCCACCACCGCCATCCTGGACTTAACTTTGTCCAGGCGGGCGCGGTGTTGCGCCTGGAGCTTCCGGAAGCTGGCGCCCATGGCATGGAGGAGCCGCTCCTCCCGCGAGACGTCACCGCCAACGATTGGCCCGTCGACGACTTCAAGCCCAGCGACGGCAAGCACTTCGTCGTCAAACACCTCTCCCTCAACGGGTGTCCTGGTGCTCGACGCGTCTGGAAGGTGGACGAACAAGTCGTCACTCACCCTTAGGTACTTGCCGGAGCCGGAAGCAGCAGAGGAGGAAGGCTGGTTGCCAGCCTCCTCCTCCTCTTCCTCGGCAGCGGCCCCGCCGGCCTCCCCGGCAGGCCCCTTGCCGGTCTCCTCAGCGGCAGCCTTGCCGGCAGGCCCCTCGGCGGCGTCCTCAGCAGCACCCTTGGCGGCCTCCTCCGTGGCGATCTTCTCGGCGTCCGCCTCGGCGGCCTTGGCGACGCCCTCGATGACGGTGTCCACGTCCTCTGGGTTCACCGAGGAGGGATATGGACACCAAGGAAGGGGCGAGGCAAGGCCAAGACCAAGAACCAGAAAGAAAAAGAAGAAGGGACGAACGGTGATAGACTTACCTGTGCCAGTACCCGGCTGGGAAACGGAAGTCCCCTCCCCGCCAACATTTGGCGTCGAGGCAAAGCCGCCGGTGCCCAAGTTATCCTCCTCCTCCTCCATGTGCGTGGGCTCGGTGTCTGTCGCCCTTGCCGGGGACGCCCCTCGGGGCGGCGTGGTCGATGTGGGCGGCGTGTTGGGAGTAGCCCTCTATGGCTCCTCCTGCAGCTGCTCTCCTCCTGCATACCCGGCAAGGTCAGCACCAAAGTGTCGTGCCCCTGACACATGTCGACGGGAGAAGAGTGACGAACTTACGTTGGGGCTATGCCGGGGGCTGCTGTCCGGGCTGCTCAACACCACCAAGGGCGCCCTCGAAGTACCAGTCGGGGGCTGGCTACCCGCCGAGACCTTGGCCTTTTTCGCTCTCTGGGCCAACGTCTCCGTGTCCCTGCAAAGATCACGACAAGTCAAGGCAAGCAACACAAAGTGAGGAGGCAGAGATAACGAAAAGGAACCAGATGCTTACTCATCGTCCGCCTCCTCCTCTGCCGTCTTCCTCCTCCTCGTCGGGCTGAGGGATCCATAATCGAAGGTGACCTCTGTGTCAACATCCGCCGGAGGAGGGGAAGGAGGCGGTGTCTGGGCACGCTTGGATGAAGAAGGGGCGGTTGTCTTCTTCTTCACCGTGGCCTTCGCCAGCTTCTTCGCCGCTGCGGCCCTCGTATGGCGCCGGGACCCCTCCAAGGTCAGCTGCGGCTGCGCAGCCCTGCCAGGCCGGACTGGCTCGCCGAAACTGGACCACCGCAAGACTCCCCCTCTCCCCATAACCGGCGTCGGGCCTGTAGTCTCGGCCTCCTCCTCCGACGACTCGCCGGTCACATCTTCAACCAAAGGAGCCTCGGTGCCAGCGCTGCTGGCTCCCCCGGCGGCCGCCACCACCGGGCGAGCTCCTCCTCCTCCACGGCTGTCGCGGCCTTTTCCTCCACACCACCGGCGCTGCCGGCCTCCTCGACAAGCTGTGCCTCCCTCGCCCTGGTGGCGATGTAGTCCAGCTCCGCCTGGGTGGTGTCCTGGACAAGCAGCCGCTCGGCGTCGGTGTTGATGTACCCCTCGTGCAGGGTGTCGAAGAACTCCTGCACCTCAGCATCCTCCGGCTCCTTCCAGCTCGGGTCGGGGCCATGCGCATTGCAGTCCGGCATCATGGCAATGATTTTGGACCGACGCGAGTTATTGCACAACGGGACCACTACCGTCGGCAGCTTGAACAGAGGCCCCTTGAGGACCTTGCTGGCCTTCACGGCGGCCCTCGCGACCTTGCCGGTCCGCTCGACCTCGCCGTCGCGGCCCACGTCAAGCTGGAACAGCCGCTGCCAGAAACGGGCGTGCCCCATCACTGTAAAGTTGTGGTCAAGGCCGGGGCGAAGCCGCATGATGTCGCCGGGGTTCGTGAAGAGCCAGGCTGGCCTCCCCTTGTTATGCAGCGGAGCGATCCGGCGACGGATGAAGTCCGCCCCGATCATCTCAAGGGTGAGGCCGACCTCGGTGAGCCGGAGGATCGTGGTGGTGGTGATCGTGAGCTTCTCGTTGTCAGCATCGACGTCGCTCCAATCATTTCGGCGGACCGGCGGCGCTCGGCGAACTTTGCAGAACGCTGGCGGGTCCTCCTCCTCGATCCAGCACCACCGGCCCCGCCATTCTTCCCACCTCTCCTTCATGGCGCCCTCCGGATACGCTCCCTTGGATCTTGAGACCCAGGCGATGCAACCGGAGATGGCGCCCCCTGGTTGAATCCGAGGGGAGAAGTAATGGCGGAAGAGCCCCATGTTGGGGTGCACTCCGGCGAAGCCCTCATAGAGATGCACGAAAATGGCCATGCACGCCACCGCATTCGGAGTAAAATCAAGGAGGTGGAAGCCAAAGGTATGCATGACATCGCTGAAGAAATCGGAGAAGAGAGGACAGAGCCCGCAGGAAAAATAATCGACGAAAAAGGGGTATAGATTTGGGGCAGCCTCGGCGCAGTCGGTGGGGATGACGCGCGTGGCAGGATGCCCCGTATCCCCCCCCCCCCCCCGTCTTCACTCCCCACAGGGGCCTAAAGTAGTCCCGAAGCTCGAACACGTCAACCGTCGAGGGGAAGACGGCAGATGACTGCGTCATTGCACCGCCGGCGCACTCTCCGTGACTCCGTGGCTCCGGCGTCCTTGGCCACTCCCTTACCCTTGGTGGATTTTGGCGCCATGGCGGCTGGGGGAGGAGGGCAGGACAGAGGGCGGCGGAAGCGCAATGGTGGTGAGTAGGAACAAAGCTTGAAGAAGAAGAGAAAGGTGAGCGGAGGTTTCTGAGATTGGGGTTACGCGAAGGGTAAAAGGAACAGTGTGCCCGCGGTTATCCCTTTTTATGGGGAAGCCGCAGGGCGCGCTACCCATTTACTGCGATGTGACGCATGCGTGTGGAAACCGCCCCACGCATGCAACCCACGTCACACACACCCCTCCACGCCACGCCACACGCGCGGGTCGTGGGAGGCGGAGCGCGCGAAGAATCTTACCACGGTAAAAACCGCCCCACCTGCCCGCGCACCGTTTTTGGGCCTGGCCCAACAACGTGTTGCGCTTATGTGTGGCCCAGGCCCGGGGGCTCCTATCAGTGTACAAAAATAGGGGCACGCTTTTGTACCTCTTTACCTGTGCACGAGCAGTCAGAGCCGCGCCCACGACCACATCAAGCAGAACGAGGGAGGTGAGCCAAGGTAAGATCAAAGCCCAAGACAATCAAAGCAAACGCCAAGGCCAAGACCACGAAGAGCAGAGGGATGAAGCAGGTTCCCCCGACAAGATCCTTGTCGGGCGGCCTCAGCAGCCCCGGCAAGACCCTTGCCGGGGTAGCTCGCCCCGCACCAACAGAGCGAGCCACCCTTGAGCCCACGGCCCCAGCGCCATCATCAGCGTGGGGCCAAGGCTCGGAAAGACACCCCTGTGGTGGCATGCAGATCTTTGTGAAGACATATTCAAGATCAAATGAGGATTAGAAGACGACGATCCTTGGCAAGATCCTTGCCGAGGAAGGCTACCAGACCCCCGGCAAGACCTTTGCCGGGGACGACGGCGCGCCACGGCAAGACACTACTAGGGAAAACCTTATACACAGAATCTTTGCAGCAGCGCGGCACAAAAAGAAGCGCTACTTCTAATTAGCAGTAGCGCGGGTTTTTACCACTCGCTACTACTAAGTTGATAGTAGTAGCGCGTGTTTTTAACCCTCGCTGCTACTAAGCGGTCTCTACCGTGCCCCCCCGACGCATGCCATAGTAGTAGCGAGGGGTATAAACCCGCACTACTACTAAGTTGATAGTAGTAGTGCGGTTTTATACCCCTCGCTACTACTAAGTACGAGGTAGGTGAAGTCGCTATATCCTCGGTCGAATCCCCTTCTCCTCCCCAAAATCCCTCCTCTCTTCCACCGGCGTCTAGGAGCTCGCCGGTCTTCCACCGACGTCTAGGAGGCCGCTGCCCCGCGCCACCACACTGGAGCACCTCACCACCGTTGACTAGCTCCGCTGCTCCCTACATCACCTTCCTATCTCCCTCGATTTTCCTTTTATCTCTCTCCCTCTGGTTTGACTCTCCCTCCCATGTCCATGCCCGTGTAGGTCATCGCCATGGACGACCTGGAGCTATCTGGCATGGTCGGGAAGAGGAGCCCCACGCCACGGCTGGCTCTGCCATAAGCAGGGCCCTCTCCAGCAACCCTTCTTTGGATCTGGTCTTCCGCTGTCCGTTCATGCCTCTGGCAACGCCAATCATCGCTAGATCGAACCACTACTGCGATTGACAACACGCACGGGATCGAGATTTGTTTTTGTTTTTGAATGTAATAGCAGTAGCGCGGGGTATAAGACCCGCTATAGCTAATTAGCGATGGTAAGCGCTGTTTGCAGCACGCGCTCTGACTAACCATGTATAGCGATGAGTGTGCCAACACGCCGCTCTTGCTACAAGTTAGTAATGGCGCCAGTATCGATGGCGGGCACCCGGCCATCGATACACCCAAAACCCGCGCTGCTACTAGGCTTTTCCCTAGTAGACCCTTGCCGGGCCACACGGCAAGACCCTTGCCGGGCCCCCCGACAAGGCCCTCATCAAGGATGCCAGCGGGACCACCGCCAGGCCCGCACCAACCAAGCTTCCACCTCCGTTCCCATGCAGCTGCCAGCCCAACCAGCTAGGCGGGCACCTGCGTGGCAACATGCAGCTCCCAGGCCGACTCGTCAAACGCCTGCGTGGCGGCATGCAGATCTTCGTGTAGACTCCACCACCGCGCCACCTCAGCTGCCTGCCTGCCTACATGGCACCGCACGCATCGCTGGCCAGGGCGCATGTCAAAGCGAGGAGGAGCGGCGACGGACGGGACGGGCCTCGCCCCCGTCCCCCAATAAAGCAAGGGGACACCTAAGCTATGCATTTAATGCGTCTTGTCCTGTTATACGAGCGATAAGCTCAGGGCACTGTACGCCTTTTCACCTCCTGTGTGCCACTGTGGCATCCCCTTTTGACAATAAAAGGAGGCCCATGGCATACTGGAGAAGGATTCGGCTCTTTCGAACCACACGCTGATCACAGCTAGTTCGAGAGCTCAAGAACTCTCAGAAATACACCCACCAAAGCAGGACTAGGGTTTTACGCATCCCCGCGGCCCGAACCTGGGTAAACGATCCTTGTGCTGTCTACTAGCCCTGCTCTCCTCGCAACCCTGTGCCCCGGCAACCGTAGTAGGGATTCTTGTGATCCCATAGGTGTTGTTCCACATCGACAAGTAGTTAGCACAGGGAGATTTTAACCAGGTTCGGGCCACGAGGATGCGTAATACCCTAGTCCTGCTTTGGTGTATATTTGAGTGTACTTGAGTTCTTTCTTTATAGGGGACGGTCACGAAGCCCATCCCGTCTGTCACCGCTCCGCCTTGCCCCGACACGCGTCCAAGCCAACAAGGCATGCAGCGCCATGTAGGCTGGCAGGCTGCTGAGCTGGTGTGGTGGTAGGGTCTTCACGAAGATCTGCATGCCACCACGCAGGTGCTTGACTAGTTGGATTAGGAGCCACGTACAGCCACGTGGGTACTTTCTTTAGTTGGTGAGTTAGCCGCTGAGCTGGGGCGGCGATGGGGCGGCAAGGTTTTTCCACGGTCTTGCGTATATCCTCGGCAAGGGTCTTGCCGGGGCCTTGTGAGCGCCCTCGGCAAGAGTCTTGCCGGGGCCTTGCGGGCGACCTCGGCAAAAGTCTTGCTGGGGCCTTGCGGGTGTCTTCGGCAAGGAGCCTTGCCAGGGCCTCGTGGGCATCCTCAGCAAGGAGCCTTGCGGTTGTCTCATCTTCGGTTTTCATCTAGGCTTTGTAGGCTCTTTGTCTTCACAAATACCTGCATGCCACTATGCAGGCGCTTCCCGAGCTTTGGTTCCAACGTTGTCGATGGCGTCGGAACTCTCAGGCTCAATGGTGGCTGCAATGCTGGCGTTGGGTGAGCTGCCCCGGCAAGGGTCTTGCCGGGGCTGCGTAGGCCGCCCCGGCAAGGGTCTTGCCAAGGGAAAGCCCATCTTGTTGCTCCGTCTTCTGCGCCCTTGGTTGGAGCGCTGTTCTGGTAGCCTTGCACTTCTGCTTCTTTCCTCTGCCCTGCTAAGTGTGGCCGCAGGTGCGGCTCAGACTGCCCGTGCACAAGTAAAGGGTTATAAAAGAGATCCCCTACTTTTGTACACCGACAAAGTGTATGAAATCTCAAAAGAAAACTAAGTGGGTGTGCATCCAACTTGCTTGCTCATGAAGACCTCGGGCATTTGAGGAAGCACAACATTGGAATATACAAGCCCAGTTCTATAATAAAAAATTCCCACTAGTAATAGATGAAAGTGACAAAATAGGAGACTCTCTATCATGAAGAAAATGGTGCTACTTTGAAGCACATGTGTGGAAAAATATAGTAACATTGTCCCTTCTCTCTTTTTCTCTAAATTTTTTTGTTGGGCACTTTGGCCTCTTTTTTCTTGGGCTCATTTGGCCTCTTTTTTTTGGGGGGGGGGGGCTCTTTTGCTTCTTTTCATATCTCACATGGGACAATGCTCTAATAATGATGATCATCACACTTTTATTTACTTACAACTCAAGAATTACAAGTCGATACTAGAACAATAATATGACTATATGAATGCCTCCTGTGGTGTACCGGGATGCGCAATGATCTAGTGTGACATGTGTAAAAAATATGAACGGTGGCCAAGACAAAAATACTATGCCAACTATATGATCGTGCAAAGAAATATGACAATGATGATATGTGTCATGATAAAACGGAATGGTGGAAGTTGCAGGGAAATGTATCTCAGAATGGCTATGGAAATGCAATAATAGGTAGGTATGGTGGCTGTTTAGAGGAAGATATAAGGTGGCTTATATGTGAAAAAGAGCATATCATATCATGGGGTTTGGATGCACCTGCGAAGTTTGCACGAGAAACTACAATGCACGGTACCGAAGAGGCTAGCAAATTGCGGAAAGGTGAGAGTGCGTATAATCCATGGACTCACATTAGTAATAAACAACTCACATAATTATTGCTAGAATTTATTAGCCCTCGAAGCAAAGTACTACTACGCATGCTCCTAGGGGGATAGATTGGTAGGAAAAGACCATTGCTCGTCCTCGACCGCCACTCATAAGAAAGACAATCAATAATAAATCATACTCCAATTTCATAGCATAACGAGAGACCATACGTGCATGCTTTGAGAATCACAAACCTTAACATAAGTATCTTTACTAAACAACAATTAGTTACTAGAATGACTCTAATATCACCATCTTTAAATCTCAAAACAAATGCAAGGAATCAAACTTCTCATATATTCAATGATCTTCATGAAAGTTTTTATTATATCCCTCTTGAATACCCATCATATTAGGACTAAATTCGTAATCTAAGCAAATTGCCATACTATTTATAAGACTCTCAAAATAATATAAGTGAACCATGAGAGTTCATCAATTTCTTTTAAATTATACTGTCGTGCTCTAAGAAGATATAAGTGAAGCACTAGAGGAACTACCTAGCTCAAAAGATATAAGTGAAGCAGATAGAGTATTCTAATAAATTCACGATTAATGTGTGTCCCTCTTAAAAGGTGTGTGCAGCAAGGATGATTGTGGCAAACTAAAATGCAAATACTCATATAATACAAGACGATCCAAGCAAAACACATATCATGTGGTGAATAAAAATATAGTCTCAAGTAATTTTACCGATGGATTGTAGACAAAAGAGGGAATGCCATCCGGGGCATCCCCAAGCTTAGATGCTTGGTTGTCCTTGAATATTACCCTGGGGTGCCTTGGGCATCCCCAAGCTTAGGCTCTTTACACTCCTTATTCCTTAGCCCATCGAAACTTCACCAAAACTTGAAAACGTCACAACAGAAAGCTCATGAGATCCGTTAGTATAATAAAGCAAATAAACACTTTTAGGTACGGTTGTAAACTCATTCCAATTTTATATTTGCATTATATCTATTGTATTCTATCTTCACCATTGTTCATACCCCCGATACAACCCATAGATTCATCAAAACAAGCACAACACAATGAAAACAGAATCTATCAAAAACATAATAGTCTGTAGTAATCTGGAGTTTAGCCAGACTTCTGTAACTCCAAAAATTCTAAAAAATTGGGACAACATGGGAAATTTGTATGTCCATAAAGGTCAATAATTCAGAATTTTATCACGTTCCAGCAGAGCACAACAACTCTGCTACTGGGTGCAAAAATTTATGTTTTTCACATAATCAAATCAACAATCTTCGAAATCATTCCAAAGGTTTTACTTGACACAAACACTAATCTATCTATCTATTATATACTTAAAACACAAGACAAATAAGACACCACATTCTTTCACATAAGTTAAAATAATATGCATCGTTGATCAGTAATACTTACGGCTGAGATTTAAAGATATTATGTTACATGCAAAAATTTATAAAGTCATGTATATTGAACCGTCACGTATAAGGTGCGTGAAATAAGTTCGAAACAATAGAGTTCTGATCACCACATACATATGGCATGTACAGATGATGACCGAAAGTTGCGTAAATCTATACGAGGCGGACTAGCCTAAATCACAGGGTCCAGGTCCGAGACAACCGCACGCACATGAAATTTATCTTTCCATCAACAATTTAGAGACTACCATGTTTAGATGACACGCGTAGGGAAAGTAAGGCACTGGGCACATGACCCCAACAGGGAAATCCAAACAAATAAAGATACATAACACCTCACGTACTGGCAATCACAAACTAAACAAGTTATGATTGAAACTCCACACGGAGTGAGCCACGCCAACTAATATAAACAAGACTATCCGGCCACACAAGCACACGCCCAAGAGGTCAGCTCAAACCAAGAATTGAATAGCCACCAAGAAAACCAACATTAGCCAGTACTAGACTCAGCGAGCAATTCAAAGCCTGATGCCACAAGGAAGATCAAGATATGTTGGTACCACGACGCAACGGTCGACTCGACGCCCAATTTCACCAAAAGAATTGGAGTCGAGAACAACACCACCTGATGTGAAACCCAAAGCCCGAGAAGCTAGGCACAACTGCTTCACCTTCATGTGACACGCAACTTGGACATCCAATGAAGACTTGACATCCGACGAAGTCCCGCCAAAAACGCTTGTCACCTTAATCATCAAGTTTGGTTATTATTATTAGAAAACTCGCCTATTATGTATATACTCTTCATGGGCATTTATCAATTGACCAATATTTTTCTATTACTTATGTAGGCAAAATGCCATGACGTACAAGAAGTTGAGCTGACTTCACAATAAGGAAAGAGAACTAGGAACATTCAAGTCAAAGTCATGATAATGTTGGGTTCAGTAAAACCTACAAAGACGATTTTATTATCCTAGATATGATTTTAATCGATGAATAGGTATATTTCTTATATTTTAATTAAAAATTGTTCTATTAGTTTAAAGGACAGTTACTAAGTATATATGATTTGACAGGGCCAACAATTCATGCTATTATCTGGAAGAATCTCATAGAATTTCTCATCAAGTATGAACAAGTGGTCTATTTATGTACTCCCTCCGTTCCTTTATATAAGGTGTATTTGTTTTTTGATAAAATTCCAGAATGTAAGGTGCATTTCTTCTAATTCCTCATAATTCCCTTGTTAGCCCTTCAGAAAAAAGGAAAGTATCTCTCTCCTGATTGTCTGTATCTCTCCTTGTAGCAAAAAAAGGAAACTATCTCTCCGTCGATTGCATGTATCTCATACTTTCCTCGACTAACTGATTTACTTGCCACTAACAAACAAATTTGCCAAGGGTAATTTCGTCCTAACATGTCTATAATTATGTGCCTTGGTCACTGTACCGAAAATAATACACCTTACATAAAGAAACGGAGGGAGTATTAAGCAGTTGCAAGGATGTGGAATCTAAAAAAAATCACCCAGTGAACAATGGAATTAAAACTATTTGTGCACACAATACAAAGTTAAAGTAGTTCAAAGGTTCTCTGGAGGTTTTCTTTGAGTATTATTTTGAGTTTGCTACCAAGGACATACTACAAGAACGGCTAGAGAAAAATTTACAATGCTCAGGTGTGTTTATAGTTCTAATTAAGACTTCCAATAAATTAATCTTTCTAACTGTTATGTGATTAATCTCCAAATCTACAGATGTCATTGGATTAGTTACACAAGTGAAGCATGTGTAAACAAGAATGACAAGACAGAAGCCACAAACTTCATGTCTTCATCTATGAAATTCTATACTAATTAAGTGCATAATACATATGCACGCCTAATTTTTTTAACTGAACCTCATCCATGTTAGCACTAACGTTTCAGATTATACTTCTCATGGGTGATAAAATCAGTCACATTTTGTGGAAAGCCTGCTTATTGTCTGACATAGGATGTAATCAGCAACCAAACTACCCTTATTATGACCTCAACAATGGTGCGGAAGTTTAGTGGTAAGTTTGATAATCTTACAAACTACTCTATTAATTAAAAAAGTTATAATAAGAGTTATTATTCATTGTTTATTAAATAGCTATGTGCCTAAAGTCAACCAGTGCCACAGGTATATTTACAGATTTGGTCTAACCCAAAACAAAGAAACTTAATGACAGGTACTGAACATTATCGTGTTTTTTGGGTTTCATGAATAGTTACTCATGTTTAGTCAGTAATGTAAAATAAAAAATACCCTTAGTTACTCCTTATGTGTTGGCACTCAGTAGAAGCATTGAAGCAATTTACAAAAAATGATAGAGATAGATAGAAGTACTCAAGGAACACTAGAAGATCAAATGTTCTATAGGAGGAGAACACTACAAGAACTTAGCAGAATGAGGCACGAAAACCAGACAGATCAGGTAATGCATCATAATTATAAAATATGATATCTGCCAGAATGAGGCACGAAGACGAGACAAATCAGGTAATGCATTAGAATTATAAAATATGATATCTTCCCTTTTCGCTGATGACGAGTCTCTGAGACCTGCAATGACAATTTCTTCATATCAGTTATAATTGTGTGGCCTATGATTTATTCATGTCTATTTATTTATTCAAAACTCTAAAATAGTTTTTGGGTGCTTTTTAGGACTTTGTGTTCAGAGCAATAGCTACAAAAGGTCAGTTACAAGAAAATATCCACCGGAGGTATATGTCATGTGATGATCGTCACAAACTGACTACCAAGAAACTGACAGGAAAATGACTAGATTGCTTAATACACATGGCTCTGACTTGCTAAACTCACCGGATGGGAAATCAAAAGAAGCACCAAGAAAGATTATACAACAATTATGTGGAAGAAGACTTATATTTCCATTCAAGCTCAACGATAATAATCTCACCTTCCGCACACAAAACCATGCAGTATGAAGAACATTTGGATAATGCTGAGGAGGTAAAGGTGCTTTTAGTTCTTTAAAAAAATTGAGTACCCTATTTTCTAGGTTCCCAGCTAATTCATCTTACATATGTTACATATGATTGGATAAATGATGAAGTGGACACCTTTCTAAAACATGAAACCAAGAAGTCAAGCATGTCAGATAAATGGGTGATTGTTCTTTAATCATACACATTTATAGATTTTTAGACATGTAGTATCCAAATTTTATAGTGTACACTAATTTTGCCGTCACATACTCTCTAAGTTTCACTTACCAAAATGTCATGTGAACTGCTTCCTATGAAAGAGAAATCACAAGATAACAATGGGACTGTAGTAAACAAAGATCGGTGTTGAGACCAAGCATTATCATCACGCGAGCTCCCCACTGACAAAGAAAGGACATTGAGATCTTGCATTATCAGATGACTCAGAGGATGACTGCACTGAGACAAGTGGGCCAGAAAGAAAGAGGTCGGCCCACAAGAACAAGAAATTTGCTGAAGCAAAAGTAAACAATGCAAGGCTTGAATATGAAGAATCAGATGTTCGCTATGACAAAAGAAAACCCACTATTACTGACACCATAAGGAAAATCACAAGTTTTCAGCTGGATGAGAAAGTAGGCAAAACAAAGCCTAGGAAAACAATGAAGTTATCCAAAAAATTAGTGGAGTAGTAGGTTATCATTATTTACAAATATATTGTAAGATTACTTGACAACGACCAGGATAGGAAAGAACTTATTAGTAGATTGTAAGGGAGTGAATATTAACACTATAAAAAAAGAAGCAGATAGTATAGTTCTTTGGAAGACATGCACTTTTGTCAGTTTATTGTTCTGGGTAATAAATAAAACCTATATATCTCATACAACAATTCAATTTAACAAAAACATGACTAGATTTTCGGTACCATATAGGCACATAAAGCACATGTAACATTTCAACCATTGTATGTCGACTAACACATATGTACCATATTACAATTAACAAATTAATTCCATCTTGCTTGAACATGGTAAGAAAATTACAAAATTGAACACTTTATGGTGATTTGAAGGAACTATAGGACTTATTCCGCATTAGAAAGGATGCTTATCATCAGCACTTACATTCGTTAGGATTCCGGCAGCAACAACAATGAGGAGGGTAACAACAGCGGCCGCCCTCAAGCGCTGCTCATCTTGCTACTATATTATTTACCCCGCAATCTCCTTGTACGAATCTGCCGCCGTTACCCCCATACCTCTCATGGACCATAGTCGTGGTTCCACCCTTTGCCATGTGCCTAAAATGCAACCGTTCTCCATTAGCCTACCTTGGCCAACCACTACTTTGTGACATATGCTGCCCTGGAATTGATTTCCTGGCACCAACAAGCTTAGACCCAGTAAAATGATTTCGTCCCAGAAATCCACCAACCGGTGCTCGATGCTCCATGAAATCCCTCACCGCTAATTGGTCTAAGGAAACCCAAAGATTATAGATCAAATATGTCGAACAAGTCCTATGTTTTGATTCATCTTCGTCACATGAAACTATGAAGTAAGTTCTGGATGATGAAAGGCTTCAGATGTTGTACTTGAACGATAGTTTAGCAAAAACAAATAAATCTTCAATGTCATAGGCACCACCTACAACACATGTAGAAATTCAACCATTGTATGTGACATATGAACCAAATTGCAATTAATAAATTAAGGCCTTCTTGCTAGGACGGGGTTGTTGGCCCAGACTGTGCACACCGAGTACTTTCCGGCGACACGCAAACGACCGACAACGAACGATGACGAAGAACTTGCTGACAGTCTTGGTTCCTGCCCCAAGTGGCCGAAGCAAAATACACGTACGTACCACGGCTGATCGAAAACGATCTACTAGTAGCCACACACGCACTAGCAGCCCGGCGGCGGAAACCCAAACACACGCACGCGAGACGCCGGCGTATTGCCAAAGGCTCGTATCGAGCCTTGTGTATTTATTGCTTCAAACTCAAGGTACAAAGTACAGGGCTGTTTGCACGCATATAAATACTAGTACTAGGCTAGCTAGCTACGAGAGGAAAATTACTCGGAAGCTAATTCCAATACTACTCGGAGACAAGCTCTAGCACTACACGGATACATGTATGCATATCAACCTGGACACGTACCATCATGGGATGCTTTTGTCGTGTTTAATTCCAACAATCACCCGTCTAAACACGACGTCGTCACGTCACTGCATGGACGCCGATTCTTCTTCGCATCTTCAGGATCTTCTCTCGATCCAAAGCTTTAGTCAGGATGTCCGCTAGCTGATCATCGGTGCAACTGTAGTTCACCTTCATCTTACGTTCTTCCACGCAATCCTTTATGTAATGATACATCGTATCAATGTGCCTGCTCCTGTCATGCCGCACTGGATTTTCAGGTAGAAAAGTTATAGACTCACTGTCAACATTGAGCACCACTTGCTCCGGATCTCGATCCATGAGATCACTGTGTAGCCGTCCTAGCCACACACCTTGGCACTCTGCTTCACTTGAAGTCGATGCCACCACTTTCTGCTTTCGTGATAGCCAGCTTACTATGCTTTCACCAAGGAAATATGCCACGTCCGAGGTACACTTACGGTCGCCAACAATTCCTTCCTTGTCACTACCACTGTAGCCAAGTAGTTTCACCATCTCCTTCTTGCTCATCTCAAGACAAGGTTCCATTGAAGCGACAATGTGATTGCAATCTTTCATGCCACGGCTTTCAAGTATCTTCCTTGCATATGCCTCCTGGCATAGTGTGATCTCCTTCGGCTTTTGATGTACCTCAATCCCGAGGTTGCAACTCAATAAACCTAGATCATCCATCTTGAAAAGCTCCTTCATTTGTAGCTTAAACTTTGCAATCACCTCTTCATCTGCTCCATTTATCAACAGGTCGTCGACGTAGATGCCAACTAGTAGACGATCCCTTCCTCCACCTCTCTTGTACATCACATGCTTTAGTGGGGCTTTCTCAAATCCAAGAGAAATCAATGTCCGATCAAGTTTGATGTTCCATGCATGAAGACCTTGCCGCAGCCCGTACAAGCCTTTGTGTAACTTCAGTACCTTGTGCTCTATTCCCTCTTTGATGAATCCCGGTGGTTGGGTCACATAAACATCTCCTTGTAACTCTTCGTTCAAAAAAGTGGATTTTACATCCAAGTGATGTATCTTCCATGATTCCTGAACCGCGAGAGTGATGAGTAGTCTCACCGATTCCATCCTTTTAATAGGAACGAACACTTCTTTGAAGTCCACACCTTCCTCTTGCACGTACTCTTTGGCTACTAGCCTCGCTTTGTGCTTCACGGACCCTTCGACATCTTTCTTGATCTTAAATACCCACTTGAGATCCATGACTGTTTCATTGTTGGGAAGATCCACAAGCTCCCATGCATTATTGTCGTGGATCGACCTCAACTCCTCATCCATAGCGCGACACCAACACCACTTCGTATTCGCGTCCTCGAAATCAGCCGGTTCCTCGACGCTTAGACACGGCCTCCCACTTCTTTGCATCTTTTCCGGGTCTATTCTCCAAAGAAATTTCTCCGGATGTATGTCGAACATCAGTCGTAGATGGTCGGTTGTAGGTAGACGTGTCTTTTCTTCCTCCAGAGGCACTAGCATTACCTCGATGTTCCTGTCTCTTCGTGTTGCAGTGGTCGTATGTGGCAAAACTGCACACACGATCTATCCTAGACCTCCACTGAATGAACCACCTTGAAGTGGTAGCTCGCCACGTCCAGCTAGGCTTTCTGACTCTGTTGCAAGGCTCCTAGGTGGAGCACATCTTACTGGGCCTCCTCCTCCTTGCATGCAAATCAGCGGTGCAGCAGGCACACATGGGCTACGATCCTGTAGCTGAACCGGCTGCGCTGCTGCTGCATCTTCTTGGTCTCCAGGCTGCTGTTCTAAGTAGCCACATGGCATGAGTGATACGCACTGACCACCAATCATCATCAAGTTGGCCACGCTTCTAGTGCACACATGTGCATGTCTCAAGCTAGCTTCACGACTTGATGCACCATCTTCCTTCAGTACATCTGTAGTGGCTGCAACCATGTCCATCTTTGCATTAGCAAACTGTGCTTCGTAGACTTTCGGCGCCACGTACGCCTTTGTTTTACGAAAACAGCTTCTCCATGGCCGAGCACATGCGGCAATTGCTACATCCGCTCCAGCGAAGTTAGCACTTATACCCGTAACATCAATGTAAGCTTGGGAATCACCCCCCATGTTCGTAGCATTGACATGAGTTTCCGAACCATGATCTTGACAGTGAACTTTTTCTTCACGGAGCACGACAATTTCTTTAGCCGACGCTTGAAGAACTGGCTTCTCCTCGTCCACGAGTTCACACATCAACATCATGTTACCTTCGTCTCCTTGCTGGGCTGTGAGCGCCTTCTCCTTCGGGGGATTCTTACACTCTGACTTGAAGTGTCCGAGCAGATTACAGTTGTGGCAGCGGATCTTCCTCTTGTCAAACTTTTTCTTCCTTGGCTTCTCCGACTCTTCGTCGGTGTCCTTTGCGGGACGGTACTTTCCGCCACTATCGGACGCCTTGTCGAAATTGTTCTCTTTGGAAACCATTGCCTTCCATTGAGCACGCGTAAGCATCATGTACTCATCCTGCTTCACGTCGCCGTAACTCAACTTCATCCGCTCATCATGGGCCTTGAAGCGACCAACCAGATCATCCAAGGTGAGAGTCTTGAGATCAACACACTGCTCGATTGCTGACACAATCGGCATGTAGCCTGATGGAAGCTGACGCGTAGGAAACGCCTGACCACGTAGATGTCCTCCAACTTCTCCTCGAGACCGCGAATCCCGTTCACCATCGAAGCAACCCTCGCTGCGAAGGCATCCACCGTTTCATCTTCTCCCATCCTCAGATTCTCGTAACTTTTCAGCAAAGTTTGCAAATTCGCCTCGCGCTGCGCGAGTGCCCTGAATGCAATGTCTTGGCGTGTCCCACGCCTCGCCGCTGATGTCTTGAGATTAGATGCTGCTGCCGTCCACCGGCATCAGCGGCGGATGGCCGTGATAGCCTGGCGATCCTTCCAATACAAGGCACCACCCTTCAGGTACTCGTCACCGCCGGGATCGACGGCTTCCCTGAGCTCATTGGCCTCGAGCGCCCACTCTATCATGGTCGCGCACACCACGAAGTTCCCACAATCAAATCGTGGATAATCCGATCTCACCGGAGCAGCAATTACTTTAGCCACACCGAAGTACTCCGCTAGCTGCTTGGTCTTCTCGTCGTCCGACATGACCCTCCGTTACTAGAAGATCAACCTTGCTCTGATACCAATTGTTGGCCCAGACTGTGCACACCGAGTACTTTCCGGCGACACACAAACGACCGACAACGAACGATGACGAATAACTTGCTGACAGTCTTGGTTCCTGCCCCAAGTGGCCGAAGCAAAATACACGTACGTACCACGGCTGGTCGAAAACGATCTACTAGTAGCCACACACGCAAACAACGGCCAGCACGGCCGGAAACCCAAACACACGCACGTGAAACGCCGGCATATTGCCAAAGGCTCGTATCGAGCCTTGTGTATGCTTTATTGCTTCAAACTCAAGGTACAAAGTACAGGGCTATTTGCACGCATATAAATACTAGTACCAGGCTAGCTAGCTACGAGAGGAAAACTACTCGGAAGCTAATTCCAATACTACTCGGAGACAAGCTCTAGCACTACACGGATACATGTATGCATATCAACCTGGACACGTACCATCATGAGAGGCTTTTGTCGTGTTTAATTCCAACAGGGGTAACAACAAATAAAAGAAACAAACACTTCATAGTGGTACGGATGAACTATAAGACATAATCTACCATTAGACAGCAAGATTGGTTCCTGTGTGGTGCAAAAGGTTGTTCTAATCGAGAAGAAAAAAAAGCATACACAAACTATTGGTGTTCTGCCCTACAAAATTTGTAGAAGTAGCACGAACATTGATTCAGAACCTAAAACTCTAGCATTAGTCAATAAGATTCCAGAATTAAGATAAGAGAACATGGGTGTAGCTACTTCAGATGCCTTGCATACGTATGTTTACCAACATACATTGCCGGCATTATGCATGTGTCACTTCAGGATGATTCTTTTGCTACCCAGCTCTCTTGAAGTAGGTTTTCGCCTCATTTTATATATAAAGCAATCACCAAACCAAATACACGGCCAAACGATACAAGATGATGAGGAAGCCCTCATACAATGTCGATCTGAGGATAACCGGAACACGTAGAACGCACGCGACTACGCTATCTAGCTCCGCAAATGTGCATGTAAACCTCTTTTTTTTGGTCAAACGAAAATTAGATGCAAAAATCCGTTGCTAGCTTGAGATCAAACTAATTAGACGGATCCATATGTTTGCTTTGGTCTATTCTCGAAGTACAAGTGACCTTTCCCACACAGAATGTTGTAATATGAGTACTTCCTCCGTCCAGGTGCATAAGTCATCTTAGGTTGTCCATCATGACTAAGGTGGAGGGGAAAACAAGAGAACTTAATATTTATTTGCTAATTAATAGCATTTTATGCATTAAACTAACCAATGCATGTTGTGTTTGATAGTCTCAAGCAATTGAAAGCATGCACGCCCCACATCTCTTATTAGTTGATATATCAAGAAATAAGAAACGAGGTGGGAGTTAATGCACCGCGCGTCCGCGCCTAAGTGTTTTGTGATTATTTGGTTTTCGTAAGATGACTTATAGACCTAGACAGAGGGAGAATCATTTAGCAATGTAATTTTGAAAAGCTAAATCTGAATTCTAGATAATTAAATTACTCTTCATCATTAGGTAATATACCTAATGGGCATTTTGGAGTACTTACGACAGCACAAAAATAGAGGGCAGTGAAAGTTCGATCCACGCACTCATCCAGCTACATGCGTCACCCAAGGATCAAATCCCCCGTCCCATGGAAGCAAAATAGGAAGAAAATCACCTATGTGTACCAGCGTTAGTGGCCTCGCCGGCGACCACCCTCGGCCTTCCCAGCTCAGCGACAGCGAGATGCGCCCTGGCAGGTGGGGGCGATACAACCGCAGTTCGAGTCAGACCCGGGGAATCCCCTTGGCCATGCACGGGCAGCCGACTCGATTAGGCACGGCCACTCCAGTCACACGAGGGCAGGCTCGATCTGTTTTCTCCTCCACGGTGGACAAGAGAAATGGGAGAAGAGACGTACACACTCTAGGATAAGTTTACCCCGTTGTGAATTCTAAGAGCAACTCCAATTAGGCAACCCATTTTATCCGCCGCCGTCCGTTTGGGTTGGCGTGGACACAAAAGGCGATCCAACGCGCCGATTCAAACGGACGCGCGTTCGCTTGGCGACCCATTCCCGGTCCAATTTTGAGCTGGATTTGCGTTTGCGTCGGCGCGGACACAAGACGAACACGTGCGCGCGCCTACTCCTCTCTCTGGGCCCGCCGGTCGGTGGCAGTCACCACCATTTCCCCCCATTTCCCCCAAAACCCTCCTGCCCGCGCGCTCCCGCCCCACACCCGCCAAGGACAACGCCATCGACCTCGACGCCGCCACCAACCTCGCCTCCCTCGCCACGTCCGGCGCCGCCGCCCCCTCCGGAAAAGGCAAGCCTCGTGCCCCGCGCAAGACCGTCGGCGCGACCAAGCCAAAGAAGCCGCTGACGCCTGAACAACAAGCAAGGGAGTCGGCCAGGAGGAAGGGCCGAAGGCATGCCGCGGATGCGAGGGATGAGGCCGCCGCGTAGGCCGCCATTGTCGCCGCCACGCAACAGGAGGTCACCAGTGCCCGCGTCGCGGCGGCAACGAGGGGTGCGCTCTACATGCTTGGGTTAAACCCTGGCCAGCACGGCCTTGTCCAAGCCGTTGTCGTCGCCGCCAGCACCGGCTCGTCGGTGTTTCCTCGGATGGTGCTGCCCGACTCACCCCGTGCGCCGGCTTGCAACCCGGTGCCCGGCTTCCATGTCTACCCGCAGGCCTCCCGCCTCTCCGGGGAGTGCTCTCCCGACGTGAGCGTGGTTGCGCCTTCCACGCCCGCGCCCGCGCCCATCAATCTCAACGCCACCCCGGTGGCAGGTGGCTCGTCATCCGGCGGCGCGAGGAAACGCGCGCGGTAGACGCTGGCCGGCGTGCTCCCGGATGCCCGCAACCTGATCGAGGGAATGCCGTCCGCTGTTGACGAGAACTACATGCATAACCTCATCTTCGAGGGCGGTGCGCCGGCTGCTGGCTACGATCCCGAAGAGACACAAAGCCATGACGGCCGCGGGGCGTTCACGCCGGCCGCTGGCTATGATCCCGATCAGGCGGCCTTCATGCGTGATCAGGTCGGCATCGACCTGGACGGCTTCCCCCTCGACCACGAGTTCCCGGACGACTACGGGCTAGAGGAAGAGGACGAGTGCGACATCGAAGTGGAGCCTTTGTTCGAGGACGGCTTCGCCAACCAAGCCGCGGTCCTAAGCCGAAGCGCAAGAGCAAGCGCACGAAGGCATACACGACGGCCGAGGACAAGCTTCTTTGCGAGTGTTGGCGAGACATTGGACAAGACCCCAAGACGAGCGCCGAGCAAAAACATTCAACCTTTTGGAGGCATTCAGGGTTCAAGACAAAGGCAAGTGCTTCTACCTCTCCCATTGCTTTCGGGTCATAAAGGACGAGGAGAAGTTTAAGGCGCAATATGCCGCCCTCAAGTCGCGTGTGGGGAAGCAAGCCGTGGAGGATGTTGGGGAGGGCGAGCCAGCACGGCCGCGGGGGAAGAACAACTCCAAGAAGGAGGACAAGCGGTATGCGGCATCCAACGCCTTGATCGCAAGCGTGGAGGGCATGATGAACAAGAAGGACTCAAGGGAGGAGGAGCGCCGGCGTTTCAAGGCGGAGCAGATGGAGGCTTTCATGGAGATCCAAAGGAGGAGGCTTGAGATGGACGCGGAGAAGCAAGCCAAGATGTTCGAGCTGGAGGCGGAGAAGCAAGCCAAGATGATTGAGATCGAGGCCGCCAACGCCAAGACCAAGGCGAAAGAAGTGGCTCTCGCGAGCATGATGACCGGGGTGGAGATCACGAAGGTGGATCTCAACACCGTGTCGCCAAGGAAGAGGCCGTGGTTCGAGAAGATGCAGGCCGACATGCTCAAGTTCGACGACGAGTGATCTATGGCGGCGGCGCCATCTTTTTGTATGTCGGCAGGTGTCTTGGCATGACCACGGAGCAGCGATGGCGTGGTTGAACTCAAGTCCCACCCTTTTTGTGTCTTGGCATGTGTGCGGCCGGTGGCGAGTCTTGACATGTCTTTGTGGTGATATTTTCTGAAGCCGGCATTGTATGCCGACACTGGCATGGTGCCGGCATGAGACATGGCCGCTGGCATGATCGGCCGTGGACCTTTTTAGAAAAAAAGTTGAGTGCGTACATGAAATGGGTCAACGCGTTGGGCGTGCTGCCGACCCATATAAAAAAGAGGGCGGACGCTGGGCAGGCGGCCGACCCAAACGGACAAAATACGGACAAATGCGTCGTCCGTTTGGGTCGTCCCGTTGGAATTGTTCTAAGGGGGCAATGGATATACTATTTTAACATTACTTTCTTCTCTAGAATTAGATACATTTCTTACACCAGTGGGTCTCCTTGCTATAGACTTTGGTAGCACTGTAGAAAAATAAAGACAGGCTTTGGTATTGCCACCACCACCATGGATTAGGAGCATGCCACGATGGATTGGGACCATCACACGTTGACCCATGGTTTGTTTATTTCTAGAAGATTTGTTCATTGCTTACCCAGCCAGCCAACGTGCAACAAGTAATAGAATTGGCCGATTCAAACTAAAATAACAGTTGAAGGTAATTGGTACACGAAGAAGTAGGTGATGACGCTACAAAAATAGCATAAAGTGGTTTTCTATAGACAAAAATTTGAAATTGCGTACGACGTTAAAAGGCAGAAATGCAAGTCCAAATAAATGTAAGAAAATAACATAATGAAGCTCATTTACCAATAATGTAAAATATAACAAAATTAAGGTTAGATGATTGAGCTATATGGAGCATTACTCACATTAGAAGGAAACATGTGTCTCTAATGTGCAGCACTTCATTGAGACATTCAAAAAGTTTACACTTAAAATTCTAAAATATATGCATAAATGAACTGATTTTCTTTGATGTATAATAAAACATGCTTTATCTTTTTATTTCAATACAATATACCATATTTAAGTATCACCTATATTTAGAATGGCAAAAAATACTAATAATAAATCTAGCGCGCAATTGAATGGGTGCACTCGCTAGTTAAAACACTAAAACACAATCATAACAGAAGTATAATTGCATATTTATTGAAAATCAGAAAGAAAAGAAAAAAACATAAAATAAAATTGGGTTGCTTCCTAACAAGCGATGTTGTTTTACGCCCCTAGCTAGGCATATTGCATACATCTAGGTAATGTCATCTTTGGTCTTGAATCCATAAGTGCCCTCATAATATATTCATATGGTAACCTAATTTTATTTTTGGAAAGTGTTCGATGCCCTTCCTTAATGAAAATTGAGATCTAATGTTTCCTTCTTCATATCAATAATTGTACCAATCGTTTTAAGGAAAGGTGTGCCAAGAATTATGGGACATGTAGGATTGCAATCTATATCAAGCATAATGAAATCTACAGGCACATAATTTCTATTTGGAACAATAAGAACATCATTAATTCTTACCATGTGTTTTTTAATAGTGGAATCCGCTAAGTGCAAATTTAAAGAAAAATCATCAAGTTTATGGACACATCACATAAAGTTTTTGGAATAGTGCAAACGTTAGCAACCAAATCACACAAAGCATTGCACTCATTATCTTTAATCTTAATTTTAATAGTAGGTTCCCATTCATCATATAGCTTTCTAGGGATTGAAACTTCCAACTCAAGTTTTACTTCAAAAGATTTCATCATAGTATCAATGATATGTTTAGTAGAAGCCTTATTTTGATTATAAGCATGAGGTGAATTAAACATCACTACTTAAATACACTCAAGAAAAGAACAATTATCACAATTAAATTCCTTGAAATCCTAAAGAGTGGGCTTATCACTAGTTAAAGTTTTGAGCTCGCCAAACCCACTTTTATCAATTTTTTCATTAAGATCATCACCCTCCAAATTATTGGGACGCCTTCTAGCTAAAGTTGACTCATCTCCAGTACCTTATTTATCAAGTTTTATATTAACAAACAAATATTCAAAAGTAGTTACACCAATTACTTTAAGATCTTCATCATGATTATCGCACAAACTAGAAGAATACACCTTTTCTAGCCATTCTCTCTTAGCTTGCATTCTAGCGGTTCTCTCCCTACATTCATTAATGGACATTTGGATAGATTTCAAAGACTCATTAATATCAAGCTTGGGTGGCATAGATCTAATCTTAAGGAAATCAATCTCATGAGAAATTCTATCAACGTTTCTAGCCACATCATCAAATTTAAGCAATTTTCTTCTATCATAGCATTGAAAATCTTTTGGGAGTTGATAACCCACAAGTATAGGGGATCGTTTGTAGCCTTCTTCGATAAATAAGAGTGCCGAACCCAATGAGGAGCTAAAGGTAGAACATATATTCCCTCAAGTTCTATCGACCACCGATACAACTCTACGCATACTTGACATTTGGTTTACCAAAAACAAGTATGAAACTATTTTGCAAGAATAAAACTACGAGTACTTTGCGAGAACAAAACTACGAGTAAATTGCAAGACAGTAAAAGTGGATAGGTTTTGTCAACAAGAAATTCATTTCTCCCTAGTCAATCGATAACAAGTACCTGTAATCATTCTTGTAATTTTATATGAGGGAGAGGCATGAGCTAACATACTTTCTCTACTTGGATCATATGCACTTATGATTGGACCCCTAGCAAGCATCTGCAGCTACTAAAGACCATTAAGGTCGTGAAACCGAACCATAGCATTAAGTATCAAGTCCTCTTTATTCCATACGCAACAACTCACCTACTTGGGTTTAAGCTTTTGTCACTCTTGCAACACTACAAAAAAATACACTTCCGTGATGATACGTGTTTGTCACAGTAGGTCACCTTTCATGTCATGTATGTACATCCATGATGATTTTATGATAGAATCAAGATAGTCATACTTGTGCTGTCATAGAAGTGTTCCATGACAATACCAAAATTATCATCACAGAAGTGTTCACTTCCATGACGATAAATGACGCGTCATGGAAGTGCTTTCGTCAAGGGTAACCGACACGTGGCATCCATCGTAACGGGTCACCATTAAGCTATCGGGTCCGGTTTTGGATCTGATAACCCATTAACAGCCCGGACATATGGCGATTTTCCACGTGTAAAATTCTCATTGGCCGCAGGAAACACGTGTCAGCTCGTCATTGGGTCAGATAGGCGCCTATGATATGTCGACACGTGCGACGGCCCACCAGTGGCCCATTTAGCTTACAAAGGCCGGCCCGTTTGACTTGGTCAAAAGTTAGCGGGCTGGCCCATGAAAAGCCTGTTAACGGTCTGTTGGCAAATAGCCCATTTTCGGCCCATTAGGGCCTTCCCAAAATCGGCCCAATAGCATCATGTGAGCCGTCGAATATAACACCAGCCCGTTTCACTTTCTGCCCATGTATGGCCCACGGCGTCTTTTGGCCCATATGAGGCATTTCGTATCTTTAGGCCCTTTAGTGGCCCATGGTGACTCTAGCCCATAATGTACAGTAAATTTCTCTGTACCCATTAACGGCCCATGATTCACATGGGACGTTTCCAGCCCGTGTTAGCTTTCGGCATACTGATGGGCCATACGTTCTTGGGCTCCTTTTCAACCCTCGATTACTTCCGGCCAGTTCCCCTAATGGGTCAAATTCAGCCCGTGGATAGAGTCGACCCGTTTGTGGCCTGTTAACCCGTTGCGCCGTTTCCAGCCCGTCCTATATTCTGGCCCATTAACGACCCATTATGCCTGTGATAGAATTAAGCCTTTGTTATTTTTCGGCCTGTTAACGGCCCATTATCGTGCTGGCCCGATACCAATTACGCCCATTTACGGCCCATGTGGACCCATTTATCCGACGGCCGGAGGCCACCAATTCTACGGCCCGTTGGTGGCCCATTTATCCGACGGCCCGTAGGAGGCCCATGGATCCTACGGCCTCAAGGTTACCATGGTCCGTATATGGCCCATTGTTGTTGCAGCCACTAGCAAACCAGGGAAACGAAACTAACGCTAGGCTACTAAGGCGATTGCACAGATTACATCCACTGGGCATCGAAGTTCGCCTCCAGTGCAAATATAGGGAACACCCTACATTATACAAAATGGCTTGTTGTTTTCTTCAGCCGGTGGCAGCACGGTGAGAACAAATTTTGTATCGCAACAAAACAAATTACAACCATAAAAAAAGGAAGGTTGGCATAAAAGTTAACAGTCTGGCAGATAAATGCACCACCAGAAGTTCAGAAGCTCAGTTCATTTTGACCTGTTGTTATGTTTTCATCTTTGTGTTGTCCGATGGAGCACCATAACCTTCGCCTTCATTTCTCCTAGGCTCCTGAACAACCTAGCAAATGTCTGATAGTCTGGTTTCAAAGCCATGCATATCTTGACGACATCGAACAATGGCTGTCCTTGTTTCACAAAGGGTCTCTATTAGGGAATGGACTTGTGTCTAGAGCGCAGATATAACATTGTTTTGAGCTTGCATATCTTGATCATGAGGCAGTTTGGACGAGATTGCCTTAACAACCAACCCAGTATTACGCAGGAACGTGCTTTTAGCCTTTATTGGTGACAGTCTTGACCCACTGCAGCAAGAGGTGACATTGCGGTTATATTTGCCTCGTCACCTTCAAAAGGTGGCGGTTCCACTATTTTTTCCATAGCTTGCTGAAAATTTCAGTTTTTACATTAGTAGTACCAGAACAGAAGATATTAAGGAGGCAGCAAAACCAAACAAAATAGCTTTGGTCTATATACGTAATTTATTATGGCGACCCCATGTAAAATATTAGTTGTATTTTACTGCAAAGTACATAATAAAACCAGGTTCCAAACATATGACCATGTACCATGGCTAATGTATTGTCTATTTCTTCACATTGTATTGACAGCTAAGGATAAAGAGACAAAGTTTATAATAGAGTAAGCATAGTATGACATCATTCATATCACAAAACAACTAAGAACAGACAAACAGGCAATTGTAACGTTGTGTGGGCAAGTCCAGCACGGAACTAGATTAAAGATCAACATCAAAGGGACATCACTCCTCTCTTTTAAACCTTGTAAGGTGCAATGATACGCTAAGACAATTGTGCATAAAATTTAAAAGAGTAATAGACATTGGCTGCAAACCATGCAGTTCAATGCACAAGTCAGAGTAAGTAGTAGTTAGAAGGCATGAGGATTAAGGACTTACAACAACGGCTTTGACTAGTGTAGTCATGCCCTTCGTCTTTCTGGTGTGACAGTCCTTGAAGATTTCCACAGCTTCTGGTTCAGGTACTTTTTGGTCCTTGCGGGCTTTCCTCTGCATTTGGAACAAGTCAATATAGATCTGATAACATAGTACAACGAAAAGAGTGAAATAGCAGCTAATTACAAGAGCCTTGCAGTGTGCAATATAGCTACGAGATCCTGTCGTCTGTTGGAATTTCACTTTCGTAAGGTTGGTTGTTCTTTGAACAGTTCACCTACAAGAAGATAGATTTGTGAGGCACATGCATAAATAGGATTTCAACATGTGATCTAATCACATACATATAACGTACCTGATACTTTGGATCAGACTAGTGTTTAATGAGGCCTCTCCAGTCTTCATCTGATACATTTTCCATTGGAGATGTTTGGGCAAGTTCACTGTTAGCCTTGCCTTCAAAAGTGAGCTTTCCTCAAGTTATATCGATACTGTCGCAGAGCAGACTTGAAAACATGGGTGCAAGCTTGTCTGGTTGCATCATCTTGGCTATCCAACTTGAACCTCATCTGTTAAAAATTATGGGAGTCTCATTATCAGCAACCTAGAAAGTATGGGACAGAGCAAGACGATGTTACTAGTTTCCATACATAACCATATTTACAGATAAATGGTCGAGGAAGGTGTTGAACTAAGTTTCGTCTTTGTCATTCCTGTACTGAATCCATGTTGGGAGGATATGTAAGTGACATCTAACAGCAACCACTACCTCTGATATTAACTTGGCTGACTCTGTAGCATCACGTGGCTTTTTTAAACCTCCCTCAAAATGGATCTCCATTCTTCCTCCTCTAGATTTAGTTAACCTATCGAGCATTATCCCTGATGTTTGTTTCCTCTTGCGCCTAGGTGCTAGTCCAACAGCGAACATAGGAAGTGCTAGTGTAAATCAAACTGTGAGACTACATATAAAGAAGCATGCAACTGTAACTTGACACCAGCAACTACCTTCTTCCTATTGAAGCTCACAATGTTCATCTGATCTTGCCAACTCCTCTTGTGTCAAGAGTTCTTCAGAAGTAGTGTCAGGAGGCAAGGGAGCTTGGGAACGTGCTGCTAGCTGAGTTGATGAACGAGTAACTCGTGCAACTGGTGGTACTGTGGAAGGTGTTGCAACAACTAGGGTTGTCTCTGCTTGTTTGGTGGCAGCTATAGGTTTCTGTTTGGCACGTTCTATAGCTTGTGTAGCACGGGATACCCCGTTTGTGCAATTTTCCGCTGGACTTTGACCTTCTATTGCACTATCAGTACAAGCAGAATCTGCAGGATTCTTCCGCCTCCATTTTCGTGTGTCCTTAGTACTAACACCATCCCCTGTTATTCTGTGTTCATTCCTCTTTCTTTGTGCCATGTTAAGTCAAGCCGACAAGAAAAACAAATAAAAATTTAGTTCTTTAGAACAAATTGATGCGTGATACAGACGAACTGAACTTTGATGTTAGACAACCACATAATATGAGGATGTACTATGTACGAAAAACAGGACAGCATGAGATAATCAGAACTATGATGTGTGAACTAAGCAGAAGATATTTCATTAAATTAGAAGCAATGCAATGGAAGGTAGACACCATATGAAAGATGCTAAAAATATCGCTCTGCCAAGTTAACAGTGTCTCGTCATAACTGGCGTCTAAACAAATGTGAAGCAGTACAAGAAATAAATCATATGCAAGATGCAAACAACATCACATTACCAAGTTAAATGTCTCTCGTCATTAGTGCCATTGCATATTCACAGCTTATGATGTGTAAACTAAGTAGAAGGCATTTCAACAAATCAGAATCAATGAAAGATAGACACAATATGAAAGATACAACGAATATCACTCTACCAAGTTAAAACTATCTCGTCATAAGTGCCATTTCAACAGATTAGAAGTAGTACAAGCTAGAAAAGAATGCGAGATGTAAGGCAAACATATGATACCAGGATGGAATATGTGCGAAAAACAGGAAGGCATGGCATATTCACAACTGTTTGTGTAAACGAAGCAGAAGACATTTCAACAAATAAAAAGCAATGCAAGCTAGACACCGTATGCAATATGCAAGACAATATCACATTGCCAAGCTAGAGAAAGCACCTGGGATGCCGGTTTCGCTAGAAGACCACCATCAGTCCATGCCTTATTTTTTTACTTCCTCTTTCTTAGTTGTATTGCCTTGTCAAGTCAAACCCACAAGAAAAATGAATAAAAATTCGCTTTTCAGAACTCATTGATGCAGGATGCTGACGAGCACTACTTTAATGTAAGGCGACCGCATGATAGGACGATTTAATGTGTAAGAAAAAAGGACAACATTGTATATTCACAACTATGATATGTAAACTAGGCAGAAGGCATTTAAAAAAATTAGAAGCAATGAAAGCTAGACACCATATGACAGATGCAACGAATATCACTCTACCAAGTTAAAATTGTCTCGTCATAAGTGCCATTTCAACAAATTAGAAGTACTAGTCGTCAACCCGTGCACTTACACGAGCCTGCAATTTAAAGACCACAAAATTAGTATTTGAACAATAGTTCTTGTTGTTTCAGGTAATGTTTGTAAAAATGCAGTAAAATAATTTTGGAATATTGGTACTAAATAATTAGTATTGGTCCATGGAAGGATAATTAAGAATAATGCATACATTCTAGCGGATTTTTTCATTTGTTAGACCCCTATTAACAATGACTTGAATATTGTTTATTCCAATGGTTCCTACGTAACTCGACATCTCCTCATTACTATGCATAGTGTTGTATTTCTCCTTTTTATGATGTATTTATTTTGACTTTTTAATGGACATGTACAGATGCATGAGCATGTCTCAGTCATGTCTAACTTTGACATAGCTAAGTTTAGGACACATGCTCCGTGTCTCAAATTGTTGCTAAGGCTAGTGCAACTACAAAAGCCAGGACATAATTGTAGATAAAAGCAAAAATATAGAATATGAGGTAGATGTAATTATATGAACATTAAAGTGCAGAAAATCGCAACCGCATATGTGTAAATCAAGTACATACCTCAGGGTTGGTGCCCTTCATTAAATTAAATCTATGTAATTTGTTTTATTTCTACCATTTATATGTATATGAAATCTAAGAAATCGGTAATTCCGTATATATGCATGTGATTTGACCATTAGATAATCTAGATAGATATGAGTCTTGTATATGTTTTCCAATGTAATACTTTTTTTGTGAACTTGAGTTTGAATGTATTTCATACAATAACAATGATATATTGAAAAGGGATCATATCATTAATAATATATCATTGCTAGAAAATCATAGGCCACACATCAGACCAAAAATTGTTACATGCAATTTATAAGATATATAAAGTACATACATGCATATATGTCAGGCATCAATGGGTCGCACGTGGTGCAAAAAGAAAATACTCGACACAATTGTCTTATGTGATTGAGATGACACACGTAACATGTCATGCAAATAAACTGAACATGTAAACGACCATTAGTCCATCACCAGTTTGTGTTTCTGTTTGTTCCTGCTGCCAAATATCTTCCAGTAGAAACCCGCTAGTTCAGAAATTATTGTTTTAGAAATCCACACACCATGTCGACAATGACCATTGATGTATCTTGATGAGACATGGAACACCATGTAATATCCAACATGTAAAAAAGCTGGGACCATGGGACGTCGTCATCAGGCCAGTGCCTGAGACATTTCAACTTGTTCTTTATTTTGTGAGGTGAGTCTTCGGCCTAAACCAATGATTCGACAACTGAAGCATCTACAATGGAATATGTAATCGTAAGCTTTTAGGACTCAACCAAACTAAATCTATGGTACTTGCTTGATCCAAACCACAGAATTTAGATCTTTAGGATATTATTTTTTTATAGGATAATATGGGCGTTTGTATGATGCCTTCAATTAGTAAATAGAAAAAAGATTTTGCATTTAAAATCTAATATGACCCTTAAAATGACCCCAAGCATCAGTACATAGATACATACCATCAGGCATGCATGTAATACACAACATGTTTCACTCATAAAGAAATGAGTACATCTATTGGGGACAAAAATACCTGATGTGAGTACCAACCACATCTGCAAAGATGCCGTCGCTGGACAAAATGATGCTGATATTGTTGTTGTTTTGAGGAGTTGTCTCATGTTTCTGGTGGCTAGATATGCTCGCCGTTGTCTTGTACTTCCTCCGTTTTTATTTACTTCGCATATTAGAGTTGACTGAAGTCAAACTTCATAAAGTTTGACCAAGTTTAAAGAAAAGAATATAATTATTTACCCTAACAAATTTATATGATGCGGAAGTACGTTCAATAATATGAATCTAATGTTATTGATTTGTTATTGTACATGTTAATATTTTTTACTATAAACTTCGTCAAAGTTTACAAAGCTTGACTTTGACCAAAACTAATATGCGGAGTAAATAAAAACGAAGGGAGTATGTCCCAGAAAATATGCGGAGTAAACCAAAACTAATATGCGGAGTAAATAAAAAGTGGTGCTATTTCAAATATCCGTGGGGAAACGCTGAAGAAACCATTAGATGGAATGACATTAATAAAGAGAGATTGAGAAGGTCAAGAGTTTTGGAAAGAGAGAAAGAGATGAATATCAAACGCATGTGCACATTGGAAAGAGAGAAAGAGATGAATATTAAAATGTACACATAGCTAAGCTAAGTTCCAAGCAACTTGATCAATTCCAGTTAGATGCGCTAGCAGCTAGGTACGTACGCACATGTATATATAGGTAACCATGATTGATTTCTTCGTCTGCTAAACACAGCCACATGAGAGACATGATTGATCAAAAATTCGTACCAGATCGTCATCATACTGGACAGCAGCATCTGCCTGTGAGCAACCCGTGATGTTCGTCCGGCCATATGCATACGTAGAAAGCTGGCTCAATCTTTGAAAAAAAATCAAAAAGAAGGCTGACTCCTAATGGCGCCAATGGCTCATGCGTGCACGATATGTATATGTGGATTTGCTACCCATGGCGCCAAGGCTCATGCGTGCCCAGATCAATTTTTTACATATGTCAGCGGCAGCAGCGTGACTGGTTATGTCAATGAAGAGAGAGGGTTCAGGAAGAGATCCATATGATAAAACGTTTCAAACCCTATTTAAAGATTATGATGAAAGGAATCTTCTACCGATTCATCTTTTTTTCCTTCCAAACTCTACATGAAGATTATGGTGCAAGGAGTCTTCTTGGTTCACCTTTTTTTTCCTAAATACTGTTTTAGATGTGAAGATAAATTGAGAGATCTACACCGTAATAATTCGGTCCCACCAGATGAACGACTGCTAATTTCAAATTAACGTGGGATTTATTAGGGAGTCCATAATTAGTAGGTATAGATATAGATTACAAGCTAGAAAAGAATGCGAGATGTAACCTATATCACACTCCCAAGTCAAACGTGTCTTATGATAAGTGATTGTTGCAGGTTACACAACAATAGTACTTTGATGTAAGAACACGGTGTGATAGACAGATATTATATGTTCTAGAAACAAGAACATGTGTCTTATTCACAAGTATAATGTATAAAGTAAGCATATGGAATTCAACAAAATTAGAAGCAATACAAGCTAGACATCATACATAACATGCAACCACATATAACAGTGCCAAGTTAGAGGGAGCACCTGTGATGGTGCACTAGGGGAGACATGCTCATCATCAACACAGCTACGTTGAGTGTCTATGCATGTGTTGTCTTGCAAATCGTCTTGGGGGTGGAGGAGTAGAATCTGTAGAGGCCCTCTGTTTGGAAGGAGCAACTTTATCCGCTGCCTTGCTAATTTCCTTCCGCTTTATTGATTTTGAATTGTCAAGTAAAACCGACAAGAAAAAGCAATAAAATTCACTCTTCATAACTCATTCGTGCATGATACTGACAATCACTACTTTGATCTAAGGCAAACACATGATACCAGAATGGAATATGTACAAATAATAGGACGACATGGCATATTCACAACTGATTGTGTAAACTAAGCAGAAGCCATTTCAACAAATAAGAAGCAATGCAAGCTAGACACCACATGAAAGATGCAACCAATACGACTCTGCCAAGTTAAAAGCATCCCATCATAAATGGCATTTCAACAAATTAGAAGTAGCACATGCTATAAATCATATGAAAGATGCAACTAATATTACACTACATATACTAAAGGTGTCTCGTCATATTGATTGATGCGGGATACACAAAAAACATTAGTTTTATGTAAGGATATGCTCAATAGCCAGATGTACTATGTACTAAAAACAGGAAGGCATGTCACATTAACAGGTATAATGTATAAACTAAGTAGAATAACACATGCAATTTAACTAGATTGGAAGAATTACAATCTAGACACCATATGCAACATGCAACCACATATCATGCTGCCAAGTTAGAGCAAGCATGTGTGATGCTGGTGTAGGGGAAATGCGGTAATCAACTACAAAGCTACGTTCACTATCTTCATCTAGCCTTGTTGTTTCTTGAGAATCATATGGGGAGGCTGACGCTGCATTCTTTAAATGAGGATCTTTTCTCAAAGTGGTCCACTGGCCTGACTGCCTCATGATAAGTGATTGATGAGGGATACACAAGAACATTAGTTTGATGTAAGAAGATGGTTAATAGACAGATGTACTAGTATCACTACTGCAGGATGATGCTAATGCGACACTACGATCAGAGACCCTTCGACGAAACTGTGTGCGATGCAATAATCGCAAACAGTGGTGTAAAAAACCGTCAAAAAAGATGCAAGACGTTTGTGATGGAGGATGCATCAAACACAGTTCAGATTTTAGTTGCGTGTGCGATGCAGGGCATACGGTTCAGTTCAATTAACTGTTTGCGATGAGGAGGAACAAAAGAAACGGGCAGCCAGATGAAGGTGTGTGTGATATACATCATAAGGTTCACTCGGATGAACTGTTTGTGATTAGGAAACACATAAGAAATGGTCAGCCAGATCAAGGTGTGTGCGATATACGGCATGCGGTTCACTCGGATGAACTGTTTGCGTTGAGACAAGAGAACAGAAATGGTTTAACTAAACAAGATGTGTGTGATACGCGACAAACATGTCTGTAATCGCAAACGTGTGCGAAGACCGATAACAACACAGACAATTGCTGCTAACAAGCCGTGTGTGTTGTGACCAAACGATTGCTGGTATACAATTGTGAGTGATTGATGAAAACATCACCGACGGGTTCCAATGTTTGGTCCATGTGCGATGTGATTTTCTTTGTCCGCACAACATCTACGCTCTGTCTACAGAGCATTAACATATATACTTAAAAAGAAAACATTGCATAACCAAATTAAGCATACATACACAAGTGGCTACACACATAACGTTTCCATACACCAAAGTAAGCACTAACATGCATACTAAACTAGGAGAAACGAGGATCTAATCATCTACTTATTGTTGCGACGATGCGTGCCATTGCTGTGCTTCCAGCTGGATCCCTTGTCGTTTTGGGGAAGGAGGCACTTCCTCATGTCAATGATCCGCCTGTACATGTCGTAGCTCGTGTACGCCTCCTTGGCCGCATACACGACGTGAGCTTTGTTGAGTTTCTCCATCCAGTTCGAGTGCCAGGCACGCTTGTCCTTGTTGCACGAATCCTTCATGTCTCTGTAGTAGGGGTCGATGATGGCCTCAGCGATGTGAACTAGTGAGTCCTTCTCATGCTCCTTGCTGCCCCAGATCTTGTATTGGCCCTGGATGTCGACATGGTTCTGGCAGGCGATGCCCGAATTCTTGAGCGCCTTTACATCATTGGTAATGTCCACCATAGCGAACATTTAGTGGAGGCTGTTGACAAACCTAGCGAAATGCTCGCAAGGCCTTGTGGCCAGGCAGTAGTGGTAGATGAGGACGTGGTGGCACACGGACATGTAGGCAACGGCAACCTTGGGACGAGACCCGGCACGAGCGCGGGCATACTCGAGGTCGAACCCGACCACCTTTTACTTCTCCTCGGGAAGCAACAGCTCCATGATGTGGATGGAGTGCTCCACCTAGACCGGGTCGTTGGTGTATACCACCAAGAGGTCCATGAACCTTTTGTGGGTGTCCCTCCACGACATGCATGGTGAACTGCTGCTCGTCGTCGGCAGCCGCTCGGAGCGCCATTGGAGCCGCGCAGGATACCCTCTAGGAATTTCTCGCGGTGGGTGTGCTTCTTGCAATGGTGGGGCGCGATCGAAAGGTTGAAGAGACACAAGGGTTAAATGGCCGCTATAATAAATGGGGGCCGGGCGGCCTATAATCGTCACGTCTTGTCACGACGTTCATAGCGGAGGATTCCAGTGCACGCTTAACAACACTACACCGCACGTGTGGGCTCGAAGAGGTGCCAAATGTATCGTCGGTGAGCCTGTTCCCGCGCTACCGTGCAATTTACCGCACAAGCTTCCCGCTCCGCTAGTTTGGCCATGCATCGGCTAGAAGAGGGACAAATCATGGGCGTTTATTGGGCAAAAGTTTTGTAAAAATGAAGTGTGTGGAATGACTTCGGTCAAAATTTTACCCGTGGGTGATAAGGTCAAAGTTACACAGAAGGGTGATGATGGACACTCGAGTGCGATAATTAATTCGATGCTCTATAGGGCACACGGTGGAAGAAACCAATGGTGTGCAATAATGTCAAAGATCGCAGTCGAGTTAGCTATGCAGATCGTGTGCTGTGAGATCGACATGGTAAACATATTAGAGAATGGTTAATAAAATCTAAGACCATTACATATTAAGGTCAAAATAGTGCTACCAATATACGAGTCGCATACGCTGCCATTTCAATGATTGTGGCACAAAAGCTTGAAATATTACAAGGTTCAAATTCCAGAGTTATATGGCTCAAATTCGAATATTACAAGGTTCAAATTGATATTAGAAATGAAATTCAGCTCATCATCTACAAATGCCCGCGCTGATCCGCTGAACATGGATATCAGAGAGGTTCAAACTAATATTACCACTTCTAAGTCTGGTTTCGAAACCTCACAATTTTTGCAAAGGGGTCAACCATTCAGAAGTCATGTATGGTGTTGACATGATGACTTCCGATTACTCTGTCATCTGAAGTTCCAAAATGAAATTCAGCATTTTTGGAGCCTATTCCATTCTACCGCAGGCGCCGGCGCTGATCAACAAACCATTCACTTTTTCAAAATAAATGTAGGGAAAACCTCATTACTTTCAGCACCCTTGCTCTGAGAACAAAGAACCTGGCGAATATAATCTCCGGTAAGGTCCCTCGATAGGAGTTCAAAGTAATTTCTAAGAGATGCAGATCTAGGCATTCGATGTGATTGTTATATTGTATCACATTATCCACCACTAGGCCTAATCTTATCTACAAAAGAAGAAAAGGTGTTAGTGCCTACATGCATTTTTGAACATTACTACAGGCCTATTTGGTTTGCAGGATTTGTAAAATGCACTAACATGCCATCTTCTATCTGATATGATTAACATGGGCATTTGATTACATTCTAGAAAAATGTAGCCTTCTTCACAAGAGGTTGGAGTGGATGAAAAGTTCCCTAAGAAAACTAGTACAGATAAATCCAAAGGAGAAATGCTTATTGATTGTAACCATATGGATCAAGCAACCAATATGGGGGGGGGATATGTATGTACTGAAATCCTCTAGAAGAATCCTTCAGAAATCGTAGTACATTGTCATTGCAAACTTGGAAAAAGGTGTCACAAATTGAACTCCCTTATGGTTAACATTTAACAGGAAAGGAACATCACCTCGATATATAGCTTCTCCAGGCACGGAAAGCATCTCAGGAAACTGACAACTTGCTCCAAGTTGGGGCTGATAGATTCTAGTGCCAAGACCTTCACTGTGCATAGTTTCGGGGTCAAGCTTGTCGGAATCATTTTCTGAATGACAGACGAACAAACGTCTTCAAAATTAGAAATAATGTTAATTTGTATAAGGAGAGGTAGAAGGCGGTTGTTGTACCTGAACGGGTGTGGATCCAATAACAAGTTCGGAGTATTTGTCAGACGAGTAGCCCACCATTGTCAATTTCGGTGCAGAAATGACAATGATTCTTGTTGGACCTTCTTGATCAACTACAAGTAATCTCTCAAGTGCAGGTGTGTCTTCAATGACCATACCGTGGTACACATCTTGTGATGTCTTCCTGCCGTACCAGCAACACATATAAATAGTCCGGAGAGTCATGAAGGTGATGTGGAAGGTACTCAACCCATTGATCGCCTGAAGATGAAGGTACTCGAGTGCAGTATAGCCACGGAGCAGGCGCTCCATGTCACCGTTTGGGAGGAAGACGGCAACGAGCTCGAGGTGCTTCATTCATGGTAGAATAAGGCGGGCACGTCATTAAGGGGGATGTCAGTTGCTGAACTTGGCAACGCCCAGCGTGGGCGCGAGGCGGAGTGCGGAGGTTGGCAGCGACCGCATATGCCCGTCATCAAAAGTGAGCTCCTCCAGCTGATCTAGGGCGGGGGATCGGAACCATTCGTCAAGCTTGGCTCGGTCCTTGCCGTTGGAATGGAACTTGCCCATTCTAAGGCCTCTGGTTGGGCCAAGGTGACTACCGAGGATCTTGGAAAACGCATCCAAGCTTTTGCGATATCCATGGCAGAGCTCGTGGGTGTCGATGAGGTCGAGAGGGCTGGAGTTCCATAGGGGGCGCCACCGCCGGGAAAGGACGGTTATCCACGCCCATATTTGATTGGGAGGAGGGAGATGATGACTGTCAACATATCATTGGGGAGGCTGCTGATGAAGTCTAGGCCTGTTGGAGTCACCTGCGGTTCTAGCTCGCCCCACCTCCGCTTGTTGGCAGCCCTGTTCTCCACCTCTGGAGTCTCCTTGTGAGCGACACTTTCTGATAGAAATGGGAGTACAGGGAATATTTAGTTAAAATAGGGCAATAGAAAAGTGTATTGGTAACTAGAAGTTATTAGGTGGGAATATAGTAAGAAAAGGGAATAACAATTGGTTTCTTAAATACTACACAATTCATTTGATATTGCTGGATAAGTCAAGATGCAGATAGTTGAAAAGAAAACTTACTTCGAACAAAGTCTGGACGGATGATATCATCAGGGAAGTTACCATATATCTCATGACCAGTCCCTTTTATGTGCAGTGCAATTCTAGTGCCAACTTTCAGTTCATAAAAATTAGAAATTTCTTTCCAAAAGCCAGTGCCAAAATAGGAGTCACCATGTTCATCAAGTCTTCTGATATAGCGATTGTATATCCATGGTTTTGCGTGCGATATGACATCCCTGCGATCTTGATTTATGTAAAGGGAAAGATTGTGCACTACAGATTCTGTTGCATAGCAAGGGACGCGCTGCAGAAAATGGTAGGATTGTTGAAGAAAATATGGTAACATGCAAATATGGGCCCAAATTGAAAGAACTATTCAATAGTCAAAATTTAAGGACAAAAATCTATAATTAAATAGATTGGGTAAACATGATGTCATGGAAATATGAGAGTAATCGAAAGAACAATACATCATTAATTTGCCTAATATAGAAAGATGAGGGGGAAAATCCTCTTTGACGTATATGGTGCATGTGGCACCTTTTATCCGAATGTAGTAATATTTAGAATATGTTCAGGAAAGTAGGTCATGCCAGCCAATTTAGGATGAGATTGAACATACCGCGCGCATCCTCAAGTCATCTAGTACGGTGAGATGGATGTTTGGCGGAGGCCGCAAGGTCTTGATGTGTCCGCACAATGTACACTCTATGAACGAAGAAAACCCTCAAATCAGCTCGAATAAAAATGAATTCACGGCGATTTCAGCCGGGTGATTAAAGGAGGCAGATGAATCCTCGGTACGGCAGATTCCCCAACCGAGCGGAGCTGGGTCGACCGCTAGCGGCATCGAGAAAATCGACGGCGATAGGCGGAAGCAAGCGGAAGTGGTGAAATGCGGTGAGCTTTGCCGGCAGCCTAGCGGCGGCGGCAGACGTCGAGCTAAGTGGTTACCGCCGCGTTAGGCGGTGCCATGCATAGACGCGGAAGAGCTTGTGCAGGTGTGAATGGGGACCAGAGGGGGTGGCGAGCAGGGTGAGGGTTTTTTGTGATGTGGGGATGGTGAGAGTTTTCTTTTTTCTTTTCTGAATTGGATGGTGAGAGTTTTCTGTCCCACAAAGAATTTTGGAGGCGACGGTTTGCTAGAGCCAACCGTGTGTGATTGACGCAACACGCAAAATGAAAGTCATTGCACACGGTTCCAATTTTGGGAACTGTGTGTGATTGACGTACTACCTCCGTCCTAGTTTATTGGTCCCCTTTGTAATTCTTACCAAATTTTGACCAAACATTTAACTAAGAAATGTTTATGCATGTCACCAAAATTATATCATTGAACACTATGCTCAAATACCCATCCAACGATATAATTTTTGCTGACGTGCACTAACAATTTGTCAGTTAAACCTTTGGTCAAAATTTAACACAAATTACAAAGGGGACCAATAAACCAAGATAGAGGTAGATTCCATCAACCGAACTAATTGCATCCATATCCCACGGTTAGACATAAGTAAACATAGATTAAACTTACTCAGACATAGATAATAAGCATACACGTACGCAAGCATAGTTCAACCATAAGTACATAGTTCAACCGTCATTAAGCATACTCAAGCGTACATAGTTCGATCCCACGTATCATCTCACATGCCTCCACGATCCTAAAGCTTCTCCAGGTACTCGGCGTACGCGCGTGCACCACCCTGCGAGAGTACTTCTGCTTGAAGGAACCAACGACCCGTCGTCTTGCATGCGCCAAAACACTTAGATACGTGTCACGAAGCTTGTGGTTGCAAAATGGGCATCGATAGCCGCCGTTCCAGGTCTTAATATGCTTGTTATGCTTTCCCTCATAAAGCTCCCTCAAGATTTGCCTCTTGTACCTCCTCTGGCCATCTTCATCCTCGTTGTCCACATCGTCAGAAAACACCTATACAAATAGTAAAACAAATTTGGCATCAAATCAATGTTTACATGCCGTGAAGTAGGATTAGGAATTAATGGCTATTTATTTATACATATCCAGAGATTATGGTTCGATTTTTAAGCAGAGTCGTCTATGTACAGACAAATCTTGAAGAAAATAATGGCACAAACATATGTAGGTAATTCAAAATCAATTGTCAATTCCTGGCTAGGAATTATTAGCATGAACACTAACCCTAGTCGGATTACTAGTAGAAAGCATTGGCATAGATGAAACAATTAATCACTTATCACTTGTACCATTCAAACAATCAATACACTACACGGATCTAACGAAACTTACTCCGATTTCATGGATTGGGAGAATATAACCATAGGATTTCTATTCCAAAAAGGGGGAGGCAGGAGTAACCAGAGAAACCCTATGATCTATTTGGCACATAAATGGGTATAGATGACTAACTAGCTGTGGTTGTCAGAGTCGTCGCCGGGGTCGTCACCAAAGTCGGTGTGGAACTCCGCCTCCGGCTGTGGAAGCTCAATGCCGTCGACGACGTCAGGGTGCAGCGATAACTCGCTGGCAGTGACGGCAACCTCTATCTCCATCTCCACGCCGTGCTCCAGTGCTTTAGCAGCCCCGACGTTGCCACTCCCTCCGGTGGGGCGCTTCGGCGGCATCCTCATACACTAACGGTATTGAGGACTAAGAGCGGTGTCGAGGATGCAAGCGGAGAGAGAGAATTGTGTGTGTGGCGAGGATGGGGGGTGCGGCCACTCGGGCGCACCATTAATATGGAGTAGTGGGAGTTGTGGGAGAGAGGCGGGCAGCGGTCAAACCGATGGCTCGCCTCCCGGTGAGCCTACGCACCGGACTGCTAGCATGCCTACCAAAGTTTCACACAGCTACTCGCACGCCTCCCGATGACACTTCGCAGCGAGCACGCCTCCGTCAATTCACAAACTTGCACACACGCCTCCCGGTCTGCCTACACGGCGGACTGCTCGCATGCGTCCCGTCGACTCACGCCTACTCGCACGGTACACGGGTCCCGCGGCGGCACATATATTGTTTTTCTATTTGGATGATTAATGCTGCCGCTTTATTGCTTAACCGAAGCATGGCACGTATCCATTGTTGGTCTAACGCTCACGGTTCGAATAAATAATCTATTTGGGATAATGGTTCCCAATTATTAATAATCTCCCGTTTGTAATTAGATAGAGATTACATCAAAACTGTCTCAAATTTGACAAAAAAAGTACAATGCCACTTTGTATTGGTGTCCATATGACAACACGATAAGTTTCATGAACTTCAAATAAGTTTTGGATGTACTAGAATTTAAAAATCAAGATTCTCAATGTTTGAAATTTGTTGCACGGGGAGTAAACATGCACCCAGTGAGACACATGTGTTTTTGCAATCCATCAAGGTGCACTGTCACGTGTGCATGTAGCTCAAATTTGATTTTTGCACATTATACCCATAGAAAATCAATCAATTAATGTACTAAAATGTCTTAATGATCTCTATTTTTTTTGAAATTAAAACGTCCCTCCTTTGGTAACATATGTTTACAAATGGGATAATTAATTTAACATGCATCGTAGTTGCGGTGGATTCGCAGTGTGTGTGTGGGTGTGTGCATTTGGGGGTGGCGGGTGGCTCGCAGTACACTACGAGTTGTGAGCCACCGTGTGGGTTGGCCATTTTGTTAGGCACGCCGGTGCCACATCAGAGTCGTGAATACGTTATTTAAAACATTACACAACCCTTTCATACATACATGTTTTGGCCACATGTAGTCGATGGTTGTCCTACACGACAGTCGATACTCGCGTGTGACGCTTTCTGTGGGCCCGCGAGGTCATCGTCCATCACTTTGATGAACAGTCGGCAGTGGAGTTAATTTGACCAGCAAGGTAGAATATTTTTTGTTTGTGTTATATATGGTGGCATATAGTATGCGTCGAAGAGGTGGGAGGGGACTAGCATATATACTATACGTACGCGTCCATGAACAAGTACACCTCACTCAGTGTCGGGACTTTTCGGTTTCCGAGGCATGTGCCACATCAAAATTGTGAATTTGGCAATTCAAACATCACACAACGCCTCTTTGGGCCACATGCATGCACGCGGTGGTTATCCTAGCTAGGACACTCACGTGTGACGCTTCCATCTGTGGGCCCACGAGGCCATCATCGATGCATGCATGCATCACTTCGACCTACATCGGGAGAGGTTAATTAATTTCACCATCGATGAGGATTCTTTTGGGTTGTACATATTACGGTAGGAGAATATAGTATGCGTCGAAGAGGGGGGAAGGGGACCATCATATGTAGTACGCTTCATGAACCTCGCTCTGTGTGGGTGCATGGTTTACGGTTTTTGAGGCATGTGGCACATCAAAGTTGTGCATTTTGGGTATTTAACATATATATGTTTGGCCCACATGCAAGGCGATGGTGGTTGTCCTCTCGCACCCACTTAAGCGGTTATCAGCGATATCGATGCTTTCCATCTGTGGGCCCGCTTGGTCCATCACTACTTTTTGCCTGACAATGAGAGAGGTTAATTTGACTTAGTTTTTTTGCTTGTAATACGGTATATATATAGGTCATGCTCTGGGATGACATGCATGATACAGTTTGAGCACACACACATTCATGTGTACGCATGAATCCCTCCCATCGAGTCGAAGTGGCTAGTACAATGACATGTCATGAATCAATCTCGCTTTCTGTGGGGAGTGTAGGATTTTCGACGCACGCGCCACATCAACATTGTGAAATGGTATTCAAACATGCATGCACGCATCACCTCCATACATATGCATGTAGTGGTTGCCTTCAAATGGTACATGTCGGTGTCAAAACCGGCGGATCTCGGGTAGGGCGTCCCGAACTGTGCGTCTAGGCGGATGGTAACAGGAGACAAGGGACACGATGTTTTTACCCAGGTTCGGGCCCTCTCGATGGAGGTAATACCCTACTCCTGCTTGATTAATATTGATGATATGGGTAGTACAAGAGTAGATCTACCACGAGATCAGAGAGGCTAAACCCTAGAAGCTAGCCTATGGTATGATTGTTGTACATCCTACGGACTAAAACCCTTCGGTTTATATAGACACCGAATAGGGTTAGGGTTACACAGAGTCGGTTACAATGGTAGGAGATCTACATATCTGTATCGCCAAGCTTGCCTTCCACGCCAAGGAAAGTCCCATACGGACACGGGACGAAGTCTTCAATCTTGTATCTTCATAGTCCGGGAGTCCGGCCAAAGATGATAGTTGACTATCCGGACACCCCTAGTCAAGGACTCCCTCGGTAGCCCACGAACCAGGGCTTCAATGGCAGCGAGTCCGGCGCGCATATTGTCTTCGGCATTGCAAGGCGGGTTCCTCCTCCGAATACTTAGAAGGTTTTGAACACAAGGATAGTGTCCGGCTCTGCAAAACAAGTTCCACATACCACCGTAGAGAGAATAATTTTTGCACAGATCTGCTGACGTATTCCGCGGCGTGACATCACACCACGGCCAAGCCTTTATTCGAATTGTTTTCTTTTACTGGCCCACCTCAGCGCGTTTAGCGAGGCGGTTTCCTTGGCATGTCTTATCAAAGCGTAGATCGTGCCCCCTTATTCCAGGATTCTCATCAATACGGACGTGGGTAACCCAACCGTGCCCGTTGGCACGCCTCCTCTATCGAAGGCGAGTCCCAACCGACCACGGGGAGGGCTCTTGGTATTCAACCTCTTTATAATGAGACCAAGGCCCTCTTCTTTTTCCCAACCTCCATCGAATTCGCCTCGCGCTTCGTGTTCTAACACCCAAAGATTCAGATTTAGGCGCTTCGGACCTTCGACGATGTCCGGCTCCAACCAGCTCGGCCGATGGATGTCTTCTTCTGTCACAGAAGAAGATGTGCTAAAGCTGCGAGATGCCAGGTATCTAACCGGCGAGATTCGCATAGGCTGCTGCTCTAGGGCAGGTCATTCCCACTCTGAGCCCGGGCGAGGCGTGGTGTTCGTGTCTCACTTCCTTCGGGTTTAGGATTCCAGCGGATCCCTTTGTGAGGGCTCATGTTTTATTATGGGCTGGATTTCCATGACTTGAATCCGAGTCCATCCTCCATATCTCGTCATTCATTGTCGTATGTGAAGCCTTCCTCCATATTACCCCTCACTTTGGATTGTGGCTCAAGACCTTCAAGGTGGAGCCGAAGATGATCGAGGGCAACAAGCAAAGTGAGGGGCGGTCATAAGCAAGTGTCTTTGATGCTAAAGTGGCCCGAGGGCTCTTTTCAAGAGGAGCTTGGTTTGTGGCAGCAGGAGTGGTTTTATATCACCGCTCCCGGGGCACCAAATGGGTGGCGCCACCCTCCTTCCGCTCAGAGTCCACCACAGTGGCTGGCATCATGGGTAAACGGGGGCTCGTGGGGGCCGTCCAAGGGCGTTCCTCATTGCGGGGCCGTATTCAAGACCTCCAAGAAAGAGAGATCAATCTGGTCGTGGCGCCGCAGGTTATGCTGATTCGGCGCCTTCTGCCCTGCAAACATCGCCCCCTCTGTCTGTGGGAGTTTAATCCGGAGGGACCACGAGCTCTTCAACATTTTATGGGCGCGACGCCCAAGGAGATGTACAAACTGTTCTTCGGATCACAAGAGAACTGTCCGGACTTGACCGAGGACGCATGTCTATGCTGCAATCACCCAGATACTCAAGTAAGTAACCCTGTAACCGAGCAGGCTGTTCATTCATTTATCATATATATGCCCTTTAAGGGAGCCGTTTCTTGAACAGGAGTGGATAGCCAATGCAAAGTTGATAAGGTGTCCGGCTCCCCTTCGGAGACCACGCGGATCCCATGCCGACCAAGATGTTGAAGGCGGCGCCTTTTAAAGAAAGCGAAGGGGGAAGCGAGGAAGCAAGCTGCCTCATGAAGGAGGCTTTCAAGCAAGAGGGATCGGGATCCTCCTCCAAGGGGAGAAGAGGACCGCTTCGAAGACCCGGAAGCCAAGGCCTCAAAGCAGGGAAAGAAGTCTTCGTCGGAAAGTCCGTGGCCCGGGAAGTACCCCAGCCGCACTATTTCCCCAAGGATCAGCCCTCAATGAGCCGTAAGTAAAAAAGAAGGGGTCCTGTGAATAAAGAACATCCACATATTTATTTACGAAGATAACGAAATTGTACCTTGTAGTTCGGATCTCAGCCCTTCTCGTGAGCTTCGTCTTGAGGATCTTTGTCCAGGAGATGATAGAGAGCGAAACGCCTCCACCTATCGCGCCTTCGTGCGAGGCGGACGACCCTGAAGTGTCGTCACAGAGAGTTTCCCCGAGTCCGGCGTGCGGTTGGAGGAGCTGAAGGACCTGCTCGGGCGAGCGTATATCTCAGAAGATCACCGTGCGCTAATGGCTACGGTAATTGAAAGAATTGCATCCGCTGAGAGCGGATTGCATGAAGCCGCCAGAAGTTCTTGACGGGGTTTGAGGTACAAAAAAATGATGTACCTTCAGCGATTATGCATATAGAATCATACTGTATAGATAGTAGCCCTGAGACTCGGTATGCTGTCTGGCCCGGCAGCGTGCCGAGGATCATAATCTCAGTACTAACATGTCACCTTTCCTATGTAGGTGGCGGGGCGTCCGGTGGCTAGCCGGACTGATGAATTTGCCGAACTAAAGCGGCAACTTCAAGAGGCGGATGCGGACATCACGCTGGTCAATAAACGGTTTGACGATTCACAAGGTATGTGACTTCTCCGCGGACACCTGGTAAGGGAGCTTGACGCCCATGCCTTACTACTTGTATGCGTTGATGCAGACGGTGCCGCTGCTATGGAGAGGCTGCGGGCGGAACTTGCCCGAGCTAAAGAGCATGCCCGAAAGAGTAATGCGGCCGCTTTAAAGGCGGTCGAAGAGCTGAAAGCGAGCGGGCTGCTCCTTTGCCGAAGCAAAGAGGAAATGGCCGATTGGCCCTGAAACTGAAGAATACTACCGACCGCTGCGAGGTTCTTGAAAAAGAACGTCAAGCGGAACAAGAGGACCTGAAAAAGGCCACCGCTGAATCCAAGGATGCCCGTTCCGCTATGAGAGCTGCCAAGGAGGAGCTGAGTCAGACCGGGGATACTGCGGTTGGAAAACCGTTTCTGCTGCGGAGGAAATATACGGATCCGAAGTATGCTCACTTGGACAAGCTGTGGAGTTCGGAGGATCTTATCTGGACTTAGCGGCGAGCGCTGCGGACGCGATTGAGCACTTCCAAAGGCGGAAAAGGGGCACGAAGGAAGAAGAGCTATTTTGGTCGCAATTCCATAGTCGGGCGTCCTCTTCCGTTGACCGATCGGTTGGCCGAATGGGCCGAGCTGAATCGATTATCCGGACTTGCCATGAAGCATGTCATGACTCATTTGTGGCTAGGCGGACCCCAGCCGAGGAGTTATTTTGGCTTAGTGCAACAGTTCCTTGGTGCGGTACCGCGTATCGACGCAATGAAGCGGTCGGCGTGTATTGAGGGGGCGCAGATGGCTCTTGCCTGTGTCAAGGCATACTGGGCTGAGATCAAGGCCACCGATATTGCGTCCCCAGATTCGGACGGCAGCGGAGTACCAATCGAGCGCTATTTTGAGGAAGTTCTTCCGAGCGCTCGTTTAATAGAGACGCAATGCTCGAAGGATGTTATGTTTGAATGACATGTATAATTTTATGAAACAACGTTTCAATTTAATGTAAACTTTTATACTTGTGCCTTCAAGTAGCAAACTACCTCCTATGCGGCCGTTGATGTATATATGTATATAACCTGAAAGATGGCAGTCTTCGGCTTCAGCCCCCACGCACATAGTGCGGGGGTGTTTGCAAAGAAGTCGCGCTTTCACACTTAATCCAACATAGTGCGGGGGTGTCAAAACCGGCGGATCTCGGGTAGGGGGTCCCGAACTGTGCGTTTAGGCGGATGGTAACAGGAGACAAGGGACACAATGTTTTTACCCAGGTTCGGGCCCTCACGATGGAGGTAATACCCTACTCCTGCTTGATTAATATTGATGATATGGGTAGTACAAGAGTAGATCTACCACGAGATCGGAGAGGCTAAACCCTAGAAGCTAGCCTATGGTATGATTGTTGTTGTCCTATGGACTAAAACCCTTCGGTTTATATAGATACCGAATAGGGTTAGGGTTACACAGAGTCGGTTACAATGGTAGGAGATCTACATATCCGTATCGCCAAGCTTGCCTTCCACGCCAAGGAAAGTCCCATACGGACATGGGACGAAGTCTTCAATCTTGTATCTTCATAGTCCAGGAGTCCGGCCAAAGATGATAGTTCGGCTATCCGGACACCCCCTAGTCCAGGACTCCCTCAGTACACTCCCTCGCATGGTTATCGGCGACAAGCCTATATATTCGTGGGCCCGCATGGACATCCATGATCACCTTGACCGACAACAAGATAGGTTACCATGGCGGATTCTTCATTTGGTTCGTGTTATCATAGTATAGGTCATGGTGATATTTAGACCTAATTAAGTTTGAGCGCATATACTATGCACACATGCATACATGAATCACCGTCGTTGGCTTGAAGTGTGGTGTAACATACATATGCATCGTCAACGTAACCCTCACTCAGTGTGGGGATTTCTAGTTTGAAATCACGGTGCCACATCAAAGTTGTTCCATTGTGTACTAAAAAACACACCTCTCCATACATATGTTCGGTCCACACGCATGCAGTATTTGTCTTCGGGGACTAGCTACTTGCATGATTATTGGCGAGCTAGCCCATCTCCGAGGTCGCATGGATGACCATCACTTTGACCAACAACAAGAGAGAGGTTGTACGACCAAGGTGGATTATTCTTGGTCTGTTTTATGATCCATCTTGGTGAAATATGCCTCTCTGGCCCGCCGACTGAAAGTGTGTGTGTGTGTGTGTGTGGGGGGGGGGTGGTACTTTGCACTTTTCTAGGTGAACCTCGGTTGGGGGGCATGCATTCATAGCTTAGGATTCCCTTCGTGCCGACACGAGGGGGGCCTGCTAGCTACTTCTCACTTTGCTAGGTGAACCTTGGTTGGGGTGGCATGCATTCATAGCTTAGGATTCCTTCGTGCCGACACGAGGGAGGGGGGCTGCTAGCTACTTCTCACTTTGCTAGGTGAACCTCGGTTGGGGGAGGGTCATGCATTCATAACTTAGGATTCCGCCGTCTTGCGTCTGAGGGGGTGGGGGCAAGCAATACCGTGCGCTTTGCAAGATAGGTGCCACATCGAAGTTGCATTTGGTATTTGAAAATCAAACCACCCTTTTCATACATAAATTTGGTCCACATGCAAGTGTGTTTGTGTTCTGGCCCTCTCCCGCGTCATTTTTCGCCAAATTTATGAACATTAGACAAGTCGGATGATGCAACAGACACGGTTTACTCAAACTAACCGTGTGCATTGGGCTCCACGAGGCTTCCCCTCTAAAAAATATCTACCCGCCTGCAACTTTTTCTGTTTGAGAACACACGGTTATTGTGTTTTGACCATGTGTGATGTTTCTTGTTCCCAGTCCCGCCTGCATCCCTCGAAAATATCTACCTGCCTCGAGGGTTTTTCTGTTTCATAGCACACAGTTGTTATCTCCGGACCGTGTGCGACGCACCATCATCCAAATTTTCAATAGCCCCGACATTTCACACCCGCGTTTGACTCCCGCGTAGTCAAATTTTCAGTACCCGCGTCATTTCCTCAAACACACCCCCCTCCACACACACACACACACACACACACACACACACTATCGTAGGATGGTCCAAATGTGACACTATGATCAGAGACCCTTCGATGAAACTTTGTGTGATGCCATAATCGCAAACGGTGATGTAAAAACATCAAAAAAGGTGTAAAACGTTTGCGATGACGAATGCATCAAATACGGTTCAGATTTTAGTTGCGTGTCCGATGCAGGGCATACGGTTCAGTTCAATTAACTCTTTGGGAGGAGGAGGAACAAAAGAAACAGGCAGCCAGATGAAGGCGTGTATGCGATATCTGACATACGGTTCACTAGGATGAACTGTGTGTGATTAAACAACCTAGCGGAAGCAGTTCAACTGAACAAGATGTGTGTGATACGCGGCAAACAGGTCCATAGTCAGAAATGTGTGCGAAGACCAATAATAACAGAGACGATTGCTGCTAATAAGCCATGTGATTTGCTCTGTCTACAGTAGAATAACATGTATATATGTGTGTGTCTATATATATATATACAGGTGGTCTATTCTGCTAATATTAGCAGAATAACTATTCTGATAACACTTCCGCACTGCACGTTCAACGCAAGTGCACGTCATTGTTTGAACCAAGTGTGCTGCAGTACTCAGGCGAGTGAACTTCGCGTCGGAAAAAACTGCACGCTTGTGTTTTTTTGGTACCTTTTTTGATCTAGTTTTTTAACCGTTTGTCGGAATGAGGCATGTAATATAACATTGAAAAGCTATGGATTAGGCGCAACTTTGTCATGTTGAAAACTTTTCGAGATTCCTCACGGTTTAAGACCAGTTTCGAAAATGGTGCGGCCCACGACGAGTGGCAGCGAGCGTTTTTCCGTCTTTTTTTAAACCGCTTGTCGGAATGAAGCAAATGATACACCGTTGTAAATATATCATAGAGGCGCATCTTTTTCATATCTATTGTTTTCTCTAATTTGTTACGGTTTAAAATCAGTTTCAGATTTACTAAATCGCGGAATTGTGTTTTTCAATTTTTTTCAAATTTTCGGTACTGTTTTCGCTCCAGTTTTTTAACCGTTTGCCGAAACAATCCGTGCAATACACCATTGAAAAGCTATGAAAGAGGCGCAACTTTCATATGTGGTAATGTTTTTGAGATTTCTTACAGTTTTAAGTTAATTTTAGAAATCGTGCGGCGGACGACGAGTGGCAGCGGCGGTTTTTCGCTAAATGTTTCCGAACCGCTGGTCTAAATGACTCAAGTCATACCCCGTTGGAAAGATATCGATGAGACGCAACTTTTTCATGTAGAACACTCTCTCTAATTCTTTACGGTTTAAGAGCGGTTTTGATTTTACCGAAAATCGGACACTCTGTTTTTCGCGAGACCAAAATCATCGTGTGTACTTCATCGGACAGAAGAACGCACTGCTTCAAACGGAAAACCGCACTGCAGCAGGCAGTCAAGTGAACTTCATGATTTCTTTTTGTCGGACATAAACTTTCTCGCAAAAGTTTTTGTTGTCTTTTTTTTCAACTTTTTATTGAACAAGAATGGACCGCAACACTCCCGAAAATGAACCGCAACACTATCAGAAGTGAACCTCATGAGTTTTTGTTGTATTTTTTTTCATACTTATTAATTTTTTACGCGCGTTGACCAAGCTAGTGGACCTTTCATCGGACAGAAGAACGCACTGCTTTAAACGAAAAACCGCCTTTGCGAAAGATAAAGTGAACTTCATGATTTCTTTTTGTCGGACATAAACTTTCTCGCAAAAGTTTTTGTTGTCTTTTTTTCAACTTTTTTTTGAACTAGAGTGGACCGCAACACTCTCGAAGTTGAACCGCAACACTATCAAAAGTAAACCTCATGAGTTTTTGTTGTATTTTTTTATTACTTATTAATTTTTTACACGCGTTGACCAAGCGAGTGGACCTTTCATCGGACAGAAGAACGCATTGCTTCGAACGGAAAACCGCACTGCAACAAGCAGTCAAGTGAACTTCATGATTTCTTTTTTCGGACATAAACTTTCTCGCAAAAGTTTTTGTTGTCTTTTTTTCCATCTTTTTTTATGAACGAGAGTGGACCGCAGAGAGGAGGCAAGTGAACCGCGGCATATATCGAAGTGAACCTCATTACTATCTTTGTTGTTGCGCTAATTTTTGAGCGCTTTCATTTTGGGCACAAGTGAACAACATCACTCTCAAAAAATGAACCACATCCAAGGACCAAAAGCACTGCATGCGTTGATGTAGTCGACTCATTTTTAAAGCACACCAAACAATTTGCACTTCATACACTGGGATAATGAAACATATTTTTTTTATACAAACTAAGTGCACTTCAAAAACAATACTCCAAAAAATACAACTGTACTGCCTAGCTGGGCTGTGCATATTGCATCGCTGAACTTTTTGAGCTGCATAATTTTTGTTCAAGAGAGGTGTATACTACTATCACACAAAAAAATGAGCACCGGACGTCTCCCAAAAGAAAACTCCACTGTAAGAGTACAAACAAAACTAAACTAAAACGAGTGAATTGCATGCACACTTTGTTTTTTTCTATTTTTGATTTTTAAGACGCTTCCTGTGCACCGCGCACTGCACGGATCATGCAGCAGACTGCAGTGACTCGTAGCAGGACATCGTACACTGCCCCAAACACCATGAGCACATCCTAAACCTGAAATGCAACAAAATATTAAGTGCACTAGAGCAATCCCGTGAGCAATATAGTGAATCGTGAGCAATACAGTGAACTACGAAAATGGGATATTTAACATCCCGTCGACAACAAGCAAAAATGAAACTGCGGCATGAATAGCGTCGCAAGCGAACTGCATGTTGGTCGCTAGTGTAGATATTTCACAAAACAACTGTTAAAAAGTGGCATTTTCTGAATTGCACACATGAGCCGGGCGACCCGCAAAGTGCATCGGAGCACTACATTTTCTGAACTGCAGGGGCGTCGTCACCGCAATTGACCTTCGTCGCGCGCTCCGGGGGTCGCTGGGATCTTGTCGTATCGTTGAGGTTGTGTCGGATTCCGGGTTCCGGCAGACCCTCTAGGTTTGAACACTGGGGTGCACGCGGAGATCTCACCTCCTACCTACCTACACCTCGTCGCCTCGCAAAGATCTAAACTACACAAAGAGCAACACAAGGGACACAAGGTTTATACTGGTTCGGGCCACCATTGTGGTGTAATACCCTACTCCAGTGTGTGGTGTGGTGGATTGCCTCGAGGTGATGATGAGCAGTACAAGGGAGAACAGACCTCGGGAGGGTGCATTCTTGGCAGTCACGACAAGCTGCTAGGGGAGTTGGTCGCTTCTCTCTCTCTCTCTCTCTCTCTCTCTCTCTTCAAGATTCCAGACCCTATATCTCTCCAAGTTTCCCCTCTACCTGTGGGTGGCTAGTCCTATTCTGAGCAGAGGCCCTAGGCCTCTTCCCAAATATTAAGCGGGAAGGGTGCCAACAATTGGCCATTTGAAGGGAACATCTAGTTCGCTTATCTGACTAAAGTCGGTCCTCGCTTGCCAAAGACTACGGCGATGGCCTTGGCTTGGGCTCCACGATGACCTCCTTCCTGCCGTTGTGTTGGTCTTGGTCTTGTTGCACCGAAATGGTTGCCTTTGCTTGATACTCTTGGCCTGCGGTTGCCTCCTTTGCACCAAAGAGAAAATGAGGACACTGGGCGGGTTGGCGCCCGCCTGGCGCCCTTGGTCATCATGGCTTGCATCATGGGCACCTCGTGAGGTACCCCGCCTTGATCTCTCCGCCTCCTCGCGAGCCAGCCTGACGAGGCCGTGCACGAAAGCTTCCGTCGTCCTCCCTCATGAGGCTTGGCCCCTCGCGAGGGTCTTGAGCTTGTGTTGATGAAGACGGGCCGTACCGGGCCACCCCTTGAGCCACGCCGCAGGCCGCAGGCAGGCAAGTCTGGGTACCCCCGTTCCCAGAACACCGACAGTAGCCCTCGGTCCCAAGGCGCGCCTGGACTTGGCTTACAAGAGAAGCGAAGGGGCAAGTGCGAAGCGCCGTGGGCCCTAACAGCCTGCGGCCTCGGGCGCCGCGTGGCGGTTGATTCGACGTGGGCGTCTCTGCTTCCCACGACGCCTCGGCAACTGCACAAATTGACAAGTCCCTGCATGCAAAGCGGGTCATGATTACCTGTGATCGTGGAGGTCGATGGTTGGTGTGGGAGTCCTGGACTAGGGGGTGTCCGGATAGCCGAACTATCATTACGGCCGGACTCCAAGACTATGAAGATACAAGATTGAAGACTTCGTCCCGTGTCCGGATGGGTCTTTCCTTAGCGTGGAAGGCAAGCTTGGCGATGCGGATATGTAGATCTCCTACCATTGTAACCGACTACGTAACCCTAACCTATCCGATGTCTATATAAACCGGAGGGTTTTAGTCCGTGGGGCGAACAACAATCATACCATAGGCTAGCTTCTAGGGTTTAGCCTCCTTGATCTCGTGGTAGATCTACTCTTGTACTACCCATATCATCAATATTAATCAAGCGGGAGTAGGGTATTACCTCCATCGAGAGGGCCCGAACCTGGGTAAAAACATCGTGTCCCTTGTCTCCTGTTACCATCCGCCTAGACGCCCAGTTCGGGACCCCCTACCCGAGATCCGCCGGTTTTGACACCGACATTGGTGCTTTCATTGAGAGTTCCTCTATGTCGTCACCGATAGGCCCGATGGCTCCTTTGATCATCAACAACGGCGCGGTCCGGGGTGAGACTTTTCTCCCCGGACAGATCTTACGTATTCGGCGGCTTTGCTGCGGGCCAATTAAGCAGCCATCTGGAAGCAGATCGAAAGCTTCGTCCACAGCCATCGGTCAGATTTGGAAGTCTGAACTATCGGCCGATATCCGCGGAGACTTGATCTTCGACAGATTCGAGCCGCAGCCAAGCGTGCCGCCTTGTCTCGATGGGCATGATCTAGCTCTGCGGCGAGCGGTGCCACGGAGGCCGCACCGACATCTGCTCCGACCCTTAATCCGGAGCGGATTCCCCGATCGAGGGCGCAGTGGTTGGACACCGCCTCGGGGCTACAATCTCTGGCGATTGAGCCAAACTCCATCCCTGTCGCTGCGAAGACCTGCGACTCCGGTGTCTTGGGACTCCTCTCCGAACTCCGAACCCTCCGCGCCCCCTTAATCGAATCCGATTGGGCGCCCGGTCATGGAGTTCACTTGCCGGACATCTTTGACTTTCGCCCTTTGGCGACATCCTGAATTCACTAAAGTCTCTCTCTTTATCCGGAGAGCCCTGGCCGGACTACGGACAGGAAGGTTGGGATGCGGACGACGAAGAAATTCAACGCCCACCCACCACCCACTTCGTAGCCACTATCGAAAGCTTACACGACATGCTCGATTTCGAGTCCGAAGACATCGCCGGTATGGATGACGATGTAGGAGACAACAATGAACCAGCACCTATAGGATGCTGGACAACCACCCCATCTCATGATGTATACATGGTGGATACACCTAAAGGAAATGAAGACGAGGAACAACGGGACGCTACGAAGGATAAATCCCTCGGCAAGGCCAAAGCGGCAGCGTAAACGCCAACCAAGTCCCGCCTCGCGAGACCCAGCCATAGAGCGAGGCGAACCGGTGGGCAGCGAACACGCTTATCGAGCAATCGTGCGAACAAGACAACCTTGGATAAACAACCCGTCCCCGGCGAAGACAACGATCCGGACGATCTCACGCCGGACAAATTGTTGGAGCAAAATAACCTCGAGAAAAAGGCTCGTCGCCACCGTGTAGCCTGAAAAAGCGAAGCGGAAGCTCAAAACAGGGAAGATGCACTCAGGATCGGATGGAGCAAAGTATTCAACACATGAGACAAATCTGGCGACAATCGCTGAACAAAGAGCTACCCAAAAAAGAAAGCTACGCCCGAATTTGACGAGGAGGCCTTAGAGCCACCACAATCAAAAAGTAAAGCGCCACCGGTCGGATGGGCGACCCCACGGCAAAAAGAGCGGCAAAGGCGCGCACACAAGCCGATCTGCGATCCGCATAAGGATTCACATCAAAAGGATGGCCCAGTTAGGTCCATCTATGGGCCAAGAAAGCAAGCTCTTCAAAGCAATGCAATACGCCAAATATCCGAACATCATGGCACACCCAAATACGAGGCGCGCACATCCCCTATGTTTCACCGATGAGGTCTGGATCATGAATTTCTAGCGGGATTCAAACCCGTAAACATAGAGGCATCTGACGGAACAACAGACCCTAGAGTGCGGATTGAGGATTATATCCTCCATATACACATGGCTAGAGGAGATGATCTCCACGCCATAAAATACTTACCCTCAAACTCAAAGGGCCAGCTCGGCATTGGCTTAAAAGCCTCCCGAAAATACCATTGGAAGCTGGGAAGAGCTCGAGGATGCGTTTGACAAATTTTCAGGGGACCTATGTCCGCCCTCGGATCACGAGATGATCTAAGTCACATAACTCAACAGCGGAGAGTCAGCCGGAAGTGCAGAACAGGTTCCTTACTAAAAGAACCAAATAGTCATTTGTCGGACGCTTGAAGCCTTAGCAGCCTTCAAACACAACGTCCGAGACAAATGGCTCGCCAAACACCTCGGCCAAGAAAAGCCAAGAACAATGGCCGCATTAACAAGCCTCATGACCCGCTTTTGCGCGGGAGAGGATAGCTGGCTAGCAAGATGCAGCACCAGCGACCAAGTACATCCGAAATCAGGGATGGAAACTGGAAACCACGGTGCAACAAGGACCAGCGCCGGATTAAGACGAATGGTCCAAAGAGCGCGACAGTCAACGCCGGATTCAAAAGCTCACGACAGAACAATAAAAAACTGCCCCTTAAGGACAATAGCGATGATCTATCCAATTTAAACAAAATCTTGGACAAGATATGTCAAATCCACAGTACTCCCGGGAGGCTTGCAAACCATACCCACAAAGATTGTTGGATCTTCAAACAGTCCGGCAGACTCAACACCGAACACAAGGGGCTCGACACACCAAGTGAAGATGACGACGAGCACCACAAGCAGAGCCCCGGAAAACAAAAGAATTTCCCACAAGAGGTTAAAACAGTAAACTCACTTCACGTGATCAAAGGGAAAAGCAGGCGGCGCCCACTAAAATGCGCGCCGCTGCACACTTTGGTTGTCAAAACCAATCACCTTCGACCATCGAGGACTATTCGAAAGTATCCGGACGCAGGATGGACTGCCTTGATATTGGATCCTATAATCGGCCAGTTCCAATTTACATAAGTCCTCATGGATGGGGCGATGACATAAACACGATATATCGAGGACACAATCCGTAGAATGGGGATAGACCCAACCAAAATTAGCCAGTAGCAACACCTCCTTTAAAGGAGTAATGCCAGGCCCATATGCCCATTGTACGGGCTCCATACTGCTAGAAGTTGTGTTCGGTTCATCCGACAACTTCTGTCGCGAATGGTTAATCTTCCATGTCGCTCCGTTCAAAAGTAGCCATCAAGCACTATTGGGACGCGAAGCTTTCGCCCGCTTTAACGCAATACCGCATTATGCGTCTCTAACACTTAAAATGCCCGGTCCACGCGGCATCATCTCATTAAAAGGAAGTATTAAGTGTTACTCGAGCACGGAAGAACGTGAGACTGCCTTGACAGCCCCACACCTATTCGGCTCCGCTAGTCAAAGAGCCTGAATTGGTCATTCAAACCCCAGACACGGCTAGACGAGTCCGGCGCCTACTAGCGGCATACCCCCATACAAGGGGCTGCACACATGTATCGCAACAGACACTAAAGCTCACTTTATTCACTTCTTCGAATCGTACTCTGTCTATTTAATATAAAGTACATCTTTCGCACGATCCTTTTTCTTTTAAACTAAGTTACTCTCTTTTACAGATAAACAACGTGCTACACCCGTCGAGGATACGGCTGCGCGGAGACACGGCGCAGGCGTGCGGTAAGGGACCCGTTGCAAGGATTCTTTTCAGATTAAGACCCTGCGTAAACCTTTTTTACTGCCTCTTGTTGATATACATCCCGGTTTCTTACTATAACCAAGGAGGAGGCTGGCGTTTTGGCATTAGCACCAGAATTTTTGCGGCGTGCACTGGACACGGGGCTTAGGGCATTATTCTGCCCGTTTTTATAAAGACCGAATACCTTAGGGAGTATTCGGCGTCTCGAATTAGGCCTTATATGCATCAGCTCCGAATCATGTCTTTGGTCAAATGTTGGGTTGCCCGGCTCCTGCATTTTTCTGCCTTACGTTTCGTTTTATCGGCTAATGCGGCACCAGGAGAACTACTGCGATTGTGCCGCGGTTTGGCCGGGCGAGCACCTCGATGAAAGCCAAAACTGTTGTCATGATATAGTGAGAGATTGGTCAACCACTCGATGAATCATCGGAATGTTTAGGATTCCTCCGCATTAACGAAGGACGGTTTCGGTGAGGCACATCGCACCGGTCGGAGAGTGCGGTGCCCCGAGGGCTATATAGTAGCCCCACCCTCGAACTCCTATGGCTAAGTGAAAGTGATAAAGCATTATAGTCCGGTTGCCTAGTTTGCTACGCTACCACCTCCTTAACAGGACCAAGGCGTTGGATTAAGTGTGAAAAAGCGCCCTCTTTGCAAACACCCCGCACTATGTGCGTGGGGCTGAAACCAAGGACTGCCATCTTTCAGGTTATATATACATATACATATACGGCCGCCACGGGGGAGTAGTCTACTACTTGAACGCACAAGTATAAAAAGCTCTTATATTATATTGAAACATTGCTTTCACAAATAATACATGTCATTTAAACATAATATCCTTCGAGCACTGCGTCTCTATTAAATGAGCTCCCTGCAAGACTTCCTCAAAGTAGTGCTCGGCAGGTACTCGGCTTTTGTCCGAATTTTGGGATGCAACGTCGGTGGCCTTCATATCTGCCCAGTACGTCTTGACACGGGCCAGAGCCATCCGCGCTCCCTCAATACACACCGACCGCCTCATTGCGTCGATACGCGGTACCGCACGAAGGAACTGCTGCACTAAACAAAAATAACTCTTGGTGGGGTCCGCTTGACCACAAATGAATCATGACATGCTCCATGGCAAGTCCGGATGGTCGATTCAGCTCGGCCCATTCGGCCAACCGATCGGTCAGCGGAAGAAGGCGCTCCGTACTATGGAATTGCGACCAATATAGCTCTTCCATACATGCCCCTATACGGCCTCGGAAGTGCTCAATCAGCGTCATGGCGCTTCGCCCGCTAAGTCCAGATAAGCATCCTCCGAACTCCACAACTTGTCCAATTGAGCATACTTTGGATCCGTATATTTCCTCCATAGCGAAAGCGGTTTTCCGGCCGCAATTGCCCGGCCTGACTCAGCTCCTCCTTGGCAGCTCTCAAAGCCGAATGGGTATTCTTGGATTCGGCGGCGGCCTTTTTCAGGCCCTCTTGCTCCGCTTGACGTTCTTTTTCAAGAACCTCGCAGCGATCGGCAGCATCCTTCAATTTTCTGGCCATATCAGACATTTCCTCTTTGCTTCGGCAGTGAGCATCCCGTTTGGCTTTTAGCTCTTCAGCCGCCCTTAAAGCGGCCGCATTACTATTTCTGGCTTGCTCTTTCGCTCGGGCGAGTTCCGCCCGCAGCTCCTCCAGAGCAGCGGCACCATCTGCATTAAGCATACAAATAGTAAGACATGGGCGTCAAGCTCCCTTACCAGGTGTCCGCGTAGAAGTCGCATACCTTGCGACTCGTTAAACCGTTTATTGACCAGCGCGATGTCCACATCCGCCTCGTCAAGTTGCCGCTTTAGTTCGGCATATTCATCAGTCCGGTTGGCCATCGGACGCCCCGCCACCTGTTTATGAGCGACGATATGTTATATCTGAGATTATGATCCTCGGCACGCTGTCAATTTTGACAACATACCGAGTCTCAGGGGCTACTATCTATACAGGGTGCATTCTATATGCATAACTGTCAGAAGGTACATCATTTTTGCGTACCTCGAACCCCGTCAGTAAGCTTCTGACGGCTTCATGCAATCCGCTCTCCGCGGATGCAATCCTTTAAATCACCATACCCATTAGAGCACGGTGATCTTCCGAGATAGCCGCTCGCCAGAAACGAATCCTTGGCTCCTCCGACCGCACACCACTTGGCGCGGACCTTCCCGACCTCGCCCGGACTTGGGGAACCCTCGCGGCGACACCTCGGGGTCGTCCACCTCGCATGAGGGTGAGACAGGTGGAGGCGTTCGCTCTCCATCATCTCCGGAAGAAGATCCCAGAAGGCGAGCTCTGCTGAGAAGAAATTTGAGGTCCGAACTACAAGGTACAATTTCGGTTATCTTCATAACTAAATGCAGGGATGTTCCTTATTTACAAGACCCCTTCTTTTTACTTACGGCTCATTTGGAGGGCTGATCCCCTTGGGAAATAGTGCGGCTGGGTTACTTTCCGATTGCGGACTCTCGGCGAAGATTCCTTTCCCCTCTTTGAGGCCTTGACCTCGGATCTTCGAGCGGTCCTCTTTTCTCCTCGAAGATGGGACTTTTAATCCCTCCTTCTGGATAGCCTCCTTTGTAGAGGCGATTGCTTCCCCACTCCCCTTCGCCTTCTTCAAAAGGCGCGGCCTTCAACATCTTGGTGACATGGGATCGGCGTGGTCTCTGCAGGAGGGGCGGACACCTTATTAACCGCCTTGGCTATCCACTCCTATTCAAGAAAGCGGCTCCTTTAAAGGACATATATATATATATATATATATATATATATATATATATATATATATATATATATATGGTAAATGAATGAACAGCTTGTCGGTTCTGGGACTACTTACTTGAGTATCTGGCGATTGCAGCTTAGTCCTGCGTCCTCGGTCGAGTCCGGACACTTCTCTTGTGATCCGAAGAACAGTTTATACATCTCCACAGGCGTCGTGCCCATAAAATTTTGGAGAGCTCGTGGTCCCTCCGGATTAAATTACCACACAGGCGGAGGGAGGCGTTTGCGAGGCGGGAGGCGCCGGATCAACATAACCTGCGCCACTGCAACAGATTGATCTCCCTCTCTTGGAGGTCTCGAATATGGCCTGCAGCAAAGGAACGTCCTTGACGGCCCCAGTTGAGCCCCTTGTTGACCCATGGCGCTTAGCCGCTATGGTGGACTGGCGGAAGGCGGGGAAGCGCCACCATTTGGTGCCCCGGGAGGCGGTGATATAAAACCACTCCCGTTGCCACAAACCAAGCTCCTCTTGAAAAGAGCCCTCGGGCCATGGAGCATCAACACATTTGCTTATGACCGCCCCTCCGCACTTTCGCTTGTTGCCCCCGATCATCTTTGGCTCCACCTTGAAGGTCTTGAGCCACAATCCAAAGTGGGGGTAATATGGAGGAAAGGCCTCACATCTGACAATGAATAGCGAGATATGGAGGATGGACTCCGGATTCAAGTCATGGAAATCCAGCCCATAATAAAACATGAGCCCCCGCACAAAGGGATCCGTCGGGAAACCTAAACCCCGAAGGAAGTGAGACACGAACACCACGTTCTCGCCGGGCTCGGGAGTCGGAATGACCTGCCCTGGAGCAGGCAGCCTATGCGAGATTTCGCCGGTTAGATACCTGGCGTCTCGCAACTTTAGCACATCTTCTTCTGTGATAGAGGAGGACATCCATCGGCCGTGCTGGTCGGAGCCAGACATCGTGAAGGTCCGAAGCACCTAAATCTGAAGCTTTGGGTGTTAGAACTCGAAGCGCGAGGCGAACTCGATGGAGTGTGTAAAAAGAAGAGGGCCTTGGTCTCATTATAAAGAGGTTGAATACCAAGAGCCCACCCCGTGGTCGATTAGGACCCCCCTTTAATAGAGGAGGCGTCTTGTAGACGCGGTTGGGTTACCCACGTCCGTATTGATGAGAATCCGGAATAAGGGGGCACGATCTATGCTTTGATAAGACTTGCCAAGGAAACCGCCTCGCTAAGCAGCGCTAAGGTGGAAGGGTAAAAATGATTCATATAAAGGCCTGGCGAGGTGTGATGTCACGCCGCGGAATACGTCAGCAGAATCGTGCAAAATTATTCTCTCTCGTGTTATGTGGAATTTGTTTTGCGAGCGGACACTATCCTGGTGTTCAAAACCTTCTATGAAGTATTCGGAGGAGGAACCCCTTGCAATGCGAAGACAATATGCGTGTCGGACTAAATGCGTCATTGAAGCCTGGTTCAGGAGACTCGAGGGAGTCTGGACTAGGGGTTGTCCGGATAGCCAAACTATCATCACGGCGGACTCCAAGACTATGAAGATACAAGATTGAAGACTTCGTCCCGTGTCCGGATGGGATTTTCCTTAAGCGTGGAAGGCAAGCTTGGCGTCTGAATATGTAGATCTCCTACCATTGTAACCGACTCTGTGTAACCCTAACCTATCCGGTGTCTATATAAACCGGAGGGTTTTAGTCCGTGGGGCGAACAACAATGATACCATAGGCTAGCTTCTAGGGTTTAGCCTCCTTGATCTCGTGGTAGATCTACTCTTGTACTACCCATATCATCAATATTAATCAAGCGGGAGTAGGGTATTACCTCCATCGAGAGGGCCCGAACCTGGGTAAAAACATCGTGTCCCTTGTCTCCTGTTACCATCCGCCTAGACGCATAGTTTGCGACCCCCTACCCGAGATCCGCCGGTGTTGACACCGACAGTTGGCCTTCCCCGGCTATAAGTACGGAATGGCGCGTGCCCTTCTAGTCCATGTCTTCTTGCTTCTCCTTCTTCTCCATCCTTGCCCTCGCTCCACATTGTGGCAATGGCTCCGATCCATGATTCTCACTTGAGAAGAGAAAGGAAAGGCCCCGAGAGGGTCCCGATCCGCTTCACCTTGAAGAAGCGGCTAGCCCTCTGCCGTCGAGATGAGGGCGCCCGACAGGAGGTGTCGAGGCCCAGGTACGAGCGGCCACCGCCAGGGTTCCCGCTGCCCTTGTACTCCCGCATTGAGGGCCCTGAAGGAGTTGATGCCGAGCGCCATGGACGACGCCGCCGTCGGCGCCAGCGGGTCACGGCGGTGCGCGTCGTTCCTCCTGGAGTCCATGCTGAGGGCTCCTCCCGAGAGTTTGTGCTCCACGCCGCCATGCCTCCCTAGTGTTGGATTCTCCTTCCTCCCTCCTTCGCCTTCACGATTCCGCAGAGGGGATCTCTGGAGCTCTGGTTGCAGCACGCCGGATGCAGCACCCTTGCGATGGAGCGGAGGTTGCGGTCGTCGCTCCGGGCAAGGTCTTCATGACTCAAAAGTGGGCGAGATCGCCCGGTCTGCAAGACGAGGCGCCCTCGTGATCCACACAGGTCTGACGGTGCTTCCGTGATGTTCTTCAAGGTCTTCGACGCGGAAGGACGTCGGCTGGCGTGCTACCCTGAGAGAGATGGCTGGGGCCCTGCCACGGCGAGGACTAGGCTCGCCGGCTGCTCCCCTAGCAGATCCTCTGGCGGTGGAGGCGTCGGAGGATCCAGCGACTCCGCCGAAACGCCAGCGACTCGGGAGGCGGCGGCAGCGACTCTGAGCCCCGAGCTTGCGTCGCTCTCGGGCGAAGCGGGCTCGTCAGGCCGCCGCCGCCACTGATCTGGATGGGGTTGGTGCTGGTGCCTGACGGCCCACTGTTGATGATGGCGTCTTTTGCAGAGGCGCGTGTAGTTAGCGTTCTTTAGGATCTTCTCCTTTTGTTCCCTGCGAGTAATCGAAAAAGCAGCGCCCGTGAAACTTGTAAGGTGCCCGTGGTTCTGTTTGTTAATATGATCCTTGTCGTGAAGTGGTGCGAGATGCTCATCCCATCTTAGCTTAGTTTCCTCCTTTCGAACCTCGCGAGAGCTTGATGCTCTGCACCGAGAGGTCCCGATTGCAAGGCAGGCTTCAGCTGTCGCTGGTATGAGAGGTCATGATGCCGTGGTCAAAGCCAGGAGGTGAGCGGCCCGGGATCCAGTAAGAGCCCCTGAGTCGCGATGCTCAGGAGGTCCCCTTTAGCGCTCAAGCAGCCATCGTTCGCTGAGAAAGGAGCGCGACGTTGCTAACACGGGATTGCTCTAGGTGCGAGGTCGGTGCTGCGATGGCTAGTATTTCCGAAGGATGACTTATCTCGGGAGTCAGGAACCGCTTCTCGGTGCGGCACTAGGTCCGCGCGTCGGCAGATGAGGAGTTGCCTGGCGAGGTCCCCGTGTGCCTCGTCCTTCTCGCCTTTACTCCCCTTTCTGCTCTACGTCCTCGGGTCCCGACCCTCGGCCCGGGCTCGGCCGTCATTGGTATGCAGTCGCGATGCCGTGGACAAGGCGGAGGGTGAGGGCTGGAGAGCGATGAAGAGCCCATGAGTCGCGATGCTCGGTACCCCGCTTTTAACGCGTGCAAGCGGTTCGGCAGCGGCGAGAGTGAAGGAGACGCCGTGAGGGCCTCGCTGGCGCGCTTCTTTGCTGAAGAGATCCTGCAGGCTCATCACAAGAAGAACAAGAGTTCGCCATGACAATCGATAGTCAGCCGTTGGTTGCTCTGGAGGGGTGATGGGGCACTGAAGGCTTGACGAGGTGGCGTCATGCGGCGCTGCCGTGGCCAGAGCTCAACCATTCAGGTTTGTCGGCATTGCAGGGACAGACCCATGCGCAGGCGTCATGCCATTAGGGAGCAGCTCCATTAGTTGGTGTCAATGGAGCGGGCGACCAGGTCAAACATGTTAATCACGAAAGAACAAGTCCACTTAGATAGGTGCAGAGAAGGCGGACATCACCGAGTCGGGCCCGAGCGACTTGGGGATGACGCAGCCCGAGGGGTGCCCCCAATAAAGTAAACTAGAAACATGAATCAAAAGGGATACATGCCGCAGGGACGGACCCACGTGGCCTGGGAATGATGCAATACAGGGGCGCTCGGCTAAAATGAAACTCGAAGGATGTCACCTGATAACGTTGAAGATGAAGGGATGCTGAAGTAGCGGATGCCGTGCGTTGCGGAAGCCAATCTTCACGAGCCCCCAGGCTTAGGAGCCTCGGGAGGCTCTGGAGGCGCTGGTGGCTCCTCGCGGACCATCTCCATCTCCGCCAGGACTGCGGAATGCCTGGCCACTTGAGCCTCCAAGATGCCCCTCATGAGGCTGGCCAGCGTGGCGGCAAGCGTTCGGCAAGCCGTAAGGCATCTGAACGTGCTGTGGGGTGGACCTTCACGGTGCCCCGCAGCGTGAGGGCAGGCGCTCTGAGAGGCGGCTCGGTTGAGCCCTGGTATGTTGATGCAGACGCGCAGCCCTCCATCCTCGCCTGGATGGGGAGCTACGGCGGGTAAGCGGCGGCTGCCACTCATGACTCTTGACTCCTGTAGCTCCTGAATGATCTTGCTAATGAACTCCTGAGGGTTTGGCCCTCCTTGCCTCGCTTCTTCCTGAGGGAAACGCGCTTTGAAACACGGGGATCGGGCCCGGTGATGTCTTCTTCTTCTTAGGGGCAGCCTCGGGGAGCCTCCCGCTCCTGTGATCCGGATCTTCAATCGACGCGGCTTGGAAAGCACGCTCCAGGGAACACACTGTGTCTCTCTCTTCACAAGGCACCATGATGACTCCACCGCTTCCTGGCATCTTGAGGACATTGTAGCCGTGATGAGCACGACCATGAATTTGGCCAGAGCTGGGTACCCGAGGATGGCATTGTATGGCAGGCGAATGTGAGCGACGTCGAAATCAATGAGCTCGGTGCGGTAGTTGTCGCACGCCCCGGAGGTGACAGGGAGGCGGACCTACCCTATCGGAACTGTGGAGCCATCAGTGACTCCGGAGAAAGGCTTGGTTGGCTGAAGCTGATTGTACGACACTTGGGGATTGTTGAATGTCTCGACGGACAGGACATTGATCCCTGCTCCGCCATCGATGAGGATCCTGGTGATTTGCACGTTGCTGATGATTGGGGAACAAAGCATCGGGAGGACTCCGGTACGTGCGCAAGACTTGAGCTGATCCGCCGAAATTTGAGCGTGATGGCGCATCTTGACCACTGAGAGGGCGCGTGGCTTCGAGCCCGGGAGAACTGCATTCACGCGTCGTGGCGAAGCTTGAAGATGCGTTGAGAGGTCAGGGGCTTGAGCTCCGCCCGGGATGCAAGCGATTGCGCCATGCTGGAAGCCCCCGCCCCCTCCGTGATGATGGTCTTCATTTCTCCTTGGCTGCGGTGGCGGAGGGGGAGACCTACGTTGCCTTGCAGGCGATCCTCATGAGGCTAATCCTCCAGCCTCATGCGAGGCAGTCCCTCCAACCTCCCTCATGAGGCTGATCCCGCCCGGGTCCTCGCGAGGTCGGTCACGCCACCCTTGGCGAGGGCCACGGTCTTCCAGCGTCCTGCATTTCTTCCTCCTCCTCGGTCAGTAGCCTCGATCATTGCGGTCGGGCGTCGACCGATTCGCCCTTCTCGCTGACGGCTCTGAGCTCTTGACATTCGTTGGTGTTGAGGGTGTGGAGGTCGTGGTACACACGATCTGGGCTGCCCTTGGAAGACTCGGGCTAATCCTGCCCGCTTGGTATGCGGATTACTTGAGCACGACAGCCCCTGCGCTTCACATCCTTGACCTTGGGCTTCTTCTCTTACAGGTCGGCTGCCGGCTTCGAGGAGGAGGCGTCCTTCCTCGACCACTGGCGCGCCAGGTCGCCAAGTTGAGCGGCTCGAGGATGTGCACGGTCTTCATGCATCGCCACTCCTCCTTCATCTTGGCGTCACACACACCGTCGGAGAAGGCTGAGATGATGGCCTCCTGGTCACCTTGGGAATCTTGAGGCGTGCGTTGTTGAAGCGGCTGGATGTACTTCTGAGGTCTCTCTGGCTCACGCTTGATGCGGCGCATGTCGCTCACGGCGGAGGCCGGTCGCGTGTGCCTTGGAAGTTGGCGATGAAGCGGTGCGCATCTCATCGAGGAGGAGATCGTGCAGGAGCTAGGTTCAGGAGGCAGTGCGAACCTGTCCTTGGCGCCATGGGAACCGATTTTCCATGACCTTCTCGTCCCGTTGGTGGCCGATGCCCGGCTCGTAGAGTGAAGGAACTCCGCGAGTCGGCCCGTGCCATCGTGGCGAGGCGAGTGCAGCTTGAACTTGCCGGGCCATGCGGCCTGCGTGCTTTCGGTGAAGGCGCTGGCGACTGCGGTGGCCACGGAGGCCTTTGGTGACGGAATTTGGATCTTGCGGGTCTCGTCTTGTTGCCCGAGCAGCGGCAGGATCTTGGCGTCTTTAAGCAGGAGCGCTTGATGCGTGGCCGGGCAGAGAGGAGCACTCGGGCAGCTTCTTGAGGCGAGGATCTCTTGGCAGCTCTGCTCTTACTCTGTGCGGGGCCAGTGGAGTTCCGCCCTAGGGCCCAGCGCCTTAGGGCCAAGGCGCCTTCTTGAGGAGGCGGCAGGCGCCCGGGCTTCATGGCTGCGCATGGCGGGGCAGCGGTGTAGTGAGAAGGGCGGCGCGAGGAGCCCCGTGGCGTGGGCGAGCTTCAGCGGTCGAGCCATTCCTCGTAAACGTCGTTGGCGGGCGATAAGAGCTCATTTGCGCGATGGCGCGGCTCGAGCCTCCATGGTAGGCGCGCTTGGGATGAAGAACCGGTAGAAGCGGCGAAGGAGTAGCAGTGCGGCCATCTCGCCTCACGAGATGGATCTTTGGGGCGATACTGCTGCCGTTTCCCATTGGGCCGATGGCGGTGGCAATGATCGGCGAGGAGCAGGCGGCGACGCCCGGCAGGCCGTCTGAGTAGCGAAGCTGAGCGGCGCTTCGGGCGGCACGGCAGCGTGTGACATGGATCTGGCGAAGAACAGGGCGGTGGAAGGCGGATTCCGGCGCACCCCTACCTGGCGCGCCAAATGTCGGATTCCGTGTTCTGGCAGACCCTCTAGGTTCGAACTCTAGGGTGCACGCAGAGATCTCACCTCCTACCTACCTACACCTCATCACTTCGCAAAGATCTAAACTACACAAAGATTAACACAAGGGACACAAGGTTTATACTGGTTCGGGCCACCATTGTGGTGTAATACCCTACTCCAATGTGTGGTGTGGTGGATTTCCTCGGTGATGATGAGCAGGTACAAGGGAGAAACGACCTCATGATGCATTCTTGGCAGTCGCGATGAAGCTGCTAGGGGAGTTCGGTCGCTTCTCTCTCTCTTTCTCTCTCTCTCTCTCTCTCTCTCTCTCTCTCTCTTCAAGATGCAGGACCTAGATCTCCAAGGTTCCCCTCTACCACATGGGTGGCTAATCCTATTTATAAGCGGAGGCCTGGGCCTCTTCCCAAATATTGAGCGGGAAGGCGCCAACAATTGGCCATTTGAAGGGAACATCTAGTACACTTATCCTAACTAAAAGTCGGTCCTCGCTTTGCCAAAGACTTCTGACGATGGCCTTGACTTGGGCTCCACGATGACCTCCTTCCTGCCGTTGTGTTGGTCTTGGTCTTGTTGCACCGAAATGGTTGCCTTTGCTTGATACTCTTGGCCTGTGCTTGCCTCCTTTGCACCAAAGAGGAAATGAGGACATTGCGCGGGCTGGCGCCCGCCTGACGCCCTTGGTCGTCATGGCTTGCGTCATGGGCACCTCATGAGGTACCCCGCCTTGATCTCTCCGCCTCCTCGCGAGCCATCCTGACGAGGCCGTGCCTGAGGAAGCTTCCTGTCGTCTGCCCCGCGAGGCTTGGCCCCCCGCGAGGGTCTTGAGCTTGTGTTGATGAAGACGGGCCTTACTGGGCCACCCCTTGAGCCACGCCGCAGGCCGCAGGCAGGCAAATCTAGGTACCCCTGTTCCCAGAATGCCGACAGGTTGAGCTGAGTCAACACACTGACTACCGCGCGCCTCCGTCCACTGCAGTCGGAAATTGCATTGGAGCTCAGGGCAAGGGGAAGGAAGGATGTACTGGTTGTGGATGTTACCGGAGATGCAGGATGGACATGTGCACAGTGCGCTGATGCCGTGCGCCCTCCTCACGTCGCCGGGTGGAGACCAGTGCATCGTTGGAGTGGGGAGTGGTTGAGGCGGAGCCGCACCGCAGGCATATGAAACCGCACTACATCGCGTCGGGTGCGGCAGCGAGCCCGGGCCGGAAGCCCTTGGATGGTTGCCCGACAACGGGGTGGCCAAGATCCAGGCGGCAGTGGCCCGTGGGCGCATGGGGACAAACTTCAAGGGTTGCCATGGCAGACTGCACGGGAAGTGAGGGCGGCGGCTGGATCCTAGGCTCCACGACTTCCCTCAACCTCCTCTGGCAGAGGCGTCCGACAACGGCGGGGGAGACGCTATGCACGGCGTGGATGGCCGGTGGTGTCGCAGCGCCGCAGGAGCAAGGAGGTAGTGCGCCGGAGCCGGGGCAGGAGGTGGCGCGGCGGCGGTCGTGTGCTTAGAGGGTGACCGCAGAGGTCCGCAGTAGCGCCGTCTAGCTTGGTCGGGGGCGGGGGCGCCGGACGGCGTCGCGGGGCGGTGTCGGGGCCGTGCACCATGGGGGTTGGGCGTCACGGGGCAGGGCCAAGGCCGTCGACAGGGTGGGGCGGTGGGCCGGCGTCGTGGAGGCCGGCTGGTGCGGGATGGTTCCGGGGCCCGACCGACGGTGGGAGAAGGAGGTGGAGCAAATGGGGGCGTTGTGGTGGAGGTGGGAGGAAGAACATTGTCCTTCGTGGGGTGGGGTGGGGTGGATCGAGTGGATAAGGTGGGTGTGGGGTGGGTGCTTCAGGTTTAGTTTGGTTCGGGGCGGGTCGGGGACTGCGTTGGTTCAGGTGTTAGCATAATAAGCAGGTGTTAGCAGAATAAGACTCTTAAGGGGTGTTATCATAATAGGCCCACCCTATATATATATAACTTAAATAAACGTCCAATTACATAAGTGACTATACAGATCATTCGCACACACCTCAAGAAATAATTGCATGCATTCTAAAGTAGGAGAAACGATCGTCTAGTCATCTACTTCTTGTGACGCTCCTGCCACTATTCTGGGGCTCGATCCCTCGTATCAGGCAGGAAGAAGACACTTCCTCATGTCAATGATCCGCCTGTACATCTCGTAGCTTGTGTACGCGTCCATGGCCGCATACTTGACATGTTGTTCATCCAGTCTCTCATGGCACACACTGTACCAGGCATTCTTGTCCTTATTGCTCTCATTCTTCATCTTCATTTAGTAGGGGTTGATGATGGCCGAGGCGAGGTCAACCAGGGAGTTCAGTTTCTTTTTGTCGCTGCCCCAGACCTTGTAGTGGTGCTGAATGTTGACAGGATTCAGGCATTTCAAGTCCGAAACCTTGAGCGCTCTTAGATCGTTGGTAGTGTCTACCGTAGCGAAACTGCAGTTGGAGCTGTTGATAAACCTGGAGAAACGGTTGCAAGGCCTTGTGGCAAGGTGGTAGTGGTAGACGAGGACGTCATGTCGCACGCACAACTGGGCGACGACAACCTTCTGATCGTGCCCGGCACGACCGATGGTGTACTCGAGGTCGAAGGTGACCACTCCGTACTTGTCCTCGGCAAGGAACTGATCCATAGTTTGGATGGAGCTCTCCACCGAGACCAGATCGTTTCTGTACACCACCGAGAGGGCCTTCCCCCTCACGTGGGTGTCCACTATGTGATGCGTGGTGAACTGCCCGCCGTTGTCGTCAAATGCTGTCATTGGGGCGCCATTGGAGAAACGCAGGGGCGCCATTGGAACATCTGGATGTCCTCTCTGTATGTGTCGTCGTGGGTATGCTTATTGTGTCATGTGATGCAAGAGATATAAGGTAAATGGCCGCAGGAATAAATTGGGGCCGGGCGGCCTGGATACTCTGCGCATCCGAATGCACACGAATGTGCGTGATCGTGCGCCGACCCCAAACACTGGCGGCAGCGTGGAGGACGAGGCGAGAGCACCGGAAGGGCCAGGAGAAACGAGGCCTTGGCAGCGGCCTTGACGGCGAGCGTGCGCATGACACTTTGAACCGCAGCAACCACAAACATAGAGCGATTGAACACGCAGAAATGGTCTCCTACAAGCCCGGCCCGACAGTTCGTCACGCCGTGAGAGCGGCCATGTGCTACCACATCCGTCTAGTCTATAGTCCCCTTTATATTCTGTGCCATACTTTGCCCTCAAATTTAACCAACAAAATGTTAATGCATGTTATAAAAATTAATCTTTGAGGGCAAAGTATGATTTAACTAATAAAATATGAATGCATGTCACCAAAGATTATATAGTTGGATTCGTATTCGAACATAGTTTCAAATTTATTAGTTAAATCATACTTATAAACCAGGACGGGGTATAGTATGTAATTAAATCGCAACGTGGCCCGTTCCCGCGCAAGCTTCCCTCCCGACTCGGTGAAATCCCCCAAAATCCCAATGCTTACCGGCCTGCTATAAAAACCCTCATGGCCGGTGAGTCATGCGTCGCGTTTTCCCCTCCCTCCCTGTAGTTTATCTCGTCTGCTTCTCCCACAATCGCCAATGGCACCGGTCCATCGTTGTCGCTCATCCACTCCGCCGTCATCAGAGGACAACTCCAGCTGGGAGGCGACACCGCGGCGGCGGTGCAGTCCCCGACGTAGTGTAGTGTGCGTGGCATCCCTGTTGGGTGTGCGCGGAACACCCACCACACACTCTGCCGCCGCTGCCCATTAGCAGCTGTTGCTGGCCGCCATTGCCGCCACACCACCGTCGAAAGCCACGGCCATCACCCGCTCCGCCGCCGCGGCCCAAAGGCGGGAGCTGGCCGTCGTGGCCGCCACCCCACTGCCGGCCACCATGGCCATCACCCTCTCCTCCACCGCGGCTTGGAGGGGAGAGGTGGTGGTCGTGGCCGCCACCCAATCGTCGGCTGCCCTGGCCGCCAGCCCACCATCGACCGCCGGGGTCATCACCCGCTCCACCACCGCCGCCCGAAGGCGGGAGGCGCAGGTGGATGCCAGCACATGCGTTAGCGACTTTGCGCACTACACCGAGTTCCTGCGGGAGGAGGAGGAGCGCCTCGTCGAGCATGCGAAGAGCCTTACCGCCGCCGTGGCTACGTTACACGCCGCCTCAGAGGCGACGAATCAGGAGATCTACAAGGAGAATCACCGCTTCGAGAGGGGTCGTCTGGAGCGGCAGAGGGCGTTCGAGGTGAGCGTCGCTGAAGCTGCAACAACGGCAGGCACCGTATTGCGGTTGCCCAGCTCGTCGGTAGGCTCCTCCTCCTCCGCCTCTTACTGAGCACGCTCGGCAGAGGAGAGGCAGCCGGAAGTAGTACAAAGCCCCTCGCAGTAGTAGTAGTATTTAGGGGGTATTTTGTTCAGTTCATCTGACTATAGATGTGTGGTGGAACTGTACAACGTACTTAAAATTAGCTAGTATATATAGTTGAAGTAGCTATTTTAGTACGTGGTTGGAAACAATTGAGGAAAAGTTTGGTTGGTTCAGCTGTCGAGTTGAACTGTTTGTATAAATTAAGAACGGCTGCTTAATCTATGAATGAAATCTATGCTTAATTACTGGATTTTAGTTGCGAAAATAAGATACTGCTAGTGATTTTTAGCTTCATATTTTGACAAATTGCAGTGTTACAAGGTTGACAAATGGCAATGTTACTAGATCAACAAATGTCAATCTTTCCAGTTTGACAAATGGCAACATACCCAATATGACAGATGCAATTCTTACCAAATTGTTTGTAAGTGGTTGCACACGGGTCATCCAAAAGAACCTATTGCGTTGAAGAGATGCACAAATCCTGCTCTCACTTTGCATACAGTGTTCTATCTAAAACGTTTGCGATCAAGAGCCACAAAAATCCTGCTCGGCATATTTTCCCTTGGCTTCCTGGGGAAGCTCCCGGTTTGCTTACGGGTGTTCTAACTAAAACGTTTGTGTTGAGTGTTTTATATGTAAAAACCATTGATGTTTTTTTCAAAAGAAAATCGTTTGATAAGTTTGTACATTAAGAGAGAAAAACGCAAGTTCGCTCAAAGCATATCTTTCATTCAGTCATACTGCGAATTTATATTCAAATGATCGAGATACAGTATTAAACCCAATAAAAAAACTATTTTCAGCGGCGGCGGAGGCGGCGTGCCTCGCCGTCGTTGTCGTCCTCCGGGACGCTGTTGTTGAAGTATTCAATGCAGCACAAAATGTTGTTCACTTGTAAATCAAACATTATGTCGTCCTGGGATCGACGGGCGAGGCGCGGGAGGACGACAGCTGGCGGTGGTGAGAGGTAGCGTTTGGCGGCGGTGTCCCCTGCCGCTGAGGGGGGGCGCGCACGCGGAGAGGAAGGTAGGCGGCCATGGAAGTCAAAGGGCTCGCTTCCCAGTGAGCCTGCGCAGCGTACATCTCGCATGCTTCCCGGTGAGCTCGCAAGATTCGAGGACAAATTTTGCACGCCTCTCGATCGGCGGCGCGCAGACTGCGCTTGCATGCCTCCCGTTCCGTCAAGGTCAAGTAGTTGTCCGCACGACACCTCGTACAACAATTAAAACCAAGATGCATGACATCACGTGAATGGTTAACAGAACGCACACGGTTCGAATTATACAAATGTTTGAGATATTAAAGTGGCAGCAATTTTTTTCAAAATGCCTTTGTTGGTTGTCATTATTCAAGTGCGCCTTCTCTCAGAATGGACATGGAAATACCACCACATGTCGGGTGCTATTCCATGATAGCATGCCAAGTTTCATGAATTTCAAACGAGTTTTGGATTTACTAGAATTTAAAAATAAAGTATCTCAACGTTTTGCCGGCAATCAACGGTGCTCTGGTGTTTGAAATTCATTCACATTTCTTGCATGGGACCTAAGCATATACCCAAGGACACATATTTGATTTTTCAACAAATTTATATGCACTGGAGCATGTGCATGTAGTTCAAATTTGAATTATGCACATAAATGCATTGAAAACTCAGTTAATGCATACAAATGTCCAAATGAACCCCGCAAATCACAAAATTGACACAACACTCCTGTTGTTCTATGTTGACACGAGAAAACTTTTGAAAGAAATAAGAGGCAATGGATATCGTTTCGTCCCCAAAGGTGGGACATTCCCTGCCAAAACCATCATGCTTGCTGTGAGAAGCTCTTGTTTGTGAGAAGCATATACCCAAACCTGCCCCAAATGGTACACAAAATTTACCACGACATGTTGATGCCGCTCCAGATAGCATGCCAAGTTTCATGAATTTCAGACGAGTTTTGGATTTACTAGAATTTAAAAACGAGGTATCTCAATGTTTGCAGCCGAGTGACGATGGCAGGGTGTTTGACATTCATTCCCATTTCTTGCATGGGACCTAAGCATGCAACCAAGGACACATATTTGAATTTTCAACCAATTTATATGCATTAGAGCATGTGCATGTAGTTCAAATTTGAATTATGCACATAAATGCATTGAAAACTCAATTAATGCATAAAAATGTCCAAACGAACCCCGACAAATCCCAAAAATTGACACAACACTCCTGTTGTTCTGTGTTGACACTAGGAAAAAATGAAATCGAGAAGAGGCAATGGACATCGTTTCGTCCAGAAAGGTGAAACATTCCATACCGAAACCATCAGCCTTGTTGTGACAAGCTCTAGTTTGTGAGAAGCATATCCCCAAACCTGTCCCAAATGGGACAAAACTTTACCACGGCATGTTGATGCTGCTCCATGACAGCACGCCAAGTTTCATGAATTTCAGACGAGCTTTGGATTTACTAGAATTTAAAAACCAGGTATCTCGACACTGAGTGGCATGGCAGGGTGTTTGACATTCATTCCCATTTCTTGCATGGGACCTAAGTAGGCAACCGAGGACACATATTTGAATTTCAACTAATTTATATGCATTAGAGCATGTGTCTGTAGTTCAAATTTGAATTATGCACATGAATGCATAGAAAACTCAGTTAATGTATAAAAATGTCCAAGCGAACCCTGAAAAATCCCCAAAATTGACACAACACTCCTGTTGTTCAATGTTGACACTAGGAAAAAAATTTGAAATCGAGAAGAGGAAACGGATATCGTTTCGTCCAGAAAGGTGAAACATTCCCTACCGAAACCATCACACTTGTTGTGAGAAGCTCTGGTTTATGAGAAGCTTATACCCAAACCTGCCCCAAATGGGACAAAAAATTTACCCGACATGTTGATGCCACTCCATGATAGCATGCCAAGTTTCATGAATTTCGGACGAATTTTGGATTTGCTAGAATTACAAAATCAAGTACATCGACATTTGCCGGAGAGCCACGGTGTCGTGGTGTTCGAATTTCATCCCCATTTCTTGCATGGGACATAAGCATAAACCCATGGACACATATATGATTTTAGAACCCATGCTGGTGCACCGGAGCATGTGCATGGGACATAAGCATAAACCCATGTTGAATTGTGCACCTGAAATGGCTAGAAAACCAATTTAATGTATAAAATGTTCAAACGAACCCTGAATAATTCCAATTCTTTTACGACACGCATATAGTTGCATGTTCACTGCAGATAAAAGGTTTAGCAATTCAAACACCGTCCATTGCCGCTGTGACCCCATTATGTAATTCAAATCAAGATGAATAATCAAGTAGATCGCACACAGTTTATTATCATCAACCGTGTGAGATGCAGCACAAAATATCCTGGAGCACCGTCAGTGTATAGTACGCCTATGGCTTATGCGAGAAGGTGTGTCGACTACAGTCCATAGACGGAATCTCAAGCACACTAGCTCGCTTCCCAAATATAATTTCACTGTTCAATTATCGTCGGTGAAAGATGGGCACATGGACCCGCGTCGTGAGGGCAACTTCAGTGGCCCAGTCCAGCGAGAGCGCGGCCGCAGCTGCCATGCGCGTGCTAACAAGGTGCATGAGCGTGGCCGCAATCTGCGGCTGGGCGACCAAGGCAGCCCAAACAGTCGTTGTTGCTTCTCAGGTGGCGCCAGCAACATCTGCCTCGGGGATAGCAACTAGCGAGAGTGGCACAATAGTTGTCCGTTCCGCAGCGGCAGCCTTAGCCCTAATGGAGGCCTCCCATGACCATGTCGAGGCCGCTCACGCCCAGCTCATGGCGGTCACCGCACAAATCAAATGAAGCTTCTCCAACAATGGTCGACAACCCACGACCGAAGAGTTGGCAATCACCGAGAGTGTTCGAGCAGCCGTCCGTTCCTCCGCCGCATACCTTGCCACGACGGAGCCCGTCCAAGCCCAGATCGCGGCCGCCCACGCCCAGCTCGTGGCGGCCTTTTCCAAAGAGACGGTGGGCGCGAGCTGGACATGGAGAAGGCGGCGGAGATCGATGAGCACCAGCCGTAGTACTAGTACTCTTTGTTTTGTTTAATTAAGAGCACATGTCTTTAATTTGTTAGAGTAATGTTTAGGTCAGCTAGCTCTGTTTAATTACTGAACTTGCTCGATTAAAAAGTGTGGGTGTGCTGTAGTCTCCTTTGTGTACCCAAATTATGCAATGACGTGGATGACCACTGTAACCATGGAAATTCGAACCAAAAATTTTGACGTTCAAACTCATCACGCACGGGTTAAGATATCTGAATCGTTTGTGATGTTCACATATCGTACTGATTACGAATAAGGGGTGGTGTCGATGACACTTCTTGGCATGATTTTTATTTGAAGCGATTCCAAATTTTCGGCTTCCGCGGAAATATCTACCTCCCCGCCCCCTCTCCCTTGCCAAAAGCCACATTTCCCCTGTTTCCGCCTTCCTTTCCAAGTTGAAACCTTCACTCCTTGCTTGCAGTGCCGCCTCCTCATCGGTGACCCTCCTTCATGTTGCTTGGCCTCGTCTATCCAGGCAGGTAATCCACACCTGACCCCATCCTCCTCCTCCTCCTTCCACATCCCACATGCCCTGACTACCGGCGCGAGCGCGACACCTTCCACCCAAATCACCGACCCCTCCACCAAATAAGCGCCGCCCTAAGCCATGGTGCACGCAGTTTAGCCAGGATCTCAAGGAGCATTTGGCGGCGGAGAAGCAAATCGGGGCATGAATGAGGTCGCGATGGCTGCCATTCGTGCCGACCCCCAGATCTTGGAGGAGCACCTTGCCATTTGCTAGCTACGCCGGTTAAGAATGCTCGGTTTACCCGTTGCGTGTGCTGCTCCTGCCTTTCCTTTACAAATTCTAATGAATTGTGCTATCTAATTTTACCATGCAATCTATTGCTCTAGTGTATATGTTCTGTATGTCGTGCAGTGTGGTGCTCACTTATTAACTGTTTTGTTAATTAGTTGTCGTCTCCGATTAGCTGTTTGGTTCAATTACGCAAATGTGATGTTCAATTCTTCAGGCTGCCATTTTGTATTGTCTTCCATGTGAGAAATAAATCAATTTATCTTTACAAAATACATGAGAAACGAATACAATTGCTATATTTCCAAGTTGTCAAGCATGCTTGGTTTGGTTATACATTGTGCAATGTGGTGCTCAGTTAATGTTTGGTTCATTTGTGTTGTGGTGTTTAGTTAACTGTTTGGTTCAATTCTGCAATGCGATGTTCAATAGTTGTGGGTGCATTCTGTTATTGTATACCATGTGAGGAATAAATTGAATTTGGCTGTAGTAAATACATGATAAACAAATACAATTGCTATATTTCCAAGTTGTTAAGCATACTGGATTTGGTTAACTGTCTGATCTTCTATTAGGAGTATGTTATATTGTGCAATGTGGTGCTTAGTTAATGTTTGGTTCATTTGTTGTGGTGCTTAGTTAACTGCTTGGTTCAATTCTGCAATGTGATGTCCAATTGTCGTGGGTAGAATTTTGTATCGTTTTGCATGTGAGGAATAAATAGAATTTGGCTGCACTTAATACAAGAGAAACATATACAAGTGCTATATTTCCTAGTTCTTAATCATGCTTGGTTTGGATAAATGGGTTTTCCATGTGGGTTGAATTAATCTTATGAATCTGCAATGTGCTTATTTTTCATCAACATATTTTACTGATATCATGTGAACCCTCCTTATATGTGTTGCAGGGAAACAATGGGAAGCGTTGAGGTTTATAATCGAGGTTAGCACGTGCATGGCCTCTTGTCTAATAGCACATTATTGTGCAATTGCAGGAACCATTCTAATATTTAGGTTTTTAACAATTTGGTCTTGCACATGTAGGTCCTGCTGTCAGAGGTTTTGACCTTTATTCGACCCTTTTTGCATATGGGGAAATGAGTTGTCCATGAATATCAATCAAATCAAGAAACTCGGAAAGATTGTTAGGATAAAGAAATTAGCGACAAAAACAACAATCTTTATGCGCACAATGAAGAAGACATGAGTTCACTACAAGATGGTACTAACTATTATACCTTGCCTTTTTTATTCCTTTGCCCCATTTCCAATATAGAGAAGATATTTATGCACATCCTTGTTTTCAGGCCTTTCCAAAGAAGTTCACTGATGATTACCTCTCAAACCACCTCTATGGTCAAGAGGCGAGGAAGGTTTTCATACAACACCCATGGTTCAATATTGAAGTGTTCCTGAAGAGGACAAATGACGAATGGTCAATCATCCACATGCACTGGCCTGAAGTTGCAAAGACCTTCAACACGCTCAATATTCGCCTTCCGCTTCAGCAGTTTTCTAGATGAGATGCATCTGTCTATATACCGACTATGATGCTAATTTCGAAAGGTTCTACATGTTGCATGTGAAACTTGGTGCTGGTGCAGTTGTGTAATGGGGTAGCTGAGTGCTGAAGCTATATCACGTTGTACTTTGATGTATTTCAATTATGAAATTCTGCTTCCTTAATATGGAAATGAAATATATTATGTGCTTGATATGAATGTCAATTAGATTAATAAATGGATTATTAATAATAGGGGAATTAGCCTGCTAATTGGGTTTTGCTATTGCAAACAGTTATTGAAAAAATACCGTGGGCGATGACCTCAGGCAACACACACAGTTTTTAGGAATAACCCGTGTTGGATCAATGAACAATCACACACGACTTTCTCTTGAAAACTGTTTGCGTTAGGCCACCTTGGGCAAACGTTTACCACATAAAAACTGTGTGTGATGGACATCCTTTGCCACACAGTTTCTTCTATGGACCGTGTGTGATGCATTCAATAACGCAAATGATAAATTTTTTCATACCGTGTGCAATGGCAACACTATCACAAACGATTTAACGGGAAAATTGCGTGTGATGTACCTGTGAACGGAAACGTTTTCCTTGGAGCGACTGTGTGGGATGTACATACAAACAGAAATATGGGTACCGGGTCCCCTTCGGCGGAATCCAAGTCTTCATCGGCAAGATCGGCGAACCGGACCCTGAGCCGGACATCTACACCGACATCATCAAGATGGCTCAGCGTGCATGACCCGCCCGAGTTCAGCCCGCCATGAAACGTGCCTTCGTGGGATTCATCAATGGGGCGGAATCTGAAGATAGATCTGTGTCTGGTGGTGATACGGCCGTCTACTCTGATGGTGAGTCGTCCACTAGTGAAACTGAGTCATTGTATCAACTGCAAGATGGTCGGCTTGGGGGCTATTCCAATGGCGACAGTATTCCGGACCCCTATGAGCCGCCGAATAGGGTCGCGATTTTCATGGCCGGTACACAACTAGTGTAGAATTCTTCGACTGCGGCAGCAATAATCTCCGGGTTAGCAACAACAACGGCTGCCGGGGCAGGAGGCCCTGTGCGCTGAAACGTCCATTTTGCATCATGCTTTTATATCGATATTTATTGCATTATGGGCTGTTATTACACGTTATGTCACAATACTTATGCCTATTCTCTCTTATTTTACAAGGTTTACATAAGGAGGGAGAACGCCGGCAGCTGGAATTCTGGGCTGGAAAAGGAGCAAATATTAGGGACCTATTCTGCACAACTCCAAAAGTCCTGAAACTCCACGAAAGTCATTTTTGGAAATAAAAAAAATATTGAGCAGAAGAAGTACGTCAGAGGGGGACCCACCTGGCCACGAGGGTGGGGGCGCGTCCTACCCCCCAGGGTGCACCCCCCTGCCTCGTGGGCCCCCTGTTGATCCTCCGATGGCCATCTTCTGCTATATGAGGTCTTTCATCCAGATAAAAATCATAAGCAACCTTTCGGGACGAGACTCCGCCGCCACGAGGCGGAACCTTGGCGGAACCAATCTAGGGCTCCGGCAGAGCTATTCTGCAGGAGACACTTCCCTCCGGGAGGGGGAAATCATCGCCATCGTCATCACCGACGCTCCTCTCATCGAGAGAGGGCAATCTCCATCAACATCTTCACCAGCACCATCTCCTCTCAAAACCCTAGTTCATCTCTTGTATCCAATTCTTGTCTCCAAGTCCGGCATTGGTACTAGTAGGTTGCTAGTAGTGTTGATTACTCCTTGTAGTTGATGCTAGTTGGTTTATTTGGTGGAAGATCATATGTTCAGATCCTTTATGCATATTAATACCACTTTGATTATGAACATGAATATGCTTTGTGAGTAGTTACGTTTGTTCCTGAGGACATGGGAGAAGTCTTGCTATTAGTAGTCATGTGAATTTGGTGTTCGTTAAATATTTTGATGAGATGTATGTTGTCTAGCCTCTAGTGGTGTTATGTGAATGTCGACTACATAACACTTCACCATTATTTGGTCCTAGAGGAAGGCATTGGGAAGTAATAAGTAGATGATGGGTTGCTAGAGTGATAGAAGCTTAAACACTACTTTATGCGTTGCTTCATAAGGGGCTGATTTGGATCCATATGTTTCATGCTATGGTTAGGTTTACCTTAATACTTTTGTTGTAGTTGCGGATGCTTGCAATAGAGGTTAATCATAAGTGGGATGCTTGTTCAAGTAAGAACAACACCCATGCAATCGTCCACCCACATATCAAATTATCAAAGTACCGAACTGAATCATATGAACGTGATGAAAACTAGCTTGACGATATTCCCATGTGTCCTCGGAGCACTTTTATCTATATAAGAGTTTGTCGGGCTTGTCCTTTGCTACAAAAGGATTGGGCCACCTTGCTGCACTTTATTTACTTTTGTTACTTGTTGCTCGTTACAAATTATCCTATCACAAAACTATCTGTTACCATTTATTTCGGTACTTACGAGAGAATACCTTGCTAAAAACCGCTTATCATTTCCTTCTGCTCCTCGTTGGGTTCGACACTCTTACTTATCGAAAGGACTACGATAGATCCCGTATATTTGTGGGTCATCAAGACTCTTTTCTGGCGCCGTTGCCGGGGAGTGAAGCGCCTTTGGTAGGTGGAATTCGGTAAGGAAAAATTTATATAGTGTGCTGAAATTTATTGTCACTTGTTACTATGGAAAGTAATCCTCTGAGGGGCTTCTTTGGGGTATCTTCACCCCGACCAGTAGAGCAAAGAGTTGCTCCTCAACCTACTGAACCTATTGCAAATGAAAATATTCCCTTTGAAGTTCCTTCGGGTATGTTAGAAAAACTGCTAACTAATCCTTTTTTAGGAGATGGAACAAAGCATCCTGATGAGCACCTAATCTTTGTGGATGAAGTTTGTGGATTATTTAAGCTTGCAGGTATACCCGATAATGTTGTTAAGAAGAAGGTCTTTCCTTTATCTTTGAAGGAAGATGCATCGACATGGTATAGGCTATGTGATGACACGGGATCATGGAACTATAAATGAATAAAATTGGAATTTCATCAGAAGTATTATCCTATGCATCTTGTTCATCATGATCGCAACTATATATATAATTTTTGGCCTCGCGAAGGAGAAAGCATCGCTCAAGCTTGGGGGAGGCTTAAATCAATGTTATATTAATGCCCCAATCATGAGCTCTCAAGAGAAATAATTCTTCAAAAATTTTATGCTCGGCTTTCTGAAAACAATCGCACCATGCTCGATACTTCTTGTGCTGGCTATTTTATGATGAAGACTATTGAATTCAGATGGAATTTATTGGATAGAATTAAACGCAACTCTGAAAATTGGGATCTCGATGAAGGTAAGGAGTCAGGTATGACACCTATGTTTGATTGTGTTAAGTCTTTTATGGATACCGATATTTTCTGTAAGTATAGCACTGAATATGGACTTGACTCCAAGATAGTAGCTTCTTTCTGTGAATCTTTTGCTACTTATGTTGATCTCCCCAAGGAGAAGTGGTTTAAATATCATCCTCCCATAGAAGTAAAAGTAGCTGCACCTACTAAAGTTGAAGAAAAGACTTTCACTTATAATGATCTTATTGTTCCTACTTCTTACGTTGAGAAACCAACTTTACCTGTTAGAATAAAGGATCATGCTAAAGCTTCAACTTTAGTTCGTAAAAGCACTATTAGAACTTATACACCTCCAGAGAAAATTAAAGTTGAACCTAATATTGCTATTGTTAAAGATCTCTTGGCTGATAATATTGATGGGCATGTTATTCAATTCAGCGGTGAAGCTGCTAGAATTGCCAAAACCTGTGATAAATATAAACATAGACCTGTGGTAGGCGTGCCTGTTATTTCTGTTAATATAGGAGATCATTGTTATCATGGCTTATGTGATATGGGTGCTAGTGCTAGTGTTATACCTATTGCCTTATACAACAAAATTAAGCATGATATTGCACCTGCTGAGTTAGATGATATTGATGTTACAATTAAACTTGCCAATAGAGATACTATATCACCAATGTGAATTGTTAGAGATGTTGAAGTCTTGTGTGGGAAAACTAAATATCCTGCTGATTTTCTTGTTCTTGGTTCCCCACAAGATAGCTTTTGTCCCATTATTTTCGGTAGACCCTTCTTGAACATCGTTAATGCTAAGATAGACTACGAAAAGAATGTTGTTACTATTGGCTTGGGTGATATGTCTCATGAGTTTAATTTCTCTAAATTTAGTTGACAACATCGTGAAGAGGAATTGCCTAGTAAGGATGAAATTATTGGTCTTGCTTCTATTGCCGTACCTCCTAGTGATCCTTTAGAACAATATTTGCTAGACCATGAAAATGATATGTTTATGAATGAAAGAAGGGAAATAGATGAAGTATTCTTTAAACAGAACCTATTCGAAACACAATTTGCCTGTTGAAATCCTAGGGATCCTCCTCCACCCAAGGGTGATCCCGTGTTTGAGCTTAAACCGTTGCTCGATACTCTTAAATATGCTTATCTTGATGAAAAGAAGATATATCCTGTTATTATTAGTGCTAACCTTTCAGAGCATGAAGAAGAGAGATTATTGAAAACTCTGAAGAAGCACCGCGCTGCTATTGGATATACTCTTGATGATCTTTAGGGCATTAGTCCCACTCTATGTCAACATAAAATAAATTTGGAAGAAGATGCTAAACCAGTTCGTGATCATCAACGAAGGCTGAATCCTAAGATGAAAGAAGTGGTAAGAAAAGAAATACTAGAGCTTCTGGTGGCAGGTATAATTTATCCCATTGCTGATAGTAAGTGGGTAAGTCCTGTCCATTGTGTCCCTAAGAAGGGAGGTATTACTGTTGTTCCTAATGATAAAGATGAATTGATTCTGCAAAGAATTATTATAGGTTATAGGATGGTAATTGATTTCCACAAATTAAATAAAGCTACTAAGAAAGATCATTACCCCTTACCTTTTATCGATCAAATGCTAGAAATATTATGCAAACATACACATTATTGCTTTCTAGATGGTTATTCTGGTTTCTCTCAAACACCTTTGTCAGCGAATGATCAATCTAAGACTACTTTTACCTGCCCTTTTGGTACTCTCGCTTATAGACGTATGTCTTTTGGTTTATGTAATGCACCTGCTACCTTTCAAAGATGCATGATGGCTATATTCTCTGACTTTTGTGAAAAGATTTGTGAGGTTTTCATGGACGACTTCTCCGTCTATGGATCCTCTTTTGATGATTGCTTGACAACCTTGATCGAGTTTTGCGTAGATGTGAAGAAACTAATCTTGTCTTGAATTGGGAAAAGTGTTACTTTATGGTTAATGAAGGCATTGTCTTGGGGCATAAAGTTTACGAAAGAGGTATTGAAGTTGACAAAGCCAAGGTTGATGCTATTGAAAGATGCCATGTCCCAAGGACATCAAAGGTATAAGAAGTTTCCTTGGTCACGCCGGATTTTATAGGAGGTTCATTAAGGACTTCTCAAAAATTTCTCGACCTCGACTAATTTATTACAAAAAGATATACCATTTGTCTTTGATGATGATTGTGTAGAAGCATTTGAAATACTTAAGAAAGCATTGATCTCTGCACCTAATGTTTAGCCACCTGATTGGAATTTACCCTTCGAAATTATGTGTGATGCTAGTGATTATGCTGTAGGTGCTGTTCTAGGACAAAGAGTTGATAAGAAATTAAATGTTATTCAATATGCTAGTAAAACTTTAGACAATGCTCAAAGAAATTATGCTACCACTGAGAAAGAATTCTTAGCAGTTGTATTTGCTTGTGATAAGTCTAGACCCTATATTGTTGATTCTAAAGTAACTATTCACACGGATCATGCTGCTATTAAATATCTTATGGAAAAGAAAGATGCTAAACCAAGACTCATTAGATGGGTTCTCTTGATACAAGAATTTGATTTGCATATTGTTGATAGAAAGGGAGCTGAGAACCCCGTAGCAGACAACTTGTCTAGGTTAGAAAATGTTCTTGATGACCCACTACCTATTGATGATAGCTTTCCTGATGAGCAATTAAATGTTATAAATGCCTCTAGTAGTACTCCGTGGTATGCTGATTATGCTAATTACATCGTTGCTAAATTTATACCACCTAGTTTCACATACCAGCAAAAGAAAAACATTTTCTATGACTTGAGACATTACTTTTGGGATGACCTACATCTTTATAAAGAAGGAGTAGATGGTGTTATTAGATGTTCTGTACCTGAGCATGAACAGGAACAGATCCTACGCAAGTGTCACTCCGAGGCTTATGGAGGACACCACGATGGAGACAGAACTGCACATAATGTACTACAATGCGATTTTTATTGGCGTACTCTCTTCAAGGATGCCCGTAAGTTTGTCTTATCTTGTGATGAATGCCAAAGAATTGGTAATATTAGTAGACATCAAGAAATGCCTATGCACTATTCACTTGTTATTGAACCATTTGATGTTTGGGGCTTTGATTATATGGGACCTTTTCCTGCCTCTAATGGATATACACATATTTTAGTTGCTATTGATTACGTTACTAAGTGGGTGGAAGCTATTCCAACTAGTAGTGCTGATCATAACACCTCTATTAAGATGCTTAAAGAAGTTATTTTTCCAAGGTTTGGAGTCCCTAGATATTTAATGACTGATGGTGGTTCATACTTTATTCATGGTGCTTTCCGTAAAATCCTTGCTAAGTATGATGTTAACCATAGAATTGCATCTCCTTATCACCCAGAGTCTAGTGGTCAAGTAGAATTGAGTAATAGGGAACTCAAATTAATTTTGCAAAAGACTGTCAATAGGTTTAGAAAGAATTGGTCCAAGAAACTTGATGATGCATTATGGGCCTATAGAACTGCATATAAAAATCCTATGGGTATCTCTCCGTATAAAATGGTTTATGGAAAAGCATGTCAATTACCTCTCGAACTAGAACATAAGGCATATTGGGCTATTAAAGAGCTCAACTATGATTTCAAACTTCTTGGGTGAGAAGAGGTTATTTGACATTAGCTCACTTGATGAATGGAGAACCCAAGCTTATGAAAATGCCAAGTTGTTTAAAGAAAAAGTTCAAAGATGGCATGATAAAAGGATACAGAAGCGTGAGTTTAATGTAGGTGATTATGTATTGCTATACAACTCTCGTCTAAGATTTTTTGCAGGAAAACTTCTCTCTAAATGGGAAGGACCCTATGTTATCGAGGAGGTCTATCGTTCCGTGCCATAAAAATCAACAACTTCGAAGGCACAAATCCGAAGGTGGTGAACGGTCAAAGAATCAAACATTATATCTCAGGTAATCCCATAAATGTTGAAACCAATGTTATAGAAACTGTAACCCCGGAGGAATACATAAGGGACACTTTCCGAAACGCTTTAGGACTCAAAAGGAATAGGTATGTGGTACGGTAAGTAAACCGACTCTAAAACAGTTTTTAAGGCAATATTTCTCCGTTTTGGAATATTTAGAAAAATAGAAAAATAAGAAGCAGACCGGGAAGGACACGAGGGCCCCACGAGGGTGGAGGTTGCGCCCTATCCCCCTGGCGCCCCCTACCTCGTGGGCACCTCGTGCGCTCTCCAGACTCCGTTTTCTTGCACGATACATATTTTGGTTGGTAAAAATTCTTTATATAATCTCCCGAAGGTTTTGACTCCTGTATCACACAATTATCCTCTGTTTTTGTTTTGAGTTGTCCTGCTCAGATTAGAGCAACATGTCGTCCCAGGATTCGGAAGGGGAAAGTTATGTGGCTGATTACCTTGCAAACGCTAAGGTCTATGGAGATGTGGAGCATTGTGGCTGGACTACGGAAGAAGAAGAGGACTATGAGCCCAAGAGAAAGGAGGAGACAAGCTCAGATGAAGATGAAGTCCCGTTACCTCAACTTGGGGACATGCATGTGGAGTTCAAAATGTCAAGCCTCCCTGATAGAGCAAAGAAAATTAAGATCGAGTTTATCCCTTTTCGTCTCTTGCAGGAAAACAAGCAGGAATTATGCAAAAAGATATTAAGCCTGGAGCAGGAAATTAATGACTTGAGGGATCAAAATTCTATCCTCAAGCGCAAATTAAGGAAGAAGACCACTCCATCAATAACACCGCCACCTTCTTCACCAGAAAAGAAGACATAATCACAAGGGTATGGGCACTCCCCTTGGCAACTGCCAAGCTTGGGGGAGATGCCCCGGTATCTTTACCGTTTTTCTTAGTTCGATCCTATTAGTAATATCTTGATCTAGTAGAATAAAGTTTATGGCATGATCTAGTTTTGAGTTTTGCTTTATGATCTCTCTTTGTAATTGAGTCCGTGAGCTATATAATAAAGATTAGTGTTGAGTAAAGGGCTTGATTATTTTTCCATGATCTTGAGTGAGTAAAAGAAAAGAGAAAAGAATAAAAAGAAATAAAGAGTTCATATTGATCTTATTAAGAGTAATGACTTCACATAGAAAGAGTATGATGATTAAAATTTGTAGGGAGTTGGCAAACATAGCTTTGGTCATCGTTGCAATTAATTGGAAGTAATAAGGAAAGAGAGGTTTCACATATAAATATATTGTCATGGACATATTTTATGTTTGGGAGCACTCACTAAAATATGACATGCTAAAGAGTTGACGTTGGACAAGGAAGACAACGTAATGAGTTATGTTTTCTTATATCTGAGATAAAGTATATTGTCATGGATCATCCAACATGTTGAGCTTGCCTTTCCCCTCATGCTAGCCAAATTCTCACACCAAGTAGAGATACTACTTGTGCTTACAAAAACCCTTAAACCAGTTTTGCCATGAGAGTCCATCATACCTACCTATGGATTGAGTAAGATCCTTCAAGTAAGTTGTCATCGGTGCAAGCAATAAAAAATGCTCTCTAAATAAGTATGACTTATTAGTGTGGGAGAAAATAAGCTTTATACGATCTTGTGATGTGGAAGAAATAAAAGCGAAGGACTGCATAATAAAGGTTCATATCACAAGGGGCAATATAAAGTGACATTCTTTCGCATTAAGATTTTGTGCATCCAACCATAAAAACGCATGGCAACCTCTGCTTCCCTCTGCGAAGGGCCTATCTTTTATTATTATCTTCTACCTTATGCAAGAGTCATGGTGATCTTCACCTTTCCTTTTTACATTTTATCCTTTGGCAAGCATGTGGTGTTGGAAAGATCCTAATAGATATACCTAATTGGATGTAGGGGAGCATGAGTTATTATTGTTGACATTACCCTTGAGGTAAAAGGTTGGGAGGCGAAACTATAAGCCCCTATCTTTCTCTGTGTCCGACTAAAACTCCGTAACCACAAGTATTGCGTGAGTGTTAGCAATTATGAAAGACTAAATGATAGTTGAGTATGTGGACTTTCTAGAAAGCTCTGACATAGACTCTTTCTGATGTTATGATAAATTGCAATTGCTTCAATGACCAAGATTATAGTTTGTTGGTTCTCAATAAAGTTTCTGATTCGTACTTTGGTATTGTGAATGGATTAGTACTTGAGCATAAGAAATCATATGGCAATATCCATATGTGTTGCTGTTATGAGAATAATCCTGATGCCCTCATGTCCGTATTTTATTTTATCGACACCTCTACCTCTAACCATGTGGACATATTTATCGTTATCGGCTTCCGCTTGAGGACAAGCGAGGTCTAAGCTTGGGGGAGTTGATATGTCCATTTTGCATCATGCTTTTATATCGACATTTATTGCATTATGGGCTGTTATTACACGTTATGTCACAATACTTATGCCTACTCTCTCTTATTTTACAAGGTTTACATAACGAGGGAGAATGCCGGCAGCTGGAATTCTGGGTTGGAAAAGGATCAAATATTAGAGACCTATTCTGCACAACTCCAAAAGTCCTGAAACTCCACGAAAGTCATTTTTGGAGATAATTAAAAATATTGAGTGGAAGAAGTACGTCAGAGGGGGACCCACCTGGCCACGAGGGTGGGGGTGCGCCCTACCCCCCAGGGCACGCCCCCTGCCTCATGGGCCCCCTGTTGACCCTCCGGTGGCCATCTTCTACTATATGAGGTCTTTCGTCCAGAGAAAAATCATAAGCAACCTTTCGGGACGAGACTCCGCCGCCACGAGGCGGAACCTTGGCGGAACCAATCTAGAGCTCCGGCAGAGCTGTTCTGCCGGGGACACTTCCCTCCGGGAGGGGGAAATCATCACCATCGTCATCACCGACGCTCCTCTCATCGGGAGAGGGCAATCTCCATCAACATCTTCACCAGCACCATCTCCTCTCAAAACCGTAGTTCATCTCTTGTATCCAATTCTTGTCTCCAAGTCCGGGATTGGTACTAGTAGGTTGGTAGTAGTGTTGATGCTAGTTGGTTTATTTGGTGGAAGATCATATGTTCAGATCCTTTATGCATATTAATACCCCTCTGATTATTAACATGAATATGCTTTGTGAGTAGTTACATTTGTTCCTGAGGACATGGGAGAAGTCTTGCTATTATTAGTCATGTGAATTTGGTATGTGTTTGATATTTTGATGAGATGTATGTTGTCTAGCCTCTAGTGGTGTTATGTGAACGTCAACTACATAACACTTCACCATTATTTGGGCCTAGAGGAAGGCATTGGGAAGTAATAAGTAGATGATGGGTTGCTAGAGTGACAGAAGCTTAAACCCTAGTTTATGCGTTGCTTCGTAAGGGCTGATTTGGATCCATATGTTTCATGCTATGGTTAGGTTTACTTTAATACTTTTGTTGTAGTTGCGGATGCTTGCAATAGAGGTTAATCATAAGTGGGATGCTTGTTCAAGTAAGAACATCACCCAAGCACCGGTCCACCCACATATCAAATTATCAAAGTACAGAACACGAATCATATGAACGTGATGAAAACTAGCTTGACGATATTCCCATGTGTCCTCGGGAGCGCTTTTCTCTATATAAGAGTTTGTCCAGGCTTGTCCTTTGCTACAAAAAGGATTGGGCCACCTTGCTGCACTTTATTTACTTTTGTTACTTGTTGCTCGTTACAAATTGTCCTATCACAAAACTATCTGTTACCACTTATTTCAGTACTTGCAGAGAATACCTTGCTGAAAACCGCTTATCATTTCCTTCTGCTCCTCGTTGGGTTCGACACTCTTACTTATCAAAAGGACTATGATAGATCCCCTATACTTGTGGGTCATCATGCGCCCGCCGGCTCAGGTCTTGACCGACTTGCTGGACAATCTGACAACATTGTTAACAATGGAGGTTAACCCGGCGAACCAAGTTCGGCATAACGCGGAGGTTGTGAAATTGCGTGATGAGATATGACAGGCTAAGGAGGAGCTGAACGCAGAGAACGTCGGGATGGCCACGATGCGGGCTGCTTTAGATGCTCGGGCCCAACGGATTCAATCAGGGTCTTTCCGGCTCACGATGGATCAAAATGCTTCAAATGAAGTCATGAGGAGGAGGCATCAGATTCGTTTACCTTCAGTTTACGAGGCAAGAAACGTCTTTAACACGCCTGGAGTAGGGACCAGTAACCAGCCGAAGATAAACCGGGTTGAAGCACCTGGGGCTGGAGCGCCAGCTCAGCCGCACATGACGGAGCCGCCCCGTATGAATACTTCTCCGCCTCAGTATGTGCTGACACCACCGGGTCATTATTCTAACCCTTTGGATAACATGATTGCTGCGGCAACATGGCTGGTGGCTCTACCGGTTGAAGGCGAATCGCCGGCAGTGAGGGAAATACGACGAGCCGGAGAACTGCTCCGGACGGCTGTGGCTCAACAGGTGGCTTATTCACACAGTCGGGATCGTATCCACTCCACGCCACGTCCAAGCAAAAGTTATAGCAGGCATATTGATGAGCCGACTGTGTCAAGCACTGGAAGACCGTAACCCGCCCCGTGGACATGACCCAATGCGCGGTGAAGCTAATGCTCAGGCTTTGGTGGATCAGGGTAGAGCGCGTCGGGAGGCTGAGCTGGCGGCTCAGTATGCGGCTCGTCAACATTCTCCGGCTCATCCAACAACTTTGGTGGAGACATGCGTGACCTTCAGAATTTTGGGAGTACCATGTTTAGTGCCGGCTCCGCGTAATGAGCGTTTGCCCAAGGATTTCAAGGGTCCTCGCAAGGTGCTAACTACACAGCTGACTTTCCCCCTGAAGCATGGGTTAAGAGTTATGAGATGGCCATGGAACTGCTGGGTGTTATCGATGCTGCGTGTGCTAAGTATTTCACCATGATGTTGGATGGGACGGCCCGTACTTGGTTGAAAGGGCTGCCTGCCAACTCCATTAGGTCATGGGACGAGTTAAAAGCCTGGTTTGTTCAGAATTTTAAAGATACGTGCAAGGAGCCTATGTCAATTTTAAAGAGGGCGAGTCAACAACCCATTGGGTGTGCCGGGTCTCAGCTATCCTACACTCATCGGATTGCATCAATGTCGGTTCAGCAGTCTTGATGTTAGAGAAGAATTGTCATTTTATGCCCCTCAAACAGAAGCTAGGGCGGCTCAAGCGCCACTGCAGCGACCTGGGGGAGCTCATGGCGGCTCTTGTTAAGTATGCCGACTCTGGTGGTACCAAGGACCCCGAGTCTGATGATGAAAAGCCAGGAAAGTGAAAGAAGAGTGGCAACACCAAGGGGCAGCATCATAACCCAGCGAGTCAGGGGGGCAATGGTAAGCGCAAGGCTGATAATAGTTTGGATTTTGTGGCTAATACCAACACGCAGAATAATGGTCAGCGTTGTAAGGGCAAGCCGCCTCCCCGGTTTGGAGGGTCAAGTTTCAATCTTGAGAAGATGTTGAATCAGCCCTGCCCGAAGAATGGTACACGGGAAAGGCCGTCCACTCACCTCTGGAAGGATTGCTTCATTATGAAAGAGTACAAAAATTCTGATTGTATTCAGAATAATCATGGGCCGGGTGGCGGCTCAGGTTCTGGCTCTCATGGTCCGGGTTACGGTGGCGGCGGTTCTAATTTCGGTTTCCAGGGCCAAGGCAATCAATGTGGTTTTCATCAACAGTCTGGTCAGGGGAATTAGTAGCAGCAGTCTGGTTATCAGAACAACCCGAAGCAGTTGAATAGTGGGCAGTACCACGTCTTCACCACAAGTCTATGCAAGCGGGATCAAAATCTCCATAAACGGGCTGTGAACGCCATTGAGCCGGCGATTCCCCATTACTTACGATGGTCGAGTGGATCACCCGCCCCGGGTTGATAATCCAGGTCACTTGGCTTTGGTGGTGGCACCTTAGGTTGGAGGATACAAGTTCACTAAGGTACTCATGGACGAAGGTAGCATCATTAATATCCTTTATTATGATACTTTCCGTCGTATGGGGCTGACTGACAAAAATCTTAAGCCATCCAATACTTTTTTCCATGGAGTGGTGCCTGGTAAGTCGGTGTATCCTGTAGGTAAGATCACTTTGGAAGTAGCCTTTGGGGATGAACATGACTCCAGGGCCGAGACGCTAACCTTTGAAGTGGTCAAGGTTCAAAGCCCGTATCACGCTCTGTTTGGATTGCCGGCTTACGCCAAGTTCATGGCACGGCCTTGTTATGTTTACCTGCAACTCAAGAGGCCGGGTTACAAGGGGACCATCATGGTGCATGGAAGCCAGAAGATAGCTTTGGAATGTGAGGAAGGTGTCGCTGCTTATGCTGAATCTGTTTGGGCAGCAGAGGAATTGAAGTTCTACAAAGACAATGTTGACCCGGCAGATATGACATCTTTGAAAAAGCCTATAGAGCATGATCCGGCATTGAAGTTTAAGTCGGCAGATGACACTAAGCTAGTTGACTTCGTTCCTGGCGATTCATCCAAGCAGTTCAGCATCAGTGCTAATCTGGATCTGAAATAGGAAAGCGCGCTCATCGAGTTCATCCGTGAGAACCGGGACATCTTTGCGTGGAAACCTTCTAATATGCTAGGTGTACCGAGGGAACTCGCTGAGCACACTCTTAATATTGATCCAAAGTTTAAGCCGGTCAAGCAATTCCCTTGTCGTTTTAATGAAGAGAAGCATAAGGCCATTGGTGAAGAAGTGGCCCGGCTCTTGGCGACTGGGTTCATTGTTGAAGTTTTTTCATCCTGAGTGGTTGGCTAACCCGGTGCTGGTGCTTAAGAAGAATGGCACTTGGCGTATGTGTGTGGACTACACGGACTTAAACAAGGGTTGTCCGGCTGATCCTTTTACTCTCCCTCATATTGATCAAATTATTGATGCTACGACGGGTTGTGAGCAACTGAGCTTTTTGGATGCTTATTCTGGTTATCATCAGATCAAGATGGCAGTTAAGGACCAGGAGAAGACAACTTTCATCACTCCTTTTGCATCCTTCTGCTATGTGTCTATGCCTTTCGGGCTCAAGAGTGCCCACGCGACTTACCAGCGCTGTGTGCAGAATTTTCTTCATGATCAGATTGGGCGCAATGTTCATGCTTATGTGGATGATATTGTGGTGAAATCCAGAAAGAAGGAATCCTTGGTAGATGATTTGAAAGAGACCTTTGACAATCTCCGGTTCTACAAGATGATGCTTAACCCGGCCAAGTGTGTCTTTGGCGTGCCAGCAGGCAAGCTCTTGGGTTTTCTGGTTTCTAAAAGAGGCATTGAAGCTAACCCGGAGAAGATCAAGGCCATTACATCATTGACTAAACCGGCGTGTGTCAATGATGTTCAGCGTCTGGCGGGTCGTATTGCGGCCTTAAGCCGGTTGGGTGAGAGAGTCACACCGCTGTATCAGATGATGAAGAAAACATATCACTTTGTCTGGAGTGATGATGCTAATGAAGCGTTTGAAGCCTTGAAGAAATAGCTAGCCGAGCCGCCAGTCCTTGCTGCCCCTATTGATAAGGAGCCATTGTTGTTATATGTGGCTGCCAATGCCCGGGCTGTCAGCGTAGCTATTGTGGTGGAACGGAAGGAAGCAGGCAAGGAACATCCGGTTCAGAGGCCGGTTATTATCTCAGTGAGGTGCTTATTGAGTCCAAGCAGAGGTATCCACATTGGCAGAAGCTAGTATATGGAGTCTTCGTGGCTAGTAGAAAGCTCAAGCAATATTTCTTTGGTCATCCCATCACTGTGGTTAGTTCTGCTCACTTAGGGGATATCATTCAAAACAGAGAAGCCACAGGTCGGGTAGCCAAATGGGTCATTGAGCTTGGACCCCATGGTTTGAAATATATGCCTCGCACAACAAACAAGTCTCAAGCACTTGTGGATTTCATTAATTATTGGACAGAGTTACAGACACCCGAAGAGAAGCCGGATAACACATATTGGACTATTCATTTCGATGGATCCAGGTAGTTGGAAGGCTCGGGGGCTGGAGTTTTCTTGACTTCCCCACGAGGTGATAAGTTATGTTATGTTTTAAGGTTCATGTTCCCTTGTACTAATAATGCAGCTGAGTATGAAGCCTTACTCCATGGTCTCCGGATGGCTAAGGATATGAATATAAGCTGGGTGAGGTGTTTTGGCGACTCAGACTTGGTGGCTCGGCAAGTTTTTGGCACTTGGGATTCTAAGGATCCACTCATGGCGGCTTATCGCCGAGAAGTTGATGCTATTGTAGGGCACTTCAAGGTTATCAAGTGGAACATGTTGATCACAGGAAAAATGAGGCGACTGATGCTTTGAGCCGGTTAGGGTCCCAGCGTAAGCCGGTACCACCTAACACTTTCCTGGATATTTTGCATAACCCCTCAGTAAAGTTGCCTACAGAGGAGGATCTCGCTATTCCTGACCCAGAAGCACAACTGGTGGTGGCTCTTCATGCTATTCCTGATTGGACAATTCCATATTTGGCTTATATGACCCTGGGCGAGTTACCTGAAGATGAAACTTTAGCCAGACAGATAACTCGGCGGTCTATGTTGATGACAATTGTCAACGGAGAGTTACACCATTGCAGTGTTACTGGGGCGTTTCAGCGTTGTGTTTGTCCTGAGGAGGGACGTGAAATTCTTTGCGAGATCCATAAAGGAGATTGTGGTCATCATGCCGGCTCTAAATCTCTTGTGGCTAAGGCTTTTCGTCATGGGTTTTATTGGCTGACGGCTCATGCTGATGCAGAGGATTTGGTCAGTGAATGTGATGGTTGTTAGAAATTTTCACGACGAGCTCATGTGCCGGCTCAAGAATTGAGGATGATTCCAATTACTTGTCCGTTTGCACTCTGAGGGCTTGATATGGTTGGGCCTTTCAACAGGTCCAAGGATAAAAAGACCCACCTTTTGGTGGCGGTTGACAAATTCACAAAGTGGGTCGAAGCAGAGCCGGTCAGTAAGTGTGACGCGGCAACAGCGGTCCAATTCATCAAAAAGGTGATTTTCTGCTTTGGTTTTCCCCACAGCATTATAACTGATAATGGCACTAATCTGTCCAAGGGTGATATGAATGAGTTTTTTCAACATGAGCATATTCGACTTGATGTATCATCAGCGGCTCACCCCCAATCCAATGGTCAAGCTGAGAGAGCCAATCAAGAAATTTTGAGAGGCATCAAGACCTGGCTTATGGTTCCTTTGCAGAGGACGCCGGGTTGTTGGGTGGACGAGTTACCCTCAGTGTTATGGAGTATCAATACTACTCCCAACAGATCTACGGGTTACACGCCTTTCTTCATGGTTTACGGAGTAGAGGCGGTTCTCCCTAGTGACATCCGTCACGACTCGCCCCGCGTGGCGGCTTATGTTGAAGCTGACAATGAAAAAGCGCGTCAGGATGCACTTGACCTGTTAGATGAGGAGCGTGACCTCGCGGCGGCTTGTCCGGCGATTTACCAACAAGATATGCGCCGTTATCACAGCCACTGGGTTAAGACCAGAACCTTTCAAGAAGGTGACTTGGTGCTCTGGCTTATCCAGGATCAAACTGATATGCACAAGCTATCCCCACCTTGGGAAGGACCCTCTGTGGTCAGCAAGAATCTGAACAATGGATCATACTACCTTGTCGATGTTCGAGACCACAAGGACCCACACACGTCGGAGGAGGAGACCCGTCGGCCATGGGATATTGCTCATCTTCGGCCTTATTACACCTGAGCCACCGGCTCTTCTAATGTACATATATATTTTAACAATGTATATATTATGATGAATATAATAAAGCTGACATCCTTGATAAAGCAGGGCCTCTGTCGTTTCATTTATGTTTATAATGAGTCTTTATTGACACTTCATATGGTCACATGGGGGCTTCCTGCTCATTGGGCATAGCTATAATTGCCCTTTGATCCGGCTTAAACGCCATGATTGCAAAACACTTGGGGGCTTTCTACCCAGGTTAAAGGGACCAAAGAGAGTCTGTTACAAAGCACAACTCAAACATAGGTACCCTGCCTTGATATCATTTGGGGGCGGCCTGTTGGAGAGCCTTGATTACCCTCTTGATCCAGCTTATATGCCTTTAATAAAATATTACTCGGGGGCTCTTTGTTCAATGGACAAGAGTTTTTATGACCCTTGTAATAGGCTTAAAATCCAGGCTTGGAAGCCGGGTGTATTCACCTAAAAACCCGGGTTATCCTGCCTTTTTAAGTCTGCCACTCCGCCCAGATTGACTGGAATGACCCGCCGTACTTTTGACAGTTAATCTTATACAAGACCCTGAACTTGTCAAAGTTAAAACAATGATTGGTCATGTGAGGCCCGGCTTATAATGTTTGCATGAAGGTTTAACCCAGTGGTTTTGCGGACCTTTGAAAGCACTTGAGGTTTAGGCTTGGCGGCCTATGAAAGCCTCATTTTTTCTAATTTGTTATTTCTATTTGAACATTTTTGGGTTCATCTTTGTACCGTATTGACATATGGTTTGAAACGATACAGTCCATGTAGCCTTAATATCTATGACTCATATTTGAGTATATCCGTGGTTTTCGATAACCCGGCCTGGCTTTGGACTATAAGTCGCCAGTATATGATGATATTAAATACTTGGAAGCGTTGTGCTCTAAGTTTTGGGATATTACCCCTAGCTGCATACGGCGTTGTAAGCCGGTGGTATATGACAAGTAAACTGGGCATTATGTGCTTAATATTTTGGGTTGTCACCCTTACTGCACTGGTATGATAAGCCGGCAGTGTGATCAAATATCACAGGTATGATATTTTTGTTATGATTATATATGGTTATGTTTAAACTAGCCCTGGTTATGAACTGTTTTAGTCACCAGTGGTTTTATGGGGTATTATGACCCGTCCTGCGGTAAACCGCTAGGGAATTTGTGATCTGTTTGTATGCAGCAACAGACTCAAATTGATGACATTATGAGCATAAGTGGCAGATCTTAAATTGGCAGATCAATAGTGTCATGCAAAATAAAACATGCACGATGGCATGGCAGATCAAGAGTTTAAACTGGCCTATTACAAGGCATCTGATGGCCCAACGAGAATAAGTGTTGTCGAGTTATCAGTACAACAAAGTATTCTGCTTAATACACTGGCTTATGATTGTTGGCAGGTTGAAGCCTCAGGATCTTCCTGCACCTCTTCTTCATCTTTAGCTCCTTGCTTATCCATCAGCTGGAAGTCAGGCGTAGCCAAGTTGATACCGGTCAACGCTCTAAACACAGCTTCATCATCAATAAGATTGGATGGATCAATGTCAGGAGCAAAGGTGTGCTTACGAATCGGCAGGATAAGCTCTTCTGGCCGGTGAACCGGTGCGCTAATTCTCTTGTTGTCAGCATCATAAGCCGCATGGTAATAAGATATATTGGTTTCATCCTCTAGCTTGCTTGCCAAGGGACGCATGGCCCTGGCTATCTCTGCAAAATCGTCAGCACTGAAGGCAGATCCATCTTCTTTGACACTAGGGCAGCCGTTGGCCAAATCTTCCGGGTCAAGATCAGTTTGCCAGGCTTTTGCCCAGCTTAAGGCAGTTAAAGCGCCGGCTCTGGCAGCTCCCCATTTTAAATCATCAATTCTTTTTGGCAGCACGGATAACTGCTTCAGTGTATCTTTGATAAGTGTTGAAGGAGATTTGTTGTGCAGCATGACAGCGATGGTTCATTGGGCAATAGTATATAATTGCTCTACAAGAGTGGAGACAGCTTTAAGCCGAATGCGCATGTCTGAGCCCAACGTAGTGCTCCCAGAACCTATATCAGTAAAGTTATGGGTAAGCCGGCAGCCGTTTACAATATAATTAGTCAGACAAGGGACATATGTTCTTACCAAAGATGGCTGATGACATAATATTAATCTTCTCTTCTAAGACGGATAACTCCTCAGTCACCGGCTTAAGTGCGATTTCAGCATCTTCTGCTCTCTTCAATAGAGCTGCCTTTTCAGTTTCCCAGCCATCTTTCTCAGAGTTGAAGTTCGGTTTTAGCTGCTCAATAGTCTCCAATGCAGATTTCAGTTCTGATTTGGCTTTGGATGTCTCTGATTGCTGAGTTTTATGTTGGCCTTAAGATCATTAAGCCGTTAGTCTTCTTCAACCAATTCATCATGTGACATAAGTACACACAGACAAGGTTACGATCATGATTACCCTTTGAAGTCACAAGCACAATACAAGTATTACTCTTGGCACTTGGGGGCTAATGCATATTGCTCTTCTTTAAGACAAATTTTTTGGACGTCCCAAGCACAATACAAGTATTATCCTTGGCACTTGGGGTCTAATGCCTATTTGCTCTATTTCAAGACATATCTATGACCCGGACAAGTGATGTCATCTGATTTATAAAGACTACAAATTGGGTTGATTTTAAAAGTTGGTTAGTCCCGACTTATTCATGACTAAGCCGGCCCTTGGGGGCTACAGATGCAATGTTGATTCTTGCTAGGTAAAGTCCCGGCTTAACATGTTTATTAAGCCGGCCCTTGGGGGCTACACACGCAAAGTTGAAGTACTGATATTATAAGTCCCAGTTCACCTTGAAAGCATAAATCGGCCCTTGGGGGCTACTGGATTGGATCTATGCAGTTATTGAAGTTTACATCACATTCTATTCTATCATGTCCACTAAACTTGGCGACTAAGGGAAGTATATTCACATTAAAAATTAGTTGCAGTATTTACCTCATAGCGCTCTTTCATCAGGTTCACTAAGCCGGCTTCAAAGTCATGGCTGGTATACATACAGTTCAAATAACCAGAATGGATGTCTTGAGCACTGAAATGGGTGTAGTTCTCCAAATCTACTTTCCACTTCCCTTTGTCTTCAGCAGAAATTTCTTCTTTAGCACTGTGCTTGGATAAGACAGTAGGTTGACTCGGAGCTGTAAATCCAATTCCAGTGACAACAACATCATCAGTCTTCTCCTCAGCAGGTTTAATTGGGCTGGGCGGCCTAGAGATAGCCGGCTCAACATCCATATCATTTGGGGAGACTTCATGGTCTTGTGGTGGTGGATCATCAAGGGTGGCCTCAGCAATCGGGTTAGAAGGTTCTGATTGTTGTTTCTCAGGTTCAGAACGGTTATAGTCGTCGACCGGCTTATTCAGCTTTGCCTTCTTGCTAGGTTTGGCTTGGCCCCTGAAAATAAGTATAAAGAGGTTAGTATAATGGTAAAGCATAAGGTGTGAATGATTACAATGTATCCCTACCCAGGTACAGTCTTGAAAGTTGGGATTTCAGTTCCTGTTGACTCGCCAGAGGAGGAATGAGAACACTACAAAAAAAGACACATCCGTGACATTTTGGGCCTAATGAATTTTTTTTTCTGTCATACATATGACACTTCTATGACGATAATTGTGACAGAACCCGGTATCATCATAGATGTGGTGGGCTCCTACTTCTATGACAAAAAATCATGACAAAAATGGGCTTTTCATCCTGGGCGGGCCGGAGACGCAGCTGCATGACATTCTTTGGGCCGTCCATGACGGAAAAAACCGTGGTAGAAGCGAGGGGAGGAAAATTTCGTGGAGTTGCGGTTACGATGGGAGGTCGGGGCCGAAGCGATGCTGCTTTCTCGTGACATGTACGCGCGTGTGTGCGAGGTGTTGGCTCTAACTGAACCCGAGCGAGGCGTTGGGCTCTAACTGAACCGAAGCGATCGATCGATGGCTGTTAACTGAACCCGATCGAGCGATTCCTTCGCTACTGCTGCTAACTGAAGCCGATCGATTGGATGAACAGTGAGCGTTGCGGGGGGTGGGGGGGGGGGGGGGGGGGGTTGAACAGGGGGCGGTGGCGTTGCCGCTGGGGGACCAGGACCCCGGGGTGGGGAGGGCTGGATGAGCGATGAGACGGTGGAGGGGTGGCCGTGGAGGGGTGGTTGAACAGGACCCCGTGGTGTGGAGGGTTGGATGAACAGTAGACGGTGGAGGGGTGCTCGTGAAGGGGTGGTTGAACAGGAGCCGGTGGAGTAGCGCGCGGTGGAGGTTGGATGAACAGGAGCCCGTGGAGGGTGGAGGAGGTCGACGGTAGCCCGTGGAGGCTGGAGGAGGTCGACGGTGGAGATGAATAGTATCTCGTGGAGTCCCATTTTGCTGTACGCCACACCCCTCCCAATGAACAGGACCCTCGTTTCGATCGTAGGAGGTCCGTTTCGTCCGTTTTGCGGTACGCCACACCCCTCCCGATCAACAGGACCCCCGTTTCGACCGTAGGAGGTCCGTTTCGTCCGTTTTGCGGTACGCCTCACCCCTCCCGATCAACAGGACCCCGTTCCGAACGTAGGAGGTCCGCTTCTCTGTTTTGCAGTACGCTGCACCCTCCCGATCATCAGGACCCTGCTTTAACGTGGCGGTCGAACACAAGGCCGTTTCCTCCGTTCTGCGGTACGCCAGGCCTCGTTTCCATCGCCTGTTCCGTCCAAGCCGGTTGGCCCCCACGCGTTCCGTTGCCTCCCGATGAACACAACGCATTCCATTGCCTCCCCATGAACACGACGCATTCTGTTGCCTCCCCATGAACACGACGCATTCTGTTGCCTCCCCATGAACACGACGACGACACTGTTTCTTCGTTCCGACCCAGCCATGTACACGAGCCCTCGCCGTACGTATGCACGAGTAGGCATTCGAGACCCCGCCCGAATGTACACATACGTGGCCGTATTTTCTTTCTTGCACCACGGCGGCATGCGTGCGTGTACATGCTACGTCGCGGCGCCTCTACTACGACACGTGCGGCGCCTCTACAACGACCGGTATGCACGCATATCGTTCGCGACCAGAATGACAACGCTACATACGCTTGACCAGGTGGGTCCGGTATCGAGCACTTCCTTGCGTGCGAAAATGTAGCTGGTGTCCCAGCAGTCAGAGGGGCAAATCATAATATTTTTTTCCTGGACGCACTTCCTTTGCGTGCGAAGATGTAGCTGGTAGGTCCCAGCAGTTAGGGGGGCGAATCGTTTTTTTTGCTCGGACGCACTTCCTTGCGTGCGAAGATGTAGCTGGTGGGTCCCAGCAGTCAGGGGGCGAATCATTTTTTTTGCCCGGACGCACTTCCTTGCATGCGAAGATGTAGCTGGTGGGTCCCAGCAGTCAGGGGGAAATGTTTTTTCGCGAAATACGGTGGCCCGTCCGGTGGGTCCCCGCTGTCAGGTGGAGGAATCATTATTTTGCGCGTAATAAGGAGGCACTTCCTTGCTGCGGTCGTGGACCCAGCTGTCAGCCTCTCCACGTACAGTCCACGTCCGATGGAAGTCGTTCCTTGACCACGTTGACCATGCCACGCCGAGAGCACCACAGCGGTGGACGACGGTGAAGCCTAGGAAGGGGACAACTCGGAGCCGGGGAAGACGCAGCAGTGGATGCCCACGCGAAGTGGAGTACGAGGGTTCACTGGTTCGGCTGCGGTGTGAGGCTCTTTGTCGCCCTTGAGAATAACATGGGGTGTGGGTGAGTAGAGGGATGGCCTGGCCAGCGGTGGGAGTAGTAGGGGGCGGTGAGGCCTCTGCGGCATCACAGCTGGCCACGGGAGGCAGGAGCACGCGGCATGACCGGCACTGGTTTGGGCGGCTGGAGCAAGAAGACCAGAGGTTGAAGAAGCACTATGGCCGTTGGATGAATATCGTACGGTAACAGGAGCTAGAATCGTTCATATTGACTAAGTTGACAAAGCCCTCCATCCCCATTAACTTGGTAGGCCCACAAGTCAGCTTCCCACTATGCTGGGTTCCAGCTGGCAGGGGGAGTATTCATTTTTTTATGCGTAATAAGGAGGCACTTCCTACCGTGCGAAGATAGCTGGTGGGTCCGACATGTCAGCGGGGGGCACGTTTTTTTCGCGAAATACAAAGGACCTTCCGGTGGGTCCCAGATATCAGGTGGAGGAATCATTATTTTGCGCGTAATAAGGAGGCATTTCCTTGTGTTCGGTTGTGGACCCAGCTGTCAGCCTCTCCACGCACAGTCTACTTCTGATGGTGTCGTTCTTTGACCAAGTTGACCACGCCGCCCGGCATCCAAGGTGGTGGAGGATTTACGAGGCCCCTGGACAAAGAACGAGCCGGAGATGGGAAGACGCGGGAGTAGAGTCGCAGACGAAGAGGTGTACGAAGATTAACTGGTTCTAGTGCGATGTGGTTCGACAGTCGGTGGAGAAGAATAGGAGGTGTGGAGGGGTGGAGGGATGGCCTGGCCAACGATGGAGTAGCGCTTCATAGCGAAGCATGCTAAGCAGAGCTGCTAGCAGCAGGAGGCGGGAGGTGGTCCCGGAGGCGCTGGAGGAAGAAGACGAGAGATTAAAGATGGATGCCGGTCGTTGGATGTAAATCCAACGGCTAACATGTCAGAATCATTTTTTGACTAAATTGACAACGACTTGCGTTGGCTTCGACCTATTGGCCCACATTTCAGGCTCCAAAAATGTGGCACGTATTCAACCCATTTTTTCAGAATTTACAGTCTTTTTTTGCGCGGTATAATTTACAGTCAATTTGATCTTTTTTTTTGAATTACAGCCATTAGCTGGGCTGGGTGAACGAATAATGTAGCTTCCATGCGGCCCATTTATTTTATTTCCTAAAAAATTACAGGCCATTTGCGCTTTCTCGAAATACACGATTTTGCTGGGCTGATTCTAATTATAATGTTGGGTTGGGCCAGCAATGTTATCAAAAATTAAAAAGGGGCTGAGCATTTTGTTATAAATATATTTAAATAATAAGTGATATTATTACATTCGTCCTTAAATCTTACCAAGCTTTTGTACACAATCACTAGGATTTTCGTGCCAAAACAATCCAGGTTTTTATTTGTTAAGAAATTATTTTTATAAGTTAATAAGATGTGGGATATTGTTTTCTTACATATGTAAGTATCTCATTAAATATATGATGACAATAAAAATAATATATAATAACATATAAACTAATTTAAATATATATAATATAGTTAGAAGGAAACATAAGTTGGACTGGCGTTCCTATTCTTATATAGAAAAATAGAACAGACCTCTGCGTTTTCTTCAAAAAAATACATAAATTGGGCTGCCAAAAATAAAACCTCGGATGGGAGGTCCATAGGCCGGTTGATACATGACGGCCCTAAGAAAATACAAACAGGCCTATGGACCTCCCATCCGAGGTCGTGGGCTGCGCATGTTAAAAATGAAAGCCTAGACGGGGCAGCCAAAAACCACGTCCAACACTTGCCAAAACTTCATCCCTCGTTTTCTCTGTGTTTCGCACACTCGACATTGTGTGGGCATTTTTACTGTGCATCATATGAAGATGTGCTATGCATGAATGTTGATCAGCATGATGTTAGCTAGCTGGTAGTTCCATTTTCGACGATGAATAAAACTTCCAACATGATGTTAACCCTGTTTGAAAAGGCCGTGTTAATATAAATGCTCTTCCTCTGAAAGTTCCAGTTTCTTATCTGAAACTGAAACTTGCAGTTTCTTCTGTGAGAATCACATTGTTTGCACTTTTATACTCCTATGAAACTACATTTTTTAAGTGCTAAAAATAGATCTCTAGAATTCATAAAATACTTCATATGCTCAATACTGCGAATCTGTAATTCAAAAGACATTCATATCTGAAAGTACTCTCAAAATACACAACACAAAACACAATTCACAACCTGCAAATACTGACAACCCTAAGCTCCTCCTGACAATTCACAACCTGCCCGACTATTGGGCTGGGGGGGCAGCCCCCTCCTATTCCTCGGCGGCAGACAGCCGCCCCGTGAGATGATGTGAATGGCGAGGAAGAAGATGGCGGGGAAGCATCATCGGGCCAACTGCTTTTCTCCTCTTGCAGTTGGGTTCGGTCGACGAAGACTCCACCGGCTCGCTCTGGCAGGACACCCTCACAAACGGCACCTTGTAGATGCTCCATCCTTCAATCTCCGGTGGATGCTCCATCTGGGATCAATACTCCCACCACCGCTCCCTCACGATCGGATTCGGTGAATCTGTTTGCTCCATGGCCCAGAGGAGCAACTCTATGTACTGTGGCGCGACTTCCTCCGGGAGTATCGCCGCCTTTTCGCTCTATTGCAGATATTTGGCCATGGATGTCACCGTCGCCGCTAGTTGGTCCTTATTGTCAAACCAAGACTGTATCTTCAACATCCTAGCTAGCTTCACAGGGTCGCCGTCTGTGATCCTCACATATCAGTTGTACTCCTCCATCGATCTACTTCTCCACAGCACCTTCACTCGCCGGCGGTGGTTTTTGAATGGAAGAGGAGAGGAGCAGCGCTGGTATTGGATTAGAACGGAAGAGGAGCGACGCTGGTTTTGGATTAGAACAGGAGAGGAGGGGCGGTGGTTTTGAAATGGACGAGGAGAGGAGCGGTGCTAGATTTAGATTGGAACAGGAGAGGAGCGGCGGTGGTTTAAGAGGAGAAGAGCGGAAGAGCGGCGCTGGTCTTGGAAGTATTTTTTTGTTGTTTTGCGTATTTTGGGTCAAAGTTTGACCACGTACTGTATTTGACAAGAAAAACGTGAATGCATGTCACCAAAAATTGTATCGTTTGGTTCGTATCTGAATGTACTTTCAAATTGTATTATTTTTGCAACGTATAACATATATTTTATGTGCGAAAATCATGGTCAATTATGACCCAGAATAAAAGGGAGACTAGTTAATGTGGGGTCGCTTTCTTAATTGAAGGGTAAGTTGATTTTGATTTTGATCCGATCCACATACCTTGACCCTCTCGCCCAATCCTAAATCGCTGCCGACGCCTCCTCTCCCTCTTCTCCATTGCAAAACCACCTCCTCTCCTCTCCATCATCTCCATTCCAAAACCACTTGTCTCGCCTCTCCCTCTTCTGATCTTCTCCATTGCAAAACCACCTCCTCTCCTCTCCATCATCTCCATTCCAAAACCACCGTCTCGCCTCTCCCTCTTCTGATCTTCTCCATTGCAAAACCACCTCCTCTCCTATGCATCCTCTCCATTACAAAACCACCGTCTCTCCTCCCATCTTCCAAAGCTAGCACCGTACCACTCAGAAGGACATCTATGGAGAGGATGCAAGAATGAATCGAGATCGGCGGCGGCTCGAGCAAAGTTAGCCAGGTTGAAGGAGATCCTTAGTAGGTTTTACAATAAGTGGGAGATTTCAAAGACGGTGCGGGCCATGTCGCAATGTATGCGCAAGAGCGAGACGGCGACAACGAGGGCGACGATGTACATGTTCTCCTCGGCGGCAGTCACGCCTCAGTCCTCTGAGTTCATCGAGTATCTCCTCCGGGCGATGGAGCAGATAGATTCGCCCGAGGCGACAGTCAGGCGGAGGTGGTGTGCGTACAGGTCGAAGGTCGAGCACCTAGAGGATAACGAATCAATCGAGTATGGTGTGCCGTTCGTGAGGGTGCAGAGCCAGCCGGAGCCACAGGAGTATTCGTTCTCCCACCGCAAGAGGAGGCCGGATGGCCCGACGTTGCTTCCCCGCCGTTCTCCACGGTTCCCTCGACGCTCGCCTCATTTCAACAGCGGCGGTAGGGTTTAAGGTAAGCTTCAGACACCTAATCTTCCACCTGCTCATGCTTACAATCGGTGTGACAGACTAATGAAAATCATGCTTACAATCGGTCTTGAGTACTACGCCAATCACCCTAAAATAGCTCTGGACCTTTGGGTCAAAGTTGTGACACACAGTGTACAAATAAAGAAAAATAGATTGGTGCTTCTTCGTAAAAAGAGTACTCCCTAGAAAACTGCCAATATAACCTACTAGTATTTGGTTAGAGGATTTCTTTGCCGAGAAAGATCCGTCCACGAGAGCACCACACATCCCACCGGTGGTGGTGGATGCCAATGCGTGCATGCAGCATGGTTGGTGTTGGTAATTTTTACTTGGCACACCACTTTTCTGCATGTATGCCGGTTCCATACGTACATTTGTGCAGTTCCACCAAAATGCAGCTGAATAACCCTGTTTGCACAGATAATGAAAAATCGTGATTACATTATAGTGGCACTAGTTGATGAAACACACAAAATAAATAGAATAAAATATTGCGATAGTATCATAGTAAGCCATCTTTGCGAGGGCGAGATGGGCCTGCGACGCCTCATACTGCACGCCTCATCTTGGACATCGTCCCAAGTCTCCCAGATACACCTTACGCGGTTGATGAACATCAGTGTACAGCGGTAGTACAAGGAGGCGCCTTGAGACATTCAAATCTCTATTTTTGTACATATCAACTAAAATTAAGGACCCCAGTTTGCAGTAACGCTTAAACATTAACAGTGGGACTAGTTGATGAAACATACTTTAACAAAGAGAAGCACTTTCTTTATCTACATTGGAAATGAAATGATAGAGATGACACTTGCTCTATTTTAACTGTATTATTACTTCATTTAATCAGTGACACTAGGGTCGAGCAGGTGGCAAACGAGGTGTACCATGTGTCGCAAGGATGGAGGCCGGGGGTGCTTAGACTGGGATGTCAAGCTGGCTCTTTCAACACCAACATGGATGATTCAATTCATGGGACCTTTTGGTGCAGTTCACCTAAAATGAAGCAATGTCCCGTGAGCTAGCAGCTTCTTCTTCAAATTTTTTTAAGAAAAGGGCTCCGCCCGGTTCCATTTCCATCAGAAAACGAAACCCACAGAGCTTCTTCTTCATTAGTTGCAATAAAATGGAGCAACATCAAGGTTGGTTGTGAAGCTCCTAGAATGCTCAACTATAATTTGGATATCATTTGTGCAGTTAAACTAAGATCGAGCGTGAAATGTCTATCTCTGTTTGCACAAAAAAGGTTGAAAGGAGGGTGACTAACAAGTGATAAAACATGCATCAAATGAAAAGAAGCATGTTCCTTATTTGAATGGAAATCCTACAAGGACAACAACAATTTCTAAAGCAGTGGCATTGCTAGATATTAGTGTGGGCATTAGAATTAACTATGACAACCGTTAAATACGACATTACTTTGGGCACGGGAGAGTAGGCGGACCAGGACAGTTGCATTTCTAACAAAAAGAACCAACTTATCTTAATGGGAACTTTTAGTAGGACAGGTAAAGAAGTGCCATTGATTCATATTACTGGAGGCATTACATTTAAAACAACATTGGTTTAACGTGTCCTTGCTTTTAACAGTGCAGCTGCTACATTTTACCAGTGGCATTACATAAGAGTGGCTCGGGGCAACAAACATCAGAACAGGATATCTGGGTTGGTCCCATTTTTGCTCGGTATAGCCACCTTAACTGTGTGAGGCTAGCAAATCTAGTGCTGGACTTACTCTGTTGACTTGTCCCCCAGTCCCCACTTTCTTTCCTTTTTCAACCAATAGATCGGTTTTATATTGAGTTTGTCTTGCGTTCCTTTATTTCCCTATTAGACCTAGAGACCAGTTGGATAGCCGGTCTACGCTACTTTTTCGCCCCCATTATTTCCTCTTTCGACCAAGTCCTAGATTCAGGTAACAAATCCTCCCCCACCCCAACCCCTTTCTTGCTTGTTTGAACCAAGTAGTACTAGATTCGAGTGCATGAACTAGTTTTACCTCTTAAACATAAAAAAATTAGGTGGTTTTCGAACAGCCGATCGATCCCATCTACGAGGGGACCTGAGAAATAGTAAAAGATACAAATGCAGCTGACGTCAGAGCTCGGGAAGTAGAGCAAGGCGGTTTGAAGGAAGTTATACCGATGGTCGCCGGATGTCGCTAGGTGGGCGGCGGAGGCGGATCTGCCCACACTACGGCAGCGAGGAAGAAGGGGTCAGAGGCCCTCCCTCGCCAGCGGTGCTTGTGAGAGAACAGCAAGGCAGGCTGATCGGGACGCGCCCAGCAGTGGGTAAGAGCCGTCGCCGAGGACGACCGCGTGAACGTTGCACCTTCTCACCTTCCCCGACAGAGAGGATTCAGCTGGATCTGTGACCAGCGGTGAGCAGAGAGAGAGAGAGTGTGTGTGGCCACCGCTGTCGTGTTTAGATCTGGAGAGGCCGAGAGAGTGTGAAGAGAGCAATACTAGCAAGCAAGCGCGGAGGCTCCTGCCTATATAGTGGAGTAGTACTAGTTTTATTTTGTCTACCGAAGCCGGCTTGACCTCGTCAATGACTGTCGAGAAGTCTTCATGCATGTGGCCCGGAGGCGCAGTTGTCGTCATTTTGATCGAAGCGCGGATTATAATATATAACACGAAAAAATGCCACATGACAAGAAATCATAACCTCAACTGCCAAGAAAGGAGACAACATGAATCCCGACGGACAAACTAGACGAGGAACAAAGCTCAAATTAAAGATAAACTTCGTAGGAAAGGGGTCCGTCGATAGATGTCCTAATTAACATAGCCGGCTTGACCTAGATGGCAGCCGAGTAGTCACTGTTCGTGCATGTGCCCCCAATGACTAGCCCAACTCAGTTGTCGCTGTTTGACCCTCGCAGTGATCCGAAGCACATGGCACCTAATTTTGCGAGATGACAAGAAACCTTTTTTTAGATTTCTCACCACAACTACAGCCATGTACAACACAACCTGCACGATATGTAGATGATAGCCAATCCAGCGTGTCTGCCGGAGTCTGGTCACATGCATGGACGAATCGATCTTCCGTGTCTTGCGTGGATCGTCCGTGCACCAACGTAGTACAACACTTCTCTAGTACTATCGCTCATCTCCCTCTTCTATTAAGTCACCCGACTTGCGGGGCCGGGGAGTGTGCCTATGGTCGGTTCTCAATTGCCGTCCCACATGTGTGTGCGAACGCAATATGACGCACGTTCCATTCGGAGAGCAGCGTGCCAGACCGACCGACCGTCTGGGGTGCGACGCGAACGCGACGGGCGTGCTGTATACTCCGTACATGTGTACCGCCGTTTTCTAGACGCTTTGCTCCATGGCGCGGCCGCAATCCATGGATACAAAATTAGCATTATGTATACTATTTAAAAGTCGAGGGCGGGGTTGTTCCTACACGGTAGGTGGCGGGGCAGTTCCGCCTAGTTGGTTCGACAAAGACGCGAGAAGACGAGGGAGTAGGCTGCTGCAAACGTAGGGCTGTGTGATTTGACAGCGAGTTACTACTGGACAGGTGGGGCCCCGTGATTTGACTTGCCATTATCATTTTAAGCTGGGCGCCACGACCGGGCGTGAGTCTCCCAATTCCTGAGCACCTCCATACAGGTGCCTCTCCTAATGCTCCACCATGTAGTAGAGGCTGGCTCTTGCATGAGAGCCCACTTCTACACTTTTTCCTTGCCTCTCTTTCCACCACATATGCAAAATGCCATGTAAAGCGCACTATTGTACTTACTTGCTCCCTCTGGGTGCTTAAGCTTGCCACATAGGCATAAAGTCCGATGTATGAGTTAATCAAGAAGAGAGAGACTAGTTTGGTGACCCAAGGAAGAAACGGTGCTAAGCGGCGTGTACCTAGGTGAAAAGACAATTTTGAGTCTATAGCTAATTAAATGAAGCAAACTTAGCAACACCATTTCATTGGAAGAGGTGACTCCTTGGCAAATGCAATAAATACTAGTACTCCCTGTGTCCCATAATATAAGAACGTTTTTGGCACTGCACTAGTGTCAAAAATGTTCTTATATTATGGGACGGAGGGAGTACGAAGAAATAGATAGAGAGGAGTAAAAAAATATACACTTATAGCCAACCTTATAGCTAACCTTGTTGTAGTATGAGTGACTAAGTGATGACTATGTATGACATGCCAACATCGATAGCCTAACGCACCATGTTAAATCTCCATATGCGACAAGGCAAGCGACGCTTGACAGTCGTGGTAGGTGTGACCATGATCACGGGTGCCGGCAGCCCTTGGATCTGAGATCAAACGGTCCCATGCTAAGTTGCTGAAAATTTGCAGAATAACCCTCCATGACAACTGGCAAATTTCCTCCCGCGGGCCGGAGTAGGTTTCTCGGTTTGCATGCGGGTTTAATGGAGGCGAGGAGGCGTGTTCAGCCGGGCGTGTAGTAGACGGTGCAGTACTATTCAATTTGACAACTACAACTAGTATATTATAAAAAACAAAGAAGAGTAGTAGAGATAGAGATAATAATAGAGACTAGGGAGGAGCACCATCTACTGCTTAGTGGGCTACTCCTGCTCTCCATTCGGTGGCCGCAAAATCCCCTACAGCCACTCCCTCCTGCGCCCCATTCAGCGGGCGCCGTTGACATTTGGGGAGCGCACTCTCGCGACTGCTAGCAGCCACGACTTCACCGACGACGACTTCTTCCCCGACCTCGGCAACCTCTTCCTCAACGACATGGGCGACAACCTCAATGCGAATGGTGCTGCTCCCGTTGCATCGTATGTGTTTCTGTCCTTCCTATTCGAAATCGTGGTAGAATTCATGTTTCTACTCTGTGTCCTAGACTCGATCTGTTCATCTACTATGCTAGTCCGCATGATTAGTTTAATCTCTGTTATAGCCGTCATGATTTATTTTGTAGTAAATCTCATAGTAACTTGCTCATATATTCAATCTGGCGAACGTCCCCTACAGCCACTCCCGCTTCATGGGCGGCTCGGTCGATGCCTCCAAGGAGCCCTTCGCTCATCGCTATGAGTGCGGTGTCCGTTTTGGGGCTCGCCGGCAGACATCATGCATCACCTGACGCAGGCGTGCGGCGATCACTACTGGCCCTTGGCGAAGAACATCAAGTACGAGACGTGCTACCCGTTCACCATGCCGGAGTCGCTGGAGGATCAGCGCCGCCTGCTAGTCTCGGAGGAGGACAGCAGTGTCTTCCTCTTGATCGTGGCCATCGGCGAGGCCCGCGCAGGCCGCCGCCACATCTCTGTGGTGTGCGTCAGGGGCGACGCTACCGACGCCGACATCGACATCTGAGGCCGATGTACGGGTGCGTGCTCACTATTACTACCCCTCGAGGTCCATGGGCGGCGACACCGGCTACGCTTCTGACTTGGACTCGCCGAGCTGGGACCTTCCCGCCGATGTGGACATGGAAGATGCATGGTATTATTTGACCCCAACAATGTGCATGGGGACTCCAAGGAGGTTCACCTGGACATATGCATTACTAAGTTAAATGTTGATCATTAGTCTTCGCTCAATATAATCCGTTGTCTAAGCATGTGGAGACTTCCATGCATGATCTTGCTCTATTGGAGTATCGCGCATGAATAAAGTGTATCCATTTATGGTTTAGTCTAGAATCTTCCATGTATGAATTTTTACTACAGTACCGGTGAAAGACTTATGATGAACCAATTCCTGCAAAGCACAATAAGAGTTATTTCTTCACAAGTTTTGGATGCAGGTTGAGCAGGTTGAACGCTTTTGTTTGCAAAAGATATTTTTATCTATTTCACCCGGATGTTTACGAGCTCTAGAGATGAAATAGTATCCGAAGAAACCTATCGATACACTGTTACACATGAGATGACCCCACATCCTTTGTCAAAATAAAGAACACCCCGATCAATGCATTTCACTCTTACGTACAGCTGACGGGCACCTTACTTGCTCCTACGGTGCTTAAGCTTGCCACATAGGCATAAAGTCTGATGTGGCAGGTTAATCAAGAAGAGAGAGACTAGTTTGGCACTACACTAGTGTCAAAAACGTTCTTATATTATGGGACGGAGGGAGTACGAAGAAGGAGATAGAGAGGAGTAAAAAAAATACACTTATAGGCAACCTTGTTGTAGTATGAGTGACTAAGTGATGACTATGTATGACATGCCAACATCAGATAGCCTAACGCACCGTGTTAAATCTCCAAGGGCGCGACCATGGCGACGCTGACGGTCGTGGTAGGCGACCATAATACAGGCCTGGCAGCCCTTGGATCTGAGATCAAGCGGTCGCATGCTAAGTTGCTGAAAATTTGCGTAATAACCCTCCGGATAGGATATTCACCCATAGGTCTAGAATCACGCCATGCAACCGTTCGATCTCAGATCCAAGGGCTCTCGGAAGCCCGTATCATGGGAGAATGGAAAGCCACTACCCTGCCGTTCGCACGCTGGCAGTCCCCTCCTACTCGTCCCCACACGTCCTTTAATACTACGTTGGTTCGCTCCTAGTCGTCCCGTCCATTCACATTACGGCAGTTCCACTAATCCTAACCCTCCTCCCAAATCCATGGCATCCCAAATCTCCCCGATCGGCGGTGAGTACAAGGACAGAACCATCACCGGTGATGAGTTCGACGTCATCTACACCCGTTCTTCCGTGACGGTGAAAGGATGCCTTTCTCGCTTCAGACGCATGTTCGAAGACTCAAATGATGAGTGGGTCGCTGGGATAGATGTTGAGTACACCATAGTCCTGGGACGAGAGAAGGATCTAAAGGACGAAGAGAGGAAGAAGCCCGCCGTGATCCAGGTTTGCGTGCATGACTTATGCTTGGTCTACCACATATGCCATACCGACGTTGAGACCCAGGATTTTAAGGACTTCCTCGAGAGCAACCTAGTCAAATTCACATCAGAGACTTTGGTAACGACAAAGCAGTCTGCGTCGAGATAAGCCTCGTTGTAGGCAACACCTTCGACCTCCAAAAGAATCGGCCGGTGTCCTCTCGTCAGCCTTCACGCCGACCTGGCAGGAGCCATGGTTCATCCTTCATATGGTAAACTGGAGAAACCTCCATACACGTTTCATCGTCATGCATGGCAGCGGAATGTACTAGATATAGACCACATCCACTACGCTGCAATGGATGGCTACCTTTGTTTCAATATCTACAAGGGTTGGATGAAGAGCAACAGCCAAGTTGGCGGTTCAAGCAAAGAAGTATCGGCCAAGAGGAAGAGGGACAAGGACCAAAGTCGAGGATGTGGACGAGGACTCCGAGTAAGGTGGTAGTGTCGTTGCTCATGGTGGTTCTATTGCAGTGTCTACCGGGGTAGTTGCAAATTTTAATTTCAGGTGTGCTTAATTTAATTTGAGGGGTGTGTTGTGCTGAGCCCCCATCAGAACTATGTTATGTTTCTTCTTGTTAATTTAACTCTTCAGTACGTACATACTAGTATTTCTTACATTTCATCTTTTACTTGGTATAGTACTACTACTCATTTCTTCACATTATATACGTACAATATATATGGCCAACATCATATAGCCAGCAGTTTAGTTGTCAAAGAATTTCAGGGTGCTTAGTTTTGTCAAAGAATTCTAGGGTGCTTAGTTTTATTTGAGGGGTGGGTTGTGCTGGACACCATTATTGTGACTAGCCTTTTTAATAGTACTATATGGACAATTTGGCGACCAGCACTCTCTATATGTACCACCTATTTTAATTTAAAGTTTTGCTCCATGGTGCAATCCATCGATACTACTGCTGTACAAAAGTATACATTTTTTAAAAGGCTAGAGGGCGGGGCAGTCTAGCTTGGTCGGTTTCACGAGAGGCGAGGGCCTTTGTGATTTGACGGCTCATTACTGCTAGAAGGCGGGGCCTTGTGATTTGACTGCTCGTATAAATGCGCCGACGACCTGATCAAGGAGGAGAAAAGAACCGTGCGGTATACTCAAATTTTCCACTGGAGTAGTACTGCGACGGAGGAGCACGAAACACGGCAGCCCAGTGCCATATGGCGATAAAAAATGATCTAATTTGCTAGTCATCTCATTGTTAGCATTGTTCTATTCATTCCCTAAAAAAACCATTGTACTATTCATGCCTCGCAGAGAACATGACACGTGCGGCGAAACACCCGAAGCAAAAGATGAAACGCAGCAGCAAAAGAAGAAGGAAGATTATGACCCCAAATGATCTAATTTTCCACGGAGTCGTAACTGCTTCTTCATCGCCTCCACGACCTCCATCTCCTTGCACGTCTCCTCCGCCATCTTCTTCATTCTGTCCATGACGCGGGATTTCTCGACGCGAGCCTTCATCATCTGTTCCACGGCCGCATTACGTACCTTGACAGCAACCGGGTGCTCGATGCGGAGCTTCGCCAACTCCTCCTACATTCCATGACGAGGGCCTGCAGCATCTTCATCGAGGAACTACTATTCTCATGCAGCTTCTTCCAGCCGGCGTTCTTCTCCTTCAACAGGTCGATCTAGTGGCAGAGCTTCGCCTTGTCCTCCTGAAGTCGCAGGATTTCGCCGGTCGCCTTCTTCTCCGAGGCAATGCTCTTCTTTAGCAGCATCACCAAGCCGGCGGTCAACTCCCCCAGATGATTGAGCTCAGTGGGCATGTCGTCGAGGCTCTCCTTCAGCAACTCCATCAAGCCTTGGATGAACTCCTTCTGCTTATTGAGGTGCTTATTGAGCTGATCGGGCATGCCGTCGAGGGATAACGACTCCAGCTTCGCCAGCTCGGCATGTTCGCCTCCGCGGCTAGGGCGCTCCTGCGAGCCATCGCCTGCCCGTGAGAGATCTTTTGAGGTCTCTGCATGGCGGCGAGCCCTCTTTTTTTTCCGCAGCCTTGGTTGCCGCTCCCTTGTTACGAGTTGTTCTCGACCTACAACTCTGCTCACCGGCCATGGCAACGACGGACGAAGAAGAAGCACTTATGAGGAGGAAAGGTAGAATAATTTTCGGTTAGGTAGTTCCCCTTTTTATAACCTAAGTACTAGCACTAGTACTAATACCTACATAGTGGGAACACGTTCAGGTTTGGTACATACTAGTAGGTGTGAGCAGGCTTTCGAATGTGATGGGAACAAGGTAAAGATTAATTGATGGTTTTGGTTTCGGGGCCCGAAACGGCTCCCGATGAGTTTAGCGGAACATAAATTTCAAGTACTACACTGCTCAAATGCGTAAATATTATGTTCTTGTCAAAAATTGGCACAAAATCTGAAGGAGACCAATGGAAGTACTACTAGCAACCCACGATTTAACTACTCCATGCGCGCAGTGGAGTAATAATGTCTTTCTTCCGCCCTCACGTCCACTCAATTTGCATGCGCTGTATTAATTGACCATCAATGAAGTGAATGACTTTACACGCATCAAATTATCACATGGGGTGGATCTTGGTACAAAATTGCGTCCGCCCGTGTACCCGCGTGTGCGTGCGAGGGAATGAGTGTGTGTGTGGCGTGCGTGCACATCTTTTCTTCGTGCATGTACCGCTAGTATGGCTCAGGGAGGACGAGTACATTCTTCTGGAACCAGCAACACGTCACTGTGATCAATCCAATCAAGGAGGTCGCGACAACGCCTCCACATGTGCCACGTGGCTTCATGAACTATAAGAGAGACACTGTGTAGCGTGCCATTGGTATTCTAATTTACGTGTTTTGCACATACTCAAGTACTAGTAAGGTACACGTGCATTGCACGCATCAGATTTTGCAACCAAATTATGAATAAATACCACACTATAGCATGTAAGCTCTGAGTCATATATGCATGATGTAGCCCGTCGTTTAATTCTTATAGTTCATCTCATTCAAAATCAATTAGAGGGTGCTTGGATACGATTTAGTCCCATGACTAAAAGTAGTGAGACTAAAACATGCTAGCCTCATCCATGCTTGGATCCAAATACTAAGGAGACTAAAATCAAGTTAATGAGCATTTATTATCCTCCAAACCCTCCAATCCAGAACTCACCTGTGTTAAAGGAGAGGAGTTAAATGAGGAGAGAGAGGACTAATCCACATTTTAGTAGGGGTACCCACGACTAAAAAATTTAGTCTCAAGACTAGTTTTAGCCCTCTTTAGTCGGGGTGCTTGGAACTTTAGTCTCTTAAAGAGACTATTTTTAGTCAAACTAAAATAAGTCCCTTGGATCCAAGCACCCTCTTAGTTTTATAAAAAAGCTAAGAACGCAGGAATAGGAAAAACATGGGATTATAGTGAACGTCAGTCTTGAATCCTGAGGATTGTACGAGTGTTTGATTGTGCATGGAAAACGTAGAATTATTTCAAAGAGGTTTGAGTGTATGGGATGTTTCCTATGAAATCTAGTGCAAATGAATCATATGGAAAAATTCCTATGGTTTACAATCCTACGAATCAAACAACCAAGATAGGAAAAATTCCTAATGATTAGAATCCTCCAAAATTCCTTTGAGAATCCTTTGAATCAAAGAGGCCCTTAATCTATTTTATGATTCATGGAATTGTGCATTGTAAAGCATAAATAAAAAACAAATAATGGCAATTCAACTAAAAAACAAGTTTGGGCAGTTATCATACAGAAGATTCTAGAACAAAAGAGAACCACCGTTGTTTTGAGGTTTGTGCATTATGCTTAGGTTCAACCATGGAGTCTGCTAGATTGTACATGTGGTAAAATCTGGTGGGGGGCTAGAAGATGGTGCGAGGGGCCGAGTGGAGGGAGACTATGAAGGAATGCACAAGTGCGAGATCGATATTTAGAGAGAGGGGGCGAACACGTGCTTGTTGTTGTGATGGGCGAGCCATGAAAAATAAATGAGCTAGGGGGCCAAGCATTGCTAATCCTTTACGAGGAGGGTCAATTCATGAAATTAAACCTTTTTTAGCAGCAATTGTCTAATGATCACATTCATATTAGCCTCGATATATAGTGATGTTAGGGGGGCGTAGGTCCCTTACTGCCCCCTGTCTTCGCCATTGTGCACGCGTCTGAGAGATGAAGCGGAAGGCATGTATGATGAGAGGGGGACGTTGGATATATAATTAATGTGGGTGTATTAGCTATATATGTTGATCCTATATAGAGAGGTATAGATTGATCGATGTGGACGTGGGAAAGAGGGTGAGAACTCACTGGATATATCGATTGATCGGTTTGTGTGGAAAACTATGAAAGACCTAGCGTACTTGGAAAACTATGAACACATACATAGAGGAACATCGGTCGTTGCGCATGCACGCGTGAGAGATAAAGAATGCTCGATATGATGGAGAGGGGGATGTGTGTGGGTGTGTGCCTTCATGGGAGACCGACCCGAAGAAAAAGATTGCATGCGTCACGATGGATAATGCCGATCGGTAGTGTGTGTGCATGCATCCATGAGAGAAAGTTAGTGGTACAATTATAAAGAGAAGACTACTGTGTGGGTGTAAAAGAATAGGTGAGGTCATAATCAATGTAAAGTTGAATTCAAATATTTGAATAAGAGATCCTGATGTTTGAAACCCATGCATGCGTGAATATAATGGAGATCTGCGCGGTGTGGTTTGGAAACGAGCATGTTAATGTATACACATTGAACAAGGTCAGACTGATTTGAATTTGAGATACCGATGGCAGACATCATTTGGCCACGTCGCATTCGTGCATGGACACACTACTATAATTGGAGATGATGGGCGGCTTCCGCATCACATATCTATATCTATACCCCTATATATATATATATTATATTTTACATTTTTATATTGTGTGCGGGTAACTTTAACTTTGAAAGATGGTCGTTGGATGAGGCGAATCCGATGGTCCAAAGATGGCAAATTTGAGCACTATTGGTCGTTGGATATCATCTAGATTCCACCAGATTTCGCCACATGTATAATCTAGAAGACTCCATGGTTGAACTTAAGCATAATGCACAAACATCAAAACACAAGCACTTCTTATTTGTGCTAGAATCTTCCGTATTAGAATTGCCCAAATGTTTTTCTACATGATTTGCCATTATTTGTTTTTTACTTTATGTCTTACAACGCACAATTCCATGAATCTTAAAATAGATTAGCTTTCTTATAAAAACTAGATGATTTTGAATGAAATGAACTATAAGAATTAAACGAACATCTACGTCATGCATATATGACTCAAAGCTTGCATGCTATAATGTGGTATTTACTCATAATTTGGTTGCCAAATCTCATGCGTGCAATGCACGTGTACCTTACTCTAGTCTAAATGGTGTTTGTGTGTGTGTCGTGCGTGTTGAGGTGCAAATTGTCTTTTTTTGGGTACACGTTATGCTCGTTCTTCCGAAATTTCAAGCCGCGCCTTGTTATGCCGAAAATTCAAGCTAGCGTCTCACATCTGTCGTGCTGCAAAACTCCCGCCTCTTCAACCCGCGCCTTGTTAGCCCGAAATATTTAACATATATCTTTGTCTCGTTGTGCTCCAACAACTCCCTCATCTCAACCCGCGCCTTGCTATTCCGGGTTACAGCGAAAACTCCACCTACTGTGAAATCCCGACACGCGAAATGCCCGTGGTACCCCTGAACCGAAAGAACCGCCTCAAATCGGTGGGGGGTACTTTCGTAACTTACCCCACATTTCGGACAAGCGTGTCTCTAAGCCATGGTTCCCCACTGCCATCCCATCCGTCCACCCATTCGTACACCGACGCCGCGAAAACCCGCGACGAAACCCCACACCCTGCTCCGTCCGCCACCCAGCTGGAGCCTCTTCCCCGACGACGTCGTCCACAGCAACACCTGGACGTCCCTCATCCACCGTACTAGATGAGGATCCGTCGTCGATCTCATCGTCCCGCTGGTTCAGCCACCCCGCCCCTCCACCTCCAAGGAGCTGCCTCGACGTTCCCCTCGTCTTTTCGCGCCACCTCCATTCCCACACCGCCGTCTTCACCGCACCACCGAAGAGCATCATCATCACCGCTTCCTCGGATGAAGCCGCAGCCTAATCGGCGCCAAAGAAAGAGGTTGTACACTAATCGCCGCATTTTCTTCTTGATTCGATCTCACGGTGCAGCCGCTTTTCGGTCCCGAGCCGACACGGGCGCTGCTCCATCCACGACGGCATCGCCGACCACTTCCTCCATGGCGTCGCTCCTCGGGCGGCGACGCCCACATCAAGAGGAGCTGCTGCTACTTTTAGCTCGCCACACTGCTGCTCTCGCTCTTGATCTTGCTTGTGATGCTGCCCGATGAAGCTACACTTCACCGATTGAATCGACTTTTGGGTCGATTGATTTTCAGAGGGTGGGGGGGCTCGCTGGGTGAAGGAAGAACCAGCCAGCGGGAGGGGTGCTCGCCGGAGAGGTACCCCACTATCTATCTTAGGGTTCAGGATGGGGCGGTGGTCGCCGGCGGTGGCGGGCGTTGACGGGCGGTGGCGTGGGGATCACGGAGAAAAGCTTCGCACGGGGGCCCTAGAGGATGGCCGGGCGGCGCGGACCTGCGGTGGGGAGTGTTTTCAGGAGGCGGGCGGCGCATGCCGGCCGTGGCGGACTCTGCTGTTTGGCCGGTGGTGGCTGGTGGCTCAGGGGGTGGAGGTTGAAGATGAACCGCAGGCCCTTGATTTCGTATCCAACGGCTGCAAAATCGACTTACCAGGGATGAAAAAGTCAGTCGACCGATGTGTAGCCTCACCTTGCTAGTGCGTTCAGTTTCGACAGCAAAATTCAGTTTCGGCAGCAAAATTCAGTTTCGACAGTTAAGTTCAGTTTCGACAGTTAAGTTCAGTTTCGGCAGTTAAGTTTAGAGATGAGCGGTTGATGTATTTTACATCTAGCACTTTGTGGTTATGTATTTTACGTCATGTATTGGAGATGCTATTAGAATTCCACTCAGGTTAACGTTGTTCGTTGTCTCTCTTGTCCTCGCTTGACCTCGGCATCGTCCAACTCACCGGAGCTGCTCCAACGACGAAACCCTCCATCACAATGAGCAGTACCTCGGCTCCATCTCCAGACGCCTAAGCTCTTCTTCCCCTCCTCCGACAGCAAAGTCAGTCGGAGCATCCTCACCGGCCAACCCAATCACGCTGAGATCGACATGGCTTCGCCAAAGAGGTTGTACACTTGTCGCATCTCTTTTTTACTCTACATGTTATATATATTGTCCACTAAGCACTCGTAGTAACGGGAAATACGATTATTTTATCCTACTATATGACAAGCAAAGGAGGTACTGTGCAACTTAGCTATCCGTGATGGACTCTCTTGAACGCCATCATTATTTATCTCTGCGCATTTGAGCTGTGCATTTGTCAATGGGCCTGGGAGTTGAGCTAGTATGGCAGCGGCCTGGGTCCAAAGTAATAGAAGTAGCACAAAAACATTTTTTTAGTGTAGGATTTTCCTTGCTCAAGCCTGCCTACTAGAATCGCTAGTGCTTGAAAGGAAAAGTGAATGAAAAACAGAGGAATTGGAAAGTTTCCTATGGTACTACTTTTCATGAATTTGGTGCAAAGGAATGGAGCAAAGGAAAACTGTAGGATTTGTTCCTTTAGTGTCTCCTTGAAAGAAAAACCGTAGGAATTCTAATTTCCACTTCTCCTCCTTTTCATATTCCTATTCATCAAGTACAAGACTAAGAGATAGTAGCATAATAGCATTATAACCGTACATTTTCTTGTCGTTTGACTTAATTTCACCATGCTTTTTTGCATCCTGTGATCTTCCAATTGTTGTGAATCAAACACCCAGATTGGCAGAAATCCGGTTTTTAAATTCTCTGTTTTGCACGTGCATTCCTATCCTATTCCTGTCTAATTCCTATCCCTGCATTGTTAGAATCCTCAAATTCAAACAAGCCCTTACTCAATTACTTCTGTTACAGATATGTGTCAAAGAAAACCTTGTGTGGTTTGTCCTGCTCCTGCGGCGCTATGTTCCACCCCAGCTCACCTGCTCCAACGACGGAAGGGTTCACCACAGCCGGGATCCGCTCTCCAGACTGTCTTTCGCCGCCTCAGATCTTCTTCCTCACCGCAGCCACGACAATGCATTACCATCATCAATCGAAAGCAGATGACCTTGAGGACTACACGGGTCCGCAAGAGAGGTCGCACTCTTCCGTGGTTCCGCCACGTTATGTGTCGCTTAATATGATGACATGCTACATTATCGTCGTGTTCACCTATTAGACTCGAGTCAGGTCCAAACTAATCTTTGAAACTTGAGTTTTTAAATGGTTGTGGGGTACATATTGGGGCAGAAATCAGTACTATATGTCTACTATCTGGTTAATCTCCGGTGTGTACTATGAGTTTCATGTTGGGTGCAAACAAACATTAAAGGAGCCATTATCTGTATTTTTTAACTAAAGCTATTATCTGCCTGATATAATTGGTTTTGGGTCTATCCACAGTTTGCTACCATCACTCTGGATTTGTGCATGCACTCCTTACAAAATCTCACTATGTTTTATTCCTATGCATGCCAGTTATCATACACGATGGAACTGATCATGTAGAGCAAAAGAGACGATCCTTGCATGGCAACAAAATTTCATGCAGACGTCGTTACATGGTGGGCGCAAAGGCAGCCCCCCCCCACCCATTTCGGATCGTAATCAAGAGGAAGATAACTGTTCTGAGAGGGATTCAGAAGGAGGTCTTCGCTCTAACTTTGCATGCTGATGTTGGTAATATCATGCATATGGTGCCTTGCATTGCTTACTTTGTACATTAAAGATGTCATCTGCTTAGTTTAGACATGCTTTGTGTCAATGCCATCTGTTTAGTTTCTTTATCGTATATGTGAATCATGCAATGCCATCTTGTCTAGCCAGGCATCATATATGTGAATTTTGCAATGCCACACTGGTTAGCCAGTCATCTTATATGTGAATTATATCATGCCATCATTTTTTATTACGTGTTAAATTTGTCAACAATTTTAGTACATTCAATTAATCTTCCTGTGCATCAGCCATTCGGCACGGTCATGGAAAAATCTGGAGTGGAAACAAGGTCTTCAGAGCAGACAATGCTATCTGACGAAGCGCATGTCTTGCTCGTTACCGATAGCTCCTCAGAGGAGGATTCAGAGACAGATGACCAGTCATATTTCCCCCCGAGGTGCATGCCCTAACTTGGCAGGGTTATGTTGCTCATATCGTGCGTATGGTATCTTGCATTGCTATGTCATTTGCTTAGTTTAGACATGCTTTGTATGAATGCCACTGTTTAGTGTCTAATTACCATATATGTGAATTATGCAATGCCATCTTGTTGCAAGACATTATATATGTGAATTATGCAATGTTATCTTGTTGCAAGGCATTATGTATGTGAATTATGCAATGCCATGCTGTTTAGGCAAGCGTCATATATGTGAATTATATCATGCCGTCCTTTTTTTTGTATTTCTCATTGCTTTTGTCAACAATGTTTGTATATTCAACTGCTCTTCCTGTGCATCAGCCATTTGAATTGGTGATGGAGAAATCTGGAGTGAAAACAAGGTCTTCAGAGCAGACAATGCTACCTGCTGAAGCAAATATCTTGTTGGTTACAGATAGCTCTTCGTGAGGAGGATTCAGAGGCGCATGACCAGTCCTATTATCCCTACCGAGGTGTATGCTCAAACTTGGCAGGGTTATATTACTCATATAATGCATATGTTGTATTGCAATGCTTAGTTTTTACATCATATACATAATATTGAATGCCATCTCCTTAGTTGACACATCATATATGCGATTGCCCTCTGCTCACTTCCTTAGTATATAAATCATATATTTGAATTATGTCGTGCCATGATGTTTACATAGACAGCATGTATCTGAATTATGGCATGCCTACCCATTTTCTAAAGACATAATATAGTTATATGATCTCATCCTGTTTACATAGTCATCATATTTTAAATTATGTCATTCTATCCGTGAATTATATTATGCCATCATGTTTCCATCGACGGCATGTTTGTGATTTATGGCATGCCAACCACTTTAATAGAAACATCGTATAGTTATATCATGTCATCCTGTTTACATAGTCATCATATTTTGAAGTATGTCATTACATCTCGCTTTAGTTAGCCATCATACATGTGAAATTGTGTCATGCTATCCTGCTTAATTAGCCATCATATATGTGAAATTATGTCCTGCTATTACATTTGCTTAGACAACATAAATATGAATTATTCCATGCCCTGCTTTTCTTCCCTACTATCCATTGCACCTATCTATCTTACAATGTCTCAGACATTCAATTACTTTTCTTGTTTATCAGCCATTTCAATTGGAGGGAGTGATGGCGATTCTGTGGGAGTTAAAACACGGTCTTCAGAAAAGATCGTGCTACCTGTCGATGCAGATAGAACCACGGTTGTACTTGCCTAAGAACCAGCCCCACCACACATAACCCACACTCATGCAGATTGTACCCCTACCTAGTTGGACAGAGAATCAGCTACACCCCTTCTAACCCCAACCCCAGCAGATAGACACCTGGTTCCGTTGACACAAAGACCGTCTCCACCACAGAGCACCCAAACACGAAAGCAGTTAGTAAGGCAAGCTGCAAAGTGCCCAACTCACGAGGACCACCACTCCGAACCCGAAGTCAACGCTTAAAGCAGAAGAAGAATTGTTCTCAGGTCAGGTTGCGTAGCTATGGTTCATACTACTTTGCTCTTGCATCACTGTATTTACTGATACCAACAAATTTCAAATTTAAAGGATGCAATGAAACTCCAATGGCGCAACAGGTATGTTTTAAACCTGTTTCTTTAACGTGTTTGCTGTTGTAACTTGCTCTATGTTGATTTAAGTTTCAATTGAATAAACAGTTATGTTCTCACGCCATGCACATTACAAGTGTTGTTATTGCTGTGTAGTTTCCCACACTTATATTCTGTCTATGCTGCTTTGTCTTAAATAGATATGATTCGAATTGTATCTATCTTGATTTGGCAACATAAACTAGAATGATATAGACCATACAGTGACCATACTACATAGATATATGTTTGTTTCATGCTTTGTTATCCTGTCCACCTTACTACTGAACTGGTTTACCAAAATGAGTTTCCTATACTACATTGTAAACCTGAGATGTGTTTGTTTGTTTCTCTTTTAGAACGCGGATAAAATATTGGAGAAGAGTACCCTTTTATGCAATGGTAAAGAAAGTAATGCAGATAAGGTTCAAGATAGTGAGACATCCCTGTTGGTCTCCAAGAAAGCTGATAAAAACTATATTGAAGACACTGAGACAACCCCAAAGTCCTGTCTTGATGTAGTGTTCGAGTTACTGGCTACCACTACTGGCACCAGCTCTTCGAACTCGTTGCCTGAATCAGTTCGGCTTCTTGAGTCTCAACTTCAAGTTGAAAGACATCGATCAGATGTTATGCGACAGGAAGCCGAAGGACTGAGGAAGTCCTTGCAGAATTCAGATGCATACTTTACGTGCAACAACAATGTTACTGGAGGACTTAAGCACCAAACAAGAGAAAGTTAATAAGCTTGCTAAGCATCTTGCCAAAGATTATGGGTACCTGGATATTGTTTCTTGAGCTCTTACGAAGTGGTTTGATTACGGACTTGTTTTGCTGCGGCGTTTATATGCTGCTGTGTTCCCTATATTTGCACTGGTGGCGAACTTTGATGCCCGGTGGATGTAATATGTGTAATAGCCGTGATAGCCTAGTGTAAGTTGCTTGCTTATTTATTTCCTTGTTGTCTTGTTTATTTGTTTGGTTGTAGTCAGTGCGGTTCTTTTACGTGGTTTGCTAGTGGCTGCAATAACCTATTTTTAAAACTAGGCCACAATAAACGCCATAGTAGTGACACCGGGCCTCACGGGTCAGAGAAAGCGATGGGCCTTCTACGGTCGTAGAAACAGTGGGCCTTCTACGGGTCAGAAAGCGATGGGCCTTCTACGGGCCGTAGAAACAATGGGCCTTCTACAGGCCGTAGAAACAATGGGCCTTCTACGGGCCGTATCATCAATGGGCCTTATACGTGTCGTATGATCCATTGGCCAAACATGGGAAAACAGACCGCATTCTGGCCGTAAATGGGCTAGAGTTGGAATCGTTCGTTCATGGGCCGACCATAATGGGCCATCGTTAATAGGCCGTATTTGATGACGCTATGAAAACGGCCCAACGTATTAACGGACCACAAACGGGCCGATCAGAACCACGGGCTGAATTTGGCCCACAAGCATAAAATGACTGAACAGGCCGTAAGTAAACGAATGCTGGAAATGAGCCCAAGAATAAATGGGCTCTGAGAAGGCCGAAAGATAACATGGGCTGGAAATGGCCCAACGGAATAACGGGCCGTTAATGGGTATAAAGTGATACACTGTTCTATACGGGCCAGTTTCACCACGGGCCATTAATGGGTGTAAAGTGATACACTGTTCATTACGGGCCAGTTTCACCACGGGCCGTTAATAGGCCAAGAGTTACATAGGGCCTCATATGGGCCGAAAGACGTCATGGGCCATACATGGGCCAGAAGTGAAAACGGGTTGGATGATGGCCCAGATGACGCTACTGGGCCTAATTCGAATAGGGCGTAACGGGCTTTGGGTTAGCGGGCTGTAAATGGGCTATATGCGAACAGGCCGTTAACAGGCTTTCCATGGGCCGGCCCGCCACCTTTTGACCAAGTCAAACGGGCCGGCCTTTTCACAGCAATGGGCCTCTGTTGGGCCGTGCCACGTGTCGACGTATCATAGGCGCCTTGTGTCCAATGTGTGGATGACATTTGTCCAAGCGGTGAGCCGACACGTGTTTCCTCCAGCCAATGATGATTTTACACGTGGAAAATCCCCATTGGTCGGGGCTGTTAACGGGTTATCGGATCCAAAACCTGACCCGATAGCTTAACGGTGTTCTGTTACGGTGGATGCCACGTGTCGGTCACCCTTGACGAAAGCACTTCTGTGACGCGCGATTTATTGTCATGGAAGTGGACAGTTCTGTGATTATAATTTTCGTAATGTCATGGAACACTTCTACGACAGCACAGGTATGACTATCTTGATTCTGTCATAAATTTGTCATGGATGTACATGCATGAGAAAAAACCTTACCTACTGTGACAAACACGTATCATCACGGAAGTGTATTTTTTTGTAGTGGAAGTCCCCTGATAGTTTGAATCAGACGGGTTAAGAGGTTGTCGGAAATAAGCCGCCTTGGGAACTGGTGTGTTTGGTAAGCCGGAGGAAGTAATCACATTGCCACTATGCCGGGTGGTGTGGCGAGCTTCGAGTTGCTGTTTCTTCAAAAGAAAGTTGGGATCTAAGTGAGCTAGAGGGTGAGAAAAGCTTACTTTTCGGCTTGCTTGTCGGGTTTTCTGTGTTGGCAGAGGTTCTGAGCCGGAGGAAAGAATAAGTACCTCTGCTTCACTTGCACGGCTGGCCTCTGCGTCGTCCTGATAACACTTATTGTCAATGAGATGCATAAAAAAAGAGCCAAGCGAGTCAAGATCTACCTCCGACTCATTGTCATCGTCGTCATCATCAATGTGTAAACCGGCGGAATCGACGGTCTTCTTCTTGGCCGACTTCTTGGTGGCCTTGGTTTTGGTATGAGCCGGTTTGGCCGGCTTATCTTGCGGGTTCTTCTTCCAAAATGGAGAATCAGCCTATTAAGATCAAAAATATTATAAGTGGGTACAACTATTGAAAGTATGGATTGAGCAGAAGGTGTGCAACACTTACGGCTGGTGGCTTGTTGAGGGTACAGAATGGACTAAGTCCTGTTTTGCTGCATTCCTTTAAAGGTTCGTTCAGCAGTTTCTTGGTGGCTTCAATAACTTTCGCATCAGACAGTTGAATGTCACAGTGGCGCTGGGGATCTTTTACATCACCAGTGTAATCGCACATTAAGCCGGGGCGATGGCTTAAAGGCAAGATACTCCAAGAAATCCAGCACCGGACAAAGTCGACGCATGTTAAGCCGTTGGCCATTAAAGCCCTGAGCTTAGAAAATGCTGGTGCATATTTGGCCCGTTCCTTCGCATTGAGTCGTGAAGGGAGTGGATGCGTGCTGCTAAGTCGGTGTTCACGGTAACCCGGCAAAGGATTCTCACCAGCTGGAGACGTATCTTGACAATAGAACCAAGTTTGGTTCCAGTCTTTGGGGTGACTATGCGGTTTAGCATGAGGAAAGCTGACTTCTTTCCTCTTTTGAATTGAGACTCCACCGAGCTCTTGGTTGGGCCCGTCAGTAAATTCGGTTTGACGATTTAAATAGTAAAATCCTCTGAATAAATCAACCGTGGGCTCCTCTTGAAGATAAGCTTCACAGAACACTTGGAATTGCAAATATTGGACACAGAGTTGGGTCCAATATCTTGAGGGTGAAGTTGGAAGAAATGAAGCACATCGTAGAAAAACTTTGAGCCGGGTGGGCTGAACCCCTGACTCAGGTGGTCAGTAAAGACAATCACTTCTCCGTCCTTAGGTGTGGGAGGATTTTCTTCACCAGGGGCCCTCCAATGGATGACCTCTTTCTTGGCTAAGACGCCAGTTGCCACATGATTGGTCAGATCTTCTTCAGCAATTCGGGATTGGACCCAGTTGCCGGAAGTGTACGTCTTAGCCATTTGTTCTTAATGATCTGAAAGAAAGATTATGCCGGATCAAGATTATATGGTTAAGCCGGCTGACGGTTTAAAAGGTAAATCGAAGATTACATGAAGTATGCATCAATGTTAAACCGGAATTTGGCATTGAAGGTATAAAGACGAAGCTATTGGCGGCTTAAGAAGGGACTAATGGTACCTGGCAGGTTACGGTTTTTGAGTTAAGCCTCCCCCACAATTATTGAAGTACAGATCTGAGAAAGGAAAAATCGCTAAGTGTTGAAAAACAGGTTTCACAGATTAATGTTATAATTTTGGATCTACGGCACTGCAGATAATGGAAAAATATCTAGACCTAAATTACGGTGCTTATGCAGTTCATATGTCCAGATCAGATTTTTTATGCAAAGGGAGATGCCCTAGTAGCGAAAACAAGTGCTACAAACTACCACTGCACATGAGAGCGACCAAGTTTGAATCAAAAAGAGAAGGTTACATCAAAGAATAAGATGAACTCTGACGAACGTGCATGAAACCCTAATGGGATCTATAGGAAAGGAAGGAAGAGAACTCACTAGAGCTGTTGAACAACAGAGGCGCGCGGAGAGATTCTGGTCAAAGTCATGTTGATGTAGCGACCGTTGTCGAGGCAGTGGCGAAGGTCGATGGCGGCGGCGGAGCTCGGGCGCTGAGGCGAGTGAGGTGGAAGACAGATGAAGGGGCAAGGGGGGAAAGTGACAGGGACCCCTGGCCCTATTTATAACATTGAAGGGATAAGTGGCATGCGCGGGAATCGAGTAAGCTAAAAAATGGATATGTGATGGCGCAGACGCCTCGATTTTTGGACGATCATTAAAAGAAAAGATATATTAATATTTGGGTCTTGTGTAATATTAATGACAGGTGACATCACGAGGGGTTACCGCAATCCCAGGAGATGACGTCATGGCGGGTTACAAGATCTCGAAGAGATAAATGAAGAAGGATTTTTCTAAGTATTGAAGATTGACATGAAAAAGTTCAAATCAATCTGGGTCCTAATGTTGGGGATATAACTATTGGGTGTGAACCGCCCAAAAGGGGCCGGGTTACACCTATGGCAGTTCTTAAGACAAAGCCCATGAAGGTGTTGAAGATGGTGGTTCACGAAGCATACCTGCTAAGGGCCCGAAGCCCAAAGGCGACTTAAGGCCCATAGGTGTAAATCGCCATATGTGCAAGACTTGTATTGTAAGGCAAGTGTAATTAGTCACCGAGCCGGACACGTTGTTTATGAGCCGGCCCGGACTCCGTGAGCTGCTGGGCGTCAACCATTGTATATAAAGGGACGACCCGACGGTGGTTTAGGGCAAGAAACAAGAGATCGAAAGCTAGGTCAAGCGTATTCGCTCCCTGGTAATCGAGACATAAGAAATACCACCTCAAACTGGATTAGGCCTTTACCTTCACTGCCGAACCAGTATAAACTCCATGTGTCCTTTGTCCCGTTTAACCCCTTTAAGCTAACCTAGTTGCGATGGCTCCACGACTAAGTCCTCACACTAGGACATCTGCCATGACAAATCCACGACACCTTGTTTATTTCAGTTGTTCACAATGTGATGCTCTATATGTGTAATTATTTACTGTGCAGTACATTTCATCAATTCAGTTTTAAACATACCGATAGGAATGCATATATTTGCTTGATGTTAAGCCTGTTATAGCTAGCATATGCCTCTTCTAAAGTTTTTTGATTGTTCGGTTGTTTGTAGTTAGCATATGTCTAGTTTCAAATTCTATCTTTGGTTGTTCGTAGTATGCCTTGTTTATTCCAGTTATTCACAATGTGATGTTCTATATGTGCAAGTATGAATTGTGCAGTTCAATTTCATCGGTACCAGTTTCAACAATACCACTATGAATGACTACATTTGGTTGCTGAATCTTGTAGTTAACACGCCTTTTCATTTTTATTTAACAATAACCAGTGTACTTAGACCGGCACAATACCAGTTTGAATGACTATGTTTGCTTGTTGTTAAAAGTTAGCCTGTTGCAGTTAACACACCTTTCCACTTGTTTTGCTTTACTAGCGTGCTTAAACCTCGCATTAATCAAGCTATCTTTTGGAGATTATTTTGTCTGCCAAGGATAATTTTGGTTGATGTTTAGCCTATTGTGCTTAACATGCTTCTCGATGTACCTACACAGGACAATTTTGGAAACAACTACTGTTTTCCATCGAGGTTAGTTCCATCCCATGGCTTATATATGCTCACTGTTCATGATATCGGTAGCTGGTACCATATAGGTTGGTGGCTGATAAGGAACTAATCGGTGAACCTTTTAACTCAATATATCTGCAACCCATTTATCATTAGTTTAACTAGGGCCATATGTAATATATCTGAGGCTACATAGCAACATGCATTGTACTTAATGTCTAAATATGCAATCCTAGGATACATAGCAACAAGGAAGAGTGTTACATTAATGTTCTGATGATGTCTAACAACAACAACAACAACAACAACAACAACAACAACAACAACAACAACAACAACAACAACAACAACAACAACAACAACAACAACAACAACAACAACAACAACAACAACAACAACAACAACAACAACAACAACAACAACAACAACAACAACAACAACAACAACAACAACAACAACAACAACAACAACAACAACAACAACAACAACAACAACAACAACAACAACAACAAACAACAACAACAACAACAACAACAACAACAACAACAACAACAACAACAACAACAACAACAACAACAACAACAACAACAACAACAACAACAACAACAACAACAACAACAACAACAACAACAACAACAACAACAACAACAACAACAACAACAACAACAACAACAACAACAACAACAACAACAACAACAACAACAACAACAACAACAACAACAACAACAACAACAACAACAACAACAACAACAACAACAACAACAACAACAACAACAACAACAACAACAACAACAACAACAACAACAACAACAACAACAACAACAACAACAACAACAACAACAACAACAACAACAACAACAACAACAACAACAACAACAACAACAACAACAACAACAACAACAACAACAACAACAACAACAACAACAACAACAACAACAACAACAACAACAACAACAACAACAACAACAACAACAACAACAACAACAACAACAACAACAACAACAACAACAACAACAACAACAACAACAACAACAACAACAACAACAACAACAACAACAACAACAACAACAACAACAACAACAACAACAACAACAACAACAACAACAACAACAACAACAACAACAACAACAACAACAACAACAACAACAACAACAACAACAACAACAACAACAACAACAACAACAACAACAACAACAACAACAACAACAACAACAACAACAACAACAACAACAACAACAACAACAACAACAACAACAACAACAACAACAACAACAACAACAACAACAACAACAACAACAACAACAACAACAACAACAACAACAACAACAACAACAACAACAACAACAACAACAACAACAACAACAACAACAACAACAACAACAACAACAACAACAACAACAACAACAACAACAACAACAACAACAACAACAACAACAACAACAACAACAACAACAACAACAACAACAACAACAACAACAACAACAACAACAACAACAACAACAACAACAACAACAACAACAACAACAACAACAACAACAACAACAACAACAACAACAACAACAACAACAACAACAACAACAACAACAACAACAACAACAACAACAACAACAACAACAACAACAACAACAACAACAACAACAACAACAACAACAACAACAACAACAACAACAACAACAACAACAGCAACAGCAACAGCAACAACAACAGCAACAACAACAACAACAACAACAACAACAACAACAACAACAACAACAACAACAACAACAACAACAACAACAACAACAACAACAACAACAACAACAACACAACCCTATTTGGATACTCAACTTAACTAGAGGTTAGAGTTAGTTTCTAGCTCATAAATAACCCTGAACTAACTCCATCCAAAGAGTTGTTTGGATGGTAGGGTTAGATTGACAATAAATGCACTCGGAGAACTAGCTCCAATTAGCACCTCTTGGATTGGATAGTTTTTTTGGGTGGGTTATAGATGCAACTAGCTCAAACTAGCCCTCATGTTTGGATATACTTTAGGGCTATTTGAAACCAAACTAGCTCAAACTAATTGTAACCCATGGATACAACAGCAGTTAATCAGCCGATAATTTGTAAGAATGCAATAAACTCCTTCCGGCCCATAATATAAGATGTTAACTCATCTAATATGTGAGTATATTGGATGTTATAAGATATTATAAAAGAGTGTTGTACTACATCATTGTGCAATTGTTGTTTAGCTTCTAATATTAACTTGGTGCTTTTAGGTACATATGTCATTGGTAAAGATCCGCACTTCGACCCTTTCTGCGTATGGGGCAATGAGATATCAATGAACCAACATCAAGTGAGGAAGCTGATAAAGATTGTTAGTAAAATGGGTCCAAAGATGGCAATTAAACTATTTGTTTACACTTTATTCAAGACAACAGCGAACTGCGGGATGGTAAGTAAGAATTCTGCAGCCTTCTTTTTGCTGCCCATAATGAGTTGTGTTAGATGACAATGTCTGAATCTTTTTCCTTTGCAGTGGTTGCCAAAGCAGTTTACTCAAGATTACCTCTCAAACTACATGATTGGTCGGCATGCAAAGGTTAAACTATTTCTACCAGAACATGATGATTATCTAGATGTTTTCATGAAGACCGTGAAGGATGGGCGGTCAGCCACACAAGGGGTTGGACTAGATGTAGGATCGAAAGTATGTCTAGAGGGGGTGATTAAACTACTTGAACAAATAAAAATCTAGCCTTTTCCCAATTTTAGTTCTTGGCAGATTTTAGCATCCTTAGAACAAGTCAAGCAATCTTAACACAATTCAAGCAAGCATGCAAAGAGTATATGAGCAGCGGAAAGTTAAGCATGCAACTTGCAAGAATGTAAAGGGAAGGGTTTGGAGGATTCAAACGCAATGGGAGACACAGAAGTTTTTGTCGTGGTTCCGATAGGTGGTGCTATCGTACATCCACATTGATGGAGACTTCAACCCACGAAGGGTAACAGTTGCGCGAGTCCACGGAGGGCTCCACCCACGAAGGGTCCATGAAGAAGCAACGTTGTCTATCCCACCATGGCCGTCGCCCACGAAGGACTTGCCTCACTAGCGGTAGATCTTCACGAAGTAGGCGATCTCCTTGCCCTTACAAACTCCTTGGTTCAACTCCACAATCTTGTCGGAGGCTCCCAAGTGACACCTAGCCAATCTAGGAGACACCACTCTCCAAGAAGTAACAAATGGTGTGTTGATGATGAAATCCTTGCTCTTGTGCTTCAAATGATAGTCTCCCCAACACTCAACTCTCTCTCACAGTATTTGGATTTGGTGGAAAGAAGATTTGAGTGGAAAGCAACTTGGGGAAGGCTAGAGATCAAGATTCATATGGTAGGAATGGAATATCTTGGTCTCAACACAAGTGTAGGTGGTTCTCTCTCAGAAAATGTAGGTTGGAATTGTAGGTTCGTGCTGATGGCTCTCTCCACGAATGAAGAGGAGGTGGAGGGGTATAAATAGCCTCCAAACAAAATCTAACCGTTACACACAACTTGCCAAACTCGATGGGACAGAATTGTTAAACTCGGTCAGACCGATTCAGCAAATCTAGTGACCGTTAGGATTTTCGGTGGGACCGACATGCAACTCATTAGGACCGATATGGTTAGGGTTAGGTCATAAGTAATCTCGGTGAGACCAATTACACAAACTCGGTGAGACCGATTTTGGTAATAAGCTAACCAGAGAGTTGGTCAGGTAAACTCGGTGGGACCAATTCGCTCATTTCGGTGAGACCGAAATGTTACAAAAGGGAAACGGAGAGTTTACATTGCAATCTCGGTGGGACCTGTCGGTGTCAAAACCGGCGGATCTCGGGTAGGGGGTCCCGAACTGTGCGTCTAGGCGGATGGTAACAGGAGACAAGGGACACGATGTTTTTACCCAGGTTCGGGCCCTCTCGATGGAGGTAAAACCTACTCCTGCTTGATTAATATTGATGATATGGGTAGTACAAGAGTAGATCTACCACGAGATCAGAGAGGCTAAACCCTAGAAACTAGCCTATGGTATGATTGTTGTTCGTCCTACAGACTAAAACCCTCCAGTTTATATAGACACTGGAGAGGGCTAGGGTTACAGAGAGTCGGTTACAATGGAAGGAGATCTACATATCCGTATCGCCAAGCTTGCCTTCCACGCCAAGCAAAGTCCCATCTGGACACGGGACGGAGTCTTCAATCTTGTATCTTCATAGTCCAGGAGTCCGGCCAAAGGTTATAGTTTGGCTATCCGGACACCCCCTAATCTGGGACTCCCTCAGTAGCCCCCGAACCAGGCTTCAATGACGATGAGTCCGGCGCGCAGATTTGTCTTCGGCATTGCGAGGCGGGTTCTTCTCCAAATTCCATATACCTATTGAATAATGTCCGGTTTCTGGTGAATGTTGCGCTCCTGGGCTTCCACGCCCAATAATGGCCATCTTCCACGTGTCAAACGAATGCGAAAAGCCAGGGTGTTTTTTCATTTACCCCCTAGCTGCGCAAATGAGCTGCCTATAAAAAAGACGAGGATTTAGATCCGAGTCACACCATCCTCCCTTCGCGAAAATTCATCGGAGCGCATCCTATAGAGATCCATTCCATCATGGCCAGTCGACGCAGCTCCTCCTCTCGCCCTTCCAGCCCTCAGCCTGGAGATTGGGAGAGATGCTCCGTCCCGACAAATGAGCTAGTGGCGCTCAAGCCAAGGGGTTTCTCCCCAGCCTATATGGTCCCGGATTCGAGCGGGCTTGCCACCTATAATGGTGGAGAGCAAGCGGAGAGCGCCCCCAATCCCTCCGGCAAGTGGGTATGCCTTGTCCCTTATCCGATAAGAGGGCTCGATTTCCAATTCATCCGCTTTCTCCAGGGGCTCTGGAGTTCTATGGCCTGGGTTGCACAACCTTACACCGCCTCCATATTGCATATTGCGGGCTTCGTAGCCCTTTGCGAGCTGTTTTTGGGCATCGAGGCTCATTTCGCTACCGTGGAAGAAGCTGTTACGCCTTGTGCCCCGTTCTCAGGAGGGGTCGATATATCAAGTGGGCTGAGCCGAACTATGGCGCATCGCTGGGACCGGATATCTATCCGGAACCCCAAGGAAGGCGTCCGAAGACTGGCCTTCAGAATTGTTTTATATAGAAGATGTCCCCTGCCGGACACTGTTCGGATCGTCCTCCCTGAGTTCGGTAATGCTCCTTTGAAGAAGCGCCTAAGCTGGCGTCCATGGAGCCCTCGGAAGGAAAATGACAAGGACGTCCTATACCTGATGAGCCGGATAAGGTTGTTAGCTCATTACGGACTGACCATGATCGGGGTCATGGCCACATGCATTACGCGGGGGGTGCAGCCGCTTCAATATAGAGGCCACCCCATGTGGGATTTCAACGGGGAGGATGATGCCACCCGCTGCGGCCGTAAGGGGCCGGGATCGGTTGCCGCTCTGACGAAGATCTTGTCCACATTGTACAAGCGAGAAGAGGAGGAATTTCTCCGCGTCAATCCACAGGGTGGATTTTCTATGCACAATCCTCCAAGCTTGGTAAGCGGACACTTCTTTTTGCCCATCTGTTCCATATTCCCATAGTCAAGTAACTTATTTTGTGATTTCGACGCAGGAATTGCGCCGGGCCGTAAAGGATATAAACAGCCCTCCTCCACAACCCGAGGATCCGGAACGGTCCCTCGATCCGGCCTTCCAAGAGGATCCGGACATATCCATGGAGCTGATCGATGGGGTATTTCACCAATGGAGCATCGACAATGCCTTGGTGGCTATTACAGCCGATTATCCTAAACTGCTCCCTGCCTCACAAGTAATCGAGACCGAAGTCCTGATACTTCGAAGATGATCCATCCGTGCTTATTTTTTATCACCGTATACCGATGGTGTTTCGCAGGGGAGGATCTCGAGGCGGAATGCCGAGCCTGCGGCGACTAGCCAACAAGGGACCGCGAGGGCGGGCAGGCTAAAGAGACACGTAGTCCGGGTCGAGGCACCGGCGCAGCAGTAAGGCGTGCTGCCTTATTCCAAGGTATTATTCTGACGATGCATACTGACGTCCGTGCTCTCCTGTTTTTAGGAAAAAGAGGGCTCACCGGACTATATCCGGATAGATTGCCAATCGAGCCTCCACCAACCAGGCTCCAAAACCAGGTCCAGAAGCAGAGGTGAACACGAGGCGTGCGTCGGACGCTCCTCCGATAGAGGATGCGGACAGACTGTCCGCCACCAATTCCGAGGTGGAGAGTGCCATGAATCACAAAGGCCGCCGACAGTTCTTCGTGACGCTTGTTTCTCCCAAGAGGCATTGGATGCCTTCAATTCAAGAGATGCGTACCTCCGTGCCGCTCAAAATGGTCTAGCCAGAGCCAAGTAGCAGTATGTGAAAGACATACCGGTGAGAAAATTTGATGGTTATATATGCCAGTAGCCCCGAGACTTGAAACAGTTAGAATAATTGATTTAAGGATCATTTGTTATGCATGATCTTACAAAAAAGAATACCCAACTGTCCCAGGAGCTGGAAGAGTGCAAAGCCCAACTTGAGGCCGCACTGGCCGCGGCAGGGGAGGCCAAGGAGACCCCCTCTGTTAATATACGCTTCCAAAGATAAGTATGTTTTGAAGTGCGGCTTGTATGCAAATCTGAAAATATCATTGCAGATGGCGCCGGAGTAGATCCGGACAAGCAACAACTCTTGCGCCGGCTAAAGGCCGGCGAGAGCGTGCTTACGAGGGTGAGGCAGGAGAAGAATAATCTCCAAGATGCCAACACCCAGATGGGCGAGGAACTAAAGGATGTTCGTGCCCAGCTGTCGGACTCCGTGAAGGAGAATCGACGGCTTCGACGCGACATTTTTAGTAAGTGCTTGAACGAACTTTGAAAAAGAGTTTGGCGAGGAAGTCGATTAACAGAGTTATGTCTCAGAGGTATGCTCACAGTGTCGCCCTGCAGAGGAAATGCCCGGTTCTACGGGTGACCTTCTTCCCGAAGTCTTACAACTGCATTTAACGAAGTTCGGCAGGTGATGAAAGGCGTCGCCTGTGCCTTGTGGCCATCTGTCTCCATGCCCGAAGGCCTTGGAGAGCTTGCAGAGAGGCTTAAGGGAGTGCGGCGGCGCTTCCGATTATGGAAGATATCGGCCTGCCGTCAAGGTGCCAGGGAGGCCTGGGCCATGGTGAAGACGCGGTACACGAAGGCTGACCCAAACCACATGGCCGAGGTCGGACCTGTGGGGGCCGATGGGAAGGAGATCCCTGTGAGCTTAGTGTACGGCCAAGTAGAGTTGGCCGCCAAATATTCCCAACAGGACTGTAAACTAGACAGCCTGTTGGATGGTATTGAAGAGGAATATGCCCAGCCAAATTGACTATGTAATTTAAGATGACATGTAAAATGCCTTCTAGCCGGATTGTAGATCGTTTGTCATGGCGAACCTTTTCGCTTCAACCACGGGACCCGATAGTCTGGAGTGTGTCCGAATACCCTCTCGGTTATGTAGGAACCGGGGCATGCATGGAGACCAAAGCGAGGGGTCATTAGTGCTTGAATGCAGACAAGTGCCCAACTAGTTATGTTATATTACATGGTTAGTAAGAAACATCTTCCGGGAGAATAGTTCCGTTAGGGGTTCCTTTCCCTGGGAGGCATGCCCTAAAGTGCATGTCGGACTGCGAAAAAAGCAGAAAAGCATGTGGGGGCAGATAAATAAACAAGTGAGAAATCATCTTTAGTTCACCGACCGAATATTCCCTTAAGAATGCTAGCTTTCGGCTTCACCCAGTCTGAGGTACACATCCGGCTGACCCGACAGTAACAATCGCAGAGGTGCTCCCTTTACCGCCTAGCCGAACAATCGGGAACGTAGGGGTAAGCACAGGAGCCAGGCAACCTAGCTTGGCCAAAACATAAGTCATGTCGATGCATATAATGGTGAATAAAAGGTACATGCGGAAGTGTGACACATGTGTTGGGCATGAAGACCGTATAAATAAGCTTCTGTTAAAGAAGCCCCCAGGTATAATGAGCGTGAATGGCGCGTCAGTTGTGTGCGAACAAGGCGCGAACAAGCCCTTAAGGCTTTAAGGGAAAGGGAGGGAGAAGGAGAGAAATAAAAGACAGCTAATGTGTAAAAAATAGACAGAGGAAGGAGACGAACACAGAGTCCGGCGCTAGGCGTAGAATCTTTGGAGGCGGGATGCGTTCCATGGGTTCGGCTCGAGTCGGTTATCCGATGCATCTCGCAGACGGTATGCTCCACCAGTCAGGACTTGGTCAATAATAAAGGGACCTTCCCATTTGGGCTTGAGTCTGTCCTTTTTCTTGTCCGGCAGGCGTAGAACTAACTCGCCAACGTTGTAAGTTTTGGCCCGTACTTCTCTGCTTTGATATCTTCGAGCATGTTGTTGATAGAATGCGGAACGGTCTTTTGCCACGTCACGCTCCTCCTCCAAGGCGTCCAAACTGTCCTGCCGATCGAGTTCGGCTTCTCAATCTTCGTACATGCGCACGCGAGGTGAGTCATGAATTATGTTGCAGGGCAGAACCGCCTCTGCGCCGTATACCATAAAGAATGGTGTTCGGTGGTGCGGTTCGGCGTGGTCCGCAGCCCCCGTAGGCACGAGTCGAAGCTCCTCTACCCGGTCGCGTGTTAGATTCCTTGAGGACCGCACTAACTGGGTTTGATGCCGCTCATGATTAGACCATTTGCTCGCCGACTTGACCGTTAGTTTGTGGGTGATAGATCAAGCATAGTCGAGCTTGATGCCCATGTTTTTGCACGAGTTTGACCTCGTCGACCGTAAAGTTCGTGCCGTTATCGGTGATGATCTTGTGGGGGACGATAAATAGCGGTGTACGACTCCTGATATGAAGTCTATCACTGGTCCGGATTCGGCCGTCTTAACCGGCTTGGCCTCTATCCATTTGGTGAATTTATCCACCATGACCAGTAGGTATTTTTGCTTGTGGGTTCCTCCTTTAAGGGGTCCGACCATGTCAAGCCCCCAGACTGCGAAGGGCCAGCTGATGGGTATGGTTTGGAGGGCGGTGGGTGGCGTATGACTTTGGTTAGCAAAGAGCTGGCAACCGACGCATTATTGGACTAAGTCCTGAGCATCTGCCCGGGCCGTCGGCCAATAAAATCCTGTACGGAAGGCCTTGCTTACAAGGGCCCGGGCTGCAGCGTGGTGCCCGCCGAGTCCGGCATGAATTTCTGCTAGACGATTCCGCCCTTCCTCTTCAGAGATACACCTTTGAAGGACTCCGGTGGTGCTTTTCTTATAAAGCTCTCCCTCATGGACTTTATAGGCTTTAGATCGCCGCACTATGCAGCGTGCCTCGTTTTGGTCTCGGGAAGTTCCTCGCCTAGTTAGGTAGGCTAGGAATGGTTCATCCGCAGGCGATGACTGCCATTATTACATGGGCTGAAGGTGTTACTTCGTTGGCAGAGCTTCCCGTTGTGTCAGAATGTTCGGTGTCGGGCAGTGCGGTTGGGTCCGGGTTGTTATTTCCGGACTCCCCTTCCCATAATGCGGATGGCTTGAACAGCTTCTCCAAGAAGATATTGGGGGACGGCATCGCGCTTATGCGTAATTGCGTGCCAAGACGTATCTTTGCTGATTGTTTTCCCGAGCTATATGGTGAAATTCGAGCCCTTCGAATCGAGCTGACATTTTTAGGACGGTGTTGCGATAAGCTGCCATTTTCGGATCCTTGGCATCAAAGTCTCCATTTATTTGGGATATCATGAGGTTCGAATCCCCGTGCACCTCTAGGCGTTGAATGCCCATGGAGTCTGCCATCGGGAGACCATGTAGAAGGGCCTCGTATTCGGCTGCGTTGTTGGAGTCCATATACATTATCTGGAGTACGTATTGAATCAGATCTCCTATTGGGACGTCGAGCAGCGCTGACCCTGCACCAGCCAACATTTTGGAGCCGTCAAAGTGCATGATCCAGTTGGAATATGCGCCGTACTCTTTAGGGAGTTCGGCTTCAGTCCATTCAGCGACGAAGTCGGCCAAAACTTGCGACTTAATAGCTCGCCGTGGCTTGTAGGTTATGTCGAACGGGAGGAGCTCGATGGCCCATTTGGCAATCCGGCCCGTCGCGTCGCGGTTGTTTATAATATCGTTAAGAGGTACTTCCGAGGCTACTTTATCAAACACTCTTGAAAGTAGTGTCGCAGCTTCCGAGATGCCATAAATACCGCGTACGCTATCTTTTGATAATGCGGGTACCGCGACTTGCATGGAGTGAGGACAGTGGACACGTAGTAAACTGGCTTTTGAAGGGAGAATTTGTGTCCGTCCGTTTCTCGTTCGATGATGAGTACTGCGCTTGCAACTTGATGAGTTGCCGTGATGTATAATAGCATTGGTTCGCCCATGTTAGGCGCGGCCAGGACCGGGTTTGTTGCCAATATGGCTTTTATTCCTTCGAGTCCGGCCGTGGCGGCATCCGTCCACTCGAAGTGTTTGGTGGGCCGGAGGAGGCGATAAAGGGGTAATGCCTTTTCTCCCAAGCGGGAGATAAAGCGGCTTAGAGCCATACGCATCCAGTCAATTTTTGTATTTATTTGAGGTCCTTTGGGATATCCAATTGTGACAGAGCTCGGATCTTGGCTGGGTTTGCTTCAATTCCTCTACCGGATACAATGAAACCCAAGATCTTTCCGGCTGGTACGCCAAAAATGCATTTTTCCAGGTTAAGCTTGATGTCGTATGTTCAGAGGTTATCGAATGTGAGCCTCAAGTCGTCTACTAGAGTTTCAACATGCTTGGTTTTGACGACCACGTCATCTACGTATGCCTCCACTGTTTTGCCGATCTGGCTTATGTAGACATGTCTGAATCATGCGCTGATATGTTGCGCCGGCGTTTTTGAGCCCGAAGGGCATTGTGTTGAAGCAGAATGGGCCGTATGGAGTGATGAATGCCGTTGCGGCTTGGTCTGGCTCTGCCATCTTAATTTGATGGTAGCCGGAGTATGCGTCGAGGAAACACAATGAATCATGTCCTGCGGTAGCATCGATAATTTGATCAATGCGGGGGAGGGGGAAGGGATCCTTTGGGCAAGCCTTGTTGAGGTCCTTGAAATCGACACATAGGCGCCAGGATTTATCCTTCTTTGGTACCATCACTAGGTTTGCTAGCTAGTCCGGATGTTTTATATCTCGGATGAATCCGGCCTCCAGTAGTTTGGCTAGCTCCTCTCCCATGGCTTGTCTCCTAGGTTCGGAGAAACGCCGAAGAGCCTGCTTGACTGGCTTGAATCCTTTTAGGATGTATAGGCTGTGCTCGGCCAGCCGGCATGGGATTCCTGGCATGTCTGAAGGGTGCCAGGAAAAAATGTCCCAATTTTCGCGTAGGAATTCTCGTAGTGCGGCGTCTACATCAGGGTTTAATTGCGCCCCGATGGAGGCCATTTTTGTAGGGTCTATTGGATGGACTTGGAATTTGACTATTTCGTCTGCCGGTTTAAAGGAGGTGGACTTGGATCTTTTATCGAGTATCACATCATTCCTGTTCACCGTGGAGCGCAGCGATCAGGTTCCTCGGCCGCTAGGGCTTCGGATAGTGCCTCGAGGGCGGTCTTGGCTGTCTTATTTTCGGTCTTGAGTGCTATATGCAGGTCACTAGCAAGAGTGATGATTCCGTTGGGTCCGGGCATTTTGAGCTTCAAGTACCCGTAATGGGGTATAACTTGAAAAATTGTGAATGCCTCTCGCCCTAATAGAGCGTGGTATCCGTTGCTGAACGGGGCCACTTGGAACGTGACCTCCTCGGATGTGTAATTATCCGGCATGCCGAACACCACATCTAGTGTGATTTTTCCTGTACATCACGCTTCCGACTGGGGATTATTCCTCCAAAGCTTGTGCTACTTCGCTCAATGCGGCTCCAGTCTATTTACATTTTTCGAAGGGTTTCCTCATAAATGAGGTTCAATCCACTGCCATCATCCATGAGTACCTTGGTAAGGCGAAAGCCGTCCACTATTGGACCGAGGACCAATGCGACTGGTGCTCGGGCTGTTCGGAATTTAGGTTCATCACTGGCTTTAAAGGTAATATCCGTGTCACTCCATGGGTTTATTGTTGCTACTTGGTAGACTTCGGTAAGGCTGCGGAGTGTTTGTTTCCGCATATTATTTGATGCGAAAGTCTCGAACACTGTTAATACCGTCTTTGGTATCCTGGGCTGGTGCTTTGTGGATTACGAGTTAGAAGCTCTTCGCCACTTCTCGCCACCGCCGGAGTATCCAACATGCTCTAAGGCTATGAGTTGGTGTGGCGCCCTCTCGTACTATGAATTTTACAGGTCTATTGAGCCATCCCTCCAAAGACGGTTCCATGCCCTGTAGAGGGTTTTTGCTTTTTTGTGTTTAACCCAGGTGCCTGTCGATAATGCACCCTTTTATTTCGGACTGGGGTTGTATTCAGGGCCGGATTGTCCCAAAATTTTATTTCGGTTTTCCAGGCGCTTTCCATCGCATACTACTTTCGTACTATGGATGCCAAGTCAGCGAAGCATGTAATTTCACGGCGACTTATGGCATTGAGGATTCCGTTGTCCGTGCAATTGTTGCAGAAGGATGAAATTGCATCTTTCTCGCGGCAGTCCTTTATCTTGTTCATGACCAGGAGAAATCTGGCCCAGTAATGGTGTACTGTTTCTGCGGGCTCTTGCCGAATTTTGGGATAGATCGCTTATGTTTGGGTGGGCGGGTGGAATTAAATCCGGAACCTTGCCCAATCTGAGACTCAGGGGCCAAGGAGTTTCCGAACTCGGAAGCTTGGGTTCTTGGATGTTGTCCAATGAATCTAGCCCGCTGCCTGACTTTAGGTTCAGGGCTTGAGTGACGTCCTCCCCTCCGCGGGTGTCCGGCTTGGGGGGATCGCGAATCTGGACATAACTAGTCTTTAAGATAGATGAAGGCTTGTCGCATTGTTCCTCCACCACTGCAACGTGATGGGTGACACAGGAGAGTTAATCTCTCGGATCGGGTTTAGGCCCAATCTGATCGTAGTCTGAAGCGACTCCAGGCAGCGATGCGATCCAAGAGCTCGTTTAAGGAAGAGAGCTCCATCGGATCTAACCGCTCGGCGAAGTTCCGAGTTGACGTGAAGATTGCTTTCGATGACCCGAGAAGTCATCGCTTGCGGCGGCGAACAGCGGTCATAAGAAAACCGCCTAACCGAAGAGTTTGGCCGACAACCAAAGCTCCTTTAGCAACAGTGCCGTCTTTAAAGACGGGATGAGGCATCCTTCCTGATGGCGACGGCATAGAGGAACTCTCAATGAAAACACCAATGTCAGTGTCAAAACCGGCAGATCTCGAGTAGGGGGTCCCGAACTGTGCGTCTAGGTGGATGGTAACAGGAGACAAGGGACACGATGTTTTTACCCAGGTTCGGGCCCTCTTGATGGAGGTAAAACCCTACTCCTGCTTGATTAATATTGATGATATGGGTAGTACAAGAGTAGATCTACCACGAGATCGGAGAGGCTAAACCCTAGAAGCTAGCCTATGGTATGATTGTTGTTCGTCCTCTGGACTAAAACCCTCCGGTTTATATAGACATCGGAGAGGGCTAGGGTTACACAGAGTCGGTTACAATGGGAGGAGATCTACATATCCGTATCGCCAAGCTTGCCTTCCACGCCAAGGAAAGTCCCATCCGGACACGGGGCGGAGTCTTCAATCTTGTATCTTCATAGTCCAGGAGTCCGGCCAAAGGTTATAGTTCGGCTATCCGGACACCCCCTAATCCGGGACTCCCTCAGGACCGATCGCTTATCTCGGTAGGACTGAAAAATTACGAAGGGAAACAGAGAGATTACAATCCCATCTCGGTGAGACCGATTTGCCTAGGGTTTGTGGCAGTGGCTATGACATCTGAACTCGGTGGCGCCGGAGGGAAAGAATTGGTGGGGTCGAGTTTGACTTTTGGTTTAGGTCATATGTGGAAGTGCGAAAGTGGTTGAGGGCTTTGGAGCATATCACTAAGCACTTTGAGCAAGCAAGCCATTAAGCAACACCTCATTCCTCCTTGATAGTATTGGCTTTTCCTATAGACTCATTGTGATCTTGGATCACTAAAATAGAAAATGTAGAGTCTTGAGCTTTAAGCTTGAGCCAATCCCTTTGTCCTTAGCATTTTGAGGGGTCCACTTTTCTCATCCATGCCATGCCAATCATTGAGCTTTCCTGAAATAGTAGTCTTGAAATAGTGTTAGCTCAATGAGCTATATGTTGTTAGGAATTACTAAAACCACCACTACAAAAAAAAACACATCTGTGACATTTTGGGCCGAACAAAAAAATTTTATGTCATACATATGACACTTCTATGACGATAATTGTGACAAAACCCGGTAACATCATAGATGTGGTGGGCTCCTACTTCTATGACAAAAAATCATGACAGAAAATGGGCTTTTCGTCCTGGACGGGCCGGAGACGCAGCTGCATGACATTCTTTGGGCCGTCCATGACGGAAAAAACCGTGGTAGAAGCGAGGGGGAGGAAAATTTCGGGGAGTTGCCGGTTATGGTGGGAGGTCGGGGGCCGAGCTATGCGCGTTTGTCTCATACACATGCGAGGCGTTGGCTCTAACTGAACCCGAGCGAGGCGTTGGGCTCTAATTGAACCCGGCGACAGACCGCAGTTACGCTGCTATCGAACCCGAGCGATCGATCGATGGCTGTTAACTGAACCCGATGGAGCGATTCCTTCGCTACTGCTGCTAACTGAAGCCGATCGATTGGATGAACAGTGAGCATTGCGGGGGGGGGGGGGGTTGGATGAACAGTGAGCGGTGGCGTTGCCTCTGGATGAACAGGACCCCGTGGTGTGGAGGGCGGGATGAACAGTAGACGGTGGAGGGGTGGCCGCGGAGGGCTGGTTGAACAGGACCCCATGGTGTGGAGGGCTGGATGAACAGTAGACGATGGAGGGGTGCCCGTGGAGTGGTGGTTGAACAGTAGCCGGTGGAGTAGCGCGCGGTGGAGGTTGGAGGAGGTCGACGGTAGCCCGTGGAGGCTGGAGGAGGTCGACGGTGGAGATGAACAGTATCCCGTGGAGTCCTGCTTTGCGATGCCACACACCCATCCCGATGACCAGGACCCCCGTTTCGACCGTAGCGCTCCAACTCAAGTCCGTTTCGTCCGAATTGCGGTACGCCACACCCCTCCCGATGAACAGGACCCCCGTTTCGACCGTAGCGCTCCAACACAAGTCCGTTTCGTTTGTTTTGCGGTACGCCACACCCCTCCCGATCAACAGGACCCCATTTCGCCCTTAGGAGGCCTGTTTCCTCCATTTTGCGGTATGCCACACCCCTCTCAATCAACATGACCCCCGTTTCGACCATAGGAGGTCCGTTTCCTCCGTTTTGCGGTACGCGACACCCCTACCGATCAACAGGACACTGTTCCGAACATAGGAGGTCCGTTTCCTCTGTTCTGCGGTACGCCAGGCCTCGCTTCCATCGCATGCTCTGTCCAAGCCCTCCCGATGAACACGACCACGCATTCTGTTCCGACCCAGCCGGTTGGCTCCCACGCGTTTCGTTGCCTCCCGATGAACACGACGCATTCCGTTGCCTCCCCATGAACACGACGACGACGTTGTTTGTCCGTTTCGACCCAGCCATGTACACGAGCCCTCGCCGTACGTATGCGCGAGTAGGCGTTCGAGACCCCGCCCGGATGTACGCGACACGCGGGTCAGATTTTTCTTTCTTGCACCCTGTCCGATGTACGTACGTGTACATGCTACGTGCGAACCTCTACTACGACACGTGCGTGCCTCAACATCCACCAGTATATATGTACGTACACGTTCGCGACCATAATGACAAGGCTACGTACGCTTCGACCAGGTGGGTCCCGACTGTCAGGCAATTCCTTGCCTGCGAAGATGTAGCTGGTGGGTCCCAGTAGTCAGGGGGCGAATAGTTTTTATTTGCCCGGACGCACTTCCTTGCGTGCGAAGATGTAGCTGGGGGGTCCCAGCAGTCAGGGGGCGAATCATTTTTTTCCCGGACGCACTTCCTTGCGTACGAAGGTGTAGCTGGTGGGTCCCAGCAGTCAGGGGGGAATGTTTTTTTTTGCGAAATACGGTGGCCCCTCCGATGGGTCCCCACTGTCAGGTGGAGGAATAATTATTTTGTGCGTAATAAGGAGGCACTTCCTTGCTGCGGCCGTGGACCCAGCTATCAGCCTCTCCACGCACAGTACTCTTCCGATGGAAGTCGGTCGTTGACCACATTGACCACGCCGCGCCGAGAGCACCACGGCGGTGGACGACGGCGAGGCCTAGGGAGGGGACGACGCGGAGGAAGGGAAGACTCGGTAGTTGTTTCCCACGCCGGAGGGGAGTACGATCGCACGAGGGTTTATCGTTCTGCCCGCCGTTGTCGAAGAATAACGGCGGTGTTGGTGAGTAGAGGGATGGCTAGGCCAGCGATGGGAGTACGATGGGGTGGTGAGGCCTGGCGGCAAAGACACCGCCACGGGAGGAGGAAGCGAGCAGTCCCTTGGTGCTTGTTTGAGGGATAGAACAGGAAGAGCAGATTGAAGAAGACGACGGCGGCCGTTGGATGGACATCCAACGCCACCGCTTGTCGTCAACCTTTTTAGGAAAGCCTCAAATCTGTGGAAAACAGCGACATACAGCCCATCCGCCATTGTTTCTAATAATTTAATGCCCATTTGCTAATTCTTAAGGTTTTTTGGAGCCCATATTCTTTTGTTAGCATTACAGCCCATATTATGCATACGGTTAAAAAATTATACGAAATTTTGCATATTTCAAGCGGTCCGAACTGTTTTTAATCCCGAAATTTCGACTCACATTCAAACCGATTTTAAAAATAAATGTATATTAATATAAAATCCAACAAATTCTCCACGCATAAAAATTAATGTAATTTAAAATCTTGAAATGAAAAAAAAAATATTTGAATCTAATTGTCGGTTTGATGTGTTTTAAAAATGTACAGCCCATTTCTCATTACTGATGGGCCATTTTCTCGGCCAGCCGAATGAAAGCTCTCCTCGTCTTGAAAGATTTGCAGCCCAACAGGCTGTGGCAAATCACAAAAAAAACTGGGTTGTGGCTGTGGACCCAGCTGTCAGCCTCTCCACGTACAGTATTCTTCCGATGGAAGTCGTTCCTTGACCACGTTGACCACGCCGCTCGGAGAGCACCACGGCGGTGGACGACGACAAGGCCTAGGAAGGGGACGACGCGGAGTTGGGGAAGACGCGGCAGTGGAAGCCCGCGCGTAGAGGAGTACGAGGGTTCACTGGTTCGGCTGCGGTGTGAGGCTGCCGTCGCCGCGAGTGGCCTGGCCAGCCGTGGGAATAGTAGGGCGGTGAGGCCTCCGCGGCGGCACAGCCGCCACGGGAGGCGAGGGCATGCGGCACGACCGGCGCTGCTTTGGGCGGCTGGAGCAAGAAGACCAGATGTTGAAGAAGCACTACGGCCGTTGGATGGACATCGTACGGTCACTGGAGCTAGAATCGTTCATATATTGACTAAGTTGAGAAAGCCCTTCGTCTCCGTCAACTTAGTAGGCCCACAAGACAGCCTTCCACCAAGGTGGGTCCCAGCTAGCCGGGGGAGTATTCATTTTTTTTGTGCGTAATAAGGAGGCACTTTTGGTGGGTCCGAGCTGACAACGGGGGGAATGTTTTTTTTGCAAAATATGGTGGCCCGTCCGATGGGTCCCTGCAGTCAGGGGGAAACGATTTTTTTCGCAAAATACTGTTGGCCCGTCCGGTAGGTCCCTGCTGTCAGGTGGAGGAATAATTATTTTCCACGTAATAAGGAGGCACTTCCTTGCGGCTGCCGTGGACCCAAATTGCCGACCTCTCCATCGACAAGACTCTTCCGATGGAAGTCGGTCATTTACCACATTGACCACGCCACACGAGAGCACCACGGCGGTGGACGACGGCGAGCCTAGGAAGGGGACGGCGCGGAGCCGAACCACGGGAGGCGTGGAGCAGCGGTAGCACACCCGCCACGGAGGCGGAAGCAAAGCGGCACGACCGGCGCTGCTTTGGGTGGCTGGAGCAAGAAGACCAGAGGTTGAAGAAGCACTATGGCCGTTGGATGGACATCATACGGTCATTGGAGTATTGACTAAGTTGACAAAGCCCTCCGTCCCCGTGAACTTAGAAGGCCCACAAGTCAGCCCAACAATATGGTGGGTCCCAGCTAGCAGGGGGTATTCTTTTTTTGGGCGTAATAAGGAGGAACTTCCTTGCTTGCGTAGATATTGCTGGTGGGTCCGACACATCGGCCGGGGAACGTTTTTCGCGAAATATAGAGGCCCTTCCTGTGGGTCCTAGCTGTCAGTGGAGCAATCATTATTTTCGCGTAATAAGGAGGCATTTCCTTGCGTGCGGCCGTGGACCCAGCTGTCAGCCTCTCCACGCACAGTCCACTTCCGATGGATGTCGTTCATTGACCACGTTGACCAGGCCGCGCCGAGATGACCAGGGCGGTGGACGACGTCGAGGCCTAGGAAGGGAACAACACGGAGCCAGGGAATATTCGGCAGTTGTTTCCCACGCGGAGGTGTACGAGGGTTTACTGGTTCGTTTGTCGTCACCGGAGAATAACAACATGTGTGGGTGAGTAGAGGGATGGCTAGGCCAGCGATGGGAGTACGGTGGGGCCGTGAGGCTCTTGGCACAAGATACCCGCCACGGAGGAGGGAGCGAGCAGTCCCGCCGGCGCTTGTTTGAGCGGTGGAGCATGAAGAGCAGAGATTGAAGAAGACGATGGTACCGTTGGATGGACATCCAACAATCACTGCTCTCGTGTGTTGACTAAGTTGACGTATGCGTGTAAAGGCCAACATTTTTTATGAAAGCATACGTGTCAACTTGTAGTAGGCGCACAAGTCAGCCTCAAATCTGTGGAAAACAGCATACATCCCATCTGCCATTATTTCTAATAATGTACAGCCCATTTTCTAATTCTTACGGGTTTTTTTGGAGCCCATCTTCTTTTTGTTAGCATTACACCCCATATTGTGGCCACGGTTAAAAAGTATACGAAATTTTGCATATTTCAAAAGCGGTCAACTGTTTTTAATCCAGAAATATCGATTCACATTCAAACTATTTTGAAAAATAATTAATATAAATATAAAATCCAAGTAATTGTCCACGCATAAAAATCAATGGAATTTAAGATCTTGTAATGAAAAAAAATTGAAACAAATTCCCGGTTTGATGTGTTTTAAAAATGTACATGCCATTTCTGGGCAAACCGAATGAAACTCTCATCGTCTTGAAAGATTTGCAGCCAAGCAGGGCCGATAAAGCAAGTAGGCCTTGTTTGGGTATTTCTTTAAAAAATAGAACTGGGCTAGCCATTTTCAAAGAAGAAAAAACACAACTGGGCTCATGATGTGGTAAACATAAATAAAACCCTGGCTAGACGGGCCACAGCCCCCGCACAACCCCGTTGTTACCCTGATCCGTCGCTAAAACTAGTATAAATAACAACTGCTTGTTCCTTGATGTCTACTATGCAACCTTATTCTTGTAGACGTTGTTGGGCCTGCAAGTGCACAGGTTTGTAGGACAGTAGCAAATTTCCCTCAAGTGGATGACCTAAGGTTTATCAATCCGCGGGATGCGTAGGATGAAGATGGTCTCTCTCAAGCAACCCTGCAACCAAGTAACTGTCGGCGTTCTAGGAACGGGGTCCCTGGGACTTGCTCGCTCAAGGGCTCAAGGGCGTGGCTCAAGGAGGCCCAAAGACGGCCCATCTTCATCAACAAGAAGCTCAAGACCCTCGCGAGGGGCCAAGCCTGGCCAAGGACGACAAGGAGCTTCCTCGGGCACAGCCTCGTCAGGCTGGCTCATGAGGAGGCGAGAGTTCAAGCTGTGGTACCTCGCGAGGTGCCCATGACGCAAGCCATGACGACCAAGGGCGCCAGTCGAGCGCTAGCCAGCAGTGTCCTCCTTTCCTCTTTGGTGCAAAGGGAGCAAGCGCAGCGAGCATCAAGCAAAGGCATCCATTTCGTGCAAAAGACCAAGACCAGCCCAACGGATGGAAGGGAGTCATCGTGGAGCCCAAGCAGGCGTCATCACCAGAGCCTTTGGCAGGCGAGGACCAACTTTAGTCAGGATAAGTGTACCCGTTGTTCCCCTTCAAAATGGCCAACTGTTGGCGCCCTTCTCGCTCAATATTTGGGAAGAGACCCAGGGCCTTCACCTATAAATAGGAGTAGCCACCCCTAGGGCAGAGGGATCCGAATCCTCATCAAAAACCGGTAGCTAGAGCGACTGAACACCACCTAGTATTTCATCGCACCCGCCAAGAACAGACCCTCACGAGGCTGTTCTTCCTTGTATTGTTCCTCATCAGCCCAAGAGGCAATCCACCACACCACCCACTGGAGTAGGGTATTACACCACAATGGTGGCCTCGAACCAAAGATAAATCTCGTGTCTCTTGTGCTGTTTCGTTTAGTAGTTTAGGTCCCAGCCGATTCGGCGAGGTGCGAGACGGTGGAGGGTTGGATCTCCGCGCGCACCCGGTGTTCGAACCTCAAATGTCCGCCGGAACCCGAATACGACATTTGGCGCGCCCAGTAGGGTGCGCCGAATCCACCTTCGCCACCTCGTGTTCCGTCGCATCGTCATCACCATGTCCGGCGACCAAGCGGGCAACCCAGATCCTTGGGCGGCGTGGCCCGCCCGCGCAGAGCCGCTCGCCTCGGGCGACCCCGTGCCCCAGGCAGCTCGCGGTCCGCAGGGCGCTGCGGGCCGCGGGCGGCGCGGACAAAGCCGATGGCTCTCACGCCATGGCAGCGCGGTCGGCAACAAGGGCCTCCAATCACGCCGCGTGACCACGCCACCGTACACCCGCTTGGAGCAAAGCGAACTCGAGGGCCGCGCTCACAGTGGCCCGAGAGCTGCTGCAGTGCAGGCTACTGGAGAGCGGCCGTGACGTGCTGCTGGAGCGAGTGGCGGAGCTCCTGGGCTTCGCCGCCTCGGGGGCTCACCCCTTCTGCACCCAGCTTCCACCTCAGGCCGAGGGCTGCCCGCACGAGGGCTCCACGCGCGTGCGGGCTCCAAAGCTACTCCAACACCGCGGTTGCCAAGACTGGCCGGGCGGCGGGTTGCCCCCGCCCCCGGTCCGTGGAGAAGAAGGACTCGACGTAACCCATGGCCCAGGTGGACCGCCGCACCACCACCCCACGGTGGGCGCATCAAGGAGAGGCGCATGGCACACTGAGCACTACGGCGTGGCCTTCGGGATGACGACACCAGAAGAATACGTGCCCCACATGATGGACCAAGGGCACGCGCATGAGGGAGAACAAGGCTCGCTCAGCCCGAGCCGGGGGGATGAGGCGCCAGAAGCTGAGCTCTTCGAGGAGCCACGGGATTGTCCCACTGGTCGCGCCGGGGGCGACGATTATCGGGTACCGCTACTTCCTCAGGAGCAAGCATACGCTAATCATGGATCGCAGGAGGTGCAGGAGGAGGGCGCAGGGAGCTGCAGGAGAGGGGCCGAGATCCAACATCACCACCATGGCGTTCGGAGCAATGCATTCTCAGGAGGTAGGCCCTCTGCTGGGGAGGTGCCTCAGGGCCTGCCTCGGCGGAGGGACCCGTGGTCGCTTTGGGAACTTGGCGACCGCTCTACCCCATCGGGCGCGCCCCGGTTTCTGGGCGTCATTGATGGCACTAGAGTGTGGCGCAAGCGGGGCCTCGTCTGGCGATATGAAGCAAGGCGGTACACATGAAGAAGGCCCAGTGCCTGTGAAGCTCGCCGCCCCGTGACACTCTCACGTAATAATGAGTGGGGCTGTACACGCCCCGGAGTCTCAGGGTGCCGGCCTCAGGCCCTGGGGCTCCCTCCCACGCCCAGTGGCAGCACTTAGCTCCGCGCTGGTGAGAAGACGTCCAAGACTAGACTAGGTGCGGATGCGGCTTTTCTTCCTTTCTTCGCCTTTCCTTTTGGTTGTCGCTTTCCCCGCTGGATTTAAGTTGGATTCAATTTGAGATTTGCGTGTGTTCGGGAAGGGGTGCTTAGTCTCGCTCGAGCAAATCTCTCGCGTTTCGGTTACCACTCCGCCTCAGCTGCCTCCCCTCGCGAGCCCCTCACGAGCCGGGCCCGGCCTAGCTTGCGCGCGGCCCAGCCTGCCGCCGACGTGTCCTCTCCGGAGGGTTTTTACTGCAGATCCTACGGATTCGATCAGGAGACACTCGGGTCACCGCATCCTCCCACAGGCTATCTAACAAAGGTAAACTAGCCAACCAGCACGTCGCTTAGCCAACCACTTGGCGCGGGCGTATGGGCGATGTAACACCTGCTAATACAATGAACACAAGTTCTACATGAGGGGCTCCCCCTCCCAAAATGCTCTCACAGCCATCAGACCAAAGCCTGAGTTCTATTCATGCAGGGTAATGGAACAGGGACAATACATAATCAGTCGGATAAATCCCCCAATGCCTCCTCAGGAGCACCTCCCGAGCTGCTGCTTGCGTCGCTGGCCTCGCCGTCACTGTCTGCGAGGCCATCGGTGGCGTCAGGGCCGTTCACCACGCCGCCCTCATAGGCAGCCACGATCACACCGTCGTTGTCCGAAGCAAAGGCTCTGACGAGAGCATCCACATTGTCTTCCACCCAGTGCGCCAGGTCGCCCCGGACGGCCTGGGGAACTGGGGCGATGGCTGCGTCAAAGTCGAAGTGGGGGTCCATGTTCTGGAGATGGCTGAAGACACGAGAAAAGGCGCGCCGAAGCAGCGCGCGGCTCCTCTCCTCCACCAACCTATTGGCCCTGACCGACCGCGCCTCCAGCCACGTCACCACATCGGTGAAGAACTGAAGGTTGCCGGCGTAGTTAACCGCATGCGGCTCGCCAATAGCCGCCTCACGGATGTTACCCAAGGCTGTGTTGGCTCTTTCACGGAGCGTGGTGAGCATGGGGCCATGCTCATGCTCCAGGATTCACCGCTGACGTATCTCGTCCGCATTCTGGCGCTCGACGGCCTCGGCCTCCTCCACCCGTTGGTGAAGAAAGAGCACCTCGGCCTGAGAGGTGGTTGACTCCCCATGCGCCACCTCGAGGGCGGCCCGAAGAGCATCGGCCTGCCGCGTCGCCTCCTCCAGCTTGGCCCTCAAAGCAGCAGTCCTCCCTTCAGCCTCGGCCCTGATCAACCCCAGCCTCTCCTCGAACTCGCGCTCGAGGTTCAAGCGCGCCGTCGCCACTCGGTGTCCGACCTCCTCCAGGACGCCGGCTTCCCATGCAGCGACCTCATCCTCCGCCCGCGTCGCCAAGCGCTCCCTCGTCTCCAAGCGCCAGACTGCGTGCTGCGCGTGGCGGCTTCAAGCGTCAACACCTCCACACGCTCGAGCTCCGCTGGTCGCCGGGAGGCCACCTTCATCGACGCGAGGTTGCCTCGCGCAGCTCCACTTGCTCCTCCAAGTGAGTGACACGGGCCAGGAGTTCCCGTGCCGCTCCGCCGCCTCTCGCCGCTGTTAGCTTCCCGGGCCTCCTCGACGGCCCGAGAACAGGCCTCCCGAGAAGGCTGCCCGTGACATGGCCTCCTCATCAAGATCGCGGCGATGGCGCGCAAGGGCGCATAACGCCTCCAGCTCACGCCTCTCTGCGGCCAGCGCAGCCCTCGGCCTCAAGCGGCAGCGTCTTCATCACGAGCTCTTCACCAAGAAGGCTCACCGCATCAGCCGCCCTTCGAAGAAATCCTTGGCAAAGGGTGCGGCGCTCCTGGGCGCGCTCGTGCACGTCTTCCACACCATCAACCGCCCCAAGCGGGCGCCGGGAGCCACGAATCAGCACTCCCCCTCCGGGCAGGCTGGGGGGCTGGCACCCTCGCGACGGCCGGGCACGCCAGCCGAAGCCCGGCCCGAGCCAGCCCACCCTGCACGAAGAGCGCAGGAAGCACCTCAGCCAATCACCGCTTCACGACGGGCAAGAAGCCCACGGCAGGCTAGCTATGCCACGAAGGCTCATGAAGAAGGGTCGCGAGGCGCGCAGGGCCTCGATGCGCCTCGGGGCGGTTCGCCCCCCTGATCGCCCTCACCATAAGGGCCCCACTGCTCGGAGCACTCAAGGACGGGGGAGGGGGCGAAGCCGAGGGGGACGGCTCCTCACCCGTCTCCGTGAGCTCGGCGGGAAGGGACTGCAGGCAAGGATCGATACAAGCAGCAGAAGGATCAGGAGCTGGAGAAGGAGAAGGCTTACTCGTCGCTGGCGAAGCACTTCCTACGCTTCAAAGAAAGCGACAAGGGTAATCATCGCCTGTGGCCTCCCTTCTCTTCCGGAGGCCTCAAGTCCACGCGAATCCTGTGAGCGACCCAAGATTTGAGCGCAGGGTCAGCCTGCACGAGGGAGAAGCATCAAGGCGACCTGGCTGTGGGCGCCCGCTGACGCAGCAGCTGCTGGTTGCCTCACCAAGAGAAGCAGCAGGGCCTCGGGGCCTCATCCGCAGGCGCCGCGGGTAGCTACTGCCGCCCTCACCACGGGCGGCATGAGCCTCAGAGCTGCTCCCTCATGAGCGTCGCCCGGCGCTGTCACCCCGGCGGGGGTCTCTTCGGCCTCTGGCAGCTCGTGCCTCCCTGCCCCGCCACTTGAGGAGGAGTCGCCTTGGCCGATTGGAAGGGCAGTCACCATCCTTTGGATTCTCGCGAGGCCCTCGGAGGCTGGGCGCGGCCCCCATTCATCAAAGACAGGCATCTGGTTCACAAAGTCGCCCCTGTTCTGGCAGAGGTACAGCAAGGCCCCTCCATGCCGGATGCCGCCGGGGTTGGGGTCACCAGTCAGGACCAGGAGCACTGTCCTCAGCACTTCAGGCGTCAGGTCCTCTTTCTGGAGCCTCATACGATCATCAAGCCCGCTGAAGGCCCACATACGGCATAGCAGGAACTCCTTCACCACCTTGGGCGCCATCACGCCAAGCTTTCTCAGGAACTCGAAGCGGTGCCAGACGAAGGCAAACCGGGGGCCCACGAGTGTCACTTGGACCCAGCCTGAGTTGGGGAGACGGTGGCGAAAGATGGCTCCGTCGGGGGCTGGGCACCCCAACGTCCACGTACAGCCACCGGCCACAAACCCAAAGCGAGGGCGGGGAAGGCTGAAGTCAATTCCGAAGCCGCTGTCTCAAGCGCAGCGATGAAGCTCACGCACCCCGAGCATTGAATGGGGCGATGAGGCGCAGAGAGAAGAAGTGGCGCAGCAAGGCAACCGAAGGAATGATGCCCATCATTGCCTCACAAACGAATGAAAATACCGCGAGAAGGGTGATGGATTCAGGACCCAGATGCATCATATGGATCTGGTAATGGGAAAGCACGGCATTGAAGAAATCTGAGAAGGGGGGAACCAGTCCTGCCCAAAGGGCGTCGGCTGGCACGACCTCGGTGGGAATCCTGTCAACGGAGAAGCGAGACGCAGGCGGGCCGTCGCCCTGCCGCACTCATTGAAGATGGTGGCCAGGGCCGAGCGGACCTTGCCTGTGCCCTCTTGGTTGACTATGACCGCCAATCGACGGCGGGGCCGGGCCGACGGGCGAAGTAGGCGGCGGCACGGGTTTCTTCCCTTTTCCCTTCCTCGCCGGGGCCGTGACGGCAGGAAGGAGATGGGGAAGGTTCGAGATTAGAGTGGATGCAAGAGCTGGAGTTCGAGAGAAGGAAGGACAAGGAGCGCTCAAGCAGCAGAAGGGGGAACGGATGTGTACAGCAGCGTGTCCGCCTCGCAAGGCACGAAATAAGGAGGCGGGGGAACAGTGCCGCCCACGCCCAATCAACCGCCACGCTGGCGCCCAAGGCCGCAGGCTATTAGGGCCCGCGACGCTCAGACTTGCCCTTCGCCTCTGCTTTCGGCCAAGTTAAGGCGCGCCGTGGGACCGGGAGACTCTGTCGGCGTTAGGGCAGGGGTCCCAGACTTGCTCGCCTGGCTGCGGGCGTGGCTCAAGGAGGCCCAAAGACGGCCCATCTTCATCAGGGCAAGCTCAAGACCCTCGCGAGGCCAAGCCTCATGGGCGGACGACAAGGAGCTTCCTCGAGCACGGCCTCGTCAGCCGCTCATGAGGAGGAGGAGAGTTCAAGGCAGGGTACCTCGCGAGGTGCCCATGACGCGAGCCATGGCGACCAAGGGCGCCCGGTCGGGCGCCACCCAGTAGTGTCCTCCTTTCCTCTTTGGTGCAAAGGGAGCAAGCGCAGGCGAGAGCATCAAGCAAAGGCATTCGTTTCGGTGCAACAAGACCAAGACCAGCCCAACGGCTGGAAGGGAGTCATCGTGGAGCCCAAGCAGGCGTCATCACCAGAGCCTTTGGCAGGCGAGGACCAACTTTAGTCAGGATAAGTGTACCCGCCGTTCCCCTTCAAAATGGCCAATTGTTGGCGCCCTTCCCGCTCAATATTTGGGAAGAGGCCCAGGGCCTTCGCCTATAAATAGGAGTAGCCACCCCCAGGGCAGAGGGATCCGAATCCTCATCAAGAAACCGGTAGCTAGAGCGACTGAACACCACCTAGCAGTTCATCGCACCCGCCAAGAACAGACCCTCACGAGGCTGTTCTTCCTTGTATTGTTCCTCATCAGCCCAAGAGGCAATCCACCACACCACACACTGGAGTAGGGTATTACACCACAATGGTGGCCTGAACCAGTATAAATCTCGTGTCTCTTGTGCTGTTCCGTTTAGTAGTTTAGGTCCCAGCGATTCGGCGAGGTGCGAGACGGTGGAGGGTTGGATCTCCGTGCGCACCCCAGTGTTCGAACCTCAAGGGTCTTCCGGAACCCGAAATCTGACAGTAACAAAGAGTCTCTTGTGTCCCCAACACACCCAATACAATGGTAAATTGTATAGGTGCACTAGTTCAGCGAAGAGATGGTGATACAAGTGCAATATGGATGGTAGATAAAGGTTTTTGTAATCTGAAAATATAAAAACAGCAAGGTAACTAATGATAAAAGTGGGCACAAACGGTATTGCAATGATAGGAAACAAGGCCTAGGGTTCATACTTTCACTAGTGAAAGTTATCTCAACAATAATAACATAGATAGATCATATAACAATCCCTCAACATGCAACAAAGAGTCACTCCAAAGCCACTAATATCGGAGAAGAAACGTAGAGATTATGGTAGGGTACGAAACCACCTCAAAGCTATTCTTTCGGATCAATCTATAAAAGAGTTCGTACTAGAATAACACCTTAAGACACAAATCAATCAAAACCCTAATGTCACCTAGATACTCCATTGTCACCTCAAGTATCCGTGGGCATGATTATACGATATGCATCACACAACCTCAGATTCATCCAACCAACACATAGTACTTCAAAGTGTGCCCCAAAGCTTCTACCGGAGAGTCAAGAACGTGTGCCAACCCCTATGCATAGGTTCATGGGCGGAACCCGCAAGTTGGTCACCAAAACATACATCAAGTGGCACATGATATCCCATTGTCACCACGGATAAACACGACAAGACATACATCAAGTGTTCATAAAAGACTCAATCCGATAAGATAACTTCAAAGGGGAAACTCAATTCATCACAAGAGAGTAGAGGGGGAGAAACATCATAAGATCCAACTACAATAGCAAAGCTCGGGATACATGAAGATCGTGCCATAGAGGGAACACGAGAGGGAACACGAGAGAGAGAGAGAGAGAGAGAGAGAGAGAGAGAGAGAGATCAAACACATAGCTCTTGGTACATACCCTCAGCCCCGAGGGTGAACTACTCCCTCCTTGTCATGGAGAGCACCGGGATGATGAAGATGGCCACGGTGATGGGATCCCCACCGGCAGGTGCTTAACAGGGTCCCGATTGGTTTTTGGTGGCTACAGAGGCTTGCGGCGGCGGAACTCCCGATCTATCTTCTGTTCTGGAAGTTTTAGGGTACGTAGGTATATATGGGTGAAAGGAGAACGTCGGTGGAGCTACGGGGGCCCACGAGGGCGCGCCCAGGAGGAGGTGGGCGCGCCCCCACCCTCGTGAGCACCTCCCGTATCTTCCCGACGTGGAGTCCAAGTCCATCGGTGGGTTTCCTTCCAAAAATAACTTCTCCGATTGATTTCGTTCGTTTGACTCATTCGATATTCCTTTTCCTCGAAACACTGAAATAGGCATAAAACAACAAATCTGGGTTGGGCCTCCGGTTAATAGGTTAGTCCCAAAAATAATATAAAAGTGGATAATAAAGCCCAATATTGCCTAAAACAGTAGATAATATGGCATGGAGCAATAAAAAATTATAGATACGTTGGAGACGTATCAAGCATCCCCAAGCTTAATTCCTGCTCGTCCTCGAGTAGGTAAATGATAAAAAAGATAATTTTTTATGCGGAGTGCTACTTGGCATAATTTCAATGTAACTCTTCTTACTTGTGATATGAATATTCAGATCTGAAAGATTCATGACAAAAGTTCATATTGACATAAAAATAATAATACTTCAAGCATACTAATCAAAGTAATCATGTCTTCTCAAAATAGCATGGCAAAAGAAAGTTCATCCCTACAAAATCATAGAGTTAGGCTATGCTTCATTTTCATCACACAAAGATGTTCCCAACTTCTATACCCCCGATGACAAGCCAAGCAATTGTTTCATACTTAAATAATCTCAAACTTTTTCAACCTTCACGCAATACATGAGTGTGATCCATGGATATAGCACTATGGGTGGAATAGAATATGATGATGGGGATTGTGTGGAGAAGGCAAAAAAGGAGAAAGTCTCACATTGACGAGGATAATCAACGGGCTATGGAGATGCCCATCAATTGATGTCAACATGAGGAGTAGGGATTGCCATGCAACGGATGCACTAGAGCTATGAATGCTCAACAAAAGAAACTAAGTGGGTGTGCATCCAACTTGCTTGCTCATGAAGACCTAGGGCATTTGAGAAAGCCCATCGTAGGAATATACAAGCCAAGTTCTATAATGAAAAATTCCCACTAGTATGAAAAAGACAACTTATGAGACTCACTATATGAGAAACATGGTGATACTTTGAAGCACAATATATGAGACTCACTACATGAAGAACAAGGTGCTACTTTGAAGCACAAGTGTGGAAAAGGAGATAGTAACATTGCCCTTTTTATTTATTTTCTTTTTTTGGGCCTTTCTTTTTTTGGCCTTTCTCTTTTTTTGGGCCTTTCTTTTTTTAGCCTTTCTCTTTTTTTTGTGCAATGCTCTAATAATGATTATCATCACACATCTATTGATAACAACATAAGGATTACAACTTCGAAACTAGAACAAGATATGACTTTATATGAATGCCTCCGTGTGTAGGATGGTGCACTGAATCAAGAGTTACATGTATAAAAAATAATGCATGGTGGCTTTGCCACAAATACGATGTCAACTACATGATCATGCAATGGCAATATGACAAAAGTAAAGTATGTCATGATGATGATGAACGAAACGGTGGAAAGTTGCATGGCAATATATCTCGGAATGGCTATGGAAATACCATAATAGGTAGGTATGGTGGCTGTTTTCAGGAAGATATAAGGAGGTTTATGTGTGATATAGCGTATCATATCACGGGGTTTGGATGCACCAGCGAAGTTTGCACCAACTCTCAAGGTGAGAAAGGGCAATGCACGGTACCGAAGAGGCTAGCAAAGGAGGAAAGGTAAAAGTGCGTATAATACATGGACTCAACATTAATCAAAAGAACTCATATACTTGTTGCAAAAATTTAGAAGTCATCAAAAATCATGTACTACGCGCATGCTCCTAGGGGGGTAGATTGGTAGGAAAAGACCATCGCTTGTCCCCGACCGCCACTCATAAGGATGCACAAGCCAGGTACACTTCATGTTTGAAATTTGTTACACAACTTTAACCATACGTGCATGGTACGGGACTTGCTAACTTCAACACAAGCATTCTTTAAATTCATAATCACCCAACTAGCATGACTTTAATATCACTACCTCCATATCTCAAAACAATTATCAAGTATCAAACTTCTCTTAGTATTCAACACACTCATAAGGATTCTTACAGATCTTGTATGCTTAGCATATTAGAATTATTTAAGCAAATTACCATGCTATTTAAGAGTCTCAAAATAATATAAGTGAAGTATGAGAGTTCATCTATTTCTTCAAAATAAAACTACCACCATGCTCTAAAAGATATAAGTGAAGCACTAGAGCAAATGACAAACTACTCTGAAAGATATAAGTGAAGATCAATGAGTAGTCGGATAATTATGCAACTATGTGAGGACTCTCCCATTTAATAATTTCAGATCTTTATACTTTATTCAAACAGGAAGAAAAGGTAAAGAAAATGACATGACGCTCCAAGCAAAACACATATCGTGTGGTGAATAAAAATATAGCTCCAAGTAAAGTTACCGATGAACGAAGACGAAAGAGGGGATGCCATCCGGGGCATCCCCAAGCTTAGGTTCTTGGTTGTCCTTGAATATTACCTTGGGGTGCCTTGGGCATCCCCAAGCTTAGGCTCTTGCCACTCCTTATTCCATAGTCCATCGAATCTTTACCCAAAACTTGAAAACTTCACAACACAAAACTTAACAGAAAACTCGTGAGCTCCGTTAGCGAAAGAAAGCAAAACACCACTTCAAGGTACTGTAATGAACTTATTATTTATTTATATTGGTGTTAAACCTATTGTATTCCAACTTCTCTATGGTTTATAAACTATTTTACTAGCCATAGATTCATCAAAATAAGCAAACAACACAATGAAAACAGAATCTGTCAAAAACAGAACAGTATGTAGTAATCTGTAACTAACGCAAACTTCTGGAACTCCAAAAAATTCTACCAAAATTAGACGACCTGGAAAATTTGTTTATTGATCAGCATATATTGGAATCAGTACTTTATCACGTTCTGGTGATTTTTAACAATTCGGGCACTGAGCGCAAAGTTTCTGAAAATTACAGCAAAATCAAATAACTATCATCCAAGAAGATCCAATAGGTTTAACTTGGCACAAACACTAATTAAAAGATAAAATCACATCGAAACAGAGGCTAGATGGATTATTTATTCCTAAACAGAACCAAAAAGCAAGAAACTAAAATAAAATTGGGTTGTCTCCCAACAAGCGCTATCGTTTAAGGCCCCTAGCTAGGCATGATGATTTCAATGATGCTCACATAAAAGATAAGAATTGAAACATAAAGAGAGCATCATGAAGAATATGACTAGCACATTTAAGTCTAACCCACTTCCTATGCATAGGGATTTTGTGAGCAAACAACTTATGGGAACAAGAATCAACTTGCATAGGAAGGTAAAACAAGCATAACTTCAAAACTTTAAGCACATAGAGAGGAAACTTGATATTATTGCAATTCCTACAAGCATATATTCCTCCCTCATAATAATTTTCAGTAGCATCATGAATGAATTCAATAATATAACCAGAACCTAAAGCATTCTTTTCATGATCTACTTGCATAGAAATTTTACTACTCTCCACATAAGCAAAATTCTTCTTATTTGGAATAGTGGGAGCAAACTCAACAAAATAACTATCATATGATTGAAAATTAAGATCAAGATGACAAGTTTCATGGTTATCATTATTCTTTAGAGCATACGTGTCATCACAATAATCATCATAGATAGGAGGCATGCTTTCATCATAGTAAATTTGCTCATCAAAGCTTGGGGACAAAAATATCATCTTCATCAAACATAGCTTCCCCAAGCTTGTGGCTTTGCATATCATTAGCATCATGGATATTCAAAGAATTCATACTAACAACATTGCAATCATGCTCATCATTCATAGATTTAGTGCCAAACATTCTATGTAATTCTTCTTCTAGCACTTGAGCACAATTTTCCTTCCCATCATACTCACGAAAGATATTAAAAAGATGAAGCGTATGAGACAAACTCAATTCCATTTTTTTGTAGTTTTCTTTTATAAACTAAACTAGTGATAAAACAAGAAACAAAAAGATTCGATTGCAAGATCTAAAGATATACCTTCAAGCACTCACCTCCACGGCAACGGTGCCAGAAAAGAGATTGATGTCTACTACGCAACCTTCTTCTTGTAGACGTTGTTGGGCCTGCAAGTGCACAGGTTTGTAGGACAGTAGAAAATTTCCCTCAAGTGGATGACCTAAGGTTTATCAATCCACGGGAGGCATAGGATGAAGATGGTCTCTCTCAAGCAACCCTGCAACCAAATAACAAAGTCTCTTGTGTCCCCAACACACCCAATACAATGGTAAATTGTATAGGTGCACTAGTTCGGCGAAGAGATGGTGATACAAGTGCAATATGGATGGTAGATAAAGGTTTTTGTAATCTGAAAATATAAAAACAGCAAGGTAACTAATGATAAAAGTGGGCACAAATGGTATTGCAATGGTAGGAAACAAGACCTAGGGTTCATACTTTCACTAGTGCAAGTTCTCTCAACAATAATAACATAGATAGATCATATAACAATCCCTCAATATGCAACAAAGAGTCACTCCAAAGCCACTAATAGCGGAGAACAAACGTAGAGATTATGGTAGGGTATGGAACCACCTCAAAGCTATTCTTTCGGATCAATCTATAAAAGAGTTCATACTAGAATAACACCTTAAGATACAAATCAATCAAAACCCTAATGTCACCTAGATACTCCATTGTCACCTCAAGTATCCGTGGGCATGATTATACGATATGCATCACACAACCTCAGATTCATCCAACCAACACATAGTACTTCAAAGAGTGCCCCAAAGCTTCTACCGGAGAGTCAAGAATGTGTGCCAACCCCTATGCATAGGTTCATGGCGGAACCCGCAAGTTGGTCACCAAAACATACATCAAGTGGCACATGATATCCCATTGTCACCACGGATAAACACGGCAAGACATACCTCAAGTGTTCATAAAAGACTCAATCCGATAAGATAACTTCAAAGGGGAAACTGAATTCATCACAAGAGAGTAGAGGGGGAGAAACATCATAAGATCCAACTACAATAGCAAAGCTCGGGATACATCAAGATCGTGCCATAGAGGGAACACGAGAGAGAGAGATCAAACACATAGCTACTGGTACATACCCTCAGCCCCGAGGGTGAACTACTCCCTCCTCGTCATGGAGAGCGCTGGGACGATGAAGATGGCCGCCGGTGATGGGATCCGCCTCCGGCAGGGTGCCGGAACAGGGTCCCGATTGGTTTTTGGTGGCTACAGAGGCTTTCGGCGGCGGAACTCCCGATCTATCTTCTGTTGTGGAAGTTTTAGGGTACGTAGGTATATATGGGTGAAAGGAGAACGTTAGTGGAGCTACGGGGGGCCCACGAGGCAGGGGACACGCCCGGGGGGTGGGCGCGCCCCCCACCCTCATGAGCACCTCCCGTATCTTCTGACGTGGAGTCCAAGTCCATCAGGTGGGTTTCCTTCCAAAAATAACTTCTCCAGTTGATTTCGTTCCGTTTTGACTCCGTCTGATATTCCTTTTCCTCGAAACACTGAAATAGGCAAAAAACAACAAATTTGGGCTGGGCCTCCGGTTAATAGGTTAGTACCAAAAATAATATAAATGTGGATAATAAAGCCCAATATTGCCTAAAACAGTAGATAATATAGCATGGAGCAATCAAAAATTATAGATACATTGGAGACGTATCATTCCTCAAAAAAAATGCGTGATTTGCTGGGTCCCTGGTGTCAGCCGCTCGTAGTGTAATTCTCTCGTTTATTGACTACGTTGACAATGGCATGAGCCCCAGATGTCCAACCATTAGGAGGAACCATATTTTTGGGCTTGTACTATAGAGGCACTTGCTTGCGTACTGCCATGACGCTGGTGGGTCCCTACTGTCATCCTCTCCACGTACAGTCATCTCCTTGTTCCTCTCGGTTGTCGACGAAGTTGACAACGCAAGAGGGTGACGCACCGTGCACGGCGAGCGAACGAAGGCCGCAGGGCGGAGGCCGACGGCGAGGCCTCGGACAGAACGAACAGGAGCCATTGAAGATGCACCGTCTGTCGCAGCGGAGGGAATCTGAGGTTGACTGGTTCGGCACGGTGCATGTTGGGGCTGACGTCGCCGGAGAATAACAGGACGTGTGGGGGAATAGAGGGAGGGACTGGCCAACGTTGGAGGGTACGTACGGTAGGGCGGCGGAGGCGCAGCCAACCATGGGAGGCGGGAGCAGGCGGAGCCGACGGGGTGGTTTGGTTTGGGTGGCTGGAGGAAGAAGAAGAAAAGAGATAGAAGATACACGACAGATGTTGGATGTAATCCAACGGCTGGTAGTCAGAATCGTTTGTTGACAGGCTAGTAAGTCGACACCACCTTGGATAGGCTATTTCCTCGCGGGTCCCAAATGTCAGAATCCAAATCTGTCACGGTCATGCAGCCTTTCCTATGAAAATTTACAGCCCATTTGATGTGCTAGTTCGAAATAAGTTTGTGGGTGCTGGTGGGGGCTAATCACTTGGCTTCTGTAATGCACAGTGAGCTCAAGCAGCTGGCGTGAGTGATATTATTTCCCTTGGTTGTGATTTGTTACAATATTTCACTCTAAATTAAAGGAATGGCAAGCGATTTGCCTTGTTTCAAAGAAAATATGACAGTCACAGCCGAGTTGAAAAGGGCAGGAACATCTAACTCCAGCTTACAAACTGTACAAAAGCACGAGGGTTGATTGTTCATCAGGTTTACAAAAAACCTACATTGAAAAGGGCAACAACATCTAACTCCAAAGACTGTTTTGGCAGTCACAGTCAAATGGATCGGTCAGGTCCATAGAATGAACATCTGGGTCGTAAAATTTATCGGATTATGACCACAATATGTTGTAAATAGAAGCCCGACACGCTCGTAAGCTCTTTTGCCCACCTGAAACTCCTTTTTTTGCTCTTCGACATACCCATCCGTCAAAACCATGCTGTTGATAAACTTAAGCCTGATGGACAATAGTAACCTCGCATTCAACAGGAAGAATGTGACAAATCTTGTGTTTGCATGGTTGGCTACATATCGTTCTAGCGTTATTGTCTTCAATCGAATCTCATGAGAAGTGAGAAAATCCCGATGCTTACGAATCCACCGATTGGTTATAACTTTCTTACCCCGTCATGTTGCCTAAATAGACATGAAGATTGAAAACAGTTAAGGTCTAAAAGAAGAGTGTCGAAAGAGCAACAGCTGAATGGTTAATTATATGCGGGCTTCCAATGTGCGTGAAATTATCACCTTTATATACAACTTCTCCAGACATGGAAAGCATTGCAACAAGCCAATAATCTTGTTCAGATCAAAACTATTCATTTGGATATATAAAATCTTGACATAATCCAGCACCATTGATAGGCCATCCATGGAGAAACTCTTCATTGAGCATAGAACATAATATTAGTACAAAATGTGTACTCCAAGATGTTATACAAATTACGCGCAGAAATTTAAAATGCAGCTTATGGTTACAAGTGTAGATGATAATATAAAGTACCTGAAGAACTGTGGAGCCAAACACCATATTGAAATGAGCTCAGAGATCATGTATTACACCCAAGGTCTCCAGTTTAGGCGCAGAGAGGACGGTTATTTGCAATGGTGAAGAACTAGAATTAAGGATCAACCATTGAAGTGAAGGGGAATCTCACTACTGGAATCAAATAATTTGCCATCAGCCCCTTCTTTGCCGTCTGCTAGCGGACGGCAAAGGAGGTCTTTGCTGTCCGTTTCCAAAAAACAGACGACAAAGAACTGGCTAATGGCAAAGATCATATTTGCCATCAGTTCTTTGCCGCCTGCTAGCGGACAAGAAGAAGCTTTTGCCGTCGGCTAGCGGACGGCAAAGAGGGAGGGGGCCCCACTGGCGAGCTGCTTAAAAAAACTTAACGGCCCCCTCTTTGTCGTCTGCTAGCAGACGGCAAAGAGCAAAAAAGCGGACGGCAAAGGGGGGCGAATGGCAAAGATTTAACTTATCTAACGGCGGTCGCGCCCCACCCCGCCCTCTCTCTCTCTGTTTCAATCCCTCTTCACACGCGCGCCGCCGCCCCCACCACTCGCCCGCCCGTCACCCACCCCGCCCCCGCCCCGCCCGCCTCGGTGCCATCGCCGCCTGGCCGTCTCGGCGCCCGTGCCCCACCGCCCGTCACCCGCCGTGGCCGCCCACCACCGGCCCTTGGTTGCCCGCCCGCCTGCCGCCTCGGCGCCCCCCAGCGCCCTACGCCCGGCGCCCGTCGCCACTTCCGCCCGGCCTTCCAACCGCCCGCCCCCCCTCCTCCACCGCCCCTGCCTTGAGCTCTACCTCCTCTTTTTTCTGTTTTTTTTCTTCTTTTTTTTTAGTTTTAGGCTTATGTTTAGTTTAGATTTAGATTTAGTTTTAGTTTTAGTTTTAGGTTTAGTTTTAGGTTTAGGTTTAGTTTTAGTTTAGTTTTAGGTTTAGATTTAGTTTTTTCCTTTTTTTTGTTTTTTTTAGTTTTAGGTTTATGTTAGATTTACTTTTAGTTTTAATTTTAGTTTTAGATTTAGGTTTAGTTTTAGGTTTAGGTTTAGGTTTAGGAAAGAAGAAGAAGAAAAAAAGAGGAGAATAGGAGAAGAAGAAGAGGAAAAAGGAAAGGAAGAAGAAGAAGAGGAGGAGGAGAAGAAAAAAGAAGAAGAGGAAGAAGAAGAAAAAAGAGGAGAGGAGGAGAAGAAGAAGAGGAAAAAGGAAAGGAGGAAGAAGAAGAAGAAGAAGAATAAGAAGAAGAAGAAGAAGGAAAAAAAAGAAGAAAAGGAAGAAAAGTAAGAAGAGGAAGAAGAAGAAAAGGAAAAAAGAGAAGAAAAAAAACCCGACCCGACACGGCACCCTGACCCCGACCCGGCACCCCGACACGATACCCCGACCCCGAGACCCGACCCCGACCCCAACCCCGACACCCCGACCCCGAGCCTGACCCGCTCGACACCCCGACCCCGACACTGACACCGCACCCCGACCTGACACCCCAACCCCGACACCCCGACCCCGAGCCTGACCCGACACCCCGACCCCGAGACCCCGACCCCGACCCCGACCCCGACCCCGACACCCCGACCCCGAGCCTGACCCGATCGACACCCCGACCGCGACACCGACACGGCACCCCGACCTGACACCCCGACCCCGACACCCCGACCCCGAGCCTGACCCTACACCCCGACCCCGAGCCTGACCTAACCCAACACCCCGACCCCGACAACCGACCCCCTGACCCCGACACCCACCACGACACGACACCCCCGACCGAAAAAAGCACCCGACCACGACCACGGCACTCGACACCGACACGACACCGACCCTCGATTCCAAACAAAGACCCCGACCCGACACGGCACCCCGACACGGCACGACACCCCGACCCCCGACACCTCCTGAAAAGGTGTTCTTTGGCCTTCCAGAGGCCGACGGGGTCATACATTTGTGAATTATTAGTTAGGTCATATATTTTTTGATTTTGTTATGAGAAACATCATATATAATTGTGTTGATCGGGTAGTTTTAAATGTGCATTTGTTTCATCGCTGCGAGGTTTGGTGTTGGACGACCTCGCCGTGCGTTTGACGAGTTGTGCCCCTTCGTTCGTGGGTGAGCAGAAATGACATGTCCTCCTCCCCCATTAATTATTTGATCTATTCCGATGAAACTTGATAGCTAGCTATATATGTGTCTTGAATCATCAGTATGCGTAACCAATATGTGTCTCCCGTTCGAAAGCGTCATAGTTATAAATATGCATGCATTTGCATATTTATAACCTTGATGCTTCGAATTGTCCAACGCTATCCATGAACAGCCAGTATGTGTAGATTGGGTTCGTTTTCCCATATGCTTTGCTCGGATCCGACGCATAAATTTCGTCGATTGCCTCCCTGTTGTTCTCCGGGTACTCATCCTCTCTGTTTATTGCAGAGACGTGTATCAGGAGAACAGCGGGGAGGTGCTGCCGAAATTTTCCGTCGGATCCGGAGCATAGCATGGGAAAATGAACCCAATCTACACATACTCGGGTGGGATTAGGACCTTAAGGATTTACCCCGTGTGAGATATTGCATTATTCGAGGAACCCTAGATGCGTATATGTCAATTATGGATCTGTACCCCTTGGGATCGATAAACCTTTTGGATTTTATTAACCAAAGAGATATCTCTTTCTCAATGATTTCAATTGTGATTACGATTCATTTTATAACCTTATTAGTTCGTGAATATTTGAAAGCTCGCTCGGATTAGCGGGGGATCTGCTAAAGAAACATTATAGAATAGCAGGCCCGGATTTCCGGAATACTTCTACGGGGAATGCTCATTGAATGAGCATTCTCCATATTATGCCTTGAAGAGGACTCGAACCGAGTGTAGGTTGCATGGACGTAATAAAATTGACAAAGTAGATCAACTAATGAATATATACATGGTGAATTATATATATAATTGTTGTGTGTCCAGTAGCTCTGAAAGTCAAGATGAGTGATCGTGCGTGGATGTATACCGGTCACACCGGGTCGAACAAATGGATCATCGAATGGTTCACAAAAACCAAGGGTTTGTGCAAGCCGCATTACCAAGCGGCGGAGGAAATCCTGGTGCCCCTGTTTCCGATGCGGCAATTGGGAAAAGAGGACAGAGGCTGAAATGGGCAAACACCTGCAGAATAATGGTTTTACGCCCGATTATACGGTGTGGAAATTTCATGGTGAGTCTGCCCAACGTGACCGAGCTGAGGTGGATCGTCGTCGCACTGACGAGCATGGTACCGGGATGGAAAACATGGTGCAAGACTATGATGATGCTCGGGATTCGAACGAGGAGATGGAGGAATCTGCAAAGGCCTTCAATGAAATGTTGGAGTCTTCAAAACGTCCGCTCCATGAGCACACTGAGCTTTGTCAGTTGGATGCCATCTCACAAGTAATGGCTCAAGGCTCGATTCAACTTGGGCGAGAATGCTACGACGCAATTATGACAGTATTTGGACGCTTTCACCCAAAGGCCATGTAATGCACGCAAACCTGTACCGGTCGGACAAAATCCTCCGTGCATTGAAGATGCCCTTTGAGAAGATACATGCCTGTGAGAAAGGATGTGCCTTATTTAGGCTTGACTATGCGGACTTGAACTATTGTCCCATTTGCTAGTATTCCAGGTATATTGTGTTAGACAACGGTATGGGTGAGAAGACACGGACCAAAATCCCCGTTAGTGTTCTTCGGTATATGCCAATCGTACCAAGACTTCAACGTCTTTTCATGGTCGAAGAGACGGCCAGACAGATGACATGGCACAAAACAGACAAAAGAACCGAACTAGATGCAGATGGGAATCTGATGATGGTACACACATCGGATGGTGTTGCGTGGAAAAAGTTTGATGATTTACATGCTGACAAAGCGGCAGATCCGAGGCATCCTCGAGTCGGCATTAGCAGATGGGTTCGGTGTGTTTGGTATGGCGACAACCCAATACTGATTGTTGGCCCGTATTTGTCTTTCCACTCAATCTCCCCCCGGACAGATTATGCAAAGAAAGAACATTTTCCTGACGTTGATAATTCCAGGGCCCAACTATCCGGGGAAAAATATGAATGTGTACATGCAGCCGCTTAAGGATGAATTGCAAGAAGCCTGGGATAATGGGTTCAAGACATACGACGCCTATAGCAAACGAAACTTCATAATGCGTGTCTGGTACATGTACTCAACGCATGACTTGCCAGCATATGCGCTATTCGTTGGCTGGTGTGTGCATGGAAGGTTCCCGTGCCCCACATGCAAGGGAGCTCTTAAGTTTCATTGGCTTCAGGCCAGTCGCAAGTTTTCTTGCTTCGACATGCATAGACAGTTCTTGGATCCTCGCCATAAGTTCAGGAAAGACAAGAAGAACTTCATCAAAGGTAGAGTTGTCAAAAACTCTGCACTACCTGCGTTGACAGCCAATGCAGACCTGGATCGATTAAACGCTCTCGAGCCAGATCCACAGCGTCCAGGGTACTTCAAGGGGTATAATACTAAGCACGCGTGGACTCACAAAACATGCTCATGGGATCTGCCTTACTTCAAAGACCTCCTTTGCCCACACAACATCGACTGATGCACAATGAGAAGAATATTGCCGAGGCACTTTTTGGTACATTGTTCGGCATAGATGGGAAGTCAAAGGATAATACTAAGGCTAGAGTCGATCTGAGGCGCTATGTGATAGGCCGTTAGAAAACATGAAAGAACCGAAAGGAAAGCAGAATCGGACGAAGCCAAAGGCATGGTTCAATCTTGGAAGGCCAGCTATGAGGGAAATTATCTTGTGGGTGCAACAGCAGTTGATGTTCCCGATGGGTATGCAGCGAATCTAAAGAGGGAGCGAATCTTGATAAATTGAAGATATTTGGTCTCAAGAGTCATGATTGGCACATATGGATTGAGCGGGTAATGCCGGTGATGTTGCGTGGCTTCATCCCTGAGGATGAATGGCTAGTACTGGTAGAACTCAGATATTTCTTCCGTGTTCTTTGTGCGAAAAGAACTATCGCTGGCGTATAGAAAAAATGGAAGAGTTGGCGCGGAGTTGATCTGCAAGTTAGAGAAGATCTTTCCACCGGGCTTCTTTAATCCAATGCAGCATTTGATTTTTCATCTCCCGACCGAGGCAAGATTGGGGGGGCCCGTGCAAAATCGTTGGTGCTACCCAACTGAGAGGATGCAGAAGACGCTTCGAGAAAAATGTAAAAATAAACGTAGAATTGAAGCATCGATGGCTGAGGCATTCATCACAGAGGAGGCGGCAAACTTCGTAACAGCACACTACGAAGCCAAAAATCGTCATTTGCATAATCCGAAGCCTCGGTACAATGCTGACGACCCTAAAAAGGGTGGATCCAACCTCAGCCTATTCAAAGGGAATCTCGCTTTTGACTAGTGTTTCACATCCAGTATCTTTGGATAACGAAGAATGGCGGACCATTTCGTTGTATATCTTCAACAACCTGGTAGAAGTGCGGCCGTACATCGAGTAAGTTCTCGGTACATTGTTTCGCAACTTCTATTTCCTTTGAACTGCTCTTATTCCTGGATATGTCATACGGTCGATACGTCGCCATATTCTCGTATGGAGCGGTGATCCAAAAGGATTCCGTTGAAGAGTATGAGCTTCTCGCAAAGGAAGGGGGCGGCTATCCCGGTTTCATCTCTTGGTTCAAACAAATGGTAATTTCTATTATACAATTTCATTTCATTCGCTAATTTTTGTGTAATGCAACAATCCTTTCATATTAAACTTGTAGGCTAATTCAGAGTCTATGGACGCCGAATTGAGACAAGTTGCTAATGGTTTTGACTATAAGGTCTGTTCATTTGACAAGTACGACATCAATGGATATCGCTTTCATACCTATGGCAAAGAGCTATCTATGGCCGACCGAAAGTCTACAAATTGTTGTGTATCTGCTATCGGCGAAGGAGGTACCGAGTATTATGGGAGAGTTGAAGCAATTTATGAACTTCTGTTCTATGGATAAAACCCACCGAATGTCATAGTCTTCAAATGTTATTGGTTTCATTAAGGAGACTAGAAGGACTCATGAACATATAGGGCTAGTTGAAATCAACCAAAGCACCCATTTAGATGTTCCTGATGTCTATATTATGGCTCAATAGGCGACCCAAGTATTCTATCAACCGTGGGCCTGCCAAACTAATCCAAATATGAAAGGTTGGGATGTCGTTTATGAAGTGCCGCCACGTGCTAGACTTTCTACCCCAAAGGAAGAAGATTATGAACCTCACATTAACCCAGACACATATGAAGGAGAATTCTTCGAAGAGACACGTCTTTGCAAAAAGCGTTTCAAGAACCGCTATAATTCATCCCAAAACATTGAAGTAGACAACGACAGTGAACCTGACATCACCCCAGAGGAGGAACAAGAAGAGCCGGAACAAGAAGAGGTTACTGCTGCGGATGACCTGTCAATGCTTGACCGACACGTCAAGGTGGCCTTGCACATGTTGATGCCAATGAACCCTATGAGCCCATCATTGATTATAGTGATGATGATGATTATGCATTTATTGATGATACTGATCGAGATTATTAGTAGTGTCAGGTATTCAATTTTTTTATGTTGTACTTGATGATGATACACTTAAGTGATATACATATTATTATTCAGGTCGGTACTTTTTTTATGTTGTACTAATTTCGTTTATTCTTTGTCATGGCAGGTGTTGAAAGATGGTGGGCGCTGGTCGGGAGCGCGCCGAGGCCCCTTCTTCGTCGGCGCGTGGTGCGAGGTCTTCCATTGCACACGCACCTCTCCGCCGAGCATTGCTGGACACTATGGCGACACCACCGGGCCCTTCTTTGTCGACTGCGGTGCCCAGCAGGGGACGAGGTAAGAAGAAGAGAGGAGGTGGAGCACGTGGTCGCGGGAGAGGAGGTAGGGTGACTCTTACGGCGCCTTCCTCGCCGCCACCCCCAGCAGTTTCACCCGAGCACGTGACTGCTAGGCTGGACTCGTTCGAGGAGGAGGTTACACGGACTCCGGTCCACGAGCCTCCGGTCCACGGGTCTTTGGCCCACGAGCCTCGGGTCGACGGGCCTTCGGCCCACGTGACCCCGGAGGAGCACACGTCTGGATGGGGTACCTGGTCGGGTAAGCCTGAGGAGCCGAGTGGCCATGCTAATGATGGCAAGGAGTCGAGTGGCCATGCTGATGATGGCGGGGAGCCGACTTATATTGAGGAGGAGGGGGGCAACATCTACCAGCGTGGTGCTACACGGCTCCCGTCCGTGCCGGCGACCATGAAAGCGAGAGGTGGTTGATTTTCCCCGATGGGGAGAGGTAAGTGCATTTAATCTTTTGTACCTTCGCATTCACGTTGCTTCAAATAACTAATGTGTTGGGCTTGTCATGCTGCAGGGGTTGGGACTACCATGAAAGTGTCCGCCGCCCAACTCCGTCCTTGGAGTTCGATTCGCAAAACTTCCGGGGTTTGTCACGTTGTTCGGTGTGAGGGTCGGCTTCGGCCACGCCGGTGAGATTGAGTTGGGAGCACTACTTGGCTGCCCGGCCCGCCGGTGAGATTATCGACGGTGTCTTGTGCAAGACGAGGCAGACGTGGTGATCGAAAGTTACAGGTAATTTCTCCTTTACACAATTAAAAAATTTCAACTAGCTAGTTATTAATTGTACTAATCAATATTTTCTCATTTGATTGCAGACATTCTACAGGTGTGAGGAGGGATACGAGGAGGAGGTGGCAGATGTTATCGACAAGGAGTGCAAGCGCCTACTTCAGAACTTACGGCATGAGGTTCGAGTGCAGGCTGTTCGAGACTACTACGCCGGGCGTGGTATCAAGAAGCCCAAGCAGGAGTGCCGCGATAAGTTATTGAGTAAGGAGCAGTACATGAAGGTAATTCTTAAGGCCTTGTACTTACTTACTTCATTTAGTAATTCATAGTCGTAGCGCTCAAGTTTCTATTTGCTAACTTAGGCCCCTCCGAGATGGTGTGCGGATCGGATGGATTGTTGGGAGGTGTTGGTCAATGCGTGGTGCTCAAAAGAATGGCGGGCCACCCACAACGAGGCCAAGGACAAACGTGCCCAAATGGAAGGTGTGCCACACCACCAAGGCAGCTCCAACTTATTTCAGTACGGGCGGAACTGGGTATGTGGTTTGCTTCATGATTCATGCAATTCATTCATCATGCTAGCTTTAGCCATTTAATTACTAATTTACTTTGTTTCTGTCTTTCAGGCACGCTACAATAAGGCGGATAAGGTGCCAGAGGTGTACGACCTGTATGCCATGGCCCACACTGGCCCTTACAAGAAAGTCAATGCATTCTCTGCGTCTGACCTCGATGATCCAAAGAACTTCACCAACATCTCTGCCCACGACAAGCTCGTGCAATATAGAGATCAGGGGAAGGCGAGGAAAGGGGAGGACTTTAACCCGAGCTGTGGTCCCATTGATACTGAGCTGCTGGTGATATCTCGGTGGCGGAGGTCACATGGCTCCATAGCCATGGGAGATGGACTTATCCGTTGTCCTAGCACTCTCCCGGAGATCAAGGCGCGCCAGTCGAGCTCCGCTCCTGAGATAAGGCCTCGTGAACGGCCAGTCCAACTCGCCTTCAAGGTTAGTTATACGTACTCAGCTATCTTTCTCCATTACATTGTGTGCGCTTCCATGATTGATTACAAATGGTCATGTGAGTGGTGTTGCAGGCTACTATATAGAGTGAGAGAGATAGAACGGAGAAACTTCTGGCGGAGGCAGCGGAGAGGCAGCGGGAGTTGGAGGAGAGGACGACAAAGATGTTGGAGGAGGAGAGGGCACGGAATGACATGCAGGCAAGGGCCATGTACGAGCTCCTTGTGGTAAGTTTCTTCTACAGATTACTTGCTAGTCTTAACATTTGAGTCTCATTACTAACTAGTATGACTCTGTTAGAAAACCAAATGTGCGATCGTGTGCGAGAAGTCGGTCAGGAACCGCTCCGCCGATGCCGGTGATTGCTCACAGGAGCACGGCGAGTTTAATTAGAATGGACATTACTTGCTAGTCTTAACATTTGAGTGTCATAATGCTAACGAGACATTGGAAATGATCTTTGGTGCAGCTTAACTCCAGAAACGCATCGCACGATCCTTCTCCAGCTACCGGCGCGAGCCAGCCCGCTCGTACACCTCCCTGATCACGGTAAGTTTCTCTAGTGCTTTGCTTAACAAATGCATAAAGACCTAGACTTAGCTTTATTTCCTCCAATATGCTTACCATAATGACCTAGAGTTAGCTTCTTTTCCTCCAAAATGACTTAATAAGCTTACTGACCTCATAAACCATCCATTTTACCTAAGTTAGCTCTAAAACGATGTGTACTTAGCTTACTTATGTCAAAAATTGCATAATTAGCTTAGTTAGCTCATAAACGATCCATTTTACCTAAGTTAGCTCTAAAATGACTCATTTTACCTTAGTTAGCTTACAAGTGATCCAATTTATCCAAGTTAGCTCTAAAATGACCCATTTTACATAGATTAGCTCATAAATGATCCATTTTACCTACGTTAGCTATAAAATGACCCATTTCACCTAGGTTAGCTCCAAAATGACCCATTTCACCTAGGTTAGCTCCAAAATGACCCATTTCACCTAGGTTAGCTCCAAAATGACCCATTTCACCTATATTTGCTCCTAAACGATCCATTTCACCTAAGTTAGCTAAAAATGACCCATTTCACCTAGGTTAGCTCCAAAATGACCCATTTCACCTAGATTTGCTCCTAAACGATCCATTTCACCTAAGTTAGCTAAAAATGACCCATTTCACCTAGGTTAGCTCCAAAATGACCCATTTCACCTAGGTTAGCTCCAAAATGACCCATTTCACCTAGATTTGCTCCTAAACGTGGCATTTCACCTTAGTTAGCTCATAAATGACCCATTTCAACTAAGTTAGCTCATAAAAGCTCATAAATGATACATTTCACCTAAGTTAGCTAAAAAACGATCCATTTCACCTTAGTTAGCTAAAAAACGTGGCATTTCACCTTAGTTAGCTCATAAAGGACCCATTTCAACTAAGTTAGCTCAGAAAAGCACATAAATGATCCATTTCACCTAAGTAAGCTAAAAAACGATCCATTTCACCTTACTTAGCTCAAAAACGATGCCCTTCACCTTAGTTAGCTCATAAACGACCCATTTCAACTAAGTTAGCTCATAAATGATCCATTTCAACTAAGTTAGCTCATAAACAACCCATTTCAACTTAGTTAGATCATATATGATCCATTTCACCTAAGTTAGCTCATAAATGACATATACTTCTTGTTCTAGTCTTATTCTTGTTCTAGTCACCTATTTCTAACTTTCTTATTTACCGTTTTGCAGATTTCATTCACTTCATGGAAGCTAGCTTGCTATGATGGAGTGCTTGCTTTTCCTTTGATGAAACTTTGCATTGTATCTAGCTTGCTATGATGGAACTTGCTATCTTGATGAAACTTTGCATTGTAATATGTATATGGATGGAACTTGCTTATGTATGAACAATGTGTATGGATGAAACTGATGTGATATGTGATATGCGATATGAAACTTATGTGCTGGATATGTGATATGGAAATATATCTATATGTGTCATATATATTTGCTGTGAAAATTGTTGGATTAAAAAAAACAGAAAAAAAGAGACAATATCGGGGCTCTTTGCCGATACGCCACCGACGCAAAAGGGATCTTTGCCATCGCAGCGAACGGCAAAGAGGCCACGTGGCGAACAACTGTGCTTCTGGGAGGCTGACCAATTTGGTCAGTTTGCCTCTGGTCGACGGCAAAGGCTTTGTTGCCGTCGAGCGGACGGCAAAGAGAAAAAACTTTGCCTACAGCGACGGACGGCAAAGGCCAACCGTGTAGTGACGTCGACTGACATCATTCGGCGGACGGCAAAGGCCTTCCGAAGTTTGCCGTCAGCGGAGGACGGCAAATGCCTGCCGTTAACCACCTAACGGAGTAATGGTGCATTTATTGCCGTCTGCATTCTTTGTCGTCTGCTGCTGATGGCAAAGGCCCCTTTGCTGTCAGCCGCCCGAAGCAGACGACAAAGTAGCTATTTTCCGTACCCTACTTTGCCGTCACCTTTTGCCGTCAGCGGCGGGCGGCAAAGACCTTTGCCATCCGCCATCCATGCCTTTGCCGTCTGCTGTGGCAGATGGCAAAGTAGCTGATTCCTGTAGTGTCTTGGATGATGAGCTGCCTTCCGTCAAAAGAAATTCCAATTCTTACAAGGTTAGGCGACTTTATTTGGAGACAACCGATTCTAACTGTGAAAACAAGCACCAAGCACTCCAGCGCAGGGCAACTGGAGTAGATGATGTTGTGCAATGAGGCCTCCGATATACGAACCCGCACAAGTGAAAGTTTCTTGAGAAATGGGAGTCGAAGGTTTACTACCAGATTGTCTGGTAAGTAGCACAGCGCAAAGGTGGCGGTGTGGAGAGAGGACGAAAACCATGAGATGGACATCGGCGCTGAGGGCACAAGTTCATGGCGTTCGGTATGTGGTATGTGATTTCCAGGGGAATAGTAGAACTCAAGCAGCTCTATATCTGTGAATTCAGGGGATTTCAGCCAGGCGTCCATCGTGTAGGGCATGGTATGCTTGCTCAGGTAGCATGACGGGATGCAGAGGCTTTAAACGGAGCCCTGGTGGGAGGAGATGATGGCTCTGGGGATTTCAAAATCATTGAAGAGAGATAGCTGACGAGTCGATATTAAAGAACGCACGGCGCCATAGAGGGCGCCACCGAATTGAGAGGACTTGGGTGCGGCAGCAATCCTTGGTGGGGAGAAGCGAGATGATCTCCCCAAGGATGGCGTCCGAGGATCGCTGATGCGGTCCACCCGAGATTCTGAGTTCTGGGATCCGGTGGGGGCGGGTCACCGCTTCTCCCAGCGCTACGGGTGCGGGATATACACAAAGGCGTCATGGTCAAGGGAGCCTCATCTTCTGGCGCTGGGGTCACCGACTCCATTTTCCTCGAGGCGTCGCGTCCGCCACGGATTTGAGCAGAGTAACGAATGACGAGCCTAGTTGTAGTGCGGCGAAGAAGAAGGGAGCTGGGGTTTTCAGAGGAGTGTGGAAGATGGGGTGCTGGGGTTTTCTGTTGGTGTGTGGTGTGGATTTTGGGGGTACGAGTGGAGCGAGCTGACGTGAGGTGGGTGGGAGCGAGGAGGAAGAAGAGCACCCTGGTTTTTTGGGGGGGGGGGGGCGGTGTGCTGGGTGTGGGTAGCGACTTTTAAATTGATTTTACTATTTACTAGTGTGGATTGGCTGTTTTGACTTGGGCCCAGAGAAACAATTACTACTAGTACAGTGGAAACACTCTACAGCTACCCAGAAAAACAATTACTACTAGTACAGTGGAGACACTCTACCACTTCTAGCTCCTCCTAGGTCATTGAAACGTCTCCCTCTACTGAATGTCGTTATACTTTTGTTCACCGACATGCGGGCCATGCAGCGCGCGGGCCCAAATGCCATCCACCAAATTAGAAGGCAGTATGCAGGCGAAGAGTCACCCAGTCGTGGCCTTGGCGATGGCGAGCCGTCGTATCACAAAACCCCACCTCCCCGCAGTCTAAGTTTGGCCAGACGAAGCAACCATCATTTCACTCTTCGCTGAATCCGCTTCTCCCTCACCGTCTTCAAGAAAGGCAACACTCGCATCTGCCACTGTTCTTCTCTCCCATCAAAGGGAAGGTAAGCAGATCCTTGATGTTGGTATATTTCCGTTCAGAGAAAAAAAAGAACTTTTGCAAAGCAGTAACCGATCCTCACTCTCTTTTTTGTTTCATTGTCATTGCGATTGTGTTTTCCTTTCATTGGTCTCCTAGTATTCGTCAGTTTCATGATGGACCAAGGAGAACCAGGCAAAGATCTACCGATATTGGAGCAGACGCGGGAGGCTGATCCCCACGGGACAGGGAGCTCCAAGAAGATGGAGGCAACCAGGCCGACCCAGACACGCTCACGGCCACTCTTGAGATGGTCAACGCCCGTTTGAGGTTACTGACCCGTGGCACTGCAGGAGCAGTTTTCCCCTTCGAGGATGTGTCCCTCCCCCGCTGAGCTGCCCAAGGTGATTTCCTTCTTTGCCGATCTCGATTGTGGTTTTACATGCAAAATTTTATTAGCTTCGATGCCATGCTATACATAGTGGTTTAAATAACTTGTGTTTCTTATACTGAAAAGTAATTCGGAATTTTTTTTTGTTTCAATTAGAGCCCTGATGCATACAAGGATTGTGTGGTTGTGCATGTCACTCGCTATGAGGCGGACGACCTGAATATACACACTAGGAAAACCGAGTTCTTAGGCTGTTGGATCCTGGAAGCCATTTGCGGTTATACCAATGAAGAGGTGTATTCCAGCCTCACTGTTGTCAGGCGTGTTGTCCAGGGTGTACTAAAGCACAAGAAGTTCAAAGCTACTCCTTCGTTTGTGAGGCATACTGTTCTTGTCAAGCTTACGCAGGAAGATGACGTGGCATGCCTCCACAAACAAGTTTATCAGTGGCAAGGACACAAGGTTGTCTTCATGAAGGTTCACAGGATTGAGCTGTTGCGAGACGTCCTCGATGATGTTCATGGCAAGGTCCGTCTTGTGTTCAGCCCAAATTAGATCGAGGCATGAAATAGTTGCCCCAGCTTGTGTTTAATAGTAGTTTGGATTGTGTCTAATTATCCGAACCTTGCCTGTTATCGACCCCTCTGGGGCTAGTACTCTGTTTGAATCCGTATATGGGAACTGCTGCTACTTTTGTGTGCCCGTGAATCATATAAGCAACTATGTATCTTGTTACAGTGGTTCATGCAGTTAATTGAGGCCACAATGTAATAAATCCCAAATGTTCAACGCTAGTCCAGCGCTCATGTGGAACACTCACATTAAACTCGTCTTCATAAAAATCTTGAAAAGCATAAGTTAAGCAGTTTTATACATCTCAATGATTCACAGAACATAACAAACAGATACTAGTTCACAGCAAATGGCAAAGTTGTGAGAAGGTTTACAAATCAGGAAAAAACAAGCAAGGCTTCTCTGAGCAAAGGGCCTCCCGGCAGGCTTAAATTTCCTGGAGTTCACTCTGGCTTTTTCTTGTTGCCACCATCTAGGGTTAGGTTCTCTCATTCCAGAATAACCAATTATAAGTGTGGTCTCAGCTAGAATGCTGAACTGAATCATTGAGTGTACTGACCAGGTGAAATTCTTGTGCATTCCACTAAATTTAAGCACCGCTATTTGCAGAAATAAGCAGACCACAATGCCTCTTGTCCGTGCACCTATCCATAAAACCGCCGTGCAGCCGTGACAGCTAGTCCTTGGTCCATGGATGAACTGGTAGAAAGTGCATTCGGGACTAGGATGCAGTTGTTTTCGCTCGTCCCTGCACTGCAATCAGGGAGTAAAACGTACGAATCAGCTTCATTTAGATTGCATTGGTCATTCTACCTTAGTTACTACCAATGTAGGGATACCTTGAAGACGGGAGGTTAGGCAGCGACAACGAGGGATAGCCATCTCATTTCTTGCAGATTGTACTAAAACTGAGGTGTGTGCTTTTGATTGCGCGGATAGAAACTATGCGGAGACAGACATCCCAAACGATATGGAGCATGACATCCCTGTTTGCGCAAATACGAAATACGGTTATTTAAACAGTGACAAATATTACTACTTTCCCCTGTTTCCTCTTAGAACCAAGTCATAGATTCATGCTACAGCTTTCCCACTTTCTTCCCTATTTGAACCAACGCTTTGAGTTGACTGTATGAACTAGCTTTACTTCTAATAATAGTAGAAGTCTAGGTGGCTTTGGAACAGCGGACGGAAGTAGAAAAGGATCCACACGAAGGGGGAAGAGTTGGGGCAGTAGAGCAAGGTAGGTTTCGAAGGAATATATACCTGAGGGTCGTCAGCATGTGGCAAAGACGGCGTCGGGAGGCTGCATCTTGGCCACAATACTGCAGGGAGGAAGAAGGGGTCGGAGGCCCTCCCGAGCCGGCGCTCTCTCGGAGAGATTGGCACGGCCGCCGATCGGGACACGCGGGCAGCTGTTGGTCTCCTCCCTCGCCACCGACGACAGAGTGAACGATGCACCTACACCCCCTGCCCCTGTCGAGGTTGTCCGGCCGGATTTGTGACCAGCCGTGAGCTGAGAGAGAGTGTGTGGCCACCTATGTCTTGCTTAGATCTGGAGAGCATGAGAGAGTGAACGAGAGGAACCCTAGTAAAGCAAGCGCTAAGGCTCCTGCTTTTATTGTAACGCCCCTGATACAACTTTCCATATTCGTAACTCCAACTCTTGCCTTTTCCAGAGATGCGATATATTATTTCCTTCGTGGTTGGGTTTTTGTCTTTCGTTTTGCATTTTGTTCATGTCATGCATCTCATCTCATAGCACCATGTGCATTGCATCTGCATGTTTTCATAAAGCTTGCATCCGTTCATAGTTGCCGCGTTTCCCCTTACCTTCGTTGTCCCTTTCAAGACCAACCGTTCATTTGTTGTCCAGCAGTTTGAGCCTCTCTGCACAGCCACTAACCACCTTCGCAACCTTGTTCGAAAACTGCCCCGAACCGCACGGCCATGACCGTTGGGTCCGGATCATCCCCAAGCATCCCAAAAATATCTTCGGTTTCTTATTTGGACTTCCCAAGCCTATTTTATTTCCACCGTCTGATTTTGATCGGATGCTCCAAACTTCGCTCTTTTCCATATATATAGTCCATCCCTAGCCTATTTTGGACAACCCTAAAAATCCTCCCCTTGTCCCATCCCTCTGTCGCCGCCACTCTCTACCATCTCCCTCGGGATCCCCTCCCGATCCAACCAGCCACCATCTGACCAGCTCCCTCATTTTGCGCCGCCGCGCGCCCAACCACAGCAAGCCGAAGCCTCCTCCTTCCCGATCCACCCAACCAGCGCCTTCCACCCATCTCCCAACCAGCCAACCTCCTCCTCCTCTCGATACATCCTCGCGGCCACCTTCAGATCGAGCAGGAGCACTCAGCCTTGTCTCCCCGCGCCGCCGAGCCGCCCGAGTCTCCTTCCAGGATAGCCAAGGACCTCCCCGACCCCGATGTTCCTCGCCGGACCAGCAGATGGACCCGGTCTCCCTTGCCCTACTTTTCTCCGGCCCTTCTCCTTCTATTCCCCTACATATCCCGTGTCTTCTGTCTCTCATGCCTCTCTTTTCTTCACCTGAACGTGCAGGAACTCATGGAGCTTCCCGTCGCCTCCGCCTTGTTCCAGTGAGGGGAGCCCTCGCACCTTGTCTCAATCTAGGAGGAGAGAAGCTCCTCCTGAAACCAGGCAACGCCCCTGCTTCTTCCCCTCTCTGCCTTCTTCCTCGTCCTCGATCTCAAACTCTCCCTCTGTCGTGTTTATGGACAGTGAACCGAAGGAAGCCACCATGGCCTGAGCTCGGCCTTGAGGTCCCATCGCCGCCGTCTTCTATAGCTGCTGCTCCGCCGACGTGCCCGCTGGTCGCCGGCACCCCTAGGTCCGATGAGCCCCGCCTCGCGTGCCCCCTCTTCTTCCTTCCCCTTCCTTCTTTCCCTGCTTCCTCTCTCTTTTCCTCTACTCTGAAATCCTCTCTGTTTCTTTGAACAGGAGCACGACCGCCCTCAAGCCAGGCTTCCCACGCTTGGCGTGTGCGCAAGGGCCGCAAGGCTAGGCGCCCGGCTCCTTCCGCTTACCCAGCCGGCCGAGGGCCAAGATCGCCATGGCCATCGGGCCTCTGTTTTCCGCTGTGAGCAACTTCCTTCATCTCTGAAGCTTGGTTCTTTTCCTAGATCCATTACAGTGCGCAGGGCTATTTATAGTAGCCACTACATTCTAGCACAATCAGATCAGCTAGCCTATTGGTGCTTCGCTTGTGCACGCAATCAGGGGGTCTGAAGTTCGAATCCCAGGTGCCCCCTCTCAGCCGCTTGGGTCAATTCCACTTCTGGGCTTGCACCGTACGTTGAATCCGGCAAGTGTATATTTTTTTCTCTATCCCAGGTGTTCTAGCATTTATTCATTTTCTGCATATTCACATCAATGCCATCATTTTAAAATGCTTATAACTAAATGTCCATGCATCCAAATAAAACATGTTATATATGTAAAATGCTTAGATTTTCATCTAGTTTCATAATCTGCTACTTTGATCCATGTTTGAAATGTTTAGAATGTTGTTTGTTTAAATTTTCTCAAATGCTATGTTAAAATGATTTATTTCATAACTAAATAACCGTAGCTCGGTTTTAAATAAACTTTATATGTAAATGGGGTGAAAAAATGCCTACTTTAACATGATGCACTTTATTTTCCTGTTTAACAACAATAAAATATGTTTTAGGGCAGAACAGTACCAAATTCGAAATATGCATATGGGGATTTTCCGGAATTGTTGTTTGTTGTTCCGGCCTCATTTAAACTTGCCTAGATAGGCAGTTTTATTGTGCTTCACATCTTGCCATGTTAATCAACATTTAATATTGTTGTACCTAAATGAGAGCGAACTAAATAACTCGAATGTGGTGTTTCGTCAATATGCAACTCGTGGCATATTGAGCTCCACTTAACTTGTAGTATTGTTTGTTGCACTTTGCCATGCCATGCCTCATTAAACCGGACATGCATCATACTTGATTTTGCATCATGCCATGTTTATGCTTGTGCATTTACCATGTTGTTTGTTTCTTTTCGGTGTTGCTTCTTAGTTCCGGTAATGTTGCGACTGTGAGGATTCGTTCGACTACTTCTGTTCGTCTTCTTCATGGACTTGTTCTTCTTCCTAGCGGGATTTCAGGCAACATGACCGCTACCCTGGATCTCACTACTATCATTGCTATGCTAGTTGCTTCGTTCTATCGCTATGCTGCGTTACCTACCACTTGCTTATCAAGCCTCCCAAATTACCATGTCAGCCTCTAACCTTTTCACCCTTCCTAGCAAACCGTTATTTGGCTATGTTACCGCTTTTGCTCAGCCCCTCTTATAGCGTTGCTAGTTGCAGGTGAAGATGAAGATTACTCCATGTTGGATTATGTTTATGTTGGGATATCACAATATCTCTTATATTATTAATGCATCTATATACTTGGTAAAGGGTGGAAGGCTTGGCCTTATGCCTGGTGTTTTGTTCCACTCTTGTCGCCCTAGTTTCCGTCATATCGGTATTATGTTCCCGGATTTTGCGTCCCTAACGCGGTTGGGTGATTTATGGGACGCCCTTGACAGTTCTCTTTGAATAAAACTCTTCCAGCAAGGCCCAACATTGGTTTTACCATTTGCCTCACCTATGCCCTTCTTTTCCCTTGGGTTTCCGGAGCCCGAGGGTCATCTTTATTTTAGCCCCCCCCCCCGGGGCCAGTGCTCCTTCGAGTGTTGGTCCGAACAGAGCAACCTGTGGGGCCACCTCGGGGAAACTCGAAGCCTGGTTTTACTCGTAGCTTGACTTATCCGGTGTGCCCTGAGAACGAGGTACGTGCGACTCCTATCGGGATTTGTCTGCACATCCGGGCAGCTTTGCTGGTCTTGTTTTACCATTGTCGAAATGTCTTGTAAACGGGATTCCGAGACTGATCGGGTCTTCCAGGGAAAAGGAATATCCTTCATTGATCGCGAGAGATTATCATGGGCTAATTTGGGACACCCCTGCAGGGTTTGAACTTTCGAAAGCCGTGCCCGCGGTTATGTGGCAGATGGGAATTTGTTAATGTCTGTTGTAGATAACTTGACACCTGATTCGAATAAAACGCATCAACCGTGTGTGTAGCCGTGATGGTCTCTTTTCGGCGGAGTCCGGGAAGTGAACATGGTTTTGGGTTATGTTTGACGTAAGTAGGAGTTCAGGATCACTTCTTGGTCTTTGCTAGCTTCACGACCGTTCCTTTGCTTCTCTTCTCGCTCTTATTTGCGTATGTTAGCCACCATACATGCTTAGCCGCTGCTGCAACCTCACCACTTTACCCCTTCCTTACCCATTAAACTTTGCTAGTCTTGATACCCATGGTAATGGGATTGCTGAGTCCTCGTGGCTTAGAGATTACTACAACAACAGTTGCAGGTACAGGTTATGCGATGATCATGACGTGAGAGCGATGTTTGCTTGTTTTGGAGTTCTCCTTCTGCTTCTTCTTCGATCAGGGGATAGGTTCCAGGTCGGCAGCCTGGGCTAGCAAGGTGGATATTGTTTGAGTTTCTGTTTATGATCCATCCGTAGTCGGATGTTGATCTTGTATGTTGTATCGGTGTTTTCATGTGACATTGTATGTATTGGATGTATCCCCACTATTATGTAATGTTGATGTAATGATATCCACCTTGCAATAGCGTCTTCAAGATGCGCTTCTATCCTTGGTGGGACCTTCGAGTTCCTTTAGGATAGGGTCGCATCTTGGGCGTGACATTTATATATAGTGGAGTGATTTTGTTGTACCGGCTTCAAAAAAATGCGCTCCTACGTGTACCTGCGAGAGGGTGTGAGACAACTAGTGAGTGCGTGCACCGCTTCTCTTTGTGAGAGTACAATATATACTATGCCCAAAGAACGTTCGCCGCAAGAGTAATAATATAAGTGTGTGACGTGTGAGCTAAAATAAAATGTGCGCGCTGTCTTTTGTTTTTTAGAAGTTCTGAGGGTAGGGTGTGAAGAGGACATATGTGCGTGACATCTACCTGCAGATAGACGATGGGTGCCACGTGCGAGTCTGCGAGAGGACTCGGGAGAGTTGTGACTCGTGAGGGTGCGTGTGCGTGAGAGAGAGGGGGCACGTATCAATGCAATGCATGTGTCCGTAAATCATTATCCGACAAACGTTCGCCACCAGCCTTTTCCTGACGAACGCCGTAAGAACTGTTAGATCAGCATCCGATAGTGTCAGTTTTGCCATGTCATTTAACAGAACAACCACTCCTCCTACACACAAATCTTCCACGTGAGTGTTAGCAACTGCCGTATGCTCCCTCCGTTCCGAAATGCAGTGCATATAGCTTTATTGAAAATTAGAACCTCGCAAACTTTTACTGAGTTTTCGTGTACCAAATTGCACATGTAGAATACACTGTGTATATCATTTCATTCATCTTCGAGACGTAACTATAAAGATGGGTGAGGAGTCTACAAAGGAAGATCATCGTATCACCCGCAGCAATTTCAACCATCCTTTAGTGTCGAGGAATATCATAGGAACTCTATATGATATGATTTTTATAGGATTTTTTCCTTTAGAGCCAATTGGTTCATAGGAATAGATTCATATACTCTACATTTCAAAGGAAATAAACATGATATCATTTCTATAGCTCTAGAGCACTTGGTTCATATGAATGGATTCCTATACTCCCTTAATTTCAAAGGAAAATAAACATTAGCGTATATACAATAGAAAAGTTCCTATGATATGAACCAAATTACATCTCTTTACTAATCCCTCCTCATAGGACTTGAGATACATGTCATCTCTAGATTCAATAGAAAAGTTCCTATGATGCGAACCAAATGACATCTCTTTTCCAATCCCTACTCATAGGAATTGAGATCCTCCATGGCATCTCTTTCCCTACAACTTCCATGCATACATCTTCTATTCCTAAATAGATAGTACAACCCACTAGTAGCTTTTTTCCAAAACATGCAACTATGGCACAGAAACTATATAGTGTGCCAATAACTTTGAAAGATGGTCGCTGGATGAAGCTAACCCGACAAAGGCAGAGATGGGCAAATCCGAGCACTCTTGGCCATTGTATATCATCACCATTCCACCAGATCTCGCCACATGTACAATTTAGAAGACTCCATGGTTGAACTTAAGCATAATGCACAAACCTCAAAACACAAGCACTTCTCCTTTGTTCTAGAATCTTATGTATCATAATTGATTATTTTTTTCTAAATGAATTGCCATTATTTGTTTTTTACTTTATGATTTACAATGCACAACCCCATGAATCTTAACATTTTTATAAAACTAATTGATTTTGAATGAGATGAACTATAAGAACTAAACGAACATCTACATCATGCATATATGACTCAAAGCTTTACATGCTATAGTGTGTATTTATTCATAATTTGGTTTTGAAATCTCATGCGTTCAATACATGTGTACCTTACTAGTTTTGAGTAGAGTAGAAAATTTCAAGACCCTGGGTATATCAAAATGCAGGCCCATGCATCATTGCCTTTCGCTCGAACCTCGCCCACAATTTTTGTACGTGCTATATCTCCACTGGTCCCCGAACCCAAAATGCTGCCTCGTTTCCGTAAAACCAAGCGGCCCACACATATTTAAGGCGTCGACTCGAACCTGTTTACTATGACGTGGCCCCGCACGCTGTAGTACTCCTACAAACCCTACCGCCGCACTCATCATTGGTTTTCTTCAAGAGGACGAGGGAGAAGCCGATTTGTAGTGGAGGCGCTTTCAAAAAAAAGGATCTGTAGTGGAGACCCCTACCCTAGGGTGCCCTAGGTAGCTGCCGGACGCATCATTGTTTTCTCTTTTCTTTATGCTCTTGCGCGCTAGAGTGAAATGATGGTTGCTTTGTCCGTCCAGCTTAATGCGGGAAAGGTGGGGCTTTGTGATTTGACCCCTCATCGCTCATTTTCTACTACTGTGGCGCTACGACCGGGGTGCCTCCAATTCCAACCGCTGCTCCGAACTGTGATTTGGTGCATCGCACGTGGAACAAGACGGTTGATGAGCCACATGTCTGCCAAACGGGTCCTGTTAAGTGTGTCGCCATTTCGTAAAGCGTCTTGACCGCTTGAGTTGCTACACCAACACGACAGGAGCAGCCTACCACTTGGTTTTGCTCCTTGGTGAATCCTGACTATATTGATCTAAAAAGATACGTGCTGAACTACCCTCTCCGTCTTGGCTTTTTATTTGTAGGCGTCTCGGTTTATAGGGCCTACACGTAGTTCTAGGTCATCCATTTGACTAACTAAATATGAGTTACTATGTCACAAAAAGAATATCATTGGATTCTTATTGGTTGATATGTGAAGAAACAAGAAACGAGGTAGAAGTTAATGCACCGTGCCTTAGTATTTTGGGATTATTTGGTTTTCGTAAGATGACTTACTCACCTAGACAGAGGGAGTAGTTGTATTTAAAAGTCGAGGGCGGGGCTTTTCCTGCGCGGTAGGCGGGGCAGTTCCGCCTAGTCGGTTCGACAGAGACGCGAGAAGACGAGGGAGTAGGCTGCTGCAAATGTAGGGTTGTGTGATTTGACAGCGAGTTACTGCTGGACAGGTGGGGCCCCGTGATTTGACTTGCCATTATCATTTTAACTGCGGCACTACGACCGGCGTGAGTCTCCTGATTCCTGACCACCTCCATACAGGTGCCTCTCCCAATGCTCCACCATGTAGTAGTAGAGGCTGGCTCTTGCATGAGAGCCCACTTCTCCACTTTTTCCTTGCCTCTCTTTCCTCCACATATGCAAAAATGTCATGTAAAGCGCACTATTGTACTTACTTGCTCCTACAGGTGCTTAAGCTTTCCACATAGGCATAAAGTCTGATGTGGCAAGTTAATCAAGAAGAGAGAGACTAGTTTGGTGACCCAAGGAAGAAACGGTGCTAAGCGCGGGTACCTAGGTGAAAAGACAATTTTGAGTCTATAAGTAATTAAATGAAGCAAACTTAGCAACACCATTTCATTGGAAGAGGTGACTCCTTGGCAAATGCAATAAATACTAGTACTCCCTGTGTCCCATTATATAAGAACGGTTTTGACACTACACTAGTGTCAAAAACGTTCTTATATTATGGGACGGAGGGAGTACGAAGAAAGAGATAGAGAGGAGTAAAAAAAATACACTTATAGCCAACCTTATAGCCAACCTTGTTGTAGTATGAGTGACTAAGTGATGCCTATGTATGACATGCCAACATCAGATAGCCTAACGCACCATGTTAAATCTCCAAGGGCGCGACCGCGCGAGCGACACGACGCTCATGGTAGGTGCGACCATGATACGGGCTGCTGGCAGCCCTTGGATCTGAGATCAAACAGTCGCATGCTAAGTTGCTGAAAATTTGCAGAATAACCCTCCAGGATAGGATATTCACCCATAGGTCTAAAATCACGCCATGCAACCATTCGATCTTAGATCCAAGGGCTCTCGGAAGCCCGTATCATGGGAGAATGGAAAGCCGCTACCCTGCCGTTCGCATGCTGGCAGTTCGCTCCTACTCGTCCCCGCACGTCCTTTAATACTACGGCGGTTCGCTCCTAGTCGTCCCGTCCATTCACATTACGGCAGTTCCACTAATCCTAACCCTCCTCCCAAATCCATGGCGTCCCAAATCTCCCCGATCGGGCGGTGAGTACAAGGTTAGAACCATCACCAACGATGAGTTCGACGTCATCTACACCTGCATTTCCATGACGGTGAAAGGATGCCTTTCGCTTCGCACACATGTTCAAAAACTCACATGATGAGTGGGTCGCTGGGCTAGATGTTGAGTACACCACGTCGTGGGACGAGAGAAGGATCTAAAGGACGAACAGAGAGGAAGAAGCGGCCGTGATCCGGGTTTGCGTACATAACATTTGCTTGGTCTACCACATATGCCATGCCGACGTTGAGTGCCAGGATTTTAAGAACTTCCTCGAGGACAAAACAGTCAAATTCGTTCAGAGACTTTAAGAACGACAAAGAAGTCCTGCGTCGGATAGGCCTCGTTGTAGGCAACCCTTCGACCTCCGGAAGAAGAATCGGTGGTGCCTCTCGTCGACCCTCAATGTTGACCTGGCAGAGCCATGGTTCATCCTTCAGACGTAAACCCGGAGAAACCTCCATACACGCTTTCATCATCATGCATGGCAGCGGAATGTACTATATATAGACCACATCCAAGACGCTGCAATGGATGGCTACCTTTGTTTCAATATCTACAAGGGTTGGATGAAGAGCAACGACCAAGTTGGCGGTTCAAGCAAAGAAGTATCGGCCAAGAGGAAGAGGGACAAGGACTACGAGTAAGGTGGCGATGTCGTTGCTCATGGTGGTTCTAAACTTCTAATGCAAAGGTGTCACCGGATTAGTTGCATAGTTTAATTTCGTGTGTGCTTAGTTTAATTTGAGGGGTGTGTTGTGTTGAGCCCCAAAGCAGAACTATGTTATGTTCCTTCTCGTTACTTTAACTCTTCAAAGATGTACATACTAGTACTAGTATTTCTTTAATAGAATTTAGCACGCCAATTAAGCACGCACTAGCTTTTTAATAGTATTATATGCATAATTTGGCGACGAGCGCTCTCTATATGTACCACCTTTTTTTTAATTTCAATTTTTGCTCCATGGCGCAATCCATCGATAGTGGAGTACTACTGTACAAAAGTATACATTTTTTAAAAGGCTAGCGTACTGCTCATCACATATATATATAGCCAGTTAAATTATCAACCTAGAACGACGTGCATGCCATGTAGTAAACCGATACGGAGGAAGTATAGTGAAAATGAGCTGATTTTACCGAGAGATCGGCGGGGGAGCATGGCCTGTCATGCGGTCCCACATGTCATGATGTACCAAGGCGATGCACGTGTCCCTCTTGAGGCAGAAGCAATACTAGTACGTGGTTTGAGATTATGTCGAACCGAAGTGTGAAATAATGGTTGCTTCGTTAAATGCAGGAAGGTGCGGCATTGTGATTTGACGTCTCATTGCTCATTACTACTCTTGGGCGATGCAGTGGGGGTGCATCCCCTTGCTGTTCTGCACTGTTATTTGGTGCTTGACACGTCGACCTGGTTGCTATATGTCCCACATGTCGGCGACAGGAAGTACATAATTCATGAAAGGGAGCGACTTAGTTTTGGAAAAATCTGTTTTTACGGAGTACGTACCCACTAGGGTTTACAGGGATCATCTAACAAACATTCGTTTTCCCATTTGATATGTCTCAATTCTACTATACTAGTAGTAGTACCATTACATGTTGGATTTCGAGGTGCGTTAGATCACCCGACGCAAGCAGTGTCAAGAGGAAACTAACCAATGCGTGTACAAGTTCATGGAAATTTAGTGGTCATTCATGCATTCGTTCTAATTAATGCCTCGGTAAACATAACTTCTTGAGAAAAACGAGCATACTGTGCAAACTAAGAAATTAATTCGACCACTCACCGTCTACCTTGGTTGGAGAGATTTTGAAATTGAGCCATAAACTGGAAAGGAGGGAGTAGTAACTTTTGTCTCGATTACTATTTGTGGCCTTGTATAGATGCAAAATGTACTTTTTTATAGTGGCCTTGTATAACTAATTAAATAGAGGGAGTACTAACCAAAGTACGTAGTAGGGACGAGGAGTAAACGGAGGGAGTAGTAAAATTTTCTCCTTGTGCTGCGAGCCACCGCCCGCGTGGGCGAGGGAGCGGGCGTAAAGGCGTACAATAGTAGTAAGCTTCACCTCATCCTACGAGCCACCGCGCCCGTGGGCAGGGGAGACGGCGTACTAAGCAAGTTTCTCCTCGTTCTACGAGTTAACAGGACACATCAAAAGTACTCTAGTGTATACAGCCTTGCCTCTAATGTAGGCCCCACATGGTTTGCCTCTTTTTTTTAATTTAACATAATGCGTCAAGTCGCAATTTGTTTGTTCACCCGTGGTAGACGATCCTCCCTCCACCAAGTGGACAACGGTACACGTGCCAAATTACCACGTGGGCTGCCTTTTTCGTCTGAAATGTGCTCCACCGTGTACCCGCGGGTGTGGTTGGGAAAGAGACGGGAGTACGTGCGTCGTGCGTGCACCTCTTCTCTTCGTGCACGTCCCCCACCTACGTGGGTGTGTGTGAGAGAGATACAAACCTAGACATAATGCGCCGTCCATCCCCATGCCTCCGCCCAGTCCGACCACCAATCACCACCACGGCACCACGCCCCACTCCTCCTCACCTTATCTCTCATATTTCTCCCTCCATTTTTATATACAAGGGGCCACTATCAAAATTACAATTTGCAGATATACAAGGTCACTAACACTAATCGATGCAATATTAATGGTGTTTGCCTCGTGGTACTAGCAAAGGAGGACATTAATTATCCCTTGCATGCATGCGAGAGTTTGTAAAAAAATACATCTTGATGTTCCATGCAATGCACGGGCATCTTGCTAGTCCATGAAAACAACACATGGCAAAATTCCACGGCGAACGAGGGATTTGAATCTATTGGGAGGGGCTGTTTGGATCTTGCCCGGGGTAGCCAAAATATTGGTGACCCTTCTGTCCACCGGTGCCTTTGCCACCAATCAACGAGGAATGGCTCGGGTGCTCATGCTGTCATGCATCCTCCAAATACAAGACGTTGGAGACGAAGCTCAAGACGAGCTGTGTTTTTTTGTCCCATTAACGCCGCCCGAGCCGCCTGCAGATCGACGGCGACCATAAATTACGCCATCCAACCGTAGCCGCACACATTATGACAGCAACTCAACCAACCGGACGAAATTCACGCAAACACATAGACAAACTGATATTTCATATAAACAACGACGGAAATCATATAAATACCGGATTTTCACACAAACATGACGAATTTCATTACATTCAAATGAACTACGCGGTGCTAGTTCTGGACAACACAGGTATATAATACCTGGCCTAAATGGTCACCCGCCGATCGAGTTGTGTTCCTCATGTCCGGCAGCACGATCACCGGACTGCTGGGAGCCCCAGAGGTATATGCTTCAGCGCAAAGGACGGCTCGCTTCCCCACTGCCCAACTGATATCATTGGCTGGTGCCGAAGATAATGGTGGCCGGCACCGGTTCGAGTTCATCACCGGCCACTACTTCGCCATGGCCGGCACCGTCTCGAGTTCACCCTAACATTCCCCTCTTCCGTGGATCCCATGCGGGGTCGACGAAGGTCCTCGCAACAAAAGGATCCGGCAAGACACCTGCTGTGTACGCCGGCGTCGCCTCCGCGGTGGCCTTCATGGGACCCAAGCGGCGGCCTCCCGTGTTCTACTTCTCCTCGATGATGGCGGCGGACGGCGAGGCCAGCCACCGACTTCGTTGCTCTCCGCGCACCGGCTTCGCCGCTGCTTGCATGGCGGCGGCCGCCCGGCATGGGGAGTCTCGGCCACGTAAACGGGAGACGCAGTACGAGGCGGCGGCGTGGACTCCAGCAACGACGGCCTGCGTCGCGCTTTCCTCGTCGAGCTGGCCTGGAGCGGCGAGTTGCTGAACCGCGCGCCTGCTTGGGCCGGCAACTGGCTCCGTAGGGCGAGGGAGGGAGGTGGATCAGCGAGCTGCATAGCTCGTATCCGGCGGGCTACCCAGCCGGCTTGGATGCGGAATAACTACTCTTCGTAAGCCATTGTAAGAGTGGACAAAATGGTGGAGGAGATAGGGGAGCGGCGGAGGTGTGCGATTCTTGGCCGGCGTTTGGCCTCGTTTAAATAGGAGATTAAATAGATGGCGGACGGGAGGAGCTCGGCCGGCGTTGCGTTTAACACCGGCCCGGTCATGAACGGACGTGTGTCCAGAGTGGGTTTCTCGGCTTCCACACGGGCGGGTTTCATGGAGGCGTTTGAATGCGGCACGGAGGCGTGTTCAGCCGGGCGTGCCGCATGTGGCGCCCTCGACTCGACCTAGGACACCACGCCGTTCTTCCATCGATGTGTGGGCTCTTTGGGTGCATGGCCTGCATGTCGCTGACCCAACGCAGTAGCGACAGCAAAGGAACCTTTGGTGGGCCAGGGCGGTCAGAAGCGGGCATTTCATAAACCGATGATTGTTCATTGAGTGTGATGTCATCTTTTTCATGTAGTTAAGCCTACTATGTTGATAGCCCGTTTGATACGTTGTGATTCATAAAGACCGATGCAAACATCAATGTTCTGCTTATCATAGATAAGATTGATTAATACCCGTAACAATCCATGTCCTTAACAAAGGGTGCATGCACGTATAGGTTGAGCGTGTATCTTGCGTCGTGTGCTGGGTGCATGCAGGCGTGCGAGTGTTGCGTGCGTGCAAGGGTGCGTTTCAGTGTTGCATGCATGGGTGTGTACGTGCATGTGTTCGTGAGTGCATGTGTACGTGTCAGTGTTGCACGCCAGCATGCGTGCGTGTGTACGTGTCAGTGTTGCACGCCTACATGTGTGCGTGTCTTGCATGCGTGCATGTGTATGTGTTGGGTGAGGCTACACGTCAGTCGACTGGCTTTTTCATCTACATGATCTTGAGATTTTACGAAGTCACCATAGGTGCCTTGTAGTCGAGTGGAACGTCTTCTCCCACTGAACGTACATCGCCAGAAAATACTGAAATTAACACAAGATAAATGCTAGCACCGGGACTTTAACCTTGGTGGGCTCGAGAAACCACTGTCCTCTAACCATCCAACCACATGTTGGTTAGCACGACAAAATGTATGTGGTGACCGTGATGAGCTTATTCTGAAGTCCAGTGACCATATCGTGCTTTCGCTTCAAATACAATGACCGTAAGTGTCGTCAACAAAATACAGAGCACGCATCAAATGCAAAGTCCGTCAGTGTCATCAACAAAATATGGAGACGTATCGTGAGCTAGATACCGTTGTACTATTGTATATGCTTATTTTCTTAGTGGCCGATTGCGTGTGTGGTGTGGTGTGGTGGGCACATCATTTCTAGTTGTGGTGGGTCAACATGAAGACTCATGGGTCGGTTCCATCCTGCGCCACATATAGGTTGGACCGAGACGTGTTATACGGAGACCCATGTGGAGGACTCGGCGGACAACACGAAGCTACCAGAGTCGCGGAGGACTCTATCCCCACTGGTGATAAGCCGACTATATATGATTTGTAACCCTAGGCCCTTAGTATGTTATACAAGCTTGGGGGTTAGTTCGTCGATAGTATACACACACGCACAATGCCCGGTATTCACGTGTACTTTGTACACACCCCTATAACTAATATACTGATGCGAGAGTAGGCTCTTTCTTCAAGCGCAAGGGTCCGATCCGAACTAGGGTAAAACTTTACCTCGTATTACCATCCAAATTTAACAGCCAGGGATATCTCACCGAATGATATGATGAAATCATATCTTCCAACTACTATTAGAGAGGTGTGTCTGGGGGGCAATGTGTGCGAGAGAGGCCTAAAGATAATGTGCGTAAGGGAGAGACACATAGGCACATATATGTGCGTATAGAGGGCTAGTAGAGACTGTGCATGTGTATATATGCATGTGAGAGAAATAGTGCTTTCCAACTGAGATTAGTGAAAAGAGTGGTACATAGTAGTCAGAAAGAGAGAGAGAGAGAGAAACAGAGAGAGCATGTGCGTGAGACACCCGACACCACGAGAGAGATTGTGAGCATGTGTGAAAGAGAAATGCCGATGCATATAAAGTGTGTGCACTTATGCGTTAGATAGAGATATATAACGCTTTTGTGAGAACGGGGCGAGGCGTAGTGCATCTACGTGTAAAAGGCGGTTCTACGCATTAAATTAAAATATAAATGGCATTATTATTTTTGGATGAGATCATGAATTTTGCAAAATTGCGTATGGACGAAAATCGGTCTATCAAACACCCATACTCTATTGGATTCTAGCATGTGCATGTGTTTATTTCATATTATCGATCCATAGAGTGAGAGCGGTTTGAAATACAGGCAATGGATGCTTTTGCAATTCATATATAAACATTAATTAGTGAACTCCATGTTGTTAGTGTGAAGCACTTTATACATTTTTCACTTGCATGGATACATTCCAAATTGCTAGCTATGAAATAAAATACATGTCGAATTCAACATAAAGGGGGTTTCAAAGATTCGAATTCATAGGAAGTGCATTCATCTATTTGAACCCGAGATAATAGTATTTGTAAATCAGATGTAAAAGGGGGCATCAATCTTTGTTGTGAGTTTGAACATGCTATATATATTCATACGCATATCTAACTTTTTTTTTGCAACCAAGGAGATTATACATGGAACCATGCATGAACTGAGGTAATTTGCATATTTTTTAATATATACTCGTGTACAATGTATATTAAAATGTACCCCCTCCATTCCAAAATAATCATAGCTTTAGGATTTTCAAGAGTAAAGATTTGTGAAGTTTGACAAATCCTGAAAGTTCAATTCAAGAGAACCGAAAACGTTAATGCTTCTGCTCCCAAATATTGAGCAAAGCACCAAATAGGCCTCTGGTTACCCGAAACCGCGCGAGACTAATGTTTTGGTGGTAGGAAATTACTGTCCCTAACTCTGGCCCGTGTAACCTATCAGCCCGATGTCCAAAGGTCTAAACCGGGTTAGGTTTGTAACTTCACCAAGACGCCAGTCTCAACCGCCTCCGAGAAGCATTCATACGCCGTGGGCGCCTAAAAACCCATGCGCTCGGCCGAAATCTATCCCGCCCACATTTGGGACACCTGACATGACTGTCCTACCCCCAACCTGCAATATGTCCGAAATTTTAGATGGGGGCAAAGTTTGTAACTTTCCCAAATTTCAAACAAGTGCGTCTCAAACCGAAACATTGTTCCCCCTTAGTTCGCCGCATCCCTTTGTTTCCCCATTCATACTCCGTGGGTGCGAAAACGCCCTCTCCACCAGCCGCGAAACCCCAACCTCCTCCGTCCTCCACCCCATAGCGGCCAATCCACCGCCGCCCTCCTCCATCACGCCGGAGCCGGTACCCCGACGTCGTCGTCCAACGCAACCGCAACCGCAACGGCGCCCTCAAGGACTTAGCAGCTGAAACCGAGGCAGAGCTGCCTCCACGATGCCGACGCCGACGCGCGTGCATCGTAACCACTCCGACCACGCCGTCCTGCGCCTCACTGCTGCGGCTCCACTGCCAGCAACCGTCCACCGCACCGGAGTTGTTCCCGCTACGTCGTCGTTCGCCGCCTCGGATCTGCTTCCCCGCCGCCGACAGACGGCCAACGCACCACACTCAACAACTTGGCCATGGGTTCGTCCAAGGCTGCACCGTCCTCCACAACTTCTAGTTTCCGGTGAACAACAAGATCGTCGGAAAAACATAAGGAGGACACAGCACTGCCAGCAGAAAGAGGTACTCCTCTTCCCTTATTCGTGCAAATGTTACGTCTCCGCTCACACCATATTCATCCCACGAAAGAAACTAGTTGAGCGCTTCTTACTGCATCTTCTTCGTGATACAAATGCACAAGGTTTCCTCCCTTTTACTATTTGACCTTTGCTAGAGGTCAGTAGCCCGCCTGGATTTCAATTCAGGGTCAGTCAAACTGCAATTAAAAGAAGCAGCACCCGCTTAGGCGCGTGGAGCACCTAGTCCGCCTGTTCCACGGGGAAGGGGCACATCAGTGTCTATCATAGGGGTGTGGGGCGCAGGAGCTGCTTGCGCCTGATCTGGAGGTCGGCGGGGCTTGAATGGATGGCCGGGGGGCGGTGCCAAGCACGGCGGCACGGTGAGGTCAAGGGGAGGGCGCAGGCAGGGGAGGAATACTGGGCCGATGTTCGCTGGCGTTTCAAGGAACATCGTCAACACTGATTGGCTGGAGGTAGATGAAGGCGATTTGCCCGTTCTTTGTACATCGGACGGTGCAGAAAAAATGGACTAGCCTATTTGCTTTCAGTCGACTGTTATTTTCATAGAATAATGTAGTAATTGAGTGTGCCATGCATGTTGTAGAGCTATCATATGTCTCCCGTCATTTATTTCTCACCGACCTGCTATCTGCTACCTTTAAACTATACTAATTGTGCACACACTTCACCCATACTCACACTATTGTTTTTTTATGCATGGGTATTTCAGACTCTGACGCAGTGTTGATGAATGCAGAAAAGAAAAGACATAAGTCGCTCCAGTGTAATTCGAAGATAAGCACTAAGCGTTTCAGCGCTCTAATGGGTGCAGTGTCAGCAGTTGGAGACAGTAAACGTAGCTCTGCAGTTTATGATCTCAATTGCCACACACAACCATCCCAGGCAACCGTTTCGGTGCAACAAGACCAAGACCAGCCCCAACGGCTGGAAGGGAATCATCGTGGAGCCCAAGCAGGCGTCATCACCAGAGCCTTTGGCAGGCGAGGACTAACTTTAGTCAGGATAAGTGTACCCGTTGTTCCCCTTCAAAATGGCCAATTGTTGGCGCCCTTCCCGCTCAATATTTGGGAAGAGGCCCAGGGCCATCGTCTATATAAGTAGAGCTAGCCACCATAGTAGAAGTGTGGGCATTCGGAATCCAGAGAGAGAGATAGAGACCCGATCCTCAAGCTAGAGTGATGGAACACCACCCAGCAGTTCATCACACCCGCCAAGTGCAGACCCTCGCGAGGCTGTTCTTCCCTGTACTGTTCTTCATCATCCCAAGAGGCAATCCACCACACCACAAACTAGAGTAGGGTATTACACCACAACGGTGGCCCGAACTAGTATAAATCTTGCGTCTCTTGTGCTGTTCTTTTTAGTAGTTTAGGTCCCTGCGATTCGGCGAGGTACGAGACGGTGGAGGGTTGGATCTCTGCGCACACCCCAGAGTTCGAACCTTAAGGGTCTGCCGGAACCCGAAATCCGACATTTTGGCGCGCCAGGTAGGAGTGCGCCGGAATCTGCCTTTCGTCGCCTCGTTCTTCCCCGACCACCACAACCATGTATGACACTTCGTCCGCTGCTGAAGCGCCGAGGCCGCCCTCGCCTCCCATGTCGCCCAGACGGCTCTGTCGGCGGGCGACCTCGCTGCTCGTCACCTGCCGTCAACGCCGCCACCGGCCCGGCGAAACGAGCAACACGCGTCGTCCTAGCACCCGTCCATGAGGCGGGACGGCCGCACCGCCACGCCGTCGCTCACCCCCGCTGGTTCTTCGTCACGCGCGCCCCGCGCGGCCATGGAGGCCCGAGCTGCACTCATCGCGGCTAACGAGCTCCTGCGCTACCGCCCGTCGGCCGACGACGTTTACGAAGAATGGCTCGACCGAAGTCGCCGAGCTCGTCTCGCTGCTGAGGCGACCCGTCGTCCGTCTCGGCACCGCACCCGCCCAGCTGGCGATGAAGCTCCGGGCGCCTCGGCCGCCTCCTCCTCAAGACGGCGCCACAGCTGGCCCCAAAGCGCGCGGCCTGGCGGAACCCGTTCCGCCAGCGCCGCGCAGCAAGAGCAGAGTTGTCAAGAAATCCTCGGCTGGCAAGAAGCCGCCCGAGCGCTCCCGCTCCAAAGACGTCAAGACCTGCGCTGCCCCGACCACGGCGCGAGTGGAGGCCTGCAAGACCAAGCTCTCGCCGTCTGAGGCCCCAGCAGTCACGGCGGGCTGCCGCGCCTTCACCTCCGAAGGCTGGCAGCGTCGGCGGGCCCGCCAAGTTCAAGCCAGACCTGCCTCCACGCTACGACGGCACGGTGACCCCACGGAGTTCCTCCAGCCTCTGAGCTGGGCATCGAGGCTGCCAACGGGATGAAAAGGTCATGGCAAACTGGTTTCCCATGGCGCTCAAGGATGGGCCCTGCACTGGCTCTGAACCTGGCCCCGTGCACGCGATCTCTTCTGGCCGAGATGCGTACTCGCTTCATCGCCAACTTCCGTGGTACTTCGCGACCGCCACCCGCCGTGAGCGACATGCGCCGAATCAAGCAAAGCCGGTGGAAACCCCGCAAAAGTACATCGGTGCTTCAACAACGCTACGCCTCAAGATCCCTTGTGGTAACAGAGGAGGCCATCATCGCCTTCTCCGACGGCGCGGCGTGACGTCAAGATGAAGGAGGAGCTAGCGATGCATGAAGATCTGCACCTCCTCGAGCTGTTCAACTTGGCGACCAAGTGCGCGCCAGGCTGAGGAGGGCCGCCTCTCCTCCTCGAGCTGCCTGCCGCGGATCCCGAAGAGAAGAAGTCCAAGGCCAAGGACGTGAAACGCAAGGGGGCTGCCGTACTCACGGCCGAACCAGACACCAAGCGCGGCAGAGATCAGCCCGAGTCCTCCAAGGGCAGCCGGAACTGCGTGTACCATGACCTCCACACCCACAACACCAACAAATGTCAGGAGCTCCTGGCCGTGCGCGAAGGAAGGATCGGCAGACGCCCCGAGCGCAGCGACCGGGGCTACGGCCGAGGAGGAGGAAGGAATGCAGGACGCTGGGAAGACCGCGGCCCGCGCCAAGGGTGGCGCGACCAACCTCGCGAGGACCGCTGGCAAGACCCACCTCGCGAGGGAGGCTGGAGGGATCAGCCTCGCGACGATCGCCCGTAGGAGAACGCAGGCCTCCCTCCGCTGCCGCCGCCGCCAGAGAGAATCGAAGACCGTCATCAATACGAGGGGGCTGGGGGCTTCCAGGAAGCGTGTGCGATCGCCTGCATCCTGGGCGGAGCTCAAGCCCCAGCCTCTCACCGCATCTTCAAGCAGTTCGCCCGCGAAGTGAATGCAGTCCTCCCCAAGCTCGAGTGCATGCGCCCTCTCAAGTGGTCGGCGGCGCCATCACGTTCAGCTCAGCGGGTCAGCTCAAGTGCGCAGCCACAGCCGGAGTTCTCCCGATGCTTTGTTCCCCAATCATCAAGAACGCGTGCTGGTCACCAAGACCCTCATCGACGGGCGGAGCAGGGCTCAACGTCTGTCCGTGGAGACATTCAACAATCTTCAAGTGCCTTCTGATCGGCTTCACCAACCAAGCCTTTCTCCGGAGTCACCGACGGCTCCACGGTCCCGATCGGGCAGGTCGCCTTCTGTCACCTTCGGGCTCGCGACAACTACCACACCGAAGCTCATCGACTTTGACGTCGCCCACATTACTTTGTCAGACAACGCCATCCTCGGGTACCCGGCATTGGCCAAATTCATGGCCGTAACCCACCATGGCTAAAACATCCTCAAGATGCTGTGAAGCGGCGGAGTCATCACGGTGCCTGTGTGAAGAGAGAGACGATGTGCTCCCAGGCGAGCGAGCTTTTTCAGGCCGCATCGCTGGAAGACCCAGACCACAACAGCAGGAGGCCTCCCGAGGCCGCACCCAAGAAGAAGAAGACATCGACCGGCCCGGCTCTTCAAGAGACAGGCCCCTCAGGGTCCACATCGGGCCAGGGGGAGCCTCCTTCCATCGCATAGGAAAGCGCGCCCAGTGCCATCCTCAGGCAGGGCTCGGGGGCTCTCCCCTGGAGGGCCGTCGACCTCGCCAAGGTCTCGAGGGAGGCGCTTGGGCACCACGTGGAGGCGTGTTTCGAGGCACGTTTCCCGCAAGCAGGAGCAAGGCCAGGAGGGCAGAACCCTCAAGAGTTCGTCAGCAAGGCCATTCAGGAGCTACAGGAGTCAAGGGTCATGAGGGGCAGCCGCCGCCTACCCGCTGTGGCCCCCCATCCAGGCGAGGATGGTGCGCTGCGCGTCTGCATCGACATACCATGGCTCAACCGAGCCGCATCTCAAGAGCGCTTCGGCCCTCGCGAGAGTGGGGCGTTCGAGGTCCGCCCACTGACTACGCACGCATGCCTTGGCTCGCTTAAACGGCTGCCGCTGCGCCGCTGCCTCATGAGGACCATCCTGGAGGCTCAAGAGGTCAGGCACGCCGCAGCCCTGGCGGAGATGGAGATGGCCCCTAAGGAGCTGCTAGCGCCTCCGGAGCCTCCCGAGGCCCCTGGGCCTGGGGGATCATGAGGATCGGTTCCCGCAGCCCACCGAGTTTGCTACACCAACACCCCTTCATCCCCAACATCACCAGTTGACATCTTAAAGTTTTATTTCCGGCTGGGAGCGCCTTCAGGGCTGCATTATTCCCAGGCCGCGTGGGTCCGTCCCTGCGGCATGTATCCCTTTTTACTTCATGTCATTAGCTTATCCTGCTGGGGGCGCCCCTCGGGCTGCATCATCCCCAAGCCGCTCGGGCCAGTCCCAGTGGCATGTATCCTTCCTACTTTTTCCTTTTCCTGGGTGGCGGAATCTTGCGCGTTAAAGGGGGGGTGCCTGAGCATCGCGACTCAGGGCTCCTACCGGCCCTCCGGCCCTCACCCTCTGGTCTTGTCCATGGCATCGCGACCTGGCTTGCAATGACGGCCGAGACCAGCCGAGAGCCGGGACCCGAGGACGAGAGTTTCGTCATCTAACCCAGCTTGGCGTTAAAGGGGTGCCCGAGCATCACGACTGTGGCTCCTACCGGCTCTCCGGCCCTCACCCTCTGGTCTTGTCCATGGCATCGCGACCTGGCTTGCCAGCGATGGCTGAGACCAGCCCGAGAGCCGGGACCCGAGGACGTAGAGTTGCGTCATCTAACCTAGCTTGCGCGTTAAAGGGGGGTGCCTGAGCATCGCGACTCAGGGCTCCTACCGGCTCTCCGGCCCTCACCCTCTGGTCTTGTCCATGGCATCGCGACCTGGCTTGCCAGCGACGGCTGAGACCAGCCCGAGAGCCGGGACCCGAAGACGAAGAGCACCGGCATCTGGCCAAATTTGCAGGAGCACACTCGAAGATAAGGCCCAGAGCCAGGCGCAATCCACCTTGAGGTAGGGCCTCGTGAGTCCCGCACAGGCTCAAGGGTGCCCCAGCACACCTCGCGAGGCCTCTCGCGCCTCTCCAAAGCAACTAACGGCAGGGCTAACGGTCGCCACGGCGAGCTCTTGTTCCTTTTGTGGTGAACCTGCAGGGCCCCTCCGAGGAGCACGAAACGACCTCGCCACGCAAACTCTAGCCGGCCAAGGCACGGGCCTAGCGCCGCACCAGGAAGCATTGTCCTGACCCTCGAAGATAAGTCACCCTCCGGACACACTAGTCATCGCCAAACAATCCCCACACTCAATGCGACCCCGTCTTAGCAACGTCGCTCTCCTTTCTCACCGAATGATGGCTGCTTGAGCGCCAAGGGGGACCCCCTGAGCATCGCGACTCAGAGGCTCTTACCGGACCTCGGGCCGCTCACCTCCTGGCCTTGACCACGGCATCGTGACCTGGCATACCAGCGACGGCTGAAGCCGCCTTGGGACTGGGACCCGTCGGCGCAGAGCACCAAGCCCTCACGAGGTCTGAAAGGAGGAAACTGAGCTAGAACGAAATGAGCATCTCAGACCGCCTCACAATAAAGAACATATTGACAAACGGTTACAACATCTTACAAGCCCTCACAAGTACATTCTTGGCTCCTCGTAGGAACAAAAGACGCGAATCCTAAGGAGTCCTATCTACAGGGACCACCACGACAGACGCCATCATCAACAATGGGCCACCCGGTCCGGAGCCAACCCAACCCAGATCAGGGGTGGCGACGACCTGACGAGCTAGCCCTGCTTCGGGAGCGGCGCAGGCTCGGGGGCTCGTAGCTGTCGTCGCTCGTCTCTGGCGTCGCGAAGAGCTCGGCGGAGTCGCTGGATCCTCAGCGCCTTAAATGCCTGAGAAGCCGCCAAGGTGGTGGTCGGCCTCCGCCTCACCGCAGCAGGGCCCCGACCGCCTCTCCCGGGGCAGCACTCCAGCCGGCGACCCTCCGTGTCGAAGACCTTGAAGGACACCACCGAAGCACCATCGTACTCTAGGTGGATCGTGAGGGCGCCCTCATCCTGCAGACCCGGCGACCTCATCCCAGCCCTCGAGTCATGAAGACCTCGCCTGGGCACCACTGCAACCTCTGCGCCTTGCGAGGGTGTCGCAAGCGTGCGCCGCAGCCAGAGTCCTGTGGGGCTCTGCCGGACGATTTGGAGGCGAAGAAAGAAGGAAGACGAATCCAAGACTTAGGAGGCGCGGAGACACGAAGCACGAACTCCCGGCAGGAGCCCTGGGCGTGGACTCCAGGAGGGAAGACGCACACCTTTGTGACCCGCCGGCGTCGTCGGCGGCGCCGCTCGTGGCGCCCGGCGTCACCTCCTTCAGGGCCACCAATTTGCGCGTACAAGGGAAGAGGAAACCCTGGTGGCGGCCACGCGCACCAGGGCATGGGCGCCTCCTGGCGAGCGCTCCTGCCCTGACACCAGAGAGCAAGCCGCTTCTTTGGGGAGCAGGTCAGGGATCCTCTTGAGGAGCCTTTCCTTCTCTTCCACGGAGAACCGGCGGATCGGAGCCATGGCGACTGCATTTAAACGAGGAGGAGGAGAAGCAGAAGGATAGACTGGAAGGGCGTGCGTCGTTCCGTACTTATGGCTGGCGAAGGCCAACCGTCGGCCTCCACGATCACCGATCATCATGACCAACTCTGCATGCAGGGACTTGTCGAATCCGGGCGGTTACCGAGGCATCGTGGGGGAGCAGTGCGCACGCGTCCAATCAACCGCCACGCGGCGCCCAAGGCCGCAGGCTGTTAGGGCCCGCGACGCTTCGCACTTGCCCTTTCGCCTCTCTGCACGGCCAAATCCGGGCGTGTCGTGGGCTGGGGCTACTGTCCGGCGTTAAGGAACGGGGTCCCCAGACTTGCTCGCCTGGGCCCGCGGGCGTGGCTCAAAGGAGGCCAGGACAGCCCATCTTCATCAACACAAGCTCAAGACCTCGCGAGGCAAAGCCTCGCGGGGCGGACGACAAGGAGCTTCCTCAGGCACGGCCTCGTCAGGCTGGCTCATGAGGAGGCGGAGAGTTCAAGGCAAGGTACCTCGCGAGGTGCCCATGACGCAAGCCATGACGATCAAGGGCGCCAATCGGGCGCCAGCCCGCACAGCGTCCTCCTTTCCCCTTTGGTGCAAAGGGAGCAAGCGCAGGCGAGAGCATCCAGCAAAGGCACCCGTTTCGGTGCAACAAGACCAAGACCAGCCCCAACGGCTGGAAGGGAGTCATCGTGGAGCCCAAGCAGGCGTCATCACCAGAGCCTTTGGCAGGCGATGACTAACTTTAGTCAGGATAAGTGTACCCGCTGTTCCTCTTCAAAATGGCCAATTGTTGGCGCCCATCCCGCTCAATATTTGGGAAGAGGCCCAGGGCCTTCGTCTATATAAGTAGAGCTAGCCACCATAGTAGAAGTGTGGGCATTCGGAATCCAGAGAGAGATAGAGACCCGATCCTCAAGCTAGAGCGACGGAACACCACCTAGCAGTTCATCACACCCGCCAAGAGCAGACCCTCGCGAGGCTGTTCTTCCCTGTACTGTTCTTCATCAGCCCAAGAGGCAATCCACCACACCACAAACTAGAGTAGGGTATTACGCCACAATGGTGGCCCGAACTAGTATAAATCTTGTGTCTCTTGTGTTGTTCTTTTTAGTAGTTTAGGTCCCTGCGATTCGGTGAGGTACGAGACGGTGGAGGGTTGGATCTCCGCGCGCACCCTAGAGTTCGAACCTTAAGGGTCTGCCGGAACCCGAAATCCGACACATATGGTGTCTAGCTTGTATTGCTTCCAATTTGGTTAAATTGCATCTGTTTACTTTACACATTATACCTTTGATATTGACATGCCTTCCTGTTTTTGATACATACTACATATGTCTATTAACCATGTTCATACATCAAACTAATGCTCTTTTGTATCCCTCGTCAATCACTTATGATGAGACAGTCACCCGGGTGGTTCTTGTGAGACGCCCTACTCGTTTAAAGAGTGCAGTGTCATCCTCCCCACATGATTCTCAAGAAACAGCAAGGCTAAATGAAGATAGTCAACGTATCTCTCTAGTTGATCACCACAATTTCCCCACACCACCATCGCAGGTGCTTGCTCTTACTTGGCAGTGTGATATGTGGTTACATGTTGCATATGGTGTCTACCTTGTAATGCTTCAAATTAGGGTAAATTGCATCTGCTTAGTTAACACATTATACCTGTGAATATGACATGCCTTCCTATTTTTGGTACATACTACGTCTTTCTATTAACCATGTTCTTACATCAAAACTACTTTTCTTGTGTATCCCTCATCAATGCTCCTAATTTGTTAAATTGCATCTCCTTAGCTTACACATGATACATGTGAATATGACACGCTTTCCTATTTTTGGTACATACTATATCTGTCTATCGCACCATGTTCTTACATGAAACTACTCTTATTTTGTATCCTGCATCAGTCACTTATGATGGGACACCTTTAAGTTGGCAGTGTGATATTGGTTTGCGTCTTGAATATTATTTCTAGCATGTGTTGCTTCTAGTTTGATGAACGCCACCTATGACGAGACAGTTTTAACTTGGTAGAGTGATATTGATTGCACCTTCCATATGGTGTCTTGTAGTGTTTCTAATTTGTTGAAGTGCCTTCTGCTTAGTTACCACATCATAGGTGTGAATATGTCAAGCCGTCCATTTTTTCATACATATTCCATCCTCGTATCATGACTTTGCCTTACATTAGATTAGTGTTCGTCAGTATCATGCATGAATGAGTTCGGAAGAGCGAATGATATTCCTTTTTCTTGTCGGTATGACCTCACAATGCAAAATCAATAGAGCTGAAGGAAATTGGCAAGGCATTGGATGATGGTGGTCCTTCCGAGCAACTGAAATGGAGGTTCTCTACAGATTCTACTCCGCCATCCTCCCAACAAGATTCGCAAGACAACGCAAGGCTAGACAGTGAACGTAGCTGTGTAGATGATGAGCACATCTCCCCTACTCCACCATCACAGGTGCTTGCTCTAACTTGGCACTATTATATGTGGTTGCATGTTGCGTATGATGTCTAGCTTGTATTGCTTCTAACTTTGTTGAATTGCATCTGCTTACTTACTTTACACATAATGCCTGTGAATATGACATGTGTTCCTGTTTCTACATCAGACTACTATTCTTGCATATCCCGCATCAGTCACTTATGATAAGGCACCTTTAAGTCACCACTGTGATATTGGTTGTGTCTTGCATATGATTTCTAGCATATACTGCTTCTAATTTGTTGAAGGGACAATTGCATTTTTACCCCTAGTTGGTTTCTACCCACGGGTTTTGCCCTTACTTTTCGAGCTTGCTCAGTTTTGCCCTTACTTTTTCCATCGAGGTCCCTCGAATGCCCTTTGACCGTTTGACCAAAACTTTGAAAATTCATAACTAATTCATATGCACTCAAAAATGCAAATAAGATATCAAAATGTTCAGATAAACATTACCTTTATGTGCATATCATTTGCATTTAGGACAAAAGCACCCTTTAAACTACACGAGGTAATTAATGTTATTAACATTATTAAAAATAAAAGGTATAAACAATATTTTTTCATGAATAAAATTACATGCAAATGTAGGTGATGTTTTCTAAACATCCTAATATCTTATTTGCATTTTTCTCAGTTCGTATCAACTTGTTATGAAGTTTCCAAATAATGGTCAAAGTCGTTAGAACCTTCTTAACAAGATGATACGAACTCAGAAAAATGCAAATAAGATATCTGGATGTTCAGAAAACATCACCTACATTTGCATGTAATTTTTATTCATGAAAAAAAATTGTTTATACCTTTTTATTTTTAATAATGTTAATAATATTAATTACCTCAGGCAGTTTAAAGGGTGCATTTGTCCTGAATGCAAATGATATGCACATAAAGGTAATGTTTATCTGAACATTTTGATATCTTATTTGCATTTTTCTGAGTTCATATGAATTGGTTATGATTTTTCAAAGTTTTGGTCAAACGGTCAAAGGGCATTCGAGGGACCTCAACGCAAAAAGTAAGGGCAAAACTGAGCAAGCTCGAAAAGTAAGGGCAAAACCCGTGGGTAGGAACCAACTAGGGGTAAAAATACAATTGTCCCGTCTTTGTTGAAACGCCATACAGTTTGAACTTGGCAGAGTGATATTGGTTGCATCTTTCATATGGTGTCTAGCTTGCAGTGCTTCTAATTTGTTGAAATGCCTTCTGCTTAGTTACCACAACGTAGGTGTGAATATGTCACACCATCCTGTTTTTCATAGATATTCCATCCTCGCATCATGTGTTTGCCTTTCATCCGAGTAGTGTTCACAAGATATCATGCATGAATGAGTTCTGAAGAGCGAATTTTATTCCTTTTTCTTATCGGTTTGACTTCACAATGCAAAATCATTACAGCTGAAGGAAATTAGTCCAGGAGTGGATGATGGTGGTCCTTCGGAGCAACTCAAACAGGGGTCTCTCTGATTCTACTCCGCCATCCTCCCAACAAGATTCGCAAGACAATACAAGGCTGGACAGTCAATGTAGCTGTGTAGATGATGAGCACATCTCCCTACTCCACCATCACAGGTGCTTGCTCTAACTTGACACTATTATATGTGGTTGCATGTTGCGTATGATGTCTAGCTTGTATTGCTTCTAACTTGAATTGCATCTGCTTACTTTACACATAATGCTTGTGAATATGACACGTGTTCCTGTTTCTAGAACATACGTGTACATGATGAGAACATCTCCCCTACTCCACCATCACAGGTGCTTGCTCTTACTTGGAACTGTTATATGTGGTTGCGTTTTCCGTATGATGTCTAGTTTGCATTGCTTCTGATTATGTAGAATTGCATCTGCGTAGCTTACAACTCATACCTGCAACGATCACTTACCCATAAGACACATTAACTTGGGACTGTGATGTAGGTTGCATCTTGCATAGTCTTCTAGCTTGTACTGCTTCTAATTTCTTGAAATGGCACTTACGACGAGACACTTTTTACCTGATAGAGTGATATTGGTTGCATGTTCATATGGTGCCTAGCTTTCATTTCTTTGAATTTTGTTGAAATGCCTTCCGCTTACTGTTTTTTTATACATATTCCATCCTCCTATCGTACGTGTGAATATGAAACGTTGTCTTTTTTTGTATATATTCCATCCTCCTATCCCGCGCTTGCCTTACATCAAAGTAGTGTTAAATGCATATCATGCATCAACTAGTTAAGCGAGCTAATTTTATTCATCTTCTTGTGGTTTTGACTTCATAAGGCAATATCGAGAAAATAGGAAGGAAAAGAGTAAGTTAGGGGATGTTGGTGGTACTCCGCACCGACGCAAAGCAGAGACTCTCTAGATTTGCCATCACTCGCTAATGAATTTGAAGTCCCAAGTCTACATGATGAGTTCATCTCCCGCACTCCACCATCGCAGGTGCTTGCTCTAAGTTGACAGTGTGATAATTGGTTTCATGTTGCATATGTTGTCTAGCTTGTATTTCTTTTATTTTGATTAAATTGCACCTGCTGAGTTTATAAGTTATACATGTGCATATGACATGGCTTTCTGTGTCTAGAATACACTGCATCTATCTATCATACCATGTTCTTACATCAAAGTACTGCTGTTGTGTATCCCGCATCAGTAACTCATGATTGGACGCTTTTAACATGGCAGTTTGATAGTGGTTGCATCTTGCATTGATTTCTATGTTGTACTACTTCTATTTTTTTGAATTGCCACTTATGACAAGACACTTTTAACTTGGCAGAGTAATATTGGTTGCATCTTTCATATGGTGTCTAGCTTGCATTACTTCTATTTTCTTGAAAATCCTTCTGCTTAGTTTGCACATCGTGGCTGTGAATATGTCATGTCGTCCTGTTTTTCTTACATATTCCATCCTCATACGGTTGTCTTACATCAAACTAGCACCACGGCGCAAGCGGAAACAGACATCAGGGATAATGCTTGACAGATTAACAAAATCTAAAGGAGGAAGAATGGAGATCCATTTTGAGGCAGGTTTAAAAAGGCCACGTGATGCTACAGAGTCAGCCAAATTAGTATCAGAGGCAGCCGTTGCCGTTAGGTGTCATGCACGTATCCTCCCAATGTGGATCCAGTACAGGAATGAGAAAGACAATACCCAGTTTAACACCATCCTTGACCATTTATCCGTAAGTAATGTTATTCATCGCAATTAGTAATATTGTCTTGCTTTGTCCCATACTTTCTAGCTTCCTCCTAATAAGACTCACATTATTTTTTCAACAGATGAGGTTCAAGTTGGATCCGAAAGATGATGCAACTAAACAAGCATGCACTCATGTTTTTCACCGCTTTCTGCTGACGATGTCGGTACCACCTTAGAAAATCTCACTTTGAAGGCAAGGCTAACAATGAAATCGCCCAAACATCTCAAGTGGAATATATTACAAATGAAGACTGGACAGCCCTCGCTAAACACTGGTTTGATCCAAAGTATTAGGTAGGCTATATGTATTTGATCAGACCACATATTGAACTTGTATTTATGTATGTGCCTTACAAGTGTATCTTCTTCTAGGCAAACTGTTTGAAGAACAAAACCAACCGTTCTAAAGTGAAATACCAGCAGACAACAGTATCTCGTAGCTAAAATGCACAAAACGAGGCTTTTGTAAATAGCTGCTACTTCCTTCTTTTTTTGTGCCATATTATCGTATCTATATTGACCTTTTTCCAAATACAGAGGAAAGCCCGTGCGGACCAAGAAGAACCTGAACCGAATGCAGTGCAAATCTTCAAGGATTGCCACACCAGCAAGATGAAGGGCATGAGCACACCAGTTCAAGCCGTTGTTGTAAGTCCTTACTCCTCCTGCCTTGAACTGATTGGTACTGTGATGTGTTCATTTAACTACTTAGTTTGTAGCCAATGTCAGTTAATCTGTTCACTTTTATACACAATTGCCTTAACGTATCATTTCACCTTACATGGTTTAAAAGAGATGAAGGATATTCTTTTGGTCTTGATCTGTAATCTAGTTGTTATGCTCACGTGCGCACACAATGATAAAATAGCCTGTTTAGTTTGTAGCCAATGTCAGTTACTCTGTTCACTTTTATACACAATTGTCTTAACGTATCATTTCACCTTACATGGTTTAAAAGAGATGAAGGATATTCTTTTGGTCTTGATCTGTAATCTAGTTGTTATGTTCACGCATGCACACAATGATAAAATAGCCTGTTTGTTTTATATCTGTTTGCCCATGATATGAATGATGTCATACTATGTTCATCCTACTTTAAACCATGTCTCTTTATCCTTAGATGTCAACGAATGTGAGGAAATAGACAATCTGATGGGCATGCTACATGGACATATGTTGCGAAAGTGATTTTATTATGTAGTTGGCACTACAATACATGCTAATGTATTACAGTAGTTCACCAAAATAAGTTATGTATAAACGTTTAACCTACTTTTTTTGTTTTTGTCTCATTAGTAACTTATCCGGTACACTAATCTACAAGTTCAAACTTTCAGGAAGCTATGGAACAAATGATTGAACAGCCACAACCACCTGAAGGTGACGAGGCTACTACGAGCACAATGTCACCTCTTGCTGCGATGCGTCAAGATCTCTCCACTAACGGTGCAAAAAGCACCTTCTGCGTAATTACGGGTTGGTTGTCAAGGTAACCTCGTCCCAAATCGCCATCTTGAACAAAATCTTCACCGCTAGGCAGTGGTATATCTATGCTCCAGACACAAGTCCAATCCCTAATGGACGTTGTTTCCGAAACAAGAATAGTGGTTGAGAAATGTCGTCAAGATATGAATGGTTTTGAAACCAGACTATCAGACATTATTCTGCCGTTGTTCAAGAGCAATGGCGGAAAAAAGTGGAGACCGTCTTTGCTCAAAATCGATTCTCTGACTGAAACATTAGCACTTCAGGTCAAATGATATGTGCTACATACATCCGATGGTGCTTTTATCTGGAAGGATTGTAAACTTTATGCCAACAGGCCTTTTGTTGTATGATTGGAATTTATTTTGTTGTGATACAACATTTATGATCTTGCCACAGGCTGCGATAATTCTGACGCTATTTTTGTATAGTGTAGGTTTATCTTAGTAATGTATTCGGCCAAAGCTTCAGAGAGCCCAACATGCAAACATTCGTCGGGCCCATTCCAATTGGGCTAAAAACGATTACGGGCTGAAATTGGCATGTAGCCCACTAAAAATATCTGGGCTTAAATTAGCATAAGCTTTCAAATTTTTCTGGTAGGCCTGTGCCATAGTGCGCCTTTAACAGGCCTAAACATAATTTGGGCCCTTAGTAAAAATAGGTCGTTTACAGGTGTAAATATCTCGAGCCCATAAAAAACATGGGCCTTTAATAGACCGAAAGTGAGATTGGGCCCTAATTGTGCCAAATAACCCACTGGACTTAGCAGGCAAAAATGGTGGCCCATTTACGATGCGGATATTTGACAGGACGAAATTTGGACGGGCCGTAAATGCGCCGACCTAATAAACGGGCCTTTAACAGGCCGGAACTTCGGTCGGGCTAGATTATCGTCATTTTTATATGGGTCGTTAATGGGCCCGATATGACGTTGGGCCACATATGGCCCATGGTTTACGTACGGCGTTAACAGGCCGAAAATGACAACAAGCCGAAAGTGGCCCAAATCTTTAGTGGGCCTCTAATAGGCCGAATGACAAACATGGCCGAATATGACCCAAATCGTTTATGGGCCGAAAGTTTTGATGGCCTGTAAATGGTTCCAAATGAAGTCGGGCCTTTAACAGGCCGGAAATACACCGGGCCGTAATTCGGCCCAATTAATTAGCAGACTGTTAACGGGCCAGAAGTGACCATGGGACGCATTGATGACAAGTTTAGACCAGGACGTTGACGGGCCAATTTGATAGAGAATGTTGGGCCTTTAGCTGGGCCGGCCCATTATGGCCTGCAGAATCTTGTGGGCCTTTAGCTGGGCCGGCCCATTATGGTCCGCTAAATTTTGTGGGCCTTTAGCTGGGCCGGCCCATTATGGTCCGCTAAATCTTATGGGCCTTCGGTTGGGCCGGCCAATTTAAACTTTGTGGGCCACTTTTGGGCCGGCCCAGCTAAAGGCCCACAAGATTCTGCAGACCATAATGGGCCGGCCCAGCTAAAGGCCAATGAGAATTTTACATGTGGAAAATCGGTATTGGTCGTGGCTGTTAACGGGTTATCGGATCCAAAATCCGACCCGATAGCTTAACGGCGTTTCGTTATGGTGGATGCCACGTGTCGGTCACTGTCGGTGTCAAAACCGGCGGATCTCGGGTAGTGGGTCCCGAACTGTGCGTCTAGGCGGATGGTAACAGGAGACAAGGGACACGATGTATTACCCAGGTTCGGGCCCTCTTGATGGAGGTAAAACCCTACGTCCTGCTTGATTAATATTGATGATGTGTGTTACAAGAGTGGATCTACCACGAGATCAAAGAGACTAAACACTAGAAGCTAGCCTATGGTATGATTGTTTTTCGTCCTATGGACTAAAACCCTCCGGTTTATATAGACACCGGATAGGTTAGGGTTACACAGAGTCGGTTACAATGGTAGGAGATCTACATATCCATATCGCCAAGCTTGCCTTCCACGCCAAGGAAAGTCCCATCCGGACACGGGACGAAGTCTTCAATCTTGTATCTTCATAGTCTTGGAGTCCGGCCATGACGATAGTCCGGCTATCCGGACACCCCTTAGTCCGGGACTCCCATGTAGCCCCTGAACCAGGCTTCAATGATGATGAGTCCGTAGCGTTGATTGTCTTCGGCATTGCGAGGCGGGTTCCTCCTCCGAATACATCATAGAAGCTTTTGAACAAAATGATAGTGTACGGATCTGCAAAACAAGTTCCACATAACACCGTAGAGAGAATAATTTTTGCACAGATCTGCTGACGTATTCCGCGGCGTGACATCACACAACGGCCAGGCCTTTATATGAATCGTTTTTTATTGTTCCACCTCAGCGTGTTTAGCGAGGCGGTTTCCTTGGCACGTCTTATCAAAGCGTAGATTGTGCCCCCTTATTTCGGTATTCTAATCAATACGGACGTGGGTAACCCAACCATGCCCGTTGGCCTGCCTTCTCTATCGAAGGCGAGTCCTAATCGACCACGGGGTGGGCTCTTGGTATTCAAGCTCTTTACGATGAGGCCAAGGCCCTCTTCTTCTTTACACCCTCCATCGAGTTCGCCTCGCGCTTTGAGTTCCAACACCCAAAGCTTCAGATTCAGGCGCTTCGGACTTTCGACGATGTCCGGCTCCGACCAGCACGGCCGATGGATGTCTTCCTCCGTCATAGAAGAAGATGTGCTAAAGCTGCGAGACGCCAGGTATCTACGGCGAGATCTCGCATAGGCTGCCTGCTCCAGGGCAGGTCATTCCCACTCCTGAGCCCGGCGAGAACGTGGCGTTTGTGTCCCACTTCCTTCGGGGTTTAGGCTTCCCGACGGACCCCTTTGTGCGGGGGCACATGTTTTATTATGGGCTTGATTTCCATGACTTGAATCCGGAGTCCATCCTTCATATCTCGTCATTCATTGTCGTATGTGAGGCCTTCCTCCATATTACCCCCCACTTTGGATTGTGGCTCAAGACCTTCAAGGTGGAGCCAAAGATGATCAAGGGGCAGCAAGCGGAGTGCAGAGGGGCGGTCATAAGCAAATGTGTTGATGCTCCATGGCCCGAGGGCTCTTTTCAAGAGGAGCTTGGTTGGCGACGGGAGTGGTTTTATATCACCGCTCCCAGGGGCACCAAATGGGCGGCGCTCGCTGCCTTCCGCCAGAGTCCACCACAGCCGGGCCGGCATCATGGGTCAACAAGGGGCTCGACTGGGGCCGCCCAAGGGCGTTCCCCTGCTGCAGGGCCGTATTCGAGATCTCCAGGAAAGAGGGATCAATCTGGTTGCAGTGGTGCAGGTTATGGTGATCCGGCGCCTTAAGCCCTACAAACGTCGCCCCCTCCGCCTGTGGGAATTCAATCCGGAGGGTCCACGAGCTCTCCAAAATTTTATGGGCTCGACGCCCGTGGAGATGTATAAACTGTTCTTCGGATCACAAGATAAGTGTCCGGACTTGACCGAGGACGCAGGACTAAGCTGCAATCGCCCAGATACTCAAGTAAGTAGTCCTGTAACCGGACAAGCTGTTCATTCATTTATTTCATATATATATGCCCTTTCAGGGACCGTTTGTTGAACAGGAGTGGATAGCCAACGCAAAGTTAATAAGGTGTCCGGCTCCCCTCCCAGAGACCACGCCGGATCCCATGTTGACCAAGATGTTGAAGGTCGTGCCTTTTGAAGAAGGCGAAGGGGGGAGCGGGGAAGCAACCGCCTCTGCGAAGGAGGATATCAAGGAAGGAGGGATTAAGAGTCCCACCTTCCGAGGAGAGAAGAGGACCCTTCGGAAGATCCGGAGGTCAAGGCCTCAAAGAGGGGGAAGGAATCTTCGGCAGAGAGTCCAGCGCTGGGAAGTAACCCAGCCGCATTATTTCCCCAAGGGGATCAGCCCTCCAGCCAGCCGTAAGTAAAAAGAAGGGGTCTTGTAAATAAGGAACATCCCTTTATTTATTCATGAGGATAACCGAAATTGTACCTTGTAGTTCGGACTTCAGCCCTTCTCAGCAGAGCTCGTCTTGGGGATCTTCTTGGAGATGATGGAGAGCTTAAACGCCTCCACTGTCGCACCCTCATGTGAGGCGGACGACCCGGAGGTGTCGTCATGAGGGTTCCCCAAGTCCGTGGCCGGAAGGTCCGGCGCCAAGTGGCGTGCGGTCGGAGGAGCTGAAGGATCTTCTCGGGCGAGTGGCTATTTCAGAGGATCACCGTGCTCTAATGGGTACGGTGATTGAAATAATTGCATCCGCGGAGAGCGGATTGCATGAAGTCGTCAGAAGCTTACTGACGGGGTTTGAGGTACGCAAAAATGATGTACCTTCGGCGATTATGCATATAAAATGCGCCTGTATAGATAGTAGCCCACGAGACTAGGTATGTTGTCAAAATTGACAATGTGCCGAGGATCAAATTCTCAATTATAACATATCGCCGCTCTGAGCAGGTGGCGGGCGTCCGAGGCCAGCCGGACTGCTGAATATGCCGAACTAAAGCGGCAACTTGACGAGGCGGATGCGGACATCGCGCTGGTCAATAAACGGTTTGACGAGTCACAAGGTATGCGACCTCTATGCAGACACCTTGTAAGGGAGCTTGACGCCCATGTCTTACTGTTTGTATGCTTAATGCAGATGGTGCCGCTGCCGTGGAGGAGCTGCGGGCAGAACTCGCCCGAGCGAAAGAGCAAGCCAGAATTAGTAATGCGGCGTTGTAAAGGCGGCGAAGAGCTAGAAGCTGAACGGGCTGCTCAACGCCGAAGCAAAGAGGAGATGGCCGATATGGCCAAAAGTTAAGGAATACTACCGATCGCTGCGTGGTTCTTGAAAAGGAACGTCAAGCGGAACAAGAGGGTTTAAAGAAGGCCGCCGCCAAATCCAAGAATGCCCAATCGGCTTTGAGAGCTGCCAAGGAGGAGCTGAGTCAGGCCGGGGCAATTGCGGCTGGAAAACCGTTTCTGCTGCGGAGGAAATATATAGATCCAAAGTATGCTCAATTGGATAAATTGTGGAGTTCAGAGGATGCTTATCTGGACTTGGCGGCGGCTAATGTGGACGCTGTTGAGCACTTCCGGGGCGGAAAAGGGGCACGAAGGGAAGAGCTATATTGGTCGCAATTCCATAGTCCGGAGCGTCCTCTGCCGCTGACCGATCGGTTGGCCGAATGGGCCGAGCTGAATCGATTGTCCGGATTTGCCATGAAGCATGTCTTGACTCACTTGTGGTCGGACGGACCCCAGCCGAAGAGCTATTTTGGTTTAGTGCAGCAGTTTCTTGGTGCGGTGCCGCGTATCGACGCAATGAAGCGATCGGCGTGTATTGAGGGAGCACGGATGGCTCTTGCCCGTGTCAAGACATCTTGGCAGAGATAAAGGCCATCGACGTTGCATCCCGTGATTCGGACAGAGGCCGAGTACCTGCCGAGCACTACTTTGAAGAAGTCCTACCGGGCGCTCATTTAATAGAGACGCAGTGCTCGAAGGATATTATGTTTAGATGACATGTATGATTTGTGAAAACAATGTTTCAATGTAATATAAGTGCTTTTTATACTTGTGCGTTCAAGTAGTAAACTACTCCCCGCGGCGGCCGTTTATGTATATGTGTATATAACACGAAAGATGGCAGTCCTTGGCTTTCAGCCCCCACGCACATAGTGCGGGGTGTTTGCAAAAAAGCGCTTTTCACACTTAATCCAACGTCCCGGTCCTATTAAGGAGGTGATAAGCGTAGCAAACCAGGCAACCGGACTATAATGCTTTATCACTTTCACTTAGCCATAGGAGTTCGAGGGTGGGGCTACTATATAGCCCCTGGGGGCACCGCACTCTCCCGAATTCGGGGTGAGTATGTGCCTGACCGAAAACCGGTCCTTCATTAATGCGGAGGAATCCTAAACATTCCTGTGAATCATCGAGTGGTTGACCAGTCTCTCGCTATATCATGACAGTCAGTTTTCGGCTTTCTCTACTGAGGTGCTCGCCCGGCCAAACCGGGGCACAATCGCAGTAGTTCTCCTGGTGCCGCGTTAGCCGTGAAAACGGAACGTAAGGCAGCAAAACACAGGAGCCGGGCAACCCAACATTTGACCAAAGACATGATTCGAAGCTGATGCATATAAGGCCTAACTCGAGACGCCGAATACTCCCTAAGGTATTCGGTCTTTATGAAAATTGGCAGAATAATGCCCTAAGCCCCTGGTGTCTAGGTACGTGCAAAAATTCTGGTGCGGCCAATGCCAAAGCACCAGCCTCCTCCTCGGTTATATTAAGGAACCGGGGGGATGTATATCAACAAGAGACAGTGAAAAAAGGTTTACGCAGGGTCTTAATCTGAAAAGAATCCTTGCAGCGGGTCCCTCTTGCACGTCTGCGCTGTGTCTCCGTCGTGCCGTGTATCACGGACGGGTGTAGCACGTTGTTCATCTATAAAAGAGAGGAACTTAGTTTGAAAGAAAAAGGGTCGTGCGAAAGGTGTACTTAATATTAAATAAATAGAGTACGATTCGAAGAATTAAATAAAATTGAGCTTTATTGTCTCTTGTTATACATGTATGCGGCCCCTCTTATGGGAGTATGCCGCTAGTAGGCGCCTGACTCGTCTAACCGAGTCTGGGGTTTGAATGACCGATTCAGGTTCTTTGCCTAGCAGAGCCGGATAGCTGTGGGGCTGTCAAGGCAGTCTCCCGTTCTTCCGTGCTCAAGTGACACTTAATACTTCCTTTTAACGAGATGATGCCGCATGGACCGGGCATTTTAAGTGTTAGAGATGCATAATGTGGTATTGCGTAAAAGCGGCGAAGTCAGACGCCTCAAGAGTGCTTAAGGGCTACCGCTGAATGGGGCGATGGGGAGTGAGCTTTCATGACGGGGTTGTCGGATGAACCGAACACAACCTCTAGTGGTACAGAGCCTGTATAATAAAGAAGGACTGGCGTCATTCCTTTGAAGGAAGTGCTACTATAGCGAATTTTGGTAGGTTCTATCCCCATTATGCGGACGGTGTCTGGTATGGCAGGTGCCGTCGTGTGTTATCACATGAAGTGAGTTCACTGTTTTGACTTCTAGTGGGGAAGTCTTTTGTTTTCAGTGCTTTGCTTTTGGGTTTCGTTACTTTCACTTGGTGTGTCGAGCCCCTTGTGTTCGGGCGTTAAGTCGGCCGGACTGCTTGAAGACCCAACAATCTCGTGGGTATGGTTTGCGAGCTTCCGGAGGTACCATGTATTTGACACAGTCTATCCGTAATCTTGTTTAGGTTGGATAGCTCGTCACCGTTATCCTTTAGGGGCAGTGTTTTGTTGTTCGCCGAGAGCTTTTGAATCCGGCGTTGACCGCCGTACTATTTGGGCCATTTTCCTTATTCCGCGCTGATCTTTTACGTGTCGTGATTTCCCATTTCCATCCCTGATTTGGATGTACTCGGTCATTGGTCTTGCATCTAGCCAGCCAGCTGTCTTCCCCGCGCAAAAGCGGGTCATGAGGCTTGTTAATGCGGCCATTGTTCTTGGCTTTTCTTGGCGAGGTGTCTCAAGCGAGCCATTCGTCTCGGATGTTGTGTTTGAAAGCTGCTAAGGCTTGGCGTCCGGACGATCGACTATTTGGTTCTTTTTAGTAAGGAACCTGTTCCAGAATTCTGGGCTAACTCTCCGGGCTGTTGAGTTATGTGACTTAGATCGTCAAGCGTCCTGAGGGGCGGACGAGGTCCCTGAAAATTTTCGAAATGCATCCTCGAGCTCTTCCCAGCTTCCAATGGTATTTTCGGGAGGCTCTTAAGCCAATGCCGAGCTGGCCCTTTGAGTTTAAGGGTAAGTATTTTACGGCATGGAGATCATCTCCTCTAGCCATGTGTATGTGGAGGATGTAATCCTCAATCCGCACTCTGTGGTCTGTTCCGTCAGATGCCTCTATGTTTACGGGTTTGAATCCGCTAGAAATTCATGATCCGGCACCTCATCGGTGAAACATAGGGGTGTCTGGCGCCCCTATATTTGGGTGTGCCGTGGTTTGAATTTTGGCGTGTTGCATTGCTTTGTGAGTGTGCTTTCTTGGCCCATAGATGGACCTAACTGGGCCATCCTTTTGACGTGAATCCTTAGGCGGATCGCATATTGGCTTGTGTGCGGCACCATTCGCCGCTCTCTTTTTGCCGTAAGGTCGTCCATCCGACCGGGTGGCCTTCTTGCTTTTTAATTGTAGGGGCTCTAAGGCCTCCTCGTCGAATTCGGGCAGTAGCTTTCTTTTCGGGTAGCTCTTTGTTCGGGCGATCGCCGCATTTCTATCTGTGGTGCTGAATACTTTGCTCCATATAATCCTGAGTGCATCTTCTGCTGTTTTGAGCATCCGCTTCTGCTTTTTCAGGCTACGCGCAGTGACGACGAGCCTTTTTTGGAGGTCATTTTGCTCCAATGGTTTGTCCGGCGTGAGGTCGTCCGGATTGTTGTCTTCGCCGGGGACAGATTGTTTATCCAAGTTGTCTTGTTCGGATGATTGCTCGATAGCTTGTTCGTTGTCCACCGGTTCGCCCTGCTCTATGGCTGGGTCTTTGTTGAGGCGGGACTTTGTTCGGCGTTTACGTTGCCGTTTGACTGCTTTTCGAGGATTTATCCTTCGTGGCGTCCGTTGTTCCTCGTCTTCATTTCCTTTAGGTGTATCCACCATGTATACATCATGGGATGAGGTTGTCCAGCATCCTATAGGTGCTGGTTCATTGTTGTCTCCTACATCGACGTCCATACCGTCGATGTCTTCGGAGTCGAAATCGAGCACATCGTGTAAGCTTTCAACAGTGGCTATGAAGTGGGTGGTGGGTGGGCATTGAGTTTCTTCATCGTCCACATCCCAACCTTTCTGTTCGTAGTCCGGCCAGGGCTCTCCGGATAAAGAGAGAGACTTTAGTGAATTCAGGATGTCGCCAAAGGGCGAGTGCTGAAAGATGTCCGCGGCCGTGAACTCCATAACGGGCGCCCAATCGGATTCGATTGGCAAGGGCGCGGAGGGTTCGGAGTCCGGAGAGGAGTCCGGCACCCTGGAGTCGAGGTCTTCGCAGCGACAGGATGGAGTTCGCTCGATCGCCAGAGAGATTAAAGCCCCGAGGCGATGTCCAACCAATCGTCCTCGATCGGGGAATCCGGCTCCGGATTAAGGGTCGGAGCGGATGGCAGTGCGGCCTCCAGGGCACGGTTCGGCTGCAGAGCTAAATCATGCCCATCGAGACAAGGCGGCACGTTATTGCGGCTCGAATCCGTCGAAGATCAAGTCTCCGCGGATATCGGCCGCATAGTTTAAACTTCCAAATCTGACTGACGGCGGGGCGTAGCTTTCGATCTACTCCGGATGGCTGCTTAATTGGCCCTTGCATGTAAAGCCGCCGAACACGAAGATCTGTCCGGGGAGAAAAGTCTCACCACTGGACCGCGGCGTCGTTGTTGATGATCAAAGGAGCCATCGGGCCTGTTGGTGACGCATACGAGGAACTCTCAATGAAAGCACCAATGTCGGTGTCAAAACCGGCGGATCTCGGTAGGGGTCCCGAATCGTGCGTCTAGGCGGATGGTAACAGGAGACAAGGGACACGATGTTTTACCTGTGTTCGGGCCCTCTTGATGGAGGTAAAACCCTACGTCCTGCTTGATTAATATTGATGATGTGTGTTACAAGAGTGGATCTACCACGAGATCAAAGAGGCTAAACCCTAGAAGCTAGCCTATGGTATGATTGTTTTTCGTCCCCACGGACTAAAACCCTCCGGTTTATATAGGCGCCGGATAGGTTAGGGTTACATGTAGTCGGTTACAATGGTAGGAGATCTACATATCCGTATCGCCAAGCTTGCCTTCCACGCCAAGGAAAGTCCCATCCGGACACGGGACGAAGTCTTCAATCTTGTATCTTCATAGTCTTGGAGTCCGGCCATGATGATAGTCCGGCTATCCGGACACCCCCTAGTCCGGTTTCCCTCAGTCACCCTTGACGAAAGCACTTCTGTGACGCACGATTTATCGTCATGGAAGTGGACACTTTCGTGATGATAATTTTAGTAATGTCATGGAACACTTCTACGACAGCACAGGTATGACTATCTTGATTCTGTCATAAATTTGTCATGGATGTACATGCATGACAAAAAACGCGACCTACTGTGACAAACACGTATCATCATGGAAGTGTATTTTTTTTGTAGTGCACCTAGGGATAGTTGCACTTTCAATCTCCCTCTTTTTGGTAATTGATGACAACATATAGATCAAAGCTTCGACAAATGATAATAAGAGTGAAAGACATTGTCGCTTTGAGAAGTGTGTGAAAAGCAAGAGCTCCCCCTAAATTTATGCATAGTTTAAGATTTGCTTTGGACTGCAAATGCACAATGAGTTAGGATCATGGGTTACTCTTCCATGTCACATACATCTTGGTGGAGCGCTTAAAATGATAATAAATAAATACATGCACTCATTACCAAGCAAAGTGAATGATCATATGGGATATAAAAGGATAATGTCATCCAACAAGTATTAAGGTAGCATATGATCAAACACATGATCATCCAAGTATCACACGCGAGCATAAAGTATCTCAAACAAGCAAATAACAAAGTTCAACCACCAAGGAGAAATGCAAGAGAGAACAAAAACAACACTCCTCTCGAAGCCTATAATGTATACATTTTCTCCCCCTTTGGCAACAAGTTACCAAAAAGTTCATAAAAATGCATAGTGCTAGATCGACACTCAGGCTTGATCTTTAGGTGGTGGTGTAGACAGAACTCCAACAATGAAGGCATTAGTCGATGTAGATGGTGCTGGAGGAGTAGATGCTGGAGCTGGTGGCACTTTGAAGGCATGGCTGGTGCAGATGAAGTTGCTCTGGTGTCCGTGGATGTGCATAGCGGTGACCGGCCCTCGGGGCACTCTGTCAAAAGCATCAGTGGTTGTCTTGCCTGTCTTCTCCTGCACTTCCTCCTGAAGTTGCTCAACAACAGACTGTATCTCAATGACCTTCACATCTAAGTCATAGAACTTCTGCTCCATGATCCTCTCCAAGCTCTCCTAGTTTTGAGTCAGGGTGGCCAGTCCCTTCTCAATTCTTAGAGTGGAGGCAATCAAGTAGCCAAGCTGATCTTGCTTGCTCTTCAGAAGATACTGAGATGCCTCATCCATGGTTGGCATCTTTGCAGCCTTTTGAGTCTTTGTCTTCTCCCTCTTTGCTTGTGCTTGCACAGAAGATGGTTCATTTTCATCCATCACAACAGTGTTATCCTCAAAGTCTGGGTAGATGGGCAGGTGCTCCTTGTCCAAGAGATATGTGCCAGTGCCAATCTTGGAGTTGATCAGCTCCTGAATCTGTGGGGCATACCCACAACTCCTCTTCTCATCTGAAGCTGTCCTCTTTATGGTTTCCACAATTAGGCTCATGACCTTGAACTTTTTTGGGACGTCAAAAATGTGCAGCAAATTGATGGAGTGACCTGTGATCATTTTGTGATCACCTGACTTTGGCAGGAGTGTGTGCCTGAGGATCCAGTTGATTGTGGGTAGTCCTGACAGCAATTGTTTCAAATATCCTAGCTGGTGAGTCTCAAGATCTGCATGAGGAATCTCCTTGTACATGCTAGCCATGGAGTTGTGATCCTTCTTCTTCTTGGCATAGACATCCAAGTCATCTTCTTGTTCTTCTAGGGCATTGATCAACTAAGCCCATTCTGCAACTGTTGACTGGTACCTAGTGCCTTTAGACATCCAGATAATCTTTCCATCTGGGTAGAAGTGAGCTATGGAGTAGAACTGCATGATAAGCTCATCATTCCACTTTGTGAGATTCTGAGCCACAAACTCATCAACTCCACAAGCCTTGAAACTATCATAGACTCCAGGATAGTGTTCTTCGTTCTCCTTGATGTACTCCCGGTTGACCCATATCATGTCACACACTATTGGCTTCTTGTCAAGCAACACTGTCTCATAGAAGTCCTGTTGTTCCTTGGTATGGAACCTGTAATCCACAGCAGTTCTCCTTCTGGTGGCATATGGATCTGACTCTCTCCATAGCCTCAATCCTCAATCCTTTCTTAACTTCATGTTCTCAGCTACTGGATGAACATCATTGTGATCTGGAATTTTTGGCTTCAGCTTCCTCAAGACATGTGACTCATCATCTTCTTCTTCTATAGCAGCTTCAGGTACTGGGCCTTGGTCTTCTCTGCAGCTGGAATGTTCCTGGTGCTCCTCTTGGGTGCAGTTTTGGATTTTGGGAGCTTCTTTGGGCTTAGATGGAGCAGCCCCTGATCTTATGGCATCTCCCATAAGCTTCCGTGCCTTAGGTGCTGGTGTAGCAACCTCTTCCTCTTAATCTTCCATCATTGAGGGCTTCCCAATTACTCTGGCCATGGTCTTCTTGACCCTTTCTTTTCTTTTCTTGCCATCTCCAGTTTCTTCAGCAACAGTTTTTGAGGCTTCAAAAGTTGAAGCTCTGGCTTTGGACATTGGAACTCTTCTTGCTGCCATTTTTGTTTTCAGACCTAGCTTTAGTGGAGCTGTTGTGCCAACTTCTTTCTTCAGCACTTTCCTCTTTGAGGTAGCTTCTTCCTCCTTAGCCACATAGTCCTCATCCTCTGAGTCTGAGGTTCTTTTCTTATTGGCTCTCGTGGCAGCCTTTGGCAAGATTCTTTGGGTGTGCTCCTGCTTCCATCATCTGAGCTGCTAGAGGGACTAGTGCCCTCACTCATGTGAACCTGCTCCTCGGACTTGTTACATTGTTACTCTGATCGACATGATGCAAACAACGACGGTGACCACGTGAATAGTTTATAGATGAGGTAGAGTTGATGAGCAACACAAAGTGCAGAGGTTTTTGCAAAAGAATGAATCAAAAACTTAGTTTTAGTTTTCCACGGAAAGCATTTTGGATCTACCGATTTGAAATCTCGGTGATACCGAAGCAACTGTTGGAACTTAAACTAGTGAACTCGGTCAGACCGAGTCACAGTTCGGTGGCACCAAGACTGCTAGGGTTTCATGAAGACTTGAACTCGGTCACACTGATTTGCAATTCTCGGTCAGACCGAGAATCACATGTGCAATGGCCTGAGACAAATCGATGGAACCGATTTCAACAATTCGGTCGGTCCGAGATGGTTTCGGCGGAAAACTAACCCTAAATTTTCAATCCACAACTAATCTACGGAGTGTTTTCATTAGAAAGAGTGATCTCAATCATGGCAAGATACATGGCAAAACAATGTGCTGGGGAATCGGAAAGAGATTAGCACAAGGATCAAGTCCATACCCTAGTGCGGCGATGGACTTGATACAGCGGCAACGGCGGAGACGATCCCGTTGACGGCGGCGGAGACCAGCGACTGGAGGATGATCCGGAGACCACGGAGGCAGAGCAGGCTGAGCGCTGGCGAAGAGGTTCGGAAAGTTTTCCAAATTTTGGCCCGTGGGAATATGTAGCCTGACCCTGTCGGTGTGACCGAGTGGAAGAACTCGGTGGCACCGAGATTCCTCTTCCTGGCGATTCTTTGAAACTCGGTGTGACCGAAAAGTCCAAATCGGTTGCAAATGAGATTGAAAACCTAGATCGACTTAGTGATCTCGGTATGACCGAAATGGATGAATCGGTCAGACCGAAACGCACAAAGAAGTTTTGGAAGTTTAAGTCTATGACGAATCGGGGACTCCGAGTGCTCCTCACACAGAGTGGTTCAAATCTGACTTGATCAAACTTTGTGATGCAGCATGAATAGAGTTTGAGACGAGAAGATCATAGATAGATAGAGAAGGTTCTTAGGCATTCTTGTCCATCCACTTGGCAAAAGAAAAAGAGGAGCCAAACAATCAAAACAACAGGTGGATGTCCTCGAATGCGTAAATTATGCAACCAACATGCTCACCCAATAAAATGGCAAATGAAATATGTGGCAAAGCGTGCACAAACAATTCTAGCATCTATCAAGCAATTGGCGATGACTAGGTCATCTATATATGAGTATATTGACTTAGGAGTCAAATGAGAACATTTGATCATAGGTCATACTCATCGTTTAAGCACAAGTGGGGTTACCACTTTTACATAAAGTGTTGTTGTGTTCACACCATTAGAGTTGCTTTAGCTCAATTCTTAGAGTAAATCTCCCCCTAGATGTGAGATCCCCCCTAAGAGGGATGAACAAACCTTGGGTTTTGTCGATGATGACTTCATGTAGGTGTTGAAGATGTAGATGCTCAATGTTGATGTAGATCATTTGGAGCAATCCTTTGGAGTGAGTTGCACTTTCAATACCAACACGGGTTAGTCCCACAAGGAACAAACAAGGAATATCCATAGACATAGAGTGATGCATACACAAGATGATTTCTATGAAAGCATTTGGTTACCTTGTCCCTTGTCTTACCAACAAGAGGGTTTGTGACTCCTTGAACTAGTGCAAGATGTGGAGGTTGATTGCACTTGTTCTTGCCAAAATGATAAGAGTGAAGTATGTTGGCGGAGTCACCCTCAAGAACTCTCTAGTTCTTCTTCTTTGGGATCCACACCATCTTGATGGGAATCCTCGGAGTTGTAGTCGTACTTGATGAAGTGGAACTTGATGTAGTCTTGGGAACCAACTTGACCAAGGCCTTAGGAGCTTCTTCAAACGCATCAATTTCTTATTGAAGCTTGTCCTTGCCTTTTTCCTTGTGGTCTTCTGGTGGAAGATCATCTTGAGCTTGTGTACCCTTGAAGGAAGTAGAATCATACTTCTCTTGTTGAGGAACAAACTTTGTCTTGGGGTATTGATCTTCTTCCCACTCAACTCCATTGGCATTGAACTTTCGTTCAAAACCAACACCTTTGTTCTTCCGGTGCCTTCCTTGCTTGCGTACAATTTCCTTCAATTGCTTACTCCCGGCAAGGCTCTTGTAGACACCTTTCTCTATAATTCCCTTCAATAAGCTATTTTTTGCTCAAGTGTAACTTGGCTAAGAGAATCATTAGTGGAATCAAGAGAGCTACTAGAAGCAACAACATTGGATTTAGCATGATTATTGTTACTACTAGAGGAAGAATCTTTCTTGTTCTTGTTACTAGACTTGACTTGAGGCATGTAAGTGGATAAGAGTAAAGCTTGGCAATGTAAGAAGAACTTTTCTTGCGAAGATCATCCTTGATTGCCTTTAAGAACTCATGCTCTTGTTCAAGATTGAGCTTCTCAAAACATAATTTCTCATGAGTCCTTAAAAGTTCTCGATGATCTCCTAAGATAGTTTCATGAGCTAACTTAAGAGTGTTTAATTCTTTAGTTAGAGGCTCAATCTTCTCCTTATCATTGTCATTCGTTTTATCTTGATTATCATGATTAATTGACGTTTCATCATAGTATTCGTCACTAGAGTTGTCAACAAGTAAATCATCATCACCTAACAAGTCATCTTCATCACTATTGAAATCAACATACTCGGGGTGTGATACCTTTGGACCTTTGGCCATGAAGCATCTTAAAATTCCTTCATTTGGTGAATCAAATATGTCGTAGGAGTTGGTTGACACAAGTGCTAGACCGGCAACATCTTCATCTTGAGTATATTCGGAGTCGGAGTGATAGCTTCTCTCGGAGTGATTGTCGGAGTCGGAGCCGGATACCCATTCACCAACATGAGCGTAATGTCTTCGTTTTGTGTAGCTCCTTGATGACTTGTCCTTCCTTTCCGAATCCTTGCTTCTCCGTGAGGGTATTCTTTCATAACGAGCATCCCTACTCCTTCTCTCTCTTGATGGTGATTCTTCTCTTCTACTTCTTCTTTTGGGAGAATCTTCTCTTCTTTTGTAGGGGGCCGTACACTCATTTGAGTAGTGTCCGGGTTTTCCACAATTGTAGCAATTACGCTCTCGACTAGAAGATCTTTTGTCATTGTACGACCTTGACTTGGAACTTCTCTCTTTCCTTCTACTCTTGTAGAACTTGTTAAAGTTCTTCACCATTAGGCTCAATTCTTCATTGAAGGTTTGTTTCTCACTTGATGATGTGGGAGCTTCACATGAGGCTTTGTAAGCACCACTTGACTTGTTATGGAGCTCCTCCTTATCCTTGAGTGACATCTCATGAGCAACGATTCTTCCAATGACTTTCGTTGGCTTGAGATCTTTGTAATTAGGCATCATTTGGATCAATGTGCACACGGTATCATATTTTCCATCCAAGGCTCTTAGGATCTTCTTGATGATGAATCATGGGTCATCTCTTCACTTCCTAATTTGGTGATCTCATTTGTGATAAGAGCAAGCCTAGAGTACATTTCAGCGACACCTTCACCATCCTTCATTTTGAACTTGTCAAGTTGACTTTGAAGCACATCCAATTTGGATTCCTTGACGGAGTCGGTACCTTCGTGCATATCAATCAAAGTATCCCAAATTTCCTTTGCATTCTCAAGACGGCTGATTTTGTTGCATTCTTGAGGCACTGATCCGTTGAAGAGGATATCACAAGCTTGAGCATTGTATTGCAGCATCTTCAACTCTTCATGGTATCTTCATGGTTCGGTTCTTTCCCATCAAAGAATTCACCTTGCAAGCCAATACACACAATAGCCCAAACGGCGGGGTTATGTCCAAGAATATGCATTTTCATCTTATGCTTCCAACTAGCAAAATTAGTACCATCAAAGTAAGGACCTCTACGGTGGTAATTTCCCTCGCTAGACGCCATACTCTCCTAGGTTGTGAAACCAAGGCTATGAGCACTAAAAGCTATGGAAATCAAAGCAAATGGAGACCAAAGCTCTGATACCACTTGTAGGATCGAAAGTATGTCCAGAGGGGGGGTGATTAGACTACTTGACCCAAAAAATCTAGCCTTTTCCCAATTTTAGTTCTTGGTAGATTTTAGCAACTTTAGAACAAGTCAAGCAATCTTAACACAATTCAAGCAAGCATGCAAAGAGTATATGAGCAGTGGAAAGTAAAGCATGCAACTTGCAAGAATGTAAAGGGAAGGGTTTGGAGGATTCAAACGCAATTGGAGACACGAATGTTTTTGTCGTGGTTCCGATAGGTGGTGCTATCGTACATCCACGTTGATGGAGACTTCAACCCACGAAGGGTAGCAGTTCTTGTGAGTCCACGGAGGGCTCCACCCACAAAGGGTCCACGAAGAAGCAACCTTGTCTATCCCACCATGGTCGCCGCCCACGAAGGACTTGCCTCACTAGCGGTAGATCTTCATGAAGTAGGCGATCTCCTTGCCCTTACAAACTCCTTGGTTCAACTCCACAATCTTGTCGGAGGCTCCCAAGTGACACCTAGCCAATCTAGGAGACACCACTCTCCAAGAAGTAACAAATGGTGTGTTGATGATGAACTCCTTGCTCTTGTGCTTCAAATGATAGTCTCCCCAACAATCAACTCTCTCTCACAAGATTTGGATTTGGTGGAAAGAAGATTTGAGTGGAAAGCAACTTGGGGAAGGCTAGAGATCAAGATTCATATGGTAGGAATGGAATATCTTGGTCTCAACACAAGTGTAGGTGATTCTCTCTCAGAAAATGTAGGTTGGAAGTGTAGGTTCGTTCTGATGGCTCTCTCCATGAATGAAGAGCAGGTGGAGGGGTATAAATAGCCTCCACACAAAATCTCACCGTTACACACAACTTGCCAAACTCGGTGGGACCGAATTGTTAAACTCGGTCAGACCGATTCAGCAAATCTAGTGACCGTTAGGATTTTCGGTGGGACCGACAAGCAACTCGGTAGGACCGATATGGTTAGGGTTAGGGCATAACGTAATCTCGGTGAGACCGATTACAAAAACTCGGTGAGACTGATTTTGGTAATAAGCTAACCATAGAGTTGGTCAGGTAAACTCGGTGGGACCGATTCGGTCATTTCGGTGAGACCGGAATATTACAAAAGGGAAACAGAGAGTTTACATTGCAATCCCGGTGGGACCGATCGCTCATCTCGGTAGGACCGAAACTTTACGAAGGGAAACAGAGAGGTTACAATCCCATCTCGGTGAGACCGAGATCCCTACCGGTGAGACCGATTTGCCTAGGGTTTGTGGCAGTGGCTATGACATTTGAACTCGGTGGCGCCAGAGGGAAAGAATCGGTGGGGCCGAGTTTGACTTTTGGTTTAGGTCACATGTGGAAGTGAGAAAGTGGTTGAGGGCTTTGGAGCATATCACTAAGCACTTTGAGGAAGCAAGCCATTAAGCAACACATCATCCCTCCTTGATAGTATTGGCTTTTCCTATAGACTCAATGTGATCTTGGATCACTAAAATAGAAAATGTAGAGTCTTGAGTTTTAAGCTTGAGCCAATCCCTTTGTCCTTAGCATTTTGAGGGGTCCACTTTTCTCATCCATGCCATGCCAATCATTGAGCTTTCCTGAAATATTAGTTTTGAAATAGTGTTAGCTCAATGAGCTATATGTTGTTAGGAATTACCAAAACCACCTAGGGGTAGTTGCACTTTCACTAGAGTCGTGCGTGCCTTCTGCATGGAGGAGGGCACAATATGGGCATTCCGCTTCACCTTGTTCAGCATCTAGAATGTATTTCGCCTCTTTCTTTATCGTCTTTAATAGTACAAGTATACAACTTTGGTTCATCATTCTTTATTTGGTTCTTATGTAATTCTTGAACATATGTACCTATGAATCGAAAAATGCATTGGTTGTTTGAACCTGATGGATATGAATAAAGCTATAGCATACATTCAAATTCAAATCCGGTACAATTTGAAATAGCAGCAATTAAATTATGGTGAAATTACGCTCTCCAGGTCGTTACGGCACACACAATTGGTAAAACAAAAACGTTTGCGATATACACCATAATCCAAGACGGTTCACAGAGAGGAAACGTGTGCAAGCATGCACAAGTTGCCGTTTGCAAAGTGTGTGCGATGTTAGACAATATCACAAACGGTGCGGGCAAACTAAACGTTTGTGTTAGTGGCATTATCGTACACAATTTGCAACCATGAATTGTTTCTAATGAAGTATGAATCGTAAATATTGCACCATAGAATAGCGTGTGCGATAGTTGTCGTGTACGACGATGTTACAACGGTCCGATGTTTCGTAATCCTGTCTGACACTCGTACGATGATTAGCTAATCTTCTTAATTAGTTATCGCATATGGTTTGGGAAAAGAGAATGTGTGTGATTGTATGCTTATCATACATGTTCTATAATAGTGAACCGTTTGTGATGGGCCGCGCATCATAAATGTAGCACCACAGAATACCGACTGTGATGGCAATGCGAGCACAAATAAGTAGGAGTATTGTATATGCATCTTGGCTCCCTATCCCCGATGGTTTCTGGGTCGTGTGGGAAGGACCCCCCTATTGCCATCACTCACTAGGCGACGGTTCCAAATGCCATCGCGGAAAGGGGTTAAAAACCGTTTTTATAGCACCGACGCGTACCAGTGTATGTACCAAAATCAGGAAGGCATGTCATATTCAAAGGTATAATGTGTAAGCTAAGCAGATGGAATTTAACCAAATTGGAAGCAATACAAGCTAGACATCCGGTTGGAGTGGTGAGCATGAGAAGCGGGCTGGTGAGAAGCGGGCTGCTTCGCCACCACCGTGGCCTTTTAGTTGGCTTCCAAGTGATGCCTGTCTGTGTTGGGCTTGTCACTGGCTCGGCCAGTGCCTTACTAGATATTTGTCTTTTGGTGCTCCTGGGATGGTGGTTCATGTAAAAAATATCTTTCCTTATCTTAATAAAGACTGACTTCGGCCTTTCGAGTACAAGCTAGACACCTATGCAACATGCAACCACATATGACACCGCGAAGTTAAAGCAAGCACTTGGGGTGGTGGTTCATGGCAAGCGAGATCATCAACTCCAGAGCTACGTTTACCGTCTCCATCTGTTGAATATCCAACCTTTAAAGCGTGGAAACGTGTCTTGCCTGCCCGTGAAGCAAGCAGGACTGACTTCTCTCTTTTCTTTTACGCTTACATCAAAGTGAGTCTGAAATACCCTTGAATAAAAACACAATAGTGAGAGTATGGGTGAAGTGTGTGCAGAACTAGTGCACTGTAAAAGTAGCAGATAGCTGGTGGCTGAAAAATAAATGACAGGAGACATATGATAGCTCTACAACATTGCATGCAAACAAAATTAGATTCTACTCCTTATGATTTTGTAATATATGAGCACAGGGATGGTGGGAAATGCAGGTACTCCTCCAACGAACCACCACATGTGGTCCTATCAAAATAACAGTCGACTGAAAATAAATAGGTCCGTCAATTTTTTTATGAACCGTCCGATCTAGAAAGAATGGGAAGATGGCCTTCATCTACCTCCGGCCAGTCACTATTGACGATATTTCTTGAACCGCCAGCGACCACCAGACCAGACCCCTGCCTCCGCCGCCTCGCCCTCCCCTCGACCTCACACCACCACCGTGCTTGGTAGCGCCCCCCGGCCATCCCTTTAATCCTCGCCGACCTCCAGATCGGGCGCGAGCAGCTCCTAGGCCCCACACACCCCTAAGATAAACACCGAGGCACTGCTTCCCCGGCGTAATAGGCGGACTAGCGCCTGTTATGCCGGGGAATGCTTCCTTTAATTGTGAATCAACTGACCAGGAATTGAAATCCAGGGGGCGACGGATCTCTAGCTAAGGTGAAATAGCATATGAGGAGAAACCTTGTGCATCACAAGTTACTAGGTACATCTAGTATCAAGAAGAAGTGGTCAACTAGTGTCTTTTGTGGGATGAATATCGTGCAAGCAGACATGTAAGATTTGCACGAATAAGGGAAGAGGAGTACCATGTCCAGTTGCCAGTGCTGGGTCCTCCAGATGTCGTGGCGATTTTCTTGGTTTTACCTGGAAAACCGATGTTTTGGAGGAGGGTCGAGCCTTGGACGAACCCATGGCCAAATTGTTAACCGTGCTGCTGTCGGATCACGGGTTCCGGCAAAACCCTTAAGGTTCAAACTCTAGGGAGCGCGCAAAGTTCTCTCCCTCCTACCGATCCGTGGCCAAACAAGCTAAGATCTCAAGAACGAGCTCGACGAACTCACAATCACAAAGACACGAGGTTTATGCTGGTTCGGGCCACCGTTGTGGTGTAATACCCTACTCCAGTGTGGTGGTGGATTGCCTCTTGGGCTAATGATGAACGGTACAAGGGGAAGAACAGCCTCCTGAGGTTGAGGTGTTCTTGTGCTCGGTGTGTGGCTAAGGATCAGGTGATATGCCCCTGGCTCAGATGCCTCTACTATGGTGGCTAGTTCTACTTATATAGGCCCTGGTCCTCTTCCCAAATATTGAGCGGGAAGGGAGCCAACAACGGCCAATTTGAAAGGTGACAGCTAGTACAGCTTATCCTGACAAAAGCGATCTTCGCCTGCAAAAGGCTGTGGTGGTGACGCCGCCTTGGGCTCCATGGTGACCTTCGTCTTGCCGTCCTACTGGTCTTGGTCTCGTTGCACCAATATGGAAACCTTTGCTTGATGCATCGGTACTCCGCGTCAGCGCTCGCTCCCTTAGCACCAAAGGGGAAACAAGGACACTGCACAGGCTGGCGACCGCCTGGCACCTGCCTGATCATGATCATCATGGCTCACATCACGAGAGCCTCGCGAGGTTTGCCCTGCCTTGATCTCTCCACCCCTCGCGAACCTGCCTGGCGAGGCCACTCCTGAGGAGGTCTTGTGTCGTCCCCCTCGCAACGCTTGGACCCTCGTGAGGGTCTTGAATGCCTTGTTGATGAAGATGGGCTGTACAGGCCTGCTAGCACATCCACGCCGTGGGCCGCAGGCAGGCAAGTCTGGGGACCCCCGTTCCCAGAACGCCGACAGTAGCCCCCGGGCCCAAGGCGCGCTCCAAAGGCCAAGCACGGAGCGCCGCGGTCCCCAAAAGCCTGCGCCTTGGTCGACGTGTGGCGGTTGATTGGACATGGGCATCTCCGCTTCCCCACGCTACCTCGGCAACTGCCCGACGTGACAAGTCCAACAATTCCCATGGCGCCAATCCGAAGGTTCTCCACCGAGGAGAAAGGAAAGGCTCCCCGCGACGAGCCGGGGTTGCTTCCGCCGAAGAAGAGGTCGGTTCACCGCCGCGACGCAGCGGTGATGCAGGTGGTGACGAGGCCTTGGTGCGAGCGGCCTCCTCCTGGATATCCGCTGCCCCTGTACGCCCAAGCCGGGAGCCCAGGAGGAAGGAACGACGGGCGCCGACGCGCGCGCCGCGGCCAAGGTCGACGTGCCGTGGTGATGCGCGCCGTCGCTCCTGGAATTCATGCGGCGAACTCCTTGCGCGAGCTCGTGCTGTGGGCGGAGATGCCCCCAAGCTCTTGGATCCGCTTCCCGCGGTTCTTCTCCGACGTGATGCCACCGCGGGGACCCCTCAAGCTCTGGTTGCAGCACGCCGGCTGCGATGCTCCGGCGACCGGAGCTGAGGTTGAAGCGGTCTCCCCCGGCAAGATCTTCATGACCTATGGCTAGGGAGAGGTCACGCGAGTTTGTCGCACGGAGGGCGCCCTCGTGATCCACTTCGAGTATGACGGTGCCTCCATGCTGTTCTTGAAGGTCTTCAACGCGGAGGGTTGCCACATAGAGTGTTGCCCTGGAGGGGAGCGCCAGGATGATGCGCGCCCCGCTCGCAGCTACTCCAGCAGCGGCGACTCTTGGGAGTCGAGCGGTTCTCCCGAGCTCTACGAGACTCCGGAGACGAGCAACGACAGCTACGTGCCCCCGAGCTCTCGCCGCGCACGGAGCAGGGTTGCGGCGTCCGGCCGCCCCGCTGCTGATTTGGATGGGGTTGGCGCCGGCCTCCCGCGGCCCATTGTTGATGATGGCGTCCGCCGCGGAGGCGTGTAGATAGGATTCTCCTAGGTTCTCATCTCTTTGTTCCCTGCAAGGAATCAAGGAGTACCCCGTGGGGGGCGTGTAAAGGGTCTGTGATGTCTTTTGTGTATATCTTCCTTATTATGAAAATTTGCGAACGTGTGTCCTGTTCAGCCTCAGTCTCCCCTTTCCAACCTCGCGACGGCTTGTTGCTCTACGCTGACAAGTCCCGGTCCCCAGCCAAGCTGTAGCCGTCACTGGTATGCCAGGTCGCGTGTCGTGGTCAAGGCCACGAGGTGAGCGGCCCGAGGTCCAGTAAGAGCCCCTGAGGTGCGATGCTCAGGAGGTCCCCTTTAGCGCTCAAGCAGCCATGGTAAGGCAAGAAAGGGAGGCGACGTGGCCGCAACAGGGCTGCAGCGAGCGTGATCCTTGGGCTCCAACGATTAGCCAATCTGAGCATGAGACTTATCTTGGCGGTTTTGGGTCGATTTCTTGCGATGCGCCGTGTTAATGCGTAGCTAGGCCATGCCCATACGAGCCTCCCCCCTTCCCACACTCTCCTTCGTGCTCTACGTCCTCAGGTCCCGGCCCTCGAGCGAGCTCAGCCGCCGCTGGTATGCCAGGTCGTGTGGCGTTGTCAAGGCCAGGGGGTGAGGGCTGGACAGCCAGTAAGAGCTCCTGAGACGCGATGCACCGGAGCCCCCCTTTTAACGCGCAAGGATCGCATGGGAGAAAAGGGAGCTCGCGGTGCCGCCTGTTGTCATCCTCATGAGGTTCCTGCAAGCTAGCACAAAGACGAACATAGTTTGCCGTTATGGTTGCCAGCCTGTCGCTGGTTGCTCCGCGAGGGAATGGAGGCACTGAGGGCCTGGTGAGGTGACGTGCGCGGGGGCGTGCCGCGAGCCAGAGCTCGACCACTCAGGTTTGTTAACGTGGCAGGGACGGACCCGTGCACCAGCGCCGTGCCGGCGTGAGCAGCCACCGTGGGAGGCGACGATCGAGCAGGTAATAGTCATAGGTAGATTAAGCATGGGAAGCATACTGGCTTAGGTAAATGTAGGGAAGATGCAGGCCACTGGGTCATGCCCGAGCGGCTTGGGGATGATGCAGCCCGAAGGGCGCCCCCAGCAAGGTAAGCTAAAGACATAAAAAGGGATACATGCCACAGGGACGGACCCACATGGCCTGGGAATGATGCAGCCCGAGGGGCGCTCCCAGCTAAATAAACTTGGAAAATGTCACCTCGTTCTGTTGATGAAGGAGTGTTGGGGCAGCTGAAGGTATGCGGCGAAGCGGTCGGTCCTCATGAGCCACCGGGGTCCTGAGCCTCGGGAGGCTCTGGGGGTCCAGGTGGTTCCTTGAGGACCGTCTCCATCTCCGTCAGGACGGCGTGGTGCCTGGCCTGCTGAGCCGCCAGGGCACGCCGCAAGTTGTGCTGGTAGACGAACGACACGCTCGGCAGGCCGAAAGGCATGCGAACGTAGCTGTGCGGTGGACCCTCGTAGTGGCCCACACGTGAAGGCCAGAAGAGCTCCTGAGATGCAGCCCTGTTGAACCATAGGACGCAGCCTGGCATCCTCATGAGCGGCGGTCGCCGCGCATGGCCCTTGCGTCTTGCAGTTCCTGAACGGTCCTGGTGATGAACTCCTAAGCGGTGGGCTTTCCTTGTCCTATGTTCTCCTGAGGGAGACGTGTCGCGAAGCACGCCTCCAAGTGGTGCCCAAGCACCTCCCCCGTGATGTTGGCAAAGTCTGAGGCCCTCCAGAAGAGAGCCCCCGAGCCCTACCCGAGGAGGGCGCCGGGCGCGCCTTCCTATGCGATGGAGGGAGGTGCCCCTGGCACGGGCGCTGATCCTAACGAGGCACCGCTTGCCTGAGACCCTGCGTGGTGCTGCTGTTTCTTCTTCTTGGGAATGGCCTCAAGAGGGCCCTTGCCCTAGCTGTCGGGGTCGTCGATTGGTGTGGCTCGAAAGGCACGCTCGAGGGAGCACACCGCATCTCTTTCCTCGCACGGGACCGTGATGATTCCGCCACTTCCTGGCATCTTGAGGACATTGTAGCCGTGATGAGTCACCGCCATGAACTTGGCCAGGACTGGATACCCGAGGATGATATTGTACAGTAGGCGTATGTGCGCGTCGAAGTTGATGAGCTCGTGCGGTAGTTCTTGCGTTCTCCGAAGGTGACAGGGAGGCAGACCTGCCCTATCGGTGTGGTGGAGCCATCGGTCACTCCTGAGAAAGGCTTGGTAGGCTGAAGCTGGTCATATGGCACCTGGAGGTTGTCGAATGTGTCGTCGGACAGGACGTTGAGCCCTGCGCCGCCGTTGATGAGAGTCTTGGTAACTTACATGTTGCTGATGACTGGTGAACAAAGCATTGGGAGGGCACCAGCGGTAGCTGCGCACTTGAGCAGATCTGCCGAATTGAACGTGATGGGGCATTGGGACCATCTGAGCGGGCACGTGGCCTCGAGCTTGGGGAGGACTGCATTCACTTCACGAGCAAATTGTTTGAAGATACGCTGTGAGGCTGGGGCTTGAGCTCAACCCAAGATGCAAGCGATAGCACGCGGCTCTTGGAAGCCCCCAACCCCCTCGTCTTGATGGTGGTCGTCATTCCTTCTTGGTGGTGGCGGTAGTGGGGGAAGACCGGCGTTGCCCTGGGGGCGATCCTCACGAGGCTGGTCCTTCCAGGTGGCCTCACGAGGATGATCCTGCCAGGGGTCCTCACGAGGTCAGTCGCGCCACTCCTGGCGCAGGCCACAGTCGTCCCAGCGTCCGCCACCACGTCCTCCTCCCCGGTCGTAGCCCCGGTCGTTGCGCTCGGGGCGTCGACCCAAGCGTCCTTCTCGAATGGCTCTGTGCTCTTGACAGTCATTGGTGTTGTGGGTGTGCAGGTTGTGGAAGGCGTAGAACAGTCGGCTGCTCTTGGATGACTCGGGCTGGTCCCTGCCGTGCTTTGTGTCTGGTTCTGCCGCGAGCACGGCTGCGCCCTTACTCTTCACGTCCTTGGCCTTGGCTTTCTTCTCCTCCGTGTCCGCAGCCGGGAGCTCAACGAGGGAGAGGCACTGCTACCTCTTGAGCACTACGTTGGTTTTCCCTTGAAGAGGAAAGGGTGACAGTAAAGCAGGGTAAGTATTTCCCTAAGTTTTTGAGAACCAAGGTATCAATCCAGTAGGAGGCCACGCACGAGTCCCCCGCACCTACACAAACAAATAAATCCTCGTAACCAACACAATAAAGGGGTTGTCAATCCCTTCACGGTCACTTACGAGAGTGAGATATGATGGATATGATAATCTAATATTTTTGGTATTTTTATGATGAAGATGCAAAGTAAAATAAAAGGCAATAAAATTAGCAAAGTGTTGGAAGATTAATATGATGGAAGATACACCCGGGGGCCATAGGTTTCACTAGTGGCTTCTCTCGAGAGCATAAGTATCACGATGGGTGAACAAATTACTGTTGAGCAATTGACAGAATTGACCATAGTTATGAGAATATCTAGGTATGATCATGTATATAAGCATCACGCCCGCGACAAGTAGACCGACTCCTGCCTGCATCTCATACTATTACTCCACACATCGACCGCTATCCAGCATGCATCTAGAGTATTAAGTTCAAAAGAACAGAGTAACTCTTTAAGTAAGATGATATGTTGTAGAGGGATAAACTCATGCAATATGATATAAACCCATCTTGTTATCCTTGATGGCAACAATACAATACGTGCCTTGCTGCCAAGATTACTATCCTTTGGGAAAGGACAACGCAAAGATTGAACCCAAAGCTAAGCACTTCTCCCATTGCAAGAAAGATCAATCTAGTAGGCCAAACCAAACTGATAATTCGAAGAGACTTGCAAAGATAACCAATCATGCATAAAAGAATTCAGAGAAGATTCAAATATTGTTCATAGATAAACTTGACCATAAACCCACAATTCATCGGTCTCAACAAACACACTGCAAAAGAAGATTACATCGAATAGATCTCCACAAGAGAGGGGGAGAACATTGTATTGAGATCCAAAACGAGAGAAGAAGCCATCTAGCTAATAACTATGGACCCGAAGGTCTGAGGTAAACTACTCACACATCATCGGAGAGGCTATGGTGTTGATGTAGAAGCCCTCCGTGATTGATGCCCCTCCGTGAACTCAGGAAAAAGGCCCCAAGATGGGAGCTCACGGCATGTAAGGTTGTGGCGGTGGAATTAGGTTTTGGCTTCGTGTCTGGTAGTTTGGAAGTGCGAGGTATATATAGGAGGAAGAAATGCACGTCGGGCGCGCTTTGGGGGTAGGCGCACTCCCTACCTCGTGCCTTCCTGGTTGATGTCTTGACGTAGGGTCCAAGTCCTCTGGATCACGTTCGTTCCGAAAATCACGTTTCCGAAGGTTTCATTCCGTTTGGACTCTGTTTGATATTCTTTTTCTGCGAAACTCTAAAATAGGCAAAAAAACAGCAATTCTGGGCTGGGCCTCCGGTTAATAGGTTAGTCCCAAAAATAAAGTGTATAATAAATCCCATTAATGTCCAAAATATAATATAATATAGCATGGAACAATCAAAAATTCTAGATACGTTGGAGACGTATCAAGCATCCCCAAGCTTAATTCCTGCTCGTCCTCGAGTAGGTAAATGATAAAAACAGAAATTTTGATGTGGAATGCTACTTGGCATAATTTCAATGTAATTCTCTTAATTTCGGTATGAATATTCAGATCCGAAAGATTCAAGATAAAAGTTTAGTATTGACATAAATGTAATAATACTTCAAGCATACTAACTAAGAAATTATGTCCTCTCAAAATAACATGGCCAAAGAAAGTTAATCCCTACAAAATCATATAGTTTAGCCATGCTCCATTTTCATCACACAAGAATGCTCTCATCATGCACAACCCCGATGACAAGCCAAGCAATTGTTACATACTTTAGTAATAGCAAACTTTTTCAACCTTCACGCAATACATGAGCGTGAGCCATGGATATAGCACTATGGGTGGAATAGAATATAATGATGGGGGTTATGTGGAGAAGAAAAAAAAGGAGAAAGTCTCTCATCAACGCGGCTAATCAATGAGCTACGGAGATGCCCGTCGATTGATGTTAATGCAAGGAGTAGGGATTGCCATGCAAAGGATGCACTAGAGCTATAAATGCATCAAAGCTTAACAAAAGAAACTAAGTGGGTGTGCATCCAACTTGCTTGCTCACGAAGACCTAGGGAATTTCAGGAAGCCCATTGTTGGAATATACAAGCCAAATTCTATAATGAAAAATTCCCACTAGTATATGAAAGTGACAAAACAAGAGACTCTCTATCATGAAGATCATGGTGCTACTTTGAAGCACAAGTATGGAAAAAGATAGTAGCATTGCCCCTTTTTATTCTCTTTTTTTTTCTTTTTGGGCATTCTTTTTTTTGGCCTTTTTTGGGATAATGCTCTATGAATGATGATCATCACACTTCTATTTATTTACAACTCAATGATTACAACTCGATACTAGAACAAAGTATGACTCTATATGAATGCCTCCGACGGTATAGTATACCGGAATAGCAATGAATCAAGAGTGACATGTATGAAAAATTTATGAACAGTGGCTTTGCCACAAATACGATGTCAACTACATGATCGTGCAAAGCAATATGACAATGATGAACGTGTCATGATAAACGGAACGGTGGAAAGTGCATGGCAATATATCTCGGAATGGCTATGGAAATGCCATAATAGGTAGGTATGGTGGCTGTTTTGAGGAGGATATAAGGAGTTTTATGTGTGAAAGAGTGTATCATATCACGGGGTTTGGATGAACCGGCGAAGTTTGCACCAACTCTCAATGTGAGAAAGGGCAATGCACGGTACCGAAGAGGCTAGCAATGATGGAAGGGTAAGAGTGCGTATAATCCATGGACTCAACATTAGTCATAAAGAACTCACATACTTATTGAAAAAATCTACAAGTCATCAAAAACCAAGCACTACGCGCATGCTCCGAGGGGGATAGATTGGTAGGAAAAGACCATCACTCGTCCCCGACCGCCACTCATAAGGAGGACAATCAAAGAACACCTCATGTTTCAAATTTGTTACATAACGTTTACCATATGTGCATGCTATGGGACTTGCAAACTTCAACACAAGTATTTCTCAAATTCACAACTACTCAACTAGCACAATTTTAATATCACTACCTCCATATCTCAAAACAATCATCAAGCATCAAACTTCTCTTAGCATTCAGCATACTCATAAGAAAGTTTTTTACTAGTCTTGAATACCTAACATATTAGGATTAATTTCCCAATTTAAGCAAATTACCATGCTGTTTAAGACTCTCAAAATAATACAAGTGAAGCATGAGAGAATAATAGTTTCTATAAAACAAAACCACTGCCATGCTCTAAAAGATATAAGTGAAGCACTAGAGCAAAAACTATATAGCTCAAAAGATATAAGTGAAGCGCATAGAGTATTCTAATAAATTCTGAATCATGTGTGTCTCTCTCAAAAGGTGTGTACAGCAAATATGATTATGGTAAACTAAAAAGCAAAGACTCAAATCATACAAGACGCTCCAAGCAAAACACATATCATGTGGTGAATAAAAATATGGCTCCAAGTAAAGTTACCGATGGAAGTAGACGAAAGAGGGGATGCCTTCTGGGGCATCCCCAAGCTTTGGCTTTTTGGTCTCCTTAGATTATCTTGGGATGCCATGGGCATCCCCAAGCTTAGGATCTTGCCACTCCTTGTTCCTTAATCCATCAAATCTTTTACCCAAAACTTGAAAACTTCACAACCCAAAACTTAGCAAAAAATCTCGTGAGCTCCGTTAGCGAAAGAAAAGAAAACACCATTTCAAGGTACTGTAATGAACCCATTATTTATTTATATTGGTGTTAAACCTACTGTATTCCAACTTATCTATGGTTTATAAAATATTTTACTAGCCATAGATTCATCAAAATAAGCAAACAACACACGAAAAACAGAATCTGTCAAAAACAGAACAGTCTGTAGTAATCTGTAACTAACGCAAACTTCTGGAACTCCAAAACTTCAGCCAAAATAGAACGACCTAGATAATTTGTTTATTGATCAGCAGCAATTGGAATCAATATTTTATCACATTCTGGTGATTTTTAACAATTATTTTCGTGAACAGAAAGTTTCTGGAATTTTCAGCAAGATCAAATAACTATCATCCAAGAAGATCCTATAGATTAAACTTGGCACACACACTAATTAAAACATAAAAACACATCTAACCAGAGGCTAGATCAAATATTTATTCCTAAACAGAAGCAAAAAATAATGGATTGCCTCCCAACAAGCGCTATCGTTTAACGCCCCTAGCTAGGCATCGAGATTTTGATGATGCTCACATGAAAGACAAGAATTGAAGCGCAAAGAGAGCATCATGAAACACGTGACAAACACATATAAGTCGGACATACTTCCTATGCATAGGCATCTTATAGGAAAACAAATTATCAAGGCAATCAAAAACTAGCATATGCAAGGAAGCGGAAACAAACAATAGCAATCTCAACATAACGAGAGGTGATTTAGTAACATGAAAATTTCTACAGCCATATTTTCCTCTCTCATAATAATTACATGTAGGATCATAAGAAAATTTAACAAAATAGCTATCACATAACATATTCTCAATATGATCCACATGCATATGAAGTTGACACTCTTCCAAAATAGTGGGATCAACATTAACTAAAGTTACGACCTCTCCAAACCCACTTTTATCAAAAATACCATAAGATTGAACATTCTCCAAATATGTGGGATCTAAAGTTGACACTCTTCCAAACCCACTTTCAATATTATTGCAAACATTGTTATCAATCTCATATTTATCATGGGGCTTAAATAAAATTTCAAGATCATAAGAAGAATCACCCCAATCATGATCATTGCAACAAGTAGTAGTCATAGCAAAATTAACATCCCCAAGCTTAGGGTTTTGCATATAATTAGCAGTTGACATCAAGAGAATTTATAGTAAAATCATTGCAATCATGCTTTTTATCGAAGGAACTTCCAAGTATGGGTGCAATAGCAACGATCTCATGTTTAACATAAGGAACTATAGCAAATTCATCTTCATAAATATTGGCATCATGGCCACAAGGATAGCAAGCATCATGTTCATCAAGGGATATTTCAATAAAATCATCGGAATCATAATTGTCTATAGATTCGTGCATATCATTATTTTCTTTAGAAGCAACGGTCATTCTTTCAATAAATTCTTTGACATAGACATTATGAGCATAGTTTTCATAGCAATATTCAAGTATGTCAAATTTTTCAGATTCGTAAAGAGTAATATCATACTTTTCAATCAAAGAAGCAATTTCATAAGAACCCTTAAAAGCAACAAATTCTTCAATTTGTTCAATATCATAGTAGCTATAAACACCCTTTGCATAAGAAGATAACATTTCATTTTCATTAAACTCACATAGGTAGGGGAGGTGTTTTTTAGGGTTCTTAGAGCAACAAGTAATATCACAAATTTCACAAAGATTCCAAGCATAACACATCAATTTGTTTATTTGATTCCATAAGAGTCTCCCTTTTTCAGACAAACGGTGACGCACAAAATGAGCATGCTCATCTAAAGATTTCCCATCAACTAGGCTAGTTGGGGTTTCAGCATGAGCGCATAAGGATCGAAGATGATCCAAGTAGAACACTTTTAGTGGATCCATATCAATAGATTCTTAGCAAAGATTCAAGCAAATAGAAGGCACGTGGAAACACGAACAGAAAGGCATACGGGAAGAAGGCGAACAAAACGGCAAGGGTGAAGTGGGGGAGAGGAAAACGAGAGGCAAATGGCAAATAATGTAATGCGGGAGATAAGGGTTTGTGATGGGTACTTGGTATGTTGACTTTTGCTAGACTCCCCGGCAACAGCGCCAGAAATCCTTCTTGCTACCTCTTGAGCACTGTGTTGGTTTTCCCTTGAAGAGGAAAGGGTGATGCAGTAAAGCAGCATAAATATTTCCCTCAGTTTTTGAGAACCACGGTATCAATCCAGTAGGAGGCCACGCAGGAGTCCCTCACACCTACACAAACAAATAAATCCTCGCAACCAATGCAATAAAGGGGTTGTCGATCCCTTCACAGTCACTTACGAGAGTGAGATCTGATAGATATGATAAGATAATATTTTTGGTATTTTTATGATAAACATGCAAAGTAAAATAAAAGGCAATAAAAATAGCTAAGTGTTGGAAGATTAATATGATGGAAGATAGACCCGGTGGCCATAGGTTTCACTAGTGGCTTCTCTCGAGAGCATAAGTATTACGATGGGTGAACAAATTACTGTTGAGCAATTAACAGAATTGAGCATAGTTATGAGAATATCTAGGTATGATCATATATATAGGCATCATGTCCGCGACAAGTAGACCGACTCCGACCTGTATCTACTACTATTACTCCACACATCGACCGTTATCCAGCATGCACCGAGAGTATTAAGTTCAAAATAATAGAGTAACTCCATCTTGTTATCCTCGATGGAAACAATACAATACGTGCCTTGCTGCCCCTACTGTCATTGGGAAGGGACACCGCAAGATTGAACCCAAAGCTAAGCACTTCTCCCATTGCAAGAAAGATCAATCTAGTAGGCCAAACCAAACTTATAATTCGAAGAGACTTGCAAAGATAACCAATCATACATAAAAGAATTCAGAGAAGATTCAAATATTGTTCATAGATAAACTTGATCATAAACCCACAATTCATCGGTCTCAACAAACACACTGCAAAAGAAGATTACATCGAATAGAGCTCCACAAGAGAGGGGGAGAACATTGTATTGAGATCCAAAAAGAGAGAAGAAGCTATCTAGCTAATAACTATGGACCCGAAGGTCTGAGGTAAACTACTCACTCATCATCGGAGAGGCTATGGCGTTGATGTAGAAGCCCTCCGTGATCGATGCCCCCTTTGGCGGAGCTCCGGAAAAGGCCCCAAGATGGGATCTCACGGGTACAGAAGGTTGCGGTGGTGGAATTAGGTTTTGGGCTCCGTATCTGGTAGTTTGGGGGTACGTAGGTATATATAGGAGGAAAAAGTACTTCGGTGGAGCAACGTGGGGCCCACGAGGGTGGAGGGTGCACCTGGGGGGTAGGTGCGCCCCCTACCTCGTGCCTTCCTGGTTGATGTCTTGACGTAGGGTCCAAGTCCTAAGGATCACGTTCGTTCTGAAAATCACGTTCCCGAAGGTTTCATTCCGTTTGGACTCCGTTTGATATTCTTTTTCTACGAAACTCTGAAATAGGCAAAAAAACAGCAATTCTGGGTTGGGCCTCCAGTTAATAGGTTAGTCCCAAAAATAATATAGAAGTGTATAATAAATCCCATTAATGTCCAAAACAGAATATAATATAGCATCGAACAATAAAAAATTATAGATACGTTGGAGACGTATCAGGAACCCTTCCTCAGCTCTTGCGTACTTGGTCGCCAGGTTGAACAGCTCCTGAGATCTGCACAGCTCCTCGTGGATAGCGAGCTCCTCCTTCATCTTTACGTCGCGGACGCCATCAGAGAACGCAGAGATGATGGCCTCATCTGTCACCTTGGGGATCTTGAGCCGGACGTTGTTGAAGCGCTGGATATACTTCTGGAGGGTCTCTCCTGGTTGTTGCCTGACGCGACGCAGGTCTCCCGCGGCCGGTGGGCGATCGTGAGTGCCCTAGAAGTTGGCAACGAAGCGGTCGCGCATCTCGTCCCAGGAGGAGATCAAGCCCGGTGGCAGGTTCAGGAGCCAGGAGCGGGCACCATCCTTGAGAGCCATGGGAAACCAATTCGCCATGACCTTCTCGCTGCCATTGGCTGCCTCGATGCTCAGCTGGGTAGGGGGTGCAAGAACTCCGTGGGGTCGGGGGTGCCGGTGTAGCGAGGAGGCAGATCCGGCTTGAACTTGCCTGGCCAGGCGACGCTACATAGCTCGGGGGTGAAGGCGCGGCAGCCGGCTGTGGTCGCCGGGGCCTCTCTTGGAGGCGGAGCTTGGTCTTGATGATCGCGTTCCGCCACAGCAAGTGGCACAGGGCCCTGCCGCGGCAGACGACCTGGCACGGCGGAGCGAGGAGTGGCGGAGCGTTCTCTTGTGGCCGAGGAACTTCTTGGCAGCTTCTTTCCTAACGCACGGGCGCCGGGCGCGGTGGGTCGCACCGTGGAGGCGCGCGCCTTGGTGCCAGGACGCCGTCTTGGGGCAGAGGTGGCGGAGGTGCTCCGTCAGCTACGTCGCCTGTAGCTGGCGGAGGGCGAGGTGGAGAGAGGGACGGGGCAGTGGAGCCCCCTGCGGCGCGGACAAGCTCGGCGATGCGGTCGAGCCAGTCCTCATAGAGGTAGTCGACCGGGCGGTAGTGCAGGAGCTCATGCGCCATGAGGAGCACGGCCCACGCGTCCATGGGAGCACGGCGTGCATGGGATGAAGAACCGGCCGGGGTCGGCGATGGAGTGGCGGCGCACTGAGGGGTGCAGCGAGATGCTTGCTTCTCGTTCCCCGTCGGGTCGGTGTGGGCGTTGGCGGCAGGCGACGGAGAACGACGAGGTGGCGTGCCGATGGGAGCCGTCTGAGCGACCCGGGTGGCAAGGGCAGCCCGGCGCTCAGCACGAGCACGACAAGCGTCTTCCATGGAGACGACGGAGAGATGGAGCGCGGATTGACGGAAGGGAGGCTACAGCGCACCCCTACCTGGCGCGCCAAATGTCGGATCACGGGTTCCGGCAAAACCCTTAAGGTTCGAACTCTGGGGTGCGCGTGAAGTTCTCTCCCTCCTACCGATCTGCGTCCTAACTAGCCAAGATCTCAAGAACGAGCTCGATGAACTCACAACCACAAAGAAACGAGGTTTATACTGGTTCGGGCCACCGTTGTGGTGTAATACCCTACTCCAGTGTGGTGGTGGTGGATTGCCTCTTGGGGTAATGATGAACAGTACAAGGGGAAGAACAGCCTCCTGAGGTTGAGGTGTTCTTGTGCTCGGTGTGTGGATAAGGATCATGCGAGATGCCCCTGGATCAGATGCCTCTACTGTGGTGGCTAGTTCTACTTATATAGGCCCTGGTCCTCTTCCCAAATATTGAGAGGGAAGGGAGCCAACAACGGCCAATTTGAAAGGCGACAGCAAGTACAATTATCCTGACAAAAGCGGTCTTCGCCTGCAAAAGGCTCTGGCGGTGATGCCGCCTTGGGCTCCATGGTGACCTCCGTCTTGCTGTCTAGCTGGTCTTGGTCTCATTGCACTGATATGGAAACCTTTGCTTGATGCCTCGGTACTCCGCGCCTGCGCTCGCTCCCTTAGCACCAAAGGGGAAACAAGGACACTGCGCGGGCTGGCGCCCGCCTGGCGCCAGCCTGATCTTGATTGTCATGGCTCACGTCATGAGAGCCTCGCGAGGTTTGCCCTGCCTTGATCTCTTTGCCCCTCGCGAGCCCGCCTGGCAAGGCCGCTCCTGAGGAGGTCTTGTGTCATCCCTCTCGCGAAGCTTGGTCCCTCGCGAGGGTCTTGAATACCTTTTTGATGAAGATGGGTTGTACAGGCCTGCTAGGACAGCCACGCCGTGGGCCGCAGGTAGGCAAGTCTGGGGACCCCTGTTCCTAGAACGCCGACAGCTACGGTGGCCGTCTGTCAGCGGAGGGGAAGAAAATCCGAGGCGGCGAAGGATGGTATAGCGGGAACAACTCCGGTGCGGTGGATGGTGGCGAAGTTGGAGCGGCAGCGGTGAGGCGCAGGACGGCGTGGTTGAACTGGCTCGGGTACGGACAGCTCGGCCTCGGCTTCAACTACTAGCCGTGGAGGGCATTGCGGTTGATTTGCGGTGGACGAGGACGCTGGGTATCGGCTCGGCGTGATGGAGGAGGCGGCGGTTGATGGGTGGGATGGGGTGGCGGACGGAGGACGCCGGGGTTTCGCGGATGGTGGAGAGGTAGTTTTGGTGCCCACGGTGTACGAACCGAGAATCGGATGGGGGGCGGGGGGAGCTAAGGAAGAACCATGTTTCGGTCTGGGACTCGTTTGTTTTGTTTTTTTTTGAACATATGGGACGCGCTTGTTTGGAATTTGGGGAAAGTGCAAACTTTGCGCCCCTCTTAAATTTCAGACCTACTGCGGGTCGGCAGTAGGATGGTAATCCCAGGTGTCCCAAATAGTGGGCGGGAGTGATTTCGGCCACGTGCATGTGTGCTTAGGCGGCCATTGTGTATGAATGTTTTTCGGAGGCGGTTGTGTGGCGTCTAGATGAAGCTACAAACCTACCCCGGTTTAGACCTTTGGACGTCGGGCCGGTAGGTTTCATGGGTCGGAGTTAGAGAAGTAATTTCCTTCTACCAAACATTGGTCTCACGCGGTTTCAGGCGAGTAGAGGCTCATTTGGCGCTTCGTTCGAAATTTTGAAACAGAAGCATTCACGTTTAGAGTACTCTTGAACTTTGAGGATTGACCTAAATAGAGAACGTTAAATTTGACCTTGTATGTTTGAAAACCTCATTAAATTATGCGATTCTTTTTGAAATTTTGACACTTGAAAATCCTATAAATATGATTATTTTGGAATGGAGGAGGTAAATTTGAATCTATTTTGTACACGACTCTATATGCTATTATGTACAAAAGCAGAGCAAAGATTGGTGCCCTATAATTTAGGTATGATCTACAAATGCCATGATAGAGAATTCAAATAATTGAATGGACTTCATGTTGAATTCGAATTTTTTAAACCACCTTAAGTTGAATTCAAATGTATGCTAGTTATAGCTAGCTATTTATAATGTTCATTGTGTAACTTTTGTATGTATAATGTGCTTTACACACACAATATGAACTATACTCGCGTTTATATTCGATTGCTAAAGCGATGCATTGTCTCGAGTCCAAGATACTAACTATGTGGATCAATTATGTCGAATAATAACATAAATATGCTCAAATTCGATAGAATATAGATGTCTAATGGATCGATGACCATTCCTTACGCTAATTGCAAATATCATGATCCCATCCTAATATTTGGATACAATTTATATTTTTAATCAATGTGTACATCAGTCTTTTACGTGTAGTTTCACTCTCCATCGGTGGTCTCTCACACATGCTCACACACTCTCTCCCAAGGTGTCTTTCTTGCGGACATGTTCTCAATATAACCCTCCCTCCCTCTCGTAACCATTTACGACTGTTTTCACTAACCTTTATCACAAGCACTCTTCCTCTCACAAGCATACACACGCACAATCCCCATCGACCCTTTCTATATACATAGACATGCCTACGTGTCTCCCGTACACACATTATCTTTAGGCCTGTCTCTCACGCATTGTCTCCACCTCTCTTCCTAATCGACGAGTATGATTCTAGCAGAGCATTCTGTAGGGTGCCCCTTAAAGTTAGGTTGGATGAATAGTAATATCAGAGATAAGGGGTCACCTTAGTCTGAGAACCTAGGGTTACAAATCCTAGCCGGCTTTTTCAGTGGACACAGAGTCTTTCACGACTCTGCTATATTTGTCTTGTACGACTAGTTCTCCATGGGTCTCCCTAAATGTGTCACGGGCCGACCAATGTGGTGCAGGACGGAACCGAACCAAGGGCCTCACCTCGGCCCATCGGACCTCACGCGGTGACATACCCTGTGCCCCCAGGTCTCGTTATCTTCTCACACCCACACATACCAACACAGACACCACACAAAAAAATTTCTCCTCGTGCCTCTATCCTCTCCCCCTTTCATATACACACTCAAGGGCATCTCTCGCCGTGACATCATATTCGTCTCTCTCTCACTCTAGACCTCTCATTTCTCGTGCTATCTCTCCCATGTCCCCCTCCCCTGTCGGCCCCTCTATCCATGGCTCTCTCGAATACGTAATACACACACATACCTCTCTAGGCCCTGCCAAATATATCAACTACACATTCACACATGTTACATCACGTACCCCATTGATCTAAAAAGCCCTCTCTTCACGTTTATTTCGCATACAACATTCCTTTTGAATAAAGTGTGGCCAAAAAATTATTTTAGAATTTCTACATATATACAACATTACAATGTTATATGGAGGAGTATGAACGTTAATTTGCATTGCATGGTGCCCACAATGATATTTATTCCGCATGGTGAATTTTTATATTTTTATACTATATATAAAGTTAGTCATAATAAAGAGAAACGAAGAGCATCTATCTCTCCATCGCATACACCCCCTTTACGCTGCTTTCATGTACGCACACAAACTATCTCTAGGTCCTCTAAAAGTACGCCCCAGCACATTCATGCATGTTTCATATTTCTCTCACGATATATACAGTGACGATCATTGTATTTGAAGCAAAAGCACGATATGTACATTGGACTTCAGAATCCACTCATTACGGTCACCATTTATGTTTTGTGTTTGTTATACAGTCACAGGCTCACTGTATAGCTCTGTATTTGCTCAAGACACGACTAGTTGACCAGTTAAACACTCCATGTGGCACCTCTAGTGTTGCATCACATTATCTCACTACCATTGGGCCCACCTGTCGGCGTGTATCTACTCTACACTCTTATAAAAAAACAGAGTTGGTGATGATGGTGTGCCTGCCATCCTGCAATATAGGTCGTCCGATTTATATCTGACGTATAGGAATGGAACTATGGCAATTTTGCAAAAAAGGTACCCACACACCTCTCCACATTTGCAAATAAGGCCTTCCCTCATTCATCCTTTTCTCTCACAAGATAAACTACTCATACAAATGCATCTTGATGTTACGTGCAACACACGGGCATCTTGCTAGTAAGAATGAAAACAAACAACAAAAAAGTATTGGACGGTGGTTCGAAGTCATGACCGCGGGCACAGCGGACAAGGTGACCTTGTATTGGTATGCCGAATCGTCTGTTTTAACACACAGGAGCTGGTGTTGCGATTATACACACACGAACGCATGCACACGAACTGCATGCACGCAACACTCGCACGAACACACGCAGCCACGCACGCACACAACATTCACACATACACACGCAGCCACGCACGCACGCAACACTCACACGCACACATGCATGCATGCATGCACACACGACACGAACAACACACACTCTCGCGCTCAAGTGCTCAACCTACATGCATGTGCACACATTAGGCCCTCACAGACACATACACAACCAGGTGGTTCCCGCGCACGGGTTGGAGTCTTGTCGCGCCTGCGTAAATTTGTGTTTATCTGACATTTTTCCTATGCGAACTGATAGGTGGGACCCACAAGGAATGTGTTTAATTTAACTAGTCAATATAGTGCCACGCAGACTATTTGGCTGGTCAACAGAGTGCAATCCGATGCTGAACAGTGAGCAAGTTACCGTATAATCACCGCAAAACGTATATAGTGATCGTATTGCGCGTATTCTGAAGTCCAATGACTGTATTACGCTTTTCCCTCTATAGGCCCTCCAAAACTACATCTCTACACGTTCTCGCATGTTACATCTAACAACTATGCAATACAGCACTACTACTACACTCTAACACAATAAAACATATGTGTTTTTAGTTTTACTAGATCTCATATTGTTACTTAATTATTCAGTTTGCATACATTAAAATTGCCTTTGAAATGTATGGCCAGTATCATCTATCGCGCGGGGAAAATCCCGCCCTTTCCTGTTTAATCGGGTTTGTATCGATGGATCTTGCGAAACAGCAAAACTATAGTAGTACTACAGTACAAGTAACAGTTCACTGGGCCGTCGTGTCGTGTACTCCTCCATTGTAAGAGTGGAGCGCTCACTTTCATAAATGTTCTAGTCACTTTAGCCGACATGTGGGACATCAAGCTACTGGGTCCACGTGCCATACCGAAATACAATGCAGAGCAGCAGGGTTGAAGCACCCTAGTCATGGCACCGACGTAGTAATGAGCAATGAGGTGTCAAATCACAAAGCTGCATCTTTCCAGCAGTTAGGTTGGAGGGACGAAGTAATAATGCGAAAAAATAAGAAGTTGGAGGGACGAAGCAACCATCATTTCACTCTTTGTTGAAACCGCTTCTCCCTCATCTTCTTCAAGTTAACCACGTGTTGCTGTCGGATTTCGGGTTCCGGCAGACCCTTGAGGTTCAAACACTGGGGTGCGCGCGGAGATCTCGCCCTCTACCTACCTGCACCCCGCCGCCTCGCTAGGATCTAAGCTATGAAAAGAACAGCACAAGAGACACAAGGTTTATACTAGTTCGGGCCACCATTGTGGTGTAATACCCTACTCTAGTTTGTGGTGTGGTGGATTGCCTCTTGGGCTGATAGTGATGAACAATACAAGGGAGAACAGCCTCGCGAGGGTCTGTTCTTGGCCGGGGCGACGAACTGCTAGGAGGAGTTCGGCCGCTTCTCTCTCTCTTTGTGATGCTACTCGATCCGATTCTAGATGCCTCTCTTCGAGATATCTCTCGATGCCCCTACCCTGTGGGTGGCCAGTCCTATTTCTAGGCAAAGGCCCTGGGCTTCTTCCCAAATATTGAGCGGGAAGGGCGCCAACAATTGGCCATTTTGAAGGGGAACATCTGGTACACTTATCCTGACTAAAGTTGGTCCTCGCATGTCAAAGGCTCGGTGGTGGCCTTTGCTTGGGCTCCACAATGACTTCCTTCCTGCCGTTGGGCTGGTCTTGGTCTTGTTGCACCGAAATGGATGCCTTTGCTTGATGCTCTCGCCTGCGCTTGCTCCCTTTGCACCAAAGAGGAAAGGATGACACTGCGCGAGTTGGTGCCCGCCTGGCGCCCTTGGTCGTCATGGCTTGCGTCATGGGCACCTCGTGAGGTACCCTGCCTTGATCTCTCCGCCTCCTCACGAGCCAGCCTGATGAGGTCGTGCCTGAGGAAGCTCCCTGTCGTCCGCCTCATGAGGCTTGGCCTCGCGAGGGTCTTGAGCTTGTGTTGATGAAGATGGGCCGTCTGGGCCCCCTTTGAGCCACACGCCAAGGCCGCAGGCGAGCAAGTCTGGGACCCCGTTCCCAGAACACCGACAGTAGCCCCCGGGCCCAAGGCGCGCCCGGACTTGGCTGAGCAGAGAAGCGAAGGGGCAAGTGCAAAGCGCCGCGGGCCCTAACAGCCTGCGGCCTTGGGCGCCGCGTGGCGGTTGATTGGACGTGGGCGGCACTGTTCCCCCACGCCTCCTTATTTTGCGCCATGCTAGGCGGACTCGTAGTCGCACACAGCCGCTCCCCTTTTCGTTGCTCGACCGTCCCCTGTTCTTCCTCCTCTCGAACCCCAGCTTCTGCTCCCAATCCAATCTCGAACCTTCCCCCCTTCCGTTACCATGGCTCCGACGAAGAAGGGAAGATGGAAGAAACCCATGCCTCCGCCTCGCTCGCCGTTGGCGGCGGCCCCCGCCGTTGACCGGTCGATCATACTCAATCGAGAGGGCTTGGGCAAGGTCAGCTCGGCTCTGGCCACCATCTTCAACGAATGCGGGAGGACGACGGCCTGGCCCGCGTCCCACTTCTCCATCAACAGGATAATCACTGTGGTCCAGTATTTTGCCGACGCCCTGTGGGCGGGACTGGTTCCCCCTTTTCCGATTTCTTCAATGTTGTGCTCTCCCACTATCAGATCCATATGATGCATTTGGGTCCCGAATCCATCACTCTTCTTGCGGTCTTCGCCTTTGTTTGTGAGGCAATGATGGGCATCACTCCTTCAGTTGCCTTGCTGCGCCACTTCTTCTCTCTGCGCCCTATTGACCCCACCCAATGTTCGGGGTGTGTGAGCTTCATTGCTGCACCTGAAACAGTGGCTTCAGGGATTGACTTCAGCCTTCCTCCGCCCGCGCCTGGGTTCCGCGAGCAGTGGCTGTACGTGGACGCAGGGGTGCCCAACCCCCTGCTGTCGAAGCCATCTTCGCCTGCTGTCCCCAATTTAGGCTGGGGCCAGGAGATGCTCACAAGTTCCCGACTCTTCTTCGTCTGGCGGCGCTTTGCGTTCTTGAGGGCGCTCGACGTGACGGCGCCCAAGGTGGTGAAGGAGTTCCTGCTATGCCGTGTTGCCCCTCTCCAACGTCACTCTCACCGGATGTGGGCCTTCAGCGGGCGTGAAGATCGTATGAGGCTCCAGGAAGAGGACCTGACGCTGGTTACCGAGGAAGGTGCTCTTGGTCTTGATCGGGACCCCACCGGCAACATCTCGGCAAGGGGGCCTTCTTTGTACCTCTGCCCGAACAGGCGACTTTGTAAATCAGATGCCCGTCTTCGACGAATGGGGGCTGCGCCCCGCTGGCCTCCGGGGGCCTCGCGAGAACCCAGTGGTGGTGGCCGCCCTTTCAGTCGGCCACGGCGGCTCTTCAGGTAGACGCCCCTGACACGGGTCGCCTTGACGCTTCTTCCTCGTCGCAGGCTGACCCCTGCGCTCAACTCTTGGGTCGCTTCCGCGTGGACTTTGAGGCTCTCCGGAAGAGAAGCGAGGCCTTGGGTGAGGATTACCCTTGCCGCCTGCTGAAGCGTAGGAAGTACTTCACCATCGATGAGTAAGCCTTCCCCTTTTCCAGCTCCTAATCCTTCTGTTGCTTTTACTGATCCTTGCTCCGCAGGGCCCTTCCCGCCGAGCTCACAGAGATGGCTGAGGAGCCATCCCCCTTGGCTCTGCCCTCTCCACCGTCTTCGAGCACTCCGAGCAGCAGAGCCCTTGTGGTGAGGCCGGTCAGAGAGATGAACCATCCTGAGGCGCATCGCGGCCATGCGCGCCTTGCGACCCTCCTTCGCGAGCCTTCTCGTGGCATAGCCAGCCTGCCGTGGGCTTCTCGTGTGGTCATGGACCGTGATTGGCTGAGGTATTCCTTGCGCTCTTCTTTAGGGGATGGGCTGGCTCCAGGCCGGGCTTCTGGCGAGGCGTGCCCGGCCGTGGCGAGGGCGCCAGCCCCCTACCAGGAGGGGGAGGGCTGATTCGTGGCCCCCGGCGCTCGCTTGGGACGGATGATGGTGTGGAAGACGTACTCGAGCGCGCCCGGGAGCGTCGCGCTCTTCGCCAAGGGTTTCTTCGGAGGGCGGCTGACGCGGTGAGCCTGCTTGGTGAAGAGCTCGCTGATGAAGACGCGCGCCTTGAGGCCGAGGGCCTGCGCCTGGCTGCAGATAGGCGCGAGCTGAAGGCGGTTGTCGCCCTTGCGCGCCATAGGTGTGATCTTAACAATGGGGAGGCCAAGGCGTCGCTGGAGGCCTCTCGGGAGGTCCGTTCTCGGGCCGTCGAGGAGGCTCGGGAAGCTGACCGGCGGCGAGAGGCGGCGGAGGCGGCGCGGGAACTCTGGCCCGATGCCACTCACCGGAGGAGCAGGTAGAGCTGCGTGAGGCGGCCCTTGCATCGATGAAGGTGGCCTCAGCGACCAGCAGAGCTCGAAGCGTGAGGAGGCGGCCGACGCCGAAGCCGCCGAACGCGCATGCGAGTCTGAACGCCTGGAAACAAGGGAGCGCTTGGTGACGCGGGCGGAGGATGATGTCGCTGCGCGGGAAGCCCGTGTCCTGGAGGAGGTCGGACGTCGGGTGGCGACGGTGCGCTTGAACCTTGAGCGCAAGTTCGAGGAGAGGCTGGGGTTGATCCGGGCTGAGGTTGAAGGTAGGACCGCTGCCTTGAGGGCCAAGCAGGAGGAAGTGACACGGCGGGCCGATGCTTCTCGGACCGCCCTTGAGGTGGCGCAGGAGGAGTTAACTACCTCCCGTGCCGAGGTGCTTCTTCTTCGCCAACGGGTGGACGAGGCTGAGGCCGTATGGCGATGTAATGCGGACGAGATACGCCCGTGGCGGATCTCGGAGCATGAGCACGGCCCCATGCTCACCACGCCCGGGAGAGAGCCAACACAGCCTTTGGTAAAATTTGCAGGCGGCTGTTGGCGAGCCGCGCGATTAACTATGCGGCAACCTTCAGTTCTTCACCGACGTGGTGACGCTGCTGGAGGCGCGGTCGGTCAGAGCCGACAGGTTGGTGGAGGAGAGGAGCCGCGCTGCTCGGCCGCGCCTTTTCTCGCGTCTTCAGCCATCTCCGGAATATGGACCCCCACTTCGACTTCGACGCCGCCATCGCCCCAGTACCCCAGGCCGTCTGGGACGACCTGGCGCACTGGGTGGAGGACAACGTGGATGCCCTCGTCAGGGCCTTCGCTTCAGATAATGATGGCGTGATCGTGGCTGCTGATGAAGGCGGCGTGGTGAACGGCCCTGACGCCGCTGGTGACAACACAGAGAGCGATGGCGAGGCCAGCGACGCCAAAGAACAGTTCAGAGGTGCCCCGAGGATGCATTGGGGATTTATCCGGTGACCGCGCGCTCGTTCTGTCCTTACCTGCACGAATAGAGCTCGGGTTTTGCCACAGCGGTTGTGAGAGCATTTTGGGAGGGGGAGCCCCTCATGTAAAACTTGTGTTCTGTGTATTAGTAGATGCTATATCACCCTTACGCCTGTGCCAAGTGGCTGGCTAGTTTACCTTTGTCCCGTGCCGGCCCTGAGATAGCCTGTGGAGGGCTCTGGCGTCTCAAGTGTCTCCTGATCGAACCCGTAGGATCTGCAGTAAAAACCTCCTGAGAGGATGCGACGGCGGCAGTCTGGGCTGCACGCAAGCTAGGCCCGACCCGGCTCGCGAGGGGCTCACGAGGGGAGGCTTCTGAGGCAAAGCGGTAACCGGAACGCGAGAGATTGCTCGAACGAGACTAAGCACCCCCTTCCCCAAACACACGCAAATCTCAAATTCGAATCCAACTTAAATCCAGCGGGGGAAAGTGACAACCAAAGGGAAAAGCAATGAAAGCAGAGAAAGGCCGCGTCGGCACCTAGTCTAGTCTTGGGCGTCTTCTCACGGTAGCAGAGCTAAGTGCTGCCACTGGGCGTGGGAGGAGCCCAGGGGCTGAGGCCGGCACCTCGAGACTCCGGGCGCCAGCCCCACTCATTATTACGTGAGAGTGTCACGAGGCGGCGAGCTTCACAGGCACTGGGCCTTCTTCACAGGTACCGGCCTTGCTTCATATCGCCAGACGAGGGCCCCGCCTTGCGCCGCACTCTAGTGCCATCAACGACGACCGGAAACCAGGACTCCGCCGATGGGGTAGAGCGGTCGCCAGCGGTTCTCCCGACAACCACGGGTCCTCCGCTAGGGGCAGGCCCTGAGGCACCTCCCCAGCAGAGGGCCTACCTCCTGAGAACGTCTTGCTCCGAACGCCGCGGTGGTGATGCCGGATCTCGGCCCCTCTCCTGCAGCCCCCGACGCCCTCCTCCTGAGGGGTAGGAGACTGCGGGAGCGGGGCAGCCGCTCGCTGTGGCGACCTGCACCTCCTGTGATCCATGATTAGCATATGCCTGCTCTTGAGGAATTAGCGGTACCCGATAATCGTTGCTTCCAACGTGGCTTGTGGGGCTTTCACGGGGCTCCTGGAAGAGCTCAGCTTCTGTCGCCTCGTCCCCCCAGCTTGGGCTGAGGAGCGAGCCTTGTTCGCCCTCCTGCTGGTGCCCTTGGTCCATCATGTGGGGCACGTATTCTTCTGGGGCCGTCATCCCGAAGGCCGCGCCATAGTGCTCCGCGTGCCATGCAGCTCTGCTTGAGGCGCCCACCTGCGGGTGGTAGCGTGGCGGCCCACTGGGGCCGTGGGTCGCGGCGAGTCCTTCTTCACTGGCTGGGAGCGGAGGCAGCGCTGCCGTTGGCCCGGTGCTGACAGCTTCTCAGGTGTTGGAGTAGCCTTGGAGCCCGCGGGCGCGTGTGGAGCCCCCGCGCGGGCCGCCCTGGACCTGAGGTGGGAGCTGGGTGCAGAAGGGTGAGCCTCGAGGCGGCAAAGCCCGGGAGCTCGCCACCCGCTCTAGCGACATGTCGCGCCGCCTTCCAAAGAGCTGCAGTGGAGTAGCTCCCGGGCCACCATGAGCGCGGCCCTCGAGTTCGCCTACTCCCGGCGGGTGTACGGCGTCGCGGCCGCGGCGCTGTTGGAGGCCCTTGCTGCCGACCGCGCCTGCCGCGGCGTGAGAGCTGTCCGGCTCGCGTCGCCGCTCAGCGCCCTGCGGACCGCGAGCTGCTCGGGCATGGGGTCGCCCGAGGCGAAGCGGTTTCACGTGGGAGGGCCAAGCCACCCGAGGATCGGTGTTGCCCGCTTTGGTCGCGGACATGATGATGACGATGCGACGGGACACGAAGTGGCGAAGGTGGATCGGCGCACCCCTACAGCGCGCCAAATGTCGGATTGGGTTCAGCAGACCCTTGAGGTTCGAACACTGGGGTCTTGCGGAGATCTCACCTCTACCTACACGCACCCGCCGCCTCGCTAGGATCTAAGCTATGAAAAGAACAACACAAGATACACAAGGTTTATACTAGTTCGGGCCACCATTGTGGTGTAATACCCTACTCTAGTTTGTGGTGTGGTGGATTGCCTCTTGGGCTGATGGTGATGAACAATACAAGGGAGAACAGCCTCGCGAGGGTCTGTTCTTGGCCGGGGTGACGAACTGCTAGGAGGAGTTCGGTCGCTTCTCTCTCTCTTTGTGATGCTACTCGATCCGATTCTAGATGCCTCTCTTCGAGATATCTCTCGATGCCCCTACCCTGTGGGTGGCTAGTCTTATTTATAGGCAAAGGCCCTGGGCCTCTTCCCAAATATTGAGCGGGAAGGGCGCCAACAATTGGCCATTTTGAAGGGGAACATCTGGTACACTTATCCTGACTAAAGTTGGTCCTCGCCTGTCAAAGGCTCTGGTGGTGATGCCTGCTTGGGCTCCACAATGACTTCCTTCCTGCCGTTGGGCTGGTCTTGGTCTTGTTGCACCGAAATGGATGCCTTTGCTTGATTCTCTCGCATCGCTTGCTCCCTTTGCACCAAAGAGGAAAGGAGGACACTGCGCGGGCTGGCGCCCGCCTGGCGCCCTTGGTCGTCATGGCTTGCGTCATGGGCACCTCGTGAGGTACCCCGCCTTGATCTCTCCGCCTCCTCGCGAGCCATCCTGATGACGCCGTGCCCGAGGAAGCTCCCTGTCGTCCGCTCCGCGAGGCTTGGCCCCTCGCGAGGGTCTTGAGCTTGTGTTGATGAAGATGGGGCGTGCTGGGCCCCCCTTTGAGCCACGCCGCAGGCCGCAGGCAGGCAAGTCTGGGGACCCCCATTCCCAGAACGCCGACAGTTGCTTCTGCCTCATGTGGGACGCGGATCGGCTTGGTAAAGCACTGACTCGTGGGACCGCATGTTAGCAAACCGCCAGGCCAACTTCCTCTAATAATAAGAAACCTCCCCCGCCGTCCACGCTGCAAAATCACCTCCTTTTTACTGATCTTGATACTATAATTTTTTAGATCAATATAATTGAGATTTGTATAGATAGCACACAGGAGCAAAACCAAGTGGTGCGGGTAAGGACATCCACAATATGCAGACAAATGTGAAAATAGCTTTTGGAATCAATGGGAACCATTGTGGACGGTGCTGCCAAAGCCAAAAAGATGGAACCGAAGCTCCCTAATTGATTGATTGAAGGAATAGAAAAATGCAACGTCTCTCCTCTTTCTCCCGTGCTTGGACGCATGTACAGTATAGAGCACAAAGTCTACTCCCATGTCCCTTCTAACACAAATCACAAATCAGTGGGGTGTCAAATCTCAAAGCACGGACGAAGCAACCATGATTTCACTCTTCACTGACTCCGCTTCTCCATAGTCTTCTTCGAGAAACCACCTCACCACACTAAGCTGGACGGACGACGCTATTGTGTAGTACTAGTACATTTACGCGTCCTTTGGTTCAACAGACTTCCTGGATGCAAATAAGGTAGTTGTCTCGGCTTACAGGCGACACTTGCAAGCAACTTACCATGGTCTCCCTCAATGGTGTTCTCCATCGAACGCACCTCACCAAACCACAACTTTCGAGATATCGTCGATGTCACCGCAATGGGGTAGGAAGTCAAATAGTTACTACCTCCATTTTTTTGTACACAAGGACAGTATATCAAAATTAAAATTTGCAGAAGGCCACTAACACTAATCGAGGCAAAATTGATGGGGTTTGCCTTGTACTAGTAACCAAGGACATTAATATACCCTTGCATGCATGCGGAAGTGAGAAGGTTGGTTTGCATGACGCTGCATTAGTCAAGCGATGAGGAGTGAGATGGTTAGCCCTTTAGGCGTTGGAGAAAAAAATACACATTAATTTACACATCAAACGAGGATTTGTATCGATCAATCCCGCGAAGGAAAACCCCGCCTTTCTTTTTTAACACAAGTAGTACTCCTATGTACATACTTGTATCCTATTTGGGTCTAGGCCTTGCATTGCCATACTTTGGCACACATTTTTGCCAAGCTTGACTAAAGTTTTCAAAATGAAAAGGAGGTACACTTACAAGACGGTCGTCAAGCGTTGCACCTCCCTCACACATTCGCTCCTGCACGCCGCGGTCGCACCGCACCCTCACACAGTCGCTCATGCACGCCACAAACCCAACCAAGGGAACGCACCCTCATTGACACATGCTACCGCATGTGATCAAACCAAACTCATCCATCCTACCGCTGACACATAATTTTCGTTCATACAGTATGTTTATCCAACCGCATGTTGGGGAAGATCCGTACGGCCCATGCGGTGGTCTGTTGGGGAAGAAGAAGAGGTGAGGAAGAAGGGTTAGGAGACGTAAAGATGAAAGTCAGGCGACTTGCATAAATATATGTTTTAACACAACAAAAGATCCCTAAAAACAACAACATAAAGAAAAACTATCACTGCTCACGAAACGAGATAGCCTCGTCGTCTTTGGCTGCCGGTGGGAACCAGCCGTAGCTGCAGAAATGTGTCTCCGCACCATGGTTGCCCTTGGCCTCTAGCTACTCGTTCACATGGAGAATGCGGGCGCTCTGCAAGGATGAGAGCACCACCCAGTTCAACTCCGGGACATCCGGTTCCTCCTGCAGGAGACCTCACATACCCGTTATCTCAAGTTTTTGATCACACAAATCCATTGACGCAAACTGTTCATGGGTGAAAAGTGAGTTGTTTAGGTCCTGGAGGGTTGACGGGGAGAACTGCAGTATTCGGAGCCGAGATATTCATCCGAGTCACTATGGGCATATTTGTCCAAGTGACACGTCTGAAGGAATCAATGTTGGACTTATTGGGTCCATAGCAATTCATGCGAGATTGATCACTTGTGGGGATCCATAGACAGTCTGTTTTATGAAATATATGGGCCTCGATGGCAGCAGCATCGCGCTCTCCACGTCGAGTTGAGCCTCCGCCGCCCGGTTCAAGTCCAGGACGTCTGGTTCCGCCTGGAGGAGGGCCTCAATGGCAGTGGAATCCGCGCGCTCTGCGTCGAGTTGAGCCTCCGCTGCCCGGTTCATGTCCAGGACGTCCGGTTCCACCTGCAGGAGGGTGTTGATGCCAGCGGCATCCGCGCGCTCCACGTCAAGTTGAGCCTCCGCCGCCTGGTTTACATCCACGACATCCGGTTCCGCCTGGAGGAGGGCCTCAATGGCAGTGGAATCCGCGCGCTCTGCGCCGAGTTGAGCCTCCGCTGCCCAGTTCATGTCCAGGACGTCCAGTTCCACCTGCAGGAGGGTGTTGATGCCATCGGCATCCGCACGCTCCGCGTCAAGTTGAGCCTCCGCCGCCTGGTTTACATCCACGACATCCGGTTCCGCCTGTAGGAGAGCCTCGATGGAAGCGGCATGCGCGCGCTCCACGTCGAGTTGAGCCTCCGCCTCCCGGTCCTCCTTTAGTATCGCCAGGTTAAACAGCTGGTCCGCCTGCACCATGGGGGACCCGTACGCCGGCATGAAGTCGACGTCCATAGTCTCATACGCAGCGGGGTCTTTTGCGCCGCGGCCTCCGCCATGAACATTGGATCAGCTTCCTCCTCCTCGGACTTGGCTCCAGAGAACTCGGGGATTGGCCCGCCGCAAAGCGAGCTTGGGAATGAAGGTCAGTGGCGCCGACCGCTGCCGCGATTTCTACGTGGCGCTCCGGCATCAGCATCTTGTTATGATCTTGTGGCACACCATGGCTTTCCGGCGAACTAGGGGACGCTTGATGCGGGCTAGGGGATCGAAAGGTGGGGGAATGGGCTGGAGAGGAGGTGTGGTTTTGGGGCTGTGGCTGGCGTAGGCCAAGCAGCGAAGGTTCTGGTGTGAATAGTGGTTGCGGTGACGACCGGTCAATCGGTTTGGAATGTACATCGCTCTTGTCGCGTTCGCGTTGCACCCCGGCAAGCTAGACCCTCCATGTCACTCACCGAACAGAACGTGCTTCGTCTTGCATTTTCGCTCGCTTGTGGGACCGTAGTTGAGAGCAAACCGACGTCCCTCCCCTCCCCCACCCACATCATTTATACTACTACTCCCTCCGTTTTATGCAAAGTAAATAAAAACAGAGGGAGTATACTATGGATGAGGATCCCCTGACGTGGCCGAACCCATTGAGTAACTGACATGAGGGTAAGGCAGGGATACCTACGTCAGAGGATCCACTTCGACTACTACTCCCTCCTTCCATCTATACAGGGCCTAATGCATTTTTCGAGGCTAACTTTGAGCAAATGTTAGAGTAATAATATATGACATGCAACTTACGCAAAGCATACGGTCAAATTCGTATGTGGAAGGAGCTTCCAATGATATAATGTTCACATTACACATGTCATGTACTATTAATCTTGTCAATAATCAAAGGCGGTTTTGAAAAACGCATTAGAGCATGGTTAGTAATGTAGCCGGTTGTTGGCTATAAAGAGATGCCACCTCACTTAGAGCCATCATAAAAAATACTCATATAATAGGCTGACTCTTAGAATGGCTATTAGGTTGGCTCTAAGCATTTAATATTTGCATGAGCAAGGTATATGATTGGAAGAGAGTTGCCTGCATACTATTGTTTCTTGATCTATGTGTTATAGCTGGGCTATAGAATAATAGCCCGCTTCACTCTCTCTGCTCTCTTCTCACTCCTCCAAGTAGGATTTTAATGACATGGCAAGTCTTATAGCCTGCTGACTAGGACTTATTAGACTTGCTCTTAGGCCCTATATAAATGGAAGGAGGGAGTACTATGAGCACTGCATACTCTACTACAGATGTTGTCAGTACTCCACTAGTACTATTGGATAGGGAGCTTAAAAAAAGTTACTATTGGACTGGCTATATGTGGCGAAATCCTAGTAGGAAGAGCATGCGCGAGAACAAGCACATTCACATGTTTGAAAACAAATTGGAAACCATCTCTGTTTGAATAGAAATCTAGGAGTACGTACGAATCAAACAATATTGATTAGGCGTTGTTGAATGTTGATACTTTTTCTGTAAGTTTGATCAAAGTAGAGATACTTTGACTACACATAAAACTTATATGTAAACTAGAAAGGATCGGAGAGAGTATATTGTACATTCAAAAGCGAAATGAACATTGAATACCCTTTATATATGATTTGCGGATGTTATGATCACCGGTTAAATTTTTTGAATCCGCCTTAGGTATCACACATGCACCCACTCGTTCTCTCTCGGTTTCATCTCGGGTTCCGGAGATCGATTGCAAGAGGACTAGGGTGGGTATAATACGTTCGTTTCGCTTATGAACGTACAATATACTCCCTCTGATCCCCATAGACCCCCCCCCCCCGTGGGTCATTTCTATCATAGAAACAGACCAAACATTTATGTCCTTGCACGACACGCAATTGATCTCTCAACATCAATCGATCTCGTCAAGATGTTCCGGTGCATGAACCGAATAGGATGTCAAAACTAAGATGGGAAGCTACACGTAGTGGAGGCAAAGTGAAACTTAAAATGAACCGTTTGTTTGTATGCATATCGGACAAATTACAACATTGGAAATACAAGCATGGTCTAGGCCCACATGCGAATGATACTCGACGGAATGTTCAAATGAGGCATGCGGGAGGATGGACTCGACCGGAGGGTGGCATGATCGATGGAGAAGAAGGTTGGAGAGGAATCAGAAATAAGCAACGCCACATGATTATACTTGAATGGCTCAAATAAACAATAACTTGTCTCATTTTCCCATCCATCTTGGTCATAGAGTAAGATACTCCCTCTGTTTTTATTTATCCTGCATTCAGTCAAACTTCATAAAATTTGACCAAATTTATAGAAAAATATGAACATTTACAATAGCAAATCTTATATGATGTGAAAGTATATTCAATAATGAATCTAATGGTATTGATTTGTTATTGTATATGTTATTATTTATGTCTATAAACTTTGTCAAAGTTTACAAAGTTTGACTTTGAGCAAAACTAAAATGCGGAGTAAATAAAAACAGAGGGAGTACGTAGGGACTAGTATAGTTACTACTGCCGGAACATGGTAAGTTGGACTCCTTAATGCGGGCATGGACCAGGCACAACTCAATTATTCCTTCAAACAGTCGGACACCTACATTAGCACACAATCCGGCTACTTAATCAAGTGTTACACTTCACTAGTTGAAAAGGAAAAGGGTGGTACCGTACCCAGAACCACCACACTTGGGGCTAGGGTAACAACTTGGTACTGTACCACATTTGAACCAGGGTACAAAAACCACCTATTATGCGCCTAATGCACAACACGGAGCACTGACACTCGAATTTGGCCGGAAAACAGGGAACCGACATGTGGGGCACACCTGTCGGGATGACGCGGCACAAACTAGTCCAATGGAGGAGCTGGCCCACGACCTCCTCGCCACCGGCAACCGTTCATGTGGGTTGTGGGGGCCAGCAACGTGCCGCAGCTCGCGCACCGCCTCTGGACACGGTGACCGTGGTGAGCGACACGCTCATCGTCGCTGGACACGTTCAGCTTCAGTGTGCCGAGGGTGGCGTTAGCGCTATGGCACGACTAGCAGATCAACACCCGGCTCGTAGAGGATGCACGGGGCACCGAAGTGCGTGCGCGCCGCGACGCGTCCGCGGAGTGGTGTAGCACGGCCAACTGCATCCCCAGGACCTGAGACCATGCCGGGTCATCTTGCTTTTTCAATGACATGTGGGGATCGCATGTGAGCAAAGGGCATCTCCAACGTTGCCACGACCGCAGCTGACTACCCTGGCACACCAAAAACCCTCGTCCCTCGCGCCGTGGCATGGTGTGTTCCCAGCTAGCGCCAGCTGCCCGCATTCATGCCGTCCATCCATGTGCCGTCATTAAGAAGCTCGGTGCCCGAGGAACCAACTCCGGTGACTTAATGACTCACCCGGATGCTTGGCCTCACCAGAATGCGCTACTCAAAGTGGCAACGCCAAGCTAAACTCCACACCATAGCGCATCGTCCTGCTACCTGGCACCACATCCGCCATGACCGCAAGCGCGAACGCTGTGCGGGAGAGCTTGTATTCGGGGATGAAGCTTGTGGTCGCCGCCCTCGCTCAAGTCGCCGCTCGCGACGCAATAGCAGCGTAGCCGGACGTGGACGCGACCACACAAGTGGTGGCCATGCTGGCGGCCAACGACGTGGACGCGACCACACAAGTGGTGGCCATGCTGGCAGCCAACGACGGTAGTACCGTTAGCCATGTGTACTACTTGTCGCCATCCAATGTCCGACACCCCTGAGGTTGGGGACTCATCCCAGGATGAGTAGGGCATGGGAGGCAGCAGGGCATGGTGTGCCAACTGGCCGGTCCGTCTCCCGTGCTCTACTCTACCTCAACGGAGACCGCACCTTCACTTCACGGGTCTTGAACCCCGCCCATGTACCTGGAGATCGCAGATGGAGGACATCGGTCGCCACCGTGGAATAAGTTTAGGGTCGGGTTTCTTTTTATTTTTCTATCCTATTAAAGTTTGAAATGTAATGAAAATCTTTCGTGTTTGCATTAATCTCGTCTGGTGTATATGAACTTTCACAATAATAGTAAGATATATTGAAGGAGTATATGGAATGATGATTCATTTTTGTGTGTATAAACTTAGAAGGTTTGACCCGAGACAAAGCTAACATGCGAAGTAAATAAACACATAGGGTTTACATACACAATTTATCTTAGGCACTCCAATAGTACGTCCACTACACATTCACGCATTTCACATCTTTCTACATCTACGGGAACCTACGAAAGGGTAACGTAAATTTCCTCTCTCTCTCTCCCCCCTGATTTTGATGGTGGTGGGCCCCTCCCTCCCCCCAATCTACAATCAACAGCTCACACGTTTCACATTATGTTAATTATGTAACTGGGATTATGTAGGTGTAGCATTACTCGTCCTAAAAAACCAACTAAGCCAGCCTCCCAGCATATCGCACGGGAAAAGAACCGGTCGTGCCATTTTAGTCGGGATTACCGGATTATTGGTAGTAGTATCGACGGATCACGCGAAGCACCAAGTTTTTTTTGAGGGGGCGAAGCACCAAGTTTAAAAGGAAAAAGGCAGTACATTCACAGCACCCCTATTGCGGGGGCATTGCACCCCACACACGGTCGGTCCTGCACACGGCTCACGCAAACCGAACGCACTTCGGCTTGCCTCTTCACTGACATGTAGGACTGAACTTGGAGAAACCGACCATGCGACAAACTCCCCCCGCCCACCGCGCGAAAATCCCCCCCCCCCCAAATTTCCCCCCAAATCCCAAATTCAACCGCCCTTCGTCCAACTAGCCAATAATATTCCCCAAACCCCCTCCCCCGGCCCCTTCCACTCCATTCGCTCTGCCAAAGCCACCCTCGCGCCGTGCCGATACGTCGGTGCTGCGGTTCATCGAGGGGACGCACGGCGATCCTCTCTCTCCCACAGTACGCTCTCGTAGACTGTCGTCCTCTAGCCGCACCGCCACAGCTAGCGACGTTCTTGTGGAGACACACGGCGGTCAGCGCCGCCACCGCTAGCAACGTTCGTGTGGAGAGGCACGGCGGTCAGCTTCTCCCACAGTACGCGCATTCTAGACTGAGGCCCCGTGCATGTCGGTGTAGCACCGAATGTTAGCTGATAGACACTGTTAATCTTATTGTTTGCTGAAGTAGTTTACAGTCAATATGCTCTGCTTAAGAAGCTTCCTTGCCCTGTTCTGCACTCAATCTGCTTAGCTGAGATGGCATGCCAAGCCCGATTAGTTGCTAAAATATCCTGCCATATGTTTATTGTGACGTAGATTGCCATGTTCTAGTAGCCAATCTGTTAGGTGAAATAGCTCTACACCGTTTTATACTCGATCTTTGTTGCTGAGATGGCCTTCGATATTTCGATGGCTGTGTGCTCGGCCTCATTGACTGCTGAAACAGCCTGCCATAATTTAGCACTCAAATTTGTTTGCTGAATTAGCTTTACATATATTCATTACTTAGATCTGCTAGTCCAAATATCTTGCCATAGCTTTAGACATCGACCTAGGTATTTTTTGATGGACTTCATAAAAAAGCATATATGTTTTTCCTTTAATATCTAGTAGAAGAACTAATTTGTATGTCCAACAGATGGACAGGACTTGGATAACGTCTGCTCGAAGATTCTCCGCTGCATATGTCGAGGGGGTTGAAAACTTCATGAACTTTATCAGAGCTGAGTACGGTGGTCCGAAATCATATGTGCTCTGCCCGTGTAGCAGTTGTATGAATTCAGTTGCAAGACCCCAGTCAACTGTGCAAAATCATCTACACTTGTATGGAATGTCGGTCACATATTGTGATGCCCCCGATTCAATCGTACACTAATCATGCACGCAAACGTGTACGATCAAGATCAGGGACTCACGGGAAGATATCACAACACAACTCTAAAACATAAATAAGTCATACAAGCATCATAATACAAGCCAGGGCCCTCGAGGGCTCGAATACAAGTGCTCGATCATAGACGAGTCAGCGGAAGCAACAATATCTGAGTACAGACATAAGTTAAACCAGTTGCCATAAGATGGCTAGCACAAACTGGGATACAGATCGAAAGAGGCGCAGGCCTCCTGCCTGGGATCCTCTTAACTACTCCACGGTCATCGCTGCGGCTGCACGTAGTAGTAGGCACCTCCAGTGTAGTAGGAGTAAATCCGACGGTGGCGTCGCTCTGGACTCCAAAGATCTGTTGCGACAACCAGAAAAGAAAAGGAAAGGGGGAAAAGGGGGAGAAAGCAACCGTGAGTACTCATCCAAAGTACTTGCAAGCAAGGAGCTACACTACATATGCATGGGTATATGTGTAAAGGGCCATATCAGTGGACTGAACTGCAGAATGCCAGAATAAGAGGGGGATAACTAATCCTGTCGAAGACTACACTTCTGGCAGCCTCCGTCTTGCAGCATGTAGAAGAGAGTAGACTGATGTCCTCCAAGTAGCATCACGTAGCATAATCCTACCCGGCAATCCTCTCCTCGTCGATCTGTGAGAGAGCGATCGCCGGGTTGTATCTAGCACTTGGAAGGGTGTGTTTTATTAAGTATCCGGTTCTAGTTGTCATAAGGTCAAGGTACAACTCCAAGTCGTCCTGTTACCGAAGATCACGACTATTCGAATAGATTAACTTCCCTGCAGGGGTGCACCACATAACCCAACACGCTTAATCCCATTTGGTCGGACACAGTTTTCTGGGTTATGCCCGGCCACGGAAGATCAACACGTCGCAGCCCCACCTAGTCCAACAGAGAGGCCAGCACGCCGGTCTAAACCTAAGCGCACAGGGGTCTGGGCCCATCGCCCTTAGCGCACCTTGACGTTGCATGGGCGGCCGGAAGCAGACCTAGCAACCTCCATTACGAAGGAAGTCACGTTACGCGGTCCAATCTTGCACGCACCGCTCAATCGCTGACGTCACGAAGGCTTCGGCTGATACCACGACGCCGAGTGCCCATATCTTTCCCACGTAGTTTGTTAGTGCGTATAGACCAAATGGCCATACTCGAATCAAATACCAAGATCTCGTTAAGCGTGTTAATAATGTAACCGCGGACACCGACCAGGGCCAGGCCCACCTCTCACCTAGGCGGTCTCAACCTTCCCTGACGCTCCGCCACAAAGATCCACACAGAGGGCCGTTGGGACAAAGGTCCTTTCAGCCCCCAATCCGTGAATCACTCGCGGGTGCTCCACGAGCCGACCCGACTTTAGTCACCACATGTAACATGTATAAAGTATATAGTATATACACGTGATCACCTCCCAAGTGATCACAGCCCGATAGTATAGCACAGCAGACGGACAAGAATGTAGGGCCACTGATGGAATACTAGCATCCTATACCAAGTTGCAGGTTTGCTATTCTAGGGCTGTGTGGCGGACGAACATGCCGCATATCCGGATCCGTCTCATCGTTCTGAGCAACTTTCATGTATAAAGTTTTTCCATCCGAGCTACGGTTTATTTTATATGATTTTTCAAAATTTAAATAAATTCTAGAATTTCTGCATATAATTTAATTCGAAATAATAAACTGTGGAATATTCTTTTATACCTAGCAGCAGCTAGCTACGGAGTATGACATGTGGGGTCCAGAGGCTGAGTCAAGATGCACAACAAGAAGTCAAAGGTCAACGCTGACCAGTCAAATAGGGGGTGCGGCCCAGGTGTCATTGGTTGTTTTATTAACAACAATTTTAATTAGCTAGTTTATCAAAAAGGGCCCACTAGTCAATGGGGTATTAGGTGGGGGTTAGGTTAGTGCCTAATTAACAGGGCCGGGCCCACCAGCTGGTTTTAACCAGCGCGTGCCGGCGGAGGCTTACAGAGGCGACGGGGGCTCGCTGGACTCGCAGCTCCGGCGACCATTTGGTCAAGCCAAGAGCGGCTACAGGGAGAGGGCGACGGTGCGAGTCGAGTAGAGGGGTCAGTGGGTGCGGGTGGTGCCCGGAGCGGCGGCGGCGAGGTCTACGGGCGTGGCTGGGCGCAGTTGCGGCCGAACAAGGCGCAAGCGAGCAGCACCGGCGCGGGGAGCGAGCAGCGCTCGAAAGAGCAGCAGGAAAGGCAGGGGAGCAAGGGAATCGAAGGGAGGCACGGGGTGCCCAGCAGCTGGTCCGCGACGGCGCGTGGTCGCAGCCCATGACGTGCGCGAGCGGACAACGGGGAGGGCGCGGGGAGCGCGGTCAGGGATGGCGCCCTAGCGTGTGCGGGACAGGGGAGAGAGGGGAGGGCGTGGTCCTCACCGTACGATGCAGGGGTACAGGCGGCGAGGCTCATTGATGCAAGTCGGAGAGGAGGATGAGGACGATGTTTCGGCGATGGCAGACGATGGCGATCCGGGGAAGGGAACGGCTCGATCCGTGCGAGGCAGGGGTCCCGAGCTCCGATGCATCCATGTAGTCGACGAAGACGGCGGAGGCGGTTCTCCCAGCGCAGTCTGAGGCGGCGGGGAGGGCAGTGGCCACGAGGATGAGGTCTGCCATGGCGACGTGGTTCGACTGCAGGCGAGGTGGAAGAAGCGGCGCAAGGGAAGGGGGAATGGCGCTAGGGTTTCGCCTGGGGCTCGGGGCGACGCCCTTATCCCCTCCGCGACGCCCTGTAGCATCATCAGGATGCAGCATCGCCTTGATCACAAAGAATGATGATGGCGCAAGGTGGTGACACGACGGGAGAGAGAGGGGGTTAAGGATGAGGGGGTTTAGGTGGGCTTTGGGCGCCTTTGTGCAACTTAGGCCCAGTTGCATAATAGCTTGTATGTATTTTCTATTTCTCCTTTTATTTCTTTTATGTTTATTTATTTCTCCTCTGTTTTGTCTTTAGTTTAGGTAGCAAATGAAATTTTGGTGAACATGAAATTTGCCACATAAATCTTGGGTCATATAATTGAGTTGCACACGAAGCTTCAAGTTATTTTGAAAAGGATTAATATTTGTTTACTTTTAAAAGGTCAATTTGAATGTTGTTTGTTCCTGTTTTAAATAACTTAGAGGCATATAAACATTCCCAAAATGTTGTTTGATGTTTGTTAATTTGTTAGTGAATATTTACAATCTTTTGAACATTTTTAATTCACTGTTTTATGAAATTATATTTTGACTTGTTTTTTTTAATTTGAATTTGACCTCAATTTGAAACAAGTGAGGTTTAGAAAAGGTTTAAGTATGATGACATGGCATGATTAGCAAGGGTTTACTGTAGCTTAACTATAGGGGTGTCACAAATCTCCTCCACTACAAGAAATCTCGTCCCGATATTTAAGAGGTACGGTAAGGATTAATGTTCTGGTTACGAAATTCTAACGGATCTTTTCGGTCTTGCTTGTTCTTCTCAAAGAGGTTGATCCTTCTCGTCGATGTCTTCACCTCTCTGATTCAGGTCATCCTGATGAAGTCCTCATCCTTCCTTCGGGGTCTTCATCGTACTTAGGAATAGGTAAGGGCCAGCTTGACAACGATAGGATGCTATAAGGGTTAATCATCTGGGGGGAAATCCCATGAACGAGGACATGATTATCTCTCGAGGTGAACAAATAAAACACGTCGAGAGGAAGGTAAGAAGTTTCAAACGGATAGACAATCGTTCGACGTCTGAATCAAAGTGTGAAAGTGGTCAAGAGCAACGAGAATAAGTATTGCGTTTCATACCAGAAGTAATGATCTCTGGTAGGTGGCTCATGACTTAAATACGAGGACATGTGTGAGGAATAACTTTGGAAACATGGGGTGTACAGGAGAGTCAGGTTTCGATCCTGGGACCTGTGGGTTATGGGCCCACCATGTGGATTAACAGTAGGAAGGGCGGTGACGTCTTGCACGACCATGTAAGCATGGCAAGTCAGAGGATAGTCTGTCGGTTATGTCGGCAACAACATCGGTACCAAGGGCGAGGGACGAAGAGAACCATTTTCCTGCTCGTTGAACGAGGCGGACCAATAGGCAAAGTTCTCGTCCATCGGTGGTTACCGGAATGCTATCAACAAAAGAAACAGGGTCTTACTGACACGGTTGTACACCAAGGTGTTTTGCATAAGCAAAAGAATACTACTGCTTATATAATATAGATCACAAGAAGGGTTAAGCAAACCAATGGAAAGGAAAGGTGATTACCAGGTTTAATCAGAACAATGGGGAGGAAAATGTGTATACACACATATTTCAGGGGTATATCCTTCCCAAGGACAAGCGGGGCATGATATCCATGACAGGAAAGAAAGTAGAGAACCATTGAGGTAAAGGGAGAGGAATTTCATGACGTTACCCATACAATGGTGTTTGGATAATTGATAAAGAGAATTTAGCATTGTGCTCCAAATGTTCTTGTTGATGAACGGAGTACCACAGACATGCTTCGAGATAGCATTGACATGGTCTTCAAGCAAAGGTCGGACTTTGGATACACAAAGGATCCATCAGGATAAACTTATTAAACAAGGCATTCAATTTCCTCATGGAAAAAAGGTTAACCTTGTTAAAAAGGAAACTATAACAATAGGGCCTCTGGCCAGGTGTGCTAGGCATGGCATCACCTTACCGGGTCATGTAAAGACCAATGTTATAACTCTTGGAAATATGTTCCAACCATCATATCTGACCGGAATTCAGATCTGATTGGTGTCAAGGACTCAGGATGCCTGAGAAGAAAAGGTGCAACACAAATTGACGAGATGACATTGTAAGAATCTCGGGAAAAGAACTATGGAAGCGAGTTCCAAAACAAGAGTTCATCATTAAACCAAGGAGAGGATGAGGAGGTGGTTGATGGACTCAGCGACCATTCATCGAGATTTCCAAAAGATGGATCTCCACAATTATGTGAACAAGGAGATAACATTATTCAGATCAAATGATATAATGATGTAGGGTCGAGGGAAACATACACAATTTAACAATGATAGAAAGGTGCACCCAAGAATCTGGACTAGGTAGCACAATCAATGTTCGAATGATGATTCAATAAACAATAGACTTAGAATGAAACTATAGACCAATAACTTCAAAGCAATCGGGTTGCTAGAAGTTTAGAGTTTAGACATCACAGGCCATTTGTTGGTATTCTGGTTAAAAACAACACGAGGACCAAGAAAGAATGGTGACGGTAATAAGTATCACTTGTATCAAGAATTCTTAAAGATGGTGAATTTCTCACGACATTCCTGACATAAAAGATGGTAAAGAAGAACAATTGCTGGATAGCAAGGAACTCAAAGTATAACACAAAACTCAATCAAGTTTGTGTTGGAGGGAAGTCAATAAAGTGGTCGATGATAACACAGATCATCGAGGGCAAGGATGGTATTTCTCATCATGAACTCAATTGATATCCTGAAAGAGCTCAGAATGCCGATGATGATCACGACACAATTGTTGAGAGATTTCATGAAGATGTAATCGGTCGGCGATGACATCAAGTCAAAGGAATGATGAAGCGAAAGGTTATTGGAACCAAGGGTATGACACAACTCGAAATCAAGCTCGTTGTTCAAGGCGAAATGGTATGACGAGGAAGAGCGGCGTAAGCTTAACTCATCATGGAAATTTGTGCTCTGGGAAGAAGGACCAGGTAGCACAGTTAAAATTTGACATGGTAATGATATAGCCGATCAGCCTAGGAATGACTTAAAGGATTTTTAAACTCATAAGCAGCGAAAATTACTTAGATTTATCGTATTGGAGTGCGGAATCAATTCACTTATCGATATTTTTGGTTGACGACAACCCAAACCCGTGGAGTCACTATGACAGGGAAGGTACTACTTCATCAGAAATTCATAAGATATATCCTCGAGATACCATGGGGGTAATACAAGAAGGCAGATCAAAATAGAGGTTGGGCAGGCGTATTGATCTGCAGAAGGCAAGTACTCTAACTTGTGTGAGAAATGGAATCAAGAAGAAAATATGGTCGAAGCCACGGTTGCAAAAGACCAATTACCATATATAAGATTAACTTATACCAAAGAGGGTTTAAGAGAAGCATGCATGATAAGATCTGCATCGTGTCCATGGGCATGAACGCAATGTTCAAGGTCGACTCCCACTTCTCCAATACACAACTTCTCATTTACTGCTCTCAGTTAAGAATGTTTAGAGTTTGAAAGTTTAACTTATGGAATACCGAAGGTCATGACCCATGAAGACTTTTGGGTTCACACAAATTAAGGAAGGTATATGTTCAACCCATCGGGGCATCTTAGAAAAATATACCACAACTCCAGGAGTAATTTATACAAGCTCGAAAGCAGCACATGGTTGAGAAAGCAGAGGATACAATTTGCACGAGGCATTATGCATCCAAGGACGGCTCAGAAGATTATTGAATATGAAGGACGATGTCGGATAAAACCCAACAAGGTATCTGACGGTCCATAACAGTGTTGATGTGAGTATCGATACTCATTCAGAGGAAGAAGGAATGCAAAGGCATCGGGTTATAGAAACAACTGACTAATTCCAAGCTCAAATGAAAAGGAATTATGATTTCCAAATCAAAGGATTAGAAGCAAACCCGCTGATCAAGGATGGATAATTTGAATAGACTTAGGGGTACAATCGATTGCAATTTAATTGGTTGAGAACGAGATCATGTTCAAAATGACGTCTGAGCCAGAAGGATAAATTTCTAGGATCTGATTAAGGATTGCAAACATTCGCGACATATTGAATCAAGGGACTCAAGAAGATAAAGGCAAGGGATGCCAACAAGATTACGAGACTTATGGGATTAACCATAATGCAAGCAAGCAAGAATTGCAAGAGCAATAGGTTGCTCAGGATTCTCGAAAGATCGATGGTATTTAGAAGTCTTTTGCAAAACACATGAACAACTGGGAATGAGCGGATACTCGATAAGTGCGAGGAATTATCCGTAGGGGTATTCATGTGGCAAAGATCTGTAATGCAATGGCTCATTAGATTCTTAAAAGTCGAAGAACAATTCGATGCATCTTGTAATAACAAGAGCAGCTAGGGATGAATGTAAGAATGGCAAGGGTAAGAAGTTATCCATAAGGATTTATCGGTGGCCGGGAATAGCAAACGGTGGGCACAAAGTCTCGAGAGAACATCGGAGAGAATCTTCAGAATCTTCTGGTGCACCAATCAATCATCTGGAGTGAAGGGCTCTCCGGGAGGAAGTAATTACGAGAACCTAGAGTCAGAGTTAGTAAAATCATTTAACCCGAATAGAAGAGAGATCAGAGTCCCAGAGTATAGACGAGGAATAAAAGATCCTAATACCACCCAATGGCGACGTGGGCCCGTAATACACACAACCATGTTAGTAAAAAGTTTTGCAATGTCTAGACTCAACTTCAGCCAAGGAGTGTGGAAGGGGGATTCCTACAGGCAGTCGGCTCTGATACCAACTTGTGACGCCCCCGATTCAATCGTACACTAATCATGCACGCAAACGCAATGATCAGGATCGAGGACTCACGGAAGATATCACAACACAACTCTAAGACATAAATAAGTCATACAAGCATCATAATACAAGCCAGGGGCCTCGAGGGCTCGAATACAAGTGCTCGATAATAGATGAGTCGTGGAAGCAACAATATCCGAGTACGGACATAAGTTAAACAAGTTGCCATAAGATGGCTAGCACAAACCGGGATACAAATCGAAGAGGCGCAGGCCTCTGCTCGGGATCCTCCTAACTACTCCCCGGTCGCCGCCGCCGGGCTGCACGTAGTAGTAGGCACCTCCAAAGTGTAGTAGGAGTCGCCATCGATGGTGGCGTCTGGCTCTGGACTCCAAAGATCTGGTTGCGACAACCAGAAAGAAAGGAAAGGGGGAAAAGGGGGGAGAAAGCAACCGTGAGTACTCATCCAAAGTACTCACAAGCAACGAGCTACACTACATATGCATGGGTATATGTGTAAAGGGCCATATCAGTGGACTGAACTGCAGAATGCCAGAATAAGAGGTGGATAACTAATCACCGTCAAGACTACGCTTCTGGCAGCCTCCGTCTTGCAGCATGTAGAAGAGAGTAGACTGAAGTCCTCCAAGTAGCATCGCATAGCATAATCCTACCCGACAATCCTCTCCTCGTCGACCTGTGAGAGAGCGATCACCGGGTTGTATCTGGCACTTGGAAGGGTGTGTTTTATTAAGTATCCGGTTCTTGTTGTCATAAGGTCAAGATAAAACTCTGATGTCTACTACACAACCTTCGTCTTGTAGACGTTGTTGGGCCTTCAAGTGCACATGTTTGTAGGACAGTAGCAAATTTCCCTCAAGTGGATGACCTAAGGTTTATCAATCCGTGGGAGGCGTAGGATGAAGATGGTCTCTCCCAAGCAACCCTGCAACCAAATAACAAAGAGTATCTTGTGTCCCCAACACACCCAATACAATGGTAAATTGTACAGGTGCACTAGTTCGGCGAAGAGATGGTGATACAAGTGCAAAATAGATGGTAGATATAGGTTTTGTAATCTGAAATAATAAAACAGCAAGGTAACTAGTGATAAAAGTGAGCGTAAACGGTATTGCAATGACAGAAACAAGGCCTAGGGTTCATACTTTCGCTAGTGCAAGTTCTCTCAACAATAATAACATAGATAGATCATATAACAAGCCCTCAACATGCAACAAAGAGTCACTCCAAAGCCACTAATAGCGGAGAACAAACGTAGAGATTATGGTAGGGTACGAAACCACCTCAAAGCTATTCTTTCGGATCGATCTATAGAAGAGTTCATACTAGAATAACACCTTAAGATACAAATCAACCAAAACCCTAATGTCACCTAGATACTCCATTGTCACCTCAAGTATACGTGGGCATGATTATACGATATGCATCACACAATCTCAGATTCATCCAACCAACATAAAAGTACTTCAAAGAGTGCCCCAAAGCTACTAATGGAGAGTCAAGAACGTGTGCCAACCCCTATGCATAGGTTCATGGGTGGAACCCGCAATTTGATCACCAAAACATACATCAAGTGGCACATGATGTCCCATTGTCACCACAGATAATCACGGCAAGACATACATCAAGTGTTCTCATAAAAGACTCAATCCGAAAAGATAACTTCAAAGGGGGAACTCAATTCATCACAAGAGAGTAGAGGGGGAGAAACATCATAAGATCCAACTACAATACCAAAGCTCGGGATACATCAAGATTGTGCCATAGAGGAACACGAGAGAGAACACGAGAGAGAGAGAGAGATCAAACACATAGCTACTGGTACATACCCTCAGCCCCGAGGGTGAACTACTCCCTCCTCGTCATGGATAGCGCCGGGATGATGAAGATGGCCACCGGTGATGGATCCCCCCTCCGGTGGGGTATCGGAAAGGGGTCCCGATTGGTTTTTGATGGTTCTGGAGGCTTGCGGCGGCGGAACTCCCGATCTATCTTCTGTTCTGGAAGTTTAAGGGTACGTAGGTATATATGGGTGAAAGGAGTACGTCGGTGGAGCTACGGGGGCCCCACGAGGCAGGGGGGCGCGCCTGTGGGGTGGGTGCCCCCACCCTCGTGAGCACCTCCCGTATCTTCCGACGTGGAGTCCAAGTCCATCGTGGGTTTCCTTCCAAAAATAACTTCTCCAGCTTGATTTCGTTCCGTTTTGACTCCGTCGATATTCCTTTTCCTCGAAACACTGAAATAGGCATAAAACAACAAATCTGGGCTGGGCCTCCGGTTAATAGGTTAGTCCCAAAAATAATATAGAAGTGGATAATAAAGCCAATAATCATTCAAAACACATAGTAATATAGCATGAATGATTCATAAATTATAGATACGTTGGAGACGTATCAGCATCCCCAAGCTTAATTCCTACTCGTCCTCGAGTAGGTAAATGATAAAAGAAAGAATTTATGAAGTGTGAATGCTAGAAGATGCACAAGTTTGATCAATGATAATTTCAATCACCTTTTCTAGCATGATAATATGTCATAACAGTAGTTCATCTCATAAAACTTCTCACGATAAAGTAACAAGAAATTCACATGTCAAAGCATAGACCATAAACTTTCTTGAAAACTAGCAAACTTCATTCTCAGTCATTCAAACAATTGCAATTCATCTTATTTTCAGGAATATCAAACTCCACATACTCAACTATCATATAGTCTTCTACAATTGCTAACACTCACGCAACACTTGTGGTTATGAAGTTTTAATCGCATACGTAGAAAGATTGGAGCTTATAATGTTGCCTCCACACGTATTCACCTTTGGGTGATGTCAACAATAATAGTTCATGCTAACTTACATCCAATTGGATATATATATATCAGGATCTTCCCAACACGAGGAGCTTGCCAAAGGATAAAATGAAAAAGGGAAAGGCGCAGATCACCTTGACTCTTGCATAAAGTAAAAGACATAAAGTAAAAGATAGGCCCTTCGCAGAGGGAAGCAGAGGTTGTCATGCGCTTTTAGGATTGGATACACAAAATCTTAATGCGAAAGAACATCACTTTGTATTGCCCCTTGTATATGGACCTTTATTATGCCTTCCATAACAAGTTCGTACAAAGCTTATTTTCTCCGCATTAATAAGTCATGCATATTTAGAGAGCATTTTTTATTGCTTGCACCGATGACAACTTACTTGAAGGATCTTACTCAATCCATAGGTAGGTATGGTGGACTCTCATGGCAAAAACCGGGTTTAAGGATATTTGGAAGCACAAGTAGTATCTCTACTTGGTGCTAGGAATTTTGGCTAGCATGAGGGGGAAAGGCAAGCTCAACATGTTTGAATGATCCATGACAATATACTTTAACTGAGATGTCGGAAAACATAAACCATTACGTTGTCTTCCTTGTCCAACATCAACTCTTTAGCATGTCATACTTAATGAGTGCTCCCAATCATAAAAGATGTCTATGATATTATATTTATATGTGAAATCTCTCTTCCTTCAATATTCTTTCATGAATTGTTCAAATGACCAATACAATGCTTGCTAACCTTCAATAAATTTACAACCTCTACTTCTTAGACATGAAGTCATTACTCCCCATGGGATAAGCAAATGAGACATATATAATTTTTCAGATTTATGACAATCAATTCATTCAACCATTTACTCATAAGATATAAGTGAAGCACACAAGTAAATGACAAACTACTCCAAAAGATATAAGTGAAGATCAATGAGTAGTCGAATAATTGTGCAACTATGTGAAGACTCTCCCATTTAATAATTTCAGATCTTGATACTTTATTCAAACAGCAAGAAAAGCTCAAGAAAACTACATTGCAAGGATAGCACAACTCATGTGAAGAAGCAAAAACTTAGGCTCAACCGATACTAACCGATAGTTGTTGAAGAAGAAAGGTGGGATGCCTACCGGGGCATCCCCAAGCTTAGATGCTTGAGACTTCTTGAAATATTATCTTGGGGAGCCTTGGGCATCCCCAAGCTTGAACTTTTGTGTCTCCTTAATTCCTCTCATATCATGGTTTCTCTTTTTATCAAAAGCTTCATTCACAACAAACACAACAAGAACTTGTGAGATAGGTTAGTATAAACCAATGCAAAACCATATCATTTTCTACTGTAACAAATCACTAACATTATTATTCAACATTGAATACTAAATGCCTCTGCAGATTTAATACTCCTATCCTCAAATAGAATCATTAAACAAGCAAACATATGCAAACAATGCAAAGATAACAGCAATCTGCCAAAACAGTACAGTCTGTAAAGAATGCAAGAGTATCAATACTTCCCTGACTCCAAAAATTACGAACTAAAATTCCCACTATAATAAATTTATCAGATCTCAATATGCAAAAATATTCAACATTATACCATTCTCTGACTTTCTAGGGAATTTTTGCAACAGTGGTAAACTTTCTGTTTTCAAACAGCAACATGTATACTGGCAAAATAAGCATGGCAAAGGCTATCCTTGACTTTTTTATTGAAACTAAAGATGCAAGACACTAATCTAACTAACAGAAAACAAAACAAAACAAAATGACATGACGCTCCAAGCAAAACACATATCATGTGGTGAATAAAAATATAGCTCCAAGTAAAGTTACCGATGAACGAAGATGAAAGAGGGGATGCCTTCCGGGGCATCCCCAAGCTTATGCTCTTGGTTGTCCTTGAATATTACCTTGGGGTGCCTTGGGCATCCCCAAGCTTAGGCTCTTGCCACTCCTTATTCCATAGTCCATCAAATCTTTACCCAAAACTTGAAAACTTCACAACACAAAACTTAATGTAAATCTCGTGAGCTCCGTTAGCAAAAGAAAACAAAACACCACTTCAAGGTACTGTAATGAACTCATTATTTATTTATATTGGTGTTAAACCTACTGTATTCCAACTTGTCTATGGTTTACAAACTATTTTACTAGCCATTGATTCATCAAAATAAGCAAACAACACAATGAAAACAGAATCTGTCAAAAACAGAACAGTCTGTAGTAATCTGTAACTAACGCAAACTTATGGAACTCCAAAAATTCTAAAATAAATTGGTGGACCTGAGGAATTTGTCTAGTAATCATCTGCAAAAAGAATCAACTAAATATCACTTTCCAGTAAAACGTTATAGCTAATCTCGTGAGCGCTAAAGTTTCTGTTTTTTACAGCATGATCATAAAGACTTCACCCAAGTCTTCCCAAAGGTTCTACTTGGCACAAACACTAATTAAAAAATAAAACCACGTCTAAACAGAAGCTAGATGGATTATTTATTCCTAAACAGAACCAAAAATTAAGAAACTAAAATAAAATTGGGTTGCCTCCCAACAAGCGCTATCGTTTAACGCCCCTAGCTAGGCATGATGATTTCAATGATGCTCACATAAAAGATAAGAATTGAAACATAAAGAGAGAATCATGAAGAATATGACTAGCACATTTAAGTCTAACCCACTTCCTATGCATAGGGATTTTGTGAGCAAACAACTTATGGGAACAAGAATCAACTTGCATAGGAAGGAAAAACAAGCATAGCTTCAAAACTTTAAGCACATAGAGAGGAAACTTGATATTATTGCAATTCCTACAAGCATATATTCCTCCCTCATAATAATTTTCAGTAGCATCATGAATTAATTCAACAATATAACCAGCACCTAAAGCATTCTTTTCATGATCTACAAGCATAGAAAATTTACTACTCTCCACATAAGCAAAATTCTTGTCATTCGGAATAGTGGGAGTATCATAAGAGACTTGAACACTAAAAATTGTTTCCACATTAAAAGAGTAATGTTCAGAAAAAGGGTGATCATAATCATGACAATATTTGTAAATATAATCATCACTACTTTTTATAGCATAATTTTCATCACGATAATCATCATAAGTAGCAACTTCGTTCTCATCATAATCGATTGAAACCTCTCCCAAGATAGTGGAATCACTAAATAAAGTTGACACTCTTCCAAATCCACTTTCATATTCATCACAATAAGATTCAACATCCTCCAAAATAGTGGGATCACTAATTCCTAAAGTTGACACTCTTCCAAACCCACTTTCATCAATATAACCATCATAGGTAGGAGGCATTCTATCATCATAACAACTTTGCATATCAAAACTTGGGATGCTAAAAATATCATCTTCATTAAACATAGCATCCTCAAGCTTGGGACAAACATTAATTCCAGCAAATATATTCTCAAAAATATCATCCTCATTAAACATAGCTTCCCCAAGCTTGGGCCCTTTCATATCATAAGCATAATCACTCTCATCATTAAAAATATGGATAGCACCAATAGTATAGCAATTATCATCATCACAAGTAGTAGTAGGAGCAACATCATTTGGGAGGGATACCTTTTTACCGCTGTTGCTCCTTATTTTCTTTTTCTTCTTCACATTATGTGTAGGTTCAACCTTCCTCTTTGAGCTCCTTATTGATGAGATTGGTTGAATAGAAAGCTCCTCCTCGTTACCTGATTCATCATAAGAAATAATAGGAGGAGATTGGGAAGTCTCTTCCCTTTCATTAGTATTCTCTTCATCTTCTATTTGTTTTCTTTTCTTTATGTAATTGGCAATATAAGGATTTTCAATGCAATTCACCGCACAATACATATAAATCTTTTCTAGATCAAAATCAAGAAATCCATCAAGATCAAATTTTGGAATACCCTCAGTTATACGTTTCATTTCTTCATACCCCAAAAGAAGGCTAAGCTCTTTATGATGCTCAAGGGTAATCAAATTATCACAATATTTGGAAACGACTTGATCATGAAACAAATAGCATCGGAGCTTTAAATGACCATGTTCATTGCAAAGTTCACAAGGGGTACTATAAATATTGAATCTTTCAGCACATTCATCTAGCTCTTCTTGCAACAATTTGATTTCTAAGTACTTATTCCTCTTGCAATAAATATCTTCTCTATTTGGTGTGTTCATGCAAACATGCACTCCACAAAAGTTGACATGCTCATAAGAGATATTTTCATCATAACTAGTGCAATCATCATTAGCGTCATGGATATTCAAAGAATTCATACTAGCAACATTGCAATCATGCTCATCATTCAAAGATTTAGTGCCAAACAATTTAATGCATTCTTCTTATAACACTTTGGCACAATTTTCCTTTCCATCATACTCACGAAAGATATTAAAAAGGTGAAGCATATGAGACAAACTCAATTCCATTTTTTGGTAGTTTTCTTTTTATAAACTAACTAGTGCTAAAACAAGAAACAAAAAGATTCGATTACAAGATCTAAAGATATACCTTCACTTACCTAGCCTCCCCGGCAACGGCGCTTTTAAAAAGAGCTTGATGTCTACTACACAACCTTCTTCTTGTAGACGTTGTTGGGCCTGCAAGTGCACAGTTTGTAGGACAAGAGCAAATTTCCCTCAAGTGGATGACCTAAGGTTTATCAATCCGGGAGGCGAGGGATGAAGATGGTCTCTCTCAATCAACCCTGCAACCAAATAACAAAGAGTCTCTTGTGTCCCCAACACACCCAATACAATGGTAAATTGTATAGGTGCACTAGTTCGGCGAAGAGATGGTGATACAAGTGCAAAATAGATGGTAGATATAGGTTTTTGTAATCTGAAATAATAAAAACAACAAGGTAACTAGTGATAAAAGTGAGCGTAAACGGTATTGCAATGACAGGAAACAAGGCCTAGGGTTCATACTTTCACTAGTGCAAGTTCTCTCAACAATAATAACATAGATAGATCATATAACAAGCCCTCAACATGCAACAAAGAGTCACTCCAAAGCCACTAATAGCGGAGAACAAACGTAGAGATTATGGTAGGGTACGAAACCACCTCAAAGCTATTCTTTCGGATCGATCTATAAAAGAGTTCGTACTAGAATAACACCTTAAGATACAAATCAACCAAAACCCTAATGTCACCTAGATACTCCATTGTCACCTCAAGTATCCGTGGGCATGATTATACGATATGCATCACACAATCTCAGATTCATCCAACCAACATAAAAGTACTTCAAAGAGTGCCCCAAAGCTACTACCGGAGAGTCAAGAACGTGTGCCAACCCCTATGCATAGGTTCATGGGTGGAACCCGCAATTTGATCACCAAAACATACATCAAGTGGCACATGATGTCCCATTGTCACCACAGATAATCACGGCAAGACATACATCAAGTGTTCTCATAAAAGACTCAATCCGAAAAGATAACTTCAAAGGGGAAACTCAATTCATCACAAGAGAGTAGAGGGGAGAAACATCATAAGATCCAACTACAATAGCAAAGCTCGGGATACATCAAGATCGTGCCATAGAGGAACACGAGAGAGAACACGAGAGAGAGATCAAACACATAGCTATTGGTACATACCCTCAGCCCCAGGGTGAACTACTCCTCCTCGTCATGGATAGCGCCGGATGATGAAGATGGCGGTGATGGATACCCTCCGTGAGTCTTAGGAAAGTGGTCCCGATTGGTTTTGGTGGTTACGGAGGCTTGCGGCGGAACTCCCGATCTATCTTCTGTTCTGGAAGTTTTAGGGTACGTAGATATATATGGGTGAAAGGAGTACGTCGGTGGAGCTACGGGGGCCCCACGAGGCAGGGGGGGCGCGCCCCCCACCCTCGTGAGCACCTCCCGTATCTTCTGACGTGGAGTCCAAATCCATCAAGTGGGTTTCCTTCCAAAAATAACTTCTCTAGTTGATTTCGTTCCGTTTTGACTCCGTCTGATATTCCTTTTCCTCGAAACACTAAAATAGGCATAAAACAACAAATCTGGGCTGGGCCTCCGGTTAATAGGTTAGTCCCAAAAATATTATAAAAGTGGATAATAAAGCCCATAATCATTCAAAACACATAGTAATATAGCATGAATGCTTCATAAATTATAGATACGTTGGAGGCGTATCAAACTCCAAGTCGTCATGTTACCGAAGATCATGACTATTCAAATAGATTAACTTCCCTGCAGGGGTGCACCACATAACCCAACATGCTTGATCCCATTTGGCCGGACACACTTTTCTGGGTCATGCCCGGCCGCGGAAGATCAACACGTCACAGCCCCACCTAGGCCAACAGAGAGGTCAAGACGCCGGTTCAAACCTAAGCGCACAGGGTCTAGGCCCATCGCCCTTAGCACACCAAGACGTTGCGTGGCCGGAAGCGCAACCTAGCAACCTCCATTACAAAGAAAGTCACGTTACGCGGTCCAATCTGGCGCGCGCCGCTCAGTCGCTGATGTTAGGAAGGCTTCGGCTGATACCACGATGTCGAGTGCCCATATCTTTCCCACTTAGTTGGTTAGTGCGTATAGACCAAATGGCCAGACTCAGATCAAATGCCAAGATCTCGTTAAGCGTGTTAATGATGTAACCACGGACACCGACTAGGGCCAGGCCCACCTCTCACCTAGGCGGTCTCAACCTGCCCTGACGCTCCGCCACAAAGATCCACAGAGAGGGCCATTGGTACAAAGGTCCTTTCAGCCCCCAATCCGTGAATCATTCGCAGGTGCTCCACGAGCCGACCTGACTTTAGTGACCACATGTAACATGTATAAAGTATATAGTATATACCCATGATCACCTCCCAAGTGATCACAGCCCGATAGTATAGCACAGCAGACGGACAAGAATGTAGGGCCACTGATGGAATACTAGCATCCTATACTAAGTATGTAGGATTGCAGGTAAAGGTAACAACAGTAGTAGCAAGGACAGGCTATGCATCGGGATAGGAATAACGAAAGCGGTAACATGCTACACTACTCTAATGCAAGCAGTATAGAGAAGAGTAGGTGATATCCGGTGATCAAAGGGGGGGGCTTGCCTAGTTGCTCACAGCAAGAAGGAGGGTCGTCAACTCCGTAGTCGAACCGGGGTCATGAGCAGTCTCGAGGTCTCTTGAAAAGAAGTAACGGAGGGGGAACACAATAAATAACAAAGCAATCAAAGCATCACAAAGCTTAACATGGCAATACGCGGTGCTAGGTGTGCCCTAACGCGGTAGTAGGTGATAACGACGAAGGGGGGAAACATCCGGGAAAGTATTCCCGGTGTTTCGTGTTTTGGAGAGATGAACCGGAGGGGAAAAGTTGCAGGTTTGCTATTCTAGGGATGTGTGGCGGACAAACGGGCTGCATATCCGGATCCGTCTCATCGTTCTGAGCAACTTTCATGTATAACGTTTTTCCATCCGAGCTACAGTTTATTTTATATGATTTTTCAAAGATTTAAATAAATTCTAGAATTTCTGCATTTAATTTAATTCGAAATAATAAACTGTGGAATATTCTTTTATACCTAGTAGCAACTAGCTACTGAGTATGACAGGTGGGGTCCAGAGGCTGAGTCAGCATGCACAGTCAGCAAGTCAAAGGTCAACCCTGACCAGTCAAACAGGGGGTGGGCCCAGGTGTCATTGGTTGTTTTATTAACAACAATTTTAATTAGCTAGTTTATCAAAAAGGGCCCACTAGTCAATGGGGTATTAGGTGGGGGTTAGGTTAGTGCCTAATTAATGTGGTCAGCCCACTTGGTTTTAACCAACAAGGTGCGTGAGGCGTCTGAGGCGACGGGGCTCACGGACTCTGACTCTGAGGAGAGGGCGACGGCGCGAGTCCAAGAGAGGGGTCGGAGTAGGTGGTGCCTGAGCCGCGACGGCGAGGTCTACGGGCATGGCCGGGTGCAGCTGCGGCCGAACAAGGCGCAAGCGAGCAGCACCAGCGCGGGGAGTGAGCAGCGCTCGGAAGAGCAGCAGGAAAGGCAGGGGGAGCGGGGGAATCGAAGGGAGGCACGGGATGCGCAGCAGCTGGTCCACGACGGCGCGTGGTCACGACGCGTGACGTGCATGAGCGGACGATGGGGAGGGCGCGGGGAGCGCAGTCGGGGACGGCGCCCTAGCGTTTGCGGGACAGGGAGAGAGGGGAGGGCGTGGCCCCTCACCGTACAATGCAGGGGTACGGGCGGCGAGGCTCGTTGATGCGATTCATAGAGGAGGATGAGGACGACGTTCCGTCGACGGCAGGCGATGGCTATCCGGGGAAGGGAACGGCTCGATCAGCACGAGGCAGGGGTCCCAAGCTCCGATGCGTCCACGTAGTCGACGAAGACGGCGGAGGCGGTGCTCCTGGCGCAGTCTGAGGCGGCGGGGAGGGCAGTGGCCACGAGGATGAGGTCGGCCATGGCGATGTGGTTAGGCTGCGGGCGAGGTGGAAGAAGCGGCGCAAGGGAAGGGGGAATGGCGCTAGGGTTTCGCTTTGGGGCTCGGGCGAGCCTATATCCCCTCCGCGACGCTCTGAGCATCGCCGTGGCGAGCATCATGTGATCGATGGCAGCGATGATGGCATGCGGCGGGGACACGCACGGGGAGCGAGAGGGGGTTAAGGATGAGGGGGGTTTAGGTGGGTTGGGCGCACTGTGCAACTTAGGCCTAGTTGCATAATAGCTTGTAGGTATTTTATATTTCTCCTTTTATTTCTTTTATGTTTATTTATTTCTCCTCTGTTTTGTCTTTAGTTTAGGTAGCAAATGAAATTTTGGTGAACATGAAATTTGCCACATAAATCTTGGGTCATATAATTGAGTTGCACACGAAGCTTCAAGTTATTTTGAAAAGGATTAATATTTGTTTTTGTTTTAAAAGGTCAATTTAAATGTTGTTTGTTCCTGTTTTAAATATCTTAGAGGCATATAAACATTCCCAAAATGTTGTTTGATGTTTGTTAATTTGTTAGTGAATATTTACAACCTTTCGAATATTTTTAATTCACTGTTTTATGAAATTATATTTTGACTTGTTTTTTTTTTGAATTTGAATTTGATCTCAATTTGAAACAAGTGAGGTTTAGAAAAGGTTTAAATATGATGACATGGCATGATTAGCAAGGGTTTACTGTAGCTTAACTATCGGGGTGTCACAAATCTCCTCCACTACAAGAAATCTCGTCCCGATATTTAAGAGGTACGGTAAGGATTAATGTTCTGGTTACGAAATTCTAACGGATCTTTTCGGTCTTGCTTGTTCTTCTCAAAGAGGTTGATCCTTCTCGTCGATGTCTTCACCTCTCGATTCAGGTCATCTGATGAAGTCCTCATCCTTCCTTCGGGTCTTCATCATTACTTAGGAATAGGTAAGGGCCAGCTTGACAACGATAGGATGCTATAAGGGTTAATCATCTGGGGGGAAATCCCATGAACGAGGACATGATTATCTCTCGAGGTGAACAAATAAAACACGTCGAGAGGAAGGTAAGAAGTTTCAAACGGATAGACAATCGTTCGATGTCTGAATCAAAGTGTCAAAGTGGTCAAGAGCAACGAGAATAAGTATTGCGTTTCATACCAGAAGTAATGATCTCTGGTAGGTGTCTCATGACTTACATACGAGGTCACGCGCGAGGAATAACTTTGGAAACAGGGGGTGTACAGGAGAGTCAGGTTTCGATCCTGGGACCTGTGGGTTATGGGCCCACCATGTGGATTAACATTAGGAAGGGCGGTGACGTCTTGCACGACCATGTAAGCATGGCAAGTCAGAGAATAGTCTGTCGGTTATGTCGGCAACAACATCGGTACCAAGGGCGAGGGACGAAGAGAACCATTTTCCTGCTCGTTGAACGAGGCGGACCAATAGGCAAAGTTCTCGTCCATCGGTGGTTACCGGAATGCTATCAACAAAAGAAACAGGGTCTTACTGACACGGTTGTACACCAAGGTGTTTTGCATAAGCAAAAGAATACTACTGCTTATATAATATAGATCACAAGAAGGGTTAAGCAAACCAATGGAAAGGAAAGGTGATTACCAGGTTTAATCAGAACAATGGGGAGGAAAATGTGTATACACACATATTTCAGGGGTATATCCTTCCCAAGGACAAGCGGGGCATGATATCCATGACAGGAAAGAAAGTAGAGAACCATTGAGGTAAAGGGAGAGGAATTTCATGATGTTACCCATACAATGGTGTTTGGATAATTGATAAAGAGAATTTAGCATTGTGCTCCAAATGTTCTTGTTGATGAACGAGTACCACAGACATGCTTCGAGATAGCATTGACATGGTCTTCAAGCAAAGGTCGGACTTTGGATACACAAAGGATCCATCAGGATAAACTTATTAAACAAGGCATTCAATTTCCTCATGGAAAAAAGGTTAACCTTGTTAAAAAGGAAACTATAACAATAGGGCCTCCGGCCAGGTGTGCTAGGCACGACATCACCTTACCGGGTCATGTAAAGACAAATGTTATAACTCTTGGAAATATGTTCCAACCATCATATCTGACCGGAATTCAGATCTGATTGGTGTTAAGGACTCAGGATGCCTGAGAAGACAAGGTGCAACACAGATTGACGAGATGACATTGTAAGAATCTCGGGAAAAGAACTATGGAAGCGAGTTCCAAAACAAGAGTTCATCATTAAACCAAGGAGAGGACGAGGAGGTGGTTGATGGACTCAGCGACCATTCATCGAGATTTCCAAAAGATGGATCTTCACAATTATGTGAACAAGGAGATAACATTATTCAGATCAAATGATATTATGATGTAGGGTCGAGGGAAACATACACAATTGAACAATGATAGAAAGGTGCACCCAGGAATCTGGACTAGGTAGCACAATCAATGTTCAAATGATGATTCAATAAACAATAGACTTAGAATGAAACTATAGACCAATAACTTCAAAGCAATCGGGTTGCTAGAAGTTTAGAGTTTACACATCACAGACCATTTGTTGGTATTCCGGTTAAAAACAACACGGGGACCAAGAAAGAATGGTGACGGTAATAAGTATCACTTGTATCAAGAATTCTTAAGGATGGTGAATTTCTCACGACATTCCTGACATAAAAGATGGTAATACTCCTAGGTAAAGAAGAACAATTGCTAGATAGCAAGGAACTCAAAGTATAACACAAAACTCAATCAAGTTTGTGTTGGAGGGAAGTCAATAAAGTGGTCGATGATGACACAGATCATCGAGGGCAAGGATGGTATTTCTCATCTTGAACTCAATTGATATCCTGAAAGAGCTCAGAATGCCGATGATGATCACGACACAATTGTTGAGAGATTTCATGAAGATGTAATCGATCGGCGATGACATCAAGTCAAAGGAATGATGAAGCGAAAGGTTATTGGAACCAAGGGTATGACACAACTCGAAATCAAGCTCGTTGTTCAAGGCGAAATGGTATGACGAGGAAGAGCGGCGTAAGTTTAACTCATCATGGAAATTTGTGCTATGGGAAGAAGGACCAGGTAGCACAGTTAAAATTTGACATGGTAATGATATAGCCGATCAGGCTAGGAATGACTTAAAGGATTTTTAAACTCATAAGCAGCAAAAATTACTTAGAGTTATCGTATCGGAGCACGGAATCATTTCACTTATCGATATTCTTGGTTGACGACAACCCAGAACCCATGGAGTCACTATGACAGGGAAGGTACTACTTCATCAGAAATTCATAAGATATATCCTCGAGATACCATGGGGGTAATACAAGAAGGTAGATCAAAATAGAGGTTGGGCAGGCGTATTGATCTTCAGAAGGCAAGTACTCTAACTTGTCCCAGAAATGGAATCAAGAAGAAAATATGGTCGAAGCCACGGTTGCAAAAGACCAATTCCCATATATAAGATTAACTTATACCAGAGAGGGTTTAAGAGAAGCATGCATGATAAGATCTGCATCGTGTCCATGGGCATGAACGCAATGTTCAAGGTCGACTCCCACTTCTCCAATACACAACTTCTCATTTACTGCTCTCAATTAAGAATGTTTAGAGTTTGAAAGTTTAACTTGCGAAATACCAGAAGGTCATGACCCATGAAGACTTTTGGGTTCACACAAATTAAAGAAGGTATATGTTCAACCCATCGGGGCATCTTAGAAACATATACCACAACTCCAGGAGTAATTCATACAAGCTCGAAAGCAACACATGGTTGAGAAAGCAGAGGATACAATTTGCCCGAGGCATTATGTATCCTAGGACGGCTCAGAAGATTATTGAATATGAAGGACGCTGTCGGATAAAACCCAACAAGGTATCTGACGGTCCATAACAGTGTTGATGTGAGTATCGATACTCATTCAGAGGAAGAAGGAATGCAAAGGCATCGGCTTATAGAAACAACTGACTAATTCCAAGCTCAAATGCAAAGGAATTATGATTTCCAAATCAAAGGATCAGAAGCAAACGCTACCGATCAAGGATGGATAATTTGAATAGACTTAGGGGTACAATCGATTGCAATTTAATTGGTTGAGAACGAGATCATGTTCAAAATGACGTCCGAGCCAGAAGGATAAATTTCTAGGATCTGATTAAGGATTGCGAACATTCGCGACATATTGAATCAAGGGACTCAAGAAGATAAAGGAAAGGGATGCCAATAAGATTACGATACTTATGGGATTAACCATAATGCAAGCAAGCAAGAATTCCGAGAGCAATAGGTTGCTCAGGATTCTCGAAAGATCGATGGTATTCCGAAGTCTTTTGCGAAACACATGAACAACTGGGAATGAGCGGATACTCGATAAGTGCGAGGAATTATCCGTAGGGGTTATCATGTGGCAAAGATTTGTAATGCAATGGCTCAAGAGATTCTTAAAAGTCGAAGAACAATTCGATGCATCTTGTAATAACAAGAGCAGCTAGGGATGAATGTAAGAATGGCAAGGGAAAGAAGTTATCCATAAGGATTTATCGGTGGCCGGGAATAGCAAAAGCGGTGGGCACAAAGTCTCGAGAAAACATCAGAGAGTATCTTCATAATCTTCTTGTGCACCAATCAATCATCTGGAGTGAAGGGCTCTCCGGGAGGAAGTAATTATGAGAACCTAGAATCAGAGTTAGTAAAATCATTTAACCCTAATAGAAGAGAGATCAGAGTCCCAGAGTATAGACGAGGAATAAAAGATCCTAATACCACCCAATGGCGACGTGGGCCCGTAAGACACACATCCAAGTTAGTAAAAAGTTTTGCAATGTCTAGACTTGTAACATCCCAAATTTTCAATTTGGAATGTTATACATAGAGCATCATTGCATATAATATTTTGTTGCATTTTTGACTCGATCCTAGAAATTCTACACAACTCAAGGACCCACGGAGAGAGTTGGGGATTTCGTTATTTTCATATTTGAGTTTTCTTCAAATTTTGAAAATAGGATCATTTGATTTTAATTATTGTATCTTCAATTATTTCTATTACAAAAATATGAGAGAGGGAATAAAATGACTTTCCCAAAATAAAGAAATAATGAGGATTTAATAATAAAATCAAATAAGATTTTATTTTGGAGTTTTTCGCCATTTTATTTGAATTTAGAAAAAATGTGGGTTTTTCAAAATTGCATCTAGGCCCCAAATAAATGTTCATCTAGTCCGGCTTGATTTTAGAAGCCGGGGAAAATTTATTTCGGGATTTTTGGAGTCTGTTTAGTATTTCTTTCGTTTGATTTTCTGCGTGAAATTATTAAAAAAACGAACCGCCTTGCCGGGCCGTACCCGAGCGGGACTCTGCCCGGGGAAGCCTTTATATACCGCCCGCCCCAGCCCACCACCCCCGCCGCCCCGAGCCGCCGGCCCAACCCACCGCCGCCCCGCCGCCCCAAACCCTAACCCTAGCCTTGCGCCGCCACGGACGCCGCCGTGACCAGCCGCCCGAGGTTCGCCGCCGCCTCGTTTTCCGCGCCGTGTTTTTTTATAAAAAAACCGATCGGGTTGTTTTTTGTTTTGGTCGGGTTTTTTAGTTTTTGTTTTTTTATTAGATCGGTTTTTATTTATTTTGCGGTTCGGTTAGATAGCGAGCGTTCGCTCGTTCGTTCATTTTAACGAACGCGTTCGTCAGATTAGTTTTAGTTAACGAACGTCCGTTCGTTAACCTGTTCGTCGTTTTTCTTTTTCTCGGATTTAATCCGCGATTTTTCTGACCGCGATTCCTGATCCGATTTTCGTTTTAGTATAACTTTTCGCTCGTTTATCGGAATCAGGCGATTCAAGCGCCTGTAGTTTCGTCTCGAGACCCTCTTTCTGAATAACCAACTTAAACAAGTTTTTGCTTCTGTAAAATTTGACTTAGATCCAGATTAGTAAAACGGAGCTGTTTTCTTTCGTCGTTTGACTTTTGTTGCTTCGTTTGATTTGATTCTTTTTGCAAACCGGAGTTCTTAAGTTGAACTTTCTGGTTAGATCTTTTGTCTGAGTTTTAACTGTGCATTAGATGAGTACTTATTGGATGCTTGTTTGTTTGTCTGCGATAGAATACCCGGAGTGCGCCGCCTGTTACTTCGAGTCTCTAGGTTTCGCGGATCATCAGCAAGGCAAGTAACACTTTGATCATACCTTTTATACTACCCAGTTTTTATGCATTAGATCTATCCTCAAACATTGCATGATTAGGATCTAATTGAATTGTGGGATGGTAAGTAGATGAGGTAGTACCTATTACCAGTTTATTTTTTTAAACCCTTGGGAGTTACTTCTACGTTTGCTTATTATGTCATGCTATGCCAGTAGACGTGTATTGGGTGAGTGTATCCAAGACAGATGTGAGATTGTTAAATTAATGGTTTATTTAAGGTGGCAACTTAAACACACATCTGGGTGGATTGAGGTACCTGGTTTCCATCCGGACTTGCCTGTATTTCTTCGGACCGCCACCCAAGCTCAAAGGGATCATGAGATTATTCATACTAGAAACTTCCGTGTGCAGCCACATGCTACTATGGGCTCTAGCATAGTTGACTAAGTTGTGCGAACTCTTACGGGTAGACTAGCTGATGTAGGGGTTATAGGTTGGTACGGTCTACCCACATGTAAGGTGCTAGCGCTTCTGAAAGACTATGTCTCGGTCATCCGTTTCTCAAACACCATGTAGTGCGAGAAAACAAACGGAGGAGATCGAGTCTTGTGGGGAAAAGTGCACAAACCTCTGCAGAGTGTATAAACTAATCATGGTTAGCCGTGTCCCCGTGTCACGCCCAATATGCGACCCTATCCAAAAGGAACTCGACGGTCCCACCAAGGATAGACCCGCATATTGAAACGCTTTTGCAAGGTGGATATCATTACATCAACATTACATAATACATAGGGATACATACATAAGGCACAAATGCCACAAGAATACATTAACATCATACAAGAGATCAACATCCTACTACGGATGAAACATAAACAGAAGCTCAAACGACATCCACCTGCTAGCCCAAAGCTGCCGACCGAACCTATCCTCGATCGAAGAAGAAGCGTAAGAAGAACTCCAACACAAGCAAACATCGCTCTCGCGTCATGAGCAACGCACAACCTGTACCGCAATCGGTGGTGTAGTAATCAGGAGCCACGAGGACTCAGCAATCCCATTACCATGGGTATCAAGACTAGCAAAGCTTAATGGGAAAGGAAGGGGTAAAGTGGTGAGGTTGCAGCAGCGACTAAGCATATATGGTGGCTAACATACGCAAATGAGAGCGGAAGAGAAACAAAGGAACGGTCGTCAACTAGTAATGATCAAGAAGTGATCCTGAACTCCTACTTACGCCAAAACATAACCCGTAAACCGTGTTCTCCTCTCGATCAACCCGAAAAAGAGACACTCACAGTTACGCACACGGTTGGTGTATTTTAGAAGAGTTTGCTTCAAGTTTACTACAACCGGACATTAACAAATTCCCATCTCGCCACATAACCGCTGCACGGCTCTCGAAAAGTTTATACCCTGCAGGGTGTCCCAACTTAGCCCATGATAAGCTCTCGCGATCAACGAAGGATATTCCTTCTCCCGGAAAACCCGATCGATCTCGGAATCCGGCTACAAGACATTTCGACAAAGAATAAAACAAGACCAGCAAAGCCGCCCGGATGTGCCGACAAATCCCGATAGGAGTGACGCACCTCGTTCTCGTGGCACACCGGATAAGTCAAGCTACGAGTAAAACCAATCCTCGAGTTGCCCGTGGTGGCCAAAGTTGCTCGGTTCGGACCAACACTCGAAGGAGCACCGCCCGGGGGCTAAAATAAAGATGACCCTCGGGCTCCGGAAACCCAAGGGAAAAAGGGCATAGGTGAGGCAAATGGTAAAAACCAATGTTGGGCCTTCTTTGGAGGAGTCTTATTCAAAGCGAAGCTGTCAAGGGGGTCCCATAAATCACCCGACCGCGTTAGGGACGCAAAATCCGGGAACATAATACCGATATGACGAAAACTAGGGCGGCAAGAGTGGAACAAAACACCAGGCATAAGGCCGAGCCTTCCACCCTTTACCAAATATATATAGATGCATTAATGATATAAGATATATTGTGATATCCCAACAAGTAAACATGTTCCAGCATGGAACAACATCTCCATGTTCCAACAAGGAACAAACTTCATCTTCACCTGCAACTAACAACGCTATAAGAGGGGCTGAGCAAAGCGGTAACATAGCCAAACAACGGTTTGCTAGGAAGGGTGACAAAGGTTAGAGGTCGACATGGCAATTTGGGATGGCTTGAGCAAAGAAGTGATAGGTATCGCAAGATAGCGAAAGAACGAAGCAACTAGCATAGCAATGATAGTAGTGAGATCCAGGGTAGCGGTCATCTTGCCTGAAATCCCGCAAGGAAGAAGAACAAGTCCATGAAGAAGATGAACGAGTCCATGAAGAAAATGAACGGATGAAGCCGAACCAAGCGTAGACGAACGAATCCTCACGGCAAATCTAAACGGGAACTAACAAGAAGAAGCACACAACATAGTAAACACTCCACACATGAACAAGAAATGATGCACAACAAGCATGATGCATGACAAGGCTACATGAAGCTACTCATGGCAAGAGATGATGCATACAAGAGCAACACATCAAGGCAAGTTTAAATGAGGCCTAAACAACATAGAACAATTCCGGTAAGTCCTCATATGTAAATTTCGAAATTGGTCCAGATCTGAATAACTTTATGTTCAAGTTGTTAAACAGCAAGTTAAGATGCACCACAATGATCTACACGAAATTCTAGTCAAGTTACATATAAAGTTCATTAAATTCGAGACTACTGATTACAGAAGATATGAGCAAAACAAGTTAAACATGGTATTGATGCAAAATGCACCCAAACATCAAGAAAACACCTCAAAACATGAATGCAGCATGATAATATGAAACTACATGCAAAAACAAGCAAGTTTCATATAGAGCACACTCAAAACGGAGCAACGGTGCAACACACACTATACAAGTTTAAAGGACAAGCTGTCCAAAACAGCAACTAGGCATATTGCAAGCATCAAAACAATAAGCTACAGCATCACAATATGAAAACAAAAGGCATGGGCATGATCTACAGGTAAAGCATTACAAAACATGAACACTGAGCTATCTCCAGAAATGACTAGAACATGCTCAAAAACACATGGCAAGATTGCAACTAATAACAGTTTCAGGCATTGGCAGAAATAACATCAGGTTGCAATGTTTAGAGCTATCAAACCACATGTTACAGGAACTTACCATGGCAAACAAAGGCATGGAATGAATCTACTAAATGCATAGAACAAAAGTCCTTTAATGACCATGAGCCAAAAAGGATCAGAAAATATGATGACACCCATGTAAACATGGCAAGTTATATTACAGATTTAAACATGGCAGGAACAACAGCAAGTAGGCATGTTGGTGAGCTTGAACCACTCACCACAAAGCAATACATGGCATGGCAAGGTAACCAACAGCAAGAAGACATGGCATAGAAGCTATACATGGCAATAACAACATCATAGCATATACTGATCAATTACAGCAACCTTGGCAAAATTGAATAACATGTAAGCAATCTGCCAGGAACATTTTATAGCAAAAGTAGAGCTCGATTGACTCAAGCTACACTACACCATAATATCAAACAAGGGCATGGATGGATATATCAAGACATGTTTAACAAAACATCCTTACTGAAGTATCTCAAAATATGCATGGATCTCTCGGTAGCATCAAGTTAACATGGCATAAAAATATCAGCAGAACAGGGCTGAAATCAGCAACATCAAGACACCTAGTTTGCATGCTTGTGCTAGTCACCACAGAGATCACAAAAATACATGGCATATACACCTGGAAAGATGGCATGGCATATTACAAAACACATGTAGGACTCAAGATCATAGGGTGCACACATCAATCATGGTAAAAATGACAAAAGTGCATGTCCTGTTAAGAAACAGAAACTAACATCACATAGCACTCTTCCAACAGCATTTCGGGCATCAAGATGAGCTCAAATGAAAATGATGCAATGAGATGAAATGATCTACTCTTCAAGACGAACATTTTGACATATAACACGCGCAAAACGGAGCTACGGATGCAGAGTTACGTCGCAATGAAAATGCAACAAAATTACTGCAGATTACGGGACTTGGATGAAAATTGGAGGGGGGAAAGTCAACCGAATGGCACGGGGACCGAGGCGGCGGCGGATCTCGCCGGATCCGCGGCGCCGGTGGCCGGAGAGGGCCGGGACGACCGGGGAAGAGGCCGGCCGGCTCGGGGTGGAGGTCGACCACGGGCGGCGAAGGGCCGCCGGAGGAGCTTTGCCCGGCGAGGGAGACCCGCTTGGCGCGGCGACTGGGCCAAGTGGCTGGCCGGGCGAGGGGAGGCGACCGGGCGGAGGAAGGCGGCGAGGGCCGGGCGGCCGACGCTGGCGGCCCGGGCGGCCGACGCGAAGCGGCGGCGGCGGCTGCGTGGCGTGAGTCACGGCGACGGGCGGCACCCGCGACGGCGGCCGGCGCCGGGCGCGGAGGCGGAGGCGCGGGGCGCTGGGCGGCGGGCGGACGGGCCTGCTGGTCCGAGATGGCTCGGCGGCCTCGCGGCGTGGCGGCGGCGGAGCCCACGTGGCGTGGGATTGGAGGAGGAGCGGCGATCTTGAGGTGGCGGCCTGCCATTGGCCGGACGACGTGGAGGGAGCGGCGGACATGTCCGGCAATGGGGAGATGCGTCCAAGGCGTAGGGAAGAAGCTAGGGTTAGACTGCGAATTTTTGGAGGGGAAGGGCAATATATAGGTAGAGGGAGCTAGGAGAGTCCAAATGAGGTGCGGTTTTCGGCCACGCGATCGTGATCGAACGACCGAGAGCATGGAGGGGAGTTTGCTGGGTTTTGGGCCACTTTGGAAGGGTGTTGGGCTGCAACAAAAGGGGGCTTATGGATACCCTTGCTAACCGTTGGAGTACCAAACGACCTCCAAATGATCCGAAACTTGACAGGCGGTCTACGGGTGCTATACCAAGGCCGCTTGGCAAGACTCGGTCCATTCCGAGACCGTTTAACACCCGCACATGAAAAGAGGTAAAAGGGGGCGCCGGGGGACATAGGAGTGCCGGATTGGAAAACGGACAACGGGGAAAATGCTCGGATGCATGAGACGAACACGTATGCAAATGAGATGCACATGATGACATGATATAAAATGCAGATGATGACATGGCAAAGTGCAACACGCAAGCAAATGACATGGCAAAGACGGCGAATAACTGAAGGACACCTGGCGCATCGAAACCGGGGCGTTACAACACTCCTCCACTAACAAGAGATCTCGTCCCGAGATCTTAGGACCGAGACGGAGAGGAAAAGGATGAGGTGAAACAAGAACTCAAGAGAAGAAGCAAGGAATCGAGAGCACTCAAGAAGAAGAGAGGAACGACGAGAATGTCGAGAATCAAAACTCACGGAATCAAGATAGACTCTGAAAGCACTCGTTCTAACCGGAGTGGTTAGAATGAGAAAAGAAACGGATAAGACTGAAAGGATTTAGGCAGCACACTGATTGAACAAGGAAAGAATAGAACATGAGCTTCACAAGATGGAACGACACTTGACGCGATAAACAACGCAAAGCCTCCGGAAGAATTGGAAGAATTGAAAAGAAATAAGAAGGAAGGATTGAATGGAGTTGTTGAGAAAATCAACAACGAAAGAATAAGCTTGATGTGAACTTATGGATAACATCTCAAAATTATGAGGTGATAACCAACCGCAAACGGAAATGATTGTATAGCTAACAAGAACGAAGAAATGCAAAACTCCATTTCAAAAGAATATGAAGATTTAATTGCACTTCGAGACGCGAGAAGAAAAGATACTTGAACTCCACCAACAAAATCTTGATGAACACTTGAAGAATGAATTAAATCATGAAGAACCACCGTGAAGAACTCCGGTAAGAAAAAGGATGATGAGATAGAATGAAGGATGAAAGAACAAGAATAAAGCCTTTCGATGATTCGGATGGAGGTTCCGACGAGAAGAAGGGTGGGCGGGTGGGAAAAACAAAGACAACTTCGGACAGGGAAACAACATCGATCAAAAATAGCTGAGGATTGAACTTGCAAAGATGAAGAGGCTCGGGTCAACTTGACGAGAAATGCACCGGATGCAAAGAGCTGAGAGACAACTACCGGAAAACCAACTGCGTGATCCTAAAGAAAAAAATTGAACGGGAAGAGAAGTAATTCAAAACACCTACGTCAAGTTTCCTCACCAGAGCGACGAAGGGGCTGAGGAGTAAAAAGAATTCCTACTCTCTGATATAACTAGACTCAGAAAATAGTTTTCTTCTAGACTCAACAATGGCCAAACTACACGATCAATCAAGGGGGCTCCTAAGGTTTGTCGAGGCTCGATACCAACTTGTCATGCCCAATATGCACCCTATCCAAAAGGAACTCGACGGTCCCACCAAGGATAGACCCGCATATTGAAACGCTTTTGCAAGGTGGATATCATTACATCAACATTACATAATACATAGGGATACATACATAAGGCACAAATGCCACAAGAATACATTAACATCATACAAGAGATCAACATCCGACTACGGATGAAACATAAACAGAAGCTCAAACAACATCCACCCTGCTAGCCCAGGCTGCCGACCTGGAACCTATCCCCGATCAAGAAGAAGCAGAAGAAGAACTCCAACACAAGCAAACATCGCTCTCGCGTCATGAGCAACGCACAACCTGTACCCGCAACTGGTGGTGTAGTAATCTGTGAGCCACGAGGACTCAGCAATCCCATTACCATGGGTATCAAGACTAGCAAAGCTTAATGGGAAAGGAAGGGGTAAAGTGGTGAGGTTGCAGCAGCGACTAAGCATATATGGTGGCTAACATACGCAAATGAGAGCGGAAGAGAAACAAAGGAACGGTCGTCAACTAGTAATGATCAAGAAGTGATCCTGAACTCCTACTTACGTCAAACATAACCCAAAAACCGTGTTCTCCTCTCGATCAACCCGAAAAAGAGACACTCACGGTTACGCACACGGTTGGTGTATTTTAGAAGAGTTTGCTTCAAGTTTACTACAACCGGACATTAACAAATTCCCATCTCGCCACATAACCGCTGGCACGGCTCTCGAAAGTTTATACTCGCAGGGGTGTCCCAACTTAGCCCATGATAAGCTCTCGCGATCAACGAAGGATATTCCTTCTCCCCGGAAAACCCGATCGCCTCTAATCCCGGCTACAAGACATTTCGACAAAGAATAAAACAAGACCAGCAAAGCCGCCGGATGTGCCGACAAATCCCGATAGGAGTCGTGACGTATTCGCTCTCGTGGCACACCGGATAAGTCAAGCTACGAGTAAAACCAATCCTCGAGTTGCCCGTGGTGGCCCCAAGTCTGCCCGGTTCGGACCAACACTCGAAGGAGCACCGCCCGGGGCTAAAATAAAGATGACCCTCGGGCTCCGGAAACCCAAGGGAAAAAGGGCATAGGTGAGGCAAATGGTAAAACCAATGTTGGGCCTTGGCCGGAGGAGTCTTATTCAAAGCGAACCGTCAAGGGGTCCCATAAATCACCCGACCGCGTTAGGGACGCAAAATCCGGGAACATAATACCGATATGACGAAAACTAGGGCGGCAAGAGTGGAACAAAACACTGTGCATAAGGCCGAGCCTTCCACCCTTTACCAAATATATATAGATGCATTAATGATATAAGATATATTGTGATATCCCAACAAGTAAACATGTTCCAGCATGGAACAACATCTCCATGTTCCAACAAGGAACAAACTTCATCTTCACCTGCAACTAACAACGCTATAAGAGGGGCTGAGCAAAGCGGTAACATAGCCAAACAACGGTTTGCTAGGAAGGGTGACAAAGGTTAGAGGTTGACATGGCAATTTGGGATGGGTTGAGCAGCAAGTGATAGGTATCGCAGCATAGCGAAAGAACGAAGCAACTAGCATAGCAATGATAGTAGTGAGATCCAGGGTAGCGGTCATCTTGCCTGAAATCCCGCAAGGAAGAAGAACAAGTCCATGAAGAAGATGAACGAGTCCATGAAGAAAATGAACGGATGAAGCCGAACCAAGCGTAGACGAACGAATCCTCACGGTCGCAACGAAACGGGAACTAACAAGAAGAAGCACACAACATAGTAAACACTCCACACATGAACAAGAAATGATGCACAACAAGCATGATGCATGACAAGGCTACATGAAGCTACTCATGGCAAGAGATGATGCATACAAGAGCAACACATCAAGGCAAGTTTAAATGAGGCCGGAAACAACATAGAACAATTCCGGTAAGTCCTCATATGTAAATTTCGAAATTGGTCCAGATCTGAATAACTTTATGTTCAAGTTGTTAAACAGCAAGTTAAGATGCACCACAATGATCTACACGAAATTCTAGTCAAGTTACATATAAAGTTCATTAAATTCGGAGCTACGGTCTAGAAGATATGAGCAAAACAAGTTAAACATGGTATTGATGCAAAATGCACCCAAACATCAAGAAAACACCTCAAAACATGAATGCAGCATGATAATATGAAACTACATGCAAAAACAAGCAAGTTTCATATAGAGCACACTCAAAACGGAGCAACGGTGCAACACACACTATACAAGTTTAAAGGACAAGCTGTCCAAAACAGCAACTAGGCATATTGCAAGCATCAAAACAATAAGCTACAGCATCACAATATGAAAACAAAAGGCATGGGCATGATCTACAGGTAAAGCATTACAAAACATGAACACTGAGCTATCTCCAGAAATGACTAGAACATGCTCAAAAACACATGGCAAGATTGCAACTAATAACAGTTTCAGGCATTGGCAGAAATAACATCAGGTTGCAATGTTTAGAGCTATCAAAGAACATGTTACAGGAACTTACTATGGCAAACAAAGGCATGGAATGAATCTACTAAATGCATAGAACAAAAGTCCTTTAATGACCATGAGCCAAAAAGGATCACAAAATATGATGACACCCATATAAACATGGCAAGTTATATTACAGATTTAAACATGGCAGGAACAACAGCAAGTAGGCATGTTCGTGAGCTTGAACCACTCACCACAGAGCAATACATGGCATGGCAAGGTAACCAACAGCAAGAAGACATGGCATAGAAGCTATACATGGCAATAACAACATCATAGCATATACAGATCAATTACAGCAACCTTGGCAAAATTGAATAACATGTAAACAATCTGCCAGGAACATTTTATAGCAAAAGTAGAGCTCGATTGACTCAAGCTATACTACTCCATAATTTCAAACAAGGGCATGGATGGATAGAGCAAGACATGTTTAACAAAACATCCTTACTGAAGTATCTCAAAATATGCATGGATCTCTCGGTAGCATCAAGTTAACATGGCATAAAAATATCAGCAGAACAGGGCTGAAATCAGCAACATCAAGACACCTAGTTTGCATGCTTGTTCTAGTCACCACAGAGATCACAAAAATACATGGCATATACCCCTGGAAAGATGGCATGGCATATTACAAAACACATGTAGGACTCAAGATCATAGGGTGCACACATCAATCATGGTAAAAATGACAAAAGTGCATGTCCTGTTAAGAAACAGAAACTAACATCACATAGCACTCTTCCAACAGCATTTCGGGCATCAAGATGAGCTCAAATGAAAATGATGCAATGAAATGATTTGCTCTTCGAGACAAACATTTTGACATATAATACGCGCAAAACGGAGCTACGGATGCAGAGTTACGACGCAATGAAAATGCAACAAAATTACTGCAGATTACGGGACTTGGATGAAAATTGGAGGGGGGAAAGTCAACCGAATGGCACGGGGACCGAGGCGGCGGCGGATCTCGCCGGATCCGCGGCGCCGGTGGCCGGAGAGGGCCGGGACGACCGGGGAAGAGGCCGGCCGGCTCGGGGTGGAGGTCGCCACGGGCGGGCGATGAGGTCACGGGAGGAGCTGCTCGAGGGAGACCATGCTGGCGACGACGGGGGCCAAGTGGCCGGCGAGGGGAGGCGACTCGGGCGGAGGAAGGCGGCGAGGGGCTGGGGCGGCCGACGCTGGCGGCGGCCCGGCGGCCGACGCGAAGGGGCGGCGGCGGCTGCGGGCGGAGAGTTTCGCTGGCGACGGGCGGCACTCATGACGGCGGCCGGCGCCGGGCGCTGGAGGCGGAGGCGCGGGCCAGCGGCGGCGGCGGACGGCCCTGCTGGTCCGAGATGGCCCGGCGGCCTCGCGGCGGCGGCGAAGTGGAGCCCACGTGGCGGCGTGGGATTGGAGGAGGGGAGCGGCGATGCTGAGGTGGCGGCCTGCCATTGGCCGGACGACGTGGAGGGGAGCGGCGGACATGTCCGGGCAGTCGGGGAGATGCGTCCGGCGCGCGCAGGGGAAGAAGCTAGGGTTAGACTGCGAATTTTTGGAGGGGAAGGGCAATATATAGGTAGAGGGAGCTAGGAGAGTCCAAATGAGGTGCGGTTTTCGGCCACGCGATCGTGATCGAACGACCGAGAGCATGGAGGGGAGTTTGCTGGGTTTTGGGCCACTTTGGAAGGGGTGTTGGGCTGCAACAAAAGGGGGCTTTGCGGATACCCGGTTAACCGTTGGAGTACCAAACGACCTCCAAATGATCCGAAACTTGACAGGCGGTCTACGGGTGCTATACCAAGGCCGCTTGGCAAGACTCGGTCCATTCCGAGACCCTTTAACACCCGCACATGAAAAGAGGTAAGAGGGGGCGCCGGGGGACATAGGAGTGCCGGATTGGAAAACGGACAACGGGGAAAATGCTCGGATGCATGAGACGAACACGTATGCAAATGAGATGCACATGATGACATGATATAAAATGCAGATGATGACATGGCAAAGTGCAACACGCAAGCAAATGACATGGCAAAGACGGCGAATAACTGAAGGACACCTGGCGCATCGAAACCGGGGCGTTACACCCCGGTTATGGACATCTTGAGTATCTAGTACTTGGATATCATGTGAATCTCATCATGTTACTCTAATTAATATTGTTGGGTGATTAATGAGTACTTTTTAATTGGGATTGAGGATGCTGTCAACCATTCTCAATGTTTAACAACCACCATGATAGTTAAATAAATTTATTCCTTTGCAGTAGGGAAAAATTGGCTTTCCGCAAAACTGTAACCATAGAGCTTTCCACCAGCCATATATGCATGTAGTATAGGCTTACTTTTTCATTATTATCTATGTGTTACCTTGCCAGCATATTCCATGTGCTGACCCGTTTTCGGGCTGCAACGTTTCATGTTTTTTTTGACTATGTACTGCAAGACAACAGCCTCACAGCTCTTTATTCAAATCCAAAAATAACCAAAAAGGTTCTCTGTACAACTGTGAACAAAAGAAAGAGAAAGAAGCTAACATACTTACAAAGAGAGTTAGGGTAAAGAAGCTATCCAAGCTAACAGACTGTCCCGATATTTACATTTGATTCTGTGAGCTAATAAAGAAATGTCATGTACAAAGTTCCTCCTCCAAGCTCTGAAGCTGGGATTCTCATTTCGAAAGATTTTGCCATTCCTCTGTATCCAAATGTTACAAGCTGTCAGAATACTACCTCAGAGAAGAAAGGCCTGTTGAAATCCTTCCTAGAGGCTTAAGCCATCATGAAAGTAGACAGGTTGGGTGCTGCGGACCAGGTAATCCCAATATAGTTCCAAACTCTTTGACTAAAATTGCAGGAGAAGAAAAGGTGGACTCTATCTTCATGGAGGGAAGCCTGGTAGAGGACACAGGTATCATCCTGGATATTCCAATCCCTTCTTTGCATCATATCTCTTGTGTTAAGTCGATCCATAAATAAAAGCCAACCAAAAACCTTGAATTTGAGGGTACGGGAACATTTCCAAATGAATTTGAAAATTGGGTCAACCCTCAAATGAGAGAAACTGAACTCATAATAGAGCTTAGATTGATATTCTCTATATTTAGATGGCCATTTCCAAACATCTTTCTCCTCTGGGTGTAAGCTGATGGGATGCAACAGGGTTTGTAGCTGGGTGAGTTCCAGATATGCCTCCGAAGAGAAAGGTAGATGAAAACCTTCAGCTGCTGACTGATGTGAAAAAAATTCCTTGACTGTTATCATATCATCAATGGCAAATGAAGGAAGTCTAAGGAAGCGATCCTTAAGAGCAATCATTCTGTTGTCAATTTGCCACCTATCAAGCCAAAAAACCACAGTGTGACCAGCATGCACTTGTGGTGTGGCTAGCAAACAGAATTTATCAAACAACTTGAGCACATCATGCCACCAAAAGGAGCCACAAAGCCGAGTAACTTGTGGGGGTGATGAATGATAGTAGGAGTCCCAAATAAGATTAACCCACGGGACATCCTTCTTATTGAAGAACTTGAACAAATGCTTAATCAGGAGAGCCTCATTTTGAACTCCCAAATGAGTGACTCCCAGCCCACCATACTTCTTTGGTTTACAGACCAACTCCCAAGTAGCTAGAGATTGTCTAGGAGTTTCAGAATTCCCCCTCCAAAGGCGCTGCCGTTCAATCCTTTCAATTTGCTTGAGGATGCCCTGCGATATTGATAAGGAGCAGAGAAAGAAAATGGGCATGGACGTGAGAACAGATCAGAGGAGCTGTAGCCGACTGCCTTGGTTGAGGAGACAAGAGGTTGCAGATAACCTTCTCTCAATACGATCAACAAGAGGCAACAGATCACAGATCGTCGGCCTATAGGTGCCCATGGGTAAGCCAAGATATGTGAAGGGCATTGATTCAATAGAGCAGCCAAGTAAAGCAGCAATACGAGCTCCTTCTAATATCAGACATGTTCATTGGGATTAAGGAGGATTTACTAAAGTTGACCCGTAAACCCGTGGATTCAGCAAAATTATGTAACATATCCTTGAGAGCAATCAGCTGACTGTCAACCACAGGCAAAACTATCAGGGTGTCATCTGCGTACTGAACAACCGGATAGTCATTGGACCTAGTTGGGCTTGGTAAACTGAGGATATTATGGCTGCACATGTCATTCACTACAGATTGTAGAATATCCACCGCAATAACAAAGAGAAGAGGCGAGAGGGGACCGCCCTGACGAACACCACACCTGCACTGAAAGTGTTGGCCAGGAACACCATTCAACAGGACCGCAGAAGAACCAGATGAAAGTAGGTTATTGACCCATCCATTCCAACGATCATCAAAGCCCTTATATTGGAGAATTCTCAGGATGGCATCATGCTTAATCGTGTCAAACGCCTTAGTAAAATCCAGCTTCAATAAAACAATGGGTCTCTTTGAAGCTTTGCATTGGTGTATATATTCAAAGCACCATGCAAGGCAGTCTTGGATTGAGCGACATTTGAGGAAGCCATATTGGTTTCGGTGGATGCATTGTAGAATTACTATCTGCAATCTATTCGCCAGGAGTTTGGTTAAAAATTTGAGGCAAGTATTATTTAAAGAGATTGGTCGAAAATCACCAACAGACTCAGGGCTTAACTTCTTGGGAATGAGGGTAATGAGAGAAGTGTTCAGACATTCCAAACTGCATTTTCCTTCATAAAAATCAGTAACCAACTTCATAAAATCATTCTTAAGAACACTCCAACATCTCTTCAGGAAAAGATCTATAAATCCATCCGGTCCAGGGGCACGGTCAGATGGTAAATGTTTAAGAACATCATCCACTTCAGCATCAGTGAATGGTCTGGACAAATCCTCAAGTCCATCAACTCTAGTCAGGAGGTTATTAAGATCAAATTTCATTTGAATGCCCTTGGCATGGCCCATGCACTGCTTGAAGTCAGACCAAAACATGGATGCTAATTGATGATGATCAGAGACAACCTCCCCTGCATTATTCTTGATGGAGGTGATGGTGTTCCTTCGGTATCGTTCTGTAGCCATTGCGTGGAAAAATTTCATGTTTTCCTTGCCCACTTTGATGGATCTGATGGTGCAACATTGTTTTCAGTAGATAAATTACAAACGAAGGATTTCTTCAAGATCCAGCTTAACAATTTTACGAAAGTTTGTCTCTGGCCAAGTTAGCACTCTAAGCTGCTCCAGGCCATCAAAGTTCAGTATCACCTTGTTGCAATCAACAATGAGGGCTTTAACTTTTGAAAGGCTTACATGCCACTTCTTAAGAGCATAACATAGAGCTTTAAACTTGGCTGAATCGTACCAGCAGCAGAAGATCTCTGAACAGGTTTGTTCCAAACTTCAGTAACACAGTCAGCAAAACCTAGGAGATTGACCCAATAGTTTTCAAACCGGAAGACTTTGGCTTTCGGGATAGAAGTGGCAATGTAAACCACACAAGGTACATGGTCCGATGCCGTCTGCAAGTGATGTAACCATAGTATTAGGGTGATTCAAGTCCAAGATACCGTGGTGAAGAACCAATCAATCTGCTCCAGTAGTGGATTTGTTTGCATATTTGACCAGGTAAACTGTCTTCCTTTTATAGGTAGCTCCACTAAGCCGAGGTGACCAATTATTTCATTGAAAAGAAAAATATCATTAACATTACCTCCTGGCAGGTTACGGTTTTCCAAAGAACGCATGAAGTTAAAATCACCGAGAAGCAACCATTTCTCATCCATATGAATGTTCAGGTTGTATAACCATTGAGCAAATTTGTCTCTAGCAGGGTTCTGACAAGGACCATAAACTGACACTAAATACCAAACTTCAGAAGTGTGCGCACACGTAAATTCCACAATGATGCCATAGGAGTGAGCTTCCATTAATTTCCCAGAAAAGAAAGCTGAATTCCAAATAATCAAAAGTCCACTAGAAGCCCCAGATGATGGCATATACACAAAATTATCAAAGCGTCGAGGACAAAATTTCCTAAGAAAACGCTGATCGATATGCATGCACTTAGTTTCTTGCAAACAAACGATAGAGCACCCACTTTCCTCTATCTTTTGCTTAACTGCAAGCTGCCTCGCTTCAGAGTTAAGGCCACGCACATTCCAACACAGAACCTTCCAGTCTCTAAAGATTGTCTGATTCATTACAAACTAAGTAGAAGAAAAGAAAAAGTAGATCACACAATGACCTACAACATCCACTAAGCAGTAGCATAAAGTTCATAAACAGGTAACGAAAGCAACGGTAAGTGGCGATTAAATGGGTTCGCCAGCGACCCAAGGTGTGAAAAGTTTCATTCATCATCAGAATCCTTGGAAGAACTGGCTTCAGAAGGATCAGCTACAAGCCTCTCCGCCGTTATCTTCTCAGGGGCAATCCGCAGACGAGCACCAATGTGTTGAAGTTCAGAAATTGCAGTTGGAGGTGGCACTACTGGCTCATCAGGAGATGAAGAAGTTTGGGTCGGCATGGCACTGGTTTTGCGCTTCTTAGTGTGCTTGAAAGGCTGCGGGCTGATTGATCCAGGAGGCGCATGACAGAAACCATCACGTAGAGCACTAAGCCGTGCACTACGACGGACTTGGGAATCCAGAAGAATCGGCCCAACAAAAGCAGCTTTACGAGACCTCTTGTTGCTGATAACAGGCATAGCAGAGAACTGAAACTTCTCTGAGACAGGTTCAGACAGAGCTGGTGGTTCATCAAAGCAGGAGCGCGAGCAACAGGGCGCTTGACAGGCGGAAGCTGACGTAAAATCTCGGGGGAAGTAGTAGAAGGAAATCGATCTCCGAACTTCCAAGAGAGAGACTGTGACTCAAGCATGTTTGATGAAATTAAACAGGCATCTGCAGGGATCGCGGGATGACAACCGAATCAAAATGATGCATGTACTTACAGAAGTACGAAGTCCACTCAGATGTCATGCGAGGCAGAATCGGGCCAAAACCGTTAGAACTCGACCAATATGGAGAACCTGCTGAGGTTGAAGATGTGCAGCATGATGGAGGGGTGCAAAGTCAGCAATTTGCACAGCAGCAGGGTCATTGTCATTGTTAACTGAATTATCTGAAACTTGCAGCACTATCGACTCTTGAGACTGCAACAGGTTCTTCAGGTACTGCAGCATTGTCAGGGGCGGCATCGTGCTGAACATTATCATTGTCAACCACAGGAGGAGGCACATCATTCCATCCGAGTTCAGGAAACTCCGACAGTACCCAGTTGTGATTGTTGAAGTGCATCTGGCCAGGGAGGGGATGTGGGTTACCATCTAATGGCATTTGATCTTCATCTGCAGGCAACACATCCGCAAAATCCGCAGACAGAACATAAACTGGAGCAGACCATGAAACCCTAGTACCACCAAAATCTCCAAACTCACGATAAACCACACCTTGAGGCACCATAGAGGGGGCTGGGAAGGACACATATGCGAGAGTCCGCACCATCAGAGGATCAGCCTGATGCCAATAATGGAAACGGCCAAAAGTGCTAATCACATCCGCAATATATTGCTGCCTGCGATAATCTAGAGGAATTCCCAATAGCATGACCCAACCACGGCGAAACCCCTGAACGGCTCTGTAATTTATCCCCTCATCATGCGGAATAAAACAAACAAAACAGCCATTGCCCAAATCAAAGGGTGGGTGATCCACCATAATTTGTCTAGATATTGCACTACGGAAACGGAACAATCCAACTCCCTGGATCCATGGCTGAGTCTCAAGAACCTCTCTTTCCAACTGATTAACAACGAAGTCACTAACCATGTTACGGTAGAGCTGAATCTCCTCAGGCAGAGGCGCTGGCTCGACGATGCCAATCGCATACTCTTCGTGCCTTCTGTCAGGCGCAGCAGATGGAGCAAAAAAGGTACGAGGGAGACGTAGCGGCCCTCCATCGATGATCTCGAAGCCCGACGGCACGTATGGCAGGGGGTCCAGCTCAAAGTTGGCCATCTCTGGTGATGGTGCTGGTGGCGAGTGCGGCAAAGACGGCGGTGGTGAGTTTGGAGGTGGAGGCGTATCTGGTCGCGGGGCTGATGGTGGTGAGGCTGTAGGGGATGGTTGCAATGGAGGGGATGGTGGTAATGGGGGTGGTGGAGGTGGAGGCGGAATAGGCTCTGATGACGAAGCTAGATGCAACTCGTCGACGGGACGTATCAATGGGTAGGCTGCAGCGGTAGGTTGGAGGGAACTCGAGGCGTCAAGCCGTAAAACCGGTGGTGGTCTGTCAGATGGACTCTCAATGACGCGTGGGACCCACCTAAAACCTCCTGCCGGTGCAGATCCTGTGCAAGTGTAACATCCCAAATTTTCAATTTGGAATGTTATACATAGAGCATCATTGCATATCATATTTTTCATTTGCATTTTTGCTCGATCTTACAAATTCTACACAACTCAAGGCCCCACGGGGAGAGTTGGGGATTTTCGTTATTTTCATATTTGAGTTTTCTCAAATTTCGAAATAGGATCATTTGATTTTAATTATTTTATCTTCAATTATTTCTACTACCAAAATATGAGAGAGGGAATAAAATGACTTTCCCAAAATAAAGAAATAATTAAGATTTAATAATAAAATCAAATAAGATTTTAGTTTGGAGTTTTTCGCCTTTTTATTTGAATTTAGGAAAAATGCGCGTTTTCAAAATTGCATTTAGGCCCCAAATAAATGTTCATTAAATCCGGCTTGATTTTAGAATCCGAGAAAAATATATTTCGGGAATTTTGGAGTCCATTTAGTATTTCTTTTTAATTTTTTTCTGCGCGTAATTATTTAAAAACGCCAAGACCGCCTTATCGGGCCGTGCAGAAGCGGGACTCCTCTCGGGCGCCTTTATAATCTTGACCGTCCGAGCCGCCACACCCACCGCCCGCCCGCCTTGAGCCAAACCCTAGCCCATGGCCACGGACGCCGTCGCTGGACCCGCCGCCCGAGGTTCGCCGCCGCCTCGTTTTCCGCGCCGGTTTTTCTTCGGTTTTTTTATATTTATTTTTTTATTAGTTTCGGTTTTTTTTTGGTTTAGGCTAATTAACGAACGTTCGTTCGTTAGTTCGTTTAAACGGACCCGTTCGTCGTTTTTCTTTTTCTCGGATTTAATCCGTGATTTTTCTGATCGCGATTCCAGATCTGATTTTCGTTTTAGTATAACTTTTCGCTCGTTTATCGGAATCAGGCGATTCAAGCGCCTAGAGTTTCGTCTCGAAACCCTCTTTCCGAATAATCTAATTAAACAAGTTTTTGCTTCTGTAAAATTTGACTTAGATCCAGATTAGTAAAACGAAGCTGTTTTCTTCCGCCGTTCGACTTTCGTTGCTTCGTTTGATTTGATTCTTTTTGCAAACCGGAGTTCTTAAGTTGAACTATCTTGTTAGATCTATTTGAGTTTTACCTGTGCATTATATGAGTATTTATTGTATGCCTGTTTGTTTGTCTGCGATAGATTACCCGGAGTGTGCCGCCTGTTACTTCGAGTCTCTAGGTTTCGCGGATCATCAGCAAGGCAAGTAACAGTTTGATCATACCTCTTCTCATACCCAGTTTTATGCATTAGATCTATCCTCAAACATTGCATGATTAGGATCTAATTAAATTGTGGGATGGGAAGTAGATGAGGTAGTACCTATTACCTATTTTACTATCAAACCCTTGGGAGTTACTTCTACGTTTGCTTATTATGCCATGCTATGCTAGTAGACGTGGATTGGATGAGTGTATCCATGACAGATGTGAGATTGTTATTTAATGGTTTATTTAAGGTGGCAACTTAAACACACATCTGGGTGGATTGAGGCACCTGGTTTCTATCAGGACTTTCCTGTATTTCTTCGGACCGCCACCCAGGCTCAAAGGGATCATGAGATTATTCAAGCTAGAAACTTCCGTGTGCAGCCACAAGCCATTATGGGCTCTGGCATAGTTAATTAAGTAGATTCTGTCGGATTATGCAACTTCCATTGGCCTTAAAATAAACTTCCAAAAATCCACTCTCATCCCACTCAACTGTGATGAGTCCCTCAGTAACAACATTTCACAAATCTTCTGTTGCATGACTGGAAAATGCCCTTAACTTACCTTGGGCTGCCTTTGGGAACCACTCGACCATCTGTTCAAGACCTAATGCCTTTGGTATGCAAAGTGGAGAGACGCCTAACTGCTACCCTCAACATGATTTCATATGGTGCAAAGCTTTCTCTTGTAAATTCAGTGATCACTTCGCTCATGATTTTTGCTCTTTGCACTCTCAAGCTTCCGCCTCCATTATTGAGCTCTTAGACAAGATCAAGGAAATGTCTGGACTAAAAAGACGGAGCAGGGGGAAACATGTAATTCACTGGCGGCTTGGAGCATGATCTGTAAACCTAGAAAGTGTGGTGGAATGGGTATATTGGACCTCAGAACTCAAAGTGATGCCCTGTTACTTAAATATCTTCACAAATTCTACAATCATTGGGATTTACCTTGGGTGGAATTAATCTGGAACACCTACTACTCATCGAAAATTTCTCATGCAACGGATGCTTGTGGTTCCTTCTGGTGGAGAGACGTCAGAAAACTCACGCCAGTTTATAGGGGGATCACCAAAGTCACAATTCAGGATGGTTGCACCACTTTACTTTGGAAAGATCTTTGGATGGATGACATTCTGGCCTCCAGCCACCCCAGGGCCTTTTCTTACACCAAATATGAGGATATCTCTGTCCAGGCAATGATAACGGCTGACACGTTGGGCGAAACCTTCCACCTTCCTCTTTCTGAGCAGGCTCATGCATAGCTAATAGACCTTCAGCAATTGTTGACTCCAATTACTTTGGCCCACGGAGAGGACAAATGGATATGCATTTGGGGTAAAGGAGATTACATCATGAGCCAATATTACTCATACTATTTCGGAGAAATAAGAGCTCACCAAACATACATCCGGGCCGTGGAAATCCAAGGTCACCATGAAAATAAAAGTGTTCGGGCTACTCCTCTCGAGATAGACTAAACACACGAAACATGCTCAAGAGGAGACACTACAACATTGGTGACAACCACACATGTACATTGTGTACTTCTCCTATTGAAGAAACTTTGGAGCACCTTTTCTTCACCTGTCCATTTAGCCAAGAGTGTTGGACACATATTAATATAAACTGGATGACACATGGTACAAGACTTCAATGGGTTGAGCGCGCGAAATCTACTTGGCATAGCCCGATGTTCATGGACATCTTTCTGCAGGCTACTTGGAGCATATGGAAGGAAAGAAACAACAAACATTTCAGAGGGATTTCACCTACGAAATCATCCTGGCTGGCTAGGTTGAAGGAGTACCTTTCCCTTCTTTGTTACAGAGTGGGAGAGAAACTTCAACCCTTTTTGTCCTCTTTTGTAAATAGTTTATAACTTTAGTCTTTTATTCCCTCTTTCTAGTTTTAAACCCCTCCCCCCCTTAGTTTCAACATGGCCATGGATGTAAGGTTATAACTCTGTAAGACTTTTTGTCACTTAATTTAATACATACAGTAGGAGCCTCTCCTACTGTTTCAAGTGTCAAAAAAAAATAGTTGATTAAGTTGTGCGAACTCTTACGGGTAGACTAGCAGATGTAGGGGAAAGTAGGTGTACCGGTCTACCCACAAGTAAGGTGCTAGTGCTTCTGAAAGACTGTGTCTCGGTCATCCGTTTCTCAAACACCATGTAGTGCGAGAAATCAAACGGAGGCGGTCGAGTCTTGTGGGGAAAAGTGCGCAAACCTCTGCAGAGTGTATAAACTAATCATGGTTAGCCGTGTCCCCGGTTATGGACATCTTGAGTATCTAGTACTTGGATATCATGTGAATCTCAGCATGTTACTTCTAATTAATATTGTTGGTTTTGTTAATGAGTACTTTTAATTGGGATTGAGAATGCTGTCAACCATTCTCAATGTTTCACAGCCACCATGATAGTTAAATAAATTTATTTCCTTTGCAGTAGGGAAAATTTGGCTTTATGCAAAACTGTAACCATAGAGCTTTCCACCAGCCATATATGCATGTAGTATAGTCTTATTATTCCATTATTCTCTGTGTGTTACATTGCCAGCATATTCCATGTGTTGACCCGTTTTCGGGCTGCAACGTTTCATGTTGCAAACTTTTCAGACGACAAGTAAGGTGAATAGGTCGTGGTTCTATACTCAGTGATGCCGTTGGAGTTGATGGACTCGCTTTTTCTTCCAAGCCTTCCGCTGTTATCGTATTAGATGGCCTTAAGCCATATTTATTTTATTAAGTTCTCTCTTGAGACATTCGATTGTAATAAGTGTGTGATTGCTACTGTTATAAATCCTTCGAGTCTTGTGTGGTGTCAGCATCTTGATCCAGGGATGACACCGAGCACAGAGATCGATCGCTTGAGGTCCTGGTCGCTACAAAGATGGTATCAGAGCACACGATCAGAGGACACGACCATTAAGCTAAAGCCCTAGATCACTACTCTCTCTTCTCATTTCTAACTCCTCATCTTTTCTACTCTTTTAGGATGACTAAGCGAGGATCAAGTTCACCCAGTAGGATGAGGATACACCCTTTGACGACACGAAGGAAGTCACTAAGTACCTTAACATTGGATTACCAAGCTTCACCGGGACCTAAAATTCCACTTTACCCGAAGAGGAGCGCTGGAAGATTCAAGCTCAAGTTCCCGGAAGGACGTTTGCGCCAATCAAGGAGCCCATAGAGTGTGTTTTCAATGCACCAACCTGGAGTCTGGGAAAGAGTATGGCAGCCCACATAACCATGGGACGCATTGAAGAAGTTTACAAAGACGACCTCAAGGATACTATCTACCAGATTTGCGGGCGCCGAGATGAACAATGGGAGATAGTTGGCACTAAGAAGGATCGATCCATTGCAGCTTTCATCCAGGAGTTAAACCAGCACATTCGACGCCAGGAGAACCCGGATGTCTTGCGCAGACATGATGGAGTTGAAGACAAAGAAAAGCCAAGATTATCGAACTAGAAGGAGAACTGAAGGCTACTCGCAACGACTACATGGAGGAGATTGTAGCTCTAGTGGGACAAAGCGGCGATCTTAAGGAGAAGATTGAAGAATCATGGGAAATTCAGCACCCGGAGGAGTAGATGAAGATAGCACTGTCAGAGAACTACATCATCATCGATTTACACCGATTCCGATCCTAGTGATGATGATTTCGAAGATGAAGCTGGAGCAGATATCATGGAGTCTTCATCGGAGCAGTTTTCCTAGTTGACCACCATAACAGTAGTAGATTACCCCCATGTTATATTAGTTTTAGTTTCAGCACTTTTTAACGATAGATAGACCGTTGTATGCCCTTGTTTGAATTGATTGGAGTGATATTGTGTGATTTGTCTCATGTGCATATGGGTAGTGTTTCTCTCTAGACCTCATTCTATCCTAAATTCTCGTCTTTTCTTAAACTCTCAGATGCCTCCGAGACGCGACCCCGGATTTGTTTTCCCGCCAGAGATCACTCAGTTGATTCAGCAGCAGAATGCCTTGATTCAAACATTGGTACAGAACCAAGGCAACAACAACAACAACAACAACAACAACAAAAACCCACCACCACCACCACCTGTTGACCATCTGACCCCTTTCTTAAGGATGAATCCGCCGGTGTTTTCCAGTAGCACCGAGCCGATTGTTGCAGATGATTGGCTCCGTAAGATAGGGAGGGAGTTGACCACTGCAGGATGTCTGAGATGGAGAAAGGGTGAAGTTTGCCGCACATCAGCTCGAAGGACCCGCAGCAGCATGGTGGGAGAATTTTACTGACCACTTACCACCTTGAGACACCGCCACATGGGATCGATTTGACAAGATTTCCGTCGCCCATGTTTCAGGAGCTATGGCCATGAAGAAGCGTGAGTTTCGCAACTTACGCCAAGGAGGACGGCTGGCCACAAGATGTAGATGATTTCAAGAAGCTAGCACGTTATGCCCCGGATAGCGTTGCTCTGCACGCAACTAAGAAGGAGAAGTTTCTAGAAGGACTGAATGATGAGCTGAGCATGCAGTTGATGGTAGCCACCTTCAATAACTACCAGGAGTTAGTAGATCATGCTCTCATGATTGAAGGGAAGCAGCAGAAGATTGACAATCGCAAGAGGAAGTATGGACAGGGGAAGAATAACTCTGCAGCTTAGCAGAAACTTCGCTTACCACAAGCCGGGAGGACAAGCCAAAGATACCCATGGAGGAGGTAGCTCGCACAACCATAATGGCACCAAGAATGGGAACGAGAATGGAGGAAGAAATGGACAGAACCGCACCAACCCGTCAACACTATCCAAGGTAGACCTGAGCCATATCACTTGCTTTAAATGCTGCAAGACTGGGTATTATGCAAACGATTGTCCAGAAGGCCAAAATGGAAATGGCAATGGAAGCTCAGGAAAGAAGCCGAACCATTTCAACAAAGGACAAGTGAACCACGTTACCGTGGAGGAGGTTGAAGCTCAGCCAGATGCAGTAAAAGTAAGTTTTTGGTTAAGTCATTTACTGCAGTTGTTCTTTTTGATACTGGTGCATCGCATTCATTCATATCAAGGGGATTTATGGATAAGTTTAGCCTGCCTACTAGAACTCTTAAGACACCCATGCTAGTAAGCTCACCAGAGCGGAGTATATGGCCAGTCAAGGATGTTTTCAAGTGCCATTAAGTATAGGGAGGCATGTTTTCCCAACGGATTTAATTATATTGGAATCCCAAGGTTTGGATGTAATTCTTGGTATGGATTGGTTGTAGATGAATGAAGGAAACATCGATTGCGCCAGTAAGACAATTTTGCTTACCACCCCAGAAGGAAGGAGAATCAAGTATGTATCACGGCATGAGCCGAGGAGAGCACATGTAAATTCCTTATCAGGAGTTGTGCAGGAGGAAGTACGATGGTAAGGGATTTCCGGACGTGTTTCGGAAGAGTTGCGAGCATGCCACCAGATAGAGACATTGAGTTTCGATTGAACTAATGCGAACCTTTGGGCGATATCTAAGAGACCATATAGGATGCCAGCCCAAGACTTGGAGGAAATTAAGAAGCAAATTAAGGAGTTCTTGGATAAAGGTTTTATTCGCCCAAGTTCTTCGCCTTTGGGGATCACCAAGACTTCTAGTGGAGAAGAAGGATGGATCCTTAAGAATGGTTGTTGATTATCGTGGATTGAATGAAGTGACCATCAAGAACAAATACCCGTTGCCGATGATCAATGACCTGTTTGACCAGTTGCAAGGAGCTAAGGTGTTTTCAAAGATCGATTTGCGATCGTGGTACCATCGATTGAAGATTCGAGAGCAGGATATACCTAAGACGGCTTTTACCACTGTGCACGGCTGTATGAGTACACCGTTATTCATTTGGTGCGACTAACGACTTTTGCCTATTTTATGAACATGATGAACAAAGTGTTTATGGAGTTTTTGGATAAGTTCGTCGTGGTGTTCATTGATGATATTTTGGTTTACTCGAAGAATGAAGAGGAACATAAGGAGCATTGCGTTTGGTACTCGAGAAGCTCGAGAGAACATCGGTTGTATGCCAAGTTCAGCAAGTGTGAGTTTTGGTTGAAGGAAGTTGGGTTTCTTGGACATGTTATATCCGGAGAAGGTATAGCGATGAGACCCCACTAAGGTTGTCACTGTAACAAACTGGGAAGCGCCAACGACGGTTGGAGAGATCCGGAGTTTCCTTGGACTAACAGGATACTACCGGAGATTCATTGAGAATTTCTCAAGGATTGCGAAGCCTATGACAGAATTATTGAAGAAGGATACCAAGTTCAATTGGACTGAGGAGTGTGAAGCTAGTTTCCAAGAGATGAAGAAACGTTTGGTTACCTCGCCAGTGTTAATTCTTCCAGATCAGACCAAGGATTATGAGGTGTATTGCGACGCTTCACGTAGAGGACTTGGAGCCGTGCTTATGCAGGAGGGAAGAGTTGTTTTGTATGCTTCACGACAGCTTAAGCCTCATGAGCTAAATTATGCTACGCATGATTTCGAGTTAGTAGCCGTAGTGCATGCGTTGAAAACATGGAGACATTTCCTCATTGGAAATCATTGTGAAGTGTATACGGATCACAAGAGTTTGGAGTACATCTTCACGCAGAAGGAGCTAAATCTCAGACAGAGGAGATGGTTGGAGCTTATCAAAGATTATGATATGAGATTGCATTACCACCCCGGAAAGGCTAACGTGGTAGCAGACGCGTTGAGCCGTAAGAGTCACGTCAACACATTAATGACGGGAGAAATACCAAAGGAGTTAGCCCAGGATCTTCGAGAGCTATGTTTGGAAATAGTTCCGAGAGGCTATGTAGCAGCATTGGAGATTCAGTCAACTTTGATGGACAAGATTAGGGAAGCTCAGAAGACTGACAAAGAGATTGCCTCTATAAAGGAGAGAATGAGCGAAGGAAAGGCTAAGGGATTTCGTGAGGATGATCACGATACCCTATGGTTTGAGGACCGTGTTTATGTGCGCAATGACACGGAGATCAGGAAGTTGATTCTACAAGAGGCACATGATTCACCGTATTTGGTTCACCCAGGAAATACCAAGATGTATTTGGATTTAAAGAATACTTTCTGGTGGACCGGAATGAAGAAGGATATTGCAGAGTACATAGCAGTTTGTGATGTATGTCGGAGGGTGAAGGCAGAACATCAGAAACCAGCAGGATTGTTACAGCCATTGCCTATACCCGAATGGAAGTGGGATAAACTAGGTATGGATTTCATCACGGGATTGCCCAGGACTCGTTCAGGCTATGACTCAATTTGGGTTGTAGTCGATCGTTTGATGAAGGTAGCGTATTTCATTCCAAAGAAAGACTACCTACAAAGATTGCCAAATTGGCTAAGATATACATGACAAGGATTGTATGTTTGCATGGAGTTCCGAGGAGTATCGTATCAGATAGAGGAACCCAGTTTACCTCAAAGTTCTGGAAGCAGTTACACGAAACTTTGGGAACCAGGCTGGAGTTTAGCACAGCTTTTCATCCATGCACGGATGGACAAACCGAAGAGTCAACCAGATTTTGGAGGATATGCTTAGAGCTTGTGCTTTGGATTATGGATCAAGTTGGGATGACAACTTGCCGTCTGCGGAGTTTTCTTATAACAACAGTTACCAAACCAGTCTGAAGATGGCACCTTTCGAGCCTTGTACGGAAGGAGGTGCAGGACCCGTTGTTGTGGGATGAAGTTGGAGACCGCCAGTTGTTTGGACCGGATTTGATTAAGGAGTCTGAACAGAAAGTAAAGTTGATTCGCGATAGGCTCAAGGTAGCCCAGTCAAGACAGAAAAGTTATGCAGATTCAGAACGCAAGGAGACAGAATATGAAGTCGGAGACAGAGTTTATCTTCGAGTATCGCCGCTTCGAGGAGTTAAGCGTTTTGGAGTTAAGGGAAAGTTAGCACCCCAATTTGTAGGACCTTATCGTGTTTTGGAACGCATGGGAGAAGTTTCGTACAAGTTGGAACTACCCGAAGGATTGTCAGGAGTACATGTTTCATGTTTCTCAGTTGAAGAAGTGTCACACAGAAATGGTCGATATACCACTGAGAGATACCGTGCCACTGGAAGCGATTCAGTTGAATGATGATTTAACCTACGAGGAGAAACCGGTTAAGATTTTGGAGTATGCCAGCAGAGTCACCCGCAGTAAGATCATTAAGTTTTGCAAGGTTCAGTGGAGCCACCACACAGAGGATGAAGCCACCTGGGAGCGAGAGAAAGATTTTCTTAAGGACCACCCTCACCTATTTTCTAGCCAACCCGAATCTCGAGGGCGAGATTCATCTTAAGGGGGCAGGTTTGTAACATCCCAAATTTTCAATTTGGAATGTTATACATAGAGCATCATTGCATATCATATTTTTCATTTGCATTTTTGCTCGATCCTAGAAATTCTACACAACTCAAGGACCCACGGGGAGAGTTGGGGATTTTCGTTATTTTCATATTTGAGTTTTCTCAAATATCATTTGATTTTAATTATTTTATCTTCAATTATTTCTACTACCAAAATATGAGAGAGGGAATAAAATGACTTTCCCAAAATAAAGAAATAATGAAGATTTAATAATAAAATCAAATAAGATTTTATTTTGGAGTTTTTCGCCTTTTTATTTGAATTTAGGAAAAATGCGCGTTTTTCAAATTGCATTTAGGCCCCAAATAAATGTTCGTTAAATCCGGCTTGATTTTAGAAGCCGGGGAAAATTTATTTTGGGAATTTTGGAGTCCGTTTAGTATTTTTTTTTCTACGCGTAATTATTTAAAAAAAAAAAAAACGCCTTACTGCCAGCGGGACTCCGCCGGGCGCGCGGGCCGCCCGAGCCGCCCCCACCAGCGCTGCCCGCCCGAGCCAAACCCTAGCCGCCGCCGCCGCCGGACGCCGTCGCTGGACCCGCCGCCCGAGGTTCGCCGCCGCCTCGTTTTCCACGCCGGTTTTTTTATAAAAACCAAGCGGTTTTTCTTCGGTTTTATTTCGGTTTTTTTGTTTTTTTATTAGTTTTGGTTTTTTTTAGGTTTAGGCTAATAAACGAACGAACTCGTTAGTTCGTTTAAACGGACCCGTTCGTCGTTTTTCTTTTTCTCGGATTTAATCCGTGATTTTTCTGATCGTGATTCCAAATCCGATTTTCGTTTTGGTATAACTTTTCGCTCGTTTATCGGAATCAGGCGATTCAAGCGCCTAGAGTTTCGGCTCGAAACCCTCTTTTCGAATAATCTACTTAAACAAGTTTTTGCTTCTGTAAAATTTGACTTAGATCCATATTAGTAAAACGAAGCTGTTTTCTTCCGCCGTTCAACTTTCGTTGCTTCGTTTGATTTGATTCTTTTTGTAAACCGGAGTTCTTAAGTTGAACATTCTGGTTAGATCTATTTGAGTTTTACCTGTGCATTAGATGAGTATTTGTTGTATGCTTGTTTGTTTGTCTGCGATAGATTACCCGGAGTGCGCCGCCTGTTACTTCGAGTCTCTAGGTTTCGCGGATCATCAGCAAGGCAAGTAGCACTTTGATCATACCTCTTCTCATACCCAGTTTTATGCATTATATATATCCTCAAACATTGCATGATTAGGATCTAATTAAATTGTGGGATGGGAAGTAGATGAGGTAGTACCTATTACCTATTTTATTATCAAACCCTTGGGAGTTACTTCTACGTTTGCTTATTATGCCAATGTATGCTAGTAGACGTGGATTGGGTGAGTGTATCCATGACAGATGTGAGATTGTTATTTAATGGTTTATCTAAGGTGGCAACTTAAACACACATCTGGGTGGATTGAGGCACCTGGTTTCTATCAGGACTTGCCTGTATTTCTTCGGACCGCCACCCAGGCTCAAAGGGATCATGAGATTATTCTAGCTAGAAACTTCCGTGTGCAGCCACAAGCCATTATGGGCTCTGGCATAGTTGATTAAGTTGTGCGAACTCTTACAGGTAGACTAGCAGATGTAGGGGAAAGTAGGTGTACTGATCTACCCACAAGTAAGGTGCTAGTGCTTCTGAAAGACTATGTCTCGGTCATCCGTTTCTCAAACACCATGTAGTGCAAGAAATCAAACCGAGGCGATCGAGTCTTGTGGGGAAAAGTGCGCAAACCTCTGCAGAGTGTATAAACTAATCATGGTTAGCCGTGTCCCCGGTTATGGACATCTTGAGTATCTAGTACTTGGATATCATGTGAATCTCATCATGTTACTTCTAATTAATATTGTTGGGTTGGTTAATGAGTACTTTTAGTTGGGATTGAGAATGCTGTCAACCATTCTCAATGTTTCACAACCACCATGATAGTTAAATAAATTTATTTCCTTTGCAGTAGGGAAAATTGGCTTTATGCAAAACTATAACTATAGAGCTTTCCACCAGCCATATATGCATGTAGTATAGTCTTATTATTCCATTATTCTCTATGTGTTACATTGCCAGCATATTCCATGTGTTGACCCGTTTTCGGGCTGCAACGTTTCATGTTGCGAGACTTTTAGAACGACAAGTAAGGTGCATAGGTCGTGGTTCTATACTCAGTGATGCCGTTGGAGTTGATGGACTCGCTTTTTCTTCCAAGCCTTCCCCTGTTATCGTATTAGATGGCCTTAAGCCATATTTATTTTATTAAGTTCTCTCTTGAGACATTCGATTGTAACAAGTGTGTGATTGCTACTCTGTTATAAATCCTTCGAGTACTGTGTGGTGTCAGCATTACTGATCCAGGGATGACACTGAGCACAGAGATCAGACTATTTGAGGTCTGGTCGCTACAACAAGATTTTGCCCTGTGGCCTGACCGAAAACAACGGCGACAACGTGTTTGATTGGTACAACTGGAGGTGATATGTGCCATAGAAAAACAATTGTGACATTTCCAGACTTTGAACCATAGCAGAAAAATCATGTAAATCCTCAACAGACTGTCCCGAAAAAATCCCAGACCCGCCCAACAGAGGCACCGAAGATTGAGGAACCATCTCATGCGAGATTGACGCGGATCGAGTAGGTGGCGGCGGGACCGTGCCAAAACAGATCGGCGGGGTGGCCACCGTCCACCGGAGCTCCGGCGCCGGCGGTGAACAAATGATGACACGCTCACGAGGATTAAGAACATAACCCGCATGTTGGACAGTGTCAATGCATGATTGTGTGGCAGGATATTGATAACCCTTGCAGGCAGGATAGTTTTGAAACGTAGCAAAAGAAAGTTTCTTCCTGCAACTAGAGGCAGACTTCAAAGAAGATTTAACAGGGGGTTTATGCATGGCCATCATACCCATTGTAGCACGACGTGTAGAAGGACTAACAAAAATCCATTCAGCATCACATTCTTTTCTCCAAATCAGAACCTCACGTCTCCAATTAGGTCCACCATGGCCCCAAAGGTGGAAGAAGCACTTAAAATGCTCACAAGCAAAAGATCGAAGAGCAAGAACATAGAGGCCAACTTTTTTGCATGAAACATGAAAGGAGAATACCTTGTCACATATAATGGAAGCCATGAACTCAATCGTTGATCCACCAATAGCGGCCTCAAGGGCTGCTGCAACCGAATCCTCAGATAGGCGGAAATCATGCCTACTAAATGAGACTACCATAATGAATGGATCCGTCTCATCTGATGGATGAACCGAGACGCCACAAGATCTATAGATCTCATTTGCAAAAACCAGCCCCTTGGAGAAATCCAAGCCAAGGGTAGAACCAGAACGCTGATCCATGGAAGATGGTGATCCTCGTAGAGAGGAGGAGACGCCGGAGAGGATGAGTGGATTGGTTTGGGAGATTATTGGCTAAAGGTGGAGATCGCCGGAGAGCCTATCGGTATGGGTGGAGGTGGGGTGGGAGCCATCTCCGCTATTTTATTGAATTCCTTTTCTATCTGCAACGTTTCATGTTGCAGACTTTTCAGACGATGAGTAAGGTGCTTAGGTCGTGGTTCTATACTCAGTGATGCCGTTAGAGTTGATGGACTCGCTTATTCTTCCAAGCCTTCCGCTGTTATCGTTATTAGATGGCCTTAAGCCATATTTATTTTGTTAAGTTCTCTCTAGAGACATTCGATGTAATAAGTGTGTGATTGCTACTCTGTTATAAATCCTTGAGTCTTGTGTGGTGTCGACATTCTCTGTTCGAGGATGACACTTGAGCATAGAGATCAGACTGGTTGAGGTCTGGTCGCTACAAAGATGGTATCATAGCACACGCTGACTGTAGGACACGACCATTAAGCTAAAGCGCTAAAACACTACTCTCTTCTCATTTCTAACTCCTCATCTTTTCTATTCTTTTAGGATGACGGAAGCGAGGATCAAGTTCACCCAGCCGGATGAAGATACACCCTTTGGACGACACCTGAAGGAAGTCACTAAGTACCTGAACATCGGAATACCAAGCTTCACCGGGACCTACAATTCCACTTTACCCGAAGAAGAGCGCTGGAAGATTCAAGCTCAAGTTCCCGGAAGGACGTTTGCGCCAGTCACGGAGCCCATAGAGTGTGTTTTTAATGCACCAACTTGGAGTCTGGGAAAGAGCATGGCAGCTCACATAACCATGGGACGTATTGGAGAAGTTTACAAAGAAGACCTCAAGGATACTATCTACCAGATTTGCGGGCGCCGAGATGAACAATGGGAGATAGTTGGCACTAAGAAGGATCGATCCGTTGCAGCTTTCATCCAGGAGTTAAATCAGCACATTCGACGCTAGGAGAACCAGATGTGCGCAGACATGATGGAGTTGAAGACAGCAAAAGCCAAGATTATCAAACTAGAAGGAGAACTGAAGGCCAGTCGCAAGGAGTACATGGAGGAGATTGTAGCCCTAGTGAGACAGAACGGCGATCTTAAGGAGAAGATTGAAGAACTCATGGGAAATTCAGCACCCGGAGGAGAAGATGAAGATTGCACCTGTCCAGAGAACTACATCATCATCGACGACACCGATTCCGATCCTAGTGATGATGATTTCGAAGATGAAGCTGGAGCAGATATCATGGAGTCTTCATCGGAGCAGTTTTTCTAGTTGACCACCATAACAGTAGTAGATTCCCCCATTAAAAATTAGTTTTAGTCTCAGCACTTTGTAACGATAGATAGACCGTTGTATGCCCTTGTTTGAATTGATTGGAGTGATATTGTGTGTTTTGTCTCATGTGCATATGGGTAGTGTTTTCTCCCTAGACCTCATTCTATTCTTAACTCTCGTCTTTCCTATAAACCCCAGATGCCTCAGACGCGACCCCTGCATTTGTTTTCCCGCCAGAGATCACTCAGTTGATTCAGCAGCAGAATGCCTTGATTCAAACATCGGTACAGAACCAAGGCAACAACAACAACAACAACAACAACCCACCGCCACCACCACCTGTTGACCATCTGACCCATTTCTTAAGGCTGAATCCGCCGGTGTTTTCCAGTAGCACCGAGCCGATTGTTGCAGATGATTGGCTCCGCAAAGTAGGAAGGGAGTTGACCACTGCAGGATGTACAGATGGGGAAAAGGTGAAATTTGCTGCACATCAGCTTGAAGGACCCGCAAAGACATGGTGGGAGAATTTTCTGACCACTTACCCTGTAGACACTGTCACATGGGATCAGTTTCAGCAAGCTTTCCGTACTGCCCATGTTTCAGCAGTAGCTATGGCCATGAAGAAGCGTGAGTTTCGCAACTTGCGCCAAGGAGGAAGGACTGTTGGCCAGTATGTGGATGACTTTAGTAAGCTATCACGTTATGCCCCAGATGACGTTGCTACGGACGCAGCTAAGAAGGAGAAGTTTCTAGAAGGACTGAATGATGAGCTGAGCATGCAGTTGATGGTAGCCACCTTCAATAACTACCAGGAGTTAGTGGATCGTGCTCTTATGATTGAAGGGAAGCAGTAGCAGATTGACAATCGCAAGAGAAAGTATGGACAGGGGAAGTATAACTCAGGAGCTCAGCAGAAACTTCGCTTTACCCCGAAGCCAGGAGGACAATTTCAGCATACTCACGGAGGAGGTAGCTTGCACCACCATAATGGCACAAAGAATGGAAACGGGAATGGAGGAAGCAATGGACAAAACCGCACCACCCCGTCAACACCAACCAAGGTAGACCTGAGCCATATCACTTGTTTTAAGTGCCGTAAGACTAGGCATTATGCAAATGAATGTCCAGAAGCCCAAAATGGTAACGACAATGGAAGCTCGGGAAAGAAGCAAATCCCTTTCAACAGGGGACAGGTGAACCACGTTACCGTGGAGGAAGTTGAAGCTCAAATGCACGCAGAATAGGTAAGTTTTTGGTTAAGACATTTATCGCAGTTGTTCTTTTTGATCTTGGTGCATCGCATTCATACATATCAAGGGGATTTGTGGAAAAGTATAAACTACCAACCCAAGCCCTTAGGTCACCCATGCTAGTAACCTCACCCGGAGCAGAATATATGGCAAGTATATGGTGCGATCGACTGCCATTAAAGATTTGAAACTATGTATTTCCCTTGGACCTAATAGTTTTGGAATCCCAAGGATTGGATGTGATATTAGGAATGGATTGGTTATGAAAGTACGGAGGGAATATTGATTGCGCCAGTAAGTCGATTTTGCTTACCACCCCAGAAGGGAGGAGAATCAAGTATGTATCACGGCATGAGCCGAGGAGAGCACATGTAAATTCCTTATCAGGAGTTGTGCAGGAGGAAGTACCAGTGGTAAGGGATTACCCGGACGTGTTTCCGGAAGAGTTGCCAGGCATGCCGCCGGACAGAGCCATTGAATTTCTAATTGAACTACTGCCAGGCACTGGGCCAATATCTAAGAGACCGTATAGGATGCCAGCCCAATATTTGGAGGAAATCAAGAAGCAGATTAAGGAGTTACTGGATAAAGGTTTTATTCTCCCAAGTTCTTTGCCTTGGGGATCACCAGTACTTCTAGTGGAGAAGAAGGATGGATATTTAAGAATGGTTGTTGATTATCGAGGATTGAATGAAGTGACCATTAAGAACAAATACCCGTTGCCGATGATCAACGACTTGTTTGACCAATTGCAAGGAGCTAAAGTATTTTCCAAGATCGATTTGCAATCAGGATACCATCAGTTGAAGATTCGGGAGCAGGATATACCCAAGACGGCTTTTACCACCAGGTACGGGCTGTATGAGTATACCGTTATGTCGTTTGGTCTGACTAACGCCCCAGCCTATTTTATGAACATGATGAACAAGGTGTTTATGGAGTTTTTGGATAAGTTCGTCATGGTATTCATTGACGATATCTTGGTCTACTCAAAGAATGAAGAAGAACATAAGGAACATTTGCGTTTGGTACTCGAGAAGCTCAGAGAACATCGGTTGTATGCTAAGTTCAGCAAGTGTGAGTTTGGTTGAAGAAAGTTGGATTTCTCGGACAGGTTATATCCAGAGAAGTATAGCAGTAGACCCCACTAAAGTTGTCACGGTGACAAACTGGGAAGCCCCAACAACAGTTGGAGAGATCCGTAGTTTCCTTGGACTCGCAGGATACTACCGGAGATTCATTGAGAATTTCTCGAGGATTGCGAAGCCCATGAGAGAATTATTGAAGAAGGATACCAAGTTCATATGGAATGAGGAGTGTGAGGCTAGCTTCCAAGAGTTTTAGAAGCGTTTGGTTACCTCACCAGTATTAATCCTGCCAGACCAAAGCAAGGATTACGAAGTTTATTGCAACGCTTTACGTTGAGGACTTGGAGCAGTGCTTATGCAGGAGGGAAGAGTTGTTTCGTATGCTTCACGACAGCTGAAACCTCACGAATTAAACTATGCCACGCATGATTTGGAGTTAGCAGCCGTAGTGCATGCCTTGAAAACATGGAGACATTTCCTCATTGGAAATCATTGTGAGGTGTATACGGATCACAAGAGTTTGAAGTACATCTTCACGCAGAAGGAGTTAAATCTCAGGCAGAGAAGATGGTTGGAGCTCATCAAGGATTATGATATGAGATTGGATTACCACCCCGGAAAGGCTAACGTGGTAGCAGACGCGTTGATCCGTAAGAGTCATGTTAACATCCTAATGACCGGAGGTTTACCAAAAGAATTAGCCGAGGAATTTCGGGAGCTATGCTTGGAAATAGTTCCGCGAGGCTATGTAGCAGCGTTGGAGATTCAATCTACTTTGATGGACAAAATCAGAGAAGCTCAAAGGATAGATAAGGAAGTTGCTTCTATTAAGGAAAAGATGAGCAAGGGAAAAGCAAAGGGATTTCGTGAGGATGGGCACGATACCTTATGGTTTGAGGACCGCGTTTACGTACCAAGCAATCCGGAGATTCAGAAGTTGATTTTGCAAGAGGCACATGATTCGCCGTATTCGATCCACCCCGGAAATACCAAGATGTATTTGGATTTGAAGGATACTTTCTGGTGGACCGGAATGAAGAAAGATATCGCAGAGTATGTAGCAGTTTGTGATGTGTGTCATAAAGTGAAAGCGTAACATCGAAGCGGCCAGGATTGTTACAGCCATTGCCTATACCCGAATGGAAGTGGGATAAACTAGGCACGGATTTCATCACGGGATTGCCCAGGACCCGTTCAGGCTATGACTCGATTTGGGTTGTAGTCGATCGTTTGACAAAGGTAGCCCATTTCATTCCAGTAAAGTCTACCTACAGCAGTGCCAAATTGGCTAAGATACATATGACAAGGATTGTATGCTTGCATGGAGTTCCGAGGAGTATCGTATCATATAGAGGAACCAAATTCACCTCAAAGTTCTGGAGGCAGTTGCACGAAACTTTGGGAACCAGACTGGAGTTTAGCACAACTTTTCATCCATAGACAGATGGACAAACCGAGAGAGTCAACCAGATCTTAGAGGATATGCTGAGAGCATGTGCATTGGATTATGGATCAAGTTAGGATGACAATTTGCCATATGCGGAGTTTTCTTATAACAACAGCTACCAAACTAGTTTGAAGATGGCACCTTTCGAAGCCTTGTACAGAAGGAGGTGCAGAACACCGCTATTGTGGGATGAAGTTGGAGACCGCCAGTTGTTTGGACCGGATCTGATTAAGGAGTCTGAACGGAAAGTAAAGTTGATTCGTGATAGGCTCAAGGTAGCCCAGTCAAGACAGAAGAGCTATGCAGTTTCAAAACGCAAGGAGACAGAATATGAAGCCGGAGACAGAGTTTATCTTCGAGTATCTCCGCTTCGAGGAGTTAAGCGTTTTGGTGTGAAAGGAAAATTAGCGCCACGTTTTGTGGGACCATACAAAGTTTTGGAGCGTATGGGAGAAGTTGCGTACAAGTTGGAATTACCCGAAGGATTGTCAGGTGTTCATGATGTGTTTCATGTTTCTCAGTTGAAGAAGTGTCACGCAGAGATGGCGGATATACCACTGAGAGATAATGTGCACTAGAGGCGATTAAGTTGAATAACGATTTGACCTATGAGGAGAAACCAGTCAGGATTCTCGATTTTGCCAGCCGAGTCACCCGCCGCAAGGTCATTAAGTTTTGCAAAGTTCAGTGGGGCCACCACACCGAGGATGAAGCCACCTGGGAGCGAGAGGAAGATCTGCTTTAGGACCACCCTCACCTATTTTCTAGCCAACCCGAATCTCGAGGGCGAGATTCATCTTAAGGGGGTAGGTTTGTAACATCCCAAATTTTCAATTTGGAATGTTATACATAGAGCATCATTGCATATCATATTTTGTTGCATTTTGACTCGATCCTAGAAATTCTACACAACTCAAGGACCCACGGAGAGAGTTGGGGATTTCGTTATTTTCATATTTGAGTTTTCTTCAAATTTTGAAAATAGGATCATTTGATTTTAATTATTTTATCTTCAATTATTTCTATTACAAAAATATGAGAGAGGGAATAAAATGACTTTCCCAAAATAAAGAAATAATGAGGATTTAATAATAAAATCAAATAAGATTTTATTTTGGAGTTTTTCGCCATTTTATTTGAATTTAGAAAAAATGTGCGTTTTTCAATATTGCATCTAGGCCCCAAATAAATGTTCATCTAGTCCGGCTTAATTTTACAAGCCGCGGAAAATTTATTTCGGGATTTTTGGAGTCCATTTAGTATTTCTTTCGTTTGATTTTCTGCACGAAATTATTTAAAAAAAACGAACCGCCTTGCCGGGCTGTACCCGAGCGGGACTCCGCCCGGGGCAACCTTTATATACCGCCCGCCCCGCCGCCCCAGCCCACCAACCCCATCGCCCGAGCCACCACCGCCTGCCGCCAAACCCTAACCCTAACCTTGCCGCCGCCCGTCATTGCCGCTGCCGGACGCCGCCACCTGAGCCGCCCGCCGCCGCCGTGACCCCCCGCACGAGGTTCGCCGCCGCCTCGTTTTCCGCGCCAGTTTTTTGTTAATAAAAAAACCAATCGGGTTGTTTTTAGTTTTCGTCGGTTTTTTTAGTTTCCGTTTTTTTATTAGATCGATTTTTATTTATTTTGCGGTTCGGTTAAATAGCGAGCGTTCGCTCGTTCGTTCATTTTAACGAACGCGTTCGTCAGATTAGTTTCAGTTAATGAACGTCCGTCCGTTAACTTGTTCGTCGTTTTTCTTTTTCTCGGATTTAATCCGCGATTTTTCTGATCGCGATTCCTGATCCGATTTTCGTTTTAGTATAACTTTTCGCTCGTTTATAGGAATCAGGCGATTCAAGCGCCTGGAGTTTCGTCTCGAAACCCTCTTTCCGAATAACCAACTTAAACAATTTTTTGCCTCTGTAAAATTTGACTTAGATCCAGATTAGTAAAATGGAGTTGTTTTCTTTCGTCGTTTGACTTTCGTTGCTTCGTTTGATTTGATTCTTTTTGCAAACCGGAGTTCTTAAGTTGAACTTTCTGGTTAGATCTTTTGTCTGAGTTTTACCTGTGCATTAGATGAGTACTTATTGGATGCTTGTTTGTTTGTCTGCAATAGAATACCCGGAGTGCGCCGGCTGTTACTTCGAGTCTCTAGGTTTTGCGGATCATCAGCAAGGCAAGTAACACTTTGATCATACCTTTTCTACCACCCAGTTTTTATGCATTAGATCTATCCTCAAACATTGCATGATTAGTATCTAATTAAATTGTGGGATGGGAAGTAGATGAGGTAGTACCTATTACCTGTTTATTTTTTTTAAACCCTTGGGAGTTACTTCTACGTTTCCTTATTATGCCATGCTATGCTAGTAGACGTGGATTGGGTGAGTGTATCCATGACAGATGTGAGATTGTTAAATTAATGGTTTATTTAAGGTGGCAACTTAAACACACATCTGGGTGGATTGAGGCACCTGGTTTCCATCAGGACTTGCCTGTATTTCTTCGGACCGCCACCCAGGCTCAAAGGGATCATGAGATTATTCATACTAGAAACTTCCGTGTGCAGCCACATGCTACTATGGGCTCTAGCATAGTTTACTAAGTTGTGCGAACTCCTACGGGTAGACTAGCTGATGTAGGGGTTATAGGTTGGTACGGTCTACCCACATGTAAGGTGCTAGCGCTTCTGAAAGACTATGTCTCGGTCATCCGTTTCTCAAACACCATGTAGTGCGAGAAAACAAACGGATCAGATCGAGTATTGTGGGTAAAAGACCACAAACCTCTGCAGAGTGTATAAACTAATCATGGTTAGCCGTGTCCCGATTCACGGACATCTTGAGTATCTAGTACTTGGATATCATGTGAATCTCATCATGTTACTCTAATTAATATTGTTGGGTTATTAATGAGTACTTTTTAATTGGGATTGAGAATGCTGTCAACCATTCTCAATGTTTAACAACCACCATGATAGTTAAATATATTTATTCCTTTGCAGTAGGGAAAAATTGGCTTTACGCAAAACTGTAACCATAGACCTTTCCACCAGCCATATATGCATGTAGTATAGGCTTACTTTTTCATTATCATCTATGTGTTACCTTGCCAGCATATTCCATGTGCTGACTCGTTTTCGGGCTGCAATGTTTCATGTTGCAGACTTTTCAGACGACGAGTAAGGTGCTTAGGTCGCGGTTCTATACTCAGTGATGCCGTTGGAGTTGATGGACTCGCTTATTCTTCCAAGCCTTCCGCTGTTATCGTTATTAGATGGCCTTAAGCCATATTTATTTTGTTAAGTTCTCTCTCGAGACATTTGATGTAATAAGTGTGTGATTGCTACTCGTTATAAATCCTTCGAGTAATCGTGGTGGTGTCGACATCGATCCAGGGATGACACTTGAGCACAGAGATCAGAATGGTTGAGGTCTGGTCGCTACAAGACTCGTCTTCGGCCAAGGAGTGTGGAAGGGGGATTCCTACAGGCAATCGGCTCTGATACTAACTTGTGACGCCCCTGATTCGATCGTACACTAATCATGCATGCAAACGTGTACGATCAAGATCTGGGACTCACAGGAAGATATCACAACACAACTCTAAAACATAAATAAGTCATACAAGCATCATAATACAAGCCATGGGCCTCGAGGGCTCGAATACAAGTGCTCGATCATAGACGAAGCCGCTGGAAGCAACAATATCTCGAGTACATACATAAGTTAAACAAGTTGCCATAAGATGGCTAGCACAAACCGGGATACAGATCGAAAGAGGCGCAGGCCTCCCGCTCGGGATCCTCCTAACTACTTCCCGTGGTCGCCGCCGGGCTGCACGTAGTAAGTAGGTACCTCCGGTGTAGTAGGAGTAAATGCCGACGGTGGCGTCGCTCTGGACTCGACATCTGGTTGCGACAACCGTAAAGAAAGGAAAGGGGCAAAGGGGGAGAAAGCAACCGTGAGTACTCATCTCAAGTACTGCAAGCAAGGAGCTACACTACATATGCATGGGTATATGTGTAAAGGGCCATATCGGACCGAACTGCAGAATGCCAGAATAAGAGGGGGATAACTAATCTTGTCGAAGACTACGCTTCTGGCAGCCTCCGTCTTGCAGCATGTAGACGAGAGTAGACTGAAGTCCTCCAAGTAGCATCACATAGCATAATGCTACCCGGCAATCCTCTCCTCGTCGACCTGTGAGAGAGCGATCACCGGTTTGTATCTGGCACTTGGAAGGGTGTGTTTTATTAAGTATCCAGTTCTAGTTGTCATAAGGTCAAGGTACAACTCCAAGTCGTCCTGTTACCGAACATCACGGCTATTCGAATAGATTAACTTCGCAGGGTGCACCACATAACCCAACACGCTTGATCCCATTTGGCCGCATACACTTTTCTCGGTCATGCCCGCCGCGAAGATCAACACGTCGCAGCCCCACCTAGGCCAACAGAGAGGTCAGCACGCCGGTCTAAACCTAAGCGCACAGAGGTCTGGGCCCATCGCCCTTAGCACACCTGCACTTTGCATGGGCGGCCGGAAGCAGACCTAGCAACCTCCATTACAAAGGAAGTCATGTAACGCGGTCCAATCAAGGCGCTACCGCCGGGCCGACGTCACGAAGGCTTGGTGATACCACGACGCCGAGTGCCCATATCTTTCCCACGTAGTTGGTTAGTGCGTATAGACCAAATGCCCAGACTCAGGTCAAATACCAAGATCTCGTTAAGCGTGTTAACGATGTAACCGCGGACACCGACCAGGGCCAGTCCCACCTCTCACCTAGGCAGCCTCAACCTGCCCTGACGCTCCGCCAGAAAGATCCACACAGAGGGCCATTGGGACAAAGGTCCTTTCAGCCCCCAATCCGTGAATCACTCGCGGATGCCCCACGAGCTGACCCGACTTTAGTCACCACATGTAACATGTATAAAGTATATAGTATATACCCGTGATCACCTCCGAAGTGATCACAGCCCGATAGTATAGCACAACAGATGGACAAGAATGTAGGGCCACTGATGGAATACTAGCATCCTATACTAAGTATGTAGGATTGCAGGTAACAGTAACAACAGTAGTAGCAAGGACAGGCTATGCATCAGGATAGGAATAACGGAAAGCAGTAACATGCTACACTACTCTAATGCAAGCAATATAGAGAAGAGTAGGCGATATCTGGTGATAAAAGGGGGGGGCTTGCCTGGTTGCTCTGGCAGGAAGGAGGGGTCGTCAACTCCGTAGTCGAACTGGGGTCGCAGGCAGTCTCGAGGTCTACCGAAAAGAAGTAACGGAGGGGGAACACAATAAATAACAAAGCAATCAAAGCATCACAAAGCGTAACATGGTAATACGCGGTGCTAGGTGTGCCCCAATGCGGTAGTAGGTGATAACGACGAAGGGGGGAAACATCCGGGAAAGTATTCCCGGTGTTTCGTGTTTTCAGACTAATGAACCGGAGGGGAAAAGTTGCAGGTTTTCTATTCTAGGGATGTGTGGCGGACGAATGGGCCGCATATCCGGATCCGTCTCATCGTTCTAAGCAACTTTCATGTATAAAGTTTTTCCATCCGAGCTACGGTTCATTTTATATGATTTTTCAAAGATTTAAATAAATTCTAGAATTTCTGCATTTAATTTAATTCGAAATAATAAACTATGGAATATTCTTTTATACCTAGCAGCAACTAGCTACTGAGTATGACAGGTGGGGTCCAGAGGCTGAGTCAGCATGCACAGTCAGCAAGTCAAAGGTCAATGTTGACCAGTCAAACAGGGGGTGGGGCCCAGGTGTCATTGGTTGTTTTATTAACAACAATTTTAATTAGCTAGTTTATCAAAAAGGGCCCACTAGTCAATGGGGTATTAGGTGGGGGTTAGGTTAGTGCCTAATTAACAGGGCCGGGCCCACCAGCTGGTTTTAACCAGCGCGTGCCGGCGGAGGCGTACAGAGGCGACGGGGGCTCGCCGGACTCGCAGCTCCGGCGACCATTTGATCAAGCCGAGAGCAGCTACGGGGAGAGGGCGACGGCGCGAGTCGAGTGAAGGGGTGACTGGGTGCGGGTGGTGCCCGGAGCGGCGGCGGCGAGGTCTACGGGCGTGGCCGGGCGCAGCTGCGGCCGAACAAGGCGCAAGCGAGCAGCACCGGCGCGGGGAGCGAGCAGCGCTCTGAAGAGCAGCAGGAAAGGCAGGGGAGCGGGGTAATCGAAGGGAGGCACGGGGTGTGCAGCAGCTGGTCCACGACGGTGCGTGGTCGCGGCCCGTGACGTGCGCAAGCGGATGACGGGGAGGGCGCGGGGAGCGCGGTCGGGGACGGCGCCCTAGCTTTTTTGGGACAGGGGAGAGAGGGGAGGGCGTGGCTCTCACTATATGATGCAGGGGTACGGGCGGCGAGGCTCGTTAATGCGAGTCGGAGAGGAGGATGAGGACGACGTTCTGGTGACGGCAGGCGATGGCGATCCGGGGAAGGGAACGACTCGATCCGCGCGAGGCAGGGGTCCCGAGCTCCGATGTGTCCACGTAGTCGACGAAGACGGCGGAGGCGGTGCTCCCGACGCAGTCTGAGGCGGCGGGGATGGCAGTGGCCACGAGGATGAGGTCGGCCTTGGCGACGTGGTTCGGCTGCGGGCGAGGTGGAAGAAGTGGCGCAAGGGAAGGGGAAAGGCGCTTAGGGTTTCGCCTGGGCTCGGCGACGCTTATCCCTCCATGACGCTCAGTAGCATCGTCGTGGCGAGCATTGCACGGTCGCAGCGGCGATGATGGCGTGCGGTGGTGACACTCACGGGGAGAGAGGGGGTTAAGGATGGGGGGTGTTTATGTGGGCTGGGCGCACTGTGCAACTTAGGCCCAGTTGCATAATAGCTTGTAGGTATTTTCTATTTCTCCTTTTATTTCTTTTATGTTTATTTATTTCTCCTCTGTTTTGTCTTTAGTTTAGGTAGCAAATGAAATTTTGGTGAACATGAAATTTGCCACATAAATCTTGGGTCATATAATTGAGTTGCACACGAAGCTTCAAGTTATTTTGAATAGGATTAATATTTGTTTACTTTTAAAAGGTCAATTTAAATGTTGTTTGTTCCTGTTTTAAATATCTTAGAGGCATATAAACATTCCCAAAATATTGTTTGATGTTTGTTAATTTGTTAGTGAATATTTACAACCTTTTGAACATTTTTAATTCACTGTTTTATGAAATTATATTTTGACTTGTTTTTTTTTAATTTGAATTTGATCTCAATTTGAAACAAGTGAGGTTTAGAAAAGGTTTAAGTATGATGACATGTCATGATTAGCAAGGGTTTACTGTAGCTTAACTATCGCGGTGTCACACATATACTAGCTGGGTTCATCATGGTGAAGCTGTGAACGTCAACGTTACTGACTATGTGGAAGCAGGAGATCACCATCTTGATCTGCCTGATGCTCAGGTGGAAGACGAGGAGGAGGAGGAGGTGGCGGAGCCAGTGAGTTTGACCAACATTGAAACAATGCTACGAAATGCTCGTGCATTTCGTGAACTTTCACCTGCAGAAGAAAAACGGGGGGCCCGCATGTTGGAATAATGCAACGTGGTTGTCACCCCAGGAAATAAGCTGTCAGTATTCTCAACTATGGTCCCCTTTCTTCAGGTGAACACATCTGAGCGGATGACCAACAAATCATTTGATGCGATGTTGGCTGCTTTCCGCAAATCTTTCTCAGATGCGTCTGAGCTACCACACACCTAGAGTAAAATGAAGAATTTCCTTCGTGCAGTTGGAATTGGATATGATATGATCCATTTTTGTAATAATAATTGTGTTATGTTCCGGAAGGATTATGCCAACTTAAGTGAATGTCCAAAATGCAAATCATCAAGATGGAAAGATGGCGATGATGTGAAGAGGATTCCTCATAATGTTCTGGGACATTTTCCAACTATACCAAGATTGCAGAAGTTGTGTCATGATGCTGAAACAAAAGAGGATGTAATGTGGCATTCTAGGAACCAGGAGTACAGAGATCAGAATGCAATGAGCCATCCATCTCATGGTAGTGACTGGAAAAGCTTCAATCGTAAACGCAAAAAGTTTGTTGTCAATTCGAGAAACATTAGACTTGGCTTAGCTTCAGATGGATTTAACCCATTTGGCCACCAGAGCGCCACATATAGCATGTGGCCAGTGCTTGTTATCCCTTACAACATGCCTCCAAATGTCTACACAAAAGAATCAAACTTGTCGGCGTTATGGGAACGGGGGTCCCCAGACTTGCCTGCCTGCGGCCTGCGGCGTGGCTCAAAGGAGGCCCAGGACAGCCCATCTTCATCAACACAAGCTCAAGACCCTCGCGAGGGGCCAAGCATCGCGGGGCGGAAGACAAGGAGCTTCCTCAGGCACGGCCTCGTCAGGCTGGCTCATGAGGAGGCGGAGAGTTCAAGGCAGGGTACCTCGCGAGGTGCCCATGACGCAAGCCATGACGACCAAGGGCGCCAGTCGGGCGCCAGCCAGCAGCCCTCCTTTCCTCTTTGGTGCAAAGGGAGCAAGCGCAGTAGAGCATCAAGCAAAGGCATCCGCTTCGGTGCAACAAGACCAAGACCAGCCCCAACGGCCGGAAGGGAGTCATCGTGGAGCCCAAGCAAAGGCTATCACCAGAGCCTTTGGCAGGCGAGGACCAACTTTAGTCAGGAGAACTGTACCTGCTGTTCCCCTTCAAAATGGCCAATTGTTGGCGCCCTTCCCGCTCAATATTTGGGAAGAGGCCCAGGGCCTTCGCCTATAAATAGGAGTAGCCACACTCAGAGTAGAGAGGACGATCGATCAAGACGATCGGAATCCAGAGAGAGAGATAGAGACCCGATCCTCAAGCTAGAGCGACGGAACACCACCTAGCAGTTCATCACACCCACCAAGAACAGACCCTCGCGAGGCTGTTCTTCCCTGTACTATTCCTCATCAGCCCAAGAGGCAATCCACCACGCCACAAACTAGAGTAGGGTATTACACCACAACGGTGGCCCGAACTAGTATAAATCTTGTGTCTCTTGTGCCGTTTTTTCTAGTAGTTTAGGTCCTCGCGTTCAGCGAGGTACGAGACGGTCGAGGGTTGGATCTCCGCGCACACCTTAGTTCGAACCTTAAGGGTCTGCCGGAACCCGAATCGACATTTGGCACGCCGTAGGGGTGCGCCGGAATCGCTTTTCGTTGCCTCGTTCTTCCCCGACCACCGCAACCATGTTCCGACGCCGCCGGGCCCACGCCAGCGCCGAGCCTCCTCGCCTCCCACGTTGCCCGGGACGGCCTGCCGGCGGGCGCCTCGCTGCTCTCGTCACTTTCCGTTAACGCCGCCACCGCCCGGTGGGGAACGAGCAGCAAGCGCCGCCCTAGCACCTGGCCCATGAGGCGGGACGGCCGCACCACCACGCCGCCACCTCGCTGGTTCTTTCGTCACGCGCGCTTCGCTGCCATGGAGGCCCGAGCTGCACTCATCGCGCTAACGAAGCTCTGCGCTACCGCTTCTGCCGACGACGTTTACGAAGAATGGCTCGACCGAAGTCGCCGAAGCTCGTCCGCTGCTGCAGAGGCGACTTCGCCGCCCATCTCGCCAGACCGCACCCGCTTCGCTGGCGATGAACTCCCCGGGCGCCACCGCCTCCTCAAGACGGCGCCTTCCCAAGGCGCTGCGGTCCTCGGCGGAACCTGCTTCCGCCAGCGCCGGGCGCTGCAAGAGCAGAGCTGCCAAGAAGTTCCCGCCGCAGAAGCTGCCCGAGCGCCTCCGCCCAAAGACGTCAAGACCTGCGCTTCTCACCGTGGCGCGCTGGAGACCCACAAGACCAAGCTCGCCGTCCGAGGCCCCTCGCTGCCACACGGGCTGCCGCGCTTTCACCTCCGGAAGGCGCAAGGCCGCGGCCCGCCAAGTTCAAGCCAAACCTGCCTCCACGCCACGACGGCACTACCGACCCTACGGAGTTCCTCCAGCCACGAAGCTGGGCATCGAGGCTGCCAACGGGATGAAAAGGTCATGGCAAACTGATTTTCCCATGGCGCCAAGGACGGGCCCGCACTGCTCTCGAATCCGGCCCTGTGCACGATCTCTTCTCGGCCGAGATACGCACTCCGCTTCATCGCCAACTTCCGTGGTACTTCGCGACTAGCCACCCGCCGTGAGCGACATGCGCCGAATCAGCAGCAGCCTGGGAAACCCCGCAAAAGTACATCCAGCCGCTTCAACAACGCTACCAAGATCCCTGTGGTAACGGAAGAGGCCATCATCTTCGCTTTCTCCGACGGGCGCGGCGCGACGTCAAGATGAAGGAGGAGGCATGGCGATGCATGAAGATCTGCACCTCCTCGAGCTGTTCAACTTGGCGACTGGCGCGCCAAAGCTAAGGAGGGCGCCTCTCCCTCCTCGAGCTGCCCGCCGGATCCCAAGAGAAGAAGTCCAAGGCCAAGGACGTTAACGCAGGGGGCTGCCGCATTTCGCGGCGAACCGCATACACCAAGCGCGGCAGAGATCAGCCCGAGTCCTCCAAGGGCAGCCGGTACTGCGTGTACCACGACCTCCACACTCACAACACCAATGAATGTCAAGAGCTCCGGGCTGTGCGCGAAGGAAGGATCGGAAGACGCCCCGAGCGCAGAGACCGGGGCTACGGCCGAGGAGGAGGAAGGAATGCAAGACGCTGAAGATCATGCCCGCGCCAAGGTGGCGTGACCAACCTCACGAGGACCGGCTGGCAAGACCCACCTCGCGAGGGAGGCCGGAGGGATCAGCTCGCGAGGATCGCCCACAGGGGAACGCAGACTTCTCCGCCGCCGCCGCCAAGGAGAATCAAGACCGTCATCAGACGAGGGGCTGGGCTTCCAGTGAAGCGCGTGTGATCGTCAGCATCCCGGCGGAGCACAAGCCCCAGCCTCTCAACAGATCTTCAAGCAGCCGCCTGCCAAGTGAATGCAGTCCTCCCAAGCTCGAGTCCACGCGCCTCTCAGTGGTCGGCGTGCGCCATCATGTTCAGCTCAGCAGATCAGCTCAAGTGTGCAGCCACAGCCGGAGTTCTCCCGATGCTTTGCTCCCCAATCATCAGCAATGTGCTAGTCACCAAGACCCTCATCGACGGCGGAGCAGGGCTCAACGTCCTGTCCGTGGAAACATTCAACAATCTTCAAGTGCCTTATACCAGCTTTCAGCCAACCAAGCCTTTCTCCGAGTCACCGACGGCTCCACGGTCCCGATCGGGCAGGTACGCCTTCCTGTCACCTTCGGGCTCGCCACAACTACCACACCGAGCTCATCGACTTCGACGTCGCCCACATTCGCCGCCAGACAACGCCATCCTCGGGTACCCAGCGTTGGCCAAATTCATGGTCAGAACTCCACCATGCCTACAACGCCCTCAAGATGCCGTGAAGCGGGCGGAGTCATCACGGTGCCTGTGAAGAGAGAGACGAGTGTGCTCCCCGGAGCGAAGCCAGCCGCATCGCTGGAAGACCTGCACCACAAGCAGCAGGAGGCCTCCGAGGCCGCACTCCAAGAAGAAGAAGACATCGACCGCCCGGCTCTTCAAGAGACAGCCCCTCGTGGTCCGTGATCGGGCCGGGGGAGCCTCCTTCCATCGTGATAGGAAAGCGCGCCCGCGCCCGCAGGCAGTGGCTCGGGGGCTCTCCTGGAGGGCCGCCGACCTCGCCAAGGTCTCGAGGGAGGCGCTTGGGCACCACGTGGAGGCGTGTTTCAAGCACGCTTCCTGCAAGGTGAGCAAGACCAGGAGGGCGTAACCTCGAGAGTTCACAAGCCAGCCATTCAGGAGCTACAGGAGTCAAGGGTCATGAGGGGAAGCCGCCGCCTACCCGCTGTGGCCCCCCATCCAGGCGAGGATGGTGGGCTGCCCGTCCGCATCGACATACCAGGGCTCAACCGAGCCGCATCTCAAGAGCGCCTCTAGCCCTCGCGAGTGGGACGTTGCGAGGGTACGCCCACAAGCTACGTACGCATGCCTTATGGCCTGCCAAACGTGGTTGCTGCGCACCAGCGTCTCATGAGGACCATCCTGGAGGCTCAAGAGGTCAGGCACGCCGCAGCCCTGGCGGAGATGGAGATGGTCCCTAAGGAGCCGCCAACGCCTCCGGAGCCTCCCGAGGCCCCTGGGCTTGGGGGCTCGTGAGGATCGGCTCCCGCAGCCCACCGAGTCTGCTACGCCAACACCCCTTCATCCCCAACATCACCAGGTGACATCTTTAAGTTTTATTTCCTATTGAGCGCCTTGTGGCTGCATTATTCCTGTGACACGTGGGTCCGCCCCTGCTGCATGTATCCCTTTTTACTTCATGTCATTAGCTTATCTCATTGGGGCGCCTCGGCTGCATCATCTCCAAGCCGCTGGGCCAGTCCCAAGCATGTATCCTTCCTACTTTTCCTTAGGATCATGCTCTCGCTCCACCATGCTTGTTATTTGGTGCCTTTTCCTAGGTGGCGGAATCTTGCGCGTTAAAGGGGGGGGTGCATGAGCATCGCGACTCAGGGCTCCTAACGGCTCTCCGGCCCTCACCCTCTGGTCTTGTCCATGGCATCGCGACCTGGCTTGCCAGCAACGACTGAGACCAGCCCGAGAGCCGCACCGAGGACGAGAGTTTCTCATTATCTAACCCAGCTTATGCTGTTAAAGGGGGGGTGCCCGAGCATCGCGACCAGTGGCTCCTACCGCTCTCCGCCCTCACCCTCCGGTCTTGTCCATGGCATCACGACACGGCTTGCCACGACGATCGAGACCAACCCGAGAGCTGCACCGAGGACGAGAGTTTCACATCTAACCCAGCTTGCGCGTTAAAGGGGGTGCCCGAGCATCGCGACTCAGTGGCTCCTACCGCTCTCCGCCCTCACCCTCCGGTCTTGTCCATGGCATCGCGACCGGCTTGCCAAATGACGGCCGAGACCAGCCCGAAAGCCGGACCCGAGGACGAGAGTTGCATCATCTAACCTAGCTTATGCGTTAAAGGGGGGTGCCCGAGCATCGCGACTCAGTGGCTCCTACCGCTCTCCGCCCTCACCCTCCGGTCTTGTCCATGGAATCGCTGACCGGCTTGCCAGCCGACGGCCGAGACCAACCCGAGAGCCGGGACCAAGACGAGAGCACCGCAGATCCGCCAAATTTGCAGGAGCACACTCGAAGATAAGGCCCAGAGCCAGGCGCAACCCGCCTTGAGGTAGGGCCTCGTGAGTCCCGCGCAGGCTCACGGGTGTCCCAGCACAACTCGCGAGGCCTCTCGCGCCTCTCCAAAGCAACTAACGACAGTACTAACGATCGCCACGACGAGCTCTTGTTCCTTTTGTGGTGAACCTGCAGGGCCCCTCCAAGGAGCACGAAACGACCTCGCCACGCAAACTCTAGCCGGCCAAGGCACGGTCCTAGCACCGCACCAGGAAGCATTGTCCTGACCCTCGAAGATAAGTCACCCTCCGGACACACTAGTCATCGCCACACCATCCCCACACTCAATGCGACCCCATCTTAGCAACGTCGCTCTCCTTTCTCGCCGAATGATGGCTGCTTGAGCGCCAAGGGGGATCCCCTGAGCATCGCGACTCGAGGCTCTTCTGGACCTCGGGCCGCCACCTCCCGGCCTTGACCACGGCATCGCGACACAGCATACCAGCGACGGCTGAAGCCGCCTTGGGATTGGGACCTGTCGGCGCAGAGCATCAAGCCCTCACGAGGTCCGAAAGGAAGAAAATGAGCTAGAACGGAATGAGCATCTCGCACTGCCTCACAATAAAGATCATATTGACAAACAAAGCTACAACATCTTACAAGCCCCCGCGGGGTACATTCTTGGCTCCTCGCAGGAACAAAAGACGCGAATCCTAAGGAGTCCTATCTACAGGGACCACCACGATAGACGCCATCATCAACAGTGGGCCACCCGGTTCGGAGCCAACCCCACCCAGATCAGGGGCGGCGACGACCTGATGAGCCAGCCCTGCTCCGGGAGCGGCGCAGGCTCGGGGGCTCATAGCTGTCGTTGCTCGTCTCCGGCGTCGCGAAGAGCTCGGCTGAGTCGCTGGATCCTCCGGCGCCTTCGTCGCCTGAGAAGCTGCCAAGGGAGTGGTCGGTCGGCCTCCGTCTCACCGCGGAAGGGCCCCGATTGCCTCTCCCAGGGCAGCACTCCAGCCGATGACCTTCCGCGTCGAAGACCTTGAAGGACACCACCGAAGAACCATCATACTCCAGGTGGATCGTGAGGGCGCCCCTCGTCCTGCAGACCCGGGCGGTTACCAAGGCGTCGTGGGGAGCATCACAAGACGCTGTCTCAATCAACCGCCATGCGGCGCCTAAGGTCAGGCTGTTAGGGCCCACGACGCCGCGACTTGCCCTTTCGCCTCGCCGCTGTTCGGGCGCGCCAGGGCCCGGGTTACTGCCGGCATGCTTCGGGAACGGGGTCCCTGGACTTGCGTGCTCATGGCCCGCTGGCGTGGCTCAAAGGAGGCCCAGGACAACCCATCTTCATCAACACAAGCTCAAGACCTCGCGAGGGGCCAGATTCATGGGCGGACGACAAGGAGCTTCTCGTGCACGGCCTCGCCAGCTGGCTCATGAGGAGGCGGAGAGTTCAAGGCGTGGTACCTCGCGAGGTGCCCATGACGCAAGCCATGATTTACCAAGGGCGCGGGCCGGGCGCCAGCCACAGGCAGGCCCTCCTTTCCTCTTTGGTGCAAAGGGAGGAAGCGCAGCGAGAGCATCAAGCAAAGGCATCCGCTTTGGTGCAACAAGACCAAGACCAGCCCCAACGGCCGGAAGGGAGTCATCGTGGAGCCCAAGCAAAGGCTATCACCAGAGCCTTTGGCAAAGCGAGGACCAACTTTAGTCAGGATAAGTGTACCCGCTGTTCCCCTTCAAAATGGCCAATTATTGGCGCCCTTCCCGCTCAATATTTGGGAAGAGGCCCAGGGCCTTCGCCTATAAATAGGAGTAGCCACACTCAGAGTAGAGAGGACGATCGATCAAGACGATCGGAATCCAGGGAGAGAGATAGAGACCCGATCCTCAAGCTAGAGCGACGGAACACCACCTAGTAGTTCATCACACCCGCCAAGAACAGACCCTCGCGAGGCTGTTCTTCCATGTACTGTTCCTCATCAGCCCAAGAGGCAATCCACCACGCCACAAACTAGAGTAGGGTATTACACCACAACGGTGGCCCGAACTAGTATAAATCTCGTGTCTCTTGTGCTGTTCTTTCTAGTAGTTTAGGTCCCTGCAGTTCGGCGAGGTACGAGACGGTGGAGGGTTGGATCTCCGTGCGCACCCCAGAGTTCGAACCTTAAGGGTCTGCGGGAACCCAAAATCCGACAAAACTACAGGATGGCCTTGCTCATCCCAGGTCCAAAAAGTCCTGAAAAAGATTTTGATTTATTCATGGAGCCTCTTGTGGAGGAACTTCAACAGCTATGGAGGGGTGTTCTCACTCGCGACCTATATAGCAGCCCACAAGCTGATTTCTTTCTGCGTGCTGTTATAATTTGGTGCATCCATGATTATCCAGATTTGGGCACTATGTCAGGGTGAACGACACATGGTTACAATGCATGTGTTCACTGTGACAGGCATCCGCTGTCATGCACAATACTTAGCAAGATCTGTTTCATTGGACACCGTCGTTTCCTTGCCAAGGACAAGCCGCGTCCTACAAAATACCAAAGATATGTGTTCAACGCAAAGCATGAAAACCGTGATGCGCAAAAGAGGCTCACTGCCGATGAGTTTCTAGTGGAATTAGAGAAGGTCAGGCATATTACACCAGGAAACCATCCTGATAATGGTAGCGGGAAAAGGAAGCGTGGCAGGGCAGAAGAGAGATTATTGTTTACCCGCAGGTCCACTTTGTGGGACTTGGAGTATTGGAAAGATTTGGATCTGCATTATCGCCACACTTCTTAAAATTTAAGGCAAGATGAAAGATACCTTAAAATCTAGGATTGATTTGACACACCTGGGTATCAGACAGGATTTGGATGTGCAAGATGAAGGTAAACCATGGGCTATGGCACCAGCTCTGTACATCTTAGACAAGGTAAAAAAAAGAATTTTGTGAGGTCCTATCACGTGTGAGATTCCCACATGGATTTGCTTCCAACCCTAAAAGGAGAGTCAATGAAGATGGAAACAAGGTACAAGGGTTGAAAACTCATGACTGTCACGTCCTACTTCAAAGGGTTTTACCTGTTATCCTTAGAGGATTGGGCCGCCCTGATTTACACAGAGCAGTTGTAGAGTTGGAATAATTCTTCAGGCAACTCTGTAGTAGAAATATCAGGATAGATGCTTTGGAGCGTCTTAGAGACAAGATACCAACTATCCTATGCGACCTTGAGAAGATATATCCTCCAGTCTTCTTTGATGTGATGGTGCATTTGGCTGTTCATCTACCTGATGAGGCACTACTTAGAGGTCCAGTACAAGGCGGCTAGGCACTTTCAAGGGCTATGTTAGGAACAGAGCTAGACCCGAGGGTTCCATTGCAGAGGTTTACATTGCTACAGAAGCATTGACATTCTGCTCAAAATACATTGAAACAGCTGATTAGCATAGCAAAGAGGTGGGTGAAGACAATCCAGGGATCAATGTTTTCGATTGTCTGTTTGAGTTACAGCGAAGAGTCGACAAGACGACAAACCTAAAGATTTGGACAAAATGGTTTGGTATGTGTTAAATAACTGTCCTGAGATACTACCTTATATCAAGTAAACTTGCAGCACATTCTTATATATTTAGATGTTTGGCGCGATCACTATGTTGTGCAGCATCTACAAAAAGGACTTACTGCCGCAAAATCCAAGAAACATTGACAAACTGGTTATGGCAGTATTGCGAAATGGTTCAAGAGCTATGCAAGCTTTTGAATTGCACTGCCAGTTTGTTTAATATATTGAGTACATAAGATGATCATCTTGCCTATTTTCTAACCATAGGTTAAGAAGATGCGGGAGGATGGGTTGGATACTCGGGTAAGACATTATGAATCTTCCATTGTTGGAGATGTGCGCTACAACACCCTTACACACGACGAAGGCAGGAAGACACAAAACAGTGCCGTCATAATGAAAACATAATTGGATCATATAACAATCCCGCAACATGTAATAAAGAATCACTCCAAAGTTCCTATCGCGGAGAACGTAAGAAGAAATTGTTGTATGTAGCAAACCACCTCAAAGTTATCTTTCCGATCAATCTATTGAGTCGTCCCTATAAGTGCCACAAACAGGCCTAGAGTCTATACTTAAATAGCACCATATGAAAACACATCAATCAACCCTAATGTCACCTAGATACTCCAATGTCCCCACAAGTATCAATGGGTCAATTATACGTTATGCATCAAACAACTTCAGATTCATAATATTCAATCCAACACAAAGAACCTCAAAGAGTGCCCCAAGATTTCTACTAGAGAAACAAGGACAAAACGTGCATCAACCCCTATGCATAGATTACCCCAATGTCACCTCGAGAATCTGCGAGTTTAGTGCCAAAACATACATCACATGATTCATTATGATACCCCGTTGTCGCCACAGGTATTCATACGCAAGACATACATCAAGTGTTCTGAAATCCATAAAAGTATTCAATCCGGTAATAACGAAATATTAAAGGTAAAAATCAATTCATCACAAGAAGGTAGAGAGGGAAGAACACCATAAGATCTAACTATATTAACAATGCTCGCGGTACATCAAGATCGTGCCAAATCAGGAACATGAGAGAGATAGAGAGATCAAACACATAGCTACTGGTACATACCCTCAGCCCCGAGGGTGAACTACTCCCTCCTCATCATGGTGGCCGCCAAAATGATGAAGATGGCCTCCGGTTGTTATTTCCCCCTTCGGTAGGGTGCTGAAACGGGCTCCCGATTGAGTTTTCGTGGCTACAGAGGCTTGCGGTGGCGGAAGTTCTCATCTAGGGTTCTTTTCTAGGTTTTTGGCATTTATAGGAATTTTAGCATTGGTTTCACATCAAGGGGGTGCCCGAGGGGCCCACAAGCTTGGGGGCGTGCCCTAGGGGGGTGGGCGCGTCCCCCGGGCTTGTGGCTCCCTCGTCCACTTCCAGGCCTAGCTTCGGTGCTTCGGGGGTCTCTTTTGGTCCATAAAAAATCACCGTAAATTTTCATCCCATTCCGAGAACTTTTATTTCTGCACAAAAAACGAAACCATGGTAGTTTTGCGGAAAAGAACGTTAGTCCGGGTTAGTTCTAATCAAATCATACCAAAACCATATAAAATTGTTGTAAACACGGCATGAATACTTCATAAATTATAGATACATTGGAGACGTATCAGCATCCCCAAGCTTAATTCCTGCTCGTCCTCGAGTAGGTAAATGATAAAAGAAATAATTTATGAAGTGTGAACGCTAGCATAGTGCATAAGTTTGATCAATGATAGTTCCAAACACTTTTTATAGCATCATTATATATCATATAAAATAGCTCATCTCATAAAACTTCTCATGATCAAGTGGCAAGCTATTCACATGTTAAAGTATAGACCATAAACTTTCTTGAAAACTAACAAACTATGTTTTCAGTCATCAAATAATTGCAATTCATCTTATTTTCAGGAAGGGTCTATGTAAGATCATTTAGCAAATTCCACATACTCAACTATCATATAGTCTTCCATGATTGCTAACACTCCAACAATATTTTTAGAACAAATAGCATCCATCAAACACAGAGAAAGATAGGGGCTTCATGTTTCGCCTCCCAACTTATTTATCATATAGATAATTGTCAGCAATAATAACTCATGATCAAATATATTTGAATGGCCATATATGCTTGGATCTTTCCCCACCACCAACTTAGAGAATAATTGAGGTTTAAATGAGAAGGAATACTATTTACTCTTTCATAGAAGTAAATACATAAAAGTAAAAGATAGGCTCTTCGCAGAGGGAAGCAGAGTTTGTCATGCGCTTTTTATTTTTTGATGTGCAAGCCCTTAATGCAAAGGAATGTCACGTTGTATTGCCCTTTGTGATAGCAAGATTTATTATGTAGTCTGTCGCTTTTATTTCTTTACCATCACAAGTTTGTACAATGCCTATTTTCCCTTACAATAAAAGATCATACATATTTAGGAGCAATTGTTATTGCTTTTTGCACCGATGACAACTTACTTGAAGGATCTTATTCAATCCGTAGGTAGATATAGTGGACTCTCATGGAAAGAAACTGGGTTGAAGGATTTTTGGATGCACAAGTAGTATTTCTACTTAGTAGCTAGGAAGAATATCCTAAGGAAGCACCACATGTTGGAGGATCCATAACAATATACCTTCTATAAAAATATACCCAAACACAACTCATTACGTTGTCCTCCTTGTCCAACTTCAACTAATTTTCTCAAGTTTGAAAATAATTAATAGGGCTCACAATCATAGGAGATCTCCTAGATAGTATATTTATATGTGAAATCTCTCTTCCTTGAATATTCTTTCATGAATTGTTCAAGTGACCAATGCTCTTTTTGCTAACTTTCAATAAATTTTACCACCTATACTTCTTATATGTGAAGTCATTACTCCCCATGGGATAAGCATATGAAACATATATAATTTCATATTTGTGATATTCAATTCATTCAACCATTTACTCATAGGATATAAGTGAAGCACGAGAGTAAATGACAAACTACTCCAAAAAGATATAAGTGAAGATCAATGAGTAGTCAAATAATTAAGTAGCTATGTGAAGACACTCTCTCAATTATGAATTTCAGATCTGAAGTATTTTATTCAAACATCTAGCAAAACAAAATAAAATTACATTCCAAAGATAGCACTTATCATGTGAAGAAGCAAAAACTTAGTCTCAACCCAAACTGACCGATCATTGTTGAAGAAGAAAGGTGGGATGCCAACTGGGGCATCCCCAAGCTTTGATGCCTGTGACTTCTTGAAATATTAACTTGGGATGCCTTGGGCATCCCCAAGCTTGAGCTTTTGTGCCTCCTTAATTCTTCTCATATCACAGTTTCCCTAAATCTCAAAAACTTCATCCACACAAAACTCAATAAAAACTCGTGAGATAAGTTAGTATGAATCAATGCAAAACCTTATCATTCTCTACTTTAGAAAATCACCAAAATTATTATTTAACATTGCATAAATGCCTCTTCATATTTAATACTCCTATCCTCAAATAGAATCATTAAACAAGAAAACATATGCAAACAATGGAAACATAACAGAAATCTGTCTAAATAGGACAGTGTGTAAAGAATGCAAGAAGATCCATACTTCTCTAACTCCAGGAATTCTAAAAACTTGCCACACTGTATAAAATTTGTTATAGCATACTATGTAAAAATTTCAAGATTTTATCACATTCTGACTTTCCAGAAGAATTTAGACAATAATAGAAAAAATTTATTTTCAAAACAGCAACCTATAGACTTGCAAAATAAGCAAGGCAAAGGCTATACTTGACTACTGAAATAAAAGATGCAAAACATTACTATAAATAACAGCAAGCAAATCCAACTAAAATAAAATGACGGTCCAAGCAAAACTCATATCATGTGACGAATAACAATATGGCTCCAAGTGAGGTTACCGATAATATTGATGACGAAAGAGGAGATGCCTTCCAGGGCATCCCCAAGCTTAGTTGCTTGGGTCTTCCTTGAATATTACCTTGGGGTGCCTTGGTCATCCCCAATGTTATGGTCTTTCCTCTCCTTATTTTCCTCATATCGATATCCCACCCAAAACTTGAAAACTTCAATCACACAAAACTTAACGGAACTTTGTGAGATAGTATGATAAAGAGCAAATCATTCACTTTGGTACTGTCAAAGACGAGATTCATATTTTTTCTCACACAGTTCCTACTATACCTTATCATTTCCACAATTTAAATTGAGCAAGTATAAGCCATAGAAACAAGAAAACAAGCAAACTATGCATTGAAAACAGAATCTGTCAAAAACAGAACAGTTTGTAATAATTTGAACAATGACCATGCTTTTGTAGGTCCAACATTTCTAAAAAACCTAGAACAATGTAGGCAATTTGTATATCAATCATGTGTGAAAATGAAGAATTTTTGGACGCTCTAGTGATTTTAAACAATTCTGTTACTGGGTGCAAAAGTTTCTGTTTTTTTTGCGCAGTATCAAGTCAACTATCATCCACACTATCCCAAAGGCTTTACTTGGCACTTTATTGAAACAAAAGCTATAAAACATGATTACTAAAGTAGCTCAATCATGTGAACACACAATAACAGTAGGTAGATATGTTGGGTTGTCTCCCAATAAGCGTTTTTCTTTAATGCCTTTTTAGCTAGGCATGATGATTTCAATGATGCTCATTTAAGCCTAACCCACTTCATATGCATAGGGATTTTGTGAGCAAACAACTTACTGGAGCAAGAATCAACTAGCATAGGAGGGCAAAACAACCATAACTTCAAAAATTTCAGCACAAAGAGAGGAAACTTGATATTAATGAGATATGTAAAAGCATATATTCCTCTCTCATAATAATTTTTAGTAGCATCATGAATTAATTAAACAATATAACTATCACATAATGCATATTCTTTTCATGATACATAAGCATAGAAATTTTATTACTCTCCACATAAGAAAATTTATTCTTATCGATAGTGGTGGGAGCAAACTCAACAAAATAGCTACCATGAGATACTTGATTAGAATCATGATAACAGGTTTCGTGGTTATTATAAATCTAAATATAATACATTTCATCACCGTAATCATCATAGATAGCAACTTTGTTGTCATAATCAATTGGAACCTCTTCCAAAATAGTGGATTCATCACTAAATAAAGTCATGACCTCACGAATCCACTTTTATCAATATTGTAGTAAGATTCAACACCCTCCAAAATAGTCGAATCATTACGTAGAGTTGACACTCTTCCAAAGCCATTTTCATAAATATAATCATCATACATAGGAGGCATGCCATCATCATAACAAATTTGCACATCAAAACATGGGGGGCTAAAAATATCATCTTCATCAAACATAGCATCCCCAAGCTTATGGCTTTGCATATCATTAGCATCATGGGTATTCAAAGAATTCATAATAATAACATTGCAATCATGCTCATCATTCAAAGATTTTATGCCAACCATTTTATTGAATTCTTCTTCTTTCAATTAAAACATTTTTCCAACCCATCATTTTCAACAAAGACATGATAAAGACGAATAATATGAAGCAACCTCAATTCCATTTTTTGTAGTTTCCTTTTTAAAAACTAAACTAGTGATAAGACAAGAAACTAAAATATTCAATTGCAAGATCTAAAGATATACCTTCAAGCACTCACCTTCCCGACAACGGTGCCATTAAAGAGCTTGATGTGTACTACACAACTTGTTCTTGTGGACTCGTGTTGGGCCTCCAAGCGTAGAGTTTAGTAGGATAGTAGAAAATTTCCCTCAAGTGGATGACTTAAGGTTTATCAATTCGTGGGAGGTGTAGGATGAAGATGGTCTCTCTCGAACAACCCTGGAACCAAATAACAAAGAGTCTCTGATGACCCACAAGTATAGGGGATCAATTGTAGCTATTTTCGATAAGTAAGAGTGTCGAACCCAACGAGGAGCAGAAGGAAATGACAAGTAGTTTTCAGTAAGGTAATGTCTGCAAGTGCTGAAATTGTAAGTAGCAGGTAGTTTGATAGCAAGATAATTTGTAACGAGCAAGTAACGATAGTAGCAATAAGTATGCAGCAAGGTAGCCCAATCCTTTTGAGGCAAAGGACAGGCCAAAACGGTCTCTTATGATAAGCAAAGCGTTCTTGAGGGTACACGGGAATTTCATCTAGTCACTTTCATCAAGTTGGTTCGATTTGTGTTCACTACTTTGATAATTTGATATGTGGGTGGACCGGTGCTTAGGTGTTGTTCTTACTTGAAAAAACCTCCTACTTATGATTAACCCTCCCGCAAGCATCCACAACTACGAGAAGAGTATTAAGAATAAATTCTAACCACAACATTAAGCTTTAGGATCCAATTGGTCAATTATGGAATAGCGCATAAACTTGGGTTTAAGTTTCTGTCACTCTCGCAACCCACCATCTAATTGCTACTCCACAATGAATTCCCTTAGGCCAAATATGGTGAAGTTTCATGTAGTCGACGTTCACATGACACCACTAAGGGAATCACAACACACATACTATCAAAATATCGAACACATATCAAATTCACATGATTACTTGCAACATGATTTCTCTCGTGACCTCAAGAACCAAAGTAACTACTCACAAATAATAAACATGATCATGATCAGAGAAGTATTAAATAGCATCATGGATATGAACATATAATCTTCCACCAAATAAACCATATAGTAATCAACTACAAGATGTAATCAACACTACTAGTCACCCCTAGCACCAATCTATAGTCCCGATAACAAGATTGAATACAAGAGATGAACTAGGCTTTGAGATGAGATGGTGTTGTTGAAGATGTTGATGGAGATTGCCCTCCCCAAGATGGGAGAGTTGTTGGTGATGATGATGACGATGATTTCCCCCTCCGGGAGAAGTTCACCATGGAATCGCCTCATGGGAGGGAAAAAGTGCTCCTGCCTGTTCCGCCTCGAGACGGCGGCGCAGTCCCGAAAGCCTTCTCCTTATTTTTCTAGGTAAAATGACTTATATACCAGAAGATGGGCACTGGAGGTGGTCGAGGAGGGCACAACCCACCAGGCCGCGCCTGGGATCCCTGGCGCGCCTAGGTGGGTTGCGCCCACCTGGTGGGCCCCCTCTGGTAGTTATTTGCTCCAATATTTCTTAAATATTCCATAAAAGATCTCCGTGAAGTTTTAGCTTGTTTGGAGTTTTGCAGAATAGGTGGCCCGACGTAGCTTTTTCAGGTCCAGATTTCGAGCTGCCGGAATTCTCCCTCTTGGTGTGTACCTTGCAAATTATGAGATAAAAGGCATTAGAATTACTCCAAAAAGCATTATTATGAATAAAAACATCATAAATAATAGTAAGAAAACATGATGCAAAATGGACGTATCAACTCCCTCAAGCTTAGACCTCGCTTGTCCTCAAGCGGAAACCGAAATCGAAAACATGTCCACATGCTTTGGGAGAGAGGTGTCGATAGAAACAAAATACGGACATAGAAGCATCATGTTGATTATTATAACAACAACAAATTTAAACATAAGACTTTTATCATAGAACTTGCATCATATACTTCTCATGAATGAGTAACACTTCATCACATAATTGAAGTATAAAGCAAAAAATCTATTAGAAACCAACAAACTATGTTCTCAGTCAACTTTGCAACTACAATTCATCATATTTTCAGGAAGGGACACGTGTCGGAGCCTTTAGGCAAGTCCACATGCTCAGCCATCATATAGTCTTCTATGATTGCTAACACTCACCAAGTACACATGAGCAAAATGTTTCAACCAGACACATAGAAAGATAGGGGCTTATAGTTTCGCCTCCCAACATACTCACCTCAAGGGTGATGTCAACAATAATAACTCATGCTATCTATATTCAACTGGACATATGTGCCTAGATCTTTCCTCACCACATGATGCTTGCCAAAAGAGAAAAATAAAAGGAATAGAAGAAAAACTTTGACTCTTTGCATAAAAGTAAATACATAAAAGTAAAAGAGAGGCCCTTCGCAGAGGGAAGCAGAGCTTGCCATGCGCTTATTTGTTTGCATGCTCAATCCTTTAGTGCAAGAGAATGTTGTATTGCCCCTTAAAATGATAACCTTTATTATGCAGTATGACGCGTTTATTCTTTGTCATCCAATTTCGTACAACGCTCCTCTTACACTAAATGATCTTACATATTTAGAAGCAATTTTTATTTCCTTTTTGCACCGATGAAAACTTACTTGAGGGATCTTGCTCAATCCCTAGGTAGGTATGGTGGACACTTGAAAAAGATTTTGGTTTAAGGGTTTTTGGATGCACAAGTAGTATCTCTACTTAGTGTGGAATTTTTGGCTAGCAAAGATAGGGGCAAGCACCACACGTTAAAGTATCTATGACAATATGACTTCTATGTGAATATAAAAAAACATAAATCATTAAGTTGTCTTCCTTGTCCAACATCAACAATTTTGGCATCTAATATTTTGATGAGGGCTCACAATTGTAAAAGATTTCTAGGAGAGTACTTATACTTTTCCTTATGTGGTGCTATCACCTACCATAGAATTAGTATATGATCTTATTGATTCATCCTTCCTTTATTTATTTCCTTTCTCTTTTTCTTTCTTTATTTGCAACATGAAAGTAAGGAAAGAAAAAACTCAAAATAAACTTTATTATATAACTTGCACACGATTACAATGATAGATCACTAAGAAAACTCTAAAAGAAGAAATGATAGAATTAAACTTTATTTCATCTAAAGCAAAAAAGATCGAACTAAGATAAGTAAAAGCATAAAGATAGTGGGATGGTAGGATACCGGGGCACCTCCCCCGAGCTTGGCGGAAGCCAAGGGGAGTGCCCATACCCGATACTCAGTTCTCCTTTGGTGGTGAGAAAGATGGTGGTGGTGATGAAGCGATCCTATCCTTAAGGATCAAGAGGTTCTCCAACCGATGGATGATATATGCTCTTGATGTAGAATATTTTTGCAAGTGAGATACTTATTTTGTATGCGAACTATTTCAATGACGTGAAAAGCTTCAAGCTCAGCAGGAGTAAGGTGAGTAAGGTAGGGCTTAAGGATATTTTCTTCCTCCTCCTCGGCCAGCAGTGCTTGTGCTGCCACCGGGGATGGATCTACGGTAGCTTCCTTTCCCTTGTCTCCCTTGACGGCGTCCGTAGGCTCCTCCCTCTTTGTCTCGATCTTCATCAGCCAAGCATCTTCTTCCATGTTGTTGGAGGAGTACGAAGACATGATGCCTAGCTTGACAAATCTGACCGGAAACAACAAGAAAAGAGAACAGAGGATTTCTTCGCGATACGGTGATCAATAGGTTCGGGAAGTATATATAGATTTTCTTATCTTGGAGGACAAGCATATGGAAGAAAAACGGAGTACGGGAGGTGTCCCAGGTGTGCACAACCCACATGGGCGCGCCAGGCATGCATGCCTGGCGCACCCTGGTGTCTTGTGCCCACCAGGGGACGCTTCCTTGGAGTTTCTTTATTTCCAAAATTCTAAAATATTCCAAAACTGATAAAAATTAATTTTGCAGATTTGTCGGAGTCCGTTTACTTACGTATCACGTACCTCCTTATTTTCACGATTCTGGAGTGTTCTGGAAGGACTCTTTTATGTGCTCTTCTGGTGTGAAAGTTTGAATAATATTACTTTCAACATTAATAGGCGTACCTGAGATATAATGTTTTATTCGTTGTCCATTAACAACCTTCGGGTTAGTACCTTCGGAATTATTTATTTTGATGGCTCATGACCGATAAACCTCATCGATGACATATGGGCCTTCCCATTTTGAGAGGAGCTTTCCTGCAAAGAATCTAAAATGAGAGATGTAGAAAAGAACATATTCTCCGACTTTAAACTCACGATTTTAAATTCTTTTGCCATGCCATCTTTTAACTTTCTCTCTGAATAATTTTGCATTTTCATAGGCTTGGGTTCTCCATTCATCTAATGAGCTAATATATAATAACCTCTTTTCACCAACAAGTTTGAAATCATAGTTGAGCTCTTTAACTGCCCAATATGCTTTATGTTCTAACTCAAGAGGTAAATGACAAGCTTTTCCATAAACCATTTTATAAGGAGACATACCCATAGGGTTTTTATATGTTGTTCTATAAGCCCAAAGTGCACCATCTAATTTCTTAGAACAATTCTTCCTGTACCTGTTGACAGTCTTTTGCAAAATTAATTTTATTTCTCTATTGCTAAATTCAACTTGACCACTAGACTGAGGATGATAGGGTGATGCAATTCTATGGTTAACATCATACTTGGCAAGCATTTTATGGAAAGCACCATGAATAAAGTGTGAACCACCATCAGTCATTAAATATCTAGGGACTCCAAACCTTGGGAAAATAACTTCCTTAAGCATTTTAATAGAGGTGTTGTGATCAGCACTACTGGTTAGAATAGCTTCTACCCATTTAGTAACATAATCAACAACAACCAAAATATGTGTATGCCCATTAGAGGAAGGAAAAGGTCCCATGTAATCAAATCCCCAAACATCAAATGGATCAACAGCAAGTGAATAATTCATAGGAATTTCTTGATGCTTACCGATATTACCTATTCTTTGACATTCATCACAAGATGAGACGTACTTACGGGCATCCTTGAAGATAGTAGGGCAATAAAATCCAGACTGCAATACCTTATGAGTAGTTCTATCTCCAGCATGATGCCCTCCATAAGCCTCAGAGTGACATTTCCATAGGATTTGTCCCTGTTCATGCTCAGGTACACAACGTCTAATAATACCATCTACTCCTTCTTTATAAAGATGTGGGTCATCCCAAAAGTAATGTCTTAAATCATAGAAGATTTTTTTCTTTTGTTGGTAAGTAAAGCTAGGTGGAAAATATTTAGCAACAATGTAATTAGCACAGTCAGCATACCAAGGAGTACTACTAGCAACATTTATTGCAGCTAACTGCTCATCAGGAAAACTATCATCAATAGGTAGTGGGTCATCAAGCACATTTCAATCCTAGACAAGTTATCAGCTACGGGGTTCTCAGCTCCTTTTCTATCAATTATATGTAGATCAAATTCTTGTAATAGGATAACCCAACGAATAAGTCTAGGTTTAGCATCTTTCTTTTCCATAAGATATTTGATAGCAGCATGGTCTGTGTGAACTATTACTTTGGAATCAACAATATAAGGTGTAAATTAATCACAAGCAAACACCACTACTAAGAATTCCTTTTCAGTAGTAGCATAATTTCTATGAGCATTGTCTAGAGTTTTACTAGCATAATGAATAACATTCAATTTATTATCAACTCTTTGTCCTAGAACAGCACCAACAGCATAATCACTAGCATCACACATAATTTCAAAAGGTAAGTTCCAATCAGGTGATTGAACAATAGGTGCAGAAGTTAAGGCTTTCTTGAGTGTTTCAAAGGCTTCCAGACAATCATCATCAGAAACAAAAGGAATATCCTTTTGCAAAAGATTAGTAAGGGGCCTTGAAATTTTAGAAAAGTCTTTGATAAATCTCCTATAGAAACCAGCATGACCTAGGAAACAACGAATAGCTTTGATATCTTTAGGACGTGGTATTTTCTCGATTGCATCAACCTTAGCTTGGTCCACTTCAATACCTCTTTTAGAAATTTTATGACCCAAGACAATGCCTTCATTAACCATAAAGTGGCACTTCTCCCAATTCAAGACAAGATTTGTTTGTTCACATCTCTGCAAAACTTGATCAAGATTGCTTAAACAATCATCAAAAGACTTCCCATAAACAAAAAATTCATCCATGAAAACCTCAACAATCTTTTCACAAAAGTCAGAGAATATAGCAGTCATGCATCTTTGAAAGGTAGCAGGTGCATTACATAAACCAAAGGGCATACGTCTATAAGCATAGGTTCCAAAAGGACAAGTAAAAGTTGTCTTATCTTGATCAGGTTGAGAAACAGGTATTTGTGAAAAGCTGGAATATCCATCAAGGAAGCAAAAGTGTGTGTGCTTACATAATCATTCAAGCATTTGATCAATAAAAGGCAAAGGGTAATGATCTTTTCTAGTTGCTTTATTTAATTTTCTTAAGTCAATTACCATTCTATAACCTGTAACAATTCTTTGTGGAATAAGTTCATTCTTATCATTATTAACAACAGTAATACCTCCTTTCTTAGGGACACAATGAACATGACTTACCCATCTACTATAAGCTATAGGATAGATTATACCTGCTTCCAGAAGTTTTAATATTTCCGTTCTTACCACTTCTTTCATCTTCGGATTTAACCGACGTTGGTGATCAACAACTGGTTTAGCATCAGGTTCCATATTAATTTTATGCTGACATAGAGTGGTACTAATGCCCTTTAAATCATCAAGAGTATATCCAATAGCAGCTCGGTGCTTCCTCAAAACTTTCAATGATCTTTCTTCTTCATGTTCTGAAAGGTTAGCACTAATAATAACATGATATATCTTATTTTCATCAAGATAAGCATATTTCAAAGTGTCTGGCAATTGTTTTAATTCAAACACAGGATCACCATTAGGCGGAGGAGGACCTCCTAGAGTTTCAATAGGCAAATTGTGTTTAAGTAGAGGACGTTGTTCAAAGAAAATCTTCTCTATTTTGTTTCTTTCATGCATATGTAAATCATTTTCATGATGATTTCTACTAAACTTGGAAAAATTAAACCCATGAGACTCGTCACCAAAGCTAACACCCACAGTTTGTTTCTTACAATCTATCTTAGTATTAACTGTGTTCAAGAAAGGTCTGCCAAATATAATGGGACAGAAGTCATCTTGTGGAGAACCAAGAACTAGAAAATCAGTAGGGTATTTTATTTTCCCACACAAGACTTCAACATCTCTAACAATCCCAAAAGGTGTTATGGTGTCTCTGTTAGCAAGTTTAATAGTAACATCTATGTATTCTATCTCTGCAGGTGCTATGTCTTTCTTAATTTCTTGATATAAAGTGTCAGGAATAGCACTCACACTAGCACCCATGTCACATAGACCATGATAACAGTGATCTCCTATTTTAACTGAAATGACAGGCATGCCAACAACTGGTGTATGTTTATCCCTTTTATTGTGTTTGGCAATTCTAGCAGCTTCTTCACATAAGTAAATAACATGCCCATCCACATCTTCTTCTAAGAGATCTTTAACCATAGAAATACTAGGTTCTACTTTAATTTGTTCATCACGTTTAGGTGTTCTAATATAGCTCTTGTTAACCACAATTGAAACTTTAGCATGTTCCTTTATCCTAACAGGAAAAGGTGGTTTCTCAATATAAGCAGAAGGAACAACCGGATCAACATTATAAATTATAGTTTCTTCTTTAGCTGGTACGGGTTCTTCAATTTCTTCCTTAATAGGTGGGTGATATTTAAACCACTTCTCTTTAGGGAGTTCAACATGAGTAGCAAATGATTCACAAAAGGAGGCTACTATCTTAGAGTCAAGTCCATATTTAGTGCTAAACTTTTGAAAAGCATCAGTATTCATAAAAGATTTAACACAATCATATTTAAGCTTAATACCCGACTCTTTACCTTCATCGAGTTCCCAATCTTCAGAGTTGCGTTTAATTATTTCCAAAAGATCCCACCGGAATTCAATAGTCTTCTTCATAAAAGAACCATCACAAGAAGTATCAAGCATGGTTTGATCATTACGAGAAAGCCGAGCATAAAAGTTCTAGATAATAATTTCTCATGAGAGATCATGATTGGGGCATGAATATAACATTTAATTAAGCCTCCCCCAAGCTAGAGCGATACTTTCTTCTTCACGAGGCCAAAATTATATATGTAATTCCGATCACGATGAGCTAGATGCATAGGATATTTTTTTGGTGGAACTCCAATTTCAAACGATTCCAATTCCATGATCCAGTATCATCGCATAGTCTATACCATGCCAATGCTTTTTCCATCAAAGATAAAGGGAAACCATTTTTCATAACTTCAACTCCGGGTAAACCTGCAAGCTTAAACAATCCACAAATTTGTTCTACATATATCAAGTGCATATCAGGATGTTCGGTTCCATCTCCTGCATAAGCATTAGCTAGCAGTTGTTCTATCGTACCCGAAGGAATTTCAATATTTTCAGTAGGTGTAGTACGTTGAGGGGTAGCTAATTGTGGTTCCGGAAAAGGTGAAGATACCCCGAACAAATCCCTCAGAGGATTGTTTTCCATAGTAACATGTGACAATAAATTTCAGCACACTATATAAATGTTTCCTTACCAAATTCCACTTACCAAAGGCGCTTCACTCCCCGACCATGGCGCAAGAAAATAGCCTTGATATCCCACAAGTATAGGGGATTAATAGTAGCTCTTTTCGACAAGTAAGAGTATCGAACCCAACGAGGAGCAGAAGGAAATGACAAGTAGTTTTCAGTAAGGTAATGTCTGCAAGTGCTGAAATTGTAAGTAGCAGGTAGTTTGATAGCAAGATAATTTGTAACGAGCAAGTAACGATAGTAGCAATAAGTATGCAGCAAGGTAGCCCGGTCCTTTTGAGGCAAAGGACAGGCCAAAACGGTCTCTTGTGATAAGAAAAGCATTCTTGAGGGTACAGGGGAATTTCATCTAGTCACTTTCATCATGTTGATCCGATTTGTGTTCGCTACTTTGATAATTTGATACGTGGGTGGACCGGTGCTTAGGTGTTGTTCTTAATTGAACAAACCTCCTACTTATGATTAACCCTCCCTCATGCATCCGCAACTACGAGAAAAGTTTTTAGAATAAATTCTAACCATAGCATTAAACTTTAGGATCCAATCGGTCCCTTACGGAATAGCGCATAAACTGGGGTTTAAGTTTCTGTCACTCTCGCAACCCACCATCTAATTGCTACTCCACAATGCATTCCCTTAGGCCCAAATATGGTGAGGTGTCATGTAGTCGATGTTCACATGACACCACTAAGGGAATCACAACATACATACTATCAAAATATCGAACACATATCAAATTCACATGATTACTAGCAACATGATTTCTCCCGTGACCTCAAGAGTAAAAGTAACTATTCACAAATAATAAACATGTTCAGGATCAGAGAAGTATTAAATACCATCATGGATCTGAACATATAATCTTCCACCAAATAAACCATATAGTAATCAACTACAAGATGTAATCAACACTACTAGTCACCCCCTAGCACCAATCTGTAGTTCCGGTAACAAGGTTGAATACAAGAGATGAACTAGGGTTTGAGATGAGATGGTGTTGTTGAAGATGTTGATGGAGATTTCCCTCCCCAAGATGGGAGAGTTGTTGGTGACGATGACGATGATTTCCCCCTCCGGGAGGGAAGTTCCACCGGCGAAATCGCTCCGCCGGAGGGAAAAAGTGCTCCTGCCCAAGTTCCGCCTCGAGACGGCGGCGCTCCATCCCGAAAGCCTTCTCCTTATTTTTTCTAGGTAAAAATGACTTATATACCAGAAGATGGGCACCAGAGGAGGGCCGAGGAGGGCACAACCCACCAGGGCGCGCCTGGGCTCCCTGGCACGCCCAGGTGGGTTATGCCGACCTGGTGGGCCCCCTATGGTAGTTATTTGCTCCAATATTTATTGAATATTCCATAGAAAATCTTCATGACGTTTCAGCTTGTTTGGAGTTTTGCAGAGTAGGTGGCCCGACGTAGCTTTTTCAGGTCCAGATTTCCAGCTGCCGGAATTCTCCCTCTTGGTGTGTACCTTGCAAATTATGAGAGAAAAGGCATTAGAATTACTCCAAAAAGCATTATTATGGATAAGAACATCATAAATAACAGTAAGAAAACATGATGCAAAATGGACGTATCAGTCTCTTGTGTCCCCAACACACCTAATAGAATCGTAAATTGTATAGGTGCACTAGTTCGGTGAAGAGATGGTGATACAAGGGTAATATGGATATTAGATATTTGTTTTTGTAATCTGAAAGTATAAAAACGGCAAGGTAGCAAGTAGTAAAAGTGAGCAAAAACGGTATTGCAATACTTGAATACAAGGCCTAGGGTTCATACTTTCACTAGTGCAAAATATCTCAACAATGAAAACATAATTGAATCATATAACAATCCCTCAACGTACAACAAATAATCACTTCAAAGTTCCTATAGCAGAGAACATAAGAAGAAATTGTTGTAGGTAGAAAACCACCTCAAAGTTATCCTTTCCGATCAATCTATTGAGCCATCCCTATAAGTTTCACAAACAGCCCTACAGTTTGTACTAAAATAACACCATATGAAAACACATCAATCAACCCTAATGTCACCTAGATACTCCAATGTCACCACAAGTATCCGCGGGCCAATTATATGATATGCATCAAACAACTTCAGATTCATAATATTCAATCCAACACAAAGAACCTCAAAGAGTGCCACAAGATTTCTACCGGAGAAACAAGGACGAAAACGCGCATCAACCTCAATGCATAGATTACCCCAATGTCACCTCGGGAATCGGCGAGTTGAGTGCCAAAACATACATCAAGTGAATCAATATGATACCCCATTGTCACCAGGAGTATTCATACGCAATACATACATCAAGTTTTCTCAAATCCATAAAAAGCATTCAATCTGATAATAACGAAATCGCAAAGGTAAATCTCAATTCATCACAAGAAGGTGGAGAGGGAAGAACAACATAAGATCCAACTATATTGACAATGCTCACGGTACGTCAAGATCATGCCAAATCAAGAACATGAGAGAGAGAGAGATCAAACACATAACTACTAGCACATTCCCTCGGTCTCGAGGGTGAACTACTCCCTCCTCATCATGGTGGCCACCGGGATGATTAAGATGGCCTCCGGTGATGATTTCCTCCTCCGGCAGGGTGCTAGGATGGGCTCTGGTTGAGTTTTCGGGGCTACAGTGGCTTGCGGCGCCGGAACTTCTCATCTAGGGTTCTTTTCGGGGGTTTTGGTATTTATAGGAATTTTTAGCATTGGTTTCACGTAAAGGGGTGCCTGACGGGCCCACAAGCTTGGGGGCGCGCCCCCCAGGCTTGTGTCTCCCTCGCCACTTCCTGGTCCAGCTCCGATGCTTCAGGGTCTCTTTTGGTCCATAAAAAATCACCGTAAATTTTCAGCCCATTCTGAGAACTTCTATTTCTGCACGAAAAAACGACACCATGGTAGTTCTGCTGAAAACAACGTTAGTCCGGGTTAGTTCTAATCAAATCATACCAAAACCATATAAAATTGTTGTAAACATGGCATGAGTACTTCACAAATTATAGATACATTGGAGACGTATCAACGTATATTATGCAGTTGATGTATTCGTACTCTTCACGGTCCAATCGCGATCCAATCCGATGAAGTACCAAACGGACGGCACCTCCGCGTTTAGTGCACGTGTGTCTCGATGATGTCTCCTCCTTCTTTATCCAGCAAGAAAGGGTGGACAGGTAGATTGGATCTTAACCAGCACGACGACTTGGTGGAGATGGTGGTGGTGTAGTGCCGGTAGGGCTTCGCCAAACGTTGTCGGAACCAATCTAAGGAGAAAACACTACTAGGAGAAAGCTTATAGATAGAACCTTACCAGTAGCGTGGGTTAGGGGCACGGTGCAACTGGTACATACTTAGCAGTAGCGTGTGGTACAATCCAGCGCTATAGGTAGGGAGGTAGCAGTAGCGCGGGCCCGCATACCCGCGCTACTGCTAAGTGGTCCCACACTGTGATATCACTATGCCCCAAGGGCTGGCCATAGCAGCAGCATGTGTGATGGACCCACACTACTGCTAAACACATTAGCAGTAGCGCGTGCCCTTGGCCTGTATTGCTACTATGGCCAGCCCGAGCCCAGCTGCCCGTCCCCACTTAGCATTAGCGTTGGCTCGGACCAGTGCTACAGCTAATGAGTTTAGCAGTAGCATTGGGCCGTAACCTGCGCTACTACTAAGGCAACCTCGTCGCCTTCCCGTCGCGGCCCGTCCACCTCACACTCACTCTACCGCTCTTTCTATCGACGTTGTTGCCCCAAGGTAGCTCGCGGCCCTCCTCTCTCCTCCCTTCTCTCGCCTCCCAACGTTCTCCTCTCCTCCCTCCCTCCTCCTCTTACCGCCCAATGTCCTCCTCTCCTCCCTCCCTCCTCCTCTTACCGCCCAATGTCCTCCTCTCCTCCCTCCCTCCTCCTCTCGCAGCCCTCCTCTCGCTGGTTCCCGTCATCCTCTCCTCTGGCCGCTCTCGCCTCCCTCCCTCCCTCCTCCTCCTCTCGTCGGACGCCCTCGGCTCCCTCCCTCATGCCTCCCACCTGCCTCCCTCCCTCCTCCCTCCCTCCATCCCTCCTCCTCTTGTCGGGCGCCCTCTGCTCCCTCCCTCATGCCTCCCTCCTTCCTCCCTCCCTTCCCTCCCTTATGCATTTTCTATTTTATAGTTTTATTTTTCTAAATTTATTTGGTAGAATTTTCTAGGTTTGTAGAAGTCGAAAGTACGTAAAAAAATGGATATTCTCATATGCAAGTTCTAGGTTTTAGTGTTTTACTAATATAGTTTTTGTAGTACATATATTGAATTTCAGAAGTTCCATTATAAATTGATTGTCAAGTGCATAAAAATATATGAACGTTTTAGGGGAATTATTGGGAGAAGAAAATATATTGAAAATGTGAGGCTTGTATTTTTTTGAAATGAAAATGTGAAGGTGATCTATTTGGACATGTGATATGTGGAGTAGTGTTGTATAGTACTAGCATGTGTATTTTCTTGCCAACTGCTATCTTAGCTTTTATTGTTTGCAGGGAACACCTCCGAGTGGCCTATGTTTTGCTAGAATTAAAGTTGATTCATTTCTGTTCCAACAAATTTCAGGCGCTCGATATGTCCTATTTTAGCAAAGGTCATGCTGAAATTTTTCGTGAATTTCGGCATGACTTGTGCTAGAAAGTAGGACATATCGAGTGCCCGTAGTTGAGGATATAGCTCCGAGGTGTGACCCGCCCAGGAGGGGCCGGGTTACACCATTGGCGTCTTAACATGAAGAAGGCCCAAGTGGGCCTGAGAAGATGAAGTGTGAAGATGGCGGCTCATAGGAGTGGGCTTGACGAAAGCCCGAGACCCGGACGTCATCAACCGCCATATGGTGGCTTGTCTGTTAAGATAGGGCAATTTAGAAACCGAGCCGGTCACGTTGTGTGATCCAGTTTGGACTCTTGTAAGCCGCCAAGCTTCGACCTGTGTATAAAGGAGAGACCCGGCGGCGGGTTAACTCAAGAAACAATCGATCGAGAGCTAGGTCAAGTGTACTCGCTCCCTTGTAATTGAAACTCAAGCAATACAACTAGAAGTAGGATGTAGGCTTTTACCTCGTTGAGAGGGGTCAAACCTGGGTAAACTCCTTGTGTCCTTTGTCCCGTTCAACCCCTTCAAGCTAACCTACGTTGCGATGGCTCCACACCTAAGTCCTTTCATAAGGGCATCTGTCGTGTTAAATCCACAACAATTGGCGCCCGTCATGGGGCCAGAGCACAGTGGTTTCGAGTTCTTGAAGGGCAGCTTCTTAGGGATCAAGGGATACACCATGGGCCGGATGACCAAGAGTCGTCGTGGCAAGATCTACATTGATGATGCTGGCTAGGGCCCCGAGGCCGACTCAGTTGAGTACGTGTAACGGGTCCCCTTCGGTGGAATTCACGTCTTCATCAGCAAGATCGGTGAATTAGAGCCTAAGCCGGATTCTTGCATCGACGTCATTGAGATGGCCTAGCACCCGCAACCCGCCAGGGTTCAACCCGGCCGGAAGCACACTTTCGTTGGCTTTCTTCATGGGACAGATCTTGAGGAAGGATCTATGTCTGGTGGAGAGACGGCCATCTATTCAGGTGATAAGTCCTCGACCGGCGAAACAGAGTCACTCTATCACCTTCAAGACGGCGGGCTCGGGGGCTATTCCGATGGCGACAGTATTCCAGAGCCCTATGAGCCGCCGAGCAGGGCTGCAATTTTTATGGCTGGTACACAACCAGTGCTACAATCTTCAATTGATGTGGCCATGACGTCCGGCTCAACTGTTGCTGCAACGGCTAGAGTGAGTGGATCTACGCGTCCGCCGGCTCAAGTCCTATCCGAACTCTTGGATGCTTTGGCGACTCTGTTAGCCGTGGAGGTGACTCCGGCGAATCAGGTACAACATATGGCGGATGTTGCAAAGCCGCGGGAAGAGGTAACCAAAGCCCGGGAGGACCTTGAGGCAGAGAATTTCAGGATGGCTACGGAGCGAGCCGCCCTGGAGGCCGAGTCACGGCGGATAAGGGCAGAGGCTTTTCATTTAAATCTAGATCAAAATGCATTGAATGCCATCTTTCAGAGGAGACACCAGAGCTGTTTATCTCCATAGTTTGAGGGGCAGAATCTTTTTAACACACCTGGGGAAGGACCATGTAACCCGCCCGGTGTGACGCGGGCTGTGGAGGCACCTGTGACCGGGGCGGCGGCTCAGCCTCGTATGGATTTGACCCCGCCACAGGGAGTGCCAACACCCCCGCGTCATTATTCCAACCCACGGGATAATATGATTGTCGCGGCTTCTCGGTTGGCGGCTCTTCCGGTAGAAGGTGAGTCTCCCGCTGTGATAGAGACCCGGAACGCTGTGGAACTTCTTCAGACGGCGATGGCTCAACAGGCGGCTTATTCATACAGCCGTGAGCGAATTCATTCAACTCCACGCCACAGTCGAAGTTACAGGCGGCGCATTGAATCGCCGGTGGTTTCCAGCAGCGAGCGGCATTGTAACCCGCCTTGCAATGATGACCCGCCCCGTGGGCATAACCCGCCACTTGATGGTAACAATGTTCAGGCCCTTATGGATCAGGCTAAAGCACGTCAAGAGGCAGAACTGGCGGCTCAATTAGCGGCTCATCAGCGGCTTCAGTTAAACCTTTTGGTGTCTGTGGAGGCTGGGATGAATTCCAGTACTGTTGGTGTACCATGTCTAGTGTCGGCTCTACGTAATGAGCGTCTGCCTTAGGATTTTAAAGGCCCTCGTAAGGTTGCTAATTACACAGCTGATCTTCCACCCGAGGCCTGGATTGAGAACTACGAGTTGGCGATGGAGATGTTAGATGTGAACGATGTTGTATGCGCCAAGTACTTCACCATGATGCTGGATGGGCCGGCTCGAACCTGGTTGAAGGGATTACCCACCAATTCTATCAATTCATGGGCTGAGTTGAAGGCGCACTTTATTCAGAACTTTAAAGACACATGTAAGCAGCCCCTATCTATTATTGATCTGGATGCTTGCGTGCAGCGAGAGGATGAATCGGCCCACCACTGGGTTCGCCGGGTTTCAGCCATTATCCACTCATCGGATAGCATCAACGCCGGGTTTGCTGTTCTGATTCTAGAGTAAAACTGCCGTTTCACCCCCCTCAAGGAAAAGTTGGGGCGGCATAAACGTCACTACAATGACATGGGAGAGCTCATGGTGGCTCTTATCAAATATGCTTACTCAGACAATACCAGAGATCCTGGATCTGATGATGAGAAATCCAACAAGGAGAAGAAGAATGGCAATAACAAGGGTCAGCGGCAAAACATGACAGATTCTAACTACGGCAATGGTGGCAAGCACAAGCAACTTGATGGCGGGTCAAACTTTGTGGCCAACACCAATGCACAATGTAATAATCAGCGTCATAAGGGCAAGCCGTTGTTTGGAGGACCGAGATTTAACCTAGAGGTGATGTTGAATGAGCCTTGTCCAAAACATAGTTTCCCGGACTCACTTATGGAAGGATTATTTTATTATGAAGGAATATAAGAATTTAGGCTTTCATCAGAACCATAATAACAATAATGGCCCACCTGGCGGGTCAGGGCCCGGCTCACATGGGCCCAGCTTTGGGGGCAGCGGCTCAATTTCTATATATCAAGGACAGGGTAAATAGAGTGGTTATAATCCACAGCCCAGTCAGGGTAACCAGCACCAACAGTCAAGATATTAGAGCAATCCGAAGCAGCTTAACATTGGCCAGTATCATGTTTTCACCACAAGTCTTTCCAAGCGAGATCAGAAGGTTCATAAGCGCGCGGTCAATTCAGTTGACCAGCGACACCTCAGTACTTACGATGGTCAGAGCAACCAATTGTATGGAGTCGTGAGGATCACTCGCCCCGGGTTGACAATCCGGGTTAGATGGCATTGGTGGTTGCCCCTCAAGTTGGGGTTATAAATTTGTAAGGTCCTCATGGACGGAGGCAGCAGTATCAATATCCTTTATTATGATACCTTATGAATTTGACTGATAAAGATCTTAAGCCGTCCTCTACACTCTTTCACGACGTGGTACCTAGTAAGTCGGCATACCCAGTTGGTAAGATTGCCTTAGAAGTGGCTTTTGGTGATGATTATGATTATAGGGCAGAGACTTTGTGGTTTGAAGTGGTTAAGATTAGAAGCCCTTATCACGCCTTGTTTGGTCGGCCGGCTTATGCCAAGTTTATGGCACGGCCTTGTGATGTGTATCTGTAGCTCAAGATGCCAGGACGTAAGGGTACCATTACGATCCATGGTGATAGAAAAATTGCTTTGGAGTGTGAAGAAGGTGATGTTACCTATGCTGAATCTGCTTGTGCCATGGAGGAGCTTAAGTTTTATAAAGATAATGTTGACCCGGCTGATATGACCCCATTAAAGAAGCCAACCACACAGCAAGACCCTTCATTGAAGTTTAAGTCGGCGGATGATACCAAACAGGTTGACTTTGTCCCTGGCGACTCATCTCAGCAGTTCACTATCGGTGCTAATATGGATCCAAAATAGGAAAGCACGCTCATCGAGTTCATCCGTGAGAATTGGGACATCTTCGCATGGAAGCCTTCAGATATGCCCGGTGTATCGAGAGAACTCGCTGGGCACACTCTCAATATTGATCCTAAGTTTAAGCCGGTCAAGCAGTTCCTTCATCATTTTAATGAAGACCAATGCAAGGCCATTGGAGAAGAGGTGTGTCGGTGTCAAAACCGGCGGATCTCGGGTAGGTGGTCCCGAACTGTGCGTCTAGGCGGATGGTAACAGGAGACAAGGGACACGATGTTTTTACCCAGGTTCGGGCCCTCTCGATGGAGGTAATACCCTACTCCTGCTTGATTAATATTGATGATATGGGTAGTAAAAGAGTAGATCTACCACGAGATCAAGGAGGCTGAACCCTAGAAGCTAGCCTATGGTATGATTGTTGTTCGTCGTACGGACTAAAAACCCTCCGGTTTATATAGACACTGGATAGGTTAGGGTTACACAGAGTCGGTTACAATGGTAGGAGATCCACATATCCGTATCGCCAAGCTTGCCTTCCACGCCAAGGAAAGTCCCATCCGGACACGGGACGAAGTCTTCAATCTTGTATCTTCATAGTCTTGGAGTCCGGTCGTGATGATAGTTCAGCTATCAGGATACCCCCTAGTCCAGGACTCCCTCAGTAGCCCTTGAACCAGGCTTCAATGACGATTTAGTCCGCGCGCATATTGTCTTGACATTACAAGGCGGGTTCCTCCTCCGAATACTTCATGGAAGGTTTTGAACACTGTGATAGTGTCCGCTCAAAAACAAGTTCCACATACCACCGTAGAGAGAATAACTTTTGCACAGATCTGCTGACGTATTCCGCGGCGTGACATCACACCACCGCCCGGCCTTTGTAAGAATCATTATTTACCGTTCCGCCTTAGCGCGTTTAGCGAGGCGGTTTCCTTGGCACGTCTTATCAAAGCATAGATCGTGCTCCCTTATTCCGGGATTCTCATCAATACGGACGTGGGTAACCCATCCGCGCCATTGATTACGGCGCTTGGGAGATAAGCGAGTTTTACCAGTGGTGGGGACGCATAGCTTCATCCGTCCATATAAGGGGATAAGGATCCACCTTTTCACCCACGCCTCTCTCCTCCTTTGCTCATCCATTTCCGCACTCGAGCTCTAGCACCCAAGTCCGCACATTCCTCCTCAACCTTCTCCAACCATGTCGAGAGCGGGAGGCGGATGGATGGCCTCCTCCGTCATGGAGGGGCACATCACAAGACTGCGGAGGCCGGATACTTGTCCGGTGATATCGCGACAGCTGCCCGACGCTGGGCAGCTCATTCCAACCCCTGTGCCCATGAGAGGGTGGTGTTTCTCCCCACTTCCTCCGCGGACTAGGTTTTCCACTTCACCCATTTGTCCGGGGCTCATGTTCTACTACGGCTGGACTTCCACGACTGGCCCCAATTTCGTCCTCAACATCTCGGCGTTTATCGTCAGGTGCGAGGCCTTCCTCTGCATCCAGCCCCACTTCGGCCTATGGCTGAAGACCTTTATTGTCAGGCCGAAGGTTGTGGGCGGCCGTCAAGCGGAGTGCGGAGGCGCCATGGTCGGCAAGATGGCCAAAGTCCTACGGCTCGAGGGTTCCTTTGTGGAGACAATAAAGGGGTGGCAATCGGGGTGGTTCTACATCACCGAGCCACGCGACCCTGAATGGGTGGCGGCCCCCGAATTCAGATCTGGATTCCCCACACGGCTCTCGTCATGGAAAGAGACGGGCCTGAAGTGGGGGGATTCGGACGAGCTATCCGGACTCCAAACATGCGTCCGAAACCTGGTGGACAAGAATCTCAGGCTTGTCGACGTAATCCAGGTGATGCTCATCCGCCGGATTCTCCCATGCCAACAACGGGCCTTTAATTTGTGGGAGTTCGATCCGGCACAGCACCGAACCTTGAGACGGCTCTTCGATACTATGTACAAAGATGCCTGGAAGGTGATGTTCAAGGGCGCCGAAGCCCCCGCATCCGCTAACAAAGATCGCGGATACAGCTCGCGGCGTCAAGCCGGCGAGGTAAGTTATTTTACCCTTTACGGGACTCTTTTTTCATAGATTGACTCTACGCGGGATCTAAAAACTCCCTATCCTTTGACAGGACTGGCTGAAGACGTCCAGACATATTAACTGTCCGGCTCCTTTACCAGAAGACCCAGCGGATGCCCGATTGACGGGGATGCTGGCTCCAGCACCCCATGTGGTGCCGGAGAAGAATGCCAAGAAGGAGGCCACGGGAACTCGAAGGAGCTCCCGACGCTAGGTGCTGTCAGATTCTGAAGCAGAATCTTCTCCTGAAGATGAGGAGGAGGAAGAAGAAGCTTCTCCCCCAGCGGGGAGGAGAGGAAAAGGAAGGCCACTCCAACTGGCGAGGCCGTAGGGTCCAAGAAGGGAAGAACCCTTCCTCCGGACTTCTCCACCAACGTCGACGACGATGAGGAGGATTGGCCTACAAGGGCCAAGCCCCTGGCGAGATCGTAAGTGTCCGGATACCCATGGCTTTTTATTATTGCAGAGTGTTCTCTAATGTCGAACAATCGTGCAGCCCGCCCAAGGGCGAAGTTCACCGATTCATCGGCGGGTCCACAGGGCTCGTCGGAAATGGAGAGTACTGCCGCCGACCGCCTCATGGACGACGCCATGGTGGGGCCAACGGGGCTTGGTCAAGAGGAGGTGGCGCAGGAGGTGCCACAAGGCAACCTCCCGGACTCTGTGCTGGGGCAAGATCCCGGGGCTTCTAAGCCCGACCCTTGTCCGGACTCCATGTCGGAACCTTCGCCGTTCCGTAGTCCGGCAAGCGGTCCCTTCGCAAGAAGGGTAAGACGCCAGTGTCCTCCGGCCCAACCGGAGGCACCGGATGCATCGGAGGCGCTCAACGGCGCCTCCATCGAGGAGGAGCACCGCCTTTGTTATGAGTGCGGTGATCCGGATAGTTCGAGTCCGCCAAGAGCGGGCCGACTGAAGCTCGTACCAGCCTTCTAACAGGCTTTGAGGTAAGTTTAGAATATGTAAAAATATTACCGCATAGACAGTAGCCCCTGATGCTTAGTTCGATGTTTGGAAAGAAAAGCCGGACTAAGGATCTAAAAAGATATACGCAGGAGTCTAGCATAAGTATGTCAATATGGGAATGCTGCGCTTGCCGACCTCTGCCAGACCGATCATGGAGGTCGATGCGTTAAAGCAGAGCCTCGGCGGTTCGAGAACGAGCTCGGCCAAGCCAAGAAGCAGCTCGAGGACAAGGAAGGTACGTAGTACCTTATTAGAGAAATACCATATGGAAAGGTTTCGGTTGCAAAAGATAACAGGAATAACATGGGTACTGCAGGGGCCATGAACGAGGTGGCGACCCTGAGGGAAGCGGTGTCCGTGGCCGAAAATAAAGTGGCTGCGGAACGCACCGAGGGAGAGAAGGGGGCGAGCTGGCTAAGAGCTGGCAAGAGCTCCAAGCTCTCGTGGAAAAACACGAGAGTTTGGAGCGTGACTCAAGACTCGAGAGTCCGAGCTCGCCTCGGCTCTTGAGAGTGCCAAAGCTGCTAAGGCCGAGGCCCAAAAGCCCTCCAAGAAATTGAGTCGTTAAAGAAGATAGCGGCGGGTAAGGCATTCTTTATGCAAAGCAAGCATGTGAAAGTGAATTACCTATTACTTACCCGGATTCGAGCTCTCCAGAGCATTCGCAGATTTGCCCGTGGTGTGTCCGATCTTGCCGCATTCTTCCGCGCCAAGGAGGGGAGCTCGACAGAAAAGATGTTCTGGTCTCAGTATGCTGAGGCCGGACATCCGTTGCCCCTGAGCGACAAGCTGAAGCAGCTGGTCGAGCTCCACAAGGTCGCCGAACAGGCCATGAAGGGCCTAATAGCGCGGCTGCGGCCATTGGAGGCCATGCCCGGGAGCTACTTCGGCTTGGTGCAGCGGCTTGTGGATGCCTGTCCACGGATTAAAGTCATCAAGCGCTCCGTCTGCATTGAAGGTGTCCGTCGGGCCCTTGCCCGTGCTTAAGTGCACTGGGGCAAGCTAGATGCGGAGAAGCTTGTGACAGACGGGCCACCGAAGGGCCATGAGCATCGCACGCCCGAAATGTACTATGAGGGCCTCCTGAAGGGTGCCCGCCGAATAGCGGATGAGTGCTCCAAAGATGTAATTTTTGAATAGGCTCGCATTTGTTATCATGTATCATGAAAACTTGTTCTTATGCGCTAAGCAACGCTTGTTAATTTAAAATATTACCTTCTGTGCGGCCGTTTATCAAATTTGAGAGATGGCAAGTCGTTGGCTTCAGCCCCCATGCCACGAAAAGTCTTTGGGGTGTTCGGGATAAACTTGATCACTCTTGTTCCCATTCTTGGGTCCATCTAGGGAGGCGCTCAACATAACGAACAAGGCAACCGGACTTATAATGCTTGAACACTCTCACTTAGCCATAGAATTCTATAATTTTAAATTTCATGAAGCCCCTAGTATTCGGAAGACCGAAGTTCGGGCGCTATCCACGCCTTGGCCGGACAATTCGGTTCCTCGCTCTAAGCGGCATAAGTCTTTAGGGACCGAAAAAACCTCTCGAACAGCGCATCGGCTCTCGCCCTATCATGACGGTCAGTTTAGCTTTCTCCATCGAGGTGCTCGACCCAGCTCAACTGGGCACAATCGCGATGGTTCTCCGTGCTACCTTAGCCGATATAACGGAACGTAAGGTACCAAAACACGGGAGCCGGGCAAACCCAACTATTGACCCAAGACATGATTCGAGCCGATTCATATAATGCTATAAGTTCGGGTGCCGCACTTGTGAAAGTGTTCGGACTTATCACACCATAATTTTGGGATACTTAAGCCCTGGTGTATTGGCCATACCAAAGTGTACGGTTGCAACATGTCATGAAATGAACATATGTATAGATAAAGGAAGTAGAGCAATAATAAGCAAAATCTATGTATTGTTTATTCAAAAGGTACTGCAATGAAAGCGTAACGATACAAATAGTGTGATAAGCAAGGGATGGGACTATCTAACATGTCCCCCTCCAGGGTAAGTCATGGGATGGTATGTAAAACAGGTATAATGCTCGTAATAGTGACCACCTGAACACTTCGACGTGGCTTACTGCTTCCCTGGCTGTTGCATCGTGATTTCGGCGATTCTAGTGCCGGACAGGACTTCTGAAAGACAGAGTCCTGAAAGTAAGGAAAAGGAAGAAAAAGGAAAAAAGGAAAAGAATGACACAATCGGGAGCCCCTGGTGCGGTCGAGCCACATTCTTGGCGTGCCGTGGTCTTGCCCCTCCCCATATGCCCATGGTATCTCCAGAGCGTAATTATGTATGCGTAACACTGGCTTCGCAATTTCGCGAGGGCTGGGGTTGGGGCCGGATTGCTACGCGTGCTTGAATCGTGCCAGCGGTCTTGTTGTAGGTTAATCCGGGCGCAGCTGGATGTTGTCCGGACGCTTAATGGCCGGACTCGAGAGTTGCTGTGAGAGGCTGCTTTGTACCTCCGCCGCGAGGCCACCGTGTGCTCCTCCGCTCGGAGAGAGCGCTCGGTGTTTCCATTGACCGTGATTACTCCTCGAGGGCCCGCATCTTGAGCTTGAGGTATGCGTAGCGGCACCGCATTGAACTTTGCAATGCGGTTCGTCCGGCGATGCATGATAGCCGCTGCGGAATGGGACGATGTCGAAGATTAACTCTTCGCCGGAAGTTATCCGGGATCCGTAGACCACTTCGAGTGTAACCGAGCCCGCATAATTGGCCTCTACACCGGTATGACGCCTTTAAAGGTCGTCTTTGTAGGTTTAATCCTTGAGGGTCTATGCCCATTTTGCGACCTTGTATCCTGATAAAGCAGGTTCAGGCTGCTGCCGCCGTCCATCAGGACTCTGGTTAGGTGAAATCCGTCGATAATTGGGTCAAGAACCAATGCGGCGAAGCCGCCGTGACGGATGCTAGTGGGGTGGTCCCTTCGATCAAAGGTGATCGGGCACGAAGACCATGGGTTGAACTTCGGGGCGACTGGCTCCATCGCATATACGTCCCTTAGTGCACGCTTCCGCTCCCTTTTGGGTATATGGATTGCCTATATCATGTTCACCGTTCGCACTTGCGTGGGAAAACCCTTATGTCCTCTATTGTTCGGCGGCCGGGGCTCTTCCTCGTCATCGCTATGCAGCCCCTTGTCATTGAGTTCGGCACTTAACTTGCATGCTTGCTTGAACACCCAACAGTCCCTGTTGGTGTGATTGGTTGGTTTTTCGGGGGTGCCATGTATCTGGCACAAGTGATCGAGTATTCGGTCCAAGTTGGACGGGCCCTAGGTATTTCTTTTGAATAGCTTCTTCCGCTGACCGGGTTTAGAGCCTCTGAATCCGGCATTGATGGCCGTATCTTCAGTGTTATCACCGTTAATGTGGCGCTTGTTCTTGTTGCGACGCGACCTGCCATTGCTGTCCTTGGTATCCGAACTATCAGGGTGTTTGGCCAAGTTGTTGCTTCGAGCTAGCCAGCTGTCCTCTCCCGCACAAAAGCGGGTCATGAGTGTTGTGAGGGCTGCCATGGATATTGGCTTTTCCTATCCTAGGTGCCGGGCAAGCCACTCGTTGCGGATGTTATGTTTGAAGGCTGTAAGGGCCTCTGCATCCGGACAGTCAACAATTTGGTTTTTCCTTGTTAGGAACTATGTCCAGAATTGTCTGGCCGATTCTTCTGGCTGCTGGATTATGTGGCTAAGGTCATCGGCATCTGGTGGTCGCACATATGTGCCCTGGAAGTTATCAAGGAATGCGGCTTCCAGGTCCTCCCAACAACCAATTGATTCTGGCAAGTTGTTGAGCCAATGTCGAGCTGGTCCTTTAAGCTTGAGTGGGAGGTATTTGATGGCATGTAGATCATCACCGCGGGCCATGTGGATATGGAGGAGATAGTCCTCGATCCGCACCGCAGGATCTGTGGTACCATCGTATGATTCGATGTTTACGAGTTTGAAATCCTCGTGGATTTGATGATCCATTACTTCATCCGTGAAGCATAGTGGGTGTCGGCGCCTCAGATTGGGCTATATCACGACGTAGCTCATATGAGCTTTGTCATCGTGTGTTCGGCCCGGCGGGTTTCTGTATCCGCGCGACGGTAATCATCCCGCGTCGTTGGCGCCCATGCGATCCGTAGATTGATCTTGTATGTTTTGCCTTATCCTCCAATATATCTCGCAAGTCCGTAGCGTTTTCCGTGCCTTGATACTTTTTGAGCGGCGTCGGGGTGTGGCTTGAGCGGAGGGCCGAGAGGCTTCTCTATCGCTGCCACGGGTGGCCGGTCTGCCATGTCGCTACCGGTGACTTGGGTGCTTCCTCCTCCGATCGAGGCAACGGCCTGCATTTGGGGTAGCTTTTGGAGGGCGCTCGAGTTCATACTCTTCGGCTGCAAGGACTTCATCCATCCGTCACCTAGCGGTGTCTTGGTCAGCTCTAAGGCTGTTGCTGCTTTCTTGAGGCTGCTTGCCGTGGCTATAAGCCCACGTTTGAAGCGCTCCTGTTCGGCGGGATCCTCGTGCACGACAAAGTCGTCGTCGTCGAGGCTTGCCTCATCTTCGGAGGGAGGCACGTAATTATCGTCCTCGACCTCTCTTTCTGCCGCACTGTCGTGCGGACTTGCTTCTCCCTCCTCCTGCACTGAGTCCTGCTGGAGGGGGTTGTCTTCGGTACTATCCGGGGTGTTATTATCTCCCGTACCGGAATCACCGTTTTTGCTGTGGCGGGATTTAGAGCGGTGTCACCGACGCCGGGCGCTTCGTTGCTTTTTGAGGGTCCTCCTCCGTTGTTCCATCGCCGGTCCCATCTTTTGGGATATCCACCATGTATATGACGTATGACGAGGTGGCCTTCCAGTGCCTTGTAGGCGCTGGGTCTTGGTCGTCTCCGGCATCGTCGTCCATACCGTCGATGTCGTCGGAGTCGAAGTCTAGCATGTCGGTTAAATCATCAACAGTGGCTACAAAGTGGGTGGTGGGTGGGCGTTGAATTTCTTCGTCGTCCGCATCCCAACCTTCCTATCCGTAGTCCGGCCAGGGCTCTCTAGATAAAGAGAGAGACTTTAGTGAATTCAGGATGTCGCCAAAGGGCGAGTGCTGAAAGATGTCCGCGACAGTGAACTCCATGACCAGCGCCCAATCAGATTCGATTGGCAGGGGCGCGGAGGGTTCGGAGTCCGGCACCCTGGAGTCGAGGTCTTCGCAAATGACAGGGATGGAGTTCGGCTCAATCGCCGTAGAGATGGTAGCCCCCGAGGCGGTGTCCAACCACTCGTCCTCGATCGGGGAATCCGGCTCCGGATTAAGGGTCGGAGCGGAAGCTGCTGCGGCCTCCAGGCCTTTGACCGGCTGTAGAGCTAGATCATGCCCATCGAGACAAAGGCGGCACGCTATTGCGGCTCGAATCCGTCGAAGATCAAGTCTCCGCGGATATCGGCCGTATAGTTCAAAATTCCAAATCTGACACGATGGCGGGGCGTAGCTTTCGATCTGCTCCAGATGGCCAAGCTAATTGGCCCGCAGTGCAAAGCCGCCGAATACGAAGATCTGTCCGGGGAGAAAAGTCTCACCCTGGACCGCGTCGTTGTTGATGATCGAAGGAGCCATCGGGCCTATCGGTGACGACACAGAGGAACTCTCAATGAAAGCACCAATGTCGGTGTCAAAACCGGCGGATCTCAGGTAGGGGGTCCCGAACTGTGCGTCTAGGCAGATGGTAACAGGAGACAAGGGACACGATGTTTTACCCAGGTTCGGGCCCTCTTGATGGAGGTAATACCCTACTCCTGCTTGATTAATATTGATGATATGGGTAGTACAAGAGTAGATCTACCACGAGATCAAGGAGTCTAAACCCTAGAAGCTAGCCTATGGTATGATTGTTGTTCGTCCTACGGACTAAAACCCTCCGGTTTATATAGACACCGGATAGGTTAGGGTTACACAGAGTCGGTTACAATGGTAGGAGATCCACATACCCGTATCGCCAAGCTTGCCTTCCACGCCAAGGAAAGTCCCATCCGGACACGGGACGAAGTCTTCAATGTTGTATCTTCATAGTCTTGGAGTCCGGCCATGATGATAGTTCGGCTATCCGGACACCCCCTAGTCCAGGACTCCCTCAAGGTGGCCCGGCTCTTAGCGGCCGGGTTCATCGTTGAATTTTTTCACCTTGAGTGGTTGGCTAACCCGGTGCTGGTGCTTAAGAAAATTGGTACTTGGCAAATGTGTGTGGATTACGTAGACCTCAATAAGGCCTGTCCAACTGATCCTTTTGCTCTTCCCCGTATTGATCAGATCATGGATGCCACGGCGGATTGTGAGCGTTTGAGTTTCCTGGATGATTATTCGGGTTATCATCAGATTAAGATGGCAGTTAAAGACCAAGAGAAGACGGCTTTTATCACACCTTTTGGAGCTTTCTGCTATGTGTCTATGCCTTTCGGGCTCAAGAGTGCACAGGCGACTTATCAATGTTGCATCCAGAACTTCCTGCATGATCAGATTGGACGCAATGTTCATGCTTATGTGGATGATATTGTTGTAAAATCCAGGAAAAAGGAGACTTTGTTGGATGATTTGAAAGAAACCTTTGACAATCTCCGGGTCTACAAGATGATGCTTAACCCGGCCAAATGTGTTTTTGGTGTGCCTGCAGGAAAGCTTTTGGGTTTTCTGGTCTTCGAGAGAGGTATTGAAGCTAACCTGGAGAAGATCAAGGCTATTACTTCATTGGCTAAGCCGGTGTGTATCAATGATGTTCAGCATTTGGCGGGTCGTATCGCCGCTTTGAGCCAGTTAATAAGCCGCCTGGGAGAAAAGGCAATTCCTTTATACCAGATGATGAAGAAAACAGACCACTTCATTTGGAGTGATGCGGCAATGAGGCATTTGAGGTGCTCAAGAAACTGCTCGCTGAGCCGCCCGTCCTATCGGCTAACAGCAGAGCTGTCAGCGTGGCGGTTGTAGTGGAAAGAAAAGAGACAGGTAAGGAGTATCCAATCCAAAGGCCGGCTTACCGTGTCAGTGAGGTGTTAATTGAGTCTAAACAGTGATACCCACATTGGCAGAAGCTAGTATATGGGGTATTCATGGCCAGTCGCAAGATGAAGCATTATTTTCTTGGTCACCCCATTACTATGGTCAACTCTGCTCCTTTGGGGGATATTATTCAGAATAGAGAGGCAACAGGCCGAGTGGCGAAGTGGGCCATTGAGATTTGACCTCATGGTTTGAAATATATGCCAAGGACAGCTATCAAGTCTCAAGATCTTGTGGATTTCATCAATGACTGGACAGAATTGTGGACGCCTGAGAAGAAGCCGGATAACACATACTGGACAATTCACTTTGACGGGTCTAGGCAGCTGGAGGGCTCGGGGCTGGAGTTTTTTTGACTTCCCCACGAGGTGACAAATTTTGCTATGTTTTAAGGCTAATGCTTCCTTGCACTAATACTATAGCCGAGTATGAGGCCCTACTCCATGGCCTTCAGATGGCCAAAGAGATGAATTTAAGACGGGTCAGATGCTTCGGCGACTCAGATTTGGTGGCTCGGCAAGTTTTAGGCACATGGGATTCTAAAGACCCGCTCATGGCGGCTTATCATGGGGCGGTCGATAATATTGTTGGTCATTTCAAAGGTTATCAGGTGGACCATGTTAATCGCACGAAGAATGAGGCGGCTGATTCTTTGAGCCGGCTCGGGTCTCAACGTAAGCCAGTGCCCCCTAATATTTTTCTTGATGTGTTACATAATCCTTCAGTCAAGTTGCCATCTGAAGAGGATCTTGCTATTCCTGACCAGGAGGCAAAGTTGGTAGCGGCTCTTCACGCTATTCCTGATTGGACAGTTCCATACTTGGCTTATATGACCCGGGGCGAGTTTCCTGAGGATGACACTTTGGCCAGGCAGATAACCCGGCGGTCTAAGTCTATGACCATTGTCAATGGCGAGTTACACCGATGCAGTTTTACAGGCGTGTTCCAGCGTTGTGTTTCCCCTTAAGAGGGCCGTGAGATTCTAAGGGAAATCCATGAAGGTGATTATGGTCATCGCGCTCATAACCCACAAGTATAGGGGATCAATTGTAGCCTCTTTCGATAAGTAAGAGTGTCAACCCAACGAGGACCTAAAGGTAAAAAAATCCCTCAAGTTCTATCGACCATCGATACAACTCTACGCACGCTTAATGTTCGCTTTACCTAGAACAAGTATGAAACTATAAGTACTTTGTAGGTTTTTTTGGATAGGTTTGCAAGAATATAAAGAGCGCGTAAATAAAAACTAGGGGCTGTTTAGGTAAAGAAACAATAAAGTCAGTATAGAGAGTGTGGAAAAGTGGTGGTAGGAGTTGTGAAATTGTCCATAAGCAATTAACTACTTTACTAGACCGATAGCAAGTTTTATATGGGAGAGGCCACTGCTAGCATGTCATCCCTGACTTGGAATTCTATGCACTTATGATTAGAACTATTAGCAAGCATCCGCAACTACTAACGTTCATTAAGGTAAAACCCAACCATAGCATTATGATACATTGGTCCCCCTTCAATCCCGTATGCATCAATTTCTATGATAGATTAAAGCTTCTGTCACTCTTGCCCTCCAATACATAGTCCTATCAACATACAACTAACCCTATGGTGTGATCCACGCATGCTCTCATATGATGGGCACCAAAGGACAGCAACATAACCACAAGAAAATTAATTCAATCATAGCGATTCACCAATTACCGATAGGACAACGAAAATCTACTCAGACATCATAGGATGGCAACACATCATTGGATAATAATATGAAGCATAAAGCACCATGTTCAAGTAGAGGGTACAGCGGGTTGCGGGAGAGTGGACCACTATAGATAGATGGGGGAAGGTGATGGAGATGTTGGTGAAGATGACGGAGGTGTTGGTGTAGATCGTCGTCACACGATGATGGCCCCGGCGGCGTTTCGGCGCCACCGGGAGAGAGGGAGAGAGAGCCCCCCTCCTTCTCCTTCTTCTTTGGCCTTCTCCCTAGGTGGGAGAAGGGTTTCCCCTCTGGTCCTTGGCTTCCATGGAATGGGAGGGGCGAGAGCCCCTCCGAGATTTGATCTGTCTCTCTGTTTCTGCGTTCCAGATTCTGGCTTTTCACCGTTTCTTATATTCCCGGAGATCCGTAACTCCGATTGGATTGAAGTTTGAACACGATTTTTATCCGGATATTAGATTTCTTGTTGCGAAAGAAGGGCTCCAACCGCCTTACGGGGTGTCCACGAGGGTCAGGGGCGCGCCCCCTGTCTCGTGGCCCACTCGGGCATTGTCTCGCGTTGATTCCACTTCCCAAAATTCATAAATATTCCAAAAAAATCTCCGTCAGTTTTTATCCCGTTTGGACTCCGTTTGATATGGATTTTCTGTGAAAAAAAAAACATGCAACAAACAGGAACTGGGCACTGAATCAATATGTTAGTCCCAAAAATAGTATAAAAAGTTGCCAAAAGTATATGAAAGGTGTAGAATATTGGCATGGAACAATCAAAAATTATAGATACGAAGGAGACGTATCAGCATCCCCAAGCTTAATTCATACTCGTCCTCGAGTAGGTAAATGATAAAAAAGATATTTTTTGATGTGGAATGCTACCTAGCATAATCTTGATCATGTAATCTAATCCTGGCATGAATATTAAGACACGAGTGATTCAAAGCAATAGTCTATCATTTGACATTAGGACAATAATATTTCAAGCATACTAATAAAGCAATCATGTCTTTTCAAAACAACATGGAAAAAGAAAGTTATCCCTACAAAATCATATATTCTGGCTATGCTCCATCTTAACCACACAAAATATTCAAATCATGCACAACCCCGGTTTCAGCAAAGCAATTGTTTCATACTTTAGTATTCTCAAACTTTTTCAACTTTCACGCAATACATGAGCGTGAGCCATGGACATAGCACTATGGGTGGAATAGAATATGATAATGGGGGTTGTGTGGAGAAGACAAAAAAGGAGAAAGTCTCACATTGACGCGGCTAATCAACGGGCTAGGGAGATGCCCATTAATTGATGTCAATGCAAGGAGTAGGGATTGCCATGCAACGGATGCATTAAGAGCTATACGTATATGAAAGCTCAAACTGAAAACTAAGTGGGGGTGCATCCAACTTGCTTGCTCATGAAGACCTCGGGCATTTCAGGAAGCCCATGATCGGAATATACAAGCCAAGTTCTATAATGAAAATTCCCACTAGTATATGAAGGTGATAACTCAAGAGGCTCTCTATATGAAGAACATGGTGCTACTCTGAAGCAAAAGTGTGGTAAAAAGATAGTAACATTGCCCCTTCTCTATTTTTCTCTCATTTTTTTGTTTTCTCTTTTTTTTCTGTTTTTTTGGTGGGCTTCTTTGGCCCCCTTTTTTATTTATGCTTCTTTGGCCTCTCTTTTTTTCCTCACATGGGGCAATGCTCTAATAATGATAATCATCACACTTTTATTTACTTACAACTCGTACTAGAACAAAAATATGACTCTATATGAATGCCTCCGGCTGTGTACCGGGATGTGCAATGATCTAGCATAGCAATGACATCAAAAAATGGACAAGCCATGAAAACATCATGCTAGCTGTCTTACGAACACGCAAAGAAATTTGACAATGAATGCTCAAGTCATGTATATGATGATGATGGAAGTTGCATGGCAATATATCTCGGAATGGCTATGGTAATGCCATAGTAGGTAGGTATGGTGGCTGTTTTGAGGAAGATATAAGGGGGCTTATGTGTGATAGAGCATATCGTATCGTGGGGTTTGGATGCACCAGCGAAGTTTGCACCAAATCTCGAGGTGAGAAAGGGCAATGCACGGTACCGAAGAGGCTAGCAATGATGGAAGGGTGAGAGTGCGTATAATCCATGGACTCAACATTAGTCATAAAGAACTCACATACTTATTGCAAAAATTTATTAGCCATCAAAACAAAGTACTACATGCATACTCCTAGGGGGGAGATTGGTAAGAGTTAACCATCGCGCGCCCCCGACCTCCACACAAAGGATGGCAATCAATAAATATCTCATGCTCCAACTTCGTTACATAACGGTTCACCATACGTGCATGCTACGGGAATCACAAACCTCAACACAAGTATTTCTACTAATCCACAATTACTAACTAGCACGACTCTAATACCACCACCTTTATATCGCAAAACTATTGCAAGGAATCAAACATATCATATGCAGTGATCTACAAGTTTTATGTAGGATTTTATGACTAACCATGTGAATGACCAATTCCTGTGATCTCTCTAAATAGATATAAGTGAAGAAAGAGAGTTTAATTATTTCTACAAAAGATATGCCCACGCTCTAACAAATATAAGTGAAGCAAAAGAGCATTCTACAAATGGCGGTTTTCTATGTGAAGAGAAACAGGCAATCCAAACTTCAAATGATATAAGTGAAGCACATGAAGCATTCTATAAAGCCATACTCAAAAGATATAAGTGAAGTGCAATGAGCATTCTATAAATCAACCATGGACTATCTCATACAAGCATGGTGCATCAAAGAAAAGTGAAAACTAAATGCAAAAGACGCTCCAAGATTTGCACATACCGCATGAACGAAACGAATCCGAAAACATACCGATACTTGTTGAAGAAAGATGGGATGCCTTCCGGGGCATCCCCAAGCTTAGACACTTGAGTCTCCTTGAATATTTACTTGGGGTGCCTTGGGCATCCCCAAGCTTGAGCTCTTGCCTATCCTCCTTCTCCTCATATCAAGACCTCCTCGATCTTTGATCACTTCATCCACACAAAACTCAACAGAAAGCTCGGTAAGATATGTTAGTATAATAAAGCAAATCACTGCTCTAAGTACTATTGCAAACCAATTCATATTTTGTTTTTGCAATGTAGCTACTGTAATATATCTTTTCCATGGCTTAATCCACTGATAGAAATCGATAGTTTCATCAAAACAAGCAAACAATGCATCAAAAACAGAATTTGTCTTACATAGGGCAGTCTGTAGTAATCTGAACATTCACCATACCTATGTTACTCGAACAATTCTGAAAAAAGTAGGAAAAATAAAAAAAAATTGTATAGAAAGACAGTGCAAAAAGTTTCAGGTCAGTTTGACGTTCCAGTAAAAAATGTAAAATCGCCAAGACTACTGACCCAAAGTTTACATCTTGCACCGCACAAACCAACAAGCAATGTAAACATCCTAAAGGAAAATCTTGGCACATTATTTTTATAATACAATGGAATTGTACAAGGGGGTAATTATTTTTGTTGAAAAGTTTCTGTAATTAAGATTCACAAAGTTTCCGTGAGCATGAACAAAGTTCAAGGAGCTCCCCCACTTCAACAATGCTTGTCTCTCTCACTTTCACTTTTATTTTTGAAAAAGTTTTAGGTTACCCTCTTTATTTTTTTGTTTTTAAACTTTAGGAAAGCACACAGCATAAATAAATGACTCTCTAAAACTTCCGGGTTGTCTCCCCTGGCAGCGCCTTCTTTAAAGCGATTAAGCTAGGCATAAAGTGCTCAAGTAATGGATCCACCCGGATCCCAAGGTATATGAAAGCCAATTTTAATTAACAATGATTTGTGATTTAATAGTTAGCACAAAGTAACATATATCATGCAACAACGAATTCTAACTCTCTTCCTATGCATCGGCATGTCATAAAAGAAAAATTCATGCACACATAGTAAAGGCCAATGCATAGTATAAACAGTTTCTTGCAATTTTATCATATTGGAAACATGGAGAGGCAGAGATGTAGTTCCTCTCTCATAATAATTGCAATTAGGAGCAGCAAGCACATGCATATCATATTCATCATAATTATCATGTGCAACGGTAAAAGGCAACCCATCAATATAATCCTTAATAAGGGCAAACTTCTCCGATATAGTGTAGTCGGGAGAATTCAAAAAGATAATAGGACTATCATGCGTGGGTGCAATACCAACAGTTTCATGTTTAGCATAAGGAACTATAGCAAGTTCATATCCATAAGCATAATTCATATTGGCTTCTTGGCCACAAGCATAGCAAGCATCATCAAAAAGGGATATTTCAAAAGAATCAATGGGATCATAGCAATTATCATAGAAATCATCCTTCGGTAAGTATGAAGGGAAATTAAACAATGTATGAGATGAAGAGTTACTCCCATTAGAAGGTGGGCACGGGTGATCAATGCGCTCTTCCTCACTTTGTTCTTCGCTCTCCTCCTTATCTTTTTCATCTAATGAGCTCACAGTTTTAGTAATTTCTTCTTCCATAGTTTCCTGCAAAATATTAGTCTCTTCTTGGACAGTGGAGACTTTCTCAATAAATGCATCAATATCGGAATTGTATTCATAATTCTCATAACAATATTTAAGTATAGCAAAATTTTCAGATCTGTAAACAGCATCATCAAGATTTTCACACTCTTTAAACAAAGATTCAATTTCATTAGCACCCATAAAAGCAACAAATTCTTATATTTGTTCCACATCATAGTAATCATATAAACCATTAGCATAAGAAGACAAGGTTTTATTATCATTAAATTCGCATGAAAAGGGAAGGTGTGGAGCCTTCATCCTAGAGAAACAAGTACAATCATATCTCAAGCATAGTTGCCGAGCATACCAATGCAACATATAAATTTGATCCCATAATAGTTTCCCTTTTTGAGTCAAGCGATAATCCCTAAAGTATTCATGTTGATCCAGCGTGTCTCCCATTATAAAGTTGAATGGGGTTTTCTCAGGATTATCAAAGTAGTACATAATATCTTTCACATAATGAGCATCGAGGGTTTTAGGAGGTTCCCCATCTCCATGAGTAGCAAGTACACCTAATTTTTTTGGTATTTTGTGTTCCACATCCATAACTAAGGATAGAGAACAACTTAGAACAGAAAATAAAATCTACTTAGTGATAAAACAAACAAGCACACACGAGAATATTCACCCACGCTAACGGCGCCAGAAAAAGGTCTTGATAACCCACAAGTATAGGGGATCAATTGTAGCCTCTTTCGATAATTAAGAGTGTCGAACCCAACGAGGAGCTAAAGGTAAAACAAATATTCCCTCAAGTTCTATCGACCACCAATACAACTCTACGCATGCTTAATGTTCACTTTACCTAGAACAAGTATGAAACTAGAAGTACCTTGTAGGTGTTTTTGGATAGGTTTGCAAGAATATAAAGAGTGCGTAAATAAAAACTAGGGGTTGTTTAGTTAAAGAAGCAATAAAGTTAGTATAGAGAGTGTGGAAAAGTGGTGGTAGGAGTTGTGAAATTGTCCCTAAGCAATTGACTACTTTACTAGACCGATAGCAAGTTTTATGTGGGAGAGGCCACTGCTAGCATGTCATCCCTGACTTGGAATTCTATGCACTTATGATTGGAACTATTAGCAAGCATCCGCAACTACTAAGGTTCATTAAGGTAAAACAAACCATAGCATTAAGATATATTAGTCCCCCTTCAATCCCGTATGCATCAATTTCTATGCTAGGTTGAAGCTTCTGTCACTCTTGCCCTCCAATACATAGTCCTATCAACATACAACTAACCCTATGGTGTGATCCACGTGCGCGCTCATATGATGGGCACCAAAGGACAGCAACATAACCATAAGCAAATTAAACCAATCATATTAATTCACCAATTACCGATAGGACAACGAAAATCTACTCGGGCATCATAGGATGGCAACACATCATTGGATAATAATATGAAGAATAAAGCACCATTTTCAAGTAGAGGGTACAGCGGGTTGCGGGAGAGTGGACCGCTGTAGATAGATGGGGGAAGGTGATGGAGATGTTGGTGAAGATGAGGGAGGTGTTGGCGTAGATCGCCGTCACACGATGATGGCCCGGGTGGCGTTCCGGCACCACTGGGAGAGAGAGGGAGAAAGCCCCCCTCCTTCTCCTTCTTCCTTGGCCTTCTCCCTAGGTGGGAGAATGGTTTTCCCTCTAGTCCTTGGCTTCCATGGAATGGGAGGGGCGACAGCCCCTCCAAGATTGGATCTGTCTCTCTGTCTCTCTCTGTTTCTGCGTTCCATATTCTGGCCTTTCACCGTTTCTTATATTCCCGGAGATCCGTAACTCCGATTGGATAGAAATTTGAACACGATTTTTATCCGGATATTATCTTTCTTGCGGCGAAAGAAGGGCTCCAACCGCCTTACGGGGTGTCCACGAGGGTCAGGGGCGTGCCTGCCCCCGTGGGGCGCGCCCCCCTGTCTCATGGCCCCCTCGGGCATCGTCTCGCATTGATTCCATTTCCCAAAATTCATAAATATTCCAAAAAAGATCTCCTTCAGTTTTTATCTCGTTTGGACTCCGTTTGATATGGATTTTCTATGGAACAAAAAACTTGCAACAAATGGGAGCTGGCACTGGGCACTGGATCAATATGTTAGTCCTAAAAATAGTATAAAGAGTTGCCAAAAGTATATGAAAGTTGTAGAATATTGGCATGGAACAATCAAAAATTATGGATACGACGGAGACGTATCACACGCCGGCTCTAAATCTCTGGTGGCTAAAGCTTTCCGTCATGGATTTTATTGGTTGACGGCTCATGCTGATGCAGAGGATCTTGTTAGTAAGTGTGATGGCTGTCAGAAATTTTCTCGACGGGCTTGATACGTCTCCAACGTATCTATAATTTTTTATTGTTCCATGTTGTTATATTATCAATCTTGGATGTTGTATAATCATTTTATAGTCATTTTATATCATTTTTTGGTACTAACCTATTGACATAGTGCCAAGTGCCAGTTGTTGTTTTCTGTATGTTTTTTACATCGCAGGAAATCAATAACAGACGGAGTCCAAATGCAACGAAACTTCACAAAGACTTTTTTTGGACCAGAAGACAGCTAATGGGCCAAGGCTGCGTCTGGGGGTGCTCTGAGGAGAGCACAACCCACCAGGGCACGCCAGGAGGCCCAGGCGCGCCCTGGAGGGTTGTGCCCACCTCGAGTGCCCCCCGGACCGCCTCTTTGCTCTATAAATACCCAAAAATTCCCAAAACCCTAGGGGAGTCGACGAAAATCAATTCCAGCTGCCGCAGAGTCCAGAACCACCAGATCCAATCTTGACACCATCACGGATGGGGTTCACCACCTCCATTGGTGCCTCTCGGATGATGCGTGAGTAGTTCTTTGTAGACCTTCGGGTCCGTAGTTAGTAGCTAGATGGCTTCCTCTCTCTCGCAATTCTCAATACAATGGTCTCTTGGAGATCCATATGATGTAACTCTTTTTGCGATGTGTTTGTTGGGATCTGATGAACTTTGAGTTTATGATCAGTTATATCTTTTTATATCCATGAAAGTATTTGAATTTCTTTGATCTCTTTTATGGATGATCTCTTATAGCCTCGTATTTCTTCTCTGATATTTGGGTTTTGTTTGGCCAGCTTGATCTATTTATCTTGCAATGGGAAGAGCTGCTTTGTAGTGGGTTCGATCTTATGGTGCTTGATCCCAGTGACAGAAGGGGAACCGACACGTATGTATCGTTGCTACTAAGGATAAAGCAATGGGGTCTATATCTACATAGATAGATCTTGTCTACATCATGTCATCGTTCTTATTGCATTACTCCGTTTCTCCATGAACTTAATACACTAGATGCATGCTGGATAGCGGTCGATGTGTGGAGTAATAGTAGTAGATGCAGGCAGGAGTCGGTCTACTAATCTTGGACGTGATGCCTATATAATGATCATTGCCTGGATATCGTCATGATTATTGAAGTTCTATCAATTACCCAACAGTAATTTGTTCAACCGTTGTTTGCTATTTTTCTCGAGAGAAGACACTAGTGAGACCTACGGCCCCCGATTCTCTTTCTCATATATTTGCCTATGCGATCTACTTTTCCTTTGCATTTACTTTCAGATCTATTAAACCAAAAATACAAAAATACCTTGCTGCGTTTTATTTTATTTACGATCTATTTATTCAATCTACTACAATTTCCTCGCGTCTGTTTTCCATCTCTGGCACCGTTACCCGAAAGGGATATACAACCCCTTTAACACGTCGGGTTGCGAGTAGTTGTTATTTGTGTGAAGGTGATGTTTACGTTGTGTTGCTTGGTTCTCCTACTGGTTCGATAACCTTGGTTTCATCACTGAGGAAAATACCTACCGTCGTTGTGCTGCATCATCCCTTCCTCTTTGGGGAAATACTAACATAGCATCAAGCCACAATCAAAAGGAATTTCTAGCGCCGTTGCCAGGGAGGATCTTCAACATATAACAAGTTCCTTTCACAAATCTCATCTCCTCGCAATTTACATTATTTGCCATTCACAAAAATTTGCCATTTTATTCACCCACTTTTTTTCGTTCGCCTTTTTCTCGTCAGATCTCTTGTTTGCTATCTCTACTTGTGTTACCATGTGCCTTCTATTTTCTTGCATCTTAGCTTGCTAATAATCTATTGATATGGATCCTCATCCACTTGCTAATCTTTTTAAGAGATCCTGTTATGATGAACCAATTGCTAGTGAGTTGAGTGCACTAGATTATCTTTATGAAGTTTTGCTTGAAATTCGTGAATCTAAAAATTGTGATGAAGTGCCAAAGGAAGAAAAATTCATGAAGTGATTCATGATAGCTCCTTGGATGAAACTCATGATTGAAATTATGTTATTATAAATTCTGTTAATGTCAATTGTGCTAATAATATGCAAAACCCCAAGCTTGGGGATGCTAATATTGCTATGCCCACTACTTATTGCAATGATCATGATTGGGGTGATAATGATTCTTATGATCTTGAAAATTTATTTCAACCTCATGATGAATATGCTTGCGATAATATTAAAAGTGAGTTTGGAAGAGTGTCAACTTTAGATAAAAATAATACCACCTATTTGGAGAGTGTTCAATCTTATGAATTTTTAGATAAAAATGGGCTTGGAGAGGTCATGACTTTATTTGATGATAATCCCACTATTTTGCAAGAGTGTCAACTTTGCATGCATGTGGATCATGACTAGAATATTTTATGTGATAACTATATTGTTGAATTTTATTATGATCCGACATGTAATTATTATGAGAGAGGAAAATATGGTTGTAGAAATTTTTCATGTTACTAAATTACCTCTTGTTATGTTGAGATCGTCAATGTTTTATTCCTCTTCTTTGCATATGTTAGATCTTTCTTGTCTTGGTAATTTGTTTGCTTATAAAATTCCTATGCATAAAAAGTATGTTAGACTTAAATTTGTTTGTCCTATGTTTCATGATGCTCTCTTTGTGTTTCAATTCTTATCTTTCATGTGAGCATCATTAAAATATTATGCCTAGCTAAGGGCGTGAAACTATAGCGCTTGTTGGGAGGCAACCCAATGAATAAAATTTATTTTTTGTCGGGGAAACGACACCTATGGGATCACTGGAATCCCTTCTATGGTTGGCGGACGCGGGGTTGTGAGAAGAGAAGGTTTAGGAGCTAGCACAAAGATCGTTTACCCAGGTTCGGGCCGCGAGGATGCGTAATACCCTAGTCCTGCTTTCGTGTGTATTTCACAGTGTTCTTCAGCTCTCGAACTAGCTATGGTGGCTGCCCCGTTCCCAGGAGCCCAATCCATCTCCAATATGGCTCGGGCCTCCTTTTATAGTCAAAAAGGGGTTACCACATTGGCACACAGGAGGTGGAAAGGTGTACAGTGCGCGAGCTTATCGCCCGACATTACGGGACAAAGCGCATTGAATGCATCGCTTAGGTGTCCCCTTGCTTTATCGGGGACGGGAACGAGGCCCATCCTATCCATCACCGCTCCACCTCGCTTCGACACGCGCCCGGGCCAGCGATGCGTGCGGCGCCATGTAGGCAGGCAGGCAGCTGAGATGGCGCGGTGGTAGGGCCTTCACGAAGATCTGCATGCCACCACGCAGATGCTTGCTGGGTCGGTGTAGAGACCGCCAGTCGCCATGTAGGTGTCTGCCCAGCTGGTTGAGCTAGCAGCTACTTGGGGACAGCGGTGGCATCTTGGCAGACGCGGGCCTGGCTGCGGCCCCGCTGGTGTCCTCGGCAAGGGTCTTGTCGGTGGGCCCGGCAAGGGTCTTGCCGTGATCCCCGGCAAGGCGCTTGCCGGGGGTCTTCTGGATTTCCTCGGCTAGGATCCTGCCGAGGGTCGTCGTCTTCTGGTTCTCACGTGATCTCATGTATTCATGATCTTGACAAAGATCTGCATGCCACCACAGATGTGCCTCCCGAGCCTTGGTTCCAACGTAGTCGTTGGCGGCGTTTGGAACTCTTGGGCTCGAGGGTGGCTCGCTCTGCTGGTACCGGGCAAGTTGCCCCGGCAAGGGCCTTGCCGGGGGAGTCCACCTCGCCCTCTTGCTCTTTGATGTTCTTGGTCTTGGCGTTGTTTTTGTTGGCCTTGTGCTTTGGTTTCCCTCCGGCTTCCCTCCTCCGCCATGTTAAGTGTGGCCGCGGGTGCGGCTCTGACTGCCCGTGCTCAAGTAAAGGGGTCAAAAAGAGAGCCCCTACTTTTGTACACCGGCAGGAGCCCCCGGGCCTGGGCCACACATAAGCACAACGCGTTGTTGGGCTAGGCCCAGAACGGTGCGCGGGCAGGTGGGGCGGATTTTACCACAGTAACTTTTCGGCCGCTGCGCTCCCCACGACCCGTGTTGAATGCGCGACGTGGAGGGTCGTGCATGACGTGGGGGTCATGCGTGGGGCGATCTCCGCACGCATGCGTCACATCACAGTTAATGGGAAAAGAGGCGGCTCGCGTCTTCCCCGTAAAAAGGAATAACCGCGGGCGCACTGCTCATTTACCCCCTGCGCCTTCTCCAATCTTGGAACTGTCTTCCCCTTCTTCCTCCCTCTCGAGCTTTTGCCCCCTTTCACCGCCGCCGCGCCTTTGTCTTCCTCAACCGCCATGGCACCCAAAACCAGCAGAGGCAAGGGGGTGGCTAAGGATGCCAGGGAGAGGAGCCGCCGGAGAGCGGGTTGGTGGTGCAGCGGACGCAGCACGCCTACTTTCCGTCAATGGTCGATGCGGTCGAACTTCGGGACTACTTCAAGCACCTGTGGGGGTGGAAGACGGGGAGCGAGACGACGGGGCATCCGGCCACGGGCGTCATCCCTGGTGCCTTCGCCAAAGCCGGCCCGAGTCGGTACCCATTTTTCGTCGATTACTTCTCCAGCGGGCTCTGTCCCCCTTTCTCCGATTTCTTCAACGACGTCATGCACACCTATGGCTTTCGCCTTCTGGATTTTACTCTGAATGTTGTGGCGTACATGTCCCTTTTCTCTCATCTCTGTGAGGGCTTCACCGGAGTGCATCCCAACACGGCGCTCTTCCGCCACTACTTGTTCCCTCGTATCCAAAAGGGGGCGCCATTTCCGATTGTGTCGCCTGGATCCCTAGGACCCAGGAGAAAGAGACATATCCGGACGGCACCTAGAAGGATAGGTGGGAGGAGTGGCGGGGCCGGTGGTGCTAGATTGAAGAGAAGGATCCGCCGGACTTTTGCCGGGTCCGCCGCCGGTCCGCAGAAACGACTGGAGTGATGTCGATGTCAACGACAAGAAGCTCACGGTCGCCACCACCAGGATTCTTTGTCTCACCGAGGCCGAGCTCACCCTTGAGATGATCGAGGCGGATTTCATCCACCATCGAATCGCTCCGCTGCACAACAAGGGGAGGCCGTCCTGGCTCTTCACGAACGCCACCGACATCATGAGGCTCCGCCCTAGCTTGGACCACAACCTCACGGTGATGGGGCACGCCCACTTCTGCCAGCGGCTCTTCCAGCTCGATGTGAACCGCGACGGCAAGGTCGAGCGGTCCGGCAAGGCTGCGAAGGCCGCTGCAAAAGCCGGCAAGGTCGCCAAGCGGCCCTTGTTTGGGTTGCCGGCGGGCGTGGTCCCGCTGAGCAACAACTTGCACCGAAACGACATCATCGCCATGATGCCGGAGTTCAACGCGCACGGCCTCGTCCCAACTTGGGCCCAGCCGCCGGAGGATCAAGTGCAGGAGTTCTTTGACACCTTGGAGGAGAAGTACGTCTGCGCCGAACCGCGGCTCGTACAGGACAACACCCAAGCGGAGCTGGATTACATCGCCGCAAGGGTGGCGGCGGAGCTTGCCAAGGAGGCCGCAGCGCCGGTGGCATGGAGGACAAGGCCGCAGTGGCTGCGGAGGAAAAGGAGCTTTCCCAGTGGGCGGAGTCTGCTGGGGAGGCCAGCAGCGCCGGCACCGGGTCTCCTCTCATCGAGGATGTGGTCGACGAGGCGTCGGAGGAGGAGGCCGAGGCTGTCGATCCCCCAGCCCCGGGGAGAGGGCGAATCCTGCGGTGGGCCACCTCCAGCGAGCCGGCCCGGCCCGGCAGGGGCGTGCAATCGCGGCAAGCCCAAGAGGGTTCCGCGCGCCAGACAAGGGTCGCGGCAGCGAAGAAGAAAGCACCTGCCTCTTCTTCGTCCAAGCGCCCTCGGACTTCATCAGCTTCCCCTCCTCCGGTAGATGTCGACGTGGAGGTCGTCTTTGATTTTGGGTCCCTTAGCCCAAGGAGGATGAGGAAAGCGGCAGAGGAGGAGGTGGAGGACGAGTAAGTATCTTGTCCCTTTCTATCATCTCCATCCCCTCAGACCGTGCCACTTATCTTTATTCCCTTTCATCTTTGCAGGGATGCGGAGACACTGGCCCAGAGGGTGAAGAGGGCCAGGGCTTCGGCGAGCGGCCAGCCCCTGGCAGGCGCTTCCGGTACACCACTGGTGGTGTTGAGCAGCCCCCGGCACAGCCCCCAGCGTAAGTCCATCACTCACCCCTCGTCAACATGTGTCGGGGGCACGATCTCTTGGTGCTAACCTTGCCGTGGTTGCATGAGGAGGACAGCTGCAGGAGGAGCCACAGAGGGCTACCCCCAACACGCCGCCCCCATTGACCACGCCGCCCCGAGGGGCATCCCCGGCAAGGGCGCCAAGCACCGAGCCCATGTACACGGAGGAGGAGGAGGCGAACTCGGGCGCTGGTGGCTTTGCCTCGGCGCCAAGTGTTGGTGGAGAGGGGACCTCTGCTTCCCGGCCCGGCACGGGTAAGTTACTCGCCTTCCGTCCTTGTCTTTTTCTATTCTTTCTGAATCTTGGCCTTGGCTTCGACTCATCCCCTTCTCGGCATCCAGACCCTCCCTCGGTGGACCGGGGAGACATAGACACCGTCATCGAGGATGTCGCCAAGGATGCTGCGGCGGAGGCTGAGAAGATCGCCACCGAGGAGGCCGCCAAGGGTGCCGCTAAGGACGCCGCCAAGGGGCCCGACAGGGAGTCCCGCAAGGCTGCTGCCGAGGAGGCCGGCAAGGGGCCTGCCGAGGAGTCCGGCAAGGCCGCTGCCGAGGAGGAGGTGGTTGACGACCAACCTTCCTCCTCCGCTGCCTCTGGCTCAGGCAGGTACCTGAGGGTGAGTGACGACCTGTTCGTCCACCTCCCAGGGACGGCGAGCACTGAGGCACCCATCGGACGGGAGGTGTTCGATGATGAAGTGCTCGCCACCGCCAGGCTTGAGGTCATTGACGAGCCGAGCGCTGGTGGCGGCGGTTCCCAGGAAGAGCGGCTCCTCCAGGCCATGGGCGCCAACTTCAAGAAGCTCCACACGCTTCACCGCGCTCGCCTGGACAAGGCCAAGTCCATGATAGCGGTGGTGGACAAGGCGGAGGCGGACCTCGAGAAGCGCGCCGCCGAGGCGCAGGCTTTGTTCCACATGCCCACAAGGACCAGAAGGCCGCCCAGGACGCGCTGGCTGAGCGCGACCTGACGCTCATTATGAAGTAGGCCGACATCGAGAAGTCCCAGGAACTGGCGAAGCAGCAGGCTGCTCAGGCCGAGGCCGCTCGGCACCAGTGAAGGAAATATGCCCTAGAGGCAATAATAAAGTTATTATTTATTTCCTTATATCATGATAAATGTTTATTATTCATGCTAGAATTGTATTAACCGGAAACATAATACATGTGTGAATATATAGACAAACAGTATGTCACTAGTATGCCTCTACTTGACTAGCTTGTTAATCAAAGATGGTTATGTTTCCTAACCATGAACAAGGAGTTGTTATTTGATTAACAAGGTCACATCATTAGTTGAATGATCTGATTGACATGACCCATTCCGTTAGCTTAACACTAGATCGATTAGTATGTTAATGATATCTTCATGACCAATACATGTTCCTATAACTATGAGAGTATGCAACTCCCGTATACCGGAGGAACACTTTGGGTACAACCAAACGTCACAAAGTAATCGGGTGATTATAAAGGAGTACTACAGTGTCTCCAATGGTACTTGTTGGGTTGGCGTATTTCGAGATTAGGTTTTGTCACTCCGATTGTCGGAGAGGTATCTCTAGGCCTTCTCGGTGATACACATCACTTAAGCCTTGCAAGCATTACAACTAATGAGTTAGTTGTGAGATGATGTATTACGAACGAGTAAAGAGACTTACGGTAACGAGATTGAACTAGGTATTGGATACCGACGATCGAATCTCGGGTAAGTAACATACCGATGACAAAGGGAACAACGATGTCGTTATGCGGTTTGACCGATAAAGATCTTCAGAGAATATGTAGGAACCAATATGGGCATCCAGGTTCCGCTATTGGTTATTGACCGAGAATGGTTCTAGGTCATGTCTACATAGTTCTCGAACCCGTAGGGTCCGCACGCTTAACGCTTCGATGACAGTTCATAATGAGTTTATAAGTATTGATGCACCGAAGGTTGTTCGAGTCCGGATGTGATCACGGACATGACGAGGAGTCTCGAAATGGTCGAGACATAAAGATTGATATATTGGAAGCCTACATTTGGACTTGGAAGGGTTCCGAGTGAAAACAGGAAGTTCTGGAACACCGGGGTTACGGAACCCCGGGGTATATGGGCCCTCATGGGCCTTGAGGGAGAAGGAGAAGGGCCGGCCGGGTGGGCTGCGCGCCCCTCCCCCTCTAGTCCGAATTGGAAAAGGAGGGGGGCGGCGCCTTCCCTCTTCCCTCCTCCAATCCTAGTCCAACTAGGAGGGGGAGTCCTACTCGGTGGGAGTAGGACTCCTCCTTGGTGCGCCTCCTATAGGGCCGCCACCTCCCCTTGTCTCCTTTATATCACGGGGCAGGGGGCACCCCATGACACACAAGTTGATCTACGGATCTTTCCTTAGCCGTGTGCGGTGCCCCTTCCACCATATTCCACTTCGGTCATATCGTCAGAGAGCTTAGGCGAAGCCTCGCGCCGGAGAAGTCATATCGTCCGCGAGCTTAGGCGAAGCCCTGCGTCGGTGGAGCATCAACATCGTCCACCACGCCGTCGTCTTGACGGAACTCATCCCCGACACTTTGCTGGATCGGAGTCCGGGGATCGTCATCGAGCTGAACGTGTGCAGAACTCGGAGGTGCCGTACGTTCGGTGCTTGGATCGGTCGGATCGTGAAGACGTACGACTACATCAACCGCGTTGTTATAACGCTTCCGCTTTCGGTCTACGAGGGTACGTGGACGGACACTCTCCCCTCTCGTTGCTATGCCATCATCATGGTCTTGCGTGATCGTAGGAAATTTTTTGAAATTACTACGTTCCCCAACAACCAGCAGCAGGCTGCGCTAAACTCCCAGGAGGAGAACCTTGCCATGCGCGAGGAGAGGCTCGCTGCAACGCTCCGCGGCAAGGATGAGGAGGTGGAGAAGCTCGTCATGTAGCGGACCCAGGAGCAGGAGCAGAGGCACAAGGAGGCACTCGATGCCCAGGCTCTGGCTCACGCCGGCAAGGTAAAAGAGCTGCAGGCGGAGCGGGACGGGCTGAAGGACTAGACCCTGAGCTGGCCAAGGAGAAAGACACGCTCAATGGTGCCCTAGCGGAGGCGCAGGGAGCAGTCCTCAGCAAGGATGAGCAGCTCTCCAAGGCCAACAACTCTATGACCTAAAGCTGAAGCTGGAGTGTCGGTGTCAAAACCGGCGGATCTCGGGTAGGGGGTCCCGAACTGTGCGTCTAGGCGGATGGTAACAGGAGACAAGGGACACGATGTTTTTACCCAGGTTCGGGCCCTCTCGATGGATGTAATACCCTACTCCTGCTTGATTAATATTGATGATATGGGTAGTACAAGAGTAGATCTACCATGAGATCAGAGAGGCTAAACCCTAGAAGCTAGCCTATGGTATGATTGTTTCGTCCTACGGACTAAAACCCTTCGGTTTATATAGACACCGAATAGGGTTAGGGTTACACAGAGACGGTTACAAAGGTAGGAAATCTACATATCCAGACGCCAAGCTTGCCTTCCACGCCAAGGAAAGTCCTATCGGGACAAGGGACAAAGTCTTCAATCTTGTATCTTCATAGTCTAGGAGTCCGGCCAAAGATGATAGTTCGGCTATCCGGACACCCCCTAGTCCAGGACTTCCTCAGTAGCCCCTGAACCAGGCTTCAATGACGACGAGTCCGGCGCGCATATTGTCTTCGGCATTGCAAGGCGGGTTCCTCCTCCGAATACTTCATAGAAGATTTTGAACACAAGGATAGTGTCCGCTCGCAAAACAAGTTCCACATACTACCGTAGAGAATAATTTTGCACAGATCTGGCGATGTATTCATGGCGTGACATCACACCACGCCAAGCCTTTATTTGAATCGTTCTTTTCTGGCCCACCTCGGTAGGCGTTTAGCGAGGCGGTTTCCTTGGCACGTCTTATCAAAGCGTAGATCGTGCCCCTTATTCCGGATTCTCATCAATACGGACATGGGTAACCCAACCGTGCCCGTTGGCACGCCTCCTCTATCAAAGGCGAGTCCCAATCGACCACGGGGAGGGCTCTTGGTATTCAACCTCTTTATAATGAGACCAAGGCCCTCTTCTTTTTTCCACCCTCCATTGGATTCGCCTCGCGCATCGAGTTCTAACACCCAAAGCTTTAGATTTAGGCGCTTCGGACCTTCGACGATGTCTGGCTCCGACCAGCTTGGCCGATGGATGTCTTCTTCCGTCATAGAAGAAGATGTGCTAAAGCTGCGAGACGCCAGGTATCTAACCGGCGAGATTTCGCATAGGCTGCCTGCTCCAGGGCAGGTCATTCCCACTCCCGAGCCCGGCGAGAGCGTGGTGTTCGTGTCTCACTTCCTTCGGGGTTTAGGCTTCCCAACGGATCCCTTTGTGCGGGGGCTCATGTTTTATTATGGGCTGGATTTCCATGACTTGAATCCGGAGTCCATCCTCCATATCTCGTCATTCATTGTCAGATGTGAAGCCTTCCTCCATATTACCCCTCACTTTGGATTGTGGCTCAAGACCTTCAAGGTGGAGCCAAGATGATCGAGGGGCAACAAGCAGAAAAGTGAGGGGCGGTCATAAGCAAGTGTGTTGATGCTCCGTGGCCCGAGGGCTCTTTTCAAGAGGAGCTTGGTTTGTGGCAACGGGAGTGGTTTTATATCACCGCTCTGTGGGCACCAAATGGGTGGCGCCACCCGCCTTCCGCTCAGTCCACCACAGCCGGGCTGGCATCATGGGTCAACCGGGGCTCGACTGGGGCCGTCCAAGGACGTTCCTACATTGCAGGGCCGTATTCGAGACCTCCAAGAAAGAGATATCAATCTGGTCGTGGCGGCGAGTTATGCTGATTCGGCGTATACGCCTCAAGAACGTCGCTCCCACCGTCTGTGGGAGTTTAATCCGGAGGGACCACGAGCTCTCCAACATTTTATGGGCGCGACGCCCAAGGAGATGTACAAACTGTTCTTTGGATCACAAGTGAAGTGTCCGGACTTGACCGAGGACGTAGGTCTAAGCTGCAATCACCCGGATACTCAAGTAAGTAACCTCAGAATCGGACAGTTGTTCATTCATTTATCATATATATGCCCTTTAAGGAGCCGTTTCTTGAATAGGAGTGTATAGCCAAGGCAAAGTTGATAAGGTGTCCGGCCCTCCCAGAGACCACGCGGATCCCATCTTGACCAAGATGTTGAAGGCCGCGCCTTTTAAAGAAGGAGAAGGGGGAGCAGGGAAGCAAGCCTCCATGAAGGAGGCTTTCAAGGAAGAGGGGATCGGGAACCTCCCTCCAAGGTGAGAAGAGGACCGCTTCCGAAGACCCGGAAGCCAAGGCCTCAAAACGGGGAAAGAAGTCTTCGTCAGAAAGTCCGGCGCCGGGAAGTACCCCAGCCGCACTATTTCCCCAAGGGGATCAGCCCTCCAGCGAGCCGTAAGTAAAAAGAAGGGGTCCTGTGAATAAAGAACATCCCTGTATTTATTTCTGAAGATAACCAAAATTGTACCTTGTAGTTCGGATCTCAGCCCTTCTCAGCAGAGCTCGTCTTCGGGGGATCTTCGGCCGGAGATGATAGAGAGCGAAACGCCTCCACCTATCGCGCCTGCGAGGCGGGCGACCACAGTGTCGCCACGGAGAGTTTCCCGAGTCCGCGGGGCCGGACGGTCCAGCGCCAACCGGGCGTGCTTGGTCGGAGGAGCTGAAGGACCTGTTCTCGGGCGGCGTATATCTCGAGAAGATCACCGTGCGCTAATGGCTATGGTAATTGAAAGAATTGCGTCCGCCGAGAGCGGATTGCATGAAGCCGCCAAGTTTATCGACGGGTTTGAGGTCTGAAAAAAATGATGTACCTTCCGGCGGTTATGCATATAGAATGCGCCAATATAGATAGTAGCCCCCGAGACTCGGTATCTTGTCACAACTGACAGCGTGCCGAGGATCATAATCTCAGTACTAACATGTCGTCGTTCCTATGTAGGTGGCGGGGCGTCCGGTGGCTAGCCGGACTGATGAATTTGCCGAACTAAAGCGGCAACTTGAGGAGGCGGATGCGGACATCGTGCTGGTCAATAAATGGTCTGACGAGTCACAAGGTATGCGACTTCTCCGCGGACACCTGGTAAGGGAGCTTGACGCCCATGCCTTACTACTTGTATGCTTTGATGCACGGTGTGTAGCCATTTCTTGTGGAGAGGCTGCAGCGGAACTTGCCCGAGCTAAAGAGCAAGCTCGAAGAGTAAAGCGGCAGCTTTAAAGGCGTCAAGAGCTGAAAGTTTAACAGGTTGCTCACTACCGAAGCAAAGAGGAAATGGCCGATTTGGCCTCAAACCGAAGAATACTACTGACCACCGCGAGGTTCTTGAAAAGAACGTCAAGCGGAACAAGAGGACCTGAAAAGGCCACCGCCAAATCCAAGGATGCCCGGTTCCGCTATGAGAGCTGCCAAGGAGGAGCTGAGTCGGGCCGGGATATTGCGGCTGGAAAACCGTTTACGCCACTGAAGGAAATATACGGATCCGAAGTATGCTCAGTTGGACAAGCTGTGGAGTTCGGAGGATGCTTATCTGGACTTAGCGGCGAGCGCTGCGGACGCGATTGAGCACTTCCGAGGCCAGAAGGGGCACAGAAGGGAAGAGCTATTTTGGTCGCAATTCCATAGTCCGGAGCGTCCTCTTCCGTTGACCGATCGGTTGGCCGAATGGGCCGAGCTGAATCGATTATCCGGACTTGCCATGAAGCATGTCATGACTCATTTGTGGCCAGGGGGACCTCAGCCGAAGAGTTATTTTGGCTTAGTGCGTGATTCCTTGGTGCGGTACCGCGTATCGACGCAATGAAGCGGTCGGCGTGTATTGAGGGGGCGCAGATGGCTCTTGCCCGTGTCAAGGCATACTGGGCTGAGATGAAAGCCACCGATATTGCGTCCCCAGATTCGGACGTCAGCCGAGTACCAGTCGAGCGCTATTTTGAGGAAGTTCTTCCGGGCGCTCGTTTGATAGAGACGCAAAGGTTTCGAAGGATGTTATGTTTGAATGACATGTATAATTTTATGAAACAACGTTTCAATTTAATGTAAGAGCTTTTTATACTTGTGCCTTCAAGTAGCAAACTACCTCCTGTGCAGCCGTTGATGTATATATGTATATAACCTGAAAGATGGCAGTCTTTGGCTTCAGCCCCCACGCACATAGTGCGGGGGTGTTTGCAAAGAAGTCGCGCTTTCACACTTAATCCAACATCTTGGTCCTATAAAGGAGGTGGTAGTGTAGCAAACTAGGCAACCGGACTATAATGCTTTATCACTTTCACTTAGCCATAGGAGTTCGATGGTGGGGCTACTATATAGCCCCTGGGGGCACCGCACTCTCCCGAATTCGGGGTGCGTATGTGCCTGACCGAAAATACGGTCCTTCGTTTATGCTGAGGAATTCTAAACATTCCGGTGAGTCATCGAGTGGTTGACCAGTCTATCGCTATATCATGACAGTAAGTTTTCGGCTTTCTCTACTGAGGTGCTCGCCCGGCCGAACCTGGGCACAATCGCGATAGTTCTCCAGTGCCGCTTAGCCGATAGAAGCGGAACGTAAGGTGGCAAAACCAGGAGCCGGGCAAACCCAACATTTGACCAAAGACATGATTCGAGCTGATGCATATAAGGCCTAACTCGAGACGCCGAACACTCCCTAAGGTATTCGGTCTTTATAAAGCGGGCGAACAATGCCCTTGGTAACAAGCCCCGGTGTCCAGTGCGTGCAAACTTCGGCCGGCCCGATGCCAAAACGCCACCTCCTCCTCGGTTATAATAAGAGACCGGGGGATGAGTAACAACAAGAGACAGTGAAAAAGGTTTACGCATGGTCTTAATCTGAAAAGAATCCTTGCAACGGGTCCCTGCTGCACGTTTGCGCATGTGTCTCCGTTGTGCCGTATCCTGGACGGGTATAGCACGGCGTTCATCTGTAAAAGAGAGGAACTTAGTTTGAAAAAGATCACGCTAAAATGTAATTGGAAATAAAATAGAGTATGATTCAAAATGAGTAAAATTGAGCTTTATTGTCTCTTGTTGTACATGCGTGGAGCCCCTTGTAAGGGGGTACGCGGCTAGTAAGCATCATGTTTATTTATGCCGGACTCGCCTAACCGTGTCCGGGGTCTGAACGACCCAGCTTTAGACGCTTTTGGCCAGCAAGGCCGTATTAGTGTGAGGCTGTTAAGGCAGTCTCACATTCTTTCCTTGAGGGACACGCGCAGCTTCCCTTTAATGAAATGATGCCTCGTGGACCGGGCATTTTAAGTTTAAGAGATGCATAATGCGGTATTGCGTTAAAGCGGGCGAAAGCTTGGCCCCAAAGAGTGCTTGATGGCTACTTTTAAATGGGGCGATGTGGAAGACCAACTTTTCTGACGGAAGGCTGTCGGGTGAGCGAACATAACTTCCAATAGTAGGGAGCCCGTACAATGGGCATATGTGCTGGCATTATTCCTTGGAAGGAAGTGTTGCTATGGCTAATCCTGTTTGGGTTTATCCCCATGTTGCGGATTGTGTCCCGACATAGCAGGTTTAAATCATCGCCGCTGTCCATTAGGACTTGCGTAAATTGAAGACCTGTCGATTGTAGGTTCTAGTATCAAGGCAGTCCATCCTGCGTTCCGGATACTTTCGGAGTAGTCCCGATGGTCGAAGGTAATTGGTTTTGACAACCGGTGTTGGGACTCATTGGGGTAGATTGTGCGGTAGCGTAATTCAATGGGTGCCGCCTGCTTTTCCTCTTTTGTTACTTGAAGTAAGTTTACGCTTTGACCTCTTGTGGGAAATTCTTTTGTTTTCCTGCTCGCTTGTGGTGCTCGTCATCATCCTCACTTGGTGTGTCGAGCCCCTTGTGTTCGGCGTTGAGTCTGCCGGACTGCTTGAAGACCCAACAATCTCTGTGGGTATGGTTTGCGAGCTTCCCGGAGTACTTGTGGATTTGGCATATCGTGTCCAAGATTTTGTTTAAGTTGGATAGCTCATCGCTATTGTCCTTAAGGGGCAGTTTTTTATTGTTCTGCCGTGAGCTTTTGAATCCGGCATTGACTGCCGCGCTCTTTGGACCGTTCCCCTTAATTCGGCGCTGGTCCTTGTTGCGTCGTGGTTTCCCATTCCCATCCCTGACTTCGGATGTACTTGGGTCGCTGGTACTGCATCTTGCTAGCCAGATATCCTCTCCCGCGCAAAAGCGGGTCATGAGGCTTGTTAGTGCGGCCATTGTTCTTGGCTTTTCCTGGCCAAGGTGTCTGGCGAGCCATTCATCTCGGACGTTGTGTTTAAAACCTGCTAAGGCTTCGGCGTCCAGACAGTCGACTATTTGGTTCTTTTTGGTGAGGAACATGTTCCAGAAATTTCGAGCTGACTCTCCGGGCTGTTGGATTATGTGACTTAGATCGTCTGCGTCCGGAGGTCGGACATAGGTTCCCTGGAAATTGGCCCGAAAAGCATCCTCAAGCTCTTCCCAACTACCAATGGTGTTTTCGGGGAGGCTTTTAAGCCAATGCCGGGCTGGCCCTTTGAGCTTGATGGGTAGGTATTTTAAGGCGTGGAGATCATCTCCTCTGGCCATGTGTATGCGGAGGATATAATCCTCAATCTAGACTCCAGGGTCTGTCGTTCCGTCATATGCCTCTATGTTTACGGGCTTGAATCCCGCTGGAAATTCATGATCCAGCACCTCATCGGTGAAACATAGAGGGTGCAGGGCGCCCCTGTATTTGGGTGTGCCGTGCTGTTCGGATATTTGACGTGTTTTATTGCTCGCCAGAACTTGTTTCCTTGGCCCGTAGATAGATCTAACTGGGCCATCCTTTTGGTGCGAATCCTTATGCGGATCGCGTGCCGGCTTGTGTGCGGCGCCGCTTGCCGCTCTACGTTTGCCATGTGGTCGTCTATCCGACCCGGCGGCCTCTTTGTTTTTTGATCGTGGGGGCTCTACGGCCTCCTCATCGAATTCGGGCAGTAGTTTGTGCTTTGCGTAGCTCTTTGCTTGGCGGCTGTCGCCATATCTGTCTGCAGTGTTGAGTAATTTACTCCATCTCATTCGGAGTGCATCTTCCGCTGTTCTGAGCCTCTGCTTTACGCTTTTTCAAGCTACGCGCAGAGCGAGGAGCTCTTTGTGGAGGTTCTTCGATCCAATGACGTGTCCGGCGTGAGATCGTCCGGACTGTTGTCCTTGCCGGGACGGGTTGTTTGTCCAAGTTGGCCTGTTCGGATAGTTGCTCAATGGCATGTTCGTCGGCCGGCTCACCCTGCTCTATGGCTGGAGTGCGTGGGCGCTATCTTTGTCGAGGTGGGGTTTTGAGCGCGCCACGCCGCGCCGCTTTGATCGCTTCCCGAGGGAATTTTCTTTCGCAGCGTCTCGTCGTTCCTCGTAATCGCTTCCCTTAGGTGTGTCGACCATATATATATCGTAAGTTGAGGTGGCCATCCAGTGCCCTGTGGGCGCTGGTTCTTGGTCGTCTCCGGCGTCGTTGTCCATATCGTCGATGTCCTCGGAGTCGAAGTCGAGCATGTATGTTAAGTCATCGACAGTGGCTACAAAGTGGGTGGTGGGTGGGCGTTGAATTTCTTCGTCGTCCGAATCAAAACCTTCCGGACCGTAGTTCGGCCAGGGCTCCCCTGACAAAGAGAGAGACTTTAATGAGTTCAGGATATCACCAAAGGGCCAGTGTTGAGAGATGTCCGCGGCGGTGAACTCCATAACCGGCGCCCAGTCAGATTCGACTGGCAGGGGCGCGGGAGGTTCGGAGTCCGGAAAGGAGTCCGGCACCTGGGAGTCACGAGATTTGCAAAGGACAGGGATGGTGTTCGGCTCAATCGCCATAGAGATTTCAGCCCCCGAGGCGGTGTCCAACCAACCATCCTCGATCGGCGAAACCGGCTCCGAATTAAGGGTCAGAGCGGGCACTGGTGCGGCCTCCAGGGCAGCCTTTCGGGCGGTAGAGCTAGATCGTACCCATCGAGACAAAGGCGGCACGCGCTCAGGGCTCGAATCCGTCGAAGATCAAGTCTCCGCCGACATCGGCCGTATAGTTCAAGCTTCCAAATCTGACCTGATGGCCAGGGGCGTAGCTTTCGATCTGCTCCAGATGGCCTAGCGAATTGGCCCGTGGTGCAAAGCCGCCGAATACGAAGACCTGTCCGGGGAGAAAAGTCTCACCCTGGACTGCGTCGTTGCTGATGATTGGAGGAGCCATCGGGCCTATAGGTGACGACACAGAGGAACTCTCAATGAAAGCACGAATGTCGGTGTCAAAACCGGCGGATCTCGGGTAGGGGGTCCCGAACTGTGCGTCTAGGCGGATGGTAACAGGAGACAAGGGACACGATGTTTTTACCCAGGTTCGGGCCCTCTCGATGGAGGTAATACCCTACTCTGCTTGATTAATATTGATGATATGGGTAGTACAAGAGTAGATCTACCACGAGATCAGAGAGGCTAAACCCTAGAAGCTAGCCTATGGTATGATTGTTGTTAGTCCTACGGACTAAAACCCTTCGGGTTATATAGACACGAATAGGGTTAGGGTTACACAGAGTCGGTTACAATGGTAGGAAATCTACATATCCGTATCGCCAAGCTTGCCTTCCACGCCAAGGAAAGTCCTATCCGGACAAGGGATGAAGTCTTCAATCTTGTATCTTCATAGTCTAGGAGTGCGGCCAAAGATGATAGTTCGGCTATCCGGACACCCCCTAGTCCAGGACTCCCTCATGGAGGGTCTTGACAAGATGCTTTCGGAGGCCAAGGCCTGGGAGGAGACCCTGGCCAGGGATCTGGAGGCTGAGAAGCAGCAGCGGAAGAACGAATCTACCAACCACAAGGACCTCGTGGAAGGTGACAACCACTGGATCGGCCACCTCGAAGATGTCGCCGGCAGGATCACCACGCAGCTGGCTACCATGGGGATGCCAAGTGTGAGGTACACCCCGGAGCACAACGTGAGACCCAACGCCAAGTTGGCCCTGTTCTTCGAGGGTGTTCTTGGAGCCCTGGAGCATTTCCGCTCCACCAAGGCAACTTTCCTGGCCAATGAGGCCAGGAGGCTTTGCCGGGGCGCCATGACCAAGGTTCTCACCAAGGTGGCGTACTGGAACCCCTCCCTCGACTTCGACGCTGCGCTGGAGAGCTTGCCGGAGGATGTGGACCTCGCGCCGCTCAGGGAGCGTATCGAGCCCGTCATCAGCGGCATCGATGGAATCCAGAGGGTACAGGGCCAGCGCCGGGACTAGGCACCCCGTTTCTTATCGCTGCTGCAGGTTCATCACCAAGACAATTTTTATCTCTAGTTAGAACCGCAGCAACAATTGATGTAATATAACTCCGCAGCACTTTTGATATTATGCATGTTACTTTCCTGTTCAATCCCCCCTTTGTAGGTCCACCCTATGTTCATCGGGTAAGCTTACCGGCGCGTAAACCCAGGGCACGGCTCCTCGAGGACGGATCCTCGATAGCCTGTCGGGTGTGCTTGCTGCCAGGCAAACCACCTTACCACCCTCAACGCGGCCACTCGAATTGTCGAGCTTGACTCAAGTCAGAATCGAGAGCGTTGCCAATTGCGGAAGGCTACCGTGCCGTTCTCGACGCAGCCGCTTAAGCTGTTAAGCAGACTCGAAACAGAGTAAGGGCGTTGCCAATAGCGGAATGGCCCCATTGCGTGCAGGTTTTCCATACAAAGGACGAGATCTCTGAGGGGAATAACCTTATATAAAAAAGGAAATATTTAAAGTTCGGCATGACTTAGCTTTCCTGTCGCCGCACTGGCACCCTTCACGCTTGCAGGTGGCGCCATTCTCTTGGTCGTCTTCTTCTTTAGAGGCCATGGCCATGAGGAAATGCTAGGCTAACTGCTAGACCAGATTCTGACAACTGCGCCCCCTACCTGGCGCGCCTAATATGTCGGGGAAATGACACCTATGGGATCACTGGTATCCCTTCTAAGGTTGGCGGGCGCGGGGTTGCGAGAAGAGCAAGTTTAGGAGCTAGCACAAAGATTGTTTACGCAGGTTCGGGCCGCGAGGATGCATAATACCGTAGTCCTGCTTTGGTGTGTATTTCAGATTGCTCTTGAGCTCTCGAACTAGCTACGGTGGCTGCGGCGTTCCCAGGAGCCCAATCCTTCTCCAGTATGCCTCGGGCCTCCTTTTATAGTCGAAAAGGGGTTGCCACATTGGCACACAGGAGGTGGAAAGGTGTACAGTGCGCGAGCTTATCGCCCGGCATTACGGGACAAAGCGCATTAAATGCATCGCTTAGGTGTCCCCTTGCTTTATCGGGGACGGGAACGAGGCCCGTCCCATCCGTCGCCGCTCCGCCTCCCTTCGACACGTGCCCGAGCCAGCAATGCGTGTGGCGCCATGTAGGCAGGCAAGCAGCTGAGATGGCGCGGTGGTAGGGCCTTCACGAAGATCTCCATGCCACCACGCAGGTGCTTGCTGGGTCGATGTAGAGGCCGCCCGTCGCCACGCAGGTGCCTGCCCAGCTGGTTGAGCTAGCAGCTGCTTGGGGATGGCGGTGGCATCTTGGCAGACACGGGCCTGGCTGCAGCCCCGCTGGTGTCCTCGGCAAGGGTCTTGTCGAGGGGCCCAGCAAGGGTCTACCTGTGGCGCTGCGGTCCTCCCCGGCAAGGCGCTTGCTGGGGGTCTTGTGGATTTCCTCGGCTAGGATCCCGCCGATGGTCGTCGTCTTATGGTTCTCACCTGATCTCATGTATTCATGATCTTGACAAAGATCTGCATGCCACCACAGAGGTGCCTCCCGAGCCTTGGTTCCAACGTAGTCGTTGGCGGCGTTTGGAACTCTTGGGCTCGAGGGTGGCTCGCTCTGCTGGTACCGGGCAAGTTGCCCCGGCAAGGCTCTTGCCGGGGCCGCGGAGGCCGCCCTGGAAAGGGCCTTGCCGGGGGAGTCCACCTCGCCCTCTTGCTCTTTGGTGTTCTTGGTCTTGGCATTGTTTTTGTTGGCCTTGTGCTTTGGTTTCCCTCCGGCTTCCCTCCTCCGCCATGTTAAGTGTGGCCGCGGGTGCGGCTCTGACTGCCCGTGCACAAGTAAAGGGGTCAAAAGGAGAGCCCCTACTTTTGTACACCGACATTTTTGCTTTTTGCTTGCACAATTATGCTACTGTTATGATTGTGTTTTTTGTGTTTTAATTAGTGTTTGTGCCAAGTAAAGCCTTTAGGATCTTCTTGGGTGATAGTTGTTTGATCTTGCTGAAAAACAGAAACTTATGCACTCACGAAAATAATTTTCATAGATCACAGAAACGTGATTTTACCCTGATTCTTTTTGCAGAAGATTAATATACAAATTTCTTAGGTCGTCCTAATTTTTCAGAATTTTTGGAGTTTCATAAGTATTCAAAATAGTCATATTTCTACAGACTGTTCTATTTTGACAGATTCTGTTTTCTTTGTGTTGTGTGCTTGTTTTGATGGCTCTATGGTTTTCTTTGATGAGTTTTTACCATAGAAAAGTTGGAATACAGTAGATATAATGCAAAAAAAAATATGAATTGGTTCGATACAGTACTTATAGTAGTGGTTTATTTCCTTATACTGAGGGATCTCACGAACGTTTTGTTGAGTTTTGTGTGGTTGAAGTTTTCAAGTTTTGGGTTATCTTACGATGGATGAAGGAATAAGGAGTAGAAGAGCCTAAGCTTGGGGATGCCCCGGCATCCCAAGCTATTATCCAAAAATGAGCAAACAACTAAGCTTGGGGATGCCCCCGAGTGGCATCCCCTCTTTCTTCTAACGACCATCGGTATTTTACTCGAAGCTATATTTTTATTCATCACATACTATGTGTTTTGCTTGGAGCGTCTTGTATGATATGATTCTTTGCTTCTTTTATTTTGTGTTTTAAGTCTTGATTCCTTGCTGGACACACCTATTTGAGAGAGCCAAAATTATGTCATGACTTTTTAGAATTGCTCTCTATGCTTCACTTAATTTTTTTATGAGCTATGGACTTGCTCTAGTGCTTCACTTATATCTTTTTGAGCATGGTGTGCTTTAGTATTTTTGAAGAAATGCTCTCTTTATTCACTTAGATTTATTTGAGAGTTAGTAAAATTTTCAAGAAATTCTCTCTTGCTTCACTTAAATTATTTTGAGAGAAAGAAAAAAAAGTATGCTCCTGATCTTCCGTTATATTTGTTTGAGCTTATCAAAAGCAACACATGAAAATTAGTTCCAAAGTGATTGATATGTGAGTTATGTTGATGAGTAATTATGCTTTAGTAAGAATATTGGTGTTAAGGTTTGTGATTCCCTATGCAAGCACGAAAGTCAATAGTCATGCAATGAAATTATATCCTACTTGTGGTGCATTATTCGGTGTTAATTATGCTTAATTCTTGCTTATGAGATTATTCGTTTCTTGGTGGTCACTTCTCAATCTTTTGCTAGCCTTCATTTTGCACTAAGTATGATCTCTACTTCTGCATCCAAAATCCTTTAAATCAGTTTTGCCACATGAGTCCACTATATCTACCTATATGCGGTATTCTTTTGCCGTTCTAAGCAAATTTGTATGTGCCATCTCTAATTTTCAAAATAAACTTCTCTTTTGTGTGTTCATTTCGCTCGCGGAGCAGTGAGGGGTGGCTAATATTTTCCATGCTAGATGTGTTATTCTCACGATGAGTGTTTATTCACTTGTCATTGCAAGAGAGTAAGGCAAAGGTATTAGGGATGCCCAGTCCCGAAATGAAAAATGAATTTACTTTATATTTTCAAATAATAAATTCCTTGGAAAGTGTTGGTATGGAAGGCAACCATGGATATGGCTAGCCATGGAAAGTGAAAGTATGGTTGAAAAAGGAATAAACTTTATTTTTTGTTTGGGAACCGCCTATGATATATCTAGCATGGAAAGTATTGGGAACTCTAAGTCCTTTTCGTTGGTGGGAAGGATACACCTCCCAAAATGTTTTTATCTCTAAGTTTATCGCTTTGAGCTCTGGCACCCCTACAAATCCCTATTTCCCTCTGCGAAGGGCCTTTCTTTTACTTTATGCAATTTTTATTATGAATTTGAGTCTCCATCTTCACTTATAAAAGCACCAACTAAGAGGCAATATGATCATACTTGAGTATTGGGTGTAGCTAATGTGCGAGTGTGTTTCATGAATGGATCAATGATTGAGCATGATGGGCTAGGGATAACTTATTTTAGCGTTGATATTTTGAAAGGCATGGTTGCTTGTTGATATGCTTGAGTATTTAAATTGTCATGTCAAAACTAGACTATTGCTTCGAATCACATAAAAGTCCAAATGTCCATGTTGTAAAGAAAATAATATGATATGACATGTTAGGCAGCATTCCACATCAAAAATTCTGTTTTTATCACTTACCTACTCGAGGACGAGTAGGAGTAAAGCTTGGGGACGCTGATACGTCTCCAACGTATCTATAATTTTTCATTGTTCCATACTATTATATTATCAATCTTGGATGTTTTATAATCATTTTATAGTCATTTTATATCATTTTTGGTACTAACCTATTGACATAGTGCCAAGTGTCAGTTGCTGTTTTCTGCATGTTTTTTACATCACAAGAAATCAATATCAGACGGAGTCCAAATGCAACGAAACTTCATGGAAAAAAATTTGGACCAGAAGACACCAAATGGCCCAAGGCTGCACCTGGGGGGTGCTCCGAGAAGAGCACAACCCACCAGTGTGCGCCCTGGTGGGTTGTGCCCACCTGGGGTGCCCCTCGGACCGCCTCTTTGCTCTATAAACACCCCAATATTCCCAAATCCCTAGGGGAGTCGACGAAAATCAATTCCAGCCGCCGCAGAGTCCAGAACCACCAGATCCAATCTAGACAACATCACGGATGGGGTTCACCACCTCCATTGGTGCCTCACGGATGATGCGTGAGTAATTCTTTGTAGACCTTCGGGTCCGTAGTTAGTAGCTAGATGGCTTCCTCTCTCTTGCTGAATTCTCAGTACAATGGTGTCTTGAAGACTCATATGATGTGACTCTTTTTGCGGTGTGTTTGTTGGGATATTGTGAACTTTGAGTTTACGATCAGTTATTTCTTTTTATATCCATGAAAGTATTTGAGTTTCTTTGATCTCTTTTATGCATGATCTGTTATGGCCTCGTATTTCTTCTCCGATATTTTGGGTTTTTTTGGCCAACTTGATCTATTTATCTTGCAATGGGTAGAGGTGCTTTGTAGTGGGTTCGATCTTACGGTGCTTGATCCCAGTGACAGAAGGGGAATCGACATGTATGTATCATTGCTACTAAGGATAAAGTGATGGGGTCTATCTCTACATAGATAGATCTTGTCTACATCATGTCATCGTTCTTATTGCATTACTCCGTTTGTCCATGAACTTAATATACTAGATGCATGCTGGATAGCGGTTGATGTGTGGAGTAATAGTAGTAGATACAGGCAGGAGTCGGTCTACTAATATTGGACGTGATGCCTATATAATGATCATTGCCTGGATATCTTCATGATTATTTGAAGTTCTATCAATTTCCCAACAGTAATTTGTTCACCCATGGTTTGCTATTTTTCTCGAGAGAAGCCACTAGTGAAACCTACGGCCCCCGGGTCTCTTTCTCATATATTTGCCTTTGCGATCTACTTTTCCTTTGCATTTATTTTCAGATATATTAAACCAAAAATACAAAATACCTTGCTGCGTTTATTTTATTTGCGATCTATTTATTTAATCTACTACAATTTCCTCACGTCCGTTTGCCATCTCTGGCGCCGTTACCCGAAAGGGATTGACTACCCCTTTAACATGTCGGGTTGCGAGTAGTTGTTATTTGTGTGCAGGTGTTGTTTACGTTGTGTTGCTTGGTTCTCCTACTGGTTCGATAACCTTGGTTTCATCACTGGGGGAAATACCTACCATCACTGTGCTGCATCATCCCTTCCTCTTTGGGGAAATACCGACGTAGCTTCAAGCCGCAATCAGGGCTCACGTGTCGGCTCAAGAATAGAGGATGATTCCATTTACTTGGCCGTTTGCACTCTAGGGGCTTGATATGGTTGGACCTTTTAGGAGGTCTAAGGACAAGAAAACCCACCTCTTGGTGGTGGTTGATAAATTTACCAAGTGGGTTGAGGCAGAGCCGGTCAGCAAGTGTGATGCTACGATGGTGGTTCAATTCATAAAGAAAGTAATCTTCTGTTTTGGTTACCCTCATAGTATCAAAACTGATAATGTCACTAATCTATTTAAGGGTGCTATGAGAGAATTCTGTCAACAGGAGCATATCCGTCTTGACGTTTCACTACAAAAAATACACTTCCGTGATGATACGTGTTTGTCACAGTAGGTCGCGTTTTTTGTCATGCATGTACATCCATGACAAATTTATGACAGAATCAAGATAGTCATACCTGTGCTGTCATAGAAGTGTTCCATGACATTACGAAAATTATCATCACGGAAGTGTCCACTTCCATGATGATAAATCGTAGCGTCACCGAAGTGCTTTCGTCCAAGGGTGACCGACACATGGCATCCACCGTAACGGAACGCCGTTAAGCTATCACCGGGTTTTGGATCCGATAACCCGTTAACAGCCCCGACCAATGGGGATTTTCCACGTGTAAAATCATCATTGGTCGGAGGAAACACGATGTCGGCTCACCGCTGTGACGGATGTCATCCACTCATTGGATGTATACGCCTATGATACATCGACACGTGGCACGTCCCAACAGAGGCCCATTGTTGTGAAAAGGCCGGCCCGTTTGACTTGGTCAAAAGGTGGCGGGCCGGCCCATGGAAAGCATGTTAACGGCATGTTCGCATATAGCCCATTTACAGCCCGCTAACCCAAAGCCCGTTTAGCCATATTTGAATTAGGCCCAGTAGCGTCATTTGGGCCATCTTCCAGCCCGTTTTCACTTCTGGCCCAAGTATGGCCCATGACGTCTTTCGGCCCATATGAGGCCCTATGTAACTCTTGGCCTATTAACGACCCGTGATGAAACTGGCCCGTAATGAACAGTGTATCACTTTACACCCATTAACGGCCCGTGGTGAAATCGGCCCGTAGAATAAAGGTATCACTTTATACACATTAACGGCCCGTTATTTCGTTAATGCGTTCAGCCCATGTTATCTTTCGGCCTTCTCGAGCCCATTTATTCTTGGGCTCATTTCAAAGATTCGTTTACTTACGGCCCGCATCGCTATTTTACGCTAGGGCCAAATTCAGCCCGTGGTTACTGATCGGCCCGTTTGTGGTGCGTTAATCGTTGGGCCATTTTCATAGCGTCATCAACACGGCCGATTAACGATGGCCCGTTATGGTCGGCCCATGAACGGACGATTCCAACTCTAGCCCGTTTACGGCCAGAATGCGGTCTGTTTGGCCCATGTTTGGCCAATCGATCATACGGCCCGTATAATGCCCATTGATGATACGGCCCGTAGAAGGCCCATTGTTTCTACGGCCCGTAGAAGGCCCATTGCTTCTACGGCCCGTAGAAGGCCCACTATTTCTACGGCCCGTAGAAGGCCCACTATTTCTATGGCCCGTAGGCCCAGTGTCACTACTGTGGCATTTATTTTGGCCTAGTTTTAAGAAATAGGTTATTGCAGCCACTAGCAAACCGCAAAAAAAGAACTGCACTGACTACAAGCAAACAAATAAACAAGTTAACAAGGAAATAAATAAGCAAGCAACTTACACCAGGCTATCACGGCTATTACACATATTACATCCACTGGGCATCAAAGTTCGCCACCAGTGCGAATATAGGGAACACAAAGAAGATATAAACGCCAAGAAGAAAAACAAGTCCAGAACTGAAACCACTTGAAGAGCTCAAGAAACAATATCCTGGTACCCATAATGCGGCAAGATGCTTAGCAAGCTTATTAACTTTCTCTTGTTTGGCGCTTAAGTCCTCCAAATATTCTTTGTTGCACGGAAAGTATGCATTTGAATTCTGCAGGGACTTCCTCGGTCCTTGACTTCTGTCGCATAACATCCGATCGATGTCTTTAAACTTGAAGTTGAGACTCAAGAAGCCGAACTGATTCAGTAACGAGTTCAAGAGCTGGTGCCAAAGAAGTGGTAGCCCGATAACTCAAACAGTACATCAAGATAGGACTTTGGGGTTGTCTTGGTGTCTTCAATATAGTTTTTATCAGCTTTCTTGGAGACCAACAGGGATGTCTCACTATCTTGAACCTTATCTGCATTACTTCCTTTACCATTGCATAACAGGGTACTCTTCTCCAATATTTTATCCGTGTTCTAAAGGAGAAACAAACAAACACATCTCAAGTTTACAATGTAGTATATGAAACTCATTTTGGTAAACCAGTTCAGTAGTAAGGTGGACAGCATAACAGCATGAAACAAACACATATCTATGTAGTGTGGTCACTGTATGGTCTATATCATTCTAGTTTATGTTGCCAAATCAAGATAGATACAGTTCGAATCATATCTACTTAAGACAAAGCAGCATAGACAGAATATAAGTGTGGGAAACTACACAGCAATAACAACACTTGTAAGGTGCATGGCATGATAACATAACTGTTTATTCAATTGAAACTGAAATCAACATAGAGCAAGTTACAACAGCAAACAGCCAAACACGTTGAAGAAACAAGTTTAAAACATACCTGTTGCGCCATTGGAGTTTCAATTGCATCCTTCAAATCTGAAATTGGTTGGTATTAGTAAATACAGTGATGTAAGAGCAAAGTAGCATGAACCATAGCTACGGGACCTGACCTGAGAACAATTCTTCTTTTGCTTTAAGCGTTGACTTCGGGTTCGGAGTGGTGGTCCTCGTGATTTGGGCACTGCAGTTGCCTTACTAACTGCTCGTGTTTGGGTGCTCTGTGGTGGAGACGGTCTTTGTGTCGTGAGGCCAGGTGTCTATCTGCTGCGGTTGGGGTTAGAAGGGGTGTAGCTGGTTCTCTGTCCAACTGGGTAGGGGTACAATCTGCATGAGTGTGGGTTATGTGTGGTGGGGCTGGTTCTTGGGCAAGTACAACCGTGGTTCTATCTGCATTGACAGGTAGCACGATCTTTTCTGAAGACCGTGTTTTACTCCCACAGATCGCCATCACTCCCTCCAATTGAAAATGGCTGATAAACAAGAAAAGTAATTGAATGTACAGACATTGTAAGATAGATAGGTGCAATGGATAGTATGGAAGAAAACAGGGCATGAAATAATTCACATTTATGTTGTCTAAGCAAACAGAATAGCAGGACATAATTTCACATATACGATGGCTAATTAAACAGGATAGCATGACACAATTTCACATGTATGATGGCTAACTAAACAGGATAGGATGACATACTTCAAAATATGATGACTATGTAAACAGGATGACATGATATAACTATACGATGTGTCTATTAAAGTGGTTGGCATGCCATAAATCACAAACATGCCGTCGATGGAAACATGATGGCATGATATAATTCACGGATAGAATGACATAATTTAAAATATGGTGACTATGTAAGCAGGGATGAGATGATATAACTATATTATGTCTTTAGAAAATGGGTTGGCATGCCATAATTCAGATACATGCTGTCTATGTAAACACCATGGCATGACATAATTCAAAGATATGATTTATATACTAAGGAAGTGAGCAGAGGGCAATCGCCTATATGATGTGTCAACTAAGGAGATGGCATTCAATATTGTGTATATGATGTAAAAACTAAGCATTGCAATACAACATATGCATTATATGAGTAATATAACCATGCCAAGTTTGAGCATACACCTCAGGGGGATAATAGGACTGGTCAATACGCCTCTGAATCCTCCTCACGAAGAGCTATCTATAACCAGCAAGATATCTGCTTCAGCAGGTAGCATTGTCTCCTCTGAAGACCTTGTTTTCACTCTAGATTTCTCCATCACCAATTCAAATGGTTGATGCACAGGAAGAGCAGTTGAATATACAAACATTGTCGACAAAAGCAATAAGAAATACAAAAAAAAGGACGACATGATATAATTCACATATATGATGCTTGCCTAAATAGCATGGCATTGCATAATTCACATACATAATGCCTTGTAACAAGATAACATTGCATAATTCACATATATAATGTCTTGCAATAAGATGGCATTGCATAATTCACATATATGGTAATTAGGCACTAAACAGGTGGCATTCACACAAAGCATGTCTAAACTAAGCAAATGACATAGCAATGCAAGATATCATACGCACGATATGAGCAACATACCCTGCCAAGTTAGGGCATGCACCTCTGGGGGGAATATGACTGGTCATCTGTCTTTGAATCCTCCTCTGAGGAGCTATAGGTAACCAGCAAGACATGCGCTTCGTCAGATAGCATTGTCTGCTCTGAAGACCTTGTTTCCACTCCAGATTTTTCCATGACCGTGCCGAATGGCTGATGCACGGGAAGAGTAATTGAGTGTACTAAAATTGTTGAAAAATTGAACACGTAATAAAAAAATGATGGCATGATATAATTCACATATAAGATGACTGGCTAACCAGGGTGGCATTGCAAAATTCACATATATGATGCCTGGCTAGACAAGATGGCATTGCATGATTCACATATACGATAAAGAAACTAAACAGATGGCATTTACACAAAGCATGTCTAAACTAAGCAGATGACATCTTTAATCTATACAGTATGCAATGCAAGGCACCATATGCATGATATTACCAACATCAGCATGCCAAGTTAGAGCAAAGACCTCATGGGGTAACTAGGAGTGGTCTTCTCCTTCTGAATCCCCCTCAGAATAGTTATCTTCCTCTTGATTACAATCCGAAATGGGTGGAGGGGGGCTGCCTTTGCGCCCACCATGGAACGACGGCTGCATGAAATTTTATTGCCACGCAAGGCTCGTCTCTTTTGCTCTGCATGATCAGTTCCATTGTGTACAATAACTGGCATGCATAGGAATAAAACATAGTGAGATTATGTAAGGAGTGCATGCACAAATCCAGAGTGATGGTAGCAAACTGTGGATAGACCCAAAACCAATGATAGCAAAGGATAATAGCTTTAGTTAAAAATACAGATAATGGCTCCTTTAATGTTTGTTTGCACCCAACATGAAACTCATAGTAGACACCGGAGATTAACCAGATAGTAGACACATAGTACTGATTGCTGCCCCAATATGTACCCCACAACCATTTAAAAGCTCAAGTTTCAGCATTACTTTGGACCTGACTCGGAGTCTAATATGTGAACACGACGATAATGTAGCATATCATCATATTAAGCGACGCATAACGTAAGCAGACCCGGAAGAGTGTGACCTGTCTTGTGGACCCGTGTAGTCCTCAAGATCATCTGCTCAGTTGATGATGGTAATGCAGTTGTTGTGGCTGCCGGCGGCGGGGAAAGACTGTTGCGGACCCGTGTAGTCCTCAAGGTCATCTGCTCAGTTGATGATGGTAATGCAGTTGTCGTGGCTGCCGGCGTTGGGGAAAGACAGTCTGGAGAGCGGATCCCTGCTGTGGTGAACCCTTCCATCGTTGGAGCAGCTGAGCTGGGGTGGAACACAAATACAGAGTAGGGACAAACCACACAAGGTTTTGTTTGACACATATCTCATAAGTAATTGAGTAAGGGCTTGTTTGAATTTGAGGATTCTAACAATGCAGGGATAGGAAATAGACAGGAGTAGGATAGGAATGCACGTGCAAAACAGAGAATTTAAAACACACGATTTCCGCCAATCTGGGTGTTTGATTCACAACAATTGGAAGATCACAGGATGCAAAAAGCATGGTGAGATTAAGTCAAACCACAAGAAAATGTACGATTATAATGCTATTATGCTACTATCTCTTAGTCTTGTGCTTGATGAATAGGAATATGAAAAGGAGGAGAAGTGGAAATTGGAATTCCTATGGTTTTTCTTTCAAGGAGACACTAAAGGAACAAATCCTACAGTTTTCCTTTGCTCCATTCCTTTGCACCAAATTCATGAAAAGTAGTACCATAGGAAACTTTCCAATTCCTATGTTTTTTCATTCACTTTTCCTTTCAAGCACTGGCGATTCTAGTAGGCTGGCTTGAGCAAGGAAAATCCGACACTACAAAAATGTTTTTGTGCTATTTCTATTACTTTGGACCCAGGCCACTGCCATACTAGCTCAACTCCCAGGCCCATCGACATATGCACAGCTCAAACGCGCAGAGATAAATAATGATGGCGTTCATAAGAGTCCATCACGGATAGCTAAGTTGCCTGGTACCTCACTGCTTGTCATATAGTAGGATAAAATAATCGTATTTCCCGTTACTACGGGTGCTCAGTGGACAATATATATAACATGTAGAGTAAAAAAGAGATGCAACAAGTGTACAACCTCTTTGGCGAAGCCATGTCGATCTCAGTGTGATTGGGTTGGCCGGTGAGGATGCTCCGGCTAACTTTGTTGTCGGAGGAGGGGAAGAAGATCTTAGGCATCTGGAGATGGAGCCTGAGGTACTGCTCCGCTGTGATAGAGGGTTTCGTCGTTGGAGCAGCTCCGGTGAGTTGGACGACGCCGAGGCTGAAGCAGGACAAGAGAGATAACGAACAACGTTAACCTGAGTGGGATTCTAATAGCATCTCCAATACATGACGTAAAATACATAACCACAAAGTGCTAGATGTAAGATACATCAGCCGCTCATCTCTGAACTTAACTGTCGAAACTGAACTTAACTGTCGAAACTGAATTTTGCTGTCAAAACTGAATTTTGCTGTCGAAACTGAACGCAGTAGCAAGCTGAGGCTACACATCGGTCGACTGACATTTTCATCTCTGGTCAGTCGATTTTGAAGCCGTTGGATATGAAATCAAGGGCATGCGGTTCAACTTCAACCTCCACCCCCTGAGCCGCCAGCCACCATCGGCCAAACAGCAGCCCCCCGCCGCCCGCGGCCGGCGGTGCGCCGCCCCGCCCACCCCGAAAACACTCCCCACCGCCGGTCCGCCGCCGCCCCGGCCATCCCTCTAGGCCCCCCCGTGCCGAGCTTTTTCTCTGGTGATCCCCACGCCACCGCCCCGCCAACGCCCCGCCACCGCCGGCGACCACCACCCCCATCCTGAACCCTAATATAGATATTGGGGTACCTCTCGAGCGAGCACCGCTCCACGCTGCGGCTGATTCTTACTTCACCCCATGAGCCCCCCTCCACCCCTGAAAATCGGTGACCCAAAAAGTCGATTCGATCAAGTGTAGCTAAATTGGAGCAGCATCGCAAGCAAGAGCAAGAGCGAGAGCAGCCATGAGCAAGAGCAATAGCAAGAGCGTACTGTAGGGGACCGATAGCAAGAGCAGAGCAGCAGAGCGAGCGAGAGCTAAAGCAGCAGCAGCTCCTACTGATGTGGACGTCACCGCCGAGGGAGCGACGTCGTGGAGGAAGTGGCCGGCGACGCCGCCGTTGATGGAGCCGCATCGTGTCGGCTCGGGACCGAGCGCCGGCAGCACCGTGAGATCGAATCAAGAAGAAAATGCGGTGATTAGTGTACAACCTCTTTGGTGGCGCCGATTAGGCCGCGGCTTCATCCGAGGAAACAGTGATGATGATGCTCTTCCGGTGGTGCAGGTGAAGACGGCGGTGTGGGAATGGAGGTGGCGCGAAAGACGAGGGGAACGTCGGGGCAGCTCCTTGGAGGTAGAGGACGGGGTAGCTGAACCAGCGGGATGATGAGATCGACGACGGATCCTCATCCCGTACGGTGGATGAGGGACGTCGAGGTGTTGCTGTGGACGACGTCGTCGGGGAAGAGGCTCCGGCTGGGTGGCGGACGGAGCAGGGTGTGGGGTTTCATCGCGGGTTTTCGTCGCCTCGGTGTACCAATGGGTGGGCGGATGGGCTGGCAGTGGGGAACCATGGCTTAGAGACGCGCTTGTCCGAAATGTGGGGTAAGTTACGAAAGTACCCCCCCACCGATTTGAGGCGGTTCTTTCGGTTCAGGGGTACCACGGGCATTTCGCGTGTCGGGATTTCACAGGAGGTGGGAGTTTTCGCGCGCGTTGTAATTTTCGGAATAGCAAGGCACGGGTTGAGATGGAGGGAGTTGTCGGAGCACAACGAGACAAAGATATATCTTAAATATTTCGGGCTAACAAGGCGCGGGTTGAAGAGGCGGGAGTTTCAAGAAGACGACAGATGAGACGCTTAGCTTGAATTTTCGGCATAACAAGGCGGCTTGAAATTTCGGAAGAACAAGCTTAACGTGTACCAAAAAAGACAATTTGCACCTCAACACGCACAACACACACACAAACACCATTTAGACTAGAGTAAGGTACACGTGCATTGCACGCATGAGATTTGGCAACCAAATTATGAATAAATACCACATCATAGCATGCAAGCTTTGAGTCATATATGCATGATGTAGATGTTCGTTTAATTCTTATAGTTCATTTCATTCAAAATCATCTAGTTTTTATAAGAAAGCTAATCTATTTTAAGATTCATGAAATTGTGCGTTGTAAGTCATAAAGTAAAAACAAATAATGGCAAATCATGTAGAAAAGCATTTGGGCAATTCTAATACGGAAGATTCTAGAACAAATAAGAAGTGCTTGTGTTTTGATGTTTGTGCATTATGCTTAAGTTCAACCATGGAGTCTTCTAGATTATACATGTGGCGAAATCTGGTGGAATCTAGATGATATCCAACGGCCAATAGTGCTCAAATTTGCCATCTTTGGACCATCGGATTTGCCTCATCCAACGACCATCTTTCAAAGTTAAAGTTACCCGCACACAATATAAAAAAATATAAAATATAATATATATAGGGGTATAGATATAGATATGTGACGCGAAAGCCGCCCATCATCTCCAATTAGAATAGTGTGTCCATGCACGGATGCGATGTGGCCAAATGATGTCTGCCATCGGTATCTCAAATTCAAATCAGTCTGACCTTGTTCAATGTGTATACATTACAACATGCTCGTTTACAAACCACATCGCGCAGATCTCCATTATATTCACGCATGCATGGGTTTCAAACATTAGGATCTCTTATTCAAATATTTGAATTCAACTTTACATTGATTATGACCTAACCTATTCTTTTACACCCACACAGTAGTCTTCTCTTTATAATCGTACCACTAACTTTCTCTCGTGCATGCATGCACACACACTACGAGTCGACATTATCCATCGCAAGCATGCAATCTTTTTCTTCAGGTCGGTCTCTCATGAAGGCACACACCCACACACATCCCCCTCTCCATCATATCGGGCATTCTTTATCTCTCACGCGTGCATGCGCAATGATCGATGTTCCTCTATGTATGTGTGTATATAGCTAGGTCTTTCATAGTTTTCGACACAAACCGATCAATCAATATATCCAGTGAGGTCTCACCCTCTTTCCCACGTCCACATCGATCAATCTATACCTCTCTATATAGGATTAACATATATAGCTAATACACCCACATTAATTATATATCCGACGTCCCCCTCTCATCATCCATGCCTTCGCTTCATCTCTCAGACGCGTGCACAATGGCGAAGACAGGGGCAGTAAGGGCCTTGCCCCCCCCCCCTAACATCACTATATATCGAGGCTAATATGAATGTGATCATTAGACAATTGCTGCTAAAAAAGGTTTAATTTCATGAATTGACCCTCCTCGTAAAGGATTAGCTATGCTTGGCCCCTAGCTCATTTATTTTTCATGGCTCCGCCATCACAGGCAACAACAAGCATGCGTGTTCGCCTCTCTCTCTAAATATCGATCTCGCACTTGTGCATTCCTTCATAGTCTCCCTCCACTCGGCCTTTTGCACCATCTTCTAGCCCCCCACTGGATTTTGCCACATGTACAATCTAGCAGACTCCATGGTTGAACTTAAGCATAATGCACAGACCTCAAAACAACAGTGGTTCTCTTTTGTTCTAGAATCTTCCGTATCATAACTGCCCAAACTTTTTTTCTAGTTGAACTGTCATTATTTGTTTTTACTTGATGCTTTACAACGCACAATTCCATGAATCATAAAATAGATTAAGGGCTTCTTTGATTCAAAGGATTCTCAAAGGAATTTTGGAGGATTCTAATCATTAGGAATTTTTCCTATCTTGGTTGTTTGATTCGTAGGATTGTAAACCATAGGAATTTTTCCATATGATTCATTTGCACTAGATTTCATAGGAAACATCCCATCCACTCAAACCACTTTGAAAGAATTCTGCGTTTTTTCATGCACAATCAAACACTCGTACAATCCTGTAGGATTCAAGACGACATTCCACTATAATCCCATGGTTTTCCTATTCCCGCGTTCTTAGCTTTTTTTATAAAAACTAAGAGGGTGCTTGGATCCAAGGAACTTATTTTAGTCTGACTAAAAATAGTCTCTTTGAGAGACTAAAGTTCCAAGCACCCCTGACTAAAGAGGGGCTAAAACTAGTCTTGAGACTAAAAATTTTAGTCAGGTACCCCTACTAAAATGTGGATTAGTCCTCTCTCTCATCATTTAACTCCTCTCCTTTAACACAAGTAGTTCTGGATTGGAGGGTTTGGAGGCTAATAAATGCTCATTAACTTGATTTTAGTCTCCTTAGTATTTGGATCCAAGCATGGATGAGGCTAGCATGTTTTAGTCTCACTACTTTTAGTCATGGGACTAAACGTATCCAAGCACCCTCTAATTGATTTTGAATGAGATGAACTATAAGAATTATCTGAAGGGCTACATCGGGCATATATGACTCAGAGCTTACATGCTATAGTGTGGTATTTATTCATAATTTGGTTGCAAAATCTAATGCGCAATGCACGTGTACCTTACTAGTACTTCGAGTATGTGCAAAACACGTAAATTAGAATACCAATGGCACGCTACACAGTGTCTCTCTTACAGTTCATGAAGCCACGTGGCACATGTGGAGGCGTTGTCGTGACCTCCTTGCGTGGATTGATCACAGTGACGTGCTGCTGGTTCCAGAAGAATGTACTCGTCCTCCCCGAGCCATACTGGCAGTACATGCACGAAGCGAAGATGTGCACGCACGCCATGCACGCACTCATTCCCTCACACGCACACGCGTGTACACGGGCCGACGCAATTTTGTACCAAGATCCACCCCATGTGATAATTTGACGCGTGTAAAGTCGTTCACCTCATTGATGGTCATTAATACAGCGCATGCAAATTGAGTGGACGTGAGGGCGGAAGAAAGACATTATTACTCCACTGCGCGCATGCGAGTAGTTAAATCGTGGGTTGCTAAGTAGTACTTCCATTGATCTCCTTCATATTTTGTGCCAATTTTGACAAGAACATAATATTTACGCATTTGAGCAGTGTAGTACTTGAAATTTATGTTCCGCTAAACTCATCGGGAGCCGTTTCAGGCCTCGAAACCAAAACCATCGATTAATCTTTACCTTGTTCCCATCACATTTGAAAGCCTGCTCACACCTACTAGTACGTACCAAACCTGAACGTGTTCCCACTATGCAGGTATTAGTACTAGTTCTAGTACTTAGGTTATAAAAAGGGGAACTACCTAACCAAAAATTACTCTACCTTTCCTCCTCATAAGTGCTTCTTCTTCGTCCGTCGTTGCCATGGCCGGTGAGCCGAGCTCAAGGTCGAGAACTACCCGTAACAAGGGGGCGGCAACCAAGGTTGCAGAAAAAAAAGAGGGTCGCCGCCACGCAGAGACCTCGAAAGATCTCTCACGGGCAGGCGATGGCTCCCAGGAGCGCCCTAGCCGCGGAGGCGAACATGCCGAGCCGGCGGAGCTGGAGTCGTTATCCCTCGACGGCATGCCCGATTAGCTCAATAAGCACCTCAATAAGCAGAAGGAGTTCATCCAAGGCTTGATGGAGTTGCTGAAGGAGAGCCTCGACGACATGCCCGCTGAGCTCAATCAGGAGGGGGGAGTTGACCGCCCGGCTTGGTGATGCTTCAAGAAGAGCATTGCCTCGGAGAAGAAGGCGACCAGCGAAATCCTGCGACTTCAGGAGGACAAGGAGGAGCTCTGCCACGAGATCGACCTGTTGAAGGAGAAGAACGCCGGCTGGAAGAAGCTGCATGAGAATAGTAGTTCCTCGATGAAGATGTTGTAGGCCCTTTTCATGGAAAAGAAGGAGGAGTTGGCGAAGCTCCACATCGAGCACCCGGCTACTGTCAAGGTAAGTAATGCAGCCATGGAACAGATGATGAAGGCTCGCGTTGAGAAATCCCGCGTCATGGACAGAATGAAGAAGATGGCGGAGGAGACGCGCAAGGAGATGGATGTCTTCGAGGCGATGATGAAGAAGCGATTCACGACTCATGCGAATTAGATCATTTGGGGTGATAATCTTCCTTCTTCTTTTGCTGTTGTGTTTCATCTTTTGCTTCGGGTGTTTCGCCACACGTGTCACGTTCTCTGCGAGGAATAGTACAATGGTTTTTTTTTCGAGGGAATGAATAGAACAATGCTAACAATGAGATGACTAGAAAATTAGATCATTTTTTATCGCCATTTGGCTCTGTGCTGTCGTGTTTCGTGCTCCTCCGTCGGATTACTACTCCTTTGGAAAACTTGAGTATACCGCACGGTTCTTTGCTCCTCCTCGATCAGGTCGTGACGCATTTATACGAGCAGTCAAATCACAAGGCCCCGCCTTCCAGCAGTAATGAGCCGTCAAATCACAAAGGCCCTCGCCTCTCATGAAACCGACCAAGCTAGACTGCCCCGCCTCTAGCCTTTTAAAAATGTATACTTTTGTACAGCGGTAGTATCGATGGATTGCGCCATGGAGCAAAACTTGAAATTAAAAAAGGTGGTACATATAGAGAGCGTTATCGCCAAATTATGCATATAGTACTATTAAAAAGGCTAGTCACAATAATGGTGTACAGCACAACCCACCCCTCAAATAAAACTAAGCACCCTGGAATTCTTTGACAAAACTAAGCACCCTGAAAATCTTTGACAACTAAACTACTGGCTATATGATGTTGGCCATATATATTGTACGTATATAACGTGAAGAAACGATTGGTAGTACTATACCAACTAAAAGATGAAATGTAAGAAATACTAGTATGTACGTACTAAAGAGTTAAAGTAACAAGAAGAAACATAACATAGTTCTGTTGGGGGCTCAGCACAACACACCCCTCAAATTAAATTAAGCACACATGAAATTAAACTTTGCAACTATCCCGGTAGACACTGCATTAGAACCACCATGAGCAACGACACTGCCACCTTACTCGGAGTCCTCGTCCACGTCCTTGACTTCGTCCTTGTCCCTCTTCCTCTTGGCCGATACTTCTTTGCTTGAACCGCCAACTTGGCTGTTGCTCTTCATCCAACCCTTGTAGATATTGAAACAAAGGTAGCCATCCATTGTAGTGTAGTGGATGTGGTCTATATCTAGTACATTCCGCTGCCATGCATGACGATGAAACGTGTATGGAGGTTTCCCCAGAGGTTTCTCCAGTTTACCGTACGAAGGATGAACCATGGCTCCTGCCAGGGTCAGCATTGAAGGCAGACGAGAGGACACCAGCCAATTCTTTTGGAGGTTGAAGGTGTTGCCTACAACAAGGCCTATCCGACGCAGGTCTCGCCCTTGGAGATTTAACACGGTGCGTTAGGCTATCTGATGTTGGCATGTCATACATAGTCATCACTTAGTCACTCATACTACAACAAGGTTGGCTATAAGGTTGGCTATAAGTGTATGTTTTTACTCCTCTCTATCTCTTTCTTCGTACTCCATCCGCCCCATAATATAAGAACGTTTTTGACACTAGTGTAGTGCCAAACTAGTCTCTCTCTTCTTGATTAACTTTCCACATCAGACTTTATGCTTATGTGGCAAGCTTAAGCACCTGTAGGAGCATGTAAGGTGCTCGTCCGTTGCACGGAAGAGTGAAATGCATTGATCGGGGTGTTGTTTATTTTGACAAAGGATGTGGGGGTCATCTCATGTGTAATAGGTATCGATAGGTTTCTTCGGATATTATTTCATCTCTAGAGCTCAGAAACATCCGGGTGAAATAGATAAAAAAGTATCTTTTGCAAACAAAAGCGTTCAACTATTCAACCTGCATCCAAAACTTGTGAAGAAATAACTCTTATTGTGCTTTGCAAGAAATGGTTCATCATAAGTCTTTCACCGGTACTGTAGCAAAAATTCATACATGGAAGATTCTAGACTAAAACATAAATGGATACACTTTTATTCATGCGCGATACTCCAATAGAGCAAGATCATGCATGTAAGTCTCCACATGCTTAGACAGCGGATTACATTGAGCGAAGACTAATGATCAACATTTAACTTAGTAATGCATATGTCCAGGTGAACCTCCTTGGAGTCCCCATGCACATTGTTGGGGTCAAATAATACCATGCATCTTCCATGTCCACATCGGCGGGAAGGTCCCAGCTCGGCAGAGTCCAAGTCAGCTCGACGTAGCCAGTGTCGCTGCCCACAGACCTCCGAAGGGTAGTAATAGTGAGCACGCACCCGTACATCGGCCCCGTGTCAGTGTCAGCGTCAGCGGCGTCACCCCTGACGCACACTACTGAGATGTGGCGGCGGCCTGCGCGGGCCTCGCCGGTGGCCACGATCAAGAGGAAGACGCTGCCGTCCTCCTCCGAGACTAGCAGGCGGCGCTGATCCTCCAGCGACTCCGGCACGGTGAACGGGTAGCACATCTCGTACATGATGTTCTTCGCCAAGGGTCAGTAGTGATCGCCGCATGCCTGCGTCGGGTGATGCACGATGTCCGCCGGCGAGCCCCAAAAGGGCACCCGGCACTCATAGCAGTAGGCGAAGGGTTCCTTGGAGGCATCGACCATGCCGTCCATGAAATGGGAGTGGCTGTAGGGGACGTTCCGCCAGTTGAATATATGAGCAATTTACTATGAGATATACTACAAAATAAATCATGACGGCTATAACAGAGATTAAACTAATCATGCAGACTAGCATAGTAGATGAACAGATCGAGTCTAGGACACATAGTAGAAACATGAATTCTACCACGATTTTCAACAGGAAGGATAGAAACACATACGATGCAACGGGAGTATCACCATTGGCATTGAGGTTGTCGCCCATGTCGTTGAGGAAGAGGTTGCCGAGGTCGGGGAAGAAGTCGTCGTCGGTGAAGTCGTGGCTGCTAGCAGTCGTGAGAGTGCGCTCCCCAAATGTCAACAGCGCCCGCCGAATGGAACGCAGGAGGGAGTGGTCAGAGGATGTTGCGCCCGAATGGAGCGCAGGAGTAGCCCACAAGCGATAGATGGTGCTCCTCCTAGTCTCTATTCTTATCTCTATCTCTACTACTCTTCTTTGTTTTTTATAATATACTAGTTGTAGTTGTCAAATCGAATAGTACTGTGCCGTCCACTGCACGCCCGGCTGAACATTCCTCCTCGCCTCCATTAAACCCGCATGCAAAGCGAGAAACCTACTTCGGCCCGCGGGAGGAAATTTGTCGGTTGCCACGGGAGGGTTATTCTGCAAATTTTCAGCAACTTAGCATGCGACCGTTTGATCTCAGATCCAAGGGCTGCCAGCACCCCGTATCATGGTCGCACCTACCACGACCGTCGCGACGCTGGGTCGCTACTTTGAGATTTAACATGGTGCGTTAGGCTATCCGATGTTGGCATGTCATACATAGTCATCACTTAGTCACTCATACTACAATAAGGTTAGCTATAAGGTTGGCTATAAGTGTATATATTTTTTACTCCTCTCTATCTATTTCTTCGTACTCCTCCGTCCCATAATATAAGAACGTTTTTGACACTAGTGTAGTGCCAAAACGTTCTTATATTATGGGACATAAAGTACTAGTATTTATTGCATTTGCCAAGGAGTGACCTCTTCCAATAAAATGGTGTTGCTAAGTTTGCTTCATTTAATTAGCTATAGACTCAAAACTGTCTTTTCACCTAGGTACACGCGCTTAGCACCGGTTCTTCCTTGGGTCACCAAACTAGTCTCTCTCTTCTTGATTAACTTGCCACATCAGACTTTATGCCTATGTGGGAAGCTTAAGCACCTGTAGGAGCAAGTAAGTACAATACTGCACTTTACATGGCATTTTTGCATATGTGGAGGAAAGAGAGGCAAGGAAAAAGTGGAGAAGTGGGCTCTCATGCAAGAGCCAGCCTCTACTACATGGTGGAGCATTGGGAGAGGCACATGTATGGAGGTGGTCAGGAATCAGGAGACTCACGCCGGTCGTAGCGCCGCAGTTAAAATGATAATGGCAAGTCAAATCACGGGCCCCACCTGTCCAGTAGTAACTCACTGTCAAATCACACAGCCCTACGTTTGCAGCAGCCTACTCCCTCGTCTTCTCGCGTCTCTGTCGACCGACTAGGCGGAACTGCCCCGCCACCTACCGCGCAGGAAAAGCCCCGCCCTCGACTTTTAAATAGTATACAGTATACTAATTTTGTATCCATGGATTGCTCCCGCGCCATGGAGCAAAGCGTCTAGAAAACGACGGTACACATGTACGGAGTATACAACACGCCCGTCGCGTTCGCGTCGCACCCCAGACGGCCGGTCGGTCTGGCACGCTGCTCTCCGAATGGAAGGTGCGTCATATTGCGTTCGCACACACATGTGGGACGACAATTGAGAACCGACCATAGGCACACTCCCCGTCCTCGCAAGTCGGGTGAGTTAATAGAAGAGGGAGATGAGCGATAGTACTAGAGAAGTGTTGTACTACGTTGGTGCCTGGACGATCCCTGCAAGACACGGAAGATCAGTTCGTCTATGCATGTGACCAGACTCCAGCAGACACGCCTGGATTGGCTATCGTCTACATATCGTGCAGGCTGTGTTGTACATGGCTGTAGTTGTGGTGAGAAATCTAAAAAAAGGTTACTTTTCATCTCGCAAAATTAGGTGTCATGTGCTTCGGATCACTGCGAGGGTTAAACAGCGACAACCGAGTTGGGCTAGTCATTGGGGGCACATGCACGAACAGTGACTACTCGACTGCCATCTAGGTCAAGCCGGCTATGTTAATTAGGACATCTATCGACGGACCCCTTTTCTACGAGTGTATCATTAATTTGAGCTTTGTTCCTCGTCTAGTTTGTCCGTCGGGATTCATGTTGTCTCCTTTGGGCAGTGAGGTTATGACTTCTTGTCATGTGGCATTTTTTCATGTTATATGTTATAATCCTGCGCTTCAGATCAAAATGACGACAATTGCGCCTCCGGGCCACGTGCATGAAGACTTCTTGACACTCATTGACGAGGTCAAGCCAGCTCCGGTAGACAAAAGAAAACTAGTACTACTCCACTATATAGGCAGGAGCCTCCGCGCTTGCTTGCTAGTGTTGCTCTCTTCACACTGTCTCGGCCTCTCCAGATCTAAACACGACAGTGGTGGCCACACTCTCTCTCTCTCTGCTCACCGCTGGTCACAGATCCAGCCGGATCCTCTCCGCCGGGAAAGGTGAGAAGGTGCAACTTTCACGCGGTCGTCCTCGGCGACGGCTCTTACCCACTGATGGGCGCGTCCCGGTCAGCCTGCCTTGTCGTTCTCTCCCAAGCACCGCTGGCGAGGGAGGGCCTCCGGCCCCTTCTTCCTCGCTGCCGTAGTCTGGGCAGATCCGGCCTCCCGCCGCGCACCTAGCGACATCCCGGCAACCATCAGGTATAACTTCCTTCGAAACCGGACTTGCTCTACTTCCCGAGCTCCTGACGTCGCTGCATTTGTATCTTTTACTATTTCTCAGGCCCACTCGTAGATAGGATCGATCGGCTGTTCGAAAACCACCTATTTTTTACGTTTAAGAGGTAAAACTAGTTCATGCACTTGAATATAGTACTACTTGGTTCAAACAAGGAAGAAAGGGGTGGGGTGGGGAGGATTTGTTACTGAATCTAGGACTTGGTCGAAAGAGGAAATAATGGGGCGAAAAGTAGCAGAGACTGGCTATCTAACCGGGTCTCTAGGTCTAATAGGAAATAAAGGGAAACTCAAGTACAAACTCAATATAAACCCGATCTATTGGTTGAAAAAGGAAAGAAAGTGGGGACTGGGGACACGTCAGCGAGTAAGTACTGACACTAGATTTGCTAGCCTCACACGGTGTAAGGTGGCTATACCGAACAAAAATGGGACCAACCCAGATATCATGTTACGATGTTTGTTGCCCCGAGCCACTCTTATGTAATGCCCTTTGGTAAAATGTAGCGATCGCCTGTTAAAAGTAAGGACACGTTAAACCAATGTTGTTTTCAATGTAATGCCACCAGTAATATGAATCAATGGCACTTCTTTACATGTCCTGCTAAAATTTCCCATTAAGATAAGTTGGTTCTTTTCGTTAGAAATGCAAGCATCTGGTCCGCCTACTCTCCCGTGCCCAAAGTAATGTCGTATTTAACGGTTGTCATAGTTAATCCTAATGCCCACACTAATATCTAGCAATGCCACTGCTTTAGAAATTGCTACTTTCCTTGTAGGATTGCCATTCAGATAAGGAACATGCTTCTTTTCATGTGATGCATGTTTCATCAGTTGTTAGTCACCCTCCTTTCCACCTTTTTTGTGCAAACAGAGATATACATTTCACGCTCGATCTTAGTTGAACTGCACAAATGATATCCAAATTATAGTTGAGCATTCCAGGAGCTTCACAACCAACCTTGATGTTGCTCAATTTTATTGCAACTAATGAAGAAGAAGCTCTGTGGGTTTCATTTTCTGATGGAAATGGAACCGGGGCTGGAGCCCTTTTCTTAAAAAAAATTGAAGAAGAAGCTGCTAGCTCATGGGACATTGCTTCATTTTAGGTGAACTGCACCAAAAGGTCCCATGAATTGAATCATCCATGTTGGTATTTGAAAGAGCCAACTTTAGCATCCAGTCTAAGCACCCCGGCCTCCATCCTTGCGGCCTTGCGGTACACCTCGTTTGCCACCTGCTCGACCCTAGTGTCACGATAAAATGAAGTAATAATGTGAGTTAAAATAGAGCGAGTGTCATCTCTATCATTTCATTTCCAATGTAGATAAAGAAAGTGCTTCTCTTTGTTAAAGTATGTTTCATCAACTAGTCCCATTGTTAATGTTTAAGCGTTTCTGCAAACTGGGGTGCTTAATTTTAGTTGATATGTACAAAAATAGAGATTTGAATGTCTCAAGGTGCCTCCTTGTACTATCGATGTACACTGATGTTCATCACTGGAAGAAGGTGTATCTGGGAGACTTGGGACGATGTCCAGTATGAGGCGCATCAGTATGAAGCGTCGTGAGGCCCATCTCGCCCTCATGACATGGCATACTATGATACTATCGCAATATTTTCTTCTATTTATTTTGTGTGTTTCATCAACTAGTGCCACTATAATGTAATCACGCTTTTTCACTATCTGTGCAAACAGGGTTATTCAGCTGCATTTTGGTGGAACTGCACAAATGTACGTCTGGAATCGGCATATATGCAGAGTGTGAGGTGTGCCAAGTAAAAATTACCGACACCAACCATGTTGCATGCACACATTGGCATCCACCACCACCGATTGGGATGTGTGGCGCTCTCTGTGGACAGATCTTTCTCGGCAAATCCTCTAACCAAATATTAGTAGCTTATATTGGCAGTTTTCTAGGGAGTACTCTTTTCCAAAGAAGCACCAATCTATTTTTCTTTATTTGTACACTGTGTCACAACTTTGACCCAAAGGTCCAGAGCTATTTTAGGGTGATTAGCGTAGTACTCGGAGACTGATTGTAAGCATGATTTTCATTAGCTGTCACACTGATTGTAAGCATGAGCAGGTGGAAGATTAGGTTAGTGCGAAGCTTACCTTAAACCCTACCGCCGCCGTTGAAACGAGGCGAGCGTCGAGGGAACCATGGAGAACGGTGGGGAAGCGACATCGCACCATCCGGCCTCCTCTTGCGGTGGGAGAACGAATACTCATGTGGCTCCGGCTGGCTCTGCACCCTCACGAACGGCACACCATACTCGATCGATTCGTTATCCTTTGGGTGCTCGACCTTCGACCTGTATGCCCACCACGTCCGCCTGACTGTCGCCTCGGGTGAATCTGTCTGCTCCATCGCCCAAAGGAAATTCTCGATGAACTCGGAGGACTGCGGCGTGACTGCCGCCGAGGAGTACATGTACATCGCCGCCCTCATCGCCGCCGTCTCGCTCTTCCGCATACATTGCCACATGGCCCGCACCGTCCTCAAAATCTCCAACTCATTGTCAAACCAACTAAGGATCTCCTTCAACCTGGCTAACTTTGCACAGTCGCATGGCGATCTGCTGATTATTCTTTGCATCCTCTCCATAGATGTCCTTCCGAGGTGGTCCGGTGCTAGCTACGGAAGATGGGAGGAGAGGCGGTGGTCTTGCAATAGAGAAGAGGGAGAGGCGAGGCGGTGGTTTTGGAATGGAGATGATGGAGAGGAGAGGAGGTGGTTTTGCTATGGAGCAGCTCGGAAGAGGGAGAGGCGAGCCGGTGGTTTTGGAATGGAGATGATGGAGAGGAGAGGAGGTGGTTTTGCAATGGAGAAGATTAGAAGAGGGAGAGGCGAGACGGTGGTTTTGGAATGGAGATGATGGAGAGGAGAGGAGGTGGTTTTGCAATGGAGAAGAGGGAGAGGAGTGTGCGGCAGCGATTTAGGATTGGGCGAGAGGGCCGGCGCGCTGTGACTGGATCAAAATCAAAATCAATTTATCCTTCAATTAAGAAAGCGACCCCACATTAACTAGCCTCCCTTTTATTCTGGGTCATAATTGACCATGATTTTCTCACATAAAATATATGTTATACATTGCAAAAATAATATAATTTGAAAGTACATTAAGATCTGAACCAAAGCGATACAATTTTTGGTGACATGCATTCACATTTTGCTTGTCAAATCTGATTACACAGTCAAACTTTGACCCAAAATATGCAAAACATCAAAAAAATACTTCCAAGACCAGCGCCGCTCTTCCGCTCTTCTCCTCTTAAACCACCGCCGCTCCTCTCCTGTTCCAATCTAAATCTAGCGCCGCTCTTCTCCTCGTCCATTTCAAAACCACCGCCCCTCCTCTCCTGTTCCAGTCCAAAACCAGCGTCGCTCCTCTCCCGTTCTAATCACAAACCAGGGCTGCTCCTCTCCTCTTCCATTCAAAAACCACCGCTGGCGAGTGAAGGTGCTGTGGAGAAGTAGATCGATGGAGGAGTACAACCGATATGTGAGGATCGCAGACAGCGACCATGTGAAGCTAGCTAGGATGTTGGAGATACAGTCTTGGTTTGACAACAAGGACCAACTAGCGGCGACGGCGACATCCATGGCCAAATATCTGCAACAGAGCGAAAAGGCGGCGATACTCTCGGAGGGAGTCGCGCCGGAGTACATAGAGCTGCTCCTCTAGGCCATGGAGCAAACAGATTCACCGAATCCAATCGTGAGGGAGCGGTGGTGGGAGTATCGATCCCAGATGGAGCATCCACCAGAGGTTGAAGGATCGAGCATCTCTGAGGTGCCGTTTGTGAGGGTGTCGTGCCAGAGCGAGCCGGTGGAGTCTTCGTCGACCGAACCCAACTGCAAGAGGAGAAAAACAGTTGGCCCGATGGCGCTTCCCTGCCGTCCTCTCCCTCGTCGTTCACATCGTCTCACAGGCGGTATGCGCCGCCGAGGAATAGGAGGGGGCTGCCCCCCCAGCCCAATAGTTGGGCAGGTTGTGAATTGTCACGAGGAGCTTAGGGTTGTCAGTATTTGCAGGTTGTTGATACGTCTCCAACGTATCTATAATTTTTTATTGCTCCATGCTACTTTATCTACTGTTTTGGACTATAATGGGCTTTATTTTCCACTTTTATATTATTTTTGGGACTAACCTATTAACCGGAGGCCCAGCCTGAATTGTTGTTTTTGCCTTTTGGGTGTTTGAAGAAACAAAATATCAAACGGAGTCCAAACGGAGTGAAACCTTCGAAAACGTGATTTTCTCACCGAACATGATCCAGGAGACTTGGACCCTACGCCAAGGAACCAGAGAGGCGGTCACGAGGGTGGGGGCGCCCCCCTCCTAGGGCACGCCCCCTTGCCTCGTGGGCCCCCTGTTGCTCCACCGACGTACTCCTTCCTCCTATATAAACCTACGTACCCCCAAACGATTAGAACAGGAGCCAAAAACCTAATTCCACCGCCGCAACTTCCTGTATCCACGAGATCCCATCTTGGGGCCTGTTTGAGCTTCACGGAGGGGGCATCCACCACGGAGGGCTTCTACATCAACACCATAGCCTCTCATATGAAGTGTGAGTAGTTTACTTCAGACCTTCGGGTCCATAGCTAATAGCTAGATGGCTTCTTCTCACTTTTTGGATCTCAATACAATGTTCTCCCCCTCTCTCGTGGAGATCTATTCGATGTAATCTTCTTTTTGCGGTGTGTTTGTTGAGACCGATGAATTGTGGGTTTATGATCTAGCTTATCTATGAATAATATTTGAATCTTCTCTGAATTCTTTTGTGTATGATTGAGTTATCTTTGCAAGTCTCTTCGATTTATTCGTTTGGTTTGGCCAACTAGATTGGTAGTTCTTGCAATGGGAGAAGTGCATGGCTTTGGGTTCAATCTTGCGGTGTCCTTACCCAGTGACAGAAAGGGTTGCAAGGCACGTATTGTATTGTTGCCACCGAGGATCACAAGATGGGGTATTTATCATATTGCATGAACGTATTCCTCTACATCATGTCATCTTGCTTAAGGCGTTACTCTGTTTTTAACTTAATACTCTAGATGCATGCTGGATAGCGGTCGATGAGTGGAGTAATAGTAGTAGATGCAGAATCGTTTCGATCTACTTGTCTCGGACGTGATGCCTATATACATGATCACATACCTAGATATACTCATAACTATGCTCAATTCTGTCAATTGCTCAACAGTAGTTTGTTCACCCACCGTAGAATACTTATGCTCTTCAGAGAAGCCACTAGTGAAACCTATATTCCATCATATCAATCTCCATCACTTTTATACTTGCTTTGTTTTTACTTCGCCTTTTACTTTTCACTTTGCATCTTTATATCAAAAATACCAAAAATATTATCTCTATCAGATCTCACTCTCGTAAGTGACCGTGAAGGGATTGACAACCCCTAATCGCGTTGGTTGCGAGTAGCTATCGTTTTGTGCAGTCTGAGGGACTTGTGCGTGGCCTCCTACTAGATTGATACCTTGGTTCTCAAAACTGAGGGAAATACTTACGCTATTGTGCTGCATCATCCTCTCCTCTTGAGGAAAACCAGCATAAGCTCAAGGCGTAGCAAGAAGGATTCTGGCGCCGTCGCCGGGAGTCTCATAAAGTCAACATACCAAGTACCCATCATAATCCCTATCTCTCGCATTACATTATTTGCCATTTGCCTCACGTTTTCCTCTCCCCCACTTCACCCTTGCCGTTTTATTCGCCCTCTCTTTCCCAATCTCCTCCTCCTTTTCCCGTTGCCTTTTCCTCGTCCGTTTGTTTGCTCGTGTGTTGGATTGCTTGTTTGTCGCGATGGCTCAAGATGCTACCAAATTGTGTGACTTCACCCATACCAATAATAATGATTTCCTTAGCACTCCGATTGCTCCTCTTGCCAATACTGAATCTTGTGAAATCAATACTGCTTTGTTGAATCTTGTTATGAAAGATCAATTCGCCGGCCTTCGTAGTGAAGATGCCGCTACTCATCTGAATAACTTTGTTGATTTATGTGATATGCAAAAGAAAAAAGATGTCGATAATGATGTCGTTAAATTGAAGCTATTTCCTTTTTCGCTTAGAGATCGTACTAAATCGTGGTTTTCATCTTTGCCTAAAAATAGTATTGATTCTTGGAACAAGTGCAATGATGCTTTTATCTTTAAGTATTTTCCTCTCGCTAAAATTATCTCTCTTAGGAACAATATTATGAATTTTAAGCAACTTGATCATGAACATGTTGCACAAGCTTGGGAGAGAATGAAATTAATGATACGTAATTGTCCTACTCATGGTTTGAACTTATGGATGATTATACAAAAAATTATGCTTTGGATTGAATTTTACTTCTAGAAATCTTTTAGATTCGGCATGGAGGCACTTTTATGGAAATCACTTTAGGAGATGCTACTAAACTCCTAGATAATATTATGGTTAATTATTCTCAATGGCACCTTTGAAAGATCTACTAATAAAAAAGTGCATGCGATAGAAGAAATCAATGTTTTGAGTGGAAAGATGGATGAACTTATGAAATTAATTGCTACTAAGAGTGTTTCTTCTGATCCTAATGATATGCCTTTGTCTACTTTGATTGAGAATAATAATGAATCTATGGATGTGAATTTTGTTGGTAGGAATAATTTTGGTAACAACGCGTATAGAGGGAATTTTAATCCTAGGCCTTATCCTAGTAATCCTTCTAATAATTATGGAAATTCCTACAACAACTCTTATGGAAATTTTAATAAGATGCCCTCTGAATTTGAGAGTAGTGTTAAAGAGTTTATGAATTCACAAAAGAAAGAAATTGCTTAAGGTTGATGATTTGTCTAGGAATGTTGATAGAATTTCTCTTGAGGTTGATTCTTTAAAGCTTAGATCTATTCCTCCTAAGCATGATATCAATGAGTCTCTCAAAGCTATGAGAATTTCCATTGATGAGTGCAAAGAAAGAACCGCTAGGATGCGTGCTTCCAAAGATGCCTTTATTAAAGCGTGTTCTTCTAATTCCTATGAAAATCAAGATGAAGATCTAAAAGTTATTGATGTGTCCCCTATTAAATCTTTGTTTTGAAATATGAATCTTGATGAAACTGAATATGATCTTCCTTTACCTAGAAGGCGTTCTAAGAATTCGAGTTTTTGATCTTGATGATGAAATTGATAAAAGTGGGATTGAAAGAAACAAAAATCTAGATGTTGCTAAACCCACTATATTGGATCTCAAGGAATTTAATTATGAAAATTGCTCTTTAATTGATTGTATTTCCTTGTTGCAATCCGTGCTAAATTCTCCTCATGCTTATAGCCAAAATAAGGCCTTTACCGAACACATTTTTGATGCCTTGATGCAATCTTATGAAGAAAAACTTGAGTTGAAAGTTTCTATCCCTAGGAAACTCTATGATGAGTGGGAACCTACTATCAAAATTAAAATTAAAGATCATGAGTTTAATGCTTTGTGTGATTTGGGTGCTAGTGTCTCTACTATTCCCAAAACTTTGTGTGATTTGCTAGATTTCCGTGACTTTGATGATTGCTCTCTAAACTTGCATCTTGCGGATTCCACTATTAAAAAGCCTATGTGAAGAATTAATGATGTTCTTATTGTTGCAAATAGGAATTATGTGCCCGTAGATTTTATCGTTCTTGATATAGATTGCAATCCTTCATGTCCTATTATTCTTGGTAGACCTTTCCTTAGAATGATTGGTGCAATTATTGATATGAAGGAAGGAAATATTAGATTCCAATTTCCACTAAAGAAAGGCATGGAACACTTTCCTAGAAATAAAATGAAATTACCATATGAATCTAATATGATAGCCACTTATGGATTGCCTACCAAAGATGGCAATACCTAGATCTATCCATGCTTTTATGCCTAGCTAGGGGCGTTAAACGATAGCGCTTGTTGGGAGGCAACCCAATTTTATTTTTAGTTTTTAGTTTTTGCTTCTGTTTAGGAATAAATAATCCATCTAGCCTCTTTTTAGATGTGGTTTTATCTTTTAATTACTGTTTGTGCCAAGCTAGACCTATTGGATCTTCTTGGATGATAGTTATTTGATCTTGCTGTAATTTCCAGAAACTTTGCGCTCAGTGCCCGAATTGTTAAAAATCACCAGAACGTGATAAAATACTGATTCCAATTGCTGATGATCAATAAAGAAATTTTTCAGGTCGTCTAATTTTGGTAGAATTTTTTGAGTTCCAGAAGTTTCCATTAGTTACAGATTACTACAGACTGTTCTGTTTTTGACAGATTCTGTTTTGCGTGTGTTGTTTGCTTATTTTGATGAATCTATGGCTAGTAAAATAGTTTATGATCCATAGAGAAGTTTGAATACAGTAGGTTTAACACCAATATAAATAAAGAATGAGTTCATTATAGTACCTTAAAGTAGTCTTTTGTTTTCTTTCTCTAACAGAGCTCACGAGATTTCTATTGAGTTTTGTGTTGTGAAGTTTTCAAGTTTTGGGTGAATTCTTTTGATGGATTATGGAACAAGGAGTGGCAAGAGCCTAAGCTTGGGGATGCCCATGGCACCCCCAAGATAATCCAAGGACACCAAAAATTCAAAGGTTGGGGATGCCCCGGAAGGCATCCCCTCTTTCGTCCACTTCCATCGGTAATTTACTTAGAGCTATATTTTTATTCACCACATGATAAGAGTTTTGCTTGGAGCGTCTTGTATTATTTGCGTCTTTGCTTGTTAGTTTACCATAATCATCCTTGATGTACACACCCTTTTGAGAGAGCCATACATGAATTGGAATTTGATAGAATACTCTATGTGCTTCACTTATATCTTTTGAGCTTGATAGTTTTGCTCATAGTGCTTCACTTATATCTTTTGAGCGTGATAATTTTTGCTCTAGTGCTTCACTTAGATCTTTTAGAGCACGGTGGTGGATTTGTTTTAAAGAAACTTGATATCACATGCTTCACTTAGATTATTTTGAGAGTCGTTAATAGCATGGTAATTTGCTTAATGTTAATATACTTGGTATTCAAGATATGTGAAACTTTCTTTTGAGTGCGATGAATACTAAGATAAGTTTGATACTTGATAATTGTTTTGAGATATGAAGATGGTGATATCAAAGTCGTGCTAGTTGAGTAGTTGTGAATTTGAGAAATACTTGCGTTGAAGTTTGTGATTCCCGTAGCATGCACGTATGGTGAACCGTTATGTGATGAACTCGGAGCATGATTTATTTATTGATTGTCTTCCTTATGAGTGGCGGTCGGGGACGAGTGATGGTCTTTTCCTACCAATCTATCCCCCTAGGAGCATGCGTGTAATACTTTGCTTTGATAACGTCTAGATTTTTGCAATAAGTATATGAGTTCTTTATGACTAATGTTGAGTCCATGGATTATACGCACTTTTTCCTATCCTTCCACCATTGCTAGCCTCTCTAATACCGCGCACTTTTCGCCGGTATCATACACTCACCATATACCTTCCTCAAAACAGCCACCATACCTACCTATCATGGCATTGCCATAGCCATTCCGAGATATATTGCCATGCAACTTTCCACCGTTCCGTTTATTATGACACGCTCCATCATTGTCATATTGCTAGCATGATCATGTAGTTGACATCGTATTTGTGGCAAAGCCACCTTCATAATTCTTTCATACATGTCACTAATGTTTCATTGCATATCCCGGTACACCACCGGAGGCATTCATATAGAGTCATATTTTGTTCTAAGTATCGAGTTGTAATTGTTGAGTTGTAAGAAAAATAAAAGTGTGATGATCATCATTATTAGAGCATTGTCCCAAGTGAGGAAAGGATGATGGAGACTATGATTACCCCACAAGTCGGGGTGAGACTCCGGACGAAAAAAAGAGGCCAAAAAGAAGAAGAAAAGGCCCAAAAATGAGAGAAAAAGAGAGAAGGGACAATGTTACTATCCTTTTACCACATGTGTGCTTCAAAGTAGCACCATGATCTTCATGATAGATGGTCTGTCATTTTGTCACTTTCATATACTAGTGGGAATTTTTAATTATAGAACTTGGCTTGTATATTCCAATGATGGGCTTCCTCAAATGCCCTAGGTCTTCGTGAGCAAGCGAGTTGGATGCACACCCACTTAGTTTCTTTTGTTGAGCTTTCATATACTTATAGCTCTAGTGCATCCGTTGCATGGCAATCCCTACTCACTCACATTGATATCTATTGATGGGCATCTCCATAGCCCGTTGATGCGCCTAGTTAATGCGAGACTATCTTCCCTCTTTTTGTCTTCTCCACAACCACCATTCTATTCCACATATAGTGCTATATCCATGGCTCACGCTCATGTATTGCGTGAAGATCGAAAAAGTTTCGAAAATGTTAAAGTATGAAACAATTGCTTGGCTTGTCATTGGGGTTGTGCATGATTTAAATACTTTATGTGGGGAAGATGGAGCATAGGCAGACCATATGATTTTTTAGGGATAACTTTCTTTGGCCATGTTATTTTGAGAAGACATAATTGCTTAGTTAGTATGCTTGAAGTATTATTATTTTTATGTCAATATGAACTTTGTCTTGAATCTTTCGGATCTGAATATTCATACCATGATTAAGAAGATTTACATTGAAATTATGCCAAAGTATCACTCTGCATCAAAAATTCTCTTTTTATCATTAACCTAATCTAGGAATGACGAGGAATTAAGCTTGGGGATGCACGATCGTCTCCAAAGTATCTATAATTTTTATTGCCCCATGCTACTTTATCTACTGTTTTGGACTATAATGGGCTTTATTTTCCACTTTTATATTATTTTGAGACTAACCTATTAACCGGAGGCCCAGCCCGAATTGCTATTTTTGCCTTCTTGGTGTTTCAAATAAAGCAGTATCAAGCGGAGTCCAAGCGGAATGAAACCTTGAGCGTGATTTTCTCACGAGCGAGAGCCGGGAGACTTGGACCCTCACGCCAAGGAACCAGAGGCGGTCATGAGGGTGGGGCGCCCCAGGCGCGCCCCTGCCTCGTGGGCCCCTGTTGCTCCACCGACGTACTCCTTCCTCCTATATATACCTCGTACCCCCAAGCGATCGAGCAGGAGCCAAAACCTAATTCCACCGCCGCAACTTCCTCAGTATCCACGAGATCCCATCTTGGGGCTGTTAGGAGCTCACATGGGAGGCATCCACCATGGAGGGCTTCTACATCAACACCATAGCCTCTCCAATGAAGTGTGAGTAGTTTACTTCAGACCTTCGGGTCCATAGCTAGTAGCTAGATGGCTTCTTCTTTCTTTTTGGATCTCAATACAATGTTCTCCCCTCTCTCGTGGAAATCTATTCGATGTAATCTTCTTTTTGTGGTGTGTTTGTTGAGACCGATGAATTGTGGGTTTACGATCCAGCTTATCTATGAATAATATTTGAATCTTCTCTAAATTATTTTATGTATGATTGAATTATCTTTGCAAGTCTCTTCGAATTATCCGTTTGGTTTGGCCAACTAGATTGGTAGTTCTTGCAATGGGAGAAGTGCATGGCTTTGGGTTCAATCTTGTGATGTCCTTACCAAGTGACAGAAAGGGTTGCAAGGCACATATTGTATTGTTGCCATCGAGGATAACAAGATGGGGTATTTATCATATTGCATGAATTTATTCCTCTACATCATGTCATCTTTCTTAAGGCGTTACTTTGTTTTTAACTTAATACTCTAGATGCATCTTTGGATAGCGGTCGATGAGTGTAATAGTAGTAGATCTTGAGAATCGTTTTGATCTACTTGTCTCGGACGTGATGCCTATATACATGATCATACCTAGATATACTCATAACTATGCTCAATTATGTCAATTGCTCAACAGTAATTTGTTCACCCACCGTAGAATACTTATGCTCTTCAGAGAAGCCACTAGTGAAACCTATGGCCCCCGGGTCTATTCTCATCATATCAATCTCCATCACTTTTATACTTGCTTTGTTTTTACTTCGCCTTTTACTTTTCACTTTGCATCTTTATACCAAAAATACCAAAAATATTATCTCTATCAGATCTCACTCTCGTAAGTGACCGTGAAGGGATTGACAACCCTAATCGTGTTGGTTGCGAGTAGCTATCGTTTTGTGCAGGTACGAGGGACTTGTGCGTGGCCTCCTACTGGATTGATACCTTGGTTCTCAAAAACTAAGGGAAATACTTACGCTACTGTGCTGCATCATCCTCTCCTCTTCGGGGAAAACCAACGCAAGCTCAAGACGTAGCAGTTGTGAATTGTGTTTTACGTTGTGTATTTTGGGAGTACTTTCAGATATGAATGTCTTTTTAATTTGAGATTTGCAGTATTGAGCATATGATGTATTTTATGAATTCTAGAGATCTATTTTTAGCACTTAAAAAAATGTAGTTTCATAGGAGTATAAAAGTGCAGACAATGTGATTCTCGAGAAAAGCGCAAGTTTTAGTTTCAGATAAGAAGCGCAAGTTCGATTCAGATAAGAAATCGCAACTTTCGGAGGCGAGCATTTATATTAACACGGCCTTTTCAAACAGGGTTAACATCATGTTGGAAGTTTTATTCATGGTCGAAAATGGAACTACCAGCCAGTTAACATCATGTTGATCAACATTCATGCATAGCACGTCTTCATATGATGAACAGTCAAAATGCCCACACAATGTCGAGTGTGCGAAACATAGAGAAAACGAGAGACGAAGTTTTGGCAAGTGTTGGACGTGGTTTTGGGCTGCCCCGTTTAGGCTTTCATTTTTAACATGCGCAGCCCACGACCTCAGATGGGAGGTCCATAGGCCTGTTTGTATTTCTCTTAGGGCCGTCATGTATCGACCGGCCTATGGACCTCCCATCCGAGGTTTTATTTTTGGCAGCTCAATTTATGTATTTTATTGAAGAAAATTCAAAGGTCTGTTCTATTTTTCTATATAAGAATAGGAACGCCAGGTCCAACTTATGTTTCCCTTCTAACTATATTATATATATTTAAATTATTTTATATGTTATTATATATTATTTTAATTGTCATCATATTTTAACAGATACTTACATATGTAAGAAAACAATATCCCACATCTTATTAAATTATAAAAATAATTTCTTAACAAATAAAATCCTGGATTGTTTTGTACGAAAATCCTAGTGATTGTGTACAAAAGCTTGGTAAGATTTAAGGACGAATGTAATAATATCACTTATTAATTAAATATATTTATAACAAAATGCTCAGCCCTTTTTATTTTTGATAACATTGCCGCCCAACTCAACATTATAATTAGAATCAGCCCAGCAAAATCGTGTATTTCGAGAAAGTGCAAATGGCCTGTAATTTTTTAGGAAATAAAATAAATGGGCCGCATGGACACTACATTATTTGTTCACCCAGCCCAGCTAATGGCTATATTTCAAAAAAAAAGATCAAATTGACTGTAAATTATACCGCGCAAAAAAAAAGACTATAAATTCTGAAAAAATGGGTTGAATACGTGCCACATTTTTGGAGGCTGAAATGTGGGCCAATAGGTCGAAGCCAACGCAAGTCGTTGTCAATTTAGTCAAAAAATGATTTACATCCAACGACCGGCATCCATCTTCAATCTCTCGTCTTCTTCCTCCAGCGCCGCCGGGACCACCTCCCGCCTCCTGCTGCTAGCAGCTCTGCTTAGCATGCTTCGCTATGAAGCGCTACTCCACCGTTGGCCAGGCCATCCCTCCACCCCTCCACACCTCCTGTTCTTCTCCACCGACTGCCGAACCACACCGCACTAGAACCAGTTAACCCTCGTACACCTCTCCGTCTGCGACTCTACTCCCGCGTCTTCCCATCTCCGGCTCGTTGCTGTCCGGGGCCTCGCCGTCGTCCACCACCTTGGATGCGCTCGGCGCGGCGTGGTCAACATGGTCAACGAACGACACCATTGGAAGTAGACTGTGCATGGAGAGGCTCACAGCTGGGTCCACGCCCGCACACAAGGAAATGCCTCCTTATTATGCTCAAAATAATGATTCCTCCACCTGACATCTGGGACCCACCGGAAGGGCCTCTGTATTTCGCGAAAAAACGCGCCCCCCGCTGACATGTCGGACCCACCAGCTATCTTCGCACGTAGGGAAGTGCCTCCTTATTACACACAAAAAATGAATACTCCCACCGGTGGAACCCGGCATAGTGGGAGGCTGACTTGTGGGCCTACCAAGTTGACGGGGACGGAGGGCTTTGTCAACTTAGTCAATATGAGCGATTCTAGCTCATGTTACAGACGATGTTCATCCAACGGCCGTAATGCTTCTTCAACCTCTGGTCTTCTTGCTCGGCCGCCCAAACCAGCGCCGGTCATGCCGCGTGCTCCACCTCCCATGGCCGGCTGTGATGCATGAGGCCTCACCACCCCATACTACTCCCACCGCTGGCGGGCCATCCCTCTACTCACCCACACCCCTGTTATTCTGCGGCGACAAGACCTCACGCCCTTGACCGAACGGTGAACCCTCGTACTCCTCTTGGCGTGGGCATCCTTTGCTGCGTCTTCCCGGCTCTGAGTCGTCCCTTCCTAGGCCTGGCCGTGCGTCCACCGCCGTGGTGCTCTCGGCCTTGGCGTGGTCAACGTGGTCAAGGAGAGCGACTTCCATCGGACATGGGTATGCGTGGAGAGGTCGACAAGCGGGTCCTGACGCAGCAAGGAAGTGCCTCCTTATTACGCGCAAAATAATGATTCCTCCACGGCGGCGGGGACCCACGGACGGGCCACCGTGTTCGTGAAAAAATGTTTCCCCATTGCTGGGACCCACCAGCTACATCTTCGCCATAAGGAAGTGCGTCCGCAAAAACGATTCGCCCCCACGGTTTGGGACCCACCAGCTACATCTTCGCATGCAAGGAAGTGCCTCCGGGCAAAAAAAAACGATTCTCCCCCGTGACTGCTGGGACCTACCAGCTACATCTTCGCACGCAAAGGAAGTGCATTCGGGCAAAAAAAATACGATTCGCCCCTCATTGCTGGGGCCTTTTGACTACATTTTCGCACGCAAGGAAGTGCACGGCGGTCGGGACCCACCTGGTGAAGCGTCGTGGCGTTGTCATTTTGGTCGTGAACGTGTATGTACATCTTGGTCGTTGTAGAGGCGCGCACGCGTCGAAAGGTGAGGCGTGCACGTAGCATGTACACGTACATACAGCGGCCAGGGTGCAAGAAAGAAAATACGGCCACGTACGTACATACGGGTAGGGTCTCGAATGCCTACTCGCGCATACGTACGGTGAGGGCTCGTCTACATGGCTGGGTTAGAACGGAGAAACATCATCGTCGTCATGTTCATGGGGAGGCAACGGAATGCGTCGTGTTCATGGGGAGGCAACGGAATGCGTCGTGTTCATCGGGAGGCAACGGAACGCGTGGGAGCCAACCGGCTTGGACGGAACAGGCAATGGAAGCGAGGCTGGCGTACCGCATAACGGAGAAGCGGCCTTGTGTTCGACCGGCCACGTTAAAGCGGGGTCCTGTTGATCGGGAGGGGTGCAGCGTACCGCAAAGCGGAGGAACGAACCTCCCTACGATCGAAGCAGGGGTCCTGTTGATCGGGAGGGTGTGGCGTACCGCAAAATGGGCCAAACGGACCTCCCTCCGTCAAAGCAGGGGTCCTGTTGATCAGGAGGGTGTGGCGTATCGCAAAAGCGGATGAAACGGACCTCCCTACGGTCGAAACGGGGTCTGTTCGCCGGGAGGGTGTGGCGTGCAAAATGGGACTCCACGGGATACTGTTCATCTCCACCGTCGACCTCCTCCAGCCTCCACGGGCTCCTGTTCATCCAGCCTCCACCGCGCGCTACTCCACCGGCTACTGTTCAACCACCCCTCCACGGGCACCCTTCCACCGTCTACTGTTCATCCAGCCCTCCACACCACGGGGTCCTGTTCAACCACCCCTCCATCGTCTACTGTTCATCCAGCCCTCCACACCATGGGGTCTTGTTCATCCAGAGGCAACGCCACCGCTCACTGTTCACCCAAACCCACCCCACCCCATAACGCTCCTTTGTTCATCAATCGATCGGCTTGATTAGCGGCGATGGCGAAGAATTGCTCGATCGAGTTCGATTAACAACCATCTTCGATCGCTCGGGTTCGATGCTTGGCGTAGCGTCTTGGTCTGTCGCTTCGGGTTGATTAGAGCCCAACGCCTCGCCGGGTTGATTAGAGCCAATGCCTCGCACCTGCAGCAGCGTACATGTACGAGAGAAACGTGCATCGCTCGGCCCTCGAACTCCCACCCTAACCGGCAACTCCCCGAAATTTTCCTCCCCCTTGCTTCTACCATGGTTTTTTCCGTCATGGACGGCCCAAAGAATGTCATGCAGCTGCGTGATGTCTACTACACAACCTTCTTCTTGTAGACGTTGTTGGGCCTGCAAGTGCACAGGTTTGTAGGACAGTAGCAAATTTCCCTCAAGTGGATGACCTAAGGTTTATCAATCCGTGGGAGACGTAGGATGAAGATGGTCTCTCTCAAGCAACCTTGCAACCAAATAACAAAGAGTCTCTTGTGTCCCCAACACACCCAATACAATGGTAAATTGTATAGGTGCACTAGTTCAGCGAAGAGATGGTGATACAAGTGCAATATGGATGGTAGATATACGTTTTTGTAAACTGAAAAAAATAAAAACAGCAAGGTAACGAGCGATAAAAGTGAGTGTAAACGGTATTGCAATGATAGGAAACAAGGCCTAGGGTTCATACTTTCACTAGTGCAAGTTCTCTCAACAATAATAACATAGATAGATCATATAACAAGCCATCAACAAGCAACAAAGAGTCACTCCAAAGCCACTAATAGCGGAGAACAAACATAGAGATTATGGTAGGGTACGAAACCACCTCAAAGTTATTCTTTCCAATCAATCTGTTGGGCTATTCCTATAAGTGTCACAAACAGCCCTAGAGTTCGTACAAATCAACCAAAACCCTAATGTCACCTAGATACTCCGTTGTCACCTCAAGTATCCGTGGGCATGATTATACGATATGCATCACACAATCTCAGATTCATCCAACCAACATAAAAAGTACTTCAAAGAGTGCCCCAAAGTTTCTACCGGAGAATCATGTGTGCCAACCCCTATGCATAGGTTCATGGGCGGAACCCGCAAGTTGGTCACCAAAACATAAATCAAGTGGCACATGATATCCCATTGTCACCACAGATAATCACGGCAAGACATACATCAAGTGTTCATAAAAGACTCAATCCGATAAGATAACTTCAAAGGGGAAACTCAATTCATCACAAGAGAGTAGAGGGGGAGAAACATCATAAGATCCAACTACAATAGCAAAGCTCGGGATACATCAAAATCGTGCCATAGAGGAACACGAGAGAGAACACGAGAGAGAGAGAGACATCAAACACATAGCTATTAGTACATACCCTCAGCCCCGAGGGTGAACTACTCCCTCCTCGTCATCGATAGCGCCGGGATGATGAAGATGGCCACCGGTGATGGATCCCCTCCGTGAGGTTGGAAGGGGTCCCGATTGGTTTTGGTGGTTACGGAGGCTTGCGGCGGAACTCCCGATCTATCTTCTATTACGGAAGTTTTAGAGCACGAGGGTATATATGGGTGAAAGGAATACGTCGGTGGAGCTACGGGGGCCCCACGAGGCGGGGCGTGCCGGGGGTGGGCGCGCCCACCCTCGTGAGCACCTCCCGTATCTTCTGACGTGGAGTCCAAGTCCATGAGGTGGGTTTCCTTCCAAAAATAACTTCTCCAGTTGATTTCGTTCTGTTTTGACTCCGTCCGATATTCCTTTTCCTCGAAACACTGAAATAGGCATAAAACAGCAAATCTGGGCTGGGTCTCCGGTTAATAGGTTAGTCCCAAAAATAATATAAAAGTGGATAATAAAGCCCATAATCATTCAAACACATAGTAATATAGCATGAATGCTTCATAAATTATAGATACGTTGGAGACGACAAGATCCCCATGCTTAATTCCTACTCGTCCTCGAGTAGGTAAATGATAAAAGAAAGAATTTATGAAGTGTGAATGCTAGAAGGTGCACAAGTTTGATCAATTATACTTTCAATCACCTTTTCTAGCATGATAATATGTCATAACATTAGTTCATCTCATAAAACTTCTCACGATAAAGTAACAAGCAATTCACATGTCAAAGCATAGACCATAAACTTTCTTGAAAACTAGCAAACTTCATTCTCAGTCATTCAAACAATTGCAATTCATCTTATTTTCAGGAATATCTAACTCCACATACTCAACTATCATATAGTCTTCTACAATTGCTAACACTCACGCAATACTTGTGGTTATGAAGTTTTAATCAGACACAGAGAAAGATTGGGGCTTATAATGTTGCCTCCACACGTATTCACCTTTGGGTGATGTCAACAATAATAGTTCATGCTAACTTACATCCAGTTGGATATATATCAGGATCTTCCCAACACGAGGAGCTTGCCAAAGGATAAAATGAAAAAGGGAAAGGTGAAGATCACCTTGACTCTTGCATAAAGTAAAAGACATAAAGTAAAAGATAGGCCCTTCGCAGAGGGAAGCAGAGGTTGTCATGCGCTTTTAGGATTGGATACACAAAATCTTAATGCGAAAGAACGTCACTTTATATTGCCCCTTGTATATGGACCTTTATTATGCACTTTGTCGCTTTTATTGCTTCCATAACAAGTTCGTACAAAGCTTATTTTCTCGGCATTAATAAGTCATGCATATTTAGAGAGCAATTTTTATTGCTTGCACCGGTGACAACTTACTTGAAGGATCTTACTCAATCCATAGGTAGGTATGATGGACTCTCATGGCAAAAACTAGGTTTAAGGATATTTGGAAGCACAAGTAGTATCTCTACTTGGTGCTAGGAATTTTGGCTAGCATGAGGGGGAAAGGCAAGCTCAACATGTTTGAATGATCCATGAAAATATACTTTAACTGAGATGTCGAAAAACATAAACCATTATGTTGTCTTCCTTGTCCAACATCAACTCTTTAGCATGTCATACTTAATGAGTGCTCCAATCATACAAGATGTCTACGATAGTATATTTATATGTGAAATCTCTCTTCCTTCAATATTATTTCATGAATTGTTCAAATGACCAATACAATGCTTGCTAACCTTCAATAAATTTACAACCTCTACTTCTTAGATGTGAAGTCATTACTCCCCATGGGATAAGCAAATGAGGCATATATAATTTCAGATTTATGACAATCAATTCATTCAACCATTTACTCATAAGATATAAGTGAAGCACACAAGTAAATGACAAACTACTCCAAAAGATATAAGTGAAGATCAATGAGTAGTCGAATAATTGTGCAACTATGTGAAGACTCTCCCATTTAATAATTTTAGATCTTGATACTTTATTCAAACAGCAAGCAAAGCTAAAGAAAACTACATTGCAAGGATAGCACAACTCATGTGAAGAAGCAAAAACTTAGGCTCAACCGATACTAACCGATAGTTGTTGAAGAAGAAAGGTGGGATGCCTACTGGGCATCCCCAAGCTTAGATGCTTGAGACTTCTTGAAATATTATCTTGGGGTGCCTTGGGCATCCCCAAGCTTGAACTTATGTGTCTCCTTAATTCCTCTCATATCATGGTTTCTCTTTTTATCAAAAGCTTCATTCACAACAAACTCAACAAGAACTTGTGAGATAGGTTAGTATAAACCAATGCAAAACCTTATCATTTTCTACTGTAACAAATCACTAACATTATTATTCAACATTCAATACTAAATGCCTATGCATATTTAATACTCCTATCCTCAAATAGAATCATTAAACAAGCAAACATATGCAAACAATGCAAACAATGCAAATATAACAGCAATCTGCCAAAACAGTACAGTCTGTAAAGAATGCAAGAGTATCAATACTTCCCTGACTCCAAAAATTACGAACTAAAATTCCCACTGTAATAAATTTAGGGTCGCGCTAACTGCCACACGTGTAGCAGGAAGGGAGACGCACCACACGTCTCTAATGTAAACAGATTGCCACGTCATCGCATGCATGTATGCAGGAATCTTTTTGAATTTTCAGTTTTTAAAATGTTTTATCTCTTAAACGAAAAATTCGATTGAAAATCCTTTTTAACCATTAAATCTCTCGCGATGAGATCTTCGAAACTAGATCACATGTTGATATGTTTTGATGAAATTTTTTTTGGATTAAAAGTTGCCATGTCTAATGCATATGAATTGCCATGATGTTTACACTGAAGTTGCCATGATATGTTTCAGCTACTTTCTTCTACATTTAAAAGTAAATTTTGACATTTATAAAACAGGGAATTAAGAAACTAGACTTGCCATGAACCATAAACTAAAATTGCCATGATACATGCACGTAAAATTGCCATGATTCATACAAAAAATAATTTTCATGGTCAAAGTACTGGAGTTGCCATCATCAAAATACTAAAATTGCCACGTGGCAACTTTAGTTTAAGCCCTATGGCAGCTGCAGTGTAAACATCGTGGCAACTTCGGCAAAAACAAATTAAATGAAACATATCAACATGGGGTCTAGTTTTGAAGATCTCGTCGAGACGGATTTAATGGTGAAAACGGATTTTTAGTTCACTTTTTATTTAGGAGATACAACATTTTAAGCGAAAACCAAAAAAAATTCTGCTGATGTCATCTATTCATACGTGGCAAAATGAGTGGTGATGGAGGCGTGTGGGCAATGTGCAAACGCCCACACGTGTGGGCGTTAATATTTCCGTAAATTTACCAGAGCTCAATATGCAAAAATATTCAACATTATACCATTCTCTGACTTTTCTAGGGAATTTTTGCAACAGTGGTAAACTTTCTGTTTTCAAACAGCAACATGTATACTGGCAAAATAAGCATGGCAAAGGCTATCCTTGACTTTTTTATTGAAACGAAAGATGCAAGACACTAATCTAACTAACATAAAACAAAACAAAACAAAATGACATGACGCTCCACGCAAAACACATATCATGTGGTGAACAAAAATATAGCTCCAAGTAAAGTTACCGATGAACGAAGACGAAAGAGGGGATGCCTTCCGGGGCATCCCCAAGCTTAGGCTCTTGGTTGTCGTTGAATATTACCTTGGGGTGCCTTGGGCATCCCCAAGATTAGGCTCTTTCCACTCCTTATTCCGTAGTCCATCGAATCTTTACCCAAAACTTGAAAACTTCACAACACAAAACTTAACAGAAATCTCGTGAGCTCCGTTAGCGAAAGAAAACAAAACACCACTTCACAGTACTGTAATGAACTCATTCTTTATTTATATTGATGTTAAACCTACTGTATTCCAACTTATCTATGATTTATAAACTATTTTACTAGCCATTGATTCATCAAAATAAGCAAACAACACAATGAAAACAGAATCTGTCAAAAACAGAACAGTCTGTAGTAATCTGTAACTAACGTAAACTTATGGAACTCCAAAAATTATAAAATAAATTGGTGGACCTGAGGAATTTTTCTAGTAATCATCTGCAAAAATAATCAACTAAATAGCACTTTCCAGTAAAACGTTATAGCTAATCTCGTGAGCGCTAAAGTTTCTGTTTTTTACAGCATGATCATAAAGACTTCACCCAAGTCTTCCCAAAGGTTCTACTTGGCACAAACACTAATTAAAAAATAAAACCACATCTAAACAGAAGCTAGATGTATTATTTATTCCTAAACAGAACCAAAAAGTAAGAAACTAAAATAAAATTGGGTTGCCTCCCAACAAGTGCTATCGTTTAACGCCCCTAGCTAGGCATGATGATTTCAATGATGCTCACATAAAAGATAAGAATTGAAACATAAAGAGAGCATCATGAAGAATATTACTAGCACATTTAAGTCTAACCCACTTCCTATGCATAAGGATTTTGTGAGCAAACAACTTATGGGAACAAGAATCAACTTTCATAGGAAGGAAAAACAAGCATAGCTTCAAAACTTTAAGCACATAGAGAGGAAACTTGATATTATTGCAATTCCTACAAGCATAAATTCCTCCCTCATAATAATTTTCAGTAGCATCATGAATGAATTCAACAATATAACCAGCACCTAAAGCATTCTTTTCATGATCTACAAGCATAGGAAATTTACTACTCTCCACATAAGCAAAATTCTTCTCATTCGGAATAGTGGGAGTATCATAAGAGACTTGAACACTACAAATTGTTTCCACATTAAAAGAGTAATGTTTATAAAAAAGGGTAATCATAATCATGACAAGATTTGTTAATATAATCATCACTACTTTTTATAGCATAAGTTTCATCACAATAATCATCAGAAGTAGCAACTTCGTTCTCATCATAATCGATTGAAACCTCTCCCAAGATAGTGGAATCACTAAATAAAGTTGACACTCTTCCAAATCCACTTTCATATTCATCACAATAAGATTCAACATCCTCCAAAATAGTGGGATCACTAATTCCTAAAGTTGACACTCTTCCAAACTCACTTTCATCAATATAACCATCATAGGTAGGAGGCATGCTATCATCATAACAACTTTGCATATCAAAACTTGGGATGCTAAAAATATCATCTTCATTAAACATAGAATCCTCAAGCTTGGGGCAAACATTAATTCCAGCAAATATATTATCAAAAATATCATCCTCATCAAACATAGCTTCCCCAAGCTTGGGCCCTTTCATATCATAAGCATAATCACTCTCATCATTAAAAATATGGATAGCACCAATAATATAGCAATTATCATCATCACAAGTAGTAGTAGGAGCAACATCATTTGGGAGGGATGCCTTTTTACCTTTGTTGCTCCTTCTTTTCTTTTTCTTCTTCACATTATGTGTAGGTTCAACCTTCCTCTTTGAGCTCCTTATTGATGAGATTGGTTGAATAGAAAGCTCCTCCTCGTTACCTGATTCATCATAAGAAATAATAGGAGGAGATTGGGAAGTCTCTTCCCTTTCATTAGTATTCTCTTCATCTTCTATTTGTTTTCTTTTCTTTATGTAATTGGCAATATAAGGATTTTCAATGCAATTCACCGCACAATACATATAAATCTTTTCTAGATCAAAATCAAGAAATCGATCAAGATTAAATTTTGGAATACCCTCAGTTATACGTTTCATTTCTTTATACCCCAAAAGAAGGCTAAGCTCTTTATGATGCTCAAGGGAAATCAAATTATCACAATATTTGGAAACGACTTGATCATGAAACAAATAGCATCGGAGCTTTAAATGACCATGTTCATTGCAAAGTTCACAAGGTGTACTATAAATATTGAATCTTTCAGCACATTCATCTAGCTCTTCTTGCAACAATTCGGTTTCTATGTAGTTATGCCTCTTGCAATAAATATCTTCTCTATTTGGTGTGTTCATCCAAACATGCACTCCACAAAAGTTGACATGCTCATAAGAGATATTTTCATCATAACTAGTGCAATCATCATTAGCGTCATGGATATTCAAAGAATTCATACTAACAACATTGCAATCATGCTCATCATTCAAAGATTTAGTGCCAAACAATTTAATGCATTCTTCTTCTAACACTTTGGCACAATTTTCCTTTCCATCATACTCAGAAAGATATTAAAAAGGTGAAGCGTATGAGACAAACTCAATTCCATTTTTTTTAGTTTTCTTTTATAAACTAGACTAGAGCTAAAACAAGAAACAAAAAGATTCAATTGCAAGATCTAAAGATATACCTTCACTTACCTAGCCTCCCGACAAGAACGGGCGCCGTAAAAGAGCTTGATGTCTACTACGCAACCTTCTTCTTGTAGACGTTGTTGGGCCTGCAAGTGCGCAGGTTTGTAGGACAGTATCAAATTTCCCTCAAGTGGATGACCTAAGGTTTATCAATCTGTGGGAGGGGTAGGATGAAGATGGTCGCTCTCAAGCAACCCTGCAACCAAATAACAAAGAGTCTCTTGTGTCACCAACACACCCAATACATTGGTAGATTGTATAGGTGCACTAGTTCGGCGAAGAGATGGTGATACAAGTGCAATATAGATGGTAGATATAGGTTTTTGTAAACTGAAAAAAATAAAAACAGCAAGGTAACGAGCGATAAAAGTGAGCATAAACGGTATTGCAATGATAGGAAACAAGGCCTAGGGTTCATACTTTCACTAGTGCAAGTTCTCTCAACAATAATAACATAGATAGATCATATAACAAGCCCTCAACATGCAACAAAGAGTCACTCCAAAGCCACTAATAGCGGAGAACAAACGTAGAGATTATGGTAGGGTACGAAACCACCTCAAAGTTATTCTTTCCAATCAATCCGTTGGGCTATTCCTATAAGTGTCACAAACAGCCCTAGAGTTCGTACTAGAATAACACCTTAAGATACAAATCAACCAAAACCCTAATGTCACCTAGATACTCCATTATCACCTCAAGTATCCGTGGGCATGATTATACGATATGCATCACACGATCTCAGATTCAGCCAACCAACATAAAAAGTACTTCAAAGAGTGCCCCAAAGTTTCTACCGGAGAATCAAGAATGTGTGCCAACCCCTATGCATAGGTTCATGGGCGGAACCCGCAAGTTGGTCACCAAAACATACATCAAGTGGCACATGATATCCCATTGTCACCACAGATAATCACGGCAAGACATACATCAAGTGTTCATAAAAGACTCAATCCGATAAGATAACTTCAAAGGGGAAACTCAATTCATCACAAGAGAGTAGAGGGGAGAAACATCATAAGATCCAACTACAATAGCAAAGCTCGGGATACATCAAGATCGTGCCATAGAGGAACACGAGAGAGAGAGATCGAACACATAGCTACTGGTACATACCCTCAGCCCCGAGGGTGAACTACTCCCTCCTCGTCATGGATAGCGCCGGGATGATGAAGATGGCCACCGGTGATGGATCCCACCTCCGGCAGGGTACCGGAAAGGGGTCCCGATTGGTTTTTGGTGGTTCTAGAGGCTTGCGCCGCCGGATGATGAAGATGGCCACCGGTGGATCTATCTTCTGTTCTGGAAGTTTTAGGGTACGTAGGTATATATGGGTGAAAGGAGTACGTCGGTGGAGCTACGAGGGCCCCACGAGGTGGGGCGCGCCAGTGGGGTGGGCGCGCCCACCCTCGTGAGCACCTCCGTATCTTCCGACGTGGAGACCAAGTCCATCGGTGGGTTTCCTTCCAAAAATAACTTCTCCGATTGATTTCGTTCCGATTTGACTCCTTGTGACATTCCTTTCCTCGAAACACTGAAATAGGCATAAAACAGCAAATCTGGGCTGGGCCTCCGGTTAATAGGTTAGTCCCAAAAATATTATAAAAGTGGATAATAAAGCCCATAATCATTCAAAACACATAGTAATATAACATGAATGCTTCATAAATTATAGATACGTTGGAGATGTATCACTGCGTCTCCGGCCCACCCAGGACGAAAAGCCCATTTTCTGTCATGATTTTTTGTCATAGAAGTAGGAGCCCACCACATCTATGATGATACCAGGTTCTGTCACAGTTATCGTCATAGAAGTGTCATATGTATGACAGAAAAAAAATTCGTTCGGCCCAAAATGTCACGGATGTGTCTTTTTTTGTAGTGTTTCCTCGGTGGATCATCCACAGTCTAATGGTCAAGCTGAGAGAGCTAATCAAGAAATTTTGAAAGGTATAAAACCCCGGCTTATGGTTCCTTTGCAGAGAACACCGGGTTGTTGGGTCGAGGAATTACCCTCAGTACTTTGGAGTATCAACACCACCCCCAATAGGTCAACAGATTATACACCTTTCTTCATGGTCTATGGGGCGGAGGCGGTTCTCCCAAGTGATATCCATCACGACTCGCCTCGTGTGGCGGCTTACGTTGAGTCTGCTAATGAGATAGCATGTCAAGATGCACTTGATCTGTTAGATGAGGAGCGTGACCTTGCGACGGCTCGTTCGGCGATATATCAGCAAGATCTGCGTCGCTACCATAGCCGCAGAGTCAAGACTAGAACCTTTCAAGAAGGCGACTTGGTGCTCCGGTTAATCCAAGATCAAATAGATATGCATAAGTTATCCCCACCTTGGGAAGGACCCTTTGTGGTCAGCAATAATCTGAACAATGGGTCATATTACCTCATTGATATACGATAACACAAGGACTCGCATAAACCAAAGGAGGAAACCTGCCGGCCTTAGAGCATTGCTCATCTTCGGGCTTATTACACTTGAGCCACCGGCTCTTGTCGTTCTACATACTTTTACCAAATGTATATATTATGATCAATATAATAAAGCCGGCATCCCTGATAATTCAGGGCCTCTGTCGTTTCATTTGTAAGTATCTGAGTCTTTATTATTTGTTCATAAGGTTACTTGGGGGCTTCCAACCCACTGGGTTTAGCTTTCTTACCCTCGTGACCAGGCGTGGACACCGAATCCCGAGTTTGACCTGCCTGTCTGCATGATGCTGCTCCGCCCAGGTAATCCTAGAATGACCCGCCATACTCTTGATAGTCAATCTTTTAACTAAGACCCTGAACTCGTTAAGGTTAAAACGGCGGTTTGTCATGTGAGGGCCGGCTTACAATGAGCGAGGACAACTCTAAGGCTGTGAGGCCTATGAAAGCACTTGAATCTTAGCGGCTGTGCGGCCCATGAAAGCACTTGAATTTTAAGGTTGTGCGGACTATGAAAGCACTTGACTTTTTCTGAATTTCTTTTCTTCTGAATATTTTCATTTGCATCCCTTGAAGAATTTTTCTGCTCAAGTGCATTTGATTCAGGCCATGCAGCCTTGATTATATGACTCATAATTGAGCATATTGGGTTTGGTAACCCGCCCTGATAGAAGATTCTAAGTCACCAGGATAATTTTCCTTGAGCAATCAAAATCATGATATTTCATGCCTACGGGTTAATACCAACTCTGGATTATAATTATCATGACATCACCATGATATAAATCTACATGTATGTATTTTAATAACTATATGAATATTTAGGGTTTGCTAACCCGCACTGGCTTTACACTTTAAGTCGCCAGAACGTTTCGGCTTAGATAGCCTTTACTCTAGTCTTTTTATATAAATTTTTCAAAGACTATTATATTGGGGTTTATTACCCGCCCTGGATTAAACCGCTAGGGCATATGTTGTTCCACTTGTGTGCATGGAATATGAAAATATTGATCTGACCCACAAGGATGATGATATTATGAGAAAGCACAGCGGTGGATCATAAACATCAGATTGGCGGTTTAAGCAGATAAAAGACAACATGCACGATGGCATGACAGATCATTCACTAGTGCAGAACCGGGTTTTAGCGCCGGTTCGTAAGGGCCTTTAGTGCCGGTTCTACAACCGGCACTAAAGAGCGGAGACTAAAGCCCCCCCCCCCTTCACTACCGGTTCGGCACGAACCGACGCTAAAGTGCCACCACGTGGCACGAGCCTGGCCCGGGTGCTGGTAGATCATTAGTACCGGTTGGTAGCACCAACCGGTACTAAATGTTTGGGGGGTTTGGTTTTAATTTTTATTTTCCATTAATTTTGTGTTTTCCATTTAATTCTTTTTTGTTTACTGGTATTTTACAATACTACATATTGTACACGTTATGCATATATATAAATAGATTTTCTCGTAGTACCGATCATATATATATATATATATATATATATATATATATAATTGAATGTCTCACAACCACCATTAATTATTCACATATACACATGTGTATACACACACACACACACACACACACAATTTCTCCTACATGTTGCCTTGGTGCCTTCGGAGCACGATGACAAGTGGTTCATGGGGGCGGTAGTGGGTAATAGTATTCTCCTTTGGGATCTATGACCTGGTTGAGAAAAAATCCCGCTATTTCCTCTTGAAGTGCTAGTATGCGCTCCATTGTTAGGAGCTGCTCCCGCACCTCTCTGAACTGTTAAGAAGGAGATCAATATGCATGTGTATTAGTTGTGTGACTAAATATCGATAATGGTTAAAAAATGTGAATAGTGTCCTGACAAGCGTACCCAGTCCTATCTTTGAGATCTGCTCCTTTCGGACGCCATCATGCGAATGTTCTCGCAAACGTAGAATGCACACAGATCAGTCCCCGGCGCCTGCTTTAGGGCCTTTACGAGAATTGAATTTAATCAGGTAATAATTAATCAAGCATGATAATTAATTAATGGTATTGAAGCAAGAATTAAAGGGATGGTAGCTAGCTAGCTAGTACTACTTAATTACTTACCTTGGGTCGATACAAAAACAGCTTTTCTGGCCATTTTCCTGGAGTCACCTTGATGAACTTTGCCCAAGCCCCGCCTACCGCAAAGAAAATTAATAAAGGGGTTATTAAATAGTTCATATCAGGAAATGATGAACTAAATAGGCCAAGATATAGTTAATAATGATTGAAATTACCTGTTGACTATCCCCTTCACGATGTTGTAGTCACTTTCTCTTTTAAGTAGTGAGTCCAGTACTTCAACTTTTCCTTCTTCAACTTTAATGTCTAACAAGATCCAGTGGTACCTGCATGCGCATACGTTTGCATGTATAAATTAAGCGGGGCATGTGCATAACACTAATCAACTAACCCTAAACCCTATACACTTATTAACATCTAGCTAGTAAGCAAAAACAGAATTTGCAGTACAAGACAGTGTGACTCACTCGAATTTGTAAGGAAGTAGTATATCTTCATTGGTATTGAGGCGCTTCAAGAACTCTAGAATTTTATTCTCTACATCTTGTCTATACCATTCCAATTTCCATGTGTATTCATTAACGGTAGTTGGGTCAATGAACCCAATGCCATAGCGTCCAGCTTTTTTCATTTCATAGATCTTCATCCTGCATAATACCACAGAAAAGAATATAGTGAGGATAATTACAGGTAATGATCGATTAATGAGCACTAAAACTAGCTTGAGACTTAAATTACAGAAAGAAATCACTTGCAGACAATAGCAACTGACGAGAGATTTGTCGAGTGCATCTTGATTGAATAACTGAAATAGTTCTGAAAACTCAACGGACACAGCTAGCTTATGGAAGTAATGATCTTCCTCGACTTTCACCATGAGGGACTCTCGATTGGAAATCTTGGTAATGTTCATGTACCATTGATGCAATTCATACATTCTCGTTGGGAGGTTCTTGACCTCATCTGGCTTGACCAAAGGTTGGCCCCGGACATATTTCCGTTTTATTTCCTCCTCTCTAAGCGGAGACATGGGCTCGATATCGAGGAGTTGTCCAACAGTGATCTTGAGCATTTCATCCTGCATTATATGATCCTCGATTATTACCGCATTGCCCAGCTGGGGAACGTAAACGGTTTGCCCACAATAATATTGGGCGCGTGTACTCTCATGTGTTGTTGGCACAACAAGCAGGGGGATCGATTGCGCCGCCTGTACTCCTAGCTGGGGAATGGTTTTCCCGCATTTTTTGATAGCTGCTTGTTGGCTCGAGCTCGAGCTCACTTCTTTCTATAGTCGTGCTCGATGTGCCTTCCTGAATTGGCGCTCATAGTCTGAGTCAACAGGCTTGGGAGCAGGTGGTCTAGCGACACGAATGAAGTGGTCAATCTTTTCCTCAGGCACTTTCTCCCTCGTTGGCGGTGCCAGTTTCGGTACAAAATGGGCGTCCACTTGGGCCTTCACTATGGCATCATTTTTCTCCTCGGTCATGTCCTAAGGCCTCTAAGGAAGAGGAGCGAAGCTTGGACCATATTTATATCGCTTGTCTCCACCTGTACTTCCTGTACTACCTCGACTCGTATCGCTACGCACCATAGCTGCGGCATGTCTTGCTACGTCTCGAGCTTGCGTTGGTTTTCCCCGAAGAGGAGAGGATGATGCAGCACAGTACCGTAAGTATTTCCCTCATTTTTTGAGAACCAAGGTATCAATCCAGTAGGAAGTCACACGCAAGTCCCTCATACCTGCACAAAACGATAGCTACTCGCAACCAACGCGATTAGGGGTTGTCAATCCCTTCACGGTCACTTACGAGAGTGAGATCTGATAGAGATAATATTTTTGGTATTTTTGGTATAAAGATGCAAAGTAAAAAGTAAAAGAAAAGCAAGTAAATAAAGTAATGGAGATTGATATGATGAGAATAGACCCGGGGGCCATAGGTTTCACTAGTGGCTTCTCTCAAGAGCATAAGTATTCTACGGTGGGTGAACAAATTACTGTTGAGCAATTGATAGAATTGAGCATAGTTATGAGGTTATCTAGGTATGATCATGTATATAGGCATCACGTCCGTGACAAATAGACTGAAATGATTCTGCATCTACTACTATTACTCCACTCATCGACCGCTATCCAGCATGCATCTAGAGTATTAAGTTAAAAACAGAGTAACGCTTTAAGCAAGATGACATGATGTAGAGGAATAAATTCATGCAATATGATAAATACCCCATCTTGTTATCCTCGATAGCAACAATACAATACGTGCCTTGCAACCCTTTACATCCTTTGGGTAAGGACACCGCAAGATTGAACCCAAAGCCATGCACTTCTCCCATTGCAAGAACTACCAATCTAGTTGGCCAAACCAAACGGATAATTCAAGAGACTTGCAAAGATAACTCAATCATACATAAAAGAATTCAGAGAAGATTCAAATATTATTCATAGATAAGCTGGATCATAAACCCACAATTCATCGATCTCAACAAACACACCGCAAAAAGAAGATTACATCGAAGAGATCTCCACGAGTTAGGGTGAGTACATTGTATTGAGATCCAAAAGATAGAAGAAGCCATCTAGCTACTAGCTATGGACCCGAAGGTCTGAATTAAACTACTCACACTTCATCGGAGGGGCTATGGTGTTGATGTAGAAGCCCTCCGTGGTAGATGCCCTCTCCGGCAGACCTCCGAAACAAGCCCCAAGATGGGATCTCGTGGATACTGAGGAGATTCTGGCGGTGGAATTAGGTTTTTGGCTCCAGATCTGGTCTATTAGGGGTACGAGGTATATATAGGAGGAAGGAGTACGTCGGTGGGCGTCAGGGGCCCACGAGGCGGGGCGCGCCCGAGGCGCCTCCACCCTCGTGACCTCCTCGGAAGCTTCTTGGAGTAGGGTCCAAGTCTCCTGGATCATGTTCGGTGAGAAGATCACGTTCCCGAAGGTTTCATTTCGTTTGGACTCCGTTTGATATTCTGTTTCCTTGAAATACTGAAATAGGTAAAAAACAACAATTCTGGGCTGGGCCTCCGGTTAATAGGTTAGTCCCAAAAATAATATAAAAGTGGAAAATAAAGCCCATAATAGTCGAAAACAATAGATAAAGCAGCATGGAGCAATCAAAAATTATAGATACGTTGGAGACGTATCAGGCATCCCCAAGCTTAATTCCTGCTCGTCCTCGAGTAGGTAAATGATGAAAAGAGAATTTTTTATGCGGAGTGATACTTTGGCATAATTTCAATGTAAATCTTCTTTAATCATGGTATGAATATTCAGATCCGAAAGATTCAAGACAAAAGTTCATATTTACATAAAAATAATAATACATCAAGCATACTAATCAAAGCAATCATGTCTTCTCAAAATAACATGGCAAAAGAAAGTTCATCCCTACAAAATCATATAGTTAGGCTATGCTTCATTTTCACACACAAAGATGTTCCCAACTTCTATACCCCGATGACAAGCCAAGCAATTGTTTCATACTTAAAAATCTCAAACTTTTTCAACCTTCACGCAATACATGAGCGTGAGCCATGGATATAGCACTATGGGTGGAATATAATACGATGATGGGGATTGTGTGGAGAAGACAACAAAGGAGAAAGTCTCACATCAACGAGGCTAATCAATGAGCTATGGAGATGCCCATCGATTGATGTTAATGCAAGGAGTAGGGATTGCCATGCAACGAATGCACTAGAGCTATGAATGCTCAACAAAAGAAAACTAGTGGGTGTGCATCCAACTTGGTTGCTCATGAAGACCTAGGGCATTTTGAGGAAGCCCATCGTAGGAATATACAAGCCAAGTTCTATAATGAAAATTTTCCACCAGTATAAACAAGACAACTTAAGAGACTCACTATATGAAAAACATGGTGCTACTTTGAAGCACAATATATGAGACTCACTACATGAAGAACAAGGTGCTACTTTGAAGCACAAGTGTGGAAAAAGGATAGTAGCATTGCCCCTTTTTATTTTTTTATATTTTTTTGGGCCTTTCTTTTTTTTGGCCTTTCTCCTTTTTTTATTTGGGCAATGCTCTAATAATGATCATCACACTTTCATTACAACATATGAATTACAACTCGATACTAGAACAAGATATGACTCTATATGAATGCCTCCGGTGGTGTACCGGGATGGTGCAATGAATCAAGAGTGACATGTATGAAAAATAATGCATGGTGGCTTTGCCACAAATACGATGTCAACTACATGATCATGCAATGGCAATATGACAAAAGTAAAGTATGTCATGATGATGATGGTGGAAGTTGCATGGCAATATATCTCGGAATGGCTATGGAAATGCCATAATAGGTAGGTATGGTGGCTGTTTTGAGGAAGATATAAGGAGGTTTATATGTGAAAGAGTGTATCATATCACGGGGTTTGGATGCACCGGCGAAGTTTGCGCCAACTCTCAAGGTGAGAAAGGGCAATGCATGGTACCGAAGAGGCTAGCAAAGGCGGAAAGATGAGAGTGCGTATAATCCATGGACTGAACATTAGTCAAAAGAACTCATATACTTATTGCAAAAATTTAGAAGTCATCAAAAATCAAGTACTACACGCATGCTCCTAGGGGGATAGATTGGTAGGAAAAGACCATCGCTTCGTACCGACCGCCACTCATAACGATGCACAAGCGGTACACTTCATGTTTCAAATTTGTTACACAACTTTAACCATACGTGCATGCTACGGGATTTGCAATCTTCAACACAAGTATTTCTCAAATTCACAACTACTCAACTAGCACGACTTTGATATTATCACCTCCATATCTCAAAATGATTATCAAGCATCAAACTTATCTTAGTATTCAACGCACTCAAAAGAAAGTTTCACATATCTTGAACACCAAGTATATTACATTAAGCAAATTACCATGCTATTAACGACTCTCAAAATAATCTAAGTGAAGCATGAGAGATCAAGTTTCTTTAAAACAAATCCACCACCGTGCTCTAAAAGATCTAAGTGAAGCACTAGAGCAAAAAATTATCACGCTCAAAAAGATATAAGTGAAGCACTATGAGCAAAACTATCAAGCTCAAAAGATATAAGTGAAGGATATAGAGTATTCTAACAAATTCCAAATCATATATGGCTCTCTCAAAAGGTGTGTACAGCAAGGATTGTTGTGGTATACTAACAATCAAAGACTGAAATAATACAAGACGCTCCAAGCAAAACACATATCATGTGGTGAATAAAAATATAGCTCCAAGTAAATTACCGATGGAAGTGAACGAAAGAGGGGATGCCTTCCGGGGCATAACCAAGATTTGACTTTTTGGTGTCCTTGGATTATCCTGGGGGTGCCACGGGAATCCCCAAGCTTAGGCTCTTGCCACTCCTTGTTCCATAATCCATCAAAATAATTCACCCAAAACTTGAAAACTTCACAACACAAAACTCAATAGAAATCTCGTGAGCTCCGTTAGAGAAAGAAAACAAAAGACTACTTTAAGGTACTGTAATGAACTCATTCTTTATTTATATTGGTGTTAAACCTACTGTATTCCAACTTCTCTATGGATTGTAAGCTATTTTACTAGCCATAGATTCATCAAAATAAGCAAACAACACACACAAAACAGAATCTGTCAAAAACAGAACAGTCTGTAGTAATCTGTAAGTAATGCAAACTTCTGGAACCCAAACAATTCTACCAAAATTAGACGACCTGGGAAATTTGTTTATTGATCAGAAGCAATTGGAATCACTATTTTATCACGTTCTTGTCATTTTTAACAATTCGGGCACTGAGCGCAAAGATTCTGGAAATTACAGCAAGATCAAATAACTATATTCCAAGAAGATCTAATAGGTTTAACTTGGCACAAACACTAATTAAAAGATAAAACCACATCTAAACAGAATCTAGATGGATTATTTATTACTAAGCAGCAAGGAAAAATATTGGGTTGTCTCCCAACAAGCGCTTTTCTTTAAAGCCTTTTTAGCTAGGCATTGAGATTTCAATGATGCTCACAAGAATGACAAGAATTGAAGCACAAAGGGAGCATCATAAAACACACGACAAACACATCTAAGTTTAACATACTTCCTATGCATAGGCATCTTATAGAAAAACAAATTATCGTAGCAAGAAAAAACTAGCATATGCAAGGAAGCGGGAAGGAACAATAGCAATCTCAACATAACGAGAGGTAATTTAGTAACATGAAAATTTCTACGACCATATTTTCCTCTCTCATAATAATTACATGTAGGATCATAAGCAAATTCAACAAAATAGCTATCACATAACATATTTTTAACATGATCCACATGTATGCAAAGTTGACACTATTCCAAAATAGTGGGATTATCATTAACTAAAGTCATGATTTCTCCAAGCCCACTTTCAATATTATTGCAAACACTATTATCAATCTCATATTCATCATGGGGATTAAATAAATTTTCAAGATCATAAGAAGAATCACCCAAATCATGATCATTGCAACAAGTAGTAGACATAGCAAAACTAGCATCCCCAAGCTTAGGGTTTTGCATCTTATTAGCACAGTTGACAACAAAAGAATTTATAATAAAATCATTCCAATCATGCTTTTTATTCAAAGATCTATCGTGAGTCACTTCACGGATTTCAGGAAAAACCTTATAAAGATAATCTAGTGCATCCAAATTACTAGGAATTGGTTCATCATAATTGGATCCCTTAAAAAGATTGGCAAGCGGATCAAGATCCATAGATATTGGCTTCTTTGTTTAGGAATAAATAAGCACCTAAACCAACCAAACGAGAAACGAAAGGGCAAGCAAAAGAGAGGAGGAGATTGGGAAAGAGGGGCGAATAAAGCGGCAAGGGTGAAGTGGGGAGAGGAAAAGCGAGAGGCAAATGGCAAATAATGTAATGCGAGAGATAGGGATTGTGATGGGTACTTGGTATGTTGACTTTTGCGTAAGCCTCCCCGACAACGGCGCCAGAAATCCTTCTTGCTACGTCTTGAGCTTGCGTTGGTTTTCCCCGAAGAGGAGAGGATGATGCAGCACAGTAGCGTAAGTATGTCACTCATTTTTTGAGATCCAATGTATCAATCCAGTAGGAGGTCACGCGCAAGTCCCTCGTACCTGCACAAAACGATAGCTACTCGCAACCAACGCGATTAGTGGTTGTCAATCCCTTCACGGTCACTTACGAGAGTGAGATCTGATAGAGATAATATTTTTGGTATTTTTGGTATAAAGATGCAAAGTAAAAAGTAAAAGCAAAGCAAGTAAATAAAGTAATGGAGATTGATATGATGAGAATAGACCCGGGGGCCATAGGTTTCACTAGTGGCTTCTCTCAAGAGCATAAGTATTCTACGGTGGGTGAACAAATTACTGTTGAGCAATTGATAGAATTGAGCATAGTTATGAGGTTATCTAGGTATGATCATGTATATAGGCATCACGTCCGTGACAAGTAGACCGAAACGATTCTGCATTTACTACTATTACTCCACTCATCGACCGCTATCCAGCATGCATCTAGAGTATTAAGTTAAAAACAGAGTAACACTTTAAGCAAGATGACATGATGTAGAGGAATAAATTCATGCAATATGATAAATACCCCATCTTGTTATCCTCGATGGCAACAATACAATACGTGCCTTGCAACCCTTTACATCCTTTGGGTAAGGACACCGCAAGATTGAACACAAAGCCATGCACTTCTCCCATTGCAAGAACTACCAATCTAGTTGGCCAAACCAAAAGGATAATTCGAAGAGACTTGCAAAGATAACTCAATCATATGTAGCGACCCGACCCAAAATCGGTCAAGTCTCTGTGTCTGTACCATCCCAAGATCATGCTGGTACTCACAGTACATCGATGAAATAATCAAAGTTCAATCACACCTGAATTTATTACACGATTCTCATATAGAGTCTTTATTACAATAGAATAAATTCGGCGAAGGCCAACTCATGAGAAATAAACTAGTAAAGCTGCGAAGCGTGAGACGAAATAGCGAGTCCATCCGACTCAAAGGGCAATCGCCAAGCGCGGAGCGTAGCCTCACTCCTGATCGAAATAAACCTCTGCAACATAAGACGTTGCAGCCGTGTAGGTCAGCTTTTTGAATAAGCTGGCAAGTCATGAAGAGAGAATAACAATAATAAAATTACTAACACTATATGCATTTTGGCTGTGGGGCTCTAAGTTTCATCATTTTGCGAAAAGCCAATTTTTCCCTACTACAGTGGACTTGATTGCAAATACTACAAAATTGTTGGTAGTTATTGAGATGGTTCCGCCAACCAATGTCTCATTCCCAAATTATTAAGTCATAAACCCCCTCAAATTAATTTATTAGTTTAGTTGTTGAGATTTCGAATACTTCCAAGTTCGGAGGCTCAAATTGTCCGTGAATCGGGACACGACTAATCGATTAGATCTTTAACTCTGCAGAGGTTTGCGCACTTTACCCGCAAGAATCATTCCCTCCTTTTTAAGTCTTCGCACTTGAGGTGTTTGAAGACGGGATGAATGAAACAGAGGTCTTAGAAGAGCTCTTGGCCACCGCCGGTACCCATCCAATCCTACCGTTCTTCTACATCTCGTAGTACCGTCCGCCAGCGTCACAACTAGGGTTGACCCAGCCAGAGCCCATAATGGCTTGCGGCTGCACAGGTAAGCTTCCGGTCAATGGGGCATCCATCCATCTCTTCGTGGCTGGGTGAAGCTTTCCGCAAGATGTCATGGCACTTCTCCATGCATCCCGGCCAACCACTGGGTTCTCCAGGGTGCCCGTCAACCGTCCTCCACCCAGTAGTGAATTCCGAAGTTCATCTTGATCTTGAAGTTCATGGGGTTGTCATCATCTTGACTCTCACATCTTACTTACGAATTCACTCAACCAATCCCGTCTACGAGCATAGCAAAAGTAAACTACTTCGTCCCGGGTCATGGTAACAAGGGGGATTGGTTCATCCTACCACATGATACTACTCAAGAACATAACTTCAAGATTTCACCTACTGCATGCATGGTGGGGAGGTATACTTCTAATGCAATAAAATCATAGGTATTGTAAGAACATGATCAATGACTTGCCTTGCTGACGATCTTAAGTAAGCTAGGGATTCGTGGTAGCAAGCTTAGCACTCGGAAATTCTACCGAGGCAAAGAATAACCACAATAAGCATACAACATATGATCACTTACATAACAGCATAGTAATATGAAACACACAAAACAAACGAATCAAAACCCAAAGGAAACTCAAAGAAAAACCAAATCAAAGTTTTTCCTACTTCAAGCAACAACTAAAAATAGTTTTACATAACAAAAAATTTCTTAACAGAACCTAAGCATGGGTTTATGCTACCTAACAGAAAAGGATTCATCAAGCAACTAGGAGCAAAAAGAATTACTTTAAAATCTATTATAAAACTCCTATTAGGCCTATAGCAAATTTTAGTAGGAAAAATAAAATAAAAGTTTTATTTATTATAAATAAAAGTTCATGCTCTAAAGTGACAGAAACTAACCTAGAATAATCTATCACATATGAAAAATAAATTTATTTGCTAACTAAAACAATAGGAAAACAGTAGCTAGTTAATTAATTAAGAATAACATGATTCTGATTAAAACTATTTTTTTATTAATCCTAAAACGCCCAAATAAATTCCTACGGTTAGGTAATGTCAAAACAAAGTTGGAACAAAAAGAATCATTAAAAAATAATTTTCCTAACTCATTTTATAGCAGATTTACTATTCTGACTAAATCTAAAATAAAGCAATTTTAAATAATTTTAAATAGTTAATTATATATTCTACAGAAACTATAAGAAATTTGCAAACTAACAAAAAAAGAATCACTTAAAAATATTAAGTAGATTAAAAGATATGAATTTTTCAAATCTGAAACTATTCTGTTAAAATAGAAAACGAAAATAAAAGAAAAATTGCCTAATGGGCCTAACTAACGCCCTGTGCATAATATAACTAAACGGGCCCTAGGGTTAAACGAATCGGGCCGGTCTAAATAAAAACCCTAACTTAAAATTAAATCGAACTAACCGGGAAAACCCGTTCACTAATTGACCTAATAAAACCCATACCCTTCGGGGTTCTAATCTAGACTGTCGAGATTAGATCGGACGGGGAGGGAAACTCCGGTGACTTACAGGAGATCGACGGCGGCGGCGGCTTTCGGGCGGCGAAAAGGCTGCTGCCTCCGGTGGTCGGGGCGTCGGCGGAGTGCTCCGTGGTCTTGGCGACGAGGGTGGGTCTGGTGGAGTTGGTGGAGCTCGGGGTGGGCTAGGCGTCGGGCGAGGTAAATGGCGGCGGCGGCGTTCAAGTTACTCATGGCCTGGCGAGGGAGAGAGGGTCGAGGGGCGAGGGGGAATGGGGTGCGGGGAGGGTTTATATAGGGGGGCGCCTCGGCTTGGGCGAGGGGGTGAATCGGGAGGGAAATCGAATCCCGGATCCTTCGGGATCCGGCGAGCGGCGGCGCGGCGAGTGGCGTGGGCGAGGGGTAGACGACGGGTGGGGGTCCACCGTCAGCGAGAGAGAGGGGGAGTGCGGCGCGTCGGTCGGCCGGTCCAAAACGATTCGGCGAGGTTGACCGGGCCGTCGGTGGGCTCATTGGCCGGCTCGGTGGCGCAGGCTAGGCCGGTTCGGTGTCTTGCCAGTCTGGCTGGTCGGCTGGCGCCTGGGTCTTTTCTTTTTCTATTTTTTTTTGAAAAATAAAGACAGAGATATACTTTATAAAATACAAATATTTTATATAGGACATATATATATCAAAATGATCAGGGGAATATTCCCTATCATTTGAACATTTTTCCAGGGGCAAAATCCAAAGTTTACAAAAAATCATTTTTTCCAAAATTCAAATAAAACTCAAATTTGAATTCAAAACTTTTGGCATTGCTTTCCTCTAATATTTTTGGAGTGTCATGTTTACTCCTCTCATACTTTTGCTCAAGTATTTATCAGGCATGGTTTTTGAAATGATTTCCACTTGCCAAAATTTGAATTCAAATTCCAAAACTTCTGAAACTTCAAATGCTACTCAAATTCAAACAACATGCATAGATGCTTAGCTATAATTGTAAAACATTCCAAATAGGAAATTTGGGATGTTACAAACCTACCCACCTTAAGATGAATCTCGCCCTCGAGATTCAGGTTGGCTAGCAGATAGGTGCGGATGGTCTCGAAGGAGGTCTTCTTCGCGCTCCCAGGTGGCTTCTTCCTCGGAGTGATGACTCCACAGCACCTTACAAAACTTGATGATCTTGCTGCGGGTGACTCTGTTCGCAGTCTCGAGAATTCGGATGGGTTTCTCTTCATAAGTCAGATCACTGTCGAGCTGTATGGCCTCTAGGGGCACTGTGTCCCTCAACGGAATATCGGCCATGTCGGCATGACATTTCTTCAGCTGAGAAACATGGAAGACATCATGAACTCCGGACAATCCTTCCGGCAATTCCAACTTGTAAGCAACTTCTCCACGACGTTCGAGGATTTTGTAGGGCCAATGAATCGGGTGCTAACTTTCCTTTGACGCCAAACCTCTTGATTCCACGAAGTGGAGACACACGAAGATATGCTCGGTCTCCCGCTTCGTATGTTACTTCCTTGCGTTTACTGTCGGCATAACTCTTCTGCCTCGACTGAGCCACCTTGAGCCTATCCCGAATCAGCTTGACTTTCTCTTGGAATCTCTCGATAAGATCGGGACCGAAAAGTTTTCGATCTCCAACACCATCCCACAAAGCAATGGTGTTACGCACCTCCTTCCGTATAGAGCTTGAAGGGGCCATCTTGACCGGTGCGATAAGCATTGTTGTATGAGAACTCTGCGACGGCAAATTATCATCCCAGCTAGATCCATAGTCTAGCGCACAAGCTCTCAACATGTCCTCCAAGATCTGGTTGACTCTCTCGGTCTGCATCCATCTGCTCATGGATGAAAAGTCAGATCTTGAACTCCAGCCTCGTACCCAAAGTTTCATGCAACTAATTCCAAAACTTTGAGGTAAATTGTGTTCCTCTATCTGACACGATACTCCTCGGAACTCCATGCAGACATACAATCCTGGTCATGTATATCTTGGCTAACTTAGCGCTGGTATAGGTAGTCCTCACGGGAATGAAATGAGCTACCTTGGTCAAGCGATCAACCACTACCCAGATGGAATCATCACTGAGCAGGTCTGGGTAATCCTGTGATAAAATCCATTCCAAGTTTTTCCCATTTCCACTCGGAATCGGCAAAGGTTGAAGTAACCTGGCTGGCTTCGATGTTACGCCTTTACTCGTTGACAAACATCGCATACTGCTACGTACTCGGCAATATCTTTCTTCATACATCCCACCGAAACTTTCCTTCAAATCCAGATACATCTTGGTGTTACCGGGTGAATCGAGTACGGTGAATCATGAGCCTCCTGAAGAATTAGCTTCCCGAGTTCGGGATCATTGGGTACATAAATACGATCCTCGTACCATATAGCTCCGTGCTCATCCTTACGGAACCCTTTAGCTTTTCCTTCATTCATCCTTTTCTTTATCTCATCAATTTCCTTGTCCGTCTTCTGGGCTTCACGAATTCTTTCGGTCAAGGTGGACTAAACTTCAGAGTTGCAACATATCCTCTCGGAACTATCTCGATCGGAGATCCTACGAGGTCATCGACTAACTCCTGAGGTAATCCTCCGCTATAAGAGTATTCACATAACTCTTACGGCTCAAAGCATCTGCTACAACATTAGCTTTCCACAGGTGATAATGCAGTCTCATGTCATAGTCCTTTATTAACTCTAACCATCTCCTCCGCCGAGGTTCAACTCTTCTGCGTGAAAATATACTTCAAGCTCTTGTGATCTGTAAACATCACAACGGTTTCCGATGAGGAAATGTCTCCAGTGTCTTGAGTGCATGCACTACTACCGCTAACTCCAAATCATGTGTGGCGTAATTCATCTCGTGAGGTCGTAGTTGTTATGCGGAGGTATAAGCTACAACTTTTCCTTCTGCATGAGTACTCCTCCGAGTCCTGGCGAGAAGCGTCACAATATACTGGTAATCCTTGTGTATGTCGTGCAAAATCGATCTTGGGGCTGTAACAGACGTTTCTTCAATTCCTGAAAACGGCTTCACAATCCTCGGTCCAAATGTACTTGGCTTCCTTCTTCAACAGCTTTCGGTCATGGGCTTGGCAATCTTCGAGAAATTCTCAATAAACCTCCGATAATATCCTGCGAGTCCGAGAAAGCTGCGGATCTCCTTGATCGAGGTGGGCATCGCCAATCGGTGACTGATTCAACCTTGGCGGGTCAACTGCTATTCCTTCTCTGAAATAACATGTCCGAGGAATCCGACTTCCTTCAGCAAAAATTCACATTTGCTGAACTTGGCATACAATCGATGTTCTCGAAGTTTCTCGTAACTAGACACAAATGTTCCTTATGCTCTTCCTCGCTCTTGGAGAAAATCAGTATATCATCGATGAACACCACGACAAACTTGTCCAGATATTCCATAAATACCTTGTTCATCAAATTCATGAAGTATGCAGGAGCATTAGTCAATCAAATGACATGACCGTATACTCATATAAACCATACACGTGGTAAATGCTGTTTTGGGTATATCCGTTTCACGGATCTTCAATCGATGATACCACGATCGAAGATCGATCTTGAAGAATACCTTGGCTCCAACTAGCTGATCAAATAGATCATTAATCATCGCGAGGGTACTTGTTCTTGATGGTCACCTCGTTCAGCGAGCGATAATCCACAACCATCCTCAAGGTTCCATCCTTCTTCTCTACCAAAAGAACTAGGGCTCCCCATGGTGATGAGCTTGGCCGAATATATCCTTTCTCCAATAACTCATTAATTTGATTCTTGATCTCTTTCAATTCGTTCGGGGGCATCCGATAAGGTCTCTTGGATATTGGGGCTGTGCCGGGCAATAATTCAATCAGAAATTCAATGTCCCTGTCCGGTGGCATTCCTGGTAATTCCTCACAAAACACATCGGGAAAATCTTGCACTCGGCACTTCCTCTGAACAACTCCCGTGAGGGAATTCACTGATTCTTCATCGGCTATGCTGGATACATACTTGATCCTCTTCTACTCCGGGGTGGTGAGCGAGAATCGACTTGCGGGCACTGATCTATGTTTCCTTCAAACCGTCAACCAATCCATGCCTAGGATTACATCCAAGGTCTGGGTTTCCAATACTATGAGGTCTGCAGGAAATTTATGATTTCCGATGTTGAGGGTTGCATGACAGCCTAAACCTGCCATCATTTCTCCTCCTGCGGAACTGACGCGAAGGGGGCTTCTAAGGGTTTTAGTGGGCAACCCGTACTTTTCCACAACTACCCTTGATATGAATGAATCGTTGCACCGTAATCAAAGAGTACCAATCTTGAACGTGAATTCAATAAAAACTTACCAACCACGGTGTACGGCTGATCATAGACGTCCTCCACGTCAATGTGGTTCACGAGCACGAGGGAAAGGGTTGGGCTTCTTCGCTGAGCTTCCATTGCCGTTTCCATTCCTCTGCTTGGCCTCCGGGCGGTCGGTGGCATAGTGCCCTGTTTTACGGCACTTGAAGCAGTGATGTGACTCGAGATCTTTACGAGCCGGCGGGGACGATCTTTGGTTGCCATTGCCGTTTCCATTGCCATTGCCTGACTTGTTGTCCTGGTTGCGGTTGTTCCCATTTCCTCCATGGTTATGACCTCCATGGTTGTGATGGGTATGCCCTCCTGGGTATGGGGCATAACGGGGCTTCTGCTGAGCTCCTGAGCTGTACTTCCCTGGCTGTACTTCCGCTTGACTATCAATCTGCTGCTGCTTGCCTTCAAGTATGGTGGCCTTGTCTACCAGCTCACGGTAGTTGGTGAAGGTAGCCACCATAAGCTGCATACCCTTCTCGTCATTGAGTCCTCGAGAAACTTCTCTGCTGCGGCATCCGTAGCCACATCATCCGGGCATAGCGAGCTAACTTGCTGAACTCATCCACGCATCGCCCCACAAGACGGTTCCCTCGGGCGTAAGTTGCGGAACTCACACTTCTTCGCACTCATGGCTCCGGTGAAACATGAGCGGTGCGGAAAGCTTCTTGGAACCGATCCCACGTGATGGTGCCGATGGGATAAGTGGCGGTGTAGTTCTCCCACCAAGAAGCTGCAGGTCCATCAAGTTGATGTGCGGCAAAGCGCACCTTCTCGCATCGGTGCATCCAACAGTGATTAGCTCTCTCCCGACCTTGCGGAGCCAATCATCGCCACAATCGGCTCGGTCTTGCTAGAGAACACCGGCGGATTCAGCCTTAGGAATCGAGTCAAGTTGTCAACGAGGGGTGGTGGCGGTGGATTGTTGTTGTTGTTGTTACGATTACGGATGAGTATTCGCATGAGGGCATTCTGCTGCTGGAGTGGCTGGGTGAGCTCCGGCGGAAAACCGGTGTCACGTCTCGGAGGCATCTGGTGTTTTGGAGTGGATGAGAAAATTAAAATAGAACAAGGGTCTAATGAGAAAATATCACTACCCATATGAATGCACAATCATAATCACACCAATCATTTATTCATTCCACTCAACACATGGTTTAATCTCGATTACAAAATATCTCACGACTAATCGAAAATAACGGCCTAACTGATCGACGGAAAAATAAAATAACATGGTGGTCGGATAAATGTCTTCATCAATAATCCTTGCGTCCTCTGGTGCGGCGTCCTCCGGTGGGGCGTCCTCTGATGCGGCGCCTCCTCTTGCGGCTTTCTCCAGTGGAACTCCCTTCATAATCCTGATCATTGCTCACGAGAGGTCCGTCATCTCCACTCGGAAAAAGGTCCTCTCCCAAGTCCATCTTGTCCTCTAACGCGGCAACCTTCATTTTCAGGTCGTCGACTCTCTCCATGAAGTCCGCGATTTCTTCCTCATGGTCAAGGAAGTCTGCGTGTGCCTTCTCCTCCAGTTCCAGTTCACGGAACAACAGCCTCCTGTGTACCTTCGAGTTACGGCGAGTCTGGATCTCCCGTTTCCTGAGGAGACACTCCAAGTCTTGGATATACGAGAGAATGGAGTCGTCCTCTACGGTACGGATGATATCTCCATTCCTTGCTCTGTGGGAAACCATGGCGAGGTCTGATGGATCGAGCTCGGCCCTGTACTCTTCTCGGAGATGTCCAAGTGCATGATAAATCGCCATGTCTCTTCCGAGGATCCAGTTGAAGTCGGTAAACTCAAAGTCAATAGGCTCTGTATGTCCTCAGAAGGTTCTCCACTGGAATGTGCACCTCGATCACATGGCGGGTATCCGTCGGAAGTGCATTGGTAGGCTTCCCGGTGATCGAGGGCAGAGCAATCTTCAGCTTCTTCACGATCTGGACCAGCTTCCTGCCGAAGGGCATCGTCTCATCTGGCTGGCAAAACTCCGGTAGCAGAACTGGGGTGAACTCGGCGACCATCTAAAATGTTGAAAATCGGAGAGAAGTCAGAAATGAACACGGGAGAATTACGGAATGATAAGGACATAAAATAAATAGTCTCTTCCTATGGCTTTCCGATCCTAGGGGTTACGTCCTACGGTCAGCGTGTGCTTTGATACCATCTCTGTAGCGACCCGACCCAAAATTGGTCAAGTCTCTGTGTCTGTACCATCCCAAGATCATGCTGGTACTCACAGTACATCGATGAAATAATCAAAGTTCAATCACACCTGAATTTATTACACGATTCTCATATAGAGTCTTTATTACAATAGAATAAATTCGGCGAAGGCCAACTCATGAGAAATAAACTAGTAAAGCTGCGAGCGTGAAGCGAAATAGCGAGTCCATCCGACTCCAAAGGGCAATCGCCAAGCGGAGCGTAGCCTCACTCCTGATCGGAATAAACCTACGCAACATAAGACGTTGCAGCCGTAGGTCGACTTTTTGAATAAGGCGGCAAGTCATGAAGAGAGAATAACAATAATAAAATTACTAATACTATATGCATTTTGGCATGGGGCTCTAAGTTTCATCATTTTGCGAAAAGCCAATTTTTCCCTACTACAGTGGACTTGATTGCAAATACTACAAAATTGTTGGTAGTTATTGAGATGGTTCCGCCAACAAATGTCTCATTCCCAAATTATTGTCATAAACCCCCTCAAATTAATTTATTAGTTTAGTTGTTGAGATTTCCGAATACTTCCAAGTTCCAGAGGCCCTAATTGTCCGTAACCGGGGACACGGCTAATCGATTAGATCTTTAACTTTCTGCAGAGGTTTATGACTTTACCCGCAAGAATCATTCCCTCCTTTTAAGTCTTCGCACTTGAGGTGTTTGAAGACGGGATGAATGAAACAGGGTCTTAGAAGAGCTCTTACGGCCACCGCCGTACCCATCCAATCCTACCGTTCTTCTACATCTCGTAGTACCGTCCGCCAGCGTCACAACTAGGGTTGACCCAGTGAGCCCATAATGGCTTGCGGCTGCACAGGTAAGCTTCCGGTCAATGGGGCATCCATCCGTCTCTTCGTGGCTGGGTGAAGCTTTCCGCAAGATGTCATGGCACTTCTCCATGCATCCCGCCAACCACCGGGTTCTCGGGTGGCCATCAACCGTCCTCCACCCAAAGAGTGAATTCCAAAGTTCATCTTGATCTTGAAGTTCATGGGGTTGTCATCATCTTGACTCTCACATCTTACTTATGAATTCACTCAACCAATCCAGTCTCTGAGCATAGCAAAAGTAAACTACTTCGCCGTCCGGGTCATGGTAACAAGGGGATTGGTTCATCCTACCACATGATACTACTCAAGAACATAACTTCAAGATTTCACCTACTGCATGCATGGTGGGGAGGTATACTTCTAATGCAATAAAATCATAGGTATTGTAAGAACATGATCAATGACTTGCCTTGCTGACGATCTTCGTAAGCTAGGGATTCGTGGTAGCAAGCTTCGCACTCCGGAAATTCTACCGAAGCAAACAATAACCACAATAAGCATACAACATATGATCACTTACATAACAGCATAGTAATATGAAACACACAAAACAAACGAATCAAAACCCAAAGGAAACTCAAAGAAAAACCAAATCAAAGTTTTTCCTACTTCAAGCAACAACTAAAATAGTTTTACATAACAAAATTTTCTTAACAGAACCTAAGCATGGGTTTATGCTACCTAACAGAAAAGGATTCATCAAGCAACTAGGAGCAAAAAGAATTACTTTAAAATCTATTATAAAACTCCTATTAGGCCTAAAGCAAATTTTAGTAGGAAAAATAAAATAAAAGTTTTATTTATTATAAATAAAAGTTCATGCTCTAAAGTGAAAGAAACTAACCTAGAATAATCTATCACATATGAAAAATAAATTTATTTGCTAACTAAAACAATAGGAAAACAGTAGCTAGTTAATTAATTAAGAATAACATGATTCTGATTAAAACTATTTTTTATTAACCCTAAAATTCCCAAATAAATTCCTACGGTTAGGTAATGTCAAAAAAAAGTTGGAACAAAAAGAATCATTAAAAAATAATTTTAATAACACATTTTATAGCAGATTTAATATTCTGACTAAATCTAAAATAAAGCAATTTTAAATAATTTTAACATAGCTAATTATATATTCTGCAGAAACTATAAGAAATTTGCAAACTAACAAAAAAGAATCACTTAAAAATATTAAGTAGATTAAAAGATATGAATTTTTCAAATCTGAAACTATTCTGTTAAAACAGAAAACGAAAATAAAAGAAAAATGGCCTAATGGGCCTAACTAACGCATACATGCGTAATATAACTAAACGGGCCCTAGGGTTAAACAAATCGGGCCGGTCTAAATAAAAACCCTAACTTAAAATTAAACCGGAACTAACCGGGGAAAAACCCGGTTCACTAACTGACCTAATAAAAACCCATACCCCTTCGGGGTTCTAATCTAGACCGTCGAGATTAGATCCGACAGGGGAGGGAAACTCCGGTGACTTACCGGAGATTGACGGCGGCGGCGGCTCGGGCAGCGAGTGCGTCGGCGTCTCTGGTGGTCGGGGGCGTCGGCGGAGTGCTCCGGCGGGTGCGGCGCGACGAGGGGGTGGGTCTGGTGGAGTTGGTGGAGCTCGGGGTGGGCTAGGGCGTCGGCAGCGAGGTAAATGGCGGCGGGCGTCGGGTTACTCCGTGAGGCTGCAGCGAGGGAGAGAGGGTCGGGCGAGGGGGCGAGGGGGGGAATGGGGTGCGGGGAGGGGTTTATATAGGGGGGCGCCTCGGCTTGGGCGAGGGGGTGAATCGGGAGGGAAATCGAATCCCGGATCCTTCGGGATCCGGCGAGCGGCGGCGCGGCGAGTGGCGTGGGCGAGGGGTAGACGACGGGTGGGGGTCCACCGTCAGCGAGAGAGAGGGGGAGTGCGGCGCGTCGGTCGGCCGGTCCGAAAACGATTCGGGCGAGGGGTTGACCGGGCCGCCTCAGCTGGCCGGCTCTACTGGCTACTGGCCGGGCCGATTCGGTGGGCTGCCCAGGCCGGTCTGGGCTACTGGCTGGGCGCTGGGTCTTTTCTTTTTCTATTTTTTTTTGAAAAATAAAGACAGAGATATACTTTATAAAATATAAATATTTTATATAGGACATATATATATCAAAATGATCAGGGGAATATTCCCTATCATTTGAACATTTTCGAGGCAAAATCCAAAGTTTACAAAAATCATTTTTTCCAAAATTCAAATAAAACTCAAATTTGAATTCAAAACTTTGGCATTGCTTTCCTCTGATATTTTGGAGTGTCATGTTTACTCCTCTCATACTTTTGCTCAAGTATTTATCGGGCATGGTTTTGAAATGATTTCCACTTGCCAAAATTTGAATTCAAATTCCAAAACTTCTGAAACTTCAAATGCCACTCAAATTCAAACAACATGCATAGATGCTTAGCTATAATTGTAAAACATTCCAAATAGGAAATTTGGGATGTTACATCATACATAAAAGAATTCAGAGAAGATTCAAATATTATTCATAGATAAGCTGGATCATAAACCCACAATTCATCGGTCTCAACAAACAAACCGCAAAAAGAAGATTACATCGAATAGATCTCCACGAGAGAGGGGGGGAACATTGTATTGAGATCCAAAAATAGAGAAGAAGCCATCTAGCTACTAGCTATGGACCCGAAGGTCTGAAGTAAACTACTCACACTTCATCGGAGGGGCTATGGTGTTGATGTAGAAGCCCTCCGTGGTAGATGCCCTCTCCGGCGGAGCTCCGGAACAAGCCCCAAGATGGGATCTCGTGGATACAGGAAGTTACGGCGGTGGAATTAGGTTTTTGGCTCCCTATCTGGTCTATTGGGGGTACGTAGGTATATATAGGAGGAAGGAGTACGTCGGTGGAGCATCAGGGGGCCCACGAGGCAGGGGGGCGTGCCCAGGGGGCGCCCTCCACCCTCGTGACCTCCTCGGAAGCTTCTTGGAGTAGGGTCCAAGTCTCCTGGATCACGTTCGGTGACAAGATCACGTTCCCGAAGGTTTCATTCCGTTTGGACTCCGTTTGATATTCTGTTTCTTCGAAATACTGAAATAGGCAAAAAACAACAATTCTGGGCTGGGCCTCCGGTTAATAGGTTAGTCCCAAAAATAATATTAAAGTAGAAAATAAAGCCCATTATAGTCCAAAACAATAGATAAAGTAGCATGGAGCAATCAAAAATTATAGATACGTTGGAGACGTATCATGTCTCTTCTGCGATTGCTGAGGCGGCGGAGACGGCTAACGTGGCTGTGTTGGAGCAGGAGGAGTGGCCTGACGCTGTGCCAGACTTGAAGCAGGAGGTGTGGCCTGACACGGTGTCGGACTTGAAACAGGAGGAGTGGCCTAACGCTGTGCCGGACTTGAAGCAGAGTTCCGCTCACTGCTCGTGGACTTGGAGGAGCGGGAGTCTGCTGACACGGTGGCGGACTTCGAGGAGGAGTCGGCTCACGCGTTCGTGGACTTGGAGGAGAGGGAGTCTGCTGACTCGGTGGCGGACTTCGAGGAGGAGTCGGCAGACGCGGTGTCGGTGTACTTCGAAAGATGATGCAATCCTTTCTCCATAGGATGATACGATGTATGGCCTCTCCCAGTGTGTGCTCGTCATCACCTCCAGGAATGTCAAGCTGTAGCCCCGAATATAGGTCCACCACCTCATCAACCAAGACACGAGTATAGCCCGCTAGAATCGGGGTGCAATGGAAGGTTGCTTCAGGGGTAATTGTAAATGCAACGGCGTCCGCCACATTTCATGGATATGTTCTTCATTTTGAAGTGTAGCTCACAGTTAGTGTTCTCTATGATGTCATCCATAGGGTATGTATCCAGCAGTGCGTCGCCCGGGGCAGAATCACGCTGCTTCTCGGCATGGATGGGATGGTCCTATCCAATGTTGGACGATCATCTGCTTGCTGCGGCCGCTGCAGAGACCCCCTTTCCTGGCTAAGTGAGTCGATCTGCTGCTGCTGCTACTGGAATTTGAGTGCCAAGTCCGCGTGCCTTGCTTCTAGGCCTTGAAGGCGTTCAGCGTCCTGCTTCCTCTGCTCCTCCTCCAGCTTCCTCTTCTTCTCCTCCTCCACCTTCTTTCTTGCACGGGTCCGGTAGTCGTCGTTCCATTCCGAAAAGCCCTCATACCAGGGAATAATGCCCTTGCCTCGTGTTCTTCCCGGGTGTTCAGGATTTCCCAGGGCGTGCGTAAGCTCGTCGTTCTCTCTGTTGGGCGTGAACACCCCCTTTCGAGCATCTTCTATTGCGTCAAGTAACTTTTGTTTGGCTCCTTCTAGACTTGCCTTCTTCGAAACCAGGCCTGTCTTCGGGTCCAACGCCCCCCATGCGCATAGAACCAAGTTACGCACTGGGGGCCAGCTCTAGTAACCGGAGTGACCCTGCATCCTCCATCTCTTGCTCAGACTTATCCCACATAGGCATTGCCACCGTGTAGCCACCGGACCCAGCCTATGGGCGCATCTTGTTTGCGGCATTGGCCTTGTTTTTCTCGACCGTTCCTTAGATAATTCTGATTCCTTGAATTTCAAGAAAGCGGGCGATGTTCTCTTTGCTTCTCGTGTGTCCCTTGAATTCTGCAGTCTTCCTTTCTCTGATGAGGTACTTGGCCCATACAGTTTTCTTGTGGGTGTTGAATGCAATTGCCATCTTCTTAAGAGCAGCGTCCTTGACTTTCTGCACATCTGCATCAGTGAAATAATCTGGTAGGGTGAAATGTTCCATCAGAGATTCCCAAAGCTTTTGTTTTGCTCAGTCGTCGACCCAAGTAACATCTGGACGTTTAGTTTTTGGCTCTTTCCATTCTTGAATGGAGATCGGGATTTGGTCCTTCACAAGAACTCCGCACTAACGAACGAACTTGTTCGCAATGTTCTTAGGCGTGAGGGGTTCGCCACTAGCTTTGATGGAATCGATGTTGTACTTTACACCCTCCTTCAATTTTTTGCACGGGCCTCGCTTTGTCCTGCTATCTGCAGAAGAAGGTTTGCTCGATCCGAAGGGCTGAAAGAAGAAAGATCGATTCGTTAATATATCTTCAAATAAAAAAACATGTGATGATCACTAGATGCCTGCTTATATAAATATACCTCGCTGGTAGACTTTGTTATTCCAAGATCAACATTGCATTTGTCATCATAATCATTGTATGCGTCATCATAATCATAATCATAGTTCATGACTTCATCAGCTCGGTCATCGAGATCGACTATCTTATCATCACCCTCCCCGGTATTGTTCAGATATTGGGAGCCGTCATCTGCTTCATTCAGAACATATGGCCTGTTATGGCTGCGTATTATCTCGAACAGGGCCTCTTCTCCCTCTCTTCCGGTAATGTCTGCCATAGCTTTTATTTAACTAATACAGAAGAAATATAAAACAATTTCATATTCAAATTACAATGCATGAATGCAATCAATAAGGAAAAACGAAATCATATAGTACATAATATGCATCGTCTCGAATAATATATAATCTCGAATACATCATCTCGAATAATATATAATCTCGAATACATCATCTCGAATAATATATAATCTCGAGTACATCGTCTCTAATAATATATATAATCTCGAATACATCGTCTCAAATATTATATATTGAATACATCACTAGCTAGGTAGCTAATAAAGATCGAATACTACAGAAAATCTAGGCCACTCGCGGTTCCTGGGGTGTAGGCGGTGGACACCCAAAGAGAAGGAACCATCACAGGATCATATCTCCGGTCATCTGCCCAAAGAACCTGCTAGGTATTGGAGAACCTGACGTCCATAGCAGCCATGTAGCAATGGACGTGCTCGTCCTCCTCCCTGACACGGTGACGCACCAACTCCGGCGGGGCCGGCTCCCTCTACACCGAATGTGGCCCACGCGAACGCCACAAAAGGAGATCAGGGTCGACGACGGGACCCGAGGCCGGGTTCCTCACCTGGCGCGCCCTCGAGTAGCACCTCCCAGTGCCAGGCCCGTGAGCCCAGTCCGGACATGGGTCGATCGGACGTCGTCATGAGCAATTCGACGGCGAGGATGCGGGCCGGGCATCGTCGAGAACAAATACTATATGCCCGCAAAAAGTAACATTTTTTTAATGATTAGATTGTGATAACTAAAATTCCATATGAAAATTCTAAAATTTTCTATAATTAAAATTATAACATCGATCATCGTCTAACAATTTCATGTTAATCTAATTCATCTAGCTAAAACTAATTCTAAAATTTCTAACATTTCTATATAACTAACATTTCTAATATTTCTATAACTAAAAAACAGAAAAATTGCTAACATTTCTATAAATATTTCTATAACTAAAAAACAGAAAAATTTATAACATTTCTATAACTAAAATTTATAACTAAAAACTAAAAAACAATGTGTGTGTATGTGGACATGGCTGTTGGGGAAGGAGCTCACCGGCGAGGCACGGTGACGGGGGGCGGTGACGGGGACAGAGACGGGCGGTGACGACGGGGATGGGGACGGGGTGGCGACGACGGGGACGGGACGGTCAAGGGGATGACAGACGACGGCAGGCGACGAGGACGACGGGGACGGGCAGGCGGCGGGCAGCGATGTGAGGACAGCGACGGGACGGCGACGGGCGGTGACGAGGGCGGCGACGGCAAGGAGAGGAGAAAGAAGCAAAGGGAGAGATGAGAAACTGAATTTTTTGAAGTGCTTTCTTATATAGAACACCCCTTTAGTACCGGTTGGAGCCACCAACCGGTACTAAAGGTCTGTTTTGGCCAGGCCAAGCGGCGGGAAGCGCCCCCCCTTTAGTATCGGGTGGTGGCACCAACCGGTACTAAAGACCACCCTTTAGTACCAGTTGGAGGCACGACCCGGTACTAAAGGGGGTGCGCTGCCAGGCGAGGGGCGGAGAAGTTTAGTCCCACCTCGCTAGTTGAGGAGCGCCAAGACCAGTTTATAAGCCCGGCTGGCGAATCGCATTGAGCTCCTCTCAAAAGCAGGCCTTCTGGGCCTACCTTTCCTACTCTGCCTGTGGGCCTACTGGGCTTGCGGGCCTGCATCCTGGCCCAACTACAGGTTGGGTTTCTAGTCGTATGCAGGCCGCTCTGGCCCAGTAGGTGGGCTTTTTTATTTTCTTATTTTTTTGCTTTATTTATTTTTGGTTTATTTATTTTTGAGTTGTTTTTTGCTGTATTTAGAGTTTCTTTGTGAATATTTCTTCGTGTTTCAAATAACAAAACACATAACTACCCTAACTATTACAGAGATTCCCTCCTGGGTATGAAACACAGAAGAAAGGTGATGATACTGAAGGCGATCACATCCCAGATCTTTGGGTGTGAAACTTTTTCTTCACGTGTATCCCTTTGCACCGTAGCCATGGAAAATCTTCATCATTTAACTGGATGCTCGGGTCAATATGTTGGGTAACGTAGTAATTTCAAAAAATTTCCTACGATCACGCAAGACCATGGTGATGGCATAGCAACGAGAGGGAAGAGTGTCCGTCCACGTACTCGTGAGACCGAAAGCGGAAGCGTTATAACAACGCGGTTGATGTAGTCGCACGCGTCTTCACGATCCGACCGATCCATGCACCGAACGTCACGGCACCTCCGAGTTACGCACACGTTCAGCTCGATGGCGATCCCGGACTCCGATCCAGCAAAGTGTCGGGATGAGTTCCACAAGACGACGGCATGGTGACGATGATGATGCTCCACCGACGCAGGGCTTCGCCTAAGCTCGCGACGATATGACTTCTCCGGTAGCGAGGGCTTCGCCTAAGCTCATGACGATATGACCGAAGTGGAATATGGTGGAAGGGGGCACCGTGACACGGCTAAGGAAAGATCCGTAGATCAACTTATGTGTTATGGGGTGCCCCCTGCCCCGTGATATAAAGGAGCAAGGAGGAGGTGGCCGGCCAAGGGAGGAGGCGCACCAAGATGTGGAGTCCTACTAGGATTCCAAGTCCTAGTAGGAGTCCACCAAGAGGAGGAAGGGAGAAGGAAGTGGAGGAGAAGGAAAGGTGGCTGGCCCCTTTCCCTAGTCAATTCGGACTAGAGGAGGGGGCGCAGCAGCCCTTGGCCCTTTCTCCTCTTCCCACTAAAGCCCATCAAGGCCCATTGCTTCTCCCGTAACTACCGGTACTCAAAAATACCGAATCATTCGGAACCTTTCCGAACTCCGAATATAGTCGTCCAATATATCGATCTTTACGTCTCGACCATTTCGAGACTCCTCGTCATGTCCCCGATCTCATCCGGGACTCCGAACTCCTTCGGTACATCAAAACTCATAAACTCATAATATAAGCATCGCATCGAAACCTTAGCGTGCGGACCCTACGGGTTCGAGAACTATGTAGACATGACCTAGAACTATTCTTGGTCAATAACCAATAGCGGAACCTGGATGCCCATATTGGTTCCTACATATTCTACGAAGATCTTTATCGGTCAAACCGCATAACAACATACGTTGTTCCCTTTGTCATCGGTATGTTACTTGCCCGAGATTCGATCGTCGGTATCCAATACCTAGTTCAATCTCGTTACGGCAAGTCTCTTTACTGCTCCATAATACATCATCTCATAACTAACTCATTAGTTACAATGCTTGCAAGGCTTAGGTGATGAGTATTACCGAGAAGGCCCAGAGATACCTCTCCAGACAATCGGAGTGACAAAACCTAATCTCGAAATACGCCAACCCAACATGTACCTTTGGAGACACCTGTAGTACTCCTTTATAATCACCCGATTACGTTGTGACGTTTGGTAGTACCAAAGTGTTCCTCCGGTAAACGGAGTTGCATAATCTCATAGTTACAGGAACATGTATAAGTCATGAAGAAAGCAATAGCAACATACTAAGCGATCAAGTGCTAGGCTAACGGAATGGGTCATGTCAATCAGATCATTCTCCTAATGATGTGATCCCGTTAATCAAATGACAACTCATGTCTATGGTTAGGAAACATAACCATCTTTGATTAACGAGCTAGTCAAGTAGAGGCATACTAGTGACACTCTGTTTGTCTATGTATTCACACATGTATTATGTTTAGGTTAATACAATTCTAGCATGAATAATAAACATTTATCATGATATAAGGAAATAAATAATAACTTTATTATTGCCTCTAGGGCATATTTCCTTCAGTCTCCCACTTGCACTAGAGCCAATAATCTAGTTCACATCATCATGTGATTCAACATCAATAGTTCACATCTATATGTGGTTAACACCCATAGTTCACATCGACATGTGACCAACACCCAAAGGGTTTACTAGAGTCAGTAATCTAGTTCACATCGCCATGTGATTAATACCCAAAGAGTACTAAGGTGTGATCATGTTTTGCTTGTGAGATAATTTTAGTCAACGGTCTGTCACATTGAGCCGTAAGTATTTTGCAAATCTCTATGTCTAAAATGCTCTGCACGGAGCTACTCTAGCTAATTGCTCCCACTTTCAATATGTATCTAGATCGTGACTTAGAGTCATCCAGATCGGTGTCAAAACTTGCATCGACGTAACCCTTTACGACGAACCTTTTTGTCACTTCCATAATCGAGAAACATATCCTTATTCTACTAAGGATAATTTTGACTGTTGTCCATTGATCTACTCCTAGATCACTATTGCACTCCCTTGCCAAGCATAGTGGTAGGGTATGCAATAGATCTGGTACACAAAGATGACATACTTTATTGAACCTATGGCTGATGCATAGGGAATGACTTTCATTCTCTTTCTATCTTCTGCCGTGGTCGGGTTTTTTGAGTTTTACTCAATCTCACACCTTGTAACACTGCAAGAACTCTTTCTTTGGTTGTTCCATTTTGAACTACTTCAAAATCTTGACAAGGTATGTACTTATTGAAAAACTTATCAAGCGTCTTGATCTATCTCTATAGATCTTGATGCTCAATATGTAAGCAGCTTCATCGAGGTCCTTCTTTGAAAAACTCCTTTCAAATACTCCTTTATGCTTTGCGAGAATAATTCTACATTATTTCCGATCAACAATATGTCATTCACATATACTTATCGAAATCTTTGTAGTGCTCCCACTCACTTTCTTGTAAATACAGGCTTCTCCAAAAGTCTGCATAAAACCATATGCTTTGATCACACTATCAAAGCGTTTATTCCAACTCCGAGATGCTTGCACCAGTCCATAGATTGATTGCTGAAGCTTGCACATTTTGTTAGCACCCTTAGGATTGAAAAACCTTACGGTTGCATCATATACAACTTTTCTTTAATAAATCCATTAAAGAAGGTAGTTTTGACATCCATTTGCCAGATTTCATAAAATTTGGCAATTGCTAACATGATTCGGACAGACTTTAAGCATCGCTACAGTTGAGAAAATCTCATTGTAGTCAACACTTTGAATTTGTCGAAAACCTTTTTGCGACAAGTCGAGCTTTGTAGATAGTAACACTACTATCGCATCTGTCTTCCTCTTGAAGATCCATTTATTTAACTTGACTTGTCGATCATCGAGCAAGTCAACCAAAGTCCATACTTTGTTCTCATACATGGATCCTATCTCAGATTTCATGGCCTCAACCCATTTATTGACATCTGGGCTCATCATCTCTTCCTCATAGTTCGTAGGTTTGTCATAGTCTAGTAACATAACTTCGAACATGATTACCGCATTACCACTGGTGCGGATCTTACTCTGGAAGACCTACGAGGTTTGGTAGCAACTTGATCTGAAGTTTCATGATCATCATCATTAACTTCCTCACTATTTGGTGTAGGAATCAATTGATCTGATTTATGTGTTGAACTACTTTCCATTATGGGAGAAGGTACAATTACCTCATCAAGTTTCTATTTTCCTCCCACTCACTTCTTTCGAGAGAAACTTCTTCTCTAGAAAGGATCCATCTTAGCAACGAAAAACTTGCCTTCGGACCTGTGATAGAAGGTGTACCCAATAGTTACCCTTGGGTATTCTATGAAGACGCACTTATCCGATTTGGGTTTGAGCTTATCAGGTGAAAACTTTTTCACATAAGCATCATAAGTCCAAACTTTTAAGAAACGATGACTTAGGTTTCTTTGTTAAACCATAGTTCATATGGTGTCGTCTCAACGGATTTAGATGGTGCCCTATTAAACGTGAATGCAGCTGTCTCTAATGCATAACCCCAAAATGATAGTGGTAAACCGATAAGAGACATCATAGATTGCACCATATCCAATAAAGTGCGGTTCTGACGTTCGGACACACCATAACATGGTGGTGTTCTGTGGCGTGAGCTGTGAAACTATTCCACATTATTTTAATTGAAGACCAAACTCAGAACTCAATTATTCGTCTCGCGATCAGATCGCAGAAACTTTATTTTCTTGTTACGATGATTTTTCCACTTCACTCTGAAATTCTTTGAACCTTTCAACTATTTCGGACTTATGTTTCATCAAGTAGATATACCCATATCTGCTCAAATCATCTTGTGAAAGTCGAAGTAACGATACTTGCCACGAGCATTAACACTCATTGGATCGCATACATCGGTATGTATTATTTCCAATAAGTCAGTAGCTTGTTCCATTGTTCCGAGAACGGAGTTTTAGTCATCTTGCCCAAAGCGGCATGGTTCGCAAGCATCAAATGATTTATAACCAAGTGATTCGAAAGTCCATCGACATGGAGTTTTCTTCATGCGCTTTACACCAATATGACCTAAACGGCAGTGCCACAAATAAGTTGCACTATCATTATTAACTTTGCATCTTTTGGTTTCAATATTTATGAATATGTGTATCACTATGATCGAGATCCAATGAACCATTTTCATTGGGTGTGTAACCATATAAGGTTTTATTCATGTAAACAGAACAACAATTTATTCTCTTACTTAAATGAATAACCGTATTGCAATAAACATGATCAAATCATATTTATGCTCAACACTAAATAACACTTATTTAGGTTTCACACTAATCCCGAAAGTATAGGGAGTGTGCGATGATGATCATATCAATCTTGGAACTACTTCCAACACTCATCGTCACTTCCCCTTCAACTAGTTTCTGTTCAATCTGCAACTCCTGTTTCAAGTTACTACACTTAGCAACTGAACCAGTATCACATACGGAGGGTTACTACGAACACTAGTAAAATACACATCAATAATCTGTATATCAAATATACCTTTGTTCACTTTGCCATCCTTCTTATCCGCCAAATACTTGGGGTAGTTCCGCTTCTAGTGACCAGTTCCATTGCAGCAAAAGCACTTAGTCTCGTGCTTAGGTCCAGACTTGGGCTTCTTCACTCGGCAGCAACTTGCTTGCCGTTCTTCTTGAAGTTCCCCTTCTTCCCTTTGCCCTTTTCCTTGAGACTAGTGGTCTTGTCAATCATCAACACTTGATGCTCTTTCTTGATTTCTACCTTCGTCGATTTCAACATCACGTAAGAGCTTGGGAATCGTTTTCGTCATCCCTTGCATACTATAGTTCATCACGGAGTTCTAGTAACTTAGTGATGGTGACTAGAGAATTCTGTCAATCAACGTCTTATCCGGAAGATTAACTCCCACTTGATTCAAGCGATTGAAGTACCTGCAGACGGTCGAGCACCTGCTCACTAGTTGAGCGATTCTCCTCCATGTTTTAGCTTTAGAACTTTGTTGGAAACTTCATATCTCTCAACTCGGGTATTTGCTGGAAATATTAACTTCAACTCCTGGAACATCTCATATGGTCCATGACGTTCAAAACGTCTTTGAAGTCCCGATTCTAAGCCGTTAAGTATGGTGCACTAAACTATCAAGTAGTCATCATATTGAGCTAGCCAAACGCGTTCATAACGTACGCATTTGCTCCTGCAATAGGTACATCACCTAGCGGTGCATTAAGGACATAATTCTTACAGGCAGCAATGAGGATAAACCTCGGATCACGGATCCAATCCGCATCATTGCTACTAACATTTTTCAATACAAGTTTCTCTAGGAACACATATAAAAACATAGGGAAGCAAAAACATAGGGAAGCAACAACGCGAGCTATTGATCTACAACATAATTTGCAAAATACTACCAGGACTAAGTTCATGATAAATTAAAGTTCAATTAATCATATTACTTAAGAACTCCCACTTAGATAGACATCTCTCTAGTCATCTAAGTGATCACGTGATCCAAATCAACTAAACCATGTCCGATCATCACGTGAGGCGGAGTAGTTTCAATGGTGAACATCACTATGTTGATCATATCTACTATATGATTCACGTTCGACCTTCGGGTCTCCGTGTTCCGAGGCCATATCTGTTATATGCTAGGCTCGTCAAGTTTAACTCGAGTATTCCGCGTGTGCAACTGTTTTGCACCCGTTGTAGATGGACGTAGAACTTATCACACCCGATCATCACGTGGTGTCCGGGTACTCTGAACTTTGGCAACGGTGCATACTCGAGGAGAACACTTCTTGATAATTTTAGTGAGAGATCATCTTATAATGCTACCGTCAAACAAAGCAAGATAAGATGCATAAAGGATAAACATCACATGCAATCAATATAAGTGATATGATATGGTCATCATCATCTTGTGCTTGTGATCTCCATCGCCAAGCACCGTCATGATCACCATCGCCACCGCGCGACACCTTGATCTCCATCGTAGCATCGTTGTCGTCTCGCCAACTATTGCTTCTACGACTATCGCTACTCCTTAGTGATAAAGTAAAGCAATTACATGGCGTTGCATTTCATACAATAAGCGACAACCATATGGCTTTCGCCAGCCAGTTGCCGATAACTCGGTTACAAAACATGATCATCTCATACAATAAAGTATAGCATCACGTCTTGACCATATCACATCACAACATGCCCTGCAAAAACAAGTTAGACGTCTTCTACTTTGTTGTTGCAAGTTTTACGTGGCTGCTACGGGCTGAGCAAGAACCGTTCTTACCTACGCATCAAAACCACAACGATATTTCACAAATAGACTCCGCTTTTAACCTTCTCAAGGACCGGGCGTAGCCACACTCGATTCAACTAAAGTGAGAGAGGCAGACACCCGCCGGTCACCTTTAAGCAACGAGTGCTCGGAGCGGTGAAACCAGTCTCGCCAGAAGCGTCACGCGTAATGTCGGTCCGGGCCGCTTCATCTCACAATACCGCTGAACCAAAGTATGACATGCTGGTAGGCAGTATGACTTGTATCGTCCACAACTCACTTGTGTTCTACTCGTGCACATGACATCAACGCATAAAACCAGGCTCGGATGCCACTGTTGGGTAACGTAGTAATTTCAAAAATTTTCCTACGATCACGCAAGACCATGGTGATGGCATAGCAACGAGAGGGAAGAGTGTCCGTCCATGTACCCTCGTGAGACCGAAAGCGAAGCGTTATAACAACGCGGTTGATGTAGTCGTGACGTCTTCACGATCCGACCGATCCATGCACCGAACGCACGGCACCTCCGAGTTACGCACACGTTCAGCTCGATGACGATCCCGGACTCCGATCCAGCAAAGTGTCGGGATGAGTTCCGTCAACCTGACGGCGTGGTGGCGATGATGATGCTCCACCGACGAGGGCTTCGCCTAAGCTCATGACGATATGACTTCTCCGGCGCAGGGCTTCGCTAAGCTCATGACGATATGACGAAGTGGAATATGGTGGAAGGGTGCACCGCACACGGCTAAGGAAAGATCCGTAGATCAACTTGTGTGTTATGGGGTGCCCCCTGCCCCCGTATATAAAGGAGCAAGGAGGAGGTGGCCGGCCAAGGGAGGAGGCGCACCAAGATGTGGAGTCCTACTAGGATTCCAAGTCCTAGTAGGAGTCCACCAAGAGGGGAGGAAGGGAGAAGGAAGTGGAGGAGAAGGAAAGGTGGCCGGCCCCCTTTTCCCTAGTCCAATTCGGACTAGAGGGGAGGGGGGGCGCAGCAGCCCCTTGGCCCTTTCTCCTCTTCCCACTAAAGCCCATCAAGGCCCATTGCTTCTCCCGTAACTACCGGTACTCCGAAAAATACCCGAATCATTGGAACCTTTCCGAACTCGAATATAGTCGTCCAATATATCGATCTTTACGTCTCGACCATTTCGAGACTCCTCGTCATGTCCCCGATCTCATCCGGGACTCCGAACTCCTTCGGTACATCAAAACTCATAAACTCATAATATAAGCATCGCCGAAACCTTAAGCGTGCGGACCCTACGGGTTCGAGAACTATGTAGACATGACCTAGAACTATTCTTGGTCAATAACCAATAGCGGAACCTGGATGCCCATATTGGTTCCTACATATTCTCTGAAGATCTTTATCGGTCAAACCGCATAACAACATACGTTGTTCCCTTTGTCATCGGTATGTTACTTGCCCGAGATTCGATCGTCGGTATCCAATACCTAGTTCAATCTCGTTACCGGCAAGTCTCTTTACTCGCTCCATAATACATCATCTCATAACTAACTCATTAGTTACAATGCTTGCAAGGCTTAGGTGATGAGTATTACCGAGAAGGCCCAGAGATACCTCTCCAGCAATCGGAGTGACAAAACCTAATCTCGAAATACGCCAACCCAACATGTACCTTTGGAGACACCTGTAGTACTCCTTTATAATCACCCGATTACGTTGTGACGTTTGGTAGTACCCAAAGTGTTCCTTGATGGTAAACGGAGTTGCATAATCTCATAGTTACAGGAACATGTATAAGTCATGAAGAAAGCAATAGCAACATACTAAGCGATCAAGTGCTAGGCTAACGGAATGGGTCATGTCAATCAGATCATTCTCCTAATGATGTGATCCCGTTAATCAAATGACAACTCATGTCTATGGTTAGGAAACATAACCATCTTTGATTAACGAGCTAGTCAAGTAGAGGCATACTAGTGACACTCTGTTTGTCTATGTATTCACACATGTATTATGTTTCCGGTTAATACAATTCTAGCATGAATAATAAACATTTATCATGATATAAGGAAATAAATAATAACTTTATTATTGCCTCTAGGGCATATTTCCTTCACAATATTCACTGTGAATGGAGCTACTTCATCAAACTTTTCATAATCTTCTGACATGTCTGTCTTTTCATCCACTCCCACGATGTTTCTCTTCCCAGAAAGAACTATGTGGCGCTTTGGCTCATCGTATGATGCATTCGCTTCCTTATCTTTTCTTTTTCTCGGCTTGCTAGACATGTCCTTCACATAGAAAACCTGAGCCACATCATTGGCTAGGACGAATGGTTCGTCTGCATACACAAGATTGTTGAGATCCACTATTGTCATTCCGTACCGCGGGTCTTCCGTTACCCCGCTTCGTGTCATATTGACCCATTTGCACCGAAACAAAGGGACCTTCAAACCACGTCCATAGTCAAGTTCCCATATGTCCTCTATGTAACCATAATATGTTTCCTTTCCCGTCTTGGTTGTTGCATCAAAGCGGACACCATTGTTTTGGTTGATGCTCTTCTTATCTTGGGCGATCGTGTAAAATGTATTACCATTTATCGCGTACCCTTTGAAAGTCATTATATTCAAAGATGGTAACTGGGACAGCGAGTACAGGTCATCTTACATAGAGGCGTCATGCATGGTACATGTCTGCAACCAGCCGGCGAAACTCCTGGTTTGTTCACGTGTAATCCAGTCATCAGACCGCTCCGAGTGTTTGGAGCGTAGAAAATTCTTGTGTTCGTCCATATACGGAGCCACCAAGGCGGAATTCTGTAGAACTGTAGTGTGCTTCGGTGAGAGAATGTCCGTCCATACATATTAGTTGATTCCTCCTAAGCGTGCCTTTTCCATCGATCTGCCCTTATGTCGCGATTCAGGAACACCAATCGGCTTAAGGTCAGGAATAAAGTCAATACAAAACTCAATGACCTCCTCATTTTCATGGCCCTTGAAGACGCTTCCTTCTGGCCTAGCACGGTTATGAACATATTGCTTTAAGACTCCCATGAACCTCTCAAAGGGGAACATATTATGCAGAAATACAGGACCCAAAATGTTAATCTCTTCGCATAGGTGAACTAGGACGTGCGTCATGATGTTGAAGAAGGATGGTGGGAACACCAACTCAAAACTGACAAGACATTGCACCAATTCATTCTCTAACCTTGGTATGATTTCTGGATCGATTACCTTACGAGAGATTGCATTGAGGAATGCACATAGCTTCACAATGGCTAATCGAGCGTTATCCGGTAGAAGCCCCCTCAATGCAACCGGAAGCGATTGCGTCATAATCACGTGGCGATCATGAGACTTTAGGTTACGGAACTTTTTCTCCGCCATGTTTATTATTCCCTTTATATTCGACGAGAAGCGGACGGTACCTTAATATCGAAAGGCATTCAAAGAAGATTTCCTTCTCTTCTTTGGTAAGAGCATAGCTGGCATGACCACGATGTATGTCGTCTTTTCCGTGCATACGTTCTTTGGTCCTCCGTCGGCCGTGTGTATCTTTTGTCTTCCCATACACGCCCAAGAAGCCAAGCAGGGTCACGCAAAGATTCTTCATCACGTGCATCACGTCGATTGCGGAGCGGACCTCTAGGTCTTTCCAATAGGGCAGGTCCCAAAATATAGATTTCTTCTTCCAGATGGGTGCGCGTCCGTCAGCGTCATTCAGAACAGCTTGTCTGCCAGGACCCTTTCTAAAGACTACCTTCAAATCCTTGACCATATCATGTACATCAGCACCAGTACGGTGGCGAGGCTTCGTCCGGTGATCCGCCTCACCTTTGAAATGCTTGCCTTTCTTTCTTAAGGGATGCCTGCTCGGAAGAAATCAACGATATCCTAGGTACACATTCTTCCTAAAATTGTCCAAATATATACTGTCAATATCATCCAAATAGTGCGTGCATACGCGGTATCCCTTGTTTGTCTGTCCTGAAAGGTTACTGAGAGTAGGCCAAATCATTGATGGTCATGAACAGCAACGCCTTTAGGTCAAATTCTTCCCCCATGTGCTCATCCCACGCACGTACACTTGTTCCATTCCACAGCTGTAAGAGTTCTTCAACTAATGGCCTTAGGTACACATCAATGTCGTTGCCGGGTTGCTTAGGGCCTTGGATGAGCACTGGCATCATAATGAACTTCCGCTTCATGCACAACCAAGGAGGAAGGTTATACAAACATAGAGTCACGGGCCAGTGCTATGGTTGCTGCTCTGCTCCCCAAAAGGATTAATGCCATCTGCGCTTAGACCAAACCATACGTTCCTTGCGTCATCTGCAAACCCCTTCCCGTACTTCCTCTCGATTTTTCTCCATCGCGACCCGTCAGCGGGTACTCTCAACTTTCCGTCTTTCTTATGATCTTCTCTGTGCCATCGCATCGCCTTGGCATGCTCTTTGTTTTGGAACAAACATTTCAACCGTGGTATTATAGGAGCATACCACATCACCTTGGCAGGAATCTTCTTCCTGGGGCGCTCGCCCTCGAAATCACCAGGGTTATCGCGACTGATCTTATAGCGCAGTGCACCGCATACCAGGCAAGCGTTCAAATCCTCGTACTCACCGCGGTAGAGGATGCATTCATTAGGGCATGCATGTATCTTCTGCACCTCTAACCCTAGAGGGCAGACAGCCTTCTTTGCTTCGTACGTACTCTCGGGCAATTCGTTGTCCTTTGGAAGCATATTCTTTATCATTACCGACAACTTTCCAAATCCCTTGTCGGATACACCATTCTACGCCTTCCATTGCAGCAATTCGATGTGGTGCCCAACTTTTTCTTGTCGACCGCAATTTGGGTACAACAATTTCTTGTGATCCTCTAACATGCGCTGCAACTTCTTTTCTCCAAATCACTTGCAGATTTCTCTTCGCATCGGCAATGGCCCGACCTAGATCATCGCCGGCTCATCCGATGCCTCTTCTTCAACTTCTTCCCTCATTGCCGGCTAAGCTTCTTCCACAATTGTTGTATCATCGTATTCAGGGAACCCATGGCCAGGATAGCTGTCGTCGTCCTCTTCTTCTTCATTGTCTGCCATCATAACCCCTCTTTCTCCGTGCTTGGTCCAAACATTATAGTGGGGAATGAAACCGTACTTAAACAGGTGGACGTGAATGTTTCTTGACGTAGAGTAATTGTGATCATTCTTACAGACAACACATGTACAAGGCATAAAACCATCCGCCCGCTTGTTTGCCTCAGCCGCAAGCAGAAAAGTTTGCACGCCATTAATGAACTCGGGAGAGCATAGGTCATCGTACATCCATTGTCGGCTCATCTTCATTACACAACACCGAAAAGACCAAATTAATACAAGTTCATACAACACTTAAATGCAACAAACAAATAACTCTCTAACTAAAGCATTTAAATGCAACAACAAATGCGATCAAGATCGCAACTAAGGTAACAATTGATCCAACACAATAATGATACCAAGCCTCACTATCAATGACATATTTTCTAATCTTTCTAATCTTCAAGCGCATTTTCTCTATCTTGATCTTGTGATCATCGACGACATCGGCAACATGCAACTCCAATGCCATCTTCTCCCCCTCAATTCTTTTCAATTTTTCTTTCAAATACTCGTTTTCTCTTTCAACTAAATTTAACCTCTCGGCAATAGGGTCGGTTGGAATTTCCGGTTCACAAACCTCCTAGATAAAAATATCTATGTCAACTTGATGGGCATAATTTGTCATAAACACGAAATGCAACAACTAGTTTTAAAAGAGAATATACCACATCTGAGTCACAACAAGGACGAGGGCCGACGGGGACGGATATCAAAACCATGGCACTATGTATAACAAACAACATACGGGTAAGATAATTATATGAGTAACTATATATCCAAATCACACAAACATCAATTTGGTAATGTAAAACATTCATGAACAAGAGGCTCAACACAAGGTGGTGCCGGCGACGGGACGGTGCAGCGTCGGCGGTGAATTCTGACAGAGATTTAGAAGGCACTAAGTAAACCACACCTACATATGCAAACTAAGTGTTAGTTTTGACCTCAAATTTCATATAAATCAAATACTAGCACATATATTTCCTCCCAAATTACTAAACTCATAAATTAATCACTATACAAAGCATTGCAAGAGCTAATCTAGCAATGAGAGATGAAAGGACAAAGTTGCTAACCTTTGTGATCATTTAAATGGATGGGGGCCTTCAAATCTTGGCAAATTTTGGAAAAAATGTGTGATGAGCTCGAGAGGAAGAGGGGAAGAACAGAGAGGAGAGGGGAAAGGGGAAGAACAGAGCGAGCTCGGGTGGACGAAGGGTTTATGTAGGACGACCTTTAGCACCGGTTCGTGCCACGAACCGGTACTAAAGGTGCTGGAGGGGCCCCGGACTGACAACATCCTGCCACCACTCACTTTAGTACCGGTCCGTGGCACAAACCGGTGCTAAAGGTTCGCCACGAACCGGTACTAATGAGAGCGGCCGGCTAGCCGTTGGAACCGGCACTAATGCACAAATTAGTGTCAGCTCAAAATTAACCGGCACTAATGTGCTTGACATTTGACCCTTTTTCTACTAGTGATTGTTTTCAAACCTAGCCTATTACAAGGCTACCATGGACCTGAATAATTGGAACAAACTGTTCTGTAGCACGGGATGTCTATGTCTTGATCTGAGAGATGCCTGGTCTCAGTTATCTTCGTCGCAGCGGGTTGATGACTCCGGGTCATTGTAACGCCCTCGATGCGGCTATATCTCCCACGTGTCGAGGCACGACTTAGAGGCATAACCGCATTGAAAGCAATGTCGCAAGTGAGGTAATCTTCACACAACCCATGTAATACATAAGGGAAAGAGATACATAGTTGGCTTACGATCGCCACTTCACTGTCTGAAATAAACATCCATCATTGAGTACACTCAAGGTCCGACTACGGAACCAAAATAAAAGAAGATACCCCAAATGCTACACAGATCCCCGATCGTCCCAACTGGGCACCACTACTGATCATCGGGAAAAGACACATAGTAACGACCACGTTCCTCGTCGAACTCCCACTTGAGCTCGATTGCGTCACCTGCACTGGCGTCGTCGGCACCTGCAACTGTTTTGGTAGAATCTGTGAGTCATGGGGACTCAGCAATCTCACACCCGCGAGATCAAGACTATTTAAGCTTATAGGAAGGACAGAGTTGTAAGGTGGAGCTGCAGCAAGCGACTAGCATATATGGTGGCTACTTCGCAAAAGAGAGCGAGAAGAGGAGCAAAGCACGGTCGAACAACTATGATCAAGAAGTGATCCTGAAACTACTTACGTCAAACATAACTCCAACACCGTGTTCACTTCCCGGACTCCGCCGAGAAGAGACCATCACGGTTACACACGCGGTTGATGTGTATTTTTATTTGAGGTCAACTTCGGGTTTTCTACAACCGGACATTAACAAATTCCCATACGCCTCATAACATGCGGGCACGGCTTTGAAAGATAATACCTGCGAGGTGTCCCAACTTAGCCCATTATAAGCTCTCACGGTCAACGAAGGATATTCCTTCTACCGGAAGACCCGATCGATCTCGGAATCCCGGACTACAAGACATTTCGACAAAGAATAAAACAAGACCAAAGAAGCCGCCGGATGTGCCGACAAATCTGATAGGAGCTGCACATATCTCGTTCTCGTGGCACACCGGATGAACACTACGACGGCAACCGACGATACCCCAAGTTGCCTCGGGCGGCACCGCAAGTGGCTCTAGTTTGGACCAGCACTCGGAGGAGCAATGGACCGGGGGTTAAAATAAAGATGACCCTTGAGTCTGCAGAACCCAACGGAAAAAGGCTTAGGTGGCAAATGGTAAAACCAATGTTGGGCCTTCTTTGGAGGAGTCTTATTCAAAGCGAACTGTCAAGGGGTCCCATAAATCACCCAACCGTGTAAGGAACGCATAAAATCAAGGAACATAACACCGGTATGACGGAAACTAGGGCGGCAAGAGTGGAACAAAACACCAGGCATACGGCCGAGCCTTCCACCCTTAACCAAGTATATAGATGCATTAATTAAATAAGATATATTGTGATATCCCAACAAGTAAACATGTTCCAACAAGGAACAACATCTCCATGTTCCAACAAGGCACAAACTTCATCTTCACCTGCAACTAACAACGCTATAAGAGGGCTGAGCAAAGCGATAACATAGCCAAACAACGGTTTGCTAGGAAAGGATGGTTAGGGGCTTGACATGGCAACATAGGAGGCATGATAAGCAAGTGATAGGCATCGTAGCATAGGCATAGCAAAAGAGCGAGCATCTAGCAAGCAAAGATAGAAGTGATTTCGAGGGTATGGTCATCTTGCCTGAAATCCCGAAAGGAAGAAGAACGAGTCCATGAAGAAGACAAACGGACATAGTCGAACGAATCCTCACAACTCCGGAACGAAACCGAAGCTAAGCGAGAAGCAAACCGGAAAGAAGCAAACAACATAGTAAACAACCATCACATACATATGGCATGATGCACAAACAAGTATGATGCATGTCCGGTTTAATGAGGCATGGCATGGCAATATGCACAAACAACACTACAAGTTAAGTGAAACTCAATATGCAACGAGTTGCATATCGACGTAAACACCACATCAATTATTTAGTTCACTCCCGATTAGGTACTCAACAATATTAAATGTTGTTAAACATGGCAAGAGGTGAGGCATAATTAAACTATCTATTTAGGCAAGTTTAAATGAGGCCGAAATAACAAACAACAATTCCGGAAAATCCTCACGAGCAATATTTTAGATTCGGTACTGTTCTGCCCTAAACACAATTTTAGAGTTATTAAACAGCAAAATAAAGTGCACCATGATAATCTATGCATTTTTCCACCCCATTTACATATAAAGTTTATTAAAACCGAGTTACGGTTAATTAGTTATGAAATAAATCATTTTAACATGGCATTTATGCAAATTTAAACAAACAGCAAGTTAAACATTTTTAACAGGGATGAAAGTTGCATATTATGAAACTAGACAAAATTCTAAGCACTTTACATATATAATTTGTTTAGTTTGGATGCATGCATATTTAGCTATAGACAATGTAAAACAGTGGTAATTCTGTAAATAAGAATGCATTGGAAAATGGTAAACTCAGACTGGGAAAGAAATATGCACGGGCCGGATTGCAGCAACCTGCAGCGGCCCAGGAAGATTTGGCCCGAGTGAGCGCTGAGGGTGTGTGTGCGCGTGCAACAGTACAGGAAAAACAGAGCAAAAATTGGGGCCCCTAGGGATCGAACCCAGGTCCTCCTGGATTTGTGCACGAGGGAGGAACCATTGGGCTAGGTTAGTGTTTGTGATACAAAGGGGGATCGGCAGCAGATGAACATTGCTCTTATGCGGCTGGGAACAGAAGAACATCAAAACAAACTAATGAAACAAAAGGGGATTGCCTGGGATTCGAACCATGCTCTCCTGGCTGCAAACGGGGTAGGCCAACCAATACGACATCAAGTAAATTGTGTTCAAAGTGCAGACCAGATCTAACTGAACAACAACTGGAGCGAACCTGACTGAAAACAACAGAAACGAAGGGCCGGCCTTGGCTGTAGTCGCGGTGGAGATCAACGAAGGCGTAGGTTGCAGCGCGCGTGCGGGAGGAGGCCGCGTGAGTGCTTGCAGGCATGCAGACGGTCGCGTGCGTGCATGCGGCCAGATGCGAGCGAGTGTGTGCATGTGACGCACGCTGCAGGGGGCTGGGCAAGCTCCCTGGCCATGGCCTCGGCTCTGAGCGGACGGGCGAGGCCAGCAGGATGTCTTGCGAGCAAGGTAATGCGTCGTGTACAACAAGCTAGGACATCGGTGATGCAAAGTGGACTCGGCTGAGGATGCATGCTCGGGTGAGACGAGCAAAGGCCGAACACGAAGTTCGAGCTTGTTGCCATGGTCGTACATGACGGACATGGCCTTGGACACGATGGGATCGGCGGCTACCGCGACGAATCAAACCAGAGAGAGATGGGGAGGAGCGGCTGCTCACCGAGGGCTCGGGACAAGAAGATGAGGTCGGAAGCACGACCACAGAGGCGCGAGGAGGCACTGGTTGCGGAGGTGATCGGCCCGCGGAGATTAGGGAAGCGAAGAGACGGCGTCGAGGAACTTGGCGTCCGTGGCGATGAAGAGGAAGAAGACGACGACGTGACGACGGCGACGACGAAGCTGCTGATCCGGCGCCGCTGCTCCGGGAAGCGTAGAGCGAAGACGACGAAGGGAAGGAGCTCACAGGACCGTGTGGACGCTGCGTAAGCGAGGAAGACGGCGGTCGACGCTACCGGTTCTCCTAACGGAAGAAGCTGCACGGAGATGGGCGGATCAACCCGAGCTCGAGCTCAAGCTCAGTTTGGCCATGGCGACGGCTTGGCATGGAGAGGCTTACCTGGGTGGCGGCGAGGCAAGAGAGGAGGGGAATGGTAAGAGGTGGTCTAGGGCAAGGCACATGACGTGCTAAATAGGCCTCTCGGACAGTCTCCGGCCGTCAAATCACCGCGGATGTCGACGTGGAGGCTCTCGTCTGGCGCCGTCTGAGTGGGAGGACGAAGCTCCTATGGAGATGGGCTGTAAGTGCTACTGTGGGCTGAAGTGAACAGGTAAGATAGGTGGGCTTCACTAGGCTGCTCTTCCTTTGTCCCTCATTTATTTTCTTTAATTCTTGAGATGAGAATAACAAGAGCAGAAATGCACAGGACATCTGGAAGGAAGTAGACTGAGGCAGAAATAGATCTGAGATCCTGAATTTATGAAAAATTTGAATAAAATTATTTGGACATTTTTAGAGATATAAAAATAATTCAAGTTTGAATTAAATTCAAACTTGAGCCATTTTTAAACCCAACCAAAAGATATTCATATGAGCGTAAAATTGGCATAGAGGGTGTAGGCAATGAGGAGGATTTATAGGAAAAGAATGAACATTTATGGAGGATGAAAATGGCACTAGCAAAAATGAAAGGAATAAGAAGGAAGAAGGAGGTGTTGATGCATGGGCATGGCTTGAGAGAGAGATATCAAGGGCTGATGCACACCAACATGAAGAATGCAACCCACATGATGAGCATGATGAAATGTAAAATGACAAGGGTACAATGCAACATACCAAGTGAGAAGCATGGTGCAAGAAGCAAATATATGACAAGGCACTCAACATGATCATGGCATAAACATATAGGAATGAAATATGCAAAACAATTATGATAGTGCAACAAACATAATAAACACATGGCAACAACTAAAATAAATAGAAGGCATCTAGAGCATCGGTCTCGGGGCGTTACAGTCATCCCTCTCCAGCTCTTCTTCTTCTCCCATCTGAAGTTCAGGTGACGTCCAGTCGATGCCAATTAGGGCTTCGAATATAGCTTCATCATTGATAATCGGGGAGCGATCAACATAAGGGGAAAAAGTATGCTTATGCATTGGAGGAGTGAGATCCATGATGTCATAAGACGGTGCCTTGACCTTCGCGTTTTCCATGTTATATGCCGGTTGGTATCTGGACAAGTCAGTTTCTGCAGCCAGCTTGCATGCCAAGGGACGTATCTCCTTTACGCACCTCGCAAAATCCGCCTGATCAAAAGGAGTCCCATTCTATTTGAAGCCTGGACAGTTGGTGGCCATCTCCTCCGGGTCTAATTCTGCTTGCCATGCTTTGGCACGACTAAGAGCAGTGATGGCGCCAGAGCGGGCGCAAGAAAGTTTTATTTCTTCCAGTTTCTGGGGCATTGTGGATAGTTTGGCTAGCACATCCTTGATGAGCGTCGGTGGCTGTTTGCCGTTGGATATGGCCACAAGAGTCCGCTGAGTGCTAGTATACAGTTGTTCCACTAGGGCATACATGGCTTTCAGCTTCACGACCATATCTTGGCCAAGATTGGAGCTCCTGGGGCTTGTTTATATTAATATAGATGAGTGGCCAGGCGAGTCAGAATAAAAAGTTTCTGAAAGGTTAACAACTTCAGTATTGCTTACCGAAGATAGCATATGTCATCTGTGAAATTCATTGCTTTAAGCCGGACAGCTCTGAAGTGGTACTCTTCAGGGAAGACTCAGTGGCTTCTGCCCTTTGCAACAATGAAGTTTTTTCCAGCTCCCACGTGGTTCTTTTAGTGTTAAAGTTAGCTTTGAGCTTTTCATTTTCTTCTAAGATAAGTGTCTAACTTGTTCTCAGCTTTATGTGTCTCAGATTCTTGGTGCTTGACCATTTTTCTTAACTCGCCTAGCTGTGAATCATTAAAGCTTAAAGTGCCCTGCAAATAAGCATTGAAGACAACAAATATTGTCCAGGATGGATAAGAGGAGTATTTTAAAGTCCCAAGCACATTGCAAGCAATACACTTGGCACTTGGGGGCCAATGCATGATGAAGATCTTCTGAATAAATTGGTATATAAAACCAGGCTCATCTTGCCTAATAAGTCGGACCTTGAAAGTTATGGATGACATTTAAGCTTAATACAACAGGTACGGTTCATCTTTTCTATGATAAGCCGGCCCTTGGGGGCTACGACTGGGGCTTTTAAATATTATATGGAAGACACGGCTCATCCTTCTATGATAAGCCGGCCCTTGAGGGTTCTAGTTGATTATTTTGAGAGACCTTTTGATCACAGCATGGTTACTACAGTTTAAGTAAGCCGGCTTTAAAAAGGTTACACCTGAAAGTTTAAGTTTATATGTCGCTACAAGTCTTAAGCATGGTCAATGATTGTTTCCTATGATTAAGACTTGGGGGCTGGATAAGTATATGTGTACATACATAAACTTAAAGGAGGAGGTAACTTCATACCACATACTTTTGTCACATCATGTTAACCAAGCTGGCCTCCAGATCGCGGCTTGTGTGGAGCCGGCTCAGATAGCCAGATTACAATTCACCAGCATTCTGCTTCGAATAGTTTTCGAGATCAAGCTTGGGATTACCTTTGTCTGATGGGTTTGATTCTTCCTTAGTGGAATGTTTGGACAGTGCTGTGGAGACGCCAGGCGGCTGATAAGCTGTTCCAGTAATGATTACCTCTTCAATATGAACTTGAGCAGAAGGTTTGTCTGAATGTTTGACAGGAGAGGACGGCTTAGAACTTGTTGGGTCATCATTAACATCTGCACCCAAGTCAGGATTGACAAGATCATCTTGAGGAGGTTGGTTGTCATGCCGGCTCTCAGGGTCTTCAAGCTCCTGGGTTTGAGCTTCACTAGACTTTGGTGCCTGATTCTCTTGTTTAGAAGCTTCCACAATCTTTGAAGGCCAGATTTTTGTTTCTTGCCGTTTTGCCTTAGCCCTGTCAGGAGGATTGTTCAATTTGATAAGCTTGAAAACGAAAGATAATTTTTTTCAACAAGTAATAATACTCACACCGGGTTAACCACAGATGTGGGGAGCTGTGAGTCGTTTGAGGCGCCAGAAGAATGGGAATGATCCTGATATGTCGAGCCAGACGAATTAAGCGCTTGCCGTATAAGACCGACTTGTGAAAGAGAAGAGGTAGGGCTATGAGGCACCTCATGACAACGTTTGCGAACCGGCATGTTGGGTAAGCCGGTCCTAAGCTCTTCCTGGCCGCTGTTTTGAGTGTGCTGCCAAGACTTGTGCTACTGTTTCTTGAAAAGAAATTTTGGATCTAAGTGAGCAAGAGGGTGGGAAAACCGTATTGTTCTGACAACCCTCCGTGTTTTCTCTCTTGGTAAACTTTCTGAGTCGGAGGAGACAGGAATTACCTTAGCACCATCCGCTTGGCTTGTCTCTGTTTCCTCCTAAGGAGAATCAGCATCAATAAGTTGCATAAATAAAATACCAAGTGAATCAAGTTCTACCTCTGAGTCGTCCAGTGCAAGTTGTTCTTGCGTTGTAGGCTTCTTGGGACGACCCGGGCCGCGACTGGTTGTTTGGTCCTTTTTGAGGGAGCAATAGTGGTTTGTATCTTCCTTTTCCAAAAAGGAGAGTCTGCCTGGATATATATAAAACAGTAAGATGGAAACCAGGCAAATCGACAAATAAGCAATGAATAAAGGATACTTACAGTTGGTTCCGGGTTAAGAGTATAATAGGAGGCAAGGCCCGTCTTGCTGCAATTTGCCAATGACTCGCCAAGGAGTGTTTTTGACAGCCTCGTTGATCTCCTTTTCAGACAGTTCCGTGGAATTGAAACGCAATGGATCTGTGGTATTTCCAGTATATTCGCACATTAAGTCAGAGCGGCGGCTTAAAGGCAGAATTCTCCATGAAACCCAGCAGCGAACAAGGTCGACTCCAGTTAAGCCATTTGCAATGAAGGCCCCGATCTTTGAAATGGTGGAAGCATAAAGACCACGTTCTATAGCAGACATTCGGCCTGGTAGTGGGCTGCTGGTAGGAAGACGATGTGTACGGTAACCCGGAAGGGGATTTTCTCCTTCTAGAGAGGTGTCTTTGCAATAGAACCAGGTGAAATTCCAGTCCTTCGGATGACTCGGTAGGGCAGCGGCTAGAAAGGTCACATCTCTCGGCCTTTGGATTGAAACACCTCCAAGTTCATAGCTAAGCCCAGTAATAATGATCTCTGAACAGATCTATAGAAGGTTCTTCGCCAAGGTATGCCTCACAGAAAACTTGAAAGTTGCATATATTGGAGACAGAATTGGGACCAATATCTTGAGGATGAAGGTTATAAAAGCATAGGAAATCTCGAAAGAACTTTGAGCCGGGTGGGGAAAAGCCACGCAGCAGATGATCTGTGAAAACTATGACTTCACCCTCTTGAGGTTCAGGGGGCATTCAGGACCAGGAACCCACCAATGAATAACTTATTTGGCAGGTAAGGCACCCATGGACACATACTCATTGAGGGTTTCTTTATTAACTTGGGAAGGGATCCAATCGCAAGTTACGGGTGTCTTAGTCATGGTGAGTCGGAGGTAACAAAGTTGTGAGCAGGAAATAAATACAATAAATAAAATATTACAGTGCAGAGTTGTTTTCAAGTTTTAAGCCAACCAGAAGTTGGCGGGTTATAAGAAGTTTATATAAGTCGTCGTGTGTGGTACGGCGGGTCAGCAACTTATGAAGATGAAAGTGCTAGAAATTTTGCTAAGTGTTGCATAAACAGATTTCCCAGATCGCAGTTATATTCATGGATCTATGGCAGTTCAGAAAAGAAAAGTTATTCTTAAACCTAAAACATGGAGGATGAACTACTGTGTTGAAAGATGAATCTTGGAATAAAGGAATGGATCTACGATGAAAGGCAGTTACTAAAAGTTGCGGCCGCATGGTTTTTATGTTTTATTGAGATCCAAGCAAGCAGTGTATTGGAAGAACTATAGGCGAGCGCGATGTACGCCGACGAACACCGATGAACTGAGAAAACCCTAATGCAGATGGAAAGCAGGGGAAAACAAATACCTAGGATGCTGATGAACAACGAAGGGGCGCCGCGTTTTCTGGACAGAACCAGGTTGATGCAGCGGCTAGGTCGGCGTTGCTGTGGAGGTCGACAGCGGCGGCAGGGCTCCGGAGGCTTCGGTTGTGCGAGGACGAAGAAGAAGAGAAAGGGGCAGGGGTAAAAAGTGGAAAAGAGGACCCCCCCGGTGATATTTATAAGGGAAAAGTGAACAGTAAATGGCAGGTGCGGAAATCAAGGAGGCATGATCATTATCCTAAAGACAAAGATGCCTCGATTCTCGTAATGGAGGATTAATACGAAGATCCGTTGTGATGTCATAAGGTTTTTTCTGGAATTTATAACGTGACATCATCTGTCTATTATGGCGGGTTATATATAGCTTGTCAGGTAAGAGTTAAGAAAATCCAAAGGAGTTGCTGAATGAAGATTGAAGATTGACATGAACAAGTTCAAATCAATCTGGGGCCTAATGTTGATGATATACCTCCGAGGTGTGACCCGCCTAGGAGGGGCCAGGTTACACCATTGGCGGCTTAACAGGAAGAAGGCCCAAGTGGGCCTGAGAAGATGAAGTGTGAAGATGGCGGCTCATAGGAGTGGGATTGGCGAAAGCCCGAGACTTGGACATCATGAACCGCCATATGGTGGCTTGTCTGTTAAGACAGGCAAATTTAGAAACCGAGTCGGTCACGTTGTGTGATCCGGTTCGGACTCTTGTAAGCGGCCAGGCTTCGACCTGTGTATAAAGGCGAGACCCAACGGCTGGTTAACTCAAGAATCAATCGATCGAGAGCTAGGTCAAACGTATTCGCTCCCTTGTAATCAAAACTCAAGCAATACAACTAGAAGCAGGACGTAGGCTTTTACCTCGTTGAGAGGGGCCGAACCTGGGTAAACTCCTTGTGTCCTTTGTCCCGTTCATCCCCTTCAAGCTAGCCTACATCACGATGGCTCCACACCTAAGTCTTTTCACAAGGGCATCTGCCGTGTTAAATCCACGACACCCATGCTTTGCCGGAATGGGAATTAATCAACATTCCGGTAGAACATAGGCCATTTTTATGTCATTGCGCCATATATGTAACGGGTTGAATTTCAGTCTGTCGATGCTACTTGAGTAACTTTCAGTCTATTCTGGAAGGAAGGATGTCGGCTGTTGTCGTGGGGGGCGTTTCTCTTCCTTGTTATCGTGATATATCTTGGTAATGCACGAGAGAAGGAGGGGAAGTGGTCATCACCGATGATCAAAATATCTATGAGGGAGTGTCCACCATATAATGTCGAAATATAAGAGAGGAAGAATGTCGCCTATTTTCATGGGGGTCGCTTCCTCTTCCTTCTGCTCGTGATATACCTTGGTAATGCACGAGAGAAGGAGGGGAAGCGACCATCACTGATGGTCGGGATAATTGTGAGGGAGTGTCCACCATATACTGTCGAAATATAAGAAAGGAAGAATCCCGACTATTGTCGTGGGGGTCGCTTCTCCTTTGTTCCTGTGTGCTAGACATTTTGGTGTAATGCACTCAGGAACGAAGGGAGGAGCGACCATCACCGACAGTCGAATATATCTGAGAAGGAGTGCCCACCATATACACCACATGAGATGAGAGTTTTCAAGAAAAGACTCGACAGACCGACAGTCAACCCGTGGTGAATAATAATGATCTAATTTAGTTTTTGTAGTACATATATTGAATTTCAGAAGTTTAATCTTTGGATTATGAACATAGGAAATGTCTGACGATGATAGGATCCCTGAGTGCGACTACTGCGGCGACGACTTGGGTCTGTGCGACAGGCCTCACTTGCAAGACGGTCAGTGCTTCACTATTAAGCTCGAAGAGACCTTTGATGTTTGTATGGTACGCAACAATGACAAGTCTTTTTTCATAATTAAGCATGACTTCTTCTTCTTCAACGTGTAATTTCCATTTTTTTACAATTCGACTAGTGCATCCCCTGCCATGCAAGATGTTATGTCTTGGAGAAGCTGGATTTCGAAGATCATGAGAATATGGAGACAAAGAGAGTTCACCTCAGGACCGAACATGGTTACGCTTTTTCCGTAAATCTATACAATGAGGTGAACTACTCCCATTCTGGTTGCTCGAATTTGATAGCACTATGAAAGGTGTATGGTTTTCAGGAGGTTATGCATGTCACCTTCGATCTTGATGACCCTGAATATGACAACGACGAAGATAATATGGACATTTGGGTCAATGTTGATACGCTTCCAGTTCTAACTCTATGTGAGTTTCTCAAACATATTTATAAGTAATTTATATTGTTTATTTAAAAATAGTTGACATCTTAATTCCATTGACAGCTTATTTCCATTCTTCAAAAAATGTACGGAAAGTAATATACAAAACCTACTACAGTTATGGGTCTGAACTAGCTTGCAAGGAGATAAATCATTTTGTTTCATGCATTAATGATGTTGAGAATTTTAAAACGAGCCATCGTATCCCTCCAAGTTATGATCAATACGTGCCACTAGTCCACGTGTTGAACTTCGGTAACATCCATCGAGATATCATGGTAAGATTTTTCCTATGATGTCACTAGTGCATTTTTTTTGCATACATTCTCTTAAGCTAAACTACATTTTAGCTAAGTATGTTACTATGATGTTCTTCAATAGAAACTCCTGGCGGATTGTGTACCTCGTCTTATGGAAATGAAAGGTGGCATGAACATTATTAGCTTACGACCAAGTTGGCCTATGCTTCACCGCAGTGCATACATGATTCATCAAAGAGATAACGCCCTCATAATCAAAGACTGGAGAAAAGCTCTGAATGATCGCAGGGAACTACTTGGGAGCAACATCAAGCATAGCCCACAAATGGGAGACAGGTTGATCTGTATTCTCCATAATGGAGATTCAGGGGTTTGTCTATTTTATGCTATTTTACCTTCAGGAGAGTAGCGGGTCTTAGGTAGTACGTACTCATCATGTGCTAAGAACAATTAGCTAGTGTTGGTTATGACTATGATGATGATGATGATGATGATGAGTTGTTATCATGATGATGGTGATGATGATGATGATGATGATGATGATGATGAGTTGTTATCATGATGATGATGATGAGTTGTGTGCTACATTGTGCTAGAATGATGAGCTAGTTCCTATATGACTATGATGATGAGTTGTTATTATTTTGATGATGATGTATGAGTTCTTATATGATATGATGATCATGATGAGTTATTATATATACCATTGGGTGGAAGAAACATGGATTAGATTCATGTGGATAGATCCAGAGTGACCAAAAGTTGGATTAGTAGGACGATCCTACTAATCCATCTTTTGGTCACTTTGGATGCATCCACATGAATCTAATTCGTGTTTCTCCCACCCAATGATGTAATAACTCATCATGATCATAAAATCATATGATGAGACTAGTTTATAAAACTTGTACAAATACAGTGCAAATACGCTTAAGAAAATAAAAATACAGGAAATTATAACAGTAGCGCTAGTCATACACACTCTACTGCTACATAGCGTAGCAGTAGAGCTGGTTGGGCCAATGCTACTGCTAGTTAGCTTAGCAGTAGCGCTAGTTCAACCAACACTACTACTACCCAATAGATATAGCACCCTACCAATAGCGCTGGCACCAGCCTACTGGTAGGCTTTCAACCCGCGCTACTACTACGGTTTTCCTTAATAGTGAAACGGAGTTATGGGAGAGGTAGGGCTGCCACCTGGGTGTGGGAATTGGTGTGTTCTGCCCCTCCCTCTCCCCACTATATATAGGAGGCAAGGGCCAGGGCTGGGTGATGACCCACAAGTATAGGGGATCAATTGTAGCTCTTTCGATAAGTAAGAGTGTCGTACCCAACGAGGAGCAGAAGGAAATGACAAGTAGTTTTCAGTAAGGTAATGTCTGCAAGTGTTGAAATTGTAAGTAGCGGGGTAGTTTGATAGCAAGATAATTTGCAACGAGCAAGTAACGATAGTAGTAACAAAAGTGCAGCAAGGTAGCCCAATCCTTTTGAGGCAAAGGAAAGGCCAAAACGATCTCTTATGATAGGCAAAGAGTTCTTGAGGATACACGGGAATTTCATCTAGTCACTTTCATCATGTTGGTTTAATTCGTGTTCGCTACTTTGATAATTTGATATGTGGGTGGACCTGTGCTTAGGTGTTGTTCTTACTTTAACAAACCTCCTACTTATGATTAACCCTCCTGTAAGCATCCGCAACTACGATAAAAGTATTAAGAATGAATTCTAACCATAGCATTAAACTTTAGGATCCAATCGGTCCCTTATGAAATAGCGCATAAACTGGGGTTTAAGCTTCTGTCGCTCTCACACCCCATCATCTAATTTATACTCCACAATGCATTCCCTTAGGCCCAAATATGGTGAAGTGTCATGTAGTCGATGTTCACATGACACCACTAAGGGAAAAACAACATACATACTATCAAAATATCGAACACATATCAAATTCACATGATTACTGGTAACATGATTTCTCCCGTGACCTCAAGAACAAAAGTAACTACTCACAAATGATAAACATGCTCATGATCAGAGTAGTATTAAATAGCATAATGGATCTGAACGTATAATCTTCCACCAAATAAACCATATAGTAATCAACTACAAGATGTATTCAACACTACTAGTCACCCACAAGCACCAATCTATAGTTCTGGTAACAAGATTGAACACAAGAGATGAACTAGGGTTTGAGATGAGATGGCGCTGTTGAAGATGTTGATGGAGATTGCCCTCCCCAAGATGGGAGAGCTGTTGGTGATGATGAAAACGATGATTTCCCCCTTCGGGAGGGAAGTTCCTCCGGCAGAATCGCTCCACCGGAGGGCAAAAGTGCTCATGCCCAAGTTCCGCCTCGAGACGGCGGCGCTCTGTCCCAAAAGTCCTCTCCTTATTTTTTTTTCTAGGTCAAAATGACTTATATACCAGAAGATGGGCACTAGAGGTGGGCCTGGGTGAGCAGAACCCACCAGGGCACGCCTGGGCTCCCTGGCGCGCCCAGGTGGGTTGTGCCCACCTGGTGGGCCCCCTCTGGTAGTTATTTGCTCCAATAATTCTTAAATGTTCCATAAAAATCTTCGTGAAGTTTCAGCTTGTTTGGAGTTGTACAGAATAGGTAGCCTGACGTAGCTTTTCCAGGTCCAGATTTCCAACTGCCGGAATTCTCCCTCTTGGTGTGTACTTTGCAAATTATGAGAGAAAGGTCATTAGAATTACTCCAAAAAGCATTATTATGGATAAAAAAATCATAAATAACAGTAAGAAAACATGATGCAAAATGGATGTATCAACTCCCCAGGCTTAGACCTCGCTTGTCCTCAAGCGAAAACCGAAATCGGAAAACATGTCCACATGCTTTGAGAGAGAGGTGTCGATAAAAACAAAATACAGACATAGAAGCATCATGTCGATTATTATAACAACAACAAAATTATACATAGGACCTTTATCATAGAACTTTTATCATATACTTCTCATGAGTAAGTAACAGTTCATCACACAATCGAAGTATAAAGCAAAAACTCTATTAGAAACCAACAAACTATGTTCTCAATCAACTTTGCAACTACAATTCATCATCTTTTTAGGAAGGGTCACGTGTCAGAGCCTTTAGGCAAGTCCACATACTCAACCATCATATAGTCTTCTATGATTGCTAACACTCACCGCGTACACATGAGCAAAATGTTTCAACCGGACACAGAAAGATAGGGGCTTATAATTTCGCCTCCCAACATATTCACCTCAAGGGTGATGTCAACAATAATAACTCATGCTATCTATATTCAACTAGACATATGTGCCTAGATCTTTCCTCACCACATTATGCTTGCCAAAGGAGAAAAATAAAAAGGAATAGAAGGAAAACTTTGACTCTTTGCATAGAAGTAAATACACAAAAGTAAAAGATATGCCCTTCGCAGAGGGAAGAAGAGGTTGTCATGCGTTTATTTGTTTGTATGCTCAACCCCTTAGTGCAAAAGAACGTCACATTGCATTGCCCCTTGTGCTAGCGACCTTTATTATGCAGTCTGTCGCTTTTATTATTCACCATCACAAGTTCGTGCAACACTCAATTTTCTCTTACACTAAATGATCTCACACATTTAGAAGCAATTTTTATTGCCTTTTTGCACCAATGACAACTTACTTGAGGGATCTTGCTCAATCCCTAGGTAGGTATGGTGGACACTCGAAAATAATATTTGGGTTTAAGGGTTTTTGGAAGCACAAGTAGTATCTCTACTTAGTGCGGAATTTCTGGCTAGCAAAGATAGGGGCAAGCACCACATGTTGAAGGATCTACGACAATATGACTTCTATGTGAATATAAACAAACATAAATCATTAAGTTGTCTTCCTCATCCAACGTCAACAATTTTGGCATATAATATTTTGATGAGGGCTCACAATCACAAAAGATTTCTAAGATAGTATATTTATATGTGAATCTTCTCTTCCCTTATAATTTTTTCATGAGTTGCATCATTGACTAAAGCTATGTTTGTTAATCTCTAATAAAATTTTCTACTTATACTTTTCCTTATGTGGTGCCATCACCTACCATAGGATTAGTATATGATCTTCTTAATTTATTTCCTTTCTCTTATTTTACTTCCTTTCTATTTTTATTTCTTATTTCTTTTCTTTATTTGCAACATGAAAGTAAATAAAGCAAAAACTCAAACTAAACTTTATTATACAACTCGCACACGATTACAAGGATAGATCAGTAAGCAAACTCTCAAAGAAGAAAGGATCGAACTAAACTTGTATTCATCTAAAGCAAAAGATCATACTAAGATAAGTAAAAGAAAAAAGATAGTGGGGTGATACGATACCGGGGCACCTCCCCCAAGCTTAGCGAATGCCAAGGGGAGTGCCTACCGATATTCAATTCTCCTTTGTTGGTAAAGAAGGTGATGTTGGTAAAGAAGAAGAGATCTTGTCCTCGGATTTCCATGGCAATGGTCCACCATCATAAGAGGAGGAGCGAGTCTCACGGGTCCTGCAACTAGCAACCAAACTCATACCTTTAAACCTCGCCTCATAGTCAAAGACTTGGTTTTGAAGATCATAGATCTGGCTTTGGAGAAAATTGATTTGCTCGTTGAGGATGAAGATGATGTCCTTCATGGGCTTGCCATCCACCTTGAGATCACGGAAAAGGTCCGTGATCATGAGGTGATTGGCATTGAGCCCACGCTCCACCATCCCCTTGCACCGGAAGACTTCATGCTCCATGGCTTCAAGCCTGGCCTCCACAGTTCCCATGCCCTTGGGACCTTGCTCATCGCGGATGTACAACACCCCCTCATGCATCTGGATGGTTTGAGGGTATTGCACCACGTCCCGCAGATATGGGTTGATGACGTTCTTGAAGAACTTGTTCTTAGAGGTATTTGAAGAGGCCATGGTAGATGGGATCTGACAGAAAACAACAAGAAAAGAGAACAGAGGATTTCTTCGCGATACGGTGATCAACAGGTTCGGGAAGTATATATAGATTTTTTATCTTGGCGGACAAGCATACGGAAGAAAAACGGAGTCCGGAAGGTATCCCAGGTGGGTGTGCCAGGCTTGCCTGGCGCGCACTGGTGTCTTGTGCCCACCAGGGTATGCTTCCTGGAAGTTTCTTTATTTCCAAAAAAAATAAATATTCCAAAACTGATAAAAAATATTTTTGCGGATTTTTCGGAGTCCGTTTATTTACCGTATCACATACCTCCTTATTTCCACAATTCTGGAGTGTTCCGGAAGGACTCTTTTATGTGTTATTCCGGTGTCAAAGTTTGGATAATATTACTTTCAACATTAATGGGCGTACCTGAGATATAATGCTTTATTTGTTGCCCATTGACAACCTTCAGGTTAGTACCTTCGGAATTATTTATTTTGATGGCTCCAGACTGATAAACTTCCTCGATGACATAGGGGCCTTCCCATTTGGAGAGGATTTTTCCTGCAAAGAATCTGAAACGAGAGTTGTACAAAAGAACATATTCCCCAACTTTAAACTCACGCTTTTGGATTCTTTTGTCATGCCATATTTTAACTTTATCTTTGAATAATTTTGCATTTTCATAAGCTTGGGTTCTCCATTCATCTAATGAGCTTATATCGAATAACCTCTTTTCCCCAGCAAGTTTGAAATCATAATTGAGTTCTTTGATTTCCCAATATGCTTTATGTTCTAACTCAAGAGGCAAATGACAAGCTTTTCCATAAACCATTTTATAATGGGACATACCCATAGGTTTTTTATATGTTGTTCTATAAGCCCAAAGTGCATCATCTAATTTATTAGACCAATTCTTCCTTGACCTATTGACAGTCTTTTGCAAAATTAACTTTATTTCTTTATTGCTAAGTTCAACTTGACCACTAGACTGAGGATGATAAGGTGACGCAATTCTATGGTTAACATCATACTTGGCAAGCATTTTACGGAAAGCACCATGAATAAAGTGTGAACCACCATCAGTCATTAAATATCGAAGGACTCCAAACCTTGGGAAAATAACTTCCTTAAGCATTTTAATAGAGGTGTTGTGATCAGCACTACTGGTTGGAATAGCTTCTACCCATTTAGTAACATAATCAATAGCAACCAAAATATGTGTATACCCATTAGAGGAAAGAAAAGGTCCCATGTAGTCAAATCCCCAAACATCAAATGGTTCAACAGCAAGTGAATAATTCATAGGCATTTCTTAACGCTTACCGATATTACCTATTCTTTGACATTCATCACAAGATGAGACATACTTATGGGCATCCTTGAAGAGAGTAGGCCAATAAAATCCATACTGCAATACCTTATGAGCAGTTCTATCTCCAGCATGATGCCCTCCATAAGCTTCAGAGTGACATTTCTGTAGGATTTGTCCCTGTTCATGCTCAGGTACACAACGTCTAATAATACCATCTACTCCTTTATAAAGATGTGGGTCATCTCAAAACTAGTGTCTTAAATCATAGAAGAATTTTTTATTTTGTTGGTATGTAAAGCTAGGGGGCAAATATTTAGCAACAATGTAATTAGCATAATCAGCATACCATGGAGTACTATGAGCAACATTTATTGCAGCTAACTACTCATCAGGAAAACTATCATCAATAGGTAGTGGGTCATCAAGCACATTTTCAAGCCTAGACAAGTTATCAGCTACGGGGTTCTCAGCTCCTTTCCTATCAATGATTTGTAAATCAAATTCTTGTAACAACAGAGGCCATCGAATAAGTCTAGGTTTAGCATCTTTCTTTTTCGTAAGATATTTAATAGCAGCATGGTCAGTGTGCACGATAACTTTAGAATCAACAATGTAAGATCTAAATTTATCACAAGCAAACACCACTACTAGAAATTCCTTTTCAGTAGTAGCATAATTTCATTGAGCATTGTCTAGAGTTTTACTAGCATAATGAATAACATTCAGTTTCTTATCAACTCTTTGTCCTAGAACAACACCAACAGCATAATCACTAGCATCACACATAATATAAAAAGGCAAGTTCCAGTCAGGTGGTTGAACAATAGGTGCAGAAATTAAGACTTTCTTGAGTGTTTCAAAAGCTTCTAAACAATCATCATCGAAAACAAAAGGAATATCCTTTTGCAAAAGATTTGTAAGAGGACAAGAAATTTTAGAGAAGTCTTTGATAAATCTCTTATAGAAACCAGCGTGACCAAGGAAACTACGAATACCTTTAATGTCCTTAGGACATGGCATTTTTTCAGTTGCATCAACCTTAGCTTTGTCCACTTCAATACCCTTCTCCGAAATCTTATGATCCAAGACAATGCCTTCATTAACCATAAAGTGGTACTTCTCCCAATTCAAGACACGATTCGTTTGTTCATGTCTCTGCAAAACTCGATCAAGATTGCTTAAACAATCATCAAAGGCTTCGCATAAATAGAGAAGTTGTCCATGAAAACCTCAACAATCTTTTCACAAAAGTCAGAGAATATAGCAGTCATACATCTTTGAAAGGTAGCAGGTGGATTACATAAACCAAAAGGCATAAGTTTATAAGCATAAGTTCCAAAGGGACAAGTAAAGGTGGTATTTTCTTGATCAGGTTGAGAAATAGGTATTTGTGAAAAACCAGAGTATCCATCAAGGAAGCAAAAATGTGTGTGCTTAGATAATCTTTCAAGCATTTGATCAATAAAAGGCAGAGGGTAATGATCTTTTCTAGTTGCTTTGTTTAATTTTCTAAAATCAATTACCATTCTATAGCCTGTGATAATTCTTTGTGGAATGAGTTCATTATTATCATTAGGAATAACAGTTATTCCTCCTTTCTTAGGGACACAATGAACAGGACTTACCCATCTACTATCAGCTTTAGGATAGATTAGACCTGCTTCCGGAAGTTCTAATATTTCCATTCTTACCACTTCTTTCATCTTCGGATTTAACTGATGTTGGTGATCGACAACGGGTTTAGCATCAGGTTCCATATTAATTTTGTGCTGACATAGAGTGGGACTAATGCCCTTTAAATCATCAAGAGTATATCCAATAACAGCTCGGTGCTTCCTTAGAACTTTCAATAATCTTTCTTCTTCGTGTTCTGAAAGGTTAGCACTAATAATAACAGAATATATCTTCTTTTCATCAAGATAAGCATATTTCAAAGTTTCTGGAAATTGTTTTAATTCAAACATGGGATCACCATTAGGTGGAGGAGGACGTCCCATAGTTTCAATAGGCAAATTGTGTTTAAGCAGAGGATGTTGTTCAAAGAAAGTCTTATCTATTTCATTTCTTTCATGCATATGTAAATCATTTTCATGTCTAGCAAATATTGTTCTAGTGGATCAGTAGGTGGCACAACAATAGAAGCAAGACCAATTATTTCATCTTTACTAGGCAATTATTTTTCATGAAGCTTTCTACTAAACTTGGAAAATTTAAACTCGTGAGATTCATCACCAAAACTAACACCGACAGTTTGTTTCTCACAGTCTATTTTAGCATTAACGGTGCGCAAGAAAGGTCTACCAAAAATAATGGGACAGAAGTCATCTTGTGGGGAACCAAGAACAAGTAAATCAGTAGGGTATTTTATTTTCCCACACAAGACTTGAACATCTCTAATAATCCCAATTGGTGATATGGCGTCTCTATTAGCAAGTTTAATAGTAACATATATTTCCTCTATCTCTGCGGGTGCTATATCATTCATAATTTCTTGATATAAGGTGTAAGGAATAGCACTCACACTAGCACCTATGTCACATAAACCATGATAACAATGATCTCTTATTTTAACTGAGATGACAAGCATGCCAACAACAGGTCTATGTTTATCTTTTTTATCAGGTTTGGCAATTCTAGCAGCTTCTTCATAGAAGTAAATAACATGCCCATCCATATCTTCTTCCAAGAGATCTTTAACCATAGAAATGCTAGGTTCTACTTTAATTTGTTCATCGGGTTTAGGTGTTCTAATATAGCTTTTGTTAACCACAGTTGAAACTTTAGCATGTTCCTTTATCCTAACAGGGAAAGGTGGTTTCTCAATATAAGCAGAAGGAACAACTGGATCAACATTATAAATTACAGTTTGTTCTTTAACTGGTACCGGTTCCATGATTTCTTCTTTAACAGGTGGGTGATATTTAAACCACTTCTCTTTAGAGAGATCAACATGAGTAGCAAATGATTCACAAAAGGAGGCTACTATCTCAGAGTCAAGTCCATATTTAGTGCTAAACTTTTGAAAAGCATCGGTATCCATAAAAGATTTAACACAATCATACTTAAGCTTAATACCTGACTCTTTACCTTCATCAAGTTCCCAATCTTCAGAGTTGCGTTTAATTCTTTCCAAAAGATCCCACCGGGATTCAATAGTCTTCTTCATAAAAGAACCAGCACAAGAAGTATCAAGAATGGTTTGGTCATTACGAGAAAGCCGAGCCTAAAAGTTTTGGATAATAACCTCTCTTGAGAGCTCATGATTGGGGCATGAATACAACATTGACTTAAGCCTCCCCCAAGCTAGATCGATACTTTCTCCTTCACGAGGCCAAAATATATATATATAATTCCGATCACGATGAACTAGATGCATAGGATAATTTTTTTGTGGAACTCCAATTTCAAGTGATTCCAATTCCATGATCCAACCCATACCATGCTAAGATAAAGGGAAAACCTTTTTCATCACTTCATCTCCGGGTAAACCTTTAAGCTTAAACAATCCACAAATTTGTTCTACATATATCAAGTGCATATCAGGATGTTCGGTTCCATCTCCTGCATAAGGATTAGCTAGCAGTTGTTCTATCATACCCGAAGGAATTTCATATTCGATATTTTTAGTAGGTGCAGTAGGTTGAGGGATAGCTAATTGTGGTTCCGGACGAGGTGAAGATACCCCGAACAAACCCCTCAAAGGATTGTTTTCCATAGTAACAAGTGACAATAAATTTCAGCACATTGTATAATGTTTCCTTACCAAAGGCGCTTCACTCCCCGGCAAAGGCGCTAGAAAATAGCCTTGAGGACCCACAAGTATAGGGGGTCAATTGTAGCTCCTTTCGATAAGTAAGAGTGTCGAACCCAACGAGGAGCAGAAGGAAATGACAAGTAGTTTTCAGTAAGGTAATGTCTGCAAGTGCTGAAATTGTAAGTAGTGGGGTAGTTTGATAGCAAGATAATTTGTAACGAGCAAGTAATGATAGTAGTAACAAAAGTGCAGCAAAGTAGCCCAATCCTCTTTAGGCAAAGGACATGCCAAAACGGTCTCCTATGGTAAGCAAAGCGTTCTTGAGGGTACATGGGAATTTCATCTAGTCACTTTCATCATGTTGGTTTAATTATTGTTCGCTACTTTGATAATTTGATATGTGGGTGGACCGGTGCTTAGGTGATGTTCTTACTTGAACAAACCTCCTACTTATGATTAACCCTCCTGCAAGCATCCGCAACTACGAGAAAAGTATTAAAAATAAATTCTAACCATAGCATTAAACTTTAGGATCCAATTGGTCCCTTACGAAATAGCGCATAAACTGGGGTTTAAGCTTCTGTCACCCTTGCAACCCATCATCTAATTGCTACTCCACAATGCATTCCCTTAGGCCCAAATATGGTGAAGTGTCATGTAGTCAACGTTCATATGAAACCACTAAGGGAATAACAACATACATACTATCAAAATATCGAACACATATCAAATTCACTGTAGCGACCCGACCTCAGACGGTCAAGCCTCTGTGTATCTGTGCCATCCCTGGATCAGTATGCTGGCACACACAGTACATCAATGTATATATAAAAGTGCAATCACATGTATAATTAACGTAAAACTGATATATACCTCATAATACTTAGCGGAAACAATCAAACAGATGTGGAGTCCCATCGACGCCATCGGCAGGTTGAGTGTAGACCGTAACCCTGTACCGTACTCTTACTCGTCGGAAAAATATCTGCAACATGAGACGTTGCAGCCGTGTAGGTCAGTACATTGAATGTACCGGCAAGATCACAACATGAGAAAGCAGATGATAATACTATTCTATATGCAATATGGCTGTGTGGCTCTGTGTCTGATGTTTTTGCGTAAAAGCTGGTTTTATTTCCCTATAACAAAGGAATATTAGGAGTCTGTACTATGGAGTTTTCTATCATGACATGGTTCCGCCAACCAATGTCTCATAGCCCAAAATCATCATAAGTTGCCCACAATTAAGTTATCAATTCGGTGTTGAGAGTTCCGAGATAGATCCAAGTCCAGATGCTCAATTTGTCCGTGAATCGGGACACGGCTAATCGATTAGGTTTAAACCCTCTGCAGAGGTTTGTACACTTTACCCACAAGATTCGATCCTCTCTTTACGTTCTCGCACTTCAGGTGTTTGAGAACAAGATGACCGAAACATGGTCTTCCAAGAGTTCCTCGACCACCGTCCGTGCTCATCCAATCCTACCGTAGTTCTACATCTGCTAGCACCGTCCCCAGCTAGAGTCACAACTAAGGTCAACCAAGCCAGAGCCCATAGTGACTTGCGGTTGCATTGTAAGCTTAGGGCATGAAGTATTCTTAGTCTCTTTGAGTGCAGGGTGAAGCTTTCGCAAGATGTCATGGCGCTTCTCCATGCATCCGGCCATCCACCGGTTTCTCCAGGTGCCCGTCAACCATCCTTCACCCAAAGAGTGTGTATTGAATTCTTGTCTCGAGTCTTGAAGTCTTGAGGCCTTGAAGATGCGATCCTTGCAGATTCCATCATGGAGTTGTCGTCATTGGCGAGATCCTCCATTCTCACACCACTCCGAGCACTCATACCAACCCCGTCTACTATAGCGTAGCATTAAAATAAATAACGTCCGGGCTTGGTAACGGGTGATGGGTTCCTACCTCATGCATACTACTCAACTACAAGGATTCAATATCACTCTTTGGAGGGATTGTTGCGAAGATGACACTAGATGCAATAAAACACATAGGTATGAAAAACATGGTCAAAGTGAACTTGCTCGTAAGTTGATGAAGATGATTTGCACTCAAACTCTTGATAGCTCTACTCGTCACACTCCGGTCAATCTACCGTAAGCAATCAATAGTAACCACACATAAGTAATCACTCAAAAGATCGGAAAGAACGAAGAAACAATTCGAAAACATCAAAACCAAGCAAATAACTCTTGCAGCATAAAACAATTTCTAACAGTACCAAAATTATGTGAATTTGGCCTTATCAGAAAGTTTAGGTCAAGAGCTTCGCTTTGCAAAAAGAATCAACTCAAACGGAGTTACGGAACTCAAGTTATTAACAAAAGAAGTTTGAATATGAATCTGAACAAATTTCGAAATTCGAAAATTTCAAAAAGTTGACGTGACAGGTTAACTGGATAGGTGAAAACAAGACGAAACTATAGGCGCTGGTTTTATCTAATTTGGATGAACGAGTAAAAAGTTATGGCTATTTGAAAAATCAGGGCCAAGCTGTTTTACGGAAGAAAAATAAGCTATGGAAAAAAATACAAAGAAATATACCTTTATAATGTAGAGAAAAGACAACTTTGGAGAGGGAAGAATTCGTGCCGGAGAGGAGAAGAATATTTTTCTTTAAGAAATCTAGTCAAACCAAAAATATTGATTTAACCCGAATCGGATGATTTTTGGAGGCTCTATGGGTCTATATTTATAGGTGGAAAAAGAGGTTTAGGGGTCAAAAGCTAGGCAATGTGGGACTAAACGTGAAGCGAGAATATCTGAAACAAAGGAGAAAAGGAGGGTCGTGTGGCATGGGCCAAAAGCCCTTCGGCCGCCCCTTGCGATACACTGTAATTTTTTTGAGCAATGGAAAAGAAAAAGAAAAACTATGGAAAAAATTATGAGGAATGAATATGGCCCGCTGGGCCTGGCCCATATATTATATAAAAAAGAAAAGAAGGGCGCCCGCTGGTACTATGATGCGCACGTCGTGACAGTTAGTCTCAGGCGCGTGCAGTTTTTGTTATTATTTTTTTTAAACAGAAAGTGATAGACTGAAAGACGAAAATGAAACTATAATTTTATATAGACATATTATATATCAAAATTTTCAGAAAAAGATTTCCTACAAGGTGAACATTTTTAGAATTCCAAATAAAGTCCACACAAATTCAGATAATTAAAAGAGTGCTACTGGTCTAATAAAATCCAACGAAAATCATTTTAAAAATACCAAAATTGATTCAAATTTATTTCTCTCCATTTTTCTGATGTAGGGAATCATGTTACCCTATTTTCCATGTATTTTATTTTGGAGAAAAATAATTTGAATAAAACTCAAATAACTCCAAATTGAAAAATAAATTCAAAAGAACTTTGAATTTAATTCTTTGAAACTCCCAACTCATATTTCATATAATTTGAAGAAGTCATTTTATCTTCGCTCGTGAAAATCATGAGTTGCATAAAGTTTCAGAATTGGAAATATTCTCAAATGAATTTCAAATATTTTCAACACCCTTGTCATTTAAATAAATGGAAGAAGTCATGTCATCTTCTCTCCGTGGTTTTTGTGATGAAAAGAATTTGAATTCGAAGATCATAAAAGCAAAAATGAAAGTTTGGGAAAGCCCTTTTATTCCCTCTCATTTAACTTTCAAAAAGTTTGAACTCACTCACTTTCACCAATCACCAACCAATCAATCAAAACTATCTATTTGTTTATAACATTCCAAAATTTAGAATTTTGGGATGTTACAAACTACCACCTTAAAATGAATCTCGTCCTCGAGATTCGGAGAGGCTAGAAAGAAATAGGTTAGGGTTTGGGGGTCTTCTCAAAAATCCATCGATCGTCTCCGGGTCTCGGATGCTACCACCCTTAGAAGCATGGTTACAGTTCCATCAAAACTCATATACTCCATCCTTATTATCGACAAAGGTCGGTCTTCTCGAGATATTAAGGATAATTCCTTCATTGGGCTCTTCCGTAGTGGCATAACCTTTTCCTCAATTCCTTTGTCCTTTCCTCTTGGTAAGGTTATCCCGTAATTGGGTCTTCATAGTCGACGGTCCGGCGCCAATTCTAAACAAATATCGGTATCTCATGGTGGTCAACGATTTATAGTTTCTCCCGCGTAAAACGGGTGCAGGTTGAACCTCACCGTATAACCTACGGTTGGCAACAATTGCCGTGTACAAGGGAAAAAATACTTATACCTTTCTAAGGTTTAAACAAGGTTTTGTTCGTCGTCTCTCTACTATAGGTAAGTCACTCAGATTTTACCATCCCATATAGCAAAGCGAATAATAAGAGTAAGTCGGTATGGTGATCAATCCATCCCGCACCCAAATCATTACCTTGTACATGGTTTAGCGAATCTCGCATTCTAACACTCGGTCATCCTCACAAGCATTGCAGAATTTCTCTTGTCGATTTAACCAAGTTCGAAAAATCCATTGATTCCGCAGGCCAAACAAACATCTATCGTTCCTTAACAATTCTCGTGTTTTGCGTAAACTCCTATAGAATCGCCGGTTGATAAAATCGCAACTTCGCCAGTGGTTTTTCCTTCGTGCAAGAGTGTGCTTGCTTCTTGGCAGGTCACAGGGCCCGTGGGTTATGGCCCATCTCATCACTTGCAATCCTTGAACACATCCTCGGGGCAACTGATCATTATCCCAACATCCAACTTCCTGGCATACTTAAAATCCATCCAATTGTACGGTCTCTTTTCCTTATATTGGCACCAAACTAAGACGTGCTTACTCAGGCTCATCATGGAATTTCCATTGACCCATATTTCCAACATCATACCTCATTTATGTCCAATAGTAATTTATCTCTTCATCCTCGTGGGATATCCCACATACCGAGATAAAACTTATACTTATGAAGTCCATACTCCACTTCGTGGAACATCATTATCCTTTCCAGGGTCAAGCGTCCTTACAGGGGGAATATTGGCCATCTTTGCATGGCCCTTCGTCAACTGGGAAGCGTGAAACAAGTCATGAACTCTGACAGTCCTTGGGTGACTCCAACTTGTTAGCCAATTCTCCCATACGTTCCAAACTCGGTATGGTCCTACAAATCTCGGGCTAACTTTCCTTAACTCCAAATCATTTAACTCCTCACAGAGGTGGCACACAAAGATATGCTCTATCTCCAATTTCATGGACTACCTCCTTGCGTTTTGAGTATGCATAACTATTCTGCTCGGATCGAGCTACTTTCACCTATCTCGAATCAACTTAACATTCTCTTCCAAATCCTTGATCACATTTGGTCCAAACAATCGACGGTCTCCAACGTCATCCCACACTCTCTTGGGGTATCAAACATATCAAGACAAAACTCCTATTCCTTTTGTCCGAAATCCATTCGGTGGGTATCCTTATCTTTTCCAGGGTCAACGGTTCTTACAGGTACTACCACCCTTAAAATGTTCCAATATTCCATAGACCATATTTCTCATATCCTCGAAATTGGTCAACATCTTTCCTCATAGGGTAACTCATAAAATCCAAAGCAGTACCAACACCGCTAACTTTATTGATTCTTAAATTATTACAATCTCTCGCTTCCATTACATGTCTCAACTTAACACCTCAATATAAAAGAAAATCTCTCACTTCTACTACTCCATTTCTTTTGTTACAACTTCAAGCTGTATATCATCGGTCTCATTCTCCTTGGACAATCTTCCGCAAAGTGCCCTGCTACATTACAACGGAAACATATTACTTCGACGGGTTTCGAGGTTTCCTCATGATCACATAGCCTCTTTGGGTCCTCGGCTTCCATTTTAGGCAAGTGTTGATGTAGTGCCTGACTCCTTGCATTTGTAACAGGTGACATGACTCAGATCCTTCCCGAATCCAATCTATTCCTCTTCCGGGACCTTTCTGCTCCAATCAGGGCTTCTATTTCCTGTGGGTCATACTCTACTTCTGTGTCGGGAATTCTACTAGATCTCCATTCAGACAATCTTGGGAGATGTGTCCCTCTTCTCCACATGAATAGCATGACTTGGTGCGGGCTTTAATTTTGTTTCCTTTGTGTGTGTCCTCAACATCTTCCTTCGTCACGAGTTCTTCTAACATCTCCATGAGGGCTCCTTTCATTTCTTCTTTCTTGATGGATGGTTCTTTGTACCATGGGGTAAATGTGACACCGAAAGGTGGTAGTGGGTAGTCCCTTCACACAAGAAACAAGTGACCTGCCTAGTTGGGCATTCTTCACCGGGTGACTTCCTTCACAATTAGGGCATTCATCCTTGTGTTCCTTATGGGTGTGTCCTATTTCTCCGTGAGCTTGCATGCACAAGGTTTCTTCATATCCTTTCCTCAAGGCTTCAATTTCGGGACACAAACCGAGATATTAGCAAAGTCAACTTAAATTCTTCCCAAACGGTTACTCCTTGCCATCCATTGATGGTTTGATACATCCTCCACCAAATAGCAGCACCTCTTTCAAAGCACTCTAGAGCATGTTGGGCCATATCCTTTCTGACTATAGGGTTGTTCTCCATTTGATCCTCCATGTTACGAATCCATTGGTCTGCATCTCCAATTGACTCATCGGTCCATACAATACAAGCTCATCTCCATTCATCCTCTATTGGGTCCATGGGTTTGGGGTGGGATAAGAGAGACCGAGAGGGATGCACACAATACAAACAATGGTTTTGAAAAGACAGATTTTATTGTGGCTGTCGGAAAAACATCAAACAAATGACAGCTCACAATCGTCGCATCTAACGTAGGTATGTAACAGGGGTTTGGTCTTCTAAAGGTCAATAGATAAACTAGGGTTTGAGATGAGATGGTGTTGTTGAAGATGTTGATGGAGATTGCCCTCCCCAAGATGGGAGAGTTGTTGGTGATGATGAGGACGATGATTTCCCCCTCCGGGAGGGAAGTTCCTCCCATGGAATCGCTCACTTTGAGGGCATATGCTCCTACCCGAGTTCCGCCTCATGACAAGGCTCCGTCCAGGAAAGTCCTCTCCTTATTTTTTCTAGGTCAAAATGACTTATATACCAGAAGATGGGCACCGAGGTGGGTTTGGTGAGCACAACCCACCAGGGCGCGCATGGGCTCCCTGGCGCGCCCAGGTGGGTTGTGCCCACCTGGTGGGCCCCCTCTGGTAGTTATTTGCTCCAATAATTCTTAAATATTCCATAAAAAATCTCCGTGAAGTTTCAACTTGTTTGGAGTTGTGCATAATAGGTAGCCTGACGTAGCTTTTCCAGGTCCAGATTTCCAGCTGCCGGAATTCTCCCTCTTGGTGTGTACCTCGAAAATTATGAGAGAAAAGTCATTAGAATTACTCCAAAAAGCATTATTATGGATAAAAACATCATAAATAACAGTAAGAAAACATGATGCAAAATGGACGTATCACTGGGGCGTAGCCCTAGCCCCTCCTCCAATGAGGGGGTGGCCAAGGGAGGAGTTCTCCCTCCCCAAGGCACCTAGGGGGTGCCTTCTTGAGGGAGTCCTGGATTAGGGGGTCCTCGGGTGTCTGGGCTGTGTGATATGGGCCGAACTGATGGGCCGTGAAGATACACGGTAGAAGGCCTCCCCCCGTGTCCGGATGGGACTCTCCTATGCGTGGATGGCAAGATTGGCGTCCGGATATGTTATTTCCTTCTTCTACAAGCCGACTCTGTACAACCCTAGGCCCCTCCGGTGTCTATATAAACCGGAGGGTTTAGTCCGTAGAGGCTATCAGAATTTACATAGGCTAGACAGCTAGGGTTTAGCCATTACGATCTCGAGGTAGATCAACTCTTGTAATCCCAGTACTCATCAACGTAAATCAAGAAGGACGTAGGGTTTATTCTCCATTAAGAGGGCCCAAACCTGGGTAAACATCGTGTCCCCTTTGTCTCCTGCTACTTTCGATCCTTAGATGCACAGTTCGGGACCCCCTACCCGAGATCGGCCGATTTTGACACCGACATTGGTGCTTTCATTGAGAGTTCCACTGTGTCGTCGGCACAAGGTTCGATGGCTCATTCGATATTCAACAACGATGATGTTTCCGGGGAAACTTCCCTCCTCGGTCAACTTTTTGTGTTTGGCGGCTTCGCTCTGCATGCCAATTCAATTGGTTGCCTTGAACGGATCGATAGCTATGCCCCTGGTCATCAGATCAGATTCGGGAGCCTGAATTACGTTGCTAATATCCGAGGAGACTTGATCTTCGAAGGGTTCACGGCCTCGACCACTATTCCTCATCTCCAAGAAGGAAACCCGTCGGGTCCATTATCAGGAACCGCTCAAGGATCAACTATCATCCCTACCCTGGCCGTAGATCCAAAGCAGGCCACCTCATCCGAAGACGGGAGTTTGAAACCCACCGGACTCTCTCCTACTACGGAGCTCTTTGCCGGAGACCCAGAGGCGACTATGTCTTCGGCAAGCCTGGAATCAAGCAGGACTCTCCCTGTCATCGGAGAGCCAAACTCACCCCTGGAGGCTAGCTCCGAACTCTCAAGGTCTGCACCCATTGAGCACGGCCAGGTGACATGTACCATGCCTAGCTCCGCAGGACCTCGGTTCCCCGTCCGGCCTTCGCTCCTAAGCGAGGCCTTGGACTTAATGCGATCTCTCTCCATCACGGAGGTATCACCACAGAATTATGCCCAGCCCGAACTAGGGGCTGAGTGCAGGGAATTTTGCGTCCCACCCACCACCCACTTGGTAGCCACTGTCGAAGACTTAACCGACATGCTCGACTACGCTTCCGAAGACATCGACGGTATTATAACGCCCGGATAATTAAGCTACAGTGAACCTCCGCTAATGATGCCACGTCACCTCGGTTATTGTTGATAAACCCGCGTCAGTTCAAAACCCAGTTCAAAATTCAAATTTAAAATAAAGGCAAACAATAAAAGTTTTCAAATATTAAAACCAAATTGTTCTCGTTGTGACAAATAATGCATAAGTAAGAAAGGTGGAGAAACCAACATCTTTAAAAGTGTTTGAGTGTCTTAAAATAAATAAAACAAGAGCAGTAAGAATTAATTGAACGCCTTTTATAATTAATAAAATGTTAAACTATTTTTAATTGGAGGTTTAAACTTTTGTGGTAGAGGTATAATTAGTGATACAAATTTAGGCACAATTGTTGTGATTTATAAAACTAAATAAAAGAAAATAAGAAAAGGATAAAAACATAAAACAAAACAAAAGTGTAAAAAGAAAGAAAGAGAGAGAGAAGCCCTCTGCCAATCTGGACCAGACGGCCCAGCTAGCCGACCCACTTGGCCCAACCGGCCAGCCCACCCACTCCCCTCCATAACCCCCCCCCACTACCCGAAACCCTAGCCCATGCACAACTCCCCCCCCCCCCCACGTCACCACCCCCGCCCCTTCCCCGATCCGATCTAGATCGAGGCCCGACGCGCCCCTGCCTTTCGACGCCAACGGCACAGCCATTCGCCTCCCCGCCGCCGCCGTTGCCCGTGGCCCACGCCGGGGCCGCCACTCGTCTCCGTCGTCGCGCCGTCGTCCCTGTCTTCCTCCTCACGTCCCGCTGCCCCGTACCCTACATGTCCGATGTGAGTCACCGCCTCCCTCCTCCATCTCTGCTTCCGCAGCACCGCCGCCTAGCAACCACAGCTCCCCTTCCTCTGCAACTGCGGCTCGTTGCCGCCCGCGCCCGCTGTCGCGCTCGCCGTGACCTTCTTCACCGCGCACGCGCACACCCCTCCGAGGCTGCGCCCCCCCTCTCTCTGCCGCTCGTGGCCACCAACCCCCCGTGCTCGACGGTGGCGTGGCGCCTCATGACCTGCGCCTTGCCCCCAGCGTCGCCGCACCAGGCTCCCCTGCACTCTGCGCCGCCATGCGCTCATGCGCGCCCGCCGCCCTTTCGCCGTTGCTCATAATCGGTGCTCCATCGACCTGCGCCCCGGCTCGCCCAATCGGCGCCCGCGCGCCCGCACGCTCACGGGGCTCCGCCCCAGCAACCGCGCCCGTTAGCCCGCTATGCCCCTATGGGCCAATGACAAGGGGGCCCCACCCCTAGAACGATTAAAAAAAGAAGTTAAAAATAATAAATAAATAAATAATAAGTAAATAAAAATGTTAACTATTTAATTAATTAACTAACTAAATTAATTAACTTAATTAATCTTGTTTAATTAAACTAATTAAACATTAGTTACCTAATTAACTAATTAAACTGATTAATAGGTTGATTAGGTTTTGTACCTATGACATGCGGGACCCACATCGTCAATGTAATTCACCAACACCTCTGTTGACTGCTTATGTCATGCTGACGTCAGCATGCACTATTCTGGATAATGTTGAATTAAATTAATTAAATAAATTCTAAAAATGATTTTAAAATTTTAGAAATTAATATAAAATAATCTGTAGCTCGGATCGAAAAGTCTACATCAAAGTTGCTCCGAACGACGAGACAAATCCGGATACGCAGCCCGTTAGTCCGCCACACATCCCTAACATACCGAACTCGTAACTTTCCCCCTCCGGTTCATCTGTCCAAAAACGCAAAACACCGGGAATACTTTCCCGGATGTTTCCCCCCTTCACCGGTATCACCTACTACCGTGATTGAGCACGCCTAACATCACACTTTGTCATGTCATGCATCGTCATGCATTTGTTTGCATTGTATTTATTGTTTCTTCCCCCTCTTCTCTCGCTAGACACCGAGACCGACGTCGCTGCTACCCAGTACGACTACGGTGTTGACGACCCCTCCTTCTCGGCTGAGCTTCCAGGCAAGCCCCCCCAATGATCACCAGATATCACCTATTCTTCTCTATACTGCTTGCATTAGAGTAGTGTAACATGTTACTGCTTTCCGTTAATCCTATTCTACTGCATAGCCTGTCTTTGCCACTACTGTTGTTACCTTTACCTGCAATCCTACATGCTTAGTATAGGATGCTAGTATTCCACCTATGGCCCTACATTCTTGTCCGTCTGATGTGCTATACTATCGGGCCATGATCACTTGGGCGGTGATCACGGGTACATACTATATACTTTATACATGATACATGTGGTGACTAAAGTCGGGTCACCTTTGGGGGCTGAAAGGACCTTTGTCCCGACGGCCCTCTGGGTGGATCTTTGTGGCGAAGCGACAGGGCAGGTTGAGACCACCTAGGCAAGAGGTGGGCCTGGCCCTGGTCGGCGTCATGGATACTTGATTAACACGCTTAACGAGATCTTGGTATTTGATCTGAGTCTGGCCATTTGGTCTATACGCACTAACCAACTATGCGGGAACAGTTATGGGCACTCGACGTCGTGGTATCAGCCGAAGCTCTTTTTGACGTCGGCGACTGAGCGGCGCGCGCCGGATTGGACTGGAACACCTGCTAGGCTAGGTCTGCTTTCGGCCGCCCTCGCAACGTGCAGGTATGCAATGGGCGATGGGCCCAGACCCCTGCGCCATAGAATTTAGACCGGCATGCTGACCTCTCTGTTGAGCCTAGGTGGGGCTGGGTGTTGGGGAACGTAGTAATTTCAAAAAAATTCCTACGCACACGCAAGACCATGGTGATGTCATAGCAACGAGAGGGGAGAGTGTCTGTCCACGTACCCTCGTAGACCGTAAGCGGAAGCGTTATAACAACGCGGTTGATGTAGTCAGACGTCTTCACGATCCGACCGATCCAAGTACCGAACGACGGCACCTCCGTGTTCAGACACGCTCAGCTTTCGATGACGATCCCCGGGCTCCGATCCAAAGAAAGCGTCGGGGATGAGTTCCACAAGACGACGGCGTGGTGACGATGATGATGCTCCACTGACGCAGGGCTTCGCCTTAAGCTCCGCGACGATATGACTTCACGGCGCAGGCTTCGCCTAAGCTCATGACGATATGACTTCACCGGGCGCAGGCTTCGCCTAAGCTCCGTGACGATATGACCAAGTGGAATATGGTGGAGGGGCACCAGACACGGCTAAGGAACGATCTGTAGATCAACTTGTGTGTCATGGGGTGCCCCCCTGCCCCCGTATATAAAGGAGGGAGGGAGGAGGAGGCCGGCCCTAGTAGGGGCGCGCCATGGGGAGTCCTACTCCCACCGGGAGTAGGATTCCCCCTTTCCTAGTCCAACTAGGAGTCCTTCCATGTATTAGGAGTAGGAGACAAGTAAGGGGAAGAGAGACGGGAAGGAGGGAAGGAAGGGGTGTGGCCTCCCCTAGTCCAATTCGGACTAGGCCATGGGGGGGCGCGCGGCCTGCCCTAGGCAGCCCCTCTCTCTTTCCCGCAGGGCCCAATAAGGCCCAATACTTCTCCCCGGCGAATTCCCGTAACTCTCCGGTACTCCATCATTCGAAACCTTTCCGAACTCCGAATATAGTCGTCCAATATATCGATCTTTACGTCTCGACCATTTCGAGACTCCTCGTCATGTCCCCGATCTCATCCGGGACTCCGAACTCCTTCGGTACATCAAAACTCATAAACTCATAATATAAGCATCGCCATCGAAACCTTAAGCGTGCGGACCCTACGGGTTCGAGAACTATGTAGACATGACCTAGAACTATTCTTGGTCAATAACCAATAGCGGAACCTGGATGCCCATATTGGCTCCTACATATTCTACGAAGATCTTTATCGGTCAAACCGCATAACAACTTCCGTTGGTCCCTTTGTCATCGGTATGTTACTTGCCCGAGATTCGATCGTCGGTATCCAATACCTAGTTCAACCTCGTCACCGGCAAGTCTCTTTACTGGATCTCGTAATGCATCATCCCGTAACCAACTCATTGGTCACATTGCTTGCAAGGCTTATAATGATGTGCATTACCGAGAGGGCTCAGAGATACCTCTCCAGGCAATCGGAGTGACAAAACCTAATCTCGAAATACGCCAACCCAACATGTACCTTTGGAGACACCTGTAGTACTCCTTTATAATCACCCAGTTACGTTGTGACGTTTGGTAGTACCCAAAGTGTTCCTCCGGTAAACGGGAGTTGCATAATCTCATAGTTATAGGAAACATGTATAAGTCATGGATAAAAGCAATAGCAACATACTAAACGATCGGGTGCTAAGCTAATGGAATGGGTCATGTCAATCAGATCATTCAACCAATGATGTGACCTTGTTAATCAAATGACAACTCATGTCTATGGTTAGGAAACATAACCATCTTCGATTAACGAGCTAGTCAAGTAGAGGCATACTAGTGACACTCTGTTTGTCTATGTATTCACACATGTATTATGTTTCCGGTTAATACAATTCTAGCATGAATAATAAACATTTATCATGATATAAGGAAATAAATAATAACTTTATTATTGCCTCTAGGGCATATTTCCTTGATCTCCCACTTGCACTAGAGTCAATAATCTAGTTCACATCGCCATGTGATTTAACATCAATAGTTCACATCTATATGTGGTTAACACCCATAGTTCACATCGACATGTGACCAACACCCAAAGGGTTTACTAGAGTCAGTAATCTAGTTCACATCGCTATGTGATTAACACCCAAAGAGTACTAAGGTGTGATCATGTTTTGCTTGTGAGATAATTTTAGTCAATGGGTACATCACATTGAGCCGTAAGTATTTTGCAAATTTCTATGTCTACAATGCTCGCACGGAGCTACTCTAGCTAATTGCTCCCACTTTCAATATGTATCCAGATTAAGACTCGAGTCATCTAGATTAGTGTTAAAACTTGTATCGGCGTAACCCTTTACGGCCTAACCTTTTTTCACTTCCATAATCGAGAAACATATCCTTATTCTACTAAGGATAATTTTGACCGCTGTCCATTGATCTACTCCTAGATCACTATTGCACTCCCTTACCAAGCTTAGTGGTAGGGTATGTAATAGATCTGGTACATAGCATGACATACTTTATAGAACCTATGGCTGATGCATAGGGAATGACTTTCATTCTCTTTCTATCTTCTGCCGTGGTCAGGTTTTGAGTCTTACTCAATCTCACACCTTGTAACACAGGCAAGAACTCTTTCTTTGACTGTTCCATTTTGAACTACTTCAAAATCTTGTCAAGGTATGTATTCATTGAAAAACATATCAAGCATCTTGATCTATCTCTATAGATCTTGATGCTCAATATGTAAGCAGCTTCACCGAGGTCCTTCTTTGAAAAACTCCTTTCAAATACTCCTTTATGCTTTGCGAATAATTCTACATTATTTCCGATCAACAATATGTCATTCACATATACTTATCGGAAATCTTTGTAGTGCTCCCACTCACTTTCTTGTAAATACAGGCTTCTCCAAAAGTCCGTATAAAACCATATGCTTTGATCACACTATCAAAGCGTTTATTCCAACTCCGAGATGCTTGCACCGGTCCATAGATGGATCATTGAAGCTTGCACATTTTGTTAGCTCCTTTAGGATTGACAAAACCTTCTGGTTGCATCATATACAACTCTTCTTTAATAAATCCGTTAAAGAATGTAGTTTTGACATCCATTTTCCAGATTTCATAAAATGTGGCAATTGCTAACATGATTCGGACAAACTTAAGCATCGCTACGAGTGAGAAAATCTCATCGTATTCAACACCTTGAACTTGTCAAAAACCTTTTGCAACAAGTCGGGCTTTGTAGATAGTAACACTACTATCAACGTCCGTCTTCCTCTTGAAGATCCATTTATTCTCTATGACTTGCCGATCATCGGGCAAATCAATCAAAGTCCACACTTTGTTCTCATACATGGATCCCATCTCAGATTTCATGGTCTCAAACCATTTCGCGGAATCTGGGCTCATCATCGCTTCCTCATAGTTCGTAGGTTCATCATGGTCTAGTAACATGACTTCCGAACATGATTACCGTACCACTCACAGTGCGGATCTTACTCTGGAAGACCTCACGAGGTTTGGTAGCAACTTGATCTGAAGTTTCATGATCATCATCATTAACTTCCTCACTAATTGGTGTAGGAATCACTTTGGAACTGATTTCTGTGATGAACTACTTTCCAATAAGGGAGAAGGTACAATTACCTCATCAAGTTCTACTTTCCTCCCACTCACTTCTTTCGAGAGAAACTTCTTCTCTAGAAAGGATCCATCTTAGCAACGAAAAACTTGCCTTCGGATCTGTGATAGAAGGTGTACCCAATAGTTACCTTTGGGTATTCTATGAAGACGCACTTCTCCGATTTGGGTTCGAGCTTATCGGTGAAAAACTTTTTCACATAAGCATCACAACTCCAAACTTTTAAGAAACGACAGCTTAGGTTTCTTGTTAAACCATAGTTCATACGGTGTCGCCTCAACGGATTTAGATGGTGCCCTATTAAACGTGAATGCAAATTTGTCTCTAATGCATAACCCCAAAATGATAGTGGTAAACCGATAAGAGATATCATAGATCGCACCATATCCAATAAAGTGCTGATTCGACTTTCGGACACACCATTATGCTTGTGGTGTTCCATATGGCGTGAGTTGCGAAACTATTTCACATTGTTTCAAATGAAGACCAAACTCGTAACTAAAATATTCATCTCCACGATCAGATCGCAGAAATTTTATTTTCTTGTTACGATGATTTTCCACTTCACTCTGAAATTCTTTGAACCTTTCAACTATTTCGGACTTATGTTTCATCAAGTAGATATACCCATATCTGCTCAAATCATCTTGTGAAGGTCAGAAAATAACGATACTTGCCACGAGCATCAACACTCATTGGATCGCATACATCGGTATGTATTATTTCCAATAAGTCAGTAGCTTGTTCCATTGTTCCGGAGAACGGAGTTTTAGTCATCTTGCCCAAACGGCACGGTTCGCAAGTACCAAGTGATTCATAATCAAGTGATTCCAAAAGTCCATCAGTATGGAGTTTCTTCATGCGTTTTACACCGATATGACCCAAACGGCAGTGCCACAAATAAGTTGCACTATCATTATTAACTTTGCATCTTTTGGTTTCAATATAATGAATATGTGTATCACTATGATCGAGATCCAATGAACCATTTTCATTGGGTGTGTAACCATATAAGGTTTTATTAATGTAAACAGAACAACAATTTATTCTCTTACTTAAATGAATAACCGTATTGCTATAAACATGATCAAATCATATTTATGCTCAACACCAAATAACACTTATTTAGGTTCCACACTAATCCCGAAAGTATAGGGAGTGTGCGATGATGATCATATCAATCTTGGAACTACTTCCAACTCTCATCGTCACTTCACCCTTAACTAGTCTCTGTTCATTCTGCAACTCCGTTTCAAGTTACTAATCTTAGCAACTGAACTAGTACCAAATACTGAGGGGTTGCTATGAACACTAGTAAAGTACACATCAATAACATGTATATCAAATATACCTTTGTTTACTTTGCCATCCTTTCTTATCCACCAAATATTCAGGGCATTTCCGCTTCCAGTGACCATTTCCTTTGCAGTGTAAGCACTTTCGGTTTAGACTTTGGTCCAGCTTTGGGCTTCTTCGCAGGAGTGACAACTTACTTGTCTTTCTACTTGAAGTTCCCTTTCTTTCCCTTTGCCCTTCTCTTGAAACTAGTGGTCTTGTCAATCATCAACACTTGATGCTCTTTCTTGATTTCTACCTTCGTCGATTTCAACATCACGAAGAGCTCGGGAATCATTTTCGTTATCCCTTGCATACTGTAGTTCATCACGACGTTCTAGTAACTTAGTGATGGTGTCTAGAGAATTCTGTCAATCACTATCTTATCTGGAAGATTAACTCCCACTTGATTCAAGCGATTAAAGTACCCAGACAATCTGAGCACATGCTCACTAGTTGAGCGATTCTCCTCCATCTTTTAGCTATAGAACTTGTAGGAGACTTCATATCTCTCAACTCGGGTATTTGCTTGAAATATTAACTTCAAATCCTGGAACATCTCATATGGTCCATGACGTTCAAAACGTCTTTGAAGTTACGATTCTAAGCCGTTAAGCATGGTGCACTAAACTATCAAGTAGTCATCATACTGAGCCAGCCAAACATTCATAACGTCTGTATCTGCTCATATTGAGCTAGCCAAACGTTCATAACGTCTGCATCTGCTCCCCGCAATAGGTGCATCACCTAGCGGTGCATTAAGGACATAATTCTTACATGCAGCAATGAGGATAAACCTCAGATCACGGATCCAATCCGCATCATTGCTACTAACATTTTTTAATACAATTTTCTCTAGGAACATATCAAAACAAACATATAAAAGCATAGGGAAGCAACAACGCGAGCTATTGATCTACAACATAATTTGCAAAATACTACCAGGACTAAGTTCATGATAAATTTAAGTTCAATTAATCATATTACTTAAGAACTCCCACTTAGATAGACATCCCTCTAATCTTCTAAGTGATTACGTGATCCATATCAACTAAACCATGTCCGATCATCACGTGAGATGGAGTAGTTTCAATGGTGAACATCACTATGTTGATCATATCTACTATATGATTCACGCTCGACTTTTCGGTCTCCGTGTTCCGAGGCCATATCTGTTATATGCTAGGCTCGTCAAGTTTAACCTGAGTATTCTGCGTGTGCAACTGTTTTGCACTCGTTGTAGATGGACGTAGAACTTATCACACCCGATCATCACGTGGTGTCTGGGTACTACGAACTTTTAGCAACGTTGCATACTCAGGGAGAACACTTCTTGATAATTTTAGTGAGAGATCATCTTATAATTCTACCGTCAATCAAAGCAAGATAAGATGCATAAAGGATAAACATCACATGCAATCAATATAAGTGATATGATATGGTCATCATCATCTTGTGCTTGTGATCTCCATCGCCGAAGCACCGTCATGATCACCATCGTCACCTGCGCGACACCTTGATCTCCATCGTAGCATCGTTGTCGTCTCGCCAACTATTGCTTCTACGACTATCGCTACCACTTAATGATAAAGTAAAGCAATTACATGGCGTTGCATTTCATACAATAAAGCGACAACCATATGGCTCTGCCGATTGCCGATAACTCGGTTTACAAAACATGATCATCTCATACAATAAAATATAGCATCACGTCTTGACCACATCACATCACAACATGCCCTGCAAAAACAAGTTAGACGTCCTCTACTTTGTTGTTGCAAGTTTTACGTGGCTGCTACGGGCTGAGCAAGAACCGTTCTTACCTACGCATCAAAACCACAGCGATAGTTTGTCAAGTTGGTGCTGTTTTAACCTTCGCATAAGGACCGGGCGTTGCCACACTCGGTTCAACTAAAGTGAGAGAAACCGACACCCGCGGTCACCTTTAAGCAACTAGTGCTCAAGCGGTGAAACCAGTCTCGCGTAAGCGTCTGGCGTAATGTCGGTCCGGGCGCTTCATCTCACAATACCGCCGAACCAAAGTATGACATGCTGGTAAGCGGTATGACTTATATCGCCCACAACTCACTTGTGTTCTACTCGTGCACATGACTTCCACGCATAAAACCAGGCTCTGATACCATTGGTGGGGAACGTCGTTATTTCAAAAAATTTCGTCAGCACAAGCTAGACCATGGTGATGGCTTAGCTACGAGAGGGAAGAGTGTCTGTCCACGTACCCTCGTGAGACCGTGAAGCGAAGCGTTATAACAACGCGGTTGATGTAGTCGCACGTCTTCACGATCCGACCGATCCAAGTACGAACAGACGGCACCTCCGTGTTCAGCACACGTTCAGCTCGATGGCGATCCCGGGCTCCGATCCAAAGAAAGCGTCGGGGATGAGTTCCACAAGACGACGGCGTGGTGGCGATGATGATGCTCCACCGACGCAGGGCTTCGCCTAAGCTCATGACGATATGACTTCACCGGGCGCAGGGCTTCGCCTAAGCTCATGACGATATGACTTCACCGGGCGCAGGCTTCGCTAAGCTCCGTGACGATATGGTGAAGTGGAATATGGTGGAGGGGGCACCGCACACGGCTAAGGAACGATCCGTAGATCAACTTGTGTGTCATGGGATGCCCCCTGCCCCGTATATAAAGGAGGGAGGGAGGAGGAGGCCGGCCCTAGTGAGGCGGCGCCATGGGGAGTCCTACTCCCACCGGGAGTAGGATTCCCCCTTTCCTAGTCCAACTAGGAGTCCTTCCATGTATTAGGAGTAGGAGACAAGTAAGGGGAAGAGAGAAGGGAGGGAAGGAAGGGGTGCGGCCCCTCCCCCTAGTCCAATTCGGACTAGGCCATGGGGGGGCGCGCGGCCTGCCCTAGGCAGCCCCTCTCTTTCGCAGGGCCCAATAAGGCCCAATACTTCTCCCGGCGAATTCCGTAACTCTCCGGTACTCGAAAAATACCCGAATCATTCGGAACCTTTCCGAACTCGAATATAGTCGTCCAATATATCGATCTTTATGTCTCGACCATTTCGAGACTCCTCGTCATGTCCCCGATCTCATCCGGGACTCCGAACTCCTTCGGTACATCAAAACTCATAAACTCATAATATAAGCATCATGAAACCTTAAGCGTGCGGACCCTACGGGTTCGAGAACTATGTAGACATGACCTAGAACTATTCTTGGTCAATAACCAATAAGCGGAACCTGGATGCCCATATTGGCTCCTACATATTCTACGAAGATCTTTATCGGTCAAACCGCATAACAACATCGTTGTTCCCTTTGTCATCGGTATGTTACTTGCCCGAGATTCGATCGTCAAGGGTATCCAATACCTAGTTCAATCTCGTCACCGGCAAGTCTCTTTACTCGCTCTGTAATGCATCATCCCGTAACCAACTCATTGGTCACATTGCTTGCAAGGCTTATAATGATGTGCATTACCGAGAGGGCCCAGAGATACCTCTCCAGAGCAATCGGAGTGACAAAACCTAATCTCGAAATACGCCAACCCAACATGTACCTTTGGAGACACCTGTAGTACTCCTTTATAATCACCCAGTTACGTTGTGACGTTTGGTAGTACCCAAAGTGTTCCTCCGGTAAACGGGTGTTGCATAATCTCATAGTTATAGGAACATCTATAAGTCATGGATAAAAGCAATAGCAACATACTAAACGATCGGGTGCTAAGCTAATGGAATGGGTCATGTCAATCAGATCATTCAACCAATGATGTGACCTTGTTAATCAAATGACAACTCATGTCTATGGTTAGGAAACATAACCATCTTGATTAACGAGCTAGTCAAGTAGAGGCATACTAGTGACACTCTGTTTGTCTATGTATTCACACATGTATTATGTTTCCGGTTAATACAATTCTAGCATGAATAATAAACATTTATCATGATATAAGGAAATAAATAATAACTTTATTATTGCCTCTAGGGCATATTTCCTTCACTGGGACGTGTTGATCTTCCGCGGCCGGGCATGACCCAGAAAAGTGTGTTCGGCCAAATGGGATCGAGCGTGTTGGGTTATGTGGTGCACCCCTACAGGGAAGTTTATCTATTTGAATAGCCGTGTCCCTCGGTAAAAGGACGACCCGGAGTTGTACCTTAACCTTATGACAACTAGAATCAGATACTTAATAAAACACACCCTTACAAGTGCCAGATATAACCCGGTGATCGCTCTCTAACAGGGCGACGAGGAGGGGATCGCCGGGTAGGATTATGCTATGCGATGCTACTTGGTGAACTTACCATCTACTCTCTTCTACATGCTGCAAGATGGAGGTGGCGAGAAGCGTAGTCTTCGACAGGATTAGCTATCTCCCTCTTATTCTGGCATTCTGCAGTTCAGTCCACTGATATGGCCCTTTACACATATACCCATGCATATGTAGTGTAGCTCCTTGCTTGCGAGTACTTTGGATGAGTACTCATGGTTGCTTTTCTTCCTCTTTTCCCCCTTTCCCTTCTACCTGGTTGTCGCAACCAGATGCCGGAGCCCAGGAGCTAGACGCCACCGTCGACGACGACTCCTACTACACTGGAGGTACCTACTACTACGTGCAGCCCGGCACGGCGATTTACCAGGAGTAGTTAGGAGGATCGAGCGGGAGGCTTGCGCCTCTTCGATCTGTATCCTAGTTTGTGCTAGCCTTCTTGAGCGAGACTTGTTTAACTTATATACGTACTCGAGATATTGTTGCTTCAATGACTCGTCTATGATCGAGCACTTGTATTCGAGCCCTCGAGGCCCCTGGCTTGTATTATGATGCTTGTATGACTTATTTTATTTTTAGAGTTGTGTTGTGATATCTTCCCGTGAGTCCCTGATCTTGATCATACACGTTTGCATGTATGATTAGTGTACGATTGAATCGGGGGCGTCACAAGTTGGTATCTGAGCCGACTGCCTGTAGGAATCCCCCTTCCACACTCCTTGGCCGAAGTTGAGTCTAGTCGATGAAAATTGTTTTACTAACATGGCTGTGCGGCCCATGGGCCCACGTCGCCATTCGGTGGTATTAGGATCTTTTACTCCTTGATCCTTAGTCTGGGACTCTAGTATCTCTTCTATTCGGGTTAAAATGAATTTTGCTAAATCTAACATTAGGATCTCGTTATCACTTTCACCCGGAGAGCACCTTATTACTGATGATCGTCTGCTGCACCAGAAGACCCTGAAGATACTCTCCGTTGTTAACCCGAGAACTTGTGTTCATCGTGTTTGCAATTCCCCTTTGACCGTCAACCCTTATGGATAACTACATGCAGTTGTCATTCTTACATTCATCCCTACTTGGTCTTGTTATTACAAGATACCCCGAAATACTCGTCGTTGTTTCGATAATCCTTTGTGCCTTACTGCCTTGATGTTCTTTGTCACTTGAATACCCCTACGGGTAATTCCTCGCACTTGTCGAGTATCCGTTCATCCCAGTTGATTCATGTGTATCACAAAATTCTTCAAAATACCATTCGGTCTTCCAAAAATCCTGGGCAGCCTATTGTTTTTGAAATTCTTACTTGCTTGCATTATGGTTAATCCCATAAGTCTCGTAATCTTATTGACATTCTTTGCCTTTATCATCTTGGGTCCCTTGATTCAATATGTTGCGAATGTTCGCAATCCTTAATTAGATCCTAGAATTCATCCTTCTGGCTTAGATGCCATTTGAACAGGAGCTGGTTATCGACCAATCAAATTGGCATCGATTGTACCCCTAAGTCTATTCAACTTATCCATTCTTAATCAGACCGTTGGCTTCCGATCCTTCATTTTGGAAATCATAATTCCTTTGTTATCTAAGCATCGAATTATTCAGATGTTCTATAATCTGACGCCCTTGCATTCTTTCTTCCTCTGATTGAATACCGATACTCACATCAGCTCCGTTGTGGATCGCCCGATCCATTGTTGGATTTCATCCGACATCATCCTTCATATTCAATAACCTTGTGACCTTTCCACGAGTATATAATGCCTTTGCTAAATTGTATCCTCTACTTTGTCAACCGTGCTCTACTTTTGAGCTTGTGTTATTTACTCCTGAAGTTTGTCGTATATATTCCTAAGAGACCCTGATGGGTTGAACCTATGCCTTTTCTAATCTGTGTGAACCCGGAAATTACTACGGGTAATACTCTATTGTTGTTATGTCAGATAAAATTTCAACACAACTTCGTTGAAGGCGAGAAGTGAATGAAAGGTTATGCATTAGAGAAGTGGGAGTCGACCTTGAACTTTGTGTTCATGCCCATGGACATGATGTAGATCTTATCATGGAAACTTCTTGTAATAATAAATATTTCCTTGATAAATATCATCTGGTATCTGTGAATTGATCCTTTGCAACCGTGGTTCCGACCATGATTGTTCTCCTTTGATTCTGTTTCGCGGACAAGTTAAAGTACTTGCCTTCTGCGGTCAAGACGCCTTCCCAACCTCTATTTTGTTCTACCTTCGAGTATTATCCCCTGGTATCTCGAGGATATCCACCCATTGCACTTCATCTTATGAAATTCTGATGAAGTAGTACCTTTTCCCATGATAGTCACTCCACGGGTTCTGGGTTGTCGTCAACCGAGAATACCAATTTGTGAATCGAATCAATACTGAGATTCAGTACTCTCAGTACTTTGTTGTTGAGAAGTTTAATACTACATCACGTCACTCCTAGCCTGATCGGCTATATCATTATCATGCTAAACCTTAATTGTGCTACCTGGTCCTTAATCCCGGAGCACAACTTTCGATTATGAGCTAAGCTTACGTCGATCTTCCTCGTCATATAAATTCTCCATGAACATCAAGATTGATTCCGAGTTTGTGTCGTATCCGTGGTTTCAATAACTTTTTGCTCCATCCTTCCTTTTGCTTGATGTCGTCGATGAGCGATTATATCTTCATGAAACCTCTCGACAAATGTGTCATGATCATCATCAACATTCTGAGCTCTTTCAGGATATCAATTGAATTCATGATGAGAAATACCATCCTTGCCCTCGATGATTTGTGTTGTCATCGACCACTTTATTGCCTTCCCTCCAACACAAACTTGTTCGTGTTCTGTGTTATACCTAGAGTTCCTTGCTATCCAGCATTTGTTCTTCTTTACCTTGGAGTATTACCATCTTTTATGTCAAGAATGTTGTGAGAATTTCACCACCTCTTAAAATTTCTTGATATAGTAATACTTCTCGTCATCTCCGTTCATTTCTTGGTCCCCATGTTGTTCCAACCTGAATACTGACAATTGAACTATGATGAGTGGATTCAAAACTTCTAGTAGCCCTATTGCTTTGAAGTGAATGGTCGATAGTTTCATTCTAAGTCTTTTGGTTATCAAATCACCATTCTGATGTTGGTCATGCAACCCAGCCCATATTTCGGGTGCACCTTTCAACCAATGGTTAATGGTGTATGTTTTCCTGAGCATACATCATTATACCATTTGATCTGACAAATGTTATCTCGTTGTTCACATAATTGTGGAAATCCATCTTGTTGGAAATCTCGATGACTTGTCGCCAAGTCCATCAGCCACCTCCTCATCATCTCCTTGGTTTAATGAGGAACACATGATTCGGTACTTGCTTTCATAGTTTATTTCCTAAGAATCTGTTGGAAATATGCCCAAGAGGCAATAATAAAATGGTTATTATTATATTTCCTTGTTCATGATAATTGTCTATTGTTCATGCTATAATTGTATTAACTGGAAACCGTAATACATGTGTGAATACATAGACCACAACATGTCCCTAGTGAGCCTCTAGTCGACTAGCTCGTTGATCAGCAGATGGTCATGGTTTCACGACTATGGACATTGGATGTCATTGATAACGGGATCACATCATTAGGAGAATGATGTGATGGACAAGACCCAATCCTAAGCATAGCACAAGATCGTGTAGTTCGTTTGCTAGAGCTTTTCTAATGTCAAGTATCATTTCCTTGGACCATGAGATTGTGCAACTCCCGGATACCGTAGGAATGCTTTGGGTGTACCAAATGTCACAACATAAGCGGGTGGCTATAAAGGTGCACTCTGGTATCTCCAAAAGTGTACATTGGGTTGGCACGAATCAAGACTGGGATTTGTCACTCCGTATGACGGAGAGGTATCTCTGGGCCCACTCAGTAATGCATCATCATAATGAGCTCAATGTGACTAAGTAGTTGGTCACGGGATCATGCATTACGGAACGAGTAAAGTGACTTGCCGGTAACGAGGTTGAACGAGGTATTGGGATACCGATGATCGAATCTCGGGCAAGTAACGTACCGATTGACAAAGGGAATTGTATACGGGATTGATTGAATTCCCGACATTGTGGTTCATCCGATGAGATCATCGTGGAACATGTGGGAGCCATTATGGGTATCCAGATCCCGCTATTGGTTATTGGCCGGAGAGGTGTCTCGGTCATGTCTGCATGGTTCCCGAACCCGTAGGCTCTACACACTTAAGTTTCGGTGACGCTAGAGTTGTTATGGGAATTAGTATGTGGTTACCGAATGTTGTTCGGAGTCCCGGATGAGATCCCGGACGTCACGAGGAGTTCCGTAATGGTCCGGAGGTGAAGATTTATATATGGGAAGTCTAGTTTCAGTCACCAGAATGGTTTCGGGGGTTATCGGTATTGTACCGGGACCACCGAAAGGTGTCCGGAGGTCCACCGGGTGGGGCCACCTGCCCCGGGGGTTTAATCGGCTGAATATGGGAGGGAACCAGCCCCTAGTGGGCTGGTGCGCCCCTCCCCAAGGGCCCAAGGCGCCTAGGGTTGGAAACCCTAGGGGAAGGGGGCGCCTCCACCTTGCTTGGGGGGCAAGTCTCCCCCTCTTGGCCGCCGCCCCCCCTCTAGATGGGATCTAGAGGGGCTGGCCCCCTCTCCCCTTCACCCTATAAATAGAGAGGGGGTGGGAGGGCTGCAACACCCCTTGCTTTTGGCGCAGCCCCTCCCTCCTCCAACTCTTCCTCCTACTCCGTAGTGCTTGGCGAAGCCCTGCAGGAATACCACAAGCTCCACCACCACCATGCCGTCGTGCTGTCGGAGTTCTCCCTCAACTTCTCCACTCCCCTTGCTGGATCAAGAAGGAGGAGACGTCCCCAGGCTGTACGTGTGTTGAACGCGGAGGCACCGTCCGTTCGGCGCTAGATCGTATCTTCCGCGATTTGAATCGCCGCGAGTACGAATCCATCAACCGCGTTCTTGTAACGCTTCCGCTTAGCGATCTTCAAGGGTATGAAGATGCACTTCCTCTCTCTCATTGCTAGTATCTCCTTGATTGATCTTGGTGACACGTAGGAAAATTTTGAAATTCTGCTACGTTCCCCAACAGTGGCATCATGAGCTAGGTCTATGCGTAGTTTCTATGCACGAGTAGAACACAAGTTGTTGTGGGAGTCGATTTTGTCAATTTACTTGCCGTTACTAGTCTTACCTTGATTTGGCGGCATCGTGGGATGAAGCGGCCCGGACCGACCATAAACGTACACTTACCTGAGACAGGTTACACCGACTGACATTCACTAGTTGCATAAGGTGGCTAGCGGGTGTCTGTCTCTCCCACTTTAGTCGAATCGGATTCGATGAAAAGGGTCCTTATGAAGGGTAAATAGTAATTGGCATATCACATTGTGGTTTTGGCGTAGGAAAGAAACGTTCTTGCTAGAAACCTATAACAGCCACATAAAAACTTGCAACAACAATTAGAGGACGTCTAACTTGTTTTTGCAGCATATGCCGTGTGACGTGATATGGCCAAAAGAATGTGATGAATGATATATGTGATGTATGAGAATGATCATATTCTTGTAATAGGAATCACGACTTGCATGTCGATGAGTACGACAACCGGCAGGAGCCATAGGAGTTGTCTTAATTTATTGTATGACCTGCGTGTCAATCAGAACGCCATGTAATTACTTTACTTTATTGCTAACCGTTAGCCATAGTAGTAGAAGTAATAGTTGGCGAGACAACTTCATGAAGACACGATGATGGAGATCATGATGATGGAGATCATGGTGTCATGCCGGTGAAGAAGGTGATCATGCCGCGCCTCGAAGACGGAGATCAAAAGGCGCAAGATGATATTGGCCATATCATGTCACTTTATGATTTGCATGTGATGTTTGTCATGTTTTACATCTTATTTGCTTAGAACGACGGTAGCTTAAATAAGATGATCCCTCGCTAAAATTTCAAGAAAGTGTTCCCCCTAACTATGCACCGTTGCGAAGGTTCGTTGTTTCGAAGCACCACGTGATGATCGGGTGTGATAGATTCTAACGTTCGAATACAACGGGTGTAAGCCAGATTTACACAAGCAAAACACTTAGGTTGACTTGATGAGCCTAGCATGTACAGACATGGCCTCGGAACAGAAGAGACCGAAAGGTTGAACATGAGTCATATAGCAGATACGATCAACATGAAGATGTTCACCGATGATGACTAGTCCGTCTCACGTGATGATCGGACACGACCTAGTTGACTCAGATCATGTATCACTTAGATGACTGGAGGGATGTCTATCTAAGTGGGAGTTCATTAAATAATCAGATGAACTTAATTATCGTGAACATAGTCAAAAGGTCTTTGCAAATTATGGTGTAGCTTACGCTTTAGTTCTACTATTTTAGATATGTTCCTAGAGAAAATTTAGTTGAAAGTTGATAGTAGCAATTATGCGGACTAGGTCCGTAAACTGAGGATTGTCCTCGTTGCTGCACAGAAGGCTTATGTCCTTAATGCACCGCTCGGTGTGCTGAACCTCGAGCGTCGTTTGTGGATGTTGCGAACATCTTATTTGCTTAGAACGATGGTAGCATAAATAAGATGATCCCTCGCTAAAATTTCAAGAAAGTGTTCCCCCTAACTGTGCACCGTTGTGAAGGTTTGTTGTTTCGAAGAACCACGTGATGATCGGGTGTGATAGATTCTAACGTTCGAATACAATGGGTGTAAGCCAGATTTACACAAGCAAAACACTTAGGTTGACTTGATGAGCCTAGCATGTACAGACATGGCCTCGGAACACAAGAGACCGAAAGGTTGAACGTGAGTCATATAGCAGATACGATCAACATGAAGATGTTCACCGATGATGACTAGTCCGTCTCACGTGATGATCGGACACGGCCTAGTTGACTCGGATCATGTATCACTTAGATGACTGGAGGGATGTCTATCTAAGTGGGAGTTCATTAAATAATCAGATGAACTTAATTATCGTGAACATAGTCAAAAGGTCTTTGCAAATTATGTTGTAGCTTACGCTTTAGTTCTACTATTTTAGATATGTTCCTAGAGAAAATTTAGTTGAAAGTTGATAGTAGCAATTATGCTGACTAGGTCCGTAAATGGCGAGGATTGTCCTCGTTCTTGCCTGAAGGCTTATGTCCTTAATGCACCGCTTCGGTGTCTTTGAACCTCGAGCGTCGTTTGTGGATGTTGCGAACATCTGACATACACGTTTTGATGACTACGTGATAGTTCAGTGCGTAATGTTAAACGGTTTAGAATTAAGGCACCGAAGACATTTCTCAAACGTCGCAGAACATATGAGATGTTCCAAGAGCTGAAATTGGGATTTCAGGCTCGTGCCCACGTTAAGAGGTATGAGACCTCTGACGAGTTTCTTAAGCCTGCAAACTAAGGGAGAAAAGCTCAATCATTGAGCATGTGCTCAGATTGTCTGAGTACTACAATCACTTGAATCGAGTGGGAGTTAATCTTCCAGATGAGATAGTGATGGTTCTCCATAGTCACTGCCACCAAGCTATTAGAGCTTCATGATGAACTATAACATATCGGGGATAGACATGATGATCCTTGAGCAATTCACGATGTTTGACACCGTGAAAGTAGAAATCAAATAAGAGCATAAATTGTTGATGGTTGGTAAAACCACTAGTTTCAAGAAGGGCAAGGGCAAGAAGGGATACTTCATGGAACGGCAAATCAGTTGCTGCTCCAGTGAAGAAACCCAAGGTTGAACCCAAAACCCGAGACTTAGTGCTTACGTAATGAGGGAACGCTGAAGCGAGAACCACTCTAGATACTTGGTAGATGAGAAGGCTGGCAAAGGTCGTGAAAGTATATTGGATATACATTATATTAATGTGTACTCTACTAGTACTCCTAGTAGCACCGAGGGTATTATATCTTGGTTCGGTTGCTAAGTGTTAGTAACTTCGAAATAAAAATCTATGGAATAAACGGAGACTAGCTAAAGGTGAGATGACGATATATGTTGGAAGTGTTTCCAACGTTGATGTGATCAAGCATCGCATGCTCCTTCAACCATCGAGATTGGTGTTAAACCTAAATAATTGTTATTTGGTGTTTGCGTTGAGAACAGACATGATTGGATTATGTTTATCGTGTCTGATTTATTCATTTAAGGAGAATAATGGTTACTCTGTTTATTTGAATAATACCTTCAATGGTCTTCCACCTAAAATGAATGGTTTATTGAATCTCGGTCGTAGTGATACACATGTTCATGCCAAAAGATATAAGATAGTAATGATAGTAGCACATACTTGTGGCACTGCCATTTGAGTCATATTGGTATAAAACGCATGAAGAAGCTCCATGTTGATGGATCTTTGGACTCACTCGTTTTGAAAAGATTGAGACATGCGAACCATGTCTATTGGTAGATATGCATGAAGAAACTCCATACAGATGGATCGTTTGGACTCACTTGATTTAGAATCACTTGAGACATGCAAATCATACCACATGGGCAAGATGACCGAAAGGCCTCGTTTTCAGTAAGATGGTACAAGAAAGCAACTTGTTGGAAGTAATACATTTTGATGTGTGCAGTCCAATGAGTCTTTGAAAGCCTTGATGGATATCGTTATGCTCTTACTTCACATATGATTTGAGTAGATTCTATGTATATTTACTTGATGAAACACAAGTCTGAATTATTGAAAGGTTCAAGTAATTTCAGAGTGAAGCTGAAGATCATCATGACAAGAGGATAAAATGTCTATGATATGATCATAGAGATGAATATCTGGGTTATGAGTTTGGCACACAATTAAGACATTGTGGAAATTGTTTCACAACTAATACCGCCTGGAACACCATAGTGTGATGGTGTGTCCGAACATCATAGCTGCACCCTATTGGATATGGTGCATACCATGATGTGTCTCTTATCGAATTACCACTATTGTTTATGGGTTAGGCATTAGAGACAACCGCATTCACTTTAAATAGGGCACCATGTAATTCCGTTGAGATGACACCGTATGAACTATGGTTTAGAGAAACCTAAGCTGTCATTTCTTAAAAGTTTGGGGTTGCGACGCTTATGTGAAAAGTTTTAGCCTGATAAGCTCGAACCCAAAGCGGATAAATGCATCTTCATAGCACACCCAAAACAGTTGGGTATACCTCCTATTTCAGATCCGGAAGCAAAAGTGATTGTTTCTAGAAACGGGTCCTTTCTCTAGGAAAAGTTTCTCTTGAAAGAATTGAGTGGGAGGATGGTGGAGACTTGATGAGGTTATTGAACCGTCACTTCAACTAGTGTGTAGCAGGGCACAGGAAATTGTTCATGTGGCACCTACACCAATTGAAGTGGAAGCTTATGATAGTGATCATGAAACTTCGGATCAAGTCACTACCATACCTCGTAGGTCGACAAGGATGCATACTACTTCAGAGTGGTGCGTAATCCTGTCTTGGAAGTCATGTTGCTAGACAACAATGAACCTACGAGCTATGGAGAAGCGATGGTGGGCCCAGATTCCAACGAATGGCTCGAGGCCATAAAATCTGAGAGAGGATCCACGTATGAAAACAAAGTGTAGACTTTGGAAGAACTACTTGATGGTCGTAAGGCTATTGGGTACAGATGGATTCTAAGAGGGAAGACATACAATGATGGTATGTGTCACCATTAAGAAATCTCGGATTGTCGCTAAGATGTTTCTCACAAGTTCAAGGAGTTGACTACGGTGAGACTTCCTCACTCGTAGCGATGCTAAGAGTCTGTTGGAATTATATTAGCAGTTACTGCATTATTTATGAAATCTTGTAGATAGGATGTCAAAACATTATTTCCTCGACAGTTTTCTTGAGGAAAGGTTGCATGTGATACAACCAGAAGGTTTGTCAATCCTGAAAGATGCTAACAAGTATGCAAAGCTCCTGCAATCCTTCTAAGGACTGGAGTAAGCATCTCGAAGTTGGAATGTACACTTTGATGAGATGATCAAAGTTTTTGGGTTTATACAAAGTTTATGAGAAACTTGTATTTCCAAAGAAGTGAGTGGGAGCACTATAAAATTTCTGATGAGTATATGTTGTAAACATATTGTTGATCAGAAATGATGTTCTGAAAAGCATATAGGGTTATTTGAAAAGTGTTTTTCAAGGGAAAACCTGGATTAAGCTACTTGAACATTGAGCATCAAGATCTATAAGGATAGATCAAAATCGCTTGATGGTACTTTCAAATGAGTACGCACCGTGACAAGATTTTGAAGGAGTTCAAAATAGATCGGCAGAGAAGGAGTTCTTGGCTGTGTTATAAGGTGTGAGTATTGAGTAAGACTCAAGACCTGACCACGACCGAAGAGAGAGAAAGGACGAAGGTCGTCCCCTATGCTTTAGACATAGGCTCCATAGTATGCTATGCTATGTACCGCACCTGAAGTGTGCCTTGCCATGAGTCAGTCAAGGGGTACAAGTGTGATCCAGGAATGGATCACAGGACAGCGGTCAAGGTTATCCTTAGTAACTAGTTGACTAAGGAATTTTCTAAATTATGGAGGTGGTAAAAGAGTTCGTCGTAAAGGGTTACGCCGATGCAAACTTTGACACCAATCTGGATGACTTTGAGTAGTAGACCAGATTCGTATAGTAGAGCTGTTATTTGGAATAGTTCCAAATGGCGCGTGGTAGCTGCATATAGGAGATGACATAGAGATTTGTAAAGCACACACGGATCTGAAAGATTCAGACCCGTTGACTAATAACCTCTCTCACAAGCGAGACATGATCAAACCCAATGGGTGTTGGATTCATTACAATCACATAGTGATGTGAACTAGATTATTGACTCTAGTGCAAGTGGGAGACTGTTGGAAATATGCCCTAGAGGCAATAATAAAATGGTTATTATTATATTTCCTTGTTAATGATAATTGTCTATTGTTCATGCTATAATTGTATTAACTGGAAACCGTAATACATGTGTGAATACATAGACCACAACATGTCCCTAGTGAGCCTCTAGTTGACTAGCTCGTTGATCAACAGATGGTCATGGTTTCCTGACTATGGAAATTGGATGTCATTGACAACGGGATCACATCATTAGGAGAATGATGTGATGGACAAGACCCAATCCTAAGCATAGCACAAGATCGTGTAGTTCGTTTGCTAGAGCTTTTATAATGTCAAGTATCATTTCCTTGGACCATGAGATTGTGCAACTCCCGGATACCGTAGGAATGCTTGGGTGTACCAAACGCCACAACATAACTGGGTGGCTATAAAGGTGCACTACAGGTATCTCCGAAAGTGTCTGTTGGGTTGGCATGAATCGAGACTAGGATTTGTCACTCCGTGTATGACGGAGAGGTATCTCTGGGCCCACTTTCGGTAATGCATCATCATAATGAGCTCAATGTGACTAAGTAGTTGGTCACGGGATCATGCATTACGGAACGAGTAAAGTGACTTGCCGGTAACGAGGTTGAACGAGGTATTGGGATACCGACGATCGAATCTCGGGCAAGTAACGTACCGATTGACAAAGGGAATTGTATACGGGATTGATTGAATCCCCGACATTGTGGTTCATCCGATAAGATCATCGTGGAACATGTGGGAGCCATTATGGGTATCCAGATCCCGCTATTGGTTATTGGCCGGAGAGGTGTCTCGGTCATGTCTGCATGGTTCCCGAATCCGTAGGGTCTACACACTTAAGGTTCGGTGACGCTAGAGTTGTTATGGGAATTAGTATGTGGTTACCGAATGTTGTTCGGAGTCCCAGATGAGATCTCGGATGTCACGAGGAGTTCCGGAATGGTCCGGAGGTGAAGATTTATATATGGGAAGTCCAGTTTCAGTCACCGGAATGGTTTCGGGGGTTATCGGTATTGTACCGGGACCACCGAAAGGTGTCCGGAGGTCCACCAGGTGGGGCCACCTACCCCGGGGGCTTAATGGGCTGAATATGGGAGGGAACCAGCCCATAGTGGGCTGGTGCGCCCCTCCCCAAGGGCCCAAGGCGCCTAGGGTTGGAAACCCTAGGGGAAGGGGGCGCCTCCACCTTGCTTGGGGGGCAAGTCTCCCCCTCCTGGCCGCCGCTCCCCTCTAGATGGGATCTAGAGGTGCCGGGCCCCTCTCCCCTTCACCCTATAAATAGAGAGGGGGTGGGAGGGCTGCAGCACCCCTTGATTTTGGCGCAGCCCCTCCCTCCTCCAACTCTTCCTCCTACTCCGTAGTGCTTGGCGAAGCCCTGCAGGAATACCACGAGCTCCACCACCACCATGCCGTCGTGCTGTCGGAGTTCTCCCTCAACTTGTCCTCTCCCCTTGCTGGATCAAGAAGGAGGAGACGTCCCTAGGTTGTACGTGTGTTGAACGCGGAGGCGCCGTCCGTTCGGCGCTAGATCGGATCTTCCACGATTTGAATCGCCGCGAGTACGACTCCATCAACCGCATTCTTGCAACGCTTCCGCTTAGCGATCTTCAAGGGTATGAAGATGCACTCCCTCTATCTCGTTGCTACTATCTCCTAGATTGATCTTGGTGACATGTAGGAAAAGTTTGAATTTCTGCTACGTTCCCCAACAGAATCTGGCAGCACCATCTCGTCAAATTTGTGTTGCACCCCTTCCTTCGCAGGCATCTAGAGTCTGAGGTATCCTGACACCAATCAGATCTGAATCTCGGTTAGATATGATGGTTGGAACATACTTCCAAGAGTTATAACATTGGTCTTTATATGACCCGGTAAGGTGATGTCATCCTAGCACACCTGGCCGGAGGACCTATTGTTATAGTTTCCTTTTTGGCAAGGTTAGTCATTCTTCCGTGAGGAAATTATTAGACTTATTCTATAACTTATTCCTGATGGATCCTTTTTGTTTCCAAAGTCTGATCTTCACCTGTTGACCATGTCAATGCTATCTCCAAGCATGTCTAAGGTACTCCGATTTTCAACAGGAACATTTGAAGCCCAATGTTAAAAATTTCCTTTATCAATTATTCAAACACCGTTGTTTGGGTAATGTCATGAACTTCTTCTCCCCTTACCTAAATGGTTTCTACTTCTATCCTGTCATAGATATCATGCTCTGTTTGTCCTTGGGAAGGATATACCCCTGAAATATGTGTGTAAACACATCATTGTTCTGTTTAATTTGATAATCATATTATCCTTTTCATTATTTGGTTTAACCTTTCTTGAGGTCTATATGATCTAAGCAGTAATATTCTCCTGCTTATTTAAACACCTTGGTGTACAATTCTGTCAGCAAGACCCTGTTACTATTGTTGATGACATTCCGGTAGCCACCGATGGATGAGAACTTGCCTAATGGTCTGCCTCGTTCAACGAGCAGGAAAATGGTTCTCTTGGTCCCTCGCCCTTGGAACCAATGTTGTTGCCGACATAACTGACAGGCTATCCCCTGGCATGCCTTGCTTGCATGATCGTGCACGACGTTATCGCCCTTCCTACTTTTCACCCACATGGTGGGGCCCATAACCCACAGTTCCACAGGATCGAAACCTGAATCTCCTGTACACCCCCTGTTCCTAAAGTTATTCCTCGCGTGTGGCCTCATATGTAATTCACGGGCCACCGTCCTAGTGATCTATTCTGGTAACAGACGCAATACTCAATCTCGTTGCTCTGGACCCTTTTCACATGTTGTTTCAGGCATCGAACGATTACCTATGCGCTTGAAACTTCTACTTTGCACATTCTTACTTTGCTCTCGATAATTTCTTAAGTTTAAATCCGAGAGTTACTTTTCGCCACGTTCCCTAATGATTATCTATCGGATAAGCAACCATGCAGAATTCCATTCTTCTGGTATACCCATCCTTTATTCCTCCGTAAGTACGATGGAGTTTCCAAAGGAAGGACGACAACTTCCTCATGATGCATTGATGCAGATAAATGAAGACATCAACGCTATGGATCAACCTCTTCAACAAGGGCAACCAAGACCGAGAAGACATGTTAGAATTTCGTAACCAGAACTTTCCCCCTACTCCCCTCTTAAATCCAGGACGAGATTTCTTGTAGTGGAGGAGAATTGTGACGCCCGGATAATTAAGCTACAGTGAACCTCCGCTAATGATGCCACGTCACCTCGGTTACTCTTGATAAACCCGCGTTAGTTCGAAACCCAGTTCAAAATTCAAATTTAAAATAAAGGCAAACAATAAAAGTTTTCAAATATTAAAACCAAATTGTTCTCTTTGTGACAAATAATGCATAAGTAATAAAGGTGGAGAAACCAACATCTTTAAAAGTGTTTGAGTGTCTTAAAATAAATAAAACAGTAGCAAAAGAATTAATTGAACGCCTTTTATAATTAATAAAATGTTAAACTATTTTTAATTGGAGGTTTAAACTTTTGTGGTAGAGGTATAATTAGTGATACAAATTTAGGCACAACTGTTGTGATTTATAAAACTAAATAAAAGAAAATAAGAAAAGGATAAAAACAGAAAACAAAACAAAAGTGTAAAAAGAAAGAAAGAGAGAGAGAAAGTGTGGCAACCGGTTTTTCCGGATATTAAATTCCCAGAAAATGGCCTTTGTGCTCACTAGCCCCAGGATTACTGTTAGCTGATGAGGCACCAACTTGTTATAGAAATTCCAAGCATAAAACAAAATATGTAGTATAAGACCATTCTGGCCTATGAGTACAACAACTGGTTTCTAGTGGTTGATGGCGGAAGCAGGTTGTGAATCATCAGCGTCTATGGGACTCCATTTCCCACAGGAACAGCTGACCAGGTTAACTCCTATCTTCGCGAGGCTGCTATCACCGTTACTTAGGTTCCGGGGTTGTCATCACGGTCGCTCCTCTCCGCGCAAGAAATCTGGCCAAGACAATAGCCAGGGACAAGCCAGTGAGTACTTTGAATGTACTCGCAAACATTATGAACACGGGTATAATATAACAACGATGTTACGAAATATTTTATGCTCATGACGTGCATCACGAAAGATAATAAAAACTCGATGCATGCAAGCAGGTTATTTATGAATATGCAATCTCATAGTAATAAAAAATGCACCGATCAGATTATGCAAGCGGCGCCTCGAAAGGTTAGTAAACAAGGAGAAATGCCTCACGGGCCCCGAGCGACACCACATAAAGGGCTTATAAAGTAAATAAAATGCATGCCACGATCAAGGCGTCTCAGACACCACATAAAGGGCTTTTAAAATAAATAAAATGCATGTTACAAAGGCGTCTCAAATGACACCACATAAAGGGCTTATAAAATAAATAACAAGCATGCCACGATCGGCGTCTGGCGACACCACATAAAGGGCTTATAAAGTAAATAATCATAGTGAAAATCCAGGAGGTAAAACCGTCCCAGGGATACCTGATACTTCAGATAATATCGAGGGGTTAGTCCATAATAATAACAATCATAATCATCATAAGTCACAAGTCACGATCCATGTTACGGTTTAACGGTTTCTCCTCAAGACCGACACTAGGACCGACACTTGACCCATCGGTGTAATCCTTAACCATGGACACGGCTATTCGAATAGGTTTAATCTCTGCAGAGGGTGTACTCTTTACCCACGAGTAACGGATTCCTTTAGTCCATCGGGACTAATTCCGTCTACGGTCTTTTAAATGAAAATGCACCTGACTTGCACACACCAGCTTAACTCACCGGTGTCTGGAATCACCCACGACACTCGTTAAGAAAAACTCTAAGTGGGGAGGCTACAACCTCGATTAGCATGGGGTCACAAATTTATCTCTTGGCAAAAACTGGGAAGCTACCCCCTCGGCTACAACCGAAACACCCATGCCCCCTGACCGGATGACTAGCTTTAATCCATGGCCGTGGTACCCTCATCCCGGTCCCTCTGTACGGTGTGTGCTAGAAAGGGGTTGACAAATTACTGAACCGTACTCTACTTGTTGTAGAGACGAGTGGTAGTCGAAACAAGTATGGGGGTTACTGGAACAAGACTCGATCTATGGTCGTCTCAGGAGGTTTAAGTATTCCCTGCAAGATTAGCATAACAAGTATATTTCATCCAATGCATGTAATCACCACTCATCATACCCTTCATGCCATGCCGGACACACTCGTCTCGACGAGAAACTAGGGACAAGCTCGGGTCTACCCAAGACGGAGACTTTCCCGTTATTCTTCCGATAGGCACGAAAGGCATACGAGGATGATCACTATCATAAGCCTGCCCATTTCCAACAGCAAGGAAATTTTCAATGAGTATTCATGCAAATGATTACATCACCACATAAAATAACGAGTTCCATGTATTGAGGTGATGCCATAATCGTGTCAAACAATGCATGCAAAAACTTATTCCAGGGTTCAGAATGCTTGCCTTTAATGTGTGGAAAGGCAGGGTGCACTCCAAAACTTTTGAAAGTTTTCTTCTCTCTCTCCAAAGTCCTATTTTAAATAAATTGGATTAACACACCAATTCAAAACAGCACAAAAAGTTGTTTTGAATTTTTTTTCAAATAAATCTTAAAATAAACTAGATTAAATTTGAGAGAGGTAGGAAAAAGAATCAATTCATTTGGAGTTATCATTAAAAAGTTATAGGCAGTCAAAGCTGTGGTCAAAATATGTTTTTAAAAAGAAAATAAAACAGAAAAACAAAAACGATTCGGACTGACCACGTCGAAGGCGTATTCTAACAATACGTTTCCACTTATCCAGCGTGGACGGTGTGTGGTCACTGACAGTGGGCCGCTGGCCTTCGGGTCAGGTTTGACCGATCGGTAGCGTCGCCTCCTCCGGCCGAACAGCAGGCGGAGCTCGGCGAGGCTCGGCCGGCGAATGACGGCCTGATTCGAAACGGAGGCCATCCGCGTGCTCGAGGGATCAAGACGGTCACTCCGGTGGTTGATATAGTCTCCGGGTGGACGGAGTTGCCGGCGGTGAGCTTTGCGGCGGACGGTGGTCGTCGGGCAAAGTGATTTTTCTCCCGCAATGAGTCCCGATCAAAATCGAGCAGGGGGATGGATTCATGAGGGGGAGAGGGAGTTTCTGGTGAAGAGAGGGGAGAGGGGGAGGTCCTGGTGGTGCCGGAATGGCCGGGGCGGTGGCGGCGGCTGCAGTTGCCGGAGACGGGGAAGAAAGCCTCCCTCCGACGATTGCAGGCTGTGGGGGTGCCATGAAGGTGGCCTGAGGTTGCCTCCCTGCTCGAATGGGTTCGGGGGCCTCCTTATATACCGCAACGAGGTCGGTTAGCGGCGGCCGGATAAGCTTCGTCGGCGAACCGCCTCCTCAGAAGGCTGTCGGTGTCGTGGCAACGACGAGAGCTAGAGGACACTCAAGGGGATGAGGATGAGTTGTTCCAGGGGCAGGTGGCGAGCGGGAGAGGCTTGGGCGGCACCGACCTGGCAGAGGCGCGCTGCGGACGCCGGCGTGCCGCCAAGGCTCTGACGGCGGTGCTGCAGGGCACCAGAGCTGCTTGGCGTGATGCGGTGAGAGGGGGAGTGCGTGGCGCGGCTCTGTGGCGTGGGCAAAAACCAGGGGCGCGACGTGGCGGCTCGGGCGCGGCACGTGCAAAACGCGCGCTCTGCTCGCGCCGAGAGCACGCACGGCACATGCTCGACGAAATGCCAGGGCGTGATAGAGGTCTCGGGTGAGGCTGGGAATTAACAGACCTAGGTTATGAGTAGCTAGGAGTCTATTGGACAAGGTAGTTAGGCAAGGGAATCAAGATCACAAAGGCAAGCTAAGACTCATGTCAAAGCTGGTCATGCCTACAGGGTGCTCGACAGAATGCCACATGCACCTAGGCATTTCTTGGAGTGGTCAAATCTTCCAGAGTGGGGTCTCTTTAGATGCAAGAGAGGGTGGTGAGGTTAGTTTGCCAAAAGGGGAAACTTGCTAGTGTAAGTTTTGCAAAACTTCAGTTCTCGGCATGAAAAGAACAGGCATGATTGCATGTACTAGAATTGCTCCAATGAGTCCAACCTCTTGGACTTAAGGTTTTAGCAGGAAGGGCTACAAGTGGGAAAAGAATCACAGCAAAAGGAACAAGTTATAATATAGTTGTAGTACAATCCATCCAGTTGGACCAGAATGAAGATGAGGATGGTTCACTCAATTTTTTCAAAGGACCTTAATGGGTTTTTGCAAAAAGTTGATTAATATACTCCTGTTGACATCCCAAAATTTTGGTAGAAGTTTTAAAGAATTATTTAAATAGGTTGTAGTGCAAAACATTCTACTTAACCAGATTTGAAAAATAGGTGTAGAACTCAAAATATCCAAGAAATGAAATATGTTTTTGCATAAAAGTGTTTTAGAACCATCACATGACATCTCCAGTTTTTGGTGGAATTTTTAAAAGAATTTATCAGAGGGTTGCAGTGCAAAAGAGGCACTGAAGCTTAGAAAAAATTCTTTTTTTTCAAGAAATAAGGCACCAGGGAAAAGATTATGCAATTAATCCCACTGATAAAAGAATTGTTTTAATTGAAAGGGAAAAATAAGTCCAACAATGATTGAAAGGATTTCACTTGGGTGGTTCTGAAATCAGAAGGAAATACAGAAAAATAAAAAGTTTTAGTTTCCTGGCAAAATTTTAATTAATAAAACAAGGTTAAAATTTTGGGGTGTCACAGAAAGCCCCCTGGCCAACTGGACCAGACGGCCCAGCTGGCCGACCCACTTGGCCCAACCGGCCAGCCACCCACTCCCCTCCATAACATCCCCCCCACTACCCTAAACCCTAGCCCACGCACCACTTCCCCCCCCCCCCCCACGTCGCCACTCCGCGCCCCTCCCCCGATCCGATATGGATCAAGGCCCGACGCGCCCCTGCCGTTCGATGCCGACGGCACATCCATTCGCCTCCCCGCCGCCGCCGTTGCAAATGGCCCATGCCGGGGCCGCCTCTCGCCGCAGCCACTCGTCTCCGTCGTTGCCCCGTCGTCCCCGTCTTCCTCCTCACGTCCCGCTGCCCCGTACCCTACATGTCCGATGTGAGCCTCCGCCTTCCTCCTCCCTATCTGCTTCCGCAGCACCGCCGCCTAGCAACCGCAGCTCCCCTTCCTCTGCAACTACAGCTCGTCACCTCCCGCGCCCGCTGTCGCGCTCGCCGTGACCTTCTTCACCGCACACACGCACACCCCTCCGAGGCATCGCCCACAACTCTCTTCGCCACCGAACCCAGGCTCGACAACCGGCGCGCGCCATCCAGCTCAGCCAGCGCTCGCCCGTGACACATGCCTCGCCCCTGGTAGCGTCGCCGCCTGGCGCGTCCGCCTGGCGTCGCCGCACCCCGGGCTCCCTGCCCGCACTGCCGCCATGCGCTCATGCGCCATTGTCGTCGGCCCTTGCTGCTTGCGGCGCTCACCCATGGTGCCCCATCGGCTGCGCCCGGGCTCGCCCAATCGGTGCCCGCACGCCCGCATGCTCACGGGGCTCCGCCCCAGCAACCGCGCCCGTTAGCCCGTTATGCCCATATGGGCCAATGACAAGGGGACCCCACACCCCAGAACGATTAAAAAAAGAAGTTAAAAAATAATAAATAAATAAATAATAAGTAAATAAAAATGTTAACTAATTAATTAATTAACTTAATTAATCCCGTTCAATTAAACTAATTAAACATTACTTACCTAATTAACTAATTAAACTGATTAATAGGTTGATTAGGTTTTTGTACCTATGACATGCGGGACCCACATCGTCAATGTAAGTCACCAACATTGTTGACTGTTGATGTCATGCTGACGTCATCATGCACTATTCTAGATAATGTTGAATTAAATTAATTAAATAAATTCTAAAAATGATTTTAAAATTTTAGAAAATAATATAAAATAATCTGTAGCTCGGATCGAAAAACTTTCTACATGAAAGTTGCTCAGAACGACGAGACGAATTCGGATACGCAGCCCGTTCGTCCGCCACACATCCCTAACATACCGAACTCGCAACTTTCCCCCTTCGGTTCATCTGTCCGAAAACGCGAAACACCGGGCATACTTTCCCGGATGCCCCCCCCCTTCACCGGTATCACCAACTACCGCGATTGAGCACGCCTAGAATCACGCTTTGTCATGCCATGCATCGTCATGCATTTCTTTGCATTGTATTTATTGTTTCTTTCCCCTCTTCTCTCGCTAGACACCGAGACCGACGCCGCTCCTACCCAGTACGACTACGGTGTTGACGACCCCTCCTTCTCGGCTTAGCTTCTAGGCAAGCCCCCCCCCCCCTTGATCACTAGATATCGCCTATTCTTCTCTATACTGCTTGCATTAGACTAGTGTAGCATGTTACTGCTTTCCTTTAATCCTATTCTGCTGCATAACCTGTCTTTGCCACTAGTGTTGTTACCTTTACCTGCAATCCTACATGTTTAGTATAGGATGCTAGTATTCCATCTATGGCCCTACATTCTTGTCCGTCTGCTGTGCTATACTATCGGGTCGTGATCACTTGGGAGGTGATCACGGGTACATACTATATACTTTATACATGATACATGTGGTGACTAAAGTAGGGTCGGCTCGTGGAGCACCCGCGAGTGATTCGCGGATTGGGGGCTGAAAGGACCTTTGTCCCGACGGCCCTGGCAGGTTGAGACCACCTAGGCGAGAGGTGGGCCTGGCCCTGGTCGGCGTTCGCGGATACTTCAGTTAACACGCTTAACGAGATCTTGGTATTTGATCTGAGTCTGGCCATTTGGTCTATACGCACTAACCAACTATGCGGGAATAGTTATGGGCACTCGACGTCGTGGTAGCAGCCGAAGCTCTTTTTGATGTCAGCGACTGAGCGGCGCGCGCCGGATTGGACTGGAACGCCTGCTAGGCTAGGTCTGCTTTCGCCCGCCCTCGCAACATGCAGGTGTGCAATGGGCGATGGGCCCAGACCCCTGCGCCATAGGATTTAGACCGGCGTGTTGACCTCTCTGTTGAGCCTAGGTGGGGCTGCGACGTGTTGATCTTCCGCGGCCGGGCATGACCCAGAAAAGTGTGTCCGGCCAAATGGGATCAAGCGTGTTGGGTTATGTGGTGCATCCACAGGAAGTTTATCTATTCGAATAGCTGTGTCCCTCGGTAAAAGGACGACCCGAAGTTGTACCTTGACCTTATGACAACTAGAATCGGATACTTAATAAAACACACCCTTCCAAGTGCCAGATATAACCCGGTGATCGTTCTCTAACAGGGCGACGAGGAGGATCACGGGTAGGATTATGCTATGCGATGCTACTTGGTGAACTTACCATCTACTCTCTTCTACATCTTTGCAAGATGGAGGTGGCTCAAGCGTAGTCTTGACGTGATTAGCTATCCCCTCTTATTACGGCATTCTGCAGATTCACCCACCGATATGGCCCTTTACACATATAACCATGCATATGTAGTGTAGCTCCTTGCTTGCGAGTACTTTGGATGAGTACTCACGGTTGCTTTTCTTCCTCTTTTCCCCCTTTCCCTTCTACCTGGTTGTCGCAACCAGATGCCGGAGCCCAGGAGCTAGATGCCACCATCGACGATGACTCCTACTACACTGGAGGTGCCTACTACTACGCAGCCCTACCGACGACCACTGTGAGTAGTTAGGAGGAACCAGCAGTGAGGCCCGCGCCTTCTTCGATCTCAGATCCCGATTTGTGCTAGCCTTCTTCAAAGTGACTTGTTTAACTTATATCTGTACTCAGGTATTGTTGCTTCCACTGACTCGTCTATGATCGAGCACTTGTATTCGAGAACTTGAGGCCCTTTGCTTGTATTATGATGCTTGTATGACTTATTTTATTTTTAGAGTTGTGTTGTGATATCTTCCTGTGTGTCCCTGATCTTGATCGTACACGTTTGCGTGTATGATTAGTGTACGATTGAATCGGGGGCGTCACAGGTATGGATGACGATGCCGGAGCCGAACCAGGCCTAAACCCACCTATCACCGGGCGTTGGACAGGCACCTCTACATACGACGTGTACATGGTGCATACACCCAAAGAGGATGACGATGGCAATCAGGATCCGATCGAGGACAAGCCTGTCGAAGTACCACCAAAGCATCGACATCAGCGGCGCCGTTCAGGATCGCGGCGGGAGAAGAAAGTAATAACGGCACAGGAGACAATGACATTCCGGAGAATGCCGAAGACTCTGACCCCCCCATCGAGCCTGCCATAGAGCAGGATGATTGGGAAGACGGACAAGTCAATCCAGACAAACTTGCCGAGAATGAGGATTTAGAGGATAGTAACTATCTACCGATCTCCGAGGAGGATGTCAGCATCGGCAATGAAGACTTCATCATACCAGAGGAACCCCTCGAGCAAGAGCGCTTTAAGCAACAGCTCATCGCAACTGCAAGGATCCTAAAAAAAGAAACAACAACAACTTCAAGCCGAACAGGATACGCTCAATGACAGATGGACCCAAGTCCTACCTGCCGAGGTATATAGCCTCGAGCACCCAATAAAGAGTTAACCGAAGCGTCGGCTACTACCACAATTCGATGACGAGGCCCTTGAGCCAATACCGTCAAGATATAATGACGCTGATGAACCAGACCGACCACCACGTGGGCGAGACAAAGCGGCTGCATATGCCGAATACCAGCCCGCACCACCTCGCCACCGAGGCAAAGAGGTAGCAGCTCCGGGCTACACCTACGACTTACGACAAGACCTGGACAATAGAGCCGGTCAGGATAGATCAATCTACGGATCAAGGGGGCGTGCCCAACGCGAGAAGATGGCCATCAAGCTTAGCGCGATATGCATAACCTCACCCGGGCTGAAAACCTAACACGGATGTCATCCAAACTCCATTGTGACGTCTCCCGATACAGAGGCGTTGCACACCCCTTATGCTTTACCGATGAGGTAATGCAGCACCAGTTTCCAGAAGGGTTTAACTCGTAAACATTGAATCATACGATGGAACGATAGATCCCACGGTATGCATTGAAGATTTTCTTCTCCATATTCACATGGCTCGTGGTGACGATCTCCACACCATTAAATACCTCCCCCTAAAGCTAAAAGGACCAGCACGGCACTGCTAAACAGCCTACCGGAGAACTCTATTGGCAGCTGGGAAGATTTGGAGGATGCATTTCGAGACAACTTACAAGGTACTTATGTCCGGCCACCGGATGCCGATGACCTTAGTCACATAGTCCAGTAACCCGGAGAGTCAGCCTGCAAACTCTAGACTCGGTTCTTAATTAAAAAGAACCAAATCGTTGATTGTCCGGACGCTGAAGCCCTAGCGACCTTTAAACATAGCGTCCGTGACAACTGGTTAGATCGTAGAAGCAACAGTACCAGCGACCCCGGCACCTCCGAAGCCACGGACGGCAACGGACGGCCGCTACGTAACAAGCACAAGCGTCGGAACAACAATGAAGAAACCAAAGACACGGCGGTCAACGCCGGATTCAGCGGCTCTAAACCCGGTCAACGAAAGAAGCCATTCGAAGGAAACAGGGACGACCCATCCAATTTAGACAAAATACTCGACAGGCCTTGCCAGATTCATGGTACCCCCGAGAAGCCTGCAAATCATTCCAACAGAAATAGTTGGGTCTTCAAACATGCCGGTAAATTAAATACCGAACATAAGGGGAAAGGGCCGCCAAGCGAGGACGATGATGAGCCCCTTCCATCGAACACAAGGGGTAAAAGAAATTCCCCCCTGAGGTAAAAATACTGAATATGAAATACGTCACTCGTATCCCCAAGAGGGAGCGCAAGCGCGTGCTAAGGGACGTCTACGTCATAGAGCTGGTTGCCCCAAAATTCAATCCTTGGTCGGCTTGCCCGATCACCTTCGACCGCAGGGACCACCCGACCAGTACCCATCATGGAGGTTCGGCAGCCCTGGTCCTTGATCCAATCATCGATGGATTCCATCTCACTCGAGTCCTCATGGATGGCGGCAGCAGTCTTAACTTGATTTATCAAGACACTGTTCGTAAAATGGGTATTGACCCGTCAAGAATCAAGCCTAGTAACACCACCTTTAAAGGAGTGATACCCGGCGTATTGGCCCGCTGCACGGGTTCATTAACGTTGGAAGTAGTCTTCGGTTCACTGGACAACTTCCTAAGTGAAGACTTGATCTTCGACATTGTCCCCTTCCGCAGTGGCTATCACACACTGCTCGGACGAACCGCCTTCGCCCGCTTCAATGCAGTCCCACACAATGCTTACTTAAAGCTCAAAATGCCTGGACCCCGCGGTGTTATCACAGTCAATGGAAACATGGAGCGCTCCCTCCGTACTGAGGAGCACACCGCGGCCCTTGCAGCTGAGGTACAGAGCGGCCTCATCAAGCCGAATAAATCATCGGCCATCAAGGCCTCGGACACTGTTAAGCGAGTCCGACCTACTGTGCAGAATGACATCTCTGCGGATCCAGAGCTAGACTAGTAGTTTCGTTGATCGCCCCAAACAACCGTGGCATATATACTGTGTGTGCATAATTACACACTCAAAATACCCTGGGCAACGACGGAGGCACACTGCGGACAAGGTATATAGTGCGGCTTGACCCTATTTGACCTTAACCTTTCTTATTTAATCTTTTTTTCCATACCACAGGTGCATTAAAACCTAGCTATTCTACGGTCGTGCAAGGGCTCTTTCTGGGCCCCTTTCGTATAAACAGTCGTGAACTGCTCCTCTCAAAGGATTTTTCTACCTAGTAGAAACAGCGCAAACGTGCGGCAGGGCATCAATGAGATCTTCAAGACTCCCCCTATTTTAGGCCCTGTATACAGCTTCCCCTTGTGTACAAATTCTCGTCATGTAAAATAGCCTTGACAATTTGGGCATTATCTGTAATAGCACGTCTTAACGTATTAATCAGAGTATGAAGGAAATAGTTTATCGCCCCTGTTCGGTATTGTATTTTACCATCTGTATTCACTCCGTGCTTCAGATTGACATATATACTTCAAACCTGGCCTGCACAGTGGGGGCTCTATTCGGCCACGTATATTTTCAAAAAGTCCGAACACTTCTAGAGCATACTTCGGTGTCCCGAATATTGCATTATATGCATCAGCTCCGAATCATGTCTTTGGTCAATAGTTGAGTTGCCCGGCTCCTGTGATTGCTACCTTACGTTCCGCTTGTTCGGCTAGCGTAGTAAAGGGAGAACTACTGCGATTGTGTTTCTGGTTCGCCCGGTCAAACACCTCAGTAGAGAAAGCCGAAAACAGACTGTCATGATATGGCGAGAGTTGGTCAGCGATTCGGCGACTTGCTATAAATCTCTTGTGATATCTTCCATATTATACGAAGGACTGGCCTTCGTCCAGTCACGTGCCTGAGGCATCCAGTTTGGATAGCCGCATACGCACCAGGGGCTAGTACTTAGTCCCACCGTCAAACTCCTATGGCCAAGTGAAAGTGATAAAGCCGCATAGTCTGATTGCCCGGTTCGCTGCACAAACACCTCCTTTACGGACCAAGACGTTGGGTCAAGTGTGATCGTGTGCTATTCCGAACACCCCCGTAGCATCTACGTGGGGGCTAAAACCGACGACTGGCAAACTCTCAGAAATTAAAAAGGCCACATAGGAGGAAAGTAATTTCATATAAAAGCATACATATATTACTGGCCCTGGTTCATAACACAAAGTCTGGATAAATATATTACATTCACTCAAACATGATATCCATCAAGCATTGGCCCTCTACTATTCGGGCACCCTCCATGACATCGTCAAAATACCGCTCCGGCTTGCGGTTGTCCTTGCCTTCGGGTGGGCCCTCGATCGCCATGATGGTGGCCTTCATCTTCGCCTAGTGCATATTGACACGGGCAAAGGCCATCCGCGCACCCTCTATGCACGTCGAGCGCTTTACAGCTTCAACTCGGGGCAGTGCATCGGCGAGTCGCTTCACCAGGCCAAAGTAGCTGCTAGGAATGGGCTCGGCTGGCCAAAGCCGGACTATGACGTCCTTCATGACCAAGCCGGACATCCTGTGCAGCTCCGCTAGTTGCATCATCTAGTTGTTCAATAGCGGCGGACGCTCCGGCGCCAGGAACTGTGACCAGAAGACCTTCTCCGTTGTGTTCCCCTCCTGGGAACGAAAGAACTGCGCGGCGTTAGCAGCACTCTTCAGAAGATCCGCAAAGGCGTCTGGAGAACTCCACAGTCAAGTGATCAAGGCATATCTTTGACCGCCAAATATACTCTGCAAAAGAAAGGGCTTACCAGCCGCTAGCTGTTCGGCCTGCCGGATCTCCTTCCGAGCCGCCCGGGCCTCGGTCCACGCCTCTTTGGCCTCTTGGAGGGCCTTGGAAAGATCGGCCACTTGGGCCGTACTCTTCTCCTCCAAGGCCTCGCACTTGCCGATGGAGACCTTCAGATCTTGCTCCACCTCGGCCACCCTCTCCTTGTGCTGGCGGCGGGCGACCTGTTCGGTCTTTAAATCTGCAGCCACTTCATCAATGGCAGCTTTGCTGGCCTTCGCCTGCTCCTTGGCTTGCGCAAGGGCGCTCTTGAGGGTCTCAACCTCGGTCGTGCTACCTGCAACCATAATCATAGTTGTGCATGAGCTTAAACTCTAAATTTGCATATCACTTCAGACATATAAGAGCTCTTTTAAACATACCTTGCGCCTCATCGAACCGCTTGTTAATGCGGTCGATCTCATCATCAGCCAGCTTGACGATTGAGTTCGAAACTTCAGCCGTTCGGCAATTGCCGCCAACAGGGAAGCCCGTTATCAAATGGAAAAGTACGTCAACTCTCCCGAATACTATGTGATCCTATGTTCGGCTTTTCTCGAAACCGAACACAGTCTTAGGGGCTACTATCTATATACAGGCATATTTCCTTTATATAAAAGCGTCTAAGAGTATTACATCGCATACCTCGAAGCCTATTAGCAGGCTGGTGAAGGCTTCGTTCAGCCCGCTCTTGGCGGACTGAACCTTCTCAACCACCACACCCATCAGGGTGCGGTGCTCCTCCATGATGGCAGCACGTCGTAGTGCCTCCACCAGAGTATTCGGCGTCTCCGGATTAGTGGAGGTTGCCATCGAAGTCGACGCCCCCCCCCCCTCCTTTGAAGGGGGCTGCTCGCTTGATTCCGGAGCCATATGGGTCTCCGGAATAGTGTTCGGCTGGGGGCCGGACTGGTCAGGGCCCCCGCCGTCGGTCTCCATGGGGGTCGCACCCCCATGTTCTCGGCAGCCAAGGCCTCACCCTCAGGCGTCGTATTGGCAGCCTCCCTCACCTCTCCGTGGCCCGGAGAGGCCCTTCTGGACAACACCTTGGTGTCATCTGTGGTGGTTGGCAGAGAGGCTTGCGGAGGCGTCTCGCTCTCCACCATCTCTGGTGACTGAGAGCTCCCCTCAAATAGCGATGGGGGGAGGTCGCGAGCAGGACTGAAATACACAGAACATAATATGTTATATTGAAAACATAAAAGACCGGATATTTGTAAAGTATCCTTTGATACTTACGATGTGGCCAGGGGCTTTGCCCTGGGCCGCCTTTTGGAGCATGTGTTCGGCACCTGAATCCGAACCATCCGATAGGGTCATCTTCCTCCTCTTGGACACCCCCTCCTCCGGGTCTGTGGAGGCTGCCCTTTTCTTTTTCCTCCCCTTGAGGGGAGAGTAACTTTCTGCCTCCTCCTCATCTTTGTCTTCATCTCCCTCGTGGGAGGAGGGGACTTCGGTCTCTCCGGACATTGCGTCTGAAGTACCCTTACGACATAGGCCGCCCTTGGCCTCCTTGCTCTTCTTCTTGGCCTTCTTCTAATAGGGCGTCGGAACCAGCATCTTTGTGAGCTGGGGTGTGGCCGGATCTTCAGGAAGAGGTGCCGGACACTTGATCCATTCCGCCTTCGCTATCCATCCCTGTGAGAGGGATGGGGAACTCATTATGCCTAAGGATTTATGGACCAAAGGTATGTTTGGGAATAATACACTTACGAGAGTGGCCGGATTCTCACTTTCAAGGCCGATGTCTTTGGTTCTCTTCGGCCACGTCTTCTGGACCTTGAAGAGCAGCTTCCAAATCTCTTCGTGCGTTGTGCCGAAGAAGCACTGCAGGGTCCGGGGACCTTCCAGATTGAACTCCCACATATGGAGAGGCCAGAGTTGACAGGGGAGGATCCGACGGAAGAGCATCACCTGAATCACGTCAGTGAGACTGCTGTTCTTGCTTATCATGTTTTTGATGTGCTTTTGCTGCGTCAACACTTCCACGGTCGACCCCCAGTCCAGACCGTTGTTAGTCCACGACGCGAGCCGCATAGGGCATCCCGATCTAAACTCAGGAGTGGCCACCTGATACGTCTCCAACATATCTATAATTTTTTATTATTCCATGCGATTACATTAAAAGTTTTGGATGTTTATGGGCTTTATTATCCACTTTTATATTACTTTTCGGACTAACCTATTGACCCAGAGCCCAGTGCCAGTTCCTGTTTTTTCCCTTGTTTCAGTGTTTCGAAGGAAAGGAGTATCAAACGGAGTCGAAACGGAATGAAATCAACTGGAGAAGTTATTTTTGGAAGGAAAGCAACCAGAAAGACTTGAAGTGCACGTCAGGAAAGAAACAAGGGAGCCACGAGGTAGGGGGGGCGCGCCCACCCCCCTAGGGCGTGCCCTCCACCCTCGTGGGCCCCTCGTGGCTCCCCTGACGTACTTCTTCCGCTTATATATCTCCATATACCCTAAAAACTTCAGGGAACATAATAGATCGGGAGTTCCGCCGCCGCAAGCCTCTGAAACCACCAAAAACCAATCGGGGCCCTGTTTCGGCACCCTGCCGGAGGGGGGATCCCTCACCGGTGGCCAGCTTCATCATCCCGGCGCACTCCATGACGAGGAGGGAGTAGTTCACCCTCGGGGCTGAGGGTATGTACCAGTAGCTATGTGTTTGATTTCTCTCTCTCGTGTTCTTGATTTGGCACGATCTTGATGTATCGCGAGCTTTGCTATTATAGTTGGATCTTATGTTGCTTCTCCCCCTCTACTCTCTTGTAATGGATTGTTTTCCCTTTGAAGTAATCTTATCAGACTGAGTCTTTAATGATTTGAGAACACTTGATGTATGTCTTGCCGTGCGTATCTGTGGTGACAATGGGATATCACGTGATTCACTTGATGTATGTCTTGCCGTGCGTATCTGTGGTGACAATGGGATATCACGTGATTCACTTGATGTATGTTTTGGTGATCAACTTGCAGGTTCCGCCCATGAACCTATGCATAGGGGTTGGCACACGTTTTCGTCTTGATTCTCCGGTAGAAACTTTGGGGCACTCTTTGAGGTTCTATGTGTTGGTTGAATAGATGAATCTGAGATTGTGTGATGCATATCGTATAATCATACCCACGGATACTTGAGGTGACATTGGAGTATCTAGGTGACATTAGGGTTTTGGTTGATTTGTGTCTTAAGGTGTTATTCTAGTACGAACTCTAGGGCTGTTTGTGACACTTATAGGAATAGCCCAACGGATTGATTGGAAAGAATAACTTTGAGGTGGTTTTGTACCCTACCATAATCTCTTCGTTTGTTCTCCACTATTAGTGACTTTGGAGTGACTCTTTGTTGCATGTTGAGGGATAGTTATATGATCCAATTATGTTATTATTGTTGAGAGAACTTGCACTAGTGAAAGTATGAACCCTAGGCCTTGTTTCCTATCATTGCAATACTGTTTACGCTCACTTTTATCATTTGCTACCTTGCTGTTTTTATATTTTTAGTTTACAAAAACCTATATCTACCATCCATATTGCACTTGTATCACCATCTCTTCGCTGAACTAGTGCACCTATACAATTTACCATTGTATTGGGTGTGTTGGGGACACAAGAGACTCTTCACTATTTGGTTGCAGGGTTGCTTGAGAGAGACCATCTTCATCCTATGCCTCCCACGGATTGATAAACCTTAGGTCATCCACTTGAGGGAAATTTGCTACTGTCCTACAAACCTCTGCACTTGGAGGCCCAACAACATCTACAAGAAGAAGGTTGCATAGTAGACATCAAGCTCTTTTCTCGTGCCGTTGCCGGGGAGGTGAGTGCTTGAAGGTATATCTTTAGATCTTGCAATCGAATCTTTTTGTTTCTTGTTTTAGCACTAGTTTAGTTTATAAAAGAAAACTACCAAAAATGGAATTGAGGTTGCCTCATATGCTTCATCTTTTTAATGTCTTTCGTGAAAATGATGGGAAGGAAAAGTGTGCTCAAGTACTAGAAGAAGAATTACATAGAATGCTTGGATAAAATATGTGAATGATGAGGATGATTGCAATGTTGTTAGTATGAATTCTTTGAATACCCATGATGCTAATGATATGCAAAGCCACAAGCTTGGGGATGCTATGTTTGATGAACATGATATGTTTAGTCCCCCATGTTTTGATGAGCAAATTTACTATGATGAAAGCATGCCTCCTATCTATGATGATTATTGTGATGACACGTATGCTTTAAAGAATAATGATAACCATCAAACTTGCCATCTTGATCTTAAATTTCAATCACATGATAGTCATTTTGTTGAGTTTGCTCCCACTACTATTCATGAGAACAAATTTGCTTTTGTGGAGAGTAATAAAAATTCTATGCTTGTAGATCATGAAAAGAATGCTTTAGGTGCTGGTTATATTGTTGAATTCATTCATGATGCTACTGAAAATTATTACGAGGGAGGAATATATTCTTGTAGGATTTGCAATAATATCAAGTTTCCTCTCTATGTGCTTAAAGTTTTGAAGTTATGCTTGTTTTGCCTTCCTATGCTAGTTGATTATTGTTCCCATAAGTTGTTTGCTCACAAAATACCTATGCATAGGAAGTGGGTTAGGCTTAAATGTTCTAGTCATATTCTTCATGATGCTCTCTTTATATATCAATTCTTATCTTTTATGTGAGCATCATTGAAATCATCATGCCTAGCTAGGGGCGTTAAACGATAGCGCTTGTTGGGAGGCAACCCAATTTTATTTTAGTTTCTTGTCTTTTTGTTCTGTTTAGTAATAATTAATCCATCTAGATTCTATTTAGATGTAGTTTTGTGTTTTAATTAGTGTTTGTGCCAAGTAGAACCTTTGGGAAGACTTGGGTGAAGTCTTTATGATCATGCTGTAAAAAACAGAAACTTTAGCGCTCACGAGATTAGCTAAAACTTTTTACTGGAGAGTGATATTTAGTTGATTCTTTTTGTAGATGATTACTAGACAAATTCCTCAGGCCCACCAATTTATTTTAGAATTTTTGGAGTTCCAGAAGTTTGCGTTAGTTACAGATTACTACAGACTGTTCCGTTTTTGACAGATTCTGTTTTCATTGTGATGCTTGCTTATTTTGATGAATCTATGGCTAGTAAAATAGTTTACACACCATAGAGAAGTTGGAATGCAGTAGGTTTAACACCAATATAAATAAAGAATGATTTCATTACAGTACCTTGAAGTGGTGTTTTGTTTTCTTTCGCAAACGGAGCTCACGAGATTTTCTGTTAAGTTTTGTGTTGTGAAGTTTTCAAGTTTTGGGTAAAGATTTGATGGACTATGGAATAAGGAGTGCCAAGAGCCTAAGCTTGGGGATGCCCCGGAAGGCATCCCCTCTTTCGTCTTTGTTCATCGGTAACTTTACTTGGAGCTATATTTTTATTCACCACATGATATGTGTTTTGCTTGGAGCGTCATTTTATTTTCTTTAGCTTTGCTTTCTGTTTGAATAAAATACCAAGATCTGAAATTCTTAAATGTTAGAGAGTCTTCACATAGTTGCATAATTATTCGACTACTCATTGATCTTCACTTATATCTTTCAGAGTAATTTGTGGTTTGCTCTAGTGCTTCACTTATATCTTTTAGAGCACAATGGTGGTTTTATTTTGAAGAAATAGATGAACTCTCATGCTTCACTTATATTATTTTGAGAGTCTTAAATAGCATGGTAATTTGCTTAATCCTAATATGCTAGGTATTCAAGAATAGTAAAAACTTTCTTATGAGTGTGTTGAATACTAAGAGAAGTTTGATGCTTGATGATTGTTTTGAGATATGGAGGTAGTAATATTAGATTCATGCTAGTTGGGTAGTTGTGAATTTGAGAAATGTGTGTGTTAAAGTTTGTGATTCCCGTAGCATGTACGTATGGTGAACCGGTATGTGATGAAGTCGGAGCATGATTTATTTATTGATTATCTTCCTTATAAGTGGCGGTCGTGGACGAGCGATGGTCTTTTCCTACCAATCTATCCCCCTAGGAGCATGCGCGTAATATTTGCTTTGATAACTTGTAGATTTTTGCAATAAGTATATGAGTTCTTTATGACTAATGTTGAGTCCATGGACTATACGCACCCTTCTTCCTTCCACCATTGCTAGCCTCTCTAATACCGCGCACTTTTCGCCGGTATCATACACCCACCATAAACCTTCCTAAAACAGCCACCAAACCAACCAATCATGGCATTTCCATAGCCATTCCGAGATATATTGCCATGCAACTTTCCTCCGTTCCATTTATTATGACACGCTCCATCATTGTCATATTGCTTTGCATGATCATGTAGTTGACATTGTATTTGTGGCAAAGCCACTATTCATAATTATTTCATACATGTCACTCATGAGTCATTGCACATCCCGGTACACTGCCGGAGGCATTCATATAGAGTCATCTCTTGTTCTAAGTATTGAGTTGTAATTCTTGAGTTGTAAGTAAATAAAAGTGTGATGATCATCATTATTAGAGCATTGTCCCAGTGAGGAAAGGATGATGGAGACTATGATTCCCCCACAAGTCAGATGAGACTCCGGACAAAAAATAAATAAAAAAAGAGAGAAAAAAAAGAGGCCATAAAAAAAGAGAAAAGGCCCAAACAAAAAAATGAGAGAAAAAGAGAGAAGGGACAATGTTACTATCCTTTTACACACTTGTGCTTCAAAGTAGCACCATGATCTTCATGATAGAGAGTCTCTCATTTTGTCACGTTCATATACTAGTGGGAATTTTTCATTATAGAACTTGGCTTGTATATTCCAATGATGGGCTTCCTCAAAATGCCCTAGGTCTTCGTGAGCAAGAGAGTTGGATGCACACCCACTTAGTTTCTTTTTGAGCTTTCATACACTTATAGCTCTAGTGCATCCGTTGCATGGCAATCCCTACTCACTCACATTGATATCTATTGATGGGCATCTCCATATCCCGTTGATACGCCTAGTTGATGTGAGACTATCTTCTCCTTTTTGTCTTCTCCTCAACCACCATTCTATTCCACCTATAGTGCTATGTCCATGGCTCACGCTCATGTATTGCGTGAAGATTGAAAAAGTTTGAGAATGTCAAAAGTATGAAACAATTGCTTGGCTTGTCATCACGGTTGTGCATGATTTAAATACTTTGTGTGGGAAGATAGATCATAGCTAGACTATATGATTCTGTAGGGATAACTTTCTTTGGCCATGTTATTTTGAGAGGACATAATTGCTTAGTTAGTATGCTTGAAGTATTATTATTTTTATGTCAATATGAACTTTTATCTTGAATCTTTCGGATCTGAATATTCATATCACAAGTAAGAAGAATTACATTGAAATTATGCCATGTAGAACTCCACATCAAAAATTATCTTTTTTATCATTTACCTACTCAAGGACGAGCAGGAATTAAGCTTGGGGATGCTGATATGTCTCCAACGTATCTATAATTTTTTATTGTTCCATGCTATTATATTATGTGTTTTGGATGTTTATGGGCTTTTCTATCCACTTTTATATTACTTCAGGGAATAACCTATTGACCCAGAGCCTAGTGCCAGTTCCTGTTTTTTCCCTTGTTTCAGTGTTTCGAAGAAAAGGAATATCAAACGGAGTCGAAAAGGAATGAAATCAACTGGAGAAGTTATTTTTGGAAGTAAAGCAACCGAAAAGACTTGGAGTGCATGTCAGGAAAGAAACGAGGGAGCCACGAGGTAGGGGGGCGTGCCCACCCCCCTAGGGCACGCCCTCCACCCTCGTGGGCCTCATGGCTCCCCTGACGTACTTCTTCCGCCTATATATCTCCATATACCCTAAAAACTTCGGGGAACAGAATAGATCGGGAGTTCCGCCGCTGCAAGCCTCTGTAGCCACCAAAAACCAATTGTGTCGGTGTACTAGAGTAGGGGTACCCTAGTATCCCGAACTCGTGCACGGGCAGTTGCAGCACCCCGCAGCAAGGTTTGCCTGGTCACCGCCAAGATCCTCCGTGGTTCCTTTGGAGCCATTCAAGAACAAAGTATTTAACCAAGAAGACAAGTCCCCGGCAAGAGGAGCTTGCCGGGAAGGCTCGGAGAGCGACAAGCCTCCGGATGCGATAAGGATTCGGTCGCGGCAAGGCACTTGCTGCAGCAGGCAACCTCTCTTCATCTCCGCTCCAGATCATTCACCAACGTGTCGCCATGGGACCATTCCATGCGCGCGTGTCAAGAGGCTGTGCAGCCAGCGGGGAGCAGCGATAAGCGGCGCTGACAAGCTTGCCATCGTGGCTTAACGGTGGCGCTCCCGACGGTCCATGTTGCCTTTGTTTAGGCGGCAGGGACGGGCATTTAATGCTTTTGTCCCTTGCCGTCGGGTTAGGTAGAGTACACTATACCTTTGTACAAGTAGGTGTACCAACTTCTGTTTTTCCATTTGTACCCTCATCTACGTTGCCACCTGTCGGAGCCCCATTGAGCATATAAAAGGAGGCCCATGCGCAACGTAGAGGGGGTTGGTCAGTCGATCAGTTCCCTCCAGGTTCGATTCGATTCCAACGTAACCAGAGAACACTCACGCTAGGTCTTGTAGCTCTCATCGCTTCCTAGCAAGAACACAATACAATCAGACAAGCAGCAGTAGGAGTATTATCTCTCCGGAGAGCTCCGAAGCTGGGTAAACTGCTCGTGCTTAGCCGCCTCGATCCGCTCTTCGTGCGATCTCCGCCCCCCTCCGAACCAAAAGGGACTCGGTCCGACAGTCCCATAGGTGTTCGTGGGTCCGATCAGCCTCCCCGACAAATTGGGACCCTGTTTCGGCACCCTGCCGGAGGGGGATCCCTCACCGGTGGCCATCTTCATCATCCCGGCACACTCCATGACGAGGAGGGAGTAGTTCACCCTCGGGGCTGAGGGTATGTACCAGTAGCTATGTGTTTGATTTCTCTCTCTCGTGTTCTTGATTTGGCACGATATTGATGTATCGCGAGCTTTGCTATTATGGTTGGATCTTATGTTGCTTCTCCCCCTCTACTCTCTTGTGATGGATTGAATTTTCCCTTTGAAGTAATCTTATCGGATTGAGTCTTTAATGATTTGAGAACACTTGATGTATGTCTTGTCGTATGATCTGTGGTGACAATGGGATATCACGTGATTCACTTGATGTATGTTTTGGTGATCAACTTGCGGGTTCCGCCATGAACCTATGCATAGGGGTTGGCACACGTTTTCGTCTTGATTCTCGGTAGAAACTTTGGGGCACTCTTTGAGGTTCTATGTGTTGGTTGAATAGATGAATCTGAGATTGTGTGATGCATATCGTATAATCATACCCACGGATACTTGAGGTGACATTGGAGTATCTAGGTGACATTAGGGTTTTGGTTGATTTGTGTCTTAAGGTGTTATTCTAGTACAAACTCTAGGGTTATTTGTGACACTTATAGGAATAGCCCAACGGATTGATTGGAAAGAATAACTTTGAGGTGGTTTTGTACCCTACCATAATCTCTTCGTTTGTTCTCCACTATTAGTGACTTTGGAGTGACTCTTTGTTGCATGTTGAGGGATAGTTATATGATCCAATTATGTTATTATTGTTGAGAGAACTTGCACTATTGAAAGTATGAACCCTAGGCCTTGTTTCCTATCATTGCAATACCGTTTACGCTCACTTTTATCACTTGCTACCTTGCTGTTTTTATATTTTCAGTTTACAAAAACCTATATCTACCATCCATATTGCACTTGTATCACCATCTCTTGGCGAACTAGTGCACCTATACAATTTACCATTGTATTGGGTGTGTTGGGGACACAAGAGACTCTTCACTATTTGGTTGCAGGGTTGCTTGAGAGAGATCATCTTCATCCTACGCCTCCCACGGATTGATAAACCTTAGGTCATCCACTTGAGGGAAATTTTCTACTGTCCTACAAACCTCTGCACTTGGAGGCCCAACAACGTCTACAAGAAGAAGGTTGCGTAGTAGACATCACCGCCCATCTGGCGCCACACGGTTCGGTGATGTAGAACCACTCCTGCTGCCATACCTTGACGGTATCCACAAAGACCCCTTTAGGCCAAGTGGTGTTGGGGAGCTTGCTCACCATGGCGCCGCCGTAGTCCGCATGCTGCCAGTCGACCACCTTCCGCTTCACATTGAAAACTTTTAGCCATAGGCCGAAGTGTGGGGGGATGCGGAGTAGCGCCTCGCAAACGACGATAAACGCCGAGATATGGAGGAAAGAATTTGGGGCTAGATCATGGAAATATAGCTCGTAGTAGAACATGAGCTCGCGGACAAAGGGATGGAGGCGAAATCCTAGTCAGCGGAGGAAGTGAGGGATGAACACAACCCTTTCGCCGGGCTCCGGGGTGGGGATAATTTTTTCCTTGTCAGGGAGCCTGTGTGCGGTGTCCGCTGACAGGTACCCCACCTCCCGGAGCTCCTTGACATCCTTCTCCGTGACAGAGGAGGCCTCCCACTTTCCCTTCGAGCCAGATCCAGACATGGCTGGAGAGGTTGGTGGCGTTGGGAAAGATTGAAACCTGGGCGCTGGAGCTTGAGGATGGGAAAACAGGAGAAGGAAGAGGGCGTGGCGAGGGAAAAAAGGGATCTTTATCCACTTATATAGGCAGTGAATATCAAGCCCCCCCCCCCCTCAAGCCTTAAAACTTGCATGTTTCCAAGGGGTCGTGCGTATGGCACGGTTGGATTACCCAAACCCGTATTGATGTGATGCCCGGATAATTAGGCTACAGTAATCCCATGTTAACGATGCCACGTCACCACTGTTACTGTTGTTAATCTCGCGTTAGTTCAAAATCGATCCAAATTCAAATTTAAATTTAAGTCAAAAATAAAAGTTTTCAAACATAAAATCTAAAATGTTCAAAGTGTGGCAAATAATCCCTTGATATTTGTCATGTTGGAACCAACCTCTTTTGATTTCCCCAAATGCCCCTAGGAATTAATTTTTGGTCCAACAACAATTAAATCGGCCTTTTCTATTTCTAAAAATGGTTAGACTGCTCCTTTTGACCCCATACTTTTTTGTTCCATCTTAATATATTGTGTTGGAATTATGTGCCAAGTTTTGTTCAAAACAAAACTCGTTTGTTACTAAAAGGAAATGCAAAACTGAGGCTAAAGATGATAAACAGAAAAGATAAAGGCAAAACATCAAAAGGGTTAAAAACAGAAAACAGAACCCCCTCCCCCAGTGAGCTTCGTGGCCCAGCTGGCCATTCAGCCGGTCAGGCCGGCCCACTCCCAAGACGCTTTGGCCTATAGGCCACGCCCCGCTAACCCTAACCCACCCCCACTATCCCCACTTCCCCCACCTCTCGATCCACTCCGCTCCCTCTCCCTCGCCCGATTCTGGATCGAGCCCCGATTGTGCCGTCGCCAGATCCCGCCGCCCTGCCTCGTCCCCGCAGCCCCTTCCTCAACTCCTCGCTCGACCCGATCTGGACGGCGCTCCGCTCCCGGCGCCGCCACGCCCTGCTGCCTGAGGACCTCGTCGCCTGGCGCCGCTCCACCGTTGCTGGCTCGCCTCCACCTTGACGGCTCCAACGAGCCTCGCCGCCCCGCTTCTCTTCAACGCTGGTGAGGCCACCGGCCTCCTGCTCTCCCTGCACTCCGTCGTCGATCCGACCACCGCGTCGGCGCACGCCCTTGACCACCGCTTCAGACGCACATCAAGCCATCGCTCAAGATAAGCCTCGCCAAAGAACAAGGCTTAAGCCGCACCTGTCAGGCCGCTTCCTCCCCGAGCACTCAGACTCGCCAGTAGCCTGCAACGCCGCAGCCTCCTCGCTGCCTCCATCGCCGCCTGCGTTGCCGCCCGCCTCGCCAGACTCCACGCCATGCCGACGCCATCGCACACGAGCAGCTCGTCACACTGGCCTCGTCGCGTCGACCACACCTCGCCTGCCTCCGCCAACCCTGCTGCCAGCCTCGACCATGGCCTTTCCGGGGCCAGGTCCAGCCACCACGCCCCTGCCCCTCCCCTGTGCGCGTTCGTGCACAGGAGGGAGATGGCCTGAGCCACTTATAGGTGGGGCCCAGCCCCCTGTTAAACGAAAAGAAAAATGAAAAATGAAATGAAAATTAAATATATATACTAATTAAATAATTAACTTAATTAAGTTTGTTTAATTAACTTAATTAAGTTTGCTTAATTAACTTAATATTAATTAAACTCTTAGTTAAACTCTAATTGAAGCTAACTCAATGACAGCAAGGACCCACCACCACTGTTCACTTTGACGGTCGATGATTCTTGGGCAGTTGACCCGATCAATCGGCCGCCACATAATCTGCGGCTGGGTACACTTCTGGGTACCCATAGCCTTTTTCTTATTTATTTTCAAGATATAAATAATTCCAGAAAATGATTAAAACTTTGGAAATTAATATAAAATAATCTGTAACTCGGATGAAAATACTTTGTACATAGAAGTTGCTCAGGACGACGAGACGAATCCGGATACGCAGCCCGTTTGTCCGCCTCGCGTCCCTAGCATAGCAAACCTGCAACCTTCCCTCTTCGGTTCATCTGTCCGAAAACACGAAACACCGGGGATACTTTCCCGGATGTTTCCCCCCTTCGCCGGTATTACCTATCCCTGCGTTAGATCACCTCTAGCACCGCGTATTTCCATGTTACGCTTAGTGATGCTTTGATTGCGCTGTTACTTATTGTGTTCCCCTCCATTACTTCTTTCTGGTAAACCCCGAGGCTGCTGGTGACCCCAGTTCGACTACGGTGTTGATGACCCGTCCTTCTTGCCAGAGCAACCAGGCAAGCCCCCCCTTTGATCACCAGATATTGCCTATTCTTCTCTCTACTGCTTGCATTAGAGTAGTGTAGCATGTTACTGCTTTCCGTTAATCCTATCATGATGCATAGCCTGTCATTGTTGCTATAATTGTTACCCTTACCTACAATCCTAAATACTTAGTATAGGATGCTAGTATTCCATCAGTGGCCCTACCTTCTTGTCCGTCTGCCATGCTATACTATCGAGCCGTGATCACTAGGGAGGTGATCATGGGTATATACTATTTACTTTATACATGATACATGTGGTGACTAAAGTCGGGTCGGCTCGTGGAGCACCCGCGAGTGATTCACGGATTGGGGGCTGAAAGGACCTTTGTCCCAACGGCCCTCTGAGTGGATCTTTGTGGCAGAGCGACAGGGCAGGTTGAGACCGCCTAGGTGAGAGGTGGGCCTGGCCCTGGTCGGTGTCCGCGGTTACATCATTAACACGCTTAACGAGATCTTGGTATTTGATCTGAGTCTGGCCATTTGGTCTATACGCACTAACCAGCTACGCGGGAACAGTTATGGGCACTCGACGTCGTGGTATCAGCCGAAGCCTTCGTGACGTCAGCATCGAGCGGGCGCGCTACCGGATTGGAACGTAAGCCTGCTCTTGTATTAAGGGGGCTAGTTCTGCTTCCGGCCGCGTTCGCAACATGCACGTGTGCTAAGGGCGATGGGCCCAGACCCCTATGCGCTTAGGTTTAGACCGGTGTGCTGACCTCTTTGTTGGCCTAGGTGGGGCTGTGACGTGTTGATCTTCTGAGGTCGGGCATGACCCAGAAAAGTGTGTCCGGCCAAATGGGATCAAGCATGTTGGGTTATGTGGTGCACCCCTGCAGGGAAGTTTATCTATTCGAATAGCCGTGATCTTCGGTAACAGGACGACTTGGAGTTGTACCTTGACCTTATGACAACTAGAACCGGATACAACCCTTCCAAGTGCCAGATACAACCCGGTGATCGCTCTCTAGCAGGGCGACAAGGAGGGGATCGCCGGGTAGGATTATGCTATACGATGCTACTTGGTGAACTTACCATCTACTCTCTTCTACATGCTGCAAGATGGAGGTGGCCTGAAGCGTAGTCTTCGACTGTGATTAGCTATCCCCTCTTATTACGGCATTCTCTGATTCGATCCACCGATATGGCCCTTTACAAATATACTCATTCATATGTAGTGTAGCTTCTTGCTTGCGAGTACTTTGGATGAGTACTCACGGTTGCTTTTCTCCCCCTTTTCTCCCTTTCCCTTCTACCTGGTTGTCGCAACCAGATGCCAGAGCCCAGGAGCCAGACGCCACCGTCGACGACGACTCCTACTACACCGGAGGTGCCTACTACTACGTGCAGGCCGCTGACGATGACCAGGAGTAGTTTAGGAGGATCCCAGGCAGGAGGCCTGCGCCTCTTTCGATCTGTATCCCAGTTTGTGCTAGCCTTCTTGAGGCAAACTTGTTTAACTTATCTCTGTACTCAGATATTGTTGCTTCCGCTGACTCGTCTATGATTGAGCACTTGTATTCGAGCCCTCGAGGCCCCTGGCTTGTATTATGATGCTTGTATGACTTATTTTATTTTTAGAGTTGTGTTGTGATATCTTCCCGTGAGTCCCTGATCTTGATCGTACACGTTTGCATGTATGATTAGTGTACAGTCAAATCGGGGGCGTCACAAGTTGGTATCAGAGCTGACTGCCTGTAGGAATCCCCCTTCCACACTCCTTGGGCGAAGTCGAGTCTAGACATTACAAAACTTTTACTAACATGGCTATGTGCCTTATGGGCCCACGTCGCCATTGGGTGGTATTAGGATCTTTTATTCCTCGTCTTTACTCTGGGACTCTTATCTCTTTTCTAATTCGGGTAAAATGATCATGATAAAAAAGACTAACTTTAGGTTCTCGAAAATAGTTTCTCCCGGAGAGCCCCTCACTCCATATGATCGCCTGCTGCACCAGAAGATTCCAAAGATACTCTCTAATGTTCTTTCGAGAACTTGTGCTCATCGGGTTTGCAACCCTACCACCAAGACATCTCTATGGATAGCTACTTATACTTGCCACCCTTACCTTCATTCTCGATTACTCTTGTTACTACAAGATACCCTGAACTACTTCCTGCTATTCCGAGAGTCCTTCGTGCTTACTGCCTTGCAGCTCTTTTCTGCATGATTACACCGACGCATAAATTCTCACACTTATCAAGAATTTATTCATTCCTAGTTGTTTTTGTGTTTCACAAAATTCTTTAGGATACCATTCGATTTTCTAAAAATCCTTAGGAGCCTATTGCTCCTGAATTCCTTGCCTTTCGGTACTATGGTTAATTCCATATTTCTAGCAATCTCCATTGACATCCTTTGTTACTATCATTTCGATCCCCTTGATTCATTATTTTGCGAATGCTTGCAATCCTTAATCAGATCATAGACATTCTTCCGGCTCAGATGTCATTTTAAACATGAGCTGGTTCTCGACCAATCAAATTGTCGTCGATTGTACCCCTAAGTCTGTTCAACTTATCCATTCTGAATCGGGCGCTTTGCTTGATCCCTTGAATTGGAAATCATAATTCCTTTGCATTTGAGGTTTGAATTAGTCAGTTGTTTCTATAATCCAATGCCTTTGCATTGTTTCTTCCTTTGATTCTGTCGGTGCTCACATCAACTTTGTTATGGACCATCGGATTCTTGTTGGATTTTAACCGACAACGTCCTTCATGTTCAATCACTTGGAAGTTCTTTCCCTGATACATAATGCCTTTGGTAAATCCTATTCCTTGATTTGGCCAACCATGCTCTCCTTCGAGCTGGTGATATTTACTATTGAAGCTTGTGGTATATGTTTCCACGATGCCCCGATGGGTTGAACCTATGCCTTCCATAGTATGTGTGAACTCGAAAGTTTTCATGAATCATACTCTTCTGGTATTTTGCCAGATAAAATTTCAAAACTGCGACTTCATCAAACGCGAGAAGTGAATGAAAGGTTATGCATTGAAGAAGTGGGAGTCGACCTTGAACTTTGCGATCATGCCCATGGACACGATGCAGATCTTATCATTGAAGCTTCTCGCAAAATAGTTACCCCCTTGTTATAAGTGCTTGTATCTATGGTTTGATCATTTATAAATGTGGTTCTGACCATATTGTTCCCCTTTGATTCAGTTTCTCAGACAAGTTAAAACCACTTGTCCTCTACAGATCAATGCACTCGTCCAACCTCTATTATGATCTACCTTCGAGTATTATCCCATGGTATCTCGATAATATCACAGAACCATATTACTTCTTATGAGTTCTTCTTCAAGTATTATTTCTCACCGATTTCAATTTCCCCTGGGTTCTGAGTTGTTAGACACTCAAGGACACCGATAAGTGAATCAATTCCGCACTCCGATTCAATAACTCTAAGTAATCTTTATTGCTTATTAGCTTATTAATCCTTCAAGTCATTCATAGCCTGATCGGCTATATCATTATCGTGCAACTTTTAACTGTGCTACCTGGTTCTTCTTCTCGAAGCACAATTTTCAACGATGAGCTAAGCTTACGTCAGCTTTCCTCGTCATATCATTTTGCCTTGAACAACAAGCTTGAGTCTGAGTGTGTGTCGTACCTGTGGTTTCAATAACTTTTCGCTCCATCCTTCCTTTTGCTTGATGTCGTCGATGAGCGATAATATCTTCATGAAACCTCTCAATAAATGTGTCATGATCATCATCAACATTCTGAGCTCTTCAAGGATATCAATCGAATTCATGTTGAGAAATACCATCCTTGCCCCTCGATGATTTGTGTTATCATCGACAACATCCTTGTCTTCCCTCGACACAAATGTGTTCTTGTTTTGGATTGAATCTTGAGTTCCTTGCTATCCAGCATTTGTTCTTCTTTACCTTGGAGTATTACCATCTTTTATGTCAAGAATGTCATGAGGATTACTCCACCTCTTAAGAATTCTTGGTATAGTGATACTTCTCACCATCACCATTCTTTCTTGGTTCCCGTGTTGATTCTAACCGGGGTACCAACAAGTGAACGGTGTTGTTTGGATTACGTACTTACGCAACCCTAATGCTTTGAAGTTAATGATCGACAGTTCATTCTTAGACCAATGGTTATCGAATTACCATTCTAACCTTGATCGTGCTATCGAGCCCATATTTCAGGTGCAACTTTCAAACAATGTTTAAATATGTATGTTTTGCTCAAGCATAAATCATTATATCATTTTATCTGACAAATGATATCTCCTTGTTCACATAATTGTGGAAATACATCTTTTTGGAAATATCGATGAGTTGTCGCTGAGTCCATCAGCCACCTCCTCATACTCTCCTTAGTTTAATGATGAACTCTCGTTTCGGAACTCACTCCCATAGTTCATTCCCCGAGTCTGAGTTATCCTGACACCAATCAGATCTGAATCTCGGTCAGATATGATAGTTGGAACATATTTCCAAGAGTTATAACAATGGTCTTTATGTGACCCGGTAAGGTGCTGTCGTGCCTAGCACACCTGGCCGGAGGCCCTATTGTTATAGATTCCTTTTCAGCAAGGTTATCCATTCTTTCATGAGGAAACTGTAAGACTTATTCTATAAGTTTATCCTGATGGATCCTTTGTGTATCCAAAGTCCAACCTTTGCTTGAAGACCATGTCAATGCTATCTCAAAGCATGTATGTGATACTCCTATCATCAATAAGAACATTTGAAGCACAATGCTAAATTTTCCTTATCAATTATCCAAACACCTTTGTATGGGTAATGTCATGAAATTTCTCTCCGCTTACCTAAAGGGTTTTCTGCATTATATCCTGCCACGGATATCATGCTCTGCTTGTCCTGGGGAAGGATATATCCCTGAAATATGTGTTTAAACACATTTTCCTTCCCATTGTTCTGTTTAAATTTGATGATCACCTTTTCCTTTCCATTGTTTTGTTTAACCGTATTGGTGATCTATATGATCTAAGCAATAATATTCTCCTGCTTATGTAAACACCGTGGTGTACAACTCGGTCAGTAAGACCCTGTTACTATTGTTGATGGTATTCCGGTAACCACCGATGGACGAGAACTTTACCTATTGGTCCGCCTTGTTTCGACGAGCAGGAAAATGGTTCTCTTCGTCCCTCGCCCTTGGTATCGATGTTGTTGTCGACATAACTGACAGGCTACCCACTGACATGCCTTGCTATCATGACCGTGCAAGATGTCAACCCCCTTTCTACTTTAACCCACATGGTGGGCCCATAACCCACAGTTCCACAGGATCAAAAACTGACTCTCCTGTACACCCCCTATTTCCATACTTATTCCTCGTGCGTGACCTCATAGGTAATTCAGGAGCCACCTTTTGAGAGATCATCAATTCTAGTAACAGACACAACACTAATTCTCGTTGCTCTGAACCCCTTTCACGCGTTGTTTCAGGCAACAACGATTGTCTATCCGCTTGAAACTGCTTATGGTACCTTCTTACTTTGCTCTCGATGTGCTTCATTTGTTCAACTCGAGAGATACTCATGTGTTCATTATTGGGATACCTCCAGATGATTTTCCCTTATAACATCCTATCGTTGTAGAGCTGCCCCTTACCAGTTCCCCGAAGAAAGGACGACAATTTCATCATGATGCATTGTAATAAAGAATAGAAGACATCAATGAAAGGGATTAACTTCTTCGAGAAGAGAAACCAAGGCCGAGAAGACTCGTTAGAATTTCGTAACCAGAACTTTTTCCCCTACACAACCTCTTAAATCTCGGGACGAGATTTCTTGTAGTGGAGGAGAATTGTGATGCCCGGATAATTAGGCTACAGTAATCCCATGTTAATGATGCCACGTCACCACTGTTACTGTTGTTAATCTCGCGTTAGTTCAAAACCGATCCAAATTCAAATTTAAATTTAAGTCAAAAATAAAAGTTTTCAAACATAAAATCTAAAATGTTCAAAGTGTGGCAAATAATCCCTTGATATTTGTCATGTTGGAACCAACCTCTTTTGATTTCCCCAAATGCCCCTAGGAATTATTTTTTGGTCCAACAACAATTAAATCGGCCTTTTCTATTTCTAAAAATGGTTAGACTACTCCTTTTGACCCCATACTTTTTTGTTCCATCTTAATATATTGTGTTGGAATTATGTGCCAATTTTTGTTCAAAACAAAACTCATTTGTTACTAAAAGGAAATGCAAAACTGAGGCTAAATATGATAAACAGGAAAGGTAAAGGCAAAACATCAAAAGGGTTAAAAACAAAAAAAACAGAACCCCTCCCCCGGTGGGCTTGTGTGACCAGGCCATTCACCAGTCGGGCCGGCACACCTCCACTGCTGCCGCTTTGGCCTATAGACCACGCCCCACTAACCCTAACCCACCCCCACTATCCCCACTTCCCCCACCTCTCGATCCACTCCGCTCCCTCTCCCTCGCCCGATTCTGGATCGAGCCCCGACCGCGCCGTCGCCAGACCCCGCCGCCCTGCCTTGTCCCCGCGGCCCCTTCCTCGACTCCTCGCTCGACCCGATCTGGACGGCGCTCCGCTCCCGGCGCTGTCAAGCGCTGCTGCCCGAGGACCTCGTCGCCCAGCGCCGCTCCACCGTCGCTGCCTCGCCTCCACCTCGATGGCTCCAACGAGCCTCGCCGCCCCGCTTCTCTTCAACGTTGGTGAGGCCACCGGCCTCCTGCTCCCCCTACACTCCGTCATCGATCTGACCATCGTGCCGGCGCACACCCTTGACCACCGCAGATCAGACGCCCGACGCGCTCGCCGCAGCCTTCGCCCGGCGTGCCGCCTTGCCGCCAGCCCAGCTAAGCCGCACCGCCGTCTGCTGCTCCTCCCGAACAATCTCACCTGTTGTGGACCGCACCGCCGCAGCCTCCCTGCTACCTCCATCGCTTTGCCCGTGTCGTTGCCGCCCGCCTCGCGCTCCACCTCATGGCCGACGCCTGCCTGGCCGTGAGCACTCGCCACGCTGGCCGCTCGTCGCGTCTGACCACACCCTCTGCCCTGCTCTGCGTACCCCGTTGCCGGCCTCGACCATGGCCTTGCCGAGGCCAGATCCGGCCACCACGCCCCTGCCCCTCCCCTGTGCGCGTTCATGCACAGGAGGGAGGTGGCCTGAGCCACTTACAGGTGGGGCCCAGCCCCCTGTTAAACAAAAAGAAAAAAGAAAAAGGAAATGAAAATTATATATATATATACTAATTAAATAATTAACCTAAATAAGTTTGCTTAATTAACTTAATATTAATTAAACTATTAGTTAAACTCTAATTGAAGCTAACTCAATGACAGCAAGGACCCTCAACCACTGTTCACTTTGACCAGTCAATGATGACTGGGCAGTTGACCCAGTCAACTGGCCCGCCCTGCCATATACTGGCTGGGTACACTTCTAGGTACCCATAGCCTTTTTCTTATTTATTTTCGAGATATAAATAATTCCAGAAAATGATTAAAATTTTGGAAATTAATATAAAATAATCTGTAACTTGGATGAAAATACTTTGTACATAAAAGTTGCTCAGAACGACGAGACGAATCCGAATACGCAACCCATTCGTCCGCCTCGCATCCCTAGCATAGCAAACCCGCAACCTTCCTCCTCTGGCTCATCTGTCCGAAAACACGAAACACCGAGGATACTTTCCCGGATGTTTCCCCCCTTCGCCGGTATTACCTATCCCTGCGTTAGATCACCTCTAGCACCGCGTATTGCCATGTTACGCTTAGTGATGCTTCGATTGCTCTGTTATTTATTGTGTTCCCCTTCGTTACTTCTTTCCGATAGACCCCAAGGCTGCTGGTGACCCCCAGTTCGACTACGGTGTTGATGACCCGTCCTTCTTGCCAGAGCACCCAGGCAAGCCCCCCCCCCCCCCTTTGATCACCAGATAACGCCTATTCTTCTCTCGACTGCTTGCATTAGAGTAGTGTAGCATATTACCGCTACATTAATCCTATCATGATGCATAGCCTGTCATTGTTGCTATAATTGTTACCCTTACCTGCAATCCTAAATGCTTAGTATAGGATGCTAGTATTCCATCAGTGGCCCTACCTTCTTGTCCGTCTGCCATGCTATACTATCGGGTCGTGATCACTAGGGAGGTGATCATTGGTATATACTATATACTTTATACATGATACATGTGGTGACTAAAGTCGGGTCGGCTCATGGAGCACCCGCAAGTGATTCACGGATTGGGGGCTGAAAGGACCTTTGTCCCAACAGCCCTCTGAGTGGATCTTTGTGGCGGAGCGACAGGGCAGGTTGAGACCGCCTAGGTGAGAGGTGGGCCTGGCCCTGGTCGATGTCCGCGGTTACATCATTAACACGCATAACGATATCTTGGTATTTGATCTGAGTCTGACCATTTGGTCTATGCGCACTAACCAGCTACGCGGGAACAGTTATGGGCACTCGACGTCGTGGTATCAGCCGAAGCCTTCGTGATGTCAGCGAATGAGCGGCGCTACCGGATTGGAACGTAGGGCTGCTCTTGTATTAAGGGGCTAGTTACGCTTCCGGCTGCGTTACGCGAACGCGGTGTGTGCTAAGGGCGATGGGCCCAGACCCCTGTGCGCTTAGGTTTAGACCGGCGTGCTGACCTCTCTGTTGGCCTAGGTGGGGCTACGACGTGTTGATCTTCCGAGGCCGGGCATGACCCAGAAAAGTGTGTCCGGCCAAATGGGATCAAGCGTGTTGGGTTATGTGGTGTACCCCTGCAGGGAAGTTTATCTATTCGAATAACCGTGATCTTCGGTAACAGGACGACTTGAAGTTGTACCTTGACCTTATGACAACTAGAACCGGATACTTAATAAAACACACCCTTCCAAGTGCCAGATACAACCCGGTGATCGCTCTCTAGCAGGGCGACGAGGAGGGATCGCCGGGTAGGATTATGCTATCTGATGCTACTTGGTGAACTTACCATCTACTCTCTTCTACATCTTTGCAAGATGGAGGTGGCACAAGCGTAGTCTTCGACGGGATTAGCTATCCCCCTCTTATTACGGCATTCTCTGATTCGATCCACCGATATGGCCCTTTACACATATACTCATGCATATGTAGTGTAGCTCCTTGCTTGCGAGTACTTTGGATGAGTACTCACGGTTGCTTTTCTCCCCCTTTTCTCCCTTTCCCTTCTACCTGGTTGTCGCAACCAGATGCCGGAGCCCAGGAGCCAGACGCCACCGTCGACGACGACTCCTACTACACCGGAGGTGCCTACTACTAGGTGCAGCCGGTGGCGGCGACCGTGAGTAGTTTAGGAGGATCCCAGGCAGGAGGCATGCGCCTCTTTCGATATGTATCCCAGTTTGTGCTAGCCTTCTTAAGGCAAACTTGTTTAACTTATGTCTGTACTCAGATATTGGTTCCTCCGCTGACTCGTCTATGATCAAGCACTTGTATTCGAGCCCTCGAGGCCCCTGGCTTGTATTATGATGCTTGTATGACTTATTTTATTTTTAGAGTTGTGTTGTGATATCTTCTCGTGAGTCCCTGATCTTGATCGTACACGTTTGCGTGTATGATTAGTGTACGATTGAATCGGGGGCGTCACAATTGATGAGGATCACTTGATAGGCGGGCACGATCTCTGTTTTGACAAGACGTGTCAATAGAGGCCGCGCCTCGAAACGCGAAGCGGGAGGCAGAAAATGGTTCGAAATGTTAAAGAGGCCAGACGTGGCGTTTCGCCAAAAAAGTTGTCAGTTGACAGACATTATTTTGATTAAATATTTTGCCTTCGTGGTTGAGGGTTGTGACTGTCATACAGAGCCGGATACAATTCTTTTCAGAAGATTGCTTTGAAGTATTCGGGAGGAGGAACCCGCCTTGCAATGCCAAAGACAATCTGTGTGCTGAACATATCGTCATTGAAGACTGGTTCAGGGGCTACTGAGGGAGTCCTGGATTAGGGGGTCCTCGGGTGTCCGGGCTGTGTGATATGGGCCAGACTGATGGGCCATGAAGATACAAGATAGAAGGCCTTCTCCCGTGTCCGGACGGGACTCTCCTATGCATGGATGGCAAGATTGGCGTCCGAATATGTAATTTCCTTCTTCTGCAAGCCGACTCTATACAACCCTAGGCCCCTCCGGTGTCTATATAAACCGGAGGGTTTAGTCCGTAGAGGCTATCAGAATTTACATAGGCTAGACAGCTAGGGTTTAGCCATTAGATCTCGAGGTAGATCAACTCTTGTAACCCCTATACTCATCAAAGTCAATCAAGCAGGAAGTAGGGTTTTGCCTCCATTAAGAGGGCCCGAACCTAGGTAAACATCGGGTCCCCTTTGTCTCCTGCTACCTTCGATCCTCAGACGCACAGTTCGGGACCCCCTACCCGAGATCAGCCGGTTTTGACACCGACACTTCCCCCCTTAGGACTCTTCCTCCTCCACCTCGCCTTGGCGCATGGGCCTCTTGGGGCTGGTGCCCTTGGCCCATGTAGGCTAGGGCGCCCCCTACAGCCCATGTGGGCCCTAGGGGCAGGTGGACCCCTGGACCCCTTTCGTCACTCTCGGTACAATACCGATAATGCCCGAAACTTTTCTGGCGATCAAAATGGGACTTCCTATATATAAATCTTTACCTCGGATATTAAGCGTGTGAACCCTACAGGTTCGAGAATCATGTAGACATGACCGAGACACTTCTGTTGTCAAGAGCCAATAGTGGGACCTGGATGCCCATATTGGTTCCCACATATTCCACGAAGATCTTTTATCGGTTGAACCACGATGTCGAGGATTCAGGTAATCCCGTATGAAATTCCCTTGTCCAGCGCTATGTTACTTGCCCGAGATTCAATCGTCTCCATACCTAGTTCAATTTTGTTATTGGCAAGTCTCTTTACTCGTTCCGTATAGAAGATCACGTGGCTAAATAATTAACCACATTGCTTGCAAGCTCTTTACGACGTTGTGTTATTGAGAGGGCCCAGAGATATCTCTCTGTCATACGGAGTGACAAATCCCAATCTCGATCCATGCAACCCAACAAACACCTTCGGAGATACCTGTAGAGCACCTTTATGATCACCCAGTTATGAAGTGACGTTTGATAGCACACAAAGTATTCCTCCGGTACCCGGGAGTGGCATGATCTCATGGTCGAAGGAACAGATACTTGACATGAAGAAAGCTACGGCAAATAACTTAAACGATCTGATGCTAAGCTTACAGTTGGGTCTAGTCATCATTCTTCTAATGATGTGACCCGTTATCAAATGACAACTCATATCCATGGTTAGGAAACATTAACCATCTTTGATCAACGAGCTAGTCTAGTAGAGGGTTACTAGGGACACGGTGTAGTTTATGTATTCACACATGTATTTAAGTTTCTGATCAATACAATTCTAGCATGAATATAAACATTTATCATGAAACGGAAATATGATAATAACCATTTTATTATTGCCACTAGGGTATATTTCCAACACCTACCCCAAAAATGCTTCCCGTGTAGCAAGCTCTTCGAGGGCCGGTCAAATCAGCTGGACCGAGGACCACGTGTCAGACTTGGCCCGACGGTCAAACCTGAAGTGCAGGAGTCGGTATGGGACCACCAACGCCACGTCCCATCAGCGGACGATGTGTGCCCCGACCCCTGCTCGAATTACCATGCACACAGTTATAGAAAATAAAGTTTGTGCAATGAACCAACACAGCACACACGTACCATTGTCGCGAATCGTGTATGATTATCGACGCATCATGAAAAGTGCACGACCCACCAGTTACAACCTGTGGTTGAGTTGGTTAGGTGGACAGTGGTATCCCCAACCCACCAGGGTTCAAATCCTGGTGCTCGCATTATTCCTGGATTTATTTCAGGTTTTTCGGCGATGCGCTTTTAGTGGGAGGAGACGTTCCTGTCGACGACGAGGCGCCTACGGTGACTTCGTAAATTTCAAGATGATATGCCGGCTCAGTCTCTCGGAGATGCTCATACGGGTAGGGTGTGCGTGTGTGCGTTTATAGGGGTGAGTGTATGCGCGTGTATATGAGCGTTTGTGTCTGTACTGATGCTTAAAAAAAAGTGCACGACCGCAAAGCATGTGCGGTAGCTTCCTATATCACACACTCTTAGCATATCTATCTATATATTATTAAAGGCGAGTTGGTAAGACCACCTCCACCCTCCCTACCATTTTTTCTATCCCACCAATCTATTTAAACGAGTTTTAGCCAACCGATCTATTTAAACCGGTTTTAGACTGCCAAATCAGATCAATCTTCGGTATATTTTTTAACATCTTTATGGAAAGGAAACAATTGGATATGCCATTTTTGCCGTGAGATATTTCAGTGTTTGCAATGTTTAAAATAAAATAATTCTCTGCATGTCCTTTCTCCCCTTTTTCTGTCGTTTTAATCATGCCACGTCCTTCCTTGAGTGGCAAGATGAATCTTACAGTACGGTCGAGATATGTGCCTATTTTAATGCTTATTAGGATCTGTTTTCGTCCTACACCTTTTTGTTAGCTTGATTAAGGTCAATTTCCATCATACGATGTTGTGGTATGTGCGTAATGTTGCACTTTTTTTTCTAGGAATGCCCACCATGGCTCTCTTTATTGAGGAGTTTACTCCTACGCGGCCGAGCGTTCCAACGCCCGATCTCAATCCTTTCACCCCCCCCCCCTGATTCGAACGGGTGAGGGCCCGGGTTGCCAAAACTTCTCCCCCCAATTACTGAAACAGGAAAGTATTACGCTGTCTGAAATTGGCCGTTGCAGCGCGCGAGCGCGAGATAGCCATCCCCCTTTATTGATATCAAATAATATTTACATTCTTATGAGACTACATCAAAGAAAGCTGGGGTTCATCAACCCAATCATAATGAATTTTTATTATAAATATAAAATATAGCCAACTCTTGCATCATACAATCGCTTCTCTTCATTAGGTGCTTCAATTTGACATTCCCATTTGATCTTCAAAACTTAAGCCCGCTTGGAACCACAGTGGTAGATGAAAAGGTGGAGTGCGGGAAGAGAAACTTTAGTGCGTGTTGTGCTTGAGGCCTATTTTGCCTTCTTCCCGTACCAATGCACGGGCATTGTCCTAATAAAATTAGTGCCACAGATACAAGCACTACATGCATTTTTTTTGTTAGTAACCATTTTGTGATGTGCACATAACCATTTTTTCCATCTGAACCGTCTGTAACATTGGACGCATCACAAAACATGGTGCCACAGTGTAGGGTGTGTGATAGGCCCACCATCCTAAACGTTCAGTTCGGATAAATCATGTCAAACCTTTGACGGGTTGCAAATGATTTCTTCTCTCGTCGCATGTGTGATAGATTAGCTAAACGCAAATGAATTCTTCCCTCATTACGTGTGCGATAGGTCAGCTGATCGTAGACGTCAAAGGTTGCAAATGATTTCTTCTCTCGTCGCATGTGTGATAGATTAGCTAAACGCAAATGAATTCTTCCCTCATTACGTGTGCGATAGGTCAATTGATCGTAGACGTTTGCTTTCAAAAGACTGTCTACAGCCTAGCAAGTTATCACACACATTTTTATCTATATCGTGTGCAATAAACACCCCTATCGCACACCATCACAAGGCGCTGGTTCGTGGCTGTGTGCGCGATGAGGTCTTTTAACCTTATGCAATACCCTTAACTGCACTAGTGTCACTTGCAAACATAACAATGCAGGCTCGTGCAGCACGGATGAAATTTCAAACAATACCCACCCACACATGCATGCGCATAGATACACCATGATTTGCAAGGATTTTCTGTTAATTAATAGAATACCATTAATCATGTATGTGCAAATGCATGTTAATATTAGGGAATATATTAGTTACATTGCACACTAATATAGATGATGGACATCTGTTTTACAAGTATTTGTTTAAGCACGTGCATGTCGGCGCAATGCACTCGCACAATGTCGTGCCGGGGCCATCACATACAAGGAAAATAAGCTAATGATCTTTGTTGGAGAAAGGCGTTTTGGAGGCCGAGCTCCATGGAGGCCTTTATTTTTAAAAAATTCAAATTCAAATTTTTATGGTTCAAAAAATTCTGAAAAAAATATGCGTGTATGTAAGGATGTAACTCACATGTGTGTAAAAATTCATGATGAAATACCTTGAGTTGCGACCTGTACAAAAAAGACAAATCCATGGCCCGGGAGGATGAATAGTATCATGTGTTAAACAGCTCCATATTTGTCTTTTTTGCACAGCCCTCATTTCAATGTATTTTGAACTGAAAATTTACACGCGTGTGTATTATGCCTTCATGTATATCTGTGATTTTTTTCAGATTTTTTGAGATGTAAAAATACGAATTTCAATGAAATTTCAAATCTGAATCTGGAGGCCTCACTGGAGCCCGAGCTTCAAAAGGGATTTCCGTCTTTGTTGCCTTCTGACAAGACTCCGAGAACAGGCACCCGGAGGATAGGGCGCAGCAGGAGGTCGGCCTTCCGCCGCACAGTGATGCCAAACACCTCGGCCATATCTAACTCATCTTGTGGTGGACCCTCCCAGTCAAAGTGGAATAGTAGACTCGCCAGGGCGAGCTCAATGTTGCCGAGGCCAAACGCTATCCCCGGGCACATCCTCCGGCCAGCGCCAAATGGAAGAAACGAGAAGTCGGTACCCATAAAGTCATCTGTGCCTGCCTTGCCTAGGAAGCGCTCAGGCCGGAACATCTCCGGCTCATCTGGCCAGTAGCGCTCGTCACGGCCCAACGCCCAGGCATTGATCAGCACCTGTGTTCCCCGCGACACGTCATACCCGAGCACTTGGCATGACTCCCGACACTCTCGTGGGATGAGTAGCGGCAAGGGTGTGTGCAACCTCAACGTTTCCCGGATGACTAGGTGCATGTACGGTAGTTCCCCGAGGGCATGCTCCGCTACGGTGCCGTGAGCCTCAAATGTTCGCCGGACCTCAGCCGTCACCTTCTGCATCACCATTGGGTTCCTGATCAACTCTGCGATCGCCCAGCCCAACGTCGTCGACGCTGTCTCACTGCCGCCGGCGAACATGTCCTGCGCTCATGCAAAACATTGTGAAGTGAGTTTTGAGATTGAGATACCTTAAGAGAAGACACTTTCCATTTTCTAATAAAGTTTTTGCCAAGTTGTAATCCACAAGTACTTCTTAAGTCTCAACCGATGCAGAACATTATAACTTCAGTTTACTAAAATCTAGAAAAGTGCAAGTTGCATTATTTTTCTGTGCAGTAATTGCACTTTTCTTCACCGACTAAGACATAAGAAAATTCGGTTGTTGAGAGATAGACGTAAGAAAATGAGGAGAAGACTATTTTTTTTTATAAATATGCTTGTATATAAAATGATAGTATTAATAAAATAAATAATGGTAGTATTAAGATAATTAATCTACAGTTTTGCTAAAAATCAGACGTCTGATTTTCAATTCACGTCAGGTCGAATTCTGAGTCGTTGGATCTCGTCACCAATCTCAGCGGCCCCCTCCCCCTGTCCCTCTGGGTTGTCCATCGTGGACAGGTTGTTGCTTATGTGGGTTCTGGTCGTGGTCTTTTTTTTATCAGGTTCTGTAACCCGACCCGGGTTCACGAGTGTCCATCAATTTTTTCTGTGGTGGAGGGGAAAGCGGTGGGGAGGAAGGCGAGCTGCCGGCCATGGAGCCATGGAGGGGTCGGAGAGGAGGCCAGCTTCGGCTCCGCCATGGGGCGCGTCACGGTTGGCCGTCACTGGAAAGACAGGTACAACGAGCTTATCTCTTTTCCCTGATGCTCAGCTCATTGAGTTGTCCGTCGTCTGAGTTTGCGTCGCCGCGCCGGACTGCAGCCATCTCTCCGCGCACCTTGGTCTTTCCCCATCCTCCTAACCAAATCCCATTCCATAGGTTTTGTGAGGCAGAGAATCCACGTAGTTCGCTCAATCGAATCCCCTAACCTTGGCACCTGTGATTTGGGTTCTGTCAAAGCGCGGCCGCCGTATGATTTTGTTCATTTTTGTATTAATTTTTGGTGTTCTTTACAACGAGCGAGCTTCTGATTGGATTAGTGATGGGAAAGTAGGTATGTGAGGATCGAAGCTTGATTTTTTTGCTGGGCTTCGACTCAGCAATGTATATATTCTGTGTCGATTGCAGCAGCAGATGTTTGTGTTTGTGCTAGAATGGGGGGCACGCCCTATCTTCTGTCAGTTAGCAGTATTATGTGAAAAAATAGTTAACATTCATTTTCAGTCTGAATAGAGTACTCTTAGTATCTCCTTGTTGTCATTTTAAGTCTTTTATTACATGAATAACCTTCAATTATGAATGAAATCAGTTATTAAGAGTAGAGCTACAGTGAGCAGTTTGTTTTGTACATCCATGAGATGGATCATGTTTTTTACTTCTTTCTGCTAGTCATCAGCTTGTTTTACTTTTTTGCTGCAGCGGTATTGTTATTCCCTCTATTAAAACATGGCTGTGGTAGTACAAGATTAGGTGATGTTATAAACTTGTTCATTTCCTTAACATGGTTGGTTTTGTTCATGTAGACTCCATCTGGTTGGTGGCATGGGCTGGGCATATTGACTGTGAAATGCCTTTTTGCAAGCACAAGCTGATTTTGGGGCTGTGGAGAGGGGTGGCACTGTTGAAATCCAGTATTCAGTTTCTTTTTGTTGCTTTTGATCTGCTTTTTGCTCAGTTTTCAGTTTAATTTCATTTAGAATTTGTCATTCATTATATTTTCCTTTAGTCAATTTCAAGTTAGTTTTATTTCTTTAGTTATTTTTCTTCTTTTGAATTATTCAGTCACTGTCATTTTTCTCATTTAGTTTTTTTCTATCATTCAACTTAATTTTCTTCAGTTAGTCGGTTCAGTATCCCATTCTTCAGTCTGTCGGTCTGCTAGTCTTCAGTTTCTATTAATATTTCACCCTTTTTCATATCTTCTCATTAAGTTATTTTCTCATCAGTTTTTCACATGTCTTTCATTTAGTCACTGGTCGTTTGTCCTCAGTTCTTAAGCTTGCATCATTCTTCGTTTGTTTACTGTTTCTCAATAGCTTTCTTTTATGAATGATGTTAGATAACTTTCAGTTTTTAATCATTGAAAAAATTATTACTCAGTTTGTTACTTCAGTATTTGTTATCATTATCTTGATATTGGTCATTCTTTTGATGTTAGATAACTAATTTTTAGTCAGTCCAAGCGTGAGTCTAGAGTTTAATCCCTTGGTCTCTGACTATTCATTCCATCATTATTCAGTTTGTCATTATTGACAAAATCATTACTCAGTTTTTAGTCTCTAATTCAGTTTCTTATATAGTTCATTTTCTGTTTAATTTATTTCATTCAATTTTCAGTCAGTCTATGAGTATGTGGGTTTCGTTCTTAGTATCAGTCTCCATGTTTTCAGTTTTGTACCAGTTTTCAGTCAGGTTTTGTTAAACAGGGAGTGGCATGATTTGCATACTTCTTCGGTCCCATTCCTCATAGGTCTTTGTCATTAGTATTTGATTAGTGTTTTATCAGTTTGTAGTTCCTCATTCTTTCAGTTTTTCAGTTTTTCCAATTCCCTAAGGATCTCATTATTTTTTATGTTTTCTCTGGTTCTCATTTTCATCAGTTTTCTCTTCTTTATTTCCCATCCTTTTATTCATTCTCTTTTTCTTAGTCTTGGTTTCTAGTTTCAATCTTCATTTCTTCTTATGTAGTCTCTCTTTAGTTTTTCCAGTCTTGTTTAGTCTATCTTCAAATTCTCTTCCTATTCTGTTATTTTGATCTTGCAGTCAGTACTTAAAGGCACAATTTTGTTCAGTAAGTCCCTCCTCATTCGCTTAGTTTTTGTTATTTTTCACTCTCTACTTCTTGCTTCTTCTTAGGCATCTCATATTTGTGTGTCATGTGCAGCAGCAAGTGGCTCTTCTTAGGCACCTCATATTTTCTGTGCCAATCTCAGTTTTGGGAAATAGTGTCTATCCTTTCTATTTATTTGTTTCCAATGTGCGAAAAGGCACTTTTTCAATGGGTATTTGGTCATTTTGTTCTCATTGGAGCACATGTGCTCATTTTCCATAGACCAAAGTGGAGATCAGTGGGCATTTGCTCATTCTGTTCTCAATGGAACATTAAGGCACACATGCCGCTTCACACATCTTTTCCTTGTTCAGTCAAGTGTTTTTTTCATTTAGCAAATCATTTTTTCTCCAGGATCTTGTTTGGAAAATAAGGATTTTATATTAGTGTACTGAGCCATGAATTCAACGGGATCAATACGTTTTTTAAGTTCACGCTGAGAAAGAAATAACCAATCCCCTTTTCTTGGGAGGCCCACATGTATTCTTGGATTTCTAAGGGATTGGAGGATTTGTTCTCCTCGGCTACGTGCACATTATGTGTTGTGGTTCTAGCCACCAGGGAGGCTATTTTGTATGATCTCTTTGCGGTGATGCAAACGGCATTGTGCCACCCTTTTGCACTTTTGCTTGACTCGTACAAATATGTCTTCGATGCTAAGCCACCTGTACGTGTGTTCCATGTTGATTTGTACTCCATTTTTCTTGCCTCTATCTCTCTTATGATTTTTCTCCTATTTTCTTGCAACATCTCCTCTTCTATGTATGCAGAAAACCCCCCAAGGAAATTGTTTCTGAGATCAACATCCCTAGGAATGGACTACTATTTGATAGTGGGTGGACTGGGCTACACAAAAGCAGAATAACATGCTTATGTCGATGGTTGAACTTGCTTAAGTCTGGATAGAACAAGTTCGTGCTCAAATTAACAGGGGTGTACTCATCATGATTCTACCTTGTCGGCTGGTGCAATCGAATTTAATCCATTTCGACCTGCTCTAGTTAACCTTTTTTGTCTGAGATCACATTATGGTGGATGCTAATGGTGGTTAATGGTATTTGTGTATGCCATTGTCAAAATGTATGTACTCCATCAGCATGACACATGTCAAACCATGATTGGAAGAAAAAAAACGGCCTAAAACAAATAGAAAAACAGACGACTGATGATTAGGCACTCCCATTAATCTAGGATGAAAATATCATTTACTCTCAAACTTAATTGTTACAATATACTCCCTCCGTTCCTAAATATAGGTTTTTAAAAAAAAAATCAGTGCGGACTACATAGGATACATCCGTATGTAGTTTTTATTGAAATCTCTAGAAAGACTTATATTTAGGATCGGAGGGAGTACATTCTTCTCAACTTAATTATGCGGTGGTGCTTTATTGTCGAGCGGTGACTAGATACAAGGAATTGAAAATCTTTTTTCTGATGCTTTTATGTCCTTTTAAAGTAGTACTCGTATATATTGAGACATAATGAAGGAAATTTAAATCAATTGAGACATAGTAGCAAAACCCAGTTAATAAGTGTGGAGTAGTACTTACGAAGATGACGGATTTGACGGCGTCCATGTCAAGCGGGAACTGGAGATTGCCCTCATTCTCCTTTTGTATGCTTAGCAGCACGTGGAGCAAGTCCTCGTTCTCGCCTCCTCCACCTTCCATTTTCTCCCGGATGATGTTGTCGAGGATGCCGTTCCCGACATGGCAGAAATCCTTGGCGCGGCGCAGGGTCCCACTGAGCCAACCCACAAGCCGGGATGACGGCCACAGGTCCGGGGGGTTGAACCCCGACGCGAACTTGGCGCCGCGGTCGAGCGAGCAGAGGAACTCGTCGCGTTCCTTGAACCGGTCGCCCATGACAGAGCGGACTGTGATGTCGGTGACAAGCGCAGAGATGCGCCTGCTTAGCTCCACGGGGCGTCCGGCCGCCGCGGCTTGGGCGACATCGCGGAGCATGGTGGCGACCTCCTCCTCCCTGATGGCGCGGAAAGACAGGACGCGCCGTGCCGAGAGGAGCTTCAAGACGACGATCTTCTTGATCTCACGCCAGTAGTCGCCGTAAGGCGCGAACGCAATGCCCCGCCCGCCGTTGGTGAGCACGCGCATGGTGGCGTTGAGGGGCCGCGTCGCGAACGCCACATCGTGGGTCTTCATCACCTCGCGGGCACCCTCCCGGGACGACACCACTAGCGTGGGCACCTCACCGAGCCAGAGGAGCATAACTGGCCCATGGCGCCGTGCCAGGTTTCGCATCGCGCGGTGGGGCAGCTGCCCGGCGAGGTGGTGCAGGCTGCCGAGCACCGGCAGCTGCCATGGCCCCGGTGGCTCGTTCCCTGCCGAGAGCCTCCGCCTGCGCCCTGAAAGAAGCACAATACATAAGGTCACGAGAGCTACGGCGCCGAGATAGACGACCTCCATTTGCATCATATACATGGACATGGCAGCTCTGCTTCTAATCAAGGAAGCTAGACATGTATAAGATGGAGCGCGCCGAGTCAGTCAAGATGGATCTGAGATCAGTTTGTTGCAGCTAACTACTCCTGGTATATTAATTATATAAACTACCATTAACTCCGGCTGACATCAACAATTGTTTATGGCGGCTGCTACGGATCAACCGGCTGATCCCGCGCGTGGATCAGCCGGGTCGACAGCCGTTTGATGCTCCCCTAGCTTTTGATGTGTCAGCCGTCAGATATGTTAGCAGTAGAGACGCGTTCCTCTCGTGGAGAGCTGGCTTCGAGCATACATGACTGTTGTGCTAGACGCGTTGCTCGGAGACAGGGAGTAGATGGAGCGAGCCCACCACTACCCATCGATTCCTTCTTGTTTTTTCTGCGACCGATCACTTTCTTCTATTCTCTTTTATTTATAGGACACATTCCTTTTTTTCAAGAAAAGCAAATCGTTGTGGCAAGGTGCACCAAAAAAAGATCAACATATGAATGCGACCGCACACTGGAAAACTCATGAAGCGTCCTTTGCACCAAAAAGACCAACCAACCTTGCAGCGTCACATGGCCGGTTTTGCGGTAAGTAAAACAACTGTGGTGTGCTTTGCGACAAAAAACACAGGGACTCGACTCGCGACATCACATGGTTGACTTTGCATCAAGAAAACAACTATAGTTGCAACAGTAACAAGGGGGCAGGCATTGTACCATTGCATGGGCGGCTTTGAAGTAAGAAAAATAGCGGTGGTGGTTTACTTTGCAACAAAAACAAGATGGCCTTGCAACATCACGTGGTCAGCTTTGCAGCAAGGAAAGCAACTACAGTTGCAATAGTAAATAAGGTGACCGGCGTTGCAACATCGCATGACCGACTTTGTAGCAAGAAAAATAATGATGGCCAGCATTGCAACAAAAATGCGGCCAGCTTTGCAGCAAAAAAAAACACATCGTTGATCGGCTTGCAGTGGTCAGCCTTGTTGCGGCAGAATAAAAGCACATGGTCGCTTGCAATATTGGCGTGCTTCCGCGTTGCATGGTCGTATTCGCAACAGAAAAAAATGGTGGCTCTCTTGCAGCGTCTTGCGGCTGATTTGTATCATGAAAAAAAGTACGACCACTTGCAACATTGGCATGTTTCCGCTTGCAGCATCCCGCGACCGGCTTTGCAACAGAAAAAATATGCATGTGGTCGCTTGCAGCATTGCCATGCTTCCTCTTGTAGTGTCATATGCGTCCCATTTGCAACAACGGCGGCCACTGCTCTTGCAATGTTGGACGGCGGGTTTGCAGCATTGAAAAAATATGTGGCCACTTTGCAGCATCAGTGTGGTTCGGCTTTAGCATTGGTGGTCGGCCTTGCAACATCATGTGGCCAGGTTGCAGCATGGTGGTCTAGCTTTTGCAGTATAGAAGAAATAAGTACGATAATCCTGATACTCGACTACTCGGGCAGCCACTCGATGGAGTTGTGGACAACCATCCGATCCTCCCCCATGAGCCGATGAGTCTTTGCAATAAACCTTGTGTAGCTCTTAGTGCTTTGCAGCACGAGTCTTGTTGCAATTCCAAACAGTTATTCTTTTTTCTGCACGAGCCATTGTGCCTTTGCAACAAGTATTGTATTGCGCTTTTCAGCATGAGCCTTGATGTAATCCTCGAAAAGTTTTTTTTTTCCTTTTTTACAACACGATATGGAGTTGTGTGAGCCGCTGCGCCTTTGCAGCAAGCCTTGTGTTACACTCGGTGTTTTGCAAAACGGGACTTATCGCAATCCCCTGAACACTTTGTTTTCCTTTTTTTTCTATGCACGAGCACGATAGTCACCCAATAGTCAGCTATTTACAACATGGCTCATGCTGCGCTCGTGGTTTTGTAACAAGTCATGTTGTAGACAGCTCAGCAGGGCACGTGGTGTTCAGATGATGCGACAGACGTTTCACGTCCGCTAGGCCTGCTGGATGGAAATATTTTCAATAAATTATTGGCATTTACTTGGCTCGCTTCAGTGATTGTAGTCATCGCTAGGTGGTCTACGAATCTGGATGTAATTTTTATTATTTTTAGTGTTCGTTGTACTGCGATGACAGAAGATGAATAGATTGAAAGTTTTCTCGCCAAAAAGATAAACAAATACAGTATAAAAATTAAAATCGTCAGCCTCATTTTATTAATTTTTTCTAGAAAAATTACATTTTATTAACAGTGAAAAACAGTCTCTCGCTTGCTCAAACTCGCCAGCAAACCAGATAACCATAGGCTCCAGGCACTTTTTTTCTCGAGCTCGATGTTGTGAGGAGTAGGCCTAGTGAGGAGCTCCGTTCGTGTAGTCTAGTAGCAGCAGTGGCGGCTTGGGCTATGGATTGTCTGCCTTGCTGTGGCAAAGGCAGAGAGGAACAGTGCCTTTACCTTTCCCTAACTTTTAGCCGTTGGATTAAGAACGGATCACCCAGATCTGGTGCAACAGGACCACTGAAACAGTGATATGAACAGTGTACGCGCTACAGTGTTGTATGAACGGTGCACGCGCTACAGTGATTCCCTCGATCTGGACTGCCAGCTTTTGATCCAATGGCTCTCCCGGCTAAGGTAGAGGCGGCCTTGCTGAAGGAAAGTCAGAGGATCCGCGCCCGGCGGCTTGCCCTTTGGGGGTGGAGGTGGAGGTGTGACATACTTGAGCGGGTCTGCAGCCGAAGCCATGTACTGGAGGCGAAGCAACAACAACAGCCGCACGCGCGTTTGACTGAAAAAACTGACGGGGAAGACAAATCGTGTGGGAGTTTGGGACTACGTCCCACGCAGGGGACACGTGGTTGGCTGGGAAGGCGACTTATGTGTGCGCCGCATCAGAGCATGGTTTTAATAATACAGTCAACGATTGGCTATAAGGAGTAGTTGACATGTACTTATAATATTAAATTTTAGATGTGTACTACTTTATTAGAAATTGGCCCATCTTACAAGCTCACAAAGCGTCTTGGGTCTCGTGTTGCAGCCGGCTACTAACTAAAAGTCCGCTTTCCTTTCGTGCCTCTTAAAATCCCAGAATCAGTCATCCCAATTAGCGGCATTAAGGTGGCACCGTCTGCACCGGCGGTGAGTCATCTTTTATTCGCGGATGACAGCCTGCTGTTCTTTAGGGCGAGTGTCGATGGAGCGGAAGCAGTGTCAAACCTGTTGGATACGTACTGTATGGCCTCGGGCCAGAGAATTAACAAGGAGAAATCTTCCATCTTTTTCAGCAAGGGATGTCCAGAGATAATGCATAGCGTGGTTAAAGGTTTCCTCCACGTACCAAATGAATCTTTGAGTGACAGATACCTGGGCATGCCAACTGATGTAGGTCACTCAAAGAAGGGGGCTTTCAAATACTTGAGTGATAGGGTTTGGGATAAGGTGAAAGGGTGGATGAGCAAGTGCCTTTCAGCCGGTGGAAAAGATGTGTTAATCAAATCGGTAGCCCAAGCTATCCCAGTCTACTCTATGTCTTGTTTTAAGTTGCCACGAGGTTTATGCGATCACATAAAATCTATTATTCGGAAATTTTGGTGGGGTTGCAAACAAGGTGAACGGAAACCTGCTTGGGTATCTTGGGATATCATGACGCGACCAAAGCATTTGGGAGGTCTCGGTTTTAGAGATCTTGAACTTTTCAACTTGGCCCTGTTGGCACGCCAAGCTTGGAGATTACTACAGGAACCAACGAGCCTGAGTGCAAGGGTTTTGAAAGCTGCATACTACCCGGAGGGGACAATTTCAGATGCAGTGCTGGGTACAAGACCATCACAGATTTGGCGTGCAATCATGGACGGTCGTGATCTATTACAGCAAGGAATCATTCGCCGAATCGGCAACGGCCAAACAACGGAGATTTGGGTTGACAACTGGATACCAAAAGAGATGACTCCACGACCGATATGTTCTCTCGTGGCTGATCCTCCCAGGTATGTTTCGGAGTTAATACTACCGGCTACAGCATCTTGGAACGAAGAAGTAATTAGAAAGGTATTTCTACCGATTGACGCCGAAGCTATTTTGAGGATACCAGTTTGCACACGCAACATAGAGGATTTCTGGGCTTGGTATCCGGAGAAGAAGGGAAAATTCACGGTCAGCTCGGCCTATAAATTCTTGCAACAAACAAAAATGCAGAGAGAGGAATGGTTGGAAGAACGGGGCGGATCATCTAGCTCTGATAGAGATGAGAAATCCTAGAGCATGCTGTGGAAAATCAAGGTTCCCTCAAAGATAAGAATCTTCTTATGGAGGTTGGCACACCATTCACTTCCAACTCGATATTACGAACCGGAGGAACATGTCTACCCGAGACGCTTGTCCGCTGTGTGGATGCGAGGATTCATGGAGACATGCTCTTGTTGCCTGCAATATGTCGAGGTGTGTGTGGGCTCTGTCGGAAGACGCCATTGTATCCAGCATGACCGAGAATGAGGAGGCTGATGCAAGGATCTGGCTATTTCAGCTACACGAGTCGATGGACCATGCCAATTTCTCACGTATGGTCATCACTCTATGGTCGATCTGGTACGCTCGTCGGAAGGCTATATGCGAATCAATTTTCCAAAGCCCACAGCAAACTGTCAACTTTGTTAACAACTACATCAGCGATCTCGGCCTTATCACCGCACAGGAGTATCATCCAGCGCCTATATCACTCGCCCAAGAAAAGCCATTGTGATGGCTTCGACCGCCGGCTGGCAGCGTAAAGATCTATGTAGATGGGGCGCTGGCAAGGTGAAGCAGAGGAGGAGCAGTAGCAGTTCTATGCCGGGACCAGGACGGCGTCTACTTGGGATCATCGGCGGTGGTTTATCATCACACGCGGGATCCCCTTCTTCTGGAGACATATGCTTGTCGGGAGGCACTAGCACTCGCCGACGACCTTGGAGCAGGGAACATCTATGTGGCTACGGATTCCCAGGAGGTGGTTAATGACATCAACAGGGGCACCGGAGGCCCAAATGCATCCATTGTGCATGAAATACTGAGTCATTGTAATAATTTTAGCTCTTGCTCTTTTGTTCATGAGCGTCGGAACTTCAACTTTGAGGCTCATAATCTCGCTAAATATGCTTGTAAGCTAGGTATAGGGCGTCACGTTTGGTTGGGCACACCTCATGACCCAACATCTGTACCTATGACTATTTCTTTGATTGAATAAAGTCTGCGAGATTCCTCAAAAAAAAAACTAAGCAAAAATATAATCAAGCCCATCAACAAGGCAGGCCAAAGTGGCCGAAGGCATAGGGCCCCCAAATTTTTGGGACCTCCAAATCACTAGATACTGTGTAGGCCAAAAAAATCAGAAAATGAAAAAAAAAACACAAGCGAAACGAATGCCCAGCCATCGTGATGGATCGCTGCGGGCCTGCATCCTGCTCACTTCGTCCTTTCATGATTTGGCTGTTCCCTCGATCGTGTGCCCGCCTTGCCCTAGTGGGCCGCTGCGTTAGAGCATCTTCAGCCGTGCCCCCAACATGCTCTTTTCAGACGTTTTTTCCGCGCCGGCGCCCAAAAATCGGCCCAATCACGCCCTCAAGAGCCCGTTTTTCGCCGGTTTGGGCTGAAACTGGCGCCGACGGGCGGCGCAGTGACGCCTCCCCTCCAGCCACGCATACACACGGCGCGGGCTATAAAACCAGCGGCTCCCCCTCGCCGCTGGCCACACCAGTCCGAGCCCAAAACCAGTTGCCGATCTCTGCCTCTCTCTTCCGTCCGCCGCCGAGCTCTGCCTATCTCCTTTTCCTCCCCCTGCCTTCCCTCATCGATGGCCGAACGCTTCCCCGCGATGCCGCAGTGGCCAACGGCTTCGGCCGCTGCTCGCTCCAGGAGTGGGAGGCGTACCTCCTCTTCGAGGCCAACATCCCGGCGCCGCCGGACATGCGCGCCGGGCCGGCGGGGTGGAGGCTCAGCAACGGGGGCGTCACCATCCCTTCGGTGCCCGACGTCGACGCGCAACCCGACATCTTCGCCGCCGAGGTCGACCGTGTGCGTTCGTCCCTGACGGAGGAGCAACGCGCCCTCCCGCTATACGCCGTCGACAACCACGTGTCGTGGGCGGAGTACTTCCAGCACCGGCAGACGCAGCGGCTGGAGTCCACGAACGGCGCACCGGTGGTGGGCGGCGTCAAGAACAGTGACGGGCGCCGCGTCTGGTGGGGCGTCCCCGGCGGCACACTCCACGAGGTGCTGGCGTACCTCGAGGGCGGCAATGACCCGCCGCTGGCATGCCTGCCGGCGGCCGCCCACCCCACGAAGGAAATATGCCCTAGAGGCAATAATAAAGTTATTATTTATTTCCTTATATCATGATAAATGTTTATTATTCATGCTAGAATTGTATTAACCGGAAACATAATACATGTGTGAATATATAGACAAACAGAGTGTCACTTGTATGCCTCTACTTGACTAGCTCATTAATCAAAGATGGTTATGTTTCCTAACCATAGACATGAGTTGTCATTTGATTAACGGGATCACATCATTAGGAGACTGATGTGATTGACTTGACCCATTCCGTTAGCTTAGCACTTGATTGGTTAATATGTTGCTATTGCTTTCTTCATGACTTATACATGTTCCTATGACTATGAGATTATGCAACTCCCGTTTACCGGAGGAACACTTTGTGTGCTACCGAAGTCACAACGTAACTGGGTGATTATAAAGGTGCTCTACAGGTGTCTCCGAAGGTACTTGTTGGGTTGGCGTATTTCGAGATTAGGATTTGTCATTCGGATTGTCGGAGAGGTATCTCTGGGCCCACTCGGTAATGCACATCACTATAAGCCTTGCAAGCATTGCAACTAATGAGTTACCTGCGGGATGATGTATTATGGAACGAGTAAAGAGACCTGCCGGTAACGAGATTGAACTAGGTATTGAGATACCGACGATCGAATCTCGGGCAAGTAACATACCGATGACAAAGGGAACAACGTATGTTGTTATGCGGTTTGACCGATAAAGATCTTCGTAGAATATGTGGAGCCAATATGAGCATCCAGGTTCCGCTATTGTTTATTGACCGGAGACGTGTCTCGGTCATGTCTACATAGTTCTCGAACCCGTAGGGTCCGCATGCTTAAAGTTTCGATGACAGTTATATTATGAGTTTATGTGTTTTGATGTACCGAAGGAGTTCGGAGTCCCGGATGAGATCGGGGGCATGACGAGGAGTCCCGAAATGGTCGAGGCGTAAAGATCGATATATTGGACGACTATATTCGGACATCGGAAAGGTTCCGAGTGATTCGGGTATTTTTCGGAGTACCGGAGAGTTACGGGAATTCGTATTGGGCCTTAATGGGCCATACGGGAAAGGAGAGAAAGGCCCCAAAGGGTGGCCGCACCCCTCCCCATGGACTAGTCCGAATTGGACTAGGGAGGGGGGCGCCCCCTTCCTTCCTTCTCCTTCTCCCTTCCCTTCTCCTACTTATATACGGGGGCAGGGGACACCCCATAGACACAAATTGATCAGTTGATCTCTCCCAACCGTGTGCAGTGCCCCCCTTCACCATAGTCCACCTCGATAATATTGTAGCGGTGCTTAGGCAAAGCCCTCCGTCGGTAGAACATCAACATCGTCACCACGCCGTCAGGCCGTGAAACTCTCCCTCAACACTCGGCTGGATCGGAGTTCGAGGGACGTCATCGGGCTGAACGTGTGCTGAACTCGGAGGTGTCGTACGTTCGGTACTTGATCGGTCGGATCGTGAAGACGTATGACTACATCAACCGCGTTGTGCTAACGCTTCCGCTTTCAGTCTACGAGGGTACGTGGACAACACTCTCCCCTCTCGTTGCTATGCATCACCATGATCTTGCGTGTGCGTAGGAATTTTTTGAAATTACTACGTTCCCCAACAGTGGCATCCGAGCCTGGTTTTATGCGTAGATGTCATATGCACGAGTAGAACACAAGTGAGTTGTGGGCGATATAAGTCATACTGCTTACCACCATGTCATACTTTGGTTCAGCGGTATTGTTGGACGAAGCGGCCCGGACCGACATTATGCGTACGCTTACGCGAGACCGGTTCTCCCGACGTGCTTTGCACAAAGGTGGCTAGCGGGTGTCAGTTTCTCCAAATTTAGGTGAACCTTGTGTGGCTACGCCCGGTCCTTGCGAAGGTTAAAACAACACCAACTTGACAAACTATCGTTGTGGTTTTGATGCGTACACTACTAGGGAAAACCTTATACACAGAATCTTAGCAGCAGCGCGGCACAAAAAGAAGCGCTACTGCTAATTAGCAGTAGCACGGGTTTTTAACCCTCGCTACCACTAAGTTGATAGTAGTAGCGCGGGATTTTAACCCTCGCTACTACTAAGCGGTCTCTAGCGTGCCCCCCGACACATGCCATAGTAGTAGCAAGGGGTATAAACCCGCGCTACTACTAAGTTGATAGTAGTAGCGCGGTTTTATACCCCTCGCTATTACTAAGTACGAGGTAGGTGAAGTCGCCATATCCTCGGCCGAATCCCCATCTCCTCCCCCAAATCCCTCCTCTCTTCCACCACTCTCCTCTCACTTTCCATACGCTCTCACATGGACCTCTTGCCCATGCACCCATCCTCCTCCATGGCGCCGAAAGAGGCCGCCGCCTCGCGCCACCGGCGTCTAGGAGCTCGCCGGTCTTCCACCGACGTCTAGGAAGCCGCCGCCCCACGCCACCACACCGGAGCACCTCGCCACCGGTGACTAGCTCCGCTGCTCCCTACATCACCTTCCTCTCTCTCCCTCGGTTTTCCTTTTCTCTCTCTCCCTCTGGTTTGGCTCACCCTCCCATGTACATGCCCGTGCAGGTCGTCACCATGGATGACCCGGAGCTATCTGGCATGGTCGGGAAGAGGAGCCCCACGCCGCGGCCTGGCTCTGCCATAGAAATGGGCCCTCTCCAACAGCCACTGCTGGATCTGGTCTTCCGCTGTCCGTTCATGCCTTCGGCGACGCCAATCATCGCTAGATCTTACCATTGCTGCCATTGACAGCACGCACGGGATCGAGATTTTTGTTTTGTTTTTGAAAGTAATAGCGATGGCGCTGGGTATAAGACCCGCTTCTGACTAATTAGTAGTAGCGCTGTTTGCAACGCACTTCTGACTAACCACGTATAGCGATGGCGTCTGTCAACACGCCGCCATCGCTACAAGTTAGCTGTGGCGCCATATCAGTAGCGCGGGCACCCGCACTACTGATACACACAAAACCCGCGTTGCTGCTAGGCTTTTCCCTAGTAGTGGTAGGTAAGAACGGTTCTTGCTAAGCCCGTAGCAGCCACGTAAAACTTGCAACAACAAAGTAGAGGACGTCTAACTTGTTTTTGCAGGGCATGTTGTCATGTGATATGGGCAAGACGTGATACTATATTTTATTGTATGAGATGATCATGTTTTGTAACCGAGTTATCGGCAATTGGCATGAGCCATATGGTTGTCGCTTTATTGTATGCAATGCAATCGCCCTGTAATGCTTTACTTTATCAGTAAGCGGTAGAGAAAGTCGTAGAAGCATAAGATTGGCGAGACGACAACGATGTTGCGGTGGAGATCAAGGTGTCGCGCCGGTGACGATGGTGATCATGACGGTGCTTCGGAGATGGAGATCACAAGCACAAGATGATGATGGCCATATCATATCACTTATATTGATTGCATGTGATGTTTATCTTTTATGCATCTTATCTTGCTTTGATTGACGGTAGCACTATAAGATGATCCCTCACTAAATTATCAAAGTATAAGTGTTCTCCCTGACTATGCACCGTTGCGAAAGTTCTTCATGCTAAGACACCACGTGATGATCGGGTGTGATAGGCTCTACGTTCAAATACAACGGGTGCAAAACAGTTGCACACGCGGAATATTCAGGTTAAACTTGACGAGCCTAGCATATAACAGACATGGCCTCGGAACACGGAGACCGAAAGGTCGGCGTGAATCATATAGTAGATATGATCAACATAGTGATGTTCACCATTGAAACTACTCCATCTCACGTGATGATCAGACATGGTTTAGTTGATATGGATCACGTGATCACTTAGAGGATTAGAGGGATGTCTATCTAAGTGGGAGTTCTTAAGTAATTTGATTAACTGAACTTTAATTTATCATGAACTTAGTCCTGGTAGTATTAGCATATCTATGTTGTAGATCAATAGCTCGCATTTAGCTCCCTATTTTATTTTGATATGTTCCTAGAGAAAACTAAGTTGAAAGATGTTAGTAGCAATGATGCGGATTGGATCCGTGATCTGAGGTTTATCCTCATTGCTGCACACAAGAATTATGTCCTTGATGCATCGCTAGGTCACAGACATATTGCAGAGGCGGAATCACGGGCGTTATGAACGTTTGGCTAGCTCAATATGATGACTACTTTATAGTTTAGTGCACCATGCTTAACGGCTTAGAATCGGGACTTCAAAGATGTTTTGAACATCATGGACCATATGAGATATTCCAGGAGTTGAAGTTAATATTTCAAGAAAATACCCGAGTTGAGAGATATGAAGTCTCCAACAAGTTCTGTAGCTAAAAGATGGAGGAGAATAGCTCAAGCAGGGAGCATGTGCTCAGATTGTCCGGGTACTACAATCGCTCGAATCAAGTGGGAGTTAATCTTCCAGATAAGATAGTGATTGACAGAATTCTCTAGTCACCATCACCAAGTTAGTAGAACTTCGTGATGAACTATAATATGCAAGGGATAAGAAACAATTCCAAGCTCTTCGTGATGCTTTGAAATCGTGAAGGTAGAAATCAAGAAAAGCATCAAGTGTTGATGGTTGACGAGACCACTAGTTTTAAGAAAAGGGCAAAGGGAAGAAGGGGAACTTCAAGAAGAATGGCAAGCAAGTTGCTGCTCGAGTGAAGAAGCCCAAGTCTGGTCCTAAGCCTGAGACTAAGTGCTTCTACTGCAAAGGGACTGGTCACTGGAAGCGGAACTACCCCAAGTATTTGGCGGATAAGAAGGATGGCAAAGTGAGCAAAGGTATATTGGATATACATGTTATTGATGTGTACTTTACTAGTGTTTATAGCAACCCCTCGGCATTTGATATTGGTTCAGTTGCTAAGAGTAGTAACTCGAAACGGGAGTTGCAGAATAACAGAAACTAGTAAAAGGCGAGGTGACGATGTGGGAAGTAGTTCCAAGATTGATATGATCATCATTGCACACTCCCTATACTTTCGGGATTAGTGTTGAAACTAAATAAGTGTTATTTGGTGTTTGCGTTGAGCATGAATATGATTTGATCATGTTTGTTGTAATACAGTTATTCATTTAAATTAAAGAATAATTGTTGTTCTGTTTACATGAATAAAACCTTCTATGGTCATACACCCAATAAAATGGTTTGTTGGATCTCGATCGTAGTGATATACATATTCATAATAATGAAGCCAAAAGATGCAAAGTTAATAATGATAGTGCAACTTATTTGTGGCCTTTGCCGTTTAGGTCATATTGGTGTAAAGCGCATGAAGAAACTCCATCTGATGGGATTTTGGAATCACTTGATTATGAATCACTTGATGCTTGCGAACCATGCCTCTTGGGCAAGATGACTAAAACGCCGTTCTCTGGAACAATGGAGCAAGCAACAGATTTGTTGGAAATCATACATACTGATGTATGTGGTCCGATGAATATTAAGGCTTGCGACGGGTATCATTATTTTCTGACATTCACAGATGATTTGAGCAGATATGGGTATATCTACTTGATGAAACATAAGTCTGAAACATTTGAAAAGTTTATGTAATTTCAGAGTGAAGTGGAAAATCATCGTAACAAGAAAATAAAGTTTCTACGATCTGATCGTAGAGGAGAATATTTGAATTACGAGTTTGGTCCTCATTTGAAACAATGCGGAATAGTTTCGCAACTCACGCCACCTAGAACACCACAGCGTAATGGTGTATCCGAACATCATAACCGTACTTTATTGTATATGGTGCGATCTATGATGTCTCTTACCGATTTACCGCCGTCGTTTTGGGGTTATGCATTAGAGACAACTGCATTCACGTTAAATAGGGCACCATCTAAATCCGTTGAGACGACACCTTATGAACTTTGGTTTGCCAAGAAACAAAAGTTGTCGTTTCTTAAAGTTTGGGGTTGCGATGCTTATGTGAAAAAGTTTCATCTTGATAAGCTCAAACCCAAATCGGAGAAATGTGTCTTCATAGGATACCCAAAGGAGACAGTTGGGTACACCTTCTATCACAGATCCGAAGGCAAGACATTCGTTGCTAAGAATGGATCCTTTCTAGAGAAGGAGCTTCTCTCGAAAGAAGTGAGTGGGAGGAAAGTAGAACTTGATGAGGTAATTGTACCTGCTCCCTTATTGGAAAGTAGTTCATCGCAGAAACCAGTTTCTGCGACACCTACACCAATTAGTGAGGAAGTTAATGATGATGATCATGAAACTTCAGATCAAGTTATTACTGAACCTCGTAGGTCAACCAGAGTAAGATCAGCACCAGAGTGGTACGGTAATCATGTTCTGGAGGTTATGTTACTAGACCATGACGAACCTACGAACTATGAAGAAGCGATGGTGAGCCCAGATTCCCAAAATGGCTTGAGGCCATGAAATCTGAGATGGGATCCATGTATGAGAACAAAGTGTGGACTTTGGTTGACTTGCCCGATGATCGGCAAGCCATTGAGAATAAATGGATCTTCAAGAAGAAGACGGACGCTGATAGTAGTGTTACTATCTACAAAGCTAGAATTGTCGCGAAAGGTTTTCGACAAGTTCAAGGTGTTGACTACGTTGAGAGTTTCTCACTCGTATCTATGCTTAAGTCTGTCTGAATCATGTTAGCAATTGCCACATTTTATGAAATCTGGCAAATGGATAAACAAAACTGCATTCCTTAATGGATTTATTAAAGAAGAATTGTATATGATGCAACCAGAAGGTTTTGTCGATCCTAAAGGTGTTAACAAAATATGCAAGCTCCAAATGATCCATCTATGGACTGGTGCAAGCATCTCAGAGTTGGAATATACGCTTTGATAAGTTGATCAAAGCATATAGTTTTATCTGAGACTTGCGGTGAAGCCTGTATTTACAAGAAAGTGAGTGGGAGCACTACATCATTTCTGATAAGTATATGTAAATGACATATTGTTGATCGGAAATAATGTAGAATTATTCTGTAAAGCATAAAGGAGTGTTTGAAAGGAGTTTCTTCAAAGAAAGACCTCGGTGAAGCTGCTTACATATTGAGCATCAAGATCTATAGAGATAGATCAAGATGCTTGATAAGTTTTTTCAATAAGTACATACCTTGACAAGATTTTTGAAGTAGTTCAAAATGGAACAAATAAAGAAAGAGTTTCTTGCCTGTGTTACAAGGTGTGAAATTGAGTAAGACTCAAAGCCCGACCACGGCAGAAGATAGAAAGAGAATGAAAGCCATTCCCTATGCCTCAGCCATAGGTTCTATAAATTATGCCATGCTGTGTACCAGATCTATTGCATACCCTACCACTAAGTTTGGCAAGGGAGTGCAATAGTGATCTACGAGTAGATCAATGGACAGCGGTCAAAATTATCCTTAGTGGAATAAGGATATGTTTCTCGATTATGGAAGTGACAAAAGGTTCATCGTAAAGGGTTACGTCGATGCAAGTTTTGACACTAATCTAGATGACTCTAAGTCTCGGTCTAGATACATATTGAAAGTGGGAGCAATTAGCTAGAGTAGCTCCGTGCAGAGCATTGTAGACATAGAAATTTGTAAAATACTTACGGATCTGAATGTGACAGACCCGTTGACTAAAATCATCTCACAAGCAAAACATGATCACACCTTAGTACTCTTTGGGTGTTGGTCACATGTCGATGTGAACTATGGATGTTAACCACTTAAAGATGTGAACTATTGATGTTAAATCACATGGCGATGTGAACTAGATTATTGACTCTAGTGCAAGTGGGAGACTGAAGGAAATATGCCCTAGAGGCAATAATAAAGTTATTATTTATTTCCTTATATCATGATAAATGTTTGTTATTCATGCTAGAATTGTATTAACCGGAAACATAATACATGTGTGAATACATAGACAAACAGAGTGTCACTAGTATGCCTCTACTTGACTAACTCGTTAATCGAAGATGGTTATGTTTCCTAACCATAGACATGAGTTGTCATTTGATTAACGGGATCACATCATTAGGAGACTCATGTGATTGACTTGACCCATTCCGTTAGCTTAGCACTTGATCGTTTAGTATGTTGCTATTGCTTTCCTCATGACTTGTACATGTTCCTATGATTATGAGATTATGCAACTCCCGTTTACTGGAGGAACACTTTGTGTGCTACCAAACGTCACAACGTAACTATGTGATTATAAAGATGCTCTACAGGTGTCTCCGAAGGTACTTGTTGGGTTGACGTATTTCGAGATTAGGATTTGTCACTCCGATTGTCGGAGAGGTATCTCTGGGCCCACTCGGTAATGCACATCACTATAAGCCTTGCAAGCATTGCAACTAATGGGTTAGCTTCCGGATGATGTATTACGGAACGAGTAAAGAGACCTGCCAGTAACGAGATTGAACTAGGTATTGAGATACAGACGATCGAATCTCGGGCAAGTAACATACCGATGACAAAGGGAACAACGTATGTTGTTATGCGGTTTGACCGATAAAGATCTTCGTAGAATATGTGGGAGCCAATATGAGCATCCAGGTTCCGCTATTGGTTATTGACCGGAGACGTGTCTCGGTCATGTCTACGTAGTTCTCGAACCCGTAGGGTCCGCACGCTTAAAGTTTCGATGACAGTTATATTATGAGTTTATGTGTTTTGATGTACCGAAGGAGTTCGGAGTCCCGTATGAGATCGGGGATATGACGAGGAGTCTCGAAATGGTCGAGACGTAAAGATCGATATATTGGACGACTATATTCGGACATCGGAAAGGTTCAGAATAATTCGGGTATTTTTCAGAGTACCGGAGAGTTACGGGAATTCGTATTGGGTCTTAATGGGCCATAAGGGAAAGGAGAGAAATGCCCCAAAGGGTGGCCGCATCCCTCCCCATGGACTAGTCCGAATTGGACTAGGAGGGGCGCCTTCCTTCCTTCTCCTTCTCCCTTCCCTTCTCCTACTCCAACAAGGAAAGGAGGAGTCCTACTCCCGGTGGGAGTAGGACTCCCCCCTTGGCGCGCCCTCCTCCTTGGCCGGCCGCACCCCCCTCCCCTTGCTCCTTTATATACGGGGGCAGTGGGGCACCCCATAGACACAAGTTGATCAGTTGATCTCTCCCAACCGTGTGCGGTGCCCCCCTCCACCATAGTCCACCTCGATATCATCAGCAAAGGTTTTAGGCGAAGCCTGCGTCGGTAGAACATAAACATCGTCACCACACCGTCGTGCTGACGAAACTCTCCCTCAACACTCGGCTGGATCGGAGTTCGAGGGATGTCATCGGGCTGAACGTGTGCTGAACTCGGAGGTGCCGTACGTTCGGTACTTGATCGGTCGGACCATGAAGACATACGACTACATCAACCGCGTTGTGCTAACGCTTTCACTTTCGGTCTACGAGGGTACGTGGACAACACTCTCCCCTCTCGTTGCTATGCATCACCATGATCTTACGTGTGCGTAGGAAAATTTTGAAATTACTACGTTCCCCAACACCCTCGCCGGAGCACCAGGCCATGGGTGCCAGGAGGTTCGGCTCCTTCTCGTCTTCCTCCTCTCAGTCCTCCTCCCGCTCCTCCTCCCATTCTTCCGGCTCGCCGACGCTGTTCGGCGTCAAGGCCGAGCACGCCGCGGAGACACCGCTCGGTCGACGCACCCGCAGCGCCGGCATCGTCATCAACGAGGGCGGCAGGCGCGCCCCCTCCTCGGCTCCTCCGCGCTACGTCAAGCCAAAGACGGAGCCGGGGCTCCCCGTCGTGAAGACGGAGCCCGGGCTCGCCGGCGGCGTCAAGGAGGAGGAGCTCGACGACGCGGCGGCCCTCAAATGGGCGCGCGATGATTGGGCACGCACGAAGCTGGAGCGCCAGCGCCTCGCCTACGAGCGCTTCGAAGCTCGGCGCCGTGGCCGGGACGAGGGAGGCGTCGTCGTCCTCGACGACAGCGACAACGACGCACTGCCGCCACCGGTCCGCCATGGCGACGCCGGGCAGGGGTCCAGCAGGGGCGGCCGCGCCATCAAGAAGGAGAAGGCCGCTGACGACGACTAGGATGGCGGCGACGTCGGCGACTTCGCCGCGCTCAGCGACTTCTTCGCCCCTTAGTTGGGTTTTTTTTTATAAATAATTTATGTAACATCGAACATGTCGAGTATATATCAAGTTTGCCGAATTTAGCTGAACGTTTTGTCCAATTTAACGAACTTTGCTGAATTCAGTTTTTTTCAAAAAAAAAAAACTGCGTTTGAGGGCGACCCTGAGACAAGCGGCTGGGAACCCGCTCGCCTCCGTGTCGATTTTAACGCCGGCTCGCCCCAAAGGGGCGCATAAAATCATCGCCTGGGGCAACGGCTGGAGATGCTCTAACAAGCGATTGATCAAGGGCACCTTCGCGTGCCGCCGGCCAATTCCTTCCCATCTGCCGGCCGCTGCTCGTCCCGTAAGTAGACTTTGTTTAATCTCCAGTTTCCGGTTTCTTCCTCAGTTCAGCACGCACGGTCAGATCTTCTCATGGGATTTATTAGTCCATGCACCATATACTGTATATACTTGTTCTGCTGAATTTGTTTTCTTCATGTGAGTACTAAGTACATGAAACTTTTATATGTCCGTTTCGAAAAAAAAACTTTTATATGTCGTCATTTTTTAGGCTTTTTGTGTTCTGCCGAGCATTTGTAGATTGTCCCTATTTTCAACAATGTGTAACACACTAGTAGCATAACTGATAATTAATCCTGTAAGATTCTTTGTTACACTTTAGATAGATTAATAATAATTTATAAATTACATTACGCTCTACAGCCCAAGGTTCTGACTGCACATGAATTGGTAGAACAGTTTTATGAAGGTAGGTGCTCATACTTCATTTTTTCCTAACACATGAGGCCAGTTTAATAATTTAGCGCCACCTTTCCTCTTTTAGCACTCATGTCTGATCTATTACTAAATATTGTATGGAGTAATATGTATGAAATTAACACATATTGGAAGTTATACGATAAAAATGGAAGTATGGTTTGATTATTTAGTTCTTTACTTATAGGATTTTTGAAAAAATTCCAGAGCCCCATTTAACATTTCGCACTGGGCCCCCAAAATCCTGGAGACGGCCCTGGATATAATATTCTAGTCTTTATAGCCTACTTAGTCACCGGGTTGAATTATAGCGATTTCCATTGTTTATTCACGATATTAATTTCTTGACTCGAGGCCGGTCCATGTACACCGTCCCGAAACCTCTGCTACTCGGTATCACTAGCTGGTGCTAATCAAGAAAGCATCCCTCATTAAATTTTTTTTGCGGGGGAAAGCATTTCATTATTTAATTAATAATGTTTTTACAATCATTCACAATGATAATGCTAATCTCCTGAGGAACATTTGCTAACCTCTTGAGGAACATTTGCTAACCAACATGCCGTTCGTTCTTGTGCTCGTCCAATGGATGCCATAGCATGCGCAGCCTTGTTCTGCGTCCGATTAATCTTCTTGATTTGAGCTTGCCTCATTAAACTAAAGAGGTACTCTCTCTATATGAAAAGCGTACGTATAATTTTTTTAGGATAAATTATGAAGTTGAGTAAAAAATACGTTGGGAAGATACAAGCCATCATCTCTCTCCTCTTTAATTATTAAATTTTCAATGAGCTAAGACTAGCCACAGTGAGTAGTAACTAGACCAGTAACATGCATATGTTATTAGTCTATGTTACTACCTTTATAAAGGGGAGTAACATATGTATGGTATCATGCAACACTTCATTTATTATGTTATAGACTCATCTTGTCTTGGTATATGTGATATTACTCATAGTACTAGTAACTAGCTATATTACTACATGCCTCTTTTTCTTTATTAATTGCTTGCCACATCATCTATTTTATCTAGATATGTGTGATGTTACCACCTATGTTACTCCGACTATGGGTAGTCTAAGTGCATGTAGAAATTAAGGAGACCATGTGTAGAATGTTATTGGTCTTGATTACCGTGTGATGAGAGAAAATATTTTTTTCTACTGTAAAGTGCATTGGAAAGATAGGAGTACACCTTTTATGGACAAATTTTAAAGCCAAACATACACTCTTCACCAAACGGATGGAGTAGCTAGGTTGTTGCTAGCACTAGTAGAAAAAGGCACATTTGTCCCGGTTCTAGAGGCCCATTTGTCCCGGTTCAGGAACCGGGACTAAAGGATCGGTACTAAAGCCCCATACCTTTAGTCCCGGTTCTTACACCAACCGGGACCAAAAGGCATCCACGCGTCAGCAGCTGGCAAGAGTTGAGGTTTTTGTTTTTTTAAGGGGGTGGGTTTTGGGGGGTTGGGGGGTTAATTTAGGGTGTTAGCTAGCTAATAGAGAGAAGTATCCTCTCTTATCTCCGTACTTGGTTTACCAACGCTACTGCTATGCCTAAACATGGCTTAGATTGAAGTGAAGGCAACATGTGGTGCATGCCGAAAGTAATACTAATCCTAACTTGATCAAGTTTGGATTAGTACTACTTTCGACATGCACCACATGTTGCCTTCACTTCAATCCAATCCATGTTCATTTCACCCACTGATATATAATAACTCTTCATGCTCACATCATGCATCATCATAATAACAAGTCGTACTAATCATCATCATACAACTTTTACTCGTTATTAATAACAAGTCCTACGATCATCATCCTCATAGTCATAGAACCAACTCTACTTAATTGTTCTTAGCACATGATTATCAGTATTAGGTAGGACCTAAATACCCTCTTTAAGGTAAAATAGCATAAAACAATATAGGCCCCGACTCTTCATTATGGAGAATGGAGATAATCCTGTCTCCAATTCTTGCGCTTCGCTTCCTTTTGCTTCCAAGAACCTCCTTACGACTGTCCATACATTTTTTCCATTCTTTGATTACCATGTGTTCACCGGTTTTAGAAATCCGGTATGGACAGGTGAGATTCGTAGGATGACCTGGCTGTATGTTCAAAACATCAAGGCGACCATTCTGATACATCAAATGAGGCACACAATCCATCGGGATTTTCTGTTGAAAAACATAGTAATAACTTCGCAGTTAGCAATGATGTACTAGTTTTAGAAGTATGCAAAAGATGCACATATGTCGTAATAGTAAAAAATCTTACCAGGGTATCTCCATGGAAGTTAGCGTGGTTCAACACGTGCACTAGTGGCACGTATTGACCATAATTTGGAGGAGTATGATAATAGGTATTGTAATTCTCAAGGTCGGTACAAAATGCGACCAGATGATTTTTCTCCTGATAAATTAATTCGGAGCCATCGGTGTAGTGGGTTTTGTCTACCATCTTCCGCACATTGTTTGAAGAATGAAAATAAGCTGTCAATGGAAATAAGCTGTCAACTATTTTGAAATAAACAATATAAATTAGTTAATAACTATGTTTGAGAAACTCACATAGCGGTAGAATTGGAAGCGTATCAACAAGGACCCAAATGTCCATATTGTCTTGCTCGATGTCAGGATCACCAAGATCCATGGTGACAAGCATATCCTCATAAAAACCATACATCTTGCAAAGTGCTTCCTAATTTGGGCAACCAAAAAGGGTTACGCTCTGAGAATTGTACAGATTTACTTCAAAATACATACTATGATGGGTCTTTAGGTGAATTTTCTTTGTTTTGAAACTTTCATGATCTTCAAAATTCATCCTCTCCAAGACATAGCGTCTTGCATGGCATGGGATAAGCTAGTCAAATTGTAAAAGATGAAAATTACACGTTGAAATAGTTGAAGTCGTGCTTAATTAATTATGAAAAAAAAAACACTTGTCGTCGTTGCTTACCGTTTCAACATCGAAGGTCTCCTAGAGCTTGATGCTAAAGCGCCGATCTTCGTCCAGGTGAGGCCTGTCGCACAGACCTCGGTCGTCATTGCACCAGTCGCACTCCCCCGGGAGACTTTCGTCATCCGAATACGACATTTCCTATGTTCATAATTCAAAGAATAAACTTGTACAATTAAATATATGTACTACAAAAACATATTCATCACGGGTTGACTATCGGTCTGTCGAGTCTTTTCTTGAAAACTCTAAGCTCACGTGGTGTATATATTCGACCGTCGGTGATGGTAGCTCCTCCTTTCGTTCCTGGGTGCATTACATCAAATTGTCTAGCACACGGGAACGAAGAAGAAGTTACCCCCACGACAACAGTCGGGATTCTTCGTCCTCTCATATATGGTGGAGACTCTCCCTCACTGATTCCTCTCTGACATTTGCGACCGTCGGTGATGGTATCTCCTCCTTTCATTCCCGAGTGCATTACAACAAATTGTCTAGCACATGCAGGGGCGAAGCTAGCTATATGGCGTGGTTTGGCGAACGCCATACCTAAGCTGTCGTGCAAATACCTATATATACTAGTGTATTAGCCTGGCGTAATTTTCAGGTAGTGGGCGTGCGCGTGCCTCCTATTGGGCTTGGTTACTGCCGATTGAATGACGGGCCGTGCCCATGGGCTGAAGGACACAGACGATCGATCACATTTTCACGACTGCCTGGCAGACTACGACTCTACGAGACGAGAATACGAGTCGTTCATTGCTCGCGAGACGGAGGCGACGCGGCGGCGCTTTAGAGGCTAGGGCACGGCCGCACGGACGCATGGTAGCGGGCAGCCGGCAATCAACCACCGGGCACCGTGGGCGTGAAGGCGGCGACAGGCAAGGCGGCGACAGGCTCCGAGATCAGCAAGGCGGCGGCCGCGACTCGGCGAGTCCGCAGGATTTGCAGATGACGCCGCCGAATAAGAGGATTAAGTATGTAATGAAAGGTATAATTTAGTTATACTTCTTCGGTTCTTCCCCTTGATCGCATCATCTCAATTGTGTCATGTATGTACTCAAGTTACTTGCTTGAACATTTATTTAATTATTCTACTGGTATTGCTCCAACCTCCAATTAGTTTCTCTTGTGTTCTCTTATACAGATTTAAAGAGTATTTTTGCCAAAGCCAGTGGCACTAGCACCTCGAGCCCAGCTCCAACTTTGGAAGTAGTCGCTGAACAACGAGAAGAGCTCGCGCATCAAGAGAATGTGCGGATTGAAGTTTCAGCATCTGTTCAAGAGGAAGAGGATGAAGGCGAAAATTATATTGAGAATGAAGCAATAGCTAGAGACGGGGGAGAAGGCAAGTTCATTGAGGAGTTGCATCCTGACCACATCCAGCCTGATCCCGGGCTTCGTATTCCAATTAATAATTTTCATCCCAACATTAGAGATGAAGTTAGATTGGCTTATGTGGCAAAGGGTCCAACTCGACCGGTCGGTCATACGTACGAACGTGATCATTTTGACAGGGCCTTTTGTGAAGCATGGTATGAAAAAAATCCTTGGTTGGAATATAGCGTGGAAAAGAATGCAGTCTATTGCTTTTATTGTTTTCTTTTTAGACAAGATCCGTGGATAAAAAATTTGGTCATACTACCTTCACCAAAGATGGCTACAGTACTTGGAAGAATGCATACAAGGCATTTCCTCTTCATGTTGGTGGCCCCAGGAGTATCCACAATCAATCAAGGACAGCATATGAAGATTTTAAAAATCAAAGCTCAAGTGTGAAGCGTAAGGTTACAGTCTATAACAAAGAATCATTAATCAAGTATGAGACCCGTTTGGAAACATCTTTGGGGATTGTAAGTTTTCTTGCATTGCAAGGTGAACCATTTCGTGGACACAATGAATCTGCCCTTTCCTTAAATAAGGGTAATTTTCTAGAGATGCTTGATTGGTACAAAGCAAGAAAGGAGGAAGTGAGAATTGCGTTTGATGAGCTATGCCCAGGAAATGCACAAATGATTTCTTCAACAATTCAAAAAGCACTTGCCAAAAGTTGTGCAGATGGGGTCCGAAGAGCAATAAAACAAGAGATGGGGGATAATCTTTATTCGGTACTTATTGATGAATCTCGTGATATATCAGTAAAGGAAGAAATGGCCTTGGTTGTGAGGTAAGCCATTGGTTACTTTATTATGTGTTCCATCTTTTGCCTGGTAATCGCATTTTTCTAATTAACTAATTTTATTATTTCTTCTATGCCTTACAGGTATATGAGCAAGGGAGAAGTTATTGAAAGATTTTTGGGTATCAAGCATGTCAAGGAGACAACAAAGCACACTAAAGAAAGCATTGGTTGAGGTTCTTGATAAGAATGGGCTACTTATTGCAAATTTACGAGGGCAAGGGTATGATGGAGCATCTAATATGAGGGAGAATTCAATAGTGTTCAAAAACTTGTCCGAGATGAAAACCCATATGCTTTCTATATGCATTGTTTCGCCCATCGATTGCAGCTAGTAGTTGTTGCTTTGTCTCAAGATGCTGTTCTTCCATTGAGGATTTCTTTGAATATGTGGCCTTGATTGCTAACGCCGCTGGTTCGTCTCTTGCAAGAGGAAGGATATATTGCTTGATAAGCAACGCATAAATCTGTTGGCTAAGTTAGAGAGTGGAGAAATTTTCTCGGAAGAGGGAAAAACCAAGAAACATCATTGGCTAGACCAGGAGATACAAGATGGGGCTCTCATTATAAAACACTAGTTCGTATAGAATCGATGTGGGATGCAGTTATACAAGTGTTAGCTATTGTGCATGAGGATGAGCGTAATCCATCTAGGGCAGGAGGTTTGGTGCAGATAATGGAGTCTTTTAGCTTTGTGTTCATCATGAAATTGATGTTGCAAATCCTTCGCATTACAAATCAGTTGTCACTTCTCCTCCAACGGAAGGATCAGAATATTGTTCAAGCCATGTCTTTGGTTACAGATGTGAGGTCTTCCTTGGCCAACTTGAGGAACCATGGTTGGGAGCCACTCTTTGAAGATGTCAAGATCTTTTGTAATGTTAATGATATTCCGGTTCCAAATATGGATGAAGCTGTACCGAGATTCGCCGATCAAGAAAAGGAGGGAGAAATAATGTTACTCAAGAACATTTTTTTCGTGTTGATACCTTCTATGCAGCGATAGATGCTATCACCACAGAGCTGGATCATCGCTTTAATGACATGGCTTCGTAACTGCTATGTGGATTTGCTTGTCTTGACCCAAGAGACTCATTTTCCAAGTTTGATTTGGACAAAGTTGCTAAGCTTACGAGACATCTATGATGCAGATTTCTCCAATGATGACCGTGGCGTATGAAAACCGAGCTCCAGCTTGTTCATCAACCACATGAGAAGACATGATGACTTTAGAGTTTGTTATGATCTTGCAAGCCTAGCCAAGAAAATGTTTGAACTTGAAAGAAATATTATGTTCCCTACGGTTTATCGCCTTATTGAGTTGGGGTTGCTTCTACCGGTGGCAACGACATCGGTTGAAAGGGCCTTCTCAGCAATGAAGATCATCAAGACCGATTTGCGCAGCAAGATGTCCAATGGTTGGCTTGATAACTTAATGGTGTGCTACATCGAGAGAGAGATATTTAAAGGACTTGATCTTGATGAAATTAAGAAAGAATTTCAACGTGAAGGTAGAAGAATGCCATTGCCACGTTCTATTTAATGAGAGTAAATCTTCATTATGGGTATGTATTCTTTCTAACTATCTTCACTTGCATAATGTTGTTTATATCATTATATCCTACTAGTTACTAATTCATGATTTATCTCTGGTGTTTATGTTTTATAGGTCATCTTTATGCCGGTCTAGGTAATATAAATGGTTTTTGGCACTCAATCATCCATGTAATCTTCATCACCGAGGTATTTAGAGTGCCAATAGTTAAGTTTTGATTTCGGTTTTATTTGTTGAACACCAAGTAATATTTATCGAGTATTCTAGTGAGCACTTACATAGTTGAATTATACATGGTTTTTTTGTTCAAACACTCTGCCACACCTAGAAATTATTCCTGCCTTCGCCACTGAGCACATGGGAACGAAGGAGAAGCTACCCCCACGTTAGCAGTCGGGATTCTTTGTCCTCTCATATATGGTGGAGACTCTCCCTCACTGATTCCTCTCTGAGATTTGTGACCGTCGGTGATGGTAGCTCCTCCTTTCGTTCCCGAGTGCATTACACCAAATTGTCTAGCACACGGGAACGAAGGAGAAGCTACCCCCACGACAACAGTCGGGATTCTTCATCCTCTCATATATAGTGGAGCCTCGATAGACTTAAATTCAACCCGAAATATCGTTTAATTATGTTTTTAAAAAAGGACATGTCGTTTAACTAAAAAAATAAAACTAGTTCTATTATTTTTCTTACTAAAAATAAACTACTTCTATAGTAAAATAAACTAGTTTTATTAAATCAACTAGATCAACTAAGCACTTACTATAAATAAAATAAAGTAGTACTTACTAAAAATAAACTACTTCTATAGTAAAATAAACTAGTTTTATTAAATCAACTAGTTCAACTAAGCACTTACTATAAATAAAATAAAGTAATACTTACTAAAAATAAACTAGTTTAACTAGTTCTATTATTTTTCTAACTAATTCTATTAAACACTTACTAAAAAATATCTAATTCAACTAACCTAAAATGCACACTAACCTAACATCTAATGCACTAACCTAAATCAGAGAATGTTCAAATAAAGTAGTACTGCTTGGTTTTTTTAAGAAATGTTCAAATAGAAAATTTAGAAAAAAATTAAAGGTTTTGCCTAATGCATTCTTCATATAGAAAATCGTTACTCTGTAATTTAAAGTGAAGAGACTACAGAAATATCCATTTCAAGATTACATGAAAAATTTACATAATTTAATGATTTAGTATTGTGACTATACATAATAATCTGTACAAATTACTAGTATATATACATGGAAAAAAATACAAATATGAAAAAAATGAAAAAAAAGAGCCGGGCGGCAAAGAACACAGGGGGCCGGGCGAGGGCACGGCGGGCGGGCGAGGGCGCGACAAAGGCGACGGTGATGGCGGCAGACGGCGTCGGCGTGCAGAGATCCGGGCGGTAGCGCGAAGCGAGACGCAGGCGGCACGGCGGCATGGCGGCGGACGGCGACGACGTGGGTGACGGACGGCGGCGGCGTGGGCTTCAGGGCGGGGGCGATGGCTACGGCGTCCGGCAGCCTGGCGGCGTCGAGGAGGTCCGCGCGCGTCGTCGGGGGCAAACTGCAAGATGAAAACCAAAAATTTCACAAGTGTTCCTTATATACATGAAGCTTTAGTCCCTGTTCTTGGCACGTTTTGGTCCCGGTTCGTACGACCAACCGGGACCAAAGGCCTCTTTTCAGCAGCCCAAAGGGTGGGAAACAGAGACCTTTGATCTCGGTTGTAGGCACCAACCGGGACCAAAAGGGGGCATTAGTCCCGGTTGGTACCACCAACCGGGACGAAAGGGGTGTGCTGCTGCCGCGGCCAAAACTTTTAGTCCCAACGCGCTAGTTGAGAGGGGCTGGGAGTGGTTTATAAGCCCCACTCCCGCTGCCCTCTCGAGCTCCTCCCAAATGCAGGCTTACGGGCCTAAACACAATATATCTGCCTTTGGGCCTACTGGGCCTTTTGCGGCCCTGAATCCTGTCCTGTGGGTGGGATTATAGTCGTATTCACGCCGTGGTGGCCCAGCGGGTGCCATTTGTTCCAGTTTTTTGTTTTATTTTTTGCATTATTTATTTTCTTTTGTTTTTTGCTTTATTTTTTAATTCTTTTTTGCTTTTAGGTCAGAAAAATATGAACTTTCTGTTAGTGCCATTAGTTTTCAAATTTGAATAGTTTAAATTTGAATTATTTGAAATTTGTGTGAATCACTACTTTTGAACAGTTTAAATCATTATATTCAAAAACAATTTTTGTTATTTCAGTTTCTAACAAATAAAATCTTTATGATAATTCTTTTTGCTATTAAAGTTTCTAACAAAAAAAGTTCTTCATGAAAATTCTTTTTTGCTTTTAATGTTTTGAACAGAAAATACTTTGATAATTTTAGTTTCATAAATTTTAGTTTCATAAATTTTAGTTTATTATTTTTGCTATTAGAGTTTCATAAAAGTTTTCTAGTTCATTCTTTTTTATAGTAGTTCATTCTTTGAGCTATATGACCCTGAAATTCAAAAGCACTTCAAATGAACTCTGAAAAGGTTGAAAGTTGGCATGATATCATCATTTCACCCACATAGCATGTGCTAAAAAGTTGAGAGGGTTATGAAAAAACTGGATGCACTTCGTGTACAAAACGGACAATCTCTTTCGACGTATCAGGGTTTCGGACGAAAACTCATCTGTTACAAAGGGATTTCATTATTTTGAACTTATTTGAACTCCAGACTCTTTGTGTGTTCAAAATGCACCATTCAAAGCCACATCATCAATTTTTAATCCTTTCTGACTTCATTTGTTCTTTTTCATGCATTCACTCATATTTTTGAGCTAAATGACCATGAAATTGAAAAGCACTACAAATGAACTCTGAAAAGGTTGAAAGTTGGCATGTTATCATCATTTCACCCACATAGCATGTGCTAAAAAGTTAAGAGGGTTACGGGAAAAACTGAATGCACTTCGTGTACAAAACGGACAATCTCTTTCAAAGTATCAGGGTTTCAGACGAAAACTCATCTGTTACAAAGGGATTTCATTTTTTTGAACTTATTTGAACTCCAGACTCTTTGTGTGTTCAAAATGCACCATTCAAAGCCACATCAGCAATTTTCTACCCTTTCTGACTTCATTTGTTTTTTTCATGCATTCACTCATATTTTTGAGCTAAATGACCATGAAATTGAAAAGCACTACAAATGAACTCTGAAAAGGTTGAAAGTTGGCATGCTATCATCATTTCACCCACATAGCATGTGCTAAAAAGTTGAGAGGGTTATGGCAAAAACTGGGTGCACTTTGTGTACAAAACGGACAATCTCTTTCGAAGTATCAGGGTTTCGGACGAAAACTCATCTGTTACAAAGGGGTTTCATTTTTTTTGAACTTATTTGAACTCCAGACTCTTCACGTGTTCAAAATGCACCATTCAAAGCCACATCAGCAATTTTCAACCCTTTATGACTTCATTTGTTTTTTTATGCATTCACTCATATTTTTGAGCTAAATGACCATGAAATTGAAAAACACTACAAATGAACTCTGAAAAGGTTGAAAGTTGGCATGCTATCATCATTTCACTCACATAGCATGTGCTAAAAAGTTGAGAGGGTTACGGCAAAAACTGGGTGCACTTTGTGTACAAAACGAACAATCTATTTCGAAGTATCAGGGTTTCGGACAAAAACTCATCTGTTTCAAAGGGATTTTATTTTTTTGAACTTTTTTGAACTCTATACACTTTGTGTGTTTAAAATGCACCATTCAAAGCCACATCAGCAATTTTCAACCCTTTCTGACTTCATTTGTTCTTTTTCATGCATTCACTCATATTCTTTAGCTAAATGACCATGAAATTGAAAAGCATTACAAATGATCTCTGAAAAGGTTGAAAGTTGGCATGGTATCATCATTTCACCCACATAGCATGTGCTAAAAAGTTGAGAGGGTTACGGTAAAAACTGGATGCACTTCGTGTACAAACGGACAATCTCTTTCGAAGTATCAGGGTTTCGGACGAAAACTCATCTGTTACAAAGGGATTTCAATTTTTTTTGAACTTATTTGAACTCCAGACTCTTTGTGTGTTTAAAACGCACCATTCAAAGCCACGTCAGCAATTTTCAACCCTTTCTGACTTCATTTGTTCTTTTTCATGCATTCACTCATATTTTTTAGCTAAATGACCATGAAATTGAAAAGCAGTACAAATGATTCTTTTTAGTTGCATAAATTTTATATAATTTAAGTTGCATAAATTTTATTTTTTATTGATTCTTTTTAGTTGATTCCTTTTCCTATTAGAGTTTTATTAAAGCTTTTTAGTTGATTCTTTTTGCTATTGTAGAATATTAGTGGGTAAAAAACCACACCTTTGGTCCCGGTTCCAGACACCAACCGGGACTAAAGGTGGTGGGCCCAGGAGCAAGGCCCATTGGTCCCGGTTTGTGTTTGGAACCGGGACCAATGGCCCCCGAGGCCCGGCCCGCACCCTGGCCTCATGAACCAGGACCTATGCCCCCATTGGTCCCGGTTCATGAGTGAACCGGGATTAATGGGCTTGCCCTGCCTAGACCAAAGCCCTGTTTTCTACTAGTGTAGGCTTCTTGAAGTGAGGATTATCATACATATGATATTACATCTGTAGTGCATAATATTATACTAGGTTAATATTATATATGTTCTCATTTATTGGCATAACTCATTGTAGCAAATCATTTATTATGATGCAATACTATGAAATTATGCCTTACCCTTTGTTTTTAAATTTAATTTTATGTCAACTCGGTAAATATTTCTAGTTGATATGCATGATACTGCTTTATTATCACTACTACGGAAAAGCAAGTTGACATATTTTTTTATAGGACTCGGGTGACTTGATTTATCATGTCCTAAGAAAATAATTTGAAGAGTAGAGTTTCGTAATTAAGAACTCATCACAGTTTAATCATAGTTCTGATCATTGATTGATTGATTTATTTGTGATGGGAACAACTTGCCATGTCTTGATCGAGACAATGCTACAAAATACTTCAACTGCTTACCGGACTTGTTAAAGAATATACGTCCATTTTGCATCATGCTTTTATGTTGATATTTATTGCATTATGGGTTGTTATTACACATTATGGTACAATACTTATGCCTTTTATCTCTTATTTTACAAGGTTTACATGAAGAGGGAGAATGCCGGCAACTGAAATTCTGGACCGGAAAGGAGCAAATCTGAGAGACCTATTTTGCACAACTTCAAAAGTCCTGAAAATTTATGGAGAATTATTTTGGAATATATAAAAAATATTGGACGAAGAAATACCAGAGGAGGACCCCCTAGGTGGCCACAAGCCTGGGGGGCGCGCCCTACCCCCTGGGCGCGCCCCTAGGGCTTGTGGGCCCCCTAGCAGGTCTCCCGTGCCCATCTTTGGCTATATGGAGGGTTTTGACCTAGAAAAAATTAGAAGAGAGCTTTCGGGACAAAGCGCCACCGTCTCGAGGCGGAACTTGAGCAGAATCAATCTAGGGCTCCGGCGGAGCTGTACTGCCGGGGAAACTTCCCTCCTGGAGGGGGAAATCAAAGCCATCGTCGTCACCAACAATCCTCTCATCAAGAGGGGGTCAATCTTCATCAACATCTTCACCAGCACCATCTCCTCTCAAACCCTAGTTCATCTCTTGTATCCGATCTTTGTCTCAAAACCTCAGATTGGTACATGTAGGTTGCTAGTAGTGTTGATTACTCCCCGTAGTTGATGCTAGTTGGTTTATTTGGTGGAAGATAATATGTTTAGACCCTTAATGATATTTATTAACCCTCTGATTATGAACATGAATATGCTTTGTGAGTAGTTATGTTTATTCCTGTGGACATGGGAGAAGTCTTGTTATAAGTAATCATTTAAATTTGGTATTTCGTTTGATATTTTGATGAGATGTATGTTGTGTTTCCTCTAGTGGTGTTATGTGAACGTCGACTACATGACACTTCACTATGTTTTGGGCTAGGGGAAGGCATTGGCAAGTAATAAGTAGATGATGGGTTGCTAGAGTGACAGAAGGTTAAACCCTAGTTTATGCGTTGCTTCGGAAGGGGCTGATTTGGATCCACATGTTTCATGCTATGGTTAGATTTATCTTAATTCTTCTTTCGTAGTTGGGGATGCTTGCGAGAGGGTTAATCATAGTGGGAGGCTTGTCCAAGTAAGGACAGCACCCAAGCACCGGTCTACCCACATATCAAATTATCAAAGTAATGAACGTGAATCATATGAGCATGATGAAAACTAACTTGACAGTAATTCCCATGTGTCCTCTAGAGCGCTTTGCTTATATAAGAATTTGTCCAGTCTTGTCCTTTGCTACAAAAAGGATTGGGCCACCTTGCTGCACCTCTATTACACTTGTTACTTGTTACCCGTTACAGATTATCTTATCATAAAACTATCTATTACTGATAATTTTAATGCTTGTAGAAAATATCTCGCTGAAAACCGCTTGTCATTTCCTTCTGCTCCTCGTTGGGTTCGACACTCTTACTTATCGAACGGACTACGATAGATCCCCTATACTTGTAGGTCATCAAAGAACACATGCATGTCCTTGATCTATGCATTGCTAGTGGCTTGTTAGACCAAGCTAGCTTGATTACGCGTGGTTTGCATACTCGAACACACTTCTGCTTCGGTACGCCCTCCTAAACACATTAACGGTTGATCGGTCCATACACCTTCATAATAAAGGACATGATGGGCATTAAAAAAAATATAAAGATAATCCCCGTAATCCTTGTCCCTATCTCATACGTATTACTTATTCTCCCGCACACTGCCAGCAATGGGGGCACATCGCCCCGCATCCAACGCCTAGACAGAAAGCAGCAGTTGCAGCGGGATGTCTAGTGGCGTTCATACATAACCGCAGCTTGAGAATGTGGACATGTAATTCGTTCCTAGTTACTCTCTCTGTCCGAAAAAGCTTGGACAAGCTTGTCCCGAATGTATCTAGCACTAACTTGGTGCAAGATACATCCATTTGAGGGACAAGCTTTTTCGAACGGAGGAAGTGCCTATAAAGCATTAATTATTTCCTTGTGAATAATATTTGTAGTAACATTTGTTGGAACACCCTTGGCATCTTCAATCAGGATTTTTAAACCTTGTCGTGAAGTCACTCGCGACACAGTCACATATAGTTGCCCGTGAGAGAACACTGGGTTTGGGAGGTAAACACACAATTTAGAAAGCGTTTTTCCTTCGCTTCTATTTTTTCATCGAAAATTCTTCTACTGAATTCCCATGTATTGCAAGTAGTAACAGAGAAGAGTATATACTTTTTCCTTCTACAAAAACTAAGCATACTTCATATTGCCAAACAGTTTGCCTCCAATATCATATCTTCCCCAAAGGGTTCCAATCGCTATGAGACGTAACAAATGGTTACACAGATTAAACATACCAATCGGAATTGAGATTTGTGGTGTCAAATAAAACAGTTGGAAAACTCGTCAAACGACCAAGAAACAATTTCTCTGGTACCACGTGTGCGCACCACTTTACAAAATCTATAAACCTAAAAATTGCAATATATATGTGTAGCAACAAAACTAAGAAAAATATACTGGAAGACTAAGATGATTGTTTTCTCAATAGTTTCTACAGATAAGCTGAAATTTTAATTATAGTTTGAGGAACTAAAATCATGGTATATGTATGAATAGTAGCTGAGTAGAATGTTGCCCAGTTACCGATTTCTAAGCCCAAGGAATAGGAATCAGAAAATTTACCAGTAGGTACCTTCGCTATAGAAGAGATTACATGGTGTTGCCGGAAGGGATGCATATCACAGCTTCTGCATCTTGTCCCTACATTTACATATACGAAATATGTAAATCCTTCTATAAACTTCAAAGTGAATCTGGCTCGCCCATGTTTGATTTGTTCATGTAGCAGCTACTACAGGGATAACATACTGCAGTAGGAGATGCAGACCAAGCCCCTTATGGCTCTCCACTGCCCATGTCCGCTGTATCAACCATGGGGACTGCAGTTAAATTGTCGGATCTTTAGACAGTAATAATATGTAAGCCATAAGAGAGACGGATAGGTTATACGTGTCACTGTAGTGTAAAGGACCGTTGGAGGCAGGAGATTGAGCACTGTTATCCAGCTCAAACTCTGCAGAAGCACCGTAGCGCATGCACAGGATGGCAATCCAAGATTGGAAGAAGAAAGCACCAAAGAAAGAAACTATGGCATCCAAACAACCATAGCCAAGCTAAGATGAATTTACATGGCAATAAAGTACTGTACCAGTGCTATATGTTTTGGGTAAAATACACGCAATGAAGAAAAAGAGACCACAACTTACACAGTAGTATTTGGCATATATAAATAGCAGTCGAAGCAAACATATAACATGTATCAGAACAGCATTTTCTCAAGAAAAAGCCGAGAATAGAACACAAGGAATATCACCACAGATCTCTCGGCACTTCCAAGTTGTTCTTGGATATCAAGACAATGCATAGCGCAGGGACACAAATCAGCGGATACAACACCTTAAAAGGCCAAAAAACTGCAGCTATATAATGTGACCCAGACTCAACTAATACCTTTCTGCCAACCTAGCAGATACAGCCCTAAGCTTAGAATAGACCTTGCCGGCAGGAGAACCTAAGATAAGACTACAGAGTGAATCCCTGGCAACCTTGATGTTAACAAAGGATCCGAGTATGTGGATCTTCGTATCAGCGATAACTATGCGAGTCCTGGTAGAGTTCTCAATGGCATACTTGGTCTTGCCTCCTTTCCCTGATAGGCGCCCAATGGCACGCGACAGATGCTCCCCTCTGAGTGTCTTCACATCCTTGATCTCGAAGGAGTCCACATACAGGTCATCAAGACGAAGCAAGGCAACGGCATCGGCAATGTCAAATCCAAGCATAAAAGCATGCACGAAGTCCGCGCACTTCTGAAGGTTGCTCACATCTGGTGTATCATGCCTTGTCTTCAGCTCGACCCTTTTTGCCTGTAAAAAACAAAACAGACTAATGAAATTGCTGCAAAGGAGACAGAAAAATGCTTAACATTCAGATATCTGACAAGTTCTGCCCCAATAATAAGCACTGGAAGAACTCCCTGCAGACCCAAAAACCATGAGAGAAACACCAGCCACAAGGCAAACCAATTGAGTCACGTGTATCTGTATTCTTCTAGAACACTATGTTTTCCCACCAAAATAAGAACACCACTAAGCTAATTGATCAGGTCAAGTGCTCAGTTAGTGGCAATAATTCGAATCAGTAGCTTCATCATGATGAACTGAAATAAATATGTATATGCAAATAATCAGGATAGCCAGCAGACGTTTACTTGCTTCAAGACATACTGCTAGCGTTTATCCAATCGATCGAATTCATGAAGAATCCTCTAATCAAAGCTAATCGATCAGATTCAATACATACTGCTAACACACTGAACAATTAAGTTCGAAAAATAGTCTATTTTATCACCATGACTATCATGACACCTCCCATTTCTCAGGTCAAGTGCACTGGGAATTAAATAATGAACACTGAAGTTTGAAAACAGAATATGTTTTATCCTGATAAAAGTGCTAGTACATGACATGCATCAGGTGTATTTTTTACCTGAATGTTTAACCACAGGTGCTTTAAGCTAGTGCGGATTTTCCCCATGATACACAAGTGCTTGAACCAAACCGTACAAGAAAAGATCATCAACAGCAGACAAACAAATTTCTCCATAATTACTCACCGAATGGCGTGATTTAAATGACAGGGAGGGAACACAGGTCACACGACTTCCTCTTACTATTTAGAAGTTGCAGAGACACTAGAAACTGATCCGGGTTACCAACCTTGAGGTTCATGCGGATGTCCACCTTCATGTGCTCGTAGACAGGGGTGTAGATCTCCAACCACGCCTTCTTCAGCGGCGCAAAGCGGTGCGGCGGCACCTGGACCTTGCGGTACTGTGGCCTCCCGCCGCTCATCTCGCTTGGCATCAGGGCGTCGAACCGCGGCTTCTCCACGCCGCCGGCCGCGTCCACCGCCATCGCCCCAGAGGAGGATCCTCCTGCCGCGGCAGCGGTCGGGGCTCTGTCGACTTCCATCGGGCTGCGGCTGGGGTGGGATGGCGCCGGGTAGGAGGCTGCGGCGGGGGTGGGAGGCTGCTAGGGTTTTGGGACTGAGAGGAGTGAACTTTGGAACGGAGAGGCTTATATTGGGCTAGTTTGGGCCAGCGCAAGACGATGCGCTGCTTCGGGAGATTCCTTCCAGTTCCTGTGGTTAAAATCAGAGCTAGCGACATGGGCCTGGCCCAGCGAGCACAATCAGAGCTAGCGACAGAAGCTCACGCCTGTTTTTTATCGGTCTGTTCACTTTTAAGTAGAAAAACAATTACGAGTTCAAAAAAATGTTCAGGAATAAAACATTGTTCGCAGATTTGAAAAAAGGTTCACGAATTGAAAAATTATTCACGGTTCCGACAAAAAGTTCACGAATTTAAAAAAATGCTGATGATGTGCACATTTGATGCTTTTGTAATTGGGATGTGTTGAGCCTTTTCGACATTGGACTTTTTGGGTGATATGCATGATGGGATGATTCCTTGTCCCCGTATGTCTGGAGCCATTAGCATATTCTGGGGGGTCCTATGATCCAAACACACAGTCGCAGTCGAAATTTACTCCTGTATACATTAGCATTATGCTTCCATCGTTCGAGGTCAAGTGTTGTTTTCGCATCAAGATGCCACAGCGGAAATTCACTCCATGTACACAAAGATTCACTTCATTAGTTCAAATTGCCCAGTCTTGCTTCTTTCTATACAACCTTTTTGTCCTCCCATGGTATGTATAAATCTACAAGAACAGGGACATACATATCCTGAACTTTACACTGACGAACCATGTATGGCGACTCCTTCCAGTTCTAAACTGTGTTGCTAAAGTTGCTATACATTTTTGAAGGGCACAACGCGACACCCGGGAGTTCATAAGGATCATAACTACTACATCCATGTACAAGAGAGGAGCAAAGCCCGTCGACTCTTTCCGTGCTCTGGTTACTTCAGACACATGTTCTTGCAAGACAGCTTCACACACTAGCTTACAGTAAGTGGAATGCCCACATAACAAATGCTATTTACCCTTTTCTGAATCCAAGGGCTCGGTTAGCTTATCCTTAAATGGTAAGGCGGATGATGATGATCCAATTTGCGCGTAATTAAGCGTCTGGGATCACCTTTGCCCCCTTCGCAACATATGTCATTGGATGATAGAATCCCGGTAGTGAAAAAAGAATTGTCTGGTTTGGCGACTCCAGGGATTATGTGCCAGGGAAAGGTCCACCTGAACTGGAAAGCATTATGAATGCACAGACGACGGAGAGTGAGAATACGGAAACCCATGTATTCTCTGTGTACATCTCCATGGCATCTGTGAAGGAAAAGCGTGTTCGACTTTCAGCCCAATTGCGAATTCTATCAGCCTCGGCTGCATACACTGCTCTCCCCTGCAGTAGGTAGACGACCGGTCAGAATCTGCAAGAGATAGATCAACAAAATAGAGGGGTATAATAGAAAGAAGCAGGAGCCTACCTCTTCGTCAAACCACCGGCCTCGGCGAACCCATGCAGTAACCAAGGCAAGCAAGATTCTTGGTGGTGTCAAGTAGTTTACTGCCTTTCCACTTCCTTTCACAACTCGCATTCTTGGGACCAATGTCCTTGCTACTGTTTCTGGAAGCTCGCATATTATATTGAACATCTGTTTATTTTGGAGAGATGAACCACTGCAAAGAATAGACTGTAGATTAACAACATGAGAGCGGCATGTATATACTATATATAAGGAGAGAGTTGCAGAGTACAGAATGAACTTTTTTTTCTTGCGCCAATAGAATCCTGGCATCTGAAGAGGTCAAGTAACTTAAGAGGTTACCTTAGAAGGAGATCTGTAAGGACCATTCCAGGAGACGCAGTGTGTACTCCAACTTTTGATCTTCTGCTTTCCTTCATAAGCGATGCTTGGAACTGCCTTAGTCCACACTTAGTTGAGCCATAACTGTAAAATTGCAAATCAGCATCAGATTTAGTTTCATTGTAAAAGCAGGAGCGTCAAATACAATGCATCATGAAGTTTTAGACAACAAGAAAAGCAGGACACATCATCTCTACAATGTAAGTGTTAAAGAAATGCGTAGCAGATAATTCGATGGCTGAGGTGCTTACACAGCTGTCAACGGTGTGCTTGATCCTCCAGATCCTGCTCCATCCATGTTGAATACATGACCTCCCTTCTCTTGGTATTGCATGACATCCATAGCTTCTCTGGTGCAGAGCAAAGAACCAACTAGGTTTGTTGAGACGATCTGCAAATAAACCAAGGAAAACAGTTTTAAGGAATAGTGAAATCAGATTGGATGATCGAGCCAGTTATAGTTTTCCTGTCATTAAAAGGAAGCATTACGGACAGATAGAAGATATCGATGAACAAACCTGGGTAATATCTTCATCTGAAAAATTTACCAATGGCCTAAAACCTTTGTTTGTGCCAGCATTATTTATCTGTAGATAAATTAAAAGATCGTATTTAGAGCAGTCTTCAACGCATAAATACAGAATAAAATGAAAGGGTATAAGTCGGTAAAGTTGTACTTTTCTACTGAATCTAAGTGACTCTTGAGGTGAAAATGCAGAACAGATGCCTAGCGGCATCCATTTCTACAGAATTACTTACCCAAATGTCAATTGAACCCAGCTCACCAACAGCAAAATTTACAAGCTTTTTTACATCTTCTGGTTTGCAAACATCACAAGATGTACCAACAACCTTAGCTTGTAATAAAGTTTCTCTTTGTTTCTTCTTGGCAACTGACAAGCCCTCCTGTATGTTCTCTTCAAGCTCATTGATGGTCTGAAGAACTGAATCAGGGCTGCCAATAGAAATGGAGATAGTAAGAAAACTAAGACAGAGCATTGAACTAAAATTTGAGCGTTATATCGAGGACTACCACACTGGGAAGCAATTACAACATGATCTCCAGAAAGAAGAAACTCCCGAGCAAGTGCTTTTCCTAACCCTCTTGTGCTGCCAAAATAAAACTACATGGTCAATGATGATCATAAAAATAAATAACAACGAAGAAACAGCTTCCCATGGATGCAATCAGTGGTGTCAGATCCATGAAACAACATCCATCAACTTTTACTTCTCACGTTTATAAGGCAACTAATTTAGGGGATCGTAATATATATAACCGCACATCATAATCTCCTTTACAAACCAACAAAGAGATACTACAAGACTTATACTCAACTTATGCAATCTGTAGAAAAAGGATACTGAGGTGAAATAGTATTTCCTATCAACTTATCTTGGAGACATTCATTAGATTAGATTATTTGTTTTGTTCTATATTAAGAGCAAGCACACTACTTCCTGGGAAAAGATTCACATGGCAATGTCAGAAGAAGAATGTAAAATGAGCTACCTTCCCGTTATGACAACATTGCGAGGTCCAGCTTTACAGTGTTCCTCTAGGACACTGTTTGCACCTAGCATTGTGCCGATAATTACTCCACCAAGCCAGCTATACCAAATTAGTGCATCCGTTTGGCTGTCTCCACCTAAATACAGAGGTAGACACATTATTAACTGAAACCCTGCGAGTACTTTATATGAAACAAAGAGAAAGGAAGAATACAAAGGCAATGCAGTAGACTGTACAAGAGTATATTACTGACCTGATAACTGAAATCCAACTGCTAGTACAACACCACTGCTCATCATAGTGATAACGTATCTGCCTACCTGAGTAGCAACCTGAGAGGAGAAGGAAATCAGTGAATACAGATCATCTATGTTTCAGAGGAGTACAATGTGTGACCTGTTTCAGAACAAAAAAAGATGAAATTCTTTACTGTTGAGCATGCAAAGAGTCAACATGGCAATTGTAAGTATATACCACATGACTGGACGGCTCAAATGGATAATATATGAGTAGGCACGATGCAGCCAATCTAAGTAGCAACAAATTTTGAACAGACCTTACGAATAAGCAGACAACGCACAGGCAATTAGGTTAGAATCAGGTGACGGTGGACATTTGGTTCAGAGCCACAAGTAGAATGACACTACCAACATCAAACCATATCCTCATCCCACCTCACCATATGACTCTTTAAACTAAAAAAACACAGTAACGTTTAGCTTAACTACACACCGTTCACACAGCAATTTTAGGCTCCTAATGTGCACTTTTTTTAGATGACTTAGATTTAGCAACCAAAAAAACAGGCAATATAGAATTTAACAAAACCTAACACGCCGATCAGCGTCTCACACATCTAGCGTGCCACATCGATTGTGCCACTACTGGTGGGTTGAAATCCTAAATTCCCTAGAAGAGAAGATTGGAACATGTGTAGGGCCATTTTCAGCATTTGATGGGAGCAATTCTCGCACCCATGCAGCTTAATTACGATACCTATCCCCATATCTGCATATGCATAAGGTGGTACAGTAAGTTAACCAAGCACCTAGCAACCGATCAATCGGAAAAAATAAACCATATCATCTAGAGCAACTGCATGTATCGGGCGATCGACGGTTCGCGAACGGAGCTCACCGAGAAGAAGATCTCCTCGGCCTTCTCGACGGCGAGCTCGTACTGTTGCTGCCCGCCATACACCTCCGCCGCCGCCGACCGGGACCCCGCGAGCCCCTGCATCGCCGCCTTCAGCGTGTACAGCGGCCCCTTCCTGCGCTTCCGCGGCTCGGTCGGCGGCGACAACGGCTTCTCGTCGTCCCCGCCGGCCTCCTGCTTGAACGCGCGGCAGCGGAGGAGGGAAGGGCGGTGGCACGCCTGAGAGACGACGGCCTCCGGAGAGCGGCGGAGGCGGCCGTGGACGGAGAGGTGGACGACCGCGGCGGCCATGGCTCGCTTCCCCCGGAACCGGAGGAGATAAGGATCCTGTGCTCTTCCTCTCGCTCCTGTCGGCTCTCGCTCGTACTGTGTGCGCTCCTTTTTGTTTGTGTGGGGTTGTTTTGCTCCTTAATTTATGGAGGGGCGTGTGCTCTGCACTACTAGTGAAAAATAACGCGATGGATTTCCACGGAGAAAAATGAGCTCAATTCGTGGATACAGGCTCGGGTTGATTACAAATTATGCTTAGGTCCAGTAGGTTCTTTTTGTCTTCTACAATCTCCGTGTACATGCACTCATTTCAACGGTCAGGACGGAGGAAGAAATTTATTAAAAGAAATAAGTTTCTGCTACCAGTGAAAAAAATAGTGTGCAATATCATTGAGAGAAAAATGTGCCCGCGTACAATTTTCAATTAATATTTCTTCCATGCAAAAATAATAATGTTGCTTTTGCGGGTGAAAATTTCAATTAATCTGGAAGTTCTTAGGATCATAGATTCTTTCTTTCTGTTAGCAAAAGTTGTTTGATGTAAATTGTTTTTGTTATCTTGCAAGGTTGTTGTTTTGTTTCACTGCACATTATTTCTCTATCTATATATATTTTCTAGCAAACATAAACTATTCAAATATTGCAATGTAGCAACCATACATAGAAACTTCGAAGTATCATCAAACCATCAAGTGCCAATTTGTATTCCCGCAAAAACCAATTGCATGGCGGTGCTATGAATCCAATCATGTGTAGTCAGCTGAAAATTGAGTAATATGCATTAGTCTATGTTTTTACATAATTTCATCTCATAGTATGTATGGCATTTTTACCCAAAAAAAAGTCATGTAGTCAATTGACTACACAGATTGTGCGTGGCTTCGCCACTGGCTGCATGATATTAGTTAGATATGTCAGATTAGGCCATTGAGAAACATAATATCGACTTGTTGATAGTAGATAGAATATGTTTGGTTAGTGAAGTGATAATCAAAAAGAATTATAGGTCATGTTTTCTAATAGATAGATGTCTGAAAGAAATTTTGTCCAGTCAGTTTTTTCCTGTTTTTATGCATGTTTGCCTTTTCCTTTATTAGTCAGGTTTACCTTTTATATTAATGTGTACTTTTGGATGTTAGGTGTGTGTAAATGTGTATAGTGAAGTACTCCCTCCGTCTCACAATATAAGAACGTTTTTCAATCTAACATAGCTTGAAAAACGTTCTTATATTGTGGGACGGACGGACTACTAAACAATGCGTGTAAAGTGTACCAAAGTGCAAAAAATTCATTACTATATGTTTACTATTGCAAGTTATAAAAATAACAATTTGTGTGCAAGTTATTGTCATCATTTATTTTAAACTTTTTTCATTTTCTTTTTTTAAGGTTAATACCAATGCCACAAATTCATCCTTTCTTGAAAAACTTCGTCTTAAAAAAAACAGTTTCTATTTTCAGTTTTTATATAGGGATAAGATGAATGGCAGTCGTTGATTTTCAATCTAATGGTCCCAACGAATTTGACTGAACACCAAAAGAAATTCAAGCGCCGGATGGATACTCAGCCCCTTTAGAAGGGAATAGATTTCATTCAATGCCAAAGAAAAAAAATAATAGCAATTGGCATCGCACCATTTAGTCATGGTCTAGTGAATTCGGTCTTTTTTTAAACTGTCACCTGGGAGGGGGGGGGGGGGAGGGGGGGAGACCCCCACCTGAATATATTTCAATCAAAATAAGGTTCAGGAAAGATGAGAGGTGAAAAATCCCACCACAATCCGGCATGGACTTTTTTGTCCGCCTTTTTAAGGCGGTGTGACCAGTGAGTGAGATCAGAAATAATAGCCCATTTGGAGAGATGACAAGTTCCTAAAAGTTTTGGCGTTTCGAGCATCCAAAATTTTCCAGAGCATAGTCGACATCTTTGATTCTCTTTTGATTTGTGTTGCTCTTATCATTTTCTTTTTGATGAGATTTTTACAGTCGAGATCAATTGGTGCTGCATTCTATTCATAATGCACATGATGAATATGTTTGAATCATAAAGTTTCCCCGTGAACAAATCTACCGCAGCCATGACTTAAAATGCGTCGGGAAAGGACGGCAATTTGTCAAGAAACAAGAACAAGGAATCCCGCAAAAAAAAACAAGAACAAGGAGGTACCCCGTCGTAAGGATGCTCTTGGTCGTGGGTTACATAAAAAAGTGCGAAAAAAAAGAGACACCGGTTCGACCGGCACTAAATGACACTCGACTGGTACCATGTTCAATATTTTTCCATGTAAAAGATCATGGCCGCTACGGCACAACCACGCCGCAACGGGACAAACGAGCGCCCATGCGTCCGATCCGATCGATCGGCCACGCGGAAATAAAAGGAGAAGGAGAGAAATATCAAGCAAGGCAAGCAGCGAGACGGCCACACGTTGAAGCAACCTCATCTCCCCGGGGATAGGCGCCACGTAACCGCTGCCGGGTCCACCGCCGTGGTCGCTTGCTTTTGGGGATCACACTCCCCTTGTCAAGCTGAATCAGCTCAGCTGCTACGGCCACCGAGGCGCGCGCCGCGACCACGGGCTAGGAATCTCACCGCCTTGCTGCTCTGGCTATGAGGATATTTTTCCTCTGGCAAAGGTCTAGAAGTATCTGTGTATATTCGTCTACTCAATCTCCCACTAGTACCTTTTTGTAGGATATTTTGTTGAATGATCATTTCTCTAAGATATCAGTGGCAGATATATCCAATGTTGGGACCAATGTGATATAAGCAACAAAATGGCGTCGCCTTCCGGACAGACGCGCCACCAAATCCAAACGCAGAGAGAGACAGAGAAAAAAAGCTCCCATAATGAGGAGTGCAATACTCCGTATACGGTATGCATATATGCTAGCGCATTTTTTCAGGTTTTCACCGGTAAACGAACAAAACTCGCTTCCTAGCATCACGCATGCTGTTTTCCAGTCGAGCAAGTTAATCGTACCATATGACCACGCAAGTCCGTGTATGTGTACGCAGCGTGCGTTTCAGCTGTGCAGATGTCTACTGGCACATGGGCGCACGGCCGCCGTGCACGGAACCTCTGCCAAAGGCAACGGAGGGGAAAACATTCTGGGCGGCGAGCCGGGCTGTTTGGCACGCAAGCTAGCGGACCGGGGAACTCGTGGACGGCCTAATTCTGGACTGTTGTGCGGGCTGGTCAGTGACAAGCGTTCGGTTCAACTGTTCGATTTGACAATCTACGCGGAGTTGATTGATTTTTGGTTGATTGGACTTGATGTATGCGTACACTCAACAGCTAGCATAGCGCCAGCAGTAGCGGATCCGGTGTTTGATGTCTCTACGTAATCCAAGGTGTTCCTTTTTTAATGGTATAATATGTGTCTCATTTATACGAGTACGTATATCATAAGGACTATAGCTTATAACTTGCACACAAGTAGTAGTGTACGAGAAGAGAAGTAGTATCACAAATAATACAAGGCATTAGGAAGGAAACAAAAATAATAATATTGAAGTACATGCCAGCACGATCAATGTTGATCAAAATGTGATGCTAAGAAATCTTAACACCTGATGTAAAATAATGTAAGTCATGTTCTAGCAAACTTTGGTAGATCGGAGAACCGCACGGTTGTTTGGCTCCGTTCTGGACCGGCTAATATCCCTAGTCTGTGTAGGGATGAACTTATTTGCTCTTGAGTAATACACTTCTTTTTACCTCCGCAAAAAAAAAAATCTTAACACCTGATTTTGTTAGTGCTAAACATTTGTGAAGCGAGGTATTGATTTTTACTGGAACAAGTTCTAGTTTTTTTTGTGAGGCAATAGAACAAGTTCTAGTTGAAGCACCAAGTCTAGAGTCATCTTTGGGCCCGCTGTTTGGGCCAACCTCATAGCCAAAATACAAGAAGAGGGATGGAAAAAGTGCATGGATCCAATTCAAATTCTTCACAAAATTTGAATTTTGTTGTTCATTCGTGGCGTGATCACCTTCAAGTGCATTCAACTGCAGTTAATTCCAAAGAGGGAGTTTCTCCTTCAAATATTCCCCTAATAACGCCACGGCTGCAAGGCTGACACATAGGCCCAGTCAATCTGATGACCCGTTTTGCGTTAGATGCCTCCAGTCGGGCCACCTTCGGCTAGCATGCACTAATAGGATCAAATGCAAGGCCTGCAAAAGATGGGGCCACATAGCCAAAGATTGTTACTTCACCTCTAGGCCCAACAACACTTCTACACCGCTCTCGGCCCAGATATGAGTTGTTGTTGAATAACACCCCCACCCCTTCACAGATGTTCGCATTATCTTTCAGAAGCACAATGAAGGAATGAATTGGAAGAAATGTGTACTGTACATAAAGGTTTGGATCCTTCTATGTGGTTTTCCTTTCGACAGAAGATGCATGCATGAATTTGCTAATGTGGCGAGGAGCCTTCGTAGATTGGTTCATTGTGATAGAGTTAAGAGCACCAAAGCTAACTTGATGGTTAAGGTCAGAGTGGATGAACTTAGGGATATCTCTGACATCATTGTTGTAGGAGAGGGAGAGGGTTTTCAGACTGAATCACACACTGTGCATGTAGTCATTTTAAAGCAAAATATGCTGGGAGTTGAGGCTCTATATGAAGATCCTATCCCACCATTTGGTAACCCTCTCCCCAAACCAGTGCAACAACATTTCTATCCAAACCAAATAATCATTTTCTCGGGCCCCTACAACACCATGAACTGGATGATGTGCACAACAATCACATACTTGACCTCAGTCAGGAGGCTATGCAACATAATTTACAGCTGGCTCTTCATCACCTGGTATGCCACAAGATCAAATCAGGATATAGAGGATGTTGATGCGGCTGATGAGGATGTATATCTTCCTGGATGGGGGCATTGGGCATTACCTCAAGAGTACCCAAACATTGATTTGGAAATTCAACCAGGAGATTTCCCTGTGATGAATGATCTGATGGAACATCTCAATGATGTTGGGGAACGTAGCATGGAATTTCAAAAAAAAATCCTACGATCATGCAAGATCTCTCTAGGAGATGCATAGCAACGAGAGGGGGAGGGTGTGTCCACGTACCCTCGTAGACCGAAAGCAGAAGCGTTAGTTTTAACACGGTTGATGTAGTCGAACGTCTTTGCGATTCAACCGATCAAGTACCGAACGTACGGCACCTCCGAGTTCAGCACACGTTCAGCTCGATGATGTCCCTCGAAATCTTGATCCAGCAAAGTGTCGAGGGAGAGTTTCGTCAGCACGACGGCGTGGTGACGGTGATGGTGAAGTGATCCGTGCAGGGCTTCGCCTAAGCACTATGACAATATGACCGGAGGAGTAAATGGTGGAGGGGGGCACCACACACAGCTAAGAACAATTAATGTGCCTTAGAGGTGCCCCCTGCCCCCGTATATAAAGGAGGGAGAGGGGAGGAGGCTGGCCTAGGGCGCGCCAAATGGGAGCAGTCCCACTTGGACCCCTAGTCCAATTCCACCCCCACCCTTTCCTTTTACCGAAGGGAAAAGGGTGAAGGAGAGGGAGGAGGAGAAGGAAAGGGGGGCTGCGCCCCTTTCCCTAGTCCAATTCGGACTCCCCATGGGGGGCACGCGCCACCCCTTGCAGGCTGCCTTGCCTCCCTCCTATGGCCCATATGGCCCATATCTTTTCCCCCGGGGGCGGTACTTCGATACGTACCCGATACATTCTGAAACAATTCCGGTGTACGAATACTATCGTCCAATATATCAATCTTTACATCTCGACCATTTCAAGACGCCTTGTCATGTCCGTGATCTCATCCGGGACTCCGAACAATCTTCGGTCACCCAAACACATAACTCATAATACAAATCATCATCGAACGTTAAGCGTGCGGACCCTACGGGTTCGAGAACTATGTAGACATGACCGAGACACATCTCCGGTCAATAACTAATAGCGGAACCTGGATTCTCATATTGGTTCCTACATATTCTATGAAGATCTTTATCGGTCAAACCGCAATGACAACATACGTCATTCCCTTTGTCATCGGTATGTTACTTGTCCAAGATTCGATCGTCGGTATCTTCATACCTAGTTCAATCTCGTTACCGGCAAGTCTCTTTACTCGTTCCGTAATACATGATCCCACAACTAACTCATTAGTCACATTTCTTGCAAGGCTTATCATGACGTGTATTACCGTGAGGGCCCAGAGATACCTCTCCGATACTCGGAGTGACAAATCATAATCTTGATCTATGTCAACCCAACAAACACCTTCGGAGACACCTGTAGGGCATCTTTATAATCACCCAGTTATGTTGTGACGTTTGATAGCACACAAGGTGTTCCTACGGTATTCGGGAGTTGCATAATCTCATAGTCAAAGGAATATGTATAAGTCATGAAGAAAGCAATAGCAATAAAACTTAATGATCATTATGCTAAGCTAACGGATGGGTCTTGTCCATCACATCATTCTCCTAATGATGTGACCCCGTTCATCAAATGACAACACATGTCTATGGTTAGGAAACTTAACCATCTTTGATTAATGAGCTAGTCAAGTAGAGGCATACTAGGGACACTGTGTGTTTGTCTATGTATTCACACATGTATCAAGTTTCTGGCTAATACAATTCTAGCATGAATAATAAACATTTATCATGATATAAGAAAATATAAATAACAACTTTATTATTGCCTCTAGGGCATATTTCCTTCAGTCTCCCACTTGCACTAGAGTCAATAATCTAGATTACATTGTAATGATTCTAACACCCATGGAGTCCTGGTGCTGATCATGTTTTGCTTGTGGAAGAGGCTTAGTCTACGGGTCTGCAACATTCAGATACGTATGTATTTTGTAAATGTTTATGTCTCCCTCCTTGACTTGATCACGGATGGAGTTGAAGCGTCTCTTGATGTGTTTGGTTCTTTTGTGAAATCTGGATTCCTTTGCTAAGGCAATTGCTCCAGTATTGTCACAAAAGATTTTCATTGGACCCGTTGCACTAGGTATTACACCTAGATCGGATATGAACTCTTTCATCCAGACTCCTTCATTTGGTGCTTCCTAAGCAGTTATGTACTCCGCTTCACACGTAGATCCCGCCACGACGCTTTGCTTGGAACTGCACCAACTGATAGCTCCACCATTCAATATAAATAGGTATCCGGTTTGCGACTTAGAGTCATCCGGATCAGTGTCAAAGCTAGCATCGACGTAACCATTTACGACGAGCTCTTTGTCACCTCCATAAACGAGAAACATATCCTTAGTCCTTTTCAGGTACTTCAGGATGTTCTTGACCGTTGTCCGGTGATCCACTCCCGGATTACTTTGGTACCTCCCTGCTAAACTTATAGCAAGGCACACATCAGGTCTGGTACACAGCATTGCATACATGATAGAACCTATGGCTGAGGCATAGGGAATGACTTTCATTTTCTCTATATCTTCTCTAGTGGTCGGGCATTGAGTCTGACTCAATTTCACACCTTGTAACACAGACGAGAACCCTTTCTTTGACTGATCCATTTTGAACTTCTTCAAAATTTTATCAAAGTATGTGCTTTGTGAAAGTCCAATTAAGCGTCTTGATCTATCTCTATAGATCTTGATGCCCAATATATAAGCAGCTTCACCGAGGTCGTTCATTGAAAAATTCTTATTCAAGTATCCTTTTATGCTATCCAGAAATTCTATATCATTTCCACTCAACAATATGTTATCCATATATAATATTAGAAATACTACAGAGCTCCCACCCACTTTCTTGTAAATACAGGCTTCTCCGAAAGTCTGTATAAAACCATATGCTTTTATCACACTATCAAAGCGTATATTCCAACACTGAGATGCTTGCATCAGTCCATAAATGGATCACTGGAGCTTGCATACTTTGTTAGCACCTTTAGGATCGACAAAACCTTCTGGTTGCATCATATACAACTCTTCTTTAAGAAATCCATTAAGGAATGCAGTTTTGACATCCATTTTCCAGATTTCATAATCATAAAATGCGGCAATTACTAACATGATTCGGACAGACTTAAGCATCGCTATGGGTGAGAAGGTCTCATCGTAGTCAACTCCTTGAACTTGTCGAAAACCTTTCGCAATAAGTTGAGCTTTGTAGACAGTAACATTACCGTCAGCGTCAGTCTTCTTCTTGAAGATCCATTTATTTTCAATGGCTTGCCGATCATCGGGCAAGTCAACCAAAGTCCATACTTTGTTCTCATACATGGATCCCATCTCAGATTGCATGGCTTCAAGCCATTTCGTGGAATCTGGGCTCATCATTGCTTCCTCATAGTTCGTAGGTTCGTCGTGGTCTAGTAACATGACTTCAGAACTGAATTACCGTACCACTCTGGTGCGGAACATACTCTGGTTGACCTCCGAGGTTCGGTAGTAACTTGATCTGAAGTTTCATGATCATCATCATTAGCTTCCTCATTAACTGGTGTAGGCATCACGGGAACTATTTTCTGTGATGAACTACTTTCCAATTCAAGAGAAGGTACAATTTCATCATCAAGTTCTACTTTCCTCCCACTCACTTCTTTCGAGAGAAACTCCTTCTCTAAAAGGATCCACTTTTAGCAACAAAGATTTTGCCTTCGGATCTGTGATAGAAGGTGTAGCCAATAGTTTCTTTTGGGTATCCTATGAAGACGCACTTCTCCGATTTGGGTTCAAGCTTATCATGCTGAAGCTTTTTCACATAATCATCGCAACCCCAAACTTGAAGAAACGACAGCTTATGTTTCTTGCCAAACCACAGTTCATACGGTGTTGTCTCAACGGAGTTTGATGGTGCCCTATTTAACGTGAATGCAGCTGTCTCTAGTGCATAACCCCAAAACGATAGTGGTAAATGGGTAAGAGACATCATAGATCACACCATATCTAATAAAGTATGGTTGCAACATTCAGACACACCATTACACTATGGTGTTCTAGGTGGCGTGAGTTGTGAAATTATTCCACATTGTTTTAAATGAAGGACAAACTCGTAACTCAAATATTCGCCTCTGCAATCAGATTGTAGAAACTTTATTTTCTTGTTACGATGATTTTCCACTTCACTCTGAAATTCTTTGAACTTTTCAAATGTTTCAGACTTGTGTTTCATTAAGTAGATATACCCATATCTGCTCAAATCATCTGTGAAGGTCATAAAATAACGATACCCGCCGCGAGCCTCAACACTCAATGGACCGCATACATCGATATGTATTATTTCCAATAAGTCAGTGGCTCGCTCCATTGTTCCGGAGAACGGAGTCTTAGTCATCTTGCCCATGAGGCATGGTTGGCAAGCATCAAATGATTCATAATCAAGTGATTCCAAAAGTCCATCTGCATGGAGTTTCTTCATGCGGTTTACACCAATATGATCTAAACGACAGTGCCACAAATAGGTTGCACTATCATTATCAACTTTGCATCTTTTGGCATCAATATTATGAATATGTGTATCACAATGATCGAGATTCACCAAAAATAGAGCACTCTTCAAGGGTGCATGACCATAAAAGATATTACTCATATAAATAGAACAACCATTATTCTCTGATTTAAATGAATAACCGTCTCGCATCAAACAAGATCCAGATATAATGTTCATGCTCAACGCTGGCACCAAATAACAATTATTCAGGTCTAAAACTAATCCTGAAGGTAGATGTAGAGGTAGCGTGCCGACGGCGATCACATCGACCTTGGAACCATTCCCGACGCGTATCGTCACCTCGTCCTTAGCCAATCTTTGTTTAATCCATAGCCCCTGTTTTGAGTTGCAAATATGAGCAATGTAACCAAGATATCAAATACCCAGGCGCTACTACGAGCATCAGTACGGTACACATCAATAACATGTATATCAAATATACCTTTGTTCACTTTGCCATCCTTCTTATCTGCCAAATACTTGGGGCAGTTCCGCTTCTAGTGTCCAGTCCCTTTGCAGTAGAAGCACTCAGTTTCAGGCTTAGGTCCAGACTTGGGCTTCTTCCCGGGAGTGGCAACTTGCTTGCCATTCTTCTTGAAGTTCCCCTTCTTTCCTTTGCCCTTTTTCTTGAAACCAGTGTCTTGTTAACCATCAACACTTGATGCTCTTTCTTGATTTCTACCTCCGCAGCTTTGAGCATAGCGAAGAGCTTGGGAATTATCTTATCCATCCCTTGCATATTATAGTTCATCACGAAGCCTTTGTAGCTTGGTGGCAGTGATTGAAGAACACTGTCAATAACACTATCATCTGGAAGATTAACTCCGAGTTGAGTCAAGTGGTTATGGTACAAAGACATTCTGAGTATGTGTTCACTAATAGAACTGTTCTCCTCCATCTTGCAGCTATAGAACTTGTTGGAGAATTCATATCTCTCAACTCGGGCATTTGCTTGAAATATTAACTTCAACTCCTAGAACATCTCATATGGTCCATGACGTTCAAAATGTCTTTGAAGTCCCGATTCTAAGCCGTAGAGCATGGCACACTGAACTATAGAGTAGTCATCAGACCATGTATGCCAGACGTTCAAAGCGTCTACATTACTGGGAGGGGGCTTTTCACCTAGCGGTGTATCAAGGACATAATTCTTCGGTGCGGCAACAAGGATAATCCTCAAGTTACGGACCCAGTCCGTGTAGTTGCTACCATCATCTTTCAACTTAGCTTTCTCTAGGAACGCATTAGAATTCAAGGGAACGGTAGCACGAGCCATTGATCGACAACATAGATATGCAAAAACTATCAGGACTAAGTTCATGATAAATTAAGTTCAATTAATCATATTACTTAAGAACTCCCACTTAGATAGACATCCTCGAGTCATCTAAATGATCACGTGATCCATATCAACTAAACCATGTCTGATCATCACGTGAGATGGAGTAGTTTTCAATGGTGAACATCTCTATGTTGATCATATCTACTATATGATTCACGTTCGACCTTTCGGTCTCAGTGTTCCGAGGCCATGTCTGTACATGCTAGGCTCGTCAAGTTTAACTCGAGTATTCTGCACGTGCAAAACTGTCTTGCACCGTTGTATGTGAAAGTAGAGCTTATTACACCTGATCATCATGTGGTGTCTCGGCACGACGGACTGTCGCAACAGTGCATACTCAGGGAGAATACTTATACCTTGAAATTTAAGTGAGGGATCATCTTAGAATGCTACCGCCGTACTAAGTAAAATAAGATGCATAAAAGATAAACATCACATGCAATCAAAATATGTGACATGATATGGCCATCATCATCTTGTGCCTTTGATCTCCATCTACAAACCACCATCATGATCTCCATCGTCACCGGCTTGACACCTTGATCTCCATCGTAGCTTCATTGTCTTCTCACCAACTATTGCTTCTACAACTATCGCTAACGCATACTGATAAAGTAAAGCAATTACATGGCGACTGCATTTCATACAATAAAGCGACAACCATAAGGCTCCTGCCAATTGCCGATAACTTCTACAAAACATGATCATCTCATAAAATAATGTATATCACATCATGTCTTGACCATATCACATCACAACATGCCCTGAAAAAACAAGTTAGACGTCCTCTACTTTGTTGTTGCAAGTTTTACGTGGCTGCTACTGGCTTCTAGTAAGAACCGTTTGAAGAAAATATGCCCTAGAGGCAATAATAAAGTTGTTATTTATATTTCCTTATATCATGATAAATGTTTATTATTCATGCTAGAATTGTATTAACCGGAAACTTGATACATGTGTGAATACATAGACAAAATAGAGTGTCCCTAGTATGCCTCTACTTGACTAGCTCGTTAATCAAAGATGGTTAAGTTTCCTAACCATAGACATGTGTTGTCATTTGATGAATGGGATCACATCATTAGGAGAATTATGTGATGGACAAGACCCATCCATTAGCTTAGCATAATGATCGTTAAGTTTTATTGCTATTCCTTTCTTCATGACTTATACATATTCCTTTCACTACGAGATTATGCAACTCCCGAATACCGGAGGAACACCTTGTGTGCTATCAAATGTCACAACGTAACTGGGTGATTATAAAGATGCTCTACAGGTGTCTCCGAAGGTGTTTGTTGGGTTGGCATAGATCGAGATTAGGATTTGTCACTCCAAGTATCGGAGAGGTATCTCTGGGCCCTCTCGGTAATGCACATCACTATAAGCCTTGCAAGCAATGTGACTAATGAGTTAGTTACGGGATGATGCATTACAGAACGAGTAAAGAGACTTGCCGGTAACGAGATTGAACTAGGCATGAGGATACCGACGATCGAATCTCGGGCAAGTAACACACCGATGACAAAGGGAATGACGTATGTTGTTATTGTGGTTTGACCGATAAAGATCTTCTTAAAATATGTAGGAAACAATATGAGCATCCAGGTTCCGCTATTGGTTATTGATCGGAGATGTGTCTCGGTCATGTCTACATAGTCCTCGAACCCGTAGGGTCCGCACGCTTAACGTTCGATGACGATTTGTATTATGAGTTATGTGTTTTGGTGACCGAAGATTGTTTGGAGTCCCGGATGAGATCACGGACATGACAAGGAGTCTCGAAATAGTCGAGAGGTAAAGATTGATATATTGGACGACAGTATTTGGACACCAGAATGGTTTCGGAGTGGTTCCGGTATTTTTCGGAGTACCGAGGGGTTACCGGAACTCCCCGGGGAAGTAGTGGGCCTTAATGGGCCATAGGGGAGAGAGAGGGGAGCCCGCAAGGGGTAGCGCGCGCACCCCCCCAAGGGAGTCTGAATTGGACAAGGGGGAGGGGGGCGCGGCCCCCTTTCCTCTTTCCCTCTACCTCTCCTTCTCCTTTCCTTTTCCTCCTCCGAAAGAAAGGAAAGGGGGGCCGACTAGGATTGGGAGTCCTAGTCGGTTTCCCCCCTATGGCGTGCCCCTTGGCCGGCCTCCTCCCTCTCCTCCTTTATATACGGGGGCAGAGGCACCCCAAAGCACAACAGTTATTCTCTTAGCCGTGTGTGGTGCCCCCCTCCACAGTTTACTCCTCCGGTCACAGCGTCGTAGTGCTTAGGTGAAGCCATGCGTGGATCACATCACCATCACCGTCACCACGCCGTCGTGCTATCGAAACTCTCCCTCGACCCTCTGCTGGATCAAGAGTTCGAGGGACGTCATCGAGCTGAATGTGTGCTGAACTCAGAGGTGTTGTATGTTCGGTACTTGATCGGTTGGATCGCGAAGACTGTCGGATTTCGGGTTCCGGCAGACCCTTGAGGTTCGAACACTAGGGTGCGCGCGGAAATCTCGCCCTCTACCTACCTGCACCCCGCCGCCTCGCTAGGATCTAAACTGCGAAAGGAACAACACACGAGACACAAGGTTTATACTAGTTCGGGCCACCATTGTGGTGTAATACCCTACTCTAGTTTGTGGTGTGGTGGATTGCCTCTTGGGCTGATGATGATGAACAATACAAGGAAGAACAGCCTCGCGAGGGTCTGTTCTTGGCCGGGGCGATGAACTGCTTGGAGGAGTTCAGTCGCTCTCTCTCTCTCTCTCTCTCTAGATTGCTCGGCCTCTAGCTCTGTTCTGGATCCGGATCGAGCTGCCTCTACCATGTGGGAGGCTAGTCCTATTTATAGACAGAGGCCCTGGGCCTCTTCCCAAATGTTGAGCGGGAAGGGCGCCAACAATTGGCCATTTTGAAGGGGAACATCTGGTACACTTATCCTGACTAAAGTTGGTCCTCGCCTGTCAAAGGCTCTGGTGGTGACGCCGGCTTGGGCTCCACAATGACTTCATTCCTGCCGTTGGGCTGGTCTTGGTCTTGTTGAACCGAAATGGACACCTTTGCTTGATGCTCTCGCCTGTGCTTGCTCCCTTTGCACCAAAGAGGAAAGGAGGACACTTCTGGTGGCTGGCGCCTGGCGCCCTTGGTCGTCATGGCTTGCGTCATGGGCACCTCGTGAGGTACCCCGCCTTGATCTCTCCGCCTCCTCGCGAGCCACTGATGAGGCCGTGCACGAGGAAGCTCCATCGTCCGCCCCGCGAGGCTTGGCCCCTCGCGAGGGTCTTGAGCTTGTGTTGATGAAGATGGGTCGTGATGGCCCCCCTTTGAGCCACGCCGCAGGCCGCAGGCAGGCAAGTCTGGGGACCCCCGTTCCCAGAACGCCGACAGTAGCCCCCGGGCCCAAGGCGCGCCCGGGGTTGGTCAAGCAGAGAGGCGAAGGGGCAAGTCTGAGCGCTTGAGCCCCTAACAAACTGCGGCCTTGGGCGCCGCGTGGCGGTTGATTGGACGTGGGAGGCACTGTTCCCCCACGCCTCCTTATTTTGTGCCATGCTAGGCGGACTCGTAGCCGCACACAGCCGCTCCCCCTTTCGCTGCTCGACCGTCCCCCACTCTTCCTCCTCTCGAACTCCAGCTTCTGCGCCCAATCCAATCTCAAACCTCCCCTTCCGTTGCCATGGCTCGACGAAGAAGGGAAGAGGGAAGAAGCCCATGCCCCCGCCTCGCTCGCCGTCGTCGGCGGCCCCCGCCGTCGATCGGTCGATCATACTCAATCGAGAGGGCCTAGGCAAGGTCAGCTCGGCTTTGGCCACCATCTTCAACGAATGCGGGCGAACGATGACCTGGCCCGCGTCCCACTTCTCCATCGACAGGATAATCACCGAGGTCCGGTATTTTACCGACGCCCTGTGGGCGGGGCTGGTTCCCCCCTTTTCCGATTTTTTCAATGTTGTGCTCTCCCACTATCAGATCCATATGATGCACTTGGGTCCAAAATCCATCACTCTTCTTGCGGTCTTCGCCTTTGTTTGCGAGGAGATGATGGGCATCCTTCCCTCAGTTGCCTTGCTGCGCCGCTTCTTCTCTCTGCGCCTTATTGACCCCACCCAGTGCTCGGGGTGTGTGAGCTTCATTGCTGCATCTGAAACAATGGCTTCAGGGATTGACTTCAGCCTTCCTCCGCCCGCGCCTGGGTTCCGCGAGCGGTGGCTGTACATGGACGTGGGGGTGCCCAGCCCCCTGCTGTCGGAGCCATCTATGCCTCCTGTCCCCAATTCAGGCTGGGGCCAGGAGACGCTCACGAGTTCCCAGCTTGTCTTCGTCTGGCGCCATTTTGCGTTCTTGAGGGAGCTCGGCGTGACGGCGCCCAAGGTGGTGAAGGAGTTCCTGCTATGCCGTGTTGCCCCTCTCCAACGTCACTCTCGCCGGATGTGGGCCTTCAGCGGGCGTGAAGACTGTATGAGGCTCCAGGAAGAGGACCTGACGCCTGAAGCACTGAGGAAGGTGCTCTTGGTCTTGACCGGGGACCCCACCCCTCGCAGCATCCGGCATGGGGGGGCCTTGCTGTACCTCTGCCCGAACAGGGGCGACTTTGTAAATCAGATGCCCGTCTTCGACGAATGGGGGCTGCGCCCCGCTGGCCTCCGGGGCCTCGCGAGAACCAGTGGTGGTGGCCGCCCTTCGGCCACCACGGCTCTTCCTCAAGTGGCGGAGCAGGGAGGCATGGGCCGCCGGAGGCCGAGGGGGCCTCCGCCGAGGTGACGGCGCCAGGCGGCGCTCTTGAGGGAGCAGCTCGTGAGGCCCAGGCTGTCGTGGCTGGGGGTGGCCAGCAGCTGCCCACAGTGCCTGCGGCTGAGGCCTCTGGGCCCCCAGTTACTCTTCTTGGTGAGGTGACTGGCGGCGTGCATCAGGTAGACGCCCCCGACGCGGGTCGCCTCGACGCTCCTCCCTCGTCGCAGTCGACCCCTGCGCCAACTCTTGGGTAAACCTGCGTGGACTTTGAGGCTCTTGGAAGAGAAGGGAGGCCTTGGGTGACGACACCTTGTCACCTGAAGGCGTGGGAAGTACTTCGCCACCGATGAGTAAGCCTTCCCTTTCTAGCTCCCCGATCCTTCTATTGCTTTTATCGATCCTTGCTCTGCAGGCCCTTCCCGCCGAGCTCACGGAGATGGCTGAGGAGCCATCCCCCTTGGCTCCGCCCTCTCCACCGTCTTCGAGCACTCCGAGCAGCAGAGCCCTCGTGGTGAGGCTGGTCGGAGAGACGAACCATCCTAAGGCGCACCGCGGCCCCGCTCGCCTCGCAACCCTCCTTCGCGAGCCCTCTCGTGGCATAGCCAGCCTGCCGTGGGCTTCTTGTCTGGTCTTCGACCGCGATTGGCTGAGGTATTCCCTGCGCTCTTCTTTAGGGGATGGGCTGGCTCCTGGCCGGGCTTCTGGCGAGGCGTGCCCGGCCGTGGCGAGGGCGCCAGCCCCCTGCCCGGAGGGGGAGTGCTGATTCGTGGCCCCCGGCGCTCGCTTGGGGCGGATGATGGTGTGGAAGACGTACTTGAGCGCGCCCGGGAGCGTCGCGCTCTTCGCCAAGGGTTTCTTCGGAGGGCGGCTGATGCGGTGAGCCTGCTTGGTGAAGAGCTCGCTGATGAAGACGCGCACCTTGAGGCCGAGGGCCTGCGCCTGGCTGCGAAGAGGCGCGAACTGAAGGAGGCTGTCGCCCTTGCGCGCCATCAGCGTGATCTTGACAATGGGGAGGCCAAGGCGTCGCTGGTGGCCTCTCGGGAGGTCCGTTCTCGGGCCGTCGAGGAGGCTCGGGAAGCTGACCGGCGACGAGAGGCGGCGGAGGACCGGGCGCGGGAACTCCTGGCCCGATGCCACTCACTGGAGGAGTAGGTGGAGCTGCACGAGACGGCCCTTGCGTCGATGAAGGTGGCCTCGGGCGACCCAGCAGAGCTCCAGAAGCGTGAGGAGGCGCTGACGTTGGAAGCCGCCGAACGCTGGCGAGTATGAGCGCTGAAACAAGGGAGCGCTGGTAAACGCAGGCGGAGGATGATGTCACGCACGGGAAGCCCATGTCCCGGAGGAGGTCGGACATCGGTGGCGACGGCGCCGCTTGAACCTTGAGCGAGTTCGAGGAGAGGCTGGGTTGATCCGGGCTGAGGCGAAGGTAGGACCGCTGCCTTGAGGGGCTGGGCAGAGGAAGTGACGGCGGGCCGATGCTTCTCGGGCCGCCCTCGAGGTGGCGCAAGAGGGGCTAGCTGCCTCCCGCGCCGAGGTGCTTCTTCTTCGCCAACGGGTGGACGAGGCTGAGGCCGTCGCGCGACAGAATGCGGACGAGATATGCCAGCGGCGGATCCTGGAGCATGAGCACGGCCCCATGCTCACCACGCTCCGGGAGAGAGCCAACGCAGCCTTGGGTAACATCTGCGAGGCGACTGTTGGCGAGCCGCACGCAGTCAACTACGCCGGCAACCTTTAGTTCTTCACCGACGTGGTGACGCGGCTGGAGGCGCGGTCGGTCAGAGCCGGCAGGTTGGTGGAGGAGAGGAGCCGCGCCCTGCTCGGGCTCGCCTTTTCTCGCGTCTTGACCATCTCCTAATATGGACCCCGCCCGACTTCGACGCCGCCATCGCCCGGTGCCCCGAGCCGTCCGGGGCGACTGGCGCGACCGGGTGGAGGACAACGTGGGCGCCCTCGTCGGGGCCTTCGCTTGAGATAACGATGGCGTGATCGTGGCTGGCGATGAACGCGGGCGTGGTGAACGGCCCCGACGCCATCGGTGACAACGCAGAGCGATGGCGAGGCGGCGACGCCAAAGAACAGCTTCAGGAGGTTCCCCGAGGATGCATTGGTTGATTTATCCGACCGATTGCGCGATCGTTCCTCGCTTTCCTTACCTGCACGAATAGAGCTCGTGTTTTGCCTCGACGGTTGTGAGAGCATTTTGGGAGGGGGAGCCTCATGTAAAACTTGTGTTCTCGCGACAGTAGATGCTATATCACCCGTGACGCTATGCGCCAAGTGGCTGGCTAGTTTACCTTTGTCCTGCGGGCCCGAGATAGCTTTGTGGAAGGTCAGTGGCATCTCAAGTGTCTCCTGATCGAACCCATAGGATCTGTAGTAAAAACCTCCTGAGAGGATGCGGCGGCGGCAGTCTGGGCTGCACGCAAGCTAGGCCCAACCCGGCTCGCGAGGGGAGGCAGCTGATACAAAGCGGTAACCGGAACGCGAGAGATTGCTCGAACGAGACTAAGCACCCCCTTCCCCAAACACATGCAAATCTCAAATTCGAATCCAACTTAAATCTAGCGGGGGAAAGTGACAACCAAAGGAAAAGCAATGAAATCAGAAAAAAGGCCGCGTCCGGCACCTAGTCTAGTCTTGGACGTCTTCTCACCAGCGCGGAGCTAAGTGCTGCCACTGGGCGTGGGAGGGAGCCCCAGGGCCTGAGGCCGGCACCTCTGAGACTCCGGGGCGTGTACAGCCCCACTCATTATTACGTGATAGTGTCACATTGCGGTGAGCTTCAAAGGCACTGGGACTTCTTCACATGTACCGTCCTTGCTTCATATCGCCAGACGAGGGCCCCGCTTGCGCCAAGACTCTAGTGCCATCAACGACGACCGGAAACCAGGGCGCCGCCGATGGGGTAGAGCGGTCGCCGATGGTTCCCCGACGACCACGGGTCCTCCGCCAGGGGCAGGCCCCGAGGCACCTCCCCAGCAGAGAGGGCCTACCTCCCGAGAACGCCTTTGCTCCAAACGCCGCGGTGGTGATGTTGCATCTCGCCCTCTCTCCTGCAGCCTCGACGCCCTCCTCCCGAGGGGTAGGAGATCGGGAGCGGGCAGCCGCCGCTGTGGCAACCTGCACCTCCTGCGATTCATGATTAGCGTATGCCTGCTCCTCGAGGAATTAGCGGTACCGATAGTCATCGCTTCCAGGCGTGGCCGGTGGGGCCTTCACGGGCTCTGGAAGAGCTCACTGTCAGCCTCGTCCCCCGGCTTGGGCTGAGGAGCAAGCCTTGTTCGCCTTCATCTTTGGTGCCCTTGGTCCATCATGTGGGGCACGTATTCTTCTGGGGCCGTCATCCCGAAGGCCACGCCATAGTGCTCAGCGTGCCATACAGCTCTGCTTGAGGTGCCCACCTGGGGGTGGTAGCGCGGCGGCCCACTGGGGCCGTGGGTCGTGGTGAGTCCTTCTTCGCCAGCCGGGAGCGGAGGCAGCGCTGCCGTCGGTGGCCGACAGCGGCTGGTGTTGGAGTAGCCTTGGAGCCCGCGACGCGTGGAGCCTCGTGCCGCCTCGACCCGAGGTGGGAGCTGGGTGCGAAGGATGAGCCTCGAGGCGGCAAAGCCCAGAGCTCGCCACCCGCTCTAGCAAAGACGTCATGGCCGCCTTCCAAAGCAGCCTGCACTGCAAGAGCTCCGGGCCACCGTGAGCGGCCCTCGAGTTCGCCTGCTCGGCGGGTGTACGGCGCCGCAGCCATGGCGTGGTTGGAGGCCCTCACGATCGCGCCGCTGCAGCGTGAGAGCTGTCGGCTCGTCTGCTCGCTGCCCGCAGCCTGCGGGATCATGAGCTGCCTGGGCATGGGTCGCCTGAGGCGAAGCGGCTCAAGGGCGGGCCAAGCCGCCAGGATCGGGGTTGCCGCTGTCGCCGGACATGATGATGATGATGCGATGGGACACGAAGCGGCAGGAGGTGGATCCCAGCGCACCCCTACCTGGCGCGCCAAATGTCGGATTTCGGGTTCCGGCAGACCCTTGAGGTTCGAACACTGGGGTGCACGCGGAAATCTCGCCCTCTACCTACCTGCACCCCGCCGCCTCGCTAGGATCTAAACTGCAAAAGGAACAACACAAGAGACACAAGGTTTATACTAGTTCGGGCCACCATTGTGGTGTAATACCCTACTCTAGTTTGTGGTGTGGTGGATTGCCTCTTGGGCTGATGGTGATGAACAATACAAGGAAGAACAGCATCGCGAGGGTCTGTTCTTGGCCGGGGCGATGAACTGCTTGGAGGAGTTCAGTCGCTCTCTCTCTCTCTCTCTCTCTCTCTCTTTCTCTCTCTCTCTAGATTGCTCGGCCTCTAGCTCTGTTCTGGATCCGGATCGAGCTGCCTCTACCATGTGGGAGGCTAGTCCTATTTATAGACAGAGGCCCTGGGCCTCTTCCCGAATGTTGAGCGGGAAGGGCGCCAACAATTGGCCATTTTGAAGGGGAACATCTGGTACACTTATCCTCGACTAAAGTTGGTCCTCGCTGTCAAAGGCTCGTGGTGACGCCTTGGCTTGGGCTCCACAATGACTTCATTCCTGCCGTTGGGCTGGTCTTGGTCTTGTTGCACCGAAATGGACGCCTTTGCTTGATGCTCTCGCTGCGGTTGCTCCTTTGCACCAAAGAGGAAAGGAGGACAACTGCTGGCTGGCGCTCACCGGCGCCCTTTGGTCGTCATGGCTTGCGTCATGGGCACCTCGTGAGGTACCCCGCTTGATCTCTCCGCCTCGCGAGCCACTGATGAGGCCGTGCTCGAGGAAGCTCCTCGCCGTCCGCCCCGCGAGGCTTGGCCCCTCGCGAGGGTCTTGAGCTTGTGTTGATGAAGATGGGCCGTGATGGGCCCCCCTTTGAGCCATGTCGCAGGCCGCAGGCAGGCAAGTCTGGGGACCCCCGTTCCCAGAACGCCGACAAAGACGTTCGACTACATCAACCGTGTTAACCTAACGCTTCCGCTTTTGGTCAACGAGGGTACATGGACACACTCTCCCCCTCTCGTTGCTATGCATCTCCAAGATAGATCTTGCATGATCGTAGGAATTTTTTTGAAATTACATGCTACGTTCCCCTACAGTGGCATCCGAGCCAGGTCTATGCGTAGATGATATGCATGAGTAGAACACAAAGAGTTGTGGGCAATAATTGTCATATTGCTTACCACCAACGTCTTATTTTGATTCGGCGGTATTGTTGGATGAAGCGGCCCGGACCAACCTTACATGACCACATTCATGAGACCGGTTCCACCGACAGACATGCAACTAGTTTTGCATAAAGGTGGCTGGAGGGTGTCTATTTCTCCAACTTTAGTTGAATCAAATTTGACTACGGCCGATCCTTGTTGAAGGTTAAAACAACACACTTGACAAAAAATCATTGTGGTTTTGATGCGCAGGTAAGAGCGGTTCTTGCTAGAAGCCCGTAGCAGCCACGTAAATCTTGCAACAACAAAGTAGAGAACGTCTAACTTGTTTTTGCAGGGCATGTTGTGATATGATATGGTCAAGACATGATGTGATATGCGTTATTGTTCGTAAAAGTTATCAGCAACTGGCAGGAGCCTTATGGTTGTCGCTTTATTGTATGAAATGCAATCGCCATGTAATTGTTTTACTTTATCACTATGCGGTAGCGATAGTTGTAGAAGCAATAGTTGGTGCGACGACAACGACGCTACGATGGAGATCAAGGTGTCAAGCAGGTGACGATGGAGATCATGACGGTGGTTTGTAGATGGAGATCAAAAGCACAAGATGATGATGGCCATATCATGTCACATATTTTGATTGCATGTGATGTTTATCTTTTATGCATCTTATTTTGCTTAGTACGGTGGTAGCACTATAAGATGATCCGTCACTAAATTTCAAGGTATAAGTGTTCTCCCTGAGTATGGACCGTTGCTACAGTTTGTTGTGACAAGACACCACGTGATGATCGGGTGTGATAAGCTCTACGTTCACATACAACGGGTGTAAGACAGTTTTGCACATGCAGAATACTCAGGCTAAACTTGACGAACCTAGCATATATAGATATGGCCTCGGAACACTGAGACCGAAAGGTCGAACGTGAATCATATAGTAGATATGCTCAACATAGTAATGTTCACCATTGAAAACTACTCCGTCTCACATGATGATCGGACATGGTTTAGTTGATATGGATCACGTGACCATTCAGATGACTAGAGGGATGTCTATCTAAGTGGGAGTTCTAAGTAACATGATTGATTGAACTTTAATTTATCATGAACTTAGTCCTGATAGTTTTTGCATATCTATATTGTTGTAGATCAATGGTCTGTGCTACCGTTCCCTTGAATTTTAATGCGTTCCTAGAGAAAGCTAAGTTGAAATATGATGGTAGCAACTACATGGCTGGGCGTCATGAACGCCTGGCAAGCTAAATCTGATGACTAATCGATAGCTCAGTTTGCCATGCTTTACGGCTTAGAATCGGGACTTCAAAAACATTTTGAACATCATGGAGCATATAAGATTTTCCAAGAGTTGAAGTGAATATTTCAAGCAAATGCCCGAGTTGAGAGATATGAAGTCTCCAACAAGTTATATAGCTCAAGATGGAGGAGAATAGTTCTGTTAGTGAACACATACTCAGAATGTCTGGGTACCATAACCACTAGACTCAGCTAGGAGTTAATCTTCCGGATGATAGTGTCATTGACAGAGTTCTTCAATCACTGCCACCAAGCTATAAAGGCTTCGTGATGAACTATAATATGCAAGGGATGGAACCGACAATTCCCGAGCTCTTCTCAATGCTTAAGGCTGCGAAGGTAGAAATCAAGAAGGAACATCAAGTGTTGATGGTTAACAAGACCACTAGTTTCAAGAAAAAGGGCAAAGGGAAGAAGAGGAACTTCAAGAAGAATAGCAAGCAAGTTGCTGCTCCCGGGAAGAAGCCCAAGTCCGGACCTAAGCCCTAAAATCGAGTGCTTCTCTTGCAAAGGGAATGTTCATCGGAAGCGAACTGCCCCAAGTATTTGGCGGATTAGAAGGATGGCAAAGTGAAAGGTATATTTGATATACGTGTTATTGATGTGTACCTTACTAATGCTCGTAGTAGCGCCTGGGTATTTGATACTGGTTCTGTTGCTCATATTTGCAACTTGAAATAGGGGCTATGGATTAAACGAAGATTGGCTAAGGACGAGGTGACGATGCGCGTCAGAAATGGTTCCAAGGTCGATGTGATCGTCGTCGGCACGCTACCTCTACATCTACCTTCGGGATTAGTTTTAGACGTAAAAAATTGTTATTTGGTGCCATCGTTGAGCATGAACATTATATCTGGATCTTGTTTGATGCGAGATGGTTATTCATTTAAATCAGAGAATAATGGTTGTTCTATTTATATGAATAATATCTTTTAAAGGTCATGCACCCTTAATGAGTGGTCTATTTTTGTTGAGCGTTGATCGTAGTGATACACATATTCATAATATTGAAGCCAAAAGATGCAAAGTCAATAATGATAGTGCAACTTTTTTGTGGCACTGCCATTTAGGTCATATTGGTGTAAAGAGCATGAAGAAACTCCATGCTGATGGGCTTTTGGAACCACTTGATGCTTGCGAACCATGCCTCATGGGCAAGATGACTAAGACTCCGTTCTCCGGAACAATGGAGCGAGCCACTGACTTATTGGAAATAATACATACTGATGTATGCGGTCCGATGAGTGTTGAGGCTCGCGGCGGGTATCGTTATTTCCCGACCTTCATAGATGATTTGAGCAGATATGGGTATAATAAGTCTGAAACATTTGAAAAGTTCAAAGAATTTAAGAGTGAAGTGGAAAATCATCGTAATAAGAAAATAAAGTTTGTACGATCTCATCGCGGAGGCGAATATTTGAGTTACGAGTTTGGTCTTCATTTGAAACAATGTGGAATAGTTTCGCAACTCACGCCACCTGGAACACCATAGCGTAATGGTGTGTCCGAACGTTGTAATTGTACTTTATTAGATATGGTGCGATCTACGATGTCTCTTACCAATTTACCACTATCGTTTTGGGGTTATGCTTTAGAGACGGCTGCATTCACGTTAAATAGGGCACCATCTAAATCCGTTGAGACAACACCATATGAACTATGGTTTGGCAAGAAACCTAAGTTGTCGTTTCTTAAAGTTTGGGGCTGCGATGCTTATGTGAAAAAGCTTCAACCTGATAAGCTCGAACCCAAATCGTAGAAGTGCGTCTTCATAGGACACCCAAAGGAAACTGTTGGGTACACCTTCTATCACAGTTTCGAAGGCAAGATCTGTCTTGCTAAGAATGGATCCTTTCTAGAGAAGGAGTTTCTCTCGAAAGAAGTGAGTGGGAGGAAAGTAGAAATTTATGAGCTAATTGTACCTTGTCTCGAATTGGAAAGTAGTTCATTACAGAAATCAGTTCTAGTGATGCCTACACCAATTAGTGAGGAAGCTAATGATGCTGATCATGAAACTTCAGATCAATTTACTACTGAACCTCATTGGTCAACCAGAGTACGTTCAACACCAGAGTGGTACGGTAATCCTGTTCTGGAAGTCATGTTACTAGACCATGACTAACCTATGAACTATGAGGAAGCGATGATGAGCCCAGATTCCACGAAATGGCTTGAGGCCATGAAATCTAAGATGGGATCCATGTATGAGAGCAAAGTATGGACTTTGGTTTACTTGCCCGATGATCGGCAAGCCATAGAAAATAAATGGATCTTCAAGAAGAAGACTGACGCTGATGGTAATTTTACTGTCTACAAAGCTTGACTTGTTGCGAAAGGTTTTCGACAAGTTCAAGGAGTTGACTACGATGAGACCTTCTCACCCGTAGCGATGCTTAAGTCTGTCCGAATCATGTTAGCAATTGCCGCATTTTATGATTATGAAATTTGGCAAATGGATGTCAAAACTGCATTCCTTAATGGATTTCTTAAAGAAGAGTTGTATATGATGCAACCGAATGTTTTGTCGATCCTAAAGGTGCTAATAAAGTGTGCAAGCTCCAGCGATCCATTTATGGACTGGTGCAAGACTCTCGGAGTGGGAATATATGCTTTGATAGTGTGATCAAAGCATATGGTTTTATACAGACTTTTGGAGAAGCATGTATCTACAAGAAAGTGAGTGGGAGCTCTATAGCATTTCTAATATTATATGTTGATGACATATTGTTGATTGGAAATGAGATCGAATTTCTTGATAGCATAAAAGGATACTTGAATAAGATTTTTTTAATGAAAGACCTCGGTGAAGCTGCTTATATATTGGGCATCAAGATCTATAGAGATAGATCAAGACGCTTAATTGGACTTTCACAACGCACATACCTTGATAAAGTTTTGAAGAAGTTCAAAATGGACCTGTCAAAGAAAGGGTTCTTTCCTGTGTTACAAGGTGTGAAATTGAGTCAGACTCAATGCCCGACCAAAGGCGTAAGATAGAGAAAATGAAAGTCATTCCCTATGCCTCAGCCATAGGTTCTATCATGTATGCAATGTTGTGTACCAGACCTGATGTGCGCCTTTGCTATAAGTTTAGCAGGAGATACCAAAGTAATCCAGAGTGGATCATCGACAATGTCAAGAACATCCTGAAATACCTGAAAAGGACTAAGGATATGTTTCTCGTTTATGGAGGTGACAAAGAGCTTGTCATAAATGGTTATGTTGATGCTAGCTTTGACACTGATCCAGATAACTCTAAGTCGCAAACCGGATACATATTTATATTGAATGGTGGAGCTATCAGTTGGTGCGGTTCCAAGCAGAGCGTCGTGGCGGGATCTACGTGTGAAGCGGAGTACATAGCTGCTTCAGAAGCAGCAAATGAAGGAGTCTGGATGAAGGAGTTCATATCCGATCTAGGTGTAATACCTAGTGCATCGGGTCAAATGAAAATCTTTTGTGACAATACTGGAGCAATTGCCTTAGCGAAGGAATCCAGATTTCACAAGAGAACCAAACACATCAAGAGACGCTTCAAATCCATCCGCGATCAAGTCCAGGAGGGAGACATAGAGATTTGCAAAATACATACGGATATGAATGTTGCAGACCCGTTGACTAAGCCGCTTCCACGAGCAAAACATGATCAGCACCAAGACTCCATGGGTGTTAGAATCATTACTATGTAATCTTGATTATTGGCTCTAATGCAAGTGGGAGACTCAAGGAAATATGCCCTAGAGGCAATAATAAAGTTGTTATTTATATTTCCTTATATCATGATAAATGTTTATTATTCATGCTAGAATTGTATTAACCAGAAACTTGATACATGTGTGAATACATAGACAAAACTGAGTGTCCCTAGCATGCCTCTACTTGACTAGCTCGTTAATCAAAGATGGTTAAGTTTCCTAACCATAGACAGGTGTTTTCATTTGATGAATGTGATCACATCATTAGGAGAATGATGTGATGGACAAGATCAACCCGTTAGCTTAGCATAATGATTGTTAAGTTTTATTGTTATTGCTTTCTTCATGACTTATACATATTCCTTTGACTATGAGATTATGCAACTCCCGAATACCAGAGGAACACCTTATTTGCTATCAAACGTCACAATGTAACTGGGTGATTATAAAGATGCTCTACAGCTGTCTCTGTAGGTGTTTGTTGGGTTGGCATAGATCGAGATTAGGATTTTTCACTCCAAGTATCGGAGAGGTATCTCTGGGCCCTCTCGGTAATGCACATCACTATAAGCCTTGCAAGCAATGTGACTAATGAGTTAGTTACGGGATGATGCATTACGAAATGAGTAAAGAGACTTGCCGATAACAAGATTGAACTAGATATGAAGATACCGACGATCGAATCTCGGGCAAGTAACACACCGATGACAAAGGGAATGACGTATGTTGTTATTGCTGTCACTACAAAAAAAGACACATCCGTGGCATTTTGGGCCGAACGAATTTTTTTTCTGTCATACATATGACACTTCTATGATGATAATTGTGACAAAACCCGGTATCATCATAGATGTGGTGGGCTCCTACTTCTATGACAAAAAATCATGATAGAAAATGGGCTTTTCGTCCTGGGCAGGCCGGAGACGCAGCTGCATGACGTTCTTTGGGCCGTCCATGACGGGAAAAACCATGGTAGAAGCGAGGGGGAGGAAAATTTTGGAGAGTTCCCGGTTATGGTGGGAGGTCGGGGGCCGAGCGATGCGCGTTTCTCTCGTACACGTACGCGCGTGTGTGCAAGGCGTTGGCTCTAACTGAACCCGAGCGAGGCGTTGGGCTCTAACTGAACCCGAGCGACAGACCGCAGGCTTACGTGTTACTGAACCCGAGCGATCGATCGATGGCTGTTAACTGAACCCAATCGAGTGATTCCTTCACTACTGCTGCTAACTGAAGCCGATCGATGCTGCCTCTGGGATGAACAGTGAGCGTTGAGGGGGGGTTTGGGTGAACAGTGAGGGGTGGCGTTGCCTCTGGATGAACAGGACCCCGTGGTGTGGTGGAGGGCTGGATGAACAGTAGACGGTGGAGGGGTGCACGTGGAGGGGTGGTTGAACAGGACCCAGTGGTGTGGAGGGCAGGATGAATAGTAGACAATGGAGGGGTGGTTGAACAGTAGCCGGTGGAGTAGCGCGCGGTGGAGGCTGGATGAACAGGAGCCCGTGGAGTCTGGAGGAGGTCGACGGTAGCCCGTGGAGGCTGGAGGAGGTCGACGGTGGAGATGAACAGTATCCGTGGAGTCCCGTTTTGCGGTACGCCACACCCCTCCCGATGAACAGGACCCCCGTTTCGACCGTAGGAGGTCCGTTTCGTCCGTTTTGCGGTACGCCACGCCCCTCCCGATCAACAGGACCCCCGTTCGACCATAGGAGGTCCGTTGGCCCATTTTGGCGGTACGCCACACCCCTCCCGATCAACAGGACCCCCGTTTCGACCGTAGGAGGTCTGTTTCCTCCGTTATGCGGTACGCCAGGCCTCGTTTCCATCGCCTGTTCCGTCAAAGCCTTCCCGATGAACACGACCACGCATTCCGTTCTGACCCAGTCGGTTGGCTCGCACGCGTTCCGTTGCCTCCCGAGGAACACGATGCATTCCGTTGCCTCCCGATGAACACGACGCATTCCGTTGCCTCCCCATGAACAAGACGCATTCCGTTGCCTCCCCATGAACACGATGACGACACTGTTTCTCCGTTCCGACCCAGCCATGTACACGAGCCCTCGCCAGACGAGCGCGCGAGTAGGCGTTCGAGACCCCGCCCGTATGTACACATACGTGGCTGTATTTTCTTTCTTGCACCCTGGCCGCTGTACATATGTGTACATGCTACGTGTGCGCCTCTACTACGACACGTGCGCGCCTCTACTACGACATGTGCGCGCCTCTACATCGACCAGTATGTACGTACACGTTCACGACTAGTATGACAACGCTACGTACGCTTCAACCAGGTGGGTCCCGGCTGTCAGGCACTTCCTTGCGTGCGAAGATGTAGCTGGTGGGTGCCTGCTGTCAGTGGGGCGAATCGTTTTTTTTGCCCGGATGCACTTCCTTGCGTGCGAAGTTGTAGCTGGTGGGTCCCAGCAGTCAGGGGGAAACGTTTTTTCGCAAAAATACAATGGCCCGTCCGGTGGGTCCCATTTGTCGGTGGAGGAATCATTATTTTTCGCGTAATAAGGAGGCACTTCCTTGCTGCGGCCATGGACCCACTGTCGACCTCTCCACGTCTGATCCACATCCGATGGAGGTCGTTCCTTGACCACGTAGACCACGCCGCGCTGAGAGCACCAGGGCGGTGGACGATGGTGAGGCCTAGGAAGGGGACGACGTGGAGCCGGGGAAGACACGGGAGTGAAAGCCCGCGTGGAGAGGAGTACGAGGGTTCATTGGTTTGACTGCAGTGTGAGGCTGCCGTCGCCGCAGGGCTTGGCCAACGGTGGGAATAGTAGGGGGCGGTGAGGCCACTGTGGCAGCACATCCGTCCACGGGAGGTAGGAGCATGTGGCACGACCGGCGCTGCTTTGGGCGGCTGGAGCAAGAAGACCAGAGGTTGAAGAAGCACTACGGCCGTTGGATGGACATCGTACGGTCACTGGAGCTAGAATCGTTTATATTGACTAAGTTGACAAAGCCCGTCCCCGTCAACTTAGTAGGCCCATTAAGTCAGCCTCCCACCAAGGTGGGTCCCGGCTAGCAGGGGGTATTCATTTTTGTGCATAATAAGGAGGCACTTCCGGTGGGTCGGTGACGGCAATGAGGGAACGCTTTTTAGCGAAATACGGTGGCCGTCGGGTGGGTCCCAGTGATCGAGGCAAACGTTTTTCGCGAAATCTTGGTGGGCATCCGATGGGTCCCTCTTTGTCGGTGGAGGAATAATTATTTTCAGCGTAATAAAGAGGCACTTCCTTGCGGCTGCCGTGGACCCGGTGTCGACCTCTCCACGTCTGATATTCTTCCGATGGAATTCGGTCGTTGACCACATTGACCACGCTTGGCCGAGAGCACCACGGCGGTGGACGACGGCGAGGCCTAGGAAGGGGATGACACAGAGGCGGGATATACGCGGCAGTGGATGCCCACGCGGAGAGGAGTAAGAGGGTTCACTGGTTCGGTTGCACTGCCGTCGCCGCAGAATAACAGGGGGTGTGGGTGAGTGTAGTGGAGGGATGGCCTGGCCAGCGGTGGGAGTAGTATGGGAGCGGTGAGGCCTCCGCGGCAGCACAACCGACCACGGGAGGCAGGAAGCGAGCAAAGCACGACCGGCGCTGCTTTGGGCGGCTGGAGCAAGAAGACCAGAGGTTGAAGAAGCACTACGGCCATTGGATGGACATCGTACGGTCAGTCGAGCTAGAATCGTGCATATTGACTAAGTTGACAAAGCCCTTCGTCCCCGTCAACTTAGTAGGCCCACTATACTGGGTCCCAGCTAGCAGGGGGAGTATTCCTTTTTTTGTGCGTAATAAGGAGGCACTTCCTTGCGTGCGAATATATAGCTGGTGGGTCCGAGCTGTCAGCGGCGATAACGTTTTTTTTGCGAAATACAGAGGCCCTTTCGGTGGGTCCCAGATGTCAGGTGGAGGAATCATTATTTTGCGCGTAATAAGGAGGCATTTCCTTGCGTGCGACCGTGGACCCAGCTGTCAGCCTCTCCACGTACAGTCCACTTCAGATGCATGTCGGTCGTTGACCACGTTGACCACGCCACGCCGAGAGCACCAGGGCGATGGACGACGGCGAGGCCTAGGAAGGGAACGACACAGAGGCAGGGAAGACTCAGCAGTTGTTTTGGTTTCCCACGTGGAGGGGAGTACGACTGTACGAGGGTTTACTGGTTCGTCTGCCATCGCCGGAGAATAACAGCATGTGTGGGTGAGTAGAGGGATGGCTAGGCCAGCGATGGGAGTACGGTGGGGCGGTGAGGCCTGCATGGCACAAGACCTGACCGATCATGGGAGGAGGGAGCAGCGATCCGTCGGCGCTTGTTTGAGCAGCCGGAGCAGGAAGAGCAGAGATTGAAGAAGACGACGGCCGTTGGATGGACATCCAACAAAGATATGTGCCATCTGTGGAAAGCCTCAAATCTGTGGAAAACAACATACAGCCCATCTGCCATTATTTCAAATAATTTACAGCCCATTTGCTAATTCTTACGGGTTTTTTTGGAGCCCATATTCTTTTTGTTAGCATTACCGCCCATATTGTGGCCACGGTTAAAAAATTATACGAAATTTTGCATATGTCGGTGCGGTCTGAACCGTTTAATCCCAAAATTTCGAGTCACATTCAGACTGATTTAAAAAATAATGTATATCAATAAAAAATCCAATAAATTATCCATGCATAAAAATCAATGCAATTTAAAATCTAGAAATGAAAAAAAGATATTTGAAACTAATTGCCGGTTTGATGTGTTTTAAAAAATGTACAACCCATTTCTCATTACTGATTGGCCATTTTCTCGGCCAGCCGAATGAAGCTCTCCTCCTCTTGAAAGATTTGCAGCCCAACAGCCAGATAAAGCGACTTACTTGACAAATCACAAAAAAACTGCGCTAGCCATTTTAAAAAAGAAAAAAAAACTACTGGGCTGGTCTGTGGTAAACATAAAAGAAAAGACTGTCTAGACAGCCGGAGTGTCCCTTACACCAGTTGACACCACTGCTTCCGTCTCAAAAACGAATTAGATAAATGCCACTCCAATTATGGCGATTCATAAAATGCCACTGCAATTTCCAAACTTTGAGAAATGCCACTGCAATTTTTGCAAACTTTGAAAACGCCACTGCAATTTGCAAAGTTTGAAAACGCCACTCAGACTTGAAAAATGCCACTAGAAATGGCATGAAATGGCATTTTCAAAGTTTGGAAATTGCGGTGGCATTTCTCGGATACACCAGATTTGGAGTGGCATTTATCAAATTAACCCAAAACAAAAATAAGCTGGGCGAGCTCTTTGGGTCCTCGTGTCGGCCGCTCGTTGTGCAATTCTCTCGTTTATTGACTACGTTGACAATGGCATGGGACCCGGATGTCGAAATCCACTAGGAGGAGCCATTTTTTATTGGCTTGAAATAAGGAGGAACTTGCTTGCATCTTGCCATGACCTTGGCGGGTCCCTGTCATCCTCTTCACGTACAATCATCTCCCGATTGTATGCGCTTCAACTTGCTAGGCCCACAAGTCAGCCTCTAAACCCGTGGAGGACAAATACAACCCATTTAAAAAATAACAGCCCATTCCATACGCTCAAACGGAAAGTTCAACATTCAGAGCAAAGTAACAGGTCTGATCCACATATAGAGTACTGAACTTCCACGTTGACAACCATCATAGCCAAGTTAACTATCTACTCCCACTAATACTCTAGTAGCGTACAAGTAGTAACTTACTCTTAGCTAGCCAAGTTAACTATCTACTCCCACTAATACTCTAGTAGCATACAAGTAGTAACTTACTCTTAGCTAACTAGACGAGGCCGACCGCCATCTGTGGTACACGCTAAACGCCGGCCCCACGTCGTGCGCCTCACCTCGGACTTGCAAGAGGTGCGATAGGGCGCGTTGCTCGCACGCGTTGGCCCTTTCCATGCCGGCGTGCTCCACCGAAGCTTCGGCTTCCAAGCGGGAAACCCACTTGACGAGCTGGTAGTAAAAATCGACGTCGCGAACGCGTGCATGCCCGACAGCCTCCAGGGCATTTGCCGGGCGCCGGCCTCCACGTAGTCGGCCCAGTTGCGGGCGCTCTGCTCGCGACTCAGAGCGTTGGTGCGCTGCTGATCCATGTCCCGCTGGCGACGCAAATCGGCGATACGCTGCTCCTCCGCCAGGCGGTCGCGCTCCAACAACTCCTGCTCCTCTGCCATGCGGTCGCGCTCCAACAACTCCTCGATCTCCGCATTACCGTCTAAAGACAGATAGAATGCCTCCTCCCTCCGCCTGCCTTCCGGTGAAAACCGGAACACTAGTTCCGGCGGTGACCGCCTCCGGCATCGCCTACCGCGGACGGGCGGGGGCATGGCGGACGTGGCGAGTGACGTTGGGCCGGTGGGGGCTTATGAGGATATGGCAAGTTGGGTCACGGTGGCACCGGAGAAGACCGGGAAACAGTACTTATAGGCGGAAGGTAGCGCGACGGTCATCGGAATTCAATGCATAATGGCTTAGCGCGGCCAAATTTTGTCGTGGAAAACTAGAGAAACTGAAATTATGACTGCCGCCCCGTCTCCGTCTGGGTGACGCCGCATGGCGGTCAAACGAGTGAACTTCGAATCATCTCCCTCCTTGTCAATAATGATTCCACGGATTTAAAAAGCCCGCAACAATTAAAGCGTATATTTTTTGCATCGATTAGCTGCCTTAATTACGGCCGGCTGCATGCGAGCACTCGTAATCGCCGCAGGCGATACACGAAGCGACATGCAACGAGTCGCAGCCGAGAACGCGCATGCAGCCACTTAAATCGCTGGAATTAATTAGGCTTAAACTTACGCATGTTGTTAATTATTGCCATGCCTTGGTCTTGCTGCTTTGCTCACGGGACTAATAAACCAGACGGAGGAGTACCTTGGTTGGTGAGAGGTTTGAATTAAGCCCTGCAAACCGGAAAGGAGGTACAAGTACGTGCGTGATCCGCTATTTATCCGTGTAGGATCGAGTAGGTCGTTTCTTGAATTGAGCTCTGCAAACCGGAAAGGAGGTAGTACGTGCGTGATCCGCTATTTATCCGTGTAGGATCGATAGTGTAGCTTGTCAGTTTCTTCAGAGGTAGGCATTTTTATCCGTGTAGGATCGATAGTGTAGCTTGTCAGTTTCTTCATAGGTAGGCATTTTATTCAAAAAACTGCCACTTCGCTTCTTCGTGCATAAATAAAACTGCCAGAGCGCATTTGTAGGCTAGCTAGTGATCGATAAGTAACTTGTAAACACCGAGCGAACAGAAATAAGTAGCATTAATGCATCTCAATGATTCACAGATCATATACAAATATGTAGCTCCAAAAGCAAAGATCAGCCACTTCAGATCTTGCCTCGCAACTAAAACTAACTAGTATGATTCCCATACATAAGATCAACATGTTAATGCATCTCAATGATTCACAAATCATATACAAATATGTAGCTCCAAAAGCAAAGATCTAGAAAAAACATATGTTCTTCCTACTAACATGGATGCTTCTCTTGGCCAACATTCAAGATGCAATTTGAAAGACAAATTTGTTTGTGAAGTCTATAATTCCTCTTGCAATCGTAAGTGGTTTCACCAACAGCTGGAACCATGAGAATGAACCACACATGATGGAGGAACATCTACTGCAATATGATTTTGTCTTCTCTCGATCACACCGCGAGACTATTTTCGGAATACAAACTTTAACTTAGGCAAAATGATGCGCATTGTATAATCAGACCAAAGCAATGAAGCACCTAGTGTTGGCCAATAAATAGTACAGTACTACTTTTCTGCAGTCCATGAAGTGACTATCCAATCTTTACGTGTCTATTTTCAAATGGCAATCGCATGTAGTGACTATACTATTCTCTTGTGCAGTTCAACCAAAATTGCGGACACTTTGTTTGTTTGCCAAATAGCAACGGGCAGACATCTCTGTTTGCACAAATATCAAGCAGCTAGTAAACATATACCACACCTTGTATTTTCGGTTTAAACATGTCTCTTCCGCTTAGCATCTGTCATGTTCTGCACTGGACAATCTGATACAGTTATGTTTTGCCCTGGACAATTTCATACTGAATTGATTTCTTTGGTTCGGAAGCAGAAATATAGCGCCTATTCTTCATCAGACCAAGGATACCCATGTTCGTAGTGATGGAAGAGGTGAAATCGATACAACCAAAATTGAGCATCCAATCATTCAATCCTGTCATGCACCTCCAATGTAGGTCCACCCTGCCAATAAATTCACATGCAAACCACTAGTATTACTATCTAATGACAGTACAAAAAGAGTAGCAAGATAGTAGCAAACCATGTACCTTCGTAATGAACAGCTCATAGTGCCACCAATTGGATATAAAGGTTTGGAAAAAACATGCTCCTAATGTTGAACCAGTTGGACTTTTTGTGCAGTTCCACTAAAATCGAGCATCCCTGTTTGCATAGATATTGAAAGTGTGATTACTCTAAAAGTGGCACTAGTTGAAGCATAGACTCACAAATATAAGCATTCCAATTTCTTAATGGGAAAAGGTAGCAAGACTGCTTTCTAACCACTTGTTTGAAGGAATAAATAAAGCAACAACGGCTGGTGTCGGGAAGGCATACATAGTTTTTTACGAAAACTGAGCCATTCACGACCTTTCCTCTTCTTTTAAGCAAATTTTGTGCAGTTCTACTAAAATAAAATGCCATCACCGCCTTGACAATTCAAAGGACGCTGTACAAAAGGAAATGACTTAACATTACATCATGATGTCGTATGTAGTCGGCGGACATTAGAGACAAACATCTGAGACCTCCTCCGATAACATAATGAACATTAATTTTAGCAAAGGTGTGACTAGCTTAACCGGGATAATTTGAGTGAACTCTACACCCTTTGTTCCTTAATATAAGACGTTTTCGAAGTTCAATTTAAAGTACCCAAACGTCTAGTATTTAGAAAAACAGGTAGTAGTTTTCTTGAGCACATATCTGGGAAAGCTTGCCACACTTTATTTATGTCCATACGCTAATGCAACACCATTCGAATACTACAAATATACAATAATCCAGTGGCTAGTGCAACCGTAGAGTAGTTAGTTTATTACAGGTACAAAGACAATGGTTTCTACCGAACAGATTTCAATAAACTCTAGCCGGAAGGTTTCTATTAGAATTAACAATACAAAATGTAAAGGTAACAAGTTTCAGCATTGGTATACTAGCTGTGCATGAGCATTAAACCAAATACAAAAGTCTAAAGGTAACTAGCATTATTAACTAATGACAGTATAAAAGAATTGCAAACCATGTACCTCCAAGGTAAATATCATTTCGAACTTGGGGGGACCTTAAAAATTGCTATCCCAATCTTGATAATCGATCAAACATAAAAACTTGATCGAACGAATCAAGAGAACAGCCGGAGGAGGAGGTGCCCACTCTTGACCTTTCCTCTTGTCTTCATAATTGTGTGCAGTTTAACCAAAATAAAATGACATCAGCGCCTTGGCATTTTGGTGACACTATACAAAAAATTAACTTATCTCATGAAAGTGAGGTATGTAATCTATAAGCATTGACAGTGCAAAAATCTGAAGGTAGTAACAAGTTTCATCGTTGGTATCTTGGTTTGTGCAACAACATTAGAATGCCTTAGCTGAAAAATCTTTAATACATCCACTATCAACAACTAACCACGAAATAATCCAAAGGTGACATTAAATGGCATTGCTTAAATTTATCGGTGGCATTAGACCGAGAGCGGCATTAGTTAAATGTGGCATCACTTTAGCGATAGCATTGCTTGACTTGACTGCTAGCGTTATACTAACAACAAAAAGTGGCAATAAGAGCATGGGAGGCCCATTCGGACGATTAGGCGCACCAAGACGATGTACCTCCGCAGAGCCTTGATGGTGAGGGAGGTATGGTTGCCCAGAGCAACAAATATCCCGGCAGCATATGTGGATTATGTCCCATTTTTGTTCTCTTTAGCCACCTTTTTCCTATGCGAGGACAACAAACCGATCGACCTGGTCATTCTCTATTGCGTTGTCATGCCTTTCTACCCTTCTTCAACCAAGAGACACGAGACTCGTTCCTTAGCTACTGATTTTCCCCTTTTCAACCTAGATGCGGGTTCGATGCCTACTCTCTTGGATGATGCAGTCTCCTTCCTTTACTTAGTCAACCCAGACATGGATTAGTCTGCATGAAGTAAGGTTTCCTTTAATAGTGCAAATTATGGTTTTCGTCTGCGTGGCCAGCAGAGTAGAGGATAGCAAATTGGTAAGATGGTGGAGTGGAAAAAGATCCACATGCAACGACGTGGCAGATGGGGCAATAGAACAAGGTTATGGTTCGAAAAGAGGTAGCATACCCGAGGGTCGGCGGGAAGTGGCTTCGCTCGTGGTCGTCGTCCTCCGCACACACTATGACAGCGAGCTTGGGGACGGAGGCCATCCAGCTGGCGCTAGGGTCCGAGAGGACGGCCTTGTCGTCGGGCAGCATGACCTCGCCGCCGACGACAAGTGCGTCGGCCAACGCTTGCACGTCCTTTTTCTTCCCGGCGGATCTGTGACCACCGGTGAGGAGGAGAGAGGGGCCGTCTTTTTAGATCTGGAGAGGGTGGTAGTGTGAGAAGCAAATGGGCAGCCCTTAGCAAGAAAGCTGAAGCTCCAGCCTATATATCTTTTTTATACTACTAGTACTGGAGGTGGAGTAGTGGTAGAGTAGTTTATATTTTCTCTGCCTACAGTACCAGTTAGTCGTGCTTCAAAACTGATCGGCACGCCATTAAAAAAATAAAGGTCGATAACTAGCGCGGCACCTCGGGCCAACGCGGCCAGATCGCATTTTGCACGAGAAATTACACACCATGTTTCGTTGACATGTGGTCCCGTTCCAACATATCAGTGAGACGACGGCGAGTAGTAGGAGTATTTCTGAACGGACATGTACGCCGGGGCGCCTCTTCATGAACCGTGGCAAACTCGCAACCGTCCACCGACTCTTCACCTTTCCCTCTCGATTTGGAACTGTTGTCGCATGCTGTCGGTGTCAAAACCGGCGGATCTCGGGTAGGGGGTCCCGAACTATGCGTCTAGGCGGATGGTAACAGGAGACAAGGGACACGATGTTTTTACCTAGGTTTGGGCCCTCCCGTTGGAGGTAAAACCCTACTCCTGCTTGATTAATATTGATGATATGGGTAGTACAAGAGTAGATCTACCACGAGATCAGAGAGGCGAAACCCTAGAAGCTAGCCTATGGTATGATTGTTGTTCGTCCTACGGACTAGAACCCTCCGGTTTATATAGACACCGGAGAGGGTTAGGGTTACATAGAGTCGGTTACAATGGGAGGAGATTTACATATCCGTATCGCCAAGCTTGCCTTCCACGCCAAGGAAAGTACCATCCGGACATGGGAAGAAGTCTTCAAACTTGTATATTCATAGTCCAAGAGTCCGGCCAAAGGTCATAGTCCGGCCATCCGGACACCCCCTAATCCAGACTCCTCAAGAGCTCTCTAACCAAAGCTTCAATGATGACGAGTCCGGCGTGAAAATTGTCTTCGGCATTGCAAGGCGGGTTCCTCCTCCGAATACATCATAGAAGATTTTGAACACAAGGATAGTGTCCGGCTCTGCAAAATAATTTCCACATACCACCATAGAGAGAATAATATTTACACAAATTCAACCTGCTGACGTAGTCCGCAGCGTGACATCACACCACGGCCAAGCCTTTATTCAAATCATTTTTACTGTCCCACCTCAGCGCACTTAGCGAGGCGGTTTCCTTGGCACGTCTTGTTGAAGCAGAGATCGTGTTCCCTTATTCCGGGATTCTCATCAATACGGGCGTGGGTAACCCAACCGTGCCATTAATTTACGACGCTTGGGAGATAAGCGAGTTTTACCAGGCTGGTGGGGGCACATAGTTTCGTCCGCCCATATAAGGGGATAAGGATCCACCTCTTCCATCAACGCCTTCTTCCTCCTTTGCTTATCCATTTTCGCAAGACTTTTCGAGCTCCAGGCGCCTAAGTCCGCACATCCCGCCTCGACCTTCTCCGGTCATGTCGGGCCGGGAGGCAAGTGGATGGCCTCCTCCGTCACGGAGGGGCACATCAAAAAGCTGAGGAAGGTCGGATACTTGTCCAATGACATCGCGCACCGGCTCCCCGACAAGGGGCAGCTCATCCCCACCGCCAGGCCCCATGAGAGGGTGGTGTTCCTCACCCATTTCCTCCGCGGACTTGGTTTCCCACTTCACCCATTTTTCCGGGGACTCATGTTCTACTACGGCCTGGATTTCCATGATCTGGCCCCGAACTTCATCCTCAATATCTCGACATTGATCGTCGTGTGCGAGCCCTTCCTCTGCATCCAGCCCCACTTCGGCTTATGGCTAAAGACCTTCAATGTCAAACCGAAGGTAGTGGGCAGCTGCCAAGCGGAGTGCGGAGGCGCCATGGTGGGCAAGATGCCCAATGTTACATGGCTCGAGGGTTCCTTTGTGGAGACCATAAAGGGGTGGCAATCGGGGTGGTTCTACATCACCGAGCCGCGTGACCCTGAATGGGCAGCGGCCCCAATTCGATCTGGCTTCCCTACACGGCTCACCTCCTGGAAAGAGACGGGCTTGTCGTGGGGTAATTCGGAGGAGCTGACCGGACTCCAAACCTGCATCCAAAACCTGGTGAGCAAGAAGCTCAAACTTATCAACGTAGTCCAGGTCATGCTCATCCGCCGAATCATCCCGTGCCAACAACAGGCTTTCAGTTTGTGGGAGTTCGATCCGGCACAGCACCGAACCCTGAATAGGCTCTTCGACACTATGTACGAAGACGCCTGGAAGGTGCTGTTCAGGGGCGCTGAGGCCCCCGCATCCGCTACCGAGGATTGCGGATTCAACGCGCAGCATCAAGCCAACACGGTAAGCTATTTTACCCTTTACGGGTTACTTGTTTTTCATAGTTTGATTCTATGTGGGATCTAAACTCCCTTATCTTTGACAGGATTGGAAGAAGACGTCCGGACAGATTGACTGTCCGGCTCCCTCGAAGATTCCAGCGGACGCCCGGCTGACGGGCTCTTTGGTCCCGGCACCTTCCGTGGTGCCGGAGAATATGGCCACGGGAACTCGAAAGTGTTCCCGGCGCCCGGTGGTGCTAGATTCATCGTCCGATGACTCCGAGGCGCACTCCTCTGAAGACGAGGAGGAGGAAGAAGAAGCCTCTCCCCCTCCAGCGGGGGGGGGGGGGGAATGAAAAGGAAGGCCGCCCCAACTGGGGGGGCCGGAGGGTCCAAAAAGGGAAGAACCCTTCCTCCGGATTACTCCACCAACGCCGACGACGGCGAAGAGGAGTTGCCATCCAGGGCCAAGCCCCTGGCAAAATCGTAAGTATCCGGATACCAGAATAACTCATGACGTTCCTCTGTTGCACAGTATCTTCTGACGCCGAATATAATCATGCAGTCCGCCCAAGGCCGGGCTCGACGCTTCGTCGAGCGGCTCCCTGGGTTCGTCGGATGTGAATAGCACTTCACTTCCGGCCGCCTCCTCCCCTCGCCCAGCGGATGATGCCGAGGGGGAGTCCCGAAAGGGTCCAAGCCAGGAGGAGGTGGTCCTGGAGGCACGGCAAGGCGACCTCCCGGACTCCAGGCGCAAAGGGGATAAGACCCCCAAGGGCTCCAAGTCCGGCCCTGGGCCGGACACCGCACCGGAACCTTCAATGGTTCCGGAATTTGGCAGGCGGCCCCCTACTAAGAAGGGAAAGCCTACGACGCCGGTGACCTCCGTCCAACCGGAGGCACCGGATAATCTGCTGGAGGTGCTTAAAGGCGCCTCCATCGACGAGGAGCACCACACTATTATGAGTGTGGTGATCCAGAAGGTTCAGTCCGCCAAGAGCGGGCTGGTGGCTTTATGCCCGACCTTCTAACAGGCTTTGAGGTATGTGTTTAAGATATGTAAAAATATTACCGCATAGACAGTAGCCCCGATGCTCGGTTTGGTGTTCGGAAAGAAAAGCCGAGGCGAGGATCAAAAGATATACGCAGGAGTCTAACATAAGTATGTCAATATGGGAATGCAGGTTGTGCTGCTGACCTCTGCCGCACTGACTGCGGAGGTCAATGCATTGAAGCAGAGCCTCAAGCGGTCCGAGAATGAGCTCAGCCTTGCCAAGAAGCAGCTCGAGGACAAGGAAGGTAAGTAATACCTTATGTAAGTATATAAAAAAGATGTGGTTGCAAAAAATGACAGGACCAACGTGAGTACTACAGGGGCCACAACCCAGGTGGCGACCCTGAAGGAAGCGCTGTCCAAGGCCGAAGAAAATGCGGCCGTGGAGCGTACCCAGCGAGAAAACCAGGAGGCACGGGTGGCGGAGGTGCAGCAAGAGCTCCATGCTCTTGTGGAAAAACATGAGAGTTTGGAGCTTGACTCAAAGACTCGAGAGTCCGAGCTCGCCTCGGCGCTTGAGAGCGCCAAATCTGGCAAGGCCGAAGCCCAAAAAGGCCTCCAGGAAATTGAGGTGATGAAGAAGATAGCGGCGGGTAAGGCATTCTTTATGCAAAGCAAGCACATGAAAGTGAATTACTTGTTACTTACCCGAGTCCGGAGCTCTCCAGGAGCATTCGCAGATCTTCCCCGGAGTGTGTCCGATGCTGTCGCATTCTACCGAGCCGAAGAGGGAGCTCGACGGAGAAGGTGTTCTGGTCTCGATATCGAGGCCGGACACCCTGTGCCCTTGAGCGACCAGCTGAAGCAGCTGGTCGAGCTCCATAAGGTGGCCGAACAGGCTATGAAGGGTCTCATAGTCCGGCTGTGGCCTGGGGAAGCCATGCCTGGGAGCTACTTCGGGCTGGTAAGGTGGCTGGTGGATGCCTGTCCAAGGCTTGAAGTCATCAAGCGCTCCGTATGCATCGAAGGTGCCGTGGGGCCTTGCCCGATGCTAAAGTGCACTGGGGCAAGATGGACGCCGAGAAGCTTGTGACCAGACGGACCGTCGCCGGGCAAGGAGCATCGCAAGCCCGAGATGTATTATGAGGGCGTCTGAAAGGCGCCCCACCGTATAGCGGATGAGTGCTCCAAAGATGTAATTTTGAGTAAACTTCGCATTTGTGATCTGTCTGCTGAAAACTTGTTCATATGCGCTAAGCAACGCTTTTGAATTTAAAATATTACCTTCTGTGCGGCTGTTTATTAAATTTGGGAGATGGCGAGTCATTGGCTTCTGCCCCCATGCCACGAGTGCTGGGGTGTTCGGGATAAACTTGAGCGCTCTTTTTCCCATTATTGGGTCCTTCGAGGGAGGCGCTCAACACAATGAACAAGGCAATCAGACTATAATGCTTGAACACTCTCACTTAGCCATAGAATTCTATAATTTTTAATTTCGGTGAAGCCCCTGGTATTCGGAAGACCGAGTTCGGGGTGCTATCCACGCCTAGGCCGGACAAAGCCGACTCCTCGCTCTAAGCGGTATAAGTCTTTAGGGACTCGAAAACCTCTCGAACAGCGACCAGCTCTCGCCCTATCATGACGGTCAGTTTTAGCCTTCTCCACTGAGGTGCTTAGCCCAGCTCAACCAGGGCACAATCGCAGTGGTTCTCCCAGTGCTACCTTAGCCGATATAACGGAACGTAAGGTACCAAAACATGGGAGCCGGGCAAACCCAACTATTGAAACAAGACATGATTCTGAGACGATGCATATAATGCTATAAGTTCGGGGTGACGCACTCATGAGAGTGTTCGGACTTCTCACACCATATTCCGGGGTATGTAAGCCCCTGGTGTATTGGCCGTACCAAAGTGTACGGTTGCATAATGCCATAACTGAACATATTTTTATTAAAAAAGGAATGCAATAATAGACAAAAGCTATGTATTGTTTATTCGAAAAGTCTACGGTAAAAGCAGAACGATACAAATAGTGCGATAAGAAAGAGATGCGACTATTTAACATGTCCCCTCCGAGGCGAGCTGCGGGATGATATGTGAAACAAGTATACTGCTCGTTATAGAGACCACCTGGACACTCGACGTAGCTTTCTGCCTCCCTGGCTGTTGCATAGTGTGTTCGGCGTTTGTACTGCCGGACAGGCCTTCCGTAAAGTGGAGTCCTGAAAGTAAGAAAAAGAATGACAAAATTGGGAGCCCCAGGTGCGGTTGAGCCGCATTTTGGGCATGTCGTGGTCGTGCCCTTCCCCCTATGCCCATGGTATTTCCAGAGCGTAGTTATGTACGCGTAGTACTGGTTTCACAATTTCGCGAGGGCTGGGGTTGGGGCCGCGCTGCTATGCGTGCTCGGAACGTGCCAGGCGGTCTTGTTGTAGGTTACTCCGGGCGCGCTTGACGGTGTGTGGACATTTAATGGCCGGACTGGAGAATTGCCTTGAGAGGCTGCTTTGTACTTCCGCCGCGAGGGCCGCCGAATGTCCTCCGTTCGGAGAGAGCGTTCGGTGTTTCCATTGACCGTAATGACTCCTCGAGGGCCTGGCATCTTGAGCTTGAGGTATGCGTAGTGCGGCACCGCATTGAACTTTGCAAATGCGGTTCGTCTGAAAGCAAAGGCTCGATAGCCACCGCAGAACGGGACTATGTCGAAGATTAACTCCTCGCCCGGAAATTATCCGGGATCCAAGACCACCTCAAGTGTAATCGAGCCTGCCGTTGGCCTCTACACCTGGTATGACGCCTTTAAAGGTCGTCTTTGTGGGTTTAATCCTTGAGGGATCTATGCCCATTTTTCGGACCGTATCCCGATAAAGTAGGTTCAGGCCTTGCCGCCGTCCATAAGGACTCTAGTGAGGTGAAATCCGTCAATGATTGGGTCTAGAACCAATGCCGCGAATCCGCCATGGCGGATGCTAGTGGGTGGTCCCTTGATCAAAAGTGATTGGGCGGGAGGACCATGGGTTGAACTTTGGGGCGTGGCTCCAACTCATATCGCCCACGAGTGCACGCTTCCGCTCCCTTTTGGGTATGTGGGTTGCGTATATCATGTTGACCGTCCGCACTTATGGGGGGAAGCCCTTCTGTCCCCTATTGTTCGGCGGCCGGGGCTCCTCCTCGTCATCGCTATGCAGCCCCTTGTCATTATTTTCGGCGTTTAACTTGCCTGCCTGCTTGAACACCCAACAATCCCTGTTGGTGTGGTTGGCTGGTTTTTCGGGGGTGCCGTGTATCTGGCACGAGCGATCGAGTATTAAGTCCAAATTGGACGGGCCCGGAGTATTTCTTTTGAATGGCTTTTTCCACGACGGGTTTAGAGCCTCTGAATCCGGCATTAATCGCCGTATCCTCGGCATTGTCGCCCGTTAACGCGGCGCTTTTGCTTGTTGCGACGCGACCTGCCATTCTTGTCCTTGGTATCCGAATTACAGGACTCTTGCTCATGTTATTACTACGAGCTAGCCAGCTGTCTTCTCCGCGCAAAAGCGGGTCATGAGTGTTGTGAGGGCTGCCATGGATTTCGGCTTTTCCTGTCCTAGGTGCCGGGCAAGCCACTCGTCACGGATGTTATGCTTGAAGGCTGCAAGGGCGTCTGCGTCCGGACGGTCGACTATTTGATTTTTCTTGGTTAGGAACCATGTCCAGAATTGTCTGGCCGATTCCTCTGGCTGCTGAATTATGTGGCTTAGGTCATTGGCGTCTGGTGGTCGCACATAGGTGCCCTGGAAGTTCTCGAGGAATTCGGCTTCCAGGTCCTCCCAACAACCAATTGATTCTGCTGGCAAGCTGTTAAGCCAATGTCGAGCTGGTCCTTTAAGCTTGAGTGGGAGGTATTTGATGGCGTGTAGATCATCACCGCGGGCCATGTGGATATGAAGGAAACAATCCTCAATCCATACCGCCGGATCTGTTGTTCCATCGTATGATTCGATGTTTACGGGTTTGAAACCCTTGTGGATTTGATGATCTATTACTTCATCTGTGAAGCATAGTGGGTGCGCGACGCCTCTATATTGGGATATATCGCGACGTAGCTCAAATGAGCTTTGTCTACTGTGTTCGGCCCGGCCGGATTTACCATATCCGGCATGACGGTTATCGTCACGTGTCGTGGGGCGCCCACGCGATCCATAGATCGATCTTGTTTGCCTTGACCTGTCCTCCAATATATCTCGCAGGTCTGGCGCATTTTCCCGTGCCTTGGTATTCTTTGAGCGACGCCGGGGTGCGGCTTGAGTGGAGGGCCGAGAGGTCTCTCTGCCGCGGCCACGAGGTGGCCGGTCGGCCGCATCATGCGCTGGTGATGTAGGTCTAGGTGCTTCCTCCTCTAATCGGGGTAGCAGCCTGCGTTTTGGGTAGCTCTTGGAGGGGCGTTCGAGTTCGTACTCTTCAGCCGTAAGGACATCAGTCCATCTGTCGGCTAGCAAGTCTTGGTCAGCTCTAAGCTGTTGCTGTTTTTTCTTAAGGCTACTCGCCGTGGCCATAAGCCTGCATTTGAAACGCTCTTGTTCGACGGGATCCTCAGGCACGGCAAATTCGTTGTTGTCGAGGCTTGCCTTGTCTTCGGAGGGAGGCATGTAATTATCGTCCTCTACCTCTCTGTCTGCCGCTCTCTCATGAGGGCTGGCTTCTCCATCCTCCTGTGCTGAATCCTGCTGGAGGGGGTTGTCTTCGCACCTTGTCCAGGGGTGTTATTGTCTCCGTGCGAAATCGTCGCTTTTTGCTTTGGCGGGATTTAGAGAGGCGCCACGACGCCGCGCTTAGGCTTCTTCTTGGAGGGTAGTCCTCCGTTGTTCCATCGCCGTTCCTTCTTTTGGGGTGTCCACCATGTATAAGTCATCTGACGAGGTGGCCTTCCAAAGGTGCCAGAGGCGCTGGTTCTTGGTCGTCTCCTGCATCGGCGTCCATACTGTCGATGTCATCAGAGTTGAAGTCGAGCATGTCGGTTAAATCATCGATAGTGGCTACGAAGTGGGTGGTGGGTGGGCTTTGAATTTCTTCGTCGTCCACATCCCAACCTTGCTGACCATAGTCTGGCCAGGGCTCTCCTGATAAAGAGAGAGACTTTAGTGAATTCAGAATGTCGCCGAAGGGCGAGTGTTGAAAGATGTCCGCGGTAGTGAACTCCATGATCGGCGCCCAATCGGATTCGATTGGCAGGGGCGCGGAAAGTTCGGAGTCCGGAGAGGAGTCCGGCACCTTGGAGTCACGAAGCCGCAAAGCGACAGGTATGGTGTTCGCCCGATCGCCAGAGAGATTGCAGCCCCGAGGCGGTGTCCAGCCACCCGTCTGGATTGGCACGGTCGGCTCCGAGCTAAGGGTCGAGTGGACACCGGTGCGGCCTTCGTGGCACCGTTGCTCGGGCGGCAGAGCTAGATCATGCCCATCGTGACAAAGGCGGGCGCGCTTGGCTGTGGCTCGAACCCGTCGAAGATCAAGTCTCCGCGAACGTCGGCCGTGTAGTTCAAACTTCCAAATCTGACTGATGGCTGGGGCGTAGCTTTCGATCTGCTCCAGATGGCCATGTAAATTGGCCCGCAGTGCAAAGCCGTCGAATACGAAGATCTGTCCGGGGAGAAAAGTCTCACCCTGGACTGCATCGTTGTTGATGATCGGAGGAGCCATCGGGCCTAAATATGACGACACAGAGGAACTCTCAATGAAAGCACCAATGTCAGTGTCAAAACCGGCAGATCTCGGGTAGGGGGTCCCGAACTGTGCGTCTAGGCGGATGGTAACAGGAGACAAGGGACACGATGTTTCTATCCAGGTTCGGGCCCTCTCGATGGAGGTAAAACCCTACTCCTGCTTGATTAATATTGATGATATGGGTAGTACAAGAGTAGATCTACCACGAGATCGTAGAGGCTAAACCCTAGAAGCTAGCCTATGGTATGATTGTTGTTCGTCCTACGGACTAAAACCCTCCGGTTTATATAGACACCAGAGAGGGTTAGGGTTACATATAGTCGGTTACAATGGGAGGAGATATACATATCCGTATCGCCAAGATTGCCTTCCATGCCAAGGAAAGTCCCATCCGGACACGGGACGAAGTCTTCAATCTTGTATCTTCATAGTCCAGGAGTCCGGCCAAAGGTCATAGTCCGGCCATCCGGACACCCCCTAATCCAGGACTCCCTCACACGCTCTTCCTCTCCCTCCTCCATTTTCCTTCAGCCCTTCACCCTTTCTTCTGCCATTGTTTGATCGTCTTCTCCATGGAGGGAACAGGCCGGAAACGGCCCCGTTATTCTTGCCTCGATCTGAAAGATGACGTGGTGGAGGAACTCATTGATCGGTGTGACGTCATCACCTCGGCTAGCATGGCAGGTTCGTTCAAGCCCATTCTCGACTCAACTAATAGCATCATTACAGGGAACCAAAGAGTCAAGGAGCGGTTTGATCTCCCCTATCTTCTTCGCCGTGACCCTGATGACAGGCCTCGCCCTGTGCAAGTTGATGCCACTTGATAATGATACGTATGATGTTAAGATGCCATCGCTTGAGGGCAAGGCTTGGGCGGGCGCAAATGGAGATCGGGTTGTTTACATTGGGTCCAACTGCGAGTGGGAACTTGTGAATGTGTACACTCGTGACCGGGTTCCACTTCCAAAAATCTCAGCAGACTGCCTAGAGGTTGAGCGCACCGGTATTGTACGCCTTGCGTTCATATACGATCATGGTGACTGTCTTCTACGGAATATAGCATTTTGTCGAGTTCCCAACCGCTCTTGGAATTACAACAACTATGAAGTTGTTGCTATCTTCGACAAGCTTGTTGTCGTCCTTGGTGGTTTGACTCGATGGATATTGCTCAAAAATCAGTTTCTGTACACGGATGAGTACTGTGATGCAATTCAATACGAGGGCCTTGTGGTTGCTACCACCACTCGTGGCACTGTTTTTGCATGGGATCCTCGTTGTTTCGGTACATTTGTCTTCCACCATAATTATAATTGTTTCATCCACATGCATGTGGGTTAGCAAGTTTCCCTTTACTAATTAACCTTCTTCTTGTGTTTCCAAGGTCCTGTGAACATCCCACCACCTATACTTGAAAAATTTTATAACCAAGGGGGAGATGACGATGGTGATGATCACGAGCATGAGGACGAGCAGCGACCATATACTCTGTGGTGCCTGGAAACTAATATCGATGGATCACCTCTTCTTGTGTGTATACAACCCACTAATGATGTTACTGCTAAGGAAGCAGGTGTAGTCTCCCATGGTCGCACTCTCCAGACCTATTCCAACACCCGTTGCATGGTATTCGGGATGGATACTAGTGTGCTAGCGCCAACTCCTCCCTGGTACAGAATTGATAGTCTTGGAGAAAACTCGCTCTTCCTTGGACAAAACTATCCGATGATGGTGAAAGGCGATCCAACTGCTGTTGACACAACGTTACTAGTACCATTTATGAGAAGCAACTGTGTCTATACCTCGGACATTTGGGTGGCTCCCTACCACGAATCGATATAGTAGGCCGCTTGACTGGATGATCGATCCTGCGTTGGTCTCCGGATCGACAATGGATGGCCCGTCGAGAGAATCACTTGTGGTTCAAAGCAAGCGTTTCCAACGCCGAGGAATGGTTGAGTTGAAGTTCATTTCATTGCTTGTTATTTGTTGTGTGGTGAAAACTTTAGTATTTATAATGTATCCTCGTTGTCGATGTGGGTTGATGACCAGTTGTATGTAATTAAATGGTATGCCTGTGATAAACTTACTAAATTTATGAATGGCTTTCGAGTCGCTTCTCCGAGTGAGTGGTGCGACAAGGCAAAAAATATTTTCCGAATACATAATTGTACGTGCATTGCAACAGGTTATCGGATAAGGCCAACCAACAATAGTAGTACACTATTTGTACTAGCTTCACATGCTTCGCGCGTCGGACGGGTGTTTTTACTATAGCCATATGTTAATGTGTTCGCTGTACGTAACCAGCACCTCGAATCCTCGATACTAGTACTATATAGTAGGAGTAAGTAGTAGGTGTAGTAGGGTGGCATGGGCCAGAACAAGCATTCACGTCCATGAGTACGGTACACGCCACCACCACGACATCCATCTGACACCATATTATTTCTTGGAGTCTGTGCTAGAGCAATCTCTTCAACCTCGTTGTTTCTCTAACTTCAGCCATCGGCAAGGGCGAGGTGGGGGTTTGCCGATAGTCGGTTTCCTTAGCTGCGGTCCCACTTGTAAGGCCAACTCCGCCACGACCCCAAACGGACCTCCATTTTGCACGAACTCCAATGATAATTTTGACTAGAAAAGCAAGACCAAAGAAAACAAGAACCACAAGAATACATTTTACTACTCCTGTAAGTTGGATTAGTGCCTTCTCGATGCATTCATTGTTGATCTGCGGAGGCTCGATCTTGCGTGCTTCTTTCTTCTTCGAGTGTAAAGAAGTAGACGTTTCTTCCTCGCATCTAGTCTCATGTCTAGCCTCTATTCTAGTAGGAGTATCAACAAGTGCACTAATCTCATCTCTAGCCTCTGTGCTAGCTAAAAGTGATAGAACATCTACTAAATTGCGCCCTATCAATATATGGATGTACTCTTCTTCCCAATACAAAACCTTGCATCCATTCTACTCCCTCTGTTGCACAATACATGCCTTCTATTTGTCAAAATATATATGTATCTAGACATGTTTTAGTATATAGGTACATCCATTTTTGGATAAATGGAAGTCAAGTATTTTGGAACGGAGGAGTACCTAATAAAAATTTAAGTTAGCACAACTAGTCCAATCCGATAGCATAATCGAAGATTTGGTGGGGTTCTTCCTCCTTTGCCCGACCGTGGGACATCCGGCATCCAGGTCGTGTCATGAAAGAAAATAGATTGGCGATTGAAGCCACGAGATGTGCATCTTGGGTTAAACTGTAAATAGAATCTTACTACTCTTGAGTAACTCCAAAAGCGGCCACCGAAGATCTTTATTGGATTTGTTTTTCATCACCAGCACGTCGAGGTGAAAGATGTGAAGGTTCAGTGGGTCCTCTTGCGTTTTCACTGACATGTGGGGCCGCATGTCAGCAAACAGACGATGGGCTCCGCGCGTCCGCTGGCTGGCTGAGAAGAGAGATAGAGGAGGGCTGAGCATTCTACGTACCTCGATATAGGCTCGATATAGTGGGTTGGCATGGGCCATAACTAGCATTCACGTCTAGCAGTACGACACACGCCACCCACATGAGTCCCATCCGACACCAATTTTCTTGGAGTCCGTGCTACAGCCATCTCTTCTCCCTCCTGTTTTCTCAGCCATCGCGCGGTGGGCGGGGTGGGGGTTTGCCTATAGTCGGTTTTCTCAACTGCGGTCCCACTTGTAAGTGAAAATGCAACACCGCATGCATTCCCGCTTGAGCGGCGTGCCGGACCAACCATGTGGGTGTGTGACGCAAAGACGGCAGGCTTTTCCTTTTGAACTCGTAACTTGTAAAATTTGGTTCTGCTCCATGGCGCGACCGATAGATAGAAAATAACGGTTTTGCCTAGAGTAATGAGAAGTTTGGTTCTGGCGCCGTTCATGCATGGAGTACGTACAAAAATTATGAAGTTGATGCGAAAGGTAAGATAATTACTGTGTATCATATACTACTACATGGATTTGACGGAAAGATAAAAATACATACGGATCCATCAACGACATCCTCACGCCCTAGTGCTTCGGGTCACCAACCGACGTGTGAGGAGCAGCGGCGTTGGCGGCGAGCTCAATGTGCTTCTGAACAGTGCCGTCCAAGGTTGCCCTGCGGTCCAAGAAGGCCAGCATCCTATCGCCCTCCTCTTGCATGTAGTAGTCCTTGTGGACGATTTGCGCGTAGACGTGGGTGATTATGTCGATGGTGTCTTGCTGTGCCAGGCACTGCGAGGCGAGCGCGACCTCGAGGTGGACATTCTCCGGTGTGACGGCGGGCAGTCGCAGGTCCACCAGTGCGTCGAAGAGGTTGTCACCATAGTGGCCGTTGCGGGTGGCGGGCATCATAGAGCCTGGGCGCGTCGGCTGGAGGCTTGCGTCAAAGTCGTCCGCAAGCTTCTTGATGACGGTGAACTTGTCGAGGAAACCAACGAGGACCTTGTCGAACAAGGAGACGAAGTTGTCGCCCAAGCGGCCCCTCGCCCTGGCGGCCTCAAGCAATACTACACGGAGGCGTTAAATCGATTTGCCGGGCGGCATCATGGACCATCACAGCACGGCCGGTGATGCTCGCGCTCATCGCCTCCATGGGTCTAGCTTAGCTTCTAGTCAAGCGATCTTGCGATTCGAGTGATCACTCTTGCCCTTGGTTAGCATGCGTGAGTGCGTGGGATTTCGTACTACTCCTTGGCCCTCTCTTTTTGCCTTTGGCTATATGATAGGTGGGCCAGCCACCCTCTGGGCCCACGTGTCATTCACCCAAAGGCAGTTGCCGTAAGTCAATGAAGTTGCGTCCCCTCCGTGCCGGTGCAGTATAGTCATCTCACCGGACCTCTAGTTGGGGCCAAACGAGAGAAGTTTGATGTTTACTAGTTTATTGGTCCCTTTTGCATTTTGCGCCAAGTTTTGACCTTTGATTTAACTAATAAAATGTTAATGCATGTAAACAAAAATGTTGTGTAAGTCACCTTACAAAAACCAAATAATCCCAAAATACTTAGGCACGGTGCATTAACTCCCTTCTTGTTTCTTATTTAGTGACATGTCAACCAATGAGAGATGTGGGCGTGCATGCTTTCAATGACTTGAGACTACCAAACATGACATGCAGTGTTTAGTTCAATGCATGTAATCCTATTAGTACTCTAGTTAGCAAAAAACATTAAGTTCTCTCGCCGATAGGAATAAAACACCATGCATTTATTTACAGAGGGAGTGGTACATTTTTTGTGACATCCATTACTAGATATTGCTAGTCAAATACTAAAATCCAGATGGACGTGGTAGTACTCCTAAATCTAGACAGTGGTGCTACTAGTACTAGTAGTAGTACTACCAATGTAGTAGTAGGAGTACTAACCTTTGTACTACCCGTTGGTCAAATTATTACGTGCTGCTCCTCACAGTGAAGTGACAAGACCCTGCGCCGGAGATGACACCTGAGTATAGGCGATGTGTTCGACATACCATAGTCAGCCTCACCGTCTGCAGTCACTATCATCATGGATGTAGAGCTAGCCTGCTTACAACTAGCCCTGATCGACATAATTTCCTGTGCGTAGATGCCCATGCATTGCACGGAACACCAAGATTGGGGGTGGACGGCTCCGGCGGACCATCGCGCTTGATTTTCCACGGCCTTCTAGATGTGGTGGGGAGGAGATAAGGCTGATTGTGAGAGACAAGGAGTTGTTTGTAAATAGGGAACAACTGCGGGCATCTTTTTGCAAAAATGGAGAAGCTTGGTTTGTATGCGTCAGATCTAGATCCGATGGCTATTGGTGAAAGATGGAGGCACAACATCATCACCAACTCAGGACCTGTTTGATTCGCAGGATTTTGAAAACGCAGGAATAGGACACAACAATATTACAAGTATCAAACTGATATTACAAACGTTAGGAGTAATGTTGCACCTACGAAGAGGGAATTACTAGGAAGTTTACGTAAGAACTTTCGTTACTTTAGGTGGATGCAACATTATCGTACAAACTAAAATCCACCGCCGTGACAAGTCACTAATGGGCAAATAAGTTTTTGAGTCTCTGGCCACTTGATGTTTCAAAAACAAATTCAGCTTCTGCAGAGACTTTTTCATTTAGGCTTAGACGCTTGCGGTGATCAGCACGCCATTCATTGTTGCGCCAGAGAACGCCAAACCTCATTACCTTGAGCACACTTGCCTCCAGAACAAAGAACCTAGCCAATTTAATCTCAGATGTGCTGCCTCGATAGTCGGTCAAATCAATTTCTGTAAGATGGAGATCAAGGCATTCGATGAGATTGTTATAGTGCAGCACATTTTTCACTTTCGGGTCTTTTTTTATCTGGAAAAGAAGAGAACATATTAGAGTAGCTAGCTTCATAAGATTGCCGTGTCATCAAGAGGTACCAATATCATTCGCTCATACGATAGGGTTGGCTGATAGTGATATTTTTCACTCTCTCTCTCTCTCTCTCTCTCTCTCTCTCTCTGTTTCCTCTCATTTAACTAGGAGCACGTGAAGAGCTTGGGCATTTGTTGCCTTCCACTATGTGGCCGATGCCATATTTCGCAAAAGTATGCCACATAATATGCATCGATGTCAAATCAAAAGATTTTGGCACCGCTCTCGCGATGTGAGAGAGTTGGCACCGCTGTGCACAGCACTCCACATGTATAAACAAATCAATCAAACCAACTACACCAGCTTCTCACTCGCAAACAAGTGTTTTTATTGCCTCAGTCCTCTCTCTCCCACACCGTGTTTTTTCATTGCGTGAGTTAATTTGGCACGGAGCAAAGTAGGTGATCCAGATTGGGGCACCAGGTGAGCAATGGAGGGGCATCGATGCCAAATGCATCACAAGTGAATTTGGCACATGTTTTGGCCTACATAGCCCACTTTTGTACTCCCTCCATCCCAAAATTCTTGTCTTAAATTTGTCTAAATACGGATGTATCTAGTTACATTTTAGTGTTAGATACATCCTTATCTAAACAAATGTAAGACAAGAATTTTAAGACGAGGAGTACTACCTCGTATTTAGTATAAAATTTTGACCATATATTTACCTAAGAAAATGCCAATGCATGTCACTAAAAATTACACCATTTGAAATTATGTTCAAATACCAATCCAATGATATAGTTCTTAGTGACATGCATTAACATTTTGTCAGTTAAATCTATGGTCAAATTTTGATACAACAAAATTGGAAGAGTAAACCAGGACGGAGGTAGTACTTGCTCTTAGGGTAACCGTAGAGTTACTAGAATAGTCTAAGTTACTTTCCACTATGACTAGCGTAGGCTACTATAGTAGTACAGCATAAAAACGATGCAGGTCATCACGTGAGAAAAAATACTAAAAACATTTCTTTCGGTGCAGTGCGTAGATGCAGTTTTGAACACTATACTTGTCATCGTAATTTGGGAAAATTACCAAACAATTGAGCTACATTGTGATTACCATTTACTTATAGGAAAGAAGTTTCACCTCGATGAGTAGCTTCTCCATGCACGGAAAGCATGTAAGGAATCCAACAACTTGATCCAGATTGGGGCCGATAGATTTTAGTGCTAAGATCTTCACTGTGCGCATGGACTGGGTCAAGCTTGTGGGAATCATTTTCTGGAAGACGGTCATAAATACATCAAGAAGAAATTTAAAAATGTGAATTTCAAGAAGAAGGAGAAGAAGATGAGTGTTGTACCTAAACGATTACGGATCCAATAAAGAGTTCGGAGAATTTGGCAGACGAGTACACCAACGCTGTCAATTTCGGCGTGTCAATGACCCTGATTTTTGGTGGACCTTCTAGATCCGATACAAGCAATCTCTCAAGGAAAGGCGCATTCTCAATGACCATAACGTGGAACAGCTGGAGTGATCTCTTCCCAATTGATGTCTTGTTGCGGGCCGACAAGACACATAAATCCATCGGAGATTCGAGGCGATGTGGAGGCTAATGAACCCGTGGATCTGCTCAAGACGAAGGTACTCGAGCGTAGTACAGCTGCGGAGTAGGTGCTCCATAGCCTTCTTTGAGATGACAACGTCGAAGAGGTCGAGCTGCTTGAGTTGAGGGAGAAGAAGGGCGGGCGCGGAAATAATTTGGGGAAGATAGCAGGAGCTGAAGCTGGTGCGATGCAGCGTTGGCGTGAGGCGGAGCACGGACGGTGGCAGAGAGCGACATCGTCCAGCTTCAAAGCTGAGCTCCTCGAGCTGATCTAGGGCGGGGGATAAGAACCACTCGTCGGACTTGGGTTGGACCTTACAGTTGGTACTGAACATGCCGATGTCAAGGCGTCTGGCTGGCCCAGGGTGCGATGAAAGGATCTTGGAGACTGCGGCCATGCGTTTGCAATCCCCGTCGCAGAGGCAGCTGGCGACGGTGAGGTTGAGGGGACGCAGCGCCAGAGGGGTGCCACCGCCGGAGAGCAGGCGGTCCGCACGGCAGATTTGGTGGGAGGAGGCCGATGATGACGAGCAGCATGTCATCGGGAGGCTTGATGAAGTCCAGCTTCGCGGATGCGGTTTTGGCTCGAGCCGCCTGCTTGTTGGCTGCCTCGCCGTCCATCTCAACCGGCGGCGACGCCGTGTACACGCAGCCGTGTGTGGTGTGTGCTGGGTGTGTGCGAGTCGTCCTTCTATGCATGCCGCCGGCGGTGGTGAATTGTGCGCGAGTCGTCCTTCAAGGCGCAAGAAGTTTGTCCTCAATCGCGCCTCAATTTACTAGCGTGCGGGTGCTACCCAGTGGTTTCAACTTTGTTTACTTCACCGCGTGTCAGATGGGCCTCTAGTTTACTTATTTTCACCCACTGCCACATGGGCCAGCACACGAAGATACAGAACACAAGCTGACAAGGCAGCATGTGGATTGGTTGACCGGTCAACTAAATAATATATGGAGCTATACGCTGACATAGTGAGCATATAATCCGTTGGTATAGAGAGTTCGAGTGAGAGGGGAGGCCCGTGAGAGATAGCAGAGAGAGAGAAAGAGCTACTCCCTCCGTTCGATAATGTAGTTCCAACATTTTTTTAAGTCAAACTTTTGAAACTTTGACCAAGTTTATAAAAAATTACTTATATCTACAATACCAAAGATAAATGATAGTATGAAGTAAGTACATGTTGTGATGAATCTAATGATCGTTCCAGATGTAAATGTTTTTCTCCACATATACCTGGTCAAACTTTTCTGAGGTTTGACTTTTCAAAACATCCATATGCTTATGGACGTGACAGTCCCTAACAGAGAGAGAGAGAGAGAGAGAGAGAGAGAGAGAGAGTGAAAAAGTGTGTATGTGCGTGTGTGAAAGAGACATGGACAACACACGACAAAAGTAGAGAAAAAGTGTGCATGTCTTATGCAAACATATCACACATGCATCTTCGACAACGGAGGCAAGGTGAGGAGATAGTGTGTGGTTGTTTGGAACGGAGAGAGCAAGACCCCTAGCACGTGGCCAAGAGGGGTCTGACAAACAAGGGAGAGAGGTCGAGAGAGACGTACAGAGAAAATGCAGACATGGGGAGGAGAGAGTGTATGTTTGTCATAGAGAGATCCCCTGGAGATCGTGATGGGACTACATGGGTGGGAGATCGAGTGACAAGGTGTGTGCGCGATAGAAGATGCCTCGAGAGATATCGAGATAGACGTATGGATGGAAGGAGACAATACATGTGTTCCTGATGGCTAGTAAGAGATAATCATACTTAGGAGGAGGGGGGGGGGGAGTGCTTGCGCCTATGATGGAGTGAGGGACTATGGTACTTAGGGGGGGTGCGTGTCACATGGAGAGAGAACAAGGGCGGAGAGTGTTGGATGGGTCTATATGTATAGCGCGAGCGAGACATGTGTATGTGTGAACCAGGGAGATATAAGGTCAGTTTGGCTTGCGTCCTGAGCATCTTTTGCCTGGCCTGGGGTTGTGGCTGGATTTCATGCACGCTTGTTTGGTTGCTACCCTGTGAAAAAGAAAGCCCGCTGGCCTGGGTTCCTTGCACTTTAATTAACTGGCTGAACTCCGGACATCGCAGTATTCGCCCAGCGACCGATTTGAACGCTGGCCGTGGTCGTGGTGGCCACGAGGCTAACGACAACATGGATGGATATTAGAATTAAATAATTGATGCATGGATTGATTGATGGACGTTGATGCTTTGCTGGCCCGGGCATGAACCAAACGCTCAGAACCACACAAGCACGGCCAGGCGAAATATTTTACATCTCACGTCCACACCAGGCGACCGGCCATCAAGGCATGAGGGTCGGTCATGAACCAAAATGACCAATAAAGTTTGAGAGAGATTGAGGAGCCCGATAAGGCTGAGTGGTGTGTCGAGATAGCTGAGAGGGGAAAGAGATATTCCATCTGCTTCGATAATGCAAAGGTTGCATGTAAATTTTTAGAAGTCAAACTTTGGAAACTTTGATCAGGTTTACGCAAATGTTATTTATATCTACAATACCAAAGATACATCATACAAAACTACATCTCATGGTGAATCTAATGGTATATGTTTGCCGTACTAGATGTAATTCGTTTTCTCCACGTACATGGTCAAACTTTGTGATGTTTGACTTTTCAATAAATCTATATGCTATGGACCGAGAGAGTGCCTCAGTCGAGACAGATCAAGTGCGTGTGGAGGAGAATGAGTAAGTGTGCAAAAAGAGTATGTGTGTGAAAGAGAAAGTGACAACAAACGATAAATTAGGGAGAGAGTGTGTTTTTTCGTTTCTTATGCGAACATATCATGCATGCATCTCCGAGATGGAAAAGCGAGGCGAGGAGATACACGAAGATAGCTAGTGTGTGATTGTTTGCAACGGAGAGACACCCCTGTAGCACATGTCCAATAGAGGTCTGGCCAACAAGGAACAAAGGTCGAGAGGGACACATGGATGGCATGGACGCATGGGGAGGGAGAGAGGGTGTGTTTGTGATAGAGAGATCCCGTCGAGATCGTGAGGGGACTATATGGGTGGGAGATCGAGGGAGTGCGTGCGCGATAGAAAGATGCCCCGAGAGAAATCAAGATACACCATGCACATGTTTGTGATGGAGACTAAGATTAGCTAGTCATATACATATAGGGGGGACTGCGTGTGCCTACAATTGAGTGAGAGACCATCATACTTGGCTAGCTGGGCATGAGATTGTGTGTGTCTGTGTGCGTGTGAGATGGAGAGAGAACGAGGGAGAGAGATAGAGTTTTATATGGGCCTATCGAGTGCGAGTGAGATATGCATGTGTATGTGTGACCCAGGTGAATGGAGAGTTTGAGAGAGGGGGGGGGGGGGGGAGAGCACCGAGACGACATAGTGGTGCGTGAGAGAGTTACGGGCAAAAGCCAAGGAATTTGTGTGCGTAGGATGAGTGCATGATACGTCTCCAACGTATCTATAATTTTTGATTGCTCCATGCTATATTATCTACTGTTTTGGACCAATTGGGCTTTATTTTCCACTTTTATATTACTTTTGGGACTAACCTATTAACCGGAGGCCCACCAATTTCTTTGTTTTTTGCCTATTTCGGTGTTTCAAGAAAGCGGAATATCAAACGGAGTCCAAACGGAATGAAACCTTCGGGAACGTGATTTTCTCACCGAATATGATCCAGGAGACTTGGACCCCACATCAAGAAAGAAAGGAGGCAGCCACGAGGGTGGAGGGCGCCCCCCTAGGGCACGCCCCCTGCCTCGTGGGCCCCCCTTTGCTCCACCGACGTACTTCTTCCTCCTATATATACCTACGTACCCCCGAACAATCAGATACGGAGCCAAAAACCTAATTCCACCGCCGCAACTTTCTGTATCCACGAGATCCCATCTTGGGGCCTGTTAGGAGCTCACGGAAGGGGAATCCACCACGGAGGGCTTATATCATCATAGGCTCTCCGATGAAGTGTGAGTAGTTTACTTCAGACATTCGGGTCCATAGTTAGTAGCTAGATGGCTTCTTCTCTCTTTTTGGATCTCAATACAATGTTCTCCCCCTCTCTCGTGGAGATCTATTCGATGTAATCTTCTTTTTGCGGTGTGTTTGTTGAGATCGATGAATTGTGGGTTTATGATCAAGATTATCTATGAGAAATATTTGAATCTTCTCTGAATTCTTTTATGTATGATTGGTTATCTTCGCAAGTCTCTTCGAATTATCCGTTTGGTTTGGCCAACTAGATTGGTAGTTCTTGCAATGGGAGAAGTGCTTAGCTTTGGGTTCAATCTTGCGGTGTCCTTTCCCAGTGATGAGGGGGCAGCAAGGCACGATTGTATTGTTGCCATCGAGGATAACAAGATGGGTTTTTTATCATATTGCATGAATTTATCCCTCTACATCATGTCATCTTGCTTAAGGCGTTACTCTGTTTTTTAACTTAATACTCTAGATACATGCTGGATAGTGGTCGATGAGTAGAGTAATAGTAGTAGATGCAGGTAGGAGTCGGTCTACTTGTCTCGGACGTGATGCCTATATACATGATCATACCTAGATACTCTCATAACTATGCTCAATTCTGTCAATTGCTCAACGATGAATTCGCTCACCCACCGTAAAATACTTATGCTCTTGAGAGAAGCCACTAGTGAAATCTATGGCCCCCGGGTCTATTCTCTATCATATCAATCTTCCATCACTTTATTATTGCTTTGCTTTTTTACTTTGCTTTTTATTTTACTTTGCATCTTCATACCAAAAATATTATTTATCATCTCTATCAGATCTCACTCTCGTAAGTGACCGTGAAGGGATTGACAACCCCTAATTGCGTTGGTTGTGTTGAGTTATTTGTTTTGTGTAGGTACGAGGCACTTGCGCGTGGCCTCCTCTTTGGATTGATACCTTGGTTCTCAAAAACTGAGGGAAATACTTACGCTTAGTCTGCTGCATCATCCTCTCCTCTTCGGGAAAACCAACGCAAGCTCAAGACGTAGCAAGAAGGATTTACGCGCCGCTGTCGGGAGTCTACGCAAAAGCTAACATACCAAGTACGCATCACAATCCCTTATCTCTCGCATTACATTATTTGCCATTTGCCTCTCGTTTTCCTCTCCCTCACTTCACCCTTGCCGTTTTATTCGCCCTCTCTTTTCCGTTTTCCTCTTTTCGCTCGCTCTTCCCTCGCCATGTCGGAACCAAAAAGATTTGGGGGTTCTCTCCCGAGTTCTAGCGCTTTAGACAATCCTGCTATCTTATCTAAATTCATAAATAAAAATACTATGGAAAAACCTGCCGGAATTATCAATGAAAACCTTAGCAATTTTGATGAAGAAGATTCTGGAATATTTCGTTATTTACTTGATGAATCTTTGAAAGATGCTTGGGTAGGCTATTAAGGATCTGTGCTAGCTATGCACCTCAATACCAAATTGAGGTTTACTTAAAAAGCTTTTATGTTGGGTTGCCCGCTTCGTTCAAACAAGTCTTGGATTCTATTTTTGAAGAGGTTTTTTTGAAGGGGACCCCATAGATACCTATGAAAAGATGAAAACTATATTTGGGCATCCAGTTAACGAGAAAGTTGAAATTACATCTCTTTTGCTTTCCTACCGAAACGAATCTATCAAAGAGATAAAAGCTAGCCTAGATGCCAATTTCCGCAGCATACTTAAAATTACTTCTACCATTAATGGCCATGTACTTTGTCAAAATAGAAGGATTAATTCCATAGATAGAAAGTTTGCTCCCTTCTTCCCAAAAACCAAAGATGGCAATACCTAGATCTATCCTTGCTTTTATGCCTAGCTAGGGGCGTTAAACGATAGCGCTTGTTGGGAGGCAACCCAATTTTATTTTTAGTTTTTTGTTTTTATTTCTGTTTAGGAATATATAATCCATCTATCCTCTGTTTAGATGTGGTTTTATGTTTTAGTTAGTGTTTGTGCCAAGTTAAACCTATAGGATCTTCTTGGATGATAGTTATTTGATCTTGCTGTAATTTCCAGAAACTTTCGGTTCACGCAAACAATTGTTAAAAATCACCAGAACATGATAAAATAGTGATTCAAATTGCTTCTGATCAATAAAAAAATTCCCTAGGTCTTCCAATTTTGGCTGAATTTTTGGAGTTCCATAAGTTTGCGTTAGTTACAGATTACTACAGACTGTTCTGTTTTTGACAGATTCTGTTTTTCGTGTGTTGTTTGCTTATTTTGATGAATCTATGGCTAGTAAAATAGTTTATAATCTATAGAGAAGTTGTAATACAGTAGGTTTAACACCAATATAAATAAATAATGAGTTCATTACAGTACCTTGAAGAGGTATTTTGTTTTCTTTCGCTAATGAAGCTCACGAGATTTCTGTTGAGTTTTGTGTTGTGAAGTTTTCAAGTTTTGGGTGAATTTTTTGATGGATTATGGAACAAGGAGTGGCAAGAACCTAAGCTTGGGGATGCCCATGGCACCCCCAAGATAATCCAAGGACACCAAAAGTCGAAGCTTGGGGATGCCCCGGAAGGCATCCCTCTTTAAATCCACTTCCATCGGTAACTTTACTTGGAGCTATATTTTTATTCACCACATAATATGTGTTCTGCTTGGAGCGTCTTGTATGATTTGAGTCTTTGGTTTTTAGTTTACCACACTCATCCTTGCTGTACGCACCCTTTTGAGAGAGCCATACATGAATTGGAATTTGATAGAATACTCTATGTGCTTCACTTATATCTTTTGAGCTATATAGTTTTGCTCTAGTGCTTCACTTATATCTTTTAGAGCATGGTGGTGGATTTGTTTTATAGAAACCTTCGATCTCTCATGCTTCACTTAGATTATTTTGAGATTCTTAAATAGCATGGTAATTTGCTTATAATAATAATATGCTTGGTATTCAAGATTTGTAAAACTTTCTTTTGAGTGCGTTGAATACTAAGAAAAGTTTGATGCTTGATAATTGTTTTGAGATATGGAGGTAGTAATATTAGAGTCATGCTAGTTGAGTAGTTGTGAATTTGAGAAATACTTGTGTTAAAGTTTGTGATTCCCGTAGCATGCACGTATGGTGAACCGTTATGTGATGAAGTCGGAGCATGATTTATTTATTGATTGTCTTCCTTATGAGTGGCGGTCGGGGACGAGCGATGGTGTTTCCCTACCAATCTATCCCCCTAGGAGCATGCGCGCAATACTTTGCTTTGATAACTTGTAGATTTTTGCAATAAGTATATGAGTTCTTTATGACTAATGTTGAGTCCATGGATTATACGCACTTTTCTCACCCTTCCACCATTGCTAGCCTTTCTGATACCGCGCACTTTTCCGGTATCATATACCCACCATATACCTTCCTCAAAACAGCCACCATACCTACCTATTATGGCATTTCCATAGCCATTCCGAGATATATTGACATGCAACTTTCCACCATTCCGTTTATTATGACACGCTCCATCATTGTCATATTGCTTAGCATGATCATGTAGTTGACATCGTATTTGTGGCAAAGCCACCATTCATAATTCTTTCATACATGTCACTCATGAATCATTGCATATCCCGGTACACCGCCGGAGGCATACACATAGAGTCATATTTTGTTATAAGTATCGAGTTGTAAGAAAAAATAAAAGTGTGATGATCATCATTTTTAGAGCATTGTCCCAAGTGAGGAAAGGATGATGGAGACTATGATTCCCCCACAAGTTGGGATGAGGCTCCGGATGAAAAAAAAGAGAAAAGAGGCCATAAAAAAATAGAAAAGGCCCAAATAAAAAAAATAAAAAAATGAGAGAAAAAGAGAGAAGGGACAATGTTACCATCCTTTTACCACACTTGTGCTTCAAAGTAGCACCATGATCTTCATAATAGAGAGTCTCTCATTTTGTCACTTTCATATACTAGCGGGAATTTTTCATTATAGAACTTGGCTTGTATATTCCAATGATAGGCTTCCTCAAATTGCCCTGGGTCTTCGTGAGCAAGCGAGTTGGATGCACACCCACTTAGTTTCTTTTGTTGAGCTTTCATATACTCATAGCTCTAGTGCATCCGTTGCATGGCAATCCCTACTCACTCATGTTGATATCTATTGATGGGCATCTCCATAGCCCGTTAATACGCCTAGTTGATGTGAGACTATCTTCCCCCCTTTTTTTGTCTTCTCCACAACCACCATCCTATTCCACATATAGTGCTATATCCATTGCTCACGCTCATGTATTGCGTGAAGATTGAAAAAGTTTTGAGAATGTCAAAAGTATGAAACAATTGCTTGGCTTGTCATCGGGGTTGTGCATGATTTAAATACTTTGTGTGGTGAAGATAGAGCATAGCCGGACTATATGATTTTGTAGGGATAACTTTCTTTGGCCATGTTATTTTGAGAAGACATGATTGCTTTGTTAGTATGCTTGAAGTATTATTATTTTTATGTCAATATTAAACTTTTGTCTTGAATCTTTCGAATCTGAATATTCATACCACAATTAACAAGAGTTACACTGAAATTATGCCAAGTAGCACTCCGCATCAAAAATTCTTTTTTTATCATTTACCTACTCGAGGACGAGCAAGAATTAAGCTTGGGGATGCTGATACGTATCCAACGTATCTATAATTTTTGATTGCTCCATGCTATATTATCTACTGTCTTGGACCATATTGGGCTTTATTTTCCACTTTTATATTACTTTTGGGACTAACCTATTAACCGGAGGCCCATCCTGATTTGCTGTTTTTTTGCCTATTTCAGTGTTTCAAAAGCGGAATATCAAACGGAGTCCAAACGGAATGAAACCTTCGGGAACGTGATTTTCTCACCGAATATGATCCAGGAGACTTGGACCCCCCGTCAAGAAAGAAAGGAGGCGACCATGAGGGTGGAGGGCGCCCCCCCTAGGGCGCGCCCCCTGCCTCATGGGCCCCCTTTGCTCCACCGACGTACTTCTTCCTCCTATATATACCTACGTACCCCTGAACGATCGGATACGGAGCCAAAAACCTAATTCCACCGCCGCAACTTTCTGTATCCACGAGATCTCATCTCGGGGCCTGTTCCGGAGCTCCGCCGGAAGGGGAATCCACCATGGAGGGCTTCTACATCATCATAGCCTCTCCGATGAAGTGTGAGTAGTTTACTTCAGACCTTCGAGTCCATAGTTAGTAGCTAGATGGACTCTTCTCTCTTTTTGGATCTCAATACAATGTTCTCCCCCTCTCTCGTGGTGAACTATTCGATGTAATCTTATTTTTGCGGTGTGTTTATTGAGATCGATGAATTGTGGGTTTATGATCAAGATTATCTTTGAGCAATATTTGAATCTTCTCTGAATTCTTTTATGTATGATTGGTTATCTTTGCAAGTCTCTTTTAATTGTCCGTTTGGTTTGGCCAACTAGATTGGTAGTTCTTGCAATGGGAGAAGTGCTTAGCTTTGGGTTCAATCTTGCGGTGTCCTTTCCCAGTGACAGTAGGGGCAGCAAGGCAAGTATTGTATTGTTGCCATTGAGGATAACAAGATGGGTTTTTTATCATATTGCATGAATTTATCCCTCTACATCATGTCATCTTGCTTAAGGCGTTACTCTGTTTTCATTAACTTAATATTCTAGATGCATGCTGGATAGCGGTCGATGAGTGGAGTAATAGTAGTAAAGCCTTGAGGAAGGAGTTGGTCTACTTGTCTCGACGTGATGCCTATATACATGAGCATACCTAGATACTCTCATAACTATGCTCAATTCTGTCAATTGCTCAACAAGAATTGCTCACCCACCGTGAAAATACTTATGCTCTTGAGAGAAGCCACTAGTGAAATCTATGGCCCCGGTCTATTCTCTATCATATCAATCTTCCATCACTTTATTATTGCTTTGCTTTTTTACTTTGCTTTTTATTTTACTTTGCATCTTTATACCAAAAATATTATTTATCATCTCTATCAGATCTCACTCTCGTAAGTGACCGTGAAGGGATTGACAACCCCTAATCGCGTTGGTTGTGTTGAGTTATTTGTTTTGTGTAGGTACGAGGCACTTGCGCGTGGCCTCCTACTGGATTGATACCTTGGTTCTCAAAAACTGAGGGAAATACTTACGCTAGTCTGCTGCATCATCCTCTCCTCTTCGGGGAAAACCAACGCAAGCTCAAGACGTAGCAGTACACCCAAGATATCTAGCTTGGACTAGCTAGAGTATCATACATAGTGTGCAGGAGAGACCTATAGATGGTGTATATATGCATGCGAACTAGAAAGACCCCTCCCCACACACAAAGAGAGAGAGAGAGAGAGAGAGAGAGAGAGAGTGAGAGATGGAGAGAAAGGGAGAGGGACCAACAAGGTTTTTGTGTCGGATGCGTGCGACAGAATTGAAGATTGTCGGAGAGAGAGAGAGAGAACAGGAGTCCAGGAGAGGGGGAGGTCGCGTTTTATGCATCAAAGACTGATATAAACCATGTTTCGGTATAAACTTGCATTCAAATATTTAAATTGGAGAACATGTTGTCTGCAATCCACACATGAACGGATATATGCATATATCAAACAAGTTCATTAATTTGACTTTCAACATGTTCATGGAGTACTATAATACTGTGCAACATGCTACTCGATTGAGGTGTTCAATTTTGGATTTAGTTCACTATTTTGACCCTCTTGAACGAGCTATTTCATTGAATCGAGATATTTCATTTTGGGTTTGATTCGCGTTTTGAGTGGGTCAACTATTTGTCATATAGTAAATCGCTAGCAACGAGCATGTAAAAACACATTACTCCCGAGCATCATCTCTCCATCTAAAAAAGAAGTGGCAAGCTAATATTTCAAAATTTGATCCGAATCGACTTGGTAAGGTAGACGTGGATGCTCGTTCTCCCAAAATTTGAACGAACCGTTAAACATCCTCTCTGCTCGGTGGAATTCGCCCAAGCAAATAAATGGGAGACGCGAAATTACCGTCCTATGTGGGACACGCATCAATTGGCCCGTTGTACATCGAGGGTAGGTTCGTAACTTCATCCAAGCGCGCCTTCTCCTCGGCCGAAATGACATGTGCCGAATAATTCATAAACCATGGTCGGCAAAACACGCTCTCCTCACCCGAAATAGCTCGCCCCCACTATTTCAAAACACGCTCTCCTCGCCCGAAATTGCTCGCGCCCACTATAGTTCAAAACACGCCCTCCTCGCCCGAAATCGCTCCCGCCCACTATTTGGGGAGAAGTAAAGTTACTCTACTATCCCCGACCCTCAGTACACAGACACAAGCCGAGAAGTCTATAGGCAAGGGTAGAACTGTAACTCCCCCTCACATTTCAGATAAATGCGTCCGTAAGACATGGTTCCACTCCCCTCCGAATTCCCCCCACCCCCCCACCGCCCGCCCCCATTCATACCTCATGGGCGCCAAATCACCTTCTCCCCGGCAAGCTCCCTTCTCCCAAGCCGCGAGACCTCAGCCCCACCTCCATGGCGCCCCCACCGCACCAATTTCACAGCCGCCCACCACCCAAATGCCGAGACACTGTCCATTTGCCGTCGTGCCGGGCCGTGTGCCTCTTACTCCGTCTTCTTTGGTGCTGCCTCGACGACGGCCGCGTGAACCATACCGGAGCCGATTCACCCCCGCCATTGTTCACGGCGCCGGAGCGGCTCCAACTTTGGATTCGTCCAGAGTCCTGGCGCTGCTTCCGCGTAGCCATCGACCGCCGCGACATCGCTCTTTTCCACGCCGCCATCGGCCACCGCAATCAAGCGCCCGGCCTCACCGACTCGGTAGCCGGACCTGCCTACTTCACCATGCCGCCAGATAGGTCGCACCCTCATCTCAAATCACTTTATTTAGGCGTCAGTTGTCTGAATTTTTATTCTGGGCCAATCGATTCCCAATGGGAAGCAGCACCCCTCGAGGCGGCGGAGCTCCTAGGCTGCCGGTTGGCTGGTATCTAAGGTAAGGGTGCGGGGCCGCAAGTTCGCCATGAGCGGCGCTTAGATGGCTATCTTTTAGAGTTGCGTGGGTTGAAGGTACGCCACCGCCGGAATGCGGATGACGGGAGTCTTTGTGGATTGGCCGAGGCGCGCAACCACTGGCGGTCTTGATGGGGGCGGGAGGCGGGGTTTTGGCCAGGGCCACGGATGGCGAAGGCAGGCTGCTCTGCCGTTGGTCGCTGGCTCTTCGGGGAAGATTCCGAACAGTGTCAGCCGGGAGGCACAAGACGGCCAGCCATCCGGCGTAGATCGGACAGTACCAAAATAAAATAAAATCGTGTGACCCCAATTTAGTCTTCAGTCAACAGACGTGTGACCACTCTCGTACCTTGCTGTTGATCTCTTAGTGTATTTATTCAGATCAAAGAGATATGTCGTTCTTAACATTATGCGTTATCTGCATCTTCAGACACACCATCTTCCGACTCACCGCAGCTGCTCCAACAAGGGAAGCATACACCAGAAGGGAGCTATAGTCCCCACTCAACAGTTCCCTGCATCGAATGCGCGTGCCCGACATGGACAACCACAAAACTACAGGGCCATCGACAAGTCAGCACATGATGCTCACTCCTATGGATGGAAGCCAGATAGGTTGTACCCTCATATTACTTGTGGGCAACATTTATGTCTTTGTTATTCATCTAAGCATGGAAAATAGATCATCACATTTCACTGTATATTCATGCTGATGTCTTACGGGTCTTGTTCAGGAGTTAACGCTGTTCCATAGTTCAGTCAAGATACTTGTTCTTTAGGTAACGCTGTTCCATAGTTATCATCCATCAGCCAATGCTATCCCACAGGCTGGTGATTATAGTATTATACCACTTCTCGTATTACCTATGTTGTTCTTTAATACTTTTGTGTGCCATCAAGTTAATCTCTAGTACAAACGATACATATTACGTAGCTTTCATCATGTTCTCCCTTTAGTTTATGAGACCTGTTGCTGCTAGTTAACCCCAGTCCTACTATTTATTTCGTCTCCTACAGGCACTCATTACATAAATCTAACTACTAGTTGTCTTCCATGCATGTCAGATATAATTGCACACACTGATATATCCACAAGAACCTCACGGAGCAATGTAAAGGCCAATAAACTTGATGTCAATGATACCCAATATGATGGAACATGTAAAGGCAGTTCTTGAAGACTTGCGTAAAGATGATGAATCCTCTTCACCCCACAAGGTCCTTTCTCTAACTTGGTCTATGATATGGGTACAACATGCATATAATGTCTGGAGTGTATCTACTCTGTTGCAATGCCATGTGCTTAGCATCTTGATCATGCATGTAAATATGTCATGCCTTCCTGTTTTTCGGTACCTATTCCATTGATGATAACATGTTTTCAAATTCAAATCTTGTCATTCTACTCTATCGCAATGCCATCTCGCTTAATTTGGACATCATGCTTCGAATATCTTATGCATTGTTATTCATCGGTATGTACTTCATCATCTACCATACCATGTTTTTTACATTGAAGTGCAGTTCTAGTGCTTTCTGTTGCAATGCCATCTTATTTTCCCAATCATACACGTGTATGTTGCCTTAGTTATTCGTCGTATTCCGCTAGCATACAATTTTACATTCAACTAGTGTTTTTTTGCTGTGTTGTCCTGTCGTATCCCTAGCTCTTACACCATACTCCCTCCGTCCGGATTACATGTTGCCGAAATGGATAAAAGAGGATGTCTCTAGAACTGAAATAAGCCTAGACCCATCCATTTTTTTCCGGATGGAGGGAATACATGTCAATATGTCATGCCTTTCTATTCTTCAGTACCTATTCCATCTCTCTCATTGTCGCATGTTTTATAATTAAAGCACCATTCTTCTATACAAGGCATGCAAGGGGAAGACGACTATGTTAGAATTTGAAGGGTTACAAACAAGGCCTTTGCAAAAGATCCAAAGGCCAGGAGATAATAAACCAACTCCAGTTTTTATAGATACTGCTCCAGCACAGAGAAACCCAACTCCTACTGATAATAAGCAGATTTCGGTGGCTAAAGAACTAGTCCGCTCCAGTCCAGCAAAAATATGTCAACTCAATTCTAAGAAGCGTGTGCTTATCCTTGCATCATGAAATTTTATATCATGTTGATCATATTTTCTACATGTTTCTTACTCATCTCTCTTTTAGAAAATAATCTTAACATATAGAAGAATTTTTGCAATGGTATCGTTTATGAGGAAAGATTCTTGCAGGAATTCTCTGTGCTCCAATGTAGATGTAAGTACCTGTTGTATATCACTATATTTTTACATCAGCATGTATTTTGTTAATTGGTGTGAATCCAACCTTTATCTCGATCTAAATTTAGTTGTAGCAAAATGTATGATTAAAGGCCACAATGTTGATTTTTCAAGGAAAACTGCACAGTAGTTTTGCATCCCGAGCTGCATGAGTGTACTATCTCATATCGATTGGGTTTGAATACTTTGGTTCTGCGGTGGGTTTTTCGGTGTTTTTTTACTTGTGTTGTCCTATCGTATCCCTAGCTCTTACATCATACTCCCTCCGTCCGGATTAAATGTCACGAAATGGATAAAAGCTGGATGTATCTAGAACTGAAATCGCCTAGACCCATCCATTTATTTCCGGATGGAGGAATACATGTCAATATGTCACGCCTTTCTATTATTCAAGATTACCTATTCCATCTCTGCTTTGTAGCATGTTTTATAACGAATCACCATTCTTTTATATAAGGCATGCAAGGGAAGACGGCTATGTTAGAATCAAGGGTTACAAACCAGGTCTTTGCAAAAGATCCAAACGCCGGAGATAATAAACCAACTCCATTTTTCATAGATACCGCTCCAGCACATAGAAAGCATAACTCCCACCGATAATAAGCAGATTCCGGTGGCTAAAGAACTAGTCCGCTTCCAAATTCAAAGAAAAAGAATGTCAACTCCATTCTAAGAAGCGTGTGTGTATCCTCGCATCATGAAATCTTATAGCATTCTGATCATATTTTCTACATGTTTGTTACCCATCTCTCTTTTAGAAAATAAGGTTAAACGATACAAGACTTCCTCCATTGGGATCGTATTTGAGGAAAATATCTTGCGGGAATTCTCTGTGCTAAAATGCTGATGTAAGTACCTGTTGTATATCACTATATTTTTACATCAGCATGTATTTTGTTAATTGGCGTGAATCTAACCTTTATCTGATCTAAAATTAGTTGTAGCAAAATGTTAAAGGCGCCAATGTTCATTTTTGTAAGGAAAACTGCCTGGTAGTTTTGCATACTAAGCTGCATGAATGTACTATCTCATATCACGCACATTACTGAATTGTAGTGCTTCTCCGGTTGCCCATTCATTCATTGTGTCAATGTTGCTTTCGTATTACCTTACCTGGCTAATGATAGCTGTGCCATATTGTGTTAATTTGGTGTCGGCTAGTTGCCCAAACGTTCGTTGTGTCAATGTTGCTTTCCTATATATGACTTGGCCAATGATAGCAATGCTAGTGTGTTAATTTTGTGCAGGCTGCTGAAGATAAGAAGACAAACTCTGAAAATAGCAAGGCAACCCCATTGTTTCTTTCCAGTAAATCTAGGCCAGGTAATATGGCAATAACTCATGATTAATCTGTTTGGTTCCCGTCCTAATTTATGTTATGATGCAGTGGTCAAGACACTCTCCACTATCAATAATACAAGCCTGCCAAAATCGCCGTCTGAATTTGTTCAGTATCCTCTGTCTCGAATGCAACCGAATAAATGTATGTTTGTGAACCAATTAATGGCTGAAGCAATGATGGAAATGGTGGATGAATCAGAGGTGCAGAGTCGTGCGACACAACAACTGATCAATGTTTTCAGAGACAGTGTAGCAAAGCGGCAAGAACTTGCCCACATGCTTATGGGCGTCATCTGTCCTGAGGTTGCAGATTGTGACGTTGTAGATGGTTAGGTTCTGCTCATTTATTTGCACTGGCATCAATCTTTGATTGCCAGTGGATGTAATTTCTGTAATATATCTTTGGATGTGCAACGTTATTCCTGTATGCCGTACCTTTGCTTGATCGGTTTTGGTCACGTGCATAATTGTCGTCGTAATGGGCTCAAATTATCTAATTTGGCCTAAAGACATGAAACGAACTTTAGTGGCCCCATTAAGTTAATGGGCCATTACTAGGCCGAAAGTTAATGGTCGGCCCTCTTACCTCCGGGTCGATTAACGAGCCCGACATCGAAGCGGGCAGGTGGCCCCAATTTATTTCACGAATTCGTTAACGGGCCGTTACTAAGTTTGGGCTACATATGGCCCAACTATCTTTAGAGCCTTTAGCAGGCGAAAGAGACAACGGGCTTGTACTCGACCATGAAGAGCATGGGCCGCTAAGAGGCGAAAGTCGGTCGTATTGTAAGCGTCCCAAGCGTGTTGTGGGCCCTTAGCGAGCGAAGAGAATCCGGGCTGGTATTGGACCATGAAGGGCATGGGCCGTTAAAAGGCCAAAACTAAGGTCCGACTACAAATCGCCCAACTCATTTATGGTCCGTTAACAGGCTGAAAGGCACACAGGGCCGGGAATTGGCCCAACACTTAAATGGGTCGCTAAAAGGCCAAAACTCAGGTCCGACTACAAATGGCCCAACAGATTTATGGGCCGTCAACAGGCTGAAAGTGACACCGGGCCAGAAATTGGCCCAACACTTAAATGGGAAACTAAAAGGCGAAACTCAGGTCCGACTACAAATGGCCCATCAGATTTATGGTCCGTCAACAGTGAAAAGACACACCAGGCGGAAAATTAGCCCAACATTTAAATGGGTCGCTAAAAGGCGAAAGATGTACATCTGAAAATTGGCCCATCCATTAAATGGGCCGTTAACAGCCGAAATCTCATCGGGCGATATTGAGCCCAAATATATAGCGGACTATTAACGGGCTCGAGCGGCGATGGGCTGCAATGGTGTCAAATCTTTAACGGGCGTTGACGGGCGAATTGGCACATCTCGTATGGGTCGTGGGCTTAAATGGACTGACACAAGTAGGCCTTATATGGGCCGACACGCTAATTTTTACTGGGCCGGCCTTTTTCACCAGAATGGGCCACTGTTGGTCCGTGCCACGTGTCGACCTATCATAGGCGCCTCCTGTCCAATGAGTGGATGACATCTGTCCCAACAGTGAGGCAACACGTGTTTCCTGTGGCCAATGATGATTTTACACGTGGAAAATCCCCATTGGTCCGGGCTGTTAACGGGTTATCGGATCCAAAACTGGACCCGATAGCTTAACGGCGTTCCGTTACGGTGGATGCCACATGTCGGTCACCCTTGACGAAAGCACTTCTGTGATGCGCGATTTATTGTCATGGAAGTGGACACTTCCGTGATGATAATTTTGGTAATGTCATGGAACACTTCTACGACAACACAGGTATGACTATCTTGATTCTGTCATAAAATCGTCATGGATGTACATGCATGAAAAAAAACGCGACCTACTATGACAAACACGTATCATCATGGAAGTGTATTTTTTAGTGTAGCTAGCTAGAAATGAGTTATGATGATTAAATAGCTAGCGTTGGTGGTAATGACTATGATGATTATTATTAGCTAGTGTTGGTGGTGATTAGATAGCTACCACAGCTAGTGTTGGTGGTGATTAGCTAGCTAGAATGAGTTTGAAGATGATGATGCGTGCTACACTATGACTATGATGATTAAATAGCTCTTTGTTGGTGGTAATGACTATGATGATGATTAAATAGCTTGTGTTGGCGGATTAGATTCCGATGGAGGCAACATGTGGTGCACATCGAAATTACTACTAGTCCAAACTAGATCAAGTTTCGATTAGTAGTATACTTTTGACATGCACCACATGTTCCCTCCACTTGAACCTAATCCACCTTCATTTGACACACTGTTATGGTGATATTGATATAACAACCTCATAATTGGTATTGTACCAAAACTTGTATAACGACGTATAAATACACTGAAAACTAAAAAAATGAGAAAAAGAATACTAGTAGCGATGGAGAGTAAACACGCTACTACTAGCTATATTAGCAGTAGCGCTGGAGTGAACAAACGCTGCTGCCATATGTCTTAGCAGCAACGCGTGTAGCACGCGATACTGCTAAGGAATAACTGTAGCGCCTTATCAGTAGCATGTCTTCCCGCGCTACTGGTAGGCAAAATACCCGCGCTACTGCTAGCGTTTTCCCTAGTAGTGACAGTATATGTTTTTACACAGAAAAAGATCCCTAAAAACAACAACATAAAGAAAAACTATCACTGCTCACGGAACGAGATGGCCTCGTCGTCTTTGGCTCTTTGGCGCTTGAACCCGATCGTGGCAGCCGACGTGTGTCTCCGCACCGTGGTTGTCCTCGGCCTCCGGCTACTCGTTCACGCAGCGGGCGTCGCAGGCGCTACTGCAGATGAGAGCACCACCCGGTTCAAGTCCAGGACGTCCGGTTCCGCCTGCAGGAGGGCCTCGATGGCAGCAACATCCGCACGCTCCGCGTCGAGTTGAGCCTCCGCCGCCTGGTTCAAGTCTAGGACGTCCGGTTCCGCCTGCAGGAGGGCCTCGATGGCAACGACATTTGCGCACTCCGCCTCAAGTTGAGCCTCCGCCCGGTTCACATCCACGACATCCGGTTCCGCCTGCAGGAGAGCCTCGATGGCAGCGGCATGCGCGCGCTCCACGTCGAGTTGAGCCTCTGCCTCCCGGTCCTCCTTTAATATCGCCAGGTTGAACCGCTGGTCCGCCTGCACCATGGGGGACCCGGACGCTAGCACGAAGTCGACGTCTATCGTCTCATACCCATCGGGGGCCTTCTACGCCGTGACCTCCACCATGAACATTGGATCGGCTTCCTCCTCCTCGTAGCTTGGCTCCAGAGAACTCGGGGATTGGCCCGCCGCAAAGCGAGCTTGGGAACGGAGGTCTGTGGCGCCGACCGCCGCCGCAATTTCTGCGCGGCGCTCCGGCGTCGGCATCTTGTAGTACGTGATTTTGCTGCGCACCATGGAATTCTGGCGAACTAGGGGATGCTTTATGCGGGCTAGGGGATCGAAAGGTGGGGGAATGGGATGGAGAGGAGGTGTGGTTTTGGGGCAGTGGCTGGTGTAGGCCGAGCAGCGAAGGTTCTGGTGTGAATAGTGATTCCGGTGACGACCGGTCAATCGGTTTTGACTGTACATCACTCTTGTCGCGTTCGCGTTGCACCCCGGCACGCTGGACCCTCCACGTCGCTCACCAAATGGAACGTGCTTCGTCTTGCGTTTTCGCTCTCTTGTGGGACCGTAGTTGAGAGCAAACCGATGCCCCTCCCGCAACCCCGCCCGCGTCATTTATACTACCACTCCCTCCATTTTATGCGGAGTAAATGAAAACAGAGGGAGTATACTACGGATGAGGATCCCCTGACGTGGCCGAATGTCGGTGGAAACGACACCTATGGGGTCACTGGGATCCCTTCTACGGTTGGCGAGCGCGAGGTTGTGCAAAGAGCGGGACTGACAGGAAGCACACGGATCGTTTACCCAGGTTCGGGCCGCGAAGATGCATAATACCCTAGTCCTGCTTTGGTGGATGTATTTGAGTGTTCTTGTGTTCTTGAGCTAGCTACGGGGTGCAACTTGCATAAAAAAGCCAAATCCCTCTCCTGGCCGCCTCGGGCCTCCTTTTATAGGAAAAGGGGTTGCACAGTGGCACACAGGAGGTGGAAAGGTCTACAGTCGATAAGCCTATCCTCTGGGTCCGTCAGACAAACACATTTAATGCGCTGCCGACGTGCCCCCTTGCTTTATCGGGGACGCCAGGGAAGCACGTCCCAGCCGCCGCCGCCTTGCCTTGCCTCGACATGTATCCGAGCTGATGAGGGATCGTGGCGCCACATTGGCTAGCTGCTGGGCTGGCGTGGTGGTGGAGCCTTCATGAAGGGTCGCATGCCGCCACGCAGGTGCTTGCTGAGTCAGTGTAGAGGCCGCCCGTCGCCACGTCGGTGCCTGCCCAGCAGGTTGAGCTAGCAACTGCTTGGGGACGGTGGTGGAGTCTTGGCTGCTGCGGTCCTGGCACTGGCCCTGCTGATGCCCTCGACAAGGGTCTTACCGGGGGCCCGGCAAGGGTCTTGCCGTGGCGTTGCAGTCGTCCCTGGCAAGGGTCTTGCCGGGGGTCTTGTGGATTTCCTCGGGTAGGATCCCGCCGAGGGTCGCCATCTTCTAGTCCTCATCTGATCTCACATGTTTATGATCTTGACGAAGATTTGCATGCCACTAAGGAGGTGCCTCCCGAGCCCTGGTCCCAATGTAGTTGTTGGCGGCGTTTGGAACCCTTGGGCTCAAGGGTGGCTCGCTCCATTGGCGTCAGGCAAGTTGCCCTGGCAAGGCTCTTGCCGGGGCTGCGGAGGCCGCCCCGGCAAGGGTCCTGCCGGGGGAGTCCACCTCGCCCTCTTGCTCTTTGTATCTCCGGTCTTGGCGTTGCCTTGGTTGTCTTGTGCTTCGGCTTTCCTCCGGCTTCCCTCCTCTGCCCTGCTAGGTGCGGCTGCGACGCGCGGCTCTGACTGCCCGTGCACAAGTAAAGGGGTCAAAAGGAGAGCCCCTAATTTTGTACACCAACAGGAGCCCCCGGGCCTGGGCCACACATAAGCGCGACGCGTTGTTGGGCCGGTCCCAGAACGGTGCGCGGGCAGGTGGGGCGGATTTTTACCGTGGTAACTGTTCATCCGCTGCGCTTCCCCACGACCCGCGTTGAACGTGTGATGTGGAGGGTCGTGCGTGACGTGGGGGTCATGCGTGGGGAGGTCTCCGCACGCATGCGTCACATCGCAGTTAATCGGAAAGGAGGCGTGATAACCCGCAAGTATACGAGATCAATTGTAGCCTCTTTCGATAATTAAGAGCGTCGAACCCAACGAGGAGCTAAAGGTAGAACAAATATTCCCTCAAGTTCTATCGACCACCGATACAACTCTACGCACTCTTAGCGTTCGCTTTACCTAGAACAAGTATGAAACTAGAAGTACTTTGTAGGTGTTTTTGGATAGGCTTGCAAGAAAGTAAAGAGAGCGTAAACATAAACTAGGGGCTGCTAAGATAAAAACACAGCTAAAGTAAATATGGCGAGTGTGGAAAAGTGGTGGTAGGAGTTGTGGAATTGTCCCTAAGCAATTGACTATGTTACTAGACCGGTAATCACTATTGCAATTCTATTTGAGGGAGAGGCATAAGCTAACATACTTTCTCTACTTGGATCATATGCACTTATGATTGGAACTCTAGCAAACATCCGCAAATACTAAAGATACATTAATTTAAAACCAAACCATAACATTAAAGTATCAAGTCCCCTTTATCCCATATGCAACAATCCCCTTACTCGGGTTTGTGTTTCAGTCACTCACGCAACCCACTATAAGTGAATCATGAACGCATTGCAACACCCTACAACAGGAATCCCTCACGCTTGCGCGACACAGAGGGCACCATAGGACAGCACCAATAATAAAACATGCAACTCAAACCAATCATAGCAATTCATCAATCACCGATAGGACAATGGAAATCTACTCAGACATCATAGGATGGCAACACATCATTGGATAATAATATGAAGCATAAAGCACCATGTTCAAGTAGAGGGTACAGCGGGTTGCGGGAGAGTGGACCGATGGATATAGATGGGGGAAGGTGATGGAGATGTTGATGAGAGGTGTTGGTGAAGATTGCGGTGATGATGATGGCCCTCGGCAGCGCTCCGGCGCCACCGGAAGCAAGGGGGAGAGGGCCCCCCTTCTTCTTCTTCTTCCTTGACCTCCTCCCTAGATGGGAGAAGGGTTTCTGGTCCTTGGCTCCCATGGTGTGGGAGGGGCGAGAGCCCCTCCGAGATTGGATCTATCTCTCTGTTTCTGCGTTCTCCGATTCTACCCCTTCACCATTTCTTAAATATCCGGAGATCCGTAACTCCGAGTGGGATGAATCTTTCACCCAGATATTTCTCATAAAATTAGCTTTCTTGCGCCAAAAGAAGAGTGTCAACCACCTTACGGGTGGCCCACGAGAGCCCAGGGCGCGCCCCCCTGTCTCGTGGCCACCCCGGACACTGTTTCGCGTTGATTTTACTTCCCAAAAATCATAAATATTCCTAAAAAATCTCCGTCCGTTTTTATCCCGTTTGGACTCCATTTGATATTGGGTTTCTGCGAAACAAAAAACATGCAATGCATGTGAACTGCACTTGGGCAATCGGATCAATATGTTAGTCCTAAAAAAAGTATAAAAAGTTGCCAAAAGTATATGAAAGTTGAAGAATATTGGCATGGAACAATCAAAAATTATAGAAACGACGGAGACGTATCAGCATCCCCAAGCTTAATTCCTGCTCGTCCGAGTAGGTAACTGATAAAAAAGATAATTTTTGATGTGGAATGCTACCTAGCATAATTTTGATCATATGTCTAATCATGGCATGAATATTAAGACACGAGCGATTCAAAGCAATAGTCTATCCTTTGACATAAAAACAATAATACTTCAAGCCTACTAATAAAGCAATCATGTCTTTTCAAAATAACATGGCCAAAGAAAGTTATCCCTACAAAATCATATAGTCTGGCTATGCTCCATCTTCACCACACAAAATATTCACATCATGCACAACCCGATGACAAGCCAAGCAATTGTTTCATACTTTTGATGTTCTCAAACCTTTTCAACTTTCACGCAATACATGAGCGTGAGCCATGGACATAGCACTATAGGTGGAATAGAATATGATGGTGGAGGTTGTATGGAGAAGACAAAAAGGAAAAAGTCTCACATCAACTAGGCGTATCAACGGGCTATGGAGATGCCCATCAATAGATATCAATGTGAGTGAGTAGGGATTGCCATGCAACGGATGCACTAGAGCTATAAGTGTATGAAAGCCCAAACTGGAAACTAAGTGGGTGTGCATCCAACTTGCTTGCTCATGAAGACCTCGGGCGTTTGAGGAAGCCCATCATCGGAATATACAAGACAAGTTCTATAATGAAAATTCCCACTAGTATATGAAAATGATAACTCAAGAGACTCTCTATATGAAGAACATGGTGCTACTTTGAAGCACAAGTGTGGTAAAAGGATAGTAACATTGTCCCCTTTTATCTATTTTTGCGGGCTTCTTAATTTGGCCCCATTTTTTATTTAGGCTTCTTTGGCCTTTCCTTTTTTTTCTTTTTTTTTCTTTTTTGTTTTTTTTTCTCTTTTTTTCTTTTTTTGGGACAATGTTCTATTAATGATGATCATCACACTTCTATTTACTTACAACTCAATGTTACAACTCAATACTAGAACAAAGATATGACTCTATATGAATGCCTCCGGTGGTGTACCGGGATGTGCAATGATCTATCGTAGCAATGCCATCAAAAAACGGACAAGCCATGAAACATCATGCTAGCTATCTTACGATCATGCAAAGCAATATGACAATAAATGCTCAAGTCATGTATATGATGATGATGAAAGTTGCATGGCAATATATCTCGGAATGGCTATGGAAATGCCATGATAGGTAGGTATGGTGGCTGTTTTGAGGAAGATATAATGAGGCTTATGTGTGATAGAGCGTATCGTATCACGGGGTTTGGATGCACCGACGAAGTTTGCACCAACTCTCGAGGTGAGAAAGGGCAATGCACGGTACCGAAGAGGCTAACAATGATGCAAGGGTGAGAGTGCGTATAATCCATGGACTCACATTAGTCATAAAGAACTCATATACTTATTGGAAAAGTTTATTAGCCCTCGAAGCAAAGTACTACTACGCATGCTCCTAGGGGGATAGATTGGTAGGAAAAGACCATCACTCGTCCCTGACCGCCACTCATAAGGAAGACAATCAATAAATACCTCATGCTCCGACTTCGTTAGATAACGGTTCACCATACGTGCATGCTACGGGAATCACAAACTCCAACACAAGTATTTCTACAATCCACAACTACCCACTAGCATGACTCTAATATCACCATCTTTATATCACAAAACTATTGCAAGGAATCAAACATATCATATTCAGCGATCTACAAGTTTATGTAAGATTTTATGACTAACCATGTGATTGACCAATTCCTGTCATATATCTAAATAGCTATAAGTGAAGCAAGAGAGTTTAATTCTTTCTACAAAAGATATGCCCACGCTCTAACAAATATAAGTGAAGCGAAAGAGCATTCTACAAATGGTGGTTTTCTATGTGAAGAGAAACAGGCAATCCAAACTTCAAATGATATAAGTGAAGCACATGAAGCATTCTATAAAGCCACTCTCAAAAGATATAAGTGAAGTGCAATGAGAATTCTATAAATCAAACAAGGACCATCTCATACCAGCATGGTGCATAAAAGAAAAGTGAAAACTAAATGCAAAAGACGCTCCAAGATTTGCACATATCACATGAATGAAACAAATCCGAAAACATACCGATATTTGTTGAAGAAAGAGGGGATGCCTTCCGGGGCATCCCCAAGCTTAGACGCTTGAGTCTCCTTGAATATTTACTTGGGGTGCCTCGGGCATCCCCAAGCTTGAGCTCTTGCCTCTCTTCTTTCTTCTCACATCGAAACCTTCTCGATCATCGAACACTTCATCCACACAAAACTTCAACAGAAAACTCAGTAAGATCCGTTAGTATAATAAAGCTAATCATTACTCTAAGTACTGTTGAAAACAAATTCATATTTTATTTTTTCATTGTGTCTACTGTAATATAGCTTTTCCATGGCTTAATCCACTGATATAAGTTTGTAGTTTCATCAAAACAAGCAAACTATGCATCAAAAAACAGAATCTGTCTAAAACAGAACATTCTGTAATAATCTGAACATTCACCATACTACTGATACTTGAAAAATTCTGCAAAAATTAGGAAAAATAAACAAGTTGTACAGAAATACAGTGCAAAAATAATCTGAACCATTTGGCGTTCCAGTAAAAAATTAAAATTCGCGCACTACAGCCAAAGTTTCTGTCCTGCACCATACAAACCAACAAGCATTGTAAACATCCTAAAGGCAAACCTTGGCACATTATTTTTATAATACAATGGAATTGTACAAGGGGATAATTATTTTTATTGAGAATTTTCTGTAATTAAGATTCACAAAGTTCCCATGGGCATGAACAATGTTCAAGGACGTCCCCCACTTTCACAATGCTCGTCTCTCTCACTTTCACTTTTCTTTTTGAAAAAGTTTTGGGTTCCCCTCTTTATTTTTGTTGTTTTTAAACTATATGAAAGCACTCAACAGAAATAAATGACTCTCTAAAACTTCCGGGTTGTCTCTGGCAGCGCTTTCTTTAAAGCCATTAAGCTAGGCATATAGTGCTCAAGTAGTGAATCCACCCGGATCCCATGGTATATCAAAGCCAATTTTAATTAGCAATGATTTGTAATTTAGTAGTGAGCACAAAATAACATATATCAAGCAATGACGAAGTCTAACTCTCTTCCTATGCATCGGCATGTCATAAAAGAACAATTCATGCACATATAGTAAAGGCCAATGCATAGTATAAACAATTTCTTGCAATTTTATCGTGTGGGAAACATAGAGAGGTGGAGATATAGTTCCTCTCTCATAATAATTGCAAGTAGGAGGAGCAAGCACATGCATATTATATTCATCAAAATCATCATGTGCAATGGTAAAAGGCAACCCATCAATATAATCCTTAATAAGCACAAACTTCTTCGATATAGTGTAGTTTGGAGAATTCAAAAAGATAATAGGACTATCATGCGTGGGTGCAATAGCAACAATTTCATGTTTAACATAAGGAACTATAGCAAGTTCATCTCCATAAGCATAATTCATATTGGCGTCTTGGCCACAAGCATAGCAAGCATCATCAAAAGGGATATTTCAAACAAATTCAAGGGATCATAGCAATCATCATAGCAATCATCCTTCGTAAGCACGAAGGGAATTAAATAATGTATGAGTTGGAGTGTTACTCTCATTAGAAGGTGGGCACGGGTAGCTAATCTGCTCTTCCTCCTTTTGTTCTTCGCTCTCCTCATCATCTTTTTCATCCAATGAGCTCACTGTTTCATCAAATTCTTCTTCCATAGCTTCCTGCAAAATATTAGTCTCTTCTTGGACAGCGGAGACTTTCTCAATAAATGCATTAATATTGTAATTGTATTCATAATTTTCATAGCAATATCTAAGTATAGCAAGATTTTCTGGTCTATAAACTGAATCATCAAAATCATCAAATGCTTTAAACATAGATTCAACCTCATAAGCACCCATAAAAGCAACAAATTCTTCTATTTGTTCCACATCATAGTAATCAAAGATACCATTAGCATAAGAAGCTAAGGTTTCATTATCATTGAATTTGCATGAAAAGGGAAGGTGTGGAGACTTCATCCTAGAGCAACAAGTATAATCATGCATCAAGCATAGTTGCCTAGCATACCACTTCAACAGTTGAATTTGATCCCATAATAGTTTCCCTTTTTGTGTCAAGCGATAATCCCTAAAGTATTCACGTTGATCCAACGTTACTCCCATAACATAATTGAGTTGGGTTTTCTAAGGATTATCAAAGTAGTACATCATATCTTGAACATAACGAGCATCGAGGGTTTTAGGAGGTTCCCCATCTCCATGAGTAGCAAGTACACCTAATTTTTTTGGTATTTCGTGTTCCATATCCATAACTAAAGATAGAGAACAACTTAGAACAGCAAATAAAAATTACTTAGTGATAAAGCAAACAAGCACACACGAGAATATTCATCCCACGCTATGACTCCCCGGCAACGGTGCCAGAAAAGGTCTTGATAACCCGCAAGTATACGGGATCAATTGTAGCCTCTTTCGATAAGTAAGAGTGTCGAACCCAACGAGGAGCTAAAGGTAGAACAAATATTCCCTCAAGTTCTATCGACCACCGATACAACTCTACGCACGCTTAGCGTTCGCTTTACCTAGAACAAGTATGAAACTAGAAGTACTTTGTAGGTGTTTTTGGATATGCTTGCAAGAAAGTAAAGAGAGCGTAAACATAAACTAGGGGCTGCTAAGATAAAAACACAACTAAAGTAAATATGGCGAGTGTGGAAAAGTGGTGGTAGGAGTTGTGGAATTGTCCCTAAGCAATTGACTATGTTACTAGACCGGTAATCACTATTGCAATTCTATTTGAGGGAGAGGCATAAGCTAACATACTTTCTCTACTTGGATCATATGCACTTATGATTGGAACTCTAGCAAGCATCCGCAAATACTAAAGATTCATTAAGGTAAAACCCAACCATAGCATTAAAGTATCAAGTCTCCTTTATCCCATACGCAACAATCCCCTTACTCGGGTTTGTGTTTCAGTCACTCACGCAACCCACTATAAGCGAATCATGAACGCATTGCAACACCCTACAACAGGAATCCCTCACGCTTATGCCGACACGGAGGGCACCATAGGACAGCACCAATAATAAAACATGCAACTCAAACCAATCATAGCAATTCATCAATCACCGATAGGACAATGGAAATCTACTCGAGACATCATAGGATGGCAACACATCATTGGATAATAATATGAAGCATAAAGCACCATGTTCAAGTAGAGGGTACAGCGGGTTGCGGGAGAGTGGACCGCTGGATATAGATGGGGGAAGGTGATGGAGATGTTGATGAAGATGATGGAGGTGTTGGTGAAGATCGCGGTGATGATAATGGCCCCCGGCAGCGCTTCGGCGCCACCGGAAGCAAGGGGGAGAGGGGCCCCCTTCTTGTTCTTCTTCCTTGACCTCCTCCCTAGATGGGAGAAGGGTTTACCCTCTGGTCCTTGGCTCCCATGGCGTGGGAGGGGCGAGAGCCCCTCCGAGATTGGATCTATCTCTCTGTTTCTGCGTTCTCCGATTCTACCCTTCACGGTTTCTTAAATACCCGGAGATCCGTAACTCTGATTGGGGTGAATCTTTTGCCCAGATCTTTCTCATAAAATTAGCTTTCTTGTGCCAAAAGAAGAGCGTCAACCGCCTTACAGGTGGCCCACGAGAGCCAGGCGCACTGCCTCCTGGGCGTGGCCCCTGTCTCGTGGCCACCAGGACACTGTTTTCACGTTGATTTTACTTCCCAAAAATCATAAATATTCCAAAAAAATCTCCGTCCGTTTTATCCCGTTTGGACTCCGTTTGATATTGGGTTTCTGCGAAACAAAAACATGCAATGTGAGCGAGGCGGCCTTTGGAGCCTTTGGATCAATATGTTAGTCCCATAAATAGTATAAAAAGTTGCCAAAAGTATATGAAAGTTGAATAATATTGGCATGGAACAATCAAAAATTATAGATACGACGGAGACGTATCAAGCCGACCCGTGCCTTTACCGTAAAAAGGAATAACCACGGGCACGCTGCTCATTTACCCTCTGTGTCTTCTTCAATCTCGGAACCGCCGTCCCCTTCTTCCTCATTCTCAAGCGCTTGCCTTCACTCGCCGCTGCTGTGTCTTTGCTATTCTCCGCCCCTGCCTCTCGTAGCCGCTATGGCCCCCAAAACCAACAAGGGCAAGGGGATGGCCAAGGACGCCGGAGCGACAGAGCCGCCGGAGAGTGAGTTGGCGGCGCGGCGGATGCAGCTCGCCTACTTCCCCTCGACGGTCGACGTGTTTGAACTACGGGACTGCTTCAGGCCCCTATGGGGGTGTAAGACGGGGGGGGGGGGGGAGACAACGAGGCATCCAGCCACGCGCATCATCCCCGCCAATTGCGCCGAGACCGCCCCGAATTGGTACCCGTTCTTCATCGACTACTTTTCTTACGGCGTTTGCCCCCCTTTCTCCGATTTCTTCAATGATATCATGCACACATTCGGCTTTCACCTCCTAGATTTTACTCCAAACGCCGTGGCGTGCATGGCTCTATTCGCCCATCTCTGTGAGGGCTTCGCCAGAGTTCTTCCCAACACGGCGCTCTTCCGCCATTATTTTTACCCTCGCATCCAGAAGGGATGCCCTATTTCTGGTTGCGTCACCTAGATCCCAAGGTCCCAAGGGACGTACCTGGAGGGCGCCCAGAAGGAGAGGTGGGAGGAATGGCGGGGCCGGTGGTGCTGGATTGAGGAGGAAGACCCACAGGAGTTCTGCCGGGTCCGTCAGGCACCGACGACTCGCAGGAACGATTGGGGCGACGTCGACGCCCAGGATGACAAGCTCAAGATCGCCACCACCAGGATCCACCGCCTCACCGTTGTCGGACTTACCCTGGAGATGATTGGGGCGGACTTCCTCCACCGCCGAATCGCTCCTCTGCACAACAAGGGGAGGCCGGCCTGGCTCTTCCAGAACACGGCTGGCGTCATGAGGCTTCGCCCTGGCCTCAACCACAACTTTACGGTGATGGGGCACACCCACTTTTGCCAGCGGATCTTCCAGCTCGACGTGAACCACGACAGCTGGGCCGAGAGGTCCGGCAAGGCTGGGAAGGCCGGCAAGGTCGTTAAGGGGGCCTTGTTTGGGTTGCCGGCGGGGGTGTTCCCGCTGAGCAACAACTCGTGCCAGACCGACATCATCGCCATGATGCCGGACTGCAATGCACACGGTCCAGTCCCAAGCTGTTCCACGCCGCCGGAAGATCAGGTGCAGGAGTTTTTTGACAACCTGGCGGAGGTGTATGTCCGCAACGAGCCGCTTCTCATCTAGGACACCACTCCAGCAGAGCTGGACTACATCACCGGCAGGGCGGCGGAGGCGGAGCTCGCCAGGCAGACTAGCAGCGCCGGCAGCATGGAGGACGAGGGCGCGACAGCCGCGGAGGAGAGGGAGCTCGCCCAGTGGGCGGAATCTGCTGGGGAGGCCAGCAGCGCCGGCACCGGGGCTCCTCTCATTGAAGACGTGCCCGACGAGTCGTCGTCGGAGGAGGTCGAGGCCGTCGATCCCCCGGCCATGGGGAGTGGGCGAGTCCTGCGGTGGGCCAGCTCTAGCAAGCCGGTCCAACCCGGCAGGGCTGTGCAACCGCAGCAGGCCCAGGAAGGGTCCGCGCACCAGACAAGGGCCGCAGCGGCAAGGAAGTTGGTGAAGGCCACGGTGGCGAAGAAGAAGGCAACTGCCTCTTCTTCGCCCAAGCGTAGCCAAACTCCACCTTCTTCCCCTCCTCCGGCAGACATCGACACGGAGGCCGTCTTTGACTTCAGGTCCCTCAGCCCAAGGAGGAAGAGGAAGGCATCAGAAGAGGAGGTGGAGGATGAGTAAGTGTCTGGTTTCCTTTCGTCATCTCCGACTCCTCTAACTGTGCTTCTTCTCTTGGTTTGTTTTCGTCTTGGCAGGGATGTGGAGACGCTGGCCAAGAGGGTGAAGAGGGCCAGGTCCTCGGCGGGCACTTCGAGGGCGCCTCTAGTGGTGGTGAGCAGCCCGGACAGCAGCCCCCAGAGCAGCCCCCAACGTAAGTTCCTCACTCGCCCCTTGTCGACATGTGTTGAGGGTTTGATCCGTTGGTGCTGACCTTGCCGAGATCACAGGAGGGGGATAGCAGTAGGAGGAGCCACTAAGGGCCACCCCCTACGCGCCGCCCCCGTCGACCATGCCGCCCCGAGGGGCGTCCCAGGCTAGGGCGGAAAGCACCGAACCCATGCACACGGAGGAGGGGGAGTGAACTCGGGCGCCGACGGCTTCACCTCGGCACCGGACGTTGGCGATGAAGGGGCTACTTCTTCTCAGCCCGACACGGGTACGTCTCTGGCCTTCTGTCCTTGTTCTTTATCTTCTTCTCGAATCTTGGTCTTGGCTTTACCTCACCCCCTTCTCGGTATCCAGATCCTCCCTCGGCGGACCGGGAGGACCTGGACACTGTCATCGAGGATGTCGCTAAGGACACCGCAGTAGAGGCCGATAAGATCGCCGCCGAGGAGGCCGCCAAGGACGCGGCTGAGGACGCCGCCAAGGGGCCTGCCGGGGAGCTCGACAAGGCTGCTGCCGAGGAGGCCGGCAAGGGGCCTGCCGGGGAGACCGGCAAGACAGCTACCAAGGAGGAGATGGTTGACGACCAGCCTTCCTCCTCCGCTTCCTATGGCTCCGGCAGGTATCTGAAGGTGAGCGACGATCTGTTTGTCCACCTTCCAGGGACGTCGAGCACCAGGGCACCCATCGAGGGGGAGGTGTTCGACAAGGAGGTGCTTGCCGCCGCCGGGCTCGAGGTTGTTGACGAGCCGAGCACCGGTGGCGACGGATCCCAGGAAGAGCGGCTCCTCCAGGCCATGGGTGCCAGCTTCCGGAAGCTCCAGGCGCTCCACCGCGCCCGTCTGGACGAGGCCTGTTCCAGGATGGCAACGGTGGACAAGGCGGAGGCAGACCTCAAGGGACGCGTCGCCGAGACGCAGGCTTGGTTCCGCCAGGCCTGTGAGGAGCTGAAGGCCGCCCAGGATGAGCTGGCCAGATGTGAGGTGGAGCTCACCATGAAGCGGGCCAACATCGAGAAGGCCCAGGAGACTGCGAAAAACTGGGCTGCCGAGGCCGAGGCCGCTCGAACCCAGCACCAGGCCACGCTGAACTCCCAGGAGGAGGACCTTGCCGCTCGCGAGGAGAAGCTCGCTGCGACTCTCCGCGACAAGGATGAGGAGGTCGAGAAGCTTGTCCTGCGGCGGACCCAGGAGCTGGAGCAGAAGCATGAGGAGGCGCTCAGTGCCCAGGCTCAGGTCCATGCCGACAAGGTGAAGGAGCTGGAGGTAGAGCGGGACGAGCTGAAGAAGCAGGCCCTGGAGCTGACAGAGGAGAGGGATGCGGCCAAAGGCGCCTTGGCCGACGCGCAGACCACGATCATCAGCAAGACCACGCTGCTCTCCACGGACAACGAGTCCATCAAGGACCTGAAGCTGAAGCTGGAGGGCCTCGAGGAGATGCTTTCAGAGGCCAAGGCCCGGGAGGTGGCCACGGATTTGGAGGCCGAGAAGCAGCTGCGGAAGGACGAAGCCGCCAGCCACAAGGATTTTGTGGAGGGCGAGAATCGCTGGATCAGCCGCCTCGAAGACGTCGCCGGCAGGATCACCATGCAGCTGGCTACCATGGGGATGCCAAATGTGAGGTACACCCCGGAGCGCAACGTGAGTCCCAACGCCAAGCTGACCCTTTTCTTCGAAGGTGTTCACGGAGCCCTGGAGCAGTTTCGCCTCAACAGGGCGTCCTCTCTAGCCGACGAGGCCCGGAAGCTTTGCCGGGGTGCCATGACCAAGGTTCTTACCAAGGTGGCGCATTGGAACCCCACCCTCGACTTCGACGCCGCGCTAGAGAGCTTGCCAGAGGATGCAGACCTCGTGCCGCTCAAGGAGCGTATCAAGCCCATCATCAGCCGCATCGACGAAATCCAGAGGGTAGAGGGCCTGCGCCGGGATTAGGCACCCCGTTCTTTATCGCTGCTGCAGGTTCACGACCAAGACAATTTCTATCTTAGTTAGAACCGTAGCAACAATTGTATGTAATATAACTCTGCAGTACGTTTGATACAATGCATGTTATTTTCTTGTCTGATCTTCCCTTGTATGTTCAGCCTACGTTAAATAGGTATGCTCGCCGGCACGTAAACCCAGGGCGGCACCTTGGGGATGGATCCCCAATGGCCAACCGGGTGTGCTTGCTGCCGAGCGAACCACCTTACCGCTCTCAACGCGGCCGCTCGAACTGTAGAGCTTGACTCGAGTCAGAATCGAAAGCGTTGCCAATTGCAGAAGGCTACCCTACCACTCTCGATGCGGCCGCTTGAGCTGTTGAGCGGACTCGAAATAGAACAAGGACATTGCCAATTGCGGAAGGGCCCCTTTGCGTGCAGGTTTTCCATACACAGGGCAGGACCTTCGAGAACGATAACCTTGTATGTAAAAAGAAATTGCTTAAGGTTTCGCATGACTTAGCTTTTTTGTCGTTGTAAGGGCGCCCACCGCATCCGCAGACGGCGCCGTCATGCTTGGTCGTCTTCTTCCTTGGAACGACAACCATGATGAAGCCGCTACTTTGATCAGACCAGATTTTCACAACTGCGCCCCCTACCTGGCGCGCCAAAGATGTCGGTGGAAACGACACTTATGGGGTCACTTGGATCCCTTCTACGGTTGGCGAGCGCGAGGTTGTGCAAAGAGCGGGTCTAACAGGAAGCACACGGATCGTTTACCCAGGTTCAGGCCGCGAAGATGCGTAATACCCTAGTCCTGATTTGGTGGATGTATTTGAGTGTTCTTGTGTTCTTGAGCTAGCTACGGGGTGCAACTTGCCCAAAAAAGCCGAATCCCTCTCCTGGTCGCCTCGGGCCTCCTTTTATAGGAAAACGGGTTGCCATGGTGGCACACAGGAGGTGGAAAGGTCTACAGTCGATAAGCCTATCCTCTGGGTCCGTCAGACAAACGCATTTAATGCGCTGCCGACGTGCCCCCCTTGCTTTATCGAGGACGCCAGGGAAGCACGTCCCAGCCGCCGCCGCCTTGCCTGGCCTCGACACACGTCCGAGCTAATGAGGGATTGCGGCGCCACGTTGGCTCGCTGCTGGGCTGGCGCGGTGGTGGAGCCTTCATGAAGGGTCGCATGCCGCCACGCAGGTGCTTGCTGAGTCGGTGTAGAGGCCGCCCGTCATGCGCAGTGCCTGCCCACTAGTTGAGCTAGCAGCTGCTTGGGGATGGTGGTGGAGTCTTGGCTGGTGCAGGCCTGGCAGTGGCCCTGCTGATGCCCTCGGCAAGGGTCTTGCTGGGGGCACGACAAGGGTCTTGCCATGGCGTTGCAGTCGTCCTCGGCAAGGGTCTTGTCGAGGGTCTTGTGGATTTCCTCGGCTAGGATCCCGCCGAGGGTCGCTGTCTTCTAGTCCTCATCTGATCTCACATGTTTATGATCTTGAAGAAGATTTGCATGCCACTACGGAGGTGCCTCCCGTGCCCTGGTCCCAATGTAGTTGTTGGCGGCGTTTGGAACCCTTGGGCTCAAGGGTGGCTCGCTCCGTTGGCGTCAGACAAGTTGCCCCGGCAAGGCTCTTGCCGAGGCTGCGGAGGCCGCCCCGGCAAGGGTTCTGCCGGGGGAGTCCACCTCGCCCTCTTGCTCTTTGTATCTCCGGTCTTGGCGTTGCCTTGGTTGTCTTGTGCTTTGGCTTTCCTCAGGCTTCCCTCCTCTACCCTGCTAGGTGCGGCCGCGACGCGCGGCTCTGACTGCCCATGCACAAGTAAAGGGGTCAAAAGGAGAGCCCCTACTTTTGTACACCGACACCGAACCCATTGAGTAACTGACATGCGGGGCCTAGCAAGCATGGTGTCCGCCAGTAAGTGACCGAAAGGGAGGGTAACGCAGGGATACCTATGTCAGAGGATCCACTTCCGCTACTACTCCCTCCTTCCATCTACAGGGCCTAATGCATTTTTCGAGGCTAACTTTGACCAAATGTTAGAGTAATAATATATGACATGCAACTTACACAAAGCATACGGTCAAATTCGTATGTGAAAGGAGCTTCCAATGATATAATTTTCACATTATACATCTCATGTACTATTAATCTTGTCAATAGTCAAAGGCGGTTTTGAAAAACGCATTAGAGCATGGTTAATTATATAGCCAGCCGATGGCTATAAGGAACTGCCATGTCATCTATAGCCATCATCTATATGCACTCATACAGTAGTGTGGGCTATAAGGTTGGATATTTCCCGCAAAAAATATTAAAGGTTGGCTATTGTATTAGTACTTTTTTCCATCTCCTCTCTATCTCTTTCTTCATATTTATTGTATTTAACTAGGAATGCGTATATAGCTAGGCTCTTGCATGAGAGCTCACGCCCCTTACTTTTTCACATCTGTCTCCTCCACATAGGCCCTATATAAATGGAAGGAGGGAGTACTATGAGCACTGCATACTCTACTACAGATGTTGTCAGTACTCCACTAGTACTATTGGACAGGGAGCTTAAAAAAGTTACTATTGGACTGGCTATACGTGGTGAAATCCTAGTAGGAAGAGCATGCGCGAGAACAAGCACATTCACGTGGTTGAAAAAAAATTGAAAACCATCTCTGTTTGAATACAAATCTAGGAGTACGTATTTAATCTAACAATATTGATTGGGCGTTGTTGAATGTTGATACTTTTTACGTAAGTTTGATCAAAGTAGAGATACTTTGACTACACATAAAACTTATATGTAAACTGGAAAGGATCGGAGGGAGTATATTGTACGTTCAAAAGTGAAACGAACATTGAATACCCTTTATATATGATTTGTGGATGCTATGATGACCCGTTCAAAATTTTGAATCCACCTTAGGTATCACACATGCACCCACTCGTTCTCTCTCGATTTCATCTTAGGGTCCGGAGATTGATTGAAAGAGGACTAGGGTGGGTACAATACGTTCGTTTCGCTTATGAACGTACTATATACTCCCTATGATCCCCACAGACCCCCCCCGCTGGTCATATCTATCGTAGAAACAGACCAAACCTTTATCTCCTTGCACGACACGCAATTGATCTCTCAACATCAATATATCTCGTCAAGACGTGTCGGGGCATTAACCGAATGGGATGTCAAAACTAAGACGGGAAGCGACACGTAGTGGAGGCAAAGTGAAACTTTAAACGAACCGTTTGTTTGTATGCATGCCGGACAAATTACAACATTGGAAATACAAGCATGGTCTAGGCCCACATGCGAATGATACTCAGCGGAATGTTCAACTGAGGCATGTGGGAGCGACACACTCATCGTCGCTTTACACACTCGGTTTCAGTGTGCCGAGGGTGGCATTAGCGATGTGGCACAACCAGCAGATCAACACCCGGCTCATCGAGGATGCACGGGGCGCCGAAGTGCGCGCGCGCCGCGACGCATCCGCGGAGTGGTATAGCGCGGCCAACTGCATCCCCAGGACCTGAGACCATGCCGGGCCGTCTTGCTTTTTCAATGACATGTGGGGTCGCATGTGCGCAAAGGGCATCTCCAACATTGCCACGACCGCAACTGACTACCCTGGCACACCAAAAACCCTCGTCCCTCGCATCGTCGCATGGTGCGTTCCCAGCCGGCGCCAACTTCCCGCATTCATGCTGTCCGTCTATATGTCGTCGTTAAGAGGCTCAGTGTTTAATGACGCACCCGGACGCTTGGCCTCACTGGAATGCGCTACATAAAGCGGCAAAGCCCAGCAAACCTCCACACCATAGCGCATCGTCCTGCTACCTAGCACCACATCCACCATGACCACGAGCATGAACACTCTGCGGAATAGCTTGTCTTCGGGGATGAAGCTTGAGGTCACCGCCCTCGCTCAAGTCACCGCTCGCGATCCAATAGCGGCGTAGCCGGAAGCGGGCGCGACCGCACAAGCGGTGGCCACGCTAGCGGCCAACGACGGGATCACCGTCAGCCACCCGTCCTACTTGCTGTTGTCCAACATCCGGCACCGCCGAGGTAGGGGACTCCTCCGAGGATGAGTAGGGAATGGTAGGCGGCAGGGCAAGGTGTGCCAACTGGCCGGTCCGTCTCCCGTGTTCTACTCTTCCTCGCCGGAGACCGCACCTTCACTTCATGGGTCTTGAACCCCGCCCCCGTACATGGAGATCACAGATGGAGGACGTCGGTCGTCGTCGTAGAATAGGTTTAGGGTCGGGTTTCTTTTATTTTTCTGTCCTATAAAAGTTCGAAATGTAATGAAAATCTGTCGTGTTTGCATTAATCTCAACCGGTGTATACGAACTTTCACAATAATATAGTATATTGTAGGAGTACTAGGAATATGCCCGTGCGTTGCACGGAACATCAAGATCTTGTGGGAGAAAAGGATGAACGAGGGAAGGCCTTATCTGCAAATGTGGAGAGGAGTGCGGGTAAATTGTCATAGTTTCCTTCCTATCCGTTAGATATAGATCGGACGGCCTATATTGCAGGATGGCAGGCACACCATCATCACCAACTCTGCTTTTTATTGAACCGAGACAAAGCTAACATGCGAAGTATATAAACACATAGGGTCTACATACACAATTTATCTTAGGCAATCCAATAGTACGTCCACTACACATTCATGCATTTCACATCTTTCTACATCTACGGGAACCTACAAAAGGGTTAATGTAAATTGCCTCTCTCTCTCCTCCCTGATTTTCATGGTGGTGGGCCCCTCACATGTTTCACATTACGTTAATTACGTAAATGGGATTACGTAGGTGTAGCATTACTCGTCCTAAAAAACGAAACTAAGCCAACCTCCCAGCATATCGCGCGGGAAAAGACCCAGCCGCGCTGTTTTAGTCGGGATTACCGGATTACTAGTAGTAGTATCGATGGATCGCGCGAAGCACCAAGTTTTTTTAGTGGGCGAAGCACCTAGTTTAAAAGGAAAAAAGGCGGTACACTCACAACACCCCTGTCGCAATCGCATTGCACCCCACACACATTCGGTCCTGCACATGGCTCACACAAACGGAACGCGCTTCAGCTTGCCTCTTCACTGACACGTGGGACTGCACTTGGAGAAACCGACCATGCGCCAAACTCCCCCGCCCACCGCGCGAAAATCCCCCCCCCTAAAAAAAATTCTCCCAAATCCCAAATTCAATCGCCCTTCAGCCAACTAGCCAATAATATTCCCCAAACCCCCCTCCTCCCCGTCCCCCTCCACTTCATTCGCTCCGCCAAAGCCGCCCTCCCTGCCGCACCGATACATCAGCGCCGCGGTTCGTAGAGGGGACGCACGGCGATCCTCTCGCTCCCACAGTACGCTCTCTTAGACTACTGTCCTCTAGCCGCGCCGCCACCACTGGCGACGTTCTTGTGGAGGCGCACGGTGGCCAGCGCCACCATTGTTGGCAATGTTCGTGTGAAGACGCACGTCGGTTAGCTTCTCCCATAGTATGCACATTCTAGACCGAGGCCCCGTGCATGTCGGTGCAGCGAATGTTAGATGATAGACACTGTTAATCTCACTATTTACCGAAGTAGTTTACAGTCAATATGCTCAGCTTGAGAAGCTTCCTTACCCTGTTCTGCACTCAATCTGCTTAGCTGAGATGGCATGCCAAGCCCGATTAGTTGCTAAAATATCCTGCCATATATTTATTGTGACGTAGATTGCCATGGTCTAGTAGCAATATGTTAGGTGAAATAGCTGTACACCGTCTTATACTCGATCTTTGTTGCTGCGATGGTCTTCGATAGTTTGATGGCTGTGTGCTCGGCCTCATTGACTGCTGAAACAACCCGCCATAATTTAGCACTCAAATCTGTTTGCTGAATTTTCTTTACATGTATTTTGTTACTTAGATATGCTCGTCCAAATACCTTGCCATAGCTTTAGACATCGACCTAGGTATTTTTTTTCTGTACTTCATACAAAAGCATATATGTTTTTCCTGTAATATCTAGTAGAAGAACTAATTTGTATGTTCAATGAGATGGACATGACTTGGATAACTTCGCTCAAAGGTTCTCCGCTGCATATGTCAAGGGGGTTGAAAACTTCATGAACTTTATCAGAGCTGAGTACGGTGGTCCGAAATCAGATGTGCTCTGCCCGTGTAGTAGTTGTATGAATTCAGTTACAAGACCCCAGTCAACTGTGCAAAATCATCTACACTTGTATGGGATGTTGGTCACATATACTAGGTGGGTTCATCTTGGTGAAGCTGTGAACGTTAATGTTACTGACTACGTGGAAGTGGCAGATCACCATCTTGATCTTCCTGATGCTCAGGTGGAAGAGGAGGAGGAGGAGGTGGTGGCGGAGCCAGTGAGTTTGACCAACATTGAAACAATGCTACGAAATGCTCGTGCATTTTGTGAACTTTCAACTGCAGAAGAAAAATGGTGGGCCCGCATGTTGGAACAATGCAACGTGGCTGTCACCCCAGGAAATAAGCTATCAGTATTCTCAGCTATGGTCACCTTTCTTCAGGTGAAGACATCTGAGCGGATGACCAACAAATCATTCGATGTGATGTTGGCTGCTTTCCGCAAATCTTTTCCAGACAAGGCGCTCGAGCTGCCACACACCTACAAAGAAATGAAGAATTTCCTTCATGCAGTTGAAATTGGATATGATATGATCCATGTTTGTAAGAATAATTGTGTTCTGTTTCGGAAGGATTATGCCAACTTAAGTGAATGCCCAAAATGCAAATCATCAAGATGGAAAGATGGCGATGCTGTGAAGAGGATTCCTCATAATGTTCTGAGACATTTTCCAATTATACCAAGATTGCAGAGGTTGTTTCATGATGCTGAAACAAGATAGGATGTATTGTGGCATTCTAGGAACCAGGAGTACAGAGATCAGAATGTAATGAACCATCCATCTCATGGTAGTGAGTGGCAAAGCTTCAATCAGAAACACAAAAAGTTTGCTGCTAACCCGAGAAACATTAGACTTGGCTTAGCTTCAGATGGATTTAACCCATTTGGCCACCAGAGCGCCACATATAGCATGATGCCAGTGCTTGTTATCCCTTACAACATGCCTCCAAATGTCTGCACCAAAGAATCAAACTACATGATGGCCTTGCTCATCCCAGGTCCAAAAAGTCCTGGAAAGGATTTTGATTTATTCATGGAGCCTCTTGTGGAGGAACTTCAACAGCTATGGAGGGGTGTTCTCATTCGAGACCTATATAGCAGCCCACCAGCTGATTTCTTTCTGTGTGCTGTTATAATTTGGTGCATCCATGATTATCCGGCTTTGGGCACTATGTCAGGGCGAACGACACATGGTTACAATGCATGTGTTTGCTGTGACAGGAATCCGCTGTCATACGCAATACTTAGCAAGATCTATTACATTGGACACCGCCGTTTCCTTGCCAAGGACAAGTCACGTCCTACAAAATACCGAAGACATGTGTTCAATGCAAAGCATGAAAACCGTGATGCGCCAAAGAGGCTCACCGCCGATGAGTTGCAAGTGGAATTAGAGAAGGTCATGCATATTACACCAGGAAACCATCCTGGTAATGGTAGAGGGAAAAGGAAGCGTGCAGGGCAGAAGAGAGACTATTGTTTACCCGCAGGTCCACTTTGTGGGACTTGGAGTATTGGAAGGATTTGGATCTGCGGCATAATCTTGATGTGATGCACATCGAGAAAAATATATGTGACAGCATTACCGGCACACTTCTTAATATTGAAGGCAAGATGAAAGATACCTTAGAATCTAGGATTGATTTGACACACCTGGGTATCAGAAAGGATTTGCAGGTGGAAGATGAAGGTAAACCAAGGGATATGGCACCAGCTGTGTATGTCTTGGACAAGGTAAAAGGAAAAGAATTCTGTGAGGTCCTGTCATGTGTGAGATTCCCACATGGATTTGCTTCCAACCCTGAAAGGAGAGTCAGTGCAGATGGAAACAAGGCACACGGGTTGAAAACTCATGACCGCCAGGTCCTACTTCAAAGGGTTTTACACATTATCCGTAGAGGATTGGGCATACGACTTATATAGAGCAGTTGTAGAGTTGGGACAATTCTTGAGGAACTCTGCAGTAGAAATATCGTGGATAGATGCTTTGGAGCGTCTTAGAGACAAGATACCAACTATCCTATGCGACCTTGAGAAGATATATCCTCCACCTTCTTTTATGTGATGGTGCATTTGGCTGTTCATCTACGATGAGGCACTACTTAGAGGTCCAAAGACAAGATGGCTGGATGTACCCTATTGAAAGGTGGCTAGGCACTTTCAAGGGCTATGTTAGGAACAGAGCTAGACCCGAGGGTTCCATTGCAGAGGCCTACATTTCTATAGAAGCGTTCACATTCTGCTCAAAATACATTGAAACAGCTGATCAGCTTAGGAAAGAGGTGGGTGAAGACAATCCAGGGCTCAATGTTTCCGATTATTCTGTTCGAGGTACAGGGTAGAGTCGACAAGAGGACAAACCTAAAGATTTGGACAAAATGGTTTGGTATGTGTTGAATAATTGTCCCGAGATACTACCTTATATCAAGAAAGTGCTAAGTACTACAAATTATACATCGTAATCTACTAAACTTGCAGCACATTCATATATATTTAGACATTTGACGTGATCACTATGTTGTGCAGCATCTACAAAAAGGAGTTACTGCCGCAAAATCCAAGAAACATTGACAAACTGTTTATGGCAGGATTTGCGAAATGGTTCAAGAGCCATGTAAGCTTTGAATTGCACTATCAGTTTTTATAATATATTGAGTACATAAGATGATCAGCTTGTCTATTTTGTAAACACAGGTTAAGAAGATGCGGGAGGATGGGCAGTCATTTGATGATGCCCTTTACGCACTAGCAATGGGTCCTGATACTCGGGTAAGACATTATGAATCTTGCGTTGTTGGAGATGTGCGCTACAACCCCCTTGCACGTGACGAAGGCAGGAAGACACAAAACAGTGCCATCATGAGCATGGATACGTACGGCAGAGAGACAACTGAAATGTATGCTAACATAACAGGCATTGTTCAGTTGTAGTATATCTCCAGTTTCGAGGATCATAGGCGTGTGGTTCTGTTGTGCTGTCGTTGGTATAACCTGTTTTCTAGGATCGCAAAGCCCAGATATGATGATTAGTTCAAATCCATCAATGTCAAGGCGGCGTACCAGACTAACGAGCCTTTTATTTTGGCAAATCAAGCAACACAGATATTTTTCTTGGAAGAAACATTTGCACGTAGCGATGAGAGTATTGCAAAGGTTTGATTAGAGGATTTCGTTTAATGAAGTTGCACAACAAGATGATGCTTACACTGCTCCTGATGTACAAGATTCCACAGATGTTCCTAATATCTTTGAGAACCATCACGTCAATGATGCTGGCGAAAAGATTGCGTGTCGTGTTGTGGACATACAAGAGTTGATCAAGAATAAGCCAACGTTCGAGGACACTGAGGATGAAAAAGAAGATGACACTGTGGGGAATTACGATTCAGAATGATACACATGGCGAAGATGTTGACGCTACTGCTGCGGATAATGATTAGATTGCTTTTGTCATATTTGCCTGTCAGAAGACGTATTTTTATCTACTATGTGAAATTGTGTTTGCTATGACAACTGAAACCTGATGAACGTGTTGTTTAGTATTTTGCTATGAGAACATCACTTGTTATGTATGTTGATTTGTGTTTGGTGATTGTATGACGACTAAAACATGATGCCATTGTTGTTTGGTTGTACTCATATTTGGCTGTGAAACTTGAATTTGTTGACATAGTTTGCTGTTGGACTGCAATTTGCTCGACGTCTTTGATTGGGAACAAAGCTGACCCGACAGGGCCTCTGCTAATTTATTTATTTTGTTACCAAAAGGACCTCTGCTATTTATTTATTTATGAGAAAAGGGGATACCCCCCGATTTCCGTTAATAGAAATAATTAGATGTTCAAAACACTACGCCCAAATTTCGCTACATGGTTTCATTCATTACTAGTTTTAGCAAAGTGCTCATGTCATAGCCATTGAATACATCACGAGTGCTACATACACTGCAAATAAAGAGACAATCATCCTACAGAGCACATCGATTTTTCCCGTTATCTTCACAAGCTCTTTCATCTCCTCATTGCTGTCAAGGCCGTTCAACAGCTGTTGCTTGGCCATGATAAGAGGAACTGCATCTTTAACCTTCTGCTCTGCATCTTTCTTTTATGTCGTTCCTTGAGTTACTTCTCCAACACCCCAACCTGCTGGTATTGGGATTCCTCGGCTAACCAAATAATCAGCGTAGTTGCATTCCCCCACATAAGCAACTTCCCAGAAATACAAATTACACGAATCTTGCCTTTTCTGCATGAATCTAATTGGAAGATCATCAACCAAACTATTAAAAAAATCAGCAACTAAAAGCAGCAAACAACACTTAAACATATTATTACCCCATGATTCGGGAATTTGTAGAAGACCCGGCCAGGGTTGAGGATTGTGGTTGAGACGCGACGGATGACTCTACGTGATTTGCAGAAGTGGCACCACACCAACGGCAGCGGGTTGTGACGAGCAACCGGCTGCGGTGCGTGTGCCGGCGGGGGTGTGATGAGACCCACAGGCGATGGTACGAGTGGCGACTTGGCGCATATCTGGTAGTTGCCTGCTGAAGAGCAGGTGGACGAGCAGCTAGCGGACATGGTTGATGCGGCCAGAGCTTCTGATGCTAGGCAGAGTAAGTAGAGAAGAGGAGAAGCAAACGTTGGATATGTCAGTTTCATTACTTGCAGAGTAGCATAGCACCATATATAGTCATAGTCTAGGTTTGGATTCGTACCAGCTACAGGAGCACGTCTCTCTTTTTTTAAAACTCAGCAACGTCTCTTTACTAGTACACTAGCTTGTTCTGTACACCTTCTCAAGTCTTTGATTTTCTTTCTTTTTTTGAAAGAAAGGAAGGAGGACAAAATTGAGAGTTCCTGGAACTCGAACCCAAGGCCTCTCGGCTCAAAACCAAGGGTGCACATCACTTATGTGGCGAACGTTCCCTGGGAGGAGGACGGCAGACGAACGCATTTCCCTCGCAGTTTTAGTTGCGACGCAAGATTGAACAGTCGCAGTTTCGGGAATGTTATCAGGCGAACGTGCCCAGTTTTTCTTTTCTTCCTATATATAAAAAAGTATGCTACTTGGTGTCGGCTTAGTCAACAAACGATTGTGCCAACCTTCACCGTTGGATTGACATTTAACATGTGTCATGTTTCTTCAGTCTCTTCTTCCTCCAGCCGCCAAAGCCAAACCAACGCCGGCGGGACCGCCTGTGTCACGCCCAAGATGCGACCCTATCCTAAAGGAACTCGAAGGTCCCACCAAGGATAGAAGCGCATCTTGAAGACGCTTTTGCAAGGTGGATATCATTACATCAACATTACATAATATATGGGGATACATACAAGAGGCATACAATGCCACACGAATACAACAGCACAACATACAAGATCAACATCCGACTACGGATGAATCATAAACAGAAACTCAAACAATATCCACCCTGCTAGCCCAGGCTGCCGACCTGGAACCTATCCCCTGATCGACGAGGAAGAAGAAGAACTCAAGACAAGAAAGCATCGCTCTCGCGTCATGATCATCGCAAACCTGTACCTGCAACTGTTGTTGTAGTAATCTGTGAGCCACGAGGACTCAGCAATCCCATTACCATGGGTATCAAGACTAGCAAAGCTGGGAAAGGAAGGGGGTAAAGTGGTGAGGTTGCAGCAGCGGCTAAGCATATATGGTGGCTAACATACGCAAATGAGAGCGAGAAGAGAAACAAAGGAACGGTCGTCAACTAGTAATGATCAAGAAGTGATCCTGAACTCCTACTTACGCCGACATAACCCGTAAAACCGTGTTCTCCTCTCGATCAACCCCAAAAAGAGACACTCACGGTTACGCACACGGTTGGTGTATTTTAGAAGAGTTTACTCCAAGTTTACTACAACCGGATATTAACAAATTCCCATATGCCTATAACCGCAGGCACGGCTTTCGAAAGATTATACCCTGCAGGGGTGTCCCAACTTAGCCCATGATAAGCTCTCGCGATCAACGAAGGATATTCCTTCTCCCCGGGAAGACCCGATCAGTCTCGGAATCCCGGCTACAAGACATTTCGACAATGGTAAAACAAGACCAGCAAAGCCGCCCGAATGTGCCGACAAATCCCGATAGGAGATGCACATATCTCGTTCTCGGGGCACACCGGATAGGTCAGCCTACGAGTAAAACCAGCCCTCGAGTTGCCCGTGGTGGCCCCTTGATCTGCCCGTTTCGGACCAACACTCGAAGGAGCACTGGCCCGGGGGGCTAAAATAAAGATGACCCTCGGGCTCCGGAAACCCAAGGGAAATAAAAGGGCATAGGTGAGGCAAATGGTAAAACCAATGTTGGGCCTTCTTTGGAGGAGTCTTATTCAAAGCGAATCACAAGGGGGTCCCATAAATCACCCAACCGCGTTAGGGACGCAAAATCCGGGAACATAATACCGATATGACGGAAACTAGGGCGGCAAGAGTGCAACAAAACACCAGGCATAAGGCCGAGCCTTCCACCCTTTACCAAGTATATAGATGCATTAATAATATAAGAGATATTGTGATATCCCAACAAAATCCTGTCCACCATGGAGCAATCTTCAACTTCACCTGCAACTAACAACGCTATAAGAGGGGCTGAGCAAAGCGGTAACATAGCCAAGCAACGGTTTGCATAGGAAAGGTGACAAAGGTTAGAGGCTGACATGGCAATTTGGGATGGCTTGATAAACAGGTAATAGGTAGCGCAGCATAGCGATAGAACGAAGCAACTAGCATAGCAATGATAGTAATGAGATCCAAGGTGATGATCATCTTGCCTGAAATCCCGCAAGGAAGAAGAACGAGTCCATGAAGAAGATGAAGCCACGAAGACGAACCAAGCGTAGACGAACGAAACCTTACGATCGCAACGAAACGGGAACTATCGAGAAGAAGCACACAACATGGTAAACACACCACACATGAACAAGACATGATGCTCAACCAAGTATGATGCACGACAAGGCTACATGAAGCTACTCATGGCAAAATATGATGCATACAAGACCAACACATCAAAGCAAGTTTAAATGAGGCCGGAAACAACATAGAACAACTCCGGTAAGTCCTCATATGCAAATTTCGAAATTGGTCCAGATCTGAATAACTTTATGTTCAAGTTGTTAAAAAGCAAGTTAAGATGCACCACGATGATCTACACGAAATTCTAGTCAAGTTACATATAAAGTTCATTAAATTCGGAGCTACGGCCTAGAAGATATGAGCAAAACAAGATAAGCATGGCATTGATGCAAAATGCATCCAAACATCAAGCAAACACCTCAAATCAAGGATGCAACATGATAATATGAAACTACATGCAAAATCAAGCAAGTTTCATATAGAGCACACTCAAAACGGAGCAACGGTTCAACACATACACCCTATACAAGTCATGACAACAATCTGTCCAAAACAGCAACTAGGCATATTGCAAGCATCAAAACAATATGCTACAGAAACTTAACATGGAAAACAAAGGCATGGCATGAATTTAATAATTGCATAGAACAAAAGTCCTTTAGTGACCATGAGTCAAAAAGGATCAGAAGATATGATGGCACCCATGTAAACATGGCAAGTTATTTTACAGATTCATACATGGCAGGAACAACAATAAGTAGGCATGTTGGTGAGCTTGAACCACTCACCACAGAGCAACACATGGCATGGCAAGGAAACCAACAGTAAGAAGGCATGTTTAAGAAGCTAAGCATGGCAAGATAAAGTTTATAGAGTGCATGGATCACTAACAAAAATCATGGCAACATTGAACTTAATGTTAACAGGCTGACAGCAACATTATCTAACAACTTTGGAGCAAGATTACAACAAGCTACAGCAAGCTATAAATGCAACCAAGGGAATTAATGGATATATCATGACATGTAGAACAAAACATATTTAGTTAACATCTCCATATTATGCATAGAATGACTTGTAGCAGCAGGTTTACATAGCATCATAATATAATAGAATCTGTCAGGAAAACAGCAACAACAAGTACCCCACTTAACAAGCTTGATGCACTCACTACACAACTCGCAAAAATACATGGCAAGCACCCCTGTAAATATGGCATGATGTAGTTCAAAACACATGTAGAGCTCATGCTCATAAGATGCACACATCAATCATGGCAAAAATGACAAATGAGCATGTTATAACAGTTTCAGCAGGTTAACATCATATAGCACTCTTGCAACAAAGATTAAGGCATCAAGATGAACTCAAATGAACATGGTGCAATGGAATGGAATGAAGTAATCGTCGAGGCGAACAGTTTGACATATTACACGCACGAAACAGAACTACGGATGCAGAGATACGACATGTCAAAGTATGCACGAAAATACTGGAAATCTGGGGACTTGGACGAAATATCACCTCCGGGAAAAGTCAACCCGGGGCGGAGGCGTGCCGGACGAGGAGATCCGAGCGGGGCAGGGCGCTGTTTGGATCGCGGTGGTGGTGGATCTCGTCCACCTTCCGGATCCAGCCGGAGTAGAGCTCCGGCGAACTCAGCTCCGGCGAGGCGAGGAGGGAGGAGCGGCGCTGTGGCACGGGGCGCGGGCGAGGGGTTTCGGGCGGTGTGGCGAAGCGCGGGCGCTGGGGAGGCGGCGCCAGCGAGGTCGGGCGGCGGCGCTGGAGGATCCGGGCGGCCGACGGGGAGCATGGGCGGGCCGCTAAGGCTGGCGGCGGCGGGTTCCGGAGGCGCCGGGACGCGGGCGGCGGCGGGCGACCAGGCCGCGGGCGTAGCCGGCGGGGCTGGAGATCGGGCGGCGGAGGCGATTCGGCCGGAGGGCTGGCTGCCGCGGGCCCACGCTGGTGCGGGCGGGCGGGCGCGTGGCGCTGGCAATGACGTGAGGGCGCCGCTGGCCGCGGGCGGCGGGATGGTGACGTGGCAGGAGGAGGCGATTAGCCGGAGCGAGGTGGCGGTGGACGTGTCCGGCGGCGCGGAGGGAGGTTTTTAGGGTTAGGGGGGATTTCATCCGTGAATTTCGGGGAAGAGGGCATATTTATAGATAGAGGGAGCTAGGAGAATCCAAATGAGGAGCGGTTTTCGGCCACGCGATCGTGATCGAACGACCGGGAGCATGGAGGGGAGTTTGCTGGGTTTTGGGCCACTTTGAAAGGGGTGTTGGGCTGCAAAGAGAAGGAGGCTTTCGCGGTTACCCGGTTAACCGCTGGAGTACCAAACGACCTCCAAATGGCACGGAACTTGACAGGCGGTCTACCGGTGCTATACCAAGACCGCTTGACAAATCTCGGTCCATTCCGAGACTGTTTAACACCCGCACATGAAAAGAGGCAAAAGGGGGCGCCGGGAGACATAGGAGTGCCGGATTGCAAAACGGACAACGGGGAAAATGCTCGGATGCAAGAGACGAACACGTATGCAAATGCGATGCACATGACGACATGATATGAAATGCATATGATGACATGGCAAAGTGCAACACGCAAGCAAATGACATGGCAATGACGGCAAATAACTGGCGGACACCCGACGCATCGAATCCGGGGCGTTACAACACTCCTCCACTAACAAGAGATCTCGTCCCGAGATCTTAGGACCGAGACGGAAGGGAAAAAGGATGAGGTGAAACAAGAATTCGAGAGAGGAAAACATAGAATCGCGAGCACACGAGAAGAAGAGAGAAAAGCAGCGAGAATGACGAGAATTGAAAGCTCACGGAATCAGATAGACTATGAAACCACTCCGGTTAGCACGAGATAAGAAACGAATAAGGCTGAAAGGATTTAGGCAGCACTCCGGCTGTAACATGTAGGAATAGAACACGAGCTTAAGAAGATGGAATGAAACTTGATGAACTCTTGAAGAATGAATTAAATCATTAAGAACCACCATGAAGAACTCCGGTGACAAAAGGATGGTGAGATAGAATGAAGGAATAAAGAATAAGATGAGCCTTGCGGTGGTTTAGATGGAGGTTCCGACGAGATGGCCGAGGAAATTTGAACTCCGGAAAAGAAAAGATTAAAACACTTGGAACTAGAATTTATTCATTACGAACAAACTCCGAAGGAAGGGATTACTCGCTTGGATGAAATAAGAATAAGATTTATTGTATGCTTATCCTTTATCAAATTAAATTGATGACAAGCAATGGATTTTGCATATTACTTATTCTTCTTGAAAAGGATTGAGAAGTGACATATCGCAAGCTTGAGAAGGTCTTCATGAACCACCGGTACGATTGGAAAGAACGAATGGATTAATATGATACTCAAAGAAAAAGAATCTTGAACGAACCACCGTAAGAATTTGGAAATGACTGATGAAAGAGAATGAATCACCGGGAAGAATTAGAAGAACAAATAAGCAAGAGGGGATTTAGATGGAAAAGAACAAAGAGATCATGAGCTGATTAAAGAACGCTTGAACGAAGCACCGGGGTAAATAGAGAACGATAACTACGAAAGGCAAAGGGGTTGAGCCAACAATGAAAATGATTTGGAATCCATCTTGGAATGGCATGTGACTGATGTGATCCATTCTTACATCACACTTGAAAAGAATTGGGAATAACTCCGGGGAAATTAAAAGAGTCAGGTAAGATCCTGGGAAAATACCTGTGGGTTAGGGCCTTGAATAGATAACACCGTCGGAAAGGATTGTTGAAGAGATAGATGATGCAAGGAACAATTGAAATATTAGAATGAGGTGATAACCTCGAATTAATTCAAACATAGACGAATCTCCTGAGATGTGTTGAACACTCCGGAAGGATAAATTGGCAAGAGGCGAACGAGCAGGGAAAACACTTGATCCAAGGAAAATAACGTGATCAACCCGAAAAACTTGAATTGAATCCACCGGAAAAGAAAGAGATGAAGAATGACGAACGAGACGAGAATTCACCGGTTGAAATAATTGAGGAAAGACTGAAGAGGCTCCACACGAATGAGATAGATGGTCGAGAGAGAGACATACTCCGGGAAGAAGAGGGTGGGAGGGAGGGAAATACAAAGACAACTTGGAAGGGGAACCGGCGAATATCTTGAAGAGAAAACACCGGTTGACAGAAAGCAAAGGCTTCACACGAGTAGGATGTTTACTTGATTAGGGACTCCGGTTCCGAGAAGAAGAAGGGTGGGCGGGTGGGAAAATAAGACAACTGAGGATTGAATTTGCAAAGATGAAGGGGTTCGAGTCGACTTGACGAGAAATGCACCGGATAAAAAGAGCTGAGGAACAACTACCGGAAAACCAACTGCGTGAACCTAAAGAAAAATTTGAAGGGGAAGAGGAGTAGTTCAAAACACCTACGTCAAGATTCCTCACCAGAGCGATGGAGGGGCTGAGGAGTAAAAAGAATTCCTACTCTCCGATATAACTAGACTCCGAAAACTGTTTACTTCTAGACTCAACAATGGCCAAACTACACGATCAATCAAGGGGGCTCCTAGGGTCGGTCGAGGCTCTGATACCAACTTGTCACGCCCAAGATGCGACCCTATCCTAAAGGAACTCGAAGGTCCCACCAAGGATAGAAGCGCATCTTGAAGACGCTTTTGCATGGTGGATATCATTACATCAACATTACATAATATATGGGGATACATACAAGAGGCATACAATGCCACACGAATACAACAACACAACATACAAGATCAACATCCGACTACGGATGAATCATAAACAGAAACTCAAACAATATCCACCCTGCTAGCCCAGGCTGCCGACCTGGAACCTATCCCCTAATCGACGAGGAAGAAGAAGAACTCAAGACAAGCAAGCATCGCTCTTGCGTCATGATCATCGCAAACCTGTACCTGCAACTGTTGTTGTAGTAATCTGTGAGCCACGAGGACTCAGCAATCCCATTACCATGGGTATCAAGACTAGCAAAGCTTAAAGGGAAAGGAAGGGGGTAAAGTGGTGAGGTTGCAGCAGCGGCTAAGCATATATGGTGGCTAACATACGCAAATGAGAGCGAGAAGAGAAACAAAGGAACGGTCGTCAACTAGTAATGATCAAGAAGTGATCCTGAACTCCTACTTACGTCAGACATAACCCAGAAACCGTGTTCTCCTCTCGATCAACCCCGAAAAGAGACACTCACGGTTACGCACACGGTTGGTGTATTTTAGAAGAGTTTACTCCAAGTTTACTACAACCGGATATTAACAAATTCTCATCTGCCTATAACCGCAGGCACGGCTTTCGAAAGATTATACCCTGCAGGGGTGTCCCAACTTAGCCCATGATAAGCTCTCGTGATCAACGAAGGATATTCCTTCTCCCCGGGAAGACCCGATCAGTCTCGGAATCCCGGCTACAAGACATTTCGACAGCAATAAAAAAAGACCAGCAAAGCCACCCGATGTGCCGACAAATCCCGATAGGAGTCGCACGTACCTCGTTCTCAGGGCACACCGGATAGGTCAGCCTACGAGTAAAACCAGCCCTCGAGTTGCCCCGTGATGGCCCTTGAGTCTGCCTGCTTTGACCAACACTCAAAGGAGCACCGCCCGGGGGCTAAAATAAAGATGACCCTCGCTCCGAAACCCAAGGGAAATAAAAGGGCATAGGTGAGGCAAATGGTAAACCAATGTTGGGCCTTCTTTGGAGGAGTCTTATTCAAAGCGAACTGTCAAGGGGGTCCCATAAATCACCCAACCGCGTTAGGGACGCAAAATCCGGGAACATAATACCGATATGACGGAAACTAGGGCGGCAAGAGTGCAACAAAACACCAGGCATAAGGCCGAGCCTTCCACCCTTTACCAAGTATATAGATGCATTAATACTATAAGAGATATTGTGATATCCCAACAAAATCCTGTCCACCATGGAGCAATCTTCAACTTCACCTGCAACTAACAACGCTATAAGAGGGGCTGAGCAAAGCGGTAACATAGCCAAGCAACGGTTTGCATAGGAAAGGTGACAAAGGTTAGAGGCTGACATGGCAATTTGGGGTGGCTTGATAAACATGTAATAGTAGCGCAACATAGCGATACAACGAAGCAACTAGCATAGCAATGATAGTAATGAGATCCAAGGTGACGGTCATCTTGCCTGAAATCCCGCAAGGAAGAAGAACGAGTCCATGAAGAAGATGAAGCCACAAAGACGAACCAAGCGTAGACGAACGAATCCTCACGATCATAGCAAGCGTGAACTATCGAGAAGAAGCACACAACATGGTAAACACACCACACATGAACAAGACATGATGCTCAACCAAGTATGATGCATGACAAGGCCACATGAAGCTACTCATGGTAAAAGATGATGCATACAAGACCAACACATCAAAGCAAGTTTAAATGAGGCCGGAAACAACATAGAACAACTCCTAGAAGTCCTCATATGCAAATTTCGAAATTGGTCCAGATCTGAATAACTTTATGTTCAAGTTTTTAAACAGCAAGTTAAGATGCACCACGATGATCTACATGAAATTCTAGTCAAGTTACATATAAAGTTCATTAAATTTGGAGCTACGGCCTAGAATATATGAGCAAAACAAGATAAGCATGGCATTGATGCAAAATGCATCAAAACATCAAGCAAACACCTCAAATCAAGGATGCAACATGATAATATGAAACTACATGAAAAATCAAGCAAGTTTCATATAGAGCACACTCAAAACGGAGCAACGGTTCAACACATACACCCTATACAAGTCATGACAACAATCTGTCCAAATCAGCAACTAGGCATATTGCAAGCATCAAAACAATACGCTATAGAAACTTAACATGGAAAACAAAGGCATGGAATGAATCTAATAATTGCATAGAACAAAAATACTTTACTGACCATGAGCCAAAAAGGATCAGAAGATATGATGGTACCCATGTAAACATGGCAAGTTATATTACAAATTCATACATGGCAGGAACAACAATAAGTAGGCATGTTGGTGAGATTGAACCACTCACCACAGAGAAATACATGGCATGGAAAGGCAACCAACAGTAGGAAGGCATGTTTGTGAAGTTAAGAATGGCAAGATCAAGTTCATAGAGTGCATGGATCACTAACAACAATCATGGCAACATTGAACTTAATGTTAACAGGCTGACAGCAACATTATTTAACAAATTTGGAGCAAGATTACAACAAGCTACAACAAGCTATAAATGAAATCAAGGGCATTAATGGATATAGAATGACATGTAGAACAAAACATATTTAGTTAACATGTCCAGATTATGCATAGAATGACTTCTAGCAGCAGGTTTACATAGCATCATAATATAACAGAATCTGTCAGGAAAACAGCAACAGCAAGTACCCCACTTAACAAGCTTGATGCACTCAGTACACAACACAAAAAAATACATGGCAAGCACACCTGTAAAGATGGAATGATGTAGTCCAAACACATGTAGAGCTCATGCTCATAAGATGCACACATCAATCATGGCAAAAATGACAAATGAGCATGTTATAACAGTTTCAGCAGGTTAACATCATATAGCACTCTTGCAACGAAGATTAAGGCATCAAGATGAACTCAAACGAACATGGTTCAATGGAATAAAATGAAGTACTCGTCGAGGCGAACAATTTGACATATTACACGCACGAAACGGAGCTACGGATGCAGAGATACGACATGTCAAAGTATGCACGAAAATACTGGAAATCTGGGGACTTAGACGAAATATCACCTCCGGAAAAAGTCAACCCGGGACGGAGGCGTGCCGGACGAGGAGATCCAGGCGGGGCAGGGCGCTGTTTGGATCGCGGTGGTGGTGGATCTCGTCCACCTTCCGGATCCGCCGAGTAGAGCTTCGCGAACTCGGCCCGGCGAGGCGAGGAGGAGGAGCGGCGGCGCTGTGGCACGGGGCGCGGGCGAGGGTTTTGGGGCGGCGGCGAAGCGCGGCCGGGCGCTGGGGAGGCGGCGCCGGCGAGGTCGGGCGGGCGCGAGGATCCGGGCGGCATGGGGAGCATGGGCCGCCGACAAGGGTGCGCTAAGGCGGCGGGTTCCGGGAGGCGCCGGGGACGCTGGGCGGCGGCGGCGACCAGCCGGGCGGGCGAGGCGGCCGGGCGGCGGGCTGAGATCGGCGGCGGAGGCGACTTCAGCCGGGAGGGTTGCTGCTGCCCGGGCGGGCCCACACGGCAAGGCTGGCGGGCGCGGGCGCGGCGGCGACGTGGAGGGCGCCGGTTGGCTGCAGCGGCGGGGAAGGTGACGTGGCAGGAGGCGATTGGCCGGAGCGAGGTGGCGGCTGGACGTGTCCGGCGGCGCGGAGGGAGGTTTTTAGGGTTAGGGGGGATTTCATCCGTGAATTTCGGGGAAGAGGGCATATTTATAGATAGAGGGAGCTAGGAGAGTCCAAAGAAGGAGCGGTTTTCGGCCACGCAATCGTGATCGAACGACCGAGAGCATGGAGGGGAGTTTGCTGGGTTTTGGGCCACTTTGAAAGGGGTGTTGGGCTGCAAAGAGAAGGAGGCTTTCGCGGTTACCCGGTTAACCGCTGGAGTACCAAACGACCTCCAAATGGCACGAAACTTGACAGGCGGTCTACCACCAAGACCGCTTGACAAACCTCGGTCCATTCCGAGACTGTTTAACACCCGCACACGAAAAGAGGCAAAAGGGGGCGCCGGGAGACATAGGAGTGCCGGATTGCAAAACGGACAACGGGGAAAATGCTCGGATGCAAGAGACGAACACGTATGCAAATGCGATGCACATGACGACATGATATGAAATGCATATGATGACATGGCAAAATGCAACACGCAAGCAAATGACATGGCAAGGACGGCAAATAACTGGCGGACACCCGGCGCATCGAATCCGGGGCGTTACAACACTCCTCCACTAACAAGAGATGTCGTCCCGAGATCTTAGGACCGAGACGGAAGGGAAAAAGGATGAGGTGAAACAAGAATTCGAGAGAGGAAAACAAAGAATCACGAGCACACGAGAAGAAGAGAGAAACGACGAGAATGACGAGAATTGAAAGCTCACGGAATCAGATAGACTATGAAACCACTCCGGTTAGCACGAGATAAGAAACGAATAAGGCTGAAAGGATTTAGGCAGCACTCCGGCTGTAACATGTAGGAATAGAACACGAGCTTAAGAAGATGGAATGAAACTTGATGAACTCTTGAAGAATGAGTTAAATCATTAAGAACCACCATGAAGAACTCCGGTGACAAAAGGATGGCGAGATAGAATGAAGGAATAAAGAATAAGATGAGCCTTGCGGTGGTTTAGATGGAGGTTCCGGCCGAGATGGCCGAGTAAATTTGAACTCCTATATATAAAATATTAAAACACTTGGAACTAGAATTTATTCATTACGAACTACCTCCGAAGGAAGGGATTACTCGCTTTGATGAAATAAGAATAAGATTTATTGTATGCTTATCCTTCATCAAATTAAATTGATGACAAGAAATGGATTTTGCATATTACTTATTCTTCTTGAAAAGGATTGAGAAGTGACATATCGCAAGCTTGAGAAGGTCTTCATGAACCACCGGTACGATTGGAAAGAACGAATGGATTAATATGATACTCAAAGAAATAAGAATCTTGAACGAACCACCGTAAGAATTTGGAAATGACTGATGAAAGAGAATGAATCACCGGGAAGAATTAGAAGAACAAATAAGCAAGAGGGGATTTAGATGCAAAAGAACAAAGAGATCATGAGCTGATTAAAGAACGCTTGAGCGAAGCACCGGGGTAAATAGAGAACGATAACTACGAAAGGCGAAGAGGTTGAGCCAACAATGAAAATGATTTGGAATCCATCTTGGAAAAGGCATGTGACTGATGTGATCCATTCTTACATCACACTTGAAAAGAATTGGGAATAACTCCGGGGAAATTAAAAGAGTCAGGTAAGATCCTGGGAAAATACATGTGGGTTAGGGCCCACTGAATAGATAACACCGTCGGAAAGGATTGTTGAAGAGATAGATGATGCACCGGAACAATTGAAATATTAGAATGAGGTGATAACCTCGAATTAATTCAAACATAGACGAATCTCCTGAGATGTGTTGAACACTCCGGAAGTATAAATTGGCGAGAGGCGAACGAGCAGGGAAAACACTTGATCCAAGGAAAATAATGTGATCAACCCGAAAAACTTGAATTGAATCCACCGGAAAAGTAAGAGATGAAGAATGACGAACGAGACGAGAATTCACCGGTTGAAATAATTGAGGAAAGACTGAAGAGGCTCCACACGAATGAGATAGATGGTCGAGAGAGAGACATACTCCGGGAAGAAGAGGGTGGGAGGGAGGGAAAAACAAAGACAACTTGGAAGGGGAACCGACGAATATCTTGAAGAGAAAACACTGGTTGAAAGAAAGCAAAGGCTTCACACGAGTAGGATGTTTACTTGATTACGGACTCTGGTTCCGAGAAGAAGAAGGGTGGGCGGGTGGGAAAATAAGACAACTGAGGATTGAATTTGCAAAGATGAAGGGGTTCGAGTCGACTTGACGAGAAATGCACCGGATAAAAAGAGCTGAGGAACAACTACCGGAAAACCAACTGCGTGAACCTAAAGAAAAATTTGAAGGGGAAGAGGAGTAGTTCAAAACACCTACGTCAAGATTCCTCACCAGAGCGACGGAGGGGCTGAGGAGTAAAAAGAATTCCTACTCTCCGATATAACTAGACTTCGAAAACTGTTTACTTCTAGACTCAACAACGGCCAAACTACACGATCAATCAAGAGGGCTCCTAGGGTCGGTCGAGTCTCTGATACCAACTTGTCACGCCCAAGATGCGACCCTATCCTAAAGGAACGCGAAGGTCCCACCAAGGATAGAAGCGCATCTTGAAGACGCTTTTGCAAGGTGGATATCATTACATCAACATTACATAATATATGGGGATACATACAAGAGGCATACAATGCCACACGAATACAACAAAGACAACATACAAGATCAACATCCGACTACGGATGAATCATAAACAGAAACTCAAACAATATCCACCCTGCTAGCCCAGGCTGCCGACCTGGAACCTATCCCCTGATCGACGAGGAAGAAGAAGAACTCAAGACAAGCAAGCATCGCTCTCGCGTCATGATCATCGCAAACCTGTACCTGCAACTGTTGTTGTAGTAATCTGTGAGCCACGAGGACTCAAAGAATCCCATTACCATGGGTATCAAGACTAGCAAAGCTTAAAGGGAAAGGAAGGGGTAAAGTGGTGAGGTTGCAGCAGCGGCTAAGCATATATGGTGGCTAACATACGCAAATGAGAGCGAGAAGAGAAACAAAGGAACGGTCGTCAACTAGTAATGATCAAGAAGTGATCCTGAACTCCTACTTACGTCAGACATAACCCAGAAACTGTGTTCTCCTCTCGATCAACCCCGAAAAGAGACACTCACGGTTAGGCACACGGTTGGTGTATTTTAGAAGAGTTTACTCCAAGTTTACTACAACCAGATATTAACAAATTCCCATATGCCTATAACCGCAGGCACGGCTTTCGAAAGATTATACCCTGCAGGGGTGTCCCAACTTAGCCCATGATAAGCTCTCGCGATCAACGAAGGATATTCCTTCTCCCCGGGAAGACCCGATCAGTCTCGGAATCCCGGCTACAAGACATTTCAACAGCAATAAAACAAGACCAGCAAAGCCACCCGATGTGCCGACAAATCCCGATAGGAGTCACACATACCTCGTTCTCAGGGCACACCGGATAGGTCAGCCTACGAGTAAAACCAGCCCTCGAGTTGCCCCGTGGTGGCCCCGCAGTCTGCCTGCTTGCACCAACACTCGAAGGAGCACCGCCCGGGGCTAAAATAAAGAGGACCCTCGGGCTCCGGAAACCCAAGGGAAATAAAAGGGCATAGGTGAGGCAAATGGTAAAACCAATGTTGGGCCTTTGGAGGAGTCTTATTCAAAGCGAATCGTCAAGGGGGTCCCATAAATCACCCAACCGCGTTAGGGACGCAAAATCCGGGAACATAATACCGATATGACGGAAACTAGGCGGCAAGAGTGCAACAAAACACCAGGCATAAGGCCGAGCCTTCCACCCTTTACCAAGTATATAGATGCATTAATAATATAAGAGATATTATGATATCCCAACAAAATCCTGTCCACCATGGAGCAATCTTCAACTTCACCTGCAACTAACAACGCTATAAGAGGGGCTGAGCAAAGCGGTAACATAGCCAAGCAACGGTTTGCATAGGAAAGGTGACAAAGGTTAGAGGCTGACATGGCAATTTGGGGTGGCTTGATAAACAGGTAATAGTAGCGCAACATAGCGATACAACGAAGCAACTAGCATAGCAATGATAGTAATGAGATCCAAGGTGACGGTCATCTTGCCTGAAATCCCGCAAGGAAGAAGAACGAGTCCATGAAGAAGATGAAGCCACGAAGACGAACCAAGCGTAGACGAACGAATCCTCACGATCGCAACGAAACGGGAACTATCGAGAAGAAGCGCACAACATGGTAAACACACCACACATGAACAAGACATGATGCTCAACCAAGTATGATGCATGACAAGGCTACATGAAGCTACTCATGGAAAAAGATGATGCATACAAGACCAACACATCAAAGCAAGTTTAAATGAGGCCGGAAACAACATAGAACAACTCCGGTAAGTCCTCATATGCAAATTTCGAAATTGGTCCAGATCTGAATAACTTTATGTTAAATTTGTTAAACAGCAAGTTAAGATGCACCACGATGATCTACACGAAATTCTATTCAAGTTACATATAAAGTTCATTAAAACAAGATAAGCATGGCATTGATGCAAAATGCATCCAAACATCAAGAAAACACCTCAAATCAAGGATGCAACATGATAATATGAAACTACATGCAAAATCAAGCAAGTTTCATATAGAGCACACTCAAAACGGAGCAACGGTTCAACACATACACCCTATACAAGTCATGACAACAATCTGTCCAAAACAGCAACTAGGCATATTGCAAGCATCAAAACAATACGCTACAGAAACTTAACATGGCAAACAAAGGAATGGAATGAAACTAATAATTTCATAGAACAAAAGTCCTTTACTGACCATGAGCCAAAAAGGATCAGAAGATATGATGGCACCCATGTAAACATGGCAAGTTATATTACAGATTCATACATGGCAGGAACAACAACAAGTAGGCATGTTGGTGAGCTTGAACCACTCACCACAGAGCAATACATGGCATGTCAAGGCAACCAACAGTAAGAATGCATGTTTATGAAGCTAATAATGGCATGATCAAGTTCATAGAGTGCATGGATCACTAACAACAATCATGGCAACATTGAACTTAATGTTAACAGGCTGACAGCAACATTATTTAACAAATTTGGAGTAAGATTACAACAAGCTATAGCAAGCTATAAATGAAACCAAGGGCATTAATGGATAGAGAATGACATGTAGAACAAAACATATTTAGTGAACATCTCCATATTATGCATAGAATGACTTGTAGCAGCAGGTTTACATAGCATCATAATATAACAGAATCTGTCAGGAAAACAACAACAGCAAGTACCCCAGTTAACAAGCTTGATGCACTCATCACACAACTCACAAAAATACATGGCAAGCACCCCTGTAATACTGGCATGATGTAGTTCAAAACACATGTAGAGCTCATGCTCATAAGATGCACACATCAATCATGGAGAAAATGACAAATGAGCATGTTATAACAGTTTCAGCAGATTAACATCATATAGCACTCTTGCAACGAAGATTCAGGCATCAAGATGAAATCAAATGAACATGGTGCAATATAATGAAATGGAGTACTCGTCGAGGCGAACAATTTGACATATTACACGCACGAAACGGAGTTACGGATGCAGAGATACGACATGTCAAATTATGCATGAAAATACTGGAAATCTGGGGACTTGGACGAAATATCACCTCCGGGAAAAGTCAACCCGGGACGGAGGCGTGCCGGACGAGGAGATCCGGGCGGGGCAGGGCGCTATTTGGATCGCGGTGGTGGTGGATCTCGTCCACCTTCCGGATCCGGCCGGAGTAGAGCTCCGGCGAACTCGGCTCTGGCGAGGCGAGGAGGGAGGAGCGGCGACGCTCGTGGCACGGGGGCGCGGGCGTGGGGCTGGCGGCGGCGGCTGGGGGGAGGCGGCGCTGGCGAGGTCGGGCGGCGGCGCTGGGAGGATCCGGGCGGCCGACGGGGAGCACGGGCGCGGCACGGCAGGGGGCGCCAAGGCGGCGGGTTCGTGAGGCGCCGGGACGCGGGCGGCGGCGGCGACCAGCCGGGCGCGGGCGGCGAGGGGGCCGGGCGGCGGGCTGGAGATCGGCGGCGGAGGCGATTGGCCGGGAGGGTTGCTGGCTGGGCCCGGGCGGCCCACGCTGGTGCGGCGGCGGGCGCGGGCGCGATGCGACGTGGAGGGCGCCGCTGGCCGCGCGCGGCGGGAAGGTGACGTGGCAGAGGCGATTGGCCGGAGCGAGGTGGCGGCTGGACGTGTCCGGCCGCTTGGCATATGTTCCCGGCGCGAGGGAGGTTTTTAGGGTTATGGGGGATTTCATCCGTGAATTTCGGGGAAGAGGGCATATTTATAGATAGAGGGAGCTAGGAGAGTCCAAATGAGGAGCGGTTTTCGGCCACGCGATCGTGATCGAACGAACGAGAGCATGGAGGGGAGTTTGCTGGGTTTTGGGCCACTTTGAAAGGGGTGTTGGGCTGCAAAGAGAAGGAGGCTTTCGCGGTTACCCGGTTAACCGCTGGAGTACCAAACGACCTCCAAATGGCACGAAACTTGACATGCGGTCTACCGGTGCTATACCAAGACCGCTTGACAAACCTCGGTCCATTCCGAGACTGTTTAACACCCGCACACGAAAAGAGGCAAAAGGGGGCGCCGGAGACATAGGATTGCCGGATTGCAAAACGGATAACGGGGAAAATGCTCGGATGCAAGAGACGAACACGTATGCAAATGCGATGCACATGACGACATGATATGAAATGCATATGATGACATGACAACGTGCAACACGCAAGAAAATGACATGGCAAGGACGGCAAATAACATGCGGACACCCTGCGCATCGAATCCGGGGTGTTACAGCCTGCTCCCGCCTCCCACGGCTAGCTGTGCTGCCGCGCACGCATCATGGCCACATTGCACCCTAAAACTCTGCGCATCTTCCCCGGCTCCTGTTCCATCGTCCTCCGCCTTGGTTTGCTCGCCGCCGCGCCGCCCTCCGTTGTTGTCAACATGGTCAACAACCGAGAGGAATAAGGAGATGAATGTACATGGTGAGGATGACAGTAGGGACCCAGCAGCGCGCACAGTAATTTTGTTTTTTCAGGACATAGAAGGGTATCAACTGGGTTGTGCAGGAGATGTGGCCCGTCTAGCCCAAGCTTTTATTTCATATGTTTAGCACATGACCAGCCCAGTTTGTTTTTTTCCTTTCTGAAAATGGCTAGCCCTGCTATTTTGTTTTTGCAGAATAACCAACGTAGGCCTACTTTCTTTTCTAGGCCCTGCTGGGCCGGAAATCTTTCAAGACGAGGAGGGATGCATTTTGCCCAGAAAATGGGCTATAAGTAATAATAAATGGGCTATAAGTAATAATAAATGGGCTGTAAAATGAAAAAAATATCAGCAAACAGTCAATTAGTTCCAAAATACTTTTTTCTTTCGGATTTTGATATTTTAAATTTCATTGTTTTTGTGCGGGAAAAATTTCATTGGATTTAAATTAAGGTATGTTTAGTTTTTAAACTAATTTGAATCTGGCTAGAAATTTCGGGATGTAAGCTGTTTGGGACAGATTTGGAGGCTCACTTGTGGGTCTACTAGGTTGACGTGTACGAAAGGCTTTGTCAACTTAGTCCACAAACAATTCTAGCAGCAGTTACCGTTGGATGTTAGTCCAACGGCCGTGCTGCTTCTTCAATATCTGATCTTCTTGCTACAGCCGCCCAAACCAGTGCCGGTGGGACTGCCTGCTCCCGCCTCTCGTGGTCGGCTGTGCTGCCACACAAGCCGCACCGCCCCACCCTACTCCATTGCTGGCCAGGCCATTCCTCTACTCACCCACACCTCCTGTTATTTTTCAGCGATGGCAGCCGGACCAGTAAACCCTCGTACTCTCCACAGCATGGGCAACCACTGCCGATTCTTCCTCGGTTCCGTGTCGTTCCCTTCCTAGGCCTCGCCGTTGTCCACCGCCGTTGTGCTCTCGGCGCGTCGTGGTCAACGTGGTCAACAAACGACATCCATCAGACGTGGACTGCACGTGGAGAGGCTGACTGTTGGGTCCACGGCCGCACACAAGGAAATGCCTCCTTATTACACGCAAAATAATGATTCCTCCACCTGACATCTGGGACCCACCGGAAGGGCCTCTGTATTTCGCAAAAAAATGTTCCCCATCGACAGGTCGGACCCACCAGCTATATCTTCGCACGCAAGGAAGTGCCTCCTTATTACGCACAAAAAGGAATACTCCCCGCCAAATGAGGACCCAAAGATAGTGGGAGGCTGACTTGTGGGCCCACTAAGTTGACGGGGACGGAGGGCTTTGCCAACTTAAACAATATGAACGATTCTAGCTCCAGTGACCGTACGATGTCCATCCAACGGCCGTAGTGCTTCTTCAACCTCTGGTCTTCTTGCTCCAGCCGCCCAAAGCAGCATCGGTCGTGCCGCATGCTCCTGCCTCCCGTGGGTTTGTCTTTGCCGCGGAGGCCTCACCGCCCCCTACTACTCCCACGGCTGGCCAGGCCATCCCTCCACTGACCCACACCCCCTGTTATTCCGCGGCAATGGCAGCCTCACACCGATGCCAAACCAGTGAACCCTCGTACTCGTCTCCACGTGGGCATCCACTATCGCGCCTTCCCCCGGTCCGCGTCGTCCCCTTCCTAGGCCTCACCATCGTCCACCACCCTGGTGCTCTCAGCGCGGCGTGGTCAACGTGGTCAAGGAACGACTTCCATCGGAAGAGTACTGTACGTGGAGGGGCTGATAGGTGGGTCCCCGGCCACAGCAAGGAAGTGGCTCCTTATTACGCGGAAAATAATGATTCCTCCACCTAACATCAGGGACCCACCGGACGGGCCACCGTATTTCATGAAGAAAATGTTTCCCCTGACCGCTGGGACCCACTAGCTACATCTTCGCACACAAGGAAGTGCGTCCATATTACGGGCAAAAAAATGATTCGCCCCCCTGACTGATGGGACCCACCAGCTACATCTTCGCACGCAAGGAAGTGCCTGAGAGTCGGGACCCACCTGGTTGAAGCGTAAGTAAGCGTTGTCATTCTGGTCGCAAACGTGTACGTACATATTGGTCAATGTAGAGGCGTGCATGTGTCGTAGTAGAGGCGCGCACGTGTCATGTAGAGGTGCAACGTAGCATGTACACGTACGTACAGCCAGGGTGCAAGAAAGTAAATACAGCCACGAACGTACATACGGGCGGGGTCTCAAATGCCTACTCGCGCATACGTACGCCCAGGGCTCGTGTACATGGCTGGGCCGGAACGGAGAAACTGCGTCGTTGTCGTGTTCATCGGGAGGCAACGGAACGTGTCGTGTTCGTCGGGAGGCAAAGGAACGTGTGCTGTTCATCGGGAGCCAACCGGCTTGGATGGAACAACAGATGGAAACGAGGCCCAGCGTACCGCAAAACGGAGGAAACGGCCTTGTGTTTGACTGGCCACGGTTTAAACGGGATTCTGTTCATCAGGAGGTGTCTAGCGTACCGCAAAACGGAGGAAACCGACTTCTCTTGGATCTCCTACGGTCGAAACGGGGTCCTGTTGATCGGGAGGGGTGTGGCGTACCGCAAAACGGAGGAAACGGACTTGTGTTGGAGCGCCACTGATCGGCGGGGTCCTGTTCATCGGGAGGGGTGTGGCGTACTGCAAAACAGGACTCCACGGGACACTGTTCATCTCCACCGTCGACCTCCTCTAGCCTCCACGGGCTACTGTTCATCCACCATCGACCTCCTCAACCCTCCACCTGTGACTGTTCATCCAGCCTCCACCGTGCACTCCTCCACCGGCTACTGTTCAACCAGCCCTCTCCACGGGGTCCTGTTCAACCACCCCTCCACGGGCTACTATTCATCCAACCCTCCACCGACTACTGTTCAACCAACCCTCCACGGGGTCCTGTTCATCCAACCCTCCACCGGCTTGATCGATCGGGGTCCTGTTCATCCAGCGGCAACGGCCTCTACTACCACGGGGTCCTGTTCATCCAACCCCCCACCGGGAACTGTTCATCTAACCCCCCCCCCCCCAACAACGCTTACTGTTCATCAAGAGGCCGCAGGTTCGATCGGCTTCAGTTAGCAGCAGTAGCGAAGGAATTGTTCGATCGGGTTCAGTTAACAACCATCGATCGATCGATCGGGTTCGGCTTCAGTTAGCAGCAGTAGCGAAGGAATCGCTCGATCGGGTTCAGTTAACAACCATCGATCGATCGATCGGGTTCAGTAACGCGTAGCCTGCAGTGCAATCGCTCGGGTTCAGTCGGCGAACGCCTCACTCGGGTTCAGTTAGAGCCCAACGCCTCGCACCCACGTGGTAGAAGCGAGGGCGAGGAAAATATCAGGGAGTTCCCGATTATGGTGGGTGGTCGGGGCCGAGCGATGCACGTTTCTCTCCCATCCCATGCAGCCTTCATACAATCTGCCTAACACTGATTCGTGCTTCATATGGTTCATGTTCCGTGGAGTACTGTAGCACCGTACTCTTCGTGCGCTGTAGACCTAGTTCTGTTAACATTGATCTCACCGTTCATTCTCGACCAGACACTAAAAAAAGGGGTACTATGTTACATTACTGTTCATATAGTTGACATGCGCACAACATCATTTGTTATCATCATATCTTACTACACTAGCAACAAGATTATGTAGTACTGACGTATGAACCACTGCGCATGCCTAGTAGTAGGAGCACTGTGTAAGTTCAAGTGGTTGCCGTGTTTCGCACTCCTCCATCGTAAGAGTGGAAACGCTTCCTGTAATCACTTTTTCTTTAGAAAAACAGTGGACACGCTCTACCGTGCGGATCCTCCTCGACGGTCGTCGGGAACCTTGCTACTCACTTTTGCCGATGTGTGGGACAACCAGCATCGTGGTCCACTAGCCATGCACTAAATTACTCCGTAGTAGAGTGCCCAACTGCACGATAGACTACCCAGATCTAAGCGCCGCAGTAGTGCCCGATGAGCCGTCAAATCACAAAACCGCCTCCTTTCCAGCAGTAAGTTGGACGAATGAAGCAACCATCATTTCATTCTTCTCTTTCAGCTTCCTCTCTTGAAGAAAACCCCAACTCGCTTCTCCCTCATCTTGTTCCTCATTTCTTCAAGAAAACCCCGACCTGCTTCTGCCATTGTTCTTCTCTCCCAAAGAAGGAAAGGTGAGCGCATCAATGGTGTTGATTCTAGCCCAGGCCCGGTCTTGCAACCCCGAGACTGATCATGTAACTCCCTCTCTGTTCTTATTTTGGGTTTGTGATTATGGTATCTTTTCTTTTATTTCTATTTGACAGTTTTCTTGATGGATGAGGGAGTCCTCGATTACGGGGTCCTCGGGCATCCGGGCTATGCGACATGGGCCGGACTCATGGGCCGCGAAGATACAAGATGGAAGGCTTTCCCCCGTGTCGGTATGGGACTCTCCTTGGCGTGGAAGGCAAGCTTGGCGTGCGGATATGAAGATTCCTTTCTCTGTAAACCGACTTTGTACAACCCTAGCCCCCTCCGGTGTCTATATAAACCGGAGGGTTTAGTCCGTAGAGAAATCTAGGGTTTAGCCATTATGATCTCAAGGTAGATCAACTCTTGTAACCCCTATACTCATCAAAGTCAATCAAGCAGGAAGTAGGGTTTTACCTCCATCAAGAGGGCCCGAACCTGGGTAAACATTGTGTCCCCTGCCTCCTGTTACCTTTGATCCTTAGACGCACAGTTCGGGACCCCCTACCCGAGATCTGCCGGTTTTGACACCGGCATTGCTGCTTTCATTGAGAGTTCCACTGTGCCGTCATCGAAAGGCTCAATGGCTCCATCGATCATCTACAACAACGCTGCCGGGAACAAGTTTTTTCTCCCCGGCCAGATCTTCGTATTCGGCGGCTTCGCACTGCGAGCCAACTCGGTTGGCCACCTGGAGCAGATCGACAGCTACGCCCCTAGTCATCAGATTAGTTTTGGAAATCTGAACTATGTCGCTGATATCCGAGGAGACTTGATCTTCCAAGGGTTCGCGGCTCCAACCACCGCTCCGGCCTTAGATCTGGAGCGTGTCACCAGGTCCGAAGATGGGAGACTAGAGCCCGCTGGACTCTCTGCGACTGCAGATCTCAACATGGGAGAACCAGAGGGAATAGTGTTACCAACACTCATCATAAAACCAGACTCTTTTCTGAACACTAGCCCTGGACCCTCGCAGCCCGCGTCACGCGGGCTCGGCCAGGGAACTTCGGTCCCCACCCAAACATCTCTCTTGAACGAGGCTCTGGACTTAATGCGGTCGCACGCCATCACAGAGGAACCGCTTCCAAATTGTGCCCAGCCCGGACATGCTCGACTACGCCTCCGAAGACATCAACGGTATGGACGATGATGCCGGAGAGGAGTAGGCCCAAAACCCACCGTTCACCGGATGCTGGACGGCCACTTCCTCATACGACATGTACATGGTGGACACACCTAAAGAAGGTGACGACAATGAGGAGAAGGACCCATTCGAGGATGAACCTCCTGAGGTACCACCGAAGCGTCGACGTCAGCGGCGCCGCTCTAAATCGCGTCGCAGAAAGGATAGCAATACCGGCACCGGAAACAATGATACTTCGGAGAACGCAGAAGACCAAGAAGACCCTATCGAACCAACATTCGAACAGGATGATCGAGAGGACGGGCAAGTTGACCCTGACGAATAAGTAGGGAACGAAGACTCGGAGGATAGCAACTATCTACCACTCTCCGAGGATGACGTGAGCCTCAGCGACGAAGATTTTTATCGTGCCAGAGGGACCCCTCGAACAAGAGCGCTTTAAGCGCCTGCTAATAGCCACGGCAAGAAGCCTAAAAAAGAAGAAGCAGCAGCTTCAAGCTGACCAAGATCTACTCAACGACAGATGGACTAATGCCCTGACAGCCGAAGATTACGACCTTGAACGCCCAACAAACGATGAGGCGCTGGAGCCCATACCACCGCGCGTAATGCGGCTGACGGACCTCACCAACCACGACGTGGCCGGGACAGAACGACAACTCAAGCCGAACACTAGCCCGCGCCACCTCGCCGTAAAAGCAGAGAAACAACAGCTCGGGGATACACATATGACCTACGACAAGACCTGGAAAATAGAGCAGGTCAGACAAGATCAATCTACGGATCACGGGGGTGTGCCCCGTCGCGTGAGGACGGCTATCAAGCCTGGCGCGACAAGAACAACAATGCTCGGGCCGAAAACCGCATACAGACTTCATCCGAACTGCGCCGTGATGTTGCCCGATACAAAGGCGCCACACACCCCCTATGTTTCACCGATGAGGTAATGGAGCACCAGTTCCCAGAAGGGTTTAAACCCCTGAACATCGAATCATACGATGGCACAACAGATCCCGCAGTATGGATTAAAGATTTTCTTCTCTACATTCACATGGCACACGGTGGTGATCTACATTCCATCGAGTACCTCCCCCTAAAACTCAAGGGGCCAGCACGGCACTGGATGAACAACCTACTAGAAAACTCTATTGGTAGCTGGGAAGACTTGGAGGACGCATTTAGAGACAACTTCCAAGGCACCTATGTTCGGCCCCCAGACGCCGATGACCTTAGTCACATAATCCAGCAACCCGGGGAATCGGCCCGGCAGCTCTGGACCAGGTTCCTCATAAAAAAGAACCATATTGTGGATTGTCCGGACGCCGAAGCCCTTGCGGCCTTCAAGCATAGCGTCCGAGAAGAGTGGCTCGCCCGACACCTCGGCCAAGAAAAGCCGTAATCTGTGGCAGCCCTCACATCACTTATGACCCGCTTTTGCGCGGGAGAGGATAGCTGGCTTGCTCGTAGAAGCAATAGCACCAGCGACCCTGGCACCTCCGAACCCAGGGACGGCAATGGCAAGCCATGACACAGCAAGCGCAAGCATCGAAACAATAACGAAGAACCCAGGACTTGACGATCAATGCTGGATTCAGTGGCTCCAAAACCCGGTCAACGGAAGAAGCCATTCAAGGCAAACAGAGATGGCCCATCTAGTTGAGACAGAATACTTGATCGGCCTTGCCAGATTCATGGCACCCCCAATAAGCCCGCTAATCACACCAACAGAAATTGTTGGGTCTTTAAACAGTCCAGCAAACTCAACGCCGAACACGAGGGGAAAGGATCGCCCAGCGACGACGATGACCAAGAGCCTCGTCAAACGAACACTGGGGGACAGAAGGAGTTTCCCCCCGAGGTAAAAACAGTGAATATGGTATATGTCACACATATCCCTAAGAGGGAATGCAAGCGCGCACTATGGGACATCTACGCCTTAGAGCCGGTCGCCCCGAAATTCAACCCATGGTCAGCTTGTCCAATCACCTTCGATTGAAAGTACCACCCTAAAAGTATCTGTCATGGAGGTTTGGCAGCTCTGGTCCTCGATCCAATCACCACCTCATGCGAGTCCTCATGGACGGAGGCAGCAGTCTCAATCTACTTTATCAAGACACGGTCTGCAAAATGGGCATCGATCTACCAAGAATCAAGCCCACTAACTACCTTTAAAGGAGTAATATCTGGTGTAGAAGCCCGCTGCACGGGCTCAATCACGCTGGAGGTCGTCTTCGGTTCACCGCACAACTTCCGAATTGAAGATTTGATCTTCGATATCGTCCCATTCCGCAGTGGCTATCACACACTGCCTGGACGAACCGCTTTCGCTCGCTTTAACGCGGTCCCACACTACGCCTATCTAAAGCTTAAGATGCCCGGTCCGTGTGGCGTCATTACAATCAACGGAAACATGGAATGCTCCCTCCATACTGAGGAGCATACCGCGGCCATCACGACCGAAGTACAAAGCAGCCCTGCCAAGCCGCACACCTCATCGGCTATTAAGTCGCCGGACATTATTACGCAAGGCCGGTCAGTTCTGCATGATGGCAGCCCGGCAATCCCAGGGTGAGATTAGCAGTTTCGCCTCCATCGACTGCCACATACATCAGTGAGATTCATACCGCACGTGCACAATTACGCACTCAAAGTAGCTTGGGCATCGGTGGAGGCAAAATACGGATAGGCCTATAGTACGGTTTGACCCTATATGGTCTCCCCCTCGTTTTTTAATTATTTCTTATCTTTTACCACAGGTGAATTAAAACCTCCTCATCCTACGGACTCACAAGGACTCTCTCTAAGCCCGGTTCCGCACAAATAGTCAAAGACCGTTCGTCTTAAGGAATCTTTCTTACTCATTTTTGTGTGTATATGTAGTCATATTTGGAGTAAAATAAGAAAAAATGTCTTATATTTCTATACGGAGGTAGTAATAAATATTTTGTTTCTGTTTGAATTAAAACCAGGTCCACGGTGGACATAAGTTCTCAAAGTCATGTCGTGTGAACTGGAAGACCTGAGGATGAGTTCTACTGCTAAACTATCCAGTTGTTGTGTCCTTGTCGCCACGTGTCCTTAACTAGTGTTTTCCTGTAGCATTGTTGTTAGGCATGTTCTCGAGGCTGTACTTGACCATAACAATTTCCTGGCTGTGCCTTAGATTAAAGGGTATGGTTCTTGTAAAGCTTCCCGACAATCCTGATGCGGCCTGTCTTCATCATCATGTTTATGAGTGGAAAGACCACTCTGTTAGGTTCTCCAAGGTTGACGAGATGGTGATGGTGCAGGTAGACATCTCTCACGAAGTCCATGGCCTAGTCAGTTATGCGGGGTTCATCCCATAGGTCGGTGGCAAGAAATAGTCTGCAGAGTTTAATTAGTGCAACTTTGCTTGTCTCAGTAAGTACTATTGTTCAAGATTACTTGATTTGTGTTTGTGAACCCTGTATTATTTAGTACCGCCACTTTTGGTGTGTGGTGAGTCCCGAGAATAGTCTATGTTAATGTTCATCCACTCAATTCAGTCAGATATTTTGAAGTATCCAGATCATCTTTTTTGTGAGGACGGTTTATCAATTATGGTTACACTCCAATATCTGTAAGCATTGCAGGGTTTATCACACCCACCAGGATTTCCAGTCCCATGGATGTTCGGTCCATACAATTTGTCACGACCTTTGGACTGTCCTGCTTGTAGGAGTAGGCGGGGGCCCTACATGCCACACGTAGTTGGACGATTAATCTTCTGTTTAGTACTTCAACATAGTGATTTCCTGGTAAGGATTCACTCATGTCACATCAAGTAAATCTTATTGATTTACTGTCTAAATCTTATTGATTTAATGTCATGTTTTCCTTCTTTCGCTGCAATTTTATGATGCACATTTTGCCATGTGACATTCATCACAAAATAAACCGTTTGGTTTGCTCTACGATGGTTATTTTTGCAGGTTTCACTTCTTATGTCGTGTCAGTAACGAAGGCACTATCCATCACTTATATTACTGGAAAAAAATGGACCAGTCTATTGTCTGAGTACAAGCTGAATTCCTATGATGAATTGCAGTTTGGTTTAACAAACACGCCATAATTAGCCCTTCTTGCGTTTAAAAGAAATGAATAAAAATACTGGATCACGGTCACAGAGCCTAGTCAAGTTAGAAAGCTGATCATAGCAGACCAGACACGATCGCCGCCGTCTCGCACATCGGTACCACCTTCAGCAACGGATCGAGCACCGGCACCTTCTCCGACGACACTTGCTCTAGCACTGACAGTGCAGGAGCTCAGTCTGATCCAGCTGAGGATTGGGCACCGACCGCGTCAGCGGATCAGGCTGATCTACCGGAGGATCGGGCATTGACACGGGCACTTGCCCCGACACCGGCACCAGCTCTACAAGGAGCACCATCTCCGACAGCAGTAGCGGCGCTACCAGTCACACCTGCACGGGCACCAGCAACGGCTCCGGCACCTGCACCAACACTTGCACTTGCACCTGCTTTCCGCCCGGCAATGATTAACGGAACCAAAGAGTTGCACCGCAACAGCATCGGGCTGTAGTTCGTGACCGCATATACCAAAGTCCCTACAAAAACCGACATGTCCACCTTCTTGGTAAGCATTGGCCGCCCAAGTGCTTCGTTCTTTTTTCTTTCCATGTTGTTTCACATGATTCACTGTGTTGATCTAACTGTTTGTGTATGTCTTCTTGTTTGCAAACAAAGAATTCCTAGAGCAACGAGTAGTTCAACAATCCGAGCGACCGTGGCCAAGTTTCTCTTACCATGCGCAGCCTTGGTGTGAATGAACCTGCTCAATATGCCGTAAGTACAAAGGATGGTCGCATGATGATTGATGCTAAAGGATGGTCAAGGTTCAAATCTAAATCATATCTTGCAGTAGGGGATGAAGTCAAAATCGAACTTGCTCAGCAAGGAGGGGCTGGTCCAAATCAACTTTGAAATTCTTTAGTAGCAGCACGCAACTGCCGAACTGATCTAATACTCCGGGAGATTTTGATGTAATAATATGGCATGGTGAAACAAGTGTCCTATGTGTATAAGTAGTACGACAATATTATTTATCACGTGGTATATCGTTGATAGAATTGCAACTCTGATTGCTGGTTAGGAACTGTTGTTCGATTTCATTCTAATAGCTGCCATGCTTTATTCAATTTTGTGTATTCGTCTTGCGACAACATCTAAAACTAGTGTCGTACCGATCGCTTGTAATATGAAAAGCTCTGAGGTAGAACACATGGGCCCCCAAACATGCAGGCCCACCGGCCTGTGGCCCAAAGTCCAGAACCGTGAGCCTATCTGAGTATTATAATTCTCAGTTGAACCCCCAAATGCCCGTGCGTTGCACGTAACATCAAGATGCATTTGTATGAGTATTTTATCTTGTGAGAGAAAAGGATGAACAAGGCCTTATTTTCAAATGTGGAGAGGTGTGTGGGTACATTTTTGCAAAATTGCCATTGTTTCCTTCCTATCTGTCAGATATAAATCGGACTGCCTATATTGCAGGATGGCAGGCACACCATGTCACGACCGGTTTTTCAATAAAAATATTTATTGAACAACCGACCTATGAAGACCAATATGAGGAAAATCCTCCATACCGGTAGACAAAACTTCGATACAAAAGCCAGTAGCATATAATATTACAGGGTCGGACTGAAGATGCCCAACCAATTATTACAAACACGCCAATAATTATACATGATGGCGGATATGACACAATGGTGTGGGGTGGAAATACTACTGACTCGAGATATGAGTGGTTGGTGGAATAACACAACGGGGTGGTTAATAAGTTCATCAAGATTTGGCGGCTCATCGAGCGTCGAGGTGAGGCTCGATGAATTTATTTATGAAGCGGAAGCGGATATATCACAATGACTAATCCAGGGTCGCACGAGACCGACCGGGATTCCTCTAGGCATCGGACTCACTATCGAACTCTTCATCCATGAGATCGCCTTTCACAAGATCTGGCCAAATCAAAGCCGGTGAGTACTATGAAAGTACTCGCAAGATAGTTCGGACAAGAGATATAACAAATGAATGCATGAATGCGTCATGATTAATTTTAACAATGCTCAATTAAATCAGTATAGCAAAATAAATAAGAAGGGAATCGGCGGTAGTCCGCTCGAAAACCAAAGAAGATAAACTCAAAACCGATCGGTGTGCAGGCGGCGCCTCGAAGGGTGAATAAATAAGTAAGCGTGCCACGATCGAGCGTCTAAGCGACACCTCATAAAGGGCTTATATTAAAGGAAAAATACATATGTGCCGCAGTCGGACGTCGGAGCGACATCACAGAAAGGGCTTATAGTAAAAGTAAATAATAACAACGCCGCAGTCGGACGTCTGAGCGACGTCGCAGAAAGGGCTTATAATGAATTTAAATAACAACAATGCCGCAGTCGGACGTCTGAGCGACATCGCAGAAAGGGCTTATAATAAAAATAAATGATAACAATGCCGCAGTCAGACGTCTGAGCGACATCGCAGAAAGGGATTATAATAAAAATAAATGATAACAATGCCGCAGTCGGACGTCTGAGCGACATTGCAGAAAGGCTTATAATGAATTTAAATAACAACAATGCCGCAGTCGGACGTCTGAGCGACATCGCAGAAAGGGCTTATAATAAAAATAAATGATAACAATGCCGAAGTCGGACGTTTGAGCGACATCGCAGAAAGGGCTTATAATAAAAATAAATGATAACAATGCCGCAGTCGGACGTCTGAGCGACATAGCAGAAAGGGCTTATAATTCATTATTCATAACTGACAAGATATAGTGCTCACGGAAAAAATTCATCACAAGACAATAAGCGGGTTAGTCCATTCACAGGAAAATAAACATTAAATACTCAAATGGTTCTCGGGGAGTTTCATCACCAAGACCGACACTTGACAAGATGAGATGAACACGGTACTTGGATATGAATAAGATGAATTCAAGAATTTTGACTCTGCAGAAGTTTGTACCAAAATTGTCCACAGCCAATGGATTTCGTAGTCACGAAGGACTAGTTCCGTTTATCGTATTTCGGAAGAAACACAACTAGCTAGCACACACCCATCATACCTCACGTTGCCAGAATCACCCTAGACAGCGTTTAAGAAAAACTTTGAGACGGGAGATCACAATCTCGAATAGCATGGGATCAAATTTATTTACGCTACGCTCTAAGGGTGCCCCTCGTCCCAACCGGAAACACCCATGCCCCCTGACCGGAGAAAGGCTTTAATCCAGGGCCATGGAACCTTCATCCCGGCCTCTCGATTTGGTGTGTACCAGGAAGTGGTTTGCAACTTACTAAGCCGTATCCCTTGCGGGAAATAGGTGGTAGTACGAAAGGGAAGACGGACAGGAATCTGACTGATTTATGTTGACACCGGGTTAACGATATGGCATAAGCCTGGCAGAGCTACAACACTGCCATCTTACCCATACTCATGCCAACTCATGGCCATGCAACAACTTTCCAACAACTCATGGAATTTACCGAGCTCATTAGCCTCAACTCTAATGAGATAAATTATCATCGAAATGCTCATGAACGTGCCATGATACAAAATAATGCAAACATTCCCAGACACTCATCATATCAAAAGTTCAAACTTTGCTTGCCTGGTTCGGAGTAGTCGGGTCTAGCTCGTGAAGTTCGCGGTTCCGTCACCTTCTTTGGTATCTACGGTACACAAAATACACGCGCTAACGTAAATACCGTGGGTCACATAAAGTTAATCCAAATATTTTTCAAATAAATATGATAAAAAACTAGACAAAAATCTGAAGAGGATAGAAAAAGAATCAATCAAAAATTTCTTTCTGTTAAAAAGTTATAAGGGTTTTGGTCCAAGGACCCATCTGTAATGAAACAGAAAACTTCCTGGGGGCTTTGCAGAAAAGTCCAGAAAAACGGTTCAGAGTGGAAGCGTATTTGCCAAAGTACACTTTAGAAAACGATTCGAAAAAAAACAGAGGAGAGGTTGACGGGCAGGTCCCACCCGTTAGGTTTGAAATTTCAAACGAGAGCGACGGGGCTCGTCGGCGCCTGAGAGCCGCGGTGGTCACCGGCAGCGATCCACGGCGAGGCAAGGAGATCGGAGGGCACCTCCGTGTTCAGGGCGCCATCCCGCATTTGTGGGTGGTGGTGGTGGTCGCCGGCGAGTACCACGTCGTCGACGACGCTTGCTCCGGCGGACGGCGATTCGGGTGGTCGTGGACCTCGTGAAGACCAAATTGGAGTGGGGGTTAGACTCTTAGTTGCTTGAGAGGGTTGCTAACGAGGTTAGGGCGCCGGAGACGACCTCACCGGAGTGGATAGAGGTGGAGGCCGAGGCGGAACGAGGTGGCCGGAGTCGGGGAAGAAGAGCCCCTCGAGGCCCTTCCAGGGGCTTGGCGAGGTCTGGAGAGGTAGTGCAGGTGTGCGAGGGCGAGAGCAAGCTCGGGGGTGCTATATATAGCCGGCCCGAGGCGGTTGCCGAGAACGGGGTTCTCCGGCGAGGTGATTACGGTGGCACTGTGGCTGCACGGTCGGCTTAGGAGTTTGAGCACCGACTAGACGATGAACTGGTGCCATCCCCGTGTCCAACTCAGCAAGGTGGGCGAGGTTACGGCCTGTCCTCGACGGAACGGCCGGACGGCCCGTGGCGGGCAGAACGCTCTGCGCGTGCCACCTGGCGATGGTGCTGCATGCGTCTTGGCAAGGAAATGGCCACGCTGAAGCCACCGGGGGTTTGGGCGGCGCCGAACGGCGTATGCCGCTGTTCTGCTCCCTGTCGGCCGCTACGGTGGTTCGGCCACCGCAAGACACGCCGGCGCAGGCGGGCCAGGGTGCCACCGACGCCAGGAACGCGTGTGAGGCTCCGGACAAGCAAGCTCGGCCGTGAGCAACGTACCAAGTGCACTGTGGGCATGTGACTGAAACTCTGACGGAGATCGACACTAAACTCTGAATTTAACTGAAGATGAGCAGAAACAGTGCACGTAAGGAGTTCGGCAGAATGATTTAGGCATGTAGGGATTTTTCCTTGAGCTGCTTTTTGGTGGAGGGGCCTCTCATTGCATCTAGAGGCTGCCTGAATATTTGTGGAATTTTTGGAGAAGGGTAGATATGAATTTCACCAAATTTGGCAAATCTGGTCCAAACTTGCAGAGACTATAATTTGAAATCTTTGAACAGAGGAGGAGTGGATCTTGAATGTTCTAGGTTGTGGGTACCAAGGACTATCCAAGGGAGTTGGTTTGAGGTCAAAACTCAAATGCATTTAGGTACTTGCTTTGCAAATTACCTAGGCTCAAAATAATGGACATAAAAGATTTGGGGAAGAATTAAATGAAATAAAAATTCAGAAGAGGGTTGAACTTGTTGAGATAGAATGTTTGGATTGCCCAAGGTGGAAGGAAAAGTTTTTAGGAAGATTTTACCATGTGGTGCATGGCCAAATCATGAATGGTTTCAAAAAATGGGAGAGGATGAAAAACTCCTAGAGTTTCTTTTTGAAAGAAAATAAACTCCAAAGATTTTTCTTGGAATTTTGAGAAGAGGGCAATCAGAAGAAAAATTTAAAAACCAAACTCCAGAGTTGAAGGAGATGCAAAAATAAAATATTTTGCTAAAGGGGAAAAAGCTTTTGAGAGAGATTTTTGGAAGGGTTTTGAAGACCTTCTTCAAATGCAACAATTTTTTTGAAGAAACCAAAAGAATATTTTTGGAGTGTCACACACCATCATCACCAACTCGTCTATACTGTGTTAAGAAAACTCAGTTTTTTATAATTATATATGTTATATATATTCCCCTTGATTTTTCTTATGTATAAAGTTGTGATTTAAAAGATTTTTTTATTTCTTTACAGAGGGAGTATCTCTCTGTCAAAAATATATTTATTTGTAACTAGTTACTCCTGTCTTTCTACTTCCTTTCGCTGATATGTGGGGCATTCGACAACGGGGTCCACATGCAATGCACCAAATTAGAGTGCACAACTACACAGTAGACACACCCCGGTCGTAGCGCCGCAGTAATGCCCAATGAGCCGTCAAATAACAAAACCCCCCACCTTTCCAGCTTTAGCAGCAAGCTTGACGGGCAAAGCGGCAATATTTCACTGGGCCTGAATCCCCTTCTCCCTCATCTGCTTTTTTTAGATAAAACCTCCTCTCGGCGATTGCATATGGTTTTCTCATGGAGAACCAGGTACGAATTCTTCATCCATCCCTGATAAATCTAAGTCCCTTGGTCGCGGGTAATCCTTGGATGGCAGCCGGCGCCGTTGATGCATTTTTCTTCCTACTGAATCTAGTGTGTTTCATTTGCAGTGCCCAAAGTGCGAGGACCCTACAGGTTTCTGCACTGTCGGTGAGATGCCACACTTGTTCCTTCTCATCCTAACACAGGATTTTAAAACGCACACAGTATGTTCCTAGAATCCTCTTTTCTATCCAGGAGGGTGGTTTTTTTTTGAACATGTTGTCGACTAATTTGGAAATTCGGATTGCTATATTTGGATAAACGGTACCAGTACCATGGTCAACACCGACGTGAAGGAGGAAATTATTTCTAGATTTGGATAGGGAATACATTGTGTTCTCATATTATTTTTCCTGCAGTGCATTCCTTGCTCTGCCAGAACACATGTACTCAAGATGCTCGGCCTTGCCATAACTAAATACACCAGTTTAATGGTCACATCAAAGACAAGCCATGGATATAAGTTCCGAGTTGGGTTCATGAACCAAGAAGATCGCTGCTTTTTTTTATGGCCGAACTTGGATAAACTTTCTCACGTGTTACAGACTGAAAGTTGGGGCACGGATGTTGATGGAAATAGCAGAACCTGGTCTCATCTTCACTGCGATCTTCCACCCTGACGCTGTTCCAATTGTTCATGCATGTTAGTTTTGTATCTGGTTCTTGCTTGTTGCCTCGATTACTTCTTAATCCACCTATTCTGTCTAACTAATCACAATTTAACTTTTGAAGTAGCAACGAATCCATCACGAAGATGCTACTTCTAACTAATATTTCTTATAATTGGTGGCATGTGTTGTTTTTTTCAAAGTTAAGATGGCTACTCGTTTGTTATTCTATAGGAACTTGGCTGTTACTGATGGCACTGAAGTTGACTGGGACGACATCCACAAGTTCCTACACTTTATTGATCGACTTAAGGTCCCTTGTGGGGCATTTGAATGGTGGAAGGCCACATGGGATATGTGTGCCACTAATGCACTCGTTGAACAGGTCCAACTGTGACGAGAAACTTATGGTACGAGCTATTTTCTGTTATATATGTTGTTCATAAACTCTTGCTTATACACAGTTTTATAGCTGTGATCTTCTTGAAACAGAAACTGCCCAGTTCTATTGTTCCTATACAGATGCCTTACCATGATCAGGTCAGACTTGTGCTTGGTCACAACATGATGTTTACGTTGACCTACTCCATTCCCCTTGGAGGTGAAAAGATACTTATTCATGGGTGGTCTCAAATAATGAAGGCCCATTCATCTTGGAGAATAGGATAGAAGATTACGTTCCTGCTTTTCCATGGCCCTAAAGTGAATATCCTGTTTATTGACCACATTGCGAGTTGAAGCCGCTTTAAGAAGGTTGTGGATGCGCGGGGTGGCGCCTGGGGCTTGTCCTGGGGCTTGGTGGCCTCACCCTTGGTTAACTATAGGCTAAGTACTCCTGCTGCTTTTAGCTATGGTTGTTAAGTGCCCCTGCTTGTTTCAGTTAAGGTTGTTAAGTACTCCTGCTGCTTTTACAGTCAGTCGTGTTTCTTCATTCCTGTCTTTCTCCAGCTGCCAAAACCAAACCAGCGCCGGCGGGGCCGCTTGCTTCCGCCTCCCACGGCTGGATGCACCTCAGCGCACGCATCGCCGCCCCACCGTCTCCTAAATCGTTAACGCCGATGTCCTCCCTGCACTTTGGTGCGCTCGCCGCAGCGCCACCCTCTCGCATTGTCAACATGGTCAACAAACAAGAGGAATTGACGGAGGACTGTACGTGGAGAGGATGACAGTAGGGGCCCACCATATCCATGGCCGGATGCAAGGAAGTTCCTCATTTTTTGTTATATATATTCCATTGTCAGCGTATGGAAAAATAAAATGCTTCCTCCTAGTGGTTTCCTGACATTTGGGACCACGACATTATCATCGTATATAGTCAATAGACAAGAGAACAACACAAGATCGGCTGACACCTGGGACGTAGCTGCTCGAGCAGTATTTTTTTGTTATTGTTGAGACGGAGCAGGGTTTCAACTGGGTTGTGGCCCGTCTAGCCCAGGCATATATTTTATGTTCACCACATGACCAACCCACCTATTTTTTCTTTGTGAAAATGAGCCCAGTTAATTTTTTCTGAAGAATACCCAATCCAGGCCTACTTATTTTTCTACGCCCTGATGGGCTGCAACTCTTACAAGACGCCTGCAAATCTTGAAAGTAATATGAAATGGGTTGTAAATATAAAAACATATGACAAATTGGCAATTACTTTATAATTTCTGATTTTTTTTTCACATTTTCAGATTCCAATTTCATCGGGCTTTAACCTAATTTATATATATCTTCAATGTACTTTAAATCTGGCTTGACATTTCGGTATTAAAAATAGTTTGGAACCCACAGAAATATGCGAAATTTCGTTTAAATTTTTAACCCTGGCCCTGGCCAACAAAAAAACAGTCTGCAATAAATTGCATAAGTAGTTGCAATGAGCTATATATAAATTATTAAAAAAATAGGGAATGGTCTAACTTCTGGGCCTATTAAGTTGACGCGTATGCAAGATTTTTTTACTTATTATATACGTCAACAAACGATTCTAGCAGACGTAACTGTTGGATGTCAATCCAACAACCTTCATGTTTCTTCAATCTCTGATCTTCTTGCTCCAGCCGCCAAATCCAGCGCCGGCGGGACCGCCTGCTCCCGCCTCCCGTGGCCGGCTGTGCTGCCGCGCAGGCCTCACCGCCCCCTACTACTCCCACCGCTGGCCAGGCCATCCCTCTACTCACCCACATCCCTCCACTGTTGTGGCTTCGCCGCCTCCGGGTCATTCCCTTCCTAGGTCTCGCCGTCGTCCATCGTGCTGGTGTTCTCGGCATGACATGGTCAACGTTGTCAACAAACGACAACATCATAAGAGGGATGTACATGGAGAGGCTGACAGTTGGGACCCACATGGTCCATGGCCGCACACAAGCAAGTACCTCCTTATTACACCAAAAAGAACGAATACTCCCAATGACAGCTCAGACCCACCAGCTATATCTTCGCACGCAAGGAAGTGCCTCCTTATTACACAAAAAAATGAATACTCCCCCTGCTAGCTGGGACCCACCATAGTGGGAGGCTGACTTGTGGGCCTACTAAGTTGACATGGACGCAGGGCTTTGTCAACTTAGTCAATATGAACGATTCTAGCTCCAGTGACAGTATGATGTCCATCTAATGGCCGTAGTTCTTCTTCAACCTCTGGTCTTCTTGCTCCAGCCGCCCAAACCAGCGACGGTCGTGACGCGTGCTCCTGCCTCCCATGGCCGGCTATGCTGCCGCGAAGGCCTCACCTCCCCCTACTACTCCCACCGCTGGCCAGGCCACCCCTCTACTCACCCACACCCCATGTTATTCTGCAGCGACGACAGCCTCACACCACAGTCGAACCAGTGAACCCTCGTACTCCTCTCCGCGTGGGCATCCACTGCCGCGTCTTCCCCTGCTCCACGTTGCCCCCTTCTTAGGCCTCGCAGTCGTCCAGCGCCTTGGTGCTCTCGGCGCGGCATGGTTAATGTGGTCAAGGAACGACTTCCATCGGAAGAGTATTGTACGTGGAGAGGCTGACAGCTAGGTCCACGGCCACAGCAAGGAAGTGTCTCCTTATTACACGGAAAATAATGATTCCTCCACCTAACAGCAGGGACCCATCGGATGGGCCACCGTATTTCGCAAAGAAAATGTTCCCCCCCTAACTGCTGGGACCTACCAGCTACATCTTCGCACACAAGGAAGTGCCTGACAGTCGGGACCCACCTAGTCGAAGCGTATGTAGCGTTGTCATTCTAGTCGTGAACGTGTATGTACATTCTGGTCGATCAGTCTGTCTGCAGGCTGTAGCGATGAACCGTGGCCGAGTGTGCGTAGTAGAACCGAGTAAGGAAGGGCACGTGTCGTAGTAGAGGCGCGCACGTAGCATGTACACGTACGTAAAGCCAGGGTGCAAGAAAGTACATACATTCATGTACGTACATACGGGTGGGGTCCCAAACGCCTACTCGCGCATACGTACGGCCAGGGCTTGTTTACGTGGAGAGGCAGCGAGGGCATCGTGTTCATTAGCCACCAACCGGTTGGGTCGGAATGGAGAAACTGCGTCGTCGTGTTCATCGGGAGGCAACAGAACACGTCGTGTTCATCGGGAGCCAACCGGCTTGGACGGAACAGCCGATCAAAACCAGGCCTGGCGTACCGCAGATCGGAGGAAACAACCTTGTGTTCAACCGGCCATGGTCGAAACGGGATCTTGCTCATCGGGAGGGGTGTGGCGTACCGCAAAACTTAGGACAGACTTCTCTTGGACCACCTAGGATCGAAACGGGTCCTGTTGATCGGGAGGGGTGTGGCATACCGCAAAACGGAGTAAACAGACTTTTGTTGGAGCGCTACGGTCGAAACGGGGGTCCTGTTCATTGGAAGAGGTGTCGCCGCATGTCCAGAGAGCTCCGGCGGCGACACGTTCCCTCCTTGCTCCGGCTATATAAAGCAACCTCGACTCGAATCCTGGCCAAGCACCACTCCACACCATCCCCACGAATACGTAGAATGAGCACAGCTCGGTCGGGCAGGCCTCTGGCCGTCGCCCCGACTAGAGGACTCCGGCGATCCCCGCAGGCCAGCTGCCGCTCTCCAGGTCCTCTTGAGCTCAAGCAGCTGGTTGGGCGGGGCCTTGGTGTTCTGTTGGTGCTGCCTGGACGCCGCCAAGCCTTCGGAGCCGCCCCTAGATGTCGTCTTCAACCTAGCCAGCGAAACCCGTCCGCCACCGTAGCTTGCGAGCTCAACCACGAGCAGCTCTGTCCACCTCTCGCCAAGCCACGGGTACAGGCAGGTGCGCCTCGAGCCCCACTTCAATCCTATGCCTCTAGCCTTGCCCCAAACCCCCTCGTCACTGGCGGAAGCTCCGGTGAAGCTCCGCCTCTCTCTGATCTCGCTCGCCCCTCTCTCGATTGAAACGGGTCCTGTTGATCGGGAGGGGTGTGGCATACCGCAAAACGGAGTAAACAGACTTTTGTTGGAGCGCTACGGTCGAAACGGGGGTCCTGTTCATTGGGAGAGGTGTGGCGTACCACAAAACTGGACTCCACGGGCTACTGTTCATCTCCATCGTTGACCTCCTCCAGCCTCCATGGGCTACTGTTCATCCAGCGTCGACCTCCTCCAGCCTCCACCTACGACTGTTCATCCATGGGCTCCTGTTCATCCAGCCTCCACCGCTCCTCCACCGGCTACTGTTCAACCAGCCCTCTCCACGAGGTCCTGTTCAACCACCCCTCCACGGGCTACTGTTTATTCAGCCCTCCACCGACTACTTTTCAACCAGCCCTCCAGGGGGTCCTTTTCATCCAGCCCTCCACGGGGTCCTGTTCATCCACCCCGGCTCGATTGGGGTCTTGTTCATCCAGCAGCAATGGCCTCTACTACCACGGGGTCCTGTTCATCGAACCCCCCACCGGGAACTGTTCATCCAACCCCCGCAACAACACTCACTATTCATCAAGGGAAGGAGGCAGCAGGTTCGATCAACTTCAGTTAGCAGTAGTAGTGAAGGAATCGCTCGATCAGGTTTAGTTAACAGCCAGATCAATCAATCGCTCGGGTTCAGTAACGCGTAGCCTGCAGTGCAATCGCTCGGGTTCAGTAGGCGAACGCCTCGCTCGGGTTCACTTAGAGCCCAACACCTCGCACCCACGTGCATACGTGTATGAGAGAAACGCGCATTGCTCGGCCCCGACCACCCACCGTAACCGGGAACTCCCCGATATTTTCCTCGCCCTCGCTTCTTCCATGGTTTTTTCCGTCATGGACAACACAAAGAATGGCATGCAGCTGCGTCTTCGGCCCGCATAGGACGAAAAGCCCATTTTCTGTCATGATTCTTTGTCATAGAAGTAGGAGCCCACCACATCTATGATGATACTGGGTTTTGTGACAATTATCGTCATAGAAGTGTCATAACCATGACAAAAAAAATCGTTCGTCCCAAAATGTCATGGATGTGACTTTTTTTGTAGTGCATGCCGTCGTGCTGCCGAAGGAATCGAGCTACTACTTCACCATCGCTCGCTGGATTGAAGAGGTGAAGGCATCATCAAGCCGTATGTGTGTTGAACGCCAAGGTGTCGTCCGTTCGGCACTTGGATCGGGAGTTCGCGGGACGGATCGTGATTGGATCGCGAAGACGTTCGACTACATCAACCGCATTCCTTAACGCTTCCGTTTATCGATCTACAAGGGTATGCAGATTCAGTCTCTCCTCTCGTAGATTTTCATCTCCTAGATTGATCTTGTGTGACAGCCTGGATTTTGCCTTCTCTCTTTTTTCGGACCTGTCTTCTCTCTCTTTTCCGGACTTGGTTTTTATCATGGTTTTTGCCCTGATTTGATTTAGATTTTGGAATCATTTCAAATGGACTTGTCACTTGGGCATATCCTTGGCTTTCACCCAAGTGACCTATCTTCTCAAAATAATCAACTGAATAGTTTTCATAAAAGAAAAATATTCATTTTTCTCTCTGAAACTCACTTCCGCAACTTGTGCTCCAAAGCAACCCCAATTTTTCTTACTCATAAAAATCTGAGATAATTCCTAAATATTCTTAGAACCATGGCACACCTTCCCATGGAAAAATATTGCACCACTTTTTGGAATATTTTTTGCTGTAGAAAATCATTTCTATTCTGGCCCAAACTTCCAGTTTGTACAACAAGTACATTTTTCGTTGAGCTTTTAGCCTTGATCTTTCTTGAGCTTAAACACCCTCCTAAGAAACCCTAAACCCCAGGAGATTAGCCCTAATGGCCTTCTAGAAGGTGGCCAAACTTGGCGACCAAGTTTCTGGACAGGAACTTGTCAGCTTAGTAGAGTCAAGTCTGGTCGGCCTGGCATGAACCATCACCTCTCCTAGACTAAACACTGCATGGTCGAGCGCGTAGACAAGGTTTGGCCTCTCCTAGGCTTCATTTTGACCATGCCAACTTGGTGACCGCGCGAGGACACGGCGCCTGGCAGCGTCTCGACGTGCTCTGGCTGGCACCTTGCCCTCTGTTTCGCGCGTGCCCGTTCCAACGCTCGCCGCCGACTGCCGTACCACGCCACAAGCCTCGACCCATCACCCTTCACGGCTCCCCGGCGGTCACCGCCGCTGGAGCCGCCGCAGCAAGCACGGGCGCGTCACGGCCAAAACGGCACTGTGCGTGCGTGCACTTGTCCACTTCCCCAACCGCCTCCTGTGCTCATCCGCGAGCGTGGGCAAGCTCCTGCATTGACGCTGAGCCTTTGCCCCCACGTCTTGGAGCTTCTCTTCGCCATTCGCCGCATGTCCAGAGAGCTCCGGCGGCGACACGTTCCCTCCTTGCTCCGGCTATATAAAGCAACCGCGACTCGAATCCTGGCCAAGCACCACTCCACACCATCCCCACGAACACGTAGAATGAGCGCAGCTCGGTCCGGCAGGCCTCTGGCCATCGCCCCGACCAGAGGACTCCGGCGATCCCCGCAGGCCAGCTGCCGCTCTCCAGGTCCTCTTGAGCTCAAGCAGCTGCTTGGGCGGGGCCTTGATGGTCCGTTGGTGCTGCCTGGACGCCGCCAAGCCCTCGGAGCCGCCCCTAGCCGTCGTCTTCAACCTAGCCGGCGAAACCCGTCCGCCACCGTAGCTTGCGAGCTCAACCACGAGCAGCTCATCCACCACCTCGCCAAAGCCACGCAGTGCAGGCAGGTGCGCCTCGAGCCCCGCTTCAATCCTATGCCTCTAGCCTTGCCCCAAACCCCCTCGTCACCGGCGGAAGCTCCGGTGAAGCTCCGCCTCTCTCTGATCTCGCTCGTCCCTCTCTCTCCTGATGCACGGGACCCACCTGTCGGTCTCACCACTCACGCCCGAAGCGGTACCAGTGGAGGCGTATTTCTGTTTTATGCCTTCGACGTCACCCCCCCTCAGGATTTCTGTTTAATTCAAATATTATTCAGAATTTGACCAAACTTTGACCAGCCACCATTTATAAACCATAAGTCCAAATGATTTGATTCTTTTTGCATTGTCTTTGTCTCAGAAAGCTCTAGCAGCACACCAAAGGGTGGATTTTTCCCTTGCTGTCTAGAATTTCTGGTGATTTTCAGAATGTGTTTTGACATTTATTTTTGTGGTTTTAAATTATTTTACAGAAGGAGACTTAGAACCAAAACTTCTCTGGTTATAACTCATTTTATTTTACCAAGCAATATTTTTATTAGTTCTTTATTTAAGTGAAACTATCACTTAGTAAATTAACTACCATTAATTTCCATAGCAATATGCATAGTGCAAAATCTTACTCTACTTAGCCAAACAAGTTCATGCATTCAACCAGTAACTAAAACAGGCATATCAAGCATGGTAAAGTAACTAGAAATTAACCAAATTTATTTATCAAATTTTAAATGCAAATAAACACTCATATTCAAGTAGAAAATCATAGATATTGAAATAACACCATCCAAATGCTAGTTGGCTTACCTTAGTGTAGAGGAGGATCACACCCCTCTTGGTTTGCTTCAAGACAAGCGTGTTGCAAGATGTAATATGTTGTTAAGTTGGATCCATGACTTTAAGTTGTTTGCTTTGCATGACGAGTAGTGCATTATATCTCGTTGATCATAAAAAGTTTTTATCAAAGCTAAACTTGATTAAGTTCAACTTGAATATGATGTTGATCACATCATGGTGCCAATGAATTGGGTTTTTAATTCAGTGCGACCACATTTACCTTGTGGGAAGGTCTTGATTCGGTCCTTTGTTGTGGCTCTCACCGGTGCCTTCCGCGAGGGAAGGTTATGGGCGTGCATACCCTAGCCTGGTAGGCAGACATAACCTTGTGTGCTCGTTTTTGTTTTTATGGTACCTTGTCCCCGTTTGGGACCGTTTTTCCATGACGGTGGCCGTTGGTGTCTTTGGTAGACATGGGGCCACCCAAGACCTAGCCCGGAGAGGGAGTTGGTCGGAGTGGCCGGGGAGAGTGCATGACAAAGGGAGGGTTTCGTCGGAATACTTTGGTCCACCCGAATGGGAATGCGAGGCCAGGTGTTCCATAGTGTGGGTAAAGTGCGCTACCTCTGCAGAGTATATTTAATCAATCCATAGCCGCGTCCTCAGTTATGGGCCTAACTCGTGAGTAAGTCACACCATGGATCGACTTTTCTAATAAATCTTGCAAACTAATTGATTGTTGTGATGCATTGGTTCGTGATGGATCATGAACTCTTGAGGTGTTCATGAGTGATTGGATTCAGGTGTGACCCCGGTATGGTCACCGTTTGGTTACGAGTAAACCGGCTAGTGTCCACGTCGGTGTCCCTGTGTTATGGATTGCCACCTCGTCGTTGTTTCTCTGCCGCGTAGTTCATGTGATCGAGGCCCCGTCATGTTCATTAAATAATGTACATACTATCCAGCAGCACCGTGCGTGCCGCTTGGCCTCATATCTCGATGTAATATTAGACCGATGTAATCCACTAGCAGCAATAAAGCGGTTGTTTCTCTACCACGGTGTTGTGTATTGCCAGAAGACTTGATCTCTGGGCTGGCAATGCAGGGTAAACCGGTTGCTCTGAGCCGGGGTGCCACAACACTTGGTATCAGAGCCGCGCTGATTGCAGGACACGCTAGACCGTTTGTGCGTTAGTGAAACGGTAGATAGCTTCGTTTGAGTGTAGGTAGCCATAGGAATTGGTTGTTGCATTGCATGCATGTTTTATTTGTTATTACTAACTGTATGGTTTGTGAGTGTAGATGGCACCAGTACCGATCTTGTACCATCCTTAGCCAGCTCCGTGCACATCGCCGCACCTGCTTCAGAACGTGTGGCGACGACTCTACCCAGAGAGTGCTGATCCAGAGTATCGGGTGTATCGCGAGCATCTGGCCGGATCATTGTATGAGTATTATGCCGAGGTCACTCTACACGATAGTTCCCCTTCCGGCGCTTACACTCGTTCGACTAAGGGTGGTCTTGCTTCCACGCCATCTCAGGCAGTTCAGTTTGCTGCACTCGAGGCTCTTGTAGACTTGCGCTACAACGAGGTTCGCATGCACACCCACCCTGGTCTTTTCTTCTACCATCTCTGCACGAGAATGGGCGTATCCGCTTTCCCTTGATTAATCCAGCGTGCGATCGTCCCACTAGCCACCTTTCTCACTACATCACTGCTAGTTATCTCCTGAACTACGAGTTAGCTCGGGAGCTTTCACGTGCTCGCACCGCTCTCACAGTTGCTCGTATGAGGAACCCTCTTCCCGCTGTCATCTATACTTCTTCTCCGGTTTCTTCTCCCTCCGTTCCCCCGACAACCTCGCAGGGTACCGTAAACCCTCTGATGGTGAACCCTCGCAGCGCTCCTACTACATGGTTTTCCCTTGTCGCTACTCCTGCTGCTCCTATGCCTAGATCCCATCGCCCGCCTGCCACTGAGGGAGAGCCCTCAAGGCAGCGTCGTCGCGTCTCTCGTGATCCGAAGGTCTCCGTTATCAGTTCAGGACTAGGGTCCGGCTCTGGAGACGAGCCTGCAGCAGCACCGACCGAGCAGTAGACCGTTAGAGTATCGTTGTAATCATGAGCATGATGTATTGCTATAATCGCACTTGTCATGATGTGTAGTTTCATGTACAAGGGTAGTAGACCCGTTGTGATGTTTACTTTCATGTTGGTACTATGTATAATTATGTTGGACTCTTTTATTCGCCTTGGTTTTCATTCGCTGCTTTCTTCCGGGATTTGTCATTGGCTTTTTCCCCCATTTTGGAATTTTCTCATCATGGTTGCCATGTATTGGGAAAACCAAAAATAGGATGACGCGTGGAGGCAGCACCAGCCAAGCTTGTGAGGATGTCCCTGTCCGTCGCTCCGCAAGACAGGTAGGACAGTCCCCCGAGCCGTACCATCCACCTCCGCCTCCACCACCAAAACCGCCTTCCACCGACCAAATCCTGCGAATGTTTGAAGAAAGAAGGAGCAACGATCTACTGGAAATACTAAAAAGCGCACAAGTTATGGTTGGGCAGAATGGACACCAGAATGGACATCACTCCAAGCTGTCAGATTTTCAGCGAATCAATCCTCCCAGCTTCAGCCAAGTAATTGATCCATTGGGCCTTGACGACTAGCTAAGGACCATTGAGAGGAAACTGGAGATTGCTGACACTGAAGAAGGAGACAAGGTTCCCTTTGCAACGTATTATCTCGAAGGAGCTGCCGCTATATGGTGGGAGAATGCTAAGGCAATATGGCCCACGGACGAGGAAATTACTTGGACAAAATTCAGGGATCATTTCCGCAAGTATCATATTCCCACCGGGATCATGAAGATCAAGCAGCGCGAATTTCTCGCTCTCACTCAAGGCAGCGTGACCGTCAACGAGTATCTGAACAAATTCAACCATTTGGCCCGCTATTCTCTCCATGATGCTGCCACCAAAGAGCGGAAGATCGACCGGTTTCTTGGTGGCCTGAATCAGCATCTCAGGTGCACTCTCAGCATGTTTGATTTCCCATACTTCCTGACTCTGGTGAACAAGGCCCTCATCGCAGAAAGGGAACACAAGCTCCTGCACGACAACAAGCCAGCTGTTAATGGCCACAAGCGCAAATTCGAGCCGAAGAAGGATATGCAACCCGTGCAAAAGGCTCGTACTTGGCAACAGACTCAGGTGGAGTACAAACCCAACTGGTAGCAGAATGTCAACAAGACTACCACTCAAGTCAAGAACATCGTGACCAGCCCGGTGCGTGAAGATTGTCAGCGCAACAATTCATGCTTCAGCTGTGGTCAAACCGGACACTACACCAGATAGTGTCCCAAGAACAATAAGCACGTAGCTCCACTTCATCCACAAGTCAACTACATGGAGCCGTATTCCGTCCCAGATATGATCCAAGGGCAAGTTCATCACATCTCCGCGGACGAAGCCTAAGAGGACCCGGAAGTCGTCATTGGTATGTTTCTTGTTAATGACATACCCGCCGTAATTTTATTTGACTCTGGGGTTTCCCACTCTTTTATTTCGCGGGGTTTTGCTTCCCAAAACAATTTTCCTTGCTCGATTTTGGGAAAGCACATTGTCGGTGTCAAAACCGGCGGATCTCGGGTAGGGGGTCCCGAACTGTGCGTCTAGGCGAATGGTAACAGGAGACAAGGGACACGATGTTTTTACCCAGGTTCGGGCCCTTACGGTGGAGGTAATACCCTACTCCTGCTTGATTAATATTGATGATATGGGTAGTACAAGAGTAGATCTACCACGAGATCAAGGAGGCTAAACCCTAGAAGCTAGCCTATGGTATGATTGTTGTTCGTCCTACGGACTAAAACCCTCCGGTTTATATAGACACCGGATAGGTTAGGGTTACATGAGTCGGTTACAATGGTAGGAGATCTACATATCCGTATCGCCAAGCTTGCCTTCCACGCCAAGGAAAGTCCCATCCGGACACGGGACGAAGTCTTCAATCTTGTATCTTCATAGTCTTGGAGTCCGGCTATCCGTACACCCCCTAGTCCGGGACTCCCTCAGTAGCCCCTGAACCAGGCTTCAATGACGACGAGTCCGGCGCGCATATTGTCTTCGGCATTGCAAGGCGGGTTCCTCCTCCGAATACTTCATAGAAGGTTTTGAACACAAGGATAGTGTCTGGCTCTGCAAAACAAGTTCCACGTAACACCGTAGAGAATAATTTTTGCACAGATCTGGCGGCGTATTCCGCGTGACATCACACCACGCCAGAGCCTTTATATTAATCGTTTTTCTTGTTCCACCTCAGCGTGTTTAGCGAGGCGGTTTCCTTGGCACGTCTTATTAAAGCATAGATCATGCCCTTATTCCGGGATTCTCATCAATACGGACGTGGGTAACCCATCCGGCGCCATTGATTACGGCGCTCGGGAAATAAGCGAGTTTTACCGGCTGGTGGGGGACGCATAGCCGTCCGTCCATATAAGGGATAAGGATCCACCCTTTCACCTCGCCTTCTTCCTCCTTTGCTTATCCATTTCCAAGACTTTTCGAGCTCCAGGCGCCCGTCCGCACATCCCACCTCAACCTTCTCCAACCATGTCGGGAGGCGGGAGGCGGTGGATGGCCTCCTCCGTCACGGAGGGCACATCACAAGACTTTGGGAGGCCGGATACTTGTCCCATGACATCACAAGACAGGCTGCCCAACGCTGGGCAGCTCATTCCAACCCCAGGCCCCATGAGAGGGTGGTGTTTCTCCCCACTTCCTCCGTGGACTAGGTTTTCCACTTCACCCATTTGTCCAGGGGCTCATGTTCTACTACGGCTGGACTTCCACGACTGGCCCGAATTTCATCCTGAACATCTCGGCGTTTATCGTTGTGTGTGAGGCCTTCCTCTGCATCTAGCCCCACTTGGCTTATGGTGAAGATCTTCAACGTCCGGCCGAAGGTAGTGGGCGGCCGTCAGCCAGTGCGTGGGCGCCATGGTTGGCAAGATGGCCAAGGTCCTATGGCTCGAGGCGCCTTTGTGGAGACAATAAAGGGGTGGCAATCGGGGTGGTTCTCGTCCACCGAGCCACGCGACCCTGAATGGCGGCGGCCCCTGAATTCAGATCTGGCTTCCCCACACGGCTCTCGTCATGGAAAGAGGCGAGGCACGGCGTGGGGAATTCGGAAGAGCTATCCGGACTCGGACATGCGTCCGAAAACCTGGTGGACAAGAATCTCGGGCTTGTCGGCGTAATCCAGGTGATGCTCATCCGCGGATTCTCCCATGCCAACAACGGGCCGTTAACTTGTGGGAGTTCGATCCGGCACAACACGAACCTTCAGCGGCTCTTGACACTACGTGCGAAGATGCACGGAAGGTGCCGTTCAAGGTGCTAAAGCCCGACATCCGCTAACAAAGATCGCGGATACAGACTCGCGGCGTCCAGCCGCGAGGTAAGTTATTTACCCTTTACGGGACTCTTTTTTCATAGATTGACTCTATGTGGGATCTAAAACTCCCTAATCTTTGGACAGACTGGTGAAAGGCGTCCGGACAGATTAACTGTCCGGCTCCTTTGCCGGAAGACCGGAAGACGCCCGATTGGCCAGGGCTGCTGGCTCCGGCGCCCATGTGGTGCGGAGAAGAAAACCAAGAAGGAGGCCACGGAAACTTCGAAGGAGCTCCCGGCGCTTGAGTCTTGTCGAGATTACGTCTGAGAATCTTCTCACGAGGACGAGGAGGAAGAAGAAGCTCCTCCCAGTGAAGAGGAGAAGAAAAGGAAGGCCGCCCCGACTGGGGAGGCCGGAGGGTCCAAGAAGGGAAGAACCCTTCCTCCGGACTTCTCCACCAATGTCGACGACAATGAGGAGGATTGGCCTACAAGGGCCAAGCCCCTGGCGAGATCGTAAGTGTCAGGATACCCATGGCTTTTTATTATTGTAGAGTGTTCTCTAATGTGGAACAACCGTGCAGCCCGCCCAAGGGCGAGTTTGCCGATTCATCGAGCGGGTCCCTGGGCTCGTCGGAAATGGAGAGCGCTTCACTTCCGACCGCCTCCTCGCCTCACGCTGCGGACGACACCGTGGCGGGGCCCCAAGGGGGGCTTGGTAAAGAGGAGGTAGCGCAGGAGGTGCCACAAGGCAACCTCCCGGACTCCAGGCGCGCGGGGGGCAAGACCCCCAGGGGCTCTAAGCCCGACCCTCGTCCGGACTCCATGCCGGAACCATCGGCCAGTTCGAAGTCCGGCCAGCGGATCCTTCGCAAGAAGGGTAAGACGCCGGTGTCCTCCATCCAACCGGAGGCACCGGATAGCTTACTGGAGGCGCTCAACAGCGCTTTCATCGAGGAGGAGCATCGCACTGTTATGAGAGCGGTGATCCGGACAGTTCAGTCCGCCAAGAGCGGGTGGCCAAGCCTATACCAGCCTTCTAACGGGCTTTGAGGTAAGTTTAGAATATGTAAAAATATTACCGCATAGACGGTAGCCCTGATGCTTAGTTCGGTGTCCGGAAAGAAAGGCGGACTAAGGATCTAGAAAAGATATCTGAGGAGTCTAACATAAGTATGTCAATATGGGAATGCAGGCTGCTGCTTGACCTCTGCCCTTGGCTGCGGAGGTCAATGCATTGAAGCGAGAACCTCGGCGGTCCGAGAACGAGCTCGGACAAGCCAAGAAGCAGCTCGAGGACAAGGAAGGTAAGTAATACCTTATTAAAGAAGTACCTTATAGAAAAGGTTTTGGTTGCAAAAATAACAGGAATAACTTGGGTACTCTGAGGGCCCACGAACGAGGTGGCGACCCTGAAGGAAGCGGTGTCCGTGGCCGAAAACAAAGCGGCTGCGGAACGCACCGAGCTAGAGAAGGGGGAGGCGCAGCTAGCCAAGGTATGGCAAGAGCTCCAAGCTCTCGTGGAAAAACACGAGGGTTTGGAGCATGACTCGAAGACTCGAGAGTCCGAGCTCGCCTCGGCTCTTGAGAGTGCCAAAGCTGCTAAGGCCGAGGCCCCAAAAGCCCTCCAATAAATTGAGTCGTTGAAGAAGATAGCGGCGGGTAAGGCATTCTTTATGCAAAGCAAGCATGTGAAAGTGAATTACCTATTACTTACCCGGATTCAGAGCTCTCCAGGAGCATTCGCAGATTTGCCCGTGGTGTGTACGATCTTGCCGCATTCTACCGCGCCAAGGAGGGAGCTTCGACGGAAAAGGTGTTACGGTCTCGGTATCTTGAGGCCGAACATTCAGTGCTTATGAGCGACCAGCTGAAGCAGCTGGTCGAGCTCCACAAGGTCGCCGAACAGGCCATGAAGGGCCTTGTAAGCGCGGTATGTGGCCATTGGAGGCCATGCCGGGAGCTACCGGCTTGGTGCAGCGGTGGTGGATGCTGTCCCACGGATTAAAGTCATCAAGCGCTCTGCGCATTGAAGGTGTCCGTCGGGCCCTTGCCCGTGCTAAAGTGCACTGGGGCAAGTTGGATGCGGAGAAAGCTTGTGGCCAGACGGGCCATCGAAGGGCCATGAGCATCGCCGCCCGAAATGTACTATGAGGGCCTCTGAAGGGTGCCGCTTGAATAGCGGTTGAGTGCTCCAAAGATGTAATTTTTGAATAAACTCGCATTTGTTATCATGTACGCTGAAAACTTTGTTCATATGCGCTAAGCAACGCTTATTAATTTAAAATATTACCTTATGTGCGGCCATTTATCAAATTTGAGAGATGGCAAGTCGTTGGCTTGACCCCCATGCCACAGTCTTTGGGGTGTTCGGGATAAACTTGAGCACTCTTGTTCCCATTCTTGGGTCCATCTAGGGAGGCGCTCAACAAAACGAACAAGGCAACCGGACTTATAATGCTTGAACACCCTCACTTAGCCATAGAATTCTATAATTTTAAATTTCGGCGAAGCACCTAGTATTCGGAAGACCGAGTTCGGGCGCTATCACGCCTTGGCGGACAATTCCGGTTCCTCGCTCTAAGCGGCATAAGTCTTTAGGGACCCGAAAAAACCTCATGAGCAGTCAGTTTTAGCTTTCTCCCTTTGAGGTGCTCGACCCAGCTCAAGCTGGGGCTGTCGCGATGGTTCTCCGGTGCTACCTTAGCCGATATAGCGGAACGTAAGGTACCAAAACACGGGAGCCGGACAAACCCAACTATCGACCCAAGACATGATTCGGAGCCAATTCATATAATGCTATAAGTTCGGGGTGCCGCACTTGTGAAAGTGTTCGGACTTATCACACCATAATTTTGGGATACTCAAGCCCCTGGTGTATTGGTCGTACCAAAGTGTATGGGTGCAACATGTCATGAAACGAACATATGTATGGATAAATAAAAGAGTGCAATAATAGGCAAAAAGCTATGTATTGTTTATTCAAAAAGGCACTGCAATGAAAGTAGAATGATACAAATAGTGCGATAAGCAAGGGATGGGACTATCTAACATGTCCCCCTCCAGGGGTAAGCTGCGGGATGGTATGTAAAACAGGTATAATGCTCGTAATAGAGATCACCTGAACACTTGACGTGGCTTTCTTCTTTCCTGGCTGTTGCATCGTGAGTTCGGCGATTCTAGTGCCGGACAGGACTGATGAAAGACGGAGTCCTGAAAGTAAGAAAAAGGAAGAAAAAGGGAAAAAAGAAAAAGAATGACACAATCGGGAGCCCACAGTGCGGTCGAGCCGCATTCTTGGCGTGCCGTGGTCTTGTCCCTCCCCATATGCCCATGGTATCTCGGGCGTAATTATATGCAGCGTAATACTAACCGCAATTTCGAGGCGGGGGTTGGGGCCGGATTGCTACGCGTGCTTGAAGTGCCAGTCGGTCTTGGTTTAGGTTACTCCGGGCGCGCTTGACAGTGTCCGGATGCTTAGTGGCCGGACTCAAGAATTGCTGTGAGAGGCTGCTTTGTACCTCCGCCGCGAGGGCTGCCGTGTGCTCCTCCATTCGGAGAGAGCGTTCGGTGTTTCCATTGACCATGATTACTCCTCGAGGGCCTGGCATCTTGAGCTTGAGGTATGCGTAGTGCGGCACCAAATTGAACTTTGCAAATGCGGTTCGTCCGAGCAGTGCATGATAGCCGCTACGGAATGGGACGATGTCGAAGATTAACTCTTCGCTTCGGAAGTTATCCGGGGATCCGAAGACCACTTCGAGTGTAACGAGCCCGTACAACTGGCCTCTACACCCGGTATGACACCTTTAAAGGTCGTTTTTGTAGGTTTAATCCTTGAGGGGTCTATGCCCATTTTGCGCACTATATCGTGATAAAGCAGGTTCAGGCTGCTGCCGCCGTCCATCAGGACTCTGGTTAGGTGAAATCCGTCGATAATTAGGTCAAGAACATATGCGGCGAAACCGCCGTGACGGATGCTAGTGGGGTGGTCCCTTCGATCGAAGGTGATCGTGCAGGAAGACCATGGGTTGAACTTGGGCGGTGGCTCCATCGCATATCGTCCTCGAGTGCACGCTTCCGCTCCTTTTGGGTATATGGGTTGCGTATATCATGTTCACCGTCCGCACTTGCGTGGGAAAACCCTTCTGTCCTCTATTGTTCGTGATCGGGGCTCTTCCTCGTCATCGCTATGCAGCCCCTTGTCATTGAGTTCGGTAACTTAACACTGCTTGCTTGAACACCCAAAAGTCCCTGTTGGTGTGATTGGCTGGTTTTTCGGGGATGCCATGTATCTGGCACAAGCGGTCGAGTATTCGGTCCAAGTTGGACTGGCCCTGGGTATTTCTTTTGAATGGCTTCTTCTGCTGACCGGGTTTAGAGCCTCTGAATCCGGCATTGACGACTGTATCTTCAGTTTTATCACCGTTAATGCGCCGCTTGTTCTTGTTGCGACGCGACCTGCCATTGCTGTCCTTAGTATCCGGACTATCAGGATGTTTGGCCAAGTTGTTGCTTAGAGCTAGCCAGCTGTCCTCTCCCGCACAAAAGCGAGTCATGAGGGTTGTGAGGGCTGCCATATATTTCGGCTTTTCCTGTCCTAGGTGTCGGGCAAGCCACTCGTCGCGGATGTTATGTTTGAAGGCTGCAAGGGCCTCTGCATCCGGACAGTCAATGATTTGATTTTTCTTTGTTAGGAACCGTGTCCAGAATTGTCTGGCCGATCCTTCTGGCTGCTGGATTATGTGGCTAAGGTCATCGGCGTCTGGTGGTCGCACATATGTGCCCTGGAAGTTATCAAGGAATGCGGCTACCAGGTCCTCCCAACAACTAATTGATTCTTCTGGCAAGCTATTGAGCCAATGTCGAGCTGGTCCTTTAAGCTTGAGTGGGAGGTATTTGATGGCATGTAGATCGTCACATGGGCCATGTGGATATGGAGGAGATAATCCTCGATCCGGACCGCAGGATCTGTGGTACCATCGTATGATTCAATGTTTACGGGCTTGAAGCCCTCGGGGATTTGATGACCCATTACTTCATCATGAAGCATAATGGGTGTGCGACGGCCTTCTCTGTATTGGGCTATATCACGACATAGCTCATATGAGCTTTGTCTCTTCGTGTTCGCCCGGCCGGTTTTTTGTATCCGTAGCGATGGTAATCATCCCGCGTTGCTGGCGCCCACGCGATCCGTAGATAGATCTTGTATGTTTTGCCTTATCCTCCAATATAACTCGCATAAGTCCGGCGTTTTCCGTGCCTTGGTACTTTTTGAGCGGCGTCGGGGTGTGGCTTGAGCGGAGGGCCGAGAGGCTTCTGTCATGACCACGGGTGGCCGGTCTGCCATGTCGTCTTGTTGGCGACTTGGGTGCTTCCTCCTCTAGTCGAGGCAACAACCTGCATTTGGGGTAGCTTTTGGAGGCGTTCAAGTTCATACTCTTGGCTGCAAGGACTTGATCCATCTGTCAGCTAGCAGGTCTTGATCAGCTCTAAGATGTTGCTGCTTTTTCTTGAGGCTGCTTGGCGTGGCTATAAGCCTGCGTTTGAAACGCTCCTGTTCGGTGGGATCCTCAGGCACGACAAACTCGTCGTCGTCGAGGCTTGCCTCATCTTCGGAGGGAGGCGCATAATTATCGTCCTCGACCTCTCTTTCCGCCGCACTTCCTTGCGGACTTGCTTCTCCCTCCTCCTGCGCTGAGTCCTGCTGGAGGGGGTTCTCTTCAACCTTGTCCGGGTGTTATTATCTCCGTGCGGAATCACCGTTTATTATTGTGGCGGGATTTAGAGCGGCGCCGCTGACGTCGGCGCTTCGGCTGTTTCTTGGAGAGGTCGTCCTCCGTTGTTCCATCGCCGTTCCCATCTTTCGGGATGTCCACCATGTATATGTCATATGACGAGGTGGCCTTCCGGTGCCCTGTAGGCGCTGGGTCTTGGTCGTCTCCGGCATCGTCGTCCATACCGTCGATGTCTTCGGAGTCGTAGTCTAGCATGTCGGTTAAATCATCGACAGTGGCTACAAAGTGGGTGGTGGGTGGGCGTTGAATTTCTTCGTCGTCCGCATCCCAACCTTCCTGTCCGTAGTCCGGCCAGGGCTCTCCAGATAAAGAGAGAGACTTTAGTGAATTCAGGATGTCGCCAAAGGGCGAGTGCTGAAAGATGTCTACGGTAGTGAACTCCATGACCGGCGCCCAATCGGATTTGATTGGCAGGGGCGCGGAGGGTTCGGAGTCCGGAGAGGAGTCCGGCACCCTGGAGTCAAGGTCTTCGCAAAGGAAAGGGATGGAGTTCGGCTCGATCGCCGTAGAGATTGTAGCCCCCGAGGCGGTGTCCAACCACTCGTCCTTGATCGGGGAATCCGGCTCCGGATTAAGGGTCGGAGCGGATATTGGTGCGGCCTCCAGGGCATTGTTCGGCTGTAGAGCTAGATAATGCCGATCGAGACAGTGCGGCATGCTTGGCTGCGGCTTGAATCCATCGAAGATCAAGTCTCCGCGGATATCGGCCGTATAGTTCAAACTTCCAAATCTGACTGATGGCGGGCGTAGCTTCGATCCGCTCCAGATGGCCAAGCGAATTGGCCCGCAGTGCAAAGCCGCCGAACACGAAGATCTGTCCGGGGAGAAAGGTCTCACCCTGGACCGCGTCGTTATTGATGATCGAAGGAGCCATCGGGCCTATCAGTGACACACAGAGGAACTCTAAATGAAAGCACCAATGTCGGTGTCAAAACCGGCGGATCTCGGGTAGGGGGTCCCGAACTGTGCGTCTAGGCGGATGGTAACAGGAGACAAGGGACACAATGTTTTACCCAGGTTCGGGCCCTCTCGATGGAGGTAATACCCTACTCCGCTTGATTAATATTGATGATATGGGTAGTACAAGAGTAGATCTACCATGAGATCAAGGAGGCTAAACCCTAGAAGCTAGCCTATGGTATGATTGTTGTTCGTCCTACGGACTAAAACCCTCCGGTTTATATAGACACCGGATAGGTTAGGGTTACACAGAGTGTCACGACCGGTTTTTCAATAAAAATATTTATTGAACAACAGACCTATGAAATCCAGTATGAGGAAAATCCTCCATACCGGTAGACAAAACTTTGATACAATAAGCCAGTAGCATTAAAATATTACAGGGGTCGAGCTGAAGATGCCCAACCAATTATTTCAAACACGCCAATAATTATACATAATGGCGGATATGACACAATGGTGTGGGGTGGAAATACTACTGACTCGAGATATGAGTGATTGGTGGAATAACACGGTGGGGTGGATAATAAGACTACTACCTTTGGCGGCTCATCGGCGTCGAGGTGAGGCTCGATGAATTTATTTGGGTAGCGGAAGCGGATATATCACAATGACTAATCCGAGGGTGCTTACGAGACTGACTGGGATTCCTCTAGGCGTCGGACTCGCTATCGAACTCTTCATCCATGAGATCACCTTCATCAGCATCTGGCCAAATCAACAAGCCAGGTGAGTACTTTGAAAGTACTCGCAAGACAGTTCGGACAAAAGAAATAATAAATGTATGCATGAATGCGACATGATTGATTTATAACAATGTGCTATCAAATCAGTAACATAAGTAAGTAAAAAGGGGATCGGCGGTAGTCCGCTCGAAAACCCAAAGAAGATAAACTCAAAACCGATCGAATTATGCGAGCGGCGCCTCGAAGGGTGAACAAATAAGTAAAACATGCCACAGTCGGGCGTCTAAGCGACACCTCATAAAGGGCTTATATTGAAAGAAAAGACATGCGTGCCACAGTCCGACGTCGGAGCGACATCACAGAAAGGGCTTATAACGAAATTAAATAATAACAATGTCATGATCGGACGTCTGGCGACATCACGAAAGGGCTTATAACAAAATTAAATAATAACAATGCATGATCGGACGTCTGGCGACATCACGAAAGGGCTTATAAGAAAAGTAAATAATAACAATGCATGATCGAGCGTCGATCGACATCGCAGAAAGGGCTTATAACAAAAGTAAATAATAACAATGCTGCGATCGGATGTCGGCGACATCGCAGAAAGGGCTTATAACAAAAGTAAATAATAACAATGCCGCAGTCGGACGTCTGAGCGACATCGCAGAAAGGGCTTATAATTCATTTTACATAACTGACAAGAAATGGTGCTCACGGAAAATATTCCTCACATGGCAATAAGCGGGTTAGTCCATCCACAGGGAATAAATATTTATAACTCATATTGTTGTCAGGAGTTCCTGTCACCGAGACTGACATTTGACAAGATAAGGTGAACACAGTACTCGAACATGGATAAGATGAAATTCAAGAATTTTGACTCTGTAGAGTTTGTACCAAAATTTGTCCACAGCCAACGGATTTCCGTAGTCACGAAGGACTAGTTCCGTTTATGGTATTTCGGAGGAAACACAGCTAACCAGTACAAACCCATCATACCTCATGTTGCCAGGAATCACCCTAGACAGCGTTCAAGAAAAACTTTGAGACGGGGAGATCACAATCTCGAGTAGCATGGGATCAAATTTATTCTGGCGCTCTAAGGGGTGCCCCCTCTCGGTCCCAACCGGAAACACCCATGCCCCTGACGGATGAAAGGCTTTAATCTATGGCCATGGAACCCTCATCCCGGCCTCTCGATTTGGTGTGTACCAGGAAGTGGTTTGCAACTTACTAAGCCGTATCCCTTGCGGGAAGCAGTGGTAATCTGAAAGGGGAGGCAGACGGGAATTTGGTGATTTATGTTGACCTTGAGTCAACGATGCAGCATAAGCCTGGCATGCTACAACACTGCCATCTTACCCATACTCATGCCAACTCATGGCCATGCAACATGTTTCCAACAACTCATGGATTTTTTCGAAACTCACTTGCCTCAACTCTTACGAGATAAATTTTCATCGAAATGCTCATGAACGTGCCATGATACAAAGATAATGCAAACATGCCCCAAACACTCATCATATCAAAAGTTCAAACATTGCTTGCCTGGTTCGGAGTAGTCGGGGTCTAGCTCGGTGAAGTTCGCGGTTCCGTCACCTCCTTCGGTATCTACGGTACACAAAACACATGCGCTAATGTAAATACCATGGGGTACAGAAAAGTATTCCAAATATTTTTCAAATAAATATGATAAAAAACTAGACAAAATTTTTAAGAGGACAGAAAAAGAATCACTCAAAAATTCCTTTCTGTTAAAAAGTTATAAGAGTTTTGGTCCAAGGACCCATCTGTAATGAAACAGAAAACCCTCAGGGGCCTAAGAAGAATAATGCAGAAAAACGGTTCAGAGTAGAAAGCGTATTTGCGAATGCAGCTTTGAAAAGCAATTCAAAAACAACAGAGAGAGGCTGACGGGTCCCACCCGTCGAGTTTGAATATTTGAAAGAGGCGGCAGAGCACGACGGTGCCCGAGAGCCGCGGTGGTCGCCGGCGGCGATCCACGGCGAGGTGGGGAGATCGGAAGGTACCTCCATGCTCAGGGCGCCATTCCGCGTTGGTGGGTGGTGGTGGTGGTCGCCGGTGAGCACCACGTCGACGGCGGCTCTTGCTCTGGCGGACGGCGGTTCGGGTGATCGTGGGCCTCGTCGGAGAGTGCTGCGGAGGTTAAATTGAGGTGGGGGTTAGCCTCCTAGTGGTGCCACGAGGCTACGGGCAAGAGTAGGGCGGTGGAGGAGTTCTCATCGAAGAGAACATTGCCGGAGCCCGAGGCGGACGGAGTTGGCGGAGTCGAGGAAGAAGGGCCCTTGGGGCTCTTCCGGTGGCTAGGTGGGGTCGGGTGAGGTGGTGGAGTTGTGCGAGGCGAGAGCAAGCTCGGGGGTGCTATTTATAGATGGCCCGAGGCGGTTGCCGTGGAACGGATAAGTCCGGCAAGTGTTCTGGCCTTGAGGGCATTGGTCGGGGTGGTTTTAGGGTTGAGGGCCATTGTGGAGGTCAACTGATTCAGTTTGGATGCTAAGCGAGCCGTGATTGGGTGCTTTGGGCATGCTCGGCGAACGAAGCGGCGGACCCATCGGCGGCAGGAGCACGTTACGTGCTTGCCGGGCCACGACGACGGATGATGCGTCTGGCATGCATGAGCCACGTGGAGCGCTAAGGGAGAGCTGGCGTGGCGCAGCAGGCGTTGGGCTGGGGTGGTGCCTTTTGTCGACCGCCACGGGAGGTCCCGACGCAGAAGACGCCGGCGAGGTTGGGCGAGGTGCCATCGGCCTTGAGAATGAGCCAAGCGCTTCGTCTGGTGCTCCGGACGAGAGGAGGGACTGTGAGCAATGTGCCAAGTGCACTGTCGTCGGCGTGACTGAATTACGGCGAGGAGAAAGCGACCTTTGAACTCTGAAACTTGAATATTTACGAAGCGCAAGAAAACAGTCTGCGGCGGTGTTCGACAGAATGATTTTGGCATGTGGGAGTTTCTCCTTGAGCTGATTTTTTGGTGGAGGGCCTCTCATTGCATCTAGAGGCTGCCAGAATTTTTGTGGAATTTTTGGAGCAGAGAAGTTATGAATTTCACCAAATTTGACAAATCTGGTCCAAACTTGCAGAGACTGAAATTTGAAATTTTTTAAAAGAAGAGGAGTGGATCTTGATTGTTCTAGGTTGTGGGTACCAAGGACTATCCAGGGGAGTTGGTTTGAGGTCAAAGCTCAATTGCAATTAGGTACTTGCTTTGCAAATCACCTAGGCTCAAAATAATGGACAGAAAAGATTTGGGAGGAGAAATAAATGCAATAAAATTCAGAAAAGGATTGAACCTGTTGAGACAGATTGTTTGGATTGCCCCAAAGTGGAAGGAGAGATTTTTGGGAAGATTTTACCATGTGGTGCATGGTAAAATCATGAGTGGTTTCAATATTGGAGAAGATGAAAAACTCCTAGGGTTTCCTTTTTGAAAATAAAATAAAATCCAAAGATTTTGAAATTTTGAGAAGAGAGCAATCAGAAGAAAAGTTAAAAAAAACCAAACACCAGAGTTGAAGGAGATGCCAAAATAAAATACTTGCTAAAGGGAAAAAGTTTTTGAGAGAGAGATTTTTGGAAGGGTTTAAATGACCTTCTTCAAATCCAATAAAGTTTTTGAAGAAAACCAAAAGAACATTTTTGGAGTGTCACAACACCTACCCCCTTAGGAAAAATCTAGTCCCGAGATTCCGGTGATCCTCAAATAAATGTGGGTGCTCTGTCCGAAGGAAATCTTCTCTTTTCCAAGTGGCTTCACTTTCGGTGTGGTTGCTCCACTGAACTTTGAAGAACTTGATGATTTTCTGTTGGGTTCTCCTTTCAGACTCTTCCAAGATTTTTATTGGATGCTCCCAATATGTACGGTCTGGCTGCACGTCAATGTTTTTATGGGGTACTTGTTTCTCTGGGTTGCTTACGCACTTCCTCAATTGGGAGACGTGGAATACGTCGTGGATGTCGGATAATTCTTCGGGTAAGTCTAACTGGTAGGCTACCGTGCCTCTTTGTGCCACTATGCAGAATGGTCCGATGAATCTTGGTGCTAGCTTCCCTTTAATCTTGAATCGATGCAGGCCTCTCATAGGGGATACTCGTAGGTACACAAATTCACCGGGTTCAAAATTGACTCCACGATGTTTCTGATCGTAATAACTCTTCTGTCGACTTTGGGCTGTCTTGAGTCGGTCCTTAATCACCTTGACCTTATCTTGACCTCTTTGAGCAGGTCTGGGCCGAAGATATGGCTGTCTCCGGTTTCCGACCAATTTAGCGGGGTACGACATCTTCGCCCGTACAGAGCTTCAAATGGTGCCATTTGCAGGCTGGCCTGATAACTGTTGTTATGTGTGAATTCTGCGTATGGTAAGCTCTCTTCCCAACTGGTCCCATAGGTGAGGACACATGCTCTCAGCATATCTTCTAGAATCTGGTTTACTCGCTCAGTCTGCCCATCTGTCTAGGGATGGTATGCGGTACTGAATGCCAGAAGTTCGAGCTTGTTGTAAGTGATCCCAAAATCGGGAGGCAATTGAGTGCTGTGTCCAAGATTATTTTCTTTGGGACTCCATGTAAGCAGACGATACGGGAAAGGTAGAGCCTAGCAAGCTTCTGAGTGGTGTGGGTTGTCTTCACGGGGATGAAGTGTGCTACTTTAGTCAGTCTATCAGTGATGACCCATATCGCATCATGTCCATGTCGTGACCGAGGTAGTCCAACAATAAAATCCATTCCAATCTTGTCCCATTTCCACTCGGGTATCTTATTTGGTTGCAATAGTCCGGCGGTTTACGGTGCTCGGCCTTGATGCGTTGACATGAGTCACAACATGCAATAAGCGTGGCTATGTCTCTTTTTATACCATGCCACCAAAATGTTTCCTGAAGATCTTTGTACATTTTGTTCCTCCGGGATGGATTGAATACGGAGCGGTGTGGCCTTCGCCAAGATTTGCTGTTTAAGGTCATGGATATTTGGTGCATAAAGTCTATTCCGTACCACAATATCCCTTGCTCATCGATCACGAATTGCGAGGCCTTGCCCAATTTCATCTTCCGTTTTATGCCTTCAATCTTTGGGGTGTCCACGTTGAGCCTCTTTAACCTTCTCTATCAGGGTAGGCTGTAACTCTAAGTTCGACACACTGCCTTCGGTGACCGCCATCAGATTGAGCTTAGCAAATTCCTGCTGGAATTCAGGTCTCAAGTTTGGCATGCTGTCGTTGTTCGGACTGGGGTTCCGACTTAGAGCATCTGCTACAACATTTGCTTTGCCTGGCTGGTAGTGGATTCCAACATCATAACTCTTTACTAATTCCAACCAGCGTCGTTGCCGTAAATTGAGTTCTGGTTGTGTGAAAATATACTTGAGGCTTTTGTGGTCCGTGTATATTTCTAGCGATTTCCAAGTAAGAAGTGTCTCCATTCCTTGAGTGCATGAATAAGCTGCTGCTAATTCCAGGTCATGAGTAGGATAATTTTCCTAATGCTTGCGAATTTATGCGGAAACATATGCGACAACCTTGCCTTCTTGCATTAATACGCACCGAGGCCCTTCGAGATCGTCACAAAATACTTCAAAATTTTTGTGTATATCTGGCACAATTAATACTGGTGCTGTCGTTAGTTTCCTCTTCAGTTCTTGGAAACTTTTCTCGCAAGCTTCCGTCCATTCAAACTTCCTGTCTTTCTTGAGTAGTTGCGTCATTGGTTTTGCTACGGTGGAGAATCCTTCAATAAATCTTCGGTAGTATCCTGCCATTCCTAAGAAACTTCGTACATCTGTCACGCTGGCTGGTGGCTTCCAGCCAAGTACGGCCTTGACTTTTTCCGGGTCTACGACGATACCTTCTTGGGTCAGTATGTGGCCCAGAAAACCTACTTGCTTTAGCCAAAATTCACACTTGCTGAATTTTGCGTATAATTGATGTTTCCTGAGTTCTCCTAGTACAATTCGGAGAAGTTCAGCGTGCTCTTCTGGTGTTTTGGAGTATACCAGAATATCATCGATAAATACCACAACAAACTTGTCCATAAACTTCATGAATACTTTGTTCATGAGGTGAACAAAATATGCTTGAGGCGTTTGTTAGTCCGAATGGCATTACGGTGAACTCATACAATCCGTGTCTGGAGGTGAAAGCTGTCTTGGGAATATCTTGATTCGCACTTTCAGTTGATGGTATCCCGAACTCAAGTCAATCTTTGAGAACACCTTGGCACGGCGAGTTGATCGAATAAATCATTTATTCGTGGCATCGGATATTTGTTCTTGATTGTGACCATGTTTAGCGCTCGATAGTCTATGCACAATCTCAGTGTTCCATCCTTCTTTTCGGCAAACAAAATTGGTGAACCCCAAGGTGAGGAACTGGCTCGTATATACCCTTTTTCCAATAATTCCTTTATTTGCTTCTTCAGTTCTACCAATTCGGATGGTGCCATTACGTATGGTTTCTTGTATATGGGAGGCGGTTCCGGTGCTAGCTCAATGCTGAATTCTATCTCTACATGCGGTGGCATGCCTGGTAGCTCTTCGGGAAATACATCCGGAAACTCACACACTACTGGAACCTTGCTCAATTCAGAAATATCCACCTTGTTCAATCTCGGTTGTCGGGATATTTTTCTTTCCTTGGCTGAAACCTTTATGGTCTTCCCGTGGTGGTGGGTGAGTATTACGGTCCTGTTGAAGCGATCAATAAAACCTTTGTTGGTGGTTAACCAATCCATCCCTAAGATGACATCCAGTCCTTTATTTTCCAACACGATAAGATTTGCGTGAAACTTCAACCCTTAAAACTCGATAACCACACCCTGGCAGTAACCCTGGGTAACTTGCTTAATCCCAGGGGACTTGACGACCATATATTTTTCCAAGGGAAGCATCGAAAAATTATTTTGCAAGGCAAAACTTTTCGAAACGAATGAGTGAGAAGCTCCAGAATCAAACAAAACCATGGCAGGTATTGTGTTGATAGGAAGCGTGCAGTCACGATATCTGGGGCATTTTGTGCTTCCTCTATGGTCACGTGGTTCAGATGAACCTTCCTGTGGTTGTTATTTGGGTTGAAATTGTTGCTCTTAGGCGCCGTATTATTGCCTCCGTTGTTCGGCTTTGGGGTCGAGTTCCTTGGCTTGGGGCCTTTGCTTGGCATAGTGCCCTTCTTCTCCACAAGCGTAACAGGTGTGGCTGGGTGGTATGTGAACTCCTTGTCCCTTGCATGGAAATTCTTGATTGGGCGTGAGGCGCTTGTCATGGGTTTGGGTGTCCAGTTTTTACGAACATCTGTCTTCTTTGCGGTGGTTGCGGGCGTGATTAGTCTGGTCCCTCTTCCGCTATGGAAATCTTCTAAGCTGTGTCTCTCATTTTCCAAGGTAATGGCCTTATCCACCAGCGTCTTAAAATCTGGAAATGTGTGTACGACCAATTGGCATTTAAGCGCGGGTGTCAGACCGTCTAGGAATTTCTCCATCTTTTTGTTTTCCGACATACGCTCCTCGTTGGCGTAGCGAGACAGCAGAGTAAACTGACTGTTGTATTCTGACACCGTCATTGTCCTTTGCTTGAGGTCATCAAATTCCCTCTTTTTGATCTTCATAAGACTCTTAGGAATATGTGCCCCACGAAAACCTTCTTTAAATTCCTCCCATGTTATATTATTTTCGTTGGGGTGCATGTGTAGGAAATTTTCCCACCATGATGCGGCTGCTCCAGTGAGATAGTGCGGAGCATAAAGCACTTTCTCAAGATCTGAACACTGGGCAATAATTAATTTTCTTTCCATGTCTCGAAGCCAGTCTTTGGCTTCAAGAGGTTTGTCAGTGTGAGAAAAAGTTTGGGGACGTGTCTTACGTAGCTCGAGATAACTTTGATTGCTGCCGATACTGTCCACGGTGATTCCCCATATTGCTAACTTGGTTCATTATTTCCTGATGTTGCTGCTGACTTTGTTCATAAAGGCGGCACATTTGGGAAAGTGCCGTTTCAACATCCTATTGACTAAATGCGCCTGTGTGAAATTTTTGCACAGGGTGTGCCATAATTTTCCTCTATCGGAGTTGGCATGGAGCGCGTCCAAGGACCAGACATGGTTCACTCTGGGGATGTATTTTGAAACACTCATAAGAAAAGAAATTGAGTCGCAAAAATCAATAAATTCAAGAAGACGGAAAAAGTCGCAAATGCTCCAAGATTTTTCAAGAGAATAAACGTTTGCGCACGAAGAAGGACTGCTCATTACATATCTTACACGCAAGCAATAATTATACAATACATCACTCAGGATATGCGTACATAATCCTGACACGTTATTTAGGCTAGTGCACTTCTCCAGCTCCTACATGATGCGCAAACAAGCTACTTCCCACAGCCTACGTACATATAAACATATCGTACAAGTCGGTACATCGCATGGCGGCTAAGCGTACTTAGTGGGAGATGGTAAGGATTTCCCTTGGCCTGCCAAGGGTGAGGCGCAGTGAGGCTGGGGACTCAACCTCCTCTTCGGTGATAGGCTCCAGACGTGAGGTGCTGCGCTGAGTTGGTGGAGCAGGTGCCCTATCTTGGGACAACTCGAACATGAGCGGGCACGAGGGGTGGTGCAGAGCGAACCGGAGTAGGCGCAATGACATGGTTGAATTCCTCCGTGGTAGGCGGGCGGACGAGTAGTGGTGAGAGCAGTAAGAGCAAGCGATCTTGATGGCGAGACGAAAGTCGATGGCGGTCTTTGCAGGAGCTCCTTCCTGTTGGCGGCACAGCCATGGACTGAGTCCATGCGGGCAGCTACAAAGTCGTCCACCAGGTTGTCGAAGGGTGCCTCCAAAGCACGGAGATACTCGATGAGCATCTCAAAAGCTTCGTCCCGTTCTCCTCTGGGGCAAGAGAACGCGTAGTGGCAGGTATATTGTACATGACATGGCATGTAGCGGTAACGACGAGTCTTCATTGAAGAAAGGATGTCCCTGAGACGGGCTATCGCCTCACGGGCTGCCATCTGCAGTGCATGCTTCTCCGTGGGCATGGCTCTCCCCAAGAACCGGAAGCGGCGTAACTCAATACTTCCTCCCTTGAATTGCACCGCGGCTTGGTGCATGGTTAGACGGTCATTGACCTTGTGCTGAAAGAGTGAGAAGACTGGGCGCAGAGCTGGCCCCATCGCGACTTGGACGATGAAGGAGAGGAGCTTGACGAACCCATCGGGCATGTTGGCGAACATCTGTGACTCGCAGTCGTTGCCAGCCATCTACAAAAGTAGGCAAAATCCTGAGTAGTCAAATCATAAATTTATGCTGACTGTCAGAAATTGACTACATTTGCAAAAATAATAAACAGCTCTATGATGCTAATAACCGATTAGCGATCGCACCTAGTGGCTTCCTACAGTCAGCCTGGCTCTAGTACCAAGCTTGTCACGACCGGTTTTTCAATAAAAATATTTATTGAACAACTGACCTATGAAATCCAGTATGCGGAAAATCCTCCATACCGGTAGAAAAAACTTTGATACAATAAGCCAGTAGCATTAAAATATTACAGGTCGAATGAAGATGCCCAACCAATTATTACAAACACGCCAATAATTATACATAATGGCGGATATGACACAATGGTGTGGGGTGGAAATACTCTTGACTCGAGATATGAGTGATTGGTGGAATAACACGATGGGGTGGATAATAAGACTACTACATGGCGGCTCATCGAAAGGCCGAGGTGAGGCTCGATGAATTTATTTGGGTAGCGGAAGCGGATATATCACAATGACTAATCCAGGGGTCGCACGAGACTGACTGGGATTCCTCTAGGCGTTGGACTCGCTATCGAACTCTTCATCCATGAGATCGCCTTCGTCAGCATCTGGCCAAATCAACAAGCCAGGTGAGTACTTTGAAAGTACTCGCAAGACAGTTCGGACAAAAGATATAATAAATGTATGCATGAATGCGACATGATTGATTTATAACAATGTGCTATCAAATCAGTAACACAAGTAAGTAAAAAGGGGATCGGCGGTAGTCCGCTCGAAAACCAAAGAAGATAAACTCAAAACCGATCGAATTATGCGAGCGGCGCCTCGAAGGGTGAACAAATAAGTAAAACATGCCACAGTCGGGCGTCTAAGCGACACCTCATAAAGGGCTTATATTGAAAGAAAAGACATGCATGCCACAGTCGGACGTCGGAGCGACATCACAGAAAGGGCTTATAATGAAATTAAATAATAACAATGCCGCAGTCGGACGTCTGTGCGACATCATAGAAATGGCTTATAACGAAATTAAATAATAACAATGCCGCAGTCGGACGTCTGAGCGACATCACAGAAAGGGCTTATAAGAAAAGTAAATAATAACAATGCCGCAGTCGGACGTCTGAGCGACATCGCAGAAAGGGCTTATAACAAAAGTAAATAATAACAATGCCGCAGTCGGACGTCTGAGCAACATCGCAGAAAGGGCTTATAACAAAAATAAATAATAACAATGCCGCAAACGGACGTCTGAGCGACATCGCAGAAAGGGCTTATAATTCATTTTACATAACTGACAAGAAATGGTGCTCACAGAAAATATTCCTCACATGGCAATAAGCAGGTTAGTCCATCCACAGGGAATAAATATTTGACACTCATATGGTTCTCAGGAGTTCCTGCCACCGAGACTGACATTTGACAAGAAAAGGTGAACACGGTACTCGGACATGGATAAGATAAATATTTGACACTCATATGGTTCTCAGGAGTACCAAAATTTGTCCACAGCCAACGGATTTCCGTAGTCACGAAGGACTAGTTCCGTTTATGGTATTTCGGAGGAAACACAGCTAACCAGTACACACCCATCATACCTCACGTTGCCAGGAATCACCCTAGACAGCGTTCAAGAAAAACTTTGAGACGGGGAGATCACAATCTCGAATAGCATGGGATCAAATTTATTCTGTGGCGCTCTAAGGGGTGCCCCCTCTCGGTCCCAACTGGAAACACCCAGCCCCCTGAACGGATGAAAGGCTTTAATCCAGGGCCATGGAACCCTCATCCCGGCCTCTCGATTTGGTGTGTACCAGGAAGTGGTTTGCAACTTACTAAGCCGTATCCCTTGCGGGAAACAGGTGGTAGTACGAAAGGGGAGACGGACGGGAATTTGACTGATTTATGTTGACCGAGTCAACGATCCGGCATAAGCCCGGCATGCTACAACACCGCCATCTTACCCATACTCATGCCAACTCATGGCCATGCAACATGTTTCCAACAACTCATGGATTTTTTCGAAACTCACTTGCCTCAACTCTTACGAGATAAATTTTCATCGAAATGCTCATGAACGTGCCATGATACAAAGATAATGCAAACATGCCCCAAACACTCATCATATCAAAATTTCAAACATTGCTTGCCTGGTTCGGAGTAGTCGGGGTCTAGCTCGGTGAAGTTCGCGGTTCCGTCACCTCCTTCGGTATCTACGGTACACAAAACACACGCAGCTAACGTAAATACCGTGGGGTACAGAAAATTAATCCAAATATTTTTCAAATAAATATGATAAAAAACTAGACAAAATTTTGAAGAGGACAGAAAAATAATCACACAAAAATTCCTTTCTGTAAAAGTTATAAGAGTTTTGGTCCAAGGACACATCTGTAATGAAACAGAAAACCCTTAGGGGCCTAAGAAGAAAAGTGCGAGAAAAAGCGGTTGAGTAGAAAGCGTATTTGCGAATGCGCTTTGAAAACTATTCAAAAAACAACAGAGAGAGACGTGGCGGGTCCCACCCGTTAGGTTTGAATATTTGAAAGAGGCGGCAGAGCACGACGGTGCCCGAGAGCCGCGGTGGTCGCCGGCGGTGATCCACGGCGAGGTGGGGAGATCGGAAGGTACCTCCGTGCTCAGTGCGCCATTCCGTGTTGGTGGGTGGTGGTGGTGGTCGCCGGCGAGCACCACGTCGACGGCGGCTCTTGCTCCGGCGGACGGCGGTTCGGGTGGTCGTGGGCCTTGTCGGAGAGTGCTGCGGAGGTTAAATTCAGGTGGGGGTTAGCCTCCTAGTGGTGCCTCGAGGCTACGGGCAAGAGTAAGGCGGTGGAGGAGTTCTCACCGAAGAGAACGTTGCCGGAGCCCTAGGCGGACGGAGTTGGCCGGAGTCGAGGAAGAAGGGCCCTTCGGGGCTCTTCCAGTGGCTAGGTGGGGTCAGGTGAGGTGGTGGACTTGTGCAAGGGCGAGAGCAAGCTCGGGGGTGCTATTTATAGATGGCCCAAGGCAGTTGCCGTGAACGGATAAGTCCGGCGATTTATTCTGTGGCTGTGAGGCATTGGTCGGGGTGGTTTTAGGGTTGAGGGCCATCGTGGAGGTCAATTGGTTCAGTTTGGATGCTAAACGAGCCGTGATTGGGTGCTTTGGGCATGCTCGACGGAACGAGCAGCGGACCCGTCGGCGGGAGCACGCGTTACGTGCTTGCAGACCCGCAGCGATGGTGCCTGATCGTGCGTTGGCATGCATGAGCCACGCGGAGCGCTAGGGAGAGCTGGGCGGCGCAGAACGGTGTTGGGCTGGGGTGGTGCCTTCTGTCGACCGCCACGGGAGGTCCCGACGCCGCAGAAGACGCCGGCGAGGTTGGGCCAGGGCGCCACCGACGCCAGGTGTCGGTGTCAAAACCGGCGGATCTCGGGTAGGCGGCCCCGAACTGTGCGTCTAGGCGGATGGTAACAGGAGACAAGGGACACGATGTTTTACCGAGGTTTGGGCCCTCCTGATGGAGATAAAACCCTACATCCTGCTTGATTAATATTGATGATATGTGTTACAAGAGTGGATCTACCACGAGATCAAAGAGGCTAAACCCTAGAAGCTAGCCTATGGTATGATTGTTGTTCGTCCTATGGACTACTGACCGTCCGGTTTATATAGGCACCGGAGAGGGCTAGGGTTACACAAAAGTCGGTTACAAAGGTAGGAGATCTACATATCCGTATCGCCAAGCTTGCCTTCCGCGCCAAGGAAAGTCCCATCCGGACACGGGACGAAGTCTTCAATCTTCTATCTTTATAGTCTTGGAGTCCGGCCGATGATGATAGTTCGGCTATCCGGACACCCCCTAGTCCGGAACTCCCTTCGGCGTTGCAAGGCGGGTTCTCCTTCAAACTTCATGTTCCCGTCGAATAGTGTCTGGCTTCCTTATAAATGTTGCGCTCCTTGGCTTCTACGCCCAATAATGGCCTTCTTCCACGTGTCGTACGAATGCGAAAGGCTGGGGTATTTTTACATTTTACCCCCTAGCCATGCGAACGAGCCGCCTATAAGAGAGGCGAGGATCTAGATCCAGCTCACACCATCCTCCATCCGCAAGTTCTCATCGAAGCGCCTCTGACAAAAATCCATTCCATCATGGATAGCCGACGCGGCTCCTCCTCTCGCTCCCAGCCCTAAGCCAGGAGATTGGGGAGATGCTCAGTTCCACACATGAGCTAGTGGCACTCCAAACCGAGGGATATCTTCCCAGCTTTCATGGTTCGGTTTGAGCCGGACTAGCCACCTACAAGGGTGGAAAGCGGTGAGAGCGTCCCCAACCCTTCAAAGGGGAGCGGGTATGCTTTGTCCCCTATCTAATAAGGGGACTCGGATTTCCCATACATCCGCTTTCTCCGGGGCTCCTAGAGTTCTACGGACTCGGCTTCACCACCTCACGCCCGCCTCCACTTTGCACATCGCGAAGCCGTAGCTCTTTGTGAGCTGTTCTTGGGCATCGAGCCCCATTTTGCGCTGTGGAAGAGATTGTTTTGTCTCGTACCCCGTTCTCATGAGGGGTCGATATATCAAGTGGTAGTCGAAATATGGCGCATCACGGGACGGATATCTATCCGGCACCCGAAGAAGGCATCCAAGAACTGGCCTTGGAATGGTTCTACATGGAGGACGCCCCTCTGCGGATCCAGTTCGGATCGGCCTCCGGAGTTCAACAATGCTCCCTTGAAGAAACGCTGAGTTGGCGCCCTTGAGCCCTCAACGGGAAGATGATAGGAGCGTCCATTATCTGATGGGCCGGATTAGGTTACCGGCCCACTCCGGATTGACCATGATTGGAGTCATGGCCACGTGCATTATGCGAGGGGTGCAGCCACTCCAATATAGGGGCCACCCTATGTAGGATTTCAACGGGGAGGATGACGCCACCCGTCATGGCATAAAGGGCCGGGCTCGGCAGCCGATCTGGCAAAAGATCATGTCCGGCTTGTACAAGGGAGAGGAGGAGGACTTCCTCCGCACGAATCCGTTGAATGGATTTTCTATGAATAACCCTCGGAGCTGGGTAAGCGGATGTTCATCTACCCGATCCATACTTTTAAAGTCAAGTATCTTACTCTGTGATTTCGATGCAGGAGCTGCGCCGGGACGTGGAGGGCATACGAAGCCTAACTCCACAGCCCGAGGATCCGGAACGATCCTTTGATCCGACCTCTGAAGAGGATCCGGACATAAAGGTGGAGCTGATTGACGGGGTGTTCCACCAACGTAGCATAGACAATGCCCTAGTCGCCATTACGGCTGACTACCCCGGTTTGTTTCCGGCCTCCCAGGTGACTACGACCGAGGTCTTGACACCATCATTTGATCCACGCTCAATTCTGACCATCCCATACTGATGGTGCATCGCAGGAGGTGCCTTTAAGGCGGGAAGCCGAAACCGCGGCCGACCAACAAGGGTCGATCCGGCCCAGCGGCGGAAGAGGAGTGCGACGCGAATGAACTTGTCGCCAACGATGCGAGCACCGCTATTTTTAAGGGAAGGATCCCCAGGAGGTATATTAATGCTCATAACTTTTCTAGAAAGAGCGCTCGCCGGACAGTGTCCGGAGAGGTTGCCAATCAAGCCCCCGCCAGCCATCCAACGCATGGTCCGGGAGGGGAGGCGAATACAAGGCATGAGCCGGATGCTCCTCCGACGGAGGATGCCGACAGGCTGTCCGCCACCCGGTCTGAGGCGGAGAGCGCCATGAATCACCGGCGTCGCCGGACAGTTCTTCATGACGCTTGTTTCTCCCCGGAGGCGTTAAATGCCTTTGATGCGGGAAACGCGCACCTCCGTGCCGCTCAAGATGGGTTAACCAGAGCCACGGAGCAGTATGGGAAAGACATACGGGTAAGTAATTTTAATAGTTATATATGGCAGTATCCCCCGAGACTTAAAATAGTTGAAATAACTGATTTAAGGATCAATTATTATGCAGGATCTTACGGAGAAGAATACCCATCTATCCCAGGAGCTCCTAGAGTGCAAGGCCCAACTTGAGGCCGCACTGGCCACCACAGGGGGAGCCACAGAGACCCCCATTGGTAAGACGTACTTTGAAAAGATAATTATTTAACAAAGTGCGGCGTGAATCTGACAATAATATTGCAGAGGGCGCCGAACTAGATCCGGACAAGCAACAGCTACTGCGTCGACAAAATTTGGCGAGAGGGTGCTATGAAGGTGCAGCGGAGAGAAACAAGCTCCAAGATGCCCACACCCAGCGAGGAGAAGAGCTGAAAGGTGTTCGGGCCTAGCTGTCTGCAGCTCCGTGAAGGAGAATCAGACTTCGTCGCGGCATTTATAGTAAGTGCTTGAACAAATTCCTTTGAAAAGAAGAATTCGGCGAGGAAGTCGATTGACAGAAATATGTCTTTAGGTGTGCTCACAGGTCGCCCTGCGGAGGAAATGCCTGGGTCAACGGGTGACCAACTTCCCGAGCTGGTGCAATTGCTCGAACATGTTCGGCAGGCGATGAGTGGTGTCGTTCATGCTTTATGGCCATCCGTCTCCCTACCCGAGGGCCTTGGTGAGCTTGCTGAGAAGCTTCAGGGAGCACGGCGACGGCTCCGTTTGTGGAAGATATCGGCCTGCCGTCAGGGCCCAGGGAGGCCTGGGCCATGGTGAAGACACGTTACCCGAAGGCTGACCCAAACCACATGGCCGAGGTCGGACCTGCGGGGCCTGATGGGAAGGAGATCCCTGTGAGCTTGATGTACGGCCAAGTAGAACTGGCCGTGAAATATTCCCAACAGGACTGTAAATTAGACAGCCTGTTAGATGGGATTGAGGAGGAGTACAATCGGTCGATTTGTGATGTAATTTGAAATGACATGTAAAATGCCTTCTAGCCGGATTGTAGATCGTTTGTCTTTGCGGACCGTTTCGGTTCAACCTCGGGACCCAACAGTCCGGAGTGTGTCCGAATACCCTTACGGTAATAAAAGAACCGGGGCATGCATGGAGACAAGGCGTCGGGGTCATAATTGCTTTATCAGACAAGTGCCCAACTAGTTATGTTATATTACATGGTTAGTAAGAAACATCTTCCAGGGAGAATAGTTAGTTAAGGGTTCCTTTCCACAGGAGGCATGCCCTAAAGTGCAATGCGGACTGCGAAAATAGCAGAAAAAGCATCTGGGGCAGATAAATAAGTAAGCAATAAATCATCTTTCAAGTCACCGACCGAATATTCTCTTAAGAACGCTAGCTTCGGCTTCACCCAGTCGAGGTACACATCCGTCGACCAGCGGTAGCAATCGCAGAGGTGCTCCCTTTACCTCCTAGCCGAACAATCGGAACGTAGGGTATGCACAGGAGCCAGGCAACCCAGCTTGGCCAAAACTTAAGTCTTATCGATGCATACAATGGTGAATAAAAGGTACATGCGGAAGTATGACACATGTATTGGGCATGAAGCCCGTATGAATAAGCTTCTGTTGAAGAAGCCCCCAGGTATAATGAGTGCCAGGAGCACATCAAGTGTGTGCGAACAAAGCGCAAATCAGCCTATAAAAGGTATGGAAAAGTGGGAAGAAGGAGGGGACAAGAGAGGCGGTAAAAAATATAAAAAGGTGGGCCGGGAGTGAGACGAACTCGAGTCGGCGTTAAGCGTAGAATCTTGAGGAGGCGGGCTGCGTTCCATGGGTTTGGCTCGAGTCGGTTGTCGACGCAGCGTTAGTATCTGGTATGCTCCGCCGGTCAGGACTTGGTCGATGATGAAGGGACCTTCCCACTTGGGCTTAAGTTTGTCCTTTTCTTGTCCGTGAGGCGTAGAACAAGTTCCCCAACATTGTAAGTTTTGGCCCGTACTTATCTGCTTTGATATCTTGAGCACTGCTGGCGATAAAATGCGGAACGAGCCTTTGCCACGTCCTGCTCCTCCTCTAAGGCGTCCAAACTGTCCTGCCGATCCAACTCGGCTTCTCTTTCTTCGTACATGCGCACACGAGGTGAGTCATGAATTATATCGCATGGCAGAACTGCCTCTGCGCCGTATACCATGAAAAATGGTGTGAATCCAGTAGTTTGGTTTGGCGTGGTCCGCAGCCCCCAGAGTACGGAGTCGAGATCCTCTACCCAGTGCGTGTTAGATTCCTTGAGGGACCGCACTAGTCTGGGTTTAATGCCGCTCATGATTAGACCATTTGCTCGCTCGACTTGACCGTTAGTTTGGGGGTGATAGACTGAAGCGTAATCAAGCTTGATGCCCATGTTTTGCAGAGTTTAACCTCGTCGGCCGTGAAGTTCGTGCCGTTATCATTGATGATGCTATGGGGACGTAAAGCGATTGTACTACCCTGGATATGAAGTCTATCATCGGTCCGGATTCTGCCGTTTTAACCGGCTTGGCCTCAATCCATTTGGTGAATTTGTCCACCATGACCAATAAGTATTTGTGCTTGTGGGTTCCCCCTTTAAGGGGTCCAACCATGTCAAGCCCCGGACCATGACGGCCGGGTAATGGGTATAGTTTTGAGGGCGGTGGGTGGCATGTGGCTCCCCGATTAGCAAAGAGCTGGCAACCGACGCATCGTTGGACTAAGTCTGAGCATCTGCCCGGGCTGTCGGCCAATAAAATCCTGTATGGAAGGCCTTGCCTACAAGGGCCGGGCTGCGGCGTGGTGCCCGCCGAGTCCGGCGTGAATTTCAGCCAGAGATTTCGCCCTTCCTCTTGGAGATACACCTTTGAAGGACTCGGTTGTGCTTTTCTTATAAAGTTCTCCCTCATGGACCTTGTAGGCTTTAGATCGCGAACTATGCAGCGGGCCTCATTTTGGTCTTGAGGAAGTTCCTGCCGCATTAAGTAGGGTAGGAATGGTTACATCCCAGGGCAATTACTGCCATTATTTCGTGAGCTGAAGGTGTTATTTCATTGGCTGAGCCGCCGATTGTGTCGAGAATGGTGCGAGTTAGGTGATGCGGTGGCTCGGATTGTTATTTCCGGCCTCCTCTTCCCATAATCTGGATGGCTTAAAGAGCCGTTCGGGAAGATGTTTGGAGGACGGCGTCTCGTTTCAGCGCCGATGCGTGCTAACACGTCTGCTGCTGGTTATTATCCTGGGCTACATGGTGGAATTCGAGTCCTTGAACCGAGCTGACATTTTAGGACGGCGTTGCGATGGCTGCCATTTTTGGATCTTTGGCGTCAAAGTCTCCATTTACTTGGGATATTGCGAGATTTGAATCCCCGCGCACCTCTAGGCGTTGAATGCCCATGGAGATTGCCATCCGGAGGCCATGTAGAAGGGCCTCGTATTCGACTGCGTTGTTGGAGTCCATGTACATTATTTGAATGCGTATTGGATTGTGTCTCCAGTTGGGGAAGTCGGACGGCCTTGACCCCAAAGCCAGCCAACATTTTGGAACCGTCGAAATGCATGATCCGGTTAGATGCAGCGCCGTATTCTTTAGGGAGTTCGGCTTCGGTCCATTCGGCGACGAAGTCAGCTAGAACCTGCGACTTTATAGCTCGTCGTGGTTTGTAGGTTATGTCAAATGGTAAGAGCTCGATAGCCCATTTTGCAATCCTGCCCGTTGCGTCACGATTGTTTATAATATCGTTGAGAGGTACTTCGGAGGCCATCGTTATTGAACACTCTTGAAAGTAGTGTCGCAGCTTCCGGGATGCCATGAACACCGCATACGCTATCTTTTGATAATGTGGGTACCGAGATTTGCATGGAGTTAGAACAGTGGATACGTAGTACACTAGTTTGCGAAGAGGGAATCTGTGCCCTTCTGTTTCTCGTTCAACGACGAGTACCGCGCTGACAACTTGATGTGTTGCTGCGATATATAATAACATAGGTTCGCCCAGGTTGGGCGCGCCGTAACCGGATTTGTTGCCGATGACCTTTATTTCTTCGAGTCCGGCTGTGGCAGCATCCGTCCATTCGAAATGTTCGCCCGAGGAGGCGGTAGAGAAAGAGCCTTTTCTCCCAAGCGGGAGATGAAGCGACTTAAGGCCGCCACGCATCCGGTTAGTTTTTGTATCTGCTTGGCGTCTTTTGGAATATCCAATTGTGACAGAGCTCGGATTTTTGCCGGGTTTGCTTCAATTCCTCTACGGATACGATGAAGCCCAAGAGCTTTCCGGCTGAAATGCCGAAGACGCATTTTCCGGATTGAGCTTAATGTCATATGCTCGGAGGTTGTCGAATATCAACCTCAAGTCTTCTACTAGAGCTCCGGCGTGTTTGGTCTTGACGACCACATCGTCTACGTATGCCTCTCTTGTTTTGCCTATCTGGGTAGCAGGACATGTTTGAATCATGCGCTGATATGTTGCGCCGGGCGTTTTTGAGTCGAAGGGCATTGTGTTGAAGCGAGAATGGCCCATATGGAGTAATGAATGTCGTTGCGGCCTGATCTTTCTCCTCCATCTTGATTTGATGGTATCCGGAGTATGCGTCGAGGAAGCACAATGAATCGTGCCCTGCGGTAGCATCGATGATTTGGTCGATGTGAGGGAGGGGGAAAGGGTCCTTTGGACAGGCCTTGTTAAGGTCTTTAAAATCGACGCAGGGGCGCCAGGATTTGTCCTTTTTTGGTACCATTACTAGATCGGCTAGCCAGTCCGGATGTTTTATATCTCTGATGAATCCGGCATCTAAGAGTTTGGCTAGCTCCTCTCCCATTGCCTGTCTTTTGGGTTCGGAAAATCGCCGAAGAGCTTGTTTGATCGGCTTGAATCCTTTTAGGATATTTAGGTTGTGCTCTGCCGACTGCGTGGGATTCTGGCATGTCACGAAGGGTGCCAGGCAAAATGTCCCAATTTTCCCGAAGGAATTCTCGTAGTGCGGCTTCGACATCAGGACTTAATTGTGCCCCAATGGAGGCCGTCTTTGTGGGGTCCGTTGGATGGACCTGAATTTTGACTATCTCGTCTGCTGGTTTAAAAGAGGTGGACTTGGACCTCTTATCGAGTATCACATCGTCCCTATCCACCGTGGAGCGCAGCGTAGTTAGTTCCTCTGCCGCTAGGGCTTCGGACAAAGCCTCTAGGGCCAGTGCGGCTATCTTATTTTCAGCGGAGTGTCGTATCTGGATCACTGGCGAGAGTGATTATCCCATTGGGTCCGGGCATTTTGAGCTTCATGTACCCGTAGTGGGGTATAGCTTGGAAGATTGTGAATGCCTCTCGCCCTAACAAAGCGTGATATCCGCTGCCGAATGGGGCCACTTGGAACGTGACCTCCTCGGACCTGTAATTGTCCGGTGAGCCGAACACTACATCTAGTGTGATTTTTCCTGTGCAGCGTACTTCTCGACTAGGGATTATCCCTCTGAAGGTTGTGCTGTTTCGCTCAATGCGGCTCCAATCAATTTCCATTTTTGAAGGGTTTCCTCATAGATGAGGTTTAATCCGCTGCCGCCATCCATGAGTACCTTAGTAAGACGAAAAGCGTCCACTATCGGACTGAGGACCAATGCGGCTGGTGCTCTAGCTGTTGAGAATTTAGGTTCGTCGCTGGCGTTGAAGGTGATAGCCGTGTCGCTCCATGGATTTGTTGTTGCTACTTGGTAGACTTCGGCGAGGCTGCGGATTGTTCGTTTCCTCATGTTATTTGATGCGAAAGTCTCAAGACTGTTAATACCGTCTTTGGTACTGCTGTGTTGGTTGCCCGGGCTAAAAAGCCTACGCCACTTTTGGCCAGCTGCCGTAGTATCCAACACGCTCGAAGGCTGTGTGTTGGAGTGGCGCCCTCCGTACTGTGGATTTTGCAGGGTCCGTTGAGCCATCCCTCCAGTACGGTTCCGTACCCCTTAGGGGGTTTTTGCTTTTTGGTTTTTAACCCAGGTGCTTGAGTATGAAGCACCCTTTTATTTCGGACTGGGTTTGTATTCAGGGCCGGATTGTCCCAAAACCTAGTTTCGGTTTTCCAGGCACTCTCCATCGCGCAATATTTTTGTACGATGGTCGCTAGGTCGGTGAGGCGTGAAACTTCGCGACGACTGATGGCGTTTATGATTCCCTTGTCCGTGCAATTGTTGCAGAAGATTGAAATCGCGCTTTCTTCACGGCAGTCCTTTATCCTGTCCATAACCAGGAGGAATCTGGCCCAGTAATGATGTACTGTTTCATCGGGCTCTTGCTGTATTTGAGATAGATCGCTTATGTTAGGGTGGGCGGGTGGAATCAAGTTCGGAACCGCGCGGTCCGAGGCTCAAAGGCCAAGAAGCTTCGGATTCGGAAGCTTGGTTTCTTGGCGCTTTCCAAAGAAATCTGGTCCGATGCCTGGCTTTAGGTTCAGTATTTGATTAGCGTCCGTCCCTCCGCGGGTATCCGCCATGGAGGGATTGGAATCCGGACATAGTTGGATTTTAACATAGAAGAAGAGTCGCCGCATTGTTCCTCTACCACGACAACGTGGTGGGTAACCTGGGGAGAGTTAATTTATCTCAGATCGGTTTTAAGCCCAATCTGATCGTAGTCGGTAGTGACTCCCAGGGCGGCGATGCGATCCAAGAGCTCGTTTACGAAGGAGAGCTCAATCGGATCTAGCTGCTCGGCGAATTCCGAGCTGACGTGAAGATCGCTTTTAATGACTTGAGAGGTCATTGTCGGGGCGGTGGCCGAACAGGCGGTCATGAGAAAACCGCCTAGCCGGATAGTCTGGCCGGCGGCCAAAGCTCCCTTGACGACGGCGCCGTCTTTAAAGACGGGAAAAGGCATCCTTCCTGATGGTGACGGCACAGAGGAACTCTCAATGAAAGCACCAATGTCGGTGTCAAAACCGGCGGATCTCGGGTAGGGGGTCCCGAACTGTGCGTCTAAGCGGATGGTAACAGGAGACAAGGGACACGACGTTTTACCCAGGTTCGGGCCCTCTTGATGGAGGTAAAACCCTACGTCCTGCTTGATTAATATTGATGATGTGTGTTACAAGAGCGGATCTACCACGAGATCAAAGAGGCTAAACCCTAGAAGCTAGCCTATGGTATGATTGTTGTTCGTCTTATGGACTACAGCCGTCCGGTTTATATAGGCACCGGAGAGGGCTAGGGTTACACAAAAGTCGGGTTACAAAGGTAGGAGATCTACATATCCTTATCGCCAAGCTTGCCTTCCACGCCAAGGAAAGTCCTATCCGGACACGGGACGAAGTCTTCAATCTTCTATCTTCATAGTCTTGGAGTCCGGCCGATGATGATAGTTCGGCTATCCAGACACCCCCTAGTCCGGAACTCCCTCACCAGGAATGAGCCAAGCGCTCGTGTGGTGCTCCGGACAGAGAGGAGGGACTGTGAGCAACGTGCCAAGTGCACTGTCGACGTGTGACTGAATTCTGACAAGGAGAAAGCGACCTTTGAACTCTGAAACTGAATATTTACGAAGCTGCAAGAAAACAAAGGCCGGCTGTGTGTTCGACGTAATGATTTTGGCATGTGGGAGTTTCTCCTTGAGCTGATTTTTGGTGGAGGGCCTCTCATTGCATCTAGAGGCTGCCAGAATTTTTGTGGAATTTTGGAGCAGAGAAGATATGAATTTCACCAAATTTGACAAATCTGGTCCAAACTTGCAGAGACTGAAATTTGAAATTTTTTAAAAGAAGAGGAGTGGATCTTGATTGTTCTAGGTTGTGGGTACCAAGGACTATCCAGGGGAGTTGGTTTGAGGTCAAAGCTCAATTGCAATTAGGTACTTGCTTTGCAAATCACCTAGGCTCAAAATAATGGACAGAAAAGATTTGGGAGGAGAAATAAATGAAATAAAATTCAGAAAAGGATCGAACCTGTTGAGACAGATTGTTTGGATTGCCCCAAAGTGGAAGGAGAGATTTTTGGGAAGATTTTACCATGTGGTGCATGGTAAAATCATGAGTGGTTTCAATATTGGAGAAGATGCAAAACTCCTAGGGTTTCCTTTTTGAAAAGAAAATAAAATCCAAAGATTTTGAAATTTTGAGAAGAGGGCAATCAGAAGAAAAGTTAAAAAAAAAAACCAAACACCAGATTTGAAGGAGATGCCAAAATAAAATACTTGCTAAAGAGAAAAAGTTTTTGAGAGAGAGATTTTTGGAAGGGTTTAAATGACCTTCTTCAAATCCAATAAAGTTTTTGAAGAAAACCAAAAGAACATTTTTGGAGTGTCACACAGAGTCGGTTACAATGGTAGGAGATCTACATATCCGTATCGCCAAGCTTGCCTTCCACGCCAAGGAAAGTCCCATCCGGACACGGGACGAAGTCTTCAATCTTGTATCTTCATAGTCTTGGAGTCCGGCCATGACGATAGTCCGGCTATCCGGACACCCCCTAGTCCGGGACTCCCTCACACATGCTGGTACAATCCCCAGGATCCCTACTCAGAAGCAATCTCGTCTGCCGAAATTTGGAAATTGACATCAAGGGCATCAAGTTTCCAACCTCGTTGATAATCATCGACTCCAACAAATTGGATGTCATTCTGGGCATGCATTGGTTAACTCAATAACAAGTCTGCATCAGCTGTGTGACCAGAGAGGTTACCCTGAAAAATATGGAAGGTCGCACCACAAGTTTTTATGCCCGCAAGCGCATACCCACAAAGGATATGGTCTTCGCAGCAGTGGCAGAAGAAGTGGAATTAATTCATGTGGCCAGTGAGTATCCAGATGTATTTCCTGAAGAATTACTAGGCATGCCACCAGACCAAGAATTGGAATTCGCAATTGACTTGGTGCCTGGAACCACTCCGATACATAAGAAATATTATCGGATGCCTTCCTCAGAATTGGTGGAGTTGAAGAAACAACTGGATGCGATGCTGCAGAAAGGATACATGCATCCAAGCTCTTCACCATGGGGATCACTAGCGATCTTCATGGACAAAAAGGATGGCAGTCTACGAATGTGTGTAGACTACCGACAGCAGAATGACGTCACCATTAAAAACAAGTATCCCCTGCCGAGGATTGACGATCTGTTTGATCAACTCAGTGGGGCCAAAGTGTTCTCAAAAATTGATTTGAGGACTGGATATCATCAACTCAAGATAAAGGAGGGAGATATTCCTAAGATCGCGTTCACCACTCGGTACGGTCTTTATGAATACACCATTATGTCCTTCAGCCTCACCAACGCCCTGCCTTCTTTATGCATATGATGAACAAGGTGTTTATGGACTTCTTGGATAAATTTGTGGTGGTATTCATTGATGACATCCTCATTTACTCCAAGAACAAGATGAACACGAGGAGCATCTTCGAGCAGTTCTGCAAAGGCTTTGCGACCATTAGCTTTATGCCAAATTCAGCAAATGTGAGTTCCGGCTCCAACAAGTGGGATTCCTCGGGCATGTCCTCTCGGCAGAAGGAATCTCAGTGGACCCAAGCAAGGTAAAGGATGTACTTGATTGGTCCGCACCCACAACAGTTTCAGAAATCCGGAGTTTTCTTGGCCTAGATGGATATTATCGCCGTTTTATCGAAGGCTTCTCGAAGATCCCCAAGCCAATGCCTGAGCTTCTTAAGAAGTATAAGAAGTTTGTATGGACTGAGGACTGCGAACGAAGTTTCAACGAGTTAAAAACCAGGCTGACCTCAACACCAGTATTAACTCTTCCAGACATCTACCGCGGTTTTGATGTCTATTTCGACGCATCCAGAAGAGGACTGGGGTGTGTACTCATGAAAGATGGCAAGGTGGTGGCTTATGCATCTCGACAACTGCGGCAACACGAAGGAAACTACCCTACTCATGATTTGGAATTGGCCGCGGTGGTGCATGCTTTGAAGATCTGGCGACACTATCTGATTAGAAAGAAGTGCCAGATATTCACCGACCATAAGAGTCTCAAGTATATATTCACTCAGCCCGATTTGAACCTTCGACAGCGAAGATGGCTCGAATTGGTTAAGGACTATGACCTCGGGATAAATTATCACCCGTGCAAAGCTAATGTGGTGGCTGACGCCCTCAGCTGCAAACCAGCCAACCTTAACGCGCTAATGGATTCTTTGCCTCCTGAGGTTTATGAAGAAAACATGCAGCTCAATTTGGTAATCACCAACGCCCGTATTGCCAATATATTGGAAGTTGCCCGTACTCTCGAAGAAGAAATCCGTAGCGCGCAAGCAAATGATGAAAGGTTAAAGATATATGTTCAGAAGATGCACCACGGGCGTGCACCGGACTTCTCTATGGATCAGCAAGGCTCGCTAAGATTTCGAGGAAGACTCTATGTACCCAACCAAGGGAGTCTTAAGAAGAAAATATTGGCCGAAGCGCATGAAGCACCATACTCAATTCATCCTGGTGGTACCAAAATGTATGAGGACCTTCGTTAGGTATTTTGGTGGGATGGAATGAAGAAAGACATCGCATACTTTGTGGCCTGTTGCGGCGTATGCAATAAGGTAAAGGCGGAACATAAAAAACCGCCGGACTCCTCCAACCTCTGCCGGTATCCCAATGGAAATGGTATGACATCTGCATGGACTTCATCACCGGACTACCAAGGTCTCATAGAGGAAACGACACAATATGGGTCATAGTGGACACCTTAATGAAGGTGGCACACTTCCTTCCTATCCGGACCACATACCGTGCAAATCAACTTGCACAGCTGTATGTGTCAAGAATCGTTAGTCTGCATGGAGTACCCAAGACTATCACCTCCGTCCGGGGATCTCTCTTCACCTCCGCATTTTGGTCCTGACTACATCAAGCCTTGGGGACCGCTTTGAAATACAGCACGACCTATCATCCTCAGACAGATGGACAGACTGAGCGAGTAAATCAAATACTCGAAGATATGCTCAGGGCATGTACATTGGCCCAAGGAACCAAGTGGGAAGACTGTCTGCCCTACGCCGAGTTTTCCTACAACAACAGTTTCCAGGCCAACTTAAAGATGTCACCCTATATAGACCTGTATGGCCGGAAATGCTGCACTCCATTGAACTGGTCTCAAATCGGAGACAACCGCATTTTTGGGACTGACTTAATGCTCGAAGCAGAGAAGAAAGTCAAGGAAATCCGCGAGAGACTGCAATTGGCCAAATCTCGACAGAAGAGCTACTATGATGCCAAACATCGTCAGATCAGCTTCGAACCCGGAGAACACGTATATCTCTGAGTCACCCCAATGAAAGGAGTCAAGAGGTTCCAGACCCGCGGAAAATTGGCACCTAGATATATCGGTCCATTCCCCGTCATGGCCAGAGTTGGTACGGTTGCATATCCGTTGGAATTGCCACCGGAACTGTCAGAAGTACACAACGTGTTTCACATATCACAGCTAAGATGTATCTCGCCACCGGAGAAAAGGACCGATATGGCAGAGATAGAATTGGCTAAGGATTTGACTTATGAGGAAAAGCTAATCAGAATATTGGATCAGACAGAAAGGGTCACACGCATCAAAGAAAGAAGGTTTTACAACGTTCAGTGGGAGCACCACACCGAAGAGGAAGCGACCTGGGAAAGAGAGGAATTTTTAAGGACTGGATACCCAGAATGGTTTTCCCATGCAACCGAATCTCGAGGACGAGATTCATCTTAAGTGGGGGAGGTTTGTGACAGCCCGGATTTTGCCTTCTCTCATTTTCCGGACCTGTCTTCTCTCTCTTTTCCGGACATGGTTTTTATCGTGCTTTTTTCCCTGATTTGATTTAGATTTTGGAATCATTTCAAATGGACTTGTCACTTGGGCATATCCTTGGCTTTCACCCGAGTGACCTATCTTCTCAAAATAATCAAATGAATATTTTTCATAAAAGAAAAATATTCATTTTTCTCTCTGAAACTCACTTCAGCAAATTGTGCTCCAAAGCAACCCAATTTTTCTTGCTCAGAAAAATCTAAGATAATTCCTAAATATTCTTAGAACCTTGGCACACCTTCCCATGCAAAAAATATTGCACCACTTTTTGGAATAATTTTACTGTAGAAAATCATTTCTATTCTGGCCCAAACTTCCAGTTTGTACAGCAAGTACATTTTTCCTTTAGCTTTTAGCCTTGATCTTTCTTGAGCTTAAACACCCTCCTAAGAAACCCTAAACCCCGGGAGATCAGACCTAATGGCCTGCTAGAAGGTGGCCAAACTTGGCGACCAAGTTTCTGAACAGAAACTTGTCAGCTTAGTAGAGTCAAGTCTGGTCAGCCTGGGCATGAACCATCACCTCTCCTAGACTAAACATTGCACGGTCGAGCGCATAGACAAGGTTTGGCCTCTCCTGGGCGTCGTTTTGACCATGCCAGCTTGGTGACCGCGCGAGGATACGACGCCTGGCAGCGTCTCGACGCGCTCAGGCTGGCGCCTTGCCCTCTGTTTCGTGCGTGATTGTTCCAGCACTCGCCGCCGACTGCCGCACGACGCCACAAGCCCCGACCCATCACCCTTGACCGCTCCCTGGCGCTCGCCGACGCCGGAGCCGCTGCAGCAAGCACAGGCGCATCGCGGCCAAAACGCCACAGTGCTCGTGTGCACTTGTCCACTTCCCCAACCGCCTCCTGTGCTCGTCCGCGAGCTTGGGCAAGCTCCTGCGTTGACGCTGAGCCTTTGCCCCCTCGTCGTGGAGCTTCTCGTCGCCGTTCGCCGCGTGTCCAGAGAGCTCCGGCAGCGACACGTTCCCCCCTTGCTCCAGCTATATTAAGCAACACCGACTCAAATCCTGGCCAAGCACCACTCCACACCATCCCCACGAACACGTAGAACGACCGCAGCTTGGTCGGGCAAGCCTCTGGCCGTCACCTCGACAAGAGGACTCCGGCGATCCTCGCAGGCCAGCCGCCGCTCTCCAGGGCCTCTCGAGCTCAAGAAGCTGCTTGGGCGGGGCCTTGGTGGTCCGTCGGTGCTGCCTGGGCGCCGCCAAGCCCTCGGAGCCACCCCTAGCCATCGTCTTCAACCTCGCCGGCGAAACCCGTCCGCCACCTTTGTTTGTGAGCTCAACCACGAGCAGCTCCATCCACCTCTCGCCAAGCCACGGGTACGGGCAGGTGTGCCTCGAGCCCCGCTTCAATCCTATCCCTCTAGCCTAGCCCCAAACCCCCTCGTCGCCGATGCAAGCTCCGGCGAAGCTCCGCCTCTCTTTGATCTCGCCCCCTCTCTCTCGGCCTTGGGACCCACTGTCGGTCTCACCACTGCGCTGGCTGATGCAGTGGAGGCGTATTTCTGTTTTACGCCTTCGACGTCACCCCCAGGATTTCTGTTTAATTCAAATATAATTCAGAAATTTGACCAAACTTTGACCAGCCACCATTTCTAAACCATAAGTCCAAATGATTTGATTCTTTTTGCAATGTCTTTTTTTCAGAAACTCTAGCAGCACACCAAAGGGTGGATTTTTCCTTGCTGTCTAGAATTTATGTGTTTTGACATTTATTTTTATGGGTTTAAATTCTTTTTCAGAAGGAGAAGCTTGTCTTGAAGCAAACCAAGAGGGGTGTGATCCTCCTCTACACTAAGGTAAGCCACACCAGCATTTGGATGGTGTTATTTCAATATCTATGATTTTCTACTTGAATATGAGTGTTTATTTGCATTTAAAATTTGATAAATAAATTTGGTTAATTTCTAGTTACTTTACCATGCTTGATATGCCTGTTTTGAATTCTTGGTTGAATGCATGAACTTGTTTGGCTAAGTAGAGTAAGATTTTGCACTATGCATATTGCTATGGAAATTAATGGTAGTTAATTTACTAAGTGATAGTTTCATTTAAATAAAGAACTAATAAAAATATTGCTTGGTAAAATAAAATGAGTTATAACCAGAGAAGTTTTGGTTATAAGTGTTGCAAGATGTATTATGTTGTTAAGTTGGATCCATGAATTTAAGTTGTTTGCTTTGCATGACGAGTAGTGCATTATATCACGTTGCTCATAAAAAGTTTTTATCAAAGCTAAACTTGATTAAGTTCAACTTGAATATGATGTTGATCACATCATGGTGCCACTGAATCGGGTTTTTAATTCAATGCGACGACATTTACCTTGTGGGAAGGTCGTGATTCGGTCATTTGTTGTGGCTCTCACCGGTGCCAACCGCGAGGGAAGGTTATGGGCGTGCATACCCTGGCCCAGTAGGCAGACATAACCTTGTGTGCTCGTTTTTGTTTTTATGGTACCTTGTCCCCGTTTGGGACCGTTTTTCCACGGCGGTGGCCATTGGTGTGTTTGGTAGACATGGGGCCACCCAAGACCTAGCCCGGAGAGGGAGTTGGTCGGAGTGGCCGGGGAGAGTGCATGACAAAGGGAGGGTTTCGTCGGAATACTTTGGTCCACCCGAATGGGAATGCGAGGCCAGGTGTTCCGTAGTGTGGGCAAAGTGCGCTACCTCTGCAGAGTGTATTTAATCAATCCATAGCTGCGTCCTCGGTTATGGGCATAACTCGTGAGTAAGTCACACCATGGATCGACTTTTCTAATAAATTTTTGCAAACTAATTGATTGTTGCGATGCATTGGTTCGTGATGGATCGTGAACTCTTGAGGTGTTCGTGAGTGATTGGATTCAGGTGTGACCCCGGTATGGTCACCGTTTGGTTACGAGTTAACCGGCTAGTAAGCGAGTCCATGAGACTCGGAGCATGCATGGTTTGCATTGCATTTGTCGTTTTTCTTGCATTAAATTAACCTGATTAATTATCATGATATTGTCTATCATCGTGCTTATGTTTGTTGTGAGCTTGCAAGTACATTCAATGTACTGACCTGGCGTGTTATGCCCGCTTTCAGGCAAGCCGGTTCGCATCGGAGTGCATCGCGTGTCTAGGCCGTGTCCACGTTGGTGTCCCTGTGCTATGGATTGCCACCTCGTTGTTCTTCCGCTGCCGCGTAGTTCGTGTGATCGAGGCCCCGTCATGTTCATTAAATAATGTACATACTGTCCAGCAGCACCGTGCGTGCCGCTTGGCCTCGTATCTCGATGTAATATCAGACCGATGTAATCCGCTAGCATCAATAAAGCGGTTGTTTTTGTACCATGTTGTTGTTTATTGCCATAAGAATCGATCTCTGGGCTGGCAATGCAGGGTAAACCGGTTGCTCTGAGCCGAGGTGCCACATCTTGGTGAGCGTAAGAAAATTTTTGTTTCCCATGCAATGTTCCACAATAGTGGTATCAGAGCTACGTCTATGTGTAGATGACATCACGAGTAGAACACAAAGGAGTTTGTGGGCGTTGATATTCAAATTGCTTCCTTCCTTGGTCTTTTCTTAATTCAGCGGTGTTGTGGGATGAAGCGGCCCGGACCAACTTTACATGTCCACATACATGAGACCGGTTGCATCGACAGACATGTGACTTTGTTGCATAAAGATGGCTTGCGGGTGTCTGTCTCTCCCACCTTAGTTGAATTGGATTCGACGAAGGCGGTCCTTGTAGAAGGTTAAATAGCAACTTGTATATCATCGTTGTGGTTTTGCGTAGGTAAGAATCGTACTTATTAGATACCCATAGCAGCCACGTAAAACATGCAACAACAATTAGAGGACGTCTAACTTGTTTTTGCAGGGTATGTTCTGATATGATATGGCCAATGACATGATGAAATATATTTGATGTATGAGATGATCATGTTTGTAATAGTTAATATTGACTTGCATGTCGATGCATACGGCAACCGACAGGAGCCATAGGGTTGTCTTTTATTATTGTATGACCTGCGCGTAAATCATTAAGCGCTATGTAATGCTTTACTTTATCGCTAAGTGGTAGCAATATTAGTAGAAGCATGGTTGGCGTGACAACCCCGATGGCGACACGATGATGGAGATCATGGTGTCATGCCGGTGACGATGGAGATCATGCCGGTGCTTTGGAGATGGAGATCAAAAGCACGTGTTTATGGCCATATCATCTCACTTATGATTTGCATGTGATGTTAATCCTTTTATGCATCTTATTTTGCTTAGGACGATGGTAGCATTATAAGGTGATCCCTCACTAAAATTTCAAGATAAAATTGTGTTCTCCCCAAGTGTGCACCGTTGTGAAAGTTCATCCTTTCAAAGCACCACGAGATGATCGGGTGTGATATACTCTACGTTCACATACAACGGATGCAAGCCAGTTTTGCACATGCGGAACACTTGGGTTAAACTTGACGAGCCTAGAATGTACAAACATGGCCTCAGAACACAAGAGACCGAAAGGTCGAGCATGAGTCATATAGTAGATATGATCAACATGGAGATGTTCACCATTGAATCCACCTCATCTCACGTGATGATCGAACTTGGGTTGGTGAATTTGGATCATGTTACACTCGGAAAACCGGGGGGATGTTGATTTGAGTGGGAGTTATTCGGTAATATGATTAATTGAACTCATTTATCTTGAACATAGTCTAAATTGTCTTTGCAAATTATGTTGTAGATCAATAGCTCACACTATAGCTCCCTGTTTTAATACATTCCTAGAGAAAGACTAAGTTGAAAGATATTGTAAGCAATTATGCGGACTATGTCCGTAGTCTGAGGATTGTCCTCACCGCTGCACAGAAGGCTTATGTCCTTGATGCACCGCTCGGTGTGCCAAACCCTCTAGCATCGTCTGTGGATGTTGTGAACATCTGGCAGACACGTTCCGATGACTACTTGATAGTTTAGTGCGCCATGCTTTATGGCTTAGAATCGGGGCTCCAAAGGCATTTTGAACGCCATGGAACATAGGAGGTGTTCCAAGAGCTGAAATTGGTATTTCAGGCTCATGCCCATGTTGAGAGGTAAGAGACCTCTGACAAGTTCTTTTCCTACAAGATGGATGAGAATATATAGCTCAGCCAGTGAGCATGTGCTCAGAATGTCTGGGTGCTACAATCGCTTGAATCAAGTGGGAGTTAATCTTCCAGATAATATAGTGATTGACAGAGTTCTCCAGACACTATCACCAAGCTACTAGAACTTTGCAATGAACTATAACATGCAAGGGATGGAGATGATCCCAGAGCAGTTCGCGGTAGGCCGCGGAGGTAGAAATCAAGAAGGAGTATCAAGTGTTGATGGTTGACAAGACCACTAGTTTCAAGAAGGGCAAGGGCAAGAAAGGAAACTTCAAAAATGGCAAGCCAGTTGCCGCTCAAGTGAAGAAACCCATGGTTGAACCCAAACCCGAGACTGAGTGCTTCTATTGTAAGGGGAACGGTCACTGCTGGTAGCGGAACTACCCCAAATACTTGGTAGATAAGAAGGCTGGCAACTTCAACAAAAGTATATTTGATATACGTGTTATTGATGTGTACCTTACAAGTACTCCAAGTAGCACCTGGGTATTAGATACCGGTTCAGTTGCTAACATTGGTAACTCGAAACAAAAGGTACAGAATAAACATAGGCTAGCTAAGGGCGAGGTGATGATGTGTGTTGGAAGTGTTTCCATGTTTGATGTGATCACCATCACACGCTCCCTCTACCTTCGAGATTAGTGTTGAATCTAGATAAATGTTATTTGGTGTCTGTGTTGAGCATGAACATGATTAGATCGTATTTATTGCAATACGGTTATTCATTTAAGTCAAAGAATAATGGTTATTATGTTTACATGGATAATACCTTCTATGGTCATGCACCCAATGTGAATGGTTTATTGAATCTCGATCGTAGTGATACACATGTTCATAACATTGATGCCAAAAGATGTAGAGTTGATAATGATAGTACCATTTTCTTGTGTAATCGCCGCTTAGGTCATATTGGTGTAAAGTGCATGAAGAACCTCTATGCTGATGGACTTTTGGAGTCACTTGATTTTGAATCACTTGACACATGCGAACCATGCCTCATTGGTAAGATGACTAAAACCCCGTTTTCTGGAACAATGGAATGGGCAAAGTGACTTGTTGGAAATCATACATGCTGATGTGTGCGGTCCGATGAGTGTTGACGCATGTGGTGGATATCATTGTTTTCTCACCTTCACTTATGACTTGAGTAGATATGGGTTTATTTACTTAATTAAGTATAAGTCTGAAACATTTGAAAAGTTCAAGCAATTTCAGAGTGAAGTTGAGAATCATCATAACAAGAAGATTAAATTCATATGATCCGATCGAGGGGGAGAATATTTGAGTTATGAGTTTGGCAATCACTTAAGACAATGTGGAATTGTTTCACAGTTGACGCCACCTGGAACACCATAGCGTAATTGTGTGTCCAAATGTCATAATCATACCTTATTGGATAGTGTGCGGTCCATGATGTCTCTTGATGATCTACCACAATCCTTTTGGGGTTATGCATTAGAGACAACTACCTTCGCTTTAAATAGGGCACCATTTAAGTCCGTGGAGATGACATCGTATGAACTGTGGTTTGGCAAGAAACCTAAGTTGTCGTTTCTTAAGGTTTGGGGCTGCAATGCTTGTGTCAAAAGGCTTCCGCCGGAAAAGCTCGAACCCAAAGCGGACAAATGCGTCTTCATAGGATACCCAAAAGAGACGATTGGGTATACCTTCTATCTCAGATCCAAAGGCAAAGTGTTTATAACCAAGAATGAGTCCTTTCTCGAGAAAGAGTTTCTCTTGAAAGAATTGAGTGAGAGGAAGATAAAACTTGATGAGGTTGTTGAACCTTTACATCAACTAGAGAGTAGCGCAGCACGGAAAGATGTTTCTATGGCACCTACGTCAGTTGTAGAGGAAGCTAATGATGATGATCATGAAGCTTCAGATCAAGTTACTGTCAAACCTCGTAGGCGGACAAGGGTACGTACAATTCTAAGTGGTGCGGTAATCCTGTCTTAGAGGTCATGCTGTTAGACAATGGTGAACCTGCGAGCTATGGAGGAGTGATGGTGGGCCCGGATTCCAACAAATGGCTAGGAGCCATGAAATCCAAGATATGCTCCATGTATGAGAACCAAGTGTGGACTTTGGTGGACTTTCCCGATGATCGGCAAGCCATTGAGAATAAATGGATCTTTAAGAGGAAGACAGACATTGATGGTAATGTCACCATTTGTGAAGCTCAACTTGTCGCAAAGAAGTTTCCGACAAGTTCAAGGAGTTGACTATGATGAGACTTTCTCACTCATAGCGATCCTAAATTCTGTTGGAATTATGTGAGCAGTTGCTGCATTTTCAATTACGAAATCTGGTAGATGGATGTCAAAACAAAGTTTCCTTGACGGTTTTTGTGAGGAAAGGTTGTATGTGATACAACCAGAAGGTTTTGGTGATCCTAAGGATGCTAAAACGTATGCAAGCTCCAGCGATCCTTCTATGGACTGGAGCAAGCATCTTAGAGTTGGATATACGCTTTGATGAGGTGATCAAAGCTTTTGGGTTCATACAAAGTTTGCAAGAAACTTGTATTTACAAGAAAGTGTGTGGGAGCACTACAACATTTCTGATAAGTATATGTGGATGGCATATTGTTGATCTAAAATGATGTAGAATTTCTGAAAAGCATAAAGGGTTGTTTGAAAGGAGTTTTTCAAAGGAAGAGCTGGGTAAAGCTGCTTACATATTGGGCAACAAGATCTATAGAGATAGATCAAGACACCTGATAAGACTTTCACAGAGCACATACCTTGAGATGATTTGGAAGAAGTTCAAAATGGATCAGTCCAAGAAGGAGTTCTTGCCTGAGTTGTAAGGTGTGAAGTTGAGTAAGACTCAAAGCTCGACCACGGTAGAAGAAAGAAAAAGGACGAAGGTCGTCCCCTATGCCTCAGCCATAGGCTCTATACGGTATGCCATGCTGTGTACCACACCTGATGTGTGCCTTGCCACATGTCTGGTAAGGGGTTATAAGAGTGATCCAGGAGTGGATCACTAGACAGTGGTAAAAATTATCCTAGGAGGAATAAGGAAATGTTTCTCGGTCATGGAGGTGATAAAGAGTTCGGCGTAAAGGGTTACGTGATGCAAGCTTTAACACCTATCAGATGACTCTGAGTAGCAAACCGGATACGTATAGTGGAGCAACCATTTGGAATAACTCCAAGTGGAGCGTAGTAGCAGCATCTACAATATGACATAGAGATTTGTGAAGTACACACGGATCTGAATGTTACAGACCCGTTGACTAAAAACCTCTCTCACAAGCATAACATGATCAAACCACATAACTCATTTAATGTTAATCACATGGTGATGTGAACTAGATTATTGACTCTTGTACACTCTTTGGGTGTTAGTCACATGGCGATGTAAACTATGAGTGTTAATCACATGGCGATGTGATGTAGTGCAAGTGGGAGACTGTTGGAAATATGCCCTAGATGCAATAAGAAATTAGTTATTATCATATTTTCCTGTTCATGTTAATCATTTATTATCCATGCTAGAATTGTATTGATTAGAAATTCAGATACATGTGTGGATACATACACAACAACGTGTCCCTAGTGAGCCTTTACTAGACTAGCTCGTTGATCAAGGATGGCTATGGTTTCCTAGCCATAGACATGAGTTGTCATTTTGATAACGGGATCACATCATTAGGAGAATGATGTGATGGACAAGACCCAAACTATAAATGTAGCATATGATCGTGTCAAGTTTATTGCTATCGTTTTCTGCATGTCGAGTATAAGTTCCTATGACCATGAGATCATGCAACTCACTGACACCGAAGGAGTACCTTGTGTGTACCAAACATCGCAACGTAACCGGGTGACTATAAAGGTTCTCTACAGGTATCTTCGAGGGTGTCTGTTGATATGGCATGGATCAAGACTGGGATTTGTCACTCCGTATGACGGAGAGGTATCTCAGGGCCCACTCAGTAATACAACATCATAGTAAGCTTGCAAACAATGTGACTAATGGGTTAGCCAAGGGATCTTGTATTACGGAACAAGTAAAGAGACTTGCCGGTATCGACATTGAACTAGGTATGGAGATACCGATGATCGAATCTCGGGCAAGTAACACACCGACATACAAAGGGAACTACATACATGATTGTTTGAATCCTTGACATTGAGGTTCGACCAATAAGATCTTTGTAGAATATTTTGGAACCAATATGGGCATCCAGGTCCCTCTATTGGTTATTGGCCATAGATTTTCTCGGTCATGTCTGCATAGTTTTAGAACCCATAGGGTCTACACACTTAACATTTGGTGACTATATAAGTATAGTTGAGTCATTATGGTGGCTACAAAGGTTGTTCGGAGTCCCGAATGAGATCTCGAAAGTGACGAGGTCCTCCGGAATGGTCCGGAGGTGAAGATTGATATATTGGATGAAGGGTATTGGAGTCCGGAATTGTTCCAGGGGTACCGGGTGATGACCAGCGTCACCAAAAGGGGTTTCAGGGGGGGGGCGACAAGTGTTGGGGGGCCCATGGGCCAAGGGGAGGGGGCAAACCAGCCCACTAAGGGGCTGAGCGCCCCCCTCACCCCATCTCACGTAACTAGGAGGGTTGAGGGAGCCCCCTAGGGTTTCCTACCTCCCTGCTTGGGGGCAAGTCACCCTGGGGGAGATCCCATATCCCCTGGCCGCCACCCCCCTAGGGGAAACCCTAGGGGCGCCATCCCTCCTCCCTTTCCCTATATATAGAGAGGTAGAGAGAGGGCAGATGCACCCCAGAGAACACATTTCCATGCCACGACGCTGCTTCTCCTCTCCCTCGCACCCCTCTTCCTATCCGTAGTGCTTAGCGAAACTCTCCTGAGATTCCACCACCACCACCTCCACCACGCCTCGTGCTGCCGGAGGAGTCGAGCTACTACTTCACCATCTCTCGCTGGATCGAGGAGGTGAAGGCATCATCAAGCCGTACATGTGTTGAACGCGGAGGTGCCGTCCGTTCGGCACTTGGATCAGGAGTTCGCGTGACGGATCGTGATTGGATCACAAAGACGTTCAACTACATCAACCGCGTTCCTTAACGCTTCCGCTTAGCGATCTACAAGGGTATGTAGATTCAATCTCTCCTCTCGTTGATGTTCATCTCCTAGATTGATCTTGGTGAGCATAGGAATTTTTTTGTTTCCCATGCAACGTTCCCCAACAGAATCAATAGTAAAATTTTATTGCATAGAGCAAGTCTATGTATTTGGAGTCCTATGAACATGCTCTCTGTTCAAACAAGACTAAAGAAACCCTCCTTCACCTATTTTGGGACTGTCCTTTTGCCAATTGCTTGCTGGAATTTGACCATTCCCAATAAAAAGTGGGGTATATCTGCGTATGATGAAGTCAAACTTGCATTCTTGGTCTTGCCATCAGATCTTTCCCTTGACATCATCATTATGGGTTGCCGGGGCCTATGCAGTGTGTGAAATGACAAGCTCTTCGGAAATGTTGCTGCTCACACTCAGGGATGGAAATTCTATCTCAAGGAAGGGCTCAACATAGCACAAATTAGAGCTAAGCCAGCTCAAGTAGTCAAGAAAAAAGCCTGGATAGATAATCAGTTGTAATTTGATTTCTTATGTTTCACAAAACTGGCATAGGCTGAATTTTTGTGAGGAATCTGTTCGTACACTTGTTATTTCAATGCTAATTCCGTAGAACGATTGTTCTATGATCTACTGGTCAAAAAGTACATGGATGACCCTGGAAATAAGTCCTAGGAAAGAATACATTGGAAAAATGGTTTATTAGACTCAAATCTATTTTCCAATTTTCCAGCATCGACACTGTCCTTGTGGGAGTTGGATGTCGTCGAGTTCACCTATATTGCAATCATGAGATTACAAGCCAGAGTACGGTAAGCCGTGAAGTTCCCGGGTGCAACGCCCTCGATGCTCGCGCCTACGTTCCACTCCGAGGTGGCGAGCTCGACCGCGGTGCCAGGTGAAAGGATCGATACAGTCGAATAGAGGGGTTGAATAGGAGACTACAAATTTTAATCTTTCTTGTCAATTTTAAGGTTTAGCGGATAAATATGGTTCACTAGATATGCAACTAGGTGAACACAACCTATAATACAAGCAAGCTTAAATGTAAATATGCTTCACAACAATCTAATTAGCAAGCGAACAAGCATACAAGGCAAAGTAAAGTACGGGAAAGGATTAACCACAAGTATGGCGAGGACGCGTATTTTATCCCGAAGTTCACTCTTCCTTCGGGAAGAGCTACTCTCTGTTTAGAGTGGTGCCGGAGCCAAAGCTTGCGGAACGCCACGAAGGCTCACTGTAATCTCTTTCGAGTCATGCCAACGGATGAGCCTCAAATCACTCAGGGTTGGTCTTGAAGGCGACCACCACACCTTAACAAACTTCTCTTGAGCACACCACAAGCAAGGAAGCTTTCGGAGGAACCTCTAACCGCCTAGGAGCCCAAGATCCAAGAGTAACAAGTCAATGGGGAAGAAATGTTGCGGGGAACGCGATTTGGTTTGGTCAAGATGTAGATCGGGTCTTGCTCTCCCTATCCCCCAAGTTACAACAAGTCTGGGTGGAGGGATTGAGAGTATTGAGAAAAATGGAGTGTAGCAATGGTGGAGCTCATCAAGACATTAGGGTTAGGGATGGAGGAGGAAGAGGGGGGGTTTATAGTGTTCTTGGCCGGGTGGCCATTTATGCCCGTTGGACCCTGTGCGCACGGGCTAAGTCAGCCCCGTGCGCACGGGATACTCAGGAACAGACGCACCACCCCGTGCACATGGAGGTCTGATGACCCACAAGTATAGGGGATCTATCGTAGTCCTTTTGATAAGTAAGAGTGTCGAAACCAACGAGGAGCAGAAGGAAATGACAAGTCGTTTTCAGCAAGGTATTCTCTGCAAGCACTAAAATTATCGGTGACAGATAGTTTTGTGATAAGATAATTCGTAAGGGGTAACAAGTAAATAAAGTAACTAAGGTCCAGCAAGGTGTCCCAATCCTAAGGACAAACCTGGACGAACTCTTATATAAAGCAAAGCGCTCCCGAGGACACATGGGAATTGTTGTCAAGCTAGTTTTCATCATGCTCATATGATTCGCGTTCGTTACTTTGATAATTTGGTATGTGGGTGGACCGGTGCTTGGGTGCTGCTCTTCCTTGGACAAGCCTCTCACTTATGATTAGCCCCTCTCGCAAGCATCCTCAACTACGAAAGAAGAATTAAGCTAAACCTAACCATAGCATGAAACATATGGATCCAAATCAGCCCCTTACGAAGCAACGCATAAACTAAGGTTTAAGCTTCTGTCACTCTAGCAACTCATCATATACTTATTACTCCCCAATGCCTTCCCCTAGGACCAAATAATGGTGAAGTGTCATGTAGTCAATGTTCACATAACACCACTAGAGGAAATACAACATACATCTCATCAAAATATCGAATGAATACCAAATTCACATGATTACTTATAACAAGACTTCTCCCATGTCCTTAGGAACAAACGTAACTACTCACAAAGCATATTCATAATCATAATCATAGGAGAATTAATTATCATTAAGGATCTGAACATATGATCTTCCACCGAATAAACAAACTAGCATCAACTATAAGGAGTAATCAACACTACTAGCAACCCACAGGTACCAATCTGAGGTTTTGGGACCAAGATCGAATACAAGAGATGAACTAGGGTTTAGAGGAGATGGTCCTGGTGAAGATGTTGATGGAGATTGACCCCCTCTCGATGATAGGATCGATGGTGATGATGATGGCGATAATTTCCCCCTCCCGGAGGGATGTTTCCCCGGCAGAACAGCACCGCCGGAGCCCTAGAATGGTTCTGCCTAGGTTCTGCCTTGAGACGGCGACGCTTCATCCCAAAAGATTCTTCTTGATTTTTCCCAGGTAAAAGACACCATATAGCAGAAGATGGGCACCGAAGGCCTGCCAGGGGGACCACAAGGTCGGGGGGCGCCCAGGGGGGTAGGGCGCGCCTTCCTCCCTTGTGGCTGGCTAGTGGCCCCCTCTGGTTCTTTCTTCGCCCACTATTTTTTATATATTCCAAAAACATGCTCCGTGAAGTTTCAGGACTTTTGGAGTTGTGCAGAATAGGTCTATAATATTTTCTTCTTTTCCAATCCAGAATCCCTGCTGTCGGCATTCCCCCTCTTCATGCAAACCTTATAAAATAAGAGAGAATAGGCATAAGTATTGTTATATATTGTGTAATAACAGCCCATAATGCAATAAATATCAACATAAAAGCATGATGCAAAATGGACGTATCAACTCCCCCAAGCTTAGACCTCGCTTGTCCTCAAGCGAAAGCCGATGTCGATAAATATGTCCACTGGTCATCTGTCTCTAAATCCTCCTCTGAGGAGCTATTTGTAACCAGCAAGAAATCTGCATCGACATGTAGCCTTGGCCTTTCGGAAGACCTTGTTTTCACTCCAGATTTTCCCATGACTGACTCAAATGGCTGATGCATAGGAAGAGTAGATGAATGTATAAACATTGTTGTCAAATGGAATACATTATGAAAAAATATGGTACGATACAATTCACATATACGATGACTGGCTAAACAGGATGGCATTGCATGATTCACATATATGATGCTTGGCTAAAGAAGATGGCATTGCATAATTCCCATATACTCCCTCCGTTCCTAAATATTTGTCTTTTTAGAGATTTCAAATGGACTACCACATACATATGTATATAGACATATTGTAGAGTGTAGATTCACTCATTTTGCTCTGTATATAGTCACCTGTTGAAATCTCTAAAAAGATAAATATTTAGGAATGGTGGGAGTAAGATATAGAAACCAAACAGGTGTCATTTACACAAAGCAAATCTAAACTAAGATGATGACATATAAGTTGTATAATGTAAGCTATGCGAGGCGCCATATGCATGATATGACCAACATCAGCATGCCAGGTTAGATCAAACACCTCAGGTGGTAAATAGGAGTGGTCGTGTGGGGACCCCGACTCATAAGTCGTGATCACTGAATGCACATGTACAGTGATCCCAGAGATCAATGCTCACTGAACACACAGAAGCTAAATAACAAGAGTCTTACATCCATACAAACTATATTACACGAATTATGACCATTACGGTCAAGTCTTATATAGATAGAGCCTCAAGGGCTAAATACCAAATAAACTTAAGCAGTGGAAATCTTCGTTGATAAGTAGAACACACGCCATCTGCCTTAACCCTATAGGCATTCTGACTGGGAAAACATCCTAGTTTTCATGTTCGTCTCCAAAGAATTCTTCTTCGAAGTCCTGCTCTTCCATGCCTGGCCAATTAACTAACGAGTGGCAAGCCAATGAGTACTTTGAATGTACTTGCAAGCAACCCATGTTTTGGCTCAAGATACACCAATGCATGATATAGGTAAATTTTGTAGAAAGCTAAGTTTATTGTGCTATGACATGTTCAACAACTGGTAAAACATGCATCATATGAATTCAAGTGACCATAGGGACTGGTTACACATAATAACATAAATGGAGTTGGCATCAACCCAACTCAATCATGTCAAGTCCTTTGACTTGACCCAAGTAGTTCTTCCCACTTATCCAAACACACACACTGGTTTGTAAACATGTGGACGTAGCCCAAGAGCGGTTACCCAACTGTCCTTGACCGTGGACACGGCTATTCAAACTGTTTTAAACTCTGCAGAGGTTGCACACTTTACCCACAAGATCCGAGGAACTTCCGTGTCATCCACGACTAGCGGTACCTCAAGCACCCGGGGTAAGCACCCGAACATTATCTTTCCCTTGACAACACTAACAAAAAGTCCGCTCATTGGCCCTTGCCCTCACGATGTACATCATGCGAGACTTACTCGAGATTGTACCATCCGAGAGGGGACGCGACAGTGTGCCCGGTGTCTATATAAACAACCATAGTCGCCCTACCTGGCACGACTCCGTATCAAGAGAGTACCTCATACCCTCTTGCCACTAGTAAAGCGGGCTCCCTGCTAGTATTGACCAAAGTAATCAACAAAGCCATGTCCCATAAGGGGTATTGTGGTTGTACATGTAAGGTTGGAATAACGGTCGCAACTTAAACCAGTCCATTTTCGAAAACACACTCACACAACTTGCTTCGTTACACCACTTCTTTTTCAAGTGGTTACCTAGATTATCAGCTCCCTCGGGCATTAGTGTCACCCAACGGGGTTTTTGAAAAGTCTTTGGAAATACTTTTGTCTCCATCACCATGCATATACCCGTCCCATTCGCGTAGCATCTACTTTAGCATCCTATCTACTCCCACCGGCATAACCCTCATAGGAAGGTAGGGTCATGCACAACGCAAGTATCGATAAGGAAGTAATGAAGGCAACCCACCGAAGTGGTTACCATCTCATCATGATCCTGATGCATTGATAATAAGGTGCTATATGACATGCACAAAAAGGGTTTCTCAAACATGGTCAAAGGGCTGCTTGCCTTGTCCTTCAGAGTCTTCAAACCTTCTGGTCCATCTCCAAGTACTGCGTCTACTTCGCCAACTAACCACGGAAACAATCACAATAAGCAACACAACAAGGCAAAAATAAAAGTGCTCTAAAAATGTGAGTTGGACTTTTCTAGGATACCTCTGGTCATATTAGTAATGACCAAAGTGATTTCAATGGAATTGGATAAGTGGATATTTTGGATCATTTCAATATGAAGGATATAAGGGATTTAATGGATTTGCAAGTTGTCTACAGAATGCCTTTTTATAAAAATGGGTAAAAGTACCCATTAAATCATGCATGATTTTAGAAACATTTAGAAATTGGTTTCACTGATTTGGAGTTCAAATGATTTTCCTATGAATTTGCAAAGTTGGCAATATATGGAGAAATGGACCAATAATTTATGTGGCACAGAAGGCATTGGAAAAATGTTTAGAAACTAAATTTTGAACTTATAATTATCTAAGAATTTGAATCATGGAATTTGGATCAAACTTTAGCTCTTTGTGATTTTATAAAGTTTATCACAAAAACTGAAAAAATGGGATTTCATAAAAATTTGTGAAGGAAATGCTTGTGGAAAAATGTGCAAATTCCACCATCTGATAGCGCATGATTTATGGAGTCACTAGAAATTTGAATCACTAAATTTAGACTTGAAATGAAATGATTATAGATTTTACAACATTTCTAGAAAAGAAAAGGAAGAAAAGGAATCAACCTTATAAAGCACAACGGGTGAAGCCCAGCTAAACAGCGCCTACTGGGCTCAACCCAGTGGCTCAGCTGCGCGAAGGAGGTGGTGACGCCGAAGGCGCATTACGGGAGTACGCCACCCGGCGGGGCAAGCGGATCGGCCGAAGCCGTGTACACTTAACCCGACTGGTGGGCCGGCTCGGTCGCCTCTGCCGCTGACAGGCGGGCCCCCAGCCAGCTAGCGGGGTGGTCATCCCCTACCTTGCGCCTGAGGCAGAGGAGCGATAGGGGAGGCGAGGCCGAGCGCACGCAGGTGCTGATCCCCGGCGACTCTGGCCGTCCCCGGTGGCGTCCGGTGCACCGACGGACTCGGGACGCCAAGCCGCATCCATCCAGGGGCTTCATGCGGGCTGGGAGGATCTGAGGCAACGCCGACCTTGGCGTTGGCGGCCGGCATCGGGAGTGGATGGGCGCGACGCCGTGGGCACAAGGGCAGGAGGGAGAAGGAGCGGGAGGGCTCCGCTAGCCTGCGGCGCTTCTCCTGGTGGTCAAAGGAGAGGAGGGGAGGCTCTGGTTCGCCGCAGCTGGGCGGAGGAAGGCAGCGACCATGGCGGCCATGGAGAGGGAAAGAGATAATGGGAGGGAAAGGGATGTTGTCAGGGAGGTGCACGGGAGAGAGGGAGAGCGAGGAGAGGCCAGAGAAGAGGTCAGGAGTAGCTTATATGGGTGTGGCCGTGGTGCACCGTGGGCAGCATCCATGGACGTGCTCGGGTGAGCTCGTAGAGGGGAGGGGAGAGACGTTCTGGAGAGGACTGGCAGCGTGCCGTGTCCCGAACGCTGAGGCCACCTCGGGAGACATCACCCCGATGCCCAAGGCTGTCGTATGCCCTTGGCATGGGTGACCTACAGTGCGGGAGAGCACTGTAGCATGCTCCAGAGCGTGAGCTCTGCATGCACTGGCATTGTTTATGTGCCATGAGCATGTCCTTTTGTGTCTGGGGCTTTGGGGGTGAGTAAACAATGTAGGAGTGGCATTGGATGCCCTAGAGAGCTTGTAGGAGAGGAGAGAGGTTGAGGGAGAGAGAGAAAATGGCTGTCTAGAGAGGGAGAGAGAGGTTTGTACACCCCCAATAATGGAGCTCTGAGGTTGCCGTTGTTACTGGAGGTAGAAGGGGACTAGGAGGAGCTGTGGTAACAATTTGGACTAAAGAGGAATTCATTTGGGGCTCCAAACAGTTATCACAAAAATGTGGCAGAAGGTGTTTGATGTTGGTTTGGGCAAGAAAAAGAATTCCACTTGCCATGATAATTAACAGGATGAAATTTAATATAGAATTAGGGTGTTTCACCAAGTTTGAGCTCGTTTGGGCAAAGTTGCCAATGCAACTTTTGTAAACCCTAGAAATCAATAGAAATGGGTTTTCCAAGATCTAGTCATGCAAAACTATTCCCCTTGATGCACCACTTGGTGTAGTGTCATCATTTTGGGTTGTGAGCGTGTCCACAAAATTTGTGGTCAAATGGAAAAGGTTGGCAATGTAAAGTACTTCAAAATTGGATCTGGTCAGAGATGGTTTTGGGGCACTTTTGTGAACCAAAACTATTTCTAATGAGTTGAAACTTTGCAAGGTCATCATATTATGCAGATGTGACTTGCTAGAATTTTCTTGAAATTTTTATAGAATATTTCCTTTGTAAATATTTCAAAAGCTTGAAATATCCAGAAAGGGTTTTTGAGGGATTTGACCAATATTTTGAAGATGACCATGTGTTGAAACTCTTATATATGGACAATATATATCCACTGAGCTTCTCTAAAGTTTCTCAAATATTTTTGAAACATTAAAATAATTTTAACCTATTAAAGACCATTTCTGGCCTTAAGGAAAAGCCTTTAAATAAAATAGAAAAATAACTTTTAAAATAATATTTTTTTGGTGTCTGGGAGTCCTATATCTAATATGAGACAAATATAATTTTTTAAAGATTTTTCACACCCTTCATTAAGTACTTGTAGTCCAAGTCTCAATTCAGGGGTTTTTGGAAAACCTAATTTAGAAAATACTTTTTGGCCAAAATATTTTTGTAAGAAAATACTATTATGTCATATACACATGGGATGATCCTTGGGCAAAGTTTTGTACCAAGTAGAATAAGTATAAAAGTTGGAGGATTTATTTGATTTTTGGAGCACTTGTAGACAACACAAAAATCAAATCAAGCAAAGTCCAAAACACTCAAAAGTTTTTGTCAAACCACATTTTGTCATGATTTACTAGCTTAAATGTTGTGGCATGAAACTCAGGGTGTGACAGACCTACCCCCCTTACAAGAATCTCGTCCCCGAGATTCCCAAACTAGGCGTGGAAAGGGATACGAAAACTGGATCTGGGATAGTCTTCACGTCCTCATACTGCTTGTGCTTCTGAGTGGTGCTCCATTGAACCTTGAAGTACTCGATGGTGTGTGAGGGAGTCCTGGATTAGGGGGTGTCCGGATGGCCGGACTATAACCTTTGGCCGGACTCCTGGACTATGAAGATACAAGATTAAAGACTTCGTCCCGTGTCCGGATGGAACTTTCCTTGGTGTGGAAGGCAAGCTTGGCGATACGGATATGTAGATCTCCTCCCATTGTAACCGACTGTGTGTAACCCTAGCCCTCTCCGGTGTCTATATAAACCGGAGGGTTTTAGTCCGTCGGGCGAACAACAATCATACCATAGGCTAGCTTCTAGGGTTTAGCCTCTCTGATCTCGTGGTAGATCTACTCTTGTACTACGCATATCATCAATATTAATCAAGCAGGAGTAGGGTTTTACCTCCATCGAGAGGGCCCGAACCTGGGTAAAAACATCGTGTCCCTTGTCTCCTGTTACCATCCGCCCAGACGCATAGTTCAGGACCCCCTACCCGAGATCCGCCGGTTTTGACACCGACATTGGTGCTTTCATTGAGAGTTCCTCTATGTCATCACCTTTAGGCACGATGGCTCCTCCGATCATCAACAATGATGCGGTCCAGGGTGAGACTTTTCTCCCTGGATAGATCTTCATATTCGGTGACTTTGCACTGCGGGCCAATTCGCTTGGCCATCTGGAGCAGATCGAAAGCTATGCCCCTGGCCATCAGGTCAGATTTGGAAGTTTGAACTACACGGCTGACGTCCGCAGAGACTTGATCTTCGACGGGTTCAAGCCAAAGCCGAGCGCGCCGCACTGTTAAGATGGGCACGATCAAGCTCTGCCGCCGAATAGTGCCCTGGAGGCCGCACCCATGTCCGCTCTAACCCTTAGCTCGGAGCCGACTGCGCCAATCGAGGACGGGTGGCTGGACACCGCCTCGGGGGCTGAAATCTCTACGACGATCGAGCCGAACACCAGCCTTGTCCTCTACGAAGCTCGTGACTCCAAGGTGCCGGACTCCTCTCCGGACTCCGAACCTTCCGCACCCTTGCCGATCGAATCCGATTGGGCGCCGATCATGGAGTTCGCCGCCGCGGACATCTTTCAGCACTCGCCCTTCGTCGACATTCTGAGTTCACTAAAGTCTCTCTCTTTATTAGGAGAGCCCTGGCCGGACTATGGCCAGCAAGGTTGGGATGCGGATGACGAAGAAATTCAAAGCCCACCCACCACCCACTTCGTAGCCACTATCGATGATTTAACCGACATGCTCGACTTCAACTCCAAAGACATCGACGATATGGACGACGATGTAGGAGACAAACAGGAACCAGCGCCTATAGGGCACTGGACAACCACCTCATCTCACGATGTATACGTGGTGGACACACCTAAAAGAAACGACGACGAGGATCAAAGGGATGCAACGAGGGACCGTTCCCTCTAAAAGCAGTCAAAGCGGCGGCGTAAGCGCCGCTCCAAACCCCACCTCGATAGAGACATCAGCCATACAGACCCAGCCATAGAGCAGGGCGAACCGGCGGACGACGAACATGCCATCGAGCAACCGTCCGAACAGGGCAACTTGGATAAACAAACCGAACAACCCGTCCCCGGCGAAGATAACGATCCGGACGACCTCACGCGGACAAGTTCTTGGAGCAGAAGAATCTCCACAAAAGGCTCAAATGCCCTGCGCGTAGCCTAAAAAAACAGAAGTGGAAGCTCAAAACAGCGGAAGATGCACTCAGAATTAGATGGAGCAAAGTACTCAACACCGCAGGCAAATACGGCGACAATCGCCACACAAAGAGCTATCCGAAGCGAAAATGACTGCCGGAATTTGATGAGGAGGCCCTAGAGCCCCCGCAATCAAAGAATAAGGAAGCCACCCGGTCGGGTAAACAACCCCATGGCCAACATAGAGCGGCAAACGGCGCCGCACACAAGCCGGCACGCGATCCGCACAAGGATTCGCATCAAAAAGATGGCCCAGCCAAATCTATCTACGGGCCAAGAAAGCAAGCTTTAGTAAGCAATGCAACTTAACAAGTATCCGAACATCACGTGTCACCCAAATATAGGGGTGCCGCACAGCCCCTATGTTTCACCGATGAGGTGCTGGACCATGAATTTCCAGCGGGATTCAAGCCCGTAAACATAGAGGCATACGACGGAACAACAGACCCTGGAGTCTAGATTGATGATTATATCCTCCACACACACATGGCTAGAGGAGATGACCTCCACGCCATAAAATACTTACCCCTCAAGCTCAAAGGGCCAGCCCGACATTGGCTTAAAAGCCTTCCCGAAAACACCATCGGAAGTTGGGAAGAGCTCGAGGATGCTTTTCGGGCAAACTTTCAAGGGACCTATGTTCGACCTCCGGATGCAGACGATTTAAGTCATATAACTCAACAACCCGGAGAGTCAGCCCGGAAACTCTAGAACAGATTTCTTACTAAAAAGAATCAGATAGTCGGCTGTCCGGACGCCGAAGCCTTAGCAGCTTCCAAACACAGCGTTCGAGACGAATGGCTCGCCAGACACCTCGGCCAAGAAAAGCCAAGAACAATGGCCGCATTAACAAGCCTCATGACCCGCTTTGTTAGGAGAGGATAGCTGGTTGGCAAGATGCGATTACCAATGACCCAAGTACATCCGAAGTTAGGGATGGAAAGCGGGAAACAGCGCAATGACAGGACCAGCGCGGACCAAGGGAAACAGCCGAAGAGCCTGACGATCAACGCCGGATTCAAAAGCTCTCAAGAATCGAGAAAAAGCTGCCCCTCAAGGATTACAGGGACGAGCTATCTAACCTAAACAAAATCTTGGACAAGATATGCCAAATCCATAGTACTCCCGGGAAGCCTGCAAACCATACCCACAGAGATTGTTGGGTCTTCAAGCAATCCGACAAACTCAACACCGAACATAAGGGGCTCGACACACCAAGCGAGGACGATGACGAACCCCACAAGCAGAGCACCGGAAAACAAAAGAATTTCCCACAAGAAGTCAAAAACAGTAAACTCACTTCACATGACAAATGGGAAAAACAGAGTGGCGCCTATAGAGATACGCGCCATACGGCCTATCCCATAGGAGTCCCGCCACTGGTTGTTAAAACCAATCACCTTCGATCATCAGGATTACTCTAGAAGTATCCGGAACGCAGGCTGGACTGCCCTGATATTAGATCCGATAATTGACGGACTCCACTTTACACAAGTCCTAATGGACGGCGGCAGTCCTAATGTCAGGGCACAATCCGCAAAATGGGGATAGACCCAACAAAAATTTGCCATAGCAACACTTCCTTTCAAGGGGTAACGCCAGGCCCAGATGCCCATTGTACAGGTTCTCTCCTGTTAGAAGTTATGTTCGGCTCCCCCGACAACTTCCGCCAAAAAGCTAACCTTCCACATCGCCCCATTTACAAGTAGCTATCAAGCACTCTTTGGGGCCTTGAAGCTTTCGCCCGCTTTAACGCAATACCGTGTTATGCATCTCTTATGCTTAAAATGCCCGGTCCGCGAGGCATCATCTCATTAAAGGGAAATATCGAGTGTTCCTCGAGCGCGGAAGACTGTGCGGCTGCCTTGACAGCCACACACTAAACCGGCTTCACTAATCAAAGCACCTAAACAGGTCGTTCCGACCCCGGACATGGCTAGACGAGTCCGGCATAAACATACAAGGGCTTACTAGCCGCCTACCCAGTACAAGGGGCTTCGTCGCATGTACAACAAGAGACAATAAAGCTCAATTTTACCCATTTTTTGAATTATACTTTGTTTATTTAATATAACATACATTTATCATACGATCTTTTTCAACTAAGTTCCTCTCTTTTACAGATGAACACCGTGCTACACCCGTCGAGGATCTGGCTGCAGCGGAGACACGTTCCAAGGATTCTTTTTAGATTAAGACCTGCGTAAACCTTTCTCACTTGTCTCTTGTTGATACACATCCCGGTTTTTGGTATAACCGAGGAGGAGGCTGGCGTCTTGGCATGTGGCCACGTCAGAATTTTGCGCGTACCTGGACACCAGGGGCTTATTACCAAGGGCGTTGTTCAGCCCGTTTTCATAAAGACCGAATACCTTAGGGAGTGTTCGGTGTCGCGAGTTTGGCCTTATATGCATCAGCTCCGAATCATGTCTTTGGTCAAATGTTGGGTTTGCCCGGCTCCTGTGTTTTGCTGCCTTACGTTTCGCTCTATCGGCTAAGGCGGCACCAGGAGAACTACTGCAATTGTGCCCCGGTTCGGCCAGGCGAGCACCTCGATGAAAGCCGAAAACGATTTGTCATGATATAGCGTGAGACTGGTCAACCACTCGATGACCCGCCGGAATCTTTAGGATTCCTCCGCATTAACAGTGCCGTTTCCGACGAGCACACAGCGCCCGAATTCGGGTGGCGTGGTGCCCCTAGAAACTATATAGTAGCCCAACTGTCAAACTCCTATGGCTAAGTGAAAGTGATAAAGCATTATAGTCCGGTTGCCTAGTTAAACTGCGCTATCACCTCCTTAATAGGACCAAGACGTTGGATCAAGTGTGAAAATGCGCCTTCTACGAACACCCCCGCATTATATGCGAGGGGGCTGAAGCCGAAGACTGCCATCTTTCATGTTATATACACATATACATTAACGGCCGCATAGGAGGTATTTTAATTCTTGAAGGCACAAGTATAAAAAGCTTTTATATTCCTTCGAAACATTGTTTTACAATAATACATTTTATTCGAACATAATATCCTTTGAGCACCACGTCTCTATTAAACAAGCACCCTGCAGAACTTCCTGAAAATAGTGCTCGGCAGGTACTCGGCTCCCGTCCGAATCTTGGGATGCAACAACGATGGCATTCATCTCCGCCCAGTATGTTTTGACACGGGCAAGAGCCATCCGCGCACCCTCTATGCACGCTGACCTCTTCATTGCATTGATATGCGGCACCACACCAAGGAACTGCTGCACCAAGCTAAAACAACTCTTTGGCTCGGGCCTTTCCGGCCACAGATGACTCACCACATACTTCATGGCGATTCCGGATAACCTCTTCAGCTCCGCCCATGCGGCCAAACGATCGGTTAATGGAAGTGGGCGCTCTGGATTGTGGAACTGCGACCAAAAAAGCTTCTCCACTTCGTGATCCTTTTGATCTCGAAAGTGTTTGGCCGCGTCCGCGGCACTCGCCGCCAAGTCCAGATAAGTGTCCGCCGCACTCCACAGCCGGTCCAACGGAGCATATTTAGGATCCCCGAACTTCATCTGCAGCATAAAGGGCTTTCCAGCCGCGATATCTCCGGCCTGACGTAGCTCCTCCTTCATAGCTCTCATCGCAGAGCGAGTATCCTTGGCATCGAATGTGGCCTTCTCCAGGTCCTTCTGTTCCGCCCGATCTTCTTTTTCAAGAAGCTTGCAGCGGTCGGCAGCATTTTTCAACTTCACAGCCATCTCGGCTATTTCCTTCTTGCTTTGGCAGTGAGCAGCCTGTTCGGCTTTCAGCTCTTCAGCCGCCTTTAAGGCAGCCACATCGCTTTTCCTGGCCTGCTCCTTGGCTCGGGCAAGTTCCGCCCGAAGGTTCTCCATCGCAGCGGCACCATCTGCATCAAGCACACATGTTGTAAGGTACGGGCATCAAGCTCCTCTTACCAGGTGTCTTGGGAGAAATTACATACCTTGTGCCTCGTCAAGCCGGCTTGTTGACAAAGCGCGATGTCGACATCTGCCACGTAAAGTTGCCGCTTTAGCTCGGCAAATTCATCGATCCGGCTAGCCACGAACGCTTCGCCACCTACATACGAAGGCGACATATTATACCTGGGATTATGATCCTCGGCGCCATCATTTTGACAAAGCACCGAGTCTCAGGGGCTACTATCTACACAGGGCGCATCTTATATATGCGGAACTATCAAAAGGTACATCACTTCGCGTACCTCAAAACCTGTCAGTAAACTCCTGATGGCTTAGTACAACCCGCTCTCCGCGGATGAAATCCTTTCAATCACCGTACCCATCAACGCATGGTGTTCTTTCGAGATAGGCGCCGCTTGAGAAGATCCTTGACTCCTCCGACCGTGCACCGGATGGTGCCGGACTCGTCCGATGGCCTTTTTGAAGGCGGACACGGAAGGACCTTGGAGAACCATACGATTGCCTTCGGCCCTGCCGGATTCGGAGAAACCCTCCGTGACGACACCTCAGGGTCACCCGCCTCGCAAGGTGGTTCGGCACGGGGAGGCGTTCCGCTCTCCATCATCTCCGGACGAAGATCCCCTGAAGATGAGCTCTGCTGAGAAGGGCTGAGATCCGAACTACAAGGTAAAATTTCGGTTATCTTCCTCAGAAATAGAACAGGGATGTCTCTTATTTTAAAACTCCCCTCTCTACTTACGGCTCGGTGGAGGGCTGATCCCCTTGGGGGCACAGTGCGGCCGAGGCATCCTCCGGCGCAGGACCCTCTGACGAAGATTTCTTCCCCCGCGTTGAGACCATGGTCTCTGGGTCTTCAGAGGCGATCCTCTTCCTCCCCTGGATAGAGGAATTCTCGATTCCTCCTTTCCTGACACCCTCCTTCGGGTAGGCGGCAGCTTCCTTGTTCCCCCCTTCGCCTTCTTCCAAAGGTGCAACCTCCAGCATCCTAGTTAATACGGGATCCGGCGTGGTCTCAGGGAGGGGGGCCGAACACCTGATTAGCTTTGCTTTCGCTATCCACTCCTGTTTAAGGGACAACTCTTTTAAGGGCAATTTTATGATAAATATACGGATAGCGTGTCGGTGTACAGGGCTACTTACTTGAGTATCCGGGCGATTGCAGCTTAGACCTGCGTCCTCGATTGAGTCCAGACACATTGCTTGTGATCCGAAGAACAATTTTTACATCTCCATGGGCGTCGCGCCCGTAAAATGTTGGAGGGCTCGTGGTCCCTCCGGATTAAACCCCCACAGGCGGAGGGGGCGACATTTGCAGGGCAGGGTGCGGCGAATCAACATGACCTATGTCACTACGACCAGATTGATGACTCTTTCTAGGAGATCTCGAATGCGGCCCTGCAACAAGGGCACGTCCTTGGACAGCCCCCAGTCAAACCCTTTATTGACCCATGACACTAGCTGTGGTGGGGACCCGGCCGAAAGGCAGGTGGCGCCACCCACTTGGTGCCCCTGGGAGCTGTGATATTAAACCACTCTCGTTGCCATAAGCTGAACTCCTCTTGAAAAGAGCCCTCGGGCCATGGATCGTCGGCATTCTTGCTTATAACAGCACCTCGGCACTCCGCGTGCTGCCCCTCGATCATCTTCGGCTCTACTTTGAAGGTCTTAAGCCACAATCGGAAGTGAGGAGTAATACGGAGGAAGGCTTCACACACGACAATGAATGATGAGATGTGGAGGATGGACTCCGGAGCCAAGTAGTGAAATTCCAGCCCATAATAAAACAGGAGCCCCCTCACGAAGGGGTCCGTCGGGAAGCCTAGCCCCCGAAGGAAGTGAGACGCGAACACCACGCTCTCGCCAGGCTTGGGAGTGGGAATAACCTGCCCTTGAGCAGGCAGACTATCTGATTTCGCGGTTAGATTACCTGGCATCTCTTAGCTTTAGCACGTCTTCTTCCATAACGGAGGAAGGCATCCACCGGCCTTGAAGGTCGGAACCGGACATCATCGAAGGTCCGAAGGGCCTGAATCTGGAGCTTTGGGTGTTGGAACTCAAGGTGAGAGGCGGATTCGATTGAGATTGAAAGAAAGGAGTCGAGCCTTGGTCTCTTTATAAAGAGGTTGAATACCAAGAGCCCTCCCGGTGACCGTTTGGGACTCGCCGATAGAGGAGACATACCAACGGGCACGATTGGGTTACCCACGCCCGTATTGATGAGAATCCCGGAATAAGGGGACACGATCTCTGCTTCGACAAGACGAGCCAAGGAAACCGCCTCGCTAAACGCGCTGAGGTGGGACAGTAAAACAAATAAAGACTTGGCCGTGGTGTGATGCCATGCTACAGAATACGTCGGCAGATTAGATTTGTGCAAATATTGTTCTCTCTACGGTGGTATGTGGAACTTGTTTTGCAGAGCCAGACACTATCCTTGTGTTCAAGATCTTCTATGAAGTATTCAGAGGAGGAACCCGCCTTGCAATGCCGAAGACAATCTACGCGCCGGACTCGTCGTCATTGAAGCCTGGTTCAGGGGAGCTCTTGAGGAGTCCTGGATTAGGGGGTGTCCGGATGGCCGGACTATAACCTTTGGCCGGACTCCTGGACTATGAAGATACAAGATTGAAGACTTCGTCCCATGTCCGGATGGAACTTTCCTTGGCGTGGAAGGCAAGCTTGGCGTCTGGATATGTAGATCTCCTCCCATTGTAACCGACTCTGTGTAACCCTAGCCCTCTCCGGTGTCTATATAAACGAGAGGGTTTTAGTCAAATGGGGCGAACAACAATCATACCATAGGCTAGCTTCTAGGGTTTAGCCTCTTTGATCTCGTGGTAGATCTACTCTTGTACTACCCATATCATCAATATTAATCAAGCATGAGTAGGGTTTTACCTCCATCGAGAGGGCCCGAACCTGGGTAGAAACATCGTGTCCCTTGTCTCCTGTTACCATCTGCCTAGATGCACAGTTTGGGACCCCCTACCCGAGATCCGCCGGTTTTGACACCGACAGTGTGGCTTCATGTATGACATCCTGCTTGATCCAAATTGCTAATGAGTCTCTCACGGTAGGTCAGATTGGTCTCGGGGGTCGATGGCTCAGTGATCGATGTCCTTGTAGAGATCGGGCTAGTTAGGAAGTTGGAATTTTCTCCAGAATGGTGACGCGTGGAAAATGTTGTGCACAGTGGGTGACTCGAGTGGTAACTCCAGCTGGTAGCTATCTACTCTTCGTCTTGTAGTGATCTTGGAGAGGGCCGATAAATCTTGGTGTGGGTCTTCCTTTGACATGGAAATGCTCGATTGCTTTGAGAGGGGTGGCTTGTGGATACACATGGCCTTTGATGTGGAAGTATACTTCTTGAAGACGGTGGTTGATATAGTTCTTCCTCCTTGACATGGAGATCTTCATATGTTCCTTGACCAGCTAAACGACTCTTCTTCCGTCTTCATGTAGACAAGTACGTTACCAAAATATAGATGACAACCAACGCGTCCAAGTACTCCATGAAGACTTAGTTCACGAGGTACATAAAGTAGGCTGGGGCATTGTGGTGGTCACGGTTGAGTGTTGGCCAGGGTCTTCTTGACCTAGAGTCAAGGCCTATGGTCATGGTCCAACCATGTTGTGGCTTGGTAGGTCTTAAGGGTTTCAAGGATTCTAGGGTGCGAGTGAACGTTTATCATCTTATCCTTGAGCACAGTTTCTGAGATGCCAATTGTTCTATCTAGTCCTTTAAACAAATCACATCATATCACCGATAGCATCATCTCCTATAGGTCAACTCCCATCATCACTCATCCTATTCATATCCTCATGGCTCCCGAGAGGAGGTCTAACAAAATCATACATGTCAACTATCCCCAAACTCATGTGTATGGATATCCTCACGTAAAAAATCCATGGGTAGGACATACAAGCTTCTAAGCTTGAATTAAACATGACAATCCAAGTGCTCAGCCTATTCTCCCAAGGTCCAAGATAGTGCATGTCTATCCCAAGGAAACGCGTCGTAGGCCACTCCAAGATCTTGTTTCCTTCCTATGAATCAACTCGAACAACCCATTAACTTCCATTAATCACTACATAATTCATTTATTCTACAAATCCAACGTCTATGCTAGTGTTCCACATGATCTCCTAAAGTCCCTATAATCCCCAAATACTTGAAAGGGTTGTATCTACTATAGTAAATCCACCAATTTCCATTATCATGGTCAAGTAAACTCCAAGGTCAGGCTTATATAGATCCCTAAGTCAACTTTGACCATTAATCCAATCTCCTAATTTATTGCCCACCGAGAAACATGGTATCGATCGAGATCGTCAGTCTAAATCCAATTTACTTCAAACCATGTAGACATACTCAGCATCTGTACCCAAATAGGATCACCTATTTAAATCCAAATCTCATGTCCAACGAGAATTCCTATATCTCTCCCCCAAGTCATTATCGTATTGCCAACTATCTTCTATGAATATCCCCTAGCTAAGTCAAATCCTTATACTTCCAAGAATTTCAGCTTGCGATCATAATTGTCCTACTAAATCCAGTTTACTCAGGGGTAATGAAATCTATGCGAATCTATAATCATGATCCCACCAAGTTCATCTACCAATATGAAAGCCTCATAATCCATCAAATATTTTCAGATGATTCCTCAGAGTCATTTATATAAACTCATCAAGTCATTTTTTCCTCTACTCCTATATCCTCAGATTGGTCTCCCTATGGCATCATCAGTTTTGGTGCCATCTTAAGATAATAATGAGTTCGTTCACTATGTCCACTAGTTCCATAACGAACCTAGTGTTGTGCAAGGTTACAGAGGCTTAACTGGTTCTCTTGCAATTTGCAGGTTAAGCTCATGGTTAAGGATTCGAGTGAGGTCTCGAGGGGTCTAGGGATGGGTTTATGATCTTTGTGGGGTAAACATAACTCTACGGGGTTGCACTTGGTCGAGGAGGCTGCATCAAAAAGTCTTCAGTGCTAGTTGGTCTCCGAAGTAGACTACTTGGTGCATCTTGTCTTGCTGGTCCTCGGTTGATGAGAGAGATGAGAGGAAAAAGTAGCATAGAGGAGGGGAATGCCTAAAGGGGGTTTTATAGTGCGGGTGCAAACAAACGGGTGCCAAAAAGGGTCAAACACAAACAACAAAATAAGGTAGGTGCTATAGTCACGTACTTGTTGCCTAGCGAAAAGAGGGCGACTGATATCAAAACACAAACAAAAAAAACAAGCAACCCACAATCATGGTTCTATTCGAACCATCATATGGACTCGATTACGCATAGGGGGTACACGACTCATCCTACCCTAGGGGTTCTCGAACTCAGTAGTCGTGCTTTACTCCGTGTCTCATGCAGTCTTCTGGATTTCCTCATGTGTCTCTACACCTCCTGTAGTTGATCCTGAAGAGTCTTCAAAAACTTCTCGCCTGTTGAAGTGATGGGGTGAAGGTGGTTCCTCGTAGCTGGCATTGACATGGTCTTCTCTTGTCTTCTAAGGCATCGATGGTACCAGGTAGGCAATCCTTTATGCAATGAGAATAACAAGGCATAGTAGAGGTCCAACACGTCGGTTTCGTTGATGACGATATCAACACCAAGAGCGGGGGATGAAGAGAACCGTTTTCCTGCTCACTAATAGTGAGGTGGACCAAATGGTGCCACCGGTGGTTGCCGATACAACAACGGTAGTGACAGGATTACTCTATTAGCAATGTATATCATGATCTTGCATATCCTATGCCCTGGTCATCGTAGGCTAAGGTTGCACCATCTTGGGGTAATGTCGAAGGTGTCACCATCCTCTGGGTCTTGATGGTATCTCGGTTGGCATCATCTTGGCGTGGTGTTGCCAATCTTGTGTTCAGAAGAGGTGGGTGAATGTTTGACAAGGTGAATACCTTCTAGGTTATTTACGAGGATTACAAGGAATCCTGTGGTCAGGGGCATAAGGGTACTAGCGACCAAAAGTTTTGAAGTGGAAGAGACCAATAAGGAAAGTATACCTTAGTTTTCCAAAACTGAGAAGGGAAGAGAAGTATAGATAGTTTTGAAAACTAGTAATAGTTTTGGAAATATTTTTACCCTAACTAACGACCAAGCTAACTAAGGCTTCCTACAGTCAGGATCGCTCTGATACCAGCTCTGTGGGGACCCCGAGTCATAAGTCGTGATCACCGAATGCATGTGTACAGTGATCCCAGAGATCAATGCTCACTGAACACAGAGAAGCTGAATAACAAGAGTCTTACATCCATACATACCGTCTTACAAGAATTATGACCATTATGGTCAAGTCTTATATAGATAAAGCCTCAAGGGCTGAATACCAAATAAACTAAAGCAGCGGAAATCTTCGTTGATAAGTAGAACCCATGCCATATGCCTTAACCCTACATGCATTCTAACTGGGAAAACATCATAGTTCGCATGTTCTTCTCCAAAGAATTCTTCTTCGAAGTCATGCTCTTCCATGCTTGGCCAATTAAATAACCAGTGGCAAGCCAATGAGTACTTTGAATGTACTCACAAGCAATCCATGTTTTGGTTCAAGATACAACAATGCATGATACAGGTAAATTTTGCAGAAAGCTAATTTTATTCTACTATGACATGTTCAACAATTGGTAAAACATGCATCATATGAAATCAAGTAACCATAGGGACTGGTTACAGATATCAACATAAATGGAGTTGGCATAAACCCAACTCAATCATTTCAAGTCCTAAATAACAAGAGTCTTACATCCATACAAACTATATTACACGAATTATGACCATTACGGTCAAGTCTTATATAGATAGAGCCTCAAGGGCTAAATACCAAATAAACTTAAGCAGTGGAAATCTTCGTTGATAAGTAGAACACACGCCATATGCCTTAACCCTATAGGCATTCTGACTGGGAAAACATCCTAGTTTTCATGTTCGTCTCCAAAGAATTCTTCTTCGAAGTCCTGCTCTTCCATGCCTGGCCAATTAACTAACGAGTGGCAAGCCAATGAGTACTTTGAATGTACTTGCAAGCAACCCATGTTTTGGCTCAAGATACACCAATGCATGATATAGGTAAATTTTTGTAGAAAGCTAAGTTTATTGTGCTATGACATGTTCAACAACTGGTAAAACATGCATCATATGAATTCAAGTGACCATAGGGACTGGTTACACATAATAACATAAATGGAGTTGGCATCAACCCAACTCAATCATGTCAAGTCCTTTGACTTGACCCAAGTAGTTCTTCCCACTTATCCAAACACACACACTGGTTTGTAAACATGTGGACGTAGCCCAAGAGCGGTTACCCAACTGTCCTTGAACGTGGACACGGCTATTCGAATAGTTTTAAACTCTGCAGAGGTTGCACACTTTACCCACAAGATCCGAGGAACTTCCGTGTCATCCACGACCCGCGGTACCTCAAGTACCCGGGGTAAGCACCCGAACATTATCTTTCCCTTGACAACACTAACAAGAAGTCCGCTCATTGGCCCTTGCCCTCATGATGTACATCATGCGAGACTTACTCGAGATCGTACCATCCGAGAGGGGACGCAACGATGTGCCCGGTGTCTATAAAAACAGCCATAGTCGCCCTACCTGGCACGACTCCATATCGAGAGAGTACCTCATACCCTCTCGCCACTAGTAATGCGGGCTCCCTGCTAGTATTGACCAAAGTAATCAACAAAGCCCCGTCCCATAAGGGGTATTGTGGATGTACATGTAAGGTTGGAATAACGGTCACAACTTAAACCAATCCGTTTTTGAAAAGACACTAAAACAACTTTCTCCGGTACACCACTTCTTTGTCAAGTGGATACCTAGCTTACCATCTCCCTCGGGCATTAGTGGCAGCCAACGGGGTTTTTGAAAAGTCTTTGGAAATACTTTTGTATCCATCACCATGCATATACCCGTCCCATTCGCGTAGCATCTACTTTAGCATCCTATCTACTCCCACCAGCATAACCCTCATAGGAAGGTAGGGTCATGCACAATTTAAGTATCAATAAGGAAGTAACGAAGACAACCCACCAAACTGGTTGCCATCTCATCATGATCCTGATGCATTGATAATACGGTGCTATATGACATGCACAAAAAGGGTTTCTCAAACATGGTCAAAGGGATGCTTGCCTTGTCCTTCAGAGTCTTCAAACCTTCCGGTCCATCTCCAAGTACTCTTTCTACTTCGCCAACTAATAACGGAAACAATCACAATAAGCAACACAACAAGGAAAAAATAAAAGTGCTCTAAAAATGTGAGTTGTTCTTTTCTAGGATACCTCTGGTCATATTAGGAATGACCAAAATGATTTCAATGGAATTGGATAAGTGGATATATTGGAACATTTCAATATGAAGGATATAAGGGTTTTAATGGATCTGCAACTTGTCTACAGAATGGCTTTTTATAAAAATGGGTACAAGTGCCCATTAAATCAGGCATGATTTTAGAAACATTTATAAATTGGTTTCACTGAATTTGGAGTTCAAATGATTTTCCTATGAATTTGCAAAGTTTGCAATATATGGAGAAATGGACAAATATTTTATGTGCCATTGAAGGCATTGGGAAAAATGTTTACAAACTAAGTTTTGAACTTATATTTATCTAAGAATTTTAATCATGCAATTTGGATCCAATTTTAGCTCTCTGTGATTTTATAAAGTTTATCACAGAAACTAAAAAAGGGATTTCATAAATATTTGTGAAGGAAATGCTTCTGAAAAAATGTGCAAATTCCACCATATGATAGAGCATGATTTATGGAGTCACTAGAAATTTGAATCTCCAAATTTGGACTTGAAATGAATTGATTATGGATCTTACAACATTTCTGGAAAAGAAAAGGAAGAAAAGGAATCAACCATATAAAGCGCACTGGGCGAAGCCCAGCTAAACAACGCCTACTAGGCTTAGCCCAGTGGCTCAGCTACGCGAGGAAAGTGGTGACGTCGAAGGCGCATTACCGGAGTACACCACCCGAAGGAGCAAGCAGATCGGGCGAAGCCGTGTGCACTTAACCCGACTGGTGGGCCGACTCGGTCGCCTCTACCGCTGACAGGCGGGCCCCCTGCCAGCTGGCGGGGTGGTCATCCCCTACCTCGCGCCTGAGGCAGAGGAGCGACAGGGGAGGTGAGGCCGAGCGCATGCCGGCGCTGATCGCCGGCGACTCCAGCCATCCCTGGTGGCGTCGGTGCACCGATGGACTCGGGACGCCGAGCCAGTTCCATCTAGGGGCTTCGCGCGGGTTGGGAGGATCTGGGGCGATGGCGCCCTTGGCGCTGGCGAGCGGCGCCGGGAGTGGATGGGCACGACGCCGTGGGCACACGGGTGTCGGTGTCAAAACCGGCGGATCTCAGGTAGGGGGTCCCGATCTGTGCGTCAAGGCTGATGGTAACAAGAAGTAAGGGACACAGATGTTTACCCTGGTTTGGGCCCTCTCGATGGAGGTAAAACCCTACTTCCTGCTTGATTAATATTGATGATATGGGTAGTACAAGAGTAGATCTACCACGAGATCGCAGAGGCTAAACCCTAAGAGCTAGCCTATGATGGTATGATTGTAATTGTGATTGGCCTTCTAAGAACCAACCTCTCTGGTTTATATAGACACCGGAGAGGGCTAGGGTTTACATGGAGTCGGTTACAAGGAAGGAAATATAATATCCGGATCGCCAAGCTTGCCTTCTACGCCAAGGAAAGTCCCATCCGGACACGGGCCGAAGTCTTGAGTCTTGTATCTTCGTGCTTCAATAGTCCGGACGTCAGATACGATCCGGCTGTCCGGATACCCCTAATCCAGGACTCCTCGGTAGCCCTGAACCAGGCTTCAATGACGATGAGTCCGGTAGCGCAGTATTGTCTTCGGCAATGCAGGCGGGTTCCTCCTCGAATACTCCAAGGTAATTATCGAACACTTAAACCGTGTCCGGATCCACAAGATGATCTTCGTATGCCACCGTAGAGAGAATAATGTTTCGCAAATGCAATCTACTGACAACTTTTCAAGCAACGCGACGTGTCATTATGGTTGGGTCATTATTCGAACCGTCTTCCCCCAACCAGCCACAGCGCATATCGCGAGGCGGTTTCCTTGACACGTCTTGTCAAAGCAGAGATCGTGCCCCCTTACCACGGGATTCTCATCAATACGGGTACGGGTAGTCCCACCACATCATTAATCATGGCGCTGGGAAGCAAGCGATTCTCAATGGGCAAGTGGGGAGGCGCACCGCTTTCGTCGCCTCTATAAAGGGATAAGATTTCCTCATTTATACCCACGCCTTCTTCCTTCTCTGCCCACTCTTGCCCCCTCGAGCTCCAGTGCCCAAGCCCCAGTCTCCTCCGCACAGCTAGACATGTCCGGAGCAGGAGGCAAGTGGGTGGCTTCCACCGTCGAGGAGAAGCACATCACAGATCTTCGGGCGGCCGGATACTTGGCCGCAGACATAGCGCACCGGCTACCGAACGCTGGGCAGGTCATTCCGACCCCATGACCCCTCGAGAGAGTCGTGTTCGTCGCCCACCTCGTCCGTGGACTGGGATTTCCACTCCATCCCTTCATCCGCGGGCTCATGTTCTACTATGGGCTAGATTTCCATGATCTAGCCCCGAATTTTGTCCTCAACATCTCGGCGTTCATAAATGCGTTTGCGAGGCTTTCTTCCGCATCCGGCCTCACTTGACATGTGGCTGCAAGTCTTCGCGTGAAGTCAAGATTGTCTGTGACCAACAAGCGGAGTGCGGAGGGCCATCTTTGGGCAAGATGCCTAACGTCACCTGGCTGGACGGCTCCTTCGCGGAGACCGTAAAAGGATGGCAATCGGGGTGGTTCTACATAACCGAGCCGCGCGGCGCCAACTGGGCGGCCGCCCCCGAGTTCTGATCTGGAATCCCTATGCGGCTCACCTCCTGGGAAAAGAAGGGCCTGTCCTGGGGCGATTCCACGGAGCTGGCGGACTCGGACATGCATCAAAAGCATGAAGGACAAGAACATCAAGCTTGTCAATGTGATCCGAGTCATGCTCGTTCGCTGGATCCTGCCCGCCAAAGGCGGGCGATAAATCTGTGGGAGTTCGTCCCGGCCGAACACCAGACGCTCCGGAAGCTCTACGGCATGACGCACAATGGTGCATGGAAAGTGTTGTTCAAGGCCTCCGAAGTACCTCCTCCCACATCCGAGGTCCGCGGACTTCATGCAGCGCGGCCCCCAAATCCGGTGAGTTTTGGGACCACCACCGGGTTTAGTTTTTCCCCAATACATTCATGGGGTTAGTTTTAAGTATTTATATATATTTGCCTTAGGATTATGTGAAGACAGCGGAGCAGATTGATTTGTCGGCTGCAGTGCGGAAGATCCAGTGGATGCTCTCCGACGGAGAGATGCTAGTCCGACACCGTACAAGGTCTTGGGAGAAGAAGGCTGAAAAGAAGGCCCCGGGGACCAGGAAGGGTCCCCGGCATAAGGTTGCGTCCGAAGCCTCGTCCGAAGGCGACGAGGCGGACTCCTCCCACGAAGGGGAGGAGGAAGAAGAAGAAGACGACCCATCCGGGAAGGATGAGGGGCCCGGTGAAGCGGGCGAGGGGGCCGGAAAAGGCCCTCGGTGCAAGGCCGTTATTCCTCTGTCGTCCGATGACGATGAGACACCTTACTCCTATGGAGGCGGGGGGAATCAAGAAGAAATTCCACCTCCCCGCACTAGGGGGAGAAGAAGAGAAAAGCCGCCCCGGAGGGGGAGGCTGGGGCGTCCAAGAAGGGGAAAACATCCCTTCCGGACTACTCCACCACGGCCGCTCACAGCGACGAGGGGTGGCTACCCCGGGGGAAAACCCCGGTGCGATTGTAAGTGTCCGCACTCTATCGTGGTTTTCACTTCATAATTGTTTAATAACACCGAATATTGACGTAGTCCAGCCCGGACTCATCCGGCGGTGTCGTCTTCGGATGGGTCTCTGAGTTCTTCGGAGATGAACTCGCTCCCGACGGCCACCACTCCTCAGCCTGCAGATGACACGGAGGTGTTGTCCCGCAATCTCCCCGAACAGGGGGAGGTGACCCTGGAGACGCCCCAAGGCGGACCCCCGAACGTCGGCCATGCGGGGTTCAAGATTCCCGCAGATCGCGTCGATGAGAGCCGCAACAAGGCGGACTCTCGACCGAACACTGTTCCGGAACCTCTGACGGTTCCAGACTTAGGCGGGCAGCCCCTCATTAGGGAGGGCGAGCCGCCCGTGCCGAGGACTTCCGTCGCATCAACGGCGCCGGATAGCCAGGTGGAAGCGATTCGAGGCGCTTCCATGGAAGAAGAGCACCGTACTCTTATGAGTGCGGTGATTCAAAAGGTTACATCCGCCAAAAGCGGACTGACAAGCCTGCACAAGCCTCTGACGGGCTTTGAGGTAAGTAAAAATGTATGAGATTATCACCCGATTGGTAGTAGCCCCTGATACTCTGTTTGGCGTTCGGAAGGAAAAGCCAAACGGAGGGTTAATTATAATCCACAGGAGTCTAATAATAAGCATTGTTGTGAATAAGCAGGCTGTGCTGCTTGCTGCTGCTGCCCGTACTGCCGAGGTTGCCGAACTAAAGCGGGACCTGGAGCAGGCGTAGGGAGAGCTCGTCCTCACGAAGAGGCAGCTCGAAGAGAACATGGGTAAGTAACTCCCGCTCTTATACGTTCAAGGATAGGCAAAATTGATGAGTCTAACACCTAAGTGTCCTCACCATGTAACAGGGGCTGCCGCTGAGGTGGTGTCCCTGAAGAAGGCGCTGTCCGAGGCCAAAGACAAGGAAACCTCTGAATGTAAGGAGCGCGAAAAGCAAAGTGCTAGGGTAGGTGAGGTACAGCAGGAGCTCCAGGACCTCGGCAAGAAAAGCGAGTCCGTGGAGCATGATCTGAAGGCCAAAGAGGCCGAGCTTGCGAAGGCCCTTATGAGCTTAAATGACGCCAAGGCCGAAGCCGAGAAAGCACAGCAGGAGATCCAGGAGGCCAAGAAGATAGCAGCGGGTAAGAAGTTCTTTATGCAAAGCAAACATGTGGAGGAGGCGTTTCTATTACTTACTCGAATTCGGAGCTCTCCAGGGGCATTCGCAGATCTGCCACGCAGTGTATCGAACTGCAGGGTTCTATCGTCTTGAGGAGGGGAACTCAAAGGAGAAGCGATTCTGGTCCCAGATATCTTTGGGGCCGAACACCCGATGCCTCTGAGTGACTAACTGAAGCAGTTGGTCGAACTCCACAGGGCGGCCGAACTGGCTATGAAAGGGTTCATAGTCCGAATGTGGCCTGGTGAGTTCGTGCCCAGTAGCTACTTCGGCCTGATCAGGCGGATGGTGGATGCCTGCCCGCGGCTTGAGGTGATCAAGCGATCCGTGTGCATCGAGGGTGCCCGCCGGGCCCTTGCCCGCGTCAAAGTGCATTGGGGCAAGATGGATGCGGAGAAGCTGGTCAAGGACGGACCGCCGGAGGGCAAGGCGCATCGCCATCCCGAGCTGTACTATGATGGCGTTATGAAGGGTGCTCGTCTCGTGGCTGACGAATGTACCAAGGACACCATTTTTGAATGAATTAAACCTGTCATGTTTGTATTTTAAGGACGAAGTTACTTGCGCTATGTAGAACTTTTGTTATTTAAAATATTACCTTCTGTGCGGTTGTTTATAAAATCCTGAAAGTAGGCCAGTCGTCGGCTTCCGCCCCCGCGTGACTAGCACTGGGGTGTTCGTGGAAAACCCGGACACCTTTACCCAAATGTTTGGTCCCTTAAGGAGGTGTCCAGGTAGCAACGAGGCAATCGGACTATGCGGCTTTATAACTTTCACTTAGCCATAGAAGTCTACAATTTTAAATTTCGGCGAAGCCCCTAGAATCCGGAAGACCGAATCGAGGCGCTATACACGCCTAGATCGGACGAAGCCGATTTATCGCCTAAAGAGGAAAATCTTTAAGGATTTTAGAACCTCTCGAGCAGCGACCAGCTCTCGCCACATCATGCCGGTCAATTTTCGGCTTTCTCTACTGAGGTGCTCGTCCGGAAGAACCGGGACACAACCGCAGTAGTTCTCCCTGCGCTACCTTAGCCGATATAACGGAACGTAAGGCACCAAAACAAGGGAGCCAGGCTATCCCAACTGTAGACCCAAGACACGATTCGGAGCTGATGCATATAGCGCTATCAGTTCGGGGTGGCGCACTGTTGAAAGTGTTCGGACTTTAGTCGCCGTGTAGCGGGGCGCCATAAGAAGCCCCTGGCAAACCGGCCATACCAAGGTGTACGGATGCAATATCAAATAAACATTTATAAGAGAAAAATGCTCAAATAAGAATAATAAGCTGATGCTATGTATAATCTCACATTGACGAAAAATACGTTTAAGCGTACATTTACAATGGATGCGTTAAGCAAATAGGACTATTTGACATGTCCTATCCAGGGGCAGGCTGTGTTCCGATAGATATAGCAGGTATAATGATCGTAAATAGACCCCACCTGTGTATTTCCTTCTATGCACAACGTATGTTGCCTCCGTGGATGTCTCTTCCCTATAAGTCCGACAATTCGGCTTTTGACGATGTTGCACCAACGCGGTGTCCTGAAAGGTAAGAGGGAAAGAGTATGAAGGTATTTAGCGGTTACCCGCATTATCGACCGAGTCGTTGATGCGCCTCCGCCTATGCCCAAGGTATCTTGAGTGCGTAATTGTGTACGCATGGCACGAATGTTGCTTTGGAGGGGCTTGGGCGGGGGCCGGACTGCTAATTACGATCTTGATATTCATGTTGATCCTGTTGCGGGGTGCTCCAGGCTCGTTTGACAGTGCTCGAAGTTGTCGCCGGATTGGTTTGTCGGAGGAGGCCGCGTTGTACTTCTGCCGCGAAGGCTATCGTATGCTCTTCTGTTTGAAGGGAGCGGTCCATATTTCCATTGACAGTGATGACCCCGCGCGGTCCCGGCATCTTGAGCTTGAGATATGCGTAGTGTGGCACCGCATTGAATCTTGCGAATGTGGTTCGCCCGAGCAGTGCGTGGTAGCCACTGCAAAAAGGGACGATGTCGAAGATCAGCTCTTCGCTCCTGAAGTTGCTTGGGGATCCGAAGACCACTTACTATGTGATAGAACCCGTGCAGCGGGCCTCTACTCCAGGAATAACACCTTTAAAGGTGGTTTTGGTGGGCTTGATCCTTGAAGGATCAATGCCCATCTTGCGCACTGTGTCCTGATAAAGCAGGTTCAGGCTGCTGCCGTCGTCCATAAGGACACGCGTGAGGTGAAATCCGTCGATGATTGGGTCTAAGACCAATGCGGCTGAGCCGCCGTGACGGATGCTGGTGGGGTGATCCCTACGGTCAAAGGTGATCAGACAGGCTGACCATGGGTTCAACTTGGGGGCGACTGGCTCCATTGCGTAGACGTCCCGTAGTGCCCGTTTCCATTCCCTCTTGGGGATGTGGGTGGTGTAGATCATATTGACCGTTTTCACCTGGGGGGAAATTTCTTCTGCCCCCCCCCCCCCCCCGTATTCGGACGCCGGGGCTCATCGTCATCGTCGCTGTGCAGCCCCTTGTCCTTGTTTTCGGCATTTATCTTGCCGGCCTGTTTGAACACCCAGCAGTCTCTATTGGTGTGGTTGGCTGGTTTGTCCGGTGTGCCGTGAATTTGGCACGAGCGCTCTAGTATGCGGTCCAGACTGGACGGTCCCCGATTATTTCTTTTGAACGGCTTTTTCCACTGTCCGGATTTAGTTCCGCTGAATCCGGTGTTGACTGCCGTGTCTTCCGTGCTGTCGCCGTTGTTCCGTCTCTTATGTCTGTTGCGCCGTGGCTTGCCGCTAGCATCGCGGCCGTCCGAAGTGCCGGAATGTGGCGTGGTGCTGCTACGAGCCAACGTGCTATCCTCACCCGCACAAAAACGGGTCATTAGGGTTGTGAGAGCTGCCATAGACTTGGGTTTTTCCTGGCCGAGGTGTCGAGCGAGCCACTCGTCAAGGATATTATGCTTAAAAGCCGCCAGGGCTTCGGCGTCCAGACAGTCGACTATTTGGTTCTTTTTAGTGAGGAACCGAGTCCAGAATTTCGGGCTGACTCTCCGGGCTGTTGAGTAATGTGGCTCATGTCATCAGCGTCTGGTGGTCGCACATATGTGCCCTAGAAGTTGTCAAGGAATGCGTCGTCCAGGTTTTCCCAACTGCTAATGGAAGTTGCTGGCAGGCTGTTTAACCAGTGTCGAGCTGGTCCTTTGAGCTTAAGGGGGAGATACTTGATGGCGTGTAGATCATCTCCGCGGGCCATGTGGATGTGGAGAAGAAAATCTTCGATCCATACCGCGGAGTCTGTTGTGCCATCGTATGATTCGATGTTTACGGGTTTGAACCCTTCTGGAAATTCATGATCCATTATTTCATCAGTGAAGCAGAGGGGGTGCGCGGCGCCTCTGTGCCGGGCTATGTGGTTATGCAGGTCGAATTGATCTGGGTGGCTATATTCGGCCCGGCCGGACTTGTTGAAGGAGTGTCCGTCGCGACGGTCCTCGTCGCGTGTCGAGGTGCGCCCCCGCGATCCGTAGATCGATCTTGACTGTCCTGATTTGTTGCCCCGGGCCGTAGTATGTTGGCGTGGGGGTGTTGGCTGGTATGCGGACTGGTATGCCGCTCTATCCCGACCACGAGGTGGCCGGTCAGCCGTGTGGTGCTCGGGTCCATATTCCTCGGCTACCAGGACTTTAGTCCATCTATCTGTGAGCAGGTCTTGATCAGCTTGGAGTTGCTGCTGTTTCTTTTTCAGGCTCCTTGCAGTGGCTATAAGCCGGCGGCAGCGTTCTGCTACGGGATCCTCAGGCACGCCGAACTCGTCGTCGCCGAGGCTAATCTCGTCTTTGGAGGGGGGCATGTAGCCGTCCTCCTCCGGGTATGCGTCTGTCGCCTGTTCTTCTGGGATGTCCTACTCGTCTTCCTGTTCGGCCTGCTCAAAGCGGGCTGATTAGGGTCATATTCTTCTTCGGCGCCATCCGGATTATTTTCGCCTCCGGGGCCGGTGTTGTTATGGCGGGGCTTGGAGCGGGCGTAGCACGCCCATTCTCGATTTTCTTCGAGGGTTGTCCTCCGTTTCCTCGTCGCCATTAGTTTCCTTGAATTGTCCACCATATATATATATATATATATATATATATATATATATATATATATATATATATATATATATATATCATATGAGGAGGTGGCTGTCCACCGCACGGTGAGCGGTGGCTCCTGTGATTCTCCTACATCGTCGTCCATACCGTCGATGTCTTCGGAGTCGAAGTCAAGCACGTTGGTTAGATCACCGATCGTGGCAATGAAGTGGGTGGTGGGTGGGCAACGAATTTCGTCGTTGTCTGCTTCCCACTCGAGCCGGACATGGTTCAGCCCGGAGTCTCCCGACAAGGAGAGAGACTTCAATAAGTCCAGCATGTCCCCAAAGGGCGAGTGCTGAAAAACGTCCGCCGCGGTGAACTCCATCACCGCAGCGCAACCAGGATCGTTGGGCTCGGGGGCGCGCGGACTGGAACCTGCTTCCGGATATGAATCCGGGGGTCCGGAGTCACAGGTTCCCTCAGAGGTGAAACCCGTGTTCGGCTCCATCGCCGATGAAGGTACGGCTTGCGGGGCGGGGTCCAGCCCTCCGTCCTTAGGCGAAGCAACCTGTCCCGGATTTATATCCGAGGCTTCTGCTGGGTCGATATCTCGAGCGGCGTCTGATAGCAGGTCTAAGCCGTGCTCATCGCGACTGTTCGGCGCTTCTGGCGCTCGCCCGAATCCGTCGAAGATCAAGTCTCCGCGGATATCCGCCATGTAGTTCAGGTTTCCGTACCTTATTTGATGGCCCGGGGCATAGCTATCGATCTGCTCCAAGTGGCCAAGCGAATTGGCCCGCAGCGCGAAGCCGCCGAACACGAAGATCTGTCCGGGGAGGAAAGTCTCACCCTGGACAGCGTCGTTAATGACGATTGAAGGAGCCATCGAGCCTGACGGCGACGTCCGGAAGAACTCTCAATGAAAGCACCAATGTCGGTGTCAAAACCGGCGGATCTCGGGTAGGGGGTCCCGATCTGTGCGTCAAGGCTGATGGTAACAAGAAGTAAGGGACACAAATGTTTACCCAGGTTCGGACCCTCTCGATGGAGGTAAAACCCTAGTTCCTGCTTGATTAATATTGATGATATGGGTAGTACAAGAGTAGATCTACCACGAGATCGTAGAGGCTAAACCCTAAGAGCTAGCCTATGATGGTATGACTGTAATTGTGATCGACCTTGTAAGGACCAACCTCTCCGGTTTATATAGACACTAGAGAGGGCTAGGGTTTACATGGAGTCGGTTACAAGGAAGGAAATATAATATCCGGATCGCCAAGGTTTCCTTCTACGCCAAGGAAAGTCCCATCCAGACACGGGCCGAAGTCTTGAGTCTTGTATCTTCACGCTTCAATAGTCCGGACATCGTATACAGTCCGGCTGTTCGGATACCCCCTAATGCAGGACTCGCTCAACGGGCAGGGGGAGAAGGAGCGGGAGGGCTCCGCTGGCCTGCGACGCTTCTCCTGGTGGTCAAAGGAGAGGAGGGGAGGCTCTGGTTCGCCGCAGCTGGGCGGAGGCAGGCGACGACCATGGCGGCCATGGAGAGGGAAAGAGAGCATGGGAGATAGAGGGATGTTGTCTGGCAGGTGCACGGTACAAAGGGAGAGCGAGGAAAGGCCAAAGAAGATGCCGGGAGTAGCTTATATGGGCGTGGCCGTGGTGCACCATGGGCAGCGTCCACGGACGCGCTCGGGTGAGCTCGTAGTAGGGAGGGGAGAGACGTTCTGGAGGGGGCCGGTAGTGTGCCGTGTCCCGGACGCTGAGGCCACCGCGGCAGACATCACCCCGACGCCCAAAGCTGTCGTATGCCCTTGGCATGGGTGAGCTACTGATCGCGGTAGAAACAGCATGGCGGCGTGCTCAGCCTTGAGCTCTGCAAGCACTGGCATTGTTTATGTGCCATGAGCATGTTCTTTTGTGTCTGGGGGTTTTAGGGGTGAGTAAACAATGTAGGAGTGGCATTGGATGCCCTAGAGAGCCAGTAGGAGAGGAGAGAGGTTTTTACCCCCCAATAATGGAACTGTGAGGTTTCCATTGTTACTGGATGTAGAAGGGGACTAGGAGGAGTTGTGGTAACAATTTGGACTAAAGGGGAATTCATTTGGGGCTCCAAACAGTGATCACAAAAATGTGGCAGAAGGTGTTTGATGTTGGTTTGGGCAACAAAAAGAATTCCACTTGCCATGAGAATTAACAGGATGAAATTTAATATAGAATTAGGGTGTTTCACCAAGTTTGAGCTCATTTGGGCAAAGTTGCCAATGCAACTTTTGTAAACCCTAGAAATCAACAGAAATGGGTTTTCAAAGATCTAGTCATGCAAAACTATTCCCCTTGATGCACCACTTGGTGTAGTGTCATCATTTTGGGTTGTGAGCATGTCCACAAAATTTGTGGTCAAATGGAAAAAGTTGGCAATGTAAAGTTGTTCATACTTGGAACTGGTCAGAGATGGTTTTGGGGCACTTTTGTGAACCAAAACTATTTCTATTGAGTTGAAACTTTGCTAGGTCACCCTATTATGCATATGTGACTTGCTAGAGATTTTCTTGAAATTTTTAGAGAATATTTGCTTTGTAAATATTTCAAAAGCTTGAAATATCCAAAAAGGGTTTTTGAGGGATTTGACTAATATTTTGAACATGACCATGTGTTGAAACTCTTATATATGGACAATATATGTCCACTGAGCTTCCCTAAATTTTCTCAAATATTTTTGAAACATTAAAATAATTTTAACCTATTAAAGACCATTTCTGGCCTTAAGGAAAAGCCTTTAAATAAAATAGGAAAATAACTTTTAAAATAATATTTTTGTGATTTCTGGGAGTCCTATATCTAATATGAGTCAAATATAAATTTTTAAAGATTTTTCACACCCTTCATTAAGTACTTGTAGTTCAAGTCTCAATTCAGGGGTTTTTGGAAAATCTAATTTAGAAAATACTTTTTGGCCAAAATATTTCTGTAAGAAAATACTATTATGTCATATACACATGGCATGATCCTTGGGAAAGTTTTGTACCAAGTAGAATAAGTATAAAAGTTGGAGGATTTATTTGATTTTTAGAGCACTTGCAGACAACACACAAAAATCAAATCAAGCAAAGTTGAAAACACTCAAAAGTTATTTTCAAACCACATTTTGTCATGATTTGCTAGCTTAAGTGTTGTGGCATCAAAGTCAGGGTGTGACAGGTCGCCTCCCTTTGAATCCCCATCTGAACAATTATCTTCCTATGGAATAAAATCTGGAATGGCGGGAGGGTGGGGGGCACTTCACCCACCATGGAGCGGCATCTGCATGACATTATATTCCCACGCAACGGTCTTCTCTTTTCCTCTACATGTTCAGTACGATTGTGTACAATAACTAACATGCATAATAAAAAATAGTTAGATTTTGTAAGGCCTAACGGGTGCATGCAGAAATCAAGACGAATGGTAGCAACCGAGTGGATAGATCCAAAACTAATGATAGCAGCTAGATTATATAGCTTCAGTTTAAAAAGATAGACAATGGATCATCTACTGTTTGTTGCCCACCCAACATGAACCACATACAAGACCCCAGATGAACCAGATAGTAGACAGATACTATTCGTTGCTGCCTCGATATGTGTCCCATGGGCATTTAAAACTCAAGTTTGAACGATAAAGTAGCAGGTAATAATAACCGATGTATAACATAAGCAAACACGTAAGAGTGCGGCCTCTCTTTCGGAACTGTGTAGTCCTCAGGTTCATCTACTCCGTCCATGATGGTAATGCAGTTGGCGTGGCTGCCGGCAACAGGGACAATGATCTGAGGCAGCAAAAGAACGTCTGCAGGGGGAATCTCTGCTGCAGTGAACGCTTCTGTCGATGGTGCACCTCAGGTGGGGTGGATGACGGCACGACAGGATTCCTGGCAAAAAAAAGACAGGAGCAGGACATAACACACAGAGTTTTCTTTGACGCCTATCTGAAAATGAAGTAAATTTGTAAGGGCTCCTTAGAATTGGAGGATTCTATAAACGCAGGGACAGGAAAAACATAGATATAGGATAGGAATGCACGTGCAAAACAGAGCATTTGGAAACATAGGATTTCTGTCAACCTGGGTGTTTGGTTCACATGAATTGGAAGAACACAAGAATGGAGAACCATGGTCAAATTAAAGTCAAACCACGTGAAAATGAAAAAAATAAGAATCTTATTATGCCAGCAATGGAATTAGTCCTGTTCTTCATGCATATTAATTTGAAAAGGACGTCCAAGTGGATATTAAAATTCCTATGTTTTTTCTTTGAAAGAGACACCAAAGGAAAATAAATCCTCGAGTTTTGCTTTGCTTCATTCCTTCTAACCAAATGCACGTATAGTAGTACCATAGTAGTTCCATAGCAGGATCACGAGGGATCAACATGAATGCAGAGTAACAAAGTGACGCGATGAGTGTACAACCTCTTTGGCATAGCCTTGTCGACCTCAGCATCATTGGGTTGGACGTGGAGGATGGTGATGCTGGTGTGACTGTCGGAGTTTGGGAAGATCTGAGGCATCTGGAAATGGCGCCGAGAGTACTGCTCCACTGTGATGGACAGTTCCGTTGTTGGAGAAGCTCTGGTGAGGTGTACGGCGGCGAGGCTGAAGCAGGACAAGACATACAACATTAATCCGAAGTGGGACTCTAATATCATCTGCAATAGATGATGTAAAATACATCACCAAAACGTGCTAGATGTAAAACGCATCAGCCACGCCACGGCCGCTCCGACAGATCCTATAAATACTATTCACTTTGAACTTAACTAAAGAAACTGGACTTTACAGTCGAAACTGAATTTTACTGTCGAAACTGATTGAACTAGTAGCAGAGCATTGCAATAGATGTTTTAGGGCATTCGAGCAGTAGTAGCAAAGAAGCAATGATCTAAATCAGTAGATGGTCAAGCAGGGAACGCACTAGTAGAGAGCAAGTCATGCAGCAGCACCGCAAGCGAGTGCTAAAGCAGTAACTCCTGTAGCCGCCGGAGGTCGTGCAACAGCAGCAGTAGTGCGAGTGAGAGCAAGAGCAGAGTAGCAGCACGAATGAGAGCAAGAGCGGAGCAGCAGCGCGACCGACAGCAATAGCAGAGCAGAGCAGCAGCATGAACGAAAACAAGAGTAGTGCAGCAAGCCGGAGCAGCAGCAGCGCGAGCAAGAGCCGGAGCAGCTGCATCTAGTGCCCGTGTGGAAGTCGCCACCGAGGAAGCAACGAGATGGGGGAGAGACATCATGGTTGAAGTGGCCGGCGACGGCGTCGTCAATGGAGACCCGCCATGGCTGCTCGGTATCAAGGACAGGCAGCCCCGTGAGATCGAATAAAAGATAAAATGCAGCGGTAAGTGTAGAACCTTCTTGGTGGCGCAGAGTTAGCCTCAGCTTCATCGGAGGAATTGGTGAGGGTGCTGCGGTTCCGGTGGGGCACCTCAAGATGGCACTGTGGGGCTGGAGGTGGCACGATAGACGAGCCGAACATCGGGGCAGCTCCTTGGAGGTGGAGGACGGGGCGGCCGCTCCGGCGGGACAACGAGAGTGACGACGGATCCTCATCCGGTGCGGTGGATGAGGGACGACGAGCTATTGCGGTGGACGACGTCACTGGGGAAGAGTCTCTGGCTTGGCGGTGCTCGGGAGGCCGACGGAGGAGCGTGGGGTTGCCTCGGCATACGAATGGGGGGACGAAGGGGAAGGTAGGGGAGCCATAGCTTAGGGATGCGCTTGTCCAAAATGTAGGATAAGTTACCAGCTTTGACCACGCGATATCGAGTCGGCATTTCCGGCTGAGGGATAGAAGGGGGATTTCGCGTGTCTGGGCTGCGGGATCGATTTCGGATGAGGAGGGAGTTTTCACGCGTGTCGAAATTTCGGGATAACAAGGCGCGGCGCGGGTTGAAGAGGCGGGAGTTTCAAAGTAGATGAGACAAAAGATACTCGAGCTTGAAAATTTCGGGATAACAAGGCGCGGATTCCATGTTCGGCAGAACAAACTTAACGTGTAAAAAAAACAATTCATACAAGACACAAGAGAATCATGTCCACTGTTACTATATTGCTATAAATGCCATTGAAAAAACTACAGGAAAAATGTAAAAAAAGGGAGAACAAGATTACCCTGTACAGTACCAAATCGATTCGCACTTCCCTCAACAACAACAAAAATCAATTCCCACCAAAAGAAAGAGTCATGTCCCTTTTTATATGATTACAAATGCCAGGATCTCGGATTTGAATTTTTGAATCCACGTTATGTTGAATTCGAATATATCGTTAGGTGACCTTGTGGTTTATAATGGACGTAGTGCTACATTTTTTATCTTCCATCATATATGAACATTTTACTCCACCCTATGAACATATATATTGTCGTCCACCATATGGACTAAATTTGAATCAATTTTCCTTATTTGAATACGATTGTTGTCAAGTTATACCATCATTTAAATGTTATCTTGATAACAAAAAACATGCATATAGCAGTAATCATATTTCACTATGAACTACATGTACCGTACGATCTCCAATTCAAATATTTGTATCCATTTTATGTTGACTTCAAATCAGAGTACATTGGTCTAGGAAGCGTGATGTTCGGGATAATCTAAACTCTGTTTTCATATGTATAATTTTTGGCTGAATTAGGACAAGTTTTGGTATAATCTTCTTGCAAAACCGAAGATTCTCTCAACAAGCCTCGTGGTTCCGAGAGGGAATGTGTCACCTTTGTGTGCGAAATGATATATGCTGCCTCCCCCTGATTTTCTTTACAGAGGCAACATAGAACTATATGAGTGCCCTGTTAAATTTTGGAATTATTCCGGGTTTGTTTGGCCTTTTTTATACATTAATTGAGTTTCTGGATATTTAATTTGCATAATTAAAATTTGAACTGCAAGCACATGCTCCGGTGCAACAAATTTCTAGGTCCCATGCAAGAAATGCGGATGAAATTCAAACATCTTGGCGTTGTGACTCGGCCGAGAACATCGAGGAACTTGGTTTTTAAATTCCTGTAAATCCAAAACTCGCCTGGAAATCATGGAACTTGGCATGGTGTCATGTCATGGCACTAACATGTTGTGGTAAAAAATTGGGTCAAATTGGAACAAGTTTTGGTATAAGCTTCTTGCAAACCGGAGCTTCTCTCAAGAAGGCTCGTGGTTCTGAAAGGGAACGTGTCACCTTCGAGTGTGAAATGATATACGCTGCCCCCTTGAGTTTCTTTACAGAGGCAGCATAGAACTACATGAGTGTCCTGTTAAATTTTGGAATTATTCCGGGTCCATTTGGCCTTTTTATACATTAATTGAGTTTCTAGTCATTTAATGTGCATAATTCAAATCTGAACTACAAGCACATGCTCCCATGCACCAAAGTTGGTAGAAAAATCACATGTGTGTCCTCGGGTGAATTTCTAGGTTGCATGCAAGAAATGGGAATGAAATTCAAACATCTGGGCATCGTGGTTCGACCGAGAACATTAAGAAACTTGGTTTTAAAATTCTGGTAAATCCAAAACACGCCTGAAAATTATGAAACTTGGCATGGTGTCATGTCATGGTACTACCATGCTGTGGTAAAAAATTGGCCGAATAGGAACAAGTTTTGGTATAAGCTTCTTGCAAACCGGAGCTTCTCTTAAGAAGGTTTGTGGTTCTGAAAGGGAACGTGTCACCTTTGTGTGCATAATTCAAATTTGAAATACAAGCACATGCGCCAGTGCACCAAAGTTGGTTGAAAAATCACATGTGTGTCCTCGGGTAAATTTCTAGGTCCCATGCAAGAAATGGGAATGAAATTCAAACATCTGGGCGTCGTGGCTCGGCCGGAAACATTGACACACATGGTTTTTTAATTCATGTAAATCCAAAAACGCATGAAAATCATGAAACTTGGCTTGGTGTCATGACATGGCACCAACATGCTGTGGTAATTTTGCTGCCCGATTTGCGAAGGCGCACACATTAACAATCAACAAAGTCATTTTGGAACAAGTGCTGTCACGTTACAATCGGAAACACAAGTATTATTGAAACCATGGGCGTTCTATTTACCATTTATGTGCCACACGTGTCCCCTTTTTTATTAGCTAGGAAGCGCCATGCAGGGTAGCTATTTGAGTACGGGATGCGTGCAATCAGACCCCTGCGCATGTTTATCGGGAGGAGAGCCCTTTGACCTCCATCTGCCGCCCACCTCTCTCCCAAGGTCTCCATCAATGGCGCCCGAGCCTCTGTTTAATGGCGTGGCTATGTCTCACTCGACTGAGATTTAAGAGATAAAAAAGAAAATCTAAAAAGAAAATTTTGCACGGATCGTGACGTAAGATCCGACGGACCTATATAGAATCTACTGCGACTTATAGCAAGACTGATGAATATATAAGGACGACGACAGTGGATAATAATTGTCTTACATAATTAGGAAGGTAATTAAAAAAGCCACATGTGGCTACGCCCGAAATACACAAGGGCAAAAGAAGAAGGAAGACAATGATCTGGCTTGCTGACCTCTACTTTCTTGATGCGTTGCTTCAGGCTGCGGGAACTAGTCTCCGCGGCGAGCGGAAATGAGCTCTGTCGTGTCCTCAAGATGCTACTTGAGAGCATCCACGGATGGCTCCACCAGCCTTTGGCGCTTGATGCGGAGCATGTCATTCTCGTCCATAAGTTTCTTGACGATGACGCTGGACCTCTTCAACAAGGCACTATTCTCCTCCTGCTGCTCTGCACTTCGGACGTTCTTCGCCCTCAGCAGATTGCGCTCGGCCCAGAGCCTCTCATTGCCCTCCCTTAGTAGCCCGATGACGCCGGCAGCCTGTTCAGGCTTTCATGTCATCCTGCAACCTCGCCCAGCCGGAGATCTGATCCATCTGGCTATGGACGATCGCATGCATGCGCCTGTAAGAGTCGTCGCCTGCCCGCGAGACATTTTCCCAGGCCGCCGCGGCGCGGCGGGACATCTCTGCTGCATTCGCGGTGCGGCGGGACATCTCTGCTGCTTCCGCGGCGCGGCCGGACCAGTCTGCTGCATCGACGGCGCGGCGGGACCTCCGTGCTGCTTCGGCGGGGCGACAGGACCTCTGTGCTGCTACTTCCGTGCGGCGGGACATCTCGACTACTTTCACGGCAAGGCGGGACATCTCTCGTGCTTCCGCTTCCATGGTCTCCTCTCTCTGGTTGTAATCTCTCGACCCAGAACTCATGGTGGCCATGGCAGACGCAAGGGAAGGATGCTGAGTGACTTGTTTGTTTTTGTGGATGAGGAGTTGAGGAGGAATGTGCAGTCATCTTGGCATAGTAGTATTTATAACCGAGTACTAATACGCTCCTATGTGGGAAACCGTTTAGGTTGTGATCGGTGTGAACAGGTTTGCAATTAAATATAGCGTGGTAGTAGTGATTTGGAATGTGACGAGACACAAGCTCAAAATTTATTGAAGGTTCTAGTTTTGAAGTGCGGCACCATTCCCGGATGGCGTAACGTTGGCACGTGTTCTCGGCCGTGGTGTAGCATATGCCATGGTAGTTCTTTTTCTACTGCCGTGTACTTGCAATAACTGGCACCGTCGGATACATATCTTACGGTTATTGGGGCGTTCGACAGGGATAGCCTCGTGGCGAGCTAAGACTAGTATTTTTATAGATGCATTACACCTATCTCTCGGGACTTCTCGCACGCACCATCTCTAGCTCCCTAGGTCGATGCCACCCACATACATTTGTACTCTGAGTTTAGTACGTTATACAGGAAAAGAAGAGGTGCATGCACGCACTAGTCCTCTATCACACACACATCTATAGCTACGAATTGCAGTGTTCTCAAACATCCGATTGGCTCTATCATAGGTTTCACGTTGCTCCTTGGCCTTGAGATTGATAAGTTTAAAACGCAGAGGCTAAGCTGGAGGCATGATGTTTTGGTTAATGTGTGGGCCACACACGACACCAACACGACACGAGCGTTGTCTGCCTGGTGCACAGTCAGGTGAGTTGTCCAAGTATAGACACAACCAGACCCTCCTTGGTATCTGCGCCTCGATTATGCGCAGAGAAATCAGGATCGGAGGGAATACTACTAGTAGTACTACTACTTTGATGTGTCGCGTCAACTCGCGCAAGTATGCAACACTTCCTGAACAAACAAGCATATAAGCTGTTATACTTCTTACCCAAAGGATCTTTATATCTAACAGACACAAAATATTCGTTCGACTGTTGGAAATTACTTTAACTGCTGATCTAATGTTGAAGTAATTGCTGCATCGCCACCAAAACCCACCATCTCTTAAGCTAAAGTAGACTGAGCTAACCCCTATATTAGCATATTACTAAGATAAACAGAAGGCACTGTAGAATCATTTAGGAGGTGAGCTTGTCAATCTGAATGTGGGGGGACACCATCCTCGACGACCCAGCCCCAGCCAGCAGCTTGGGCAGAACTGTGAAGAAGGTCAGCTCCTGCACGGCGACGTCACCAGGATCCTTGCTGCTTGTCATCTCCATTTCCACCTTGATAGCATCGGTCCTGCCTTTGGGCTCCCCCGATGGGCCATTCAGCCACAACTTGGCCACGTAGTGTGGCAGTGGGGACGCCCCCGCTCTGATGCAGACGACCGACACGGCGATAGGTGCACCGATGTCGAGCATGGCGCCGACCAAGAAAAACGCGCGGCTGTCCTCCTCCGCGAACAGCAAGAGCCGTGGCTCCGATAGTGGCACTTGCAGCTGGAGCAATTTGCCGTACTGGATCCTGTGCACGGGCATGGGATGCACGGTGCTGATGTGGTGGGAGGCCGTGGCCGTGGCCTTCAGAGTCATGCAGACAAGCACGGGGCACTTGCAGGGCGCGAGCGAACACACGCTCTGGTTATCGGCGAGCTTGTGGTAACTGACGTAGAGCTGATACGTCTCTGTCGTATCGACAATTTTTGATTGTTTCATGCCAACATTATACAACTTTTACATACTTTTGGGAACTTTTATATGATTTATTGGACTAACCTATTGATCCAGTGCCCAGTGCCAGTTCCTGTTTTCTGCATGTTTTTTGTATCGTAGAGAATCCATATCAAATGAAGTCCAAATGCAATAAAATTTCACGAAGATTGTTTTTGGAATATTTGTGATTTTGGGAGTTGGAATCACCACAAACGGAGGCCCACATAGCCCACAAGACACCAGGGCGCGCCAGAGGCCCCTGGCGCACGGTGGTGGGTTGTGCCCTCCTCAAACGTCGGTTGGAGCTCTACTTTGGGCGTAAGGAAGCTAATATCCGGGGAAAAATCGTGTTAAAATCTCAGCGCAATCGGAGTTATGGATCTCCGGGAATATAAGAAACGGTTTTCAGTCAGACCTGGGAACACGAAATAGAAGATAACAGAGAGGGAGATCCAATCTCGGAGGGGCTCTCGCCCCTCCACCGCCATGGAGACCAAGGACCAGAGGGGGAACTCTCCTCCCCATCTAGGGGGAGGCCAAGGATGAAGAAGAAGTAGGGGGTTCTCTCCCCTCGCTTCTTGTGGCGCCGGAGTGCCACCGAGGCAACAATCGGGACGACGATCTACATCAACAATCTTGCTACCGTCAACACCAACTTTCTCCCCCTCTATGCAGCAGTGTAACACCTCTTCCCCCCTCTATAATCTCTACTTAAACATGGTGCTCAACTCCATATTTTATTTCCCAATGATCTATGGTTATCCTATGATGTTTGAGTAGATCTGTTTTGTCCTGTGGGTTAATCGTGATCTTGGTTGGTATGATTGTATATTTTATTTATGGTGTTGTCCTACGGTGCCCTCCGTCTCGTGCAAACGTGAGGGGCCCCCACTATAGGGTGTTGCAATATGTTCATGGTTCGTTTATGGTGGGTTGCGAGAGTGACAGAAACTTAAACTCGAGTGGTGGGGTATGACGTATGGGAATAAAGAGGACTTGATACTTAATGCTATGGTTGGGTTTCACGACTTTAATGATCTTTAGTAGTTGCGGATGCTTTCTAGAGTTCCACTCATAAGTTCATATGATCCAAGTAGAGAAAGTATGTTAGCTCATGCATCTCCGTCATATAAAATTACAAGAATGATTAGCGGTACTTGTTATCGATTGCCTAGGGACACATAACTTTCTTGTTGACACAAACCCTTTTACTAAACACCTAACTTTTATTATCTTGCAAAGTACTTCTAGTTTTATTCTTGCAAAGTAGTTTTAGCATCACTCTTAAAAAATAGTTTCATACTTGTTTCCGGTAAAGCGAACGTCAAGTGTGCGTAGAGTTGTATCGGTGGTTGATAGAACTTGGGGGAATATTTGTTCCACCTTTAGCTCCTCGTTGGGTTCGACACTCTGATATATCGAAAAAGGCTACAAACGATCCCCTATACTTGTGGGTTATCAAAACCTTTTCTGGCGTCGTTGCTGGGGAGTTATAGCGTGGGGTGAATATTCTCGTGTGTGATTGTTTGCTTTATCACCAAGTAGTTTTATTTCTTGCTCTAAGTTGTTCTCTATCTTTAGTTATGGTTGTGGAACATGAAACACCAAAAAAATTAGTGGTATTTGCTACTCATGGAGATGGGGTACCTCCTAAAACCCTCGATGCTCGTTATGTAAAAGATATTATGCACTACTTTGATAGTCCCGAGAAAACCCCATTCAACTATATAATGGGAGTAACATTGGATCAACATGAATACTTTAGGTATTATCGCTTGACTCATAAAGGGAAATTGTTATGGGATCAAATTTATATGTTGCATTGGAATGCTTGGAATTTATGCCAGAGATATGATTATACTTGTTGCTCTAGGATGAATGCTCCACATCTTCCCTTTTCATGTGAATTTAATGATAATGAAACCTTAGCTTCTTATGCTAATGGTATATATGATTACTATGACGTCGAACAGATAGAAGAATTTTTTGCTTTTAAGGGTGCTTATGAAATTGAATCTTTGTTTGAAAGGTTTGACGATTTTGATGAATCAGTTTATAGACCTGAAAATCTTGCTATCCTTAAATATTTCTATGATAATTATAAATACAATTATGATATTGATTTATTTATTGAGAATATCTCTGTTGTCCAAGAAAATACCAATATTTTGCAGGAGTTTATGGAAGAAGAAATTGATGAAACTGCGAGCTCATTGGATGAAAAAGATGATGAGGAGAGCAAAGAACAAATGGAGGAAGAATGGATTGATCACCCATGCCCACCTTCTAATGTAAGTAACTCTTCAAATCATACATTGTTTAATGTCCCTTTGTTCTTATCGAAGGATGAATGCCATGATAATTGCTATGATCCCGTTGATTCGTTTGAAATATCCCATTTTGATGAACTTGATGCTTGTTATGCTTGTGGCCAAGATGCCAATATGAATTATGCTTATGGAGATGAACTTGCTATAGTTACTTATGTTAAGAATGAAATTTTTGCTATTGCACCCACACATGATAGTCCTATTATCTTTTTGAATCCTCCAAACTACACTATATCGGAGAAGTTTGCTCTTATTAAGGATTATGTTGATGGGTTGCATTTTGCTACTACACATGATGATTTTGATGAATATAATATGCATGTGCTTTCTGCTCCTACTTGCAATTATTATGAGAGAGGAACTCTGTCTCCGCCTCTTTATGTTTCCAACACGAAAAAGTTGCAGGAAATTGCTTATGCTATGTATTGGCCTTTACTTGATGTGCATGAATTGTTCTTGTATGACATGCCGATGCATAGGAAGAGAGTTAGACTTCATCATTGCTTGATATATGTTGCTTTGTGCTCACTACTAAATGCTAAATCATTGTTGATTCAAATTGGCTTTGATATACCTTGGGATCCGGGTGGATTCATTACTTGGGCACTTTATGCCTAGCTTAATGGCTTTAAAGAAAGCTCTGCCAGGGAGACAACCCGGAAGTTTTAGAGAGTCATTTATTTTTGTTGAGTTCTTTTATAAAGTTTTAAAAAAATATAGAGGGGAACTTAAAAACTTTTTCACAAAAGAGAATCGATTGGAAGTTATGCATTGGAGAAGTGAGGGTCGAACTTGAACACTTGTGTTCATGCTCTTGTAAACAATGTAGAATATTTCATGAAGATTCTCAGAAAAACAAATTATTCCCTTGTACAATTACATTGTATTATAAAAATAATGTGCCAAGGTTTGCCTTTGGGATGTTTAGATTGCTTGTTGGTTTGTGCGGTGCAAAACAGAAACTTTGGCTGTAGTGCGTGATTTTACATTTTTTTACTGGAACATCAAACGGTTCTGAAACTTTTTGCACTGTCTTTCTATACAAATTGTTTATATTTTATAATTGTTTCATAATTTTTGGAGTACCAAAAGTATGGTGAATGTTCAGATTACTACAGACTGTCCTGTTTAAGACAAATTCTGTTTTTGATGCATTGTTTGCTTGTTTTGATGAAACTGTCGATTTATATCAGCGGATTAAGGCTTGGAAAAGTTATATTAAAGTAGCTACAATGAAAAAACAAAATATGAATTGGTTTGCAAAAATACTTACAGTAGTGATTTGCTTTATTATACTAACGGATCTTACCGAACTTTCTGTTGAGTTTTGTGTGCATGAAGTGATCAAAGATTGAGGAGGTTTCGATACGAGGAGAAGGAGGAGAGGCAAGAGCTCAAGCTTGGGGATTCCCAAGGCACCCCAAGTAAATATTCAAGGAGACTCAAGCATCTAAGCTTGGGGATGCCCCGGAAGGCATCCCATCTTTCTTCAACAAGTATCGGTATGTTTTCGATTTCATTTCGTTCACGTGATATGTGCAAATCTTGGAGCGTCTTTTGTTTTTAGATTTCATTTTTATTTTATGCACCATGATGGTATGATATAGTCCATGGTTGATTTATATAATGCTCATTACACTTCACTTGTATCTTTTGAGTGTGGCTTTATAGAATGCTTCATGTGCTTCACTTATATCATTTGAATTTTGGATTGCCTGTTTCTCTTCACATAAGAAAACCGTTGTTGGAAGAATGCTCTTTTGCTTCACTTATATTTATTAGAGCATGGTCTTTTGTAGAAATAATTAAACTCTCTTGCTTCACTAATATCTATTTAGAGAGTCAACATGAATTGGTCAATTGCATGGTTAGTCATAAAATCCTACATAAAACTTATGGATCACTGAATATGATTTGTTTGATTCCTTGCAATAGTTTTGCGATATAGAGATGATAATATGTGGGAGGTACTAGTAAATGCTTGTGTTTAGTAAGAATATTGGTGTTAAGGCTTTTGATTCCCGAAGCATGCACGTATAGTCTCTCGTTATGCTATGAAGTTGGAGCATGATTTATTACTGATTGTCCTCCTTATGAGTGGCGGTCGGGGACAAGCGATGGTCTTTTCCTACCAATCTATCCCCATAGGGGCATGCGTAGTAGTACTTTTCTTCAAGGGATAATAAAATTTTGCAATAAGTATATGAGTTCTTTATGACTAATGTGAGTCCATAAATTATACGCACTCTTACCTTTCCACAATTTGCTAGCCTCTACGGTACCGTGCATTGCCCTTTCTTACATCGAGACGTGGTGCAAACTTCGCAGGTGCATCCAAACCATGTGATATGATACGCTCTATCACACATAAGCCGTATTATATCTTCCTCAAAACATCCACCATACCTACCTATTATGGCTTTTCCATGGCCATTCCGAGGTATATTGCCATGCAACTTCCACCTCTTCCGTTTGATGACTTGAGCATTCATTGTCATATAGCTGACATAGTAGTTGTGGCTCAGCCATTGTTCATCATTTTTCATACATGTTACGCTAGATCATTGCACATCCTGGTACATGCTAGGGGCATTCATATAGAGTCATATTTTGTCATAGGTATCGATTTGTAATTTTTATTCCTTTTGAGTTATAAGTAAATAGAAGTGTGATGATCATCATTATTCATTTTTAGAGCAGTGGCCCAGTGAGGAAAGGATGATGGAGATTATGATTCCCCCACAAGTCGAGATGAGACTACGGACAATGAGAGAAAAAAATATAAAAAAAGAAAAAAAGAAAGAAAAAGAAAAAAAAGAAAAAATAAACAAAGAGAGAAGGGGAATTGTTAGTATCCTTTACCACACTTGTGCTTCAAAGTAGCACCATGTTTTTTATATGGAGAGTCTCCTATGTTTTCACTTTCTTATACTAGTGGAAAATTTTCATTATAGGATTAGATGCACACCCACTTAGTTTCATACTGAGCTCTCATACACTTATAGCTCTTAGTGCATTCGTTGCATGGAAATCCCTACTCCTCACGTTCATATCAATTGATGGGCATCTCCATAGCCCGTTGGTTAGCCGCGTCGGTGTGAGACTTTCTTACTTTTTTGTCTTCTTTATATTTACCCCTATCATTATACTCTATTCCACCTATAGTGCTATAGCCATGGCTTGCGCTCATGTATTGGGTGAGGGTTGAAGAAGCTGAAGCGCGTTAAAAAGTATGAACCAATTGCTCGGCTTGTCATCGAGGTTGTGCATGATAAATACTTTGTGTTAAGAAGACAGAGCATGACAAGACTATATGATTTTGTAGGGATAACTTTCTTTAGTGTTGATATTTTGAAAGACATGATTGTTTGTTGGGATGTGTCACATCCCTAGCTTCTGGTATTGCACTAGGCTAGCTTCATGTGTGCATCATGTTTAAATTTTTCTTAAACTTGAAATGGGGATGATCAAACCCTAGCACCTGAAATCCAAATAGGTCCAACTTAATAAATGCATTCATTGTTCTCCAAAATGTTCTTGTTAACTGTTTAATATTTTTGGCAAGGCTTTTGCACCAAACCAAAAATAATGAACATTTGTGAGGAATATTTTGGGCACTGAATTTAAATCATTATTGTATTTGAACTTGGAATTATATTCATAATATATGGGATATATTTTCAAGTAACTTTGAAATGTTTTATGTGCTGTTGGAAAAGTCCATCTAGCACCATAAAATTATTCAGAGTGTTTTTTTGTCATTGTTTGAATTCATTTTGAATTCACAAGCAGTGGCAAAATAACCGGATAAAAAGAAAACAGAACAAAAATTAAAACAGAGCAGAAAAACTCACCTGGCAGCCCACTTACCTGGGCCTCACTTGTGCTGGCCCAGCCCACCTGGCTCGGTGCCAGTCATCCCTAACCTCTGCCAGTAGGCAGAGGCGGGACAACGCACGCGCGCGCGAGGCGCCACGCCTCCTCCCTGCTCGCCTGCCTCACCGAGGCGCCTCGAAGCCCCTCCTCGGCGCCGCTCTGGACCCCCCGGACCTCTCTCCCACTCTCCTGCACCTCTCCCATCCTCTCTCTCGCTCTCTTCCGCGACGCCCGAACACACCGGAAAGCACCGCCAAGACGCCGACGCCCGGCCAGCCACAGCCTTCCTCTCGCCTCGCCGTCGTGCCCACGCGCCCCGCCACTGTGGGCTACGCCTCCTCGTAGAGACGGACGGCGCCGGACGCCCTGGAACGCTGCAATCACCATCGTCTTCCTCCTCGGGCTCCGCCGCCCGCCGCCGCCGATTCGCCGTCACCGAGTCTTCCCCGAGCACGCCGAGGCCACCTCTGCACTCGCCGTGAGCCCCTCTTCCTCTCCCCTCTTCTCTCAAGCTCGCGGTCGTTCCCTAGCTTCATTCCCCATCACGGCCGAGAACATCTCACCGCGGGCCATGGCGTAGCCGTGGCCACAGCCACCGCAGCTCATTTCCGAGCCCACCGTCGTGCTCAGCACGGTCTCATGAGCCCATAGACACCCACAACGCCTCCTCCCGTGCTCTGTAGTGCTACCCCGAGCTCGCCCGAGCTCCGGCGACCGCCAAGGTCGACGCCGGCGACAACTCCGGCCACCCCAGCCCCTGCCGCTTTGCACAGATGGATGCGGGTGAGCTCCAGCTCCCCGCGGGTGCCCTCCGCCGCTCGTTTGGGCGCTGGGAGAGCGAATCCGAGCCCTCCGTCGCGCCTGTTGCTACCGGCGACGAGTCGCCGGTGGATTAGCCCAGTTGACTGTGGATTTGACCCCTGGGGTCAGCGGCGTCTGAACCCCGCCGTCTAACCAAGTTAGTTAGGGTTAATTTTAATTAGGTTAGTTAGTCTATCAACGACACGCGGGACCTTGGTCGATTGACCTGGGCTGCCCGTTGACTCGCTGACGTCATGATGATGTAAGCGGTGGCCTTGATAATTCATTTTGGGAATTAGTTTAATTCTAAATACTTAGAAATTCCAGAAAATGTTTAAAACTTGTAAAATTCATATAAATTCAACCGTAACTCCAAATGAAATAAATTATGTATGAAAAATGATCAGAAAAATCCAATCTATCCATCTGTACCACTTTCATGCATGATTGAACAAGTTAACCTCACTGAATACGATGAATCATGATTAGGGCAATCTATGAAATAGCATTTGGAGTTGGAGTTTAACCTTGTTTGAATTCCACTTCAATTAAATTGGCTTCTGCTGCATTAGGTCAATTCAGTTCCTTAACATGACATGTCATTCATTTGTTTGTGCATTGCATTGATTGTGTTTCTTCTTGTTTGTCGGTGTTTGTCCCCTCCCGATAGACGTGGTTCCGACGATGAGTTCGATGACACCGATGAAGAGCTTTAATATCTTCAAAAGTGCCAAGCAAGCAAAACCCCTTGTTCATTCCGATATAATCCCACTCTCTCGCTCCTGCTCTCTTTTCTTGCATTAGGACAACAACGATTTATCTGTTACTTGCTGCGGTAGCTGAACCCCTTTATCCTCCTCGTGATGACTGTCATTCCACAAGAAATAGATGAAACCCACTAGCATGAATAGGAGTTGTTTGAGCCATGTTGTGCCTACTCATTCATGCTTGTTTGTCATGCCTGCTCGCTTAGAGTTGAGTCAGGTCGATTCATCGGGAATGAATTGGAATGGTGTGTGAACATGTCCCTCTTGTTGAGAGCTAAGTGTGTGAACACGATTTGGTAAAGGTAGCGGTGAGAGGCCATGTAGGAGTACATGGTGGGTTGTCTCATTGCAACCGTCCTCGTGAACTGAAGTTACGTGTTTTGTGATCCATGAAGCAGTTACTACCACGCATTGGGCCCGAAACCAATGGACCCTCTCGGCTTCTTAACCACCCTTGTTCTCTGTCCAGGAGTTGCAACTAGTTTCTGGTGTTTGTAGGATATGTGTTGGAGGCCGTGCGTAGCGCTGACCCTAGGGGTGGGCTATGATGCGGTAGATACACCGTGGCCCGGTGTACCGAATGCCCGCTTGGTATCTCGGGAACCCTGCACACATCATTCGGGGCCGTTAGTGGAAACCTCGGCCGGACTCCCTACGGATGGAACCTGAATAGGCGATAAACCTAGACTAGAGACTTTAGTGTTTAGGTAGGTACATGGCCGACACCCACGTTGGGCTTCCGCTTGAAGGTTGCAGTACATGTCGTAAACGGGCGGTAAGTGGTGAGAGCGTGTGTGAAGAAGTACACCCCTGCAGGGTTAATATGATCTATTCGAATAGCCGTGTCCGCATGATAAAGCGACTTCTGGGTTGCCTATATCAGTTCATAGACAAGTGAAAGTGGATACTCTAAAATGCGCAAGATAAGCGTGAGTGCTATGGATGGCGTTCTCGTAGGGAGACGGGAGCGGGTCCATAGTGATGTATTAATATGGTGAATGTGTGGACTCGTGTGCGCCACCTCAAAAGAGTTACTTGCAGTCGTAGTTCAGGTTAGCCACCGAGTCAAAGCTGGCTTGCTGCAGTCAAACTCCACCACCCCCTTTGTTGATAATGATGCATATGTAGCTAGTTCTAATGTAAGTCTTGCTGAGTACATTTGTACTCACGTTTGCTTATTTTATGTTTTGCAGAGAGACGTCAGTCTCGCTAGTAGTTCCACGTGGACTTCGACGTTTAGCTTGTTACCTCAGCTACGATCTTGTGCCCTCGGCGGGGATCTCGTAGATAGTCATGCTTCTCGACCTCTTTTTCATTTGTAGATGTACGTACTTTCGAGACATGTTAAGCTTCCGTTTGTGCTTTGACTTGTATGCTTTCGAGTGTTGGGTCATGAGACCCATGTTTGTAATATCTCGCTCCTCGGAGCCTATTGAATAAATATTTGAGTCGTAGAGTTATGTTGTGATGCCATGTTATATCTACACATATTGAGCATATTGTGTGTATGTTTGGAATGCTTGGTATGTGTGGGATCCGACAATCTAGTTGTTTATCCTTGGCAGCCTCTCATATGGGGAAATGTAGTCTAGTGCTTCCTGAGCGATAGTAGACCGCTACAGCCCGGTTCACCGGAGTCCTGCTAGCCCAACACTACTGCTTTGGACACTTGACTCGCCGACATGTGTTCCACTTCGTTCCTATGTCTGTCCCTTCGGGGAAATGTCACGCGGTGACATACGGAGTCCTGCCTAGCCTGCTTTCTGTACCGGGATAATGGAGTCCGTTAGCCAGATTACTGACCGGGATAATGGAGTCTGTTAGCCCAGTGCTACAGCCCGGGATACCGGAGTCCTGTTAGCCCAGTGCTACAGCCCGGATTCATACGTTGATGACCGACATGCTCGATGTGATTCATGTATGCCTGTCCCCATGGGTTAGTGCCGCTTTGGGTTCACGACTAGCCATGTCGGCTCGGGTTCTCTGTCATATGGATGCTAGAGACACTATCATATCGTGAGCCAAAAGACGCATAAGCAGTCCGGGCCATGGTAAGGCGACACCCGTGGGAATACCGTGCGTGAGGCCGCAAAGTCATATGAGGTGTTACCGGCTAGATCGATGTGACTTGGAATCGGGGTCCTGACAGGATGCCTGAGTATTGATGTCTTTATGTCAAATTAAAGACTATTGCTTTGAATCACTTATGTCTTAATATTCATGCCATGATTAGATGTATGATCAAGTTTATGCTAGGTAGCATTCCACATAAAAAATTATCTTTTTTATCATTTACCTGCTCGAGGACGAGCAGAAATTAAGCTTGGGGATGCTGATATGTCTCCATTATATTTATAATTTTTGATTGTTTCATGCCAACATTATACAACTTTTACATACTTTTGGCAACTTTTTATATGATTTATTGGACTAACCTATTGATCCAGTGCCCAATGCCAGTTCCCGTTTTCTGCATGTTTTTTGTATCGCAGAGAATCCATATCAAATGAAGTCCAAATGCAATAAAATTTCACAGAGATTTATTTTGGAATATTTGTGATTTTGGGAGTTGGAATCACCGCAAACGGAGGCCCACATAGCCCACAAGACACCAGGGCGCGCCAGAGGCCCCTGGCACGAGGTGGTGGGTTGAGCCCTCCTTGAACGTTGGTTGGAGCTCTACTTCGAGCGCAAGGAAGCTTATATTCGGAAAAAAAAATCGTGTTAAAATTTCAGCGCAATCGGAGTTACGGATCTCCAGGAATATAAGAAACAGTTTTTGGTTAGATCTGGGAATGCGAAACAGAAGAGAACAGAGAGGGAGATCCAATCTTGGAGGGGCTCCCGCCCTTCTGCCGCCATTGAGACCAAGGACCAGAGGGGGAACTCTCCTCCCTATCTAGGGGGGAGGCCAAGGATAAAGAAGAAGTAGGGGGGCTCTCTCCCCCTCGCTTCCGGTGGCGCCGGACTGCCACCGGGGCAACGACTGGGATGGCGATCTACATCAACAATCTTGCTACCGTCAACACCAACTTTCTCCCCCTCTATTCAGTGATGTAACACCTCTTCCCCCCGTTGTAATCTCTACTTAAACTTGGTGCTCAACTCCATATATTATTTCCCAATGATCTATGGTTATCCTATGATGTTTGAGTATATCCTTTTTGTCCCGTTGGTTAATCATGATCTTGGTTGGTATGATTGTATATTTTATTTATGGTGCTGTCCTACGGTGCCCTCCGTCTCGCGTAAACGTGAGGGGCCCCCGCTGTAGGGTGTCGTAATATGTTCATGGTTCACTTATGGTGGGTTGCAAGAGTGACAGAAACTTAAACCCGAGTAGGTGGGGTATGACGTATGTGAATAAAGAGGACTTGATACTTAATGCTATGGTTGGGTTTCATGACCTTAATGATCTTTAGTAGTTGTGGATGATTGCTAGAGTTCCAATCATAAGTACATTTGATGCAAGTAGATAAAGTATGTTAGCTCATGCCTCTCCCTCATATAAAATTACAAGAATGATTACCAGTACTTGTTATCGATTGCCTAGGGACAAATAACTTTCTTGTTGACACAAACCCTTTTACTAAACACCTAACTTTTATTATTTTGCAAAGTACTTCTGGTTTTATTCTTGCAAAGTAGTTCTAGCATCACTCTTACAAAATAGTTGCATACTTGTTTCCGGTAAAGCGAACGTCAAGTGTGCGTAGATTTGTATCGGTGGTCGATAGAACTTGAGGGAATATTTGTTCTACCTTTAGATCCTCGTTGGGTTTGACACTCTTATTTATCGAAAAAGGCTACAAACGATCCCCTATACTTGTGGGTTATCAAGAGCCCAACAACTTTGTGTGGGCACTCCACCCTCACCGAGGAGAGGACGGTGTCCACCGCCGTGTTCCGCACGTTGAAGCCACCGCAGCGCTCGCACTTCTGACACTGCTGCTGGTTCCCGGGGCACTCGACACGGCTGTCCGCGCAGGCTTGGTGCCCTCCTTTGCACTGCACAAAACAATCGAACAACACATCAATCAAGAAACCTTCACCTTGCTCGATCAGACGAACGGACGAGGTGTATTTGAAACTCATACACTGGAGGCTTCAAGGGGTGGAGGCACAAGGGGCAGTGGAGCAAGGTGAGGTCCATCGAGACCATAGAGAGCTCCATCATCGTGTCATGTTCCGTCAGCATGATCTCGCCCTCCTCGTGCACAACCATCTCTCGCTTTAGGGCCGGGGCATTACAAAGCTTTACCGTCACATATTCATACTACTTCAAGGTGCATTAAATCAACACATGCAAGTATCAAAAGGAAACTCATTGCATGCATGCATGCTTTGTAATTAATGCATCGGTAGACGCAAATTATTGAAATATATGGAGTGAAGTGCTTTGATGTGTCGCGTCAACTCGTACAACAACGAAAAGTTTGATTAGTACTACAACGCCCTCTCCCTCGCGAACTGAGCTCCGGTGCCTTAACTGCACCTGCCTTTGGCTGTATGACAGGTGAGCCACCCACCTGTTGGGCCCACCTATCATGCACGCAAAGGCAGGAGCAGTAAGTCAATGAATCTGCGTACCTCCCTCGCCCATGAGTGTGGTAGCTGGCAGGACTAGGAGAAGCTTTCGCTACACGCTCTCCCTCCCGCACGCGGTGGACGTGCAACAGTTCATTCGGTGTCAGATGGCCAGAAGCATACTGTAGTACTCCACTATAGTAGCACTCCATGATTGTTTGACTCCCCGAAGAGGCGAACAGCCAAGCGCAGCCCGGACGCTCGTGTGGCAGTTTCATGTGTAGAATAGTCTAGGATAGCGTGTACCATGCCTGTAAGCTTAAAATCATTGGGGTCGGCTCCATGCTATGAGGCCGACTCGAAGCTTTTTTGATTAAAATAATCTTCTGGCCCTACCTATCATCCTTGTGATTGTAGTTTGCACGCTCATCTCGTCAAGACATGAATATATAATTTAATTTGTGGTGGGGTAAATGTTAGAGATTGCAGCAAATATATTGTACACTGCGGGTCTTTTAGCCAAGTTTAGAGGCAAGCATGTGGGGCTAGTGTTATGATGTGTCGCATCAACTCGTACAACTAGGAGAAGATTGATCTTACTACTACACGCCTTCTCCCTCGCCCATGCGCACGGTGGCTTGCAGACGAGGACGGGCTTTTGCTTATACTACAACAAGCTATCCCTCCCGCACGCGGTGGGCCGGACATGCAAAGATGGATTCGACATCTTGTAGAAGTAGTAGTAACATCATTGTCCGTTTTCTCGAAGAGGCGAAGAGCCAAGCACAACCCGAATGCGGCAGTTGGGAACGCTCGTGTGGCAGTCTTTGTATAGGGGTGGGGCGTGGTGCGAAGAGCACGCATATAGCCAGGCTCTTGCATGAGACAAAATTGCTATTTGAGAGCGCTATTGTAGTACTTGCTAGTATAGCCCTGTAAACTGGAAAGGAGTATTTGCCTTTCTAGAGATTTCAACAAGTGACTAGACTACACCCTAAATGAGTAGTACAGTTGGAGCAAATGAGTGAATCTACACCATAAATAAATACGTAGTTCTCTCGTTTTCCTCTCCGCCTTGGTCGCGGTGCACAATATTGAGTATACTAGTACTGACTAGTCTCTTTTTGACACACATTTACGTTTTTTTAACACAGTACAGATGCAAGCGCTCATATACACGCGCATACACTAACCCCTATGAATGCACACACGCACACCCTACCCCCATGAGCACCTCCGAAAGACTGAGCCGGCATATCATCTTGAAATTTACGAAGTCACCATAGGCACCTCGTCATCGACGGTAACGTTTTCTGACACGCATTTACGTTGATATGGCTTGAATGCCAACGACGTAGAGGGTAGCGGTTCCCGAAATGTTGAACGGTCAATGATGCCTCCACATTCAAGAAGCATGCAGAGGTAGGAGTAATTATTTTGAGAAGTAGAATGGATCATGTGAATGCAGCGCGGTTTGGACTGTCATATAAAGGCGCCACACCACTCCAATCCATCTACTCCTAGTCTCCGCACAGGACTGCCCACTCCAATCCAAGACCAAGACCAAGTGACCAGAAGCCACAAGCACCCATGGCGTCAATGGATGCATGCGACAGTCGGCTGTGCCAGGTCGTCCAAGACGCTGACCTGCGGCCCTGCACCACGGAGCGTTTCCAGACAGTGCAGGCGACCGCCAGCGTCATAGTCCTCGTCGACGCCGGCTTCGCCTCTTGCATGCGCCAGATGATGGTTCAATCCATCTGCAGGTTCACCGCCGTCAAGAAGCATGCGGACGACCTTGCCGTACAGCTCTAGCCCGCGCACCCAGGCTCCTTGTTGCCTGCCACCCTCATCGGCCTCCAAGGTGACGAACTCTTTGAAGCACTGGTGGCCCTGCAGCTGCCGGAGGTCGCGGTGAAGAATGTGCACCTCGAGGCCGCGCTCGCCGCGCAGCGCCTCACCATGCAAGAAACCGTCGATCTGCAGATCCACGTCTACGAGGAGATCTTCTACATAGGCGACTACAAGGCCAGTGTCGGATTACGGGTTCCGGCAGACCCTTGAGGTTCGAACACTGGGGCGCGCGCGGTGATCCAACCTTCCACCGTCTCGTACCTCGCCGAATCGCAGGAACCTAAACTACTAAACGGAATAGCACAAGAGACACAAGATTTATACTAGTTCGGGCCACCGTTGTGGTGTAATACCCTACTCTAGTTTGTGGCGTGGTGGATTGCCTCTTGGGCTGATGAGGAACAGTACAGGGAAGAACAGCCTCGCGAGGGTCTGTTCTTGGTGGGTGTGATGAATTGCTAGGTGGTGTTCCGTCGCTCTAGCTTGAGGATAGGGTCTCTATCTCTCTCTCTGGATTCCAAATGCCCGATCCCTCTAATATGGTGGCTAGCTCTACTTACATAGGCTAAGGCCCTGGGCCTCTTCCCAAATATTGAGCGGGAAGGGCGCCAACAATTGGCCATTTTGAAGGCGAACAGCGGGTACGCTTATCCTGACTAAAGTTGGTCCTCGCCTGCCAAAGGCTCTGGTGATGACGCCTTTGCTTGGGCTCCACGATGACTCCCTTCCGGCCGTTGGGCTGGTCTTGGTCTTAATGGCACCAAGCGGATGCCTTTGCTTGATGCTCTACTGCGCTTGCTCCCTTTGCACCAAAGAGTAAAGGAGGACGCTGCTGGCTGGCGCCCGGCCGGGCGCCCTCGGTCGTCATGGCTTGCGTCATGGGCACCTCGCGAGGTACCCTGCCTTGAACTCTCCGCCTCCTCATGAGCCAGCCTGACGAGGCCGTGCCTGAGGAAGCTCCTTGTCATCCGCCCCGTGAGGCTTGGCCCCTCGCGAGGGTCTTGAGCTTGCGTTTGTGAAAATGGGCTGTCCTGGGCCTCCTATGAGCCACGCATGAGCCGCAGAGCAGGCAAGTGCAGGGGACCCCGCTCCTGAACACCGACAGTAGCCTCGGCCCACGGGCGCGCCCTGAACTTGGCGAGAAGAGAGGCAAAAGGGCAAGTCTGCGGCGTCGCGGGCCCCTAACAACTGAGGCCTTGGGCGTAGCGTGGCGGTTGATTGACGGCGTGCGCCTCTGCAACAGCGTGGGTTGATAATAGAGCGGCATCTTCCTTGCCTCCTTTACTTTCTCCAGTTGCTGCTCAGATCCCCTTTCTTGCTCCTCTCCTCTCTGCTTCCAAGATCTTCAGATCCACTCCGCCTGCGTGCCCTAGCCAGTCATGGCGCCTCGCCAAGCCCCGGCCGGAGCTTGGTACTCTCCTGCCTTGGACCCGCCAAATGTGTCAGGGGCGAGCCTCGCCCTGGTGCGCCGGTTGGCGGAGGCGCAGGGCGTCAATGGAACGGAGGTGTTCAAGGCCGGCTCTGCCGCCCCGGAGGGTCGGGGGAGTACCTTCTACCCGTTCTTCGTGAGCGCCATCATTGCTGGTCTGGTGCCTCCCTTTTCTGAGTTCTTCTTCTCCGTCCTCCGTCATTACAACATTCAAGCTCTGCACCTCCATCCCAACTCCGTCCTTCTTCTGGCGATCTTCGCCTACTATTGTGAGGCCCATGTTGGGGTGAAGCCCTCGGTGGCCTTGCTGCGCCACTAGTTCTTCCTCCGAACCTCCCGTGGTTCCGCCTCCGCGTGCGCGAGCTTCATTGCATACGGCGGAGCCATCGCCATTTCAAACTCTGGGAAGCGGATTGAGGGCTTCAGGAGCAAGTGGGTCTTGGTGGATGCTGGGCGCATCCACCATGTTGATCCTGCCCACGGAGCCCGGGCCGAGAGCTCCGACGGCCGGGTCCCGAGTTGAGCTGGATCCCAGCCGAAGCTGGTCTTTGGAGAAGATGGACGCAGATCTGAAGCCCGACCAGCCTTGGCGGGCGGCTGACCGGTCTTGTCGCTTCTTGAGGGAGTTCTGGAGCATCAATCGGCTCCGCTTCGCCATGATCGCTTCCGATGTGGAGGCCTCACGAGCCCCGTGGTCTGGCAGCGAGGATCCGCAACGGTCCTCCAGTCCTTGGTTGGGGGCGATGTGGCGAGACTGGAGGGCGCCCCCGCGCCCTTGTTCCTTCATGAGGATTGGGAGAAGGTAGTGGGGCCCATGCTTGTCTTCAATGGGGACGGGCCCGTGCCCGTGGAGGCTCCGGAGGACCTGGTGGACGTGTCCTCTTCCGACTCCAGCGAAGAGATGGAGGAAGGAGAGGCGGGAGAGGGGGTTGATTCGGGAGCCTTGATCAAGGCTCCTCCTCGCGGCGCAGGTCCCGCGTTCTCCGCCTCCCCTGCAGTGACGACGACAAGGATGAGGATGAGCGTGGAGGCGGGAGAGCTGCCCCGATCGAAGAAGGACCGGACTGGGCTGGTCCCCCAGGTCTGCCCGGCCCCGGGCAATCTGTGACGCCAGCGCCTCCTGCTCCTGGTCCCCTTGAAGCTGATCCCTGCAGCCGACTCTCGGGCTTCAAGTATGGCCGGAGGCTGCTCGAGTCCACCAGCGATGACCTGTAAGTGCATGCTTCCCGTCTTGATTATTGCTTCGTCGACGAGATCTGACGTCCATGTCCTTCGGCCAGGCTGGCGCCCGCGGCGAAGAAGCTGAAGGGGCTCCTGAGGCCCCATCCACGGCGGTGCCTCTGCCCGCGAAGGAAGGAGATCGTGACGCACGGGCATCTCCTGCCCGGCGTCCTCAGGTCGGTTTGAGCTGCCGGGCGAGCTCGGCCCCTTGACCAAAGCGTCTCCGAGGTGTCCTTACAGCGACGCCGCCATAGCTGTTGAAGCGCAAGGTCCCACCTCACGACATCTGTGGTTCTGCTGCCGCCATCTCCTCCTACTCCACCAACTGATGTCTCTCCGACTCCCCCACTGCTCTGGATCACGCTGCCGCTGAATTGGACCGGCTCTGACGAGGATCTTACGGGCGCCGACCCTCGCTTGGTGGCCGGGCGCTTGAGCTGGCCTCGGCTGGATTCGCTCCGACGCCGATTCTGGTGGCGCTGGTCCAGGCCTCGACGGCTTGCGACGAGGAGAAACAGGCTGTTCGTGAGGCGAAGATTGCCCGCGATGCTGCCCTGGGGGAGGTAGCCAGCATCCAAGGTCGCTGTGAAACGCTGGAGGGTGAGCTGAAGGGCCTGCAGAACCGGCTCGCCGAGGAGGCCCGCCTCCGCCAGGAGCAGGAGGAAAGCATGAAGGCTCGCGAGACGGCCGTCAAGGACCGGGAGGCCAGGCTGAAGAAGCGCCGTGACCGCCTAGGCGCGCTGGAGTAGGAACTGGAGGTGAGGAAAGTCGAGCTGGACGACAAGGCGCGGGTTCTTGCCGAATATCGCGTGGCCTTCACAGAGATGGAGGTGAAGGCTCGCGCCCTGCTGAGGGAGCTTTATGATAGTGGCCTGGAGAGCCCACTGGCCGGCGCAGAGGACGGCCCCGCCAAGCTGCTTCCCTTCCTGGTTCGCGCTCTTGAAGATGTCTCCCTTGGTCTTTGCCCCACGGCTGAGGCCGAGGCGTGTCTTGTCTTTTGCGGCACCGACGCGGATCCTCACCACATCTATCTTCGCGATCCCAGCGTCGACATGGACAACTTCTTTGGAGCCACAAGCGGCGAGCATGCAGCCATTTGCGCCGAGCTGTGAAGGGTCGCGCGGAGGCCTCTGTTGGGAAGTTCGGGCCTTGAGCACCAAGCGAGCGAGGCGCTGCCGGCCCTGCTGCTTCACGAGGCGAGCCCACTCCGCGCTGCTCCACCGCTGACAAGTGACTCCGTTGTGGCTCCTGTCTTGCTTTTGATTCCTGCACATGTATCATGCCTCGGGGAGGCGTTTAAACTTGCATTTGGAATTGCGATAACAGTGTGGACTGTAATATTTGCTTTTGAATTCCTTGAAATTTGCGCTTCCTACTTGCTTATGTTCTCGCCGGCAGAGCCCGCCTCACAGATACCTCGCTGGCCCCGACCGGAAACCAGGACGGGACCAAGGAGTGAGGGGCTACGTGACAAGTTAGGCTCCTGAGTCACGATGCTCAGGAGTCCCCCTTGGCGCACGAACATCAAGTAGGGAGGTGAGACGCGGGCGGATCTACCGTTCTACGTCTGCAGAGCCCGGCCTCGCGCATACCTCAACCGCCGTTAGCCTTTCGGAACTAAGGGGTGAGGGGCTACGTGACCAGTTAGGCTCCTGAGTCGCGATGCTCAGGAGTCCCCCTTGACGCTCAAACGACATTCGTACCTTGGCTCCGCTCGGGGAGTGATGTGCGACGAACCAAGCCCGAGGGGCCAGGCTGGGTGGCATGTGTCTGGGCGTCACCCAGGCGCAGCCCCCGTGCCCAGCCCCCTCGCGCGGCGCTCCCGAGGGGAGGCGTTGCGACGAGGCCGGACACTGAGCTCTGGGCTCCCTGAGGTTGATGCAACCCGGAGGCCACCCTCAGTTGTTTATCACCGGCCTTGGAGCATAGCGCTTCCGCATGCATACGGGCATAGCCGCTCCTCGGCAGTGTCGTCAGCCAGCGCGGAGCATGGTGCTTCCACTGGAATGTGGGAGGGGGCTGCCCTCCGGGAGGAGCCCCCGAGGCGTATACAGCCCCACCCTAACACGTGGCTGGCACGGTAGGGGCTGGACGAGGTGTATCTGGGCACCCGTGAGCCAGCGCGGGACTCACAGGCCCTACCTCAAGGCAGGTTGCGCCTGGCTCTGGGCCTTATCTTCGAGTGTGTTCCTGCAAATTTGGCGGATGCGGTGCTCTCGTCTTGGGTCCGGCTCTCGGGCTGATCTCGGCCGTCGGCCAGCAAGCCAGTCGCGATGCCATGGACAAGACCAGAGGGTGAGGGCCGGAGAGCCGGTAGGAGCCTGAGTCGCGATGCTCGAGCACCCCCCTTTAACGCAAAGCTAGGTTAGATGACGCAACTCTCGTCCTCGGTCCCGGCTCTCGGGCTGGTCTCACTGTCAGCCGGCAAGCCGGTCGCGATGCCATGGACAAGACCAGAGGATGAGGGTCGGAGAGCCGGTAAGAGCCACGAGTCGCGATGCTCGGGCACCCCCTTTTACGCATAAGCAGAGTCGAGATCGCGACAACTCTACGTCCTCGGTCACGGCTCTCGGGCTGGTCTCGGCCGTTCAGCTGGCAAGCCAGGTCGCGATGCCATGGACAAGACCAGAGGGTGAGGGCGGAGAGCTGGTAAGAGCCACTGAGTCGCGATGCTCAGGCGCCCTTTAACGCATAAGGTGGGTTAGATGTGAAACTCTACATCCTCGGGTGCGGCTCTCGGGCTGGTCTCGGCGTCATTTGGCAAGCCAGTTGCGATGCCATGGACAAGACCAGAGGGTGAGGGCCGGAGAGCCGGTAGGAGCCACTGAGTCGCGATGCTCGAGCACCCCACCTTTAACGCGCAAGATTCCGCCACCGGGAAAAGGCACCAAATAACAAGCATCGTGGAGCGAGAGCATAATCCTAAGGAAAAAGTAGGAAGGATACATGCCGCTGGGACTGGACCGAGCGGCTTGGGGATGATGCATCCCGAGGGGCGCCCCCAACAGGATAGGCTAACGACATGAAATAAAAGGGATACATGCCGATGGGACGAACCCACGCGGCTTGGGAATAATGCGGCCCTGAAGGCGCTCCCAGCCGGAAATAAAACTTAAAGATGTCACCTGGTGATGCTGGGGATGAAGGGGTGTTGGTGTAGCAGACTTGGTGGGCTGCGGGAGCCAATCCTCACGAGCCCCCAGGCCCGGGGGCCTCGGGAGGCTCGGGAGGCTGGCGGCTCCTCATGAGCCATCTCCATCTCCGCCGGGGCTGCGGCGTGCCTGACCTCTTGAGCCTCGGGATGGTCCTCATGAGATTTGGTGCGCGGCAGCCGCGTTTGACAAGCCATAAGGCATCCGAGCGTAGGCGGGGCGGACCCTGCATAGCGTCCCACTCGCGAGGGCCAGAGGCGCTCTTGAGATGCGGCTCGGTTGAGCCCTGGTATGTCGATGCAGACGCGCAGCCCACCATCCTCGCCTGTATGGGGGGGCCACAGCGGGTAGGCGGCGGATGCCCCTCATGACCCTTGACTCCTGTAGCTCCTGAATGGCATTGATGACGAACTCTTGAGGGTTCTGCCCTCCTGGTCTTGCTCTCGCTTGCGGAAGCGTGCAAACACGCCTCACGTGGTGCCCAAGCGCCTCCCTCGAGACCTTGGCGAGGTCGGGCGGCTCTCGGGGAGAGCCTCGAGCCGTGCTGAGGAGGGCGCCGGGCGCGCTTCCTATGCGATGGAAGGAGGCTCCCCTGTCCGTGTGGGCCCCGAGGGGCCTGTCTCTTGAAGAGTTGGGCCGGTCGATGTCTTCTTCTTCTTGGAGTGCGGCCTCGGGAGGCCTCCTGCCGCCGTGGTGCTGGTCTTCTAGCGATGCGTCTGAAAGGCTCGCTCCGGTGGAGCACACTGCGTCTCTCTCTTCACAGGGCACCGTGATGACCCCGCCGCTTCCTGGCATCTTGAGGACGTTGTAGCCATGGTGGGTTACGACCATGAATTTGGCCAACGCTGGGTACCCGAGGATGGCGTTGTACGGCAGGCGAATGTGGGCGACGTCGAAGTCGATGAGCTCGGTGTGGTAGTTGTCGCGAGCCCTGAAGGTGACAGGAAGGCGGACCTGCCCGATCGGGACCGTGGAGCCGTCGGTGACTCCGGAGAAAGGCTTGGTTGGCTGAAGCTAACTGTAAGGCACTTGAAGATTGTTGAATGTCTCCACGGACAGGACATTGAGCCCTGCTCCACCGTCGATGAGGGTCTTGGTGACCAGCACGTTGCTGATGATTGGGAGCAAAGCATCGGGAGAACTCCGGCTGTGGCTGCGCACTTGAGCTGATCCGCTGAGCTGAACATGATGGCGCACGCCGACCACCTGAGAGGGCGCGTGGCCTCGAGCTTGGGGAGGACTGCATTCACTTCACGGACGAACTGCTTGAAGATGCGCTGAGAGGCTGGGGCTTGAGCTCCGCCCAGGATGCAGGCGATCGTGCGCGCTTCCTGGAAGCCCCCAGCCCCCTCGTCCTGATGACGGTCTTCTATTCTCCTTGGCGGCGGCGGCAGCGGAGGGAGGCCTATGTTCCCCTGCGGGCGATCCTCGCGAGGCTGATCCCTCCAGCCTCCCTCGCGAGGTGGGTCTTGCCAGCGGTTCTCACGAGGTTGGCCGCGCCACCCTTGGCGCGGGCCGCGGTCTTCCCAGCATCCTACATTCCTTCCTCCTCCTCGGCCGTAGCCAGTCGCTGCCTTTCAGGCGTCTGCCGAACCTTCCTTCAGCGTCTGACCCAGAGCTCTTGTCATTCATTGGTGTTGTGGGTGTGGAGGTCGTGGTACACGCAGCATCGGCTGCCCTTGGAGGACTCGGGCTGATCTGCGCCTACGCTTGGTTTCTGGTTCGGCCGCGAGTACAGCAGCCCCCTTGCGCTTCACGTCCTTGGCCTTGGATTTCTTCTCTTCGGGATCCGCGACAGGCAGCTCGAGGAGGGAAAGGCGCCCCTCCTCAGCCCTGGCGCACTTGGTCGCCAAGTTGAACAGCTCCAGGGAGGTGCACAGATCATCGCCAGCTCCTCCTTCATCTTGACGTCGCGCACGCCGTCGGAGAAGGCAGAGATGATGGCCTCCTCCGTTACCACAGGGATCTTGAGGCGCGTTGTTGAAGCGGCTGGATGTACTTTTGTTGGGTTTCCCACGGCTGCTGCTTGATTCGGCGCATGTAAACTACGGCGGGTGGCGGTCGCGAGTACCACGGAAGTTGGCGATGAAGCGGGTACGCATCTCGGTCCAGGAAGAGATCGTGCCTAGGGCCAGATTCAGGAGCCAGGTGCGGGCTCCGTCCTTGAGCGCCATGGGGAACCAATTCGCCATGACCTTTGCACCCCCGTTGACAGCCTCGATGCCCAGCTCGTAGAGCTGGAGGAACTCCGTAGGGTCAGCTGTGCCGTCGTAGCGAGGGGGCAGGTCTGGCTTGAACTTGGGGGGCCACGCGACGCTGCGCAGCTCGGAGGTGAAGGCGCGGCAGCCCGCCGTGGCCGCGGGGGGCCTTGGACGGCAGAGAGCTTGGTCTTGCGGGCCTCCCTGCGCCCTTGGCTGGGGGCAGCAGAGATGCAGCGTCTTGACGGGCCGGGGGAGCGCTCGGGCAGCTTCTTGTGGGCGAGGAACTTCTTGACAGCTCTGCTTTTGCCGCGCCGGCGCCGGGCGGAACGGGTTCCGCCCAGGGGCCATGCGCCTTGGGGCCAGGGCGCCATCTTGAGGAGGAGGCGGCTGAGGCGCCCCGGGAGCTTCATCGCCCGCGCGGGGCGGGGTGCGGTGCAGCGAGATGGACGGCGAAGTCGCCGCAGCGCGGACAAGCTCGGCGACTTCGGTCGAGCCATTCTTCGTAGACGTCATCGACGGGCAAGAGCGCAGGAGCTTCGTTAGCCGCGATGAGTGCAGCTCGGGCCTTCCATGGAAGCCGCTGCGCGTGTGACGAAGAACCAGCGGGGGTGAGCGAAAGCGTGGCGGTGCGGCCGCCCCGCCTCATGGACGGTGCTTTGGGGCGATGCTGCTGCCGTTCCCCTCCGGGCGATGGCGGCGTTGATAGCAGTGACGGGAACGACGAGGGCGCGCCGACGGAGCTGTCAGGGCGACATGGGAGGCGAGGGCGGCTCGGCGTTCCAGCGGACCCGACGGCGTCGAACATGGTTGCGGTGGTCGGGAAGAACGAGGCGACAAAGGCAGATTCCGCGCACCCTACCGGGCGCGCCAAACGCCGGATTCGGGTTCCGCAGACCATTGAGGTTTGAACACCGGGTGTAGCGGTGATCCAACCCTCCACCGTCTCGTAGCTCGCCGAATCGCAGGAACCTAAACTACAAAACGGAACATCACAAGAGACACAAGATTTATACTAGTTCGGGCCACCGTTGTGGTGTAATACCCTACTCTAGTTTGTGGCATGGTGGATTGCCTCTTGGGCTGATGAGGAACAGTACAGGGAAGAACAGCCTCATGAGGGTCTGTTCTTGGTGGGTGTGATGAACTGCTAGGTGGTGTTCCGTCGCTCTAGCTTGAGGATCGGGTCTCTATCTCTCTCTCTGGATTCCAAATGCCCGATCCCTCTACTATGGTGGCTAGCTCTACTTATATAGGCTAAGGCCCTGGGCCTCTTCCCAAATATTGAGCAGGAAGGGCGCCAACAATTGGCCATTTTGAAGGGGAACTGCGGGTACACTTATCCTCGACTAAAGTTGGTCCTCGCCGCCAAAGGCTCTGGTTATGACGCTCGCTTGGGCTCCACGATGACTCCTTCCGGCCGCTGGGCTGGTCTTGGTATTGTTGCACCAAAGCGGATGCCTTTGCTTGATGCTCTCGCCGCACTTGCTCCCTTTGCACCAAAGAGGAAAGGAGGACGCCAGACGGGCTGGCGCCCGATGGCGCCTCTTGGTCGTCATGGCTATGCGTCATGGGCACCTCGCGAGGTACCCTGCCTTGAACTCTCCGCCTCCTCATGAGCCAGCCCTAACGAGGTGCAGGCCGAGGAAGCTCCTTGTCATCCGCCCCGCGAGGCTTGGCCCCTCGCGAGGGTCTTGAGCTTGCGTTGGTGAAAATGGGCTGTCCTGGGCCTCCTTTGAGCCACGCCGCAGGCCGCAGGCAGGCAATTCTGGGGACCCCTGTTCCCAGAACGCCAACAACCAGTGAGGACAGAAAGACGTTGGCCTTCTTCCATCGGCTGGAATCTTTGACGCCAATGTTTAGAAGCACATCGACCTGGCCACGAAAGCCGCTGCTACTTAGCCGTCGTTCGGTGGGCCGGCGCCCTGAGTCGAGGAGGTGGAAGTCGTCGATGGATGCATCTTTCTTCTTGCCTCCGGTAACCATCACTGCATTGCCTTGTGGCCTTAATGTTTTATTAGTGTATGATAGTTTTATTCCAGTCGTAAATGACATGTGTGATCCCTTTCTCTTATTTGGCGTTAATGATTTGTAGTATCAGTGTCTTCGACCTGGTGTACTACTACCTAGGTCCTGGTTTATTAATCCCTTTTGTAATTTGTGCTAAATTTTGACCAAGGATTTAACTGACAAAATGTTAGTGCATGTCAACAAAAATTATATCATTTCATTTGTATTTGAACGTAGTTTTCAATGATATAATTTTGGTGACATGCATGAACCTTTTGTTAGTCAAATTTATGGTCAAAATTTGGCACAGATTATGATGGGGAGAAATAACCCAGGACGGAGGTAGACTGGTCCGTCACCATCACGTTTTGTGCCTAATTTTGACTTCAGCGACCCAACCTACATGGAGGGAGTGCTGTATATATTGGCGTAACAACCAAACTTATAAAGTATATTCAAAACTGAGCGTTACTACAAGTCATGAGTTCAAAACGAGAAAGTGGAACAAGTACAACATGCCTGTGCCGTTCGCGTCGCACCCCCACATGGTCGTGGTGCACAATGTAGTAACTAGTCTCTTCTTGACCGGCATTTACATTGACACGGCTTGAATTCCGAGGAGGGAGTGGGTAGCGGTTCCCGAGACGTTGAACGGTCAATGATGCATCCTCAATTAGCATGCAGAGGGAATTAATTGGAGAAGCAGAATAGAGCCAGCACGATGTGAATGCAAGAGAGTTTGGACTCTCATATAAAGGCGCCCCACCACTCCAATCCATCTACTCCTAGTCTCTGCGCATAACACCGCTCACTCCAATCCAAGACCAAGTGACAAGAAGCCACAAGCACCTATGGAGGCGATGGGCCTTGAGCGCGGTCGGCTGTGCCAAATCATCCAAGACGCCGCCCTCGCCCGCACCTCGCAGCTGCTTCCAGATGGTGCTGGTGACCGCCGCATCAGAGTTCGCCGACGTCGGCTTCGCCTCTCGCATGGACGACATGATGGTCCACTCCATCCGCAAGTTCACCACCGTCAAGAAGCACGCGGACGACCTTGCCGTACTGCTCCAGCCTGCGTGCCCTGGATCCTCATTGCCTCCATGGTGTCGAACTCTTTCAAACCCCGGTGGCCCTGCAGGTGCCTGAGGTCGTGACGGGGAATGTGCACCTCGAGGCTGCGCTCGCCACATAGTGCCTCGCCATGCAAGAAACCGTCGACCTACACATCCATGTCTACGAGGTAATTGTCTACATAGGCCACTACAAGGTCTACATAGGCCACTACAAGGCCAACGAGGATAGAAAGACGTTGGCCTTCTTCCAGCGGCTGGAATCTTTGGACGCCATTATTCAGAAGCACGTCGACCTGGCAACGAAAGCCATTGCTGCTTAGCCGGTGGGCCGGCGCCCTGAGTCGAGGAGGTGGACGTTGTGGATGGATGCATCTCTTCTTCTTGCCTCCTGTAACCAGCACTGCATCGCCTTGTGGCCTTAATGTTTTATTAGTATAGCACTCCCTCCGTTCCCAAATATAAGTCTTTCTAGAGATTCCAGCAAGTGACTACATACGGAGCAAAATGAGTGAATCTACACTCTAAAATATGTCTACATACATCTGTATGTTGTATTCCATTTGAAATATCTAAAAAGACTTATATTTAGGAATGGAGAGAGTATATGTCATTTTTATTCCAGTCCTAACGTTTTCACTGTGAGTTGGGGCCGCAGATGAGCAAACCGACCATCGGCAAATTCCCACCCTGCCCACCGGTCGTCGACTGAGTTTAGAATTATAGAAGAGAGAAACAAGGGAGAAGAGCTAGGTGTAGCACGGACGCTGTTGTCAGATGGGACTCGTGTTGATAGAATAGGAGTACTGAGCACTCGTACCTCTTTTTTTTGAGGGAAAAAGTAGTCGTATATCTAGTACCACTAGTTGGGTGCATGCGACCTATACCTATCATCACTTTAGGTCTCCTTTTCGAACCGCAGCAACGCTTCACAGTACATATGTTTTCACGCATTTATCCTCCTATATGTACTCCTAGGCTATTTTCACGTGCTCCCTTTCACCGACATGTGGGACATAGAGCATCTGGGTCATAGTGCATGCATGACTCGGAGCATATGCCGGGGTATTTTACATTTCAGACCTCATGAATTACATGCAAACCCCCTGCAGAAGATTAAATAAATGAATGAATTACTACATGAAACCAGATTATTTTCGTAGAAACCGGAGCACATTCATTAAATTTTGGACATAACACGTTAAAAAAAAGACTGGACCTAAACCAGTCTAAGGGCCTCTTTGGTTCGCAGGATACTGAAAACACAAGAATGGGGAAAGTATGATGGCGATGAACCGAGACGAGGATAACTTTAACGCAGTTAGAGGTTAGAGTTAGATTCTAACCATGAACTAACCCTGAACTAACTCTAACCAAAGAGGTGTATGGATGGTAGGTTTAGATTGACAATAAATGCTCTTTCTCAATCATTTGACTACTTTGGACCCGATTTCCTGCCGAATTTGGTGTGGCCGGCTCTTGTGTGGCTTCCTCCCGGCTCACAATTGACATAAATGAACCATCTTTACAAATCAAGCATGCAAAACATGATAAATTTTACTTTGTCCATACAAATGAGATATCCCACTTAAACATACAAGTCGTCAATGAAGCTTCACAAAAAAATACACTCCATGAAACAAAGCATGAGCTAACTCATCACGGAAGTCATTCAAGATAGGGAGGGAGCCCGGAGCCCCTCATGCACCTAGGGAGGTGCTCATCATCGTCGCTCTGGAGGAAGGCTCTGTAGAGCCCAAGCCCCGGGAACCCCTCCGACACCGGCGCTTGTGAGTTGAGGTCGACACCAGCATGGGTAGCAGGGCCGCTTGCCGACGACCACGAATCGAATCTTTGGGCCTCTAGAAATAATGCAAGCCTGAAACTGAAATACCTAGAAAGGTGTCGGATCTCGGGTTCTGGCAAAACCCTTAAGGTTCGAACTCTGGGGTGCGCGCGAAGTGCTTTCCCTCCTACTGATCCACGCCCTAGCTTGCTAAGATCTCACGGATGAACTCAACAAACTAGCAACACAGAAAGACACGAGATTTATACTGGTTCGGGCCACCGTTGTAGTGTAATACCCTACTCCAGTGTGTGGGGGTGGATTGCCTCTTGGGCTGATGATGAATAGTAAAAGGGGAAGAACAGGCTCCTGAGGTTGAGGTGTTCTTGTGCTTGGTGAACTTGTGCGGTGAGAGCGCGACTTCGTCCCCTACTGTGGTGGCCAGCTCTACTTATATAGGCCCTGGTCCTCTCCCCAAAAAATGAGCGGGAAGGGAGCCAACAACGGCGGGCAAATTTGAAAGGGGACAGCTAGTACAAGCTATCCTCACAAAAGCGGTCTTCGCTTGCAAAAGGCTCTGGCGATGACGCCGTCTTGGGCTCCATGGTGACCTCCGTCTTGGTGTACTGCTGGTCTTGATCTCGTTGCACCGATATGGAAACCTTTGCTTGATGCCTTAGTACTCCGTGCCTGCACCAAAGAGGAGACAAGGACGCCGCGCGCCCTGGCGCCTGTCTAGTGTCGATCGTCATGGCTTACATCACCAGAGACTCGTGAGGTTTGCCTCGCCTTGATATCTTCGCTCCTCGTGAGCCTGCCTGGCTAGGCAGCTCATGAGGAGGTCTTGCGTCATCCGCCTCGTGAGGCTTGGCCCCTTGCGAAGGTCTTGATTGCCTTGTTGATGAAGATGGGCCGTACGGCCCGCTAGCTTAGCCACACCGTGGGCCGCAGGCAGGCAAGTCTAGGGACCCCCGTTCCCAGAACGCCGATAGTAGCCCCCGGGCCCAAGACGTGCTCGGGCTTGGCTTTGAAGCGAAGCCAAGGGTCAAGTACAGAGCGCCGCAGACCCCAAAAGCCTGCGGCCTTGGTTGACTCATGGCGGTTGATTGGACGTAGGCGTCTCCGCTTCCCCACGTTGCCTCGGCAACTGCCCGACTTAACAAAAGGCTGGCGCAGACATCTCTTGCCTTCATTGCTTCTCCCTCGCCTCGCTCCAGATACCCTTTCTCGCTTCTCGCAACCGATACCTCCAGATCTGCTCCAATCTTGTTCTGCACCCGCGACAGATGGCGCCGCGCAGGGTCCAGTTCTCCTCGGTGCCGGCTTGGTAGGAGCCAGCTCTCGAACCGCCCACCATCACAGAAAAGAGCCTCGCTTCCACGCGCCTGTTGACGACGGGGGAGAGCAACGAATGGGGAAGACGGTTCGGCTTGCCTCCGACGCACGGAGCTCGAGGGGAGCACCTTCTTCCCCTTTTCTCGGCGAGTGTCGCCGTCGGGTTGGTTCCTCCCTTCTCAGATTTCTTTTATGAGGTCCTCGACCATTACGGGCTGCAGGCGCTGCACCTCCATCCCAACTCTGTCCTCCTCCTGTCCATCTTCGCCGACTACTGCGAGGCGTATCTGGGCGTGATGCCGTCCGTGGCGCTCCTATGCCACTTCTTCCTCCTTCGCGTTAGTGATGGACACGTCTCCGGGTGCGCCAGTTTCGTCGCGTCCGGCAAGGCCAACTCAAACTCGAGCACCGGGAAGAGGGCCGACAACATCCGGGCCAAATGGGTCATGATGGACGCTAAGCGCGCCCATCTGCGCTGCATCGCCGACGAGGCGCCCGATCCAATAAGGGGTGGCTCCGCGCAGAGCTTGCCAACGAGTGGGCATTGCCGGTGTTGGTGCAGATGCAGGAAGACCTGAAGCCTGGCAACGCGAAGGCGGCGAAGGTTATAGGGGCCATGCACCTGAGGGAGTTCCTGGTGCTGCGCGTCGCTCCGCTTTAGGCGCATGCGCGTCCCTTGTGGGAGCTCGAAGATGATGAAGACAAGACCCGCCTGATACAGGGGGCCCTTCGTGGTGTCGAACTAGCCGCTGTCCTGTGCCTCCTGGTTGGGGAGAACCAGGTGTACCCGCCGAGCGTCTTTACTCCTTTGTTCCTGCGCGAGGACTGGGAGGCATTTGTGGTTTCCAGGCCGACCTTCGACGCGCACGGGCTGGTGCCGCCAGCGCTCGGCGGGGCTTCCGCTGCACCGAATCCGGTGGAGGTGTCCTCTGACGAGTCTCGTGGGGAGGAGGAAGAAGAGGTGGACTCAGAGAAGACTCTGGAGGAGGTGGGGGAGACTCTTCCTTGGAGCAAGGCCGAGATCCTCCGCGCCCTTCCCGATGATGCCGAGGCCAACGCTCGCCAGGAGGAGAGGGAGCAACCTCTCATCCCGACAAGGGGTAGGTCATCATTGGTTCCTCAGGATGCTGCCTCCGTCTTGATGCCTCCTGAGGCTGGCTCCAGCCCTTCTGCCGCCGCGGCCCGCGCGCCCACTTCTCAGGCCCCGACGCTGTCCGGCTTCAAGCTCCCCAAGAGGAAGGTGCAATACGTCGCGGTGGATGGGTAAGAGCCTTGAGCTTCGTCTTGTCCCTGCTTGTACTCGTCGTTTCCTTACGTTCACCCTTGGTTGATCAGGCTGGTGCCCTCGGCGAAGAAAAGGAAGGAGGATGCGACGGCCGCGCCTCCCTCTGCAGGGAAGGGAAGCAGCAGCAGCATTCACACTTCCCCAACCCGTCGCCCTCGCGAGGCCAAGAAGGGCATCGCCGTTTGGAATCAGCCCCCATGCCCCCACTGGCTCCGGAGGTGCCGTTGTCTGGCTTGGCTAGAGAGGTCCTGGCTGCTCCGGAACCCGCAGCCTCCCAGGCCTTGGTGAGGACGTCGCCTCCTCCCACTGCTGCACCTCCACTCCCAGGTTCTTCTACTCCTGCTGCTGTTTTTGAACACGCTCTTTCGGAGATGACCCGATTCTTGGGCAGATCTTCTCGAGCCTTGGACGGGCGATGGTGGCCGCAGGCGTCGAGGCTGGACTCTGGCTGGATTCACTCCAACTTGGTGGTCCGTGCGGTGCTGAGCCAGGCCGCAGCATCTTCCGAGAAGGAGAAGCGGAGTGCCGCCAACGCTGCAGCCGATCATGAGGCGGTGCTGAATGACACTAAGGCCGCCCGCGACCGCTGCCAAGAGCTGGAGGACGAGTTGCAGAGCATGTGCGACAAGCACACTGAAGAAGCGCGCCGCCGCCTGGCAAAGGAGGAGGAGGTGAAGGCCCGGGAAGACGCTGTCAAGAACCGTGACGCTGAGCTGGTGGAGCTAGGGAAGATGCAGGCCGCCGAGCGCATCCGGTTGGAAGAGCTGGAGTGGAAGGTGAAGGCGAGGGAGGCCGATGTTTACGCCAAGGCACGGGTCCTGGCCGAGGACCGCGTGGTCTTTGGCGACCTCGAGAAGAGATCTCGCAAGGCACTGAAGACGCTCTACGAGCATGGCCTGGAGAAGTCGCTGGCCACCGATGAGGACGGCCCCGCCCGACTGTTTCCTCTCTTGGTGAAGGCGCTCGAGGAAGTCGTTGATGGTGCCGGTCCCCTGGCGGAGGCAGAAGCTCGCGTCCTGTCTTCAACTGCATTGACTCGCGTCTTCAGCCATCTGTACCTCCGCGACCCCAACGCTTGTCCTGACGAAAGGCCTTTGGAACATGTGGTCGATGATCATGCCAGCCATCGCCGCGTCTGCAAGGTCAGTGGAGGACCCATCTTGAAGAAGTTCCGCGGCTTTGTCTCTGCACCCTTGTCCGGCGATCCTGGGGCTGATGGTGTAGGTGAAGACGACTTCATCCACGGAGGAGCACCTTCCGCCGGTGATGGCGGTGTTCAGGGGTGACCTGCGGCTTGTTTTCTGTTTCGTTCCTGCAACATGCATCAGTCCTCGTGGAGGCGTTTAGACTTTTCATTTGATATTGTGAGCACAATATGTTTGTAATATTTTCATCATGATTTTGTGCTTTCCTTCCTATTTGCTTTGTGTTACGGTCGGCAGGCTGACCTCACAAGATACCTCAACTACTGCTAATGACCGGAGACCAGGACGGACCAAGGAGTGAGGGGCTATGTGACCAGTTAGGCTCCTGAGTCGCGATGCTTAGGAGTCCCCCTTGACGCGCAAACAGCTTATAGGGAGAGTTCGTGGGGATAGATTAATGTTCTATGTCGGCAGAGCCCGGCCCCGCGCATACCTCAACCGCCATTGGGCCGACCGGAGACCAGGACGGACCAATGAGTGAGGGGCTACGTGACCAGTTAGGCTCCTGAGTCGCGATGCTCAGGAGTCCCCCTTGACGTGCAAACGGCTTCCATACCTGTCCTCGCCAAGGCCTCGGGAGGGGTGTGCGATGGCCAGGTCCGGGAGACCTGGTTGGGTGGCATGCGCTTGGGCGTGACTCGAGCGTAGCCCCCGTGCCCAGCCCCCTCGCGCGGCTCTCCCGAGGGGAGGCGTTGCAGTGAGGCCGGACGCTGAGCTCTGGGGCTCCCTGAGGTTGGTACGACCATGAGCCGCCCTCAGTTGTTTATCACCAGCGCGAAGCATAGTGCTTCCGCTTGTGCACGAGCATAGCCGCTCCTCGGCAGTGTCGATGGCCAGCGCGGAGCATGGTGCTTCCACTTGTGCATGGGAGGGGCCCCCGGGGTGTGTATAGCCCCGCCCTGACACGTGGCTTGCACGGCAGGGCTGCGAGGGACTCGTGAGCCAGCGCGGGACTCGCGAGGCCCTACCTCAAGGCGGGTTGCGCCTGGTCTTGAATCTCGATGGCTGTATGTTCCTGCAATGCGGTTAGTTGCAAGCACTCTACGTCCTCAGGTCCCGACCCTCGAGCGAGCTCAGCCACCGCTGGTATGCGAGGTCGCGATGCCGTGGTCAAGGCCAGGGGGTGAGGGCTAGAGAGCCAGTAAGAGCTCCTGAGTCGCGATGCTCAGGAGCCCCCCTTTTAACGCGCAAGCGAATTGCATGGGATGAATGGACCCGTGGTGGGTGGCGATCGAGCAGGTGGTAATCAGGCAGATTAAGCACAGAAGGCAAACCAGCTTAAGTAAATGCAGAAAGATACATGCCACTGGGTCAAGCCCTAGCGGCTTGGGGATGATGCAGCCCGAGGGGCGCCCCCAACAAGCTAAGCTAGAGACATAAGCAAAGGATACACGCCACAGGGACGGACCCACGCGGCCTAGGAATAATGCAGCACGGGGGTGCTCCCAGCTAAATGAACTTGGAAAATGTCACCTGGTTCTGTCGACGAAGAAGAGTTGGTGCAGCTGAAGGCCTGCGTCGAAGGAATGGCTCCTCACGAGCCACCGAGGCCCTGAGCCTTGGGAGGCTCTGGGGGCTCGGGTGGTTCCCTGAGGACCATCTCCATCTCCGCCAGGATGGCGTGGTGCCTGGCATCCTGAACTGCCATGATGCGCCGCATGTTGCGCTGATAGGCTGACGATACGCTCGGCAGGCCAAAGGGCATGTGAACATAGCTGTGCGGTGGACCCTCGCAGCGTCCCATGCGCGAAGGCCAGAAAAGCTCCTGTGATGCGGCCCTGTTGAGCCCTGGGACGTCGATGCAGACACGCAGCCCGACATCCTCGCCTGGATGGGGGGTTGTGCCTCATGAGCGGCGGTTGCCGCGCATGACCCTTGCGTCTTGCAGTTCCTGAGTGGTCTTGGTGACGAACTCCTGAGCGGCGGGCGATCCCTTTCCTGTGATCTCCTGAGAGAAATGTGCCGCGAAGCACGCCTCCAAGTGGTGCCCAAGCGCCTCCCTCGTGATGTGGGCAAGGTCCGAGGCCTTCCAGAAGAAAGCCCCCGAGCCCTGCCCGAGGAGGGCGCCGGGCACGCCTTCCTATGCGACGGAGGGAGGCGCCCCTGGAGCGGGCGCTGATCCTGACGAGGTTCCAGCTGCGGTGCCATCCTCCTGAGGCCCAGCACGGTGCATCTGCTTCTTCTTGGGGATGGCCCCCGGAGGGCCCTCACTTCTGCTGTCGGGGTCGTCGATTGCTGCAGCTTGAAAGGTGCGCTCGAGGGAGCACACCGCATCTCTTTCTTCGCATGGGACCATGATGATTCCACCGCTCCTGGCATCTTGAGGATGTTGTAGCCGTGGTGGATGACGGCCATGAACTTGGCCAGGGCTGGATACCCGAGGATGGCGTTGTACGGCAGACGGATGCGGGCGATGTCGAAGTTGATGAGCTCGGTGCGGTAGTTCTTGCGTTCCCCGAAGGTGACAGGGAGGCGGACCTGCCCAATCGGTGTGGTGGAACCGTCGGTCACCCCTGAGAAAGGCTTGGTAGGCTGAAGCTGGTCATAGGGTACTTGAAGGTTGTCGAACGTGTCGATGGACAGGACGTTGAGTCCGGCGCCGCCGTCGATGAGGGTCTTGGTAACTTGCACGTTGCTGATGACTGGGGAACAAAGCATCGGGAGGGCGCCAGCAGTGGCTGCGCACTTGAGCTGATCTGCCGAGTTGAAGGTGATGGCGCACTGGGACCACTTGAGCGGGCGCGTGGCCTCGAGCTTGGGGAGGACTGCGTTCACTTCACTTTGCGAGGCTAGGGCCTGAGCTCCGCCCAAGATACATGCGATTGCACGCGGCTCCTGGAAGCCCCCAGCCCCCTCGTCTTGGTGGTGGTGGTCGTTCCTCCTTGGCGGTGGTGGCAGTGGGGGAAGACCAGCATTGCCCTGAGGGCGGTCTTCGCAAGGCTGGTCTCTCCACGCGCCCTCGCGAGGATGATCCTGCCAGCGGTCCTCATGAGGACGGTGACGCCACTCCTGGCATGGGCCACGGTCGTCCCAGCGTCCACCACCACGTCCTCCTCCATGGCCGTAGCCACGGTCGCCGCGTTCGGGGCGTCGACCGAAGCATCCCTTGCGGATGGATCTGAGCTCTTGACAGTCACTGGTGTTGTGGGTGTTCAGGTTGTGGAAGGCGCAGAACGGCCGACTGTTCTTGGATGACTCGGGCTGATCTCTGCCGCGCTTGGTGTCGGTCTCCACTGCGAGCACGGCCGCGTCCTTGCGCTTCATGCCCTTGGCCTTGGCCTTCTTTTCCTCTGCGCCCGCAGCTGGCAGCTCGAGGAGGGAAAGGCGCCCCTCCTCAGCTCTTGCGCACTTGGTCGCCAGGTTGAACAACTCCTGAGACGTGCACAAGTCCACGTGGATAGCAAGCTCTTCGTTCGTCTTGACGTCACGGACGCCGTCGGAGAACGCGGAGATGACGGCCTCGTCCGTGACCTTGGGGATCTTGAGGCGAGTGTTGTTGAAGCGCTGGATGTATTTCTGGAGGGTCTCTCCTCGTTGTTGCTTGATGCTGCACAGGTCCCCCGCGGCCGGCGGGAGGTCACGGGTGCTCTGGAAGTTGCGATGAAGCGGTCGCGCATCTCGTCCCAGGAGGAGACCGAGCCGTGTGGCAGGTTCAGGAGCCAGGAGCCGGCACCATCCTTGAGAGCCATAGGGAACTAGTTCGCCATGACTTTCTCATCGCCGTTGGCTGCTTTGATGCTCAGCTCGTTGAGCTGCAGGAACTCCGCAGGGTCGGCGCTGCCGTCGTAACGAGGGGGCAGATCCGGCTTGAACTTGCCCGGACAGGTGACGCTACGCAGCTCGGGGGTGAAGGCGCGACAGCCGGCCGTGGTTGACGGGGATCGCCTCAGACGTGGAGCCTGGTCTTGATGAGGTCCACGCGCCGCCACCGTATGCAGCGCGCGGTCTTGATGAGGTGGCGCGGGGAGCGCAGGTGCAGCTTCTCGCGGCCGAGGGATTTCTTGGCAACTCCTCTCTTCGCGCGCGGGCACCGGGCGTGGTGGATCGTCTTTGTGGGGTCACAAGGCTTGGGCGCCAAGGCGCAGTCTTGGGGCAGAGGTGGTGGAGGCGTGCCATGGGCCACGTCGCCCGTGGCTGGCGAAGGGTGAGGCAGAGAGAGGGACGGCGCCGGGGAGCCCCTTTGGCGCGGACGAGCTCGGCTACGCGGTCGAGCCACTCCTCGTAGAGGTCGTCGACCAGGCGGTAGCGCAGGAGCTCGTTTGCCACGAGGAGCGCGGCCCGCGCATCCATGGGAGCGCGGCGTGCATGAGACGAAGAAACGGCCGGGGTCAGCGATGTAGTGGCGGTGCGGCCGTCCTGCCGCACCGATGGGTGCAGCGAGGACGCTTGCTGCTCGTTCCCCGCCTGACCGGTGGCGGCATTGGCAGCGGGAGACGGAGAACGATGAGGTGGCCCGCCGACGGGAGCCGTCTTAGCAACGCGGGCGGTGAGGGCAGCCCGGCGCTCAGCTCGAGCGCTGTGAGCGTCCGCCATGGAAATGACAGAGCAACGGAGCGAAGGATCGACGAAAGGGAAGCTACGGCGCAGCCCTACCTAGCGCGCCAAATGTCGGATCTCGGGTTCCGGCAAAACCCTTAAGGTTTGAACTCTGGGGTGCGTGCGAAGTGCTTTCCATCCTACCGATCCACGCCCTAGCTTGCTAAGATCTCACGGACGAACTCAACGAACTCACAACACAGAAAGACATGAGATTTATACTGGTTCGGGCCACCGTTGTGGTGTAATACCCTACTCCACTTTGTGGTGGTGGATTGCCTCTTGGGCTGACGATGAATAGTACTAGGGGAAGAACATCCTCCTGAGGTTGAGGTGTTCTTGTGCTTGGTGAACTTGTGTGGTGAGAGCGCGACTTCTTCCCCTACTGTGGTGGCTAGCTCTACTTATATAGGCCCTTGTCCTCTCCCCAAAAAATGAGCGGGAAGGGAGCCAACAACGGCGGGCGAATTTGAAAGGGGACAACTAGTACAAGCTATCCTGACAAAAGCGGTCTTCGCGTGCAAAAGGCTCTGGCGATGACGCCGTCTTGGGCTCCATGGTGACCTCCGTCTTGCCGTCCTGCTGGTCTTGGTCTCGTTGCACCGATATGGAAACCTTTGCTTGATGCCTCGGTACTCCGCGCCTGCCTCTTTAGCACCAATGAGGAAACAAGGACGTTGCGCGCCCTGGCGCCTGCCTGGTGTCGATCATCATGGCTTACGTCACGAGAGCCTCGTGAGGTTTGCCTCGCCTTGATATCTCCGCTCCTCGTGAGCCTGCCTGGCTAGGCCGCTCCTGAGGAGGTCTTGTGTCGTCCGCCTCGTGAGGATTGGCCCCTCGCGAAGGTCTTTGATTGCCTTGTTGATGAAGATGGGCCATACGGCCCGCTAGCTTAGCCACGCCTTGGGCCGCAGGCAGGCAAGTCTGGGGACCCCCGTTCCCGGAACACCGACAAAAGGCGAACTGAATCTTTGGGCCTCTAGAAATAATGCAAGCCTAAAACTGAAATACCTAGAAAGGTGAACTGAATCTTTCAGCCTCCATAAAGATTTATTACCTCCTCAAGAAGCATCAAACAATTCCATGCGTGCACCACAAATCTATACCAAGTTTAATCAGGATCTACTTTTCCAAATCAGAATTAGCACTAGTGCGAGCAAGATCAATGATATGGCTGTGAGACAGAGAAGGAACAAACAAACTCACCCCTCTCGTGACCTCCCTGGTAGAAGCGCCGCCGCTGCACCCGACAGAGGGAGAAAAATGAACGGTGAAGGGGGAGCGGGGCAAGCTTCGGAGGGCGGAGGGAGAGGGCGGCCTGAGGAGGGCGGCGGAGTCTGGAGGGCGGCCAGAGGAGAGAGAGGGTGAACGGTGGAGCAGCGCTTGGGCGGACGGCCTGATGGGGAATAGAGAGGAGTCGTGCAAGGGGGGGCGGAGGGAGCGATCTGGTGCGGGCAGGGGAGATTTTTTAGTTCTCTTTTAGTGGGCCCGAGGAGAACTAACCCAATTAGAACCTCTCCACCGGGCCAGTTTTTTTAGTTGGGTTAGAGCAAACTAGCTCAAACTAACCCCTCCTGTTTGGATACTTTGAGGCTATTTCAGCCCAAACTAGCTCTAACTCAGGGATCCAAACAAAGGCTCTGTTTGGATACTCTAACTCAGTTAGAGGTTAGAGTTAGATTCTAACCCTGAACCAACCCTGAACTAACTCTAACCCAAAAGGTGTTTGGATGGCAGGGTTAGATTTACAATAAATGCTCTTTCTCAATGATTTGGCTACTTTGGACCCTATTACCTGCCGGATTTGGTGGAGCGAGCCCTAGCCGAGGCAGACGGGGACGCGCCCGGCAAGGAGCCACGCTGGCCCCTTGCGCAGCCCGCCGACCGAATCCGCCGTCCCTACGCAAGGAGTCGTGCTGGCCGAGGCCGACGGGGACGAACCGCGCAAGGAGCCACGACTGTTACCAGTGGGTGAACGGGCCCCAGGGAGACGAGGGGGTTGGAACGGGAGGATAGGGCGGGGATGCTTACCGGCGATGGAAGGGAGCGCGGATACGGCGAGACGCCTTCACGGGCGATGCGAGAGGGAAGGAGGGAGAGGACATGAAGCTTCGAGGAAGTGGGGAGGGATCTTCTGCGCTGAGAGCGAGAGAAAAATGTGTTTTTTAGTGGTCCCAAGAAGAACTAACCCAAATAAGCACCTCTTGGATGGGTTAGATTTTTTGTGTGGCTTAGAATCATCTAACTCAAACTAACCCTCCTGTTTGGATACTTTAGGTTAGTTGAATCCAAATTAACCCAAACTAACTCTAACTCATGGAACCAAACAGGGCCAAAGACGAGTAGTACTGTACATGCTACAATCTGGACCGTAGCACATTGTTTTTCATGGCCATATCACCACATAGTTTTCTACTGCTGGTTCACTGGGCTGCCATGGTTCGCACTCCTCCGATGTGAGTAGTAGTACTAGTACTTCGCTGACATGTAGGAGAGCCAGCATTCGTGTCAACATGTCATGCACCAGATTAGAGTGCGGAATGGAAGGGAGGCATCACCCCGGTCGTAGCGCCAGTAATTCATGACTATTGTGAGTAGTCATATCAGAAGTCTTTCCAGCAGTAACGCGTCGTCTAATCGCACAACCCGACCTTTCCAGCAGTAAGTAAGTTGAATCCGTTACTCCCTCACCCTCCTCACCTCTTTGTCAAACTGCCTACGCGAAAACTTCCGTGCGTACTGCCCGGGAAAAGCCCCGCCCTCAACTGTTAACTACGCGAAAATAGTTCGAGCTTTTTCGTTCTATATAAACACTACTCCCTCCGTTCCTAAATATAAGTCTTTCTAGAGATCTCACTTAGGACTACATATAGAGCAAAATGAGTGAATCTACACTCTAAAATGTGTCTATATACATCTGAATGTAGTCCGCAAAGAAATCTCTAAAAAGACTTACATTTAGGAACGGAGGGAGTAGTATTGTATGTTTATTCACCTGTATGAATGGAGGGTCGGGGAGCACAAGTGAACAATACTACTACTAGTAAGTAGGAGTCGTACAGTTAGTCATCTTAAATAGAGAATTTCTTTTCTTTAATGCCACCTTCACAAATTGAAATGCTTGTTGTGGAGAGAAAAAGATAATCACTCCACTATATATGTACGCAGGGGCCTGAGCGCTTGCTTTACTAGGGTTGCTCTCTTCATTCTCTCATCCTCTCCAGATCTAAACAAGACAGTGGTAGCGACATTTTCTCTCTGCTCACCGCTGGTCAGGGATCCGGCCGGATCCCTTCGGTCGGTGTGTGTAGAGGACTAAGGTGCATCGTTGACGTGGTCATCGCGGGCGAGGGAGGAAACCCACAGTTGCTGGTGGGGCCCGATCCTCTGCCCGTGCCGTTCTCTCCGACACAGCGACGGCTCGGGAGGTCCTCCGACCCTTCTTCCTCCCTGTCGTATTGTGTGTAGATCCGACCTGCCGCCGCCGACATCCCGACGACCCTCAGGTATAAGTTCTTTGAAAGCGACCTTGCTCTACTGCCCCAGCTCCCCACGTGTCTGCATGTGCATCTTTTTCTACTTCCATCAGGTCTTCCAAATACACCTAAATTTTTAGTATTATTAGAGGTAAAGCTACTTCATGCATTTGAATCTAGGACTAGGTTCAAACAACGAAGAAAGGGGGAAAGTCGTAGCATGAATCTAGGACTTGATTCAAAGAGGAAATAACAGGGGGGAAAGTAGTAGAGACCGGATACCCAACCGGTCTCTTGGTTGAAAAGGGAAATAATGGAAAAACGCAGTACAAACTGGATAAGGAACAGATCTATGATTGGTTGAAAAAAGGATAGAAAGTGGCGGCTGGTGGACAAGTCAACAGAGTATGTCCAGGATTAGATTTGCTGCCCTCACATAGTAAAAGGTCTCCAGGATTAGATTTGCTGCCCTCACATAGTAAAAGGTCTCCAGGATTAGATTTGCTGCCCTCACATAGTAAAAGGTCTCCAGGATTAGATTTGCTGCCCTCACAGAGCATGAACAAACTCGACATCACCACTTTATGCCTCCTTGTAGGTACATTGTGCTGATGCGTCCACTGTCGCATGTCCTTATACCAAATTTTCGCTGTTGTTAATGTAAGGGCGCATGTAAAATGAAGCGATCACACTGTTACCTTAAGGACATGTCTAACCAGTGTTATTATTAATCTAATGCCTCCAGTGATATGATGCAACTAAACTGTCTTACAAATGGTACTCCTGCTGTTTTCCCGAGTATGATAAGTAAGTTGCTTCTTTACGCTGCTGAGTGACCTGGTGTCCCCACAGTCCCATGCCCTTAAACCAACTATTTAGTTGCTGTTGATTTACTGTATCTGGTACACAAGCAATGCCACCATTAGAGTAATCCCATATTTGACGAATGTCATAGTTGATCGTAATGCTTCCGGTAACATGAAGTATTGCTGACGTTTTAAAATTTGTACTATCCTTGCGTGATTGCCATGAACATAATTAAGATGCTTCTTTTCATTTCGTGTATGTTTCATATATTCTTATTGACCAAAGAATCGCTTACTTTCTATCTTTTTGTGCAGATAGGGATATCCATTTTACCTTCTTGCTATTGTGACCTTTTGGTGAACTGCATAAAACACTTTTTTGGAATGAGTGTCCTGTGCAGTTCTACTAAAAAGTCACGTGGGCAACATCTCTCAATTTTGGTGGAACTGCACAAAATGGTGATTGGAGTTTCCAAAATCTCCATCAAATTCTGCTCGTAATCTCGTGCAACATTTTTATTAGCTTTTGCAAGATGAGCCGTCACTATCACCACAATGGCACTTTATTTTAGTGGAACTGCACAAAAGGATAAGAAAATTATAGTTGCACCTTACATGAGCAGGAGAGCCAACCTTAATGTTGCTGAATTTTAGTGCAACTACTAAAGAAGAACCTGCCAGCTCACGAGAGCAAGTATTTCTTGCTAGCTGAATGATGCAATCTTTGCTTCATTTTAGGTGAACTGCAGAACAAGGCGCATGAATTGAATCATGGAACTCTAGGCTGGCCTCATCTGAGTGGAGTTGCAAGTTCACCACATCGAGTCGTGGCGGCATAGGGCCCCTCACATCGAGTCATGTTTTTATCAACAAGATTGTGCTTTGTCATACTATGCTAATGTTCTATTTTTTAAATAAAGCTATTCTATCACCATCTTTTCTTGTTTTGGAAATAAAGTTTGCTTCAACTAGTGCCACTATTATAGTAATCATGCTCTTTCTTATCTGTGCAAATAGGAATACTCAATTACAGATGTTGAGATGGTCAAGAGCATTCGGCAAGTTCTTGGGTTGTTTGACACGGCTAGCCAAGATGAATTTAATCCCGATATTCAGTTTATCAAAAGGCTCTAAAGGGTTGGTTCTAAATCTTGCAAGGCGGGAATCAATGATATGTATAGGCATCTTTGTTGTACTTATTGTTTGAATATTATTTGTTGGTTCTGAATGTTGCAAGATGGGAATCAATGAAATATGTAGGCATCTTTGATGTACTTATTATTTGAATCTTATTTGTTGGTTCTGAATCTTGCAAGCCGGGAAACATGGCATGATGATGCAGAGGACAACAATCATAACAAACAGTTCAAACTTGGTAGTGTTATCTGTGTGAAAGTGCGACAAATGTGCGGGTCATGTGCGTCCTGAGAATAATAATTCTAATTGTTGTGCATGTTGATCTTGTGGCACTGATAGAACGAGCCAATACATTGCTTGTTTTAAGAATAAAAAATTTCTATTAAAGCTAATTAAATTTAAGTAAAGTGACCACTAATACTTGTTATTACGGTACCAATACAGACCCGCTCGTGAACCGACGTGTGGCCGGAATAGGTTTCTTAATGGAGGCATTTGAATGCGCCGAGGGTGCATGTTCCATCGAGCGTGCAGCGGGCGAGGGAGGGGTAGTAACTGTTGTTGCCTATACACACTCAGTTTACTATTGAATCCAGTTCCCCAAGATCTGATAAATGAACTGTTGCCGCCGCCTATCCACTTCACTTGAAGAGACTCCAATGGCGATCCGAGGGGTGAGCCTGCTGGATATGGACTTCAGCAAGGAGTTCACCTTTGAGTTCGCCGTTAAGTCCCATGGCTGCACCAAGTTGAATGTGATGTACACCAACGATCCGGACTCGGTGAAGCTCTGCCTCGCCGAGTTCAAGCAATAACTACAGGACGAGAAAGCGCAAGGTCGCAGAACTAGACCTTGTGCCCATCCATTCGTCTCCTGACAGGGACCAGCGGATCACGATCGCCCAGGTATGCGTGCGGGACGAGGTTCTCGTCTACCACTACTGTAGGGCCATCCGAGGTTCTGGAGCATTCGCCCGTTTCATTGGCAGCGCTGACTGCACCTTCGCTACGGTGGAGAGAAGGAAGAACACGACGATTCGGTCATCTGGTGCAACAAGCTTGTCGACATCCAAAAGCAATACAAGATCATCAACAACGGGCAGGAGAAGGACTCCGTGGTTGACCTCGCCGAGACCATCGTAGACCCCTGCTATGCCAACATGAAAGAAGACAACGATACCAAGGACCGTGGGAGGTACCTCTGAATCTGGCCTATATAACCTACACGGCCAAGGATGCATACGCATGCTATGACATGTATAGGCGGATCTTGGACATGAGGGCGTGTCTGCTTCCCGTAATCGATGAGTACACGGACAGCCGCTGCGTCATGATCAAGCGTGCCAGGAAGATCTAGATGTTGTACATTATCTGTTTAAGCACCTTTATCATATGAGTGTTTCATGCATTAGATAATGTGAAGTAATTATCTGTTTTGTCCAAAATATTTCTTCTAAGAACCCATTAACCTGTTTGCTTTTTTAGTGGCTATTTGCTTATGTATGTGACTAGTTCACTCGTCTGTTTAAAAAAAACTAGTTCACTTGGTTGCTGTGCTTTGAATATCCTTCCTCCCAACATATTCCCCTTCTCAGGTGGACCCAGCAGGTCTCGTACACAAACATATGGGATGAACCACCTATCCATTTGTATTTCTTTATTTTGTTCAATCTTTCGTCCTCTTCCTATACAACGGCTGGCCATCATAGCCAATGACATTGGCCAGGCCATCCCTCTACTCCCACACATTGTCCGGCAGCGATAGGTCCACCGGCTCACCCTGCACCCGAACAAGTCAACCCTCGTACTCCGCTCCACCTGCGTCTTCCCCCGCTCCGGTTCGTTTGGTCCGAGGTCTCGATGTTGTCCTCCTCCTTGGTGCTCTCGCCGTGGCGCCGCCGTATGTCGTTCCCAACATGGTCAGCAAAACAAGAGGAATCGGGAGACAATTGTTCGTCAAGAGGCTCACAGTCCCGGGCCCACCAGGTCCATGGCCTAGGTTTGGTTGTTTAATATGGGCAGCCCACGACATGTTTCAATGTTTTTTGGATCCAGTAGGTATCAAGCGGCCTCTCGGCCTCCCAACCTAGCTTTTCTATAACATCAGCAGCCCAAGTTATGTTTGTTTTTTCAAGACGATGCACAACTCAGTTCTATTTTTCTATAAGAATGCAAAACTGAACATATTTTCCCCCCTCTATAATAGTATATATATTTATTTATTTATTTATTTATTTATATATTTATATCTTATTTTATTACATATATATATATATATATAACAGAAACAACATAAGGTTCTGTTAAACCTGTTGTTCGTCCAACCAATTTATATACCTTCCCACTTCATTTATTTTTCGTTTTCATTAATCCTATATCTGAATTTTCTCCCACTTTCTTTTTCGATGTAAACTGAGTTTTCTCCTAGTACTTTTCCCTAGAACCAACTCAACTGTCCCACGTCTAGCCTAAAAAATAATAATACCCCACTTCCTATTATCTCATCAAATTAAAATGATATTTTATTTCAAAAATTGAAAGTTCTTACAAAAAAATTGTTTATATATAACTTGGCAAGTTAACTCCTAGTGATTGCGTACATAAGCTTGCAAAGATTTTACCGACCAATGCAGTAATAGAAGTGCAATCATGGATTTATGTTTTAATATCATTTCTCCGTCCAGCCCAACATGATATTTTCACCCAACCCAGCAAGTCCGCGGATTTCGAGAAAAATGCAAATGGGCTTTAAATTCTACCATAATATATAAACGGGCTGCATATATGCTACATCATTGTTTCACCTAGCCCACCAAATGGACTGGCTGACATGTGGGCCAGTAGGTCGAAGCCTAAGCACTTTCACAAAAAATAAAAATACAAAGGTCGAAGCCCAAGCAAGGCGTTGGATTTACATCCAACCGCCGGCATTCTTCTTCAATCTCTCGTCTACTTCCCCAGCGCTGCCGGGACCGCCTGCTCCAGCCTTCGGCGTCCAGCGCGCTTGTTTTATGCTACCAAGAAACGCTGCTCGCCGACGGCCAGGCCATCCCTCCACTCCGCACCTCCTGTTATTCTCTGCCGAGTGTAGGCCCACCCCGCACCCGAACTAGTCAAGTTTCCCAGTCCTCTCTGTCTGCGACTTCACTCCCGCGTCTTCCCCATCTCCGGGTCATTCCAATCTGGGGCCTTGCCATCATCCACCGCCTCGCTGCGCTCGACACGGCGTGGTCAACAAACGAGAGTCATCCGAAGAGGACCGTATGTGGAGAGCCTGACGACTGGGACCCACGAGGGCCATGGTCGCACGCAAGGAAAGTTCCTCCTTATTATGTTGTTTCCTCCCCTGATAGCTGGGACCCACCGGTTGTATCTTTGCATGGAAGGAAGTGCCTCGTTATGCGAAAAAACTATTCCTCCTGATGACAGCTGGGACCCGACAGATTTGGTGGCTGACTTGTGGGCCTACTAACCAGACGTGTATGCAGGGCTTTGCCAACTTAATCAACAAATGATTCTAGCAGTTGGACCTTTGGAAGTTAATCCAACAGCCGTGCTCCTTCTTCAACCTCTGTTATGCTCCTGTCTCTCGTGGGCGGCAGTGCTGCCGCGCACTCAAACCAGTCAAGTTTCCCACTCCTCGCCATCTGCGACTCCACTGCCGCGTCTTCCCCGTCTCTGGGTCGTTCCAGTCTGGGGCCTCGCTGTCATCCACCGGCCTTGGTGCGCTCGGCACGGTGTGGTCAACGTGGTAAACAAACGAGAGTCATTAAAAGATGACTGTACGTGAGAGGCTGACAGTGGGGACGCACCACGCCCATGGACGCCTGCATGCAACTGCATCCTTTTTACCCTGAAAAATACTGTTTTCTACCCCTGACTGCTAGGACCCACCACCTACATCTTCGCACGCAAGGAAGTGCGTCCTTATTACGGGCAAAAAAAAAGATTCCCCCGTGACAGCTGGGACCCAGCAGCTATATCTTCGCACGCAAGGAAGTGCGTCCTTATCCTCCCTGGCAGCTGGGACCCACCCGGTCGAAGCGTATGTACCATTGTTTGTCTTGTCGTGAACGTGTACGTACATACTGGTCGATCGGTCACTCTATAATGATGAACTGTGGCCGAGTAAGTAGCGACACATGTCATAGTAGAGCCCCCACCGTAGTAGTTCAGGCTGTATCGTCTAATCCATGTACATGTACATACAGCCACACACCAAAAAATATGGCCACGTTCGTACATACGGGTGGGGTCTCAAACGCTTACTCGTGCATATGTACAGCCAGGGCTCGTGTACATAGCTGGGTTGAAACGGAGAAACTGCATCGTCATGTTCATCGGGAGCCAACCGGCTTGGACAGAACAGCCGATCGAAACGAGGCATGGCCTACCGCAAAACGGAGGAAACGGCCTTGTGTTCGACCGCCCATGGTCAAAACGGTATCCTTTTCATCGGGAGGGGTCTGGCATACCGCAAAACGGAGGAAACGAACTTCTCTTGGACCTCCTATGGTCGAAACGGGGTCCTGTTGATCGGGAGGGGTGTGGCGTACCGCAAAACGGAGGAAACGGACTTGTGTTGGAGCGCTACGGTCAAAACGGGGTCCTGTTCATCAGGAGGGGTGTGGCGTACCGCAAAACGGGACTCCACGGGATACTGTTCATCTCTACCGTCGACCTCCTCCAGCCTCCACGGGCTAGTGTTCATCCACCGTCGACCTCATCCAGCCTCCACCTGCGACTGTTCATCAATGGGCTCCTGTTCATCTAGCCTCCACCACTCCTCCACCGGCTACTATTCAACAGCCCTCTCCACACGGTCCTGTTCAACCACCCCTCCACGGGCTACTGTTCATCCAGGCCTCCACTGGCTACTGCTCAACCAGCCCTCCATGGGGTCCTGTTCATCTAGCCCTACACGGGGTCTTGTTCACCCACCCACAACCGGCTCGATCGGGGTCCTGTTCATTCAGCGGCAACGGCCTCTACTACCACGGGGTCCTGTTCATCCAACCCCCACCGGGAAATGTTCATCCAACCCCCCAACAACGCTCACTATTCATCAAGAGGCAGCATCGATCGGCTTCAGTTAGCAGTAGTAGAGAAGGAATCGCTCGATCGCGTTCAGTTAACAGCTAGGGATCGATCGATCGCTCGGGTTCAGTAACGCGTAGCCTGCCGTGCAATCACTCGGGTTCAGTAGGCGAACGCCTCGCTCGGGTTCAGTTAGAGCCCAACGCCTCACACCCACACGCATACATGTACGAGAGAAACGCGCATCGCTTGGCCCCCGACCACCCACCGTAACCGGGAACTCCCTGATATTTTCCTCGCCCTCGCTTCTACCACGGTTTTTTCCATCATGGACGGCCCAAAGAATGTCATGCAACTGCGTCTCCGGCCCGCCTAGGACGAAAAGCCCATTTCCTGTCATGATTTTTTGTCATAGAAGTAGGAGCCCACCACACCTATGATGATACCGGGTTTTGTCACAATTATCATCATAGAAGTGTCATAAGCATGACAGAAAAAAAATTGTTCGACCCAAAATGTCACAGATGTGTCTTTTTTTGTAGTGAAATTGAATTCATTTTTCATTTCGGGACTGGGCATACCTAATACCTTTGCCTTACTCTCGTGCAATGACAAGTGAATAAACACTCACCGTGAGAATAACACATCTAGCATGGAAAATATTAGCCACCCCTCACCGCTCTGCGAGCAGTACGAACACACAAAAGGGAAGTTTATTTTGAAAATTAGAGATGGCACATGCAAATTTTCTTACAATGGTAAAAGAGTACCGCATATAGGTAGATATAGTGGACTCATGTGGCAAAACTGGTTTAAAGGTTTTTGGATGCACAAGTAGAGATCATACTTAGTGCAAAATGAAGGCTAGCAAAAGATTGGGAAGCGACCAACCAAGAAATGAATAATCTCATAAGCAAGCATTAAGCATAATTAACACCACATAATGCACCACAAGTAGGATATAATTTCATTGATGACTAGACTTTCATTCTTGCATAGGGAATCACAAACCTTACACCAATATTCTTACTAAGGCATAATTACTCATCAAGATAACTCACATATCACATCATCATATCTCAAAAATATTACTAAGAATCAAGTTTATTTTGTCCAGTGATCTTCATGAAAGTTTTTATTATATCCTTCTTGGATATCTATCACTTTGGAACTAATTTTCATGTGTTCCTTTTCATAAGCTCAAACAAATATAAGTGAAGATCATGAGCATAATATTTCTTTCTCTCAAATTAACTTAAGTGAAGCAAGAGAGAATTTCTTGGAAATTTACTAACTCTCAAATAAATCTAGGTGAAGCAAGAGAGCATTTCTTCAAAAATAAATAAGCACACCGTGCTCAAAAAGATATAAGTGAAGCACTAGAGAAAGTCCATAGCTCATAAATTTTTTTATGTGAAGCATAGAGACCAATTCTAACAAATCGTGACATAATTTTGGCTCTCTCTAATACGTGTGTCCAGCAAGGAATCAAGACTTAAAACACAAAATAAAACAAGCAAAGACTCATATCATACAAGACACTACAAGCAAAACACATAGTATGTGACGAATAAAAATATAGCTTCGAGTAGTTAGAAGAAAGAGGGGATGCCACTCGGGGCATCCCCAAACTTAGTTGCTTGCTCTCTTTTGGATAATAGCTTGGGATGTCGGGGCATCCCCAAGATTAGGCTCTTCTTACTCCTTATTCCTTCATCCATCGTAAGATAACCCATATTGAAAACTTCAATCACACAAAACTCAACAAAACCTTCGTGAGATCCGTTAATACAAGAAAGCAAAATCACTACTATAAGTATTGTATCAAACCAATTAATATTTTGTTCTTGCATTATATCTACTGTATTCCAACTTTTCTATGGCAAAAACTCATCAAAGAAAACCATAGAGCCATCAAAACAAGCACACAACGCAAAGAAAACAGAATCTGTCAAAACAGAACAGTCTGTAGCAATCTGACTATTTCGAATACTTCTGTAACTCCAAAAATTCTGAAAAAATAGGATGACCTGATAAATTTGTATATTAATCTTCTGCAAAAATAATTAGCATTTTATCATGCTTTGGTGATTTTTAACAATTTTTTTCGTGAGAGCAAAAGTTTCTGTTTTTCAGTAAGATCAAACAACTATCACCCAAGAAGTCCTATAGGTTCTACTTGGCACAAACACTAACTAAAACACAAAAAACACAATCATAACAATATAATAATTGTGCAAACACTCAAGAATTGGAAGGAAAAGGCAAAAATAAATTTTATTCATTGGGTTGCCTCCCAACAAGCGCTATAGTTTTACGCCCTTAGCTACGCATAAAGCAAGGATCTAAGTTTTGTCATCTTTATTTTGAGATCCATAAGATGCCCTCATGATTGATTAATATGGTGGCCTAATTCTTGCTCTAGGGAAGTGTTACATACCCTTTCTCAAAGGAAATTGCAACTTAATATTGCCTTCTTTCATATCAATCACGGAACCGATAGTGCGCAAAAACAGTCTACCAAGAATTAATTGGACAAGACGGATTGCAATAAATATCGAGAACAATAAAGTCTATGGGCACATAATTCCTATTTGCAAGAATAAGAAAACAATTAATTCTTCCAATAGGCTTTTTAATAGTAGAATCCGCCAAGAGCAAATTTAAAGAGCATTCTTCAAGATAGGTAAGACCAAGCACATCACATAAAGATTTCGGAATTGTGGAAACACTAGCACCCAAGTCACACAAAGCAAAACACTCATAATTTTTAATCTTGAATTTGATAGTAGGTTCCCATTCATCATGCAATTTTCTAGGAACTGAAACTTCTAATTCCAATTTTTCTTCAAAAGCTTTCATCATAGCATCAACAATATGTTTAGTAAAAGCTTTATTTTGTTTATAAGCATGGGGTGAATTTATCATGGATTGCAACAAAGAAATAAAATATATAAAAGAGCAACTATCATAATTAAAGTCTTTGTAATCCAAAAGAGTGGGCACATCACTAGTTAAAGTCTTGACCTCTTCAAACCCACTTTTATCAATTTTCTCAAAAAGATTTTCACCCTCCGAAATATCGGGACGCCTTCTAGCTAAAGTTGAATCTTCTCCAATCCCTTTTTCATCAAACTTAACTTTACTAAACAAAGAATCAATAGAAGAGACACCACTCATTTTAAGATCTTCATCATTTTTGCGAAAGTGATCACTAGAAAATGCTTTTTCTAAATATTATCTTTTATCTCTAAGCATATCGGTTCTTTTCTTAGTTTCATCCATAGAAACATAAAGAGATTTAATTGATTCATCAACCTTAGGCACAAAAAAATTCATCTTGAGATTTTCCACATCATGAGAACTATCAACACTTCTAGACAAATCATCAATCTTATTCAACTTTTCTTCTATGGAAGTGTCAAAAACTTTTTGCGTGTTGATAAATTCTTTAATATTATTCTCAACATCAGAGGTGTTCCTATTATTATAATAAGATTGATTTCCATAGGAATTACCATAATTATTAGAGGAATTACTAGGAAAAGGCCTAGGATTAAAATTACCTCTATAAGCATTGTTGTTGAAATTATTTCAAGAGATAAAATTCATATCTACAACATCACTATTTTGCTCAATCAAAGTAGACAAAAGGCATATCATTGAAATCAATAGGAATACTTACCAATTTCATAAGAGCATCAACTTTTTCACTCAAAGAAGAAATTTCTTCGACCGAATTAACTTTTTACTAGTAGGAGCTCTTTCGGTATGCCATTGCGAATAATTTGCGATAATATTATCAAGCAATTTGGTGGCTTCACCCAAAGTAATTTCCATAAAAGTACCACCCGCGGCGGAATCTAAAAGATTACGAGAAACAAAATTCAACCCCGCATAAAATTTTTGTATGATCATCCAAAGATTTAACCCATGAGTTGGGCAATTCCTTAGCATCATTTTCATCCTTTCCCAGGATTGTGCAACATGCTCATGTTCAAGTTGCTTGAAATTCATGACATGGGTTCTAAGTGAAATAATTTTTGGGGCGGAAAATACATAGAGATAAAAGCATCTTTGCACTTATTCCAAGAATCGATACTATTGCGAGGCAAAGAAGGGAACCAAATTTTTGCAGAATCACGCAAAGAAAACAGAAATAATTTCATCTTCACAACATCATTGTCCACATCTTTTTTCTTTTGCATATCGCATAATTCCACAAAGGAATTAAGATGGACATGGCATCCTCATTAGGAGTACCGGAAAATTGATCTTTCATAACAAGATTCAGCAAAGCAGTATTAATATCACAAGACTCCACACTAGTGGCGGGAGGAGCAATCAGAGTGCCAATAAAATCATTGTTATTGGTATTTGAGAAATCACATAACTTGGTGTTCTCTTGAGTCATGATGACTACACAACAAGATTGCACTCAAAAACAGATCCAGCAAGAAAAACGGCGAACGAAAAAGAGGGGCGAATAAAACGGCAAATTTTCATGAAGTGGGTGAGAGGAAAATGAGAGGCAAATGGAAAATAATGTAAATTGCAAGGATATCCTGGTATATGTTGAAGATGTTCCCCGGCAACGGCGCCAGAAATTCCTTTTGATGTCTGCTAAGACTACGTCGGTATTTCCCAAAGAGGAAGGGATGATGCAGCACAACAGCGGTAGGTATTTACCTCAGTGATGAAACCAAGGTTATCGAACCAGTAGGAGAACCAAGCAACACAACGTAAACAACACCTGCACACAAATAACAACCACTCGCAACCCGGCGTGTTAAAGGGGTTGTCAATCCCTTTCGGGTAATGGCGCCAGAAGTTGGCAAAACAGACGTGAATAGATTTTAGTCGGTTGATAGATCGAACGCCAAATAAAATAAATAATAATAAAACACAACAAGGTATTTTTATATTTTTTTTTAATAGATCTGAAAATAAAAGCAAAGGAAAAGTAGATCGCAAAGGCAAATAATATGCGAAAGAGACCCGGGGGCCGTTGATAGCAAACGGTGGGTAGACAAATTACTGTTGGGAAATTGATGGAACCTCAAATAATCATGAAGATATCCAGGCAATGATCATTACATAGGAATCACGTCCAATATTAGTAGACCTACTCCTACCTACATCTACTACTATTACTCCACACATCGACCGCTATCCAGCATGCATCTAGTGTATTAAGTTCATGGAGAAACAGAGTAATGCAATAAGAACGATGACATGATGTAGACAAGATCTATCTATGCAGAGACAGACCCCATCGTTTTATCCATAGTAGCAACGATACATACATGTCGGTTCCCCTTCTATCACTGGGATCAAGCACCGTAAGATCGAACCTACTACAAAGCACCTCTTCCCATTGCAAGATAAGTAGATCAAGTTGGCCAAACAAAACTCAAATATTGGAGAAGAAATACGAGGCTATAAGAGATCATAAATATAAGAGATTAAATAAACTCAAATAAATTTCACGGATATAAAAAGATAAATCTGATCATAAACTCAAAGTTCATCGGATCCCAACAAACACACCGCAAAAAGAGTTACATCATATGGATCTCCAAGAGACCATTGTATTGAGAATTCACCGACAGTGAGGAAGCCATCTAGCTACTAACTACGGACCCGAAGGTCTACAAAGAACTACTCACGCATCATCAGAGAGGCACCAATGGAAGTGGTGAACCCCTCCGTGATGGTGTCTAGATTGGATCTGGTGGTTCTGGACTCTGCGGCGGCTGGAATTGATTTTCGTCGACTTCCCTAGGGTTTCTGGAATATTGGGGTATTTATAGAGCAAAGAGGCGGTTTGGGGGGCACCCGAGGTGGGCACCCGAGGTGGGCACAACCCACCAGCGCGCGCCTGGGCCTCCTGGCACGCCCTGGTGGGTTGTGCTCTCCTCGGAGCACCCCCCAAGCGCAGCCTTGGCCCATTAGGTGTCTTCTGGTTCATAAAAATTCTCCGTGAAGTTTTGTTGCATTTGGAATCCGTTTGATATTGATTTCCTATAATGTAAAAAACATGCAGAAAACAGCAACTGGCACTTTGCACTATGTCTTTTTTTACAGAAAGACTGTAAGGAAACCCCCTAAAGTATAATTGGTGCAACAACCCCAAATTGCATGTACCATGCCTTGAACCTGGGTGGGTGGGAAGGCATCAGCCCCTTCCCACCACTAGGCTATGCCTTAGTCTGCCACTTTGCACTATGTCAATAGGTTAGTACCAAAAATGATATAAAACATCCAAGATTTATAATATTACAGCATGGAACAAACAAAAATTAAAGATACGTTGGAGACGTATCAATAGGCCCTTCGCAGAGGGAAGTAGTGTTTGTCATGCGCTTTTATGGTTGGATGCACAAAATCTTAATGTAAAAGAACGTCACTTTATATTGCCACTTGTGCTAAAGACCTTTATTATGCAGTCTGTCGCTTTTATTTATTCCATATCACAAGTTCGTATAAAGCTTATTTTCTTCAGACTAATAGATCATACATATTTAAAGAGCAATTTTTATTGCTTGCACCGATGACAACTTACTTGAAGGATCTTACTCAATCCATAGGTAGGTATGGTGGACTCTCATGGCAAGACTAGGTTTAGGGATGTTTGGAAGCACAAGTAGTATCTCTACTTGGTGCAAAGAATTTGGCTAGCATGAGAGGGAAAGGCAAGCTCAACATGTTGGATGATCCAAGACAATATAACTTCTATTCGGATGTAAGCAAACATAAGTCATTATGTTGTCTTCCTTGTCCAACATCAACTTTTTAGCATGTCATATTTTAATGAGTGCTCACAATTACAAAAGATGTCCAAGATAGTATATTTATATGTGAGGCCTCTCTTTCTTTATTACTTCCTATTAATTGCTACAATGACGAAAACTAAGTTTGTCAAGTCTCATCAACTTTTATTCATCTGTCACATCCCTAGTTCTGGTATGCAGTAGGTTAGCCCTTCATGTGTGCATCATGTTTAACTTTTCAAATGAACTTGAACTGGGGACTGATCAAACCCTAGCACCAGATCAAATAAAATAGGTTCAACATAAAATCATTTTCAATGAACCTGAAATGCCCTTCAAAATGTTCATCATCTTTGCCTTGGTCTTAAACCTCTGACAAAAATGGTGCACAATTTTCTAGGTCATCCTAAGGTCATTGAATTAAATCATAAGTATTTGAATTTGGACATTTAAATTCTATAAAATATTTTAAATGTCCAAATACTCCTAAACTGAAATGTTCCATGTTGGATATATTCTATACAGTGGGCATGTTCAGTTTAGTGATTTTTGAAAGGGTCTAGGTATTTTTAGAAAAGCCCTAAAGATTACAGAATAATAGAAAACAGAAATTAAAATAGAGAAACCAGAGAGAGAGAGAAATTACCTGGCGCTCACCTGGCAGCCCAGCTGGCCCAAAGATCATGGCCGAGGCCCCGCCCACTGTATGGCGGTTGGTCTTCAACCTCTGCCAAGAGGCAGAGGCGTGTCGGCTAGCACGCCCGAGGCCTCCACCTCCTCCCTCCCAAAGATGCTCGCTCCTCCTCGATGCACCAGCGACGCCACGCAGCCCCTCGGCCCTCTCCTCTCTCCTGGACCTCTCTCCTCCTTCCGCTCTTTCCCTACTACGCCACCGAACCCGCCCATCACCGCCGTTCGCCGTTGCCGTGACCACCGCCGTCTCGACGACACCCCGAGCAGTCTACGAGCTCCGCCCCGATGCCCTCTTCCTCCTCACCAATCCTCAAGACGCCGGAAGCCCCTGGACGCCGCCAACATCGCCGTTTCCCACGTCGGCCACCGGAGATCGCCGCCGCCCGTACATCACCTCCGACACTTCCCCGAGCCATCCGACACCGCCAAACGACGCGTTGTGAGCCACGCCGCCTTTCCCCCTATTCCCCCTCGCTCGTTCGTCCCCTAGTCGTACCCTCCACCGCACCCGTGAGCTCATCGCCACCGGCCATGTTGCCGCTGTCGTTCTAGCCACCACAGCTCGCGCCTAAGCGCGTCAACGCGTTCAGTGCCTTCCCAGGAGCACGCAGCTCCCACCAGCTCCTCCTCCCGAGCATCCCAACGCCGAGGCCAAACTAGCCCGAACTCCGGCCGCCGCCTCGCCCGCCACCGCCGACGCCACAACTCACCCTAGCTCCTCTCACTTGCTCCATCAGATGCGCGCAAACCACAGCAACCCGTAGCCGCAAACCACACGTGAAATGGTGCCCTGTAGCGGGAGCACGGTGAACCTCCGCCGTCGGGCTGGTCGTCGTCGGCCAAAGTTCGGCGATGATGACGCGGGCCCCATCATTAGCGCTTAACCACCGCCAGCCTAGATCACCCACAGACGCCGATGATGGGCCCCAGCGCCCACTAATTTTGTAATTAGACTAATACATCGAGCCCACACGTCAAAGTTGACTTTGCCGATGTGGTCATTGACCGACCCACCGTCATTGAACTCCGGCAAAGACTGTGTCACCGACGAGTGGTCCCCACCGGTCGTTTGACCCGGGCAGCCTGCTGACTTCGGCCGAGGTCAAGATGACGCCATGCTGACGCAATATTCCTTTTATTTTATTTAGTTTATTTTCTAAATAATTCAGGAAATTCCAGAAAGTGCCCAAAACTTCTAAATATCATAAAAATTCATCAGTAACTCCAAATGAGATAAATTATATATGAAAAATGATCAGAAAAATCCAATCTATCCATATGTACCATTTTCATGCATGTTGGAACAACTTATAGTTGCTGAATAGGGCAAATCATATGTTTGGCATTTGAATAATCACATATGGAGTTTGAATTTGAACCTTTGGTTCAAACCAACTTCATTTAACTTTGTTGCTAGTTGCATTAGCTCAAAACACCAAAGCATGTTGCCATGTCATGATCATGCATCATATTGTTGCATTGCATTGATTGTGTTTCCTCTCTGTTGCGGGTGTTTGTCCCCTCTCAGTAGACGACGTACCGACGATGAGTTCGATGACACCGATGAAGAACTATATTATCTTCAGAAGTGCTGTGCAAGCAAAACCCCTTGTTCATTCCGATACAATCCCACTCTCTCGCTCCTCGCTCTCTTTACTGCATTAGGACAACAACGCTTCAAGCTGTTACATGCTGCGGTAGTTGAACCCCTTTCCTCTGCATGACCTGTCATTGCCACAAGAAATAGATGAAACCCACTAGCATGAGTAGGAGTTGTTTGAGCCTCGATGTGCCTACTCATTCATGCTTGTTTGTCATGCCTGCTATTGCTTAGAGTTGTGTCAGTCCGATTCATCAGGGATGAATTGGAGGTGTGTGAACATGTCCTACTGTGTGTGGGCTAAGTTTGTGAACACGATTTGGTAAAGGTAGCGGTGAGAGGCCATGTAGGAGTACATGGTGGGTTGTCTCATTGTAGCCGCCCCTCGAACTGAGTTCTGTGTTTGTGATCCATGAACAGTTACTACCACACATTGGGTTCCGTAACTCGACCCTCTCGACTTATTAATCAACCTTATCTCTGTCCTGGAGTTGCATCTAGTGTCTGGTGTTTGTAGGTAGTGTTAGTAGTCTACCAAGTGGCACCCGTGCAGGTGGGCTTGGGACAGACTAGGCACCATGGCACGGTGTACCAAGCGTAGAACCACCTGGCCGAGGTGGGCTTGGGAACCCTGCACACATTGTTTGGGGCCGTGAGCGACACCCCGGCCGGATATCCTTGCGGATGGAACCCGAATAGGCGATAAACCTGGACTAGAGACTTGTGTGGTTAGTCAGGTCGTGGCCGACTCCCTCGCCAGGCTTCCGCTTGAAGGTTGCCGAGATACACGAGGTGTACATGGCGGTAAGTGGCGAGAGCGTGTGTGAAGAAGTACACCCCTGCAGGGTTAATATGATCTATTCGAATAGCCGTGTCCGCGGTAAAGGACTTCTGGGTTGCCTGTACAGTTCATAGACAATGAAAGTGGATACTCTAAAATGCACAAGATAAGCGTGAGTGCTATGGATGGCGTTCTCGTAGGGAGACGGGAGCGGGTCCATAGTGGTGTATTGATATGGTGAATATGTGGACTCATGTGCGCCACCTCAAAAGAGTTACTTGCAGTCGTAGTGTAGGATAGCCACCGAGTCAAAGCTGGCTTGCTGCAGTCATACTCCACCACCCCCTTTGTTGATAATGATGCATATGTAGTTAGTTCTGATGTAAGCCTTGCTGAGTACATTTGTACTCACGTTTGCCTATTTTATGTTTTTGCAGAGAGAGACGACAGTCTCGCTAGTAGTTCCGTGTGGACTTCGACGTTTAGCTTGATACCTCAGCTACGATCTTGTGCCCTTGGCAGGATCTGGTAGTTAGTCAGGCTTCTCAGCCTTTTTCATTTGTAGATGTATGTACTCAGACATGTTAAGCTTCCGCGTGTGCTTTGTTTGTATGCTCTGAATGTTGGGTCATGAGACCCATGTTTGTAATATCTCGCTCCTCGGAGCCCAATGAATAAATACTTGAGTCGTAGAGTTGTGTTGTGATGCCATGTTGTGTTTGCACATATCGAGCATATTGTGTGTATGTTTGTAATGCTTGGTATGTGTGGGATCCGACAATCTAGTTGTTTATCCTTGGCAGCCTCTCTTATGGGGAAATGTAGTCTAGTGCTTCCTTGAGCCATAGTAGTCCGCCAGCCCGGTTCACCGGAGTCCTACTAGCCCAAAGACTCATCGCTTCCGGACACTTGACTGGCCGGCATGTGTTTCACTTCGCTCGTGGTTCCGTCCCTTCGGGAAATGTCACGCGGTGACATCCGGAGTCCCGCTTAGCCTGCTACATACGGGTTCCCGGAGTCCTGTTAGCTCAAAGTGCTACAGCCCGGATTCACACGCTGCTGACCGACATGCTCGAAGTTGATTCATGTATGCCTGTCCTCATGGGTTAGTGCCGCTTTGGGTTCACGACTAGCCATGTCGGCCCGGGTTCTCTGTCATATGGATGCTAGCGACACTATCATATACGCGAGCCAAAAGGCGCAAACGGTCCCGGGCCATGGTAAGGTGACACCCGTGGGAATACCGTGCGTGAGGCCGCAAAGTGATATGAGGTTTTACCGGCTAGATCGATGTGACTTGGAATCGGGGTCCTCACATCATCATACTCTTTATATGTGAAGTCATTACTCTCCATAAGATCAATATATGATCTTTTTATTTCTTTTATTCTTTCTCTTATTTAATTTCCTCAAGATCATAGCAAGAAAGCAAAGCTCTTCACTCAAAACTACTCTTTATTATATATCTCATGGGCTCGATTACATAGAGGGAACATAAGGCAAAACTCAAAACTAGATCATACTAAAAAAATTATTCCACTAGATCAAGATGTAACCAAAAGGATCAAACTGAGAAAAACGATAAAGATAAAGATGTGATGGTGATGCAATACCGGTGCACTCCCCCAAGCTTGGCAGTTGCCAAGGGGAGTAACCATACCCATGTATTTAGATCTCTTTCTTCGGAGGTGGTGATGATGGAGTCGTTGATGAAGCGGGCTTGTCGTCCATCTTCCAAGGAATAGGCTCACCATCATAGAAAGATGAGCGGGTCTCCGTGATCCTCGAATCTGCTGCCAAACTCATCCTCTTAAATCTATATTCATACTCACAGTTTTGGTTTTGCAGGTCATAGATCTAGGCTTGGAGATGCTCGATTTTCTCATGAAGCCTGAAGATAGCCTCCTAAACGCTCTTGGGGTCTAGCTTGTGCTTGTTGGTGAACTCTGCGATCACCAGGTGGTTGGCGTTCCACCATCCCTTGACACTTGAAAACTTGCTGCTCCATTGCTTCGAGTCTTGCCTCCACGCTTCCGGTCCTCTTCGGTCCCTCAACATCACGGATGTGCAGCAACCCCCTCACGCCTCTCAATGGATTGAGGGTGTGCATCACCTCCGCAAGGCAGGGGTTGATGACCTTCTGTCGGGGGAACAACACGTATGGGATCAAGAGGATCCCTTCTACGGTTGGCGGGCGCGGGGCTGTGCAAAGAGCGGGTTTGGGAGATCAACACGAGGGAATTTTATCCAGGTTTGGGCCGCAAGCGATGCGTAATACCCTACTCCTGCTAGTTTGTGTTTATCTGGTGTTCTTGGACTAGCTACAAAGCATGCAGGGTCCAAAAAGTCCGAATCCTCCCTCAGTACGCCGCGGGCCTCCTTTTATAGTCAAAGGGTCTCCATAGTGGCACACAGGAGGTGGAAAGTATGTACAGTGTACAAGCTTATCGCCTAACATCACAGGACAAAACACATTTAATGTGCTACTTAGGTGTCCTCTTACTTTATCGGGGACGACAACGAAGCCCGTCCTGTCCGTAGCCACTTCGCCTTGCTTCGACACACGTCCAAGCCAACGAGGCATGCAGTGCCATGTAGGCTAGCAGGCTGCTGAGTTGGTGTGGTGGTAGGGTATTCACAAAGATCTGCATGCCACCACGCAGGTGCTTGCTGAGTTGGCCTGGAAGCTGCACGTCACCACACAGGTACCTGCCTTGTTGGCGGGCTGACTGCTGTTGGAACGGTGGTGGAGCCTTGGCAGGGGTAGGCCTGGCTGCGGCCCCGCAGATGTCCCCGGCAAAGGTCTTGCCGGGGGTCTTGTGAGCATCCTCGACAAGGATCTTGCCGGGGGTGTCCGTCTTCTGGTTCTCATCTAGCCTTGTATGTTCTTTGTCTTCACAAAGATCTTCATGCCACCATGCAGGCGCCTCCCGAGCCTTGGTTCCAATGTCGTTGATGGTGTTGGAACTCTTAGGCTCAAGTGTGGCGCCTCGCTGGTGTTGGGAAAGTTGCCCCGGCAAGGCTCTCGTCGGGGCTGTGTAAGCTGCCCCGACAAGGCTCTTGCCGGGGAAAAGCCCACCTTGTCCCTTTGCACCTTGCGCCTCTGGCTTGGCGCTGCCCTGGTTATCTTGTGTCTTCGCTTCCTCTGCCCCGCCAAGCGTGGCCGCAGGCGTGGCTACTGCTCACAAGACAAGTAAAGGGGCATGTAAGGCCCTACTTTTGTACACCGACAGGAGCCCTCGGGCCTGGGTCACACATAAGCGCAGAGAGTTGTTGGGCCAGGCCCAAAACGGTGTGCGGGCATGTGTGGCAGAGTCTTTAGTGCGGTAATTCCTTCGCCAGTTGCGCTTCCCCACGACCTGCGTTAAATGTGTGATGTGGGGGTCGTGCGTGGAGCGGTTGCAGCACACATGCGTCATGTCGTGGCGGATACTAAAGAGGCGGCTCATGCCTTCACCATAAAAGGAGGAAAACGTAGGGGCGCGGCTCATTTACTAAGTGAACTGGGGTCGTGGCCTTCAAGGCGCCCGCGCCCCACGATCACGGGGTGGAAAACAGTCGCTTCACTTGTCTTCTCGATTCTGGCTCGCTCGCCACGTGTCCTCCATGCCCCAAGGAGGGTAGGTGGTGGACGTTGAGGGCACATGCCTTAATGCCGAGGCAGGAAACCGGGTCGTCGCTGATTGGAGCAGTCGGCCTGTCCCGATTCCTGCGCCCCTGGTGGCTGGATTGGTTAAGTGGGGCGGCCGTCCTTAGATTGGGGAGGCCGTCCTTAGATTGGGGAGGCCGAGCCGTGGCCCCACCCCTTTATAAGAAAGGGAGGGCGATGGCATCCTTCAATCCTTCAACATTCATCTCCTTTCATCTTGACTCCTTCCTTCACTTTGCTATGGCGAGGGGGCGCGCCGGCGCTCCAATGGAAGCGAAGAGGGTCTCCACTCGACAGTGCGCCCCTCCTCCCCAGGAGCCCGTGGTGGCGTAGCCCGCCGCGAGAGGAAGAGGGAGGGGGCGAGGCCGAGGCCGCCGTGGCGCTCAGGGGAGAGGAGGACGGGGCGGCGCATCGGCCACGCCTCCGCCACCTGCTCTTCCCCCAAAGGAGGGCCATGTCGGAGACCAGCCCTCCGAATTCTTCATCAAGCTGCACAAGCCAGTGCGCGGTCGCCTCCGTCTCCCCACTACGTTCGCTCGACCCGCCACAGGCCTTGAGGCTGCATATGAGGGGCTGCGGGAATGGCAGTATGCGGGTCGACCTCGACTTCCCCGCCCCTCATATCATGTATCTCTGCCGTGGGTGGAAGACCTTCGCCCGTGCCCATAGCCCGTCAGAGGGGCTCGTCCTCCACTTCGCATTGACGGAGAGTGGCCTACTTTCCGTGAAGGTCTTTGGGCACTCGGGAACTCGCCTAAGGTGTTGCGTGGAGAGCTCCATTGATGACGAAACCTGCTCCTCGAGTGAGAGTGACGAGGAGGACAGCGACATCGACGACGAGGGGGTCAAGCGGGAGGACACCGACTCCGACTCCGACTGACCATGTCCTGTCGAGGGCCTTCCTCGTCAAGCTCTCCATCGGCGCGTTCCCTGTCGCTCCCTTTTTTCCTTCACCTGCCACAACTAGGAGGAAAGGGGCAAGAACTGAGATCACGGGGCACTTATCTTCCTTTTAAATTGTAGGCACTTGCCAAATATTAATTTCTAGAAAATGTAATCTCCCGAGCCCATGCTTGTGTCATGTAAGCTCTGTTCTTGCATCAGCATGTTAATGAAAAAGTCTAGCCTTGCCGGGAACCCGTGCACGCGTATGTTCATGCGGAGGCAAAATGCCTCCTTAGTGTAAATAAACGAGTCCTCCTGGCAAGCCGCCTTGCCGGCGCCCTTTGCGCCTGCCGGAGAATCATATCTACCGGGTTACAGACAAAGGATCCAGCCCCCTGTCCACCGCCTTTTAGCAAGGGCTACTACGACCACTCCGACCGAAGCAGCGCTCGGGCCGGAAATGGGAGCACCCGAGTTTCTAAAGAAGGGTGGCGAGGTTTTCTAATGCACAAGTCATAGGTTACAAACACGAATGGGAAATAGGTAAACTTTATCTGTTTGGTTTGCTGGGGATCGCCGTGCCGGGCGGTCTTCTCAACTTATTGCCAGAGCTGGGTCCTTGGCAGGATCGCGCATCCTTACCGTGGATGGAAAGAAGAGAGGGCAAGAGCATGGAACCTCGGTGGTCCACTAACATTTATTGGAATCAAAAGCAAGACAAAGACTCGGACAAGCATGCATATACGTGTACACATAAACATGGAAATCGACAGGAAACTATACATACTAAGGGATTCCTTCTCCTGACTGTGCATAGGGTCTGCGCCTGGCTCTGTACATAGGGTTACATGCCTTGCCGGCAAGTCTAGTACAAAATGGGGGTCGCCGGGGCTCCCGGCAGCCGCGCCTAGGGGTAAAACTTGCGAAGATGTTTGATATTCCAGGAATTGCTCACCGGAATTCCATCTTCGCTCTCCAGGCAGGCTGCACCGGGCCTGGTGACTCGTATTACCTGATAAGGGCCTTCTAACTTCGGCGTAAACTTGTTTGAATTCTTGGCTGATTGAATCCGCCGAAGAACAAGGTCACCTTCCTCAAGGCTTCAGGTGTTAACCTTGCGGCTATGATAGCGGCGCAAGGCTTGCTGGTAGCGAGCGGCTTGACAGCAGCCCGAAGACGATCTTCCTCAAGGAGCGTTGCATCCTCTTGGCGCAATTGCTGTTGCTCAAGCTCATCAGAAGCGAGCACTCGAGGTGACCCGTATATGAGTTCCGTGGGGAGAACTGCTTCTACCATGTATACCAGGGCAAAGGGTGTCTGGTCAGTGGCTCGATTTAGCGTTGTTCTGATCGGCCAAAGAACCGTTGGCAACTCATCAATCCAGTGCCTTCCACACTTGTGCAGCTTGTCAAAAGTTCTGGTCTTGAGTCCTTGCAGACTTCGCAGATTCGCCTCTCAGCTGGCAAGCATTTCGGGATGAGCAAGAGAAGCAAAATAGACCTTGCTGCCGACGTCTTGAATGTACTACATGGAGGTGCGGCTTGTGAACTGTGTGCCGTTGTCGGTGGTGACCCTATTGGGGCAGACTAGCCCCTTGAATAACTTGACGGCTAACTATTCCATCACCTTTCTCACCGGCCCCATTTTCGGCCACTTTGTGAACTTGTCAATTGTGACGTACAAGTACTCAAAGCCCCCGACAGCACGGGGAAAAGGGCCCATTATATCGAGCCCCTAGACCAAAAATGGCACGTGGAAAAGCTTCTTTGAATGGAACTGGCACGCTTCACACTTGGTTACTAGTGTACTCACATCTTGGAGAGCGGTGGGCCAGAAGAAACCTTGCCGGAATGCTTTGCCGGCAAGGGCTCTCGACCCTATGTGGGAGCCACACATGCCTCCATGTATCTCTGCCAACAGCCTCAGTCCGTCTTCCCGAGGAATGCACTTCAACTTCACGCCATTCGGTCTCCTTCTGCATGGGGCTTCATCCACAAACTGGTACATGCTGGACTGACGGGCTACCTTCTCTTCTTCTTCCTGCTCCTCGGGAAGCTCTCATGTTTGGAGGAAACGGACGGTGGGCTGCGCCCATGCCGGAGCCTGGGGCTCGATGGCAAGGACTAAAGGCACATCTTCGGCCGTAAGGGGCAGCTGCTTTCACGGCTGTGGCTTGAGGCTCGCCGGGGTTTCGCTTCCGGCAAGCTTGGGGCACCCGGCAACGTCCTTGCCGGCGTCTCCTGGGAGCTCAGCAAGAAAGTACTTGCCAGGGCCCGCCTTCCTTCATTTGTTCTGTCCTGCTGATGGTTCAACGAATGGCTGAGTTAATTGAAGCACAAAGGTACCTGGCTCCACAGGCAACTTGAGGGCAGCGTGTTTTGATAGGTCGTCAGCAATGCCATTCTCCGCTCGCGGAACATGCTCGGCTTGCAATCCGTCAAAGCGCTCTTCCAACTTCCTCACTTCATCCACATAGGGCTCTGGTAATCCTTGTTCACTTGCTTGACGACGAGTTGCGAATCACCTTCGATGATGAGCTTCCTGATCCTGAGGTCTCGCTGGAAGGGGTCTTGCCGGCAGAGGTCTTCTCGGCTTTCTTCCTTCCCGGGGCTTCAGCGGCAGGAGCAAGTGCCTTGGCGGAAGTTGCTGCCACAGCCTCTCGGTAGAGTTGGTCGGCGCAGATGAGCGTGTCTTTCTTGTCAAAGGGGACGGTGATGATGGTCAGCGGCCCCGGCATCTTCAATGTGTTGTAGGCGTAGTGTGATGCCGCCATGAACTTGGCCAGCGCTCGGCGGACAAGGATCCTGTTGTATGGCAAGGGGATCTTGGCGACATCGAAAACGATCTTCTCCGTCCTATAGTTCAGCTCGCCCCCAAACGTCGTGATTTTACCTTTTGGCTGGCTCCTTCCCGGGTTGACCCCTTTAAAAGTGCCCGTCTCCTCGAGATCTCCATCAGGAATCTGCAACCTCTTGATCACATCGGGCGAGATCAAATTCAGACCGGCCCCACCGTCAACCAGCACTTTTGTCACATTGAGGTTGCGTATTGTTAGTGAAACCAACAACGGCAAACACACGACCGCAGTTGTGCGATCAGGGTGATCCTCGGTGTCAAAAATGATGGGCATGCAGGACCACTTCAGTGGCTTCTGGGCGTCGAACGATGGCTCCGCCACAGTGACCTCACCCGCCCACTGCTTCAGTTGGCGGTGTGAGGTGTGCAACGAGGCACCACCATCGACGCACATGGCCTCTGTTGCTTTCTGGAACTCGTGCTCGCCGGACTCATTGTCCTCGTCATGATCATCGTCTTCCTCCTTATCGTGGCCCCGAGCGGGCCTCTCTTGTTGATTATCTTTGCCGCGGCGACCTCCTTGGCCGCCATGCTTCTTGCCGGACCCCTCAGCACCATCGCGACCCTTCTCCTTGTCCCTCCTTACATATTCAGCTTTCTACTTTTCTGCAAGCAGCTCAACCTATCGGCAGTTCTGGAGGTCATGGCCCTTGGTGCGGTGGATCTTGCAGTACTGCTTGTCGGAGCCTCCTGGCTTGTCGACGGCCGCCAAGGCCGGCAGGCGGTGCACCCGGCAACCACCTTGCCGAAGTCATCATCCTTGGCCTTCTTGGCGGCGCCGGGGTCGCCGGATCCCTCAACGGCAAGCACAGTCTTGCCCTTATGCTTCCTATTGCGGCGCCGGTCCTTCTTCGTCGGGGCGGTGGTGTCTTCGTCAGTGGAGTCGGTTTCCGCACCGGCATCCTCGCCCGGGTACTTCCTTCCTTCCTCAGCCCGAGCACATCTATCAGCCAGAACATAAAGTTCGGCTACGTCCTTGACCTTGTTCGTCGCTAGCTCTTCACGCATCTTGCGGTTGCGTATGTTCTGATGCAACGCACTGATGACAGCGGCAGGATGAACATCTGGGATGGTGTACTGCACATGGCTGAATATGTGTATGTACTTACGCATGGACTCGCCATCCATCTGTGGGATGACATGCAAGTCACTTGCCTGGCCAGGAGCTTGGTGGCCTCCGGTGAAGGCGCCAACAAACTCGTGGCACAGATCCGACCAGGAAGAGATGGAATCCACTGGCAGGTGCATGAACCATGACATGACGTTGGGCTTAAGCGCCAACGGAAAGTAGTTGGCTAGAACCTTGTCGTCGCGAGCCCCAGCGGCTTGCATCGCGATGGTGTAGATGCCGAGGAACTCCGACGGGTGATTCTTTCCGTTGTACTTTTCCCCAACATCAGGCTTGAACATGCGGTGGGAGGGCCACTAGAACTGCCGCAGCTCTCGGGTTAAGGCTGGAAAACCCACCTCGTAAGGCAGGTCGACGGCGCCCCCTAGCGCTGGGTGGTCCATAGTAGGCCCCACACGTCGATCAGACTCATGGCGCGTCTCCCGCCATCGCTCGATGGTGGTTCGAGCGTCTTCCTAAGCTCGTTCCCGAAGGACCTGGTGTTGGTCGCGGCGGGCTCGCGGGTCGAACGACGCCGCAGAAACGTTGTCGCGGGTGTCGGCCCGGTGAGCCCGCGGCAGCTATCGCGGCCACAGGGGAGGAGAGTGCACCGTGGTCGGAGCATCCTCGGTCCTCCCACCGCCGGATGCATCGGCTCGACAGAACACCGGCACGAGGGTCCCGCTGGGAGTGGCTCATCTTTGTTGGTGAAGCTGACGAGGCTTCGAATGGTGGCTCTCCACTCGTCGAGCTTCTCCGGGGCGGGCGGGAAGTCGAGGAGCAATTGTACGCGCGCCAACACTTCTGCTGGCGTAGGTGGCGGAGAAAGCTGTGTGTACCGTGACGCGCTCCGACTTCTAACCACATTAGAAGGAGCTCTATCATGGTCTCGCGGTCGCGCGCCGCTTCCGCCAGCGTCCCGGTGCACACACTGGCCCAATGCGTCCTGAGAGTGACGCAAAGGGCTCTTCCTGCGGCGGCGCCCGGGGGCACCGACGATGCGGTGTTGCTCATCGCACGGGGCCTGGGAAGGCCCCGACGTGGGCGTCTGCGGGGGCATCCGGGAGGTCACTGCACCGCCCGTGGGCAGCCCAGCCCCGTCCCCGGGCCCAGCGGCGTGTGGTTCGTCGTGTTGGACCCGGACAACGCCGCTCCCTTGGCTCCGATCGCTAGAGTGTCATGGACGCTCGCGGGCGGCGCCTCCGGCGTCATCCGTGGCCACCCTGTCGCCCACCCGTGCAGGTGCGGACAGGCCGGCCCCGGACGACCCGATGGCAGTGATCCCCTTCTTCTTGGGGCCCATGGTGATGATGAAGTCGATATGCTAACTTCCAAACCGGATTTTCACAGCTTGCGGCCCCTACCTGGCGCGCCAAAGATGTCGGGGGAACGACACCTATGGGATCATGAGGATCCCTTCTACGGTTGGCGGGCGCGGGGCTGTGCAAAGAGCGGGTTCAGGCCGCAAGCGATGCATAATACCCTACTCCTGCTGGTTTGTGTTTATCTGGTGTTCTTGGGCTAGCTACAAAGCGTGCAGGGTCCAAAAAGTCCGAATACTCCCTCAGTACGCCGCGGGCCTTCTTTTATAGTCAAAGGGGTCGCCACAGTGGCACACAGGAGGTAGAAAGTATGTACAGTGTACAAGCTTATCGCCTAACATCACAGGAGAAAACGCATTTAATGTGCTACTTAGGTGTCCTCTTACTTTATCGGGGATGGCAACGAAGCCCGTCCCGTCCGTCGCCGCTTCGCCTTGATTCGACATGAGTCCAGGCCAACGAGGCATGCAGTGCCATGTAGGCTGGCAGGCTGCTGATTTGGTGTGGTTGTAGGGTCTTCACGAAGATATGCATGCCACCACGCAGGTGCTTGCTGAGTTGGCATGGAAGCTGCATGTCGCCACGCAGGTGCCTGCCTTGTTGGCGGGCTGACTGCTGTGTTGGAATGGCGGTGGAGCCTTGGCAGGTGTGGGCCTGGCTGCGGCCCTGCAGATGTCCCCAGCAAGGGTCTTGCCGGGGTCTCGCAGGTGTCCCAGGCAAGGGTCTTGCCGGGGGTCTTGTGAGCGTCCCCGGCAAGGATCTTGCCGGGGGTTTCTGTCTTTTTGTTCTCATCTAGCCTTGTATGTTCTTGGTCTTCACAAAGATCTGCATGCCACCATGCAGGCGCCTCCCGAGCCTTGTTTCCAATGTCGTTGATGGTGTTGGAACTCTTAGGCTCAAGGGTGGCGGCCTCGCTGGTGTTCGGCAAGTTGCCCCGGCAAGGCTCTCGCCGGGGTTGTGTAAGTTGCCCCGGCAAGGCTCTTGCCGAGGAAAAGCCCATCTTGTCCCTTTGCTCCTCGTGCCTCTGGCTTGGCGCTGCCCTGGTTATCTTGTGTCTTCGCTTCCTCTGCCCCGCCTAGCGTTGCCGCAGGCATTGTTACAACTGCCCACGCACAAGTAAAGGGGTACAGAAGGCCCCTACTTTTGTACACCAACACCTTCTCGAAAAACTTGTCCTTGGGGACGCTTGGAGACATCAGGGTGATCTAGATCTGTCAGAAAAATAGCTCAAAACAAAAAAGGAGCTATTGTCATTATACTGTGGTCAAAACCTTCGGGAGATTATATAATGAATTTTTACCGACCATAAGAAGTAGTCTGCAAGAAAACAGAGTCGGCAGGGCACGCCCTCCACCCTTGTGATGGCCTCGTGTCTCTTTGGGACTACTTTTAATTTTCCTATTTTTTTAAATATTCCAAAACGGAGACAATTTATCATTGGAAACATTTTGGAGTCGGTTTACTTACCGTACCACATACCTATTCCTTTTCAGAGTTTGAAACGTTTTGGAAAGTATCCCTTATGTACCCCTCCGGTGTCACGGTATCAATTATGTTGGTCTCAACATTTATGGGAGTACCTGAGATATAACGTTTAAGTCTTTGACCGTTTACTACCCTCGGATTTTTACCTTCGGCATTATTGATTTTTATGGCACCGGAACGATAGACCACCTCGATAATGTAAGGGCCTTCCCATTTTGAGAGAAGTTTTCCTGCAAAAAATCTTAAACGAGAGTTGTATAGCAAAACATGATCACCTACATTAAACTCATGCTTTTGTATCCTTTTATCATGCCACCTTTTAACTTTTTCTTTAAACAACTTGGCATTCTCATAGGCTTGGGTTCTCCATTCATCAAGGAGCCAATGTCAAATAACCTGTTCTCACTGGCAAGTTTGAAATCGTAATTGAGCTCTTTAATAGCCCAATATGCCTTATGTTCTAGTTCAAGAGGTAAATGACATGCTTTCCCATAAACCATATTATATGGAGACATACCCATCGGATTCTTATAAGCAGTTCTATAAGCCCACAAAGCATCATCAAGTTTCTTAGACCAATTCTTCCCAGATCTATTAACAGTCTTTTGCAACATTAATTTAATCTCTCTATTGCTCAATTCTACTTGACCACTAGACTGAGGATGATAAGGAGATGCAATTCTATGATTAACATCATACTTAGCAAGCATTTTACGGAAAGCACCATGAATAAAATGTGAACCACCATCAGCCATTAAATATCTAGAGACTACAAACCTTGGAAAAATAACTTCTTTAAGCACCTTAATAGAAGTGTTATGATCAGCACTACCAGTTGGAATAGCTTCTACCCTCTTAGCAACGTAATCAACGGCAACTAGAATATGTGTATACCCATTAGAGGAAGGAAAAGGTCCCATATAATCAAAGCCCCAAACATGAAATGGTTCAATAACAAGTGAATAATTTATAGGCATTTCCTGACGTCTACTAAAATTACCAATCCTTTGGCATTCATCACATGACAAAACAAACTTACGGACATCTTTAAAGAGAGTGGGACAATAGAACCCAGATTGCAATACCTTATGTGCAGTTCTATCTCCAGCGTGGTGTCCTCCGTAAGACTCGGAGTGGCACTTGCGTAGGATCTGTTCCTGTTCATGCTCAGGTACACAACGTCTAATAATACTATCTACTCCTTCTTTATAAAGGTGTGGGTCATCCCAGAAGTAATGTCTTAAATCATAGAAAAACTTTTTCTTTTGCTGGTATGTGAAACTAGGTGGTATAAATTTACAATAATATAATTAGCATAATCAGCATACCATGGAGCATTACGAGAAGCATTTATTACATTTGATTGTTCATCAGGAAAGCTATCATCAATAGGTAGTGGGTGATGAAGAACATTTTCTAACCTAGACAAGTTGTCTGCAACAGGGTTCTCAGCTCCCTTTCTATAAACAATATGCAAATCAAATTCTTGAAGCAAGAGAACCCATCTAATAAGTCTAGGTTTAGCATCTTTCTTTTCCATATGATATTTAATAGCAGCATGATCAGTGTGAACAGTTACTTTAGAATTAACAATATAAGGTCTGAACTTATCACAAGCAAATACAACTGCTAAAAACTCTTTTTAGTAGTAGCATAATTTCTCTAGGCACTGTCTAGAGTTTTACTAGCATACTAAATAACATTTAATTTCTTATCAACTCTTCATCCTAGAACAACGCCAGCAGCATAATCACTAGCATCACACATAATCTCAAAGGGCAGGCTCCAATCAGGTGGCTGAACTATAGGTGCAGAAATCAAGGCTTTCTTAAGTATTTCAAATACTTCTACACAATCATCATCAAAAACAAAAGGAATATCTTTTTGTAAGAGATTAGTGATAGGCCTAGAAATTTTAGAGAAGTCGTTAATAAACCTCCTATAGAAACCCGCATGACCAAGGAAACTTCTTACACCTTTAATATCTTTAGGACACGGCATCTTTTCAATAGCATCTACTTTAGCTTTATCAACTTCAATACCTCTTTCAAAAAATTTATGCCCCAAGACAATACCTTCATTAACCATAAAGTGGCACTTCTCCAATTCAAGACAAGATTAGTTTCTTCACATCTCTACAAAACTCGATCAAGGTTGCATAAGCAATCATAAAAAGAAGTTCCATAAATGGAGAAATCATCCATGAAAACCTCAACAATCTTTTCACAAAAGTCAGAGAATATAACAGTCGTACATCTTTGAAAGGTAGCAGGTGCATTGTATAAACCAAAAGGCATAAGTCTATAAGAAAAGGTACCGAAAGGGCAAGTAAAAGTGGTTTTCTCTTGATCTTCTTTTGACACAGGTATTTGAGAGAAACCAGGATAACCATCTAGAAAGAAAAAATGAGTATGTTTGGATAATCTTTCTAGCATTTGGTCGATAAAAGGTAGAGGGTAATGATCTTTTGTAGTAGCTTTATTCAATTTGAGAAAATCAATTACCATTCTATAACATGTAACTATTCTTTCTGGGATCAATTCATTCTTATCATTAGGAACAACAGTAATACCTCCTTTCTTAGGGACACAATGAACAAGGCTTACCCATTGACTATTAGCAATAGGATAAATTATACCTACCTCCAGAAGCTTTAGTATTTCATTCCTTACCACTTCTTTCATTTTAGGATTTAACCGTCGTTGATGATAACCAACTGGTTTAGCATCTTTCTCCAATTTAATCTTGTGCTGACATAGAGTGGGACTAATGCCCTTAAGATCATAAAGAGTATACCCAATAGCGGCACGGTGCTTCTTCAGAGTTTTCAATAATTTATTTTCTTCATGCTCTGAAAAGTTAGCACTAATAATAATAGAATATATCTTCTTTTCAGCAAGATGAGCATATTTCAGAGTATCAGGTAATTTTTTAAGCTCAAACACAGGATCACCGTTAGGTGGGGGAGGATCCCCAAGGATTTCAACAGGCAAATTGTGTTTCAAAATAGTTCCCTAATTAAAGAATACTTCATCTATTTCCCTTCTTTCATTCATAAACATATCATTTTCATGGTCTAGCAAATATTGTTCTAAAGGATCGTTAGGAGGCACGGCAATAGAAGCAAGAGCAATAATTTCATCCTTACTAGGAAATTCTTTATCATGGGGTTGTCTACGAAATTTAGAGAAATTAAAATCATGAGACATATCCCCTGGACCAACAGTAACAATATCTTTCTCGCAGTCTATCTTAGCATTAATAGTATTCAAGAAAGGTCTACCAAATATAATGGGACAAAATTATCTTTTGGGGAAGCAAGAACAAGAAAATCAGTAGGATATTTTATCTTCCCACACAAGACTTCAACATCTCTAACAATCCCAATTGGTGATATAGTATCTCTATTACCAAGCTTAATAGTAACATCAATAGCTTCTGTCTCAGCAGGATCAATATCATTCATAATTTCTTTATATAAGGTAAAATGAATTGCAGTCACACTAGCACCCACATCACATAAGCCATGATAACAATGATCTCCTATTTTAACAGAAACAACAGGCATGCCAACAACAGGTCTATGTTTGTCTTTAGTATCAGGTTTAGCAATTCTAGCAGCTTCATCACAAAAATAAATAACATGCCCATCAATATTATCAACCAAGAGATTTTTAACCATAGCAATACTAGGTTCAACTTTAATTTTTTCAGAAGGTGTAGGTGTTTTAGTATAACTCTTACGAACCACAATTGAAGCTTTAGCATGATCCTTTATTCTAACACTGAATGGCGGTTTCTCAATATAAGCACTGGGAACAATAGGATCAACATTATAAATAATAGGTTCTTCTTCAAATTTGATAGGTTATACCACTTTAAATTCAATGGGAATATGATAATTAAACCACTTCTCCTTAGGGAGATCAACATGAGTAGCAAAAGATTCACATAAAGAAGCTACTATCGCAGAGTCAAGTCCATATTTAGTGCTAAAATCACGAAAAGCATCGGTATCCATAAAAGATTTAACACAATAAAACTTAAGGTATATACCTGACTCTTTACCTTCGTCGAGATCACAATCTTCAGAGTTGCGTTTAATTCTTTCCAATAATTCCCATTTGAATTCAATATCCGTCTTCATACAGGAACCAATACAAGAAGTATCGAGCATGGATCGATCATTATGAGAAAGCCGAGCACAAAAATTTTAAGTAATAATTTCTCGTGAGAGCTCATGATTGGGTTATGAATATAACATAGGCTTAAGCCTCCCCCAAGCTTGAGCGATACCTTCTCCTTCACGAGGCCAAAAATTATATATATGATTCCGATCACGATGAACCAGATGCATAGGATAAAACTTCTGATGAAATTCCAATTTAAATGAGTTGTAGTTCCATGATCCAATATCATCCAATAGCCTATACCATGTATATGCCTTTCCCTTCAAAGATAAAGGGAATAACTTCTTCTTGACAACATCCAGGGGTATACCTGCAAGCTTAAATAATCCACAAACTTCATCCACATAGATTAGGTGCATATCGGGATGTAATGTTCCATCTCCTGCATAAGGATTAGCTAGCAGTTTGTCTATCATACCCGAAGGAATTTCATACTCAATATTTTTAGTAGGTGCAGTAGGTTGAGGAGCAACTAATTGTGGTTCCGGTCGAGGTGAAGATACCCCGAACAAACCCCTCAAAGGATTATTTTCCATAGTAACAAAGTGACAGTAAATTTCAGCACACTATATAAATGTTTCCTTACCAAAGGCGCTTCACTCCCCGGCAACGGCGCTAGAAAAGAGTCTTGATGACCCACAAGTATAGGGGATCTACCGTAGTCCTTATGATAAGTAAGAGTGTCGAACCAAACGAGGAGTAGAAGGAAACGACAAGTGGTTTTCAGCAAAGTATTCTCTGCAAGCACTAAAATTATCGGTAACAGATAGTTTTGTGATAAGATAATTCGTAACGGGTAACAAGTAAATAAAGTAACTATGGTGCAGCAAGGTGGCCCAAATCTTTTTATAGCAAAGGACAAGCCTGGACGAACTCTTATATAAAGCAAAGCGCTCCCGAGGACACATGGGAATTGTTGTCAAGCTAGTTTTCATCATACTCATATGATTCGTGTTCGTTACTTTGATAATTTGATATGTGGGTGGACCGGTGCTTGGGTGCTGCCCTTCCATGGACAAGCCTCCCACTTATGATTAACCCCTCTCGCAAGCATCCGCAACTACGAACGAAGAATTAAGGTAAACCTAACCATAGCATGAAACATATGGATCCAAATCAGCCCCTTATGAAGCAACACATAAACTAGGGTTTAAGCTTCTGTCACTCTAGCAACCCATCATCTACTTATTACTTCCCAATTCCTTCACCTAGGACCAAATAATGGTGAAGTGTCATGTAGTCGACGTTCACATAATGCCACTAGAGGAAAGACAACATACATCTCATCAAAATACCTAACGAATACCAAATTCACATGATTACTTATAACAAGACTTCTCCCATGTCCTCAGAAACAAATGTAACTACTCACAAAACATATTCATAATCATAATCAAAGGAGTATTAATTATCATTAAGGATCTGAACATATGATGTCCCACCGAATAAACCAACTAGCATCAACTACAAGGAGTAATCAACACTACTAGCAACCCACATGTACCAATCTGAGGTTTTGGGACCAAGATCGAAGACAAGAGATGAACTAGGGTTTGAGAGGAGATGGTGCTGGTGAAGATGTTGATGGAGATTTACCCCCTCTCGATGAGAGGATCGATGGTGATGATGATGGCGATGATTTCCCCCTCCCGGATGGATGTTTTCCCAGCAGAACAGCTCCGCCGGAGCCCTAGATTGGTTCTGCCAAGGTTCCGCCTCGAGACGGTGACACTTCATCCCGAAAGCTTCTTCTTGGTTTTTTCCAGGGTAAAATACACCATATAGCAGAAGATGGGCACCAAAGGCCTGCCAGGGGGCCCACAAGCTCAGGGGGCGCGTCCAGGGGGTAGGGCATGCCCTCCACCCTTGTGGCTGGCTAGTGGCCCCCCTCTGGTTCTTTCTTCGCCCAATATTTATATATATTCCAAAAACATGATCCTTGAAGTTTCAGGACTTTTGGAGTTGTGTAGAATAGGTCTCTAATATTTGCTCCTTTTCCAATCCAGAATCCCTGCTACCGGCATTCCCCCTCTTCATGTAAACCTTATAAAATAAGAGAGAATAGGCATCTATATTGTGATATAATGTGTAATAACAGCCCATAATGCAATAAATATCAACACAAAATCATGATGCAAAATGGACGTATCAGGGTCAAAAGACCCCGTGTACATCGGGTACTCAGGGAGTTACGTAGTACCCCGTGCACACGGGGGTCAAAAGACCCAGTGCGCACGGGGTACCCAGGAAGTTTACGCAATACCCCGTCAAAAGACCTTGTGCGCACGGGTTACCCCGGAACTTTTTGTTGCAAACTTTTTGAGTACCACACGCTAGGACACTACGGATATAAGTGGTAGGAGTGGGTAGGCTAGTGTTTAGTTTTGGCAATGGCATTCCCACACAACACAAATCCATACCGACCCCTCTTAATAGTGTGGTCTTTCCTACGACTTGAATCGAACCAAAAAGAAAACCTTCGAATCGCCGGTAGACCATGCCTTTGATCTTTTCAAAATGGGGGGTCACACATCTCAATCAAGAACAACTTGGAACCAATATCCTGACATAAACCTTAGCACCCAATATTAGTTCCTCTAAGCATATTTTCGTCACACCAAAATATACTTTAAGTGACACATGCACTTTCAATCTCCCCCCTTTTTGGTGCATTGATGACAACATGGTTAGGCATCATAATATAAAACTAAGAAACAAGCCATGCGACAATGATTGATCATAGTAGCTCTCCCTATACGTGTGCCGGATAAAATATATGCTTGAGAATGCATCAAGCACACATATAAGAGGCTCCCCCAAGAACAATATTGTCAAGACATGAATAAACCTATAACGGTGACTAGATCTCATGTAATGGTGTAGTGAGTAAATATCGTGAGACAACATAATAAGCACAATATGATCATACCATAGGCATATAAGTTTCAAGATAAATAACTAGAATCTCACGAGCTAACACGAGTAGCTCACGACCACACCAAGGAAAAGAAATAAGAGTATCTCAAGCCAACTAAAACATCAATAAAGCGATATAACCACGAGGCTTGAGATCTCAACACACTCAAAACTCAAAAACACACACTACTTATCCCCCTTTGTCATCAAGAGAACAAAAAGGGAAAAGGCAACACAAAGACCCACTAGACAAGAGGAGGCATGCTTGAAGCATCATCATCATAATCAAAGCGCCACCCTGCAATCGAAAAGGAACGAGTTGTGGCCTCATTGTCATTGTCCTCATACCCTGGGGCAACCTCCTCACCAGCTGCAGCATGCTCTGCCTTCCTCTGACACCTCACAAGCTTGTCCTCATTGATCTCCTTGACCTGAAGACACTGGATAGACTAGCACATCTTGAACAAGTTGTTCATGGTCTTGAACAAGGACTTCTTCTCTCCTCTGGTGATACTAGCCTCAGACCCTACCTTCTTGCCCTTACCACGAGGGGTCCGAGCAGTGGAGAACATATCAAGAGTGTATGTGGCTTGATCTTCAGGCCTAGGATTGCATCCCTTCTTGGAGGCACATAAGGAGTAGGAGCAGCAGGGGTCCAGTTGGAATTGCGCTTCAGAACTGATGTTGTACTGTCAGATGTACTTAGCTGGGCAAACAGACTCAATCAACGCATGGATGAATGGAGTATAGATCAAAGATTTGTTCTCCTGCACACACACCGACGAAGCTCATAGAACATGAAATCCAGAACATCCACCTTATTCTTCTGATGCAAGTACACAAACACATCCAACATAGAGCTGCTCACATTGTGTGAGTCAACTGCCTTAGCTGTGAGAGTGTACCTCGGAATATGGTGCATAGTATCATAGATAGGCACAAGGTTTTTGATGGAACCAGTGACAAAGGACTTCTCCTTCTTGCAAGAAAATGCAATCTCATCCTTGTGACGCTGTCCACTCCCACAAGCCCTGCCAAACTCATCATTTGCCTCTTCTTCATCAATGAACGGATAAGGAATGATCTCAGAAAACTTTGCCATAGAAGCAGAGCACCGATGTGCCCGAGACATCCATGTGAGGGTGCGAGCAAAGTCATTGGAGAAGAACACGGTGGCAAAGAACTGCATCACCAGGTCCTCATTGTACGGATGGTTGAAGGTGAAAAAAGGAATAAGGCCCAACCTACCTAGAGCAGAATACACGCCATGATAGAGGTGATCATTGTCCCGGAGACTCTCAACATTAACTTGCTTGTGAGGAGCAAACTTCTTGCCCTTCGCCATGAGTAGCTCATGGTACACTCTCTGCTGAAACTCATTCTTGAACCGGGGATCCACCCTCAAACCAGTGGCAATAGCATAGGGATGATTCTGCCTCTCAGCCCAAATCTCTGGCTTGGACCATTTTGCAATGGGAAGCCCCCTGAGATCCCGCCCGCTAGGAATGGCTTGCTCAGGACTAGACATCTCTTCTTCATCTTCATCATCTCCATCAATAAGATCATCCTGAGCCTCTATCTCTGCATCTGTGGTGTTGACATAGTGAGCAGCTTCCTGGGAGCCATACTTCTCCTATGAATCCTCAAAGGCCTCAACAACGGGCTACTTGGCGGTTGCATGGTGTCGGTGCAACAGATCTTGGGTCCGTTGCCCAGACTGTGCACAAGCCCAAGGACGAGATTATAACGCCAAGGTCAGATAAAAGCACGAAGGAATCAGCTCTTTGAAGGATCAAAATGTAGGTCCAAAAGACCAAGACTAGCCAGAGAGACAAGATATCACTATGGGAAAAACCTCCCTTGCCGAGCAGGTGAGCCTGGCAAGGTTGGGGTTACCCCGGAAGCAAGCCTCCAAGATCGCGCCGGCATGCCTGCCAGAGCTCGCGGAGGTGAACCACTCTCGCACACCACCTCTCAGCGACGCACATCATCAATCAGTGCGGTGTCAAGCTCTTAAGTGACTAAGTGGCAACTTCCTGCCACATGGCAGCCACTTCCTACAGAAAATACCTTCAAACGACACCCATCCTGAGATGTGTCAAGCAAGCAGGCGCAAAGCTGGCAAAACAGCCCGGCAGGGCCTCTCGGGCTTGTTCAGATGTGACACTGAGCGGCGCTTTAATGCGCTCTATCAGCCTGTAGAGTTAGGTATGATAGCACTATTTGCTATCTAACCAGTATGCAAAGACTGATTTGCCACAGTGGTGACCCCTTTATCTATAAAAGGAGGCCCATGGCAACCGTAGAAAGGATTTGGACCCTCACACATTCACACGCGCATAGCCACTCTCGCCCCGAGGCAACCCTGCCGGGCAAGAGCGCTACATTTCACACCATTTTCCACCATCTATACACCAAAGCAGGAGTAGGGTTTTACGCCTTGCGGCAGCCCGAACCAAGGTAAAACTGCCAGTGTGATCTCTGCCGTGTTGTGTTACGCTCCTCTGCTATTTGTGCAACGTGCCCATCCCCCCGCCGAACCGAAAGATGCTCATGGCCCCAAGGTGGCCGTGGTTTCCAACGACATCTTTGGCGCGCCAGGTAGGGGGATCACTTGCGCGAACCTGAGGGCGTAAGCAGCGCGTCACCTTCATCACCCTCTTCATCATCGACGGCTCCATCAACTATGGCGCCCAAGAAGAAGTCTAGTGCCGCAGCTCACTCGTCCACCTCGAAGGCCCCGCCGCCCGTGACCGTCAACGCTGCGGCGAATGCGGAGCTGCGTGAGGATGTGGGCGCTGCGAGGGACGTGGTCTGGGCAGGCGGCGTTGTCACCACCTCCCCTGTGGCCGAAGCAGGAGCGGGAGGCATCGGAGAAGGACAACACCAACAACATCCTAGCAACCACACTCCGCAAGGTACGGGTAGAGAGATTATTCCTTCTGTCCCTCCCGGCCTGGCCGAGGGGCATAACCATGGCGGTGACGTTCGTCCCGAGGCAAATCACAATCCTCCGGCTGCCCCTGTTGTGGGCGCGGTCACAGGACATGCACCGCCCCCGGAGCAAGCTGGCCCAGCGGATGCTCCGAATGGGGTCATTGGTCCACATATGCCACCACCTCGTAACCATGCCATCCCAGCGACTGGCTCCCAACGACAGGAGCCTGGCACCGCCCCTGCCGGCACCGTCTGGAGCCGGGCGACGCTTCGATCTACATCATCGTCACCAATGCCAAGCACTGCTTCGGAGGCCATCGAGCGGGCCCAGCTGCTACTGAGGTTTCTGCCGGCAGCTGATCAGATGGATGAGTGGAGAGCCACCATTCAGAGTCTGATTGGCTTTGCCGAGGCTGGAGGCTCACAGCAAGCTGACCCACCACGACCTCCCCAGACAACGACGGCAGCTCACGCTGCTAGCCGTGTGGAAGGGGCCACCCCCACGGTGCAATCCCCACCGCGGCAACCAGCGCGAGGGCCACGAGTCCAAGATCTTGATGACGTCTCGATGGCTTCGTCCGATCCACGAGCATGTCAAGTCCGACGGCGAGCCCCGAAGGACAAGCGGATGGAGGGCGCACACATCACCATCGAGCGACGCCGTGACAACGACCACCAGTCCAATTGGTGCGATGGCCCCAACGTCGACGAGCCTGCGCTCGACAGAGGCAGGTACCTGCCTTTCGAGGCTGGGTGCCCTGCCTTCACCCGTGAGCCACGGCAAGTCCGTTAGCCGTTCGCTCGCATGTTCAAGCTAGAGATACCAGAGAAGTATGATGGGAGACTGAACCCGTCAGAGTTCTTGATCATCTACACCATCCCTGTTCAAGCTGCCGGAGGAAGAGATGAGAAGTTTTTTGCCAATTACTCCCCTTTGGCGCTCAAGCCAAACGTGAGGTCCTGGCTGATGCATCTGCCGGCGAACTCCATCTTGACCTGGGCTGACCTGTGCCATTCATGGGCGGCCACCAAGAACCAGGTGGCCCAGCGATTTGCAGCTTCTCCCGCAGAAGGAAGGAGAGACTCTGCAGAAGTACATGTAGAGGTTTAGCCGAGTCCACAGGAATATTCCAGATATTCACACGGTAGCTGTGATAGCTGCATTCCAGTCCAACATACGCAACCGCCGGATACGTTCCAAGATGAACATCCGGTTGCCCAATACTGTGAAGGAACTTTACACCTTGGTGGACAAGTGTGCTCGGGTGGAGGAGGGCAGGAAGCTCCCTGTAGAAGAAGATGGCGTCGACGTCGACTCAAAAAATGATGACGAGGCCACCAGTCCGAAGAAGAAGAACAAGAAGCGCAAGGATAAGGCTGTGCTGACCGTTGTGGGATCGGGCACACCTAGTACAGGCAAGAAGGCCAAGGCCGAAGCCCCCGGCAAGGAAGTTGCCACGTGCACTGATTGCCGGGAGGCTGCGGCTACCGAGAAGGCTGGGAAAGTTGATGGGCCGTATTGCAAGATTCATCGGACCAAGGGCCACGATCCCTAGGAATCTCATCAGGTTGAGCAGCTCGCCAAAAAGCAGAGGGCTGAATATGAGAAGCGTGATAAGGAAAAAGGCCAGAATGGCGCTGGCGGGAAGGGCCGAGGCGGTGAAGCAAATCGCCCCGGCAAGGCTCTTCGGAACCAAGGAAAACCCACCAGGGGCCGAGAGAAGGAGGATTGCAATGATGAAAGTGATGGAAGGGATGAAGAGGAAACAAGTGAGCAGGAATTCCAGAAGGCCACTAACGCCCTGTGCGTTGACGGGGGTGCATCTCTGCACACCTCTCACCGCCAATTAAAACGATGGGCGCGTGAGGTCAATGTCGTGGAGCCAGCAGCAGAATCTCGGAAGCCGCTCAAGTGGGAACGCACGCCCATCATATTTTCCAAAGAGGACCATCCTGACCGCACCATCGTGGTAGGATGCTTGCCGTTGTTGGTTTCACCAATGATCCGCAACCTCAAAGTCACAAAGATGTTGGTTGACGGCGGGGCCGGGTTGAATCTGATTTCCCCAAAGGTCATCAGCAAACTTCAGATAGCTAGGGAAGAACTCAAGGTCACGGGCACGTTTCAAGAAATCGACGCCGGTAGGAGTCATCCTAAGGGAAAGATCACGTTGCCAGTGACATTTGGAGGACAGTTGAACTACCGGACTGAGAAGGTTGTGTTTGATGTGGTCGACCTCCCCCTGCCGTACAACGGAATCCTTGGATGCCCAGCTCAGGAAAAATTCATGGCAGCATCCCACTATACCTACAGGGCCGGTGGGTGTCATTTTCGTTCCGTCAGACGAGAAGGACGCAATTATTTGCGTGGATAAGATGTACCGGTACGCAGTTGCGGTAGAGGACACAGTTCCTGCCAAGGAAAGCACATGAAAGAAGAAGGCTAGCAGGGACACCGACAAGGAATATGGGAAGCGTACCTCTTCGGAGGATGCTATGAATGTTGATGACTTGCTGGAGAGTTCGAACAAGAAGAAATCCAAGGCTGCTGCACCTCATGTGAAAAAGGTCCCAACACGGCTGGCTGGCGCTGATAGTACATTTACTATTAGTGTCACCCTTGATGACAAATAGGAAAGCATGCTCTTTTCCTTCCTGCGGGCGAATATCGATGTGTTTGCTTGGCAACCATCTGATATCCCCGGTGTTCCCAGGGAGGTAATCGAGCACCACCTTGCTGTCTGCCCACATGCCCGACCCACCAAGCAGAAGGTCCGAAGCAAGCCTTGGAGCGGCAGCAATTCATTGGAGAGGAAATCAAGAACCTTGAGGCAACTGGTTTGGTCAGAGGAGTACTACATCCAACATGGTTAGAAAGCCCAGTGGTCGTACGCAAGAGTAACGGAAAATGGAGGCTTTGCATAGATTTCACAGATCTTAACAAGGCCTGCCTGAAGGACCCATTTCCCTTGCCGCACATCGACCAGATTGTGGATTCCACTCCAGGATGTGATTTTCTCTCCTTTCTGGATGCGTACTCTGGATATCATCGGATTTTCATGTCCATGGAAGACGAAGAGAAGACCTCATTCATCACCTCATGTCGCACATACTGCATCATGCGCATGCCTTTCGGGTTGAAGAGTGTCGGGTCCACTTTTGCAAGAGCAGTCCAGAGTGGTTTTCAATCACAGTTGCACTGGAACATTGAAGCTTATATGGATGATATTGTGCTCAAGACCAAGGACAGATCAACCCTCATCCAGGATTTAGAAGAGATGTTTGCTAATCTGCGCAAGATGAACTTGAAGCTGAACCCGGAGAAGTGCGTGTTTAGCATTCCCTCTGGCAAGCTACTTGGTTTTTTCGTGTCCCATCACGGGATAGAGGCCAACCCCGATAAGATCAAGGCTATTGAGAAGATTCAGGCACCTAAGACAGTTAAGGATGTGAGGCGTTTGACAGGGTGCGTTGCCATGCTTAGTAGATTCATCTCCAAGTTTGCCGAGCGTGCCTTGCCGTTCTTCAAGATCTTGAAGCAGGCAGGACCCATGAAGTGGACTCTGGAAGCAAATACAACACTGCAAGATTTGAAGACCTACTTGTCCTCTGTGCCCACTTTGGTCGCTCCCAAACACAAGAGCCGTTGCTGCTATACCTGGCGGCAACTAATCAAGTGATTAGTGCAGCACTAGTGGTGCAGCGGGAAGTGGAGGAAGCAGCAGCCTCGGCTAGTGTCCATTCTGGAGGGGGGGGGGAGTGAGAATAGCCCGACAACGCCAGATATGAATCAGGACAAAGAAGAGCGCGACAGCGGAGACAACCCCAATGACGCGGCAAGGAAGAAAGTGGTGCAGCGCCCAGTGTACTTCGTCAGCTCCCTATTGCAGGGGCTAGATCCAGGTACTCTGGTGTGCAAAAGTTGATTTTTGGCCTTGTCATGGCCTCAAGGAAACTGCACCACTACTTCCAAGGCCATGAGATCACGGTTGTCACCTGCTTTCCTTTGCAAAGGATACTCCGAAACCCTGAGGCTACCGGAAGAATAGTGGAGTGGGCATTTGAGTTATCCGGCTTTGGCCTGAAATTTGAAAGCACATCAGCGAGCGAGAGCAAGGAATTGGCAGAGTTTATTAAAGAATGGACGCCAACCCCTGATGAAGAAGTGCTGGAAACAGTTACTCCCGGCAAGGAAGCACCCAAAGAATGGATCATGTATTTCGATGGTGCCTTCTCCCTACAAGGTGCAGGGGCCGATGTTCTTCTAGTTGCTCCCACTTGAGAGAACCTGAAGTACGTCGTCCTGATGCATTTTCCCTAGGAGGAGGCGACCAAGAATACAGTAGAGTATGAAGGGCTCTTTGACGGGCTTAGGATTGCCATTGAATTGGGAATCAAGAAGTTGATCATTCGAGGAGATTCACAACTTGTGGTGAGACAAGTCAACAAGGATTACCAAAGTCCATTGATGGAGGCATACGTTGAGGAAGTGAGAAGACTGGAGGAGCGCTTTGACGGATTACAAACAGAGCACGTACCCCGTGCGGAAAACAGCATTGCTGATCATCTGTCAAAGTGCGATGCGCAAAAACTTCCTGTGGAACCAGGAAATTTTGTTCTCCATATTACTCAGCCCTCCGTATCCCCAGCAACAATGGCCCGAAAAAGGAGGAAATTGCACTCCGGTAAGCCTCTCCCAGTAGAGCCTCCAGGGGCTCCTGGCAGGGACCCTGCCGAAAACAACTCCCCTTCGATTGTCAGGCTGCACCCTCCTGTCGGGTCACTGGTCCCTGCGGTCAAGGAACATGCTCCCACAAATGAGGAGGTGCCGCTAGTCCTCGTTGCCGAGCCCCAGGCTCCAACTTGGACGAGGCACATAGTCCACTTCCTCCAAACTGGAGAACTTTCCAAAGAGCAAGAAGAAGCTGAAGAGTAGCCTGGAGGGCTAGTATGTATCAGTTTGTCGATGACACACTATACAAAAGGAGGCCCAACGGTGTGAAATTGAAGTGCATTTGTTGGGAAGAAGGAAAGAAACTGCATGTAGAAATATACAAAGGCATGTGCGGCTCCCACATTGGATCAAGGGCGTTGGTTGAGAAAGCATTCCGACAAGGATTCTATTGGCCCATATCCCTCCAAGATGCGGTCGAGCTAGTCTCCAAATGTGAAGCCTGCCATTCCATTCCAGGAACATCCATCTGCCTGCTCAAGCTCTTCAAACAATCCCTTTGTCATGGCCGTTTTCGATCTGGGGGCTCAATATCCTTGGCCCTTCCCCCGAGCTGTCGAGGGCTTTGAATTCTTGTTTGTTGCAATCGAAAAGTTTACAAAGTGGCCAGAAGTAGAAGACGTGAGAAAGGTGACTGCTCAGTCAGTTATCATGTTCTTGAAAGGATTGGTGTGCCGCTTCGGGGTCCCTGTGTGGATTATCGCCGACAACGGCACCCAGTCCACGAGTCGCGCCTTCATGCAATATGTACATGCCCTCAGAAGCAAGATCTGATTTACCTCTGTTGCACATCCCAGAAGCAATGGACAAGCTGAGAGGGCGAACACTGAAGTGTTGTGAGGACTCAAGACGAGAACATTTGATAAGCTGGAGAAGTGCGGCAGGCGATGGATCAACGAGCTGCCGGTGGTTCTTTGGTCCCTCAGAACGACACCAAATCGAGCTACCGGGCAGACTTCCTTCTCCCTAGTCTATGGGGCAGAAGTAGTTACCCCCACGGAACTTATTTAGTGCTTGCCTATGATGAAGTAGCGCAGGAACAACATCGACTTGACGACGCTGTGCTTCTCGAGGAGAACTGTCTCTGGGCTGCTACGCGTGCCGCACACTACCAGCAAGCCCTGCATCGCTATCACAGCCGCAGGGTTCACACCCGGTGTTTTGAGGAAGGCGACCTTGTCCTTAGGCGCGTTAAGTCCGCCAAGGGTGCAAACAAGTTGACGCCGAAGTGGGAAGGCCCTTACTGGGTAGTACGAGTCACCAGACCTGGCGCAGTCCGTTTGGAGACCTGAGATGGCATTCAATTGCAAAACTCATGGAATATTGAGCATCTCCGCAAGTTCTACCAGTAAGGTGCGGCTGTCGAGCCTTGCCCTGCAGCCACCCTTTTGTACATGCCTTGCCTCAGTTGCATGTAACTCCTTGTACAAAGCCAGGCACAGACCCTGAGCAACAAAGAATAAATGAAGTGTTGGGGGCCCCCGCCAAGTTGTATGCATGCATAAGCATTTCATGATCATCGCATGTTCATGTAGATAAGATCGCATCTGGCATCATTTTCATCTACATAAACTGCAGGCTCCTGCGGAGTATTTGGTCCCCAAGAGGAGATGGAATGGTAAGCCTGCACTGCGATCTCTGGCAAGCAAAACAGATAATTTCTCTCACTTATCCATACGTTTTCTATAAGCGAGGACTTGTGCATAGGAAAACCTTGCCGCTTTTTGAAACTTAGGTGCTCCCATTCACTTGACTTGGATGTTGCTTCGGTCAGGATGGTCGCAGTGGCCTTTGGTGAAAAACGCTTGGCGGGGGGCTGGTCCCTCTCCATGATTTGTGCCTGGTAGGCCTAACTCCACGAGAACGAAACAGAGGGTACCGACAGGGTAGCTCGCCGGGGAAAACTTGTTTACTTAAAAGTATAGAGGCATTCCACCTCTGCATGGACATATTACAAGCCGAGTCCCTGGCATGGTTTATCTTTTTCATTAATATGCTAATAAAGAAAGTACTGACCTTATAGGACGCAAACATGGATTCAAGAGATTACATAATTTGAACTAAAAATTTGGTAAGTGCCCACAAATTTCAGATTGAAAAAAGATAAGTGCCCCGTAATCTCCTCTTCTCGTTTTCCCTCCGCCAGGTATTGCGGTGGGAAGAGGAGAGGGCGAAAGGAGCGCCCAAGAAGGAACTCACCCTGGTCCCGTCATGCCCTGCCAGGTGCAGCCTGATAAGATCTGGAGTGGCAAGGCTGCGAAGGAGGGGCACGGGGAGCAGATCGGCGGTGCCCTGGTCACCACCTCCAGGACCAGCAAGAAGCCCCAGCTCAAGTGCCAGTGGAGCCATCCACCAAAGCTCAGCTGGAAGACTGATGGAGGGCGACGAAGGCACCAAGGAAACATCCCTTCCCGGCTATCACCCAAAGAGACCGGTGATGATGGTGCCGGGGAGGGAGGGGAAGAGCAGAAAGACAAGGTAGCAGGTCGCCAGAAGGAGACGAAGGCGTCGGTGCCATCGTACTCCGACCTGACGCACTGCCACCGGCCTTCTCCATCTTCCCTCATTTTCTCTCCATCACCACCACTCCAAGAAGACGTCGGGCCCCCGGCCCGACACCTTCCCCGGAGAAGCGGCCTCCAGCCAAGATAGCTAGGGGACTCGGGGTGCGTCGCTCCCTACCTTGGCGGGCAGGAAGGTGCCCCCTTCTTCAGCATCGGCCCCGGTTCCGCTGGAAGGGGCAGTGCTGGGATTACCAACAACCCCGAGCCCTCCATGCTGGATGGGTGTCGGAGGCTCCAAGAACCTGGTCACCAGGCCGATGGGTTGCAATGGCTCGTGGCCAGGTTCGATGCTTCCTACACGGCTGGCCGAGGCAGAGGAGACGAGCATTCAACCACAATGGGAAAGCTTGATATCTCCTGCACCGCGGACGGCTCGCCCACCGCACCTCCTCCGGACCTGGACCAGACTCACTCCCCAAGCATCAGCATGAGCATTCAACACCGTCAAACCCAAGCTATGGCCTGGGGCCTGGCCCCGGGCTCTCCCTTTTGGCATTACCAACACGAAGCAGAGGATGGAGGAGAAGGGATGTGAGGATGAATGCCTCTACTCCTCCCCGCCCCTCCATTTATAGGCAGGTCGGGGAAGAGAGTCGACCCCTCGACGAGTAACCGGTGCCCTCCTCCACAATTCCAAGAAGACCGGGCCCCTGCCTTAATGCTCTCCCGCACCACGCGCCTCCGCTACCTACCCCACTCGATGCATGCAACATAGGTGGCTAAGGATAAGGGTGTGGTGGGAAGAGTGAATTGGCAGTTACTAGCGCGTGTGTTAAAGTCATTCACGGGCCATTACAAGAGTGCCCCCCATTGCGATTGGCGTTACGCGGCGTGCGGGAAAATTGGAAACTGGCCCGGGCTCAAGTTAATGAAGAAGCAAAGAAGATCTCAAGGGGCCAGCCACCTCTACGCCCATGCCTGTGCACTGGTTAGGGCCTACCCCGATGACGCCCAGCAGCACATTTGGGCTAGGCCCGGGAGCTCCTATCGGTGCAACAGACCCTGGGTCTGTTTCCTAGACTGTGCACAGGCCCAATGACGAGATTAGAGCACCAAGGTCAGATCAAAGCACGAAGGAATCAGCTATTTGAAGGATAAAAATGTAGATAAAGAAGACCAAGACTAGCCAGAGAGACAAGATATCACTATGGGAAAAACCTCCCTTGCCGGATAGGCGAGCCTGGCAAGGTTGGCGTTATCCCGGAAGCAAGCCTCCAAGATTGCCCCGGCAGGCCTGTCGGGGCTCGCGAAGGCAAACCACTCCCCCACACCACCTCTCAGGGACGCACGTCGTTGACCAGTGTGGTGTCAAGCTCCTAAGTGACTAAGTGGCTGCTTACTGCCACATGGCAGCCACTTCCTACAGAAAATACCTCCAAACGACACCCGTCCCGAGATGTGTCAAGCAAGCAGGCGCAAAGGTGGAAAAACAGCCCGGCAGGGCCTGCCAGGCTTGCTATGATGTGACACTAAGCATCGCATTTAATGCACTTTGTGAGCCTGCAGAGTTAGGTATGATAGCACTGTTTGCTATCTAATCAGTATGCAAAGACTGATTTGCCACTGTGGTGACCCCTTCATCTATAAAAGGAGGCCCATGGCAACCGTAGAAAGGATTCGGACCCTCACACATTCATACACACGTAGCCACTCTCACCCCGAGGCAACCCTGCCGGGCTAGAGCGCTGCATTTCACACCATTTAACACCATAAATCCACCAAAGTAGGAGTAGGGTTTTACGTATCGCGGCGCCCCAACCTAGGTAAAGTTGCCCGTGTGATCTCTACCATGTTGTGTTACGCTCCTCCGCTCTTTGTGCAACGTGCCCATTCCCCCGCCAAACCAAAGGTGCTCATGGCCCCATAGGTGGTCGTGGTTTCCCATGACATAGGGCGAGCACGACTCTTCCCTGATCCTGACCCCTGACAAATGCCTTCAGACGGCTGACGACGAGCAACAGTGAAATCCTTGGAACCGGCTTTTGCGTGCTTGCGACGAAGCTCGGCCCTCTTTTCAGTGGAGTATGAAACACACAAACACCAAACAACACACCACGCAAGAGACACAAATGAGTACCAATGCTTGAGATGAATGGCAAAGGAGTAGGACAGAAACAGGCAGAACCTTCCTATGTACCCCGTGTGCACGGTACATGACCGTGGGCATGGGGCCCGTGTGCATGGGCGTCAAACACCCCGTGGACACGTGGGTTCCCCAGCGGCAGCAACTTCCAGATCAAAAGTTGGGAGTGAGTGCGGTAGGGGAACCACTAAGGATTTGCACTATGAATTGTCCCACAAAAGGAGAACAACTACCCTAATCTAGAGATCAAGGGGGAACCCTAGATGCTAGCAATGAATCCATGGAGATACAAGAAGGATAGGGGGATGGGATATACCAGAGGAGGAACCCATCCCGAAGGATCTCCATGGAGCAACGATCCTCGACGGCCCCTGAAGGAGCACCAGCAAGGGTATGCGATGGTGGCGGCACTGGAGGTCCCTGGGGTGTGGAGGAGTGACGGGTGGGAATGAACCCAAGACCCCCCACGCCCCACCTCTTCAGGTCCAGGAACCGCAGACCTCATGCGCACAGGCTAAGTGAGCCTCGTGCGCACGGGGGTCCCATGCACACGGTACAAGCCCGTGGACATAGGGTACTCAGGAACTTTTGACCACAGATATCCCTTGTAGGCATGGCTGAGTGGGAACTCTTATCAGGCCTTCAAGGAGCATTTTAGTCTTTGGTTCCGAATACGTCGAATGTGAAATCCAACACTACTAGAAGGGTATATGTGGAGCACTTGTACTGGATGAGAAAATCAACAAGCAACAAAACACAAGAGAACCACAAACACGAAAGGGACAAAAACACAACACACACAAGAAAACGGATTTAACCTCCAAAGGAGGGTGGTGGCCGAAGCCACCATGTTTGAGTTTATTAGGTATGGCACCACGAAGATATGAACCTTGGGCCCAAGACCAACCTCATCTTTGAAGCACAAGTGCCACGTAAAAGTGGCTAACGTGAAAGATTTTGTTCAATTTATGCACTTCTAGGATGAGGTAACTCATGAATTGAGCTAGCTCCCCCTAGACACGTGCCTACATCTAAGCAAGATATTATAAGAGTATACGTGCATGAGCAAGAATCTCAACCCAAGTTACTTATATCCATGATATTTAGCTCATGCCTTAACTCACGGAATCTTGCTTCATCAAGTGGCTTGGTGAAAATATCGGCAAGTTGCTTCTCGGTGTTGACATGGAACAGATCAATGCCTCCCTTGGCCACATGATCCCGAATGAAATGATGACGAAACTCAATATGCTTGGTCTTGCCGTGTTGCACTGGATTCTCGACGATCTTGATTGCACTTTTATTGTCGCACAAAAGAGGCACTTTGTCACATTTGACACCATAATCCATCAAAGTTTGCCTCATCCATAATAACTGTGCACAACAACTTCCAACGGCAATGTACTCGGCTTCAGCAGTTGAGAGATATATAAAATTTTGCTTCTTCAAAGACCAACTTGCCAAATATCTCCCTAGGAATTGACATGAACCGGAAGTGGACTTGCGGTCAACCTTGTCTCCGGCCCAATCCGAATCCGAGTATCCCACTAACTTGAAAGATGATCCTTTGGGATACCAAAGGCCCAAGTTCGGGCTATGAACCAAATATCGAAGGATTCTTTTCACCGCCAAATAATGGCTCTCCTTGGGAGCGGATTGAAATCTTGCACACATATACACACTCAACATAATATCCGGTCTAGATACACAAACGTAAAGCAAGGAACCGATTATGGTGCGATATACCTTTTGATCCACTTCTTTACCATTGGGATCAAGATGAAGTTGGCCATTTGTGGGCATGTGTGTCTTCATGGGCTTGACATCTTGCGTTTTGAACCTCTTGAGCATGTCTTGAATATAAAGAGATTGGTTGATGAAGGTTTCCCCTCTCAATTGCTTCACTTGAAAATCGAGGAAGAACTTCAACTCTCCCATCATGCTCATGGCAAATTCCTTATTCATAAGATTATCAAACTCAACATTAATAGGATGGTTAGTGGAACCAAAGATAATATCATCAGCATATATTTGGCACACAAACATTCTCCTTTTACCCTCTTTGTGAAGAGAGTGGAATCAATCACCCCAATCTGCAACCCCTTCTCGCTTAGGAACGTCGTAAGGTGATCATACTAAGCATGAGGTGCTTGTTTAAGTCCATAGAGCGCCTTATGGAGTTCATAAACGTGAGAGAGGTGACTGGGGTCTTCAAAACCGGGAGGTTGCTTGACATCCACCAACTCTGTAAGAGAACCATTAAGAAATTCACTCTTCACATCCATTTGATAAAATTTAAAATCATGATGAGAGGCATATGCAAGCAAGATGCGAATGGATTCAAGACGGGCAACGGGGGAAAAGTTTCACCGATGTCCAAACCTTCAACTTGGGTGAAACCTTGTGCCACTAACCTTGCCTTGTTCCTTGTTACTTGTCCATGTTCATCTTGCTTGTTCTTGAAGATCCACTTTGTTCCAACGACATTATGACGCTCTTTGGGTCTCTCCACAAGAGTCCATACTTTGTTGTGGGTGAATTTGTTGAGTTCTTCATGCATGGCATCTACCCAATCCGGGTCATCAAGTGCATCTTCAACCTTAAGGGGCTCAACACAAGAGACAAACGAGTGATGTTCACAAAAGTTTGCCAAATGTCTACGAGTAGTTACCCCCTTTTTCATGCTTCCATAGATGTTCTCGGTGAGATGTTGAAGATGCTTTAACTTGGCGGCCACTTTTTTCTCTTTGATTGCAAGCACTTCTTCACTTGGTTTTGGACTTGATGAAGAATCTTGTCCTTGAGATTGTTTTAGCCTTGGAGACACCCTTATCTTTGCAACCACAAGTTCTTGTTCCTTGGGAAGTGAAGATGATGAAGAAATTTGTGGTTGGGGTTGATATTGATTTTGATCTAGAACTTGAGCTTGATCTCGAGCCTCAATAATTGGTTCTTCACCATTTTAATGAGCTAGCCCTTGATCATGCTCGGGAACATGAGGTACTTGATCTTGTTCTTGGATAGGTTCATGATCTCCTGTAGCATCTTGTACAAGTGGTGCCGGTGATGACTTCCCTTGTGGAGACTCCACAAGAGGGGCTCTTACTCCTTCTTCTACTTGCACTTGGGATGTTTCTTGTGGAAGAATGTGGCATATCCCCATAGTCCTTATAGCTTGTGAACGAGCCTCATCACCTACAACACTATGAACAAATTGCTCCACACGGGAACCGTTATCTTCATCAAACTCCACATTCACCATTTCCTCAATGCATCCAGTGGATGTATTGAGAACTCGGTAAGCATGAGAGTTTGATGTGTATCCAACAAATATGCCCTCATAAGTTTTAGGCTCAAACTTAGCTAAACATGATTTTTTATTTAGAATGAAACACTTACAACCAAATAACCGAAAGTATTTGATGTTAGGCTTTCTCCCGATTAGGAGTTCATATTGGGTCTTGTTCTTGAGCTTGCAAATATAAAGCTGATTTGAAGCATGACACGCGGTGTTGATGGCTTTGACCCAAAGCTTATATGGAGACTTATACTCATCAAGCATGGTCCTAGCCATCTCAATGAGAGTCTGATTCTTCCTCTCTGCAACACCATTTTGTTGGCGAGTATATAGCACAACAAATTGATGCTTGATCCCCTCTTCACTTAATAACTCATCCACCATGTAATTCTTGAACTCGGTGCCATTGTCACTTCGAATTGCCTTGATCTCACAATTATGATGACGTTGAGATTTTTTGGCAAAGTTGATGAAGGTTTCTTAAGTTTCATCTTTGGTCTTGAGAAAGAACACCCAAGTATATCTTGTGAAGTCATCGACAATGACAAGGCAATACCTCCTCCCTCCCAAACTATCATAAGTTGGAGGCCCAAATATATACAAGTGGATAAGCTCAAGAGGCCTCAAGTTGGTGATGATAGTCTTCACTTTATGAGATTTTTCATGTAGTTTTCTGTCAATGCAAGCACTACAAGGACGATATTTGGCAAAATACACATTGGTTAGTCCAAGGATGTGATCCCCCTTTAAGAGAGCTTGTAAATTTCTCATGCCAACGTGGGCTAGCCGTCGGTGCCATAACCACCCCACGTCGGCCTTGGCCATTAGGCATGTTGCAAGATGAGTTTTCTGTTTTGAGAAATCAACCACGTAAAGGTTTTCTTCAACATGCCCAACAAAGACCACTTTGAGATTGATTCTCTTAAGGACGGTCACATGGAATTCACCAAAATGAGAATCATAACTGGCACGTGCCAATTTAATGGTTGATAGTAAATTGTAGTTAAGGGATTGGACAAGCATGCCATTTGAAAGTGATGAATCATTAGAGATTACCACCTTGCCCAAACCAAATACCTGGCCCTTGCTATTGTTACCAAAGTAGATGTTCGAAGGGGCCTTGAGAGAATCAACGAACTCCATAAGCATCTCCCTTTCTCCATTCATATGATTGGTGCATCCACTATCGATCACCCATTGTTTTCCACTAGAGATATAGTCCTACAAGAATAAAGCTTTGGTTTTAGGTACCCATTTTGCAATGGGTCCTAGAGACTTATCAACAAGGGTCTTAGGAACCCAAATAGTACAAGCATAATCATCATAGTTAGTGCCAGCAAATTTTGCGAATGTGTAACCATCATCTCCTCTCATGAGGACATAAGATGGATTATTCCTTCTGGAAAAATCCTTGGGAATTGCCTTGTCCCTAGTGGCCTTGCCATTCCTAACAACCCCTTTTTCCTTCTCCTTCCCCTTATGCCCTTCTTGCACAAACACTACCTTTTGGGGAGGAGGAGGAGTCGGACCAATCTTCTTCTTGTTGTTCTTCTTATTGTTCTTGGCTTTCTTGGATGCGAGGTCAACCCCAATTCCCTCCTTGGCAACACACTCCTTTTGGTTACTCAAGAGGTCATTAAGGTTTTCCTCCCCTTGAATGCATGACACAAGCCCTTTATCTATTTGGGCCTTTAACTTCTTATTCTCCTCTTGGAGAGAGATGAAATCATGAACAAAGTTAGCCTTACAAGATTCATCATTTAACTCCATATGAGGTATGGAAGTAAGTGCCTTAATGGTTTAACTTTAAGTTGAGCATAGGACTCGGTGAGGGAAATCAGGTCACCTTTGACAACCTTGGAACTAGTCACAAGGAACTCATGTTCCTCCACAAGTCTCGTGTGATCAACTAGAAGCTTTTCAATCTAATATTTAGGTCACGCTTGTTCTCAAGAGCAAGCTGCAAAGCATCATTGGTTTTAACAAAGTCAATTTGATGAGCCGAGAAGGCTTACTCAAGTGATGCTCTCATGACACTCTCTTCATGTAGTTTGTGCTCGAGGAGTTCGACTCGTTTTCCTCTATGAGGAGGTTTTCAACGTTCTCAATAAAATCATCGAGTGATTTAAGGAGATAGCCAAAACAAGCACGAGCTTCACCATGAAGAGCTTCATGAAAGCCATCAAGGATTCCTCATCATTATCCACGCACTCATCACACTCATCCTCCACTATCTCACATGAGACATTGGGAGTGTAGATGGCGGGTTTTTTGAGATTTGGACTTTGTTTTTACCTCTTTGGCTATAAGGCACCAATGAGTAAAGGGCTTGTCCTTGTTTGGGGAGTCGAAGAGGACGGTGGTGGTGGAGGAGGTAGTGGCATGTACGGCAATTGCGGTCGTGCCCACTTGATCATCATCACCGCCATCTTCATCTCCGGACATGTGTTCTTCATGGACTAGAGCCTTGTCATCTTTCCTCTTTGTGAACTTGGTGAACTTCTTCTTCTTGAGCACAAACTTCTTGGACTTGCCTTCCCGTCTCTCATACGAACAATCATGCACAAAGTGTCTTGGGCTATCATACTTGTAGCATTTCCTTCGTCCAAATGATCTTCCTTGAAGATTCTTCCCTTTGTTTGCCATTGTCCTCGAGTACTTTTTGACTAAGAGAGCCAAGTCTCCCGCAAAGTCATTTGACGGGCATGAAGTGTCAACATCTTCCTCACATGCCTCCTCACTCACTTCATCATCCCTTGAGGATTGACTAATCACTTTCTTGGCCTTCAAGGCAAGGTTTGAGTTCTTAGTTGCTTGAGAAATTGCAAAGGTCTTCTTGGACTTGGTGTCCAAAAGAACATGAGTGGAGAAGGTGGAGACAACTTGAGCCGCGGTCAACTTGTGATAATATGGACATTGATGTATCACCATGACCATGGTATGTTACGTGAGAACCATATCATCTATGAACTTGTCCCTTGACGAATCATCATTTGCCCAAGTGCACCCTAAGGTTCTCAAGTTGAACACAAGGGACTTCAACCTTCGGTAAACCTCTTCCGTGGACTCACCCTCATTACTCACAAAGAGATTGACTTATTTCTTGAGCAAAGCCAATCAAGATCTTCGAATTGCTTCATCTCCCAAATTTCCTTCGCGGTCTTAAGGAGAGCAATGGAGTCACTATAGTCATCGATCACTATGGTGCGCAACAGGTTGTTGGCGGTTGCATTGAGTTGGTCATCAACCGCTTATCATGGAGTGAGATTCATTGGGTCCTTGGGGTTGAATCGATTGACCACAATCCACCAAAGTTGTATTGAAGCACTACGAATATGAGACTCCATATCTAGCTTTCATTTAGCAAACACATTAGCTTTCAAAGGGGGCGGAGGCCCAACAAGATTAATGCGAGGATGTTGCAAGGGTTGTGGTGAGTAAAAGTGTTCCACGACATTGTACTTGGGAACTTGAGTACGAGCCGGTGATGCAAGGGGTTCTCTCGAATCATCCGCATCACGAATGACATTTGGATCAAATGAGTTTGATGCGGATGTCGAGGGCTTTAAGCGAGCATCAATTTCCTCCTTGACTGAGGAATGAACTTCTTTCAACATAGCAGTTTTGAGATCTGCAAACATTGAAAGAATATTTGCCGCGGTTAAAGGGGCACCCGGGTTAAAGGGAACGGCGGGAGCAAAGACCGGAGCACCAAGTGCATCGGGCGCGGCGGGGGGTAGGTTTTCACAATCCTCCGCAATGGGTGCGCCACCTCCCACATTCCCTAGGTCGACCATATCTTCTAAGGTTGTAAAACCTTACATTAGAGCATGAGGCTCTGATACCAATTGAAAGGATTGATACGGTCGACTAGAGAGGGGGTGAATAGGAGACTACAAATTTTTATCCTTCTTGTCAATTTTAAGGTTTAGTGGATAAATAGGGTTCACTAGATATGCAACTAGGTGAACACAACATATAAAACAAGCAAGCTTAAAGCTAAATATGCTATGCAACAATCTAATTAGCAAGCCAACAAGCATACAAGGCAAAGTAAAGTACGGGAAAGGATTAAACACAAGTGAGGCGAGGATGCGGATTTTATCCCAAAGTTCACTCTTCCTTGGGGAAGAGCTACTCTCCTCTTAGAGCGCTCCCGTAGCCAAAGCTTGCGGAAGGCCACAAAGGCTCACCGTAATCTCTTTCAAGTCACCCCCAACGGATGTGCCTCGAATCACTTGGGGTTGGTCTTGAAGGCGACCACCACACCTTTACAAACTTCTCCGGAGCACACTACAAGCAAGGATGCTTCCAGAGGAACCTCTAGCTGCCTAGGAGCCCAAGCTCCAAGAGTAATAAGTCAATGGGGAAGAAATATCGCGGGGAACGCAACTTGATTTGGTCAAGATGTAGACCGGGTCTATGATACATCTCCAACGTATCTATAATTTTTTATTGTTCCATGCTATTATATTATCTGTTTTGGATGTTTTAGATGCATTATTATGCTGTTTTATATTATTTTTGGGACTAATCTATTAACCTAGAGCCCAGGGCCAGTTCCTGTTTCTTCCTTGTTTTAGAGTTTCGCAGAAAAGGAATATGAAACGGAGTCCAAACGGAATGAAACTTTCGTGATGATTTTTCTTGGACCAGAAGACATCCAAAGGACTTGGAGTACACGTCAGGAAAGCCATGAGGCACCCACGAGGATGGAGGGCGCACCCCCCACCCTTGTGGGCACCTTGTGACTCCACCGACCTATTTCTTCTGCCTATATATTCTCAAATATTCCAAAACCTACCAGGAGAGCCATGAAAACACTTTTCTACCGCCGCAACCTTCTGTACCTGTGAGATCCCATCTAGGGGACTTTTCTGGAGGCATGCCGGAGGGGGATTCGATCACGGAGGGCTTCTTAATCAACACCATTGCCTCTCCAATGAAGCGTGAGTAGTTATTTACCACAGACCTATGGGTCCATAGTAGTAGCTAGATGGCTTCTTCTCTCTCTTTGATTCTCAATACCATGTTCTCCTCGATGTTCTTGGAGATCTATTCGATGTAATACTCTTTTACGATGTGTTGCCGAGATCCAATGAATTGTGGATTTATGGTCAGCTTATTTATGAATATTATTTGAAGCTTCTTTGAATTCTTATATGCATGATTTGATATCTTTGCAAGTCTCTTCGAACTATCGATTTGGTTTGGCCAACTAGATTGGTTGTTCTAGATTTGGGTTAGCTTTGGGTTCAATCTTGTGGTGCTCGTTCCCAGTGACACACTACAAAAAAAGACACATCCGTGACATTTTGGGCCGAATGAAATTTGTTCTGTCATACATATGACACTTCTATGACGATAATTGTGACAAAACCCGGTAGCATCATAGATGTGGTGGGCTCCTACTTCTATGACAAAAAATCATGACAGAAAATGGTCTTTTAGCCCTGGGCGGGCCGGAGATGCAGCTGCATGACATTCTTTGGCCGTCCATGACAGAAAAAATCATGGTAGAAGCGAGGGGGAGGAAAATTTCGGGAGTTCCCGATTCACGGTGGGAGGTCGGGGCCGAAGCGATGCGCTGCTTTCTCAGTACATGTACTGCGCATGTGTGCGTAGGCGTTATTCTAATCGAACCCGGCGAGGCGTTGGGCTCTAATCGAACCCGAAGCGATCAGACTGCAGTTACGCTGCATCGAACCCGAGCGATCGATCGATGGCTGTTAATCGAACCCGATCGAGCGATTCCTTCACTACCGCTAATCAAGCCGATCGATTGGATGAACAGTGAGCATTGCGGGGAGATGAACATTGAGCGGTGGCGTTGCCTCTGGATGAACAGGACCCGTGGTGTGGTGGAGGGCTGGATGAGCGATGAAGCGGTGGAGGGTGCCCGTGGAGGGTGGTTGAACAGGACCCGTGGTGTGGAGGGCTGGATGAACAGAGACGGTGAAGGGTTGGTTGAACAAGAGGTGGAGAAGCGGCGGTGGAGGCTAGATGAACAGGAGCCTGTGGAGGCCGGAAGAGGTCGACGGTAGCCCGTGGAGCCCGGAGGAGGTCGGCCGTGGAGATGAACGGTATCCCGTGGAGTCCTGCTTATGCACGCCACACCCTCCCGATGAACAGGACCCCTGCTTTGACCGTAGGAGGTCCGTTTGCCTGCTTTTGTGGTACGCCACACCCTCCCGATCAACATGACCCCCATTTCGACCGTAGGGAGGTCAATTTAAATCCTGCTTTTGCAGACGCCACACCCCTCCCGATCAACAGGACCCCCGTTTCGACTGTAGGAGGTATGTTTCCTCTGTTTTGCGGTACGCCAGACCCCTCCCGATCAACAGGACCCCGTCCCGAACGTAGGAGGTCTGTTTCCTCCGTTGTGTGGTACGCCAGGCCTCGTTTCCATCGCCTGTTCCATCCAAGCCCTCCCGATGAACACGACCACACATTTTGTTCTGACCCAGCCGGTTGGCTCCCACGCGTTCCATTGCCTCCCGATGAACACGACGCATTCCGTTGCCTCCCCATGAACACGACGCATTTCCTTGCCTCCCCATGAACACGACGCATTTCGTTGCCTCCCCATGAACACGACGCATTATGTTGCCTCCCCATGAACATGACACATTCTGTTGCCTCCCCATGAACACGACGACGACGTTGTTTCTCCGTTCCGACCCAGCCATGTACACGAGCCCTGGCCGTACGTATGCGCGAGTAGGCGTTCGAGACCCCGCCCGTATGTACACATACGTGGCCGTATTTTCTTTCTTGCACCCTGGCCGCTGTACGTACGTGTACATGCTATGTGCGCGCCTCTACTACGACACGTGCGCGCCTCTACTACGACACGTGCGCGCCTCTACATCGACCAGTATGTACGTACACGTTCGCGACCAGAATGACAACGCTACGTACGCTTCGACCAGGTGGGTCCCGACTGTCAGGCACTTCCTTGCCTGTGAAGACGTAGCTGGTGGGTCCCAACAGTCAGGGGGGTGAATTGTTTTGTTTTTTTATTTTGCCTGGACGCACTTCCTTGCGTGCGAAGGTGTAGCTGCTAGGTCCCAGCAGTCAGGGGGGCGAATCATTTTTTTTTTGCCCGAACGCACTTCCTTGCGTGCGAAGGTGTAGCTGGTGGGTCCCAGCAGTCGAGGGGCGAATCGTTTTTTTCTGGATGCACTTCCTTGCGTGCGAAGATGTAGCTGGTGGGTCCCAGCAGTCAGGGGGGCGAATCGTTTTTTTCGAACGCACTTCCTTGTGTGCGGAGATGTAGCTCGTGGGTCCCAGCAGTCAGGGGGCGAATCACTTTTTTCGCGATATACGGTGGCCCGTCCGGTGGATCCCCGCTGTCAGGTGGAGGAATAATTATTTTGCGCGTAATAAGGAGGCACTTCCTTGCGGCTGCCGTGGACCCAAATTGTCAGCCTCTCCACGTCTGATCCATGTACGATGGAAGTCGTTCCTTGACCACGTTGACCACGCCGCGCCGAGAGCACCAGGGCGGTGGACGACGGCGAGGCCTAGGAAGGGGACGACGCGAAGCTAGTGAAGACGCAAAAGTGGATGCACATGCGGCGAGGAGTACGAGGGTTCACTGGTTCGGCTGTGCTGCCGTCGCCACAGAATAACAGGGGGTGTGGGTGAGTGAAGGGATGGCCTGGCCAGCGGTGGGAGTAGTAGGGGCGGTGAGGCCTCCGCGGCAGCACAGCCAGCCATGGGAGGCAGGAGCAGGCGGCACGGCCGGTGCTACTTTGGGCGGCTGGAGCAACAAGACCAGAGGTTGAAGAAGCACGACGGCCGTTGGATGGACATCGTACGGTCACTGCAGCTAGAATCGTTTATGTTAACTAAGTTGACAAAGCCCTTGGTACGTCAACTTAGTAGGCCCACAGGCCAGCTTCCGAAACGGTGCGCCCCAGATATCAGGGGGAGGAATCATTTTTTGGGCGGGTGAAGCTAGAATATCCGAGATTAAAGAAGAAGCACGACATCCGTTGGATGGACATCCAACGGCCACTGCTGCTAGAACCGTGTGTTGACTATAAGTTAACAAAGCCTTGCATATGCGTCAACTCTGTTTTTTTAGGGGACGCGTCAACTTAGTAAGGCCAGAAGTGTGTGGCAGAGAACTTATAGCCCATTTGAGATTTGTAAGAATGATTAGCCCATTTTTGAATTCTAATGGAATTTACTACAACCCATTTACAGTTTGTTAAAAGTACAACCCATTTCAACCAACCGTTCAAAACATAATTCAATAAAATTTCCCACATTTTGATGGGATCCAAAATATTTTTATCCCGAAATTTCTAGTCAGATTAAATACAATTTCAATATAAATTTATATTACTGAAAAATCCAACTAAACATTGCGCTCGCAACAATTAATGAAATGAAAATTTTCAATATCCAAAAATAATATTTTATAAAGTAATCACGTGTTTGGTGCATTTTTTATAGTTCTTGCCAGCTTTTTATAATTACATCCCATTTATTATTTCTTAAAGCCCATCTTCTTGTTAAGCCTAATGCATCCCTCCTAGGAAAGATTTGCAGCCAATGGGCGGAGAATAACAACTTGACCTTGCCCGGGTATTCCTAAAAAAAGTATAGTTGGGCTAGCCATTTTAGCTTGAAAAAATTAATATCTGGGCTGGATATACGGCTCGGGCTAGATGGGCCACAACCTTGATTAATACCTGCAGTGATTTTTCGTTGTTGTTCAAAGGAGAAAAATTAATATCTGGGCTAAACATCGAAAAACTACGAGTGCTCACACCTCAAAAACACAAATACGCCGAGCTGCTTGGTCCCAAATTGCCGGCCGCTTCTTGTGCAATTCTCTCGTTTATTGACTACTACGTAGGTTCACAATGGTGTGGGACCGTGATGTCAGGAAACTAGGAGGAAGCAAAATAAATTATAGTTATATATATATATATATACGTATGTGAGGCTATGGACCTGGTGGGTCCCCATTGTCATCCTCTCCAAGTAAAGTCATCTCTCGCCGCGCTGCTTCCGCCAAACAGCCGCCGCCCACCCCGCTTCCCGGTGCAGGCGATTGATCCGCCTTCAAACGACACAAGTGTCGTCCGTCCGTCCATCTGCCGCCCACATTAATGATACGCGGTTGCCGAGGCGGCTACTCCAGCGGCACACGTCCTTCCCTCCGCCCGCCCACCATTGCTATATAAACTGCTGTGCAGGCCATAGCCGCAGTCATCCGCATTCGTTCCCTTTCTCCTGTCCACACCTCTACTGCCCACCATGGCTTCCTCGTGCTCTAGCGCTCTTCGGGACGGGTGGACGACGGACCACAAGGAGATGGCAGCCATTGCTGCCGACCGGCTGGCCGGCAGGCAGCCGGAGGAGGACGACGTCCCAAAGGAGAACATGGTAGTCGACGATCCGGCGCCAAGCCCCTCCTCCGCGCCATCCTCGCCGGTGCATTGCACCATGACCATCGGCGAGGCCCGTGCCCAATATATGGACAGGGTGAGGCAGATGCGTGAGGAGCAGTTCCTGGAGGCGCAGGCTGACGCCGCCTACAACCACCATCTCCTCCAGGAGCACCTGCAGGCGGAGGAGCAGATCACCGCGGAGCGGGCGGAGCAGGAGGTGCTACTCAACTCGTACCGCTCCGCCTGCAAGGGCCGCCTCGAGCACTGGCGGTACCGCATGCGGGTGGCGGAGGCTGCGGCCGCCTACAAAGAGGCTAGCAAAGAGGGTGATGAAGCGGGCGAGGCGCTGTTTGGCGAGACCGAGAATGAGGTAGAGGACAATGCCGGCTCCGACGAGTCCCCGCTCTGCTGGCGTTGATGAGGCCCTGCTCCGGCGAGGCCCCGCGGCGCCAACAACGAGGCAGGGAACACCGCCGGCTCCGCCGAGGCCCCGCCCCGCCAACAAAGAGGCAGAGTACATCGCCGGCTCAGCAGAGGCCCCACCCTGCGGGCGACGTGGGGGAGGATTTCCACCGCTTCGCTGAGGCGCCGCCCGCTGGCAACGAGACAGAGGACATCGCCGGCTCCGCCGATGCCCCGCCCCGCTGCCAACGAAGCCGTGCCACACAGAAAACGAGGAAGAGTAGAACACGGTAGGTCGCCGCCGCTCGGGTCCAAGTAAGGCCACCGCTGCTACCCTCCGGTTGAAGCCAACCTAGGCGGGTTTACCATTGACGGCTGGTTAGCTTCTTGGCGGCAATGTGGAGTCGGAGAGCTGCGCTGGAGAAGAATGCTGCTTCTACTTAATCTGTGCAGTTATTGATCGACACGTGGGCCCAACAGGCCACATGTCGATTACGCAATCGCACTCGCAGCTAAGTCATCAAGCTTCGCTCGCCTCGGGGACATAGGTGGGTAACTTCGGTTAATTAATTATACCTCCAGCCGCACTTTTTAGTTGAAGAATGTATGAAATGTAATCAAATCCGACATGTTTATATGAAATCCGACCGTGTATGAATGAATTTATTTCGATTAGTTCGAATTCCTGTATCACTGGCATTGGATGAACATGCAAAACAATACGTACTAGCATTATTCCAAGGGTGATCACCTCGTTTGCAGCAGTTTCACATGTACTCCCTTCGGTCCTTTCTAGTCTGCATACAAGTTTCGTCTGCAGTCAAAGTATCGCTACTTTGACCAATCTTATACAAAAAAGTATGCACTTTCACAATGTGCGAAGTAAAAAGGAATGTATGAGTACAAAGAGTTTGAGCAGCTTTTTAGTGTTTCAGACATTGCAATCAAACACACAGGCCTGGCAATTCATAGAGAACATTCAAAACAATCGATGATTATGCATCTCACCGACTCACATGTCAGAGGCAATATTTACTTCACAACTAAAGAATAAAGAAAAAATTGATCAACGCTGCTCACAGCAAAGGGCGTCCCATTCGAAAATATCAAACGCATGTCTTGCTAAAATCAATGAACAAATTTTGACAAGGTTGTCCCATTCCAAAATATCAAATGCCTACGATTGTGGAATGGGTAGGGTTTGCCATCAGTTCGGACATTGACATGGCACCTCGTGCTAAATAAACCAGCTATTCTTTTTGTGCAGTTCCACCAAAATCAACCAAATTCGCGCGTAGCTTGTAAGATTTCGCCCTTATATGTTGCAACGCCTTGAACTTATCGGCACCTCCTTTCTTGTGGTGGAAATGAATGATTCGATGTATTCATGAACATTTTGTGCAGTTCCCATTGAAATCAAGCTGAACACTCCTGCTTGCACAAATACAAAAAGTGATTAGTATAAAGCAAACTGTACTATGAATTGACAGTTTCAACAGTACATACATGGTCCATGTAGAGCACACTTTTAGAAAAATGGAACTCACCAGAAAGAATCCTAGAACTACATTGTACTCGCGCATCACAGCAAAAAATGGAGATTTGTCAGTCCTTCTGAGCTGAAGTTAGTTTGGTCTTGTGGGGAGTAATGTAACCATCCTTCAACTGCTCCTTTTGATGAGAAGATAGACAGGGCTTCTTCATCCTGGCATAATCGGAACTAGTCATTTCACGTACTCCATATTCTTCTTCAGAGGAAGATGATCCTTTTGTGCAAAGACAAGAGGACTACTAAATGCTAGCATCCTTGTTTGCTCGAAAAAAAGGAAAGGAAATATTTAAAACAACACAGATGAAGCACTTCTCAAGGACAATACCACTTTTTCATGACAGTATCTAAACAGTAGCACAACACCAATAGAGATGACAAAGCTCAATCATATGGATGAAATCAGTGGTCAAGTACCAACCTTTGTGAGGAGGCTTATTGTGTAGAGCATACAGATGAAGCACTTCTCCGGAACCATCTGTTGCTATCTACGGTGGTGGCCATGCTTACTATATACTCCTCGATTAGTTTAATGTTTCCAACATCTTCTTGTGCAGTTCCACTAAAATATATGGTATCTTCAAAGAAGATCCCTGTTTGCACAAGTAGATATAATTACATATTACATTAAGAGTGGCATCAATTCAGTGCCAAAACAATTGCTCGTTCCAGCCATAGCAATAAATTAAGATGCAAAACTATATCATTACTTGTGTCATCACAGTTCCAAAGGTTTCATTACAAAGACCGGAGTTGATTTTGTTTTTCTTCCGCTTGTTTTCCCCTTCATAATTTGGTTCAATAATGCACAAGCTTCACCTTCAATGTAAGATTTGGCATGTCAATTAGGGAGCACAAATATAGTACTAAACTTAATTTTCGATGAAAGTGGCAAAATACAAAGTTGCCAGAAATATCCTTATCTTACCTCAATGGGATATTACGGTGCACATACAGATTGGAAGTCTTGTCTCCATTTGTGCAGTTCACTAAAATCAAGCAACATTATCGTACAAGTAGCAAAACATATGAAAGCACACTGCAGAATCATGTGAAAGAAGGCTAGTCTGACCTCTCATGATGCGGAATTCAAACAACTCACAAGAAGAAGATCTGAACCAAATTACTTTTAACGGATAGGAAGTAAGATCTCCTCTTGTGCAGTTCCACTAAGATCAAGCAATCAAGCAACATTGTCGGTGTGACATTTTGGTTGAACTGCACAAAACACTCTTAAAACAAAAGTGTTTTTTTCAGTGCAGCAAAAGGTCACAATGGCAACGAGCTGAAGTAGATAACCCTGTTTACACAGAGGTGCAAAGCAAACAATTAGTGGTCAATAACGGTGGATGACACAGAAGCCAACGAAAAGAAGCATCTACTTTATCTAAATGGGAAAGAAAGCAAGACAGTAGCATTTCTCAAACGGTGGCGTTGATTAATATTAACATAGATTATATTAACAATAAAATTCATTAAACATGTAATTTGCTTTTAACTATGGCATTGCATCAATTTTCCAGCGGCATTATTAGGGGGTGTTTGTTTACAGGGACATTTTGGTGTAGGGACTAAAAAAACTCCGTGTCAGTCCCATCTAAACCAAACAAGAGGGACTTTTAGGGACCAAAAGTGGGCATTTGGGACTAAAGAAAGAAGACCCCGAGGGAGTCTTTTTGGGACTTTTTCCAACAGTTGCCCCTGCCACGCATCGCACCTTGTCTCTATTAGTTCATTACTAGGGTAAGATGGTCTTTTAGCATGTCATTTAATAACCTCTAGTCCATGTTTAGTCCCTGGAACCAAGCAGGTTGGGACTAGGGAGTTTTTAACCAAACCGGGCCTTAGATTAACAACAGCTAATGAGTTGCACGGGACAGTGGACGCACCAGCACCATGTGCATCTACCGATGTACTGTGGTGTCACATCCTAGCTAGTCCATGCATTAGTGTGTGCATCATGTTTAACTTTCATCTGAAATTTGAAATGGGGAAGACAGAACCCCCAGAACCCCTTCTGAATCCAACTAGGGTTTACTAAAATTATTTTCAATGAACCTGAAATGCCCTTCAAAAATGCTCATCACCTTTGCCTTGGTTCAGAGCCTCTGCCAAAAGTGGTGCACAATTTTCTAGGTCATCCTAAGGTCTTTGAATTAAATCATAAGTATTTGAGTTTGGGCATTTAAAATTATATAAAATATTGCAAATGCCCAAATATTCCCAAACTAAAATGTTTCATGTTGGAAATATTCCAATTATGGACCTGGTCCAGTTTGGTGATTTTGAAGCTATCTAAGTATTTTTTAAAATTCCACAAAGTTACGTAAAAATAGAAAAAGAAAACAGAAGGAAATACTTCCTGGCGCCTACTAACTGCCCACTGTCGGCTCAGCCCGCTGGCCAGCGAAGCCGCTTATTGGCTTGGCCAGCAGGCAGGTGTGCTCGGCGAGCACCGCATGCGTGCCATGCAGCTGGCCGCCACCTCGCCGCTTCCCTCACCGAGCGACCGACGCGAAGCGCTCCCCCTCTCTCCCCCCGAACCCTCAGACACCTCTCCTCCTCCCCGGCTCCTCTCCCTCACGCTCCCCAGCCATGGCCGACGCCACCGCAGCCACGCCTGCCGCCAGAGTCAAGGCCCCCGTCGTCCGTGCTCCTCCCCGCCGTGTCTAGGAGCTCCGCCGCCCTCTTCTTCTTCGAGCTAGCCGAGCCCCGAGCGCTCGTGTAGCCCGAGGCCTCTACACCAACCTCGCCCGACCCCGCCGTCGCCGGAGATCCCCTTCGACGCCGCCGCCGCATCAGTCCGTCCCCGGCCACGCCGGTTGCCTCCACGAGTGCCCTGTGAGCATAGATACCCCCCATTCCCTTCCTCTCTCGCTCTCGAGCTTTGTAGCGACCGCACGAAGATCACCCGCACCCGCCGCATGGAGCTTCGTCGCCGACGTGCTCCCGGCCATCCTCCGCCACCTCTCGGTGTCCATCGCACTCACCACATTGTGTAGGGTCCAACCATACACTCCCGCACTTCATCAAGACACCCTAGCCTCGAAGTTCGCCTTGGCCGAACTCCGGCGGCCGCTTAGGTCGTCGCCGGGCGCCGATTCCGGCCGCCCGAGCTCGCCTAACTCCACCAAGAGCTGCGGTTTGTCCCCAGCTCCACCTAGATGCCCTCATGACCCATTTGGTCGCCGGAATGGCCAAATCCACTTCCACCGCTTGGCGTCGGGCTCGCCGACGGCTAAACGCCGGTGCAGCCGACGTTGACTTTGACCACGGGTGGGCCCTGGTTGACTCTGTTGAGTCAATGACAGGTGGGGCCCAACCCTGTTAACTAATTAGGATTAGTTTTAATTAAATTTTAGCTAATCTAATTTTGCTGACATGCGGGACCCATCAGTCAGGTTTGACCAGGACGTCTCCGTTGACCCTGACGTCACCCTGACGCATTGCTGACGCAGTAAATTAATTACTGGATTTATTCTATTATAGGAAATTCCAGAATATGGTTCAAACTTCAAAAAATCATAGAAATTAATCTGTAACTCCAAATGCAAAGATTTATATATGAAAAATGATCAGAAAAATCCATTCTATCCATTGGTACAGGTTTCATGCATGATAGAACAAGTTAACCTTGCTGTTTAAGCATATTAAGAAAATACACCTTCGGGGCTATTTTAAATGAGCTAACATTTGAATCTTTGATTCAAATGAGTTCATCCCTTTTTGTTCCAGCTTGCATTAGGCCACCACACATCCATATTGCCATGTCATAGCATGCATCATATTGTTGCATATTGCCATGTGTGTTTATTTTCGGTATGTCTTTCGTGATAGGTTCTGCCTCCGAGGATAATCCCGAATATCCGTCTGAAGGGCAGTATCCTACCACCACTACATCATGCAAGCAACCCATTGATCATTCCGATACAAACCCATGTTCTCGCTTCTGCTCTTGTTTACTGCATTAAGACAACGCGATTCAAACTGTTGTGTGCTGCGGTAGGTTAACCCACTTCCTTTGCATGACTGTCATTGCCACAAGAACTAGATGAAACCTACTAGTATGTGTAGGAGTTGATTGAGCCATGTTTGTGATTCCTACCATGCTATGCTTGCTATGCTTAGAGTTGTGTCAGGTCTGGCTCATCAGGATGATGAACTGGAGTGAAAGGTTGTGTCGGTTTCGAGAGTGAAAGTGTTGAACACGCTTTTGGTAAAGGTATCGATGAGAGGCCATGTAGGAGTACATGGTGGGTTGTTTCATTGAAGCCGTCCCTAAGAACTGAGATCCGTGTGTGTGATTTAAGACTTGGCTACTACCACGCATTGGGATCCTTAATTGACCCTCTCGACTTATTAACCACTCTTGTCCTCAGTCCGGGAGTTGCAAGTAGTTTCTGGTGTATGTAGCATGCTGGGGGCCGCACGCAATGCTGACCTTAGGGGTGGGTTGTGTTGCGGTAGGCACGCGTCTGGCAGTACCGATTCGCCTGCTTTGGTGTCTCGGGAACCCTGCACACATTGTTCGGGGCCGTTAGTGGAAACCTCGGCGGACTCCTTATGGATGGAACCCGAATAGGCGATAAACCTGGACTCGGGACTCGCGTGTTTAGTCAGTCGTGGGCCGACACCCACGTTGGGCTTCCGCTGAAGGTTGCCGTGTACATGTCGTGGTAAACGGCGGTAAGTGGTGAGAGCGTGTGAAGAAGTACACCCTGCAGGGTATAAAACTATTGAATAGTCAGCGTCATGTAAAGGACTACTTGATCATCTATACAGTTCATAGACAAGTAAATGGATACTACTAAAAGCCTCAAGATAAGTGTGAGTGCCGCGGATGGCCCTCTCGTGGGTGACGAGAGAGGATCCACGGTGGAGTATTGTGATAGTGATTAGTGGACTCGTGTGCGACAAATGCTTTTCAAGTGGTGTCATGTAGGATAGCTTAGCCAAGAGTCAAAGCTAGCTTGCTGCAAATAACTCCACCACCTTCTTGAGAATGTGCATGTATGATAGGATTACGTGGTAAGACTTGCTTGAGTACCTCCGTACTCATGTTTGCTTAATTAATGTTTTTCAGACGACAACACCGCCCCTCCGATGGGTTCTATGTAGACCTTGACATCGACAAGTGAACTAGCCACCCAGGTGGTGATCCAAGGCTCATGAAGGGCCACTGTAGATAGAAGGGCTTCGACAAGCTTTCTTTCTTTTTAGAGTCTGTACTCAGACTAATTTGCTTCCGCATGTGCTTGTATGTTTGTATGACTTGAGTGTTGGGTCATGTGACCCCTACCTGTATGGATATGTTATGTATGGCTCCTCGGAGCCTCTTAAATAAAGTACTTTGAGTTTGTAGAGTTTTGTTGTGATGCCTTGTTGTATGTACCCATATCGGTCATATTGCGTGTATGATTGAAATGCTTGGTATGAGTGGGATCCGACAAACTAGTTGTTTATCCTTGGCAGCCTCTCATATGGGGAAATGTAGTCTCGTGCTTCTGAGCGATAGTAGTCCGCTACAGCCCGGTTCACCGGAGTCCGCTAGCCCAAAGACTACCGCTTGGACACTTGACTGGCTGGCATGTGTTTCACTTTGTTCCTATGTTTGTCCCTTCGGGGAAATGTCACGTGGTGATATTCGGAGTCCTTCCTAGCCTGCTACAGCCCGGGATACCGGAGTCCTGTTAGCCAAGTGCTACAGCCCGAATTCATACGTTGATGACCGACATGCTCGATGTGATTCATGTATGCCTATCCCCATAGGTTAGCGCCGCTTTGGGTTCACGACTAGCCATGTCGGCCCGGGTTCTTTGTCATGTGGATGCTAGCGACACTGTGATATACGTGAGCCAAAAGACGCAAACGGTCCCGGGCCATGGTAAGGCGACACCAGTGGGAATACCGTGCGTGAGGCCGCAAAGTGATATGAGGTGTTACCGCCAGGTCGATGTGACTTGGAATCGGGGTCCCGACAGCGTTGGCATCGAAAGGTGGCTGCCTGTAGGTTCGCTAAGCCAAACTGGTCGATGTTGAGTCTAGAAACTCTTTAGCTATATGTAGGGGAATTGATTGTGGGAGGGAACGTAAGGCTCTTTTACTCCTTTACCTTATGCCCTCTGATCTGAGTCATCCTCTTCTCAT